>CM066037.1:71572628-74358570 GCA_033557465.1 Ichthyophis bannanicus
CCGGCACTCTGGAACTCACTTGACAACAATTAATGACACCTCTGACTTTAGGAAAATGTTAAAAACTCATTTGTTCATTGAATACTACAGCCCAACAACTTAGCACGCAATTGCAACTCTATCCCTCCACCACCTGAATATCACTCTCACTTGCACTGTAAATAACCGTGTATGGCTAACCCCTACCCTGAATGTCAACCTTCAACTTTTAAATGTAAATATTTACCGCTGTTGATGTAACACCTTTACCGGTTCCATGTATAATTGTTGAGTTAAATGTAAACCGCTTTGATAACATTGAAAGGCGGTATATGAGAAATGTTAAATCAATAAATAAAATAAATGAATAATCTAAGCAGATGGTTATGAAGACATGAGTTAACATCCATAGGGCCTTGCTATCCAGGAAAGAATGGAGTGACCTATTTAGACACAAAGCATAAAATCATTTTTGAACCATGGACAAAATCTTACTAGCAAATGACAAAAGAGTTGTTCAGAGTGACATCCAGTGACCTGACTGAATGCTTCAAAGACACTGGCACCTCAGCAATCACTGGTTTGGGATTTTCCACAATCTGTTTTGGTCCACCTGACTCAGTACATTTTCTGTCATGAAATTGCTGAAATTGAAGCTAAGAGCCACCATCAGCGATGTACATCGGGAGTCAAAACTGAAACGTGCTCTGATTGAATACATTCAGCATTTCTCATGAAAAGTTAGAAGCCTCATTTTGAATAAGTTGTCTAGGTCTGGATAGGGAGGTCCAAATGTATTTATTTATTTAACAATTTTTCTATACTGCCTTATCTTAAAACCAAGGCGGTTTACAATGAACTTCAATTTACAGAAAACTTTCAATAGAAACAATTAAAAACTTTATCCCAATACAGAATAACTTCCTTAGCAAGCATAGAGAGGGGGAGAACTGGGAATGATAAAGTATAACTTATGTACAATGTGATGTGTATGTAGGAGTTCATGAGGGGAGCATCGGGTTTCATTGTAGTGCTTGATGAAAGGAAGGGTCTTTAGCTGTTTCTGAAATTCCTTAATGTCTGTGGTGGTTCTCATTTTCTCCAGGAGATTGTTCCAGATAGAGGGAGAGGCAAGCGAGAGGGCCCTCTTGGATGTGGTTTGTTTGGCTTTTGTGAACAGGTTGGGTGTTGGTATGGTATTGATGTTGCTGCTTCTCTCAGGTCTGTTAGGTTTGGTACAGGAGATCCTGCAGACCTCTGGCTGTTAGGTTGTTTTTGATCTTGAAGATGGTCAGGGCAGATTTGTATTTGGCATGTAATGTGATTGGCAACCAGTGCAGTTGGTGCAGAAGTGGAGTTATATGCTCTGGCTGAGATGATCCCATGATGGTTCGGGCAGCGGTATTTTGGACTAGTTGCAGGGGTCGGGTAGTTTGTTTAGGCAGACCTTGGAAGAGAGCATTACAGTAGTCCAGAGATGACAGTATGATGGACTGACATACTGTGCAAGATTGTTCTTGACTAAGGAGAGGTTTTAATCTCCTGATTATTGCAAGCTTGTGGAAGGCAGACCTGGAGGTTTTGTTGATATGAGCTTATAGGTTGAGATGTTTGTCAGTGATGATACCCAGGTATCGTACTTCATCCTTTATTGTGATTTATGGATTGGCAATTTTGATGCAGGGGGGTTGAAATCAGTGTTCCTTGTAATGATTATTGCTTCAGTTTTGGGCTTGAGGAAAGGTCTTTGAGGGAATTCTTTGTTGTTACTGTTTTCATTGTATATGTTATGTATGGTTCTTATTGTAAGTCACTGAGCTTTACGGTCTAAGCATCTGCATGAAAGGAAATGAACGTTCAAAATGTGCAAGGTATTTTACAAAAGGCTTGTTAAGTGTTGAGTATTTTGTAAAGTACATATAAGAGTGTGGAAGAAATACATGTATTTGGTGACAGCAAGAATGGCCACTGTACAAAAAAACCATTCAAAACAGTAGCATCACTGATGACTTTGAATTAATAAGTAGCAGCACTTACAAATGGAAACAATGAATTTTACTGTCTACACATGGTGTCCCCACTTATTCACTGAAATCTCAGACTTCCTAAAATTGCACATGTGGAGGGAAATTTTATTTTATTTTATTTATTTTTATTTGTGACATTTTCAAATACCTTACAGTACACTTATGAGACGGCAAAATAGAGAAATTAATGTATTACCCCAAATAAAATGGGGGAAGCACACATTACTACATAAATAATTAAAGTAACAATTCAAGCCCACATTAAGGGGAAACCAGAAACCCCTATATATCATGGGGAAAAATGTTAACTATACCCTCTTTACTAGCCATTTCAGAGTAATAATAACAAGAGCAAACCAATTATACAAAGAAGCATAACATTACATTACGTTACTTGCCCTGAAAGAAGGTCTCCAATTGGGGAGGTTTAAAAAATATATACTGTATATTTGAATAAACTATTAAACATTTACAAGGAAATCTGAGGTAGAAGGTTGTCCCCAGCACCAAAACTGCAGGTTTTAGTGCCAGAAACAACTTTCTCCTGAACTATGGGGTATGTTTACTAAACTGCGCAATTGTGCGGGGTGCACTTGAGCGTGCGCTAAGGTACCTTAGCGCACGCTAATAGTGCGTTTTTGTGCCCCGCACACGTGCGCGCTGCACTAACGGGCCCGCACAAGTGCACGGTGCGCTGATGTGCGATAGAGGCGTGGAAAGGCATTCTGAGGGCGGAGGAAGGCTCCCGAGGGGCGGAGGGATGAGGTCAATGGGTGGAGAGTGGGAGGGAAGAGGCTCCCCGCACAGGAGCGGGGCTGAAATTCAAGCTAAAAAATACCGCGAGTGAAAACCTCGCATTAGAGCCGATTTAAAGGGAAGAGAAACCATTTCCGTCAGCAATGTACAGCAAAACCGGGGAAACTACAAAACGTGAGCAGTGTGATACATGTGCACGGTACAAAAGTGCAAATAAACCTCAAAAGTTACCTCGAAAAAATGGGAAAAAACCATAACCAAGCTGGACAATAGTAATATCAATGGGCAACATTAAAAAACACTCCCAGGAAAGCTCCAAAAAAAAGAAATGATTTTTGGAAGGGTCTACGGAGCCCTGCAGGCTTAACAGAGACGCGAGGGAGACACTCTTCCTTCGCGCCTCTCACAGCCTGCACGGAGGGAGGGAGGGAGGGACCGACGGACCCAGCTTGCAGAGGGGGCCCCCGCGGGTCAGTCCATGCTGCCGCGGCAGCAGAGGGGGCCCCGCGGTGGCAGCCAGCAGTTTTTTTTTTTAATTTTATTTTTTAAAAAAAGCTAATTTGTTCTATTTTTTGTGGGCCCTTGCCAGCTGTGGGCCCTACGCCATGGCGTACATGGCGTATAGGTAAATCCGGCCCTGACTGTTGTAGTTGTTGATATGGAAGGACAGACTAGATAGGCCATGTGGTCTTTTTTTGTCGTCATATTTCTATGTGTCTATATTTCTGCACACTTCTGCCAGTACTGTATTATCTTCTATGATGTACCCTTGTGAGCAGGGACTACCTGTCATTTAATGCCCTGCACCCACCAACTGGCCTGTGCTGCCTTGGAATACCATCACCCCAAATATGCCACTTTGCCAGATACTGTGCCTGAGATCACCTGCCCACCCTGGGGTGGGTCCTGCACTGCCCAGTTACCCAGTCTTCCTGCTTATACTCTTGAAATGACTGGGGAGAGGGTGATACATATTTGCCTGGCTAGTGCTCCCATCAGACTGGATTCCCAGCTCCTTGGAGCATAGACCGTCTATCTTTTAGTGCCCTGCGGCAACCAGCAGACTTATGCTACCCTAGAGTAGCATCACCTCAAGCCTGCTGCCTCATATACTGTGCCTGAGTTCACCCACCCAGTCTAGGGTAGGACCTGCAGTTCCCAGTTACCCTGCCTGCCCACTCACATTCTTTAAAGGACTGGGGAGAGGGGAGATATGTTTGCAAATTTATCCCCCTATCAGACTGGATGAACAACTCTACTGCCTGTCTTTTATCTTTTATTTAACTTTTAGCTCTATTTAACTGTATTCTATGAATGTGGGATGGAATAGTTAGATGCAGTAAGGTAAGGTGTCCTCCCATTCCCACAGCTGCTATTACAGACAATAGATGAACAAGATTGTTTAAAACAAAATATTTTGCTGCACCTTTTTACTGTGCTATGGAAGACGCACTAGATATAGCAACCTATCCTTCCCCTCTGCCGCTGGCTCTGTTGTACAAATCACACAACTTTCACCAATGCTTAGGACAATAAAAACAATTTTCATTTCGGAAACTTTAAATGTAGATATGTTCTAGCCTCTTTCTGACTTCCTGACCTCCTTCCCCCTCCCCGCCCACCCAGAGAGACACACCGTGAAGGAACAGGCCTACGAAAACTGTCAACCACCTAGTTTTAAAAGCAGTCAGATACGGCTGCACTAAGGAGACAAGAGCATTCTGCTCTCTTAAAGGTGTTTTTTTTCTGTCTTTTTTTTTGGGGGGGGGGAGGGGGGCTTTCAAATAGCAAGCCCCAGGCAGCACCCCTTCCTCACTCCCTCAAAGAAAAAATTGTAGCTGCCTTTTATTCTGTTTTCAAGTGCTAAGCCCCATGGATCTCTTCCCCACTCTCTTAGATGGACTCTGAGCTATCTGTTCTGTCTGCTTTCAGACCTAGTCCCTAAGGAGCTCTTCCACTCCTTCAAACAGACCGGAAGCTGCTGTTATTTTAACTCCTTTCTTTGCTCTCTCTTCCAGTCTTAACTCCCAGCACCCTTCTTCCTCACTATCTGATTCTTCGAGGTTTGTGCTGAGTTGTGTGCTCCAGCCCAGCTGTGACTTCATCACTCATGGAATTTTCAGATTCAGGCAGGGATAGGTTTCTCCGGCTGCCTGTCAAGGTTTTGCAGTATAATTGGTTTAAGTGCCTCATACAAGCTGCTGGCTACCTAACTTTGATCTTCCCCTTCTAGACTGGCTCTAGTTTGTCTGGAAGTGCCTGCACAGTCAATGAAAATGAAATAAAGGAATGACCATTTGTGAAATTTTACTGCGATGTGCTGTTGGTTAGTTGGCCCCTGGATGAATCGGAACTTAAGATGTTTGTTAATTTCACTACATAGACATGCTAAAATATTACTGGAACTGGCAGAAACCACTCCTTGAATGCGGGCACAGATATTAATACCTCCTGAAGAGCAAGTGTAAGTGTTCATGTGTAAAGTTCAGAAGTGCAAGCACCGATTACAGTATTTCGTATCAATACATGTACTTGTGAACTCGCTCATGCTGTTCCCACATTGCGATGTCAGCTACATCTACCGATAAAATATGAACCTTCTTGATAAGGCACATATTTTTAAGCCAGTCAGTATTGTATAAAAAGCACATCTGTCCACATAAGCACAAAAATACTTCATAAAATATACTTCCAAAATGGCAGTCAATTAAGGTGCAAGTTGCAGACTTCGAACTATTTGTTGCAGCAGTTTGAAGATATATCTATAGCATGTCCAAAATCAAAGTGGGCTCCACCAGATTCACTGAATTTTTAAAAAGTTGTTTTTGCAGAACATGGAGAAGTTTAAAAAGGAATCCACAAGGAAACCATTCTTTAATTGAAACAACGAGGCATTCATAGCTGTGAAACAACTGTCCAACTATTCTGATTCAGCATTGAAGCCAGCAATGGTAGTACTGGATTGTGATCTACGTTAGGAGTCACTACGCAGGAAAAGGATCTAGGCATCATCATAGACAATACGTTCAAATCTTCTATTCAGTAAGCAACAGTGGCTAAAAAAGTAAACAGAATGTTAGGAATTACACAGGTACACTAAAAAAAAATTTTTTTAAACTGCCTCTAATGTTTCGATTGATTTTTACGTTTTTTGGTGCGCTGAATCCAAATCTGGTAACCAATTTGCTCCATCACGTACAGATTTTTTGCTACATTGGGTTAGCAGTTTGAGGTGAACGTTTCAGATTGAGTGCGATCGAGATAAAGGTTTCTTGGATGAATTCTTTATACTAATTGTTTAATAGTTATTCAAATAAGAATAAAGAAAATTGTAACAAGGCAGCACATAAGAATAGAGTAATGTCAACAAAACACACTGTGATGGTAGCAAAATTGTCTGCACTTAAAACAGCCACATACATGTGCACAAACATTGAGCATATAAGAGCGAGGTTAGACACAAAGCAAAGCAAAGAAATGTGCAAAAAATGTTGTACAGGTATGTATGTAAGAATAGAAAACGCAAACCGCACCATTGCATTACATGAAGACAAACACCCGATGGTGTGAAAATAAAATTCTAATAAATGAGATCCGACACTGTGGTAATAACTAGCAAATTTTTATTTCAAAGTTTAGTAAAAACACGATATTTGTCAACACAGTTTAGATTTTAAAGTCATTCTTGGGTCAATCAATCTCCTGGTGGGCCCGTTTCTTCTTCCCCCGAATGCTTCTCTTGGTGCGCTGCTTGGCGTATTTTTCATCTGGGGTTTCCCGCAGCAGCAACCAGCAGAAATCAGCCATCATAGTGGTGTTCCATCTTCCTTGGTACCTTCTCTCTGCGTCCTTGATGTCCTGGTGAAACCTTTCACCTTGTTCTTCACTGTACGCCCCCAAGTTTTCGGGAAAGTAGTTCACATGGGAGTGCAAGAAATGGACTTTCAGGCTCATGTTACAGCCTTGTTCTTTGAAGGCATTGAGCATCCTGGCAACAATATCTTTATAGTTCTCATCCCGCCTGTTCCCCAAGAATTTGAGAACAACATCCTTGAAGGAATCCCAGGCTTCTTTTTCCTTCTCAGACATCGTTTCAGCGAATGCTCCATCTGAAATGAGTTTCCTTATATCAGGGCCAACAAACACTCCTTCCTTTAGCTTTGCTTCAGAAAGTCGGGGGAACTTTGAGCAAAGGTACCGAAAGCACTCACCATCTTTTGGAAGGGACATGATGAATTGCTTAATGAGACCCAACTTAATGTGGAGAGGTGGTAATAGAATTTGATCACGAGGGACCAAGCTCTCATGAAGAACATTTTTCTCACCGGGTCTCAAATACTCCCGAATTGGCAAGTATTTTTTCCCCCAGTGTAGGTCGCGGGCCCGGCTATCCCACAAGCAAAGGAAGCAGGGATATTTGGTGAAACCGGATTGCTGCCCTAATAGCATGGATAGAATTTTAAAGTCTCCACAAATCATCCACTTATGCCCATCATAACGAATCTTCTGAAGAATCAGGGCCAAATTCTCGTATTTTTCTTGGAGAATAACAGAGTGAGCAATAGGAACTGAAGCGAATGTGTTGCCATTATGAAGAAGAACACCTTTTATGCTGTCTTTTGACGAATCAATGAACAGCCGCCATTCAGCAGGATCATACTTGAGTTTAAACTTTTCCATCACTCCGTATATATCGTTGCAAAATACCAAATCTTCCTCTTTGCTGAAATACTTCAAAAATTGTGTCTCGCGGTTGCGGTACCAATAAAAAGTTGTTCCTGGTGACAATAGATTTTTCTGTTTAAGCCGAGAACCTAGCAGTTGGGCAGCATCTTTTGGGAGTCCTAAATCCCAGACTAAATCATTCAATTCAGCTTGAGAGAAAAGTTCAGGTTTCGGATCTGGTTCAGTTTCAAACTCGGAAGTACTGGACTCATCGGGAAAAGCCATCTGATGAGTCTCATCATGATCAGAACCGTCCACACAAATATGATCCAAAGATTTTGGTGGTTCAGGCACAGGTACTTCATTGCTATGAGGCATAGGCCTAATTGCTGAGGGAAGGTTGGGGTAACTTATTACGTTCTTATTTTTTAAGTTGTATCCCTTCACAATGCAAGAGCAAAAATAGCAGTCACTGCTGTGGTCTCTTTGTTCACGCCACATCATAGGTATTCCGAAACGAAATGCTTGTTTTTTACCTTTCATCCATAAGCGTAGATCTTCCTCACATGTCTTGCACACTTTGTGAGGAGCCCACGGTTTGTCTTGATCGCCTAACTTCAAACCGAAATAGGCGAAATATACTTTTTTAATAAATGCAGAAATGTTCCTCTGCCGCTTTTTCACAGTATATTCCCCACAAATAAAACAAAAACTGTCCGGAGAGTTGACGCAACCTCTGGCTCTGTGAGCCATCACAAATACACAGCACTGCAAACTACAACTGTAGTGAACCACTTCGGAATAAAGCTGGATTACGACTGAGCAAACAAAAGGTAATAATGAACTTGCAAGAAACTGAAATTTGACAGGAACGTTCATGTCGCAACCACCGTGTTTGAGCGAGCGAACGAGGCGAGGCGAACAGGAAAGAACATGCGCCAGCGCGAGTACTGGATTTAGCCCCCCGCCTCCCAATTGTCCTGTTAATGTATAAAATGAATACAAAACACTCTAAAATATCATGAGGGAGTGTTTCTAGTTAGTTAATCATTACAACCTCTATTTTGGGCCAAGAAAATAAACTGCAGTCGGCTAAAAAGAAATTATGTGAACATTCCTTATATGGGTAAGAAATCTAATTTTGCAAGAAAACGTGACGTGATGGAACATTTTGGCTATTTTTCCTGGATTCAGCACCCCAAAATCTATAGGAATCAGTTGCAAAACTGGAGGCAGTTTTTTGGTAGTGTACCTGTGTTATTGGTAAAGGAATAGGGAATAACACAAAGACTATCGTAATGCCTCTATTTCTCCATGGTGCGACTGCGCTTTAAGTACTGTGTGAAGTTCTGATCTCCTGTGATGATGTGTACACCCTGTCACTGCTGAAGTCCTGGGGGACCCCGGCAAGTCCCTACTCTGTGGGTGTGGATCCATCTAGGAGGGGCCCCCTAGAGCGACAGACAAGGACACCCAGGGGCTGAGGAATGGCCCAAACCCCTGTTTCTTCCCCGGCCAGGAAACATAGAGCCCGGCTCCCTGATAACACCTGGGATAAGAGGGAGATGGAAAGGGAGGTGAGGGTCTTGGCCCATGTCCCCATGGAAGTAGACACACTCGGGGATGATCAAGGAGACCCGCAGAAGGAGGAGATAAAGCTGGGGAATGAGCAACAGCTAGTCCATGATGAGATACCCATGGAAATTCAGCCAGTGGATAACCCGCCAGACTTGGATTGGTAGTAGCAACAAACAGCTACATGGGAGGTGGCAGGGCATATAGGTAATTCCACACTTGGGACGCACCCCGGCTCAATCTGAGACTTACAAGGGTGAAATATATTGTGATATTGGATATGCATGTTTGTATAAACTGAAGGACGTTGGGAAGATGTCATTTGCATTTCTGACCTAATTTGCATAGTATTCACATTGTGTGTTGATACAAAGGACCTTGGTGAGTGCTACTTTGCACCCACGGAGGGGACAGTTGCCCAGAAGGGGGGGGGGGAGCAGACCCCAGCATGAGAAGGGATCCCACCAAATGTGGACTTAGGGTGAGTGATCCAATAGTCCAAAACATACAGGAGTACCCCAGAGACAGACCTCCCTGCTAGGAGGGGGGCCATAAAGTGTGGTTCCTCGACTCTTCTTTGAGAGTGGACTAAGCCAGGAGGAACACCGGAGGGACCTGAAAGGACTACCTGCCTGCTGGACCTGGAGGCGGCCAATACTGGACTGGACCCGAGACACAGCAATATCTCCACATCTTAAAAAGATATAGCAAAATTAGAAAAGGTATCTATCGGACATCTCTGTCTGGATGTCTCATTGCCGTTTGAAACTGAACATGGCCAGAACTGAACTTCTTATTTTTTCCTCTAAACCCTCTTCCTGCCTTCTCTATCTCTGTTGATAACACTCTTCTACTTCCTGTTTTCTCAGCCCACAACCTTGGAGTTATCTTTGACTCCTCCCTCTTCTTCTCCACATATATTCAACAGATAGCAAAAACCTGTTGTTTCTTTCTCTACATTAACAAAATTTGCCTCTTTCTTTCTGATCACACTACTAAAACCCCTATCCACCCTTTAGTCACTTCTCGCCTTGACTATTACAACCTCCTCCTTGTTGGTCTCCCTCCGAGTCATCTTTCTCCTCTTTAATCTGTTCAAAACTCTACTGCGCAGCTAATCTGAGAGCTTCAAAATACCAACAAAGCAGCAAGTAGAAGACATCATATCTGGACTAAACACAACAACTTCACTGTCAGACCCATGTCCAGTGACTTGGATCAAAGCTACAAAAAGCCAGCTCTCTCACCATATAAAAAAATTGTCAAAGATTCACTCCAGAAAGGATACATGCCGCAACCCCTCAAGCATGCTATGATATGACCAGTACTTAAAAGTAGCAATCTGAGCCCCTCCGAACCAAAATCATACTGTCCCATCTCCAGCCTGCCATTCCTTGCTAAAATCGTGGAAAAGCCAGTGCAAAGGCAACTTCAAGACCATATAGATATCAACGGCCCACTGGACATACATCAGCATGGATTTAAGCCCCAACATGGTGTAGAAACACTACTCACCTCCCTCTTTGACAATCTCCTAAGAGGCATGGACAACATAAAAAACGGCTACCTACTAGTGTTCATGGACATCTCGGCGGCCTTCGACACTGTGTCACACACTAAGCTATTACAAAGCTTACAACAGATAGGACTACGCAAGAATACCCTGAAGTGCTTTACATCATACTTGGAAGGGTGAACGCAACAAGTCAAATGTGACCAAAAGAAATCAATACAATTCCACGTCACGTAGGGAATACCACACGGCTCAGCCCTATCCTCAATGCTCTTTAACATCTACATACAACCCATATGCAGCATCATCAAGCACCACAAACTACACTATCACATTTATGCTGACAACATCATGGTGTATGCTTCAATCAGCCTACTAGCATTAAACACCACAAAAATAACAAAATGCCTCGAAGACATGAATGACTGGCTCATAGCCAACAACTTAACAGTCAACTACGATAAAACTGAGGCAATGTTCGTCACCAGAAACCCCACCTTCATACCTCCACAAACTATCAGCATCCTAGACAAACACATAGTAGTCAAAGAAGAAGTTAAGTATCTGGGCATCACACTAGACAGAGCTCTGAACCTAAAATCGCACATCACTAAAACCACAAACAAGGCATATCATCGATTGAAAGCAATCAGACAAATCAAACCAATGCTCCGTCAGGACCACTTCCGCACAGTATGCCAAGCACTCATTACACCACTGCTTGATTATGGAAACTCACTATATCAAGGCCTTCCTCAACAGACACTCCACCCACTACAGATGGTACAAAACACCACAGCACGCATCATTACAGACACTCCAAGGACAGAGCACATCACTGCCGTCCTACAACAACTACACTGGCTCCCAATGGTGGCAAGAGCTAAATACAAAACAATCATGATCATCTTCAAAATCATTCACCATCTCTCAGCAGATGTACTCCAAAACGTTATAACAAGGGACATCAGCACTAGACCAAGAAGAACCAATAATGACAACATGATTGGCAAACCTGCAGGCCATCACAAAACAAAACAAACAACTTCAAAGAGAGCACCATCACTACTGGCATCCACACTATGGAACTCCCTCCCAACCAGCCTGAGGGCATTAGATGACCTCACAGACTTTCGCAAAGACCTTAAAACATTTTTATTTATAGAAACCTATGAGCATTCAGACAACATCCCCTACCCAAGTAGAAATACCACTACAACCGCCAACTAACTGCACACCCACCCTATCCACACACACAAGCCTATCATACCACGTTATTAAATACCTTCATGTTAAATGTTACCTCAATTGTACTGTCTAAATGCTGTTAAGTAATTGTACTGTCTAGATGTATACACATACCCTAATGTTAAATGTAACCCTCCTATCATGATGTGACGTGACCACCCTGATTGAAGGAAAAGGTGGCAAGCAAATCTGACTAAATAAATAAATAAATAATCTTCCGCCAGCCCCAATATACTCATATAAACCCTCTTCTCAAATCACTTCATTGGCTTCCCTTCCATTTCCATATCCAATACAAACTTCTCCTTCTGACCTATAAGTGCATTCTATTGCTCCTCACTACCTTTCCTCTCTTCTCCCTCCCTTCACCCCTCCTCGTGAACTCCGTTCTTCCTCTGGCTTGTTTCTCTCTATGCCCTTCTCTTCAACAGCCATTTCCAGACTTTGATCCTTTCACCTTGCTGCTCCTTATGCCTGGAACAAACAACCTGAATCTTTACATCAGGTTTTATCTCTCCCACTTTTCAAATCCATGCTAAAGGCTCACCTCTTTCAGGCCGCTTTTGGATCTTAATCCTTTGTTCTCCTTCTGTCTCCTTACCCTTCCCTATTGTGCCCTTGTTCTCATCTGTTGTACTGTCTGTCTTGATTAGATTGTAAGCAGGGACCTTCTTTTATATGTGTCTGTACAGTGCTATGTATGCCTTGTAGCGCTATCTAAATGATTACTAGTAGTAATGGCAGTAGTTGTAGAAGGTACAGCTGCACGGCTTATCTTCTGCCAGTTTTGCTATGCTCATATAATCCCTCTTCTCAAGTCACTTCATTGGCTCCCTATCAGTTTCTGCATCCAGTTCAAAATTCTCTTACTGTCCTACAAGTGCATTCGCTCTGCAGCTCCTCATAAGCTTTCCTCTCTTATCTCACTCTACACCCCTCCTCGGGAACTCTGCTCCTCTGGCAGATAAGAACATAAGATAGAAACATAGAAACATGATGACAGAAAAAGACCACATGGCCTATCTAGTCTGTTCTTCCATAACAACTACAACAGTCCCCTTTTTACCTTTACAGAAACATAGAAACGTGATGACAGAAAAAGACCACATGGCCTATCTAGTCTGTCCTTCCATAACATATGCCATACTGGGTCAGACCAAGGTCCATCAAGCCCAGTATCCTGTTTCCAACAGTGGCCAATCTAGGTCACAAGTACCTAGCAGTTTCCCGAAAAGACACAGGTTCCACGATACTTGAATTAGGGCAAGCAGTGGATATCCCGGGTCCCCTTTGATAATGGCTTATGGACCTATATGGCCCCAGTATTGAAGATCCCTTTTATCTGTGCCTGCTCTGCCACTGCCAACTACAGACTTCACTCATTCCATCTTGCTGCTTCATGTGCCTGGAACAAACTACCTGAGTCTGCATCGTGCTCCCTCTCTAGCCCTTTTCAAATCCAGGCTAAAAACCCACCTCGTTGAAGCCACTTTTGGATCCTGATGCTCCTCACTCTCTTGTCCACTATTTATGTGTGTCTTACCATACTGTGGTCCCCAGTTTCACTATGGGACCGATTCTGCAAGGCGCTTAGCCGCTAGCCGTCCTGCCCCAATTCCACATCTTTCTCTCCCCACATGGGCAGAGCTGCAGAGCCGGCAGGTGGTGGGAGGGGGCGGAGAGTGGGTGGATCAGGGCTGGGCCAAGGCAGTAGGACATACAGGGCCAATTCAGGTCACAGTCCTGTACGTTCTGTGGGGGCAGATTGGACATGCCACTTATTCCACCATGGAGGTGGAATAAGCGGTGAAGAGGTTGGTGATTGGGTCCATGAATGGCACACAGGGCTGGAACAGGAGACAGGTAGGACCCTGCCCCCCGATCTGGGCCCTGGCTGCCCAGCCCGGGGTCGGACAGCAGGGTAACAGGGTGTCGGCACTGGAGGGGCATGTGGGGAGGATATCCCCGTATGTGTACAGGGGCAGGCCAGGCCATCTCAGGGCCCAATCCTGCACCCGAGGGAACATCTGGCTCCCACAGTGCAGAATCGGGTCCTAAAAGACCCCTCCTGCATGGGGGCATCCAGACAGCCTGGATGTGCCCCTAGGGGAATCAGGCATTATGTGTTTTGTCTTGATTAGATTGTAAGTGCTGTCTGTGGTTTGGTTTGTTGTGGCAAATATCTGTATTGTTTTTTCTTTATGAACTGTTTCTTGTTCTTGAGTGTAAAAGAAAAGATTTAGTTCAAGTAATTTTCTGTCTGCTTTTATCCTGAACATAGCACATTACACCATAGGGCTCAGTATTCACTATTTCATTTATAGTTAACCACTCTTACTACATCTCATGCAAGTTCTTTGAACTCTGCAAAATTTCCAGGAGCTGGATTGCATATCTAAGCCCCAAAAATCTCCAGCCTCCTGAAGGTGACACGAGGCCTACCTCCTCTACGTTTTAAGCAACTGCAGGGCAGAAAAGGGAGACCTGCATTACATTACAAAAAAGGCAGCAACGTTTTTGATAGTTCCTTAAGCAAAAAATCCCAGTGATTTATGTGGTACCTAAGATAAAGCTGTTTGTGAGGCCTACAATATCAGCAAAAGGCTCAATATTGGAACCTCTTTCAATTTGTGTTGATCTTTCAATGAAATTATAAATGACTGAAAGACAAACCAAACAAATCTGGACATAGTAGATAGAAACAGTCTTTATTACCAATCATCACCACGGAACGAACCACGTTGAGGGAACAACCAGCCAAACCCCCACGTGGGTTGTTCCGAATTCCCTTGGTGACGATTGATAATAAATACTGTTTCTGTCTACCACGTCCAGACCTGTTTGTGTTGCCTTTTAAATGGTTTCTTGCTCTAGGTTGGACTTAAATGACTGACAGATACATATATGTCCAAGATATTGAGCATATTGGGCCCTATAGTCAAAGGCATTTACACGATTTGCAGACCTGAAAGCTGGGATATTCAGTGGCGCTAAAACGGTTAGTACCGTTGAATATCTGCAGGTGCCATTGCTGATGCTAAGCGCTCAGCAACAGGGAAATTAAGGCAGTCCAGGGGTGTTCCGGGGTGGCAGCCAGCCATAACCTGGTAGCAGTCATATTGAGGCCACTGCCTAATCATGGCTACATGGTGAAAGTAAGGCATAGCAAAGGCCTTACTTTAACCGCAGACGCTAACCGGGCAGGGGCTGAATATCGCAGCTGCCTGGTTAGCTTCCGGGTTCTGCAGCCGACCCAGATATTCAATGTTAGCCACCGTATATGACCCAGATTGAATATCCAAATCAAAGATTCAGCGCCGGCAGCTAGCCATTGTAGGAGTGCTAGCCACTTGTGTGGAATCGGGCCCATCATTTTTATTGTATCAGATGATGGGGAGAACACACAAACATTGTTTTTTCTTACAACAGATATTGAATCCTTGTATACCAATAACCTCTCACAGCGGCTCTGGGCATTACTGAAAAAACCTTGAATCAACAAGTCCAGCCAAGCAGAGTTCATATTTGTTTTTTTAGTATAATTGGCAGTTTGCTTTGTGTCACATTACTTTTCAAAATCAATTTAATTAACAGCAACATGGTACAGCTTTAGGAACGGCTATGGTTGTTTGGATAACCAAATTATACTTTTCAAGGACTGAAAAACACTTCTTGTAGAGGTTAGTGTGGTACAGGTACGTTAACATTATTCTTTTCCATAGGCAATGTTCATATGTTCAGCTCATACGCTTTCTAATGGATTAACACTTTGGATTCTAATCTTAGATTTGTTATGGGAAGTCATTAGCAAGACATTTATTTTTTTGGACTTGTGTTCTGTGAAACAACATCTTGAGGACTAGTTAAATGAAATAACTTACCCAGAATAGACCAGTTGTTGAGGGTACGGAGGATCTGTTCTAGGAATATGCATTCATATTCAGCTAAATATTAAAACGTAAAAAAATGAGAGCATTTTTGGTATATTCCTTTAACTGAACAGAATGAGCATGGATCTTGAGTGACCTGGAAATCTATCTGTTCTTGACACTATTATACTCTGTTGGGCAAGCAAAGAAAACAATATTTGTCTTTGCTTGGCTGGTGTGAGACTCATTGGGAATGAAACCCATTACCCTAGAGAGTGGAGGCTAGATGCTTGCAGCCAAAGCCACAAAATCAGCAAAGAAGCCAGTGAATAGGTGTCTTTTGGACATCAGTAAGACAGAAATGCTCTTGGAGGAGCCGATTGAACCAGAATTTGATCTGTCATTAAGGATGTACCTCATGTTGACCAACTAGGCTCCTTTCAGGGTATGTCCCTTATCCTGCCCAGAGGATAACCTTGACTGTGCAGCTCTGGTGGCTTCAGCCGTAAGTCTCCATTTTCTGCTTTTAAAGGTCATATGCATGATCCCTGGTGAGCTTGACAGCCAGACAGAGGGGAACCACATTAGGAAGGGGACAGGGAAATACCTACTGTACTTGAATATAACTGGCCTTGATCTTCTCCAGGAAAGGCGTGAGCTACAATAAATACTAATAATAATAATGAAAGGGACAAGGAAGAAGCAGGAGTAATTTAACTGACCATGCTGAAACTCTGACAAGCTGCCAAACATCTTTTTCAAGTCTCACTTCTTCCAAATCCAATTGTATATGATATAATCATAAATCTGAAACCAGAATTCTTACAATATCATTTCTCTCTTGAACTGCAGAGGGAAAGAAACTTGTGTATGGAAGGCTTTGGAGAGTACATTTTGCACAGAAAACATACCAAAAATAATTTCTGATTCTGGTGTCATCTCAGTAACAGCAATATAAAACCTCACCAGTACTGGGCATATTGTGAAGAAATACACAACCTTACAAACAATTACTCAGAATCTATATAGAAAATCTACCATACCGTAACAGCATCAACTTCCAAAACTCACAGAAGGGACATATCTAGAAAAGAGCAACACCTTAAATATTGCAGTGGTCCCTAAAACATCCATATTCCTATTCCCCTGTGTTTTCTTGGCAAGGTATAACTGGAAGCAGATTAGCAGGCTGCCTTCCACACAGTGAGTTTACAGCCCTGGTATTCCAAGGTGGTCACCCCTCTAAGTACTAGCCAAGCCCAATGCTGCTTAGCT
The DNA here is from genome assembly GCA_033557465.1 of Ichthyophis bannanicus. NCBI lineage: Eukaryota > Metazoa > Chordata > Amphibia > Gymnophiona > Ichthyophiidae > Ichthyophis > Ichthyophis bannanicus. Next base: position 71,589,536 of record CM066037.1, read on the forward strand.
TCAAAGATCAGACAAGAGCAAGTTGGTCACAGCTTACCTCAGCAGCACAGGCATAAATAGCTCAACCAGAACTCTGTGATCCTCAGTCTTGAAAGACTAGAAAAGGGGACTGTTACTTCTGGAGAGAGATCTGCAATTGTGAGTATATACTTCTGGGAATTTTCTGAAATAAATTCTTTCTATTAAAGCTATTTAATCTGTGAACCCACTATTTTTTGTTAAATCAGTCAGGGCCTAGTAGCAGCAGTTTAAGTTTAAATTTAAAACACAGAAGAGAACTTTCTGGTTACATTTCATACCCAGCAGAGAGCTTGTAGTTTTAATTTAATAGTCACTCAGGGCCTAGCATCAGCAAAGTACTTTTAGTTTAAATTTAAAACACAGAAGAGAGCTTTCTGGTTAAATTTGGAACCCAGCAGAGAGCTTGTAGTTTAAATTTCATAATAAGTTAGAGCCTAGCAGCAGCAAAGAGCTATAATTTAAATCAAATAAGAATATAGCTTACCTCAGCAGCACAGGACAGGGTACTGTGTAGCAGCCCTCTTTTAATAAGTGTTATTTCCCTCCCTCCCTCCCCTCACCCACCTACCCCTGGGATAATCGTAGCTTTATAGGTACTTACACATCTTAAAAGACAGGAGGTGCTCTCAGGTGAAGCTCATTACTCAAATCAGTCATACACTAAGGACCTGAGATAAATTAAGCTTCAGGTGAACAAGGTATATTAAATGTATTAGGTACAGTTTTATTGGTATAAATATCCATAGCAACCCTTAGTAAGTAAAGAACTTAAAGATCTAAACAAAAACTAAAAACTAAGATGCAGACAGCAGTCCAGCAGCGAGATGGGGGCTTTCCAGTCTTTTGCATTGAGTGTCACATGTATGATTTTCTCCCAGTTGGTGAGAGGTCTTACGTGTGCACTAGGTGCAAGGAGCTCTTTGCTCTCAGGGAACAAGTATGTTCTCTAGAGGCTAGAGTAGCAGACTTGGAAAACATAAGAAAGACAGAGAGGTACATAGACGAGATCTACAGGGATATAGTCCTGAAGTCCCAACTCCAGTCTGGCAGCATCCCTGTTGCCATGGAGGAGAGAGGTCATGTGACAGGAGAGCATCACCCTGGTGTGGCAGGAAGTGATCCTGTAACTAAGACCTGTCCTCCAGGTGATATAAAACCCTCTCACACCGAGAATGTTTCTCCAGGGCCATGTGCCCATGAGGGAAGGGTTAGGACAGCCGTTACAGTTGGTGATTCGATCATTAGGCATGTAGGTAGCTGGGTGGCTGGTGGACGTGAGGATCGCCTGGTAACATGCATGCCTGGTGCGAAGGTAGCGGACCTCACGCGCCACCTAGATAAGGTCTTAGATAGTGCTGGGGAGGAGTCTGCTGTCTTGTTACATGTCAGTAGCAATAACATAGGAAAATGTGGTAGGGAGGTTCTGGAGGCTAAATTTAGGCTTTTAGGTAGGAAGTTGAAATCCAGAACTTCCAGGGTAGCGTTCTCCGAAATGCTTCCCATTGCACGTGCAGGGCCCAAAAGGCAGGCAGAGCTCCGGAGTCTCAATGTGTGGAAGAGACAATGGTGCAGAGATGAGGGATTTGGATTTCTTAGGAACTGGGGAACATTCTGGGGAAAGGAGGGGCTCTTCCGAAGGGATGAGCTTCACCTTAACTGGGATGGAACCAGGCTGCTGGCATTAACCTTTAAAAAGGAGATAGAGCAGCTTTTAAACTAGATAATAGGGGAAAGCCGACACTCGCCCAAGAACAGATGGTTCGGAAGAATGTATCCTTGAAGGATACTACCAAAAGCAGAGAGGTTCCAAAAAAGAGTAAAGTAGCCCAAATGCCCTCGAGTATGGAGCAGACAAAGCTTAAAGATCCCAAATTACCCATGTCTACCAATAGCCAAATTAATATGAATAAAATACAGTCTCTAAAATGCTTGTACGCAAATGCTAGAAGTCTAAAAAATAAGATGGGAGAGTTAGAATATATAGCACTAAATGAGAGGTTAGATATGATTGGAATATCAGAGACATGGTGGAAGGAGGACAACCAGTGGGACACTGTGATACCTGGGTACAAACTATATCGTAGTGATAAAGCTGATCAAATTGGTGGAGGAGTTGCGCTCTATGTTAGAGAGGGCATTGAGTCAGAAAGGATTAAAGTTTTGCAGGAAGCAGAATTTGCTGTAGAATCTCTATGGATTGAAATTCCATGTAAAAAGGGGAAGGCAATGGCAGTGGGGGTGTTCTATCGACCACCTGGCCAGAATGAACAAATGGATGATGAAATGCTCAAAGAAATCAAGGAAGCTAACAAAAGTAACAGCGCGGTAATAATAATGAGTGATTTCAATTACCCCGGTATCGACTGGGTCAGTGTCACGGCAGAACATGCTAGGGAGATAAAGTTCCTAGATGAAATAAATGACTGCTTCTTGGAGCAGCTAGTTCATGAACCGACCAGAGGGGAAGCCATATTAGACCTAGTCCTTAGTGTAACACCAGATCTAGTGCAAGAGATAAGGGTGTTGGGTCCACTTGGCAATAGTGATCATAGCATGATCGCCTTTGATTTAATTAGTGGAGGAGAGATAGTAAGGAAATCCACAGTACTACCTTTTAACTTTCGAAAGGGAGACTATGATAAAATGAGGAAAATAGTTAAGAAAAAACTAAAAGGAGCAGTTGCAAAGGTTAAAGACTTACATCAAGCCTCGGTGTTGTTGAAAAAATAATATCTTGGAAGCCCAGACCAGCTGTATTCCACGCTTTAAGAAAAGTGGAAGGAAGTCCAAAAAACTGACAGCATGGTTTAAAGGTGAGGTCAGAGAGGCTGTTGTTGCAAAAAAACCATCTTTCAGGAAATGGAAAAAAGAGCCAAACAACGAAACCTGGAAACAGCACAAGCACTGGCAGGTCAAATGCAAGGCATTGATAAAGCAGGCAAAGGGAGAATTTGAGAAGAAGCTTGCTGCAGAAGCAAACACGTGAAATAAAGATTTTTTCAAGTACATTTGTAGCAAAAAACCTGTGAGAGAGTCAGTTGGTCCATTAGATGATAGAGAAGTTAAAGGGGCACTAAGAGGCGACAAGGCGATAGTGGAGAGACTGAATGAATTCTTTGCTTCGGTCTTTACTGAGGAAGATGTAGGGATGTTACGCATGACTGAAGTGGTATTTAAAGGTGCGGAAGAATTGAAGGAAATATCGATACATCGGGAAGATGTATTACAACTATTAGATAAACTGAAGAGTAGCAAATCACCTGGGCTGGATGGTATACATCCAAGGGTGTAGAAAGAACTGAAATATGAGGTTGCAGGCCTGCTATTAGTAATCTGTGAACTATCATTAAAATCATCTCTAATACCTGAAGATTGGAGGATCGCCAATGTAACACCAATTTTTAAAAAGGGTTCCAGGGGTGATCCGGGAAACTACAGACAGATGAGCCTCACATCAGTACTGGGAAAAATGGTAGAAACCATCATAAAGAATAAAATTACTCATGGCCTAATGGGAGACAGCCAACATGGCTTTAGACAAGGAAGATCTTGTCTTATTAATCTGTTATGTTTTTTTGAAAGTGTGAATAAACAGGTGGACAACAGTGAGTCGGTTGATATAGTGCATCTAGACTTTCAGAAAACGTTTGACAAGGTCCCTCATCAGAGACTTTTGGCAATACTAAAGAGTCATGGGATTGGAGGCAGTGTACTACTGTGGATCAGGAACTGGTTAAAAGATAGAAAGCAGAGGGTTGGGCTAAATGGCCAATTTTCCCAATGAAGAAAGGTGAATAGTGGTGTACCCCAAGGATCTGTGCTGGGTCCGCTGCTTTTTGACATATTCATAAATGACCTGGAAAGTGGAATAACGAGTGAGGTTATCAAATTTGCAGATGACACAAAACTATTTAAAGTTGTTAAAACCCAAGAGGATTGTGGAAAATTGCAAGAGGATCTTGATATATTGGAAGACTGGGCATCCAAATGGCAGATGAAATTTAATGTGGACAAGTGAAATCACCCGTTCCTTTGGTCTATCCTGCCTTATATATGCAGACGACGTGCTTATTTTTACCCCGATCAATATTACAAATCCCAACTACACTGCTTTAATCAACTGCTTCAACACAATAACGGATTGGCTCCTTAACCAGAACCTGCAGATAAATTTCAAAAAGACCGAAGTCCTAATCATCACCAGAAACAAAGGTTTCTCTCCTCCTCCGACCCTCAAAGTAAGAGATGTTGAACTTCCAGTCAAGTCATCCATACGCTACCTTGGTGTTACTATTGATCAACAACTAGACTTCAAGAAACACATGAAAAACACAGTAAAAACCATTTACCACAAAATCAAAACCCTCCGACTCCTGAGGCCCATGCTAATGCCCGAGGACTTCCGCACAATTTTCCAAGCGTTAGTCACACCCCACTTTGACTACGCAAATATCACACTACATGGCCTACCCAAGAACACCCTATATCTGCTCCAACTAGCCATGAATACTGCAGCCCGTATTCTCTCTGGAGCAACAAGAAGAGACCATATAACACCGATATTAATGGAGCTTCACTGGCTTCCGATAAGCTGCAGGACCACATATAAAGCTCTTCTCACCACTTTTAAAGCTATAAATAAATTATTGCCATCCTCAATCTCCGATCTACTCACGCAAACCCCGAACAACAGACTCAGGAGGTCATCAGCTGAAAATACACTAGTTATCCCTAGTGAATCAGCAAAATGGTCCCAAACAACTAATAACTGAGCATTTACATCATATGCCCCAAGAGGTTGGAATCAGCTCACCCCTAGCATCAGATCAATAAGAGACCTTTTGCAATTCAGAAAAGCCATAAAACACCATCTGTTCACTATGTACTTCACTAAAATAATTAACGACTCCTCACCTACCCCCAAGATCTCAAGCTCTCATGATGACAAACCAAATGCACCTCCTACAGAATATGCACATTGACCTTATAGTTCCATATCTATGCATATCTACTGTAACGTAAATAGAATTACATCATATCTGTTAAAATGTAAATAGTTCTCCCCAGTTTAAGTCCATGTTATGCTCCCTGTTATCTGTAAACTTAAGACAGATCCTATTCTGTCTGAGTAAAATTTTGTTGTATGTAAACCGCACTGATAACAAATAGCGCGGTATATAAGAACTGTTAAATAAATAAATAAATAAATCTTTCCTCTCTCTCATTTCCACTTTCTGTATCCATCTCTATTCTCTCTTTCTCCCCCACCCCCACATATTCAGAATTTCCCCTGTCTCTGTCCTTTGTCCAGAATCTGCCCTCCATCACCCCATTTCAAGAATCTACCCTTTCTCCCCTATCTCCACCCCATGTCCAGCATCTGTCCCCTATGTCCTGCCTAACCTGAGTCTAGCATCTGTGCTCTACCCCAATTCCTTATCAACCATTTGTCCTCTGCCTTCCCCAGCTTGTGGCCACCATCTTCCCTCTGCCCCCTCACCCCAAAACCAGCATCTGCCCTCTAACCCCACTCCCCTTGGTCAACATTTGTCCTATACCCCCCACCGTGTGACCAGCATCTTCCCATTCTCTATCTCTATGCCATGTCCAGCATCTACTCACCATTCCCTATGCTCCCCCTCCCTGAGTACAGCATCTGTTCTCTATCCACATCCATGTCCACCATTTGTCCTCCACCTTTCCCACCCTGTGGCCTCTATCTGCCCTCTGCCCCCCAAACCCCATGGCCACTATCTGCTCTCTGCCTCTTCCACGACCACCATTTGCCATCTGTCCTCCATTACCCCATTCTTCCCCTTGCCCAGTATCTGGTCTCCATCCCCCCAACCCACGTCCATCATCTGCCCTCCCCTGGCCTGTAGACATCATTTGCCCTCTGTCCCCTCACTCCATGCCTAGAATCTGTCTCCAACTCCATGATCCTGACATTCAGCATCACCAATCTCCCTACTGTAATCCAAAGAATACATTTATTTTTTACCTCCGAGCCATCGCGTGCTCCTGAGTCTACTGTAATTATGGTTCCATTGTGGGGGGGGGGGGGGTGTTAGGGGACTGGAAAGAACACAGTGCCACAGTCCTGATAGAAAAGAATGACTGGGGCTGCCCAATCTGCACTATGGACCCCAAACCAGGATCCACGATTGCAGCAGTCCAGAAGCATTTGACAACCCAAATGTTAAAAAAAGAAATGTATTGCTCACTTCCCCCAGCCTGACACTGATCACATACTTGGAAAGCGGGTCCCAGAGCCGCCGAAGGTGGCAGGATCTCAGGCACTGGGCACAGCCAAAGATCTAGTGGAAGAAGTAGATATCATAGAGGAGTGTGGATGCAGAACTGGTGCCAAGACTGGGGCCCTCCATCAACACCCCAAAGGAAAGCTCCTGAGCTTTGCATTGCCGGGCACACTCTGCCCACCATTTCCATAGCACCGTTTGGCTCTGCGGCGATAAAGAGGTGACCTGGGCTTCCGATGGCACTCTTACTTTTGTCTGCCTGTGCCAGTGCCTCAGGGCCATGGGTGTGGGACCTATGGTTGAGTGGGGACATATGCAGGCAACATGCCCTAACATGCCTAGGGACGACCCTGCGCCTCTCCCAACCTCATGGCAGCAGCACCATTCACAAAACCAAAAGCGCTGGGGTCTTTACAACTCCAGCACACTCAGAAGGCCCTGCTGAATCCACTTCCCTCTGATGCAAAAAGGGAGCAGGAACAACAGGGTCTTTGAAGGGCACAATGGTGCAGAGATGAGGGTTTTGGATTTGTTAGGAACTGGGGACCATTCTGGGGAAAGGAGGGGCTCTTCCGAAGGGATGGGCTTCACCTTAACCGGGATGGAACCAGGCTGCTGGCATTAACCTTTAAAAAGGAGATATAGCAGTTTTTAAACTAGATAATAGGGGAAAGTCGACACTTGCCCAAGAGTGGATGGTTCGGAAGAATGTATCCTTGAAGGATACTACCAAAAGCAGAGAGGTTCCAAAAAAGAGTAAAGTAGCCCAAATGCCCTCAAGTATGGAGCAGACAGAGCTTAAAGATCCCAAATTAACCATGTCTACCAATAGCCAAATTAATATGAATAAAATACAGTCTCTAAAATGCTTGTATGCAAATGCTAGAAGTCTAAAAAATAAGATGGGAGAGTTAGGCACTAAATGATAGGCTAGATATGATTGGAATATCAGAGACATGGTGGAAGGAGGACAACCAGTGGGACACTGTGATACCTGAGTACAAACTATATCATAATGATAGAGCTGATCAAATTGGTGGAGGGGTTGCGCTCTATGTTAGAGAGGGCGTTAAGTCAGAAAGGATTAAAGTTTTACAGGAAACAAAATTTGCTGTAGAATCTCTATGGATTGAAATTCCATGTAAAAAGGGGAAGGCAATGGCAGTGGGGGTGTACTATCGACCACCTGGCCAGAATGAACAAATGGATGATGAAATGCTCAAAGAAATCAAGGAAGCTAACAAAAGTTACAGCGCAGTAATAATAATGGGTGATTTCAATTACCCCGGTATCGACTGGTTCAGTGTCACGGCAGGACATGCTAGGGAGATAAAGTTCCTAGATGAAATAAATGATTGCTTCTTGGAGCAGCTGGTTCATTAACTGACCAGAGGGGCAGCCATATTAGACCTAGTCCTTAGTGGAACACCAGATCTAGTGCAAGATATAAGGTTGTTGGGGCCACTTGGCAATAGTGATCATAGCGTGATCGCATTTGATTTAATTAGTGGAAGAAGGATAGTAAGGAAATCCAAAGTATTTCCTTTTAACTTTTGAAAGGGAGATTATGATAACATGAGGAAAATAGTTAAGAAAAAACTAAAAGGAACAGTTGCAAAGGTTAAAGACTTACATCAAGCTTGGGTGTTGTTGAAAAATACTATCTTGGAAGCTCAGATCAGCTGTATTCCATGCTTCAAGAAAAGTGGAAAGGAAGTCCAAAAAACTGCCAGCATGGTTTAAAGGTGAGGTCAGAGAGGCTGTTGTTGCCAAAAAAGCATCTTTCAGGAAATGGAAAAAAGAGCCAAACAACGAAACCTGGAAACAGCACAAGCACTGGCAAGTCAAATGCAAGGCATTGATAAGGCAGGCAAAGGGAGAATTTGAGAAGACGCTTGCTCCGGAAGCAAAAACATGAAATAAAGACTTTTTCAAGTACATTTGTAGCAAAAAACCTGTGAGAGAGTCAGCTGGTCCATTAGATGATAGAGGGGTTAAAGGGGCACTAAGAGGCGACAAGGCGATAGCGGAGAGACTGAATGAATTCTTTGCTTCGGTCTTTACTGAGGAAGATGTAGGGATGTTACCCATGACTGAAGTGGTATTCAAAGGTGCAGAAGAATTGAAGGAAATATTGATACATCGGGAAGATGTATTACAACTGTTAAACTGAAGAGTAGCAAATCACCTGGGCCGGATGGTATACATCCAAGGGTGTTGAAAGAACTGAAATATGATACTGCAGACCTGCTATTAGTAATCTGTGAATTTTCATTAAAATCATCTGTAATACCTGAAGATTGGAGGATTGCCACTGTAACACTAATTTTTAAAAAGGGTTCCAGGGGTGATCCGGGAAGCTACAGACCAGTGAGCCTGACGTCAGTACCGGGAAAAATGGTAGAAACCATCATAAAGAATAAAATTACTCAGCATGTAGATAGTCATGGCCTAATGGGAGACAGCCAACATGGCTTTAGACAAGGAAGATATTTTTTGAAGGTGTGAATAAACAGGTGGGCAAAGGTGAGTCGGTTGATATAGTGTATCTGGACTTTCAGAAAGCCTTTGACAAGGTCCCTCATCAGAGACTTTTGGCAAAACTAAAGAGTCATGGGATAGGAGGCTATGTACTATTGTGGATCCTGAACTGCTTAAAAGATAGAAAGCAGAGGGTAGGGCTAAATGGCCAATTTTCCCAATAGAGAAAGTTGAATAGTGGTGTGATGGGTCCGTTGCTTTTTGGATCTGTGATGGGTCCGTTGCTTTTTGACATATTCATAAATGACCTGGAAAGGGGAATAACGAGTGAGGTTATCAAATTTGCAGATGACACAAAACTATTTAAAGTTGTTAAAACCCAAGAAGATTATGGAAAATTGCAAGAGGATCTTGATAAATTGGAAGAATGGGCATCAAAATGGTAGATGAAATTTAATGTGGACCAGTGCAAAGTTATGCACATAGGGAAGAACAACCCAAACTATGGCTACACGATGCAAGGTTCCACATTAGGAACCATCACCCAGGAAAAAGATGTAGGCGTCATTGTGGATAACACGTTAAAACCCTTGGCCCAGTGTGCAGAGGCGGCCAAGAGAGCAAATAGAATGCTGGGTATCATAGGGAAAGGAATGAAAATTAAACAAAAGATATTATAATGCCTCTATATCGTTCCATGGTTCTATATCGTTCCTTGAATATTGTGTGTAATTCTGTTTGCCGTATCTTTAAAAGGATATAGCGTTATTAGAAAAGATTCAGAGAAGAGCCACCAAAATGGTAAAGGGGATGGAACGATACTCCTATGAAGAAAGGCTAAAAAGGTTAGGGCTCTTTAACCTGGAAAAGAGATGGCTGAGGGGACATATGATAGAAGTCTATAAATTAATGAATGGAGTGGAATGGGTAAACGTAGATCAATTGTTTACATTATCAGAATATAGAAAGACTAGGGGACATGCAATGAAGCTACAGGGTAAACTGTTGTTGTTGTTAAGTGCCGTCGAGTTGGAGTCGACTCATGGCGACCCTCTGGATAGCTATCCTAAATTGTGTTCGGTCTTCAGTCAGACGGCTCATTGTTGACAGACTGGTACCCGTAGCTGCTGTTATTGTATCGATCCATCTCATTGCTGGCCTTCCTCTTTTGCGTTGACCTTCTATCTTGCCAAGCATGATGTCTTTCTCTAATGATCTCTCTCTCCACATGATGTGTCCAAAGTATGAAAGTCGAAGTCTTGTCATCTGAGCTTCTAAAGAAAGCTTAGGTTTGATCACCACTAGTACAGACTGGTTTGTTCTTCGGGCAGTCCATGGTATACACAGTATTCGCCGCCAGCACCATAATTCAAAGGCATCAGTTTTCTTCCTGTCTATCTTTTTCACTGTCCAGCTTTCACATCCATATGATGTTATTGAAAATACCATGGCTTGAACAAGTCGAATCTTTGTATGGAGAGAGACATCTCTGCTCTTCAGAATCTTATCTAGGTCTTTCATAGCCATTCTGCCAAGAGCAATGCGTCGTCTGATTTCTTGACTGCTTGTTGCTTCTTTATTGATAGTTGATCCAAGTAGGTAAAGTTATTCACGATTTCAATTTCTTCTCCTTCGACGATGAACCTGTTGATTATGCCAATTGTCATGATCTTTGTCTTCTTTACATTAAGGTGCAGGCCCATTTTGAGACTATGGGGGATGTTTACTAAAGTCCGCAAATTTGCGCGCCGCAAAATAGCGCACGGCAACGCGGCATTGAAACGCGCAGAAACGCGTTTAAACGCCCCGCACACTTGCGTGTCACCCCCGCACAGGTACGCGGCACACTAACGGGCCCCGTGCAAGTGCGGGCCCGCAAATGTCCGATAGAGGCGTGGAACGGCTAAAGGAGGGCGGAGGAAGGCTCCGGAGGGGCGGAGGGACGGGGTCAATGGGTGGAGAGTGGGAGGGGAGAGGCTCCCCGCACAGTATCGGGCCCGAATTTTCATGTAAAAAATAGCGCGAGTGAAACACTCGCGGTAGAGGGCATTTAAAGGGAAGAGAAACCATTTCCGTCAGCAATGTACAGGAAAACCGGGGAAACCTAAAAACGTGAGCAGTGTGAAATATGTGCACAGAACAAAATTGCAAATAGAACCCGAAAATGACCACAACAAAGATATTAAAAATAGAAATCCAGCTGGGTAACAGTTATAGTGATGGACAAATATACAAAACACACCCAGCAAAGCTCCAGAAAAAAGAGATGAATATTGGAAGGGTCTACGGAGCGGAGACACTTCCGAAAAACATTTCCTTTTTTGGAGCTTTCCTCGGAGTGTTTGCTATGGTTGCCCATTAATATCACTGTTGCCCAGCGTGGTGATATTGTGTCCCCCATTTCCCGTGGTCAATTCCGGGGTTTATGTGCACGTTTGCCACCAGACAGGGTGCATATGCCCACAGTAAAATTGCGTAGAGCAGGGTTTGTGACTCCATCCTGCCAGGCTTACTACCTCCAGGGGCTGCACTGTCTCAGTGGCCATAGTGTGGTGCAGCGGACAGAGTCAGTACCTCTAAGACCAAAGGGTCAGGGGTTCAAAGCCCAGCTGGGGCACTTGCCAGCCCAGTTCCTATATTTTACCCACCACTAAACACAGATAGCGCAGACACCCCTGTATTGCAGGGGACAGAAGCATGGGGAAAACACCCATATTTTAACCAACAACGCGCACACACCACAACAATGGGCATTACCCACAGCCAAGTACCCCAAATGCAGTCCCGTACTGCCACATTCCAATCAGGTCACCTGCTTTGTATGGGAGCATGTTGGCGGACGAGTACATGTGGTGCAGGGGGCAGTGGCTGCTAGCGACAGAAGACAGAGGCCTAGCCATGTGCAGGCTGCCACCGTCCACTGCAACAGACTGCAACAGACAGGCCCTGTCGGATCCACAGTCATGGACATTCCAGGGAACCCACCCAATCTGTAGCTACACGGTGGTGCAGTGCACACAGACACTGCATACAAGAGCAGAAGGCCACAGGTTCAAAGCCCAACTGGGGCAACTGCCAATCTTGCCCACATATTTTTCCCCCAAGTAAACAGTGATAGTAAGGGCACACCTTTCCTGGCGAGGACATATGCAATGGCAATACGTCTATCTTTTACCCCACGGAGCACAGACACCATGAACAGGGGCAGTACCTAGAGCAGAATCACGCAAATGCAGTCCTGGTGGGGCACGCACCAGTCAGGTTCCATGATGCCACTCATACAAATGACTGTGCTGTATATCTATGCACCACCCCCATGGCATGTAGATGTAGCTCATGCATATTCATGAGGGACAGCAGGAAAACCCGAACAGTGTGATGCAAACCTGGACTGGAGTTGGGACTCTGTGCCGTAAAGCAGCAGCCATCAAGGGCAGACACACCCACACCCACACCCACAGGCCCCATTGGCCAATGTCTCCTGGAAAGGCAGAACATTGGACCCTGCATGCAGCACCCAAAACTAGCACTTGCATAACTTACCAATGTCACCCTGCACCTGAGGTATACGGTAAGCAGCTCTGAGACGTTTGCTAGGAGCACAGGCAGATAGATATCCATACGTTACGTACATACTGCTAGTTGACCCCATTCAAACAATCTGTTAGGTGTTTGCGGGGTGTGCTCCAGGCCTGGCCTCTGACGGTGTTTACCACCCTGGGGAGTGACCATCAGCTGTAATGCGTACCATATCCATGCCTTGCCGTGCTCAGGACCGGTTTGGTGGGCAAGGCTAATTACCCCCTCAATCGTAGCACCATGATGGCATAGGTGTGGAAGTGTGTGTCTGTCTATACAGTGGGTGTTGGCTGCAAGCCCCTTCCACAGCCCACACTGCCAGCACTGTTGCCAGTATTGGCCAGCCAATGTGCATAATGAGGTGCAAGGTACCATGGGTATAGCCAGGACAGGGTGGCCTGGCCAGGATGCATCTGCACCGGGCATAGGGCATTGGCTGGGACATTGTAGTGTCCGGCCACCACCTACACAGACAGGGTGGCCAAAGCATGTCCTTCAGGGAGATCACGCTCACCCTGACTGTGCAGTGACCACAGCATGGCTAGGCACCCCCATAGTGCTGTATAGTAGTTCTCTCATGTAATAGATATGGGTTTCTATTTGGGGCCCAGTCACTGATCTATCTGCTTGCTGTGTATGCAGGCAGCCCAGTTCTGGGTGCATGCATCACCATTGGGAACATGCACTATGGACTAACCAGCAGACCGCTTGTAGCTGGTATGTGTCTTGCTGGATTGGCTTGCAGGGTGCAGTGGCTGTTGGCTTGCTGCAGGGGAATATCTGGTGGTGGAGTGCAGCTTACCATATCCTGGGCTTATGTCTGTCTGCTATTGTGTCATGGCTGTGTATGGAGCTGCCCTGTGGGGGGTGTGTTCCTCAGCAGGACTGGGGTTGCTGTTGCCCTCTACTGCCATCTTTGCAGGGAGGTAGAGTGTGGATCGCTTGATGGGGGACCATGTTTGCCACCGGGGAGGGGAGGGGGGGTACTCCCACTTGTGGACCTGGTCCTGGGCGCCTCATTGCACACTCAGGGTGAGCACAGTACCCGCACGATGTAACGGTGTGTGGCTACTCTGTGCCAGTAAAACACCCGGTCAGTGCCCCCTACTAGGCCAAGGTGCTGTGTGGGTGCACCTGGTCACTTCCCCCAACAGGGCCGAGGTGCTGTGGGGGTGCATTCCCCATCTTGTGTCCATCTGTGGACAGCTAATTTGCATGTGCAGTGCATCATGGGTACGGGTGGCCTACCCTATCCTGTTTACACCAGCAGACTGTCTGTGAGGTGACGTGTAGGCTATCTGCAGCCAGCCAGGGGCTTGCTTACAGCTATGGAGCTGTAGCCCAATGGTTACGTCACTGCCTGTACAGCCAGAGGTTATGGGTTCAAACCCACAGTGGGGCCCTTTGATAGGGATGTCCACAGCTTTATTTTTATTTACTGTACATATGTCTATGCCGGCAAGACCACCCTCAGCTTACTATACCCATTAGGTGCCTCTGAGGGTGCTTTATAGGGCGCCCTGTAGGCCACCTTATGGTTGCCATCCATATAGGGTGCACTATACATTATCCTGTGTCGCAACATACATGGTGCCCTATAGGGGACATTCAAGGGTGCCTTGGCGAACAGTGCACTGTAACATGTGCCTTATGGGCCGCCGTATGTTAACATGCTGGGAGAGTGCGTTTGCTAGTAGTGGTAACAAAATAAAATTATCATGCCTCCTACAGCACTCCACAACATAATACATACTGCCTCAGCAAGCACTTTTCACTGGGCATTGTGAGGGGTCGAACCCCTGATCCCTGCACCATTGGTCAGTGTTTTAACCATTGTGCTGTGGCTCTGTTCCTGTGCTTGTGCATCAGCGTGCCGCCTTGTGCCTATCAGCGCGCTGCCTTCTGCCGCCCAAGGACCAGTGCGCCGCCTTATGCCGCCCAAAAAGAACTGTGCGCCGCCTTATGCCGCCCAAAATGAACTGTGTGCTGCCTTATGCCGTTCCAAATTAATTTGCCTCCTAAAACAATTTTACCCGTTACAGTTGCTGCCTCAGCTGGCCTTTTTCCTTGCACACAATGGGGGATTGAACCCATGGCCCCTGCACCATTGGTCAGTGTCTTCACCGTTGTACTACGGCTCTGTTGTTTTCTATACCCAACGGCGCGCCACTTTGCCTTTCCACGCGCTAATGTCGACCCCACACATTAGCGCGACGCGCACACGTCCGGTTGCTTACTCCCGGTTTTTTTCTTTTTTCAGCCTGATCCGCCCACTCCTTATATGGCACAGGCACACTACCGCGGCCCCGCACGATAAGAATGTTTAGTAAACATCCCCCTATGTTCTTTGATTGTGAGAAGCAAATGTTTCAGATCATCTTCACTTTCCGCCAGTAATGTGGTATCATCAGCATAGTGAAGGTTGTTGATGAGTCTTCCACCAATCTTCACACCTCTGTTGTCTTCATATTTAAGACTAATAAAAGAAAATATTTTTTCACTCAATGTGTAATCAAACTCTGGAATTTGTTACCGGAGGATGTTGTAAAGGCTGTTAGTGTAGCTGGGTTTAAAAAAGGTTTGGACAAGTTCCTGGAGGAAAGGTCCATAAACCATTATTAAGAAGGGACCCAGGATACGAATGCTTGACCCAGTACAAGCATTGTGGAACCTGTGTCTTTTGGGGAAACTGCTAGGTATGTATGACCTAGATTGTCCACTGTTGGAAACAGGATACTGGGCTTGATGGACCTTGGTCTGACCCAGTATGGCATATCTTATGTTCTTATGTTATGTAGGCACTGGTATCACCATGACACCATGCTTTTTTTTCCCAGTAACTTGCCATCAGTGCCATGCTTCTTCTCAGTGGCAGAAGTGGGAAGTAGTGATGTTGCCACTGCCACCAACCCAGGAGTAGCGGCAGTGGAGGCAGCAGCAGAAGAAGCTGGTCTTGTCAACTATTTTTTTTTGCCATTAGACCAGTCGCTGAGCTGTTTTGGAGGCATTTTTGCCACCTGTGGTGGCTGCCTCACTCTGCCTAATGATAGAACCGCCCATGGTGATAGTCATTTCATTTGGAAATGTCTGGCATGTTTTGTGAGTCCACACAGACTGCAAAGTGACTGGTTCTCCTATAGTGTCTACTGTCTCTAATACTCAGCAGGGCCGGATTTAGCTATACGCCATGTACGCCATGGCGTAGGGCCCACAGCTGCAAAGGGCCCACAAAAATTGAAGTAGTTAGGCTTTTTTTTTTAAATAAAATAAAAAAAAACCTGCTGGCTGCCGCCGCGGGGCCCCCTCTGCTGCCGCGGCAGCATGGACTGACCCGCGGGGGCCCCCTCTGTAAGCTCGGTCCCTCCCTCCGTGCCTCCGTGTCTCCCTCCGTGCAGGCTGTTAGAGACGCGAAGGCAGACTGTCTCCTTCTGCCTTCCCGTCTCTGTTAAGCCCGCAGGGCTGATGGGAAATTTCCCATCAGCCCCTGCGGGCTTAACAGAGACGCGAAGGAGACAGTCTGCCTTCGCGTCTCTAACAGCCTGCACGGAGGGAGACACGGAGGCACGGAGGGAGGGACCGAGCTTACAGAGGGGGCCCCCGCGGGTCAGTCCATGCTGCCGCGGCAGCAGAGGGGGCCCCGCGGCGGCAGCCAGCAGGTTTTTTTTAAAAAATAAATTTTACTTTAGGCCGGGGGAGGGGGAGGGGGAGGGGGTAGGACGGGTAATTGGGGGGGCTGGGACTGGTGCTGGAAATGGGTTGGGACTGGGAATGGAAATGGGCTGGGACTGGGACTGTCAATGGGTTGGGTGGATTAAGGCTGGAGGTGGGCTGATGAGGAGGAGGACTGGTAATGGGCTGTGGGCTGTTGGGGGGGGGGTTAGAACTGGTAATGGGCTTTGGGGGGGTTAAGACTGGTAATGGGCTGTGGGCTGATGGGGGCTGTCTGGTAATGGGCTATGGGGGGGCTAGGACTGGAAATGGGCTGGGGGGGTTAAGACTGGAGGTGGGCTGATGGGGTTAGGACTGTTAATGGGATGTTGGGGGGGGGGGTTTAGAACTGGTAATGGGTTTTGGGGGGTTTAGACTGGTAATGGGCTGTGGGCTGATGGGGGCTGTCTGGTAATGGGCTATGGGGGGGGGTAAGGACTGGAAATGGGCAGGGGGGGGGTTAGGACTGGAGGTGGGCTGATGGGGTTAGGACTGGTAATGGGCTGTTGGGTGGGGTTAAGAACTGTAAATGGGTAAAGCGGCGTTTATACAGTAAAAGGGCTGAGGGCTGATTGGGGCTGTCTGGTAATGGGCTATGGGGGGGCTAGGACTGGAAATGGGCTGGGGGGTCAAGACTGGAGGTGGGCTGATGGGGTTAGGACTGATAATGGGCTGTTGGGGGGGTTTAAAACTGGTAATGGGCTTTGGGGGGGTTAAGACTGGTAATGGGCTGTGGGCTGATGGGGGCTGTCTGGTAATGGGCTATGGGGGGGGTTAGGACTGGAAATGGGCTGGGGGGGGTTAAGACTGGAGGTGGGCTGATGGGGTTAGGACTGGTAATGGGCTGTGGGCTGATGGGCTGATGGGGGGGGGTTAGGACTGGCAATGGGCTATGGGGGGCTGACTGGAAATGGGTTGATGGGGTTAGGACTGGAAGTGGGCTGATGGGGGGTTAGGACTGGTAATGGGTTATAGGGGGGGCTTAAACTGAAAATGGGGTGATGGGGGGTTAGGACTGGTATTGGGTTGGGGGGTTGCTAGGACTGGAAATGGGCTGATGGGTGGCTAGGACTGGAAATGGGCTGATGCAGGGACTAGAAGGGAATGGATGCTGGGTGAGGCTGGAACTAGAAGGGAGCTGATGTTGGGGGAGGATTAGAATGGGATGGGGCTGGAAGAGTAAAATGGAGAAGGGAAAAATATTTTGTGTGGGAGGGATAAAAAAATCTACAATTGGTTGGGTATTGGGAGAGTAAGTGGGGATTGAGGATGGAGGGGTAAAATTTGACTGGATGAAATAGGAATGAGGAAAGAGCAAAAGGAGAAAGATTAGTATGTTAAAGCAGATGTAGAGAGAGAATGGAAAAAAACTAGAAGAGAGAAGAAAGGACAAATGGACAGCAGACGATGGAGAGTTAGCAGAAGACATGAAGAAACCAGAAGAAAGTGGCTGGAGCAATTGCAGCTGAAAAAAATGCACAAAAGGTAGAAAAATATCTCTTTATTTTGAATTTATTAATTGGAATATGTCAGCTCTGGTAAATGTGCATCATTAACGTCTGCGCTTTGTTTAGTACAAGAGCAAATTAATGTATAGTTTTATTTCTACAGTGTTGTACATTCCAAGTTTGGCTTTTGGGATTCCCAGTTTAATTATTGTCTTCCTGTTTCTAAAATGTGATTACTTGTTTGGTGATGGTCTATGTTCTGCATGTGTAACTGAGCTGAGGTGTTCTGTTTATATAATTCCTATTTGACATTGCCACTTGTTCTCTTTCCCCAGTAGGTCATGTATTGTTGTTCTCTGAAATGTATTGGTTTAATATTTGCAGTGTTGCCTTTTGATTGGTAGAGTATGGTGCTTTGTGAGTCCTGGTAGTGCTGTTAGGATACGGCGGGTTTGCTATGGGTTCTAAATGGGCAGTGTTTGTAGTAGTTCCTAATGTGTCTGGCAGTTGGCACTGGATTATAGTAATGTAGAAATCTTTTAGTCTTTCTTTATCCATACACTCATTAAGAGGCACGTTTACTAAAAGTTAGTATATGGTAACATTATGCAAATATTTATGCAAATGAGGCCCCTTATGCAAATGAGGCCCACACACCCCTTGGGCCGCCCCTGCTGGGGCCCACAATTTTTGTTGGCATAGGGCCTCACTCAAGGTAAATCCGGCCCTGATACTCAGCATAATGTTTGCAGAGGATTTGAGATTTTCATTCCAGTGTTCATGCTGCTTTATTCTTCTGCTAGCGCATTGAGTTCTTTCTGGCAAAGCTGGTGCTACTTTACCCCTCTTCTGGTGCTTTGGGGCCTTCCTACCACAATTGGATTAATTAGAGAAGGAATGCAGAATAAAACAGAGAATATAATAATGTCTCTGCATCGCTCCATGCTGGAATCATGCCTTGAGTATTGTGTGCAATTCTGGTCACCGCATTGAACCCCCCCCCCCCCCCCAATAATAATAAATAGGAGAATTCGAAAATGTACAAAGATGGGCAACCAAAATGATAAAGGGGATGGAACAATACAGCTAATGAGTTTAGTGCTCTTCAGCTTGTAGGAAAGATGGCTGAGGAGACATATAATAAAGATACATAAAATAATAAGTTGAATGGAACAGGTGACCAGAAATTGGCTGTTTTCCATCTCAAAAAGTTTAAAGACTAAGGGACACTCGGTGAAGCTACTAGAAAGTACATTTCAGATAAATAAGTGGAAATACTTTTTCATCAACACATAATTAAACACTGGAATTAGATGACATGGTAAAAGCTGTTAGTGTAGCTGGTTTTAAAATAGATTTGGACAAGTTCCTTGAGAAAAACCATTATTAAGGTGGGCTTGGGGAAATATTCTTCTTATCCCTATGATAAGCAGCATGGGATCTATTTACCTTTTAGGATCCTGCTAGGAACTTAGGATCGGGATTGGCCACAGTTCAACCCCACTTCCAACACCAAGCTCCCCTGATGGCCACCCCAGCAGATTCTCTCACACTGCACTCTCTAAACCAGGGGTCTCAAACACGTTGTGCGGCCCGCGATGGAGGGAAACAAAAAAGCCTTGCTTCTGCTACTGCCGTTGCCGCCGTGGCAGCGGCAGAATCGACTGTCAAATTTTTTTTTTTTAAAAAACTGGCTTCTGCTGCTCAAGCAGCAAAATCAGCTGTCCTGCGGCCCCTTCCTCTCTGCCCGGAGATCCCTCAGTGTGCTCCATCAGCGGGTGCTTTTCAAGCCGCGAAGAGAGTATTCCCCTCTCGCGAGGCTTGAAAAGTGAATAGGCTTAAGCCGCGCGAGAGGGAAATACTCTCTTCGCGGCTTAAAAAGCATGCTGCTGATGAAGCACATTCAGGGCTCTCCGTGCAGAGGGGAAGGGGCCGCGGGACAGCTGATTTTCTGCTGCAGCAGCAGAAGCCTGGTGTTTTTTTTATTTACCTGGGTTGATGGGGGGGGGTGTAGGACTGGAAATGGGCTATTGGCAGGGGGGGGGGGTTATGACTGGAAATGGGCTATTGGCGGGGGGGGGGATATGACTGGAAATGGGCTATTGGCAGGGGGGGTTATGACTGGAAATGGGCTATTGGCAGGGGGGGTGTTAGGACTGGAAATGGGCTATTGGCAGGGGGGTTATGACTGGAAATGGGCTATTGGCAGGGGGGTTATGACTGGTAATGGGCTATGGTGGGGGCTAGGACTGGAAATGGGCAGGTGGGGGTTAGGAAGGACTGGAGGTGGGCTGATGGGGGTAGTTAGGACTGGTAATGAGCTATGGAGGGGCTGACTGAAATGGGGTAATGGGGGTTAGGGCTGGAAGTGGGCTATTGGCAGGGGGGGTTTATGACTGGTAATGGGCTATGGTGGGGGCTAGGACTGGAAATGGGCAGATGGGGGTTAGGACTGGAGGTGGGCTGATTGGGGGGTTAGGACTGGAGGTGGGCTGATTGGGGGGTTAGGACTGGTAATGGCCTATGAGGGGAGGTAAGACTGAAAATGGGGTGATGTGGGATAAGACTGCAAGTGGGCTATGGGGGGGACTAGGACTGGTAATGGGCTATGGGGGGTCTAGGACTGGTAATGGGCTGGGGGGGGTTGCTAGGACTGGAAATGGGCTGAGTGGAAGGGGGGCTTGAACTGCAAATGGCTGATGGGGAGGGGGGCTTGGAATGGAAATGGGCTGTGAGGGGAGGGAGCTAGGATTGGAAATGGGCTGATGGGGGGCTAGGATTGGAAATGGGCTGATGCAGGGACTAGAAGGGAGCGGATGCTGGGTGGGGCTGGAACTAGAAGGGAGCTGATGTTGGAGGAGGATTAGAATGGGATGGAGCTGGGAAAGTGAAATGGAGAGGGGAAAAATATTTTGTCTTGGAGAGAAGACAAATCTACAGTTGGCCAGGTATTGGGAGAGTAAGTGGGGATTGAGGATGGAGGGGTAAAATTTGAGTGGATGAAATAGGAATGAGGAAAGAGAAAAAGGAGAAAGATTAGTATGTTAAAGCAGATGTAGAGAGAGAATGGAAAAAAAACTAGGAGAGAAGAAAGGGCAAATGGACAGCAGACGATGGAGAATTAGCAGAAGACATGAAGAAACCAGAAGAAAGTGGCTGGAACAATTGCAACTGAAAAAAATGCACAAAAGGTAGAAAAATATCTCTTTATTTTGAATTTATTAACTGGAATATGTCAGCTCTGGGAAATGTGCATCATTAATGTTTGCGCTTTGTTTAGTACAAGAGGAAATTAATTTATAGTTTTATTTCTACAGTGTTGTTGTACATTCCAAGTTTGGCTTTTGGGGTTCCCAGTTTAATTATTGTCTTCCTGTTTCTAAATCTTTTAGTCTTTCTTTATCCATACTCATTAAAGAGGCATGTTTACTAAAAGTTAGTGTATGGTAACATTATGCAAATATTTATGCAAATGAGGCCCCTTATGCAAATGAGGCCCTGCGTCTTATGCGGCCCCCGGGTTACTTTACAAGTCCTCATTTGGCCCTCAAAGCAATTTGAGTTTGAGACCCCTGCTCTAAACCATCTCCAGCTCTTACCAGGGTTCCTGGTAGTCTAGTGGGAACAGGAACAATCCCCAAGTGCTCCTGGTCATGATGGCTTTGAGGTACCTGTGACCCCCCTATTAGTAATCTCTTAGGGGTATGTTTACTAAACACTGCACAATTGCGCATCAGCGCACGGAAAGCAGCACTTAAATGCTCTTAAGCGCCCCGCACACGTGCGCGGCACACTAACGGGCCCCACACAAATACGGGCCCGCAAATGTCCGATAGAGGCGTGGAAAGGCTAACGGAGGGCGGAGGAAGGCTCCCGAGGGGCGGAGAGACGGCTGCAATGGGCGGAGTAGGGGAGGGGAGAGGCTCCTCGCACATTTACGGGGCCGAATATACAAGTAAAAAATACCGCGAGTGAAACACTCGCGGTAGAGGGCATTTAAAGGGAAGAGAAACCATTTCCATTTCCGTCAGCAATATACAGGAAAACCGGGGAAACCTACAAAACATGAGCAGTGTGATACATGTGCACAGAACAAAAGTGCAAATAAAAAGCGAAAATGACCACAACAAAAATATTAAAAATAGTAATTCAGCTGGGCAACAGTGATATTAATGGGCAACAACAAAAAGCACTCCCTGGAAAGCTCCATAAAATTAGAAATGAATTTTGGACCCTTTCAAAAATCATTTCTTGCTATTGGAGCTGTCCTTGGAGTGTTTTGTATGGTTGCCCATTAATAACACTGTTGCTCAGCTTGGCTATCTTTTTTCCCCCTTTTTTTGCAGGCATTTTCATGATGTATTTGCACTTTTGTACCCAGACAAGGTGAACGAGCCCACAGTAAAAATGTGCAGAGCATGGCTTCCGACTCCTTCTTGCCAGGTTTCCTATCTCCAGGGACTGTACTGTCTCTGTGGCCACAGTGTGGTGCAGCGGACAGAGCCAGTATCTCTAGGACCAGAGAATCACAGGTTCAAATCCCAGCTGGGGCACCAGCCAGCCCTGTCCCCATATTTTACCCACCACTAAACAGAGATAGTAAAGACACTCCTTTATTGCAGAGAACATAAGCATGTTGCAAACACCCATATTTTACCCTACACCGCTCACACACCATAACAATGGGCATTACCTACAGCCGAGTCCCCCAAATGCAGGCCTGGAGTGCCACAACTCAATCAGGTCATATGGTTTTACTACGATAAGGACATGCCAGCATGTTGGCGGAAGGGTACAGGTGGTGGAGGGGCAGTGGCTGCTAGCCACAGAAGACAGTGGCCTAGCCATGTGCAGGATGGCACCTTCCACTGCAACAGACAGGCCCTGTCGGATGTACAGTCATGGACCTCCCAGGGAATTCAGCCAATCTATGGCAACATGGTGGTGCAGTGCACACAGACAGTGTGTGCAAAAACAGAAGTTCACAGGTTCAAAGCCCAGCTGGGGCTACTGCCAATCCTGTCCACATATTTTTCCCACAACTAAACCGTGATAGTAAGGACAAACCTTTATTGCTGAGGGCATACGCATTGGTAATACGCCTATCTTTTACCACACCGAGCACAGACACCATGAATAGGGGCATTACCTAGAGCAGAGTCTCCGAAATGCAGTCCTGGAGGACCACACACCATTCAGGTTCCATGCTGCCTCTAATACAAATGCCTGTGCTGCATATCTATGCACCACCCCCATGGCATGTATATGTAGCTCATGCATATTCATGAGGGACAGCAGGAAAACCCGAACAGTGTTAGGCACACCAGGACTGGAGTTGGGAACCTCTGCCGTAAAGCAGCAGCCAACAGGGGCAGACACACCCACACCCACAGGCCCCATTGGCCAATGCCTCCTGGAGAGGCAGGACATTGGGCCCTGCGTGCATCTCCCAATACTAGCACCTGCATACCTTAACAATGCCACCCTACACCTGGGTATACGGTACACAGCTCTCAAACGTTTGCTATGAGTACTGGCAGATAGACATTCCTACGTTAAGCACAGTTTGCTCTTTAAGCTCCATCATAACAATCTTTCTGATGTCTGTGGTGTGTGCTTCAGGTCTGGCCTCTGACAGTGGTCACCACCCTGGGGAGTGACCCCCAACAGTATTGCGTACCATATCCATGCCTGTGCTGTGCCCAGGACTGGTGTGGTGGGCAAGGCTGATAAACTCCTCTATAGTAGCACAATGCTGGCATACGTGTGGGAGTGTGTGTCTGTCTATACCAGGGGTGGGCAATCTTGGTCCTGGAGGGCCGCAGACCAGTCAGGTTTTTGGGATATCCCTAATGAATAAGCATGCGATATATATGCATTACAGATATCCTGCCAATCTGACTGGTCTGCGGCCCTCCAGGACCAAGATTGCCCACCCCTGGTCTATACAGTGTGTGTTGGCTGCAAACACCTTCCACAGCCCACACTGCTTGCACTGTTGCCATTATTGGCCTGCCAATGTGCATAATGAGCAGCAAGGTACCATGGGTATAGCTCAGACAGGGTGGGCTGGCTAGGATGCATCTGCACAGGGCATAGGGCACTGCCTGGGACATTGTCGTGGCCGGCCACCACCTACACAGACAGGGTGACCTCCTTCTGTCCTGCTGGGGGATCACTCTCACCCTGACTGTGCAGTGACCACAGCATGTCTAGGCACCCCCCTAGTGCTATATAGTATTTCTCTCATGTGATATATATGGGTTTCCTTTTGGGGCCCAGTCACTGACTTATCTTCTGGTGTGCACTGCCATCCCAGTTCTGGGTGCATGCATTTCCACCAGGACTAGCTAGCAGACTGTTTTCAGCTGGTCTGTGTCGTGATGGAGTGCCTTGCAGGGTGCAGCGGCTGAAGGCTTGCTGCAGGAGAATATCAGATAGTGGTGGGGTGCAGCTTAGCATATCCAAGCCTAATGTCTGTCTGATATTGTGTTGTGGAGGTGTATAGAGCTGCTTTGACTGCCCTGTAGGGTGTCTGTTCCCCAGCAGGACCGGGGTTGATGGTCCACTCTACTGCCACCATTGCAGGGAGGTAGAATGTGGATCTGTTGATAGGAGACCCTGTTTTTTCAACCTTGGGTGGTGGTACATAGCCCACCTAGGTGTCCATAAGGGGTTCCCCTGACTAAGACAGAAACTACCTATCTCACAAATTAATACTGCTGTGGAGCTGTGGCATGGCCTCTTTCATCCATGGAGGGTGTTGTGGACCTGCTCCTGGGCGCCTTTTCACACCCTCAGGGTGAGCACAGTACCCGCACAATGTGACGGTGTGTAGCTACTCTGTGCCAGTAAAACACCCGGTCAGTACCCCCTACCAGGCTGAGGTGCTGTGTGGGTGCACACGGCCACTTCCCCGTACCACGCCGGGGAGTTGTTGGGGTGCATTACCCATCTTGTGTTCATCTGTGGACAGCTGATTTGCATGTGCAGTGCATCATGGGTACGGGTGGCCTAACCCTATCCTGGCTACCACAGCAGACTGTCTGTGTGGTGACGTGCAGGCTCTCTGCAACCAGCCAGGGGCTTGCTGGCAGCTATAGAGCTGTAGCCCAATGGTTACTTCATTGCCTGAGAAACCAGAGATCATGGGTTCAAACCCACAGTGGGGTAATTTGCTAGGGCTGTCCAAAGTTTTTTTTATTTAATGTACATATGTTGATGCCAGCAAAAACACCCGCAGTGTACTGTACCCATAAGGTGCCGCTGAGGGTGCTTTATAGGGCGCCCTATAGGGCACCTTATGGTTGCCGTCCATATAAGGTGCACTATACATTATCCTGTGATGCAACATATATGGTGACCTATAGGGGACATTCTAGGGTGCCTTGGCGGACAGTGAACTTTAACATGTGCCGTATGGGCCGCCTTATGTTAACACGCTTTTAGAGTGAGTTTGCTAGTACTGATAAATAAAATAGAACTAATATGCCCCCTACAGCACTCATCCCCATAATATGTTTTGCCTCAGCCAGCCTTGTTCATTGGGCACTGTGAGGGATTGAATCCCTGATCTCTGCACCATTGGTCAGTGTCTTAACCATTGTGCTGTGGCTCTATTCCTGTGTTTGGATATTGCCGCACTGCCTTAGGCCTTCATGGCGTAGCAGCGCACCGCCTTCTGCCGCCCAAACCGCACAAACTTAACAGCGCGCCGCCTAATGCCCACTATTTACAGTGCTACACCTTATGACGCCCACACCTAACAGCGCACCGCCTAATGTCGCCCAAAATTAACAGTGCGCTGCCTTATGCTGCACAAAATTAATATGCCTCCTACAGCACTTTAACCCATTACAGTTATTGCCTTGGACAACAGCTTTTGTTGCGCACAATGGGGGATTGAACCCATGGCTCCTGCATCATTGGTCAGTGTTTTCACCGTTGTACTATGGCTCTGTTCTTTTCTGTGCCCAGCAGCGCGCCACTTAGCCTTCCCATGCGCTAATGTGGACCCCGCACATTAGCGCGACGCGCACAAGTACGGTCGCTTTCTCCCGGTTTTTTTCTTTTCTCTGCCTGAACCGCCCACTCCTTATATGGCACAGGCACACTACCGCGGCCCCGCACAATTTCGGAGTTTAGTAAACATACCCCTTAGTATTACTGCTAGGACTCTAACTGCCAAAAAAAATGAATCGGTGAAATTAGCATGAAAAAATGCATGAAAATAAGGCAAATTCATTTTAAATGAGCACAAAACAAACTTGCAACAGCTGGATTGTTTTTTGTTTCTCTTTTTAATTTTCATTTACATAAATAAAACAAAAAGTAAAAAGAAAGTTTGTGCACTACATGCCAAATTTGGTTAATTTCCATTCTATTTTTGGAGGGCTATTGTGGATGGACGAACAGACTTTATATAATCTTTTCCAATATTAAGACATTCCATTGGATGGAAAAAAAATCACAAGAACTTCCAAAATCCTGCAGAATTCTCCATGAAGCTTGTCACTCATAACAAAGTAAGCAGCGCCAAGCAAAGAATCAATATACTCTACATTCCCTATTATCTGGCAAACAGAGCTTCCGAGTCATTTCTTCCTGCAACCTTCCTCAAATCTGTGAGCCAGACCGCTTGCATTGTTCCTAATGAAAACAGTTCATCAAACGGAATCCAGTCTGCCTCAATGAAAATTCCCTATTATTCTTCTGCAAATGCTGTTCACTTTGAGTATAATCATTTAAAGAAAGTTTTTCCTGCCCTACTTTTTAGATATTGAACAAGGTCAAAGGATGTAAAATAAGGCCTGAAATATCAAAATTCATGTCTTAGGGGTATGTTTACTAAACCGTCTTAATGTCACTAGCGCTAGTGGCAGCGATAATGTGAAGAATGCCATATAAGGAGTGGGCGTTCTGGTCTTAAGGTAGCAATTGCGGATTATCGCACGATAAAATGCGCCGTGTCCATTATCACGCTATAGAGGGAGCCATGGCATGTTACCACGCGTTAACCTTAACTTCGTGCGCTGACCTTACATCACAGCAACAGAGGTATAGCACACTGGTTAATGCAATGACTACTAAAACAGGGGTCATGAGTTCAATCACCCAGTGGGTGCAATGAGTAAGGGTGGCCAAGACAATTCCTTCTCCTGCTTGAAACATTCCAACAATCTGTGCTGCCAGCTAAAAATGCTTAATGAATAAGGGTGGCCAAGGCAATTCCTTTTCCTGCATGTAACAGAAACATTCCAACAATCTGTGCTGCCAGCTAAAAATATGCACACCCCAGTGCCATAACCTAATGCACCTTTTAGGGCGCACCAGAAGGCACATCATAAACCACCACGTCAGCCAAGGCGGGTCATAATGTGCTCCAGAGGGCATGAAGAAAGGTTGGCAACCCCAAAGGCACCATATTAGGCACCCCATAAGCTGGCTGAATCTGTGTGGCTAAAGATGCCCCAAGGATGTATAGGTGATTCAAATGGTGCCCAAGGACAGTAAGGTCCCCCAAGTTGAAAAGCAAGAAAGGCATGGGCCAAACACAGATGTACCCTAACAGTGCACAGAGCAGCAAGGAAAGACAATGCACAAGTGATGGAAAGAAGAAGATCAGAGCTGAAGGACCAGACAAATCTGTGTCCAGCCCATGTGGCAGTTGGAAAAATGAACAAACATAGCGGGGGCAGCTGTAGCGATGCACAGGGTGATAGTAATGTACCATGCAACAATGACAGTGTGTGGCAGAGGATGGGAAGACATGTCCAGCAGAGGAGGTAGAGGTGGCAGGTTAGGTGCAATGACATGAGGACAGAGGAGTAGCAGTGCCATACAGAGCACACACAGAAGAGGCAACCAGGAACAGCTGCAATGCAGAAACATGTATCAGTGCAGGACATGGGGTAGCAGCTTGCACATCAGGGCAGGACGGCACACAGCTGGCAGACACACATAGATGGACAGAAGGATGGCTGGCAACTGTGATAAGGGTACAATGTGCTAACAGCACAGATCTGCACAGATATGACTGTTACAGGAATTAAAAGTAGCTGTGCAGGACAGGCATACAAATCAAAGAGAACAGAGAGGAATCAAACCTATGACCATTAGTACAAATGTCAATGCACAAACTGGTAGGCTACACCACCAACATGAGGTCAGTAGCAAAGGCTGCATACAAGAATACTGCAGGGCATCACACAAGAAGCCTGCTGGCTGCCAGGATAGGCAAACCTCCAACAGTAACCATGATGAAATGCACATGCAGATCTGGTGTGTACAGATCAGATCACAGTCTGTAATTGGGAGCAGAGCCACATATATCTGCATCCACACACACAATGAAATGTTATGGAGTGGATACAGCATGAAAAAGAGGAAAGAACCTAAACCCAAAGGGCAGCAAGGGATGCTCTGTGGAGCAGGGCAAAATATGGAACAGAACAGGAGCATGTGAGAATTGAACCTGCAAACAGGTGTGCCACAGACCAGCTGAACCACAGCAATGCCAATCCCCCAAGCAGACTGCCATGTGAATCCTATAAAGAAAGAGACATATGTAACAGCTAATATGTGATGGATAGGCAGCACAGCGGGCACACTTTTGTGTACAGTGAAGAGATGGAAGGGTGTATGCATAGGTGATGAACCTGCAGGTAGCTCATGGTCAGGTTAGCACAACAGAAAAAAATAAGTAAACCCCATGTGGGGATCAAACCTGCAACCTATGGTGTTACAACATATGTCATAACCACTATCCCAAACAACCACAGCAAGTACAATGCAAAAATATTACCTCAAAGGGAATTGGTGTATGGGAATCTGTAACACCTAGTGATGTGGAAAATGGATGGCAGATAGACAGCTGGCATCATATAAGGATGTGAGCACAGGTGGGCCATGTACATGACCAGGAAATCACTAAATACATGTGTCAGTGTGATCAAGCAGCAGCAGAGACAAATGTATGTCCAACATATATTTTTATTTTGGTTAATCATCACAGATAGTGTAGATACTGCCATCATAATATCAAGGTGAGTGGATCCCAGGTGAAAATCTGAAAACACATTTTGCAGGGCAGCAACCCACATCTTACAGAAAGGTCACTGGCCCGTCTACAAATGAGGGGCAGGAGAGATAATGTGCATCAGGTGCATGGTGTGCAGTATGCATTAGGCCCCCACCCCCCACATGCTGCTGCATGCCCCAAATGTGTTAGTTACATATGTGTGCATGTAGACAGTAGGTGGTGCATGATGAGGGCCCAACACACATCAATCATGATCTGTTCATAAAAACATATCTGTCTGCCAACACAGGAGGCACACAAATGAAACAGCATATATTGTTAAAAGTAAGAAAGTGTAAACACAGATATCAAAATATATGTTACAGCTGTCACATAATGCCTGATATAGGAATCAAAGCAGCAACAATATAAACCAAAACAATCGTCAAATGCACAATGAGGATATGCTAACAGGTAGCAGAGGCACATGAACACAGAGAATTCAAATGAAACAAAATGCATAAATATGAAGAGATAACACTATGCAGAAGATCCCCCTGCACTGGTTGGTGTGAATACAGTGTCTGTACACATATATCACAGTAAATGGAATGCACAAATGAAGGAAGAAAATGGACACTCACACTGCCACACTCCAAATATAATGGGGCAATATGAGTGTCGTTACCTCAGGGGATAAATAGGACTGTGCAGACATGCAATGCTGGTTTTTTTAATCAATGCAGAGTGTCACGTCTGTACAGTAAACAAACACAATAACCTGTATATTGAGATGGAAAGAAAGGTCAAACATGTTACAGTAACCCACACAGAATCCATATTGCCACATGCTGTGTTGCACCAACATAGTCAGTCACATGCACATGCACCGTGTACGTTGAAACATGATACAGTGATGCCACACATGCACTGTAACACCATTGGAGAGTGCAAACATCAATCCAAGATGTTGCTATGCAATAAAGTGGTGTGGTGGCAACTGCTGTGTCATGTCCAAGTGGAGGGTAGGTGGACATGGACAAGAGGACCTCTCCATTGCTCCCCCTGTGCCACACGCATGGCTGTATGCTCGTGTTGAACCAAACAGATGAGCATATCCTGTGTTCCATGTCACATACATGGGTAAAACACAACAAGACAATGTCAGAAGGATGTACAACATACAGCGACAATGTCAGTGCCTGCTGCACACAGGGGGACCAGTACACAGTGTCCACAGTGCAAAGTGTGTCTGCAATCCAACAAGTCACGTTAAGACTGTCCTTGAAATCCCTGGGCAGGCATAGTCAAGTGTGACATTCTAATATACCACAGTACTGGAAAGGTCATATGTGTCTCCTGCGATGAACACGACACCCAGCCAGAGCACGGCAGCAATGGTGTGTTGGACAGGCCTGTCATGCCCAAAGTAGCAGTCCAACAATAATACTGTCCATCCTAGGCATGTGTCCCACTCGCAGAGATCAAACATCCTATGGCACCATTTCCCAGGGATAGTTCCATGGTGTTGTTGTGTCCTCCAACAGGTGGGTGATGGTGACGCCGGATGCACTGTAGTAGATGTGCTTTGTGTGTCCTCTGCCCTGTGTCAGAAGAGGATAAACAATGTATTGGTATGCTGCTTGCAACATCAGCCCAAATTGCAGAGAGTCAAACATCAATATGTACGTAATGAAACGTCACACAACCAAACATAACATGATCACAACACAGAACACAGTGCATGTTGTGGACATTTGGAATTGGAACTGCAGATGAGGGTGTCACATGGATATGGTCATGTCCATGCCCATGTTACACAGGCGTTTCACAGCTCCACCCCATGTGCATCAGCGTTCGTGTACAGAGACCCAACATGAAATGTCCATGAAACAAACAGTAAATCATTAACATGTAAAGGCTGATGTCATTCCCAAAAGACCAAAGGTGCAACCTATCGTGTGTTTGCATTAAGTGTCTGTTTGGGATCCCCTGAGGCTCTCAAAGGCCACAACACGTCACAGTGAAGGGAGAAGATGTCATCAAAATGTGTTGAATCACCATGTCCCCATGTCCAGCCACTGTAGATGCATGTCCACATTATGGCGATATCTGTGATACAAAAATGCTGTGGCGCAGTGGTCTGTCAGCACACATGAGATAGGTCAGCTCACAACACACAACACATGTCCACAATGTTCACAAGGTAAACAGCAGTAAGGTAGAGATAGTGCAGTCATCACCGCTCCCCAGGTGTACAGACCCCTCACACCACATGATAATGCAAAATTCCTGCACGCTGTATCATCACACAGCCAACCCAAAAACACCCACCCACACAGTATGCTAAGGTGAGCGTGCCAGCAGTAGCATACGGCCTGTATGTG
Organism: Ichthyophis bannanicus; assembly: GCA_033557465.1. Lineage (NCBI taxonomy): Eukaryota > Metazoa > Chordata > Amphibia > Gymnophiona > Ichthyophiidae > Ichthyophis > Ichthyophis bannanicus. Next base: position 71,620,440 of record CM066037.1, read on the forward strand.
CACAATTGGAGAATAGTGGAGATAAAGGCTTGTCAAATGCAATGATACACTGCTGTTGGCTGATGCTACAATATCAGGGAAGGGTGTACGTGCAGCCCACCACCCGAACACCTAGGACCTGCACACACATGCAGCTCTGTTGGATGTGTCCCAGAGACAGTGTTGGAGAAGACGGACTGGCCAGGGACACATGTGGATATGTGTGCCAGCAGCAACATATGGGGTATGGGGGTGCAGGGCAAAGAGGTGAACAACAACATATGTACAATATGACAGATCACTGCAGACATGTGCTCCCCCTGACTGTCGTCACAGACAAAGTAGCTGTAGGTCCACCTACCCCAGACTACTGCATGTTGGATGATGTACAGTCACCTGCCAATGCACCACAGCACCAGGAGGGTCACCAAGTATGTCCTGTGGATTGAGAAACACAAGAGAAACATACATATGTCATGTTGTAGCTGTGCAACACACACTACACCTTCACGTCCTCAGCTCGCAGACCCCCCAAGATCCTTTACAGACTGACTGTTCCCCATCACACTGTACAGATTCATTTCATGTTAAAGTTATCACTGAAGTGTATGTGGCAAACTACAAGAGTCCGTACTCTGTCCGTCCCCTTCCTCACCTCTCCGCTGCTGTAAAAAATGTGGAACAGAACTGTCTCTTTGCTACAATGTCGCTGCTCGGCTCTAAGGCCCCAATATCGCTCCCACTGCCCCTTCAGTGTGTGTTCTGGTGTCTCAATGTCCTCTGCTACCCCGCTGTCAGTACCTGTAACACAGGGAAATATCCAGGGGCTCCTTCCTTATCCTCTGTCGATATACATTTCCTTGTTGTGTCTATCTCATACCTTGACTTACATTACCAGCTGTGTGCTGATGAGTTGCAAATATATCTCTCGATGCCTGAGTTATGTCTGCCAAACCAAACCCTGATGTCTGCTTGCTACCTGACATTGATGGCTGCATGTCATCCCACTGTGTGAAATTGATAATGGCAAAGCATGGATATCCTATATGTGCACCTAAACCCTCCCCTCCCATCAGAGTGTCCTTGTGTGTGTGGCCATAACTTCCTTTCTCTAGGGTCCGCAATGTAGGTGTTGTCTTGGACTGTACTCTCCTCCTCTATACACATACCCAGCTTGTAGTTGAGGCTTGTGGTTTATGTCTAGATGTCATCAGCTATAGTTCCCCAGTCCTTCCTGAAAACACAACTGAAACCCAAATCCCCCCCCCCCCACCCCCCTATTTACTCCCGGCTTGCCTACTGTAACCTACACCTTGCTGATCTGGCCTTGAATCATCTCTGTCTGCCTAAAAATTTGCAACACTGCACTGCATGGCTATTCTACAGCCACACACATAATGGCAATAATACTCCCCCTGTCAGGACACCTCACAGGTTCCCTATCCGTCAATGCATCCATGTCAAGGCTACGTGCTGACCTATACATGCAGGCACACTGTGGTGTTGCAGTAACTTCCTTTACTGATCTCAAATACCAGTAATCCAACTACTACTCAGCATGTATATAGTGCTATGTATCACACGTAGCACTATACCGAAACATAGAAACATAGAAACATGATGACAGAAAAAGACCACATGGCCTATCTAGTCTGTCCTTCCATAACAACAACTACAACAGTCCACTTTTTACCTTTAGAGATCCTCTGTGTTGGTCCCATGCTTTTTTGAATTCAGTTACTGTCCTCATCTCTACCACCTCCACTGGGAGACTATTCCATGGATCCACTACTCTTTCTGTAAAGAAATATTTCCGCATATCACTGATGAATCTATCTCCCTTCACCCTCATCCCATGTCCCCTCGTAGCAGAACTTGCTTTCAATTGAAAGAGGCTCTCTCCCTGAACATTTATGTCATGGAGGTATTTAAACATCTCAATCATATCACCTCTATCCCGCCTTTCCTCTAAGGTGTACATATTAAGATCCTTAAGTCTGTCCTCATATGCTTTATAATGAAGCCCACTAATCATTTTAGTAGCCACCCTCTGCACCGACTCCATCCTGTTCACATCCTTTTGAAGGTGCGGTCTCCAGAATTGCACACCATACTCCAAATGAGGTCGCACCAAAGACTTATACAGAGGCATTATCATCTCCTTTTTTCTGCTAGCCATTCCTCTCCGTATGCACCCAAGCATCCTTCTAGCTTTTGCCGTCGCCTTTTCTACCTGTTTAGCTACTTTAAGATCATCAGACACAACCACGCCTAGGTCCCGCTCTTCTTAAGTGGACAAAAGTACTTCACCTCCTATACTGTATTGCTCCCTTGGATTGCTGCAGCCCAAATGCATGACCTTACATTTTTTAACATTAAATCCCAGCTGCCAAATTCTAGACCATTCTTCAAGCTTAGCTAGATCCCTCCTCATGTTATCTACACCTTACTGGGTGTCTACTCTATTGCAGATTTAGGTATCATCTGCAAAGAGGCAAACCTTACCCGACAGCCCTTCCGCTATATCACTAACAAAGATGTTAAAAAGAATCGGCCCAAGGACAGATCCCTGGGGCACACCACTGGTAAAATCCTTCTCCTCAGAGTGAGCTCCATTTACTTGTACTCTTTGTCGCCTCCCATTCAACCAATTTCTAACCCAAGCAGTAACTTTAGGGTCCATCCCTAGGGTGCTCAGTTTGTTTATAAGTCGCCTGTGAGGAACAGTGTCAAAGGCTTTACTGAAATCTAAATACACCACATCTAGAGCTCTCCCTCGGTCCAGCTCCCTGGTCACCCAGTCAAAGAAATCAATCAGATTTGTCTGACAAGACCTGCCTCTGGTGATCCGCTGGACTCCAGAAACCTCACTATTTTCTCTTTCAGCAGCGTTTCCAATAATTTACTCACCACCGAAGTTAAACTAACCGGCCTGTAGTTTTCAACCACATCCTTACTTCCGCTTTTGTGTAAAGGCACCACATGAGCCTCTCTCCAGTCCTTTGGCACCACTCCCGACTCCAACGAGGCATTGAAAAGGTCAGTCAGTGGAGTTGCTAGAACGTCCCCAAGTTCCCTCAGTATTCTAGAGTGTATCCCATCCGGTCCCATCGCTTTGTCTACTTTAAGTTGAGCTAGTTTCTCACGAACACAGTCTTCTGAAAATTGTTCAAGATATCCCTCGCTTCTGTTCTTATTTGTGGGTGTTTTCTGAGGTCCTGCTCCTGGTTCTTCATCTGTGAACACAGAACAAAAATATTTGTTAAGCAATTCCGCTTTATCCTTATCAGCTTCTACATATTCCCCCCCCCCCCCCCCTGCACCCTTGAGTCTGACAATACCACTTTTGCCCTTCCTCTTCTCACTAATATATCTGAAAAATGTCTTATCCCCCCATTTTATTGCATTGGCTATTTCCTCCTCCTTTTGAATCTTTGCCTTCTTGACTACTTTGCTAGCTTCTCTAAGTCTTTCCAAATACAGATGCCTGTCTTCCTCTCTCTGTGATCTCTTGTATTTCATGAAGGCCTCCCTCTTTTTCTTCACTTTTTCAGTTAATTCCTTTGAAAACCATAGCGGTCTCCTTTTCCTTTTGCCTTTATTTACCATTTTAACAAAAAGGTTGGTTGCCCTTAAAATACCCCCTTTCAGTTTTGCCCACTGTTTTTCTACATCTCCTAGCTGTTCCCATCCCACTAATGACTCCCTGAGGTATTGGCCCATCTTCGCAAAGTTAGTCTTCCTAAAGTCTAAGATCCTCACCTTGGAATGGATTCTAACAGCCCTAGTCATAATACTGAACCACACCATCTGGTGATCACTGGATGCAAAATGATCTCCCACTACAACATCAGAAACACTTTCACCATTGATAAGCACCAAGTTCAGTATGGCCCCTTCACGTGTGGAGTCTGTTACCAATTGCCTGAATAGTTCTCCCTGTAGAGAATCCAGGATCTCCTTACTTCTAGATGATACTGCAGCAGGAATGTGCCAATCAACATCTGGCATATTGAAATCTCCTATCAGTAGCACTTCCCCTTTCCTAGCAATGCTGCATATGTCTTCTATTAACTCTCTGTCCACCTCTTCCTCTTGTGTGGGAGGTCTGTATATCACACCAATGCAAATAGATTTCTCTTTCCCTCTTTCTAGTTTAACCCACAATGCCTCCTCTCTCCCTTTTAAGCTCTGTAATTCCAAAGCTTTAATAGTAGTTTTTACATATAGTGCCACTCCTCCTCCCCTTCTTCCTACCCTGTCCTTTCTGAATAAAGTATAGCCAGGTATAGTTACATCCCAGACATGGTTTTCTGTGAACCATGTTTCTGTAACTGCCACTAAATCCAAGTCAGCCACTCCCACCAAAGCTTCAACTTCATGGATCTTATTTGCCATGCTACGGGCATTAATACACACTGCTTTCCATATGTTACCCCTGTTCACTGTTCCCTCTAAGCTGTGCGCGTGTGCGCGTGCACACACCTCGCCGAGCGAGCACACATACTTTACAACAGAGCGCACAAAAATTATGGTTCTGATTCTGATAGAAAACAACACAGATGTCTTAAAATTTAAAAGTTGTTATGTATTTACGGTTTTCACAAGTTCTACAATGTTTTCTAGTACAATCAATGTGGTGTACATACTGTATTCTGATGTGTAGTCAGATTTTAAATTATATAACTCCGAGTGTCGTTATGTGGCGCACAAAAATTTAACCTTCCTTCAACAGTTGCGCAGCTGATATTTTATGCGCACACAGCCTACAGAAAATTAGAGGGAACATTGCCCCTGTTACCCATTTCCATAAAGGTATTTAATGTATCACCTACCTGGGGGCTTTCACTTACCTGGGGGCTTTCTTCACCCATCCCCAACGAATCTAGTTTAAAGCCCTCTTCAGTAGATTAGCCAGTCTACTACCGAAGATGCGTTGACCTTTCTTTGACAGATGGATGCCTTCTCTGCTCTGCAACCCTTGGAACAGCATCCCATGATCTAGGAAACCAAAACGCTCTCGATGACACCATCCACACAGCCATGCATTCATCTCCAGGATGCGAGCCTCTCTGCCTTGGCCTTTACCCTCAACAGGGTGGATTGAAGAGAACACCACCTGTGCACCTAACTGCTTCACCCTCTGTCCCAGAGCCATGAAGTCACTTTTGATACGTTCCGAGGTATACCTGGCAGTATCATTTGTTCCAACATGGAGTAGCAACACTGGGTAATTGGGTAATATCTTTATTAGTGGAGTTTGATAAACCGCCCATGTCGGGGCGTCAGGGCGGTGTACAATACAAAATAGATAGAGGCTACTGAAAATAAAGTCAGAAAGGAACGCCATCAATAGACAGGACAGGGATAGACAAAACCGAAAAAGATAGAGAACAGAGACAGGTCCAGAGAAAGAACGTGGTGACAAGGGACAGGGAAGGGAAAGGGGCAGAGGAGCAAGTGAAAATATGAAGGAAGGATATTATGAAAGGTGGGGGGGCGCGGCTGGAGGATGTGGCACCATCAGTGGAAGAGGGGAGATCGAAGGCCTAGCAGAAAAGATGAGTTTTAAGGAGAGCTTTGAAGCAGGGGAGGAATAATTCAGTGCGAAGCGATAGTGGGAGAAAATTCCATAAGGTGGGGCCTAGAAAGAAAAATGCAGAGTGACGGGTGAGTTCAAGGTTGGCCTGAGATGGGGAGGGGAGGAAGAGGCGATTGCCGTGAGCCGAGCGAAGAAGACGTGGGGAAGGTGGAAGGTGGATAATATCAGCCAGATACTGAGGGGTGCTGACATGAAGAGCCCTATGTGCAATGATGAGCAATTTATAAATGAATCTGACCCTAACCAGAAGCCAGTGGAGGGTGAAAAGGCAGGGAGTAACATGAGAGCGAGCGGGGGAACAAGGGATGAGACGAGCGGCTGCATTTTGGACTAATTGGATACAGAGAAGCTGGAAGGAGGGAAGTCCTGCAAAGATGGCATTGCAGTAATCTAAACGTGTGATCACAAGTGACAGAACAAGGGTGACAACAGAGGAAGAAGGAAGAAACGACCGAACAGCCCTTATCCAACGAAGGTGAAAAAAGGAAATATGCACCACAGAGGAAATATGTTGATGGAAAGAGAGAGAAGAGTCCAGGGTGACTCCCAGGTATCGAAGAGACGATACCAGGGGGATGGGACGGGAGGACATAACAGGAGACAGATTGGGAGGGGGGACCCCAAAAGAAAACCAGATCGCAGAGGATTTAGCAGGATTGGCATGGAGAAAGTTTTGCTCGAACCAGGAAGCAACTGAGGTAAGACAGGAATTGAGTGGGGCGAGATCGGGGGAGGAAGAGGAGGTGTGATGAACCAGAAGAATGTCATCAGCATAGATGTAGGCAGAAATTCCAGTTTGTTGAATAAGCAAGGCAAGGGGGCGAGAAAGACATTGAAGAGCAGGGGGGCAAGGATAGAGCCCTGAGGAACACCACAGATTGAGGAGGACAAGGGAGAAGCAGAGGAGCCAGAGTTAACAGTGAAAGAACAGGAAGAAAGAAAGGAATGGAACCACTATAAAACTGTGCCATGAACGCTGAAGTCAGATAGGCGTGTGAAAAGAGTGCAGTGATCGACAACATCAAAGGCGGATGAGAGATCCAAAGAAACCACGAGAGAGAGGTCACCGCGGTCGTGAGCGCGGTGAAGTTCTGAGAGCAGTGCTACAAGGATAGTCTCTGTGCTATGACCAGCACGAAAGCCCGATTGGCGTGGGTGGAGTGCAAAGGTAGAGTCAAGATTGGTGGCAAGTTGGGAGAAAACAAGCTTCTCGAGGATTTTTGAAAGAAATGGGAGGTTGTCAACTGGCCGCCAGTTGGCGGGAATGGCGGGGTCGAGGGTGGGCTTTTTCAAAAGGGGGCTTACTATGGCATGTTTCCAGCTGGAAAGAAAGTGACCGGAGGTGAGACTGGAGTTAAAAATGGAGAGAATATAAGGGATAAGTGCGAGTGCCGGATTGAGCAACCAAGAGGAAGGAAGGGGATTGAGAGGGCAAGGGGGTCTGATGGGCGGATGAAATAGCTTTGATAAGTTCAGGGGAAGTAATAGGCAAGAAGGAGCGCCAGATATGAGGAAAGGTACAGGAAGGGGGTGAGGAGACAGCAGCAGGGGAGATGGGGGAGTCAGGAGGAGGAAAGAGAGGAGGAGGGCAGGCAGGGAAGGAGGAGCAAAGGGAGAGGACGTTGTCAGTGAAAAAGGAGGTGAGGGTAGAAGGACTAGGGGAAGAATGGGGTGGTGGGGATGGAAGAGTGGAGGTAGAGGAAAGGGATTTAAGAATATGAAAAAGGCGTCTAGAGGAGTTGGAGGAGGAAGCTATGAGGTGAGAGTAATATGATTGCTTGGCAGCGGTTATCATAGAGCGATAGAAGAGGTGTGCCTGACGGAACGCAGTGTTGGAAGCAGCTAATGGGTTCTTCCTCCATAGGTGCTCTGCGCGGTGAAGGTGGGTGCAATGCAGATAAAGCCCAGGGTGGTACCAAGGGTGGTGAGAGGAGGAGCGGAGAGATACAAGATGGAGAGGGGCTAAGGTATTAAGAGCAGCAGAGAGAGTAGAGGACCAGGTGTCCACTTGTTGATCAACGGATAGGGAGAAAAACTCGGGAGGGAAAAGGGAACTGGCTGGGGGGAAAGATTGTAAAGTATGTGGGGTAATGTGCCGTTTAAGAGAATGAGAAGAAAGGACAGTGGGGGGGGGGGCTGTCTGTCCCAGGAGAAGTAAAAGGGAGGAAAAAAAGGAGACACTGATGGTCAGACCAAGGGATAGGGATAGGTTGAATGCGGGAAGGGAAGTGAGGGGAGGACTTGAGAGTGAGAATGAGCTCCAATGTCTGGCCATAGGCATGGGTCAGACAAGCTACATGTTGAGTGAGACACAGATCGGAGAAAAGTGAGGTGAGACCCTTATCACGCTATCTCAATTGAGCACCCAGATGAACCTTGAGATCACTCAGGATGACTAAATGATAGGAGGACAGAATCAGATAAGGAGAGTAAGAGGGAATCCCAAAGATCTGGACACAAAGAGGGGGGAATGTAGAGGAGGAGAAAATAGATTGGAGTGGGAGAGTCTGAACAAACTAGAAGGGATTCGGGGTAGGCAGGTGGAGGCAAGACAAGTGATAGAGAGAGGGAAGATCTGTAGATTAATGCTACACCACCGCCGGAACGACGGAGGCGGGATTTTATTTTATTTTATTTTATTTACATTCTCTTATGTGGGATGTGTGAAAAGCAGTGTAGCCTGGGGGAAGACGCTCTCTTCCCCCTCTCTGAGCCAAGATTCCGTGATAAAGAGGGCGTCCAAAGAGTGCTGGGTCAGAAGGTCGTGGACTAGGTAGGGTTTTGAGCGGAGGGAGCAACAGTTGAGGAGGGCCAACACACAGTCCCTGCTCATCAGAGCATACCAACCAATCAATCACCTCATATTGCAAAATGTGAAATACACACATTGTACATAGCCTGTATATAGCCATATAGCCTGTATATAGCCTGTATATGCTTTCCCCTGTTACGAATCCAAGTTGTACTACCCGTTCATTGTAAGTGCGAGGTAGGCTCTCCCTACCCTGTACAAAGAGTTTTCTGTAAACCGCACTGATTTTAAAAAGCACGGTATATTAAAGCATGAAATAAATAAATAAAATAAATAAATAAAATAAATACACACGTCTAGGCAACTGGTCCCATCTATGGGCCGCTCTCCTACTGTTGACCCCATACTACATGCCTTTCACCTTGCTGCACCCAAAGCCTCAAACTAGCTACTTGTGGCTGTACAGCAGCCCCTATCCCAATCAGCCACAAATCATGTATGACAGCTTATCACCTCCCACAAGCCTACTACTCCCGACACACATAATCCACCTCCACCCGCTGTTGTGCCCTGCTCACATCTTCTGCGTTTCAGTCATGACTAGATTGTAAGCTGGGATGGCCAGGCAGTGTCTGTTACATGTCAGTGCAGTGTTGCATCTTACTGCTATTGGGATACAAATGTTCACTAGTAGTAGTAGTACACACATATCTAAACAAATGTATGTGGCAACATATGCAGTATTTACATGAGAAGACCTCCTCAATCACCTGCCTGACTGCTGTTCCCTCACATGTGTCACCATGGCCATGTACAGGAGGGCACGTAGGATCATCCTCCAGATCCCCATTAATTTGGACAGGGATATGGTGCCTGAGAGCAATGTTGTGCAGGATACAACAGGCTATAATGATCTCTGCCACAGTCTGTGGTTTGTATTGTAAGGCCCCGCATGTCCTATCCAGACACCTGAAGCGACTCTTTAAAACGCCAAAGGTGTGCTCTATGACGGAGCGACTGGAGGCATTGGCCTCATTGTAACTCCTCTCTGCACGTGTCCATGGTTGACGCACAGGGGTCAGCAACCAGGGGCGACACCCATATCATGAATCACCTGCAGAAAGAGATGTGGAATGTTAAAGCAGGAGCTGATGTCCACCCAAATGGACACAAGTATGTATGTGCAAACCAAATGCACAAAACATCTTCACAGAAACATATGACATCACATGATGGGACACCACAACTATGCATCAGCATGTGAAGTTATAACACACAAAACAAGGGGTAGCTGTACGGAGTGCAATCAACCTAATCTGTAACCACTACACAAATGCTAGCGTCAATTCTACCATCATCACACAGCACCGCAGCAAGGTAGAGCTGGAGGGCACTACCCCCCCCCAACATTATGTCACACACAGACAGATGAGACACACACACAACTAGGGATACACCTCAAAGACAGACATGTGCACATACGGTTAGACACAGGATCACCATGTGCATGTCAGAGATGAGAAATACACACCCAGCAGTATACAGTCCTCATACTGGCCTGCCTCAAACTGTCTGAATAGTGCCGAGTGATGCAGGATATAGGAGTCATGGGTGGACCTTGCAAACCTAGGGACCACATTCAGAATATGCATACTTGCATCACATACAACCTGAACATTCAGGGAATGGTAGTGTTTGCGGTTGCGGAACACTACTTCCCTGTCTCTGGGCGAGACCAGAGCAACATGTGTGCAATCAATAGCTCCCATCACATGTGGTATCCCGGCAAATGCCTCAAAGGCCTGGTTCAGGGTCCCCCACTGTTGCCTAGTGTTGGGAATGGCAATGTAATTCCCCACCTGGCTGATCATGGCACGCAGTACTTGGTGGAGACTGCATGAGAAGGTGGGGTGGCTCATGCCACCCACTGTGACCACAGATGACTGGAAACAGCTAGAGGCAAAGAAATGTAGAGCACCAAGGAGCTTGACCAAACCCGGTATGGCATGTGACCGACCAGTCTGGGGCTCGAGGTCAGGTCTTAGATCCTCATAGAGCTCCCTAATAGCCCCCATACTCAGGCGGTAGAGGGAGATGACCTGGTCCTCACGCATGCCCTGGGCCTGTAGAGGTAAGGCTGGTGAGGCGGGTGAGGTGGGCGAGGCTGGCGAGCCTGCAACTCCGCATGCCTCCTGCGCCGTGCCGGCACAGCCCCTGCCTGGCCTGCTCCCACAGCTGCAGGTCTGTGTTGCAGCGGGGCTACACCCATGCCCTGTGCCTCAGCCCCATGGACACCATCTCCCCCATCAGGCAACCGCAGCCCCTGCTCACCTCCCACTGCACATGCAGCAACCACAAAGTCCACCATAAACTCCACCCCCCTCAACTCCTCTAACTCACTCAAACTCAGACATTCACCTCACCAACCTAGCCACACACCTCCCCCACCACACATATCTAACACCATACCAACCCAGCCACACAACCCCACCACCACTCACGAACCCAGCCACTCCCTACAACACACCTGCCTCTGACATTCTCCTTGCTTCACCAACAACCAATAGCGCACGCCATCTCTCCCTTGCCTACACAAACCCCTCATTGTGTACCAGGTATGCATGTGTATTTATAGTTTTTTTTAGGTTACGCGCGTTGCATATGTGCAGTGGTGCAAGCACGTCGGCTGCGTGCACTGAACATGTGCCGTAGAGATGCAGAAGGTGCGTGCACGGGACACCATGTTACACATGCGCTGCATATGAGTGTGAGACATGCGCTGCGCATGAGTGTGAGACATGCGCATGTGCTGCGTGACATGATGCGCATGCACCAAGCCTCACGCTCATGCAAAGTGCATGTGTAACATGGTATCCCACTGACGCACCTTCCATGTCTCCGCGGCGCATGCGCAACACATGCAGCCAATGTGCTCCTACCAATGCGCATATGCAACGCGTGCAACTTTAAAAAACCTATAAATACACATGCACACCTGGTACACATTGAGGGGTTTGTGTAGGCAAGGGAGATAAGGCGTGCGCTGTTGGTTTTTGGTGAAGCAAGGAGAGTGTCAGAGGCAGGTGTGTCATGGAGAGTGGCTGGTTTGGTAAGTGGTGGAGGAGAGTGTCAGAGGCAGGTTTGGTGTTGGAGATGTGTGTGGCAAAGCAGGCGAAAGAGAGAGGAGGGGAGGCGAGGTGCAGGCAAGAGAGACAAGAGCTGAGTTGAGGAGCAGGCAGCAGGGAGAGGAGGTGGGGCGAGGAGCAGATGTGAGGTGTAGCAGAGGAGCCAAGGAGCAGGGATTTGTGACAGGGAGGGAGAGAGCACAGAGGGCAGGGAGATGGAGCGAGAGGACATGGCAGGAGGGGAGGAGGGGGCCACCTGTTCAGCAGGACCCAGAGCCGGCAGGGAGTGTTGGGCCTGTGGTGGTGGCTGCAGGCCCATTGGGTGTGTCGCAGCCCACACAGGGGCCACCCAGTGCCAAACGAAGGCGTATACCGCTGCCAGCTGAGGAACGGAGGAGGGCTGTGAGATTCAGTCAGCAAGAAAACCACATCCTGCTGGCCAGTGTGTTGGAGCAGTATGGAGGTGCTCTATGGCCAGCTGAGCAACAGCACCACTGTGGCAACACGTACATATGTGTGGGAGGAGGTGCAGGAGGCCAAAGCCCAGGCAGGGGGACCAACCAGGGACCTGGACAGCCTGAGAAAGAAATTTAATGACATTAAGCGTGGTGTCCGTGCACACATGGTGGTGGAGAGGCAACATGCCATGGGCACCGGTGGGGGTGCCCCCTTTGCCCCAACTATCACACTCCTGGAGCAGGAGCTAGCAGACCGTCTTGGGCCCATCTACCTGCATGGACTGCCTAAAGCTCTGGACACCGTCCATCCACAGGCAGGTAGGTATGCACCTTACACCTTGCTGCCCCTTACGCTTGGAATAAATGTCCTTTGTCCATGTGTCAGGCATCTTCTTTGCCCCTCCTCACACTTGAGTTCAAAGCTCATATTTTTGCCTCTGCCTTTGGCTCATGAGTGTGCTGTTCTCTGTTCCTCCCCTTTTTAATTTCACCTTTCTGTCTTCCTCTCACACTTGTTCCTACCTCCTTCCTTTGTCCTATCTCCCCTGCTCTTGTCTCTTTGCGCCTGTTCCAAACCTGTTTCCACACCTGTTAGTGCTCTGTCTTTTTAGATTATAAGCTCCGTTGAGCAGGGATTGTCATTTTTGTGTTTCCACTTTTACAGTGCTGCGTGCGCTTGGTAGCGCCCTATAAATGCTTCGTAGTAGTAGTGGAGTAGTAGTAGTAAATATGCAGGACACATACAGGGCATGCCCATGCACATGTGGCAGATGGAGGGGATTGGTGGTGGACCATGTCCTGAGAGCATGCGTGCCCTAACACAGGCAACTGTGGGGTGATGACACGGCAGCACATGGCAGGGTAGGTACAGGGTATGTGTGACAGGTACCTGGGCCTGTGTGCATGATAGACACGGTCCTGAATGTAGTTGAGGACTGCAATGCAGTGGAGAAGCAGGGGGCGTGGTGGACAAGGCCCATACCTAATTGAACACTGAGTACATCAATGGTCCAGAAAACAGACATGCAAAGCCCAGAGGGTTAAGCTGCATAGCAACATTTCACAGCACTACAAATCAGCAATGTAACAGTGATGTAAAGGACCTATATGAGGAGTGGCTAATGATATCCCATTGTAATCAATGAGCATCACAGCATACATGAGCAGCAATGTAACAGTAAAGAGCCACATTGGAATATCATTTGACAGTACTCAGATAACCTCCTTGGATCACGTTTACATTGTTGCTCTCTAGTGCTGTGAAGTTTGGCTGTGCTACTGGACCCTCTGGGCCTTTCATATAGGTGAATTTGGCCACTGATATATGCAGAGTTCATGCGATTACAGGGCTTGTCTGTCCTTCGAAGTACTCCTCCTCCTAAGGATATGTGGTCAGGGGACTAACTGAGGTCTGATTCCTCTACTACTGGAGTTATCCTACCCAGATTGGTCTAGCGTTCCTTCCTCACATATGGCTTATGAGGGCTTACATTTAGTTATTTTTTTGTGCCTACTCCATTTGGGGTGTGTTCATCATTACCAACCTGCGTCCTCTGTCCCCCTGAGGTCTACTTGTGAAAATAGTACCTGGCATATAGGTCACAGCCAGTCATCATACCTCTGCAGCCAGTTACCAAGCACATTGTGACAGGGGGAGACATACAAGAGAGATATACAACTAGCCCAGAACACATTGTCCTGTGGGTACCCACACACACCACCAAAACACATATGATGTCTGTATGCACCTACCTATCCAGGGACATATCCCAGACCACTGACAGGGAAAGGGACTAACACACGGGGATGATGATGTAGATGCAAACAAATGGCAGCAAACACACCACACACATGTCACACACTTAACACTCTGTTGGGGCCCACATACAGTGGGGATACCCCACCCACCCTCACCAGACATTGGAAGGCACATTGCCACACCCATACCAAATGCACATAACACAACCCCAACAACACCTGGGAGCAGCCCTTATACACATCCCACAGTGACACACACACATTCCCATATACCCACACACGGTGCAACCCCATACCCAGCAGTACTCCACCCATCCCCCCAGACACCCCACCACACCCATGGAGTATGGGATAGCTGTCCACCCACACCGCACAGTGTCTTGCAAAGTGGAGGGCCCCCACACACATCTGGCTGACATGGACACATCCTGCAACACCTAACATCCATACCACTCAGGGCAATGCAAGCACATCACTCACACACACATTGACACCACACAATCCCAGTCAGGACTCTCACATGCGCCACGGCCACATGTATTGCTGAGGCCACATCCAAGGTCAGGCAGACAGTCCATACCTGATACTGTAGATAGGGGGCGCGACACTCAGCACACCATCCCCCACACACCGCATCCCATGTGGCATAGCTACACCACAGAATGAGGCTGCTATCCCTCATACCCTGCCAGGCCAGCACAATCAAGGCACCTGTGCTGTCCCTATTGTAGGCATACCAACAGCAGGCACAGGCAGACAACACATTGTTTTTGGTGGGGATGTACTACACAGGTTTACATAGGTGCACTGTGCAAACTCATCTGTGCTGTGTACTCTTTTCCAACCCCAGGTGATTACAGGACTATTAAGGCACATGAGGAGGAAGATGTGGCAGGGCCTCAGGAAGGTGAGGGGCCAGAGGCCGCAATGTATGGGTACACTGCCAGCAATGGCGAGGGCACAACAGGAGACAATGTGCTGGCCGAGGCAGAGGACACGCCACCGGATGTCAATGCTACAGTGGGGGCCACTAGGCACAACTCACAGCCTCTAGATGGAGGGGAGTCACCACACCATGCAGACACCAGGAACATCAGCCACCCCTCCCACAAGCATGGCTATGATCTTGGCAGAGCTGTGGGCTCACAGTGCCTCAGCAAGGCACGATGCTGAAGGTGGGTAACAGCATACACAACAATCCCCATGGGGGTTGACGTAATATCCACAATGTGATTGCATTTGCACCACAATATGTTGGCAACATAGCAGATTGTTTCATATGTGTGTGGGGGGGGGGGCTGTGCCATGTGCGTTCCACCATGGTGCAGTACACCCAGGCAATGCCCAGGAGCAGAGGGTCACACGTACCGGTTCCAGCAGCTTGAATCCAGACAACACATCCAAACACGTTACCCTATGAAGCATATACAACTTAAAATCGTGCACTCACCATAGCAGCAGTCAACAGGGGTAGGAACAACCACCCACCCACTCAGGCCCGACCATGCAAATCTTGCTGCACAGGCAGGCTGCTGTCCCCTGAACGGAATTACAGGTAGCATCACAGCACCTCTGCTATCACCTACTCTTTCCAGTAATTTTGGCAGTGTGGCAGCTGGGGTTGCCAAACACCCCGACTATTGCACAGTGCTGCAGTAGGAGTGTGTGTGTGTAGATGTCCATCGATAGTCCCGTGTCTGCCAACCGCCCCCTTCCCCCCCTTGGCCACAGTGTGCAATGGCTACCAGCATGAGCCTGCAAATTTGCATAATGAGGATCAAGGTATTGTGGGTACAAGGCACATCGTGCGAATTGGCCAGGCTGCATCTGCACAGTGAGTGCGTCAATGTCCGGTACACGTTAGGCTTCAACCCACACCTGCAAGGACATGACAGCGAAAGCATGTCATGGTGAGAGGGCAGAATCACCCTGATGTAACAGTGAACCTGGAATGTCCAGGTCCCCACATAGTTGTCCTCCCTATTTGTTTCCAGCAATATCTGTGTGGTCCCACAGTCCTGGTGGTAATCACTAACAGACCTGCTTGGGGTGTGTGTGCTGGCCAGTCTATGTCTGGATGCATGTGTTGTCCCATTGACTATGTACCAGGGGCTGGCCTGTAGCATTCCCTAGTCAGTCTGGGCATGGTGAGAACACTGTGTACACTAGTGCAGTCAGACAGTGATGTCTGATAATGCATTGCAGACTGTGGTATGTGGCAAGTGAGGAGCCACATACCATTAATACTGCCCTGCCAATGCCCCAGTCACAGCAGAGGTCCCATGGGCACAAGCCCCAGAGGCATATCTGTAACCAACAGGAATGTGCATGCCCATCCCATAGCCAGACCAGTGGTCCTAGGCACCTGTTCCTCCAATGCTCCCGCTCCCCCCCCCCCAAAACATTATGGGGCCCCTGGAGGCACATTACATATAGTACCCCAAGCAGTAGGGAGACATGGTGCACAACCCGTATAAGAAACTGGACAACCCCCCTGACAACAACCCCACCACACCACACCACGCTAACAGGCAGCTATAGAAGCCAGGTCATAACACATGGGCACACACAGACCCTGGGGTAGACCTGTGACTGTGTAACACAGATGGTCACAGAGGTGCCCTTGGCACACACCCTGGGACACCAGCCAAACACCCCTGGTGATGGGGATGTGCAGCATACTTCCATGCAACACCACACGTACTGTGGAGCTAGTGTTGTGCAGCCACCCTTACTCTCAGGGCGAATACAGAACCTGCAACATGGCAGTGTCCGTAGCCCCCCTGTGCCAACATCCCGCACGGCCATCCATCTCAACAGGCTGCGTGAACAGAGAGGTGTAGACCCTATCTGGTTATGCGGGGTAGACCACAGTTCCCATGTGCAATGCTTCATGGGTGCAGGTGCAATTAACCAAACCTGGCACACAGAGCAGATGGCCATGTGGTGATCTACAGCAGTGGTCCCCAACCCAGTCCTATGGGGCCCACCGGCCAGTCAGGTTTTCGGGATATCCCTAATGACTATGCATGAGATATATATGCATTAGAGATATCCTGCCAACCTGACTGGTTTGTGGCCCTCCAGGGCTGGATTTGGAGACCCCTGCCTTACACCTCTGTCATTTAAGATTGTGAGTGGGCAAGGTGCAGATGTCCAAGACATCAAAAAGGTTAGATAGAATTTGTCACAGTCCTCCTCACTTCTCACCACCACCAAAAAATTGTCTATTAGACAACTTTTTGGTGGTGGTGAGAATCGAGGAGGAATGTGACACATTCTATATACCCTTTCGATGTCTAGGACATCTGTACCTTGCCCACTCACAATCTTAAATGACAGAGGTGTAAGGCAGGGGTCTCCAAATCCAGCCCTGGAGGGCCACAAACCAGTCAGGTTGGCAGGATATCTCTAATGCATATATATCTCATGCATAGTCATTAGGGATATCCCGAAAACCTGACTGGCCGGTGGGCCCCATAGGACTGGGTTGGGGACCACTGCCCTAGTGCATCCCCCCAATGCCTGACACCCTGTAACGTCACTCCTGACTGCCCAGAAGAGGATGGCTCACCACAATGTCAGATATGTAGTGCAGTGGTTAAGCAATAGATCAGAGTACAATGCCTTGCGTATCCAAACCCCAGAAGGGCATATGTGAATGGGATAGAGATGGGGTTAGGCGGGGGATGAGGATCGGGCATATCAGAAGCCAAAGATCAGCTGTACACAGATATAGGAAGGGATACCATCAACAAGAGTGAATAGACCGTCAATACATAGCAACGTACATTGCAAAGGAGGAGCACGCACGTGCATACTTATGTGCGTAACGCGCGGTCCTACGTGCGGACCTACACACAGACCTACGCACGCACAGCATGAAACGCGCACTGCGCAGACACGTTTCACTGCATCATATACATAATACCGAGAAAATGGCTGCCATGTCTAGGAAGCCAGCATTTACTCAGGCAGACAACTACCTTCTGGCTGAGCTCATCTGCCTCCGCCAGGAGCGCCTCTTTCCTAGCTCATCACGGATGCAGAATCTCAGTAGGGTCAGGAGGGCCTGGGTGTGCCTCACCAGGAGGTTTAATAGAGGCTCCGACTACCCATGTGAGGTAAGTGCACGGGGACAGGCATGCCAACCTAGGACGTTAAAGATAACACCCTATAACCAAACCACTTATCAGCCACGCACTGCCAGGAAAAGTCAGGTGTTGGTGTGTCCAGATGGGAGTACTGTATGCCCCCCCCCCCCGATAACAGATCCGCCCTTCCCCTCAGGGGGTAGTTGAAACCATCACAGAGATTTACCCATTACAATGCTAAGGTATGTGGTGCTGTTGCAGTGTTGTTTGTGTTCGACCCCAACATACATATACAGGACTTTAATTAATTTGTTCATGCCACCATAAACGCATAACATTTTTTTTATTTCGATTGTGACAGGCCTGTAACAACAAGCTTTGCTTTAATAAGGTATAGATGTCAATTCCAATCCATGGTATAACCAACAAAGCACCTAGCTTAAGTATAGTCAGTCCTGGAGACAGACGACAGCTTCACTCCACTGAGATCAGCTATGTCTGTGCATCAGGAATTCTTCTCCATATTTATATCCAAAACTTGCTGACTAAATTGATTTCCTTTCTTTTTTTAATTCTCCATTATTATTAAAGGAAGATCTGCTTCCCTATATGTCTCTCTGTAGCATCTTGTCTCCAGTCTTGGCTTTTGTACCCTGTTCTCACTCGCTGTGTGCTGGCCTGCAAGTCATGTTTCCTGCAGATAAACTGTAGATAATGATGTTCGTCTCCTTTGTTTATGTTTTCCTTTGTTCATTCGAGAGGCCCATTTTGGCCATGTGATAGCCTTTCATTAGCTGTATAGTATTCAGAGATTCTCATTGTGTATGCTCCCTGGGACAGGGTATGGGTTCAGTTCATTGCTTAATCTTTGCTGACTTTGCAGTTTCAGTGTGAAGAAGTCAGAGCAAGCTGTTACTTAGGCCTTAGTTAGAGATGTTAGCACAAGATGGATTTGACCTGTCATGAAGGTACCTGAAGGGGATTCATTTTTATCCCCACAGTATACAGGTATTGCAGATGTGTACCATGTCTGGGTATGGATACATCACAAATTGTAGTCCCAATACATTCATTACTGACACACCTACTGCATCTACACAGTGGGAGTGGTGGCATATTGTTTAGGACACAGTACCTCAGACCAGGGGTCCATGGGTTCACATCCCACCTGGGGACAGCAACATTGGGACTGGGGTTTCCAGTCTTATTGCCACTCCTTGTTGCCTTGGCCACACCATGTGGCCCTACATTGGCCACTGTTTCGTATGATGGGTAAGGCAGCATGGGCAACTGTTTACTTACATAGCTACCTCCATACCTTTGTCTGTACATGCCCCCTGTACACAGCGCTGTGGGGACATGTCATGCAGACACCGTACTCATCACATCTTACAATCTAGTTAGGATGGGTGATGGGATGAGGGGGCAGGGGTTGGGGAGACAACGGTGGTGTGGGTTCAAGGTAGTTAGGGTCCACGGGCAGCACCAGGTAGGTGGGCTCGCAACATGGATTGGATGTGTGTTGGCAAAGGTGCCTGCCACGCAGATCCCATGAGTTTATCCAAGGCATACGGTGCATCAGGGTGAGGGATACGATGTCTGCTGTGATTTAGTGTGTGCCTTTTGTTTGCATTTTGGTTGTTAGGGTTCTTTGGGATAGTGGTCACAGACATGCAGTGGCAGTCCATAGGTTGCCGGTTTGAACCCCACATGTTCTGTTCCTTTTCCTTTCATGTGTGCTGCTTACTTGCCCATGTGCTGTCTGCAGCCCCGTCACCTCTCCACACACCCTTCCATCTCTGTGCTGTGCATGACAGTGTAGCCTGTCTGCCACACCTTGTGCATTACATTTAGCTTTTTCGTGATGGTGACATGTGGCCGGTCTGCTTGGTGGATTGGTACTGCTGCTGTTGGCTGGTCTGTGCCACATCACTGAGCAGGTTGGTCTTTCACATGCTCCTTTTTTGGTCCGTTGTCCTGGTCCACGGGCCATCCACTTAGCTTTCCCTTCAGCCGGCCCCTGACACCCTTCGTGTATTGCTCCCATGCTCTTTTGCATGCTGTTTACACTGTGTTACATCTCATGGTGTGTGTGCATGTGTTTCTATGCATCTCCCGTCCCACCTATGGACTGTGTTATGAGCTGTGGACGCCTGCTTTACATGTGCGTTGCATCATGGTGACTGTTTGGGTTGCCCTCTCCTGACACACAGCTGGCGTTTTATGTGGTGCTGTGCCGTGTTCTTGTATGCAGCCATTGCTGTGAGCCTCAGAGTAGTGGTGTAGCCTATTGGTTTGTGCAGTGCTTTGCATCCGAGTGGTCATGGGTTCACGCCCTCTTTGTTCTCCTTTTTTTATGCCTTTCCAACGCTGGTACCTGTAATCCCTGTCACAGTCATATCTCGGCTGATATGTGCTGCCTGCACATATTGCCCTCATCACAGTTGCCAACCATCCTTCGGTCCGTCTATCTGCATCTGTCGGCTGTGAACTGTCCTGTATGCCAGTGTGGGCTGTCATCCCATGTCCTGCACTGCTACCCTTTCCTTCATTGCACCTCTTCGTGCTTGCCTCGCCTGTGCCTGATCTGCATGGCGCCACCACTCCTCTGTCCACCCATCATTGTAACTATCCTGCCACCTCCACCTCCACTGGGAGACACATATTCCCATCATCTGCCACCGACTGTCTTTCCAGTACTTTACATTGCCAACACCCTGTGCTGTGGTACAGTTGCCCCCACCATGTTTGTCATCACTGCTGGCAGCCACATGGGATGCCCACAGATCTGGCAGGTCCAGTGGCTCCCAGCTCTTCCTCCTTCGCTCACCTGTTCATTGCCTTTCCTGAGTGCTCTGTGTAGTGTTAGGGCTACATCTGTCTCTGTTCCGCACAGGTCATGCAAGTCATCCTGAGGCACCTTGCAGTCCCTAGGGCACACTAACCTAGGACACCGTAACCTTGTTAGGCCACCTTAACCTATGGTTCCATAGCCCAGGGTGCCTTCTGCGGTGCCTTGTCCTAAGGGTGCCTAATATGGTGCTTAAAGCATACAAAAAATTGCTCCACTCTACAATGTTCCAAAAAATACCATGATCAGGGAACAGGGAACAGGTCTCAGACTTTAGTGAGGTGGAACCCAGGAGGTAAACCTCTGCTGTGGTTAACCAACCCTGTATCTTGCATCAAGGACCCTCCGTTCGCTTCTTTTAAAGTTTAATCAAAAAATCCGCTCAGGCAATCTTAATTAATTCAGTGATGTCTTTTTTCAAACAGGTAGATAAGTATGTTCTCTTCAGTGAGGCTAACAAAGCAGAACTTTTCTATTTTCTCAAAAAACATGAACGCTTAAAAACTGAAGGCTGAAGATGAATCCAACTTATCATACTCTGGTATACTGGCTAGAGTGAACTCAGTGTAAACAAACTTATCTTCAATCCCTAATATGGTGCTTAGCCTAGGAGGCCCTATAGGGCGCCTTATGAGGCACCTTACAGGGCACCTTACTAGGCACCTTTATATGGCACCTTAATGGGCACCTTACAAGGCGCCTTATAAGGCGCTTTACAAGGTGCCTTACGGGGTGCCTTACAAGGTGCCTTACAGGGCGCCTTGTAACGCTCTTTAGTCTAGGGTAACGCGCGTTAGCTGTCAACTTGCTGTAACAATGCAACGCCCACGCCTTTATATGGGCATCTCTGCCTTTACTGCGGAACCTAATGCGAATGACATTACCACAGTTTAGTAAACATACCCCTAAGTACCTGAATACATATGTGTCAAATTACACAGAAGGTATATGGTTATACATCCTGTTGTGCACAGCAACTGAGTTGACTGAATTGCAGACTAGCCCTGAGAAGGGCGTTTGGCGTGAATATCATGGAAACGGAAGGTTTACAGATGACATATGTGATACCTTCTCACATATTTATCAGATAGAATTTCTCCTGATTGGTAGGTTCTTTTTCATATTATGGAGAATATTTGGGGGTTTTAGCTCTTTATTGACTGACAAATTTAAAAGAAGCCATTTCTGTTTTATGCATGCAAATGGTGTATTTTTTTTAATTATCTCTGTGGAGCCCGATCCCATAAGGGGCATGTCTGGGCCATCTGGATGCCCCCTAACAGGATGGCCCCAATAGTACCCGATTCTGCACCGCGGGAGCTAGATGTTCCCACACGTGCAGGATCAGTCACTGAGATGGCCCGGTGTGCCCCTGCATCTCCGCTGGAGACATCCTCCCCACTTCATGGCCAAACCCAGTTTCCCCGCCGCCCGACCCTCAGTAGGGGCAGCCAGGGCCCAGATCAGGTGACTGGGATTCACCTGTCCCTCCACTGGCCATGTGGTGGGGTTGTGTGGGACACCCACTGCAGCCCCCGGGGCTTCTAGCACCTCTGTGGTGGTATAAACCCCATGTCCTGATGGCAGCTGATGGATGTACGTGGCTGTGACCTAAACAGCCCTGTACATCCTGGTCCCTGGCCCGCCCCCACTCGCCGACTTTCTGCTCCCATGCTGCCTTCATCCAGATATCCCCACACTAAGGATGTGTGCATGCGGGGAGATTGCTTTGTGGAATATGGGTCAAGCAGCTAGCGGGATTGTATGTCCCACTGGGATGTACAGCCCCACTATTCATTTTTCTGAATCAGGTCCATAGTGTGTGGCAGGGTGGTTAAGCCTGAATAAGTGTCTAAGAAATCCTTTTGTATGGTTGTTAAATATTACAGCATATAGTATCATTCTACTGGAAGTGTAAGGGGTTTATATATCACGTAAAGTGCTAAGAATAATGTGAAGATTAGAATTCAGATGTCAGGGTGGTGATATACGCAGTTACAGCTATTTGCCGATATGTGGCACTAGAGGACCCATTTTGCAAATCTACACATTTGAAACCTCAGTGGTAGTGTGTCAGCATGCACTTGTAGATGTTTTTGTATTTCGCAACATAAACATTTATATTCTGACACTTGCAAGTGTAAGTCGGCCATTTTGCAAACCTACATGTATAAATACTGCCAATTAACTACAGATGACATTACCTTAATCTAATTTAATTGGGAGGGGGACATGAACAATGGGGCATTGTGGAGGATAATCCCTTTAATCACTCCTCTAAAGAGCTGGCTGAAACTAGCACTTTTGAGAAAATCTATATGTGCCAGGGAGCATCTGTAAATCCCGATGTGGACAATTGCAGTCAAACCCGCGCATTCCTTAAATGAAATGGTGAATTCTGTGTAGATTTTTGATCTGCCCAGGCCATTCCCTAACCACGCCCCCAGCATGCCCTCTTGCAATTTCTAAATAGAAAGGAAGGCCATTCACACGTTAATTCAGTTCTTTCTAAAATTTCCATTTCCAGATGTATGAGAAATGCATGATTTTGTTTATTTATTTATTTAATTGAACTTATATACCGCCTTTCGGAAATCAAAGCGGTTTACAGTGAAACTTGAAAATAAAGTGACATACAGTTAACAATTAAAATATTAAAGTATAAATATAAATAAAAACAGAGAGCTTTTAAAAAAATATTATAATATATAGAGATCTTAAAATGAATACAAAACTGGGAAAATAAATTAATTAAATTACTAAAAGTATATTTAAGAAATTGAATCATCATAATGTTCCTTAAATAAAAAAGTTTTTAAAAGCCTTCTAAAAGATTTTACACCTGAAACAGGGCGATGCCTAAAGGTAACCAGTTAGCTGTGATATTCAGTCGATAACCGGCTATCCTTAACTGGGTAAAGTCAGGAAGATAACTTTACCTAGTTAAAGATAACTGGTTATCGACTGAATCGTATCACAGGTAACTGGTTATCTAAATTGCTAACAGGGCAACCCGGATTTTCAGTGCCAAAGGCTGAATATGACGCCAGTTATTGAATAGCCTAGTATAAGTTAAAACAGAGATGGCCAGTTGCTTTATAAATGTTGCCTGTTGCCAGTGAATATCGACCCCCTTTTGAATATCTCATTCATTTCGGTAGCTGTTTAAAACCTGCTTATTTCTCTTTCATTTGGACTCCATTAGCCAAAATCAGTTGGGATGGAATTGAACCTATGGAAAGGATATGTTTAAAGGTTAGCGAGTGGCAACATGTCCTTGATCTTTTATTCACTAAACACAGTTTATTCACTATAAATAATTTGAGAAGTTCCCTGGAATATCCCTACATAAGAGCGTTGAGTTGCCTTAAATATTATTCATTAAATTATTTAGTATATTGATCTTTTGGCAACTGCTTTAGTTCACACTCTGCACAATTTTTTGCATCCATCAAGCATCTGATTTGATACTCAAATGTTCTAGCAGCACACGGTTCCATATGGGGCATCAGAGCCTAAAATCCAGGCAAGAGATTCCTAGCGGCACTGGGGAAAAATCGTGAATTGCTTTTTCCAGCTGTTGTGGCTGCTATTTAAATAAGGGCAGACATTCACATTGGTTAACATTTAACCCAATGTAATGCTGCTGTTTTCATAGACTCAAATAAATCATAATGTATTTTCAATTAGATTGCACTTTTGCTTTCTGCTGTCCTGAATAATTAGAAAAACAATTCACATTTGACTAGGAGATGATCTGAAGTGTTATTCCTGTGATAATTATCAAGCCGTAGTTCACTCTCCCCTGCTCCCACCAGGTCATCAGGGCACCAAAGAGGACAATCTGAGAGCATTAATGAGCTCTCATTGAACATGTTAAAAAGCTTGTATTGATCTGTTTGTCCAAGGAGGAGATATTTAAGCCTTTCTGCTGAGGGCAGAAGAGACAGAGATTCATATCGCAAAGCCTTTTATCCCTACCCGTCTGTTTCTGGCCTCAGTATCACCCCGTCTCAGCATGCCTGGTTCTAGAGCTCGCGTGCTGTAACTTTCAATTCTTTTTTTTTTCTCTTTTCTTTTTCTTCTGCTTTTTAAAAAAAAAATATTTAACCTTTATTATAGAAAAAGCATCCTTTGCTGTTTCTTAGAATAGACTACTGGCTGGTTCCCACCAAGATCAAACCTCCCATTAAAATGATCCCTTGCATACCAGGTATCTTATTAGTACATGCTAAATGTTTGCTATTATAGAAAAAATTGTTTGCTGTACAGAAAACTCCATGTTTATCAGCACTCAGGGTAGTATTCTGCTGTTTTGTTTAAGCAAAATGCAAATACAGAACGTGCGTGTGTGTCTGCCTGTCTAGAAATCTTTAAAGTTCTAGATTGGTTTCATAAACCTCAAATTGTCTTTGAAATCCCCTTTGCATATCTTTATGCCATGGCTTATTTGAATACTTACATCCTTTCTTCATTGCATTGACATTACCCAAGAGTTTGCACTTTGACCTTATTTCATATCTGGCCACTATATTAATTACTTGTTTTGCAATGTCGGTTGGGTAATCACAACTATTCACAGGGCCGCCTGGAGTCTGCACCGACTTGACGGCACACAACAACAACTCTGGAGTTTTATGGATGATTGCAGGCACAAAATTATATTGAATCTCAATGGAAGGGTTATCTTCCAGGCCATAAAGGATGGACTTTTGATTGGATTGTGATGAAGGATTCCCTTCGGGTCAGGCTGATCTCCCGGTTCTATAGTCAACGTATTCTTCAATTGAAAGAGGGTTTGATTTCTAGTATGGCAAAGAGGTGACAAACTGATTTAGTGATTTAGGCGAAGATGATTTCTGTGCAAGTGTGTGTGGAGTGTGTGATATAGCTGAGGGTGCTGTGTGCCATGAGATGCATTTTTGTGTTGTGTGCCCGCTTAGAACATGCAGGATTTGTGGGTGCTAAATGTGGTATGGAGATGCCAGGGCTGCTGCAAGGTATGAGGCACCCTGGGCAAACCTCGTTCCTAGCACCATCCCTGCTCCAGTCCCCAGGCCTCTTGCCGCTGCCGCCGCCCCTCTCCACTGCTCATCCTCCGATTCCACTTGCTGTTAAAGGAAGTGGAATCGGAGGGGAGGCAGAAGCGTGAACAGCAAGGCGGCCTGGAAGAGAAGGTAACTCTGGACCTGCGGTGCCTTTTGAAACGTATTTCCACTGCTGCATGTCTTGGAGAGTGGTGGCAATAAGTGCCCCCTGACCATTGACCCTCTAGGCAGTTGCCTAGTTTGCCTGATAGTCACACCAGCCCTGTATCTTTACTGCATGGTTTTGGCAGGAGGTGTTTGCGGGTTATCGTAGATACTAAGGGTGGATGTTCAACTTACTGCTGTGGTGTTGTTAGTTGGATCAGTGGGAGGAGTAACCTTTGGGGACTGGCACCGATATACAACTGGTCGGGAAGGCGTGCTTGGCTGTCAAGCGATGTATTATGTCTATGTTGATGCTTTCGCTCCTAGCTACCTTAGAAATATGGAGGGCACAAACCGTTTATATATTTTCAAATAATGCTCCTTCCGATCTTATCGGCCAGTCTGAAAAAAACAAATGAGCTATCTGCAACTCTTATTAGGGCCATACCAAGCCATAAATGCACCCTGTGTGACCTGCAAACCTGGCTCCGCCCCATCCCCCCATGTTGAACAGCTCCCCCTCTTACCTCACCTCTCATTGTCCCCCCCCCCCCCCCACCACCATGCTACCTGCCCAGCCTGCCCTTGCTCTGCCGCTGATTTTCCTGTTCTTTTGGCAGCGGCGGTGGCAGATCTCCTCCAGTTAAAAAAAGAACGTGGGTCTTGCCAACTCCACACTTGTTGGCTGGTCTGATCCGACCTTCCTCTGATGTATGCAAAGACCCATATTATTTTTTTTTTAAATTGGAGGAGGTCCGCTGCCGCCACTATCACTGCCAGGAGAACAAGTAAAGCGACAGCAGGACAAGGGTAGGCTGGACAGGCAATGCAGAGGGGGAACCCTAAATATGCCATATTGTTTTGCACCCTGTGTGGCTGCAGCACTCGCACAGTCCTAGTTAAAGCGCTGACTCTTATATACTGACATTGGCTCCCAGACAGCATAGTGTAGTGCTTATTGCATTTTCCCCACAGGTTTGCAAAAAAATTTTTTTCGAGAGCTGTTTTGGTTATTCCACATAATCGTTATGTTTTTTGGTGCGCCGAATCCGAAAATGACCTCCATTTTGTCATAGGACATCACGTTTCCTGACAATTTAGGTAACTATGTTAAATAAGGCAATACCTCAAAATAAATGGAAATAGACTTATAAAATTAAAGTTTTTATTATAATATTTTCATAAAAATCCTTTTTTGAACTGAAATGAGCTCACCTACACACATTAAACTCGATTCTTCTTCCTTGTGAGGCTCCTCTTGGTGCATTTACGCTTGTGAGTAGCATCTGGAATGTCTCTCTGAAGCATCCAACAGTAGTCTGCCATCATTTTAATGCTCCATTTTCCCTGGTATCTCCTTTCCATCTCTTTAATGTCTTGGTGGAATCGTTCACCTTGTTCCTCACTCACAGATCCCAAATTTTCAGGAAAGTCGTCAAGGTGGGACTGGAGGAAATGCACTTTCAAACTCATCAGGCAACCTAAAGCTTGAAATGCTTTCAGCATTCATCCGACGATCTTTTTGTAGTGAGGATCTTTGTTATTGCCCAAAAATTTCTGTACGACTTCTTTAAATGCAATCCACCCTTCTTTTTGAGAATCCGTCATGGTATTGACAAACTCTTGATCAACTATAAGCCTTCTAATGTCTGGTCCGACGAACACACCTTCCTTCAATTTTGCCTCCGACAGGCCTGGAAACTTGGTGACCAAGTATTTGAAACATTCTCCATCTCTTGGAAGTGATTTTATGAATTGCTTCATCAATCCCAATTTTATGTGGAGAGGTGGTAGAAGAACTTTATGGGAAGGTACCAAAGTTTCTCGGAGGACATTTTTTTCACTGACTGTTAGCACCCTCGGCTGCCAATTCTTCTTGGTCCAGTGATTTTGTCGGTCTCGACTGTCCCATAGACACAGAAAACAGGGATATTTGGTATACCCAGCTTGTTGCCCGAGCAGCATGCACAAGACCTTCAAGTCACCACACACTTGCCAACCATGGTCTTCATATTTAAGTTTACGAAGAACCAATTCCAAGTTCTCGTAGGTTTCCTTCAAGTGTACGGAATGACGTACAGGTAAGGATGCGTAAAAATCCGTTGTGGAGTAAAACTGCTTTGAGACTTCTTTTTGAAGAATCTATAAAAAGATGCCATTGCTCTGAATCATATTGGATTTTAAATTGACCCATCAGACCTTCGACATCGATGCAATAAACCAACTTGTCTTCCTGGGCGAAGTAAGGAACGAACTCCTTTTCACGATGTCTGAACCATGAAGATGACACTCCTGGCAACAATAAATTCCTGCTTTTCAGCCTTGATCCGAGTAAATCAGCAGCATCTTTGGGAAGATTTAAGTCTCTTACCAAATCATTCATCTCCTCCTGAGAAAACAATTTTGGTCTTGTATCATCTTCAAAGACAGAACTTGATTCGTCATCTGGTTCAGGTATGACTTCACCTTCATCGGAGCTAGGTATCTCTTCCAAGGTAGCAGGGGGCTTGGGTACTGGTATATCTGTGCCATGGGGGATGGGACGAATTGCCGAGTGAAGATTGGGATATGAAATGGAATGCTTCCATTTCGAATTAAACCCTTTCACATCGCATGAACAAAAGTAACAGTCGTCACTATGGTTCTTTTGCTCTCGCCATACCATAGGAATCCTCTAACGGAAAGATTTTTTCTTACCCTTGAACCAGTTTCGGAGGTCTTCAACACACCGTTTGCACACTTTATGAGGGGCCTGACTTTATCTTGATCTCCAATTTTTAGTCCAAAGTATGCAAAGTATACTTTTTTCATAAAGTCTGTAATATTCTGCTGTTGCTTCAACACTCTATATTCACCACAGATGAAACAAAAACTGTCTGACGAATTAATACACTTTCGCGGAGCCATAACATAACGGTTGAAGTATGACGCGCTAACACGAATTGCGATGAAAAAGTGTGAACAGCCTAGAACCAAGAACCTGATGATGATTCGTGCACAAGTGTGGCATGCAGGAGAGAGCAGCTCTGTGTCTGTACACGAGACGTCACAGTGCTGGCCACGCCCCCCTGCACTGACCGGAGCTGCTGCTATCTGCCCTGTGTCTCCCTCCCACTGGATTCTTCAGGAAAAATTAACCCCTTCTACCATTAGAAGCACGGACTTAAAACTTTTTTGCATTTTATATCTTAAATGCACTTATGTGAATTAATTAATAATAATTTGAATTAATTAATAGTAATTTCAAAAAAATTGATAAATTTGAAGACAATTTTGCATGTTGTGGCAAATCATGACGTCTAGGAGTTTTTTCAATATTTTATTTGTTTTCAGCACACCAAAATACATGGAAATTAGATGAAAATAATCAAACAGCTTTTTAGTCGCAGACCTGTGGTGATCGGAAGGGGGATTGGGTTGGGGGTGGTAGGTTCTCATGAGGTTGAGATGAATGTGTTCATGGTTGACTCTGTATTCATAGTTTACTGGTTATTGTTTTTTTGTATGTAAAATGAATAAAAAGATATGAAACGACAATGTAAATGCCGTTACGTTTCCCATGCCGTTACGTTTCCCATGTCATTTCACATGAATGTACTCCCCTAATAAGTTCTTTGGCATCCCTAAGCACTGTACTCACTTCAAGTGTTTGATCTACCTTTGGCAAGATAGGATAAAGTATCAAATGTCGTTAACTGCTCTGCAGCCTCTTTGTAACAGTCTAGACATCTGAAAATAAATAAATAAATAAATGTCCGCTGTCATACATTATTAGTGACAACGGTACCCCAATGTGCCTCGTTTTCAATTTTAAGTTTGTATTCTATTAACAAATTTTCAGAAGAAGGTCCCTTTTTTTTTTTTCAAAGGCTTCTTTCTCCCCGCCAGTGACTATGGGAGATTAGTAAATAAATGACCCCCAAGTCTCCCCCCTACCAAACCGCCTTGCCTTACCATTGTAAGATAAGAGCAAAGAGGTAAAACTCGGCTGACGTTTCTCTTTAATTTAACTGAAAATTTAAGCCAGCAAAGTGTGTCCTTGCAAATCATTTACATTTGCCTGTGGCTTGTTCTCTTGTCTTTCCTTGATGACTGTCAACACTTCCCACAGTTTTCCTCACGGTCTGCTTATAATCGTAATATTTTTAGACTGAAGTGTTAAATGTTTAGATTTGTCAATTCATTTTTATTTATCAGTATCTCAACAGGAACAGAATGAATATATGCAGATATAGACAGACACACACACACACACCACTACACCTGACCTTAACTCTAAATTATAGCTTTTTACGATATGTATATTTGTAAATTAGAATTACTTGTGAGTTAGACCGTTCAGCAATATTTTTCAATTAAAATGTAAGTGAAACACAGGAGCTTAAGAATAACTTTCTGAGTAAAAACTACAAACTGATTCATTCCACCGGGTCTGTTTTTTGTTGCCTTGACAACAGATTACTATAAAGAAACTTGAACCAGACCTTTGACCCACAGAAAGGTCAGATGTCATCTCAGCCTGTGTTAGGACTTCTTTGACAGCTTCCTGTATAATTTTACTGCTATTTGCCTGTCTGGTCACTGTCTGACCCTGAAGTCTGGAAAGAAATGAAAAAAAAAAAAAAGAAAAATTGTGAGCATATTTGTATCACATGGACTATAAAAAGGGTACTTAATATAAAATTTTGGTAGGAAACATTGTATGTTTATAGGTTGTTGCAGGCAGTCTGAGTGATTAGAGTCTTCTAGGTTAAAGATCAAGTTGAGTTTTACTACCATAATTTAGAACATAAAGGCTGCAGTAACGATTCTTTGCAATGAAGGGATCTATTTAGTTGCCTAATGTATGGTGTGTGTGTGTGTGTGTGTGTGTGTGTGTGTGTGTGTGCCATCAATCAAAATTAACGCATGTTAGGTGTAAAACTTTTACATTAGCTCTTGAGGATATCCAAGCATTTTGCTATTCAGTTACTGAAGAATTTCCTTAACCATTTGTTAAATGAATGGCAGATAATGTGATGCAGTTAGCTATACCTCTTGAGGTGGCCTTAAATCTTTCACGTTATCTCAGACACGCCAATCACACGCATTAGGCATATGACACACACATTCGGTCCCATTCACATGCTCATATCATGTGCCCTGTTCTCTCAGGCATTTCCTAATGGTGCTCCCAAAGTGTTGGTCTGGTTCTTGACCTTGTCTCTGTTCAGCTCTTTCCCCACACCACTGTTCAGTTCCTTCCCTCCCCCCACCAGTGCCCAACTCCTACGCCACTTGCCGGGATCCGTGGCAGAAGCAATAAAACATAAAAGATTGCAGCTTGCAAGTTCATAGTGCTTAAGTGTTGCTGACAGCTCTGCCAGTCCTGCCCTGCAGAAACTTGAAGTTTATATCAGAACAGGCAGGACCAGCAGAATCGTGAGCCTCATTGATGAACTTGCAGGCTCTGGTCCTTTTTTGTGTATTATTGTCGCTGCCGCAGATCCTGGTAAGCAGCATTGGAGGTAGGCACTGATTGGGGAGGGAACTGAATGGTGTGTTGCAAGGCTCGGTAAGAGGAGAGGCTAAATGTGGAAGGGCAGTGGACATGGGAGAGGGTGAAAAAGGGATATTCTGGCTTGGGCTGGGGGAAGGGTAGGAAGAATAGGAACACAAAGGAGGTGGTGCTGGACATAAGGAGGAATGATGAACAGAGGGGGGGAGTAGGATGATTGGGGAGTTGGACATGGGTGAATAGGGACACAGAGGAGGTATTGGATGTTGAATATGGTCAGGGGGAATAAAGTGGCAAAATGGGCAGGGGAATAAGATGACAGGGTGATTCTGGCATATGCAGCTAGGGACGTTCTGAATATAGGAAGTCGACACAGACATAGAGAGGGAATGCTAAACACGTAGGGAGAATAGGGTGACAGGGCAGATGCTGGAGGCAGGGGAGAGTAGGGACACAGAGAAAAGTTGTTGGATATAGGAGTGGGGACACGGACACAAAAGTGGATGCTGGACATGGGGAAGGAAGAGTAAGAATATAGAGGAGAGATGCTGAGCATAAGGGGGGGCGGCAAACAGAGAGGTGATGCTGGGCATGGGGGGGGAAATAGGAAGACAGATGGGGGATAGTAGACATAGGTGGGGAGAGAGAGAAGGGATGCTTGATTAAAGGTGGGAAAGAGACAGAGATGCTAAATGAAGCAGAGAAAGAGAGTGAGAGGAGAAGCTGGAAGGAGAAGAAGAAAGGAGACTGGGGAATAAAGGGATGGGGAATGGCATGGCTAGGGTGAGGAAAAGAAATGGAAAACCATACATAAATGCAATAAAAAGAAGAGAAAGACTGGATTATAAGGAGTGAAATCTGAGTGGATAGAGAGGCAGAAAAAGAAATGGAAGAAAGCTGAAAGGAAAAGATCAGTGTCAAAGGAGGAAATGAAGAAGATAGGAGGAGAGAGGAGGAGAGAGGAGAAGATAGGAGTAGAGAGGAGGAGAGAGGAGTAGAGAGGAGGAGAGAGGAGGAGAGAGGAGAAGATAGGAGGAGAGAGGAGGAGAGAGGAGAAGATAGGAGGAGAGGAGGAGAGAGGAGGAGAGAGGAGGAGAGAGGAGAAGATAGGAGGAAAGAGGAGGAGAGAGGAGTAGAGAGGAGGAGATAGGAGGAGAGAGGAGGAGAGAGGAGTAGAGAGGAGGAGAGAGGAGGAGAGAGGAGTAGAGAGGAGGAGATAGGAGTAGAGAGGAGAGAGGAGGAGAGAGGAGGAGAGAGGAGTAGAGAGGAGGAGAGAGGAGGAGAGAGGAGAAGAGAGGAGGAGAGAGGAGAAGATAGGAGGAGAGAGGAGTAGAGAGGAGGAGATAGGAGGAGAGAGGAGGAGAGAGGAGTATAGAGGAGGAGATAGGAGTAGAGAGGAGGAGAGAGGAGGAGGCAAAGAGACTGGAAACTCTGGAGAGAAAGTTAAGAGAAGATAGAGGAAGGCAAAATCCAGAAATTGAGACCAACATGATCAAAAAAATAAAATGGCCAGACAATAAAGATAGAAAAAATAATTTTATTTTTAATTTAGTGACTGGGATGTCTCAGTTTTTGAAATTTATGTCATCTGTTATTTTAAAATTTGGCACAGGAAGGGAGGGTGAGGGAGAGGAATGCATATGGAGTCTGGCTTCTTGGGTTTCACTTTACATAGTAACATGCTATATGACAGCAGATAAAGAACAGTGTGGTCCATCTAGTCTGCCCAGCAAGGTGGCAAGAGTAAGTGCACCTGACACTCCGGGTAGGTCATCCCTCCCCATGCCTTTGTTTAGGGGTGTCCCACTGCTCCCTGCAGGTCACCCCTATTTGTGAGATATAAGATATAGTTACAGTAGTGGCCAAAAAATTAAGGCAGGTATCTTTTTCTACAATTTATTGTTAAATAATGTACTGTGGAGATGTCACACGTGCTTACTTATTTAATCAGCATGGCGATTAGTCGCACCATGCGTCTGGCATCCATTTTAGTTTACTTACACTCTGTAGTAGGTTTCTTGGATGAAGTTTTGAATTTTTACAGCTAGGAAAAGATTGAAAGTTACATGTAAAATATACAATCATGATGGGTAGAAAGTACGATATTAATGACTTTGTAAAGGGACAAGTTGACACACTCCATGCTGAAGGATATTCGCAGCGTGCTATTGCAAAACATTTGCATATATCAAGGTGTGCAGTTCAGGATGTTCTGAAATCAGGTGGCCGTACATGTCGTTCGAAATGTGGGCACAGACGGATAACTACTGGACGAGATGACCGATTTCTCAAAAGCATTATTACATCTAGTCCACATACTTCATCTCAACGTGTGGCTCAGTTAGCTAATGATTGAGGAATAAAGATAACTGCCAGATCTGTCTGACGACGGCTTGTGGATGAATTCAGACTCGTGGCCAGAAGACCTGCCAAGAAGCCTATGATGACCAGGAAACAAATTGCTGCCCGCATACAGTTTTGTAGCAAGATGAAAGACAAATCTGCTGGTGGGAGAGGGTAATGTTCACAGATGAAAGTACATTTCAACAAGTATGTGGGGGTGGTTACAACTACGTCCATCGACCAGCAGGTGAGAGACTAAATCCGAAGTACACGATCAAGACTGTTAAACACCCACCATTGGTCATGGTATGGGGTGGTATCTCGGCGAATGGACGATGTGGCCTGCACATTTTTGAGAAAGGTGAAAGAGTAAATGCTCCAGAATACATATCTGTGCTGAACAGTAAAGTTAAAATACACATGAATGTTTCTGGCACAACTATATTTCAGCAGGACTCGGCATCATGCCACACTGCAAAACAGTCAAAAAATGGTTCGTGGACAACAAGATCGAACTGCTACCAAGCTGGCCATCAAACTCTCTGGATCTCAATGTAATTGAAAACTGTTGGAATCTTATGAAGAAAAAGGTGGCAACACACTGTCCAACTTCAGGAGCAGATTTAAAGGACATACTCAAGCATGCATGGGTCAACGAAAGCACTCCGGCATACTGTAAAATGCTACTTAACATTATGCCTTCAAGAATCCAGACTGTGCTGAAAAATCATGGCCACCCATCAAATATTGACACATATATAGTTTCCTGAATAAAAGTTTGAAAATGAAATACAGTATATATCTTTGGTTCTTAAAGCTTTTGATCATGAATGTGTTCTGATATTTTGGACTCTGCCTTAATTTTTTGGCCACTACTGTATGTTTGTTTTGATTTTATCCTGTTGCTATAAAAGGCATCTACTGCGTCTGTCCCATGCCATTTTGAATTCTGCCACCACTTCTATTGGGAGGGCATTCCAAGCATCCACCACCCTTTCAGTGAAAAAGTATTTCCTGACATTGCCTTTCAGTTTACTCTGTTGCGGCTTCATGTTATGCCCTCTAGTTTTACAGCTTCCCTGTCTTTGAAAAAGGTTAGTTTGTTCATTAATACTTTCTAAGTATTTAAAGGTCTGTATCATATCTCCCCTGTCCGTCCTCTCCCCTAGAGTATACATATTTAGGTCTTCAAGTCTCTTCTCATGCGTCTTCTGGTGCAGGTTCCAAATCATTTTGGTCGCCTTCCTCTGAACCATTTCCAATCTTTTTATATCCTTTGTGAGAACGATATTCCAAGTGAGGCCTCACCAGCGACTTGTACAGTGGCATTAGCACCTCCTCCTTTCTGCTGGTAATTCCTCTCTGTATGCAACCCAGCATCCTTCTGGCTCTTGCCACCGCCTTGTCACACTGTTTTGCCACTTTGAGATCCCCAGAAACAATCACATTAACCTATCGTCCCCTATTTCATGCAATTCCCTTGGATTTCTGCATCCTAATTATATGACACTGCACTTCTTCACATTAAATCTTAACTGCCAAGCATTAGACCATTCTTCCAGCTTTTGCAGATCTTTCCTCATGTTATTCACTCCCTCAGGGGAGTCCACGCTGTTGCAAATTTTTGTGTCATCTACAAAAAGACAGACTTTTTCATTCAGTCCTTCGGCAATATCACTCACAAATACATTGAACAGTACTGGTCCCAGGACCGATCCCCGGGCAACACCACTAATCACCTTCCTTTCATCCGAGTGAGTTCAGTTTATCATCGCCTTCTGTAGTCGGTCAGTCAACCAATTTCTGATCCAGTTCAGCACCTTAGGACCCATCTCCAGGCTGTTCAGTTTATTGATAAGGATCCTATGAGGAACAGTATCAAAGGCTTTGCTGAAATCTAGGTAGATCACATCCATTGCATGCCCTTGATCTAGTTCTCTGGTCACCCAAAGAACTCAATCACATTTGTTTGGCATGATCGTCCTTTGGTAAAACCATGTTGCCTCGGATCATGCACCCTATTGGTTTTGAGAAAGCCCACTATTCTTTTTTTCAGGAGTGCCTCCAATACTTTTCCCACCACCAAGGTAAGGCTTACTGGCTTTTATTATGCCACTTCTTCCCTATTACCAGTTTTGTGAAGAGGTTCCATATTGGACCTTTTCCAGTTTTGCAGAACTTCTCCTGCCTCCAAGGATCTATTAAAAACATCCTTTAAAGGCCCTGCAAGAACCTCTCTGAGCTCTTTCAGTATCCTGGGATGTATCCCGTCTGGTCCCATGGCTTTGTCCACTTTCAGTTTTGCAAGCTGTTCAAACACATCATCTTCTGTGAATGGTGTCGTATCTACTCCATTTCCATTTGTATATTTGTCAATCACAGGTAGTTCTTTTCCAGGATTTTCTTTAGTAAAAACAGAACAGAAGTATTTGTTTAGCATTTTTGCGTTTTCAACGTCACTTTCCATGAATCCGTTCTCAGCACTTTTGAGTCTTGCAGTTTCACTTCTGATCTTCCTCTTCTCCCGAATATACCTGAAAAAAGTTTCATCACCACGCTTTAGATCTTATAGCCATCTTTTCTTCTGCCTTTGATTTTGCTAATCTTATTTCTCTTTTTGTCTCTTTTAACTTTATCCTATATTCTTTTCTGTGTTCCTCTGTTTGCAAAGCTGTGTTTTTGCCTTTATTTGTGCAGTCACGCCTTTAGAAAACCAAATAGGTCTCCTTTTCCTCTCATTTTATTTACTTTCCCTACATATGTACTGTATCTGTTGCCCCTTTTATTGCTTCCTTTAGTTCAGTCCACTGCAATTCCACCACCCCTACCTCCTCCCACCCCACCAACACCTCCTTCAGGCACTTGGCCATCTTCCTGAAGTCAGCGTTTTTGATGTCCAGGGGGTATGTTTACTAAACCGTCTTAATGTGCGCTCTGTGACGTTATCGCGTGATAAGGTACCTTATCGCGCGATAATGGCGCTTTATCAGGCACACAGGTACCTTATCGCGCAATAACGCGTACAGCGGCGCAAACGAGCGCTGAAGGTGGGGAAAGGCTCCCGGAGGGCGGAGAAAGGCTCCCCAGGGGCGTAGAGAAGGGGTCAATGGGTGGAGAGTGGGAGGGGAGAGGCTCCCCGCACACTAACACTGTGAAATCCGAGACTGAAAACTAACGCCAGTGAAACCCTGGCGTTAGAGCTGATTTAAAAGGAAGAGAAACCATTTCTGTCAGCAATGTACAGCAAAATCAGGGAAACCTACAAAAAAGTGATAAGTGTGATACATGTGCACGGAACAAAAGTGCAAATAAACAGTGAAAATGACCCCAACAAAATATTAAAAAAACATAACCAAGCTGGGCAATAGTGATATTAATGGGAAACATCAAAAAACACTCCCAAGAAAGCTCCAAAAAAAGATATGAATTGTGGAAGGGTCTGCTCTCCGTCCCCATACAAGGTGAATGATCCCACAGTGCAATTGCGCTAATCAGGGTTTCCCTCTCCATTGGACAGGTTTCCTATGGCATGCACATGTTCCACAACAGCAGGGCGGGCATGTCGGAATGGGCAACTGGATAGATGCTGGGAAAGGGGACACAGAGGGCTGCAGACGGCACACGCTGTACTGCAGCTGGGCCACAGTGAGGACTAGGGTGATGCCTAGGTGGCCCATAGGAATGCTGAAATAGTAGAGCAGCCAGACAGCAACTGATGAGGGCCCAGCATGGGCACTAGTGTGCTCCCCACAGTGTCACAGGGGATAGTAACCAGCAGGTACCCCCAAGGGCACAGAACATTGGCAGGCGGTGCTGGGGGGAAGCGTGGACATCTATGCAGGCACCCCTACCCCAGAACCCGCTACATAGGCAGCTGCCTACCCGCACACTGGATGGCCTGAGACTGCGCTCCACCAGCAGAAGGGCATGTCAGCAGGGTGGCAGAGGGGTACTGGTGGTGGAGGGGGCAGTGGCAGCTGCCCAGAGTAGACCGTAGCCTAGCCCTGTGTAGGTGGATGCCATGCACTGCAACAGACAGGCCCTGTCTGACGAACAGTCATGGTATCCCCAGGGAATTCACTGTCTCTGTGGCAACACGGTGGTGCAGTGCACACAGCCAGTGTGCTCAGGAGCAGAAGGTCACAGGTTCAAGTCCCAGCTGTGGTTCCTGCCAACCAGGGGCAGCCCAAGGGGAGTGCAGGGCCATGTGCAGAGACTCGGTGTGGGGCCTCATTTGCATAAGTGGCCTTATTTGCATAATGTTACCATACACTAACTTTTAGTAAACATGTCTCTTAATGAGTGTATGGATAAAGAAAGACTAAAAGATTTCTACATTACTATAATCCAGTGCCAACCGCCAGGCACATTAGGAACTACTACAAACGCTGCCCATTTAGAACCCATAGCAAACCCGCTG
The DNA here is from genome assembly GCA_033557465.1 of Ichthyophis bannanicus. NCBI lineage: Eukaryota > Metazoa > Chordata > Amphibia > Gymnophiona > Ichthyophiidae > Ichthyophis > Ichthyophis bannanicus. Next base: position 71,658,511 of record CM066037.1, read on the forward strand.
TATCCTGACAGCATTACCAGGACTCACAAAGCACCAGACCCTACCTATCAAAAGGAAACACTGCAAATATTAAACCAGTACATTTCAGAGAATACTGGGGAAAGAGAACAAGTGGCAATGTCAAATAGGAATTACATAAACAGAATACCTCAGCTCAGTTACACATGCAGAACATAGACCATCACCAAACAAGGAATCGCAATTTAGAAACAGGAAGGCAATAATTAAACTGGGAACCCCAAAAGCCAAACTTGGAATGTACAACAACACTGTAGAAATAAAACTATAAATCAATTTCCTCTTGTACCAAACAAAGCGCAGACGTTAATGATGCACATTTCCCAGAGCTTTCATATTCCAGTTAATAAATTCAAAATAAAGAGATATATTTCTACCTTTTGTGCATTTTTTTTCAGTTGCAATTGCTCCAGCCACTTTCTTCTGGTTTCTTCATGTTTTCTGCTAACTCTCCATCGTCTGCTGTCCATTTGTCCTTTCTTCTCTCTTCTAGTTTTCTTTCCATCCTCTCTCTCTACATCTGCTTTAACATACTAATCTTTATCCTTTTGCTCTTTCCTCATTCTTATTTCATCCACACAAATTTTACCCCTCCATCCTCAATCCCCACTTACTCTCCCAATACCCGGCCAATTGTAGATTTTTCATCCCTCCCACACAAAATATTTTTCCCCTCTCCATTTTACTCTCCCAGCCCCATCCCATTCTAATCCTCCCCCAACATCAGCTCCCTTCTAGTTCCAGTCTCACCCAGCATCCATTCCCTTCTAGTCCCTGCATCAGCCCATTTCCAGTCCTAGCCCCCCATCAACCCATTTCCATTCCTAGCTCCCCCATCCATTTTCAGTCTGAGTCCCTTCATCAGCTCATTTCCAATCCTAGCCCCCCATCAGCCCATTTCTAGTCATTTCCTAGCCCCACCATCAGCCCATGTCAAATCCTAGCTCCCCTCCACTCAGCCCAATTCCAGTCCAAGCCCCCCCATGAGCCTACTTCCAGTTCTAGCCCCTCCATGAGTCCATTTCAATTCAAGCCCCCACCACAGCCCATTTCCAATCTTAGCTCCCCCCAACAGCCCATTTCCAGTCCTATCCTAGCTGCTCCATCAGCCCATTTTCAGTTCTAGCTCCCTTCCCTCACAGCCCATTTCCATTCCAAGCTCCCTCCCCATCAGCTATTTGCAGTTCAAGCCTCCCCGTCCACTCAGTCCATTTCCAGTCATAGCAAGCCCCCAACCCATTACCAGTCCTAGCCCCCCATCAACCCATTTTCAGTTTAAGCCCCCCCTATAACCCATTACCAGTCCTAACCCCCCATCAGCCCACTTCCAGTCTTAACCCCATCAGCCCATTTCCAGTCAGCCCCCCATAGCCCATTGCCAGTCCTAACCCCCCCCCATCAGCCCACAGCCAATTACTATTACTATCCACATCAGCCCACCTGAAGTCTTCAAGCCTCACCATCATCACTTTTCCTGTCCTATGGCCCCCATAGCCCATTTGCAGTCCTAACCCCCCCCCATAGCCCATTAGCAATCCTAACCCCATCACCCTATTTCCAGTCAGCCCCCATCAGCCCACAGCCCATTACCAGTCTTAACCCCCCCAGCCCATTTGCAGTCCTAACCCCACCATCACCCTATTTCCAGTCAGCCTCCATCAGCCCGCAGCGCATTACCAGTATTAACCCCCCAGCCCATTTCCAGTCCTAAACCCCCCCAGCCCATGTCCAGTCAGCCTCCATCAGCCCCAGCCCATTAGCAGTCTTAACCACCCCTAGCCCATTTCCAGTCCTAACCCCCCCCCAGCCCATTTCCAGTCCTAACCCCCCCTCACCCCATTTCCAGTCAGCCTCCATCAGCCCCAGCCCATTAGCAGTCTTAACCCCCCCCCAGCCCATTTCCAGTCAGCCTCCATCAGCCCCAGCCCATTAGCAGTCTTAACCCCCCCTAGCCCATTTCCAGTCCTAACCCCCACCCTTGCACATTTCCAGTGCTAACTCCCCCCCCTTGCACATTTTCAGTCCTAACTCCCCCCCCTTGCACATTTTCAGTCCTAACCCCCCCCTTGCACATTTCCAGTCCTAACCCCCCATCACCCCATTTCCAGACAGCCTCCATCAGCCCCCCCCCCTTCCCTTCCCTTCCCTTCCGGCAAATTAAAAAAAAACAACAAAAACCTGGCTCTAGCTGCTGCCGCTGCCGCGTCCGTCGCAGCAGCGGCAGAATGGCGTGTCCCGCGGGGCCCCCTCTCCTCGTCGAGCCCTCTGCAAGGGCTTTCAGATTCGCGAAGGGAGAGTGCTCCCTCGCGTCTCTGTAAAGCCCGCAGGGGCTAATGGGAAATTTCCCATCAGCCCCTCGCGTCTAAAGGGGCAGATGGGAAATTTCCCATTAGCCCCTGCGGGCTTTACAGAGACGCGAGGGAGCACTCTCCCTTCGCGAATCTGAAAGCCCTTGCAGAGGGCTCGACGAGGAGAAGGGGCCCCGCGGGACACGGCATTCTGCCGCTGCTGCGACGGACGCGGCAGCAGCCAGAGACAGGTTTTTTTTTTAAATGTAATTAAAAAAAAAAGCAGAATGTTCTTTGCGCGGGGCCCCCTGAAACGCGGGGCCCTGTGCAAAAAACGTTCTTGCTCAATGGACGGGCCGGCCCTGCTGCCAACCCAGCCCCCATATTTTACCCACTACTAAAACGTGCTAATACAGACAGAACCTTTAGTGCAGATGACGTAGACATGCCCAAAACACCTACATTTTACCCTACAGAGCACATTTCTGAGATCAAGCGGTAACATCCAAGTTCTTTGGAACAAAAGTGTTTATACGGCTCTTGTTTGCTTGCAGGATTTGAGGAGGGGCAGATTGTGATTCCAGAACTGGTCAGTTCTGGTGTCTTGCCATTGAATAGTCTCAAGATGTTGGTCTTATGCGTAATGTAAGAATGATATAATTTTGATATTATATATAATGAAAATCCTGAAAAGTACTTTTTTTAGATATTATTATTGAATTTGAGTAAAGGGTGATTTGGCTAAAAGTTATATTATATAAATAAAAAGGGGGGAGGTTGGAGACCAGTGATGTGAGTGTTTCTTATTCCCTATGGTGATCGTGTTTGCCAAGTGAAGGGGGTGTAGCCATCCTGAGGTCTCTTTTAACCTTAAAGTAAAATGTTAGTTGATAGCCATTGTTTCAAGTTGGTTTAAAAAGGGGTGTTTACATGAACAATTTTGCTAAGAGATTTTGTTTGGTAGATGAGTAAAACTAACCCATTTGGAGAAACTACCCCCAGACAAAACTTTGGACAGCAGAACTGGATATTCAGCACCAGAAGTCGGATAGGCTCCATCGCTGACTATTTGATTTTAATTTAAAGCTCCTGGCCGCCACCGCTTTAAGACTGACTGCCACTGCTGAATATTGAATTGACCTCATAATCTATTTTCTATAAGGCCCATGACACCTTCAGCTCTTAGACAATACAATCATGACATATACTTCTTATAGATCACCTGGTGGGCATTGTTTTTCAAGGTCTTTATGAAGCAAATCTGCAATTCCAAAGTTGTATAAGGACACCGGAATTTGATTACTTGTATGTCACTCTGTGCTCTTAAAGCACCTTTCACTATCGGTTTCGGTCTTCTATAGTATTCTTTGCTGTTCGTTTCTTGGAATATTTTGTGCTGAACTGTTGTATGTTCTTTTACATCTAGATATTTTTTATAGCATTTAAGTACAATTGTTCCTTATATATAGTTAATACCACTGTTCCATGTAAAAGTTATTCAACTGTTAACTGTAAACCACCCTTGATCTCAGGAAGGGGCGGTATAGAAGAAATGTATAAATAAAATAAATAAATATCTTGCTAGAGCATATATGTATATGCAATTTTATAAGGATCTTTTTCCTTGTCAAAAATATGGTTATGGACAGAAAATGCTTTATAAAATCACCCCCTAAGAGGATAGTTTTATAACAGATCACCTAATTGATGCAGCAGTAATGCATTTAAGTGACACTAATTTTAAAAAGAAGTTTACCCTATGTTTTTAGAAGTACCCTACACACATTTTACACCTGCTCTGGCACATAACTGTAAACAGGGCATAAAGTTTGCCCCAAGAAATGCCTCTGGTTAGACAACCTTAGATGTATACGTTTAGGTGCCTATACCGTGGACAATATTATACAAGGTCATTTCTTTTGTACAGGCAAAATGCATTATTAAATTACCCTCAAACAGGGTAATTTTATAAGATTTCCCAATAGGTGCAACAGATGTGTACCTAGATTACACCAGTTTTAAGAAGGGAAAGTATGCGAATAATTGTCTTTTAAAATTATCCATGGGAAGCACACGTGCAGATTTACAGCTGCTCTGAGGCATGCACAAATCTCCTAGTTTATGTTACATGTGACATGTCAATTTTATAAAGATGGTGCAAGCTCTAATCCTGCACCATTGCCCCTGGGAATACCTTTGCTCAGGTCAGTGAGAGGCATATATAACATGTGTGTATATAGCTTTGTACTGTATGTATACTGTATACCTAGGTAATTTTATACACGGCAATTTCATAACAAGGCACCTATGTCAAATGTCCCTAAAAATGCCTTTTTATGTCTATTTTATGAAAGCTATGGGGTGCCTATGAGTCTTCATAAGATAGGTTCCTACAATGCCCCCAGTAGCGCACACACATTCTCGTACACAGATTTACACATACCCAGAGAAGGCGCAAATGCATGCATGCATTTATACATCGCAACTCTGACTCATCTCTCTCAAACTTTGCCCCAGGTGGCATTGTACCAGGTTGGAAATGCACTTTGTGCCCCTCTCCCCCAGTCCACCCAGTCTTGCACCAGAACTCACTCCTGTTGGGCTTCCTTGAAGCCCAGTGACAACATGTTGGGCTTCCTTGAAGCCCAGTACTTGCACCCTGTGCATCTGCACCATTCACACTACCCTGGGTGCAGCCCTGGCCCCAGGGAATGCCTATGTACAGATCACAAAATTGCAAAATAGATGTAAATATCACACTGCACATGCCTGCTCCACATGTTTACAATACCTCCACACCATACTTATACTGTAATAAAAAACTTTCTAAAATTGCTCTCATATGCCCCTTTACACTTTTGGTATGTTATGTTATGCTTCCAGACGCCTTTCTTAGACGCCATAACCCCTGCCCCTTTCTACTGAATCACAACCCTTTCCCACCTTTCCTCACCCCATCTAACCCAACCCTACTCTTACTCTTGGTACCCAATCATGTGAAGGCCCATTTTAGAAATGACACCCAGGTGCAATCAGCAACGTCCATATGAAAACATGCCCGAAAAGGCCTGTCACGTCCAAGTTCAGGTACAATTTCAGAAATATGAATGCATCTGATATGAATGTCTTCAATGATGTCTACATAGGGAGAACTGCAGCACAGATGTCCCCAATTCCTGTTTAGGTTGTTGTGGTGGTAGACAGTACTGGGAATAGCAGAGTACTGTCTCCTCTACACCCTCCAAAGGTATATTGGCAAACCAGTACTTTTCTGATCTTATTCATATCCTAGAGTAAGTACAGATTTGGATCTGAGCCTAGATGTACTGGAGATTTCTGAAATTGGGTGCACTTCTAGGTCCAGCAGACCACCCTGGACATGTCCTCGAATGATCACCACTGTATTTCGATGTGCCCGCTCCAGGGACATCTCTTCCATGGACATCTCTATGCATGTTTTCGGATGTCTATATCATGAATAAGGCTTCTAAGATGACCTCTTTAGTCTCCACCATCGCTCTAACTTCCATATAGTTTACATGCAGAAAATAGCTCATAAAATTATGTGAAAGTAGATGTGGCATGCACATTGAAATATGTACATCTACTATTACACTGAAGTGCTTTGGGAAAAGAAAACTAACACTTCAAGTGAAGAGAGAGGCTGTGCATATTTGGGGCCAATTTTAAAAATAGCCAGATAGTGCATAGTTGGCGGGTAGTTTTTATCTGCAGATTTCGCACCGATTTTTAGAATGGAAGTCCGCCATACTGCCTAAGAAAAACATCTACCCAAATTTACACTTGATATGGCTTGCAGGAAAAATGTGGCTATACTTTGGAAAATTGAAAAGTGTGCATGTATTTCCAAAACCCACTCTATAAAATGCCCCCCCCCCCTCTCCCTACTGCAGGTGAAAATAATGAACTTGCATGCATATTTCCACCCATCTGTAAGACAGGAAATTTTCAAGGCAAAGCTCCATTTTACCCTTGAAATGACTTTAAAAATTGTCCTCTTTATATGTTGGCTTTTCTTTTGCCTAATGATGTACTTCACTTTCCTCTGGAACCATGAAACCCCCCTCTCATAAACGAGACATAGCCGAATATGAAGCATTTATAAGCTACTGTATGTGCTGCCGTCTTCTGCATATATTATGGTTTATTAGGTTTTGACTGTGTTTTTGAACATAGGGCTTTCAGGATCTGGGAGAACATTGTTTTAAAAAGGGATGGAATTTCAGTTCCAGAAGCAGTCCATTTCTTCCTGATAGAAAACAGAGTGAGTGACCTCTAAGACTGCCCTTCTGTCTAGTCTCTACGCATTGAGGAGAAGTAGAAGGTTTATTGCCTTACTTTTCCACCTGATCAATCCTCTGGGTATACGCAGCCTCAAGGTAATAAGAAAAAGGAGAACAAAATTAGGTACATGTAAATTAGGAAGGTAACTTGCCATTTGTCACTTGAAAGCCCTTATTTCATGGTCTGCTCCCTGTACTCCCAGAATTTCATGTCATTATCTTCCGTTAAAAGGACTCAATGACATTATTTGCATGGAAACGCACACACAAATGATGTCGTTCATGCCACAAAGTTGCATTACAATGAAGGGGACGATGACTGTGTCGTGTGTGCATGACATTCTTTGTGTCATTAAACTTCAAGTCAACGCTGGCAGTTATAAACCACTCACGACTCAGGCGAATGCATCATTTCTGATCAGAAATGAATATTTTAAGCCTCAATTGCATCAAACAGCAATAATCTGCAATGTCATCTAAAAAAAGGCAAAGATTTCTAAACAAGGGTGGACTTTTAGGAGAATGAATAATGTGCTGCAGAGTAAAATATTTTAATAAGCTGCCATAATCTCAGCCAACTAGGTCCGTAGTTTGACAGGAAAATCTTTAGGATATGTTACCACCTGTCTTCCTCTGACAGTAAGCAAGCTCGGGAAATATGGAATAAGCAGCATTGCAGTTAGGAGCATGTTTATTAAAGGGTAGCACAGGGTTAGCATGCGATTTTGGCATGGTGCGCCAAAGTAGCACAGGGTCCTGCACCAAAATACCTGCACTAAACTGCTGATGCACATCGGGCCAGTGACTGGGCAAGATGGTTCAGCTAGTGCTGGTATTTGTAGTCACACTACCTGCATTTGTCACAAGTAGCTCAGTGCAACTAACCCCACCTCAAAGGATGGCGCTAGTAGCTCCTGGAGCCAGTTTGCCACACTGAAGCGCAGTAACTACAGGGGGATGCAATTAGATCACAGTCCCTCACTGGAAACACAGCCCATTGTCTTGGTGCCACAGGCTTTGATGAATAGGAATTTTCAAGCCCACCTTGATAGGTTGTCTATATCTTATAAACAGGAGGAAACTCTGGCATGATACAAGCACTATAGCGAGTGCTAGCAGTAAATATGAGACACATAGAAACATGATGGCAGAAAAACACCACATAACCTATCTAGTCTGCCCTTCCATATCAACCACTACAGCAAGATCCTCTGTGTGTGTCCTATGCTTCTTTGAATTCAGATACTGTCCTCAGCTCTACCACCTCCACTGGGAAACTATTCCACGGATCCACCACTCTTTCCGTAAAGAAATACTCCACAGAACTTGGGTTAGGCGTGAGGTTCATGACTGTTGTGGCATGCAGAAAATGAACCCATTTGGAAACATTGCCCTCAAAAAAGCAAAGAAAAACTAGAGATCAATTGCAGTCTATTGCTATGGACTAGGAATGAAAAGGGCAAACTGGATGGGTCTTATGGTTCCTAGCCACTATAATTTTCTCTATTTCAATGAAGTCAGTATAGTACTCCCTTCCAGGTATACCTCTAAAAAAGGGGCTTTCTCGATATCGGGTCCATAAATCTGCTACCAATGTATGAGCGGATTCTCTGACAGGAGCAGGGGCCCAAGCAGACACACTGCACACATAGGGGTATGTTTACTAAACTGTCTTAATGTTACCGGCGTTAGTTGCAGTCTTACTGTGACAAATGCCATATAAGGTAGTGGGCGTTCTGGTCTTAAGGTAGCATTTCGGGTTATCGCACACTAAAGTCCATTATCGCGCGATAGAGGGAGCTGTGGCACATTAACGCGCATTAGCCTTAATTAGGCGCGCTGACCTACAAGCATAGCAACAGAGGTGTAGCACAATAGTTAATACATTGACTGATGAAACAGCGGTCATGAGTTCAATCCCCCATTGGGCTTAATGAGTAAAGCTGTCGGAGGCATTACCCTTTACTTTAAATCAGTGCTGTCTGAGGCATTTTCTTTTTTAAATTTATATTAGTGCTGCCAGCAAACACACCCTCACAGTGCCATAACTTAAGGTGACACATAAGGCACCCTATAAGGCATTCCAGAGGGCACATTATAAAGTGCACTGTCCGCCAAGACACCTTATAATGTTCCCTATAGGGCACCTTATAAGGTGCCTTATGAGGCACCTTAAGGTTACAGCACCGTGAGGGTGTTTTTGCTGGCAGCACTAATTTAAATTAAAAAAGGAAATGCTTCAGACAGCCCTATTAAATAACACCACTGTGGAATCAAACCCATGACCTCAGCCTCCACAGTCAGTGAAGTAACCAGTGGGCTACATTTCTATAGCTACCAAAAAGCCCCTGGCTGGCTACAGAAGAACTTCAGGTCACCACACAAACTGTCTGCTGTGGTTACCAGGATAAGGTTAACCCACCCGTACCCATGATACACTGCACATGCAGATCAGCAGTCTACAGATGATCACAAGATGGGATATGCACCCCCACAGCACCTCGGCCTGGTAGGGAGAACTGACCGTGTGTGTTACTGGCACAGAGTAGCTACAGACCGACACATTGTGGGGGTACTGAGGGCGAGGTGGGGCGCCCAGTACCAGGTCCGCAGCACCTGGCTTAGCTGAGATAGACTATGCTGCAGGTCCCCATCAGTGCCAGTGTGTGATAGGTAGTCCTTGCAGATACACCTAGGATACACCTGTGTCCATCTGTATTTCCCAGTCACGTCTAGCCCTTGTGAACTATGATGCACCCAGAATAGTGCATATCCTGTGTGGGTGCCATGGTCACATGATTTAAGTGAAGGGGGGTGTTTGGACCCATAGGCGGATTATGTAGCACCACCCAACGCGCCCTCTGGGGCTCAGGGTGGGGGACATGATCTCCCACCAACAGATCCACATTCTACATCCCTGCAATGGTGGCAGTAGAGGGAACCATCCACCCCAGTCCTGCTGTGGAACAGGCACCCTACAGGGCACTCAATGCAAATCTGTACACATCCATAAGGCAATGGCAGACAGACAGTAGGCCTGGAAATGCTCACCTGTCCCCCACCACTATCTGACAGTCTCCAGCCACTGCACCCTACAAGGTGTTCCAGCCATACACATACTAACTACAGGCAGTCTGTTAGCTAGTCCATGGTGCATGTTCCTGGAGAGGATGTGAGCATACACACCAAGCAGATAAGTCAGTGATTGGGCTCCAGAAAAGAGAACCCATAAATATCACTTGAGAAAAATACTGCATAGCACTATGGGGGAACCTAGCCATGCCATGGTCACTGTTCAGTCAGGGTGAGAGTGACCTCCCAGCAGGACATGCTGTGGCCACCCTGTCCGTGCAGGTGGTGGCCAGGCACTACAATGTCCCAGCCATTGCCCTATGCACTGTGCAGATGCATCCTGCCCAGGCCACCCTGTCCGGGCTATACCCACAGTACCTTGCTCCTCATTATGCACATTGGCAGGCTAACAATGGAAACAGTGCAAGCAGTGTGGGCTGAGTAAGGTGTAGGCAGCCATAACACACTGGATAGACAGACACACACTCCCACACCTATGCCAGCATTGTGCAGCTATAGAGGTGTTTGGCAGCCCTGGCCACCGCACCAGTCCTGGGCACAGTGCAGGCATGGCTATGCTACGCAATACTGTTGGGGTCACTCCCCGGGGTGGTAAATACTGTCAGAAACCAAAACTGAAACACACTCCACAGATATCAGAAAGGATGCTATGATGCAGCTCTATCAGCATATTATGCTTAACTTAGGAATTGTTATCTGCCATTAATCATAGCAACCTTTTGATATATGTGTAACATATTCCCAAGATTAGGGCAGCATTGCTAAGGTATGCAAGTGCTAGTATTGGGAGATGCTGCTGCGCACAGGGCCCAACAGCCTGACTCTCCATGAGGCTTTGGATAGTGTAGCCTGTGGGTGTGGATGTTTATGCCCCTGTTGGCCGCTGCTCTAGGGCAGAGGTTCCCAACTGCGGTCCTGGTGGGCCAAACACTGTTCAGGTTTTCATGCTGTCCCTAATGAATATGCATGAGATACATTTGCATAGAATGGGGGAGGCGCTTACTAATGCAGCACAGGCATATTTATTAGGGACAGCATGAAACCTGAATGGTGTTTGAACCTTCAGGACTGCAGTTTGGGAAAAACTGCTCTAGGGATTGCACATGTTTATGGTGTCTGTGCTCTGTAGGGTAAAATATAGGTTTCAGGCATGTTTATTTTATCTGCAATAAAGGTTCCGTCTTTATTACTATGGTTTAGTACTGGGTAAAATATGGGGACAGTGTTGGCAGAAGTCATGGCTGGGACTTGAACTTGTGACCTTCTGCTCCTGAACACACTGGCTGTGTATACTGCATCACACTGTTACCACAGGGACAGTTCATTCCCTGGGGATACCATGACTGTTCCTCAGACAGACCCTGTCTGTTGCATTGAACGGCACCCACCTAAATGGGGCTAGGCCATGGTCTGCTGTGGGCAGATGCCACTGCCCCCTCCGCCACCAGTGCCCCTCCGCCACCATGCTGGTGGTGGTGCAGTCCCAGGCCATCCAGTATGCCGGTAGGCAGCTGCCTATGGTGTGGGTTCTCGGGTAGGGGTGTCTACATGGACATGCGTGCTTCCCCCTTCCCCCCCCCCCCCGCACTGCCTGCCAATGTTATGTGCCCTTGGGGGTACCTGCTGGGTAATCTCCCCTATGACACTGTGGGACACACACTTGTGCCCATGTTGGACCCTCATCAGTTGCTGTCTTGCTGCTTTACATGTTAGGCATTCCTATGTGCCATCTAGTCTGCCTAGCCCGCACTGTGCCCCAGCTGGACCACAGCATGTGCCGCCTGCAGCCCCCTGTATCCCATTTACAGCATCAGTACAGTTGCCCTTTCCTACGTGCCCACTCTGCTGTTGCTGCACATGTGCATGCCATAACAAACCTGCCCAATTTAAACGACAGAAACCCTGATCAGCGCTATTTCAATGTGGGATCATTCACTTTGTAGGGGGATAGAGCATAGAACCTTCCAAACACGATATCTTAATTTATATGCTTTGTCAGTGCTGTTCCTTTATGTTTATCATTAATATCACTATTGGCCAGCTTGGTTATTGGGATTTTAGATGTGGTTTTGGTCCTTTTATATGTTTATTTGCCTTTTTGTTCCCTGCACATGTATCACAACTATCATTTTCCTGGGTTTCCCTGCCTTTGCTGCACATTGCTGACTTAAATGGTTTCTCTTTCCTGCAAATGTGCCTTAACGTGAGGGTTTCACTGGCGTTAGTGTTCAGACCTGGATTTCACAGCGTTAGTGTGCCTGGAGCCTCTCCCCTCCCACTCTCCGCCCATTGACCCCTTCACTCCGCCCTATGGGAAGCCTTACTCCACCCTTGAGGCCCGGATTTCACAGCGTTAGTGTGCCTTAACGCTGCCGCTGCATTATCGCGCAATAAGTGACATTAAGACGGTTTCGTAAACATATCCCATAGTTTTGTTGTTCCAGAATTAAAGTTGTTACTGTGAAAATTGTTGTTAAAGCAAAATAGTGCAATTTGTGAACATTTTGTTTAGCATTCATTGAATATAGTTAAAAAGCAGAATAGGGATTTAGGATCCATGTTTGCACATTTTCCTGGGGTATCTATTTTTGCTTCAGACTATAGGTTTCCTTGGGACTAATGTTTGGTTCTTTGACTCCCCATATACTGTGGTTGTACCAGTTTTTCCAAATGTGTGAATCTCTTCTCTTTATTTATTGGTACCTTCCATCCTCTAGACTTCTTTGGACTCAAAGCACTTGTTGGGCAGCTGGGTACTTCTGGCTAGGCACCCGGCACACACTTCTTGCTATTGCTGTGAATAATTTTGTTCCCATCTTTTAAGAATGATCAGGGTCTTCTCTCCTCATGAAATGTAAACCTAGCGTGCGTGAGATGTTACTTTCCATTCCATTCCTGCGTTCCTCAGGAATGGCTACTAATAAAATAATCAAATGTCGGATTCCTTTCCACAGGGAACTTCATGATGTAGTTCTTTGTACCCATTGCTAGAATTTAGAGACAGTATGCATGTTTCCTCTGTCTTCAACATCTTTTTTGGCCTCCAAGACATGAAAATGACCTTTTCCTTCTTAGCCCCAACTCTTCTCTGTCTAGAATATTCTTGGGATTCACTTAAGAACACCCTAAGTTATGCCACTGTGGCCACTCCAGAAGGGGAGTACCATAGCAAATGGATCAATCCAATCATTACATCAACAACCACATTATACTCTGATGGGAATTGCATTTACCTAGTAAAAAGGTCTATAGCCAGCAAGGTAGTAAGTGGTAAACTTTTCCAGATAAAGATATTTGGATAGCCTTATGTTTGTAATTTTAAGACTTTTGATTGGTTAATTGATTTAAAACATTTATATCCCACTCTCCCATTTTCAAAAGATACTCAAAGTGATGTACATCGCTGTAAAAATTTTGAAATATAACACATCAAGGGTCCCTTTTACTAATACTTAGCATGTGCTATCTGCTACATAGCCCATAGGAATAAAGGGGGCCAAGCAACTCTGTATAAGTCTTTGGTGCGACCTCATTTGGAGTATAGTGTGCAATTCTGGAGACCGCACCTTCAAAAGGATGTGAACAGGATGGAGTCGGTGCAGAGGGTGGCTACTAAAATGATTAGTGGGCTTCATTATAAAGCATATGAAGACAGACTTAAGGATCTTAATATGTACACCTTAGAGGAAAGGCGGGATAGAGGTGATATGATTGAGATGTTTAAATACCTTCGTGGCATAAATGTTCAGGGAGAAAGCCTCTTTCAATTGAAAGCAAGTTCTGCTACGAGGGGACATGGGATGAGGGTGAAGGGAGATAGATTCAGGAGTGATATGTGGAAATATTTCTTTACAGAAAGAGTAGTGGATCCATGGAATAGTCTCCCAGTGGAGGTGGTAGAGATGAGGACAGTAACTGAATTCAAAAAAGCATGGGACCAACACAGAGGATTTCTAAAGGTAAAAAGTGGACTGTTGTAGTTGTTGTTATGGAAGGACAGACTAGATAGGCCATGTGGTCTTTTTCTGTCATCAGGTTTCTATGTTTCTATGTAACAGAATGATGGAGCTAAGTGCTAGTAAAAGGGACATGAAAAAGTAAATCTGAGCTGAAGCCATTAAAAACTTGATATTCAGAGCCTCCTTTTCCCATCTCCTTTCATTAACAATAGAGTAAAAAAAAAAGCAGCATAAATCAGCAACAGGTTTCACCTCTCCCAAATTATTTAGGAATAACCAACATTTTTAAATTTTCTCCTGCTATAATCTTAGGTCCATGACATTTACATATCATTTGCATGTTCAGCACTGGTATCCGGAAAGCCCCCGGCGCTGCATATCCAGATACCGCAGTCAGCGCCAGTGACTATCCGGAGAGCGGCAATATCCAGCCACTCTGCAGATGGCATATTCAGATAGCTCTTAGGGCAGCTTTTCTGTTCTCCTGATGCATTTTGACTAGAATTGTATCTGGGCAGCGGCTGAATATTGCCGCCATCCACATGTTGCTGACACTCTTTCTGCTTCATCCACTCAATCCTTCGCAGACCTTGACCCAAGATGACTCCATTCTAACACGTAAAAATTCATGTAACCTCAGAAGATGATGAAAAGAAAATAGTAGTCCTCTATCTCCCCCTCCCTCAGCCATTTCCTCCCCCCTCCCTCTTATCCAAAATATGAAGGCACCAGAACTGGAGGCAACAGGAGCAGCAGTTGGCACCAAGACCCGGTGTGCTAGTGTGTGCATGGATTTCCAGTCTATCCAGAAGGCCACACAGGAGGAGGGGTCAGTGCCTTCAAACATGCTAACAGTGGAGGTCCAAAGGGAGGGGACGTAGCCCTGTTTCTGTGACCCCAGTTGAGGTTCCGACCCACAGTTTAGGAACCACTGGTCTAGATAGTATCAAGGTGGTCTGTGGAGCTAGTCATCAGCAGTATTTGGATAGTGCCACTCTTTCAGTGCCCTTATCCAGATAACCTTTGTGGTTATCTGGATAAGGGCTCCTGAATATCGGTCCTTCAGTTCCTCCAGAAGTTGATTCCATAATTCAGGAAGACCCATAGAGGGAGAAGTGGCCTAGTGGTTAGGACAAGGTACTTCAGGCTGGAGGGCCGGGGGTTCAAGTCCCACCTGGGGACAGCAATCTCAGGCCGGAGGGACTGGGATTTCTAGTTCTATAGGCACTCCTTGTGGTCTTGGGCAAGCCACTTAACCCTCCATTGCCCATGTTCCCTGTAAGTATTAGCGTATGTGTGTCATATCCCCTTGTGTTAAATGTATCTCCCAATTGACCGCTTTGACCCGGTGAAAAGCAGGATATAAATACAGCTAAATAAATAATTCAAAGAGGCCAGAACTCTAAAACTCACCCAACATCAGGTCTGGCCCAAGAGTTTCTGCCGCCCTAGGCAGAAACCCCAGCCTTGCAGTCCCCCCCCCCCTGCAGTTCCCATCACCCCTCCTCAGCTGTCGCTCCCCCTCCCTCCGTTGCCACAGATTCCATCTCAAGAGGGGGGAGGCAGGCAGTGGAAGCATTTCCAAAAGCGGTGGCTTTTTGCCCCTGCTTTTGGAAATACTGCCGCTGCCTACCTCCCTCCCCAAATGGAATCGGCAGCATTGGGGGGGGGTGGGGGGGGGAAGGCAGCATGGTTGCCCATGTGTGCTGCTGCTGCCATCCTTATGTGCCACTGCTACAACCCACCCAGGTCAGCCACCCTAGATGGCCATCTAACTCACCTAGTGGACAGGCCAGCCCTGCCCACCACCTCTCCTAAACTGAAATCCTACCTAAGATGCCTCCTGTCTAGATCTTAATGCTTGACTGGACGCATACCCCTCTAGCCCGATGACTGTAACTCAGCCCTTTTGTCCTAAGAATGCTAAAAGTCAGGATTATCAACTTAAAATGTATCCTAACTTTCATCAGCAACCGGTGCAAGGCATGTTGTTTCCCTGTGTGTCTGTGATCGAGAGAGGAGATGAGTGGGGAGGGCTGTTTGACAGTTACACTTCCATAATTGCTGTGTTACTGTGAATCAGCATTTGTATGCTGCAGCTGCTGGAAAACCTTTTCCTATAGAAATGCATTGAGGCGCTTTTTATTTTGGGGGAAGGGTGGAATTCATTTCCATCTCCAACTACACAGAGAATCCTTACTTGTACACCACATGAACTTTTTCCTCCTCCTCTCTCTTCTCTTCCTGTGACTAGACCAGCACCAGTGCTCTGCCTCCACTGCCTTCCCATTGGCTGAATCTTACCGACAGTCTCTGTGACTAGCCCAGCATTCCAATGCTCTGCCCCCACTGCCTTCCCATTGGCTGTATCCTACCCACAGGGGCGGCCCAAGGGGGGTGCGGGGCCATGTGCGGAGACTCGGTGCGGGGCCTCATTTGCATAAGTGGCCTTATTTGCATAAATATTTGCATAATGTTGCCATACACTAACTTTTAGTAAACATGTCTCTTAGTGAGTGTATGGATAAAGAAAGACTAAAAGATTTCTACGTTATTATAATCCAGTGCCAACCGCCAGGCACATTAGGAACTACTACAAACGCTGCCCATTTAGAACCCATAGCAAACCCGCCGTATCCTGACAGCATTACCAGGACTCACAAAGCACAAGACCCTACCTATCAAAAGGCAACACTGCAAATATTAAACCAATACATTTCAGAGAACAACAATACATGACCTACTGGGGAAAGAGAACAAGTGGCAATGTCAAATAGGAATTACATAAACAGAATACCTCAGCTCAGTTACACATGCAGAACATAGACCATCACCAAACAAGGAATCACAATTTAGAAACAGGAAGGCAATAATTAAACTGGGAACCCCAAAAGCCAAACTTGGAATGTACAACACTGTAGAAATAAAACTATAAATTAATTTCCTCTTGTACCAAACAAAGCGCAGACGTTAAAGATGCACATTTCCCAGAGCTTTCATATTCCAGTTAATAAATTCAAAATAAAGAGATATCTTTCTACCTTTTGTGCATTTTTTTTCAGTTGCAATTGCTCCAGCCACTTTTTTCTGGTTTCTTCATGTTTTCTGCTAACTCTCCATCGTCTGCTGTCCATTTGTCCTTTCTTCTCTCTTCTAGTTTTTTTTCCATTCTCTCTCTCTACATCTGCTTTAACATACTAATCTTTCTCCTTTTGCTCTTTCCTCATTCCTATTTCATCCACACAAATTTTACCCCTCCATCCTCAATCCCCACTTACTCTCCCAATACCCGGCCAATTGTAGATTTTTCATCCCTCCCACACAAAATATTTTTCCCCTCTCCATTTTACTCTCCCAGCCCCATCCCATTCTAATCCTCCCCCAACATCAGCTCCCTTCTAGTTCCAGTCTCACCCAGCATCCATTCCCTTCTAGTCCCTGCATTAGCCCATTTCCAGTCCTAGCCCCCCATCAGCCCATTTCCAGTCCTAGCTCCCTCATCCATTTCCAGTCCAAGTCCCTTCATCAGCTCATTTCCAATCCTAGCCTCCCATCAGCCCATTTCTAGTCATTTCCTAGCCCCACCATCAGCCCATGTCAAATCCTAGCTCCCCTTCACTCAGCCCAATTCCAGTCCAAGCCCCCCCCCCATGAGCCTACTTCCAGTTCCAATTCAAGCCCCCACCACAGCCCATTTCCAATCTTAGCTCCCCCCAACAGCCCATTTCCAGTCCTAGCTCCCTTCCCTCACAGCCCATTTCCATTCCAAGCCCCCTCCCCATCAGCTATTTGCAGTTCAAGCCTCCCCTTCCACTCAGCCCATTTCCAGCCCTAGCAACCCCCCAACCCATTACCAGTCCTAGCCCCCCATCAACCCACTTCCAGTCCTAACCCCCATCACCCCATTTTCAGTTTAAGCCCCCCCTATAACCCATTACCAGTCCTAACCCCCCATCAGCCCACTTCCAGTCCTAACCCCATCCGCCCATTTTCAGTCAGCCCCCCATAGCCCATTGCCAGTCCTAACCCACCCATCAGCCCACAGCCCATTACCAGTCCTAACCACATCAGCCCACCTCAAGTCCTAACCCCTCCCCATCAGCCCATTTCCTGTCCTAGCCCCCCCATAGCCCATTATCAGTCCTAAGCCCCCATAGCCCATTAGCAGTCCTAACCCCCATCACCCCATTTCCAGACAGCCCCATCAGCACACAGCCCATTACCAGTCTTAACCCCCCCATAGCCAATTGCCAGTCCTAACCCCCCCAACAGCCCACAGCCCATTACCAGTCCTAACCCCATCAGCCCACCTCAAGTCCTAACCCCTCCCCCTCAGCCCATTTCCTGTCCTAGCCCCCCCCCCCTAGCCCATTATCTGTCCTAAACCCCCATCACCCCATTTCCAGACAGCCCCCATCAGCCCACAGCCCATTACCAGTCTTAACCCCCCTCCATAGCCCATTACCAGTCCTAACCCCCCCCCCCTCCCCTATCCTGGTAGCCACAGCAGACAGTTTTATGGTGACGTGCACTCTTTCTGCAGCCAGCCATTGGTATGCTAACTCCCATAGTGATGTAGCACAATGGTTAATGCAATGACTTCAGTAGTAGTGGTCATGGGTTTGATTCCTCTTTGTTCCCCTTTTTTTATGGCTGTTCTACACAACTATGTTTCATTCGTGTAACAGTCATATCTGTGCTGCCACCACATTATACCCTCATCACTGTTGCCATCCATCCTTCTGTCCGTCTATGTTTGTATGCCAGTTGTGTGGTGTCCTGCCCTAATGTGCAGGCTGCTGCCCCATGTCCTGCACTGGCACACTTTTCTGCATTGCGGCTCTTCATGCTTGCCTCTCCTGTGTCTGCTCTGCATGGCACTGCTCTCCTCTGTCCTCCTGTCATTGCACTTATCCTGCCACCTCTACCTCCTCTGGTGGACACGTATCCCCATCCTCTGCCACACACTGTCATTGTTGCACTGTACATTACCATCACCCTGTACATCGGTACAGCTGCCCCCAATATGTTTGTCCACTTTACCTGCTGCCACATGGGCTGCACGCAGATTTGGCTGGTCCATGAGCTCCGTCATCTGCTTCCTTCCATCACTTGTTCATTGCCTTTCCTTGGTGCTCTGTGCAGTGTTATGGTTACATCTGTGTTTGAGCCATACATTTCATGCTTGTGACTTTGGGGCACCTTTGTGCCCCTGGGCACCATCTCCTGTGTCACCTTGGCATCCCTGGGGCATCTTTCGTGGCACCTTAGGTTTGGCCAGTGTATGGGGCACCTTATATGCTGCCTTGGAGGGTGCCAACCTTTCCTGATGCCCTCTGGGGCACATTATGACCTGCCTTGGATGATGTGGTGCTTTATGATGTGCCATAAAAGGTGCATTAGGTTGCGGCACTGGGGTGAGACTTTTTTGGCTGGCAGTACAAATTGTAGGGATGTGTCCGACTGCTGCAAGTAGGGAAAGGGACTGCCTCAGACAGTCTTTTAACTGAGCCCACTGAGGGATCAAACTCTTGACCACTGTATCAGCAGTCAATGTATTAACCATTGTGCTACACCTCTGTTGTTGTGATTGCAGGTCAGGGTGCCTAATTAAGGCTAATGCGTGTTAACGTGGCACGGCTCCCTCTATTGCGCGATAACGGACTTTATTGCATGCTAACCCAAAATGCTACCTTAAGACCGGAATGCCCACTACTTTATATGGCATTTGTCACAGTAAGACTGCAACAAACGCCGGTAACATTAAGACGGTTTAGTAAACATACCCCAAAGGATTTCTAACTGGTGACGAAGAGAACTAGGATTTCTGACATTGCACCAGAAATGGAGCTGCGTTCACAAAACGGACCTTATAGTCTTTATCTATGTTTCTATATAAATACAGAGTGAAATGTTTGATTTGCATATCAATCAGTGCTATTCAATATACTTGTTTTTTTTATAACCATGCCCAGGAATTGATCACTTTTTCTTTGCTAATACAAAGTGAATATTTCATACAAATGTGTTTATTCTTGAAGTACCTATGGGTTTGCTCTGTAACTTTTCATCTCTTTTGACATCTCCAGCCCTAACTCTCACATTCAGTAAACAGCTTCCTGATGGGAACCCGCATGTCTATAGAGGTCAGAGGGTGCCAAAAGGTCCAGATATCAGCTGATAACTTTGAAATTATGGTCAACCTTTTTTATAATCTTGCAATAACTCACTTGCAGAGTAGTGACACCATGCTATAGCATTATACAATTACTAAAAAACAACTGTCATGAACCATAATCACTAAATCCCTCCATGCTCCATGCACTGCTTTCCATTATTTAATTTTTTCCTATATCTTGGGTTTGTGAGTGCAGCCACTAGAATAAATGCCCTTGACCTCACCTTTGGTTCAGAAAGCATATCTCACTTCATTGCAATTACAGGAAGGCAACTGTGGGTGCTATCGCTTCCGGCAGGTAGGATATATTGATTTGTTGCTCAGGGTGTTTTCACAGGAGAATATGCTTTCAGGCCTGAGGCTGCTAAAAATTAGCATTCAAACAAGCATGGGTATGTAATTTCAGGGATTCATCGAGGTAGAAAAGTTCAAAAACTGACCCATAGGCTTACCAAAGAGGTAATTTTACTAAATCGTTCATTATTTCTGCAGATTGTGATGAAGTACCAATCCGTCCTAGCACAGAAAAGGAAGAAATCACAAATATTCTCCATTAGCAACGGCAGTCTTTTATTAGACAACATTCACTTAGGGGGTCATAAGTGCCCCCAGCTCTCATGATTTTATTTGGGTTTTGGCTTAAAGGCATTCCGGGTTCCTTTCAAGCACAGAAAGCTTTTAAAGTATTTTTAAAGGAAGCATATGACTTCTGATTTCTGTTGCAAGGGGGCTGAATGGAATTTGCTCTGATTCTCTTTTCTGATTTTTTTGATTGTGATGTTTTTCAAGTTATGCAACACAACAACAAAACTAAGTGGACTGTTATAGTTGTTATGGAAGGACAGACTAGATGGGCCTTGTGGTCTTTTTCTGTCATCATGTTTCTATGTTTCTATGTTTCTAAGGGGTATGTTTACTAAACCGCGCACACGTGCGCGGCGCACAAGAGCGGCCGCTAATGATGCATTTAAGAGCTCTTAAGCGCCGCGCACGCGTGCGCGTCACATTAACAGGCCGCCGCACGTGTGCGGGGCGCTCATGTGCGATAGAGGCGGGGAAACGCTTACGGAGGGCGGAGGAAGGACCCCGAGGGGCGGGGGGACGGGGTCAATGGGTGGAGAGTGGGAGGGGAGAGGCTCCCCGCACAGGAGCGGGGCTGAATCTGGGCATTAAAAATACCGCGAGTGAAACCCTCGCGTTAGAGCTCATTTAAAGGGAAGAGAAACCATTTACGTCAGCAATGTACATTAAAACCGGGGAAACCTGCAAAACGTGAGCAGTGTGATACATGTGTACAGAACAAAATAGCAAATATAAATTTAAAAGGACCACAAAAAATTCAAAATAAATTATAATCCAGCTGGGCAACAGTGATATTTATGGGCAACCATAAAAAACACTCCCAAGAAAGCCCCCAAAAAAAGAAATGATTTTTGGAAGGGTCTACGCTCCGTAGACCCTTTCAAAAATCACTGCATGTCAATGGAGCTTTCCTGGGAGTGTTTATCATGTTGGCCATTGATATCACTGTTGCCCAGCTTGGCCTTGGTGATTTCCTCATCTTTTGGAGGCCATTTATGAGGTTAAATTGCACCCCTGTCCCCATACAAGGTAAACGAGCCCACAGTAAAATTGTGCAGAGCAGGGTGTCTGACTCGTGCGGCCAGGTTTCCTATCTCCACAGAGTGCACTGCTTCTGTGGCCACAGTGTGGTGCAGCAGACACAGCCAGGGCCTGTAGGATCAGAGGGTCACAAGTTCAAACCCCAGCTGGGGCTACTGCCAACCCAACCTCCATAGTTTTACCCACCACTAAACAGTGATAGAACAGACACTCCTGTATGGCAGAGAACATAAGCATGGTTCCAAAACCTATATTTTACCCTACACCACACACAAACCATAACAATGGGCATTACTGACAGCCAAGTCCCCCAAATTCAGTCCTGGAGTGCCACAACTCAATCAGGTCATATGCTTTTCCCAGATAGGGACATGTCTGCATGTTGGCGGAAGGGAACAGGTGGTGGAGGGGGCAGTGGCTGCAAACCACAGCAGACAGTGGCCTAGGTCTGTGCAGGCTGGCACCATCCACCATAACAGACAGGCTCTGTCGGATGTACAGTCATGGACTCCCCAGGGAACACAGCATATCTGTGGCAACATGGTGGTGCAGTGCACACAGACAGCGTGTGCAGAAACAGAAGGTCACAGGTTCAAAACCCAGCTGGGGCTACTGCCAATCCAGTCCACATATAAACCGTGATAGTCGGGAAACCTTTATTGCTTAGAACATACGCATGGTTCGTACGCCTATATTTTACCACACCAAACACAGACACCATGAACAGCCGCATTACCTAGAGCAGAGTCTCCCAAATGCAGTCCTGGAGGGCTGCACACCATTCAGGATCCATGCTGCCTCTAATAAGGATGCCTGTGCTGCATATCTATGCACCACCCCCATGGTATGCTGATGTAGCTCATGCATATCTATGAGGGACAGCATGAAAACCCGAACAGTGGTTGGAACACCAGGACTGGAGTTGGGACACTCTGCCGTAAAGCAGCAGCCAACAGGGCCAGACACCCCCACACCCCCCCCCCCACCACCACAGGCCCCATTGGCCAATGCCTCCTGGAGAGGCAGGACATTGGGCCCTGCCTGTATCTCCCAATACTAGCAGTTGCATACCTTAGCACTGCCACCCTACACCTGGGTATATGGTACACAGCTATCAAACGTTGCCCATGATAACTGGCAGATATCAAGTCCTACGGTAAGCACATTTTGCTCATTGATCTCCACCATAACAATCATTGTGATGTCTGCGGTGTGCGCTGCAGGTCTGGTCTCTGACAGTGTTTACCACCCTGGGGAGTGACCCCCAACAGTAGTCCTTCCCATATCCATGCCTGTACTGTGGCCAGGACTGGTGTGGTGGGTATGGCTGCTGGACTCTATAGTAGCACAATGCTGGCATAGGTGTGGGGGTGGCTGTCTGCCTATCCAGTGTGTGGTGGCTGCAAACACCTTCCACAGCCCACACTGCCAGCAATGTTGCCAGTATTGGGCTGCCAATGTGCATAATGAGGAGCAAGGTACCATGGGTATAGGCCGGACAGGGTGGCCTGGCCAGAGTGCATCTGCACAGGGCATAGGGCACTGACTGGGACATTTTAGTGGCTGGCCACCACCTACACAGACAGGGTGACCTCAGTATGTCCTGCTGAGAGATCACTCTCACCCTGACTGTGCAGTGACCACAGCATGGTTAGGCACCCCCATAGGGCTATATAGTATTTCTCTCATGTGATAGATATGGGTTTCCTTTTGGGGCCCAGTCACTGATTTAACTGCTTGCTGTGTATGCTGACATCCCAGTTTTGTGTGCATGTATCTCCACTGGGAACATGCACTGTGGACTAACTAGCATACTATTTGCAGCGGGTGGGGTACAGTGGCTGATGACCTGCTGCAAGAGAATATTAGATGGTGGTGGGGTGAAGCTTAGCATATCCATGCCTAATGTCTGTCTGCTATTGTGTTAAGGATGTGTACAGAGCTGCATTGACTGCCCTGTAGCGTGTCTGTTCCCCAGCAGGACTGGGGTTGATGGTCCCCTCATTTCACCTTTGCAGGGAGGTGGAATGTGGATCTATTGATGGGAGGCCCTGTTTGCTGCCCTGGGGGGGGGAGGGGGGGTGTGGTGGTGCATGGCCCACCTGGGGGTCCATGGGGGCTACACCTGACTGAAACAGACAGAGATATCCAAGGTGTTTGTGCAGAAACTAACTATCGCACACATTAACACTGCTTTAGACCTCCAAAATGGCCTCTTTCAGCCATGGAAGGTGTTGTGGACCTGGTGCTGGGCGCCTCACTGCACCTTCAGGGTGAGCACAGTACCCGCACAATGTGATGGAGTGTAGCTACTCTGTGCCAGTAAAACACATGGTTAGTACCCCCTACCAGGCCGAGGTGGTGTGTGAGTGCACATGGTCACTTCCCTCTACTGGGCAGAGGTGCTGTGGGGGTGCATTGCACATCTTGTGTTAATCTGTGGACAGCTGATTTGCACGTGCAGTGCATCATGGGTATGGGTAGGCTAACCCTATTCTGGTGACCACAGCAGACTGTCTGTATGGTGACGTGCATGCTCTCTGCAGCCAGCCAGGGGCTTGCTAGCAGCTATAGAGCTATAGCCCAATGGTTACTGCACTGCTTCTGCAGCCAGAGGTCGTGGGTTCAAACCCACAGTGGGGTATTTGATAGGGTTGTCCAATGCATTATCTTTTTTTAATGTACATATTTTGATGCCAGCAAAAACACCCTCAGCGTACTGTACACATAAGGTGCCTCTGAGGGTGCTTTATAGGGTGCCCTATAGTGCACCTTATGGTTCCCGTCCATATAAGGTGCACTATACATTCTCCTGTGACGCAACCTATAGGGTGCCCTATAGGGGACATTTTTGGGTGCCTTGGCTGACAGTGCCCTTTAAAATGTGCCTTATAGGGCACCTGATGTTAACACGCTTTGGGAGTGCATTTGCTAGTAGTGGCAATTAAAATATGACTAAAATGCCTCCTAAAGCAATCTGCCCCATAATATGTTATGCCTCAGCCAGCCTTGTTCATTGGGCACTTTGGAGATTGAACCCATGATCCCTGCACCATTGGTCAGTGTCTTAACCATTGTGCTGTGGCTCTGTTCCTGTGATTGCACATCAGCGCGCCGCATTATGCCGCCCAATATTAACAAGCCTCCTAAAACATTGGGGCGCCGCCTTATGCTGCCCATCATTTATATGCCTCCTAAAGTAATGCCTCAGCTAGCTGCCTCCATTAGGCACTGTGGGGGATTGAACCCCTGCTCCCTGCACTGTTGGTCAGTGTCTTAACCATTGTGCTGTGGCTCTGCTGCTCTTCTTATACATCAGCGCGCCACTTATACCTCCCAGTATTGTACTGCCTCCATAGACATCATCGCGCCGCCTTATGACGCCCAGTATTAATATGCCGCCAGAAACATCAGTGCGCCGCCTTAGGCCGCCAAGTATTAATATGCTGCCAAAAACATCAGCGCGCTGCCTTAGGCCGCCCAGTATGACTATGCCGCCACAAAAATCAGCACGTTCTTAGGCCGCCCAATATTATGGTCCCTCCCAAAACATCAGTGTGATGCCCAGTATTTCTGCAACTCATAAATTACTGCCTCAGCCAGCTGTCTTTGTTGGGCACTGTGGGGAATGGAACCCCTGATCCCTGCACTGTTGGTCAGTGTCTTAACCATTGTGCTGTGGCTTTGCTCTTCTGCTTGCCCATCAGCGTACCACATATGCCTCCCGCGCAGCCATCTGATGCGCTAAGGTGCGGGGCGTACAAGGGCGCCGTGCACCTTAGCGCATATTTAAATTCCGGCTTTTCTTTTTCACGATGGAATGCCCACTCCTTATATGGCATCTGCACTCTACCACGGCCCGCACTTTAACGGGGTTTTAGTAAACATGCCCCTAAGATATCTGAAAATGCTATCACAGAATCCAGGCACAACATCCGTATTATCATGGATAGTGTCAACTCACAGGTCTGCCATAGCAAAATGTCACTGATAAAAAGGGGAGAGAGGGAGGCACAGAAAGAAAGACATCCTGAAGCCCAGGTAAAGAACTGAGAAAATCATCAAAGCGTGAACTAAAGATCACCTGATTGCTCTGGTGAGCATGTGGTAAGCATGAAGACATGGCGTCTTCTGGTTACTAAAGCTTGTAAAACTAATGAAAAAACTGTCAGGAATCAGCTATGAGAGTGAACGTTTCTCCAGTAAAAAGGTAAGAATCACAAGCCTGAAGACATGCCATGTAACTATTGTTCCATTTTGATTTTTGCTAATAGTGCGCACTATTATGCAATAGCAAGCATTGCTGATGCTATTGCGCACTATTGTGCAACAGTGTACACTGTTGGCACAAAATGGAAAATTATGCAAATTTACATAATTTCCCATTGCGCTCACATCCCCACTTTCATTTGAAATGAAAGCACATCCCTAATCCACGCTGTCGTCTATATTTTTATCCGGGACATATATGGAACGCATTTTCCATTTCATTTTTCACTTTGTTTTGTTTTTATTTTCCTGATTTTTGTCCATTTACTTTGCTTTGCTTCACACATTCATCTTAATAAAGTGTTAACCCACAATAGGACATTTTAACACGTGGAAAGGTGAGTTTATTTGTAGATTAAGATATGCTGAGTTCGTTTTGGGTGCACTTTTTTAGGGCACCTTAATAAAATACTGGACACGTTTAGGAATGCAGATGCCTATTTCTTAGTTTCAGAGGATACAGAAAACTTATGAAGTCAAGATTCCTTCTCTCTTTCGCGGTGCTTTGAGCAGCATTCCGGCTCCCATGTCTCCTAAATCCCTACTGTTGCTGTAAGTGAAATGTTTTTTTTTAGTTAAAGATGGTTTGACATTGTTAAAGTGTAAATCCATTGTCTCATCACCCACTTATGCTTTCCTGAAATGATTTTGAAAGCTCCATGTAGGTTTCAAACAGATGAAAGCAACAATGTTTGGAAGCCTTATCTTTTTTAATTAAGGGATATTTTATGCATTGGACTGTATTAGGTAGAATTATATTTTTTTGGAGTTTGGTGCAAGCATAATTGTTGCAGAAACCCAGCAGATATACAGCACGTAAGACATATATTGTCTGTGTGGTGACAGCTGATGGGGTTTTGCTGTCCTTTGATGTAAGATTTCTGCTGTTCTGATCTGCAAATGCATGAGGACAAAGGGATATGATGCTGAACCCACTTCAGTCAGGCAGGGTATTGTGGTATCCTAACTGCCGTTTTCCCACCGCTTCGTCCAGCTCTTAGTCATAACAAAGAAAAGGCATTTGCATGCTAAATAAGGAGCTGCAGCCCGTAGCCCTGAAATTATGGTACATGTGCTGTCCACTTGATCAAGACCCCTGTACTGTGAGAACAAGCAAACATTCATCATCCACAGATGTCCGCCAGGCCCAGGTGACTGAGAGCTCAATACGTGGTACATCTGACAATGGGTTGAATGCTAATTGGGTGGCTGGAGGAGATCTGAGTAGCCCTAGAGCTATTCTGTGTCTGCACAAGTCTGTCAGACAGTGGCAGAAGTCAACAGCTTCTTTGTGAAGCTTTCCTTGACTGAGAGTTATGAGAAAAATTAGAATTAGCAAACACAAAGAAATACCTCCGAGTTGTCCTGTCTTTCAGTCCTCTGCAAAGCATTTCATAAAAGTCATAGAAAGTGCAACAATGCCTCATGCAGTAATGATTGCATGAAAGAGGGTTTATGCCTATTTTGGAAAGAAGGTAGTTTTAATTCTTTCTCTCTCTATAGATAAGTGTGGGGGTACATGATCGTATATACATGCACAGTTTCATCCTGATGCTTTGCGCTTCCAACTGATTCTGATGTGGGCCTGGGATCCGATTTTAGCACTATGAATCTTCATTTGCAATGGCCTCTGTGACTTCCCCCTATTTTTATACGTGCCACCCTTCTACTCCACAACCTACCAAATGAGACTATGAAAGTCCTTCATTGGGAATCATGCACGAAAGCCTCTTCTGGAGCCTTGCAATAATGGGCTCTGAATTCAGCCAGATGGTGTCACCCTTAAGCAGTGGTCATGGGGAGGTGAGCTGTGAATGATGTTTCTGCAGTGTCCTTAGCCCCCAGCTGACTCAGAGAGCAAAAACCCAGTTTGAGGATTGAACCAGAAACCTTCTGTATTACAGTGGATGGAACTTAACACCTACATCACCAGGCCAACTTTCTTCCTCTTTTTTTTTTAACACAGCCTGTGACTTTGCAGTACGTATTTCGTAGTTTTACATATTAAAACATACTTATTTTGCACTGATTGTATTATAATATTACGAACACCACAGCTCAGCATCGGTGCTTTTAACCCTCAGAAGTAGGTGCTCTCAACCCAGTCCTCGGGACACACCGAGCCAGTCAGGCTTTTAGGTAACCACATTGAATATGCATGAGAGAGATGTATCTAATGGAGGCAGTGCATTCAAATCTATCTCATGCATATTCATTGAGGTTATCCTGAAACCTGACTGGCTGGGTGTGTCTTGAGGACTGGGTTGAGAACCACTGCTCTGGAGTGATTTCCTCCCATGCTATCTTCCATTTGAAATCCACAAATTCATTGCAGTGCAAGCATTGTTTTCATTATTTTGGAAGCAGGATCTTATTGTTGTACACTGAGCATGTGCTGAAAATGTGTTACCTTGGCTTATTTATTTTAGAGGTTAATGTACATTTCATAATTCTTTAAAATCTACTTATTATAAACGACCTTATTCTGATGGATCCACAAAACACATCTTGTTGGGTTATTTATATGATCAAATTATAGCAGTATAAATTAAGGAATATCACTAAAGAATTTGCAGAAATGTTAACAGATGGCATACTAATCGTTTCTTAAAAATACTGGTTTCTTCTCAGAAGGACAGGTTTTCAATAGCTAGATTGCAAAGGTGTGTTTATGATGGAAAACATTATTCGGAATGTCTTTTAATTATCATACTTAATCATCAAGACCATGATGATATTTTGTTTCTAAAAAGTAGCATCTTTTTTTTTTTAATGAAAGAAATATTTCAAAATGTATGGTCAGAAATCTGAAATTATGCCAGCCAGATTTAGTGAAAAGAACCTTTTTGAGAATCAGACATCAAAGATTAAGG
This sequence comes from Ichthyophis bannanicus, assembly GCA_033557465.1. Classification (NCBI taxonomy): domain Eukaryota; kingdom Metazoa; phylum Chordata; class Amphibia; order Gymnophiona; family Ichthyophiidae; genus Ichthyophis; species Ichthyophis bannanicus. Next base: position 71,687,116 of record CM066037.1, read on the forward strand.
AGGCCGTTTTAGAAGGATTGTGTGGCATTTTACACATGCAAACGCCCTACGTATCTAAGTACTGATTTTGGAAAAAACACTGCTAAAAATTTTAATTCTGCAGTGCATACAGTTTAGACGGGGGTGTATTGTGGGCATGAAACAAAGAAAGAAAATGATGGCAGATAAAGATCATGGAGCTTATCCAGTCTTCCCATCTAGAAGAACTATTAAGTTCTACAGTCCCATCCTTTGTGTTTGTCCCATGCTTTTTTAAATTCAAATAGAATTGCCATCTCCACCACCTCCACTGAGAGGCCGTTCCATGCTTCCACCGCCCTTTCCATAAAGGTGGAAGCATAGTTCTTCAGATTACTCCTGAGTTTATCCCATTTCACCTTCATGCTAGGACCCCTTGTTCTAGAGCTTCCTTTCATCAGTAAGAGGGCCACTTCCTGTGCATTTATTCCACAGAAGTATTTTAATGTCTTTATCATATCATATCATGTTCCGGTCTGCATGTACAGGCCCTAGACTCGATTCTGATCCCATGGGGCACGTCTAGCCCCCCACAGGATAAAATCAGGTCTGCCTCTGTGCGTCCCAATTCCAATCGGACGCACAGGGGCCTGGACGCAAACATTAGAATGTGCCTCCACGTGCATAAACCATTACTCTGTTTGCACTCCACTCAAACTCCACCCTGAGCACACCTATACGCAGGTCACACAGAAGTACACACCTTTTGGCACTATCCATACTTTTAAGCATGTAATCCCTGGGGCCTTTTATGCATCTCAAAGGACCTTTATGTGCAAAAAATATTTTATAAAGTCCCCCGACCAAATCATATTCTGCAAAGTCTTACACAGGTCCAGTCCATATTGTGGTTGTGGTTTCTTTTCTTCCATTATGTATCATCTCAACAGTAATCGACAAATTTAATATCTGGAGTATTTCAAAATCTTCTGAATTTTATGAATGATTTCCAACTAATTTCCTTTTATGTCTCTGCTTGCCATGTTTGCCAAAAGTGCTTTTAGCTATTGCAGAAGTTGTTTTGGGTGATTAAAGGTTTGATCAAGGTCTCGCAGTGGATAATTATAGCATACATGGCCCGTATGAAACACTGTACTGCATTCATGTGAAAAAAATGTGGCTTTTTGGAATAAACCTCAAAGTGACAGTACAGTTTTTGTTTTGCTGCCTTCAGATGCATCTGGCATGTGCTTGATTTCAGTTTCTAACTTCTTTGCCTCAAGGCAGTTGTTACTTAAATGTAAAGCATGCCAATTGCATTTGAAGGAAAAGGTAAGGTCAAGCTGACAGGACCTCATCCCACACAGCTCTCTGACTAGTTGGTGGGACTGTGGGTTTGTTTTGCCCTACATCTTTAAACAGAGCTAAACAATGGTATTCATTCTAGCACTCTTCCGATTTTGGTCATGTTATGTTTCACAGAGAACTACTTGAGAAAATTAGTACAGACCATGGCCAGACCAAAGCTCCATCAAGCCTAGTATCCTATTTGTTGTTGTTGTTGTTGTTAAGTACCGTTGAGTCAGTGTGGACTCACAGCAATTCTCTGGATAGTTGACCTAAACTGTGTTTGGTTGTCAGTCAGGTGACTCATTGTTGAAAGAGTGGAACCCATAGCTGCTGTTGTTATATCAATCCAGCTCATTGCCAGCCTTTCTCTTTTGCATTTACCTTCTACCTTGCCAGACATGATGTCTTAATGTAATGATCTGTCTCTTCACATGATGGGCTAAAGTATGAAAGTCAAAGTCTTGTTATCTGAGCTTTTAAGGAAAGCTTAGGTTTGATCTCCTCTAGTACTGGTTTGTTCTTTGTGCCGTCTATGATGATATACAGATCATCGTCAACACCATAATTCAAAGGGATCAATTTTCTTCCTGTCTATCTTTTTCATTGTCCAACTTTCATATCCATATGATGATATTGAAATACCATGGGTTGGACAAGTCAAATCTTTGTATGGAGGGAGACATCTCTGCTCTTGAGAATCTTGTCTAGATCCTTCATATCCATTCTGCCAAGAGCAATGCGTTGTCAGATTTCTTCACTGCTTGTCCTTTCTTTATTGATTGTTGATCCAAGTAGGTTAAAGTTGTCAACTCTTTCAATTTCTTTTCCATCAATGATGAACTTTTTGATTTTGCCAGTTTTCTTAACATTAAAGTACAGGCCCAGTTAAAGACTATGTTCCTTGATCTTGAGAAGCAAATGTTTCAGATCGTCTTCACTTTCAGCCAGTAATGTGTTTTATCATCAGCATAGCGAAGGTTGTTGAGTCTTCCACCAATCTTCACACCTTGGTTGTCTTCATACAGTCCTGCTTCTCTGATGATTTGTTCTGTATATAAATTAAATAGGAAAGGGGGGGGGGGGAGAATGCAGCCTTGTCTTATACCTTTGCTGATTTTAAACCATTCTATTTCTCCTAGTTCCATTCAAACTGTTGCTTCTTGATCAATGTAAAGCTTGTACAAAAGAACTATCAGGTGTTCTGGTATAGCCATGCTTCTTAATGTGGCCCAGAATTTCTCATGGTTTACACAGTCAAAAACCTTGCTTTAGTCAGTAAAACACATATGGATATTCTTTTATTTCTTTTATTTAGTTTTATTTATTTATTAGTATTTATATACTGCTTTTTCCAAAAGATCAAATGTGGTTTACATTGAACAATTCAGGGTTGAGTAAAACAGATGAACTATATACAAAAAACATCAAACATGACTTAGACTAGAGCTAGACTAAGTTGGGATCTGTGTACAGTAGACAGGGCCCTTAGATTTGATATTATGATCCAGGGGTGGCTTATATAGGTTGTTGGCTTGTGTGTGTTCTCTTTGAGTGTGAGGGGAATGTAGTTCTGGTTTAAGGGGTGATGGGTTAGGTGGGGTCTGTGTTGGTGGGCTCCCACGGCTTTCAAGTATGCTGTTTGAAGAGGTGGGTTTTTAGTTTTTTACAGAATGTGGTGAGGTCTTTGATTTCTCTTAGCTCGTCTGGAAGAGCATTCCAGAGAGTGGGAGCTAAGTGAGAGAAAGCTCCATTATTTGTGGCTTTAATGGATATTTGGTAGTTTGAGGGAATCGTTTGTTTTGATTGCATCCTCGTTTTGAACATGTCTCTACTTCTTTGCTGATTAGAGAGTGAAATGGGAAGGGGCTATCTCTCTAAGGAGCTTGAATGTGGTCATTAGTGTTTGGTAATGTATACAGCTTTGGATTGGGAGCCAGTGTAAATTGTATAATACAGGAGTGACCTGTTCTGATATGTTTGCATTCCTTGCTATTCGTGCTGCAATATGTTGTGGCATTTGAAGCTGTTTTAGGATTTGTTTGATAAACCTTGTAATGTGCTGTTACAAAAGTTGGTGTGGGGTATAATTATTGCTTGGAGGACTGATCTGAAGTCATGGTTGGGTAGTAGTGGTCATAGCTGTTTTAACATTTAATATTAGAATTTTTTGATTGTTATTTTTGTAAATGTGGACATGTTGAGTGTCTGGTCTAGGGTGACCCCAAGATATTTTACTTCATTCTTTACTACTATGTCTGTATTGCTAATTCTTATGTGAGGCGGAGGGTTGAAACTCTGATTTCTGGTAATATAAAGTGCTTCAGTTTTTCTGAAGTTTATTAGTAGGTTATGGGCATTGAACCATTCTGCTGCTTCTTTGAAGCAGTCTTTAATTTGGTGCGGGATGGAGTTGGAGATGTTGAATGGTAGATATAACATTATATCGGCTGCGTATATGTGATAGCCCACTTTGAATTTTTTGAAGATCATGCAAATGGGTTGGAGGTAAATGTTAAAAAGGAGGGCAGATTGGGCAGAACCTTGGGGTAGACCTTGTTCCTGTTTATATGGTTTAGATGTGTGTTGTCTGGTTCTAAACTGTTGGGTTCTGTCTGAAAGGTATGATTGGAACCATTGGAGTACTGTACTTTTAACTCCTATCTGCTGTAGTCTGGTGAGCATAATGGTGTGGTTGATGCTGTCAAATGCTGCGGTGATGTCTAAAAATATAAGGATGAATGCTTGTTTGATGTTGTCAATTCCATGTATCAGTTTGTCAAGCAGAGCAATTAACAGGGTTTCATCGCCATAGTGTGGTCAGAAACCATATTGGTGTTCATCAAGGGGTGCATGGGTATCAATGTGCTCTTGGAGCTGAATTTGGGCTATTGTTTCAATTACTTTGGCCATGAAGGAGAGGCTTGAGATTGGTCTGTATGCTGTAGGGTTGTTTTTATCCAAGGAGTTGTTCTTCAGGATAGGCCGGATTATGGCATGTTTCAGGGATGGAGGTATATTACCTTGTTTCAAGGAGGAATTAATAACTGGAAGAATGAAATGGGAAAGCTCATTTTTTGTGGCCTTTATCCAGCTGACTGGACATGGATCGAGACTGGATGTAGTTGTGTTTATTTTAGTTATAATGTTACTAAGTGTATCCTTCTTGGTTTGAGAGAAAATTGACCAGGTGTAATTCGAAGTGGAATTGGTTTCAAGTATGAAAGTTGGGTCTAACATTTGATGTTTTAGTTTTTCTTTATAGTAGTTGGCCAAGATTTGAGGATCTATGGAAGGGTTTTTTGGATCATCATTTTTGGTGTTTTGAGTAAGAGTCTACAATTTCAAACAGTTCCCTGGGACGGTTAACTGATTTTGTGAGTATATTGGAGTAGTACTCTTTCTTCTTGTTGTTGACAGTGTCTTTGTAGTATTGTAGTGTGGTCATGTATTGAGATTGTAGGACAGTGGATTTTGTGTACTTCTATTTGCACTCAGTTTTATGCAGGGAGTTCTTTATCTTTTTTTAGATCTTGATTGTACCATGATGCTTGTTGTTTTCTGGTGATAGTTGAACACGGTGTTTTAATGGTGGCAGTGCTAGATATGGCGACATTCCGGTTGGTTATGGCTTCTTCTAAGTTTGTTGGGTCTAGGTTTAGGTGCTGAAAGGTTTGGTTTATGAAATTATCATTTTCAAATTTCTTATATCTTTTGGGTGGGGTGTCACATGCAGGTGCTAGGGGGGTGGGGAGTTTAAATTGTATTACATGATGGTCTGATCATGGGACTGGGTGTATCTGTGGTGAGGTAGGATGGAGGGAGTTGTAGATTTCCTTGGGTATGAATACTAAGTCTAGGATGTTGCCTTTGCTGTGTGTGGAGATGTTGATTAATTGATGATAGTCCATGCCAGCCATGGAATTTAGGAATGTTGTAGCATGATTGTGGTGTAATGAAGCTAGGTTGATGTCACCTAGTAGTATTAGTGACCTTTTGCTAGAAGACGAGCATATAGTTTCAGTTATGATGTCTAGACTGTCGGGGTTCGTATTAGGGGGGTCTATGTACTGGACAAAAGAATAGATGGTTAGTTTTAATCATGAGTATGTCTATATCTTCAACGTTGTTTGAGATGAAGAGGGATGCGTTCAGCTCTTCTTTTATGATGATGAGGACTCCTCCACCTCTCTTTGTTGTTCTGGGAGAGTGGTATATATTGCATCCTGGAGTTTTAAGTTGGTTGACTAGTCAGGAATGCCTATGATCTGTTCAGGTAAATCTATATTCTTAATGTCAGTATGCATGTAAATTAACCTGCAAATAGAAGTCAATGAATAAGTCAGGGCTTCTTTTGAGGGGGGACATAATGGTATGCAGTATTGGCACTTTTTTCATTGCCTGCTAAAATTGACCCATGGTCCTCAGGTATTAATAAAAGTGCTCTGCATATGAGTACCTGCACCATTTTTTCTAGGATAAATGCACTGGATTACATTATGCTAGACATGACACAGTTTATTACTTTGGCTTATTGCTAATTTTTGTGCACTAAAGAGCTAATGGACTAATTTTAGTGCACTTTGGAACCTATTTCAAGGTGCAAGGTGGGGGCTGGAAGAGGGCTGACATGTGGGGAAGGAAGGGGCTGGAAGGGAGCTGATATCTGAGGATGTTACTGGACAGGGACTGGAAGGGTGATGACAATAGGTAAGGGAAGAGGGGGATGGAAGGGAGTTGACGCCTAGGGTGGGACTAGAGGGAGTTTACACTTGTGGATGGGACTGGTAGCTAGATGGATAATGGGAAGGAGATTGGAAGGAAGGGGGCACTTGGACTGGAAATGAGCTGACATGTGGGGATGGCACTGGAAGGAGGATGGACAGAAGTTAGAGTGACTGGAAGGGAGCTGACACAGGGGGGTGGAGGGGGGCTACCACTGAGAGTGAAAGTGAGCTGATATTTGTGATGGTAATTGGACTAGAAAGGGCTGGACAGTGGGGAAGGAGGGGGACTGAAAGGGAATGGACACCAGTAGCAGTCCTGGGAATGCAAGAGGGTTGACACTGGAAGGTAATGGGAGGGGTGGACTGGAAAGGGGCTGATACTGGGGAGGGTTACTGGGACTGGAAATAGGTTGATGAAAGGAAGTAAAGAAAACAAAACAAAAGAAGAGATAAGAAATGGCAGATGGACTATAGACCATAGAAAGAGAGCTAAGAGAAGACAGGAAAGCAGAAGCCTCAGATCAGGACGAGCATGATCAGAGAATAAAATGGACAGACAACAAAGGTAGAAAAATAATTTTATTTTCATTTTAGTGATTGTACTTTGTGCTAGCTTTATATTTTACACAGTATTTGGAACTGCATCTCTTACTTATCTGATGTTGCACTGCATGCAGAGCCTGCCTTCTTGGGGTTTCTGTTTAAGTTTTGACTACATATTTTAATTTTTATTTTAGGTTGTAGTCATTTATTCTGTACTTGATGAGGGTCTGTGTTCTGAGTGTGTGACCGAGGCCAGGTGTTCTGTTAACATGGAGTTTGTACATGGGTATCTATACTGTGCTGTAGTAATTTGACTTGTTGACCTTTACAAATAGGTAAAAAAATTACTCCATTCAAACATATACTGAAATTCTTAGTGATACCCCACTAAAATTTAATGTGTCATTCTTATGCGGTTTAAAAATCCACAAATAGAGTCTCAGACTTTAATAGCGCTTAAAACCATTAACTCGGTGAAACAGCGCTGTAATTGCATCAATGACTATTGTGGACCGCCAAGTTTTATTTTTTAATTTTTTATATGTGAATATCACCAATTCTCCACCACCGATTTGTGTTGAGCTATAAAAGAGCTTATCTTTTGTTGACTTATTTTCCAAAATGAAAAGCTTCGTCTGCTATATCCTATTGTAACTTCTCCTCTGGCGCCTAAATAGCGTTTCACTCCTCGCCGGAGTTTCTTCAGGAGGATTCCAAAACTGCTGCCCGCGTTGTTCTATGAACTTCCTGCTCTGCCAAAAAAACGCCGCGCAGAGCAAGAAGTTCATAGAACAATGTGGGCAGCAATTTTGGAATCCTCCTGAAGAAACTCCGGCGAGGAGTGAAATGCTATTTAGGCGCCAGAGGAGAAGTTACAATAGGATATAGCAGACGAAGCTTTTCATTTTGGAAAATACGTCAACAAAAGATAAGCTCTTTTATAGCTCAACACAAATCGGTGGTGGAGAATTGGTGATATTCACATATCAAAAATTAAAAAATAAAACTTGGCGGTCCACAATAGTCATTGCTGCAATTACAGCGCTGTTTCACCGAGTTAATGGTTTTAAGCGCTATTAAAGTCTGAGACTATATTTGTGGATTTTTAAACCGCATAAGAATGACACATTAAATTTTATTGGGGTATCACTAAGAATTTCGGTATATGTTTGTATGGAGTAATTTTTTTACATAATTGTATTATACTCCACGTAGACCTAAGTAAACTTCTTTTCAAATAGGTGGCAAGATAGAAGGTCAACGCAAAAGAGGAAGGCCAGTAATGAGATGAATCGATACAATAACAGCAGCTACAGGTACCAGTCTGTCAACAATGAGCCACCTGACTGAAGACCGAACACAATTTAGGACAACTATCCAGAGGGTCGCCATGAGTCGAAACCGACTTGATGGCACTTAACAACAACAACATGGATGTTCTAGGGCCTACTGCAGTATTTATAGTACTGCTTTTTTCTGGGTAGGTCCCTTGTATGAGCTTTGGAATTTTATGCTGGTATGGTATAGCAGATTTGGCCTTGTAGATCTTAGGTGACTTTTGTAGGGTTTTATATTAGTTTCCAATATGCCTGGTGCTGGAGAATGTTTGTTAGTGAGATGACCAGAATCATATATTTTTTAAATATATTGAACTCTGTGGGTGAATGTCCTACTTCTACTCTGTACCCATTGTCGAGGGAGAGGTTTCTGTGGATGCAGATTATATATTCCAAAAGAAAAAGTGAGAACCATAACGCAGTTTATAACAGAATAAAATGAGTAATAATTTGGTTTTATAAACTGTGCTGTGGTTCCCACTTCTTCTTTTAGTTGCCTGGTGTGTAAGCATCTTGCATCCCCGTTGTTTTTTACAGAATATATATTTACATTAACACCATGCTGGTCCAGTATGAAGTTTCAGGAGTTATGGTGGGGTTGCCAAGCCCTTCTTGGTATTTATGTTGTTTTTCAGAGGGTGGGAAGTGTTGTGTTGGGGTGGAAGTGGGAGGTGCTGCATGGGTGCTGTTGAGCCCCTCTTGCTTGGCATATTTAGCAGCCTGTTTCCTAGGCTCTGCACTGGTAACATATGAACATAAGAAATGCCATATTGGGTCAGACTAAGGTCCATCAAGCCCAGTATCCTGTTTCCAACAGTGGCCAATCCAGGTCACAAGTACCTGGCAGGTTCCCAAAAAGGCACACAGGTTCCACAATGCTTGTCCCAGGGCAAACAGTGGATTTCCCAGGTCCTCTTGTTTATGGATCTTTCATCCAGGAACTTGACCAAACCTTTTTTAAACCCAGCTATACTGAGAGCTTTTACTGTATCCACTGGTAACTAATTCCAGAGTTTGATTACAGAGGGCAGTAGGCTAACTGCAGGGAGGCAGTTTATATACCCTTGCAGTTACCGCATTTCAGCATGGCAAAACAGCTGCTGGTGCAACAAAGAAGAAAATTTTATTTTCAGTTTAATGATCAGACTTGGTGCTATCTTTATATTTTCTACAGTACATGGAAATGCATCTCTTTCTTTTCTCTGGTATTTCACTGTATGCAGAATCGGGCTTCTTGAGGTTGCAGTTTAATTTTTATTGGCATATGTTTATTTTTAGGTTATGCTCACTTATTCTGTACCTGGTGAGGGTCTGTGTTTTGAGTGTGTGACCAAGACCAGGTGTTCTGTTAACATGGAGTTTGTATGTAGGGATCTGTACTGTAGTAATCTGAATTCTTCAGCTTTTCAACTAGGTGTTGGATGTTCCAGGGCCCATTGTAGTATTTACAGGGATGCTTTTTTGGGATGGGCTCCTTATGTGAGTTTTGGAAGTTGGTGCTGATATGGTATGAGATGGTAGATTTGCTCTGTAGATGCTCATTCTGTGCCACGAATAGTGGGGATGTATGTCCTGCTGGGACATACAACCCCACTATCCGTCCCCCTGCTGCCCTGGTGCAAAGGTTCCTCGTACGTACAGCTGTGTTGTATGGGGGCAGGAGACGGCGGTCCAGAGGCAGAGTGAGGGTGGGGCATGGGCAGGGCGGGACCCCAAATGTACAGGGCCGATTCAGAAGTCGGCTCTGTACATCCAGGGTCACCAGGTAGACGGGAGACGTATTCCACCTCTGAGGTGGAATAAGTCCCTCTGGATGTCGGGAGACAGCAGTGGATGGCGGGGACAGACAGGTGAGGGACAAAGGGGTTCCCCGTAGCCCGACCCTGGCCATGGGAAGCCAGATTTGGGGGTCAGGTTGCAGGGAAAGGGCATTTTGGGTCAGTGGCCAGGAATCCCGGCTCCATAATGGAACTTCAGTGCCTTGGCAACAAGACACCATGGCACTGTGCCTCCATTACAGAGCCAGGCTGAGTTAGTTGGGTATGGGGCCAAGCAGAATCAGGGCCCGGCCTGCACGTCCAGGCTGTAGACTTGATTCTGATCCCACAGGCATGTCTAGCCCCTGTGGGATCAAAATCGGGTCTATCTTTGTACGCCCCCATTCAGATCGATCATACAGGGGCTGGACGGCCAGTACAGAATCGGCCTCGCAGTGACTTTGTTATAGGGTTTTGTTTTAGTTCACAATATGCCTGGTACTGAAAAATGTCCATTGTTGTTGTTAGTGAGATGATCAGAATTAGTTTATTTTTTTAAGATTCTGATTTCTGTGGGTGAATGTCCTGCTTCTGCTCTGCACCCACTGTTGAAGGGGGTTCTGTGGATGCAAAATATATGTTCATAAAGAAAAAGCAAGAACCATAATGCAGTTTATAACAACAAAATAAAAATGAGTTATAATTTAGTTTTATAAACTGTGCTGTGGTTCTCGCTCTTTCTTTTAGTTCCTTTGTATGCAAACATCTTGCATTTCCTCCATATAATCGAATCGGCTTTTTGGTTTGGTTCAGTCCGTGATTGGAGTTTTTAGAAAGCGACACCTTCTCATCCCTCGCCTCAGGCAGCAGATTGCTTTGAGCTGCCCCTGCCTATGGTAACTCAGCACTGCAGGTTAGTGCAGGCCTTGACAAATCTTCTTGTAATTTAGGAGCCAGTCTAAAAATTTAGGAGCCGGCTGCTGAGACCAGGGTCACAGTGCCTCCCACCCTGCAAAAGGTGTATCACAGCTCCTTTTTGAAAGGCCTGATTTACCATTTTTCCATTTTCTATGGGAAAAGAAAGCTTAATAGCTCAGGCCCTGAATGTGCCATTAAACTGTGCTAACAGAAGGCTGTGACCCTTCTGCTCCTTCCCATCCCACAAACTCCAATGCATACGTTGTCAGCAGTATATTGGTGACACTTTATAGCTGCACCTTAGGCAATTCCCTTATTTGCTTCACATAACTCCATGACCTGGTAATACATGAAGCAAACAAAAAAATCTCCCATAGACCCCACACCTTGCCTTCACCTTGTCTCTCTCTCTCATGGCCCCTCAGCTATCACCCTATGTATCTCTCTCTCTCATTGCCCCTCAGCCATCACCCTATGTATCTCTCTCTCTCATTGCCATCCCAGCTATCACTTTTTCTCTCTCTTTTCCTCCTTGCCTTCTCCCAGTCACTATCCCAGAATCTCTCTCTCTCTCTCTTCATTGTACCCCCCACCCTACCAAGCTATTACCCTGTGTCTTTTACCATTCTTGCTGTGTTGCACCAAAGACACTGTGCTTCCCATTCACCAGTGATTGGCTCTCTACAAAGAGCCTGAGCAATGAGGTGCAGGCAGGGCCGGATTTACCTTGAGTGAGGCCCTACGCCAACAAAAATTGTGGGCCCCCAGCAGGGGCGGCCCAAGGGGGGTGCGGTCTCATTTGCATAAGGGGCCTCATTTGCATAAATATTTGCATAATGTTACCATATACTAACTTTTAGTAAACGTGCCTCTTAATGAGTGTATGGATAAAGAAAGACTAAAAGATTTCTACATTACTATAATCCAGTGCCAACTGCCAGACACATTAGGAACTACTACAAACACTGCCCATTTAGAACCCATAGCAAACCCACCGTATCCTAACAGCACTACCAGGACTCACAAAGCACCATACTCTACCAATCAAAAGGCAACACTGCAAATATTAAACCAATACATTTCAGAGAACAACAATACACGACCTACTGGGGAAAGAGAACAAGTGGCAATGTCAAATAGGAATTATATAAACAGAACACCTCAGCTCAGTTACACATGCAGAACATAGACCATCACCAAACAAGTAATCACAATTTAGAAACAGGAAGACAATAATTAAACTGGGAATCCCAAAAGCCAAACTTGGAATGTACAACACTGTAGAAATAAAACTATACATTAATTTGCTCTTGTACTAAAGAAAGCGCAGAGTTAATGATGCACATTTACCAGAGCTGACATATTCCAATTAATAAATTCAAAATAAAGAGATATTTTTCTACCTTTTGTGCATTTTTTTCAGCTGCAATTGCTCCAGCCACTTTCTTCTGGTTTCTTCTGGTTTCTTCGTGCCTTCTGCTAACTCTCCATCGTCTGCTGTCCATTTGTCCTTTCTTCTCTCTTCTAGTTTTTTTCCATTCTCTCTCTACATCTGCTTTAACATACTGATCTTTCTCCTTTTGCTCTTTCCTCATTTCTATTTCATCCACTCAAATTTTACCCCTCCATCCTCAATCCCCACTTACTCTCCCAATACCCGGCCAATTGTAGATTTTTTATCCCTCCCACACAAAATATTTTTCCCTTCTCCATTTTACTCTTCTAGCCCCATCCCATTCTAATCCTCCCCCAACATCAGCTCCCTTCTAGTTCCAGCCTCACCCAGCATCCATTCCCTTCTAGTCCCTGCATCAGCCCATTTCCAGTCCTAGCCACCCATCAGCCCATTTCCAGTCCTAGCAACCCCCAACCCAATACCAGTCCTAGCCCCCCATCAGCCCACAGCCCATTACCAGTCTTAACCCCCCCAAAGCCCATTACCAGTTCTAACCCCCCCAACAGCCCACAGCCCATTACCAGTCCTAACCCCATCAGCCCACCTCCAGTCTTAACCCCCCCAGCCCATTTCCAGTCCCAGCCCCAGCCCCAGCCCCCCCAATAGCCCATTACCAGTCCTACCCCCCCCCCCCATCGGCCTAAAGTAAAATTTAATTTAAAAAAAAAACTGCTGGCTGCCGCCGCGGGGCCCTCTCTGCTGCCGCGGCACCATGGACTGACCCGCGGGGCCCCCTCTGCAAGCTGAATCAATCGGTCCGTCCGTCCCTCCCTCCCTCCGTGCAGGCTTTGAGAGGCGCGAAGGGAGAGTGTCTCCCTCGCGTCTCTGTTAAGCCCGCAGGGAAGAGAAACCATTTCCGTCAGCAATGTACAGGAAAACCGGGGAAACCAGCACAACGTGAGCAGTGTGATATATGTGCACAGCACAAAAGTGAAAATAAAAATAGAAAATGACCACAACAGACCTATTAAAAATAGTAATTCAGCTGGGGAACAGTTATAGTGATGGGCAAATACAGAAATCACACCCAGCAAAGCTCCAGAAAAAAGAAATGACTTTTGGAAGGGTCTACTGAGAGGAGGACTCTTCCAAAAAACATTGCCACGTATTGGAGCTTTCCTGGGAGTGTTTGCTATGGTTGCCCATTAATATCACTGTTGCCCAGCGTGGTGATATTTTGTCCCACATTTTCCGTGGTCATTTCCGGGGTTTATGTGCACGTTTGTCACCAGACAGGGTGCATATGCCCACAGTAGAATTGCGTAGAGCAGGGTTTGTGACTCCATCCTGCCAGGCTTACTGCCTCCAGGGGCTGCACTGTCTCTGTGGCCAAAGTGTGGTACAGCGGACAGAGTCATTACCTCTAGGACCAGAGGGCAGAGGTTCAAAACCCAGCTGGGGCACCTGCCAGCCCAGTCCCTATATTTTACCCACCACTAAATAAAGATAGCACAGACACCCCTGTATGCATGGGGAAAACACCCATATTTTACCCAACACCGCACACACCACAACAATGGGCATTACCTACAGCCAAGTCCCCCAAATGCAGTCCCATACTGCCACATTGCAATCAGGTCAACTGCTTTTTCTGAGAGAAGTTCATGCCAGCATGTTGGCGGACAAGTACATGTGGTGCAGGGGGCAGTGGCTGCTAACCACAGAAGACAGAGGCCTAGCCATGTGCAGGCTGGCACAGTCCACTGCAACAGACAGGTCCTGCCGGATCCACAGTCATGGACAGTCCAGGGAATCCAACCAATCTGTGGCTACACAGTGGTGCAGTGCACACAGACAGTGCATACAAGAACAGAAGGTCACAGGTTCAAAGCCCAGCTGGGGCTACTGCCAATCCTGCCCACATATTTTTCCCACAACTAAACAGTGATAGTAAGGACACACCTTTCATGGCGGGGACATATGCAATGGTAAGACATCTATCTTTTACCCCACTGAGCACAGACACCATGAACAGGGGCAGTACCTAGAGCAGAATCACCCAAATGCAGTCCTGGTGGGCCACACACCAGTCAAGTTCCATGCTGACACTCATACATATGCCTGTGCTGTATATCTATGCACCACCCCCATGGCATGTAGATGTAGCCCATGCATATTCATGAGGGATAGCAGGAAAACCCGAACAGTGTGATGCAAACCTGGACTGGAGTTGGGAATCTGTGCCGTAAAGCAGCAGCCATCAAGGGCAGACACACCCACACCCACAGGCCCCATTGGCCAATGTCTCCTGGAAAGGAAGAACATTGGACCGTGCATGCAGCACCCAAAACGAGCACTTGCATAACTTACCAATGTCACCCTACACCTGAGGTATACGGTACACAGCTCGGAGACGTTTGCTAGGAGCACAGGCAGGCAGTTATCCATACGTTACGTACATACTGCTAGTTGACCCCATCCAAACAATCTGTTAGGTGTTTGCGGGGCATGCTCCAGGCCTGGCCTCTGACGGTGCTTACCACCCTGGGGAGTGACCACCAGCTGTAATGTGTACCATATCCATGCCTTGCCATGCTCAGGACCGGTTTGGTGGGCAAGGCTACTTACCCCCTCAATCGTAGCACCATGATGGCAGAGGTGTGGAAGTGTGTGTCTGTCTATACAGTGGGTGTTGGCTGCAAGCCCCTTCAACAGCCCGTACTGCCAGCACTGTTGCCAGTATTGGCCAGTCAATGTGCATAATGAGGTGCAAGGTACCATGGGTATAGCCAGGGCAGGGTGGCGTGGCCAGGATGCATCTGCACTGGGCATAGGGCCCTGGCAGGGACATTGGCTGGGATATTGTAGTGTCCGGCCACCACCTACACAGACAGGGTGGCCAAAGCATGTCCTTCTGGGGGATCACGCTCACCCTGACTGTGCAGTGACCACAGCATGGCTAGGCCCCCCCATAGTGCTGTATAGTAGTTCTCTCATGTGATAAATATGGGTTTCTCTTTGGGGCCCAGTCACTGATCTATCTGCTTGCTGTGTATGCAGACAGCCCAGTTCTGGGTGCATGCATCTCCATTGGGAACATGCACTATGGACTAACCAGCAGACTGTTTGTAGCTGGTAAATGTCTTGCTATAATGGCTTGCAGGGTGCAGTGGCTGTTGGCTTGCTGCAGGGGAATATCTGGTGGTGGAGTGCAGCTTACCATACCCTGGGCTTATGTCTGTCTGCTATTGTGTTATGGCTGTGTATGGAGCTGCCTGTCTGGGGGGGGTGGTGGTGTTCCTCAGCAGGACTGGGGTTGATGTTGCCCTCTACTGCCACCTTTGCAGGGAGGTAGAGTGTGGATCCCTTGATGGGGACCATGTTTGCCACTGGGGGGGGTGCCTGATGGCGGCAGACAGGGATATCCATGGTGTTTGTGCAGAAACTAGCTATCTTACACATTAACACTGCTTTGGAACGCCCGCTTGGCCTCCAGCAGCCATGGCAGGTGTTGTTGACCTGGTCCTGGCCACCTCATTGCACACTCAGGGTGAGCACAGTACCCGCACGATGTAACGGTGTGTGGCTACTCTGTGCCAGTAAAACACCCGGTCAGTGCCCCCTACTAGGCCAAGGTGCTGTGTGGGTGCACCCGGTCACTTCCCCCAACAGGGCCGAGGTGCTGTGGGGGTGCATTCCCCATCTTGTGTCCATCTGCGGACAGCTAATTTGCATGTGCAGTGCATCATGGGTACGGGTGGCCTAACCCTATCCTGTTGACACCAGCAGACTGTCTGTGAGGTGACGTGTAGGCTATCTGCAGCCAGCCAGGGGCCTGCTTACAGCTATGGAGCTGTAGCGCAATGGTTACATCACTGCCTGTGCAGCCAGAGGTCATGGGTTCAAACCCACAGTGGGGCCCTTTGGTAGGGCTGTCCACAGCTTTATTTTTATTTACTGTACATATGTCTATGCCGGCAAGACCACCCTCAGCTTACTATACCCATTAGGTGCCTCTGAGGGTGCTTCATAGGGCGCCCTGTAGGCCACCTTATGGTTGCCATCCCTATAGGGTGCACTATACATTATCCTGTGTCGCAACATACATGCTGCCCCATAGGGGTCATTCAAGGGTGCCTTGGCGAACAGTGCACTGTAACATGTGCCTTATGGGCCGCCGTATGTTAACATGCTGGGAGAGTGCGTTTGCTAGTAGTGATAACAAAATAAATTTATACAGCCTCCTACAGCATAATACATACTGCCTCAGCAGGCATTTTTCACTGGGCATTGTGAGGTGTTGAACCCCTGATCCCTGCACCATTGGTCAGTGATGTAACCATTGTGCTGTGGCTCTGTTCCTGTGCTTGTGCATCAGCGCGCCGCCTTGTGCCTATCAGCGCGCCGCCTTCTGCCGCCCAAGGGGACCAGTGCGCCGCCTTCTGCTGCCAAAAATAACTGTGTGCCGCCTTCTGCCGCCCAAAAATAACTGTGCGCCGCCTTATGCCGTTCCAAATTAATTTGCCTCCTAAAACAATGTTAATCATTACAATTAGTGCCTCAGCTGACCTTTGTCGTTGCGCACACTGGGGGATTGAACCCATGGCCCCTGCACCATTGGTCAGTGTCTTCACCGTTGTACCACGGCTCTGTT
This sequence comes from Ichthyophis bannanicus, assembly GCA_033557465.1. Classification (NCBI taxonomy): domain Eukaryota; kingdom Metazoa; phylum Chordata; class Amphibia; order Gymnophiona; family Ichthyophiidae; genus Ichthyophis; species Ichthyophis bannanicus. The sequence goes on from CM066037.1 coordinate 71,703,753, forward strand.
GTTTTGTATACTCAGCAGCGTGCCACTTTGCCTTTCCACGCGCTAATGTCGACCCCCGCACATTAGCGCGACGCACACACATCCGGTTGCTTACTACCGTTTTTTTTCTATTTTCTGCCTGAACCGCCCACTCCTTATATGGCACAGGCACACTAGCACGGCCCCGCACGTTAGGAATGTTTAGTAAACAGACCCCTTAGTATTTGTATTTTGTATGTGCTAATATTGAATATTAAGATCAGTGTTTTTGCCTCCTGTTTAAGATTTGCTAAAAAGTGGTTTTTACACCCTTTGGTTAACAATTTATAATACAGCAGCACAGTGAGTTTTCTAGATTGGGTGGTTTTCCCTTCTCTCTATCTACACACTGGGGTATTTCTAATAAGAGTCTCCTCATGCTTATTGGCCGTTTTATTTTACCTATTATTATTGTAACTCGCCAGCATGTTGATCTTCATGGCTATAGTTTACATCAACATTTTGTCCTCCTCATCCCTCTTTTGTGACTTCTGTTGGTTCATACCTAGGTTTTTTGTGTTTTTAATCAGCTTTCCTTTTCTATTTTTACATATATTTATGTGGATATTGTTTATTTTGAGGTTTTAGCCTTTTGTATTACATTGTATTTTTATGCTTGTCGTGTTTTATTTGATTATATTTATGTTTTCATTTTTACGTATTTGAGGATGATACCCCCTGAAGAAGGCATTTTCACCAAAATGCATTGGGGTCTTTCTTAATAAAGTGCTTATCTCAACCACTGTTTGGTGCACCTGTTCCTGCTGGTAACCTTTCTTAAACAGGCCAGTGGATAAAAAAACAATTGCAGTCCAGAGGTACCCCTCTCCCCAGCAAAGACTCACCCCCCCCCACCCTTTCAGACCAACCAACCAACCCATTAAGTCACATTTCAAACTCCCCTCCCCCCGAAGACCCCACCAACATCCAGACCTCTAATCATAACCTCCTCACCCCCTGAATGCCATCCTAGGTCTACCTGTTTAATTCTCTGGTGTTCTAAACGATCTGCGTAGGAATGTTCCTGATTCGCTCCTGCCCAGGCCGGCACTGTATTCAAAATGGTGCCCGTGACCTCTAGCAATAGTCTTGCAGTACTACCACTAGGCCTCAAGCTATCATATAAGGATAAAAGGCTCTTATTTTGAAAGTGCAAACATATACCATAAACTATAAGATTATGTGTGAACTGGACCCTATAAATATTACTTTGCTGTAAATAGATAGAACTTGGGTGGAACCATATTAATGTGCTTGCTGTTGCCTGTGTTACCTATAATCTGACTTACCAGCAAAAGAGAGAGAGCATGTTTTCCTTGAAGTAAACTTCAACTTTCTGATTAAAGTTCAGGGGTCAGTTTTTAGCCAGCCTGGCAATTGGCTTAAATTTAAACTGGCACTTACAGTGTGTATGGCCAAAAAAGCATTTGGTTTTTGCTCATTTGAAACTCATTTTTTCCCCTTTTTCAGGTGTTTTTTCTTGGTCATTTAGCCTATTCATTGTTTTGTGCACACACTGTATACATGCTATAGCCTTTCCTTGCATGCAAGTAGACTGTATGCATGGTAATTAATTGGGGTACATGTGCATCGTTCAGTCTTTAGGTGTCCAAATGAACTGAATCAGCCGTGATGAATGTATAAACTTGGACACACTGACATTCAGTCTTCATCCAGACATTCAGTGCTGTTGGAGATACCATCAGAAGTGCTCAATATCCAGAGAGAACAGTCACCACGCCAGTACTATCGGCTTAGTGTAGGCCGTCCATGTGAAAAGCACTTGAAGAACACTGCTATCCTGATAATCTGAAAGCCCAGCCTCACTCTGCCCCAAACTCAGCCTCATGTTATACAGATAGGCTAATTTTCCGTCCAATACTATCCGTGTTATAAAGGTTTTCCCACATAAACGGTAAAGCCTGTTTTGCATATGGAAAAAGCTTTTCATAGAACTACTCAATAGTGCATGCTTGTGCCCCAACAAGATGCTCATAATTTCACACATGCCGCATACAGGCATCCCCAGGGGCATAGTCTGAATGAAACAGGGTTGCAATTGCCATGCACATGCAAACTCACCTCCTTGTGGCTGCTTTTGGATCGTGATACCCCTAGTCTCCTGTTCACCTCCTATGTGTTTCCTTACCATTCCCCTAGTCTCCAGTTGTGCTTTCTGTCTTGACTGTTGTGGTGTCTGTCTTGACTAGATTGCTTATGAGTGGGGACTGTCTTTGACATGTTTCTGTACAACGCTGCATATGCCTTGTAGCGCTATACATGCGATAAGTAGTAGCAATACCAGACAAGCACAGTACACACACACACATTTATGTCTGTCTCGGCTTGATGTAAATGTGTGTATTGCCGTTTGTAAGTTATTGGGGCTGCATCTGGGAGCAGGGCTATACCAAGAGTTGCATAAGGCGCAAGTACGGAAGGGACATTGATGCTATCACTGGGCCTCCAGGAAGCCCGACAAAAGCTAGTTCCTGTGCATACCAGATTCGTAAGTTGCACAGGGCACATTCCCAGCTTGGTACAGTCCTATAGATTTTATAAAGTTATATGAGTGCCTATGTTGTAGCAGCAGAGCGCAAACAATCCAATAATACCAGGAGTCTGTTCAGAAGGTCCAAATCATTTATTTGTGCATAAGACTCAAGCAGAATCACATTCAAAATGGCTGAGCAATGGCTGTTAGTAAAACAACAACTTTTATACTGTTCTTGTCCATTCTAGGTATAGGCAAACTTCTCATTGGTCCCGGTAACCCCTTTCACCCCATCTATTGGTCCCGGTACCAATACGTAGCTCCAATGAGGACCTTGGTCTGGGCTCAACACCTGCTTACCCCCCTTACAGTCCTCATTACCATGGTCATTTCTTGGGCTCTCATTACATTTTACATCCAAGGTCACTGTCTAACTCAAACATGTGGGAAAGCAGGGCACTGTAACTTTTCTTTCAGCAGAGTTAATTAATTCTATAGAAGCTTCACTCTCTTATCAATACCAATTAAAACTTGTTTTTCTACATTCTCTAAGTTTCGATTCTGCCTAGCTATACTTAATTGTGCTCAGTTAAGTTTCGATTCTATGGTAGCAGCATTTAGGGGAGTGTGTATTTCCTTTGGGCCTCTCCACAGGCTTCATTTACAGGTCAAGCTGCTTAGGCCTCTCTGCTTATTTCAGACACTATGGATCACAGGCCTTCGCCTACCACATTCCCCCCTTTGATTTATCTCACCCTATTACTAATGAGATGTGAGAGTTAAATCACTCAATTACACTGGGGTCGGGTTTCGACCATATGTAGCAGGATTAGGGTGCCATAAGGCTAAAATCTTAGTTGCGGTCTTCCACTCCACTGTATTCTCAATAACACTATTAATAGAGCGCATACAACATGGGATAATACATGGTAAGAGTAGAAACAATGCTAGAAAGAGCAATATCAGCATAGCAAAAGTAGTAAGTCCTCCTAGACCAGAGAAGATAGATGCAAACCAATTGGGTATTTTAAGACTATGCCAGGTCTGTACTGGCACATAAGCTTGCTTCCGCATGTTCTCAGCAATTTCTTCAACTACCTGACCTTTATCATCTATCTTCAAGCAACAATTTGTGAGATTTAGCTTACCACAAACTCCTCCTTCGGCAGCTAACATCTAATGCCAAGCGATTTTGATATATTGCTGTGCGCATTTGTGTGCTTTGTCTAGCTAAAAGTGTAAGTGCTTGATTGGTTTCATTAGTAATGAGTTCAACTACTGCCTGCAAGCGTATAATTCTATTCAACATATAAATTGGGGTACGATAACCCCACATGCCATCTTGCTCCCAAGTGGCAGGTCCATAATAGGCAATGATTCGCTCGGGTGGCCAATCCTCACCATCCCATTTCTCCCACTTGCCTATCTGTAGAGCTGCTCTCTTCTGTCTCTTTGAATAGACTGGGTAGCCTAATTGTTCGCCATGTTCCGTGGGCAATAGGAAGAAAGAGGGTCGGATAGTCCCTAAGACACACGCCCCTCCCCAGTGGATAGGGAGTTGAGCATATGCTCGGGTTCCACAAATCCAATATAGGCCAGGTGGGGCTTGCCAGACATGAGGTTGGTTAAGGTCAGTCCATAAAGGGGCAAGCTCCGGAAATCTCGCTAATGGATTGGTGGGTTCAGATTCATTGATTCCTGACCACCAGGATGTCTGTTTTGTGGTGTCATTATAGATCTTCTGGCTAAGACAGACAAGCTGTCCTACCTTCGAGATAAACTGGGGTCCAGTTCGAGCGTAACACAGACGTCCAACTATTGGGTGTGCTAATACCCATTCACTGGTAGTCTTGTGCAGCTCTGTCTGATTGTAAGTTATTGAGTAATTCAATTCTTGGGCCTCCCAAGGCCACTGATCACCCATTCTGGTTCCAACACAAAAGTAACAATCTGAAATGCGGAGACTGGAGACCACAGCTCCAGCCAACTCTAAGAACAAATTCTGAGAAGGGTGAGGGATATCAAACTTGTTTATATGCATGGTCTCATAAAAAGTGTTATGTATATGGTACCTTGATGATCGATGGGCTTGGGTATTTAGTCTGATATATACAATGGTCCCTGGATCTGATCCAGAGCCTGCAATGCGTAATCCAAATTTGTACCCTTGTTTCCATGCACTGGGATTCATTATGTGTAGTTCTAATGGGTTACAGGCACCCTTCTTACATTTCTCTGGATTCTTTACATATGGCTTGACTAGAGCAGCCATCCGATTGTCTCTAGTATTCTCTACCATACCAGTTTTCCATGTGGCATAGAACACGCATTCCCACTTTGGGCAATAATAGTCTTGAACTGGTGCTGTGCTATATACATTTGCTAAAACTCGTTTACCTGTGCAGGCCCCCCATCCAGTGGTTCCTTCGGGACACATATACTTATCATCATTAGCATAAGCTTTCTCCCAATTGGCACATTTAGAACGACTATCTCTATTGATGGCATCACAGGCATCAAAATACAAAGCAGCACCTTTCGTGGGATCAGTAAGTGGAGGTGTAGCATTAAGTAAAGCTCCATCTGCATCATCCCATCGTATTTCTAGAGTATAATAGGATGGGTTCTGATGTGGGTTAAAACAAACTTTAGTATTACCTTTTATACAAACGTTCAGTTCAGTGGTGTTATATATACACCGACTTACTGTACCAGTACAGGTATAGTAAGAATGATAAAGCAGAGTCTGAGTTACTTTCATTCCAGTCCGAGTAGTAGTGATGCAGGCAGTGCATGGGGGCAAAGCATGAGCAAGTTCAAAGCTCCCCAGGCAAGCAACCAAAACAAAATAGAAACAAAGATGCATGTTGATTGTAGTTCTTCTGGATCTTCGCTGGAAAATCTTGATGTCGTCCTCTTCCTCTTGGCACAATGCTGACCCGTTTGCTAATGAAGCAATTCAACGGGTGTCGATGTTGATTGAAGGTCCTCAAATGTTCCGCTGTGATGCCAACTTACCAATTATAGTTGGCCTGATGAAAGTTTATGGAAGCACAATTATTCGATGAAGAAAACAAATGTCTTTGCTATATGAGAAACAGCAATCCTCTTCGAAAGACTTGTCTACTGCAGGACACTGTAGTTCATGAGTGTCCCCGATGAGTTCTAGGTTGCTGGCTGCCTCCGTAGGGTAAGACGCAAAGGGATGTCAGGGTGTGGCTCTGCTGTCCACTGGTCCTGATCTGGAACTGCTGCTGGCTTGACTCTGCTATGATGAATCCAGGAATCGATTTCTGCTACCTTTACTGCAGTTGGGGTAGATAGGATGACGGTGTATGGCCCCTTCCAATGCGGTTCCAGCAGTGTCTTCTTCCAATCTTTGATTCACACCGAGGCACTGTTCCCTCTAAGCTGTGCGCGCGCTCACACCTCGCCGAGCGAGCGCACATACTTTACAACAGAGCGCACAAAAATTACGGCTCTGATTCTGATAGAAAATAACACAGACGTCTTAAAATTTAAAAGTTATGATTGTAATTACTAGAAATTTCCCACTTCATTTAGTAATTGTCTATTTTCATTTAATTTGATTAAAATCAGTGTGGTGTACATACTGTATTCTGATGTGTAGTCAAATTTTAAAGTATATAACTCCGAGTGTCGTTATGTGGCGCACAAAAATTTAACCTTCCTTCAAAAGCTGCACACAGCTGATATTTTATGCGCACACAGCCTACAGAAAATTAGAGGGAACATTGCACCGAGGTACCAGGCTTGTAGGGATGCAAGGATTCCGTCAAATTGATAGGCAACTGGTCCTGTATCCACGTATGAAGAGTCTGCAGAACAGAACTAAGAGCTAGAAGTTCTTGTCTGGTTATTTCTGAACCAATCTGTGGCAAACTACCTTTAACACCCTGCACTATTGGTGGAGGTTTGCCATACACAACTTCAAAAGAGGAAAATCCTGATGATTTCACAGGAGCTGAGCGTATTCTAAGTAATGCTATTGGGAGAACCTGGGGCCACTTTAGGTGGGTCTCCTGACATAGCTTGGACATCTGAGATTTTAAAGTTCTATTCATTCGCTCAACTTTCCCTGAACTTTGGGGTCTATATGCAGTGTGTAGCTTCCATTGTATCTGTAGGGCACTTGCTAACTGCTGGGTAATCTGAGATACAAATGAGGGCCCATTGTCTGACCCTATTACTGCTGGAATTCCAAATCTGGGGATAATTTCTCTCAACAAAACCTTAGTAACTTCTCGGGCTTTTTCAGTCCTGGTGGGGAAGGCTTCCACCCACCCAGAGAAGGTACAAACTAATACTAACAAGTAACGGTATCCATTGGCTTTTGGCATTTCAGTAAAGTCTACTTGCAGGTGGTGCATGGGGGTTACACCTCCTGACTGAACTCGTGGTGGTGGCGTGGGACCCTGTTTGGCATTATTCTTGGCACAAATTAGACACTGGCGAGCTACTGAGGCTGACAGGGCTCCCAATAAAGCGATACAAAAATGTGGTTTAAGTGCTTTCTCCATAGTGCTCTTCCCATAATGTGTGGCTTGATGAAAGGCCTTGACAAAGGCTAGTCCCAATGATTCAGGGATCACTATTCGTCCTGGAGGTTGACTGCCCTCGGGAGGTGGCAGCTCAATCCATCCATCTTTCAGTACTCCCTCTTCTTTATTACAGTAGTAATCCAATTCTTTGGTGGTATATCGTGGTGTCCATAAATTAAGGGGCACTGGAAACAATGCTGCTTGTATTGGCATGGCTTGTGATGAAATTTGGCCTGTCATAGTTGCTTTACGTGCTGAAGCATCAGCAAATCTATTTCCTTGGGCAACTTCTCCTTTTCCCGCTTGGTGTCCTCGACAGTGTATGACAGCTACACGTGTCGGGGCCCATACTGCGTCTAATAACATCAATATTTCTGGGCCATATTTGATAGATTTGCCTCCTGACATAATGAGCCCTCATCTTTGTAGAGAGCTCCATGTGCATGCAAAGTGGTGAAGGCATATATTGAGTCCTTGTATACATTCAGCAGAAGTCCCGCCCCCAATATTAGTGCTCTAGTGAGTGCTATCAATTCTGCTTTCTGGGCTGATGTACCTGATGCAAGAGCTGATGATTCAATGACTTTCTCCCGGGTTACTATTGCATACCCGGCACAGCGTCGTCCATTAATGATGAGGCTGCTTCCATCCACGAAATAGGTCTGATCAGGGTTCTCTAGGGGCACGTCTGTCAGATCAGGTCGACTTGAGAATACTGTATCCATGACTTCTATACAGTCATGCTCTGGAGGGTCTTCGCTGACTGGTATCAGTGTGGCTGGGTTCAAGGCATGGCTCACTTCCAATTGTATCTGCGGATTTTCGCATAGCATGCTTTGGTATTTCAGCATTCGAGAATTGGTGAGCCAATGATTTGCTTCTTGTTCCATAAGGGCAAGTACCGCATTTGGTACGGTGACGCGTAGATTCTGTCCTAAGGTGAGTTTGTCTGCTTCACTCACTAATAGTGCTGTGGCTGCTACTGCTCTCAAACATGGTGGCCATCCTTTGGCCACAGTGTCCAATTGTTTTGATAGGTATGCTACGGGTCGCTCCCAATGTCCTAATTTCTGAGTCAACATGCCTAGAGCGTTTCCGTGCATCTCATGCACAAATAGATGGAAGGGCTTGTGAACATCTGGTAGCCCGAGTGCTGGTGATGACATCAATTCTTCCTTCAGGGTCTTGAAAGCTGTGTCTTGTTCAGGTCCCCATTCCAGTGGCGACTTTTCTTCTCCCTTGGTGGCTTCATATAGTGGTTTTGCAATCTGAGCAAAGTTAGGTATCCATATCCGGCAGTACCCTGCTGCTCCCAGAAAGGCTCTGACTTGCTTTCTGGTAGTTGGGGTTGGGATACTGCACACGGCTTCTTTTCTTTCTCGTCCTAATTGTCGGCTTCCTTTTGTCAGGCGAAAGCCCAAATATTTTACTTCTTTTTGACATAGCTGTGCTTTTGCTCTGGAAACTTTGTATCCAGCTTCATCCAATAGTTGCAAGATGTCAGTAGTGGCTTGTATACATTCACTTTCCGATGTGGCAGCTACCAGTAGGTCATCTACATATTGAAGGAGTACTCTTCTTTCAGGGGCCAGTGGATAGCTCGAGAGGTCTTGGTTTAGTGCAGCACTGAAAATGGTAGGTGAGTTCTTGAATCCTTGAGGTAGTCGTGTCCAAGTGAGTTGGCCCCGCCTTCCTGAGACAGGGTCCTGCCATTCAAAGGCAAATAGCAATTGGCTAATTGGGGCTAATCTTATGCAGAAGAATGCATCTTTCAAATCCAAAACAGTAAAGTGAGTGGCTTCAGCAGGAATCAATCCTAGGAGTGTGTAAGGATTTGGCACAACGGGATGTATGGTCTCAACTGCTTCATTCACTCTCCTTAGGTCTTGCACTGGGCGGTAGTCACCTGTCCCAGGCTTCTTCACTGGCAGGAGAGGAGTGTTCCATGGTGACTGACAAACTTTGAGTAGGCCATACTCCAGTAGCCTTAACAAGTGGCGATGGATGCCTTCAATTACTGCTCTTGGAAGTGGGTATTGTTTAACATGTACTGGCTGTGCACTAGGCTTGAGGTTCACAATTATTGGAGCTATGTGTTTGGCCAGGCCTGGTGGATTGCCCTCTGCCCATACTCCAGGAGGGGCATCAATGCTTTTCAAAGTAGGTTCAAAATAGGTATCAATGATTGGCTCGGTACTTGGTTCAGTACTAAAATATCTCCATTCTTCTTCTCGAGGAACAGTAAGCACCATTAGTCCAGCAGGTTTTGACTGGGAATTTACTGTCATTTGCATTTCGCCTTTCTCGGTAAAGGATATTTGGGCCTGCAGCTTGGCTAGCATATCTCGTCCCAGTAATGGCACTGGGCACTCAGGCATATAAAGGAATTGGTGCGTTATTTGCTGTCCTCCTAAATTACATATGCGGTTTTGAAGAAAAGGCTTTGTAGCTTTAGCGCCAGTCGCTCCTACAATGGTGACTGCTTTTGTAGAAAAAGGGGCTATTTGTTTATCTACTACCGAATGTTCTGCTCCAGTATCAACCATAAAGTCCATGAATTGGTCTCCTATTTGTATACTGACCATAGGCTCCTGGAGACCTAAAGCGAATTCGGAGCTCGGTCTGTCCTAATCTGCTTCATCTAAATCATAGGCTGTTGCGGCTGCCAGTCCCTGAATGGCCTCCGCTCGTTCTCGTTGAAATTGTTCTCGATTGGTTCTCTGCGATTCTGAGGTCAGCCTCTCTCTCTTTCTCTCCAAGGGACGTGTTCCCCTTCATCCTGAGAGGCCTCTTTGAGTCGCGGGCATGCACTTCTCTAATGTCCTTCTTCCCTACAATAAGCGCATTGGTTCGCGCCTAATGGGGGCCGGTCATCTCCTCGGCCCCGCCCTCTTCCTCTGCTCCTTCGACTAGGGAAACCTCCCCTTCTCTGTTCCACTATGGCCGCAGCCAAAAAATCTGCTTTCTTCTTCATCCTTCAATCATTTTCTTTCTGTCTTTCATTATCACGATTCACAAACACTTTATGAGCGACTTCCAGTAACTGTGTTGCATTCATGCCCGCAAACCCTTCTAATTTCTGTAGCTTACGTCTAATATCTGGTTGTGACTGGTTTACAAAAGCAGAATTCACCATGCATAGGCTTCCTGGTGCATCTGGGTCATAGGGAGTGTACATCCTGTACGCTTCAGACAATCTCTCATAGAATACTGCTGGGCTTTCGTCTATGCCCTGATTAACTTTGGTTACTTTAGAGAGATTCATGGCTTTCTGACCCCCCCTTCTCAGACCTTGCATGAGGCCTTGGCGAAACCGTGATAGGGCCCTGGATCCTCTATCAGTATTCGGATACCACTGGGGGTCTTCATTAGGGAATTCCTTATGAGCTGCTTCGCGATTGTCTATTCCTGCTCCTACCACTCCCTCTGTCAGGGGATTGTCGGCTAGCCAATCAATAGCTGCTCGCTTAATTCGTGTCCGCTCCTCAGTAGTAAATAAAGTAGACAGGAGCTGACGGCAATCTGCCCAAGTGGGTTGGTGAGTTTCCATAATAGTATGCATCAACTCCGTTAATTCTTGGGGCTTATCAGTGTAAGAAGCATAATACAATTTCCAGTTCAACAAATCAGCAATGGAGAAAGGCACATATACTAGACTCAGGGGTCCCGCTACTATCTGGTCATGCTCATCTCGCACGGGCAGTCCCGGGACTTGCCGTAATGGCATCAGTTTCTTGGCAGAAGTTTTCTGCAGTTTAACAGAAGCTTTCTTGACAGGGATTTTCTTCTTCACGGTGCGCTTAGTCTGGGACGCTTCACTTGTTACAGATGAGCTTGCACTGGCAACTGATTTTACGCTATCTTCCTCGCCCTGAGAGGTCTCTCCCCCTTCTTCTTCCTCTGACTCTGCTCTTTCTTCAGTCTCAGGCATGTCAGCATCCTCATCTAGAGGGGGATCATCTATCTGCCCTTCCAGGTCTGGGTCTGGATCTGGGGATGGGTCCCGCTGTCGCCGCGGTATGCCGCAGGAAGCGGAGGTACTTTCACTGGGTGCTGGGCTCGGGGCTGTCTAGTTACCGCTCCCGGGGACTCAGGATCTACCAGAACAGGTTTCTGACTAGGTTTCTCGACTGTCCCTGTCTTCTGGGTCTGGTCTGTTAATGCTAACATTATTCTGAAGGGTTCTTCGTAACAGCGCTGTGCCCAAGGGGACGGATTCTCACAGATATTTAACCAAGAATCTATATAGGGGTACTGATTGGGGTGCGCTGCTCGCACCTTCTGATGAACTGATCGAACAATTCCTATGCTAAATGTTCCATCTCGGGGCCACATGGGGTCTATGATGGGCCACTCCCTAGTACACAAAAGCTGTAATCGTGAGGCAGTCATTTTTACTCCATAATCTCCTGAATATCTTTTATTGAAATACTTGATCATACATTCTAACGGAGTGTGCCTAGTAGATTCCGCTCCTCCCATATCGATGTGTGCGCGCAACAACAAACAGAAGGGAAAAGGAGGGTGGACCGTGGGTAAGGGGTCCTCACGGTCCTAGAAACATTTAAGGGAAACAAATAACAAGACAAGACGACGGTCGCTTCCTCCTTTTTATGACCTGGACGCGGTCACCCGGCCAGGAAATGCGTTACTCAGGAGTCCGCCTTCACTTGGTCCGTGCTGCCAGACCTCTCATTCACACTTCATTCACACAATCATGTTAGCAACATATCCCAAAAACAGCCCAATCCTGTCTCTGCTGAATAGGCTATATCAAATTCCAAAATCAAAAAGACGATAGTTTCACCCCGCGCATACTCATGCGGGGTTAGTCGGACCGTCTTGAGAGGTGATCAAGCTCTCTTACCAAATACCAAAATTAAATTCCAAAGTTTCAAAGTTCAAACAGCAGTTCTGCTCTGACTCATCTGTCTAGTCAAATCAAAACTATACTCAACGGATCCGGTTCCCGTTCCCAAGCAAGCGCATGAGTTGGACCTCGGACTCCCCTCACGGGTTCGAGGTGTTGGTTCCGTCCGGGTCCGGCACCCGCCGAGGCCTGGCCCAACTCCCTCCGATGCAACTGGACCGGTGGCGCCTGGGAGCCGAGCCCACGTCGGGAGGGCACGATCCCGGCAGGACCAAACCTGTAGAGGCAGAAAGTCGTGGTATATTGCCCTGTATACCCTCTAGCAACCACACTTCCCGGCCAACGCACCAAGAATATGTAGCAGCAGAGCGCAAACAATCCAATAATACCAGGAGTCTGTTCAGAAGGTCCAAATCATTTATTTGTGCACAAGACTCAAGCAGAATCACATTCAAAATGGCTGAACAATGGCTGTTAGTAAAACAACAACTTTTATACTGTTCTTGTCCATTCTAGGTATAGGCAAACTTCTCATTGGTCCCGGTAACCCCTTTCACCCCATCTATTGGTCCCGGTACCAATACGTAGCTCCAATGAGGACCTTGGTCTGGGCTCAGCACCTGCTTACCCCCCTTACAGTCCTCATTACAATGGTCATTTCTTGGGCTCTCGTTACATTTTACATCCAAGGTCACTGTCTAACTCAAACATGTGGGAAAGCAGGGCACTGTAACTTTTCTTTCAGCAGAGTTAATTAATTCTATAGAAGCTTCACTCTCTTATCAATACCAATTAAAACTTGTTTTTCTACATTCTCTAAGTTTCGATTCTGCCTAGCTATACTTAATTGTGCTCAGTTAAGTTTCGATTCTATGGTAGCAGCATTTAGGGGAGTGTGTATTTCCTTTGGGCCTCTCCACAGGCTTCATTTACAGGTCAAGCTGCTTAGGCCTCTCTGCTTATTTCAGACACTATGGATCACAGGCCTTCGCCTACCACAATGTTGCATGTAAAAAATAAACTTTGAATAGGCATTGTTGTGGACTTCTCATACACGTATCCTATAAAATCAAGTTCATAAGAGCTGAAAATCCATGAATAAGCCAGTTACAGGTTCTCAGGCCACCGGCGAACATACAGCTGCCTTTGAGAATCAGTCCAACAGCTTGCACCATCCGTAGAGGGCCTGGTGAGCCCGGTGCAGTGAGTGTTTCACTCCGCTGGCCCAGTGCTTCATCTGCTCAGGCCTGGCTGTTGAGAAGCCTAAGAACCCCTGGCTCCAAGCAGGGATTACACAACTGATTTACTGAAGATTTGTCAAATCACTTGAAATCTCACCTTCTTCCGGAGATTTAAAGCTAGTCTATGCATCATTTTCCAAACATATCTGGCTAAGGGTAATCAGTCTGAGCTTCTAAAGTTTCAGGTTTTTTTGTTTTGTTTTTTTCATCTCAGGTTATTTCTAGGTAAATACAGTTTCCTAACAGCCTTTTGACTCATGTTATCTTTGTTTGAAGCAGATAAATATTTATTTATTTATTAGTGCTTATTTACCACCTTTCGTGAATCAAAGCGGTTTACAAAGAACTCAGAATAGGTAACAAATACATGAAGGTGAATTTTAGATCGTATATGGAGAACAGAACTGAAATGCTGAGATCAGGATGTACACAATTCTAGCAGTATTTTAGAAAAGACTGCCAACCGTGGAGCCTTTTCTAAAATATATATAAGCACATGGAGGAGCGCACAAAGAGTAATTTTACAAATCTACAGGCAACTCAGTAAAGTTCACATGTAAGTGCCATTTTTATAAATGGAAGTTTGCATTTCACGACATAAATGTGTAACTTACATGTAAAGGTTGCCATTTTGCAAACTTATACATATGAATGCTGCCAATTGACTACAGAGGCCGCTAATTTTAATTCATTTCAATTTGGAAGGGGACATAAACAATGGGGGGTTATGGAGGATAACCCACTTAATCCCTCTTGTAAAAGGTTGGCCAAAGTGAGCATTTTTAAAAAGCTATTTGTGCCAAGGGGCAGCTCTGAATATGGACAATTTTGGATGATTTTGGTCATATACATCCAATCCCTGTATGAAATGGAGAAATGCAGATGTAGATTTTTGAGCCATCCAGGCAACCATACTCCTGACATTTCCTTTTGCAATTTCTACATATTATGCACTTCTACATGTAAATTTGGCCCTTTATAAAATCACCATTTACACAAGGTTGACATTTCCACATATAAATGCTGGATTTTCCATGTGAAAATTCAGAATAAAGCTTCTAAAATAACCCCCTTAGTCCTTCATTATCTTTAGTATTAAAATAAATTTAGCTTAGTCTGTTTGAATGTTGAGTCTAAAACAAACTTTCATCATTAAGTCTGAACATCTGATTGCTTCTTATCAATATTTGTGAGCAACACCTGTCTTTTTTGAAACTAGGGATGTGCTGTCATTTTTAATTGCCACGGGAAAAAACAACAAAATTTGGTGTTGTTTCCAATCTGAAATGGCACCTACAAAAAATGAAATTTTATTTCATGCCATTTTGGTCTTTTAATATGAACTAAACCATTTAGCACATATTAAAAAATATTAAAGATAAAATATTAAAAGATAAATTTCTGCAGCATGCTGGGCCGATCGGGAACATAGCAGAGAGCAGGGAGGTAAGCTCCTCCCCGCTCCCAACGGAGTCCTCCAATCAGCCCAGCACCAAGACTTCTCTTCAAATCAGCCAGCCTGCTCCAGCATAAAAACTGTGCCAAACCCTTTGGTGGGGCCCTTAGGTGGGGATCATAGGCGGTTAATATGTACTCGAATAATTTGCAATCCATAGTCAGCTGCTCTCAGATTGCAACACTATACAGATCCTGGCTCGTTTGGTATTGCCTCTCACCCAAAGGTAATTATCGTGAATATATGTTCCATCTGTATCCTGGCTCGTTTGGTATTGCCTCTCACCCAAAGGTAATTATCGTGAATATATGTTCCATCTGTATCTGTATACTCCTCAAACTAATTTTAAGACCTTGGTAGCTATGAAACTAGTAACCAGATGCTATTTACTGTACTATTCCGGCAGTTCTAATTCCTGTCTCTGAATCATTACCTCATGGCCTACAGTACTGAGGCCAACTTCGTGCCCTCGGTCTCACTGTAAACTCTCCTTACACCTTCTCAGATACGCTTGTACTTGATCATATTACAGCATACTGAATCCTCTGCAATTCGCTGTTGTCATTGTTAACGTTTCAGCTCCTCTCTGTGTAATTAGCCATACCAGTGTGAATCGGTTATAGTTTGTAGTCTTTCAGGTAGCAAATACAGCCCAAATGCCATATACCAACAAACATTACTGCAACTACCGCAATTTATCTCTGAACTGACATCATGTATTGCTGTTTCAGCATATATTTAACTCATAGTTACTCACCATTAGTGACCACTGCTCTAGCACCATTACCAGGCAATCTCCTCTTATTAATGAAATATCTTGCACAATCATTTCAATCCTAAAATGGTTTCTCCCCCTTTTCAGTCCCTGTACCGAACTACTAAAAGTTGACCCTAATCAACAGATTAATATGTACCCTCTACATCAGAGGTTCCCAACTCCATTCCCGGAGGGCCAAACACCATTCAGGTTTTCAGGCTATCCCTAATAAATATGCATGAGATGCATTTGCATGCACTGCCTCCATTGTATTCAAATGTATCTCATGCATATTCATTAGGGACAGCCTGAAAACCTGAATGGAGTTTGGCCCTCCAGGACTGGAGTTGGGAACCTCTGCTCTGCATCATTGCATCACTCCTAGCACTGTCCAATACTCTCCTGACCTATCAGGTTCCCACACTTAACCTTCTTATTCCCAATATCCAACTTGTTATATTCTACAACCAACTACTCTACACCACCAATGCAATGCAATGTGCCTTCGAGTCAGTCCTGACTCCTGGCGACCCAGAAGCTCCTGGGTTTTCTTGGCAGTGTCACCGGAAGTAGATTGCAAAACAGGGTAACAATTTTGATTCACACCACCATAAATTGAAACAACATCGCAGATTAAGCCACATTAACACTAATTCCACTACATCGCAGCTAACAACGAATGAATCATTCATCACCCTAAATGGTCTTCTTATAAACTCTACATCCATAAGGAATAAAATCCCAGTAATCTGAGACATTTCAACTTGACTTTCTCTGTGTCACAGAAACATGGCTTACTGACCATGACTCTGTCCTGTTAAATCAACTAAATACAAATGGTTACACTATATTCAACAG
This sequence comes from Ichthyophis bannanicus, assembly GCA_033557465.1. Classification (NCBI taxonomy): domain Eukaryota; kingdom Metazoa; phylum Chordata; class Amphibia; order Gymnophiona; family Ichthyophiidae; genus Ichthyophis; species Ichthyophis bannanicus. Next base: position 71,720,009 of record CM066037.1, read on the forward strand.
CCCCAGGGACTCCAAAAGAGGTGGAGGAGTACTTGGACTGGCCAAAACAAACCTTAATCTTGTAACTAATATATGTACCAACTGTGATGGTATAGACCTGATCAAAATCAAAAAACAAAAATGTAGCACTATGCCTCATTTACAGGCCGCCTACCAATAACCATCTCAACCTCACCTCCATACTTGAATCAGCTTGTACATCACCAAAGAAGAAACCACATATAATTCTTAGAGACTTTAACCTAGCATCCCTCCCCTTGCAACAGGCTGCTGAGTTCCTTGAATTTATGGAAGACATGGGCTTTCTCCAAATAATGAAACACCCTACACATATAAAAGGTAATATCCTCAATCTGATATTCATCCCCTGAGACTCTAGCAAGGCTCCCTAATTTCACTTACCCAACCTCCACCCAAGTTCCTTGGTCAGATCACTTCATCTTAAGAATGTCCCTCCCATTTCTCATGCCTACTCAGTCATCTGCTAACACTCCTCACCATAAACTGCATTTTATCTCCAAGTTATAATGCCCTGTTCAATGTAATTTCAGTTTGTTCAATGTAAACCACCTTGATATCATGAAAGGCAGTATATAAGAAATGTTAAATAAATACATGGTACATGCACAAACTGATGTCAGAAACAGGAGAAAAAACTCACAGAACTTTCTATCTATGCCCCTCTCAATACAGAAAACCAAACAAACTACCTGCAATAGGGCCTTCAGGTACACCACTCCCACCCTTTGGAACTCTCTTCCCGACTCCATCAGAGCAATTAAAGATCTTGAGTCTTTCCGCAAGGAATTAAAAACCCTACTTTTCTCTGAATATTACAACACTTCCCTGGCCACATTTGTGTTCACCCCCTCTACCCACCCCCTTCCTCCTAATTAATCTAACCCCTTTTTCCGCACCCATGACAAGAACATTCTTCTGTAAACCGTTCCTATTGTCATACAGTCCTGAAAATCATTAAGGACCCCGGCTACCACTATATTACGGTATATGTGGATAACTGGCTTGTAAATAGTTTCATTGTATCATAGCATAACATGTTCTTTGTAACTGAGTTATTTGTTCGATGTAAACCGTCCTTGATCGTTGGAAGGGGCGGTACATAAAAACTGTTCAAATAAATAAATAAAATTGAAACTATACAAAGCAAACAAAATTATTAGAAAAGGGAACAAAACATAAAATGAAATTATTTTTTTTTCCATGCACACCTATACCTAAACCATACCTGAGAGTTGGGGACCTTTGATGTGAGTGCTCTAATGTTTTCTGCCAAAATTGCTGCACAGTTAGCAAAAGAATTAGTATATGTTAAATGTCATGCCGACATGGTAAGGTTTACCATGGCTATGTGCTAATTCACATGGCAACAGCTTACCACACATTGGTGTTAGATCCAAGCAGGGCTGGCCCAAGGATTTCTGATGCTCTAGGCAGAAACCCCGGCCTCGCCGCCCCGCCTCTGCTGATGCTGCCCCCCCCCCCCCAGCTGCCGCTGATTTTGTCTCGGGAAGGGGAGGTGGGCAGCAGCAGTATTTCCAAAAGCCTTTTGGAAATACTGCCGCTGCTCGCCTACCCCCAAATGGAATTAGCGGCAGCTGGGGAGGGCAGCACTCATCCAGCAGTCAACCAGGTGGGCTGCCGCCACAACCGCCCACCCAGTCGATTGCCCTAGGTGGTCGCTTAGCTCACCTAGTGAATGGGCTAGCCCTGGGTCCAAGCACTTATTCTATGAATCGTGTGAAGAAGGAGAAGATCCTGAAATACCAAGAAATGCACTCAGAGATCAAGAAAATGTGGCAGAAAGATACAGGAAGCCATGTGCCTGATTAACAAGAATTTAAAATCACACCTACTCCATATACCCTGGCTTAGAAGTGAAGTTCATTACTGTCATCGTATGCGCAAAACTAACCAACCTAATTACCTGTAAATAATGTTTCAACATTTTATTTTCTAATTATCGTTTCGCTGAAACAATAATGACACAAAAATCTGTTTTCAATAATAACTTAAAAAAGAAGGGGAAAAGACCTCAGTATGGTCCCTCAAACTTTAGACTCCTTGGGAAGGTCTAGGGCCACTCATCCTCATAGGTCATAAAAACCACTGTAACTTATTTGAATTTTATTTTATCCATAAAAATATTCAATATATCAAAAAATCTAAAATTTCACAACTCATCTTTCAGCTGATGCCAATACATGAAATGATGTTATTGGTGCACCCATGCTATCACTGGTAGACTTGACGTGGCCACGTTTCAGGAGTGTAACCAAGAAGCCGAAAAGCATAGAAAGCTTCATCATCCCTTCCTATTTTTAATGAAAAGTCACATTTATAAATTAATAAAAAAATAGATGTTCATATAGAGCAGGTCCATATAATGCTGCGAATGCCACATATCTTGGAAATACATCTCCTCAAAAATTGTTGATGGATTATTGCAGATAAACTCCAATTAACTTCATTGTGCTTCCCTCGATAATATAAACTAAAATAACTGATGTTTGATACTGAAAGTTTATTAAATAAAAGCAGCACTGAAAAACAAACTCAGCCGGTAAAATAGACTTTACAATCCATTGTCAGCACATTCTCTCTACCGCCAACTAAAGAAACTATAGGGGTCATTCCAGAACACGAATAAGCCAGATAAACATGTGCGGTAGACGTTCTGCAAGTGAAAATGTCCAATACCATATGATGGAACCCCCGCAGCCCTGCAGGTACATGCCACTAGCGCGGGGATCGCAGTATGTGGGTGAGAGGGGGCGGGATGGGGGCATGGTCAGTTGCCGAGACACATAAAGCACATTCAGGGAGAACCCCTTTATGTATGCAGTACCTCCCCTGGACATCTGTTATACCAGCGGAACAGTGGATTAAGGGCAGGACTTAGAGATTTGTTTGCTTTGTGCTGCGCATCGTATCCAATGTAGTCTAAGTTTACTGGGGGCAGTTTCTCCAAAGGGGATAGTTGTGCGGATACCGTGACAGTTGTGATCCTCACTTCTAAGCCAGGGAATGTCTGTTTGCTGAATCTGACGGCTATATTCTGCTGCTAGGTACGTCAGGACACAGATAACACTTTCAGCTTGGTTTCGGCATACCTTTGCGGTCACTGAGATTACTTGGCAGTATGCTGTCCCTGCAACAGATCTGTATATATGGTCTGGTGTGCATCAGCATGCCCATATCAGCTGTTTTCATGTGCAGTTGGCATCAGCGCACCATTGTCGGTGAGGGGAGGAGCTGAGGAGCTAGGATCCAAAACAAACATGGTAGCGGCATACGCTGAGCACGTGGACATCAGGGCCATTCGCTGTGTATACTCAGGTGCCATACTGTCAGCGAGGGCCCGTGTTGCTCCATACTAGTCTGTGCGTGCCATGCCTGCAGCGTCCTAGTCCTTAATTCCGGAATTGCGGGCATGTCCAGACCCGCAGTTGTGGAATTGGGTTTCGATTGGCCCCATCTTCAATTTGGCTGTGCCCAAGAGCCAGCCATACATTTTCCGGACTTGGCCTCCACATATCTAACTCACCTCCTCGAGGGGAACTGGAGTTCTTACGAAGCCATTTAAACTCAGTGGTGAAAATGTTACAATTCTGCTGACTCTACTCATTTCAGATGGCATTTCAACAATCTTTGAATCATAAGCCCTACCCCTAGCGTCAACTAGCCAGGGCATTTGAAACAAAGTCAAAAAGGAAAAAAAGGAAAAGTTGCAGGTGAAAATGCACATTGAATGGCTTCCAAAGAAAACAATATACCAGATACGCCAAAAATCATCTTGTTAAACTATGTCAAACATGGTTCATTAAAAAAGATTGTAAAATGCAGTCCAGTTACGTTTATTGTACTTCCCATGAAAAAACTATTTTAGTGCCATATGTTTAATTTAAATCTGCCCAGTGATTACACAGGTACACTAAAAAAAAAATTTTTTTAACTGCCTCTAATGTTTCGATTGATTTTTACGTTTTTTGGTGCGCTGAATCCAAATCTGGTAACCAATTTGCTCCATCACGTACAGATTTTTTGCTACATTGGGTTAGCAGTTTGAGGTGAACGTTTCAGATTGAGTGCGATCGAGATAAAAGTTTCTTGGATGAATTCTTTATACTAATTGTTTAGTAGTTATTCAAATAAGAATAAAGAAAATTGTAACAAGGCAGCACATAAGAATAGAGTAATGTCAACAAAACACACTGTGATGGTAGCAAAATTGTCTGCACTTAAAACAGCCACATACATGTGCACAAACATTGAGCATATAAGAGCGAGGTTAGACACAAAGCAAAGCAAAGAAATGTGCAAAAAATGTTGTACAGGTATGTATGTAAGAATAGAAAACGCAAACCGCACCATTGCAATACATGAAGACAAACACCCGATGGTGTGAAAATAAAATTCTAATAAATGAGATCCGACACTGTGGTAATAACTAGCAAATTTTTATTTCAAAGTTTAGTAAAAACACAATATTGTCAACACAGTTTAGATTTTAAAGTCATTCTTGGGTCAATCAATCTCCTGGTGGGCCCGTTTCTTCTTCCCCAAATGCTTCTCTTGGTGCGCTGCTTGGCGTATTTTTCATCTGGGGTTTCCCGCAGCAGCAGCAACCAGCAGAAATCAGCCATCATAGTGGTGTTCCATCTTCCTTGGTACCTTCTCTCTGCGTCCTTGATGTCCTGATGAAACCTTTCACCTTGTTCTTCACTGTACGCCCCCAAGTTTTCGGGAAAGTAGTTCACATGGGAGTGCAAGAAATGGACTTTCAGGCTCATGTTACAGCCTTGTTCTTTGAAGGCATTGAGCATCCTGGCAACAATATCCTTATAGTTCTCATCCCGCCTGTTCCCCAAGAATTTGAGAACAACATCCTTGAAGGAATCCCAGGCTTCTTTTTCCTTCTCAGACATCGTTTCAGCGAATGCTCCATCTGAAATGAGTTTCCTTATATCAGGGCCAACAAACACTCCTTCCTTTAGCTTTGCTTCAGAAAGTCGGGGGAACTTTGAGCAAAGGTACCGAAAGCACTCACCATCTTTTGGAAGGGACTTGATGAATTGCTTAATGAGACCCAACTTAATGTGGAGAGGTGGTAATAGAATTTTATCACGAGGTACCAAGCTCTCATGAAGAACATTTTTCTCACCGGGTCTCAAATACTTCCGAATTGGCCAGTCTTTTTTCCCCCAGTGTAGGTCGCGGGCCCGGCTATCCCACAAGCAAAGGAAGCAGGGATATTTGGTGAAACCGGATTGCTGCCCTAATAGCATGGATAGAATTTTAAAGTCTCCACAAATCATCCACTTATGCTCATCATAACGAATCTTCTGAAGAATCAGGGCCAAATTCTCATATTTTTCTTGGAGAATAACAGAGTGAGCAATAGGAACTGAAGCGAATGTGTTGCCATTATGAAGAAGAACACCTTTTATGCTGTCTTTTGACGAATCAATGAACAGCCGCCATTCAGCAGGATCATACTTGAGTTTAAACTTTTCCATCACTCCGTATATATCGTTGCAAAATACCAAATCTTCCTCTTTGCTGAAATACTTCAAAAATTGTGTCTCGCGGTTGCGGTACCAATAAAAAGTTGTTCCTGGTGACAATAGATTTTTCTGTTTAAGCCGAGAACCTAGCAGTTGGGTAGCATCTTTTGGGAGTCCTAAATCCCGGACTAAATCATTCAATTCAGCTTGAGAGAAAAGTTCAGGTTTCGGATCTGGTTCGGTTTCAAACTCGGAAGTACTGGACTCATCAGGAAAAGCCATCTGATGAGTCTCATCATGATCAGAACCGTCCACACAAATATGATCCAAAGATTTTGGTGGTTCAGGCACAGGTACTTCGTTGCTATGAGGCATAGGCCTAATTGCTGAGGGAAGGTTGGGGTAACTTATTACATTCTTATTTTTTAAGTTGTATCCCTTCACAATGCAAGAGCAAAAATAGCAGTCACTGCTGTGGTCTCTTTGTTCATGCCACATCATAGGTATTCCGAAACGAAATGCTTGTTTTTTACCTTTCATCCATAAGCCCACGGTTTGTCTTGATCGCCTAACTTCAAACCGAAATAGGCGAAATATACTTTTTTAATAAATGCAGAAATGTTCCTCTGCTGCTTTTTCACGGTATATTCCCCACAAATAAAACAAAAACTGTCCGGAGAGTTGACGCAACCTCTGGCTCTGTGAGCCATCACAAATACACAGCACTGCAAACTACAACTGTAGTGAACCACTTCGGAATAAAGCTGGATTACGACTGAGCAAACAAAAGGTAATAATGAACTTGCAAGAAACTGAAATTTGACAGGAACGTTCATGTCGCAACCACCGTGTTTGAGCGAGCGAACGAGGCGAGGCGAACAGGAAAGAACATGCGCCAGCGCGAGTACTGGATTTAGCCCCCCGCCTCCCAATTGTCCTGTTAATGTATAAAATAAATACAAAACACTCTAAAATATCATGAGGGAGTGTTTTCTAGTTAGTTAACCATTACAACCTCTATTTTGAGCCAAGAAAATAAACTGCAGTCGGCTAAAAAGAAATTATGTGAACATTCCTTATATGGGTAAGAAATCTAATTTTGCAAGAAAACATGACGTGATGGAACATTTTGGCTATTTTTCCTGGATTCAGCACCCCGAAATCTATAGGAATCAGTTGCAAAACTGGAGGCAGTTTTTTGGTAGTGTACCTGTGTTATGGAACTGGCATGAAAAGGAACTTCGCCAGTTAAATGGATACTATTGCCCACCATCGGTGCCTTCCTTCATGATAAACTACTGCTAACTATCGGCAGGAAATCCTTTCTTAATGGAGTGCCATTTGCAAAAGGGCGACCGGAACTCTTGTGATGTAGTAAAACCCCCTTGATTAATTAAAGATGCTACCATTCTGTCAGCTGTAAACACCCAATCTATTATTTTTGCATGACTTTGATTGCAAGCCCAAATTATAGCAATTTGAACACAAACCAAAAAAAGCAGGTGTCTTCAATAAAGTTATCTTAATCAAAGGAAACCATTACAACTAAATGATTATGAATTAAATAGTTGAAACAATAAATATTTTAGGGAAAAGCCCTCCTACTCTCCCATGCAATGTTGCCAAAAATCTTCAAAACCTTTTCAAAAAGCATTCAAAAAGACATTGAATAATCAATGGAAGCATTTAGTCCATCGAGATGAATGGTATGTAAAATAAAAATCCATTTTGGCTCAAGCTGAAGAAGTCGTTTGTGCCTAACCCCTCCCCAAATGGTCATAATCTGTAAAGACGCAAAGGTATGAGAACGCTCTAAACAATGTTGTACCATCGGAGCAGATTCCTTGTTATGTTGAAGACTGTGTCAATGTTCATTAATTCTATTAACGGTTTTGAAGTCTTCACAATATAAAGCTTAACTCAGGGGTATCTGATGCAGTAGATCACAAAATCAGTAAGACAAGTGGTGTGAAACTTCAAAATAAAACAGTGGCTTGTCTGTGGATCCACAAAATGATCAGACTCTTCCATGTTTTCACATGATTTACAATTTCCACACCTGAAATATCCTAATACAGTTGCAGACCCTATAAACTTTGTGGCAAATGTCAGAACGACTGAATAATTGTTTCAAATTCTTATTTCTACTATAAGCAAATAATACTTGCTCTAGGAAGCAATCATGTTGGTGCAACAATGCCCAATTCTTTCATACAATTGAAGCAATCTTATGAGCCATGTAGAGTATCTTAAAATACAAATCATACACTCTTCCAGATCTTTTTTTTTAATTGTACGTTCCCAAAAGATCAACTCTGTCATTCTAAAATGCCCTCTTGTAAGCTCTTTTCACTCTGTGTGAGAATAATCCCTTTGAAGGAGCTTAGCGCTCACTCTCCGTCCCCGTTTTTTATACTCTGACACAGAAGAACAAATATGCCGATACCTCAACATCTGGGAAAAACGGTAAATTATCCTTTACATGTTTAGAATGACGTCTGTCATAAGATAAAAACAATTACAATCAGTAGGCTTTGTATACACCATGGTCTGAAAACCATCATTCGTTTGTATCATCAAAACATCCAAGAAATGAGTTTCATTCTAATTAACAGATATTTCAAACTGTAAATGTGGATTACAACTATTTAGCAATGTATAAAAAATATCTATTTGTTCTAATGAACCTCAACACAGGACAAAAATGTCATTGATGTATCATCTCCAAAGATGAGTACAAGAACTATACTCAATGTCCATACAAAACGCAAAAATGGCCATAGAGAGATCAGCCAACGAAGGGACATGACTGTTCCTAAAATGTGAAGCTAAAACTGATCCTGAAAGACAAAATAGTTATTCCTTAGACCTATTTCAATCAGTTCTTTAAGAAAGACTGACGGAGCCAGATGTGGTCTTATCTGAGTTTCCAATGCATCGAACAAAATGGAAATCACATCGTCCTGAGGAATCACAGTATATAAAAATCGGACATCCAAAATAGCCATCAAAAACTTCTTTTTCCATCAATAACTGATACTATCCATAAAATATTTAAAAAATGAGTGGTGTCCTTGAAATATGAAGGAATAGCCACCTCCAAAGGTTGCAAAAATTTATCAACATAAATACAAAGACGCTTTAACAAAGAATCATTGGAAGATACAATGGGACGCCCTGTGGCTGACAAAGAGATTTATGAATTTTTGTAAATGTGTAAATGATAGGAATACAAGGACATTATGATTTTAAAAATATCAGATTCGGTGAGATACCTAGAATCAAAAGCGTTCAGTGTAACAGACCGAATAGTAGATTGTAGATGTCTCGTTGGATCTTCTTCTAAGTGCCGGCCTAGCCGCTGGGCCCCGGTCCCGCGGCAGCCTAGTAACCGGGTTCCCGGGGCCCGGCCACGAGGCAGGTCATTGTCGGGGGGGGGGGAGGGGGGGGTGACGCGGGGCTAGGCGCGCACCCGGCAGTCTCCTGGCTCCGGAGGGAGCCCACTGATTGGTCCTTTGGGCCACGGAGGGGGGGCGGAGTCAGCGCGAGCAAGGAGGGAACGCCCGCAGGCGATTCCTTCTTTCCCTCCTTGCTCGCGATCGGGTCGGATTGCTCTGGCTCACCGGTTCCAGGTTGGTCCTCCTGCGGGTCCCGTTAGTGGGGGTTGAGCCGGGTCGTGGGCTCCCTTCGGCCGTCGAGTGTTGCGGCGCCGGCATCTCGTGGCGGTGCTTGTGCGCGCCGCTTCGGCGCACGTGGGAGAGCAGGTCTGTCTCCTGCCTCGTGTGAAGTGCTGCCTTGCCTGTCGCCGCCTCCTGTGCCCGCAGGAACGGCGGGCCTGCGTTGGGGAGGGTCTGTGGGTGGCCCCCTAACCGAGGAAGGGACAACAAACAAAAAAAACAAAAACAAAAAAAAAATAATAAATACATAATAAAATAAAATAACGTACACAAAAAAAAAAAAAAAAAAAAAACCAAAAACGAAAAGGGGGATCAACAGTAAGGAGAGAAGGGAGGCCCCTTCCTCACGTGGGCCCAGCCAGCTATCAGGCTGCTGCAGCCCTTGGGCCGGGGGATAGAGCCCATGGCTAAACAGGCCTCGGCGCGCAGCGCCGCTAAGGGGCGGCGGGGGGCCCGCGTGGGCGGGGTACGGCGCGCCCCGGGCCCGCTACAGTGGGCCGCGGTAGGGGGGCCCTCCCTGTTGGTGCGGCTGTCCGTACCCGGGCTACTGCCCGGCAGGGGCGCAGTAGGCCTGGGGGGATCCGGGGGGGTGGGGCCTCCGGGGGGCGCCCCCTGCCTGCTCCGGCGGCTGTGGGCGCTGCTGCGGTCGATTTGGCGTCTCCGGCGGGAAGCCCTGGCGGGGACGGTGATCGGGCGCTGCTCCCAGGGACGTTAGAGCGGGGTTCCTCGGTCTCCCCGGGCCGGTCGCCCCGCGTGCTCTGGTGCCCGCTCCGCCTCCCGGAACGGCGAGCGGTGGGTGGATTTCGCCTCCCTCCCGGTCTCTCCTGCCCCTCCTGGGTTCCTCGGCCCCCCGGCCCCTTGGGCGTATGGTGCGGTCCCCTGGGGGGGCCTAGGGCCTTGGGGAGGTGGTTGGGGGGGGTGGTTCGGGGGGGACAAGGGGGGCCGGGGGTGCGGCGGCATGGGAGGCCGGGGCTTGGGGCCTTCGTCGCGCTCATGGGGGGCTGGGCCCCCGGCAGTGCTCAGTTCCCCGGGGGCCCGGGCTGCTGGCTTCTCTCCTTTGTCTCCGCAGGTTCCGCCGGGCTCGACGAGTGCCGCTGCTATGGCTGCTTCCAACCAGCTGGCGGGAGCTTGCCCTTCTGGTTCTACGACAGCCGCGCTGGTTCCGGTTCTGGCGGCGCCCACTGGGGGCGCTACGGCTGTCTCCTCAGCGGGGAGTGGTGAGTATACGGGCGGGGCGGGGGGGTGGGGTTCCCGACTCGGCTCCCGGCTCCGGGGAGGCGGGCAAAGGGAAGGGGAAGCGCAAGCGCGCTCGTCGTTGCCGGCGGGCGTCCTCGTCCTCCTCCTCCTCGTCGTCCTCCTCGGCCTCGTCCCGCTGCTCTGTCCCGGGGGCGGCGGATGGCGGGGGCCCCAATGGGGCTCCTGTCGTACGCTGCGCCGAGCTGTGGGAGTCGGTTCCGCGGAAGTTGCGCCGGCGGATCCGGCGTCGCCGGTACATCGACATCTTCCGTTTGCTCGACAGTCGGAAGCGCTCGGGGGAGAGCAGGAAGAAGCGCAAGGACGACGAGAAGGTGGGCCGCGTGCGCAAGGTCTCTCACAACACGCTCAATTGGACCCGCGCTTTTCTGCGTCTGGCGAGTGTGTGGGGGCGTTACTACCCGAACCAATATGGGGCGTTGTTGGCATACGCCGACAACATTCTGGCTGCCTCCCAGGCCCACGAAGGGTGGGCCTGGTTGAACTACGACGAGGAGTTTCGGGACCAGATGGAGGAGAACAGTCTCCTGCAGTGGGGGACCAAGGACATCAACCTGTGGTTGACCCAGATGTCCTCGAGGGGGTCGGGGTGCCGGAACCGGTACAACGGGGGCGAAGGCGGGCGCGTCTCCGCTTTCGCAGGGGGGCCGGTCCTTTCGTGCCCCCGCCCCCGCCTTGCCACAGCCAAAGGCGGCGGTTGCCGGGGGGGACGTCTGTTGGCGCTTTAACAAAGCGTCTTGTCCTTTCCCGGACTGCAAGTTTAAGCACGCTTGCTCCTTGTGCGGCGGTGCGCACCCAGCTACGAAGTGCAGCAGGAAGGGGGTCGCAGGGGCCCCGGCGGGGGGGAAGTGAGGTGTCGCGCGCGCTGGCCGCTACACCGGTGCGCGTGGCGGCGATGCGACCGTGGCTCCTCGACTACGGGCGTTCCCGCCGGGGTAGTAGGCGGCCGGTTTGCTTCTGGGGGGTTTCACGCGGGGTTTTCGCATTCCCGTCCGGGGGCCCTCCGCTCTGGGCGGTACCCGCAATGCCGCCTCTGCGCGGCTTCACGCCGAGTTTGTGCGCTGCAAGATCTCCGAGGAGTGTGCTCTGGGCCGGGGTGGCGGGTCCCTTCTTGGACCCCCCCTTTTCCCCGTTCACGGTGTCGCCGTTGGGGGTGGTTCCGAAGAAGGAGCCGGGCAAGTTCTGGCTGATACACAACCTCTCCTGCCCTCCGGGCGACTCCGTTAACGATCACATCCCTCGCGAGCTCTGTACGGTTCACTACTCGTCCTTCGATGCCGCCGTCGCCTTAGTGCGTCAGTGCGGTCGGTGGGCCCTGCTGGCTAAGGTGGACATTGAATCGGCGTTCCGCTTGCTGCCGGTCCACCCCTCTGCTTTCCCGTTGCTCGGCTTCCATTTTGAGGCACGGTATTACTTTGATATGTGTATGCCCATGGGCTGCGTGATCTCCTGTGCTTATTTCGAGGCCTTCAGTACCTTCTTGCATTGGGTGGTGGAACGCCAGTCGGGGGTCTCCAGCATTGTTCACTATCTCGATGACTTCTTGTTTGTTGGGCCGGAGCAGGCTGCAACTTGTTCCGATCTGTTGCGCACCTTCCTGCGTGCGGCTGCCGCGTTTGGCGTCCCCCGTGGCGGCGAACAAGACAGTGGGTCCGGTCACTTGCCTCACCTTTCTTGGTATCGAGATAGACACGATGGCTATGGTGGTCCGCTTGCCGGCGGCGAAGGTGCAGCGCCTCCGCGAGCTGGTGGCCTCGGTCTGCGCCGTCGCGAAGACTTCCCTTCGCGTTATGCAGTCGTTGGTCGGGCACCTGAACTTTGCTTGCCGTGTCCTCCCCATGGGCCGCCCCTTTCGAGGCGCCTGTCTTTGGCAATGGCGGGGGCGCGGCTTGCCCCACCATCGGATCCGGGTGTCTTCGGGGATGCGGGAAGATTTGCGGGTTTGGGACTCGTTTCTGGCTGGCTTTGACGGGAGCTCCGTGCTTCAGTGGCCGGAGGCGTCGAATGGCGACCTTCAGTTGTTTACTGACGCGGCGGGCGGCGTCGGTTTCGGGGCCTTCTGTCACGGTGCCTGGTGCGCGGAGCCTTGGCCGGCAGCCTGGGCGCGCTCCGGCCTGACCCGCAACATCACCTTCCTGGAGCTGTTCCCGATTGTGGTTTCCTTCTGGGTCTGGCCTGACCGGTTACGGGATCGGCGGGTTGTTTTCTGGTGCGACAACTCGGCGGTTGTTGAGGTTTTGAATCGCCATGCCCCCCGATGCCCCAGGGTGGCGGCCTTGATGAGGGTGTTTGTGCTGGCGTGCTTGCGCCTGAATGTCACCGCGAGGGCGCGACCCGTTCCGGGTGCTAAGAACTCTATCGCTGACGCTCTGTCACGTTTTCAGTGGAAACAGTTTCGGCGCCTGGCTCCGGGGGCGGACGAGCTGCCCTCGCGGGTTCCGGAGCATCTCTGGACGATTGGGACCCTGACCTGATGGATCTCTTGGCCGCGTCGGTGGCCTGCAGTACCTGGATGGCTTACCGTAGGGGCTATGTGAAGGTGAGTGCCTTTTTGAGTGCGCGTGGGTGGGTTGGGGGGGCAGTGCCTGATGACCTGGTTGGCCGCTTCATGCTTTGGGCAAAGGAGGCGGGATGGGCGCGGTCGGCGGCCGCCGGAGCGCTTGCGGGCTTTTCCTTCTTTGCTAAAGCGGCGGGTTGGGGGAATCCACGTGTCTCCTTCTTGGTTGGGCGGTTGCTCGCTGGGTGGGCCCGCGCTCAGCCGAAGCTACCGGATAGGCGGCGCCCGGTGTCCCACGAGCTTCTGCTGCAGGTGTGAGGTTCTGCCGAGGGTAGCCGCCTCGGGCTTCGAGGCGGTGTTGTTTCACGCGTTGTTCACCACGGCTTTTTTCGGCGCCTTCCGGGTGTCCGAGTTAGTTCCTCGGTCGGCGCGGTGGGGGGCTTTTGGGGGGCTGGCGGCGGGGCACGTCCGGGTCGAGCCTGCGCGAGTTCGCATTTTTCTATCCCGTTCTAAGACGGACCAGTCCGGGAAAGGGGGCTGGGTCCTGCTGAGCGCTATCTCGCCCTTGCTGTCCTGTCCTGTCAGGGCTCTCGGTGCATACGCCCGGCGGCGCCCGGTAGCGCCCGGCCCGTTTTTTATTCATGCGGATGGCCGGCCGGTGACGCAGTTTCAGTTCACGGCTGTGCTTCGCCTGGCCCTGCGGGCCTTGGGTTGCGATGAGCGGGGTTACACGTCGCACTCGTTCCGGATCGGAGCGGCTACCAGCGCGGCGGCTGCTGGGTTGGACCCTCTGGTTATTCGGCGTATTGGCCGCTGGCGATCGGGTGCGTATGCCGGGTACGTTCGCCCGACGGCTGGCGGCGGTGCGGAGTAGAGCGGGGTGCTGCCGCGGTGGAGGGCTGCCCGCGGTGGGGTGGGGGGTCAGGGGGGGGCACTAATCCTTTCTTTCCTCTTGCAGAGCTGTTTGCTGGTGGTGGTCCACTCTTTTCTTCGTTCAGATGGTGCGGTGCCCGGCGATTGGTGGATCATCGGGCACTCTTTTGTTTACTGGGCGGAGCGGCGCGCGGCGGTGCGGCCGCTGGGTGTCCACCTGGGTCTTGCCGGAGCTGGAGTGCGGTTGTGTTGGATGGGCCGCCGCGGCATGCGTTGGGACCAGCTCCTGGACTGCGTGCACGCGGAACTCGGACGGCGTCGGCGGCCGGTCGGGCTGCTGCTCCACCTGGGTGGCAACGACGTTGCCGGTTGGGCTTGCCGGCAACTTATTGGGACTGTTCAAAGAGACATTGCATTGTTGCGGGGGGTCCTCCCTGGGGTGGTTATTGTGTGGTCGGACATTATACCCCGCCCTGCTTGCTGGACCCAGCGGCGTTGGTCAAGGGGCCTGTGCAAAGTTAATCGGCAGATCGGGCGCTGGGTCCAGCAGACGGGGGGGTTCAGGTCCGGCACCCTTGGGCGGAGGTTGCTTGCGCTGGTTTGTACCGGCTTGATGGGGTCCATCTTGCCCCGGTGGGGCAGGATCTTCTTCTGAACGACTGGCAGGAGGCGCTCGAGTCGTGGTGCTGGTCGCAGCTTCCCCTTGGGGGGCGGCGCTAGGATAGTTCACTACCTAGCGCCGGTGGCGGGGTGGCGAGCTGGTGCTCGTTGACCCGGTGGATCATTTCAGCTGGAGGCCGCTTTCCTTGTGAGCGGCCCGGGTATGCGGTTGGGGGGAGACGTCCCGGTTGGGGTCTCCGCCCGGAATTAGGCAACCCCTTCAGCCGGCCTTTGCTATCATGGCGAGGCGGGCGGGAAGGGGCAGCTGGGGGGGGGGGTGGCTTGGATGGTGCTCCACTTTGCTATACGGCTGGTGGGGGGGCATCATCCGGATGACGGGTGGGGGGGGGGGGGGCTCTTGTCTGTTATGGTTTGAGTTGCTGTGTTGGCCCATGTTGGGGCCGGTTTGCTTACTGTTAATAAAAGCTGCGACCATGCATTAACACCATCACTTGACGTCCGCTTGCTTTGTCAATGGGTGGGGGGGGGGGCGATGGCGGGTTGGGGATCCAGGCCGAGTAGGGCCTCCGGATACCTCGGTTAGTGCCGGCCTAGCCGCTGGGCCCCGGTCCCGCGGCAGCCTAGTAACCGGGTTCCCGGGGCCCGGCCACGAGGCAGGTCATTGTCGGGGGGGGGGGTGACGCGCGGCTAGGCGCGCACCCGGCAGTCTCCTGGCTCCCGGAGGGAGCCCACTGATTGGTCCTTTGGGCCACGGAGGGGGGGCGGAGTCAGCGCGAGCAAGGAGGGAACGCCCGCAGGCGATTCCTTCTTTCCCTCCTTGCTCGCGATCGGGTCGGATTTCCCCCCACCCCCCCCACGTTTAGGGTGGGTTGGGGGGGGGGTTGGGTCTTTTGGCAGCTGGTGGGGGGGGGGGGTAGGGTGTCGGGGGTTATGTGGCACCCGCGAGCGGGGTGGCGAGCTGGTGCTCGTTGACCCGGTGGATCATTTCAGCTGGAGGCCGCTTTCCTTGTGAGCGGCCCGGGTATGCGGTTGGGGGGAGACGTCCCGGTTGGGGTCTCCGCCCGGAATTAGGCAACCCCTTCAGCCGGCCTTTGCTATCATGGCGAGGCGGGCGGGAAGGGGCAGCTGGGGGGGGGGTGGCTTGGATGGTGCTCCACTTTGCTATACGGCTGGTGGGGGGGCATCATCCGGATGACAGGTGGGGGGTGGGGGGGGGCTCTTGTCTGTTATGGTTTGAGTTGCTGTGTTGGCCCATGTTGGGGCCGGTTTGCTTACTGTTAATAAAAGCTGCGACCATGCATTAACACCATCACTTGACGTCCGCTTGCTTTGTCAATGGGTGGGGGGGGGGGGGGCGATGGCGGGTTGGGGATCCAGGCCGAGTAGGGCCTCCGGATACCTCGGTTACTTATGGTAGCAATTAGTATCCACTAATTGCCCCTCAATTGCAAACACATAGTCCTGCAAATTCTGTATAATTAAACAAATTCACTATGGAGGAAGCCCTAATCATTTATGCTGGAGAACCTTCAGCAGACATTATATTATCTTCTTTTGAGATCTGCTTATTGGACCTATATTTCGACTTAGACCACGTCCCCACAACAATTTTGAAGTCTTCCTGGGACAGGTTGTTTTGTCTAAAAAGATGAGGAACTACTAGAGTCAGAAAAAGCAGTGTTGCTATAGCCACTCTCATCAAATTTCACTTTTCTGCGCTGGTATCTTTCTCTCCCAGCCCCATCATTCTTCCAAGGAAAGAATTTTCCATCTTTACATTCATCCTTATCACAGGAGAATTTTTTCAATTTAGTATACTGTTGCCAATATCTATCTTCCTCCAAATCTTTCTTGTCTAAATGTTCATCAGTAGTCAATTGTAATTCCTCTTGCTTTATCTTAGACGTCTCAATTAATAACAGCATTAGATTCAAAACACATTTGTTGAGAATGACATTCCATTTAATCAAAAAAGTATGGTCATCTGAAAACATTTGAGGTTCCTTTAAAACCCTTAACTCCTGTGGAATTGCCTCTTGCGTGCAATATTCTGCCAACGTGGCTCCATGTAGGGCTAATCAAATGGACTTTTCATTAAATTGGAAATATCTGTCCAATCAATGGGCTTATCCTGCTGGTCGCCTCCCCCTGCTGAAGGACCATCCTGAGATCTTTTCCCCTTCTTTTTCAAGTTATTATTGAAAACAGATTTTTGCGTCATCATTGTTTCAGCAAAAGAGTACTTATAAAAAAAAATTGAAACATTATTTACAGGCGATTTGCTTGGTTGTATTATTGAATTTCACCTGATATAGCCTTGTTTGATGTTGATTATTTAGATGTGCAAAATTATCCCTTTTTGGAGAAATTGCCCCGAGAGTAAAGGATCCTCTTAGATTAAGATCTCTAAGAAAGCTAAAAGATCTTATTTACTCATGTCACACATTAAGTATTGTTAAAATTACCAAATGCAGTTAATGTTCTGCCATTGGGATCTCAATCTTCTCTAAGTGAAAGTCTTTCTGCTTCTGAATGAAAGAACTGAAACCGGATCTTTTTCACTGTTGTTCAGAGCACTATGGTCTAAGCTACAGAGATGCCCCAAAATGAACCTATTCTTTTTCCGAAGGAACTGTACATGTCTGGGCATTGAGTCAGGTGCATTAAAAACATCTGCCTACTCATCATGTCTTTATTTTGTGTAACAAGGCACTCTCCAGATGGGATTATTGCAAAGTAGCAAAATATCCATGTCTTGTTCAGCTAGAGATGTTTGCATTCTTGGGCTTTTTACCAGTGGATTCAATCCCCATAAATTTCAGGAGATGCGTGTAGAGGGGCCAACCAGGGCTGCTTTTACCTATGGGGAAACAGAGCAGCTGCATCGAGCCCCTGCATAATGGGGGCCCAACTGCCCTGCTGCCCAGTAGTGGCTGTGGCTATATAATTTAGTTTAGTTTAGTTTATTGTGTACTTGATATACCGTCAAAACAAACAAAACAGTTTACAATACAAAAAAAAACAATCGCTTGTCTTCCGGGTGGCGCAGCGGAGCGGAAGACGGGAAGTATAGTGAGAGCAACGCGGGGGTTTCCAGTCCCTGTGACTGCTCAATGTTTGTCAACCCCTCCTTTGAAGAAACAGGAAGTCTGCATCAGAAGGGGAGAGTGACTGAGTTTAGGCGTGCGCAGGAACTGAAAGTCCTGTGCTGCATGCCGTGTGGCGGCTGGACCAGTGGAAGAACTGCAAGCGAGGAGAGGTGTTTTACATCACAGCGGTCGGAGAAGGGAGAGATGCTACCCTAGGAGGTAAGGGTGGAGAGATTCTGATGGTGGAGGCATAGGGGACTGGGAGGCCATTGGAATGGGGGGCCCATTCTCAGAGGTTTGTCCAGAGCTCCTTAAGGGGTTGAAGTGACCCTGGGCTCAACAGTTCAAAAGAGAACTCACACCAACTGGACTCCAGACTGACTTGAACTCAAACATAGCTCTTATGCCTTTACCAGGTCCATTTTTAATCTTTTGCTGGTGGATCTGGGAAAAGATGCAACACTCAGACAGGGGAGTCTGTGCAGTAAACTTTAACATGAATGTTGAAAATACTGTGTTCCACAATGAGGGCTTAATATACATGTTAAGAGGCCTCCTCATGACGGTAATGAGGTTATAAAATGAATGCGGTCTTCCATATCAACAGGCAGCATCAGATACAAATGAGGATTTATTGGGTGAAAGGTAGATAGTGTGAACTAGGGTGGGCATTCGTTAGTGTGCATTTATTTTGTTATTGCTCCCTAAAAAAATTATGGTCCTGTTTACTAAGCGGTGGTAAGGTTTTGCACTTACTGTGCATAAAGTCCAAAACTGAATGTGCAATATCTGCAAAGATAGTATGGTAAATACAGAGTGCACACTCAGGATCTGCCCGGCATTTATTGCACTTAATGCAGGTTACATGCCTCAGCAGGTAACATGGGTTCACCCACATCACGTGCTTGAATCATAGAACATGGTCCTGGCCTTAAATAAATAACTAGGTAGCCAACAACGCCTTACCCCCCAACACCTCTCACCCATCTCCCTCATGAACAGACCCCAGACCCCCCCCCCCGCCCCCCCGAGCCACAGCACAGGCCCCTCTGGCCTCCAGCAACAAAGGGGAATCTCCTGATCTGGCCTCACTAGACACAAGGGATTTCCCCTGGATAATTCTCAAGGGTGGGTTGTATGGGGGTATGGATAGTGGAGGGGAGGGACATAGTTGTCCAGGTGGGGTCTGGTTGGGAAGGCAAGCTTCCATTTGGGGAGGGGGCATGGTTTATAATGAGAGCTTTTTTCCTGCAAAATCAGGGGGTCAGGGTCTGGTTTGGGGTGAGGCATTTTTCTAGGCAGGGGATTGGTTATGGAATGGTCGCAGGGTGTACTACTCACCTGGGAGGGGCTATGCTAGGAATGGGAGAGTCTGCTGAAGTGCAAGGGTTCTGGTTTCCCTGTCAAGGCCGCAGATCTTTTCCATCTTGCCAAGGCACCGAAATGCTAGTAATATGACTTCACTTAACACCACCTTTTGAGATGGTGTTAGGTTGCATCCATGCTGTCGGAATTGTGACATGATGATATGCTTTGCCCTAGTAGTCACCAGTAGACAAGCCCAATTTCAACCTTGAACCCACACTCATCCCGTTCAAACCTGCAGTCGTTTTTTTTACTACATTGGTGTTTTTACCATGTGGTGCCCTTTAGCAGGGACCCTAAAGCTGATGGTCCACGCATGATAACACCTGCACTAAGTGCTTATCGCACTTTAGTAAACACACCCCTTAATGTGGCTTAATTTGATTTAACTGTCACTGATTGACTTAATGTTCCTTAGTGCACTTTATATCAATTTAGAAAGCAGTAAAAATTCCTTTTTGCAACGAATGTACGAAACTGACCAAAAAACACCTAAAAATCATGAAAGCTTCATGAAATAAAATGAAGACTAATTTCTGCCTGCCAGTGTGGAATATTCTCCTTCCATGCTGTATAGCAACTGCTTACCTATGGCCTGTACTTAGACCATATGTGCTGCTGAAGGGCATTGCTTACTGTCTTTTTGCTACAGTTCTACTGGGCTTGTTGTTAAGCTCTGTTGAGTTAATGTCAACTCATGGCAACCCTGTAGATAGTTATCCTAAACTGTGTTTGGTCTTCAGTCAGACAGCTAATTGTTGATAAAGTGTCATCCATAGCTCTCTACTGGGCACATGATATATAAAAAGACTAAATACATTTTTCAAATTTGTTACCCTTTTTATCAACACTTAGCTCGAACTGACTGCAACACAGCTTATAGGAATAAAATGGACTATGCAGCAGATAGTTTGAGCTATGTGTTAGTAAAAGGGGGCCCTTGGTTTGACGTAGGGAAGACTAATAAGTGCACAATTTTGAATAAAATATTGGACCATACATAGTACTATTTGATTGATTGATTTACAAATATTTACATACCACAGATCGCGCACATCATCTGCAGTTTACAATAAAAGCATAAGAAATAATAAAACACGTAGACATACTTAGCCCGATTTCGTCCCAGACATCAAAGCCCTCAGTACGTCCAGTCAGAACCGGACATACAGAGGGCATCGTGATTCTGATCCCGTGGGGCACATCTAGCCCCGTGGGATCAGAAATGTGAACAGTCCTGTACGTGCAGGACATGCCCGATTAATTCAGACAGGGCTTTTAAATGGAGCTGCAGCGCCATGGCGTCCGGTTGCCATGGCACCATGGCTCCATTTAAAAGCTGCAATCCCAGCCGCCTGCTCCTGCAGCTAATTCCCCGCAGCCCGACCTCTGATACGGCCATCTTTGGCCAGGGTTGGGCTGCAGGGAATGTCCTCGGCCCCCCATCCGTGCCCTGGGCCCACCAATCCACTATGTTCAGGGAGGTTATTGCACTTCAGAGGTGGAATAGCTTCCCCATATAAGTTGAGAGCTCTGGATGTACAGGGCCGACATTAGAATCAGCCCTGTACATTCAGGACCGGCGACGACCCACCACCTGCCCTAACTCAGCCCCCGATCTGCCCCCTCCCTGCCCCCGTCTAACTTCCCCATTCAACCGGCGGGGAAGTTAGACACCAGCAAGGAGGCCCACGAATAGCAGGGAATGAGGTCTCATTGGGACGTCCATCCCTGCTAGTGGGAGGATAGAATAACCCCCTCTATAAACAGCACATATTCAAAACAACATAACCATGATAAATGAGTTAAGGACTATCAAGCAAAAACATTAAAACAACTGTTTGGTCAGTGATTTACACCCTCATCCAACCTAATAGAGCCTAATCAAGGAGAACTAATAGCTTGATTGAAAAAAATAAGCTTTTAATTTTTTAAAAAATCCTGTAGGTTCATATTAATTCTTATTTAAAAGGAGGGAAGCCGAAACAGAAAGCATCCAATTTGAAATTTGTATACCCTGAACACCAGAAGGCAATGGGCACACCAACATATTACTTCCACTAGACAGCAGTGCCCGTGACAGATGATTCAATTTCCAAGGCACAAAGATCAGTATAAAGAGTCCAAGATGCAAGACTTTTAACAATTAATAATAGCACTTTGAATTTAACCTTGAACACTAAAAGTAAAGGGGGTTATTTTAGAAAATCGATTCATGCTTTGGACATCTGAAAATGGACATACAGATATCCAAATCACAGAGTCATCCCCAGGGCTCTTTTTAGAAGCTGGTTCTATAAATGTCCCCAGCACAAGGATGTCCAAGCCATGAAGGGGCATGACGGAGATGGGGACGTCTGGGCAAATTGGACATGCATGCACAATTTCAGAAACAATGAGCATTTCCCATCGTCCATGTCTATTTCTGCTCCAGGGTACGAATAGGCATCAGCAAATCTCCCATTCTGCCATCCAGACACCTGATATCCCCTTTACTTTTCGTGATGATAACAAAAACTGCAAGGAGATGAGGACACTTGTTTTTGGTTTGGCACACTGATGCAAGTCCCCATATGCAAAATAGCTTGCATGGATATGCAGTCAGCCTAGGCTAGACATCCCTGCCCCAAGTGTTTGTTCCGGGGACGTCTATATGGCCGCATGGGCTGCCATCTATTTTGCGGACATCCAAATTGCTAAAATCAGTCCAAAATGTAAACGTCCCTGGCGTTTGTTTTGACGTTTTGCCCTGCATGCACTTTCTGAAATGTCACTTCTAAACTGCAGCTGTGCAAATGAGGAGTAATCTGATCATGCAACCTCACATATTCCTCACATTCCCCCACTCTTTCTTCAGTCTTTCCCCTCCCCTGTAGAGTTCCGCAGGGATCTGTCCTTTCCTCCCTTCCATTCAACTTTTTAACAAGCAGCTTACCAACTATGATCCAGGAATCAGGAGTTACTTCCTACCTACATGCAGACGACATCCTTCTCATTACTCGTGTAGACCCTATTAACCCAGATCTGTATCAGATGAATTCCTGCCTAGGGAAAGTAACCCAATGGCTATCGAATAACTGTCTCCGGCTCAGCCCTGGTAAAACAATAGCTACCTGAATCACAGGCGCGTCTCATGCTCTCTCCATCAGGCCTATTTTGAACGGCTTCCATATTACACTGACTTCCTCTTTTAGATATCTTGCATTATCATTGATTCTGAACTCTCTTTTTCTCAGCAAGTAGACTCTGTAGTGCAGTCTCTCTTCAGTGCTCTCTGTCAGTTCCATGCTATGCGCCCCTACCTTTATCTCCCTACTCAGACCACTGTCATCCTGAGCCACACAATATCTCGGTTGGACTATTGCAACAGTGTCTATGCAGGTCTTCTCGAGTATACTTTCAAACTCCTCCAATCAGTACAAAACATGGCAGTCCACCTCCTTTCTAAAGCTGGTAAATAAGACCAAGTCATGCCACTATTAATACACTACCATTGGCTTCTAAATACAGCATGAATCCAGTACAAAATTCTACTTCTCACGTTTAAAGATTTGCAGGATATCTGTCTTCTCTCATAAATAGCTATTCCCCCTCACGCTCTCTTCTCTCCCTCTATGACAACAGACTTTGCATACTGTCACCACTGAAGGTGAGTTTTCTCTGTCGCCCCTTCCCTTTGGAACAGCATCCCTTCTTGCCTCCGGCTAGCTAATTCATTTAAAAGCTTCAAAACCGCTATAAAATATATCTGTTCAAATTTTTGTTTGATTTACCTCTACAATTGGGTTGAGGATGATAGGGAATACAGTTCCGCCACACCTGGTTGTTTTGTCTTGTGTGCTCTCTCCTATTACTTTCTTAAACCTTTCTCTCTGTGAATTGGCATTCCTCTCTCATTTCATTTAATGCATTTGAAAGATGGTATAGTCAGTTTTAATAAACCATAAACCATCCCATAAGCCACCCCCAAAATCAAACGGGCAGCCGTGTTTTGTACTGTCTGAAGTGATTTCAGATAGGCTGAAGGCATTCCAAATAAGCATGCATTGCAATAATCAAACAGCAATAAACAATTGCTTGAAACCCTAAAATTGTCCACAGATAAGAATTTCTTTAATCGCCTCGATAATCATAGTTTAAGGGTTGATTTCTTACCAAGTTCCAGAATATATGGAAGAAATGCCAATTGATCATTAATTAATATTCCTAAATAACAAACTTAACGTGAGATAGGAAATTACAATCTAATATTCGAATATCAGCAGGAACCTGACTATTTACATCTCGCTGAATAAATATAACCTTAGTATTCATCAAATTCAAATGCAACTCTTGAGACAATAATCAATCTGATACTTTACCAATCGCCTCATCTAGATACAGATAAGTAACAGAAACATCCTTTGCCAAAAGACAAAAGACCATAATATCATCAGCTTCAGCAAAGAGTACATATTGTAGGTGCAATGAACAAAACAAATCACAGCGCGGCTGCATGTAGATACTAACTAGAGCAACAGTCAAAGAGGATCCTCACGGTGCTAGATTAGTAGGCTCCGAGGTTACCAGTATCCGATTCATCCCACACATACCGCACATTTGCCATTACAGAACGGTGTTCCTATTAGGACGGCCTAAAATTAAGCAACCCTGGAGGCATTCCAGAGCTATGGTTGGTGTTAAATTCTTCTGCTGTGTCATAGCAGTAAGCTTATTTTAACCAACTTAGCAGGGCCAACCAGATACTGAGTCTAAAATTAAGTTCAGCTATAATATCCGGATAAAGTTAGTTGGATTTTTTGCCTATATATGCCAGTAAACATACGTAACATGTTGCTTATAAAATTATCCTCCTGTACTAGTAAGTGCGGTAACAAGAGCGTGCATTTTGCACAATTTGGGCGTGGGCCTGTTCGAGGTGCATTTTGGGATGGAATGTGGGCAAAGCTGTGATTTAGCCATGGGCTTACTCTACCGTATGCATGAACATGTGTTGCATTTTGTAAAGATTGTGGGTAGTTTGTGAGTCTGTAGAGCCAAATTTATAAACCTTCAAAAGTAACTACATTATGGGGGTTGTTTTAGAAGCCTAATTCATGATTGTTGCATGGGAATTCCAGCATTAACATATACAAATGATACCGCCATCTAAATGGCAATTTTAGAAAGGACTCTGTTTACTCATGGATGTTCTTGAATATGTGGAAATTGCAAGCGGATATGGTTTGGGTGCAGCCTGTGCAGGTCAAAAAATGTACAAGTTGTTTTCCCATTTCCTAAAGGAAATGCACGTGTATTTTCGATATTGGGCTTTGCAGCTGTTCCCTGGGGCACATAGGTTTTTTTAAAATGTGCTTATTTTGGCCAGTCCTTTACAGTAGGAATAAAGGGAGTTATCCTCAATCTACTTTTATTTTCCACTCTATTCTGAAAACAAATAAAGATTGCAGCCTCTGTATTTCATTAGCGGCATTTCTGGAATCTAATCAATTGCAGGATCCAAGGCAGCATGGTCTTATGAAATGAATCAGATTAATTACTTTGACTGGGTGACCAGAGAGTTGGACCAAGGGAGAGCACTAGATGTGGTGTACTAAGATTTCAGCAAAGCCTCAACATTTATTTATTTATTTATTTATTTCAATTTATTTTTATACAGCCTTTCTATGATTCAAAACGGGTTACATAAGACAAGAGTTTTACAAGGAATGCATGCACACACTGTTTACACTGAAACACAACGTGAATAACATATAAGGAGTATCTAAAACCTTAACTTAAGTGTTAACTAGTATACATAGGGCTGTTGAAAATGTGAATATGATTCCTCATAGGCAACTTATAAATAAATTGAGTGCCCTAGGGATGGATCCTAAAGTGACCGGCAGGGTTGGAAACTGGTTGAATGAGAGGCAGTAAAAGGTACCGGCAAATGGAGATCACTCTGAGGATAAGAACGTCACCAGTGACGTGCCTCAGTGATCAGTGGTTCAATTCTTTTAAACATGTGTTGACATGCTTTGCTTAAGCATAGGCACCTATGGTCAAGGATTCAGCAGTTGTCTGTCTGTATGCATGTTTATTTTCACATGCATAAGCTAACATGCATATGTGAAGCTACTGAAAAGTCACAGTTCAGTCTTCCCCCCCACTGCGATCGGTTCTCTTAAATGGTGGAGCCCCACGGTGGAAGAAATTTGGCTTGATCTTCCTGTTTGAAGTCTTAGGAGAGCTGATCGCGGGTGGGGGGGGGGAGGGTGGACTGCTGTGTTTTTGAGGAGCTGCAATCAGGGACAGGGAAGGGTGAGTGAAAAAGGGACTGAAAGAAGAGAGGAGGCAAGGGAGAGAGAGAGAGAGACTGAGTGAAGTCTGTGGGGGTCACGACATAGAGAGATTTAGGGAAGGATGGTAAGAGGAATATGTGAGAGAGAGAGAGAGAGAAATAGGAGGGGAGTCATGATAGAGAGACACACACATGCAAGCAGCCCCCAACGATCTCGATGAGACATATACACACACACATGCATACACAAAACCCCCGACACTCCTAATGACCACATGCACACATCCACCCCCTATTGCTCCCAATGGCACAAGCACACACCCCCTCAACTCACACATGCAAAGGCAACATATGATTCTCCCCGTGATATCCCACCTAGCCCTGATATCTCTCACACACACACACGTGTGCGTACCCCCAACATTTCCTATGAGACACACATATGAACCTCTTACATGATTGATTCTGGAAATGAGTGAAATGCTTTTTCTAAAACACTGGGGGAATTATGTACGCCGTGAACTCGGTGTCTCAGTTCCAGCCTTGACATCCTATGTGAAATTTGCCTTTACATATACTTGGTTTCCTTTTTTTCTATACTTCAGTGACATGACAATGCTTCTATCTGCATTTGGAATGTGCAGTACAATGACTAGTGGAATTACAGTGCCTTTGACAGTTAATATTATGCTAATCTTTGTTGCAGAAGGGCAAGATTGTAACTGTTATATTGGATAGATTAGTTTCTATAGAGTTTTCGGTTCTAGCAGTTCAATTTTCAGTGGCAATGGTGAGCCTATTTGTCAGCACTTTAAAAAATATGTATATTCAGCGTCGCTATATAGATTGGTGATGACACTGAATATACATATAAGGCAGTCGCTGCCTTCAGCGATACCTCGTACACGTTGAGGATGACATTCCAATAGGACACCTTGTTAAATGAAGCCTATTCTATAAAGACAAATAGGTGCTTACTTGTCTTGATAACATGCTAGTGTAAGTGGAAGAGAAGACACCACAAATTAAGACATGATCACGTACAGCAGCCGTAGAGCTAGTGTAAAAGGCCACACCTACATTTTGTAAGTACACAGATAAATGTTCTCATTTCCCGATGTATTTATTGTTTATATATAACGTGCCACAGAGACCTCTCTGTGTGGTTTATGGCAGAAAAAGGATCATCAGGGTACAAAGTTCCCTGTTAGCCCCTGCCGCTCAAACTCCGCTTGTGTGCACACTCATAGGGAAAGTATATACCATGCAATTAACGTGCGTGATTTTAGGCTGGTCAGTATTTTATAAGAGGACATTGACGCATGCATATGGTCACTTATGCACATAAAATCCTGGCATTTATGCCTATTGTTAGTACCTTGACCTAGGTGCCCCCATATAAAATGACCCGCATAGCAAAGATATTCAGCCACTGCACCTAGAGCTAAGCAGTTCAATTCCTGCTTGCTTACTTTTTTGTACAGAGCTGGTGCAAATGTATGTGGCTTAGTTATAGCTGCTGTTTATGCAGCTTTCAAGGGACTATTTCATAAAGACATATAGATGCCCTTTGACTTTATAAAATTGACTTAAAATAGGTGCCTGTTTGACCTTCCAATCTATAGAACCTGTTATAAAATTACTTTCATCATTATTAACCTATTCTACAGTCTATTATATTGAAAAGGCCCCCCTTTTTTATTTTAAATTGACATTTATGAAGTGGCGAGCCACCAGCACTAGCAAGGCCCTCTTTAAGGATCTAATTCTCTAGGGATTTTTTCCCATTCTGTGTCTATCAGAAAAGACCTTGAAAAATCCAAAGCAGACATGCCGACTTTGTTTTCGGAGCTGCTCATTTTAGAAACGTGTGAATTGTTTTACATTTCTTATGAGTTAATTACATATGAACTCACTAAAGCCTGAGAACAAAGCCTTTTATTTTTTTTTTCTATCTGACATACTCTAATCCTACATGAGTTAGCAGCGGTGCTGACTCTTCATACTGTGCGGAGAACAGTTTCACCAGCAAAGGGTTCACAGATGTGCGGCTCTGTCAGCAGATTTCAAGAACGTTTGCATGTTGTTACTCTGTTCCCTCTTTTAACATTTTTCCCTTGATGTGTTGAGAGTGAAGGGAAAGTGCTCACTCTAAAGACCACAGGACTTCAAAATCTTATTCCCCCATTCCCAGCCATTAAGATTATGCCATGAGTGTTTTTACTCAAAGGTCACAGTCCAATTAAGTTTTAATTTCACAACCGGCCCTGTGAGACTGTTTATTTTCCTGTTTTTGTCCTGCTTGCTCCAAGGAGTGGTGACAAGGGAATATGGAAATGTTCAATTTGAAAAATTAAATGAAAAAAAAAAAAATTCACGGGGCCGGATGAACTCCGTGTCAGTTTGCCAGCACGTCGCTTCCAGTCCCTGAATCCATTGTCGAGGCCCCCCTCCCCATGTGTACATGTGTGATGAGAAAGGGAGCGCTAGTGGGTGTGGTAGCCTGCTTCAGTATAACGGCAGCGAGGTTAAAGACTGACACATCTGCTGAGGAGCAGTTCGCCAATGCTGTTCTCACCTGGGAGATGGAAAATTATAAGCAAGGGGCTGTTGCTGTCACAGCTTTGGCTTTCAGAGAAACCCTCCAGGGCAAACAGGGAAAAGATCAGATCTGGCTGCGGAGCATGAGACTTGGGGTGCCAGTGTGCAAACATTGGGGTATTTCTCAAACTATGCCTGGGTGGGTTTTATGCATAGACTTAGCATCCATTTTCAAAGGCACACATTTCCTTTGTAAATCGACTCCAAGCACATAGGGCTTTGCTATTTTTTGCTGGAACGTTTATGCATGTATACTTATAAGTGTTTACGACCCCCCACCCCCCCAGCACTGCTTTCTGGAAATCCTTATCTATCCATGGGAAAAATTAGGCAAGTAATCGCACTATGCACCTAATTTTATTGGCAGACAGGAGAAGACATTTAAAAAAAAAAGGTCTCCATGAATAAATCTCTGTATGATGTACAGAAGCACTTTTTAAAATTGCCTCCGCTGTTGACTTGGGGGGGGGGGGGGTCATCTTATAATTATAGTGATGAGTTAGCTCCAGGCCCTGGTGGCAGATCCACCATATACAAGGTTCTACAAGAACAGAGTAGTGTTCTGCACACACCCCAAATTCCTCCCAAAGGTGGTGTCGTCTTTCCACCCCATCCAAGAGGTGATCCTCCCCACCTTCTTTCTGCAGCCTCATGCCAGTAAGGAGCAACTAGTACTTCATACACTAGATTGCAAATGGGCCCTGTCATTCTAACTACAGCAGACTCAGGCCCATCAAAAAGCTTCTCAGCTTTTCATGTCTTATGACCCCACTGGGGCTCCTCATGACTAAGTGAACTCTGTTCACTTGGGTGACAGATGTGTTGCCCTCACCTATGAGCGAGCTGGCCTCTCCCTCAAGCACTGGATCACAGTGCCAACCTCCACTCCGTGCTGGTGACGGAAATCTGCAAGGCTACCACATGGTTTTTAATTCATATGTTCACAGCTCACTACTGCCTGGAGAGCGAATCCCGCAGAGATGGTGCCTTTGGCCTGGCAGTACTCCATAATATTCTCGGGGTGTAGGCAATTCCTGCCCTTCAACCCTTCTGTGTTCAGGCTATCAGAGTGATAGTGTCCCTGGACACTAGGGTCTTGCAGAGTCTCTAAAGTGAGGTTATCAAAGGGAATAACGAGTGAGATTATCAAATTTGCAGATGACACAAAACTATTTAAAGTTGTTAAAACCCAAGAGGATTGTGGAAA
Organism: Ichthyophis bannanicus; assembly: GCA_033557465.1. NCBI lineage: Eukaryota > Metazoa > Chordata > Amphibia > Gymnophiona > Ichthyophiidae > Ichthyophis > Ichthyophis bannanicus. The sequence goes on from CM066037.1 coordinate 71,749,001, forward strand.
ACTGCAAGAGGATCTTGATAAATTGGAAGACTGGGCATCAAAATGGCAGATGAAATTTAATGTGGACAAGTGCAAAGTTATGCACCTAAGGAAGAACAACCCAAACTATGGTTACACGATGCAAGGTTACACATTAGGAACCACCACCCAGGAAAAAGATTTAGGCGTCATTGTGGATAACATGTTACAACCCTCGGCCCAGTTTGCAGCGGTGGCCAAGAGAACAAATAGAATGCTAGGTATCATAAGGAAAGGAATGGAAAATAAAACAAAAGATATTATAATGCCTCTATATCGTTCCATGGTGAGACCGCACCTTGAATATTGTGTGCAATTTGGGTCGCCGTATCTTAAAAAGGATATAGCATTATTAGAAAAGGTTCAGAGAAGAGCCACCAAAAGGGTAAAGGGGATGGAAGGATACTCCTATGAGGAAAGGCTAAAAAGGTTAGGGCTCTTTAACCTGGAAAAGAGACGGCTGAGGGGAGATATGATAGAAGTCTATAAATTAATGAACGGAGTGAAACGGGTAAACGTAGATCGATTGTTTACATTATCAGAATATAGAAAGACTAAGGGACATGCAATGAAGCTACAGGGTAAACTATTTAAGACTAATAAAAGAAAATATTTTTTCACTCAACGTGTAATCAAACTCTGGACTTTGTTACTGGAGGATGTAGTAAAGGCTGTTAGTGTAGCTGGGTTTAAAAAAGGTTTGGACAAGTTCCTGGAGGAAAGGTCTATAAATCATTATTAAGAAGGGACCCAGTACAAGCACTGTGGAACCTGTGTCTTTTGGGGAAACTGCTATGTACGTATGACCTAGATTGGCCACTGTTGGAAATAGGATATTGAGCTTGATGGACCTTGGTCTGATCCAGTATGGCATATCTTATGTTCTTATGTTCTTATCTACATGGATAGATAAATAGTGCACCATTGCTTTTCCCTGTGCAGATAGAGGCGAATTTTCAAAATCCTCATCCTTCTGCTTTGAAATTTACTTCAGGGAATTTATGCACATATTTGCACTTATTCTTTGTCATGCACAGATTTTCCATGGTTAACTTACGTGCATGTGCGTTGATTTTCTAAAGTGTGCAAATGCTAACCCCTTCCCAGACCACTTGGGTTAAACGTGCACATGTTTGGGTGTCTATCTGAAGAACAATTTTATAAAAGGCTATTTCAGCTCCTAAAACTCTGTTTTACTGGTGGAATCACCTTTTAAAATGGTTCTTCCTGTGTATGGGGTAATCACATAAATCCTGGTCAGTCCTCATTGTGTGGACCAAGCAAAGCCATTCAATTAACGGATCATACAGTTATCTGATTTATATCATGATAAGCAGCTTTATGTCATGATATTTCTATATCAGCAATATCTACTTAATATTTAATTTTGCAGTGCCCAAGTGTAGTCTTCTTCTTTTTTTTTGGTGGGGAGGGGGAAGAGGGGAGACTGGCAATGTCCCCCCCTGGTCCTTCATCTCAATTAGAATCAGGGCTAGAATTTGAGGCCATGAGTCATTATTCAAAACTATCCAAGATTTTCTCCAGTTTTATATCCTCTCCAGCAAACTTCAGTGGGATCATTGCAGCGTCAGTCATGTACTGGGGGTCGTAACACCAGAGCTTATTCTAGAACTTGCAATAATTTATTTATTTAATTATTTACATTTATAAAGTGCCTAATCACAAAAGTTCAAAGCAGTACAGAAAACATATAACACATCTTAAAATAACATTAAACAAAAATAAAGCACCAAAAGCTTGACAAAACAAATGGCTCTCAATAGCCGACGAAAAGACAATGCATTCAAACATCCACATAACGAGACTGGCAAATGGTTCCATACAGCAGGTACTGCCAAAGAAAAAGCACAGGAGCCATAAACTGCAAACTAAACAGAAATGAAGATGAAAAAAGAAGAGTATCACTCAAGCCCGGGAGAATCAGATGGGAAGAGATATGCCTGGACAATAACTCTGCCAAACAAGCCGCAGACAAACCCAGCCGAAGCTTCAGAGCCACACAAAGAACCTTAAAAACAATCCGCTGTTGAATAGGTAGCCAAGACAATGAATACAGACAAGGAGTAACATGATCAAAATGTGCCTTACCTAAAACGACCTTTGCAGTTGTGTTCTGTGCCAATTGGAGCACCGACAAAGTAGACACGGGCAAGCCCCATAACACCACATTGGCATAATCAAACATTGGTGAAAACATTGCCTGAAACACAGAAAAAAAGTCAGAAGGTGACAACAAAGACCGAAGATGGCGCAAAAGCCAGATCAAAAAGAAGGAATGGTGAACAAGCTTAGCTCCACGAGCTCTCATTCAAGTGTGAATACAATGTCACTCCGAGATAAACAATTTCCTGATGAACAACAACCCTATGCCCATTTAACAAAACCTCCTCAGGGGCAAAAAAGGACCTATCACGGGAGACAAACAAGACCTCTGTCTTCCGAGAATTAATACTTAGCCCATGCTGGGCAAACCATCATGAAATAACCTCCAAACAATGCAAGCGTGGCAAAGAAATGTACCCAGCAGAAACATCAAAAGGCATATATACTAGAAAATTATCAGCGTAAACGTGGTAAAAAAACTCTCCAAAACTCCAAAATAAAGCACACACAGGAGCCATATATAAGTTAAATAGCAAGGCAGACAATGCAGAACCTTGCGGCACACCACAATCAAGAGAAGTCCAATCTGAGACGTCTAAACCTATATGAAAAAAATCAATCTATTAAATAATATACCAACCAATTCAACACTTGCCCTGTGACTCCCAATGAATGGAGGCACTGCAAAAGCAATGTGTGATTAATAGAATCAAAAGCCACAGAAACATCAATTACGATCATCATAACCCCCATTCTCAGCCGATCCAAACTACATCATAGGGTATTAAACAGTGACAGCAGCAAGGTTTCAGCACCAAAACCCTAACAGAAATCATGTTGCTGTGCATCTCACAGGCCATGAGATTCCACCAACACCAACACCAGCCTCTCAAGCAGCTTCACCAGAAAAAGGAGACTCAAAATGGGGCGATACAATGCAGGCGACAATGTGTCAAAAGTACCCCTCTTAATCAAAGGTTGAACAGAAGTCAGCGTAAGAACTGCCGGCACAGTACCTGACCACAGAGAAAGATTCACCATGTCCCTAAAAGATGAGGCACATTCCTCCCAAACGAATCTCATACACCAAACAAGACAGGGATCAAGAGGACCTGTGGAGGGTGATAAAGCTGAACTTACATCCTTTACCTCACACGCTGATACTCCGACCAGGTATCATTCAAAAATGTGGGTGAAGAAGCCAAACAAACAATAGTTAAACAATGTGGTGATGTAGAAACCACACCTTGACCTGTTCTGAGATGCCTAGCAAATGCTTTTCCAGTCAGTTGGCCATGATGTTGTCTTCCATATTTCTTGGCAGAGCCTTGTAAGTATGGTAACAGCTGCATCAGATTGCTGTAATACTTCTATGGGAATGCTATCAATGCCTGGTGCTTTGTTCTTTGAGAAGGCTTTCAATGTTGTTTTAACTTCTTCTTTCATCACCAATGGTTCCCGATCATAAGGTACAGGTTGAAACGGCTGTTGGTCCACTTGATCTTTATCATATAAAAACTCTGTATATTCCTTCCATCTTTTCTTGATCTTCTCAGCATCATTCAACATAGAACCTTGAGCATCTTGTAACATTCCAATTCAAGGCTGGAATTTTTTCTTTAACTCTCGTAGCTTTAGGAAAGCCAATCTTGTTCTTCCTCTAATAGTTTCTGCTTCTATTTCCTTGAATGCGTCATTGTAGTACTTTTCCTTGTCCTGTCTTGCTGCACGTTGGAAATTTTTTATTTAGCTGCATTTATATCCCGCTTTTCACCGGGTCAAAGCGGTTGGGGGATATATTTAACACGAGGGGATATGAGAGACATACACTAATACTTACAGGGAACATGGGCAATGGAGGGTTAAGTGGCTTGCCCAAGACCACAAGGAGCACCTGCGGGACTAGAAACCCCAGTCCTTCCGGCCCAAGATTGCTGTCCTCTAGTGGGATTTGAACCACCGACCTTCCGGCCTGTAGTACCTTGCCACAACCACTAGGCCACTCCTCCCTCTGTTGAGTTCTGTGATTGTCTTTCTTTCTCCTCTGGCTTTAGCTTCTCTGTGTTTCTTAGCAATTTTCAATGTTTCTTCCGTCAACTATTTTGGCCGTTTTTTCTTTTTCACCTTTTGTAGAGACTTCTTGCTTTCTTCCAATACAACCTTCTTGATGTCATTCCATAACTCTTCTGGAGCTCTGTCATTTGTATCTAAAGCAGCAAATAGATTTTTCAGGCAGTCTTTAAATTCCAGTGGTATATTCTCAAGGTCATATTTTGCTGTATTCATGAGTGGTTTGCTCTTTTTCAACTTTAGCTTGAGTTTGCATACTAGTAGTTGATGATCTGTACCACAGTCAGCTCCAGGTTTTGTCTTTGTTGATGTTATAGAGCTTTTCCATCATTGACTTCCACAAATGTAGTCAATTTGATTTTTATACAATCCATTGGGTGAAGTCCATGTGTACAGTCGCTGCTTGTGTTGCTGGAAGAAGGTGTTTGAGATTAATAGATCGTTGGTCTTGCAGAATTCTATCAGTCTTTCTCCAGCTTCATTTCTGTTGCCAAGTCCATATTTTCCAACTACTTTGTCTTCTTCTTTGTTGCCAACCTTTGCATTCAAGTCACCCATGACTATCAGGATATCCTGTTTGCATGTTCTGTCAACTTCAGCTTGTACTTGTTCATAGAACTCTTCAATTTCATTCTCTTCTGCAGCTGTTGTTGGGGCATATACTTGAATTATAGTTGTGTTGATAGGCATTCCTCGTAGACGAATAGAGATTAAGCATTCACTGACTGCATTGTATTTCATTACAGTTCTTGCAAGTTTCTACTTTATTATAAATGCAACACCATTTCTTCTTTGTCTTTCATTTCCAGCATAGTAGACATTGTGATCATCTGATGCAAAGTGCCCGATGTCAGTCCATTTCAGTTCGCTGACACCCAATAGATCAACTTGTACACATTCCATTTCATTCTTGACCACCTCCAACTTCCCTTGGTTCATGCTTCGTACGTTCCATGTTCCAATGTGTAAGACATCTTTACAGCTTCTGACTCTCATTTCATGCGCAGCTACATCAGCAGTCAGACGTCCCGAGGGCTTTGATCCAACCACATCATAAATGCTGGCTTTACTCTGAAAAGTCTTCAGCTCTTCCCCAGTAGCTAGTTGAGTGCCTTCCGACCTGGGGGTCTCATCTTCCAGCACTACAGCACAATTTGTTTTGTTGTAACTATCCATTAGGTTTTCATGGCAAGATACAGAAGTAGATTGCTGGGCCTTTCTTCCACGCAGTTTAAGTTTGGTGTTGCCGTTGTCACAGAAAAGTGATCCTCCGCCGTCAACACTATCCCATTCTGCTGCTGCCCAGATGGGAGGTTTGTCTTGGTCTGGCACCTCAGCTGAGACCTGTTCGTCTTGGGAGACCCTGCCAGTAGTTAAACTACCAGTTTAGCTCTCAGCATCACTGAAGCACACAAGCCCTCACAGCACGACAAACTGCAAACCAAGTGAGGGGTATATGGCATTAGACAGCCCATAACTGCAGAACCCTTGAATAACTGGAATAATGAGGTCTGAATTTGGCCACTAGGTGTTACCCTTAAGCAATAAAACCCTGCCTCTCCCCCCGCCCCACACCCCCCCTCCCCCAGGGGCATGACAGGGTACTACACTGTCCCTGAGCCACCAGTCTGGGTTCTCAGGCACAGTTTTCTAACTCATCCAGGCCCGGTTTCAATGAACATTTTATGCAATTATATTTGTGTACGTTGGCCCAAGAACTGAGTTCATTTGCATCCTTTAGGTACCTGAAAAACAGACCTAGTTGAGATTGAAAGAAAATTTAAAGACCACTGATTTTATCAATTCTTTGTAACCTGTGAGTTTTATTTGTTGTGTGTTTTTAGCAGTTTCCTCCTAGTTCTTTGGGCTTCCATTTCAAGCAAAATTGACTTCTATGAGGCTATGGCCCTATGCATTGTCATTGGCAATTAACCAGGGAATCCCCCTTATAATTTTATAGCTTCCCTAGCAGATCCATTGCAAAGATTTATTTATTTATTTAAAGTCTCTTTTATACCGCGCTATTGACATCAGCGCGGTTTACAGTGAACATTAAACTACACATCTCAGCTTGCTGATTTGTGTTTACAATAAACAGGTATCATAACTTGTTCTTCACTAGGAATCACGAACCACAGCATTCTTCAAACCTAATACATGTGCATTGCAGAACCAGTGTCTGCTAAGCACGTCTAAAATAACATAAGCTAAAATCAATGAGGCCAATATTGAAAGCTCTTATCCGGCCGGACAACGGGAGGCGAGCAAGTTAAGGGTACAGACCGCAATATTCAGCGGAACTATCTAGCTAGTGCTATTGATTCTCTCCACAGACCACCTTGACACTCTCCCATTTGTGCAGCAGGGATCCATGAGTGGAGCGAGAGTGGTAATGGCACTAACCAGGTAAGTGCCAACATTTACCCAATTAACACAATTTTTCAGTGACCCCTGTCCAGACAACTTAGACCGCATGAAAAGCTGGCCTAAGTTGCAATCCAGAAAGGGACCGGCTGAAAATCATGCTAACCGGGTAACAGTTCTTACCAGATTAAAGCCACTAAGTCCAGATATTCAGTGGTACCGCCACTGAATATCTTGCCGATATTTAAGAACCACAGCTGACAGGCAGAAGTGATTCCTTTTCAAGCTTCCTCTACTTTAGATGTGTCAGCTTTTATAGAGTCTACCTCGGATGATATTCCCTCTCGGGCCACGTTGTTGGTCGCCTTACTTTCTGAGATAGATAAAGATAAAATTATGAGAGCTTACTTTAAGAAGAAATCGGAGAAGTTCTGTGGTCAAATTGTCCAGATGTTCCCAGATGTGTCCAGGGCCACACAGGTGCGGCGTAAATCCTTTTTAGATTTGCGTCCACGGGTATTGGCCCTGGGAGCGGTTTTCCATCTTAAATTTCCCTGTAAATGTGTGATATTACATCAGGGTGCAAGATATGTCTTTTTTGAATCTGCTCAGTTGTTAGATTTCCTAGATATTAAGGGAGTATAAGTATGTACCAGGGATCGATGATAGTTTGATAGTATTATATGTTTGTTGTTTTGATTTTAGATTTCTTGTTTAAATTTTGACGCACCCCCCTTGATGTGGTTGCTCACTTTATTTCCTTTGGTGTTTGAAGATTGGATGGGAATTGAGTTGTTGTTTTGTTTCCTGTATGTATAAAAAAAAATTTTATAAATAAAAAAAAAAAAAAAAAAAAAGAACCACAGCTGACAACCATGGCATTTAAACATCAGCATTTTTGAATATCAGCCAGAATGGTTGTATTCTCTTGCAGTAATACCCATAAAAAGCTGCTTTTAATAAGAAAGCAGCTCACTGAAAGGAGTGAAAAAGTCAACATATCTGCATTTAGCAAGAGATATTTTAAGTAGCTTGCAAGCAATTATTTTATTGGGTGGATATATGTTTCAGGCTAAGCAAGGCCACATGAAAAAAACCAGCTCCCTTTTAGTGGCTAAGCCAAATAAATAGCTGAACTCCCAGCAGTGATGGGGTTAAAGAGGCTGAATTAAACTGCCCTCTCCTGGGGATGACTGTTGTTTACAGTGTATGTTTAAAATAATATTCTTGGCTAGTCAGGCCTTCCCTCAGGATTATGCAATTACGGTGGTAACAGAGGATTAATTAAAGTCTCTCTCATAGGTGATGCTGGAGCTCTTAGATTGACCAAAGGGAGATGCGTTTCCAGCTCAGCACAGAGGTGAACAGACCAGATCTGTTCACAGTAATTAGCTACACACATGGGCAGGATTGAGCTTTTTTGCCTCATTTATCTGTTTTTTTATTAATATTTTAATTTCTTTTATATAGGGAAGGCGCTTTGGCTCCTGTTTAAGTATGAGGAATGAATTAGGAAGACCAGGCTTTGCAAACCAAAAATCAATTGATAAGAAATTTATTCCAATCCAGTGTCAAGTAAGCTCTTTATTACTGACAAGTGGTCATATGCCTCCAATTTTTGTTTTAATTTCATCCAACAGGTAAAATGTTATTTATTTATTTCTCTATTTATTTCATATACTGCTGATTCAAATAATTAACACTCTGCGGTGTGCAATATGAAATCGACATAGAATTAGTTCATACACACTACAAGTAACAAATTCACGTTAGTGCTAAAAACACATTTCAAACTACATCAATAAAACATCTAAGACAGAATACATGCACGTTACCCACTACCTATCCCACGCCATAAGCATCAGCCCCTATCCTACAGTTCATATACTTCTTCTATCCCTCGGCCCAAACCCACCCTTCCCAAATCTTCATCCCAACCTTTGTTATTCCTTTGCAACCTTTATTCAACTGTCTGCAGAAATTTCAGTTCTCATTAATTTATTCAATATTCTGTCCCCATCCTTATTGCCTCAATTAAGTGAGGCCAATGAGGAAAAGGACAGAAAACAAAATCTTAGTTGATGATTCTATCATTAAGCATGTAGATAGCTGGGTGGCTGGTGGCATAAGGTTCGCCTAGTCACATGCCAGCCTGGTGCAAAGGTGACAGACCTCACATTTAATCTAGGTAGGATTTTAGACAGTGCTTTGGAGCAGCTGTTATCCTGGTACGTGCTGGTACTAATGACATAGGAAGATGTGGAAGGGATGTTCTTTGAAACCAAATTTAAGCTTTTAGACAGAAAGTTGAAATCCAGGACCCTCAGGGTAGCATTCTCAGAAATGCTTCCTGTTCCAAGAGCCAGGCAGGGCTCTAGAGCCTCAATGTATGGATGACATGATGGTGCAGGAGGGGGGAAGTTTTAGATTTATTAGGAACTGGGCTTCGCCTTAACCGGTGTAGCACTATGCTGCTGGCACAGGGATTGCAGGACCCATGACAAGTGCAAGGGGAAGTCAAAGCAAGTAAATGCTCTGTCTCCTTGATTGCTGCCCATTGCCTCACCTCTCGAGGCCTAGATCTTCCGCTCCCCCCCCCCCACCTGTGTCCATTGCTGGTTCCCCAGATGTACCAATCCATGGCACCAATAATGTAAAAGACCTGAACCCCCCTTCAGTACCAAACCCCCCTCCCCTCAGACAGCCCCCAATCCCTATTGGGACCTGCCCAAGGGGATCGGGGAACCCCGGCGACAAGTTACTACCAAGCTAGCCAGTTGCCCCCCCCCCTCCATTACCTAAGAGACCCTATCTAGCCAGTTGGCCCCCTCCATCCCTCCTGCTTGCCACCACCCCCTGAACAATAATGCAAGCCTGGCTAGCCAGTTGTCAGAAGGAAGCCTCCTCAGGGCCCCCAACCTCCACCCCTTACCTGTCCAATAGATAGTGGTCTAGTGCTGCTAAATATCCCCAGGTGCTACCGCTAGGTGCTCCAATGCTAGGCGGCTAGCATCAGGGTATTCTGGGGGGGGGGGGGGAGAAGGGGTGGCACCCAGGCAATGGCGATATTCAGCTGCTGCCTGGTTATCCCTCATGGTGAAAGGCTATAAGGGCCACCCTAATTTTCACCACCAAAGCTACCTGGGCATTAAATAAATATTGCTGCTGCATGGCTACCCTCTGTGCTGTCTAGCTGGCTGGATATGACCCTGGCATTGAATATCCAGGTCTAAGCTAGCTGCTTTGCAATAGCTAGATGCTGCTGCTGAATACTGAACCCAGTATTCAAAAGGACTTGTCTAATTTGCAGGACCTGCTAACTAGATAAGTCCTGGTGAGAGGGGTATTCAGCGGCACTATCCAGATAATCTTTCCAAATATTTCTTCTATCTCGGCACTCTTCAGAAAGTGCCTAGGTGGTTTGTGGGTAGAAGTGGTACAGGGCCGGCATTTATCCGGATAATAGCTATGTTTAACACCGCTATCTAGATAACAATCCATGTAACTTAGGACAGGACAGCAATAAACTGTCGTGGGTGCTATGTGGACTTCCAATCTGGATAGCAGGTGAATGTCGCTGCATTGGTATCCAGATATTGGCTTTGAGTATCTGAATATTTTTACTCAGAGCTGCTGGTGATTAAAAAAAGCACTGATTGCCACAGGTTGAAGATCACACTGTCTTTTTCTGTTCCAGTGGCCATTGTGGAATCCTCTGCTGACCTACATGAGCAGGGGAACTAAGTTCTGTTTTTTTTTTTTATAAGTACTATTAAGTCAATGCTGACTCCTGGCAACCCAGCAGCCTCTGGATTTTCTTGGCAAGGTATGTCTAGAAGTAGATTACCAAGCCCTTTTTTTCCCCAAGGCAATGGAAGGTAAAGTGACTTGCCCAAGATCACAAGGAATGCCAGTGGAAATCAAACTCAGATCTCATGGGTTCTAGGCTGGTGCGCTAACCACTAGACTACTCCTCCACTCCAAAAATAGAAATTTCAGGAAGATGAGTTTCTATATCCTGATTTCATCATACTTTTGCAATGAAAAATAAAACATTAGAAAGCTGGCAGATAAACAGAGTAGTGTCCGGCTGCCTGCAGACAAATATAAATGTATGCCAAAAATTAAATAACTAGTTTTTACAGTAGTCAAGCCTTCAATAATGTTCAGAGTAGATCAAAGAATTTACTGTCAGGTCAATGGAGTATTGGATTTTCTCTTTTTATTATGCTTGAGAAAGCATTAATTTTATTCTCATTAGCAGGTAGTTTGCAGTTTTATTATGGGTCACTGCCGATATCAGTATGGAAAAATAATCAGGAAAAAGACACTGCTCTTTGTTTTAATAAATCCAATTAAACATATAGGGATCTCAAAGCAAGAGTTTCATTGCAGTGGATGGACGTTGGACATCACAGGGGCATATGTTGCACAGCCTTCTCCAAGGATCTCTGTAGATGCGGTTGGATGCCTTCTCGGCAATACTTGAGATAGTCCAGTTCTGTACTTCCACGGGGCTGTATCCACTCTTCCATGGAATGGTACCAATTTATGACAAGTGACCCATACACAATATTTTAAAACATGAAATACACTCAAACCAAATCCTTATGGAGGTATTTGAAGTATGGGGGTTATTTTAGAAGCCCTATTTGTAAGTTGGGCATCTTAACACAGGCATGTAGACATCCTCAGAACCATTTTAGAAAGCCAGGTATATAGACGTTCCCGGCACGAGAACATTCATGTAGCAATGGGATGCTGGTGGAAGTGTGTTCTGGGCAGAGCAAGAGAGATACATATTGCAGGGCAATTTCAGAACAACATAAGCACACCTGGCCCTAGCTGTTGAGGTGTCCATGCCTATACCTGCTCCAAAGCATGAATAAGCTGCAGAAAAGTGTTTGTTTCATGGCTGCAGGGGGGAGAACAAAATAGGCTTACATCACAATGGTTAATATTTCCTGGCCGGAGAAACCTGCATGTAAATATATACTCCAAACATATTACTGACCCCCTCATATCTTAAATATCAAAATATCAACAGCCTAAATGAAAGATACATTCTAAATAACCGTACAGGCGAGAGAGAACAGGAAAACTAAGCAAAGGGTACCGGAGAGATGTCTGTCTACTAACCATGAGAATCTCCTACCCTACCCACTAAGGTAGTAAGGGCTGGCATCAGTGAAGGTGGATAGAGTTGCACTTGCAAAATATTTACGCTGCAACTATCTAATAGTTAAACCCCACCATTTCAATCATCAGTCTCCAACCAGTTTTTTCTATAAATTTTAAATGCATCTAAAACTCCCAATAAAACTTAGCAGGTGCTTAATAATGCCCAGTCCTCAGGACTGAGGACTGGGTATTATCCAGCACCTGCTGTTGTTCCTTGTTTCTGTTCCTTGTTTCTGTCCTCTCTCGCCTGTACGGTTATTTAGAATGTATCTTTCATTTAGGCTCTTGAAATTTTGCTATTTAAGATATGAGGGGGGCAGTAATATGTTTGGAGTATATATTTACATGCAGGTTTCTCCGGACAGGAAATATTAACCATTGTGATGTAAGCCTATTTTGTTCTCCCCCCTGTAGCCATGAAAGCTACATGAAGTACGACCTTACTGCTTATCTTGCTGAATAGTCGTTGACTCGAGTTTCGCCTTTCATTATAGGCTGCCTCAGGACAAAGTCAAAGTCTAACCTGGATGTCCTTGCTGGATGGAGGGGGAGCGTTTGGCGGAGCTCCAGAAGTTGGAAATCTCCGAAGTTCCTGAGGGTGCCTCCTCGAAGCAGGTGTTTGTGGTTTTTGCAGCTGGGAGTGGAGCCATAGGGTTTTTACTCAAGGGATTTTCTCCCACTGTGCAGGTGAAGACCAGTACCCCGACGGCTCCATGGTTTGGTAGGCTGGAAAGACCAGCATTGGTTACAAGATAGCTTATGGGAGGCTATCTCTTCACTTCAGCAAGTCCTTCTACCTTTGTTGTGAACTTCATCTCAAGAACTCACGTCTGTTAAAGAATGGTGTATGTCGGTGGAGGCAGATATGGCTCAGCACTCTGTACGGATGACCCGACTGGAAACCTAGGTTAAAGAACTTCAGGCTCTTGGAGGAGCTCATATCAGGGAGCGGTTGATCCAGGCACGGAAGATCAAATTTATGGATAATTAACTATGGTGGAATAACTTGAGGTTCTTTAATTTTCTCCAGTCACCTTTGATGCCACCGTCAGACTTAGGGGCATGTTTACTAAACATTCCTAACGTGCGGGGCCGCGGTAGTGTGCCTGTGCCATATAAGGAGTGGGCGGTTCAGGCCGAAAAAGGAAAAAAAAAGACCGTATGTGTGCGCGTCGCGTTAATGTGTGGGGCCCACATTAGCGCGTGGGAAGGCTAAGTGGGGCGCAGCTGTGCATATATGGGAATAGAGCCATAGCACAACGGTGAAGACAATAACCAATGGTGCAGAAGCCACAGGTTCAATCCCCCAGTGTGCAGCCCAAAAAGGCTGGCTGAGGCACCACCTTGAATGTGGAAATGTGTGTCAGGAGGCAAAATAATTTTGGGGCGGCATAAGGTGGCGCACTCTTCATTTTGGGGCGGCATAAGGCGGCGCACTGTTCATTGTGGGGCGGCATAAGGCGGCGCACTGTTCATATTGGGGCAGCATAAGGCAGCGCACTGTTCATTGTGGGGCGGCATAAGGTGGCGCACTGTTCATTGTGGGCAGCAGGATGCGGCGCGCTGATGGCCACAAGGCGGCGCGCTGATGCTAAAGCAAAGGAACACAGCCACAGCACAATGGTTAAGACACTGACCTAATGGTGCAGGGATCAGTGGTTCAATCCCTCACAATGCCCATTGAAAAAGGCTAGCTGAGGCAGTATATTTTATGTTGTGGAGTGCTTTAGGAGGCTTTTTAATTCTATTTGGTGATAACTACTAGCAAACGCACTCTCACAGCATGTTAACATAAGGCGGACCATAAGGCACATGTTACAGTGCACCGTCCGCCAAGGCACCCTAGAATGTCCCCTATAGGGCAGCATGTATGTTGCGACACAGGATAATGTATAGTGCACCCTATATGGATGCCAACCATAAAGTGCCCTATAGGGCGCCCAATAAAGCACCCTCAGAGGCACCTTATGGGTACAGTACGCTGAGGGTGTTATTGCAGGCATCAACATATGTACAGTAAATGTAAAAAATGCTTTGGAAAACCCTATCACAGAACTCCACTGTGGGTATGAACCCATGACCTCTGGCTGCACAGGCAGCAGCGTAACCATTGGGCTACACCTGTAAGCAAGCTCTTGCCTGGCTGCAGATAGCCTGCACGTCACATCACAGACAGTCTGCTTGTGTAAACAGGATAGGGTTAGGCTACCCGTACCCATGATGCACTGCACATGCAAATCAGCTGTCCACAGATGCACACAAGATGGGAACTGCACTCCTAAAGCTACCCGGCCTGGTAGGGGGAGGTGTCCTTGTGCACCCACACAGCACCTCGGCCTGGTAGGGTGTCCTGAGTGGGTGGACAAATGGCAAAGAGTAGTTAAACACCATCACATTGTGCGGTTACTATGCCCACCCTGAGTGTGTGATGATGCGCCCAGGCCCAGGTGCACAACACCTTGCATGGCTGAATGCGGCCATGCCAGAGCTCCAAAGCAGCAATAACCTGTGAAATAGGTAGGTGCTGCATAAACATCTTGGAGATCGCTGTCTGCCACAGTTAGTGGAACAACAACACCACCACCCCCCCCCCTGGATAAAACAGGGTCTCCCACCAACAGATCCCCATACTATCCTCTTTTCTCCCCCCCATGGCAGTAGAGCCAACCATCAACCCCAGTCCTGCTGGGGAAGTAGACACCCCCCACAGGGCAGTCCAAGCAGCTCCACACATCCATAACACAATATCAGACAGACATTAGGCCTGGATATTCATAGATGCACCCCACCACTATCTGATATTCTCCTGCAGCATGCCATCTGTCACTGCACCCTGCAAGGCACTCCATCAAGACACATACCATCTGTGCTCAGTCTGCTGGTTGGTCCTGATGGAAATGCATGCACCCACAACTGGGGTGGCAGCACACAGAAGCAGATAAGTCAATGAAAAGGCCCCAACAGGAAACCCATATATATCACACAAGAGAAACACAGTACAGCACTATGGGTGTGCCTAGCCATGCTGCCATCACTGCACACTCAGGGTGAGAGTGATCCCCCAGCAGCACATACAGAGGTCCCACTGTCTCTGTAGGTGGTGGCCAGGCACTACCATGTCCCTGCCAGTGCCCTATGCCCTGTGCAGCTGCATCCTAGTCAGCCCACCCTGTCTGAGATATACCATGGTCCCTTGCTACTCATTATGCACATTAGCAGGCCAATACTGGCAGTGTGGGCTGTGGAAGGGGCTTGCAGCCAGCACCCACTGTATAAACCAGAGCTACTCAATTCCAGTCCTGGTGGCCCGCAACCCTGCAGGTTTTTGGGATATCCCTAATGATATGCATGAGATATATATGCATTAGAGATAGCCTGCCAACCTGACTGGTGTTTGGCCCTCCAGGGCTGGATTTGGAGACCCCTGCCTTACACCTCTGTCATTTAAGATTGTAAGTGGGCAAGGTGCAGATGTCCAAGACATCAAAAAGGTTAGAATTTGTCACATTCCTCCTTGCTTCTCACCACCACCAAAATATTGTCTATTAGACAACTTTTTGGTGGTGTTGAGAATCTAGGAGGAATGTGACACATTCTATCTACCCTTTTGATGTCTAGAACATCTGTACCTTGCCCACTCACAATCTTAAATGACAGAGGTGTAAGGCAAGAGTCTCCAAATCCAGCCCTGGAGGACCACAAACCAGTCAGCTACATCTACATGCCATGGGGGTGGTGCATAGATATACAGCACAGGCATTTGTATGAGTGGCAGCATGGAACCTGACTGGTGTGTGGCACACCAGGAATGCATTTGGGAGAGTCTGTTCATGGTGTCTGTGCTCAGTAGGGTAAAAGATAGACGTATTACCATTGCATATGTCCTCGACACGAAAGGTGTGTCCTTACTATCACTGTGTAGGTGTGGGAAAAATATGTGGCTAGGATTGGTGGAAGTGCCAGCTGGGCTTTGAACCTGTGACCTTCTGTTCTTGCATGCACTCTCTGTGTGCACTGCACCACCCTGTAGCCACAGATTGGCTGGTTTCCCTGGAACGTCCATGACTGTGGATCCGGCAGGGCCTGTCTGTTGCAGTGGACTGTGCCAGCCTGCAAATGGCTAGGCCTCTGTCTTCTGTGGCTAGCAGCCACTGCCCCCTGCACCACATGTACTCGTCCGCCAACATGCTGGCATGAGCTTCTCTCAGAAACAGCAGATGACCAGATTGCAATGTGGCAGTATGGGACTGCATTTGGGGGATTTGGCTATAGGTAATGCCCATTGTTGTTGTGTTTTTGCAGTGTTGTGTAAAATATGGGTGTTTTCCCCATGCTTATGTTCCCTGCAATACAGGGGTGTCTGCGCTATCTTTGTTTAGTGGTGGGTAAAATATAGGGGCTGGGCTGGGCTGGCATGTGCCCCAGCTGGGATTTGAACCTCTGACCCTCTGGCCACTATGGCCACAGAGACAATGCAGCCCCTGGAGGTAGTATACCTGGCAGGATGGAGTCACAAACCCTGCTCTACGCATTTTTACTGTGGGCACATGCACCCTGTCTGGTGACAAACATGCACATAAACCCCGGAAATGACCACAGACACTGGGGGACAATATATCACCACGCTGGGCAAAAGTGATATTAATGGGCAACCATAGCAAACACTCCCAGGAAAGCTCCAAAAAGGACATTTGTTTTGGATGAGTCTCCGCTCCGTAGACTCTTCCAATATTCATTTCTTCTTTCTGGAGCTTTCCTGGGTGTGTTTTCTATATTTGCCCATTACTATAAATGTTCCCCAGCTGCATTACTATTTGTGATATTTTTGTTGTGGTCACTTTCTATTTTTATTTTCACTTTTGTGCTGTGCACATGTATCACACTGCTCACGTTTTGCAGGATTCCCCAGTTTTGCTGTACATTGCTGACGGAAATGGTTTCTCTTCCCTTTAAATTCCCTCTACAGCGAGTGTTTCACTCGCGGTAGTTTTGCTTTGGGATTCGGCCCCAATAATGTGCGGGGAGCCTCTCCCCTCCCCTTCCCCGCCCATTAAACCCATCTCTCCGCCCCTCAGGAACCTTCCTCCGCCCTCCGTTAGCTGTTCCACGCCTCTATCGGACATTTGCGGGCCCGTACTTGTGCGGGGCCCGTTATTGTGCCGCGCACCTGTGCGGGGGTGACACGCACGATTGCGGGGCATTTAAGTGCTCTTAAGTACCGCTTTTAGTGCGCTATTTTGCGGCGCGCAAATTAGCGTTTTTTAGTAAACATGCCCCTTAGTGTATAAGTTCTTCATAGATGTCTTGCGAATGCTGGTTGAGTCCTTGCCCCCTATTGTGAGGACACAGTATGTTACAGTTATGTCATTTGCCTTGGGCATGGATGTGGACTCTGGGGGGCTTCCAGCCCTGGGCAATTGAATCTTTCAGGCTTTTTGGAAAGCTCCCTGGAGGTGGTGACTAGTTGGGCCACTTTGTTAGTGGGCTTTGCCTTCGAGTCGACTGCAACTCTGTCCTATGATTATATTTGCAGAATATGTCTGCTTCTCTGTTTATGGGGTCAAAATGTCTATATTTCCTGATTTGGCTAGAGACACTCAGAAAAGATGGAGGGACTTTCTGGCTTTGCGCCAGCGAGCCTCTGCTCTGAGTGCACAATTTAGATTAAAATACCCATGTAAGTGTATTATTTTGTATCATTCTAAGCAATTTCTTTTGTTTGAACCTCAACAACTTATTCCGTTTTTGCAAGATAGGGAAAATTTTGTGGAGGAATGAGCTTCCTTTACCGGCTGCTATGTTATCTATCATGCTCTTGGTGATATTATTTTTTTCTTAGTACCTTGTTTAGTACTTTTCTGTTTTTTCTGATGCTTAGATTCTTATTGTGTTTTTTATTGTGGTCTAATTCTACATAACTTGTTTCTTTGTTTCAGTACTGGATAATGTAATTTTCTATTATTTCTATTTTCAGAAGTTTTCTGGATATGATTGTTAAAATGTTATAAATAAAATTTTTTTAAAAAAAATGCCCAATGAACATCAAAGCTCATCATATGCCTAGGCTTTTTTTCTTTCTTTTTTTTTTTTACTCTGTGCTTATCATATCAGAAGCATGTGTATCTTAGTGGCTATTCCCGGGTGAACTTGGATTTCAAAAGTATAATTGCTTCAGGATGAGACACAGTGTAACAGGATCTAGTTTTGTGTAGGTTTGACCATGATTTTCTATTTGTGAAGATAATTAGCCACACATTTTCAAGAAAGCACCACTGTTGCATCAGAAGCCCAATGGGCCAGCTAGTTCTAATTAGCCAATTATGTACCTGTTACTATTCAGTTATTCCTAAACTTACTGGACTTTCTTAATGACCCTGGAAGCTGACATGCTATGCCAGGTAGCACTGATTCACAGAATTATGATATATTTTCAGGGAATTTGGGTGGTAAGGAGCTCAATACAGGATCTTGGGTTACACATCTGGAGAATATTAGCTTATTCATTATCAACTAAGAATGCATAGAAATTAAAGAAAGCTAACGAATACCTGCTAATTTTTATCTCTGATTTATGTTTGTATCAATCCTTGCTGATACCATTCTGCAAGACTGGCCTGGTGCCAGCCCTCTGCTTTCCAAGCAATACCGTGATGCATATTGCTGACATCAGAGCTCAGCTGAAATGCATGAAGAACAACCGAAGGGACAAATACTCTTTCTTTCTTATTATTGGGACAGCTTGACCTACTCTTGCAGACTTGGTTATAGTGGTGCAGTTTTCAAGATATTTTAAGGGCATGGTGACAAAATATGTGTGCATAGAGAATCTCCCTTCTGATGCATTGTCCTGCCCAAAGCCCTCTCTTCTTAAAATCGGCTCAGCTCCAGGTTTTCCATTACTGCTGTTGCACCGCCCTGCCTCTCTACAGACTTTGGCCTTGGAGGCGGTATAGCAAGCTATCTTCATCTTATAGTTATTCAACACTAATTGTTGGGGTGAATAACTTTTATGATATGCCTTCTACATTGCATAACAAGTCCTTTCTCACATTTCTAACAGATCATAACTTAATTCAGCATCTAACCTCTGCCACTCACCTAGCAGGTCATACCCTGTACCTTATCGCTACTCACCAGGGTTTTAAGTTGTCCCCATCTAATATATGCACAACGTCTTTGCCTTGGATGGACCATTTCCTCTTAATTTTTGACCTTCATCCGCCTAACAAGGGTTCTCTTCTTGATATTGATATCATCCCAACCATTACCCTTCGGAAAATTATCCCCACTACTCTTGCTGTCTTTCCCCGGTGGATGTTCTGTTCAGCTCCGACTACAAGGCCTTCCACTTGAAGAGCAATCTAAACTCTGGTAGAACACTCTTTTTCAGACCCTGGATTCGCAAGCACCACAGCAAGTATATCTGTGTTACAACAGAAAATCCCATCCTTGGCTCCATGCATGCTTATACAGTCCCTTCTGAAATAACAAACTAGGTCTGCTGAAAGGGCTTGGAGAAAGCAGACTTCCATCTCACTCTCCCTGTTCTCAAGTCCAGCTAGCAACAAAAGTTTACTTTACTACAATGACAAACAACTCCTCAAAATCCATTTGTGCTGCAGTTTACCAGCTTACCTCACTCAAAGACAAGGTATCTAATTATCTCTTGCAAGGCAATTCACCAAATTCATTTGCTCTTTCAAGTTAAAATTCTAGATATAGGTCACGCTCTCCCATTGTATCCTGCATTTATCTCTCCGGATCCCACGGTTGCTTCTGCTATGTCTTATACATGCCTAGTCCTCCTTTGCTCTGGTCTCTGTCACAGCACTATCTAAGCTATTGCACTCCACTTAGAAAATTACCTGCTTGTTTGACTATAGCCTATCCAGGTGGCTCAAAGAACCGCAACTGAGGCTGATATCAATTATCCATTCTCAAATTAGCTTCAGTATTTCCACAGGTCAAGTCCTAGATTTATGGAAAAAGACTCTGATTTGACCCATCATAAGGGATCACCAAGCAGACTTCTCTGATCCAGTCCTATTTCAAATCTGCTATTCCTCTTTAAACTTACTGAGCTCTCGATCTTTAACCAACTCGCTGACCATACTGAGCACACTAATTCACTTCACCCCCAACAATATGGTTTCCATCCCTATCATAGCACTGAAACCATTAACATAACATAACATAAGAACATAAGATATGCCATACTGGGTCAGACCAAGGTCCATCAAGCCCAGTATCCTGTTTCCAACAGTTGCCAATCTAGGTCATACGTACCTAGCAGTTTCCCCAAAAGACACAGGTTCCGCAATGCTTGTACTGGGTCAAGCATTGATATACTGGGTCCCTTCTTAATAATGGTTTATGGACCTTTCTTCCAGGAACTTGTCCAAACCTTTTTTAATCCCAGCTACACTAACAGCCTTTACTACATCCTCTGGTAACCAATTCCAGAGTTTGATTACACGTTGATGAAAAAATATTTTCTTTTATTAGTCTTAAATAGTTTACCCTGTAGCGTCATTGCATGTCCCCTAGTCTTTCTATATTCTGATAACGTAAACAATCGATCTACGTTTACCCGTTCCACTCCGTTCATTAATTTATAGACTTCTATCATATCTCCCCTCAGCCGTCTCTTTTTGGCCTTTCTTCATAGGAGCATCCTTCCATCCCCTTTACCATTTTGGTGGCTCTTCTCTGAACCTTTTCTAATAACGCTATATCCTTTTTAAGATACGGCGACCAGAATTGCACACAATATTCAAGGTGCGGTCTCACCATGGAACGATATAGAGGCATTATAATATCTTTTATTTTATTATTTCATTCCTTTCCTTATGATACCTAGCATTCTATTTGCTCTCTGGGCCGCCGCTACACACTGGGCCGAGGATTTTAACATATTATACACAATGATGCCTAAATCTTTTTCCTGGGTGGTGATTCCTAATGTGGAACCTTGCATCATGTAACCATAGTTTGGGTTGTTCTTCCCTAGGTGCATAACTTTGCACTTGTCCACATTAAATTTCATCTGCCATTTGGATGCCCTGTCTTCCAATTTATCAAGATCCTCTTGCAATTTTCCACAATCCTCTTGGGTTTTAACAACTTTAAATAGTTTTGTGTCATCTGCAAATGTGATAACCTCACTCGTTATTCCACTTTCCAGGTCATTTATGAATATGTCAAAAAGCAGTGGACCCAGCACAGATCCCTGGGGTACACCACTATTCAACTTTCTCCATTGGGAAAATTGGCCATTTAGCCCTACCCTCTGCTTTCTATCTTTTAACCAGTTCCTGATCCACAATAGTACACTGCTTCCTATCCCATGACTCTTTAGTTTTGCCAAAAGACTCTGATGAGGGACCTTGTCAAATGCTTTCTGAAAGTCCAGATACACTATATCAACTGACTCACCTTTGTCCACCTGTTTATTCACACCTTCAAAAAAACATAACACATTAGTAAAACAAGATCTTCCTTGTCTAAAGCCATGTTGGCTGTCTCCCATTAGGCCATGACTATCTACATGCTGAGTAATTTTATTCTTTATGATGGTTTCTACCATTTTTACTGGTACTGACATCAGGCTCACCGGTCTGTAGTTTCCCGGATCACCCCTGGAACCCTTTTTAAAAATTGGTGTTACATTGGTGATCCTCCAATCTTCAGGTATTAGAGATGATTTTAATGATAGTTCACAGATTACTAATAGCAGGTCTGCAATCTCATATTTCAGTTCTTTCAACACCCTTGGATGTATACCATCTGGCCCAGATGATTTGCTACTCTTCAGTTTATCTAATAGTTGTAATACATCTTCCCGATGTATCAATATTTCCTTCAATTCTTCCGCACCTTTAAATACCACTTCAGTCATGGGTAACATCCCTACATCTTTCTCAGTAAAGACCGAAGCAAAGAATTCATTCAGTCTCTCTGCTATCACCTTGTCGCCTCTTAGTGCCCCTTTAACCCCTCTATCATCTAATCGACCAACTGACTCTCTCACAGGTTTTTTGCTACGAATGTACTTGAAAAAGTCTTTATTTTGTGTTTTTGCTTCTGCAGCAAGCTTCTTCTCAAATTCTCCCTTTGCCTGCCTTATCAATGCCTTGCATTTGACTTGCCAGTGCTTGTGCTGTTTCCAGGTTTCGTCGTTTGGCTCTTTTTTCCATTTCCTGAAAGATGCTTTTTTTGGCAACAACAGCCTCTCTGACCTCACCTTTAAACCATGCTGGCAGTTTTTTGGATTTCCTTCCACTTTTCTTAAAGCGTGGAATATAGCTGGTCTGGGCTTCTCCAAGATAGTATTTTTCAACAACACCCAAGCTTGATGTAAGTCTTTAACCTTTGCAACTGCTCCTTTTAGTTTTTTCTTAACTATTTTCCTCATTTTATCATAGTCTCCCTTTCGAAAGTTAAAAGGTAGTACTGTGAATTTCCTTACTATCCCTCCTCCACTAATTAAATCAAATGTGATCATGCTATGATCACTACTGCCAAGTGGCCCCAACACCCTTATCTCTTGCACTAGATCTGGTGTTCCACTAAGGACTAGGTCTAATATGGCTTCCCCTCTGGTCAGTTCATGAACCAGCTGCTCCAAGAAGCAGTCATTTATTTCATCTAGGAACTTTATCTCCCTAGCATGTCCTGCCGTGACACTGACCCAGTCGATAATGGTGTAATTGAAATCACCCATTATTATTACTGCACTGTAACTTTTGTTAGCTTCCTTGATTTCTTTGAGCATTTCATCATCCATTTGTTCATTCTGGCCAGGCGGTTGATAGTACAGCCCCACTGCCATCGTCTTCCCCTTTTTACAAGGAATTTCAATCCATAGAGATTCTACAGCAAATTTTGTTTCCTGCAAAACTTTTATCCTTTCTGACTCAATGCCCTCTCTAACATAGAGTGCAACCCCTCCACCAATTTCATCAGCTCTATCATTACGATATAGTTTGTACCCAGTTATCACAGTGTCCCACTGGTTATCCTCCTTCCACCATGTCTCTGATATTCCAATCATATCTAACCTATCATTTAATGCTATATATTCTAACTCTCCCATCTTATTTTTTAGACTTCTAGCATTTGCATACAAGCATTTTAGAGACTGTTTTTTATTCATATTAATTTGGCTATTGGTAGACATGGGGTAATTTGGGATCTTTAAGCTCTGTCTGCTCCATACTTGAGAGCATTTGGGCTACTTTACTCTTTTTTGGAACCTCTGTGCTTTTGGTAGTATCCTTCAAGGATACAGTCTTTTGAACCATCCGCTCTTGGGTGACTGTCGGCTTTCCCCTATTATCTAGTTTAAAAGCTGCTCTGTCTCCTTTTTAAAGGTTAATGCCAGCAGCCTGGTTCCATCCCGGTTAAGGTGAAGCCCATCCCTTCGGAAGAGCCCCTCCTTTCCCCAGAATGTTCCCCAGTTCCTAACAAATAAAAAACCCTCATCTCTGCGCCATTGTTTCATCCACGCATTGAGACTCCGGAGCTCTGCCTGCCTTTTGGGTCCTGTGCGTGGAACGGGAAGCATTTCAGAGAATGCTGCCCTGGAAGTTCTGGATTTCAACTTCCTACCTAAAAGCCTAAATTTAGCCTCCAGAACCTCCCTACCACATTTTCCTATGTCATTGGTACCGACATGTACCAAGACAGCAGACTCCTCCCCAGCACTATCTAAGACCTTATCTAGGTGGCGCGTAATGTCCGCTACCTTTGCACCAGGCAGGCATTTTACCAGGCGATCCTCACATCCACCAGCCACCCAGATATCTACATGACTAATGATCGAATCACCAACTATAACGACTGTCGTAACCCTTCCCTCATGGCCCTGGAGAAACTTCCTCTGTGTGAGAGGGTTTTACATCACCTGGAGGACAAGTCCTAGTTACAGGATCACTTCCTGCCACACCAGGGTGATGCTCTCCTGTCATGTGACCTCTCTCCTCCATGGTAACAGGGATGCTGCCAGACTGGAGGTGGGACTTCAGGACTATATTCCTGTAGGTCTCGTCTATGTACCTCTCTGTCTTTCTTATGTTTTCCAAGTCTGCTACTCTAGCCTCTAGAGAACGGACTCGTTCCCTGAGAGCAAAGAGCTCCTTGCACCTAGTGCACACGTAAGACCTCTCACCAACTGGGAGAAAATCGTACATGTGACACTCAATGCAAAACAATGGAAAGCCCCCATCTCACTGCTGGACTGCTGTCTGCATCTTAGTTTTAAGCTTGTGTTTAGATCTTTAAGTTCTTTACTTACTAAGGGTTGCTATGGATATTTATACTAATAAAACTGTACCTAATTTGTTTAATATACCTTGTTCACCTGAAGCTTAATTAATCTCAGGTCCTTAGTGTATGATTGATTATGGTAACGAGCTTCACCTGAGAGCACCTCCTGTCTTTGAAGATGTGTAAGTACCTATAAAGCTACAATTATCCCAGGGGTGGGTGGGTGTTTGGGAGGGAGGGAGGGAGGGAGGGAGGGAGGGAGGGAAATAACACTTATTAAAAGAGGGCTGCTACACAGTACCCTCTATTTTCAGTAAAGACCATAGTTCATTGGATAAAGGAAAGGCAACCCTAGCCGTTTCTTTAGATTTATCTTCAGCATTCGACTTGGTAGACCATGGCATTCTACTTTGCCACCTCTACAATAATGTGTTACTATAAAAAACAAAAGCTCACCGGTTAACACCACTATATATTCCCAAAAAAAATAAGGTAAACCAAAATATTATCCAATTCCCTATGCCTACCTATCACAAAATGATTTTAACTTACTTTTGTCGGATCACCCACCATGAGAGGGAAACCCTCTCTCATAGTGGGTCCTCCTTTTTAATCAAATAAATTCCAAAATCCGCCGCATACACAGCTTAAAACATCACAAAGTGAACAACCACCAGAGTGCACCTCAGAAAGTACACTGGCTATGTCCTTGATTGTTCAATGGTTTGCTAAAACAGGTTTCACTGGCTAATAGCGCCAAGCCGCAGATAGCAAAAAGGCTCAGCTTACAATGAACACCATTTTTAGGCAATTAATTAGCTGATATAAAGAATATCGCGGCAAAAATAACCCTTCATTGGGCACTGCAACACAATGCCGTGTTTCAAGCTCTTCGTCCTGCTGGCTCTTTCTCAAGCTATGTGACCCAATGAAACTTTCTGTTCCGGTTTTATTTCATGTCAAACAGCACTGAAGTTGGAAATGAGATTGTCAAATGCAGTTAGTATAGTGGGGCTTAATGAAAGCCAAATATGAGACAACTGGTGTGAATCAATGATGTAATATCGGAGTTTAGACCATTAGGAGCAGTGGATCGTAATACAAAAATCCATCATTGTTCTTTAAAATGTAATTGGCTAGCTCGATCTCCTCCTCGTGTTTGAGTCGTAACAGTGTCAAGTACTAACCACCGTAAATCCTCAAAACAATGTCCTTGTTGAAGACAATGAAGTGCCAATGGGGCTGTAATTACATGAGAGTTAATTCGAGAGCGATGCTCCTGTAATCACTTCTTTTCGAGGATTTATGGTGGTTAGTACTTGACACTGTTCTGACTCAAACACAAGGAGGAGATCGAGCTAGCCAATTACATTTTAAAGAACAACGATGGATTTTTGTATTACGATTCACTGCTCCTAAGGGTCTAAACTCCAATATTGAATGGTTAAGGCAATTTGCCCTTTACTCTCAGAGTAAGTTGCTTATTCTTCATGAGTGCTTATAGGACAAGTGGAGTAGTAAAGGAAGTATTATTTTCACTGAATCATTGCTATTTCTATGTTTCTGGTTCTATATTTCCAGATGCCACCAACATCCTTTACCACATTGCTCGCATCGCCTAATCTTATGGTCTAAGAATCAATGCGGACAAAACCAAAGTTATGACCACAAATGGATCATAGACCAATGTTCACCTCAATGGAATCCAAATCAAGCATGTTCCAGAATTCAAATACCTGGGATTGCTAGTGCAGGAGAAGAAGGTGGCATCCACCACAAATGTCCACATCAGGTTTGGGTAGGCAACAGTAGCATTTGCCTCACTCAAATGGTGCCTCTGGAAGAAGGCCAATATCTCCACCAAAACAAAAATTTGCCTCTTCCCAACATTGATCCTGCCAATCCTCCTGTATGGATCAGAAACATGGACTTTGCTCAAACATGACATGAACAAGCTCGAGGTCTTTCAAATGCGATGCCTGAGACAGATTTTGGGTGTCTATCATCATGATCACCATCAAAACGAGACAATTCGGACAAGGTGCGATCATTAACCTTCAGTCGAAGAACAAATCCAAAGATGCAGACATGGTTTGGCCATGTTTGTAGAATGAACATCAGTTGGCTGCCATACAAACTCCTCTGGTGAAAGCAACCTGTCCACTGAAGGGTTCAATAAACTACACTAAAGAAAACGTGACTCAAGCACATCGAGGAAGACCTAAGGAACCAGAGACTGACCATCGATGAGGCCAGAAATATCGCCACCGATCGCAAAGGTTGAAAGCATATTGTGAACAAAACATGGAATCCAGTAGCACCTACAGCATATTAGTTGAGAGAATGACCTGATCCCCAAATGCCAGTTAAGAATTAAAGAGGAAGATGATAATTCCAGAACCATAATTTTGATCCATATGCCATCTTGGCAGCTGTGTTTTCCAAAGCATCTATATTCTTTACATACAAATTCCTTAGAAGGCCAAATATTTTCTTCATATCCTCTGCAATAAAGTGATCCTGTATGGATGCCCTACAGTCACTGCAAGTATTATGCTTTCTCTGAACTGTATGACTATATCCTCAGAATAATACTCTGAAATGTCACGAAGCAATTACAAAACAGTTTCTAATTGCAGTGTCCAGATTCCCAGTTGTGTGAAATGTAGCTGCTAGCAAACCAGTGTCATTTAGAATGAAAACTATTGTATCTCAGTCTCTAATGCCTGCATAAATGAATGTCTTTAATTTTTTCATGATTTTTTAATTCTGTAATTTGTTTTAATTTTATTGTTACTTTTTGTAAGCCATCTCGGGTAACTTGTCTAATCTTGGCAGGACAGAGAAGAAATGATATAAATAAATAGACAGATAAATACTATGGCTGTAGGACTTTCCTTAGGGGCATGCTGACTAAACTGCGCTGCCTGTTAACGCAGTTGATAGAACATGCTATTGGCGCAAGGTATCAGCTAGCGCAGAGAAAATGCAAATAGCGCAGTGATTTTCTGTGCCGTCTGCATTTTCCACAGTATCTCTGCAAGTGGACGGGATATGGGCGGAGAGCAGGCATGTTTGCAATGCATGGGTACCGTAAATTCTGGAGAAATGCCTTGCAGGTCCCCAACAGATACCCTATGGCTTTTGCACTATTTGCACTAAAACTCTACATTAACTGCAAAAGCTTACTGCAGTTTAGTGTCTTTTATCTATACTGCTGATGACATCTCTGACATGTTCTCTGTAAAAAAGGTTGAGCCTTTCTGGACAGCAATGCTTTCTCAGATGGAGTCCTTACCTATAAATATTCCCTGTAATCTATATACCACCTTCAGCTGGGCCAGCACCTCCCTATTTGGCTGTTTTTCCAACTGCCTGCACTATTTCAGGACTGCCTGATTCAGTGTTGGTTTTACACCATTGTGTGAGGGACAGTCCTGCTTTCTGTTTGGCATTGCTTAAGTAGGTAAAGAGTTCAACTGTTTGCATGGAGCAGCCAAATGCATTGATCCTTATCAGTTGCCCCTCAATAGCGATACAGGGTTGTTGCATTCTTAGGAAATATATCCGTGCTGTAATAAAGTTGTATTGTGAGAGAGCTGCATAATTTCAGGCAGCTCTGTTTTTGGATTTAGTAAAGCGGCCTACTTTATTTTATTTATTTGGCATTTTCTTCTATACCGCCCCTTCCAGAGGTCAGGGGCGGTTTACAATGAACAACATTATTACATAGAACAGCTTATAACAGTCAGAGATTTGATGATTAACAGAACTAGGTACATAAAACTATGAACAAAAACTATTTACAGAGATTGCAGAGTTTTGTTTTCTTTGTGTGAGTGTCATGATGCAGGGAGAGATTGAGGTAAATCATGAGACGTAACATTATTTCAAATTTATTTTATTATTATCTCAAACAGAGGTAGAATATACAGCGTTCATCAAACAAGTCCAACATCAATAGGCCTTCGCCAGTCAGAAAGAGAGAGAAGACAAACAAAATAAGTGCACCTGCATGGTCCACATAACACGAAGCAGCTGTCAGATCAGAAACCCCACATACTCTACCACCAATCTATGCTAGTCAAACAAGAAATCAACATAAGATATTAGCAATAGTGGCAGCAATAATAGTAATAATGGTATCAATAATAGTATTAAGCCTACCCAAGCCCGCCCCCCTGCACCCCCCCCCCATTTCTTCCCTACCCCCCCCCCATCCCCCCCCTAGAGTCCAAGTCGAGGGAACCCACGGAGTCAGTCCTGGTCCCAACCCCAGAGGAGAGCTGCAACCCCAACAAAGTCCAAGCATACAAATAGTACGGGGGTCCGCTGCCCGGGGATTATCTAGACATTCAGCACAGCGCTTCGCTCCTGGGGGGATAAATGGCTTATGAGTGGCATCCAAATCTCAAGAAACCGCTCCCACTGTTTCCCCCCCACCTGCTTCGCCGTGAGTTTCTCCATGTACATCAAATGGACCAGTGCTTTTTCCCAACCCACAAACTGTGGGGGTGAGCTCTCAAGCCAACTGCCCAATAAGACTTTCTTTACCAAGAGGAGACCTCTATCGAGGAGGGCTCTGTGGCCTGCAGATGTCACATACGCAGCCTCCTCCCAACCATGGAACAAACATATCTCCCACTTCAAGAGAAACCCCGTCCTCAGCCAAACCCCCATTCGAGCAATCACCTGTTGCCATAAGCGCTGAACCCGGGGGCACCTCCAAAACTTATGTAACAGTGTCCCCTCATCCGTCTGGCACCAACCACAGAGAATTGTCTCGCAAACCCACTTTGCATGCCCACCGATCACTAGTGTGCGCTCTCCATAGAAATTGTATTGTATTGGGGGGCGGAGCCTGATGTCCAGCGGGATGGTCGCATAACGCTGAGGCTCCCGAGAGGCCTACTCAGAATCCTGAATTAACACCGTACATACTTGGAACTTCTACTCTGATCTTGCCGGGGCACATTGGTGAGATGGCGGGGACCAAACCCACGCGCCTGGAATTTGGATCTCCAGCGGCTTCTCACGGCAAACGTTCCAAAACTGAACCCCCGTCCCCGCAGAAGGGGCTGGCCTTGCGCGAGGGCCCCGAAATGCAGCAGGAAATCCTCGCAGAGATTAGAGGGGTCAAAAACCTCGTGCAGTCAAACGGTGAAGCACTCCGAGCGCTGCGGGAAGATCTTGGTGTGCTGCAAAGCAAGCTAGAAGGGCTTTCTTCGCGTCAGGACAAAATGGAGAGCATATTAGACTCCCATGCGGCCCGGTTGTCCAAACTCGACAAAGTTGAACGTCAGGTGCGGGCCTTGCAGAAAGAAGTGGAAGATGGCAATAATAGAGCGCGCCGCAACAACATACGACTCGTGGGCATACCGGAGGGAGCGGAATCGGGAGACATGAAAGAGTTTTTATGCAAAATCCTCCCTTCCCTGCTCCAAATCACCTTTACCAAAGATTTGGAGATCGATCGCGCTCATCGTGTACCCACAAGCATAACGCTCAACAGGAAGACCCCGCGGCCTATCATTTTTCGACTTTTGAGATATCAACACGTGGAGCAAATTCTAAGTGCCTCTCGGGCAAAGGGCCATATGGAGTTTGAGAGCCACAAGATCTCCTTCTATCCTGACTTGGCTAAACCCACGGTCGACCGCCGAAAGCGCTTTCTGGAATTCCGGCCGAGGCTTCAACAACTACAAGCACGCTATGGCCTGATGTACCCGGCCAAGCTCCGAGTCACGCTTCACAATCAGACAAGAACATTTGAGGACCCTGATCTACTAGCGGAGTTTTTGGATTCCAAAGAAGCCGACTTGATGCGCTGACTTCCAG
This sequence comes from Ichthyophis bannanicus, assembly GCA_033557465.1. Taxonomy (NCBI): domain Eukaryota; kingdom Metazoa; phylum Chordata; class Amphibia; order Gymnophiona; family Ichthyophiidae; genus Ichthyophis; species Ichthyophis bannanicus. The sequence continues at coordinate 71,778,863 of CM066037.1, forward strand.
AATATTCCTGCAAGTATTCTCATATCCGCTGTACCTGCCATATTGGATCTGCCGCAGCCCAGCAAAGAGTCTGGCGAGGGCAGTTTGTTTGCCTTACTTTTGATGATATCTGTGACCCGACTCCATCTACCCACAGTAGCCTCGATGAGTATCAGAGACAGTGTTAATTATGGACTCTGGTGTTTCTTTTCTTTTTTTTCATGTCTTTCTATTTCCTCTCTAGGGCCTCCTCCCGCAGACATATGGTCGCCATATTCTTTGGGGGTTTTGCTTCTTCTCTAAGATACATTGGTACATACTTTTCAATATGGGGTGTATTAGCCAGCATACTCGGTGATTATGTCATTGTTGCACAGATTCTGATTATGTTGTATGTTTTCAAGCGCCCTTACCTAAAATGTCTATTACCGATTGATGACACCATGTAAGATTTTCTCATTGAACGTAAAAGGAATCAATAATCCGATAAAACGGAAGAAAATCCTAAGCTACCTAAGTCAGGAAGCTGCGGATCTGATTTTTCTCCAAGAAACGCATTTAAATTCGAAGGAAACTCTTAAACTCAATATTAAACCTTACATGGTGGCCGCCTATTCCCCAGCCGTTTCTAAGAAATGTGGGGTTGCCATACTGGTTAGGAAATCTTTGCATGCTACTATTATTGCGACTAGCTCAGATACAGAAGATAGATGGTCCAGAGTTCACCTCAAGATAGGTAGCCTTGAAGTTACATGTATATGCCTTTACGCTCCTAATGTGGATGACCCTGCCTTTTTTGCTACCATTGCTCAGGTTGCGCAGGCCTCTGCTAATACTTCATTGATAATTGGGGGGGATTTCAATCTAGTCCTTGATCCCCTGATTGACAAACAGCCGCCTAGGACAAGTGGTCCCCCCAAGAGTCACACCACGCTTACCTCCCTGATCAAAGATCTTGCTTTAGTTGATCTATGGAGGTTACTACACCCCAATGAGCTTGACTTCACCTTCTTCTCTTCCCCTCACAAATCCCAGTCTCGCATAGACTTCTTTCTAATATCAAAACTGTTAGTTCCTCAGGTGGACACTGCAAAGATTCACTCCCAACATATTTCAGATCATGCTGCTATTTCCTTTCAATTACACACACTACTGCACCCCAAGGGAATTCGGGGGCCTGGTTCTTTGATAGAGCCCTGTTAACTCAGCCAGAGTTCCAGTTAGAAATTCGAGCAGCCATACAGGATTACTTCCATTTTAATCTACCCCAGGATACTGCGAATTGGGCTTGGTGGGAGGGCTTCAAAGCGGCCATTCGAGCAACGATCACTAGCTATCAAATCCGCCTGCGGAAACAACGCAAACAGCAGCTACTCATACTAGACCAACAAATAAAAGCAGGCGAACGAGTTCTAACTTCACGTACTGATCCATGTGTATTAGTTCGATTACAGCGTCTCCGTTTTCAATATAATTCAATCCTCTCAACTGCAGCTTCTAAGAGTATTGAGCTTCAGCGAGGGACATATTATCGTGAAAATAACCGAGCCGGTCGACTCTTAGCCAACGCCTTGAAAGGTCAAAAAGAAGCCAAACGCGTAGCGGCCCTTCGAGCTCCACAGGGAGGGGGCATAGTGACCACAGACTCCGACATTGTAGAACTCTTTCGGGATTTCTATACCCGCCTATATCAATCTGAATGTGAGTTCTCGTCAGAGACATTCGAGCGATTGCTTTCTGGCATTCAGCGGCCGACCCTCTCTGAAGATGATAGGGATGCGATGGATGAACCCTTCTCTACTTCAGAGATCCAATCTGCCCTAAAACGAACAGCCTCGGGCCGTGCCGTAGGGCCCGATGGTCTCCCGACCAAATTCTACAGAACGTTCAGTGCAGATTTAGTTCCCTATTTAAAACTCTATTTTACTGCCCTTGCGGTAGATACATCCTCTTTGGGATCCTTTTCTGCAGCTAATGTGGTAGTATTTGAGAAAGAAGGCAGAGACCCGCTGCTAACCGCCAACTACCGTCCAATCTCCCTACTTAATGCCGATTATAAGATCTTCGCAACGATCTTGGCCACCTGGCTATCTGACAGGATGGCCACCCTAATTCACCCCGACCAATGCGGTTTTATACCCGGCAGATCAACTGCTGACAATGCTCGGACCTTGTGCCATGTGCTATCCAGTGCTGCCAATCTAGATCATCCATGGGTGGGTCTTTCCCTGGATGCCGAAAAAGCCTTTGATCGCCTAGAATGGCCCTTCTTATTTGCAGTTCTCCGATGGTATGGCTTTGGGGAGGGCTTCCTCCGATATCTCCTAGTCATGTATACTCAACCCGTCGCCAGTATTTGTGTAAATGCCATCAAGTCTCAGCCATTTAATCTCCAAAGAGGCACGCGTCAAGGTTGCCCCCTATCACCAATGCTCTTTGGTCTAGCTCTTGAACCCCTAGCCCTCCTTATTAGACAGTCCGCACGTATTTGAGGTGTCCCCTTCAGTCATAGGGAGATTAAACTCTCTGCATATGCAGATGACCTTATGCTTTTCGTATCCCTCGATTCGGTTCCAGCTGTCTTGGATCTGATTGACGGATACTCACAATTATCGGGCTATAAAATTAACTGGACCAAATCTGTAGCATTCCCACTGAACCGCTGGGTACATGAGGCTGACATGCAGGCCTTTCCCTTCCTTTGGCAATCCCGCATGGTGAAGTATCTCGGGGTCCATTACTGCTCCCCTTTAGAAGACACTATCAGTTTTAATGCCAAAGAGGTAGTCTCCAAAGTCCGTGAGCTCACAAATCGTTGGTCTCCCTTATCTCTTACATGGTGGGGCCGCCTAGAAACTGTGAAAATGATGATAGTCCCCAAAGTGAACTACATTTTAGAAATGCTGCCATGCTTACTCCCGCTACATACTTATAAAGATATTGAGGGCCTTCTCGTCCGTTATCTCTGGCAGGGCAAGCCACCAAGGATAGCTAAACAAAAACTACAGTCTGCAAAGGAAAGAGGGGGTACCAGATTTCCTGATTTTCTTAGATATCATCAAGCCTTCCTACTTAAGCAAGGTGCCCGATGGCTAGATGCCTCAACAGACAGCAGACCAGTTTGGCTTGACATAGAAGAGGAGCTTAGTAGCCCAATTCCGTTGACCCATCTCCCCGGTATGTCCTATCAAGTAGACACCCGCCATCCACCAATGATTGTCGATACTCTTGCGGCCTTTAACACTCTCATTCTATCACTGGGCCCGAACGTATGTCCTCAGGATGGACTCCCGCTATGGAATAACCCCAGAATTCAAGTCCTAAATAGAACGATAGCATGGAAACCCTGGTACTCAAGGGGGATCTGGACACCCCAACAGCTTTTCTCTGCAGCTCGTTGGAAAACCTTTTCTGATTTACAAAAGGAATTTGCGTTACCAGCGAAACACTACTTTCAATTGATGCAGCTTCAACACTGCCTCAAAAGTGCTCGAATCATGCCGCCCTCTCCCACTACTGAGGACGGGCTATTAGAGATAGTTCACTCTATTAGTAGTACACATGGGGTAGCCTCTAACTTTTATAAAATATTATGTCAGGGTACAGACACGGCCACTTTTAGAGCCCAACAAGCCTGGGAGCGCGAATTGCAAACCACTTTAACCCCTGTGCAATGGAGCGTTTTCTGGAGCAAAGTAGTGCGGGTTTCCCGGTCTGCCTCTGTTACCCAAACTCTCTTCTTTTTTGCACACAGATGCTTTTATACCCCAGAAAAAATAGCCAAATGGAACACAACTGCTAGGGACCAGTGTTGGTCTTGCCATACTGCTGTGGGAACCTTCGCTCATGTTATTTATGAATGTCCTCAACTACAGGTTTATTGGGGGCGGGTTTGGGGTTGTATTCAATTTATCTTACACCTTCACGAACCTCTCTCTTGGAAGATCGTGGGACTCCGCTCTGTGGCGGAGGTCCCCTCTCTTCCTAAGAAGGGTCGCTTTCTCCTTGATTTCATGCTGGGTATAGCCATATGCTTAATCACGAGGAATTGGAAGGATAGCTCTCGACTTACTGTCAATGAATGGTGGAACCTCATCTGCTTATATAGTAAATATGAGCAGATACCTCGGAGAGCTATTCCCCATGCCCAAACTCACTCTCGCTTGTCTAAATGGCAGATGCTTAATGATTATGTACAATCTGCTCATTGTTCCAACATGCCTGTATAATGTGCACTCATCATGTTTCAGATCACCGTTAGGTTTTGTAACACAATAATGTAAGTACACGCCCGCTTCGGGAATGATTAGTTTTCTAGAGAAGAAGCAGGGGGGAGGGGGGTGGCAGGGGTTTACTTTGGTGTATGTATTACACTTTATGTATCTGTCTTTTAGCTGTATGTCTTCCTTTTCCTTTGTTGTTATAAAACGAAAATAAAGAATTTAAAAAAAAAGAAATTGTATTGCATTTCTTGCACCCCTGCGGATCCGATCAAAAGCCAACCGCAAGGTCTCCACTGTCAGCCCCTGCAGCCCATCCCCAGCCCAGCGCTGCACCAAAGCCGAGAGGTAGGCTGTATCCACCAGTGGGCAAAGCAGCTGCCTCCTCTCGTCCCAATCAAACAGATCTTTCTCCACCCAACCCCCAAGCATTTGCCTCGGGTCTTTGGTGAGCAGGAGACTGGGGACCTTCCTCCGCAACTGATCTACATAGTGTCGCAGTTGGAGGTATCCAAAGAAATCCCTGGCTGGCAGATTGTAATGTCGGGTCAAGTGGTGAAAGCTCTCTAGGGCCCCTCCGTCAGTTCTAACCAGTTCTGCCATGCATGGAAGAGGGTGAAAGCATCGCAGCCCGGCTGAAAATCCGGGTTTCCCACCAACGGCAGCAGAAGGGAGCAAGTCGAATCCCAGCCCATCCGCCTGCATATCTCCCGCCACGCCACCCGCAATGTTCTCAAGTAGGCGCTCTCCCCCTTACCTCCCAAAGTACGCTTGCACCCAGAATGGAGCAGGTAAAGAGTATGGTGGGGAAAGGAAATTTCCCGCAATTGCTGGACTGGGGCACACCCACCTTCTACATCTAAGAGACCCCAAATATGGCGAGCCAAATACCTTAGATTGTAATTTCTCAGCGAAGGGATCTCCAGTCCCCCCTCCTCCTTCCTCCTTCTCAGGGCCCTTAGCGGGATTCGAGGACGGCGGCCCCCCCAAAGGAATCCCGTCAGGTACCTATCAAAGATTTTCCAATCCCTCGCAAGAATCCAAATCAGCAGTAGTCGCAGCATATATAACCACCGGGGAAGCTCCACCATAGTAAATAAAGCAATTCTACCCCTCAGGGACAGCGGGAATGTGCGCCAACGTTGAAACATTTGGCGGGCTCTTTCTAACATGCCCTCAACATTAATAAGATACAGGTTATCCGGGCATGCTGGCAACTGTATACCCAAATACTTGATAGAACCTTCCGCCCAGGCAAGGGGGAAGCCGCCCCTCCATGCCGATTTCACCCTCCCTCCGATATCTAAAGCCATGGATTTAGACATATTAATCTTTAGCCCAGAGAAGCTACCATATTCATGGATAAGTACTAACACCTTCTGCAGGGATTCCTGTGGCTTAGTCAGACAAAGAAGCATGACATCAGCAAAAGCACTAAGCTTCATTTCCTCCTCCCCCATCTGAATTCCCACCACTTGGGCTTCTTGTTGAATTGCTCGGAGAAGCGGCTCCAGCGCAAGCACAAATAAAAGTGGGGAAAGCGGGCACCCCTGCCGCGTTCCCCTTCCTAAGGTGAAGGTCTCGGAGAAGATTCCATTCACTCATACCCTCGCCGCGGGGAGGTGATATAGGGCTTGAACCCACTGGGCGAACTCCCCATGGATCCCAAAACTACCCAAAGCCTCCCACAAATAGGCCCAGGCCACCCTATCAAATGCTTTCTCAGCGTCCAGACAGACCAGCAACAAGGTCGTGTGTTTTGCAATGCAATACTCCATTCCTAACAGTAACTTGGCAATGTTCTTAGTGGCATCCCTCCCCATAACAAAACCTACTTGCCTATCAGCAATCAAAGATGGCAAAAGGGGGTTCAGCCGCTTCGCCAGAATTGATAAGGGAAATAGGCCGGTAGGATGCAGAGTTGAATGGGCTCTTCCCCAGCTTCGGGATTACAGTAATATTTGCGCACCGCATATCCCTGGGGAAACCGCCCACCTGTAAAGCCTCAGCATACATAGCCATCAGGGTAGGGGTCAGCCTGGGGGACAGCATCTTGTAATATTCAGCCCCAAAGCCATCTGGGCCTGGGGCCTTGTGCGGTTTCGCTTTCTTGATAGCATCCTGAATTTCCTGCCCTGTCAAAGGAGCGTTGAGCTTCCCCCGCTCCTCCTCAGTTAGCCGAGGCAATGCCACCCTATCCAGGAACGCTCTGCATTTAGTACTATCGCATTCCTCTTCCGTATATAGACGGGCATAGAAACGACGGAAAATATCTGCAATGTGGTGAGGCTGGTGCTGCAAGCTCCCCTGCTCACCCTGAAGTATAGGGACAAAGCGTGCGCCCCCCGGATCGCGAACCAACTTTGCTAGAAGCCTCCCGGACCGATTAACATATCTATGGAACTTATGTTGGTAGTACTGTATAGACATCTTGGCCCGTCTTTGAAGAAGCTCATTAAGAGCTAGTTGGGCCTTAACATACTCCTGCTGAGGTGCCCTAACACTCGGCCCCCTAAGCTTACTGAGTTGGTGCTGTAAAGCCTGAAGGTTCCGCTCCAGAACCAAAATGCTATGGTCCAAATGCCTGCGCCGCTTAGCGGTGTAGGCCATAATCACCCCCCTCATAACTGCTTTACTCGCTTCCCAGAAGACAAGGGGTGCACAATCTGGAGTGTCATTGAAGTGAACATATTCGTCCCAGTGCTTCTCCAAGAAACCGCGAAACTCTTCATCTTCCCATAAGTAGGTCGGGAAACGCCAGCTCGCCCTACCCATCCCTTGACATTCCCAGGTTGCCCAAACCATACCAGGATCCGAGATAGCGACAGGCTCTATCCCCGTCTGAACCACCCTGGGAATCTACTGCTCACTCACCAATATATAGTCCAACCGTGACCATGTAAGGTGGGCTCTGGACTGGTGGGTATAGTCACGCTCCCCCAGGTGCAGGGTACGCCACACGTCCAACAGACCTCCCAATCTACACAGATATCCTACCCCTCTCTTAGTCCAGGCCCCACCCCCACTCGGCGCCGATTTATCAAGATATGGGTCATGGGGACAGTTAAAGTCCCCGGCCAATACTAATTTCCCTTCCCCTACTTTCTGCACGAAGCCCAAAATAAGTTTAAAGAAGGCGTGATCGTACACATTAGGAGCATAAATATTGCCAATCCAGATTTCCTCATTATACAATTTTGCTTGGAGGAAAACATATCGCCCCTTCGGGTCAGATTGTATCTGGTTCACTTCAAATGGGATACCCTTTTTCACCAACACCGCCACACCCGCTGATTTCCCCCCGGAGGACGCCCCATACATATTCGCCACCCAGTCCTGCACCAGCTTTTTGTGTTCCACCTCACTGAGATGGGTCTCCTGTAGCAATGCTATATGTGCTCCTTTCCTTTTTAACGCCTGCAGAATTTTTGTATGCTTGACTGGGGAACTTACGCCGCCTACATTCCAAGATATCAGCTTAACATTCTGCGCACTTATACTTAGGCTGTGGCCTTTCACTGCGCGACTACAGCGATGTACTCCAGGGACCGCCCAGCCCCGGCCCCAGAGAAGAACTCCTCCCGCTGCGCAATATGTCTTTGGGGTCCCCCCCCTCTCGGGCTCCCTTCCCAGTGCAGTGTACAACCCCGGCCTACTCCCCTGCCTCACTAACCCCCTTCCCCGTCCCCCCCAATCCCCTTCAGCAATACCACACCAAAGTACCAAACATACAACCCTCCAAATAACTTTCAACATCCAACACATGTAACAACACACACTCTCCCCTCCCCCCGCCCCCCAAAATATCCCACACAACTACTTTGTCCTGCCGAAGCAAGACGCTCCTAGCAGGAGCTAGATCACTGTCCACACCTCCGGGCCCCTTAACGTCGTATTAAGGGAGGCTATTACTTAGTCAGTTGGTTCAGTGCACCCGTCCCCGCATATCTGTAACGCAGGCAGTCCAAAATTGCAACAGGTCCACCGCAACAGCTCTGGCCTCAGGGTCTATCGCTATCTCTCTCCAGTAGGGGGCTTAGTCAGGAGGGAGGCCACCAATGTCCTTGCCGCGCCTGGCTGCTCAAAAGAATGGGCCTTGCCGTTGTGGAAGATTCGCAGCGTGGCTGGATAGCTTAGCGCAAAGCGGATACCGCCACGTGCAAGGTCACTACAGAGAGAAGAGAACTCCTTTCTCTTAGTCGCAACCAAGGAGGAATAGTCCTGAAACATAAGAATCGGGGCATTCTCAAGTTTTAAGTCTCTCCGCTTCCTGTAAGCTTGTAGAAGGAGGGTTTTATGTTGAAAGTTCAAGATCCTGGCCAACACTGGTCGCGGCCGCTCTCTGCCCTCCGTGCGCTGGCCCAGTCTGTGTGCCCGCTCCACTTTAATATGGCCAATTAAGTTGTCTAGTCCCAACTCCTTTGATAGCCATGTCTCAAACAAATCCAAAAGTTGGTTGTCAGTCCGAGATTCAGGCACGCCGACCAGCCTTAAGTTGTTTCTCCTAGAGCGGTATTCCAGGTCGTCCACTTTAAGCATCAGCGTATCGATTTGTTCCTGGTGCTTTTGGTTGGCACGCTCCAGCGTTAGCTCCCCTTCTTCCAAGACATTCACTCGCTGTTCCACTTCCTCAATTCTCCGAGTCAACTCCGTAAATGCCTCCCCCATAACCTCCAGTTTTTGCATTATGGTGTCGAATTTGGACTCCAGTAGTCGAACTACTTCATGCGCCATCTCCTCCGGGGCTGTTTCAGCGCTGTCCTTCTCTGGGGATCCAGGCCCCGTGCCCCCTTTTCCTCCGGCCGCCATTTTGTTATCTCGGGAGATGGATGTCTTTTCTCTCCTAGCAGCTGTCTTCATCGCCTCCGATCTGCGCGTTGCCGGTCTCCTAAGGTGCCCTCAGCACTCCGACAGCCCCCAGCAAATTATTGCCGCGTTTCACTGATTTTTGCCTCCGGTACACTCAAAAGTTTTCCAGGCGGCCCGGGAGCGTGGCAAGGAGCACCTCACCCGCTCATGTGCTCACGTGATCTCGAGACGTAACATTATATTCATCACTTTCTCCATAATGTTGACTAAACAGGAGAGTTTTTAGATGTTTCCTAAAAGTTTGCAAATCTTTAATGGCATGTAAAGTATCTGGAAGTGCATTCCATAAAGTGAGTGCAACAAGAGAGAAGGCCCGGTTACTTCTGATTTGTTTAGTTTTACGAAAGGTAGGAGGGATTGTGAGAGTGTTCTGAGAATGTTGCCTTCTCGCTCTAGTGTTTGTAGATTGGGTAATCAAAGATGAAAGGTATGAGGGAGCAATATTATTGGCAATCTTAAATGTTGTCATTATTATTTTATATTTGATTCTGCTTGCTATAGGTAACCAGTGTAGATTGTACAATAAAGGTGTTATGTGGTTAGAGAGTCGGGCTTTGCAAACAATTCTAGAAATTACATTTTGGGCTATTTGGAGTTGCTACTTGTGTGAGTTTCTTGTTTGCAGGTCCGATTTATTATTTGTTTCTTCTATATTATACAAGTTTTGACAGTATTAGGCATCTATATTTTATGTTGAAGGTCTTCTAACTCACCTATAGTCTACATAGGACTATGGGGCCTGATATTTCCATGAGCTTATCCTGTTAACAGGACCTACCAACCTGATAAACCCCGGTGAGCCCAATATTCAGTGACACTATCTGTGCTGCTGAACATTTCCTCTGACTGCCGTGGAATGACCTAGATAGTGTTGGGACAATCTGTGGGCGGAGCTGGGGAGGAGCCACCACTTATCTGCAGAGCAATGAGTTTCAGCACCACTATCCAGATAAGTATCCGTGTAACTCAGGATGGGTAAAAAGCTGACATAAGTGTTTGCAGCTTGGCTATCCGGAAACCCACTGATCAACCTGGGCTCAATATTGGTCTGATGAGTCATATATAAAATAATTAGACAACACACATTATTGAAAATGATTTATTTACTCTCTTGATATTGGTGCTTTGATTGATGTATAGAGACAAAGCAAGAGGATTTCGTCTTCATCTAGCAAGGATTGTTTCATTGTGAATTTCATATCAGGGCAAATATTTGCTTTATCCTTTACATCTGTCTAATCAAGTGATTCCCCATTAAATATTCCTTGTGGCTATGGTCAGGTGTGAATTGGATGGCTGAATCGAGGACTATAATTTTCACTCTTACTGTGGTAATTCAATCTTCTGTTAATTAAGAAATAAGCGGCAGCCTTCTATCATGAGATTAAGGACTGGATTGCATGCAGGCAAACCTGAATTTTTCCTTTAACTTACATTTTTAATATAAAGGTATCTACTGAAAAGCAAGGCTCTGTAATATGGCACTAGGTTTTTTAAGAAGGATTTGTCTTTTCATGTCTTCAAGTTGTGCTTCATTTCATTGATTAAAATTTCCATATACAGCCCATTATAAGCACATCTGGGTGGTGTACAATAACAAATTCATAGTATGAACACACATACACACAAATACAATTGATATTTGACATTTAAGTTATATAATAAATGTTCTATAATGAATATCATTAGACTGTTGAAAAAGATCTCAGTTTCTTCTAGCAGATCCTAGAAATGACAGCTTCTGATGTAAAAAGACCTGGCAAATTGTTCCACAACTGTGCGCTCACTATTGAGAATATCTTAGCGTGATGGATAACAATGGTATCACCAATACATTTTGATCTTGAGATCTTAAAGGTTGAGCTGGATGATAACCAACTAGAAGTTTACAAAGTTCATTATTCAGTTTGTCAAAATGTTTTTTATGAACTATACAAAACTCTTACTAAGGGGCATGTTTACTAAAATCCGCAAAATAGCGCGCCGCAAAATAGCGCACGGCAACGCGGCACTGAAACGCGCAGAAACGCGTTTAAACGCCCCGCACACGTGCGTGTCACCCCCGCACAGGTACGCGGCTCACTAACGGGCCCCGTACAAGTGCGGGCCCGCAAATGTCCGATAGAGGCGTGGAACGGCGAAAGGAGGGCGGAGGAAGGCTCTGGAGGGGCGGAGGGACAGGGTCAATGGGTGGAGAGTGGGAGGGGAGAGGCTCCCCGCACAGTATCGGGCCCGAATTTGCATGTAAAAACTACCGCGAGTGAAACACTCGCGGTAGAAAGCATTTAAAGGGAAGAGAAACCATTTCCGTCAGCAATGTACAGGAAAACCGGGGAAACCAGCAAAACGTGAGCAGTGTGATACATGTGCACAGCACAAAAGTGAAAATAAAAATAGAAAATGACCACAACAGAACTATTAAAAATAGTAATTCAGCTGGGGAACAGTTATAGTGATGGGCAAATACAGAAATCACACCCAGCAAAGCTCCAGAAAAAAGAAATGAAGTTTGGAAGGGTCTACTGAGAGGAGACGTTTCCAAAAAACATTTCCAAGTTTTGGAGCTTTCCTGGGAGTGTTTGCTATGGTTGCCCATTAATATCACTGTTGCCCAGCGTGGTGATATTTTGTCCCACATTTCCCGTGGACATTTCCGGGGTTTATGTGCACGTTTGTCACCAGACAGGGTGCATATGCCCACAGTAGAATTACGTAGAGCATGGTTTGTGACTCCATCCTGCCAGGCTTACTGCCTCCAGGGGCTGCACCATCTCTGTGGCCAAAGTGTGGTACAGCGGACAGAGTCATTACCTCTAGGACCAGAGGGCAGAGGTTCAAAACCCAGCTGGGGCACCTGCCAGCCCAGTCCCTATATTTTACCCACCACTAAATAAAGATAGCGCAGACACCCCTGTATGCATGGGGAAAACACCCATATTTTACACAACACCGCACACACACCACAACAATGGGCATTACCTACAGCCAAGTCCCCCAAATGCAGTCCCATACTGCCACATTGCAATCAGGTCAACTGCTTTTTCTGAGAGAAGTTCATGCCAGCATGTTGGCGGACAAGTACATGTGGTGCAGGGGGCAGTGGCTGCTAACCACAGAAGACAGAGGCCTAGCCATGTGCAGGCTGGCACAGTCCACTGCAACAGACAGGTCCTGCCGGATCCACAGTCATGGACAGTCCAGGGAATCCAACCAATCCGTGGCTACACAGTGGTGCAGTGCACACAGACAGTGCATACAAGAACAGAAGGTCACAGGTTCAAAGCCCAGCTGGGGCTACTGCCAATCCTGCCCACATATTTTTCCCACAACTAAACAGTGATAGTAAGGACACACCTTTCATGGCGGGGACATATGCAATGGTAAGACATCTATCTTTTACCCCACTGAGCACAGACACCATGAACAGGGGCAGTACCTAGAGCAGAATCACCCAAATGCAGTCCTGGTGGGCCACACACCAGTCAGGTTCCATGCTGACACTCTTACAAATGCCTGTGCTGTATATCTATGCACCACCCCCATGGCATGTAGATGTAGCCCATGCATATTCATGAGGGATAGCAGGAAAACCCGAACAGTGTGATGCAAACCTGGACTGGAGTTGGGAATCTGTGCCGTAAAGCAGCAGCCATCAAGGGCAGACACACCCACACCCACAGGCCCCATTGGCCAATGTCTCCTGGAAAGGCAGAACATTGGACCGTGCATGCAGCACCCAAAACGAGCACTTGCATAACTTACCAATGTCACCCTACACCTGAGGTATACGGTACACAGCTCGGAGACGTTTGCTAGGAGCACAGGCAGGCAGTTATCCATACGTTACGTACATACTGCTAGTTGACCCCATCCAAACAATCTGTTAGGTGTTTGCGGGGCATGCTCCAGGCCTGGCCTCTGACGGTGCTTACCACCCTGGGGAGTGACCACCAGCTGTAATGCGTACCATATCCATGCCTTGCCGTGCTCAGGACCGGTTTGGTGGGCAAGGCTACTTACCCCCTCAATCGTAGCACCATGATGGCAGAGGTGTGGAAGTGTGTGTCTGTCTATACAGTGGGTGTTGGCTGCAAGCCCCTTCAACAGCCCGCACTGCCAGCACTGTTGCCAGTATTGGCCAGTCAATGTGCATAATGAGGTGCAAGGTACCATGGGTATAGCCAGGGCAGGGTGGCGTGGCCAGGATGCATCTGCACTGGGCATAGGGCCCTGGCAGGGACATTGGCTGGGATATTGTAGTGTCCGGCCACCACCTACACAGACAGGGTGGCCAAAGCATGTCCTTCTGGGGGTATCACGCTCACCCTGACTGTGCAGTGACCACAGCATGGCTAGGCCCCCCCATAGTGCTGTATAGTAGTTCTCTCATGTGATAGATATGGGTTTCTCTTTGGGGCCCAGTCACTGATCTATCTGCTTGCTGTGTATGCAGACAGCCCAGTTCTGGGTGCATGCATCTCCATTGGGAACATGCACTATGGACTAACCAGCAGACTGTTTGTAGCTGGTAAATGTCTTGCTATAATGGCTTGCAGGGTGCAGTGGCTGTTGGCTTGCTGCAGGGGAATATCTGGTGGTGGAGTGCAGCTTACCATACCCTGGGCTTATGTCTGTCTGCTATTGTGTTATGGCTGTGTATGGAGCTGCCTGCCTGGGGGGGGGGGTGGTGGTGGTGTTCCTCAGCAGGACTGGGGTTGATGTTGCCCTCTACTGCCACCTTTGCAGGGAGGTAGAGTGTGGATCCCTTGATGGGGACCATGTTTGCCACGGGGGGGGTGCCTGATGGCGGCAGACAGGGATATCCATGGTGTTTGTGCAGAAACTAGCTATCTTACACATTAACACTGTTTTGGAATGCCCGCTTGGCTTCCATCAGCCATGGCAGGTGTTGTTGACCTGGTCCTGGCCACCTCATTGCACACTCAGGGTGAGCACAGTACCCGCACGATGTAACGGTGTGTGGCTACTCTGTGCCAGTAAAACACCCAGTCAGTGCCCCCTACTAGGCCAAGGTGCTGTGTGGGTGCACCCGGTCACTTCCCCCAACAGGGCCGAGGTGCTGTGGGGGTGCATTCCCCATCTTGTGTCCATCTGCGGACAGTTAATTTGCATGTGCAGTGCATCATGGGTACGGGTGGCCTAACCCTATCCTGTTGACACCAGCAGACTGTCTGTGAGGTGACGTGTAGGCTATCTGCAGCCAGCCAGGGGCTTGCTTACAGCTATGGAGCTGTAGTGCAATGGTTACATCACTGCCTGTGCAGCCAGAGGTCATGGGTTCAAACCCACAGTGGGGCCCTTTGGTAGGGCTGTCCACAGCTTTATTTTTATTTACTGTACATATGTCTATGCCGGCAAGACCACCCTCAGCTTACTATACCCATTAGGTGCCTCTGAGGGTGCTTCATAGGGCGCCCTGTAGGCCACCTTATGGTTGCCATCCCTATAGGGTGCACTATACATTATCCTGTGTCGCAACATACATGCTGCCCTATAGGGGTCATTCAAGGGTGCCTTGGTGAACAGTGCACTGTAACATGTGCCTTATGGGCCGCCGTATGTTAACATGCTGGGAGAGTGCGTTTGCTAGTAGTGATAACAAAATAAAATTATACAGCCTCCTACAGCACTCCACAACATAATACATACTGCCTTAGCAGGCATTTTTCACTGGGCATTGTGAGGAGTTGAACCCCTGATCCCTGCACCATTGGTCAGTGTTTTAACCATTGTGCTGTGGCTCTGTTCCTGTGCTTGTGCATCAGCGCGCCGCCTTGTGCCTATCAGCGTGCCGCCTTCTGCCGCCCAAGGGGACCAGTGCGCCGCCTTCTGCTGCCCAAAAATAACTGTGCGCCGCCTTCTGCCGCCCAAAAATAACTGTGCGCCGCCTTATGCCTTTCCAAATTATTTTCCTCCTACAACAATGTTAATCATTACAGTTACTGCCTCAGCTGACCTTTGTCATTGCACACACTGGGGGATTGAACCCATGGCCCCTGCACCATTGGTCAGTGTCTTCACCGTTGTACCACGGCTCTGTTGTTTTGTATACTCAGCAGCGCGCCACTTTGCCTTTCCACGCGCTAATGTCGACCCCCACACATTAGCGCGACGCACACACGTCCGGTTGCTTACTACCATTTTTTTTCTATTTTCTGCCTGAACCGCCCACTCCTTATATGGCACAGGCACACTAGCACGGCCCCGCACGTTAGGAATGTTTAGTAAACATGCCCCTAAGAGTCACCAGTGGAACCGTCACTTCTCAGCTCCACATCACCTTTGTCCCAACCCATCCCTCACCTTCCACCCCACTATATAATATTATATCAATATACGTAGATGTTTGATGTTATGTATTTCTACCTTATGTTCTACCTCAATTGTTTATTGTTCCATGTAATTCACCAACAGGCTTATTCCATCCCAGACGTACAGCCCTTCTGTACGTCCGGTTTGAACCGGACGTACAGAGGGAGTCATGATTCTGATGCTGCAGGGCATGTCAAGTCCCATGCGACCAGAATCGTGAACAGCCCTGTATGTGCAGGCCGGGACTGTGATTCAGCCCAGCTTGCATGTACAGGGAAAGCCCGACTATCTCAATCAGGGCTTTACAATGGAGCTGTGGCACCATGGTGTCCGGTTGCCATGGCACCGCAGGTCCATTGAAAAGCCGTAATCCCGGCCGCCGGCTGAACAAAGGCTTTCCCCACAGCCTGACCCCCGTTCCGGCCTCCTAAGTCCAGGGTTTGGCTGCGGGGAATGTCCTTGGGCCTCCCTGCCCCATCTGCTCCCCAGGCCTGCCGAAAAAAATGTCCAGAGAAGTTATTCCACCTCGGAGGTGGAATAACTTTCCCGCACAAGTCACTAGCCCTGGACATACAGGGCCAACATTAGAATCAGCCCTGTACATCCAGGGCCGGTGACTGCCCACCACCCACCCTAACTCTCTCCCTTCCCCACACCCATCTAACCTCCCCGTACAACCGGTGGGAAGGTTAGATGCTGGCAGGGAGGGCATGAATAGCGGGGACGGGACGTCCATCCCTGCTATTCATGGGACAGAATCAGGCCCTAAGTTATTACTGTTCCATGTAAGCCATTCCAGGTCAAGTTGTTTTGCGTGAACTGCTCAGACTCGTAGATCAGCAGTATATAAACACAAATAAATAAATAAATAGTGACATTTAAATTTTACTATGTTACTTCATTTTAATGCAGTGGTCCTCAACCCACTACTACTACTACTACTACTACAACTACTGAGCATTTATATAGCGCTAGAGGTTGTACACAGCGCTGCACAGACATGTAAGAGACAGTCCCTGCTCATCAGAGCTTACAATCTAGTCAAGACAAACACCGAAGATGTAGGCAGTGATAAAGCAAGGGGAAAGAAAAAGGAGATCAGGTGGGTCAAGATCCAAAAGCAGCAGCTAAGAGGTGAGTTTTCAGCCTGGATTTGAAGAGGGTCAGAGAAGGTGCCTGGCGTACAGACATAGGTAGTTTGTTCCAGGCGCAAGGCGCAGCAAGGTGAAAGGGACAAAGTCTGGAGTTAGCAATGGAAGAGAAGGGCACAGATAGAAGCAGTTTGCTAGAAGAGCAGAGTTCCCGCGGGGGGTTGTAAGGAGAGATAAGAGAAGGCTTTCAGGAGAGCGACCATGAATATGCATGAAATTGATTTGAATGCACTGCTCCATTGTATGCAAATTGATTTCATACATATTTATTGTGGCTATCCTGAAAACCTGAAGTCTGAGTTGAGACCCCTTGAGTGCCTGCTAAAATGGAAAGAAACTCCAGAAAAACAACCAAAGAAATCGAAATGAAAAGTAAATGTCCCTGTACGTCTTATCAGTATGTTAATTAGTACTTATGAAGTATGACCCTGTTCCAAACAGCACATGCTATGTCCTGATAGCTCATAATCATGTGGTTTATCACAGCATAAGCACCAAAACTGGTATTTAATAAGTGCTCATATATTATCATAGCTTTTGTATTTACCATGCATTATGAGTAACAATTAACATGCGATGAGTGCAAAAGGTGTGCGGTAACTATCGGGGGCGGGTCCAGCATGTTCCCTATAGTAACAACACTGAAACATTACTTACCATACAGTAAGGTCCTTCACAATTCCCACGGGCACACAACACGACTGAGGTGATATTAAGTTCAGTCATGCTAATTGCAACATTGACAGCGCATGATAAGAATCATGCGCTACCTGCAATATGCCGTCAACGCCACTCTCCACCATAACCTACCCTTCCTCATCCCCTCGCATAATAAGCAATCAACATGAGAACTAATACGTGGTGACTGCCGCGCCTGCATGGCTACAGTTACCTCAGCTCTGCTCCACAATGTATACTAACTGCTTTAATAAAAGGACCCCTTAGTAAATAGGGTTTCATTTTTTTCCACACGGTTCTGTTACCTCTTTTTTTTTTTTAAATTAAATAATAATCCTTCTTCTCCCCCATTGATACTCCGTTTCTACATGTATAACTCTGAATTGTAAGACAGCATTTCAGAACCAGGACATCTAATAGCATAGTGGTTAGAGTACAGTAGTAGCTTAAGAGCAGAGTAGTCAGGGTTGAATCCCAGTGTGGGCTATCTAAGTGCATTGCCACTGCCACACCTTGGCGCCTACTTGGACATCCCTACATTGGAGACATCTGCATACATCATTTGTGGAATGGCTACAGAGGTGTGTCTGTGATTTTGACATCCACATCTAAATCGTGACTAAACTTCTAAAATGACTCTGTAAGACCCCTAAGGAGAGATACTCCAAGGCATTTACACGGTTTTCAGACTTGCAAACCATGTAAATGCCGCTGAGCTCGATATTCAGCAGCACTAACACGGGTAAACCACTAAATATCCGCAGGTGCCGCTACTACACACCCTGATGCTAATCAATTCCCGGGTAGTGACATGGGTAAAGTAAGGCACAAAAAATGGTCCGGAATTGAATCTCTTGGGTTCAATGTCAGTGGTGATGGCTAGCCACTTTATAAGCTGCTATAAATACAGCACAAATTATGCAGATTAAGACACGGATACTTAAGCCTGCTTGGGAACAGGCATAAACACTAGCACATAAAGGGGGACTTTTACTAAAGGGCGCTAACTGCTTACTCTACATTTTCACAAGTGGTAACTGGCAGCTGAAAACGCTAATGTGCGGGTGTGCCAACTACCAGCTGTTAAAACGTACTTTAAGTGGCTATCATGCACTAGGGAGGGAAATGGATGGGGTGGGGCAGAGTGTGAGCATGGAGAACTAGCTTAAAGAGGCTGCATGCTTCGTAGCAGTGTGGCCATTAGTGCAAGAGCACATACAGATGCCGTCATGCATTCCAGTACTTGATCATGCACTAACTGCTAAGAACTTGCTGGGCACATGTCCGACCGTGCACAATGATGGCACTTACCACACATTAGTCTTGCCGCTAATAGTACCATAAGTGCACCCTTTCAATAAACGGGTCCCATAACTTGCACATACATGGGCAGAGGTTTTTTTTAGAAAAGATGTCCAAGTTAAATGGGGGATGTCCAGGGCAGAACATATAGAAAAAAGCCAGGGACATCTATGTCTCCAGCTGATATCAGGGACATAGGCATCCGTGACAAGGATGTGGATGTGGGCGGTCATTAGACCCCCCCAGTAGGAATAACTCGGGCAAGATAACATAAGGGGACATCTAGCGCACAGCAAAGTGAAAACATAAGCTTCCATTACGCGTTAACAGGGGGAATTTCTTTAGCTCCTTCTCCAGATCTTCTAGACATTTGCCTGACAAAACGAGCACTTTCCACATGCCTGTTCCTGCCTGGAGCAGGTGTAACTTTAGACACTATTCAGGAGGTCCAGAGCAGAGAAATCCAGGTTTTTAGGAATGCCCTGGACAGGCCTCCACCATGCCCCTGTTCAGATTAGGAGGTCCTCGCACTGGGGATGTCCACAGTCCCGGCTTCTAAATAGCTCTGGGAACATTTGTGTGATTTGAATGTCTGCATGCCCATTTGCAGACATCCAAATCATGAATAGCACTTAAAAAGTAACTCCTGTAATTTCAAAAATGTGTTTGTACAATGCATTGCAAAAGTATTCACCCCCTCTGTGTTTGTCCTGTTTTGTTGCATTACAACCCGGAATTAAAATGGAGCTTTGGTGGTTAGCACCATGTGATATACACAACATGTCTATGACTTTGAAGGTGCAAAATATCCTTTATTGTGACACAAGCAATAATTAAGACACACAAAAAAAAAGAAAGCAGGAGTGTGCATATTTATTTACCCCCCAAAGTCAAGTCTCTCGGGGTATGTCTCTATTAGCTTAGCACATCTAGCCACTGGGATTTTCACCCATTCCTTAAGGCAAAACTGCTCCAATTCCTTCAAGTTAGATGGGGTTGCATTGGTGTACAGCAATCTTCAAGTAATGCCGCAGATTCTCAATTGGATTGAGGTCTGAGCTTTGACTAGGCCATTTCAAGACATTTAAATGTTTCCCTTTAAACTAACTTTAACAGTATGTTTGGGGTCATTGTCCTGCTGGAAGGTGAACCTTTGTACCCAGTCTCAAATCTCTGGCAGACTGAAACAGGTTTTCCGAATTGCTCTGTATTCATCCATCGTTCCTACAATCCTGACCAGTTTTCCTGTCCCTGCCAATGAAAAACATCCCCATAACACGATGCTGCCACCACCATGTTTCACTGTGGGAATGGTATTCTCGAGGTGATGGAAAGTGTTAGGTTTGCGCCATACATGGCATTTTCCGTTATGGCCAAAAAGTTCAATTTTTGTCTCATTTGACCAGAGAACCTTCTTCCAGGTGTTGGGGGGTCCACCACATGCTGTTGTGCAAACTCCAAATGTGTTTTCTTATTTCTTTTTTTTAAGCAATGGCTTTTTTTCTGGCCACTCTTCCATAAAGCCCCACTCTGTGGAGATTATGGCTTAAAGTGGTCGTATGGACAGATACTCCCATCTCCGCTGTGGATCTTTGCAGTTCCTTCAGTGTTTTCCGTGGTGTCTTTGTAGCATCTCTGATTAATGCCCTCCTTGTCCAGTCTGTGAGTTTTGGTGGACAGCCTTCTCTTGTCAGGTTTGTAGTGTGTCACATTCTTTCTATTTTTTATAATGGATGTAATGGTGCTCTGTGGGCTATTCAGAATTTGGAATATTTTTTTATAACACAACCCTGATCTATACTTCTCCACAACTTTGACCTGTTTGAAGTGCTCCTTGGTCTTCATGTTGCTTGCTTAGTAGTGTTGCAGAGTCAGGGGCCTTTCAGAACAGGTATATTTATATAGGCCTCATGTGACAGATCATGTGACACTGATTGCACACAGCTGGATCCTAATCAAATAATTATGTGACTTCTGAGGTTAATTGGTTGGACCAGATCTTATTTAGGGGTTTCATAGCAAAAGGGATGAATACATATACACTCACAACTCTTCCGATTTTGTTTTTTTATATATACAAGGTATTTTATTGTCATTCCACTTCACCAATTTGGACTATATAGTTAGGTCCATTACCTAACATCCAAATGAACCTCTGTTTTCATTCCAGGTTGTACTTAATGCGACAAAACAGGACAAAAACCAAGGGGATGAATACTATTGCAAGGCACTGCAATTCATAACTCCACTTACACTCCACCCCAACTCTGCCCCAGAATATGATTGTTCTAAAGTTGCCTAAAAGCATTTGTCTAAGGGCACTGTGTATACTTGTATGGCTGTCATAATTTTGTAAGAGGCCTTTTATGCATATAAATCAACATTTTGTGTGCATTAAGAGGGTCATTCTAAAACGTTTTGTCATGGTTTGGATGTCTGCAGACATGCAGGTGGACGTCAAAATCACTGACACGTCTCCGAAACCATTCCATAAATGCCATTTACAGACGTCTCCAGTACAGAGATGTTCAGGTAGGCAGGGGGGGTCTGGCAGAGGCATGTCTGGGGAGGGCAATGGACTTACACGTCCCCCTTCGATCCCAGAAGCAGTGGAGCGGTCTGCAGGCATGTGCATGTTCATTCCTGCTCTAGGTTCAAATAGGAATCAGGAAAGTGTTTGTTTTCACCTTAAAACATCCGGAGTGCAGAGAAGATGGAAAACTAAATGACTAGATTTAGATTGCAAAGTCCCACAGCTGAGATTTGAACCCTGCCTACCCAGCTTTTAAGCCAAGCTCTAACCATTAGAAATCTTAGTTCTGAGGTACTCTCCTGGGGACGTCTATATACAGATTTGATACACGTGCATATCGGGCACGTCTACGTTTCTGGAACTGTGCCTGAACTTGCACGTGCCTGCCTTTCTTTTCAGACATTCTGGCTTTGACGTCCCAGAGGGCACTTGGACGTCCCATTTGGAATGTGTCTCCATGTGAATTTAATGTGCATATTAAAACCAGACTTCAGCCCTAGAAACAAAAGCCAGAGATTTGCAGCAAAGGAAATTTGGTCCACACCTTTCGCTGTGCTTGAAAAGGTATCCAGCTTATTCTCCATGCTGACTTCATACTGAGGCTGGTTTTGATAGCAGTGTTAGCTGTAATTGTATGCTGATCAGTACTTTATGAGACCATTCACATGAATTTGTGGCCACATAGACCCGTGTAAATGACTAAAATGCTGGTAAAGTGAGCGTCTACTTTGATAAAGTTGGCCATTTACACTTGTACGTGGCCACATATGCATGTGAATGGCCACTTACAAAATACTGATCAGCATTCAATGGAGTTTCGGCAGAGAGTGGTAGGAGCACCTAAGTTTGCACATAGATTATAAAATACTGAAATTTACACATGCACTTAAAAAATATAGGCATAGATATTTACACTTGCTTCTGGCTGGTATACGTATCTGTCTTGCAATGTAGGCACATGTTTAGCCACTTACGCTAGTATTTTATAGGTGCCCACTTCTTCCAAGAGCTGCCAAGGCAAAATGGAGAAGTAGACAGTGCAACACCTTTTCATCTGTTCTTTATTAGAGGATGAGCCTCGCATAGCGTGGTATATTGTTGAAGCCAATTTGCAAGCCCTGGACTGTGCTCATCGATGGAAATTAATATTATTATGATGGATAAACATATGAGGATGATGACTTTGGGCCCTTTAGACTAGTAAATGTCAAGAAATGATGATAAGGTGGGCCTCTGCTCAGTGGATTTTGCTTTGTGGCGTGAAGTCATGCCTATTTTTGCCAATCCAGAACAGAAAACGATAGCTCTGTCCTTCATAAATAAGCATTTAATTGTTTTACTGTTTACTGTTGTTTTTTTTTTTTTTTTGTGATGCTTTAACTTTATTGCAAATTGCTTGAAACATTTTAGGGAAAGCAATATATAAATTGATGGGCAGATATTCCACTTGTGGCGCCCAAAGGTCTTTAAACACCATTCGCTGCAGGCTAAATATACTGGATATTCAACTAAATATCCAATATTTCTGGTCAGTGCCTTTTCACATCCTGTCAATAATATGCCTTTTATTGCATGCTAAATAGCACACACTGTTCCAGAACAGTAAGCACTATTATGAAACAAAATACATTCATACAAATTAAAAGGAAATTAACATTTTTTGCCTGCACATCACTGCTTTTGAGTCTTGATCACTGCCTGCTCTTTGATACTCTGTCCTCATTTGAATTTTGGGATTTTGTTCTCTCTTGGTTTTCTTCCTATCTTTCTCATTGCACTTTTGGCGTACGTTGTGGTGAAGATGCCTCTCCAACTATCCCATGATCTATCAGTGTACATTAGGACACTATCATGAGACTTCTTCACTTTATATTTCTTCCATTGGTGTTCTGATCTCCTGCCATCTTCATGATGCTGACTCCTATATCTAATTCCCTCAGAAATTATATCATGAATCCGGTCCCGAATTTCAGACTGTTTTGACATTGCCACCTGGATGTTTCATAACCATCTCAAATGCAACATAGCCAAGACAGAGCTTCTTTCATTTCCCCTTAACACCACCTGTCTTCTTCCTCCTTTCGCTATTTTTATTGACAACACTATCATTCTCCTGGTCTCCTCAGCTTTGGGGTCAACTTTAACTCATCTCTCTCTCTCTTTCTCCACATATCCAACATACTAATAAAGCCTGTTATTTCAAGGCAGGATCCAAGATGACACATTAGTCAAACCTCAGCTCTGACCTGTTCCTTCTATTATTACAAAGAGGAAGAGTAAGGTGGGTCAGAAATCCTCCCAAGCCCATGGGACCTCTTCTCCTTTACCTGTGCCAGTAATGGCGGGACCTTAGGACTCCTTCATGTTGTGATTGGAGCTTCAGTCAGTTTTCAACTCCAGTGCTTCCCCTACTCTACTGATACAGGAGTCGGTTGACTCAGCATTTTCTTTGGGTTGCGATATCTCTTCACTGGCGTTATGGATACCCCCCAAGCCTCCGAATGGATTATTTCTCCCGGGGATTGCTGGGCAAGTGGTCTCAGCTAGAGAAGATTCTTCTGGGACAGTTGCAGCAGTGGAATAAATGCTGCAGGATTTACAGCTGCCAGTTGTGAGAGACTTGGAGATGCCTGGAATAATGGAATCGGTGTTCAACTGCCTCTCAGTCCAGCACCAAAGGCAAATGTCCATTTCTCCATGACTTCAGATGTCTCACCTGCTCATTTTTGCTTGTCCATCCAGAGAACCTCACGCTGGAATCCATTTGGAACGCAGTTTTCAAGCTGGGAGAAGCCTTGGTGTACCAGATGCAGGATTTGACAAGTTCAAGGTAATGCTTCCCTTATTAAAAATAATTCTGATGAGATATCTGCTCTTAAAGGCTCTATGGAAGAAATTAATGCAAAATCTCATTATTTGGAATGTTGTAATAGCACATTAGATTTTGCAGTGATTAAGTTCAAAATGGAAGCATTGGAGAACTAGGTTAGGCCCTCCAATTTGTTTCTAATAAACTTTTCACGATCTTCTTTCACATCTCCCAGAGATATGTTTAAAAAATATCTTGTAAAAATTCTGAATATAACTGAGGAATCATATCCATCTTTCATTAAGGTTTATGATCTGCTTTTTTAAGGTTTATGATTCTGCAGGTACTCAACAATCACATGGATATTTTGAACATTTCTGGAATTTTGTTCGGATATGGAGTCAATGACATTGTTAGTCATATTGGCATTATCCTCTGATGGTGACTGGTTATTGAGAATGTACTTTAAAAAGAAGAATACTTCCTTTAAAGGACCTCTAGTGCATATATTTCCAAACCTGTCCAGTAAGACTCAGAAGAGGAGGATGGAGTTTTTCCTCTTGAAACCTGTTCTTTTGCAATTGGGGGCTCTATTTTTTTAATTTACTTCCAAGTGTTTCATTAAGTTTCAGGCTGTTCATTTTGAGGCCAATTTCATATAGGCTGGCTAGCAAACGCAGAAACATTTAACTCAGACATGGGCGCGATTCCTACCTGATTCCGAAAACACGTGTTTAGATGTGCCCGCATTTCTGGCTTCAGGATCCTAGATGTGTCTGGCGTGGCATGTCCAACATGCCATTTGGCAGGCCCATGCATGTATCCAGCACTAGGCCCGCACATGGACACAGGCACGGGCCAAAGAGTAAAACAGAGAAACACATCTCCGGCAATAGTGGGAGATATGGGTTAACAGAGATCAGGTTTTGGATGTGCTCATCCTCACCGTATTCTGTGAAGTTAGCCGTCTTGGATCGTGCCCATTTCTGAGCTGGCCACGCCTCCGCTGTAAAAACATGCAGCTCTTAAGCTGCTGTAGTCACTGGCGGTAGTTTGCTGATGCATACAAGACATAGAAACTGATGATAAATGCATGCTGATGCAAAGTAGACCATATCCAAGTTGCCCACATGCCCAGAACAGTGCTAGGTAATCCCAGCACACTCTAAGAGAAGGTAAATATGAATATGTATGACAGAACATACCTTGCATCAAATAGTATTTGGCATCATAAAAAGGCTTCTGTAAGACATGAATTGGTCAGCTCTACATACACCCTTAAAAACACTCAGGATGGATCCTCATCATCTGCACAAAAAACAACATTAGCATTAACAATTCCCCAAGGGATGCATACGGTTGCTGAGCCACAATTGTATGCCCTGGGTATGGCATGCTGCTTGGCACAATCTGGGGACTGTTGGTACTACAGCAGTCATGTCTCCCAGTGCCTGACCCTCCTCCCTGATATGCAGATCAGCACACCAGATCCTCCCGTGTAACCCTCACAGCACACACACACTCTCACACTCTCACACACACTCACACGTGCTATCACAAAATACATAATTCTGGGAAACAGATGCTCAGCACGTACAGATAAAAGCTGGTATACCATAAAAGCATGGAGTGCCAGGACTACATATCTGATCTCCCTCCCTCCCTCCCTCAAATAAACTCCTCTGGCAGACTCACTCACACTTCTAACATCAAAAGTCCCATTTTACAGAACACAGGACTTGTCAGGGTCCCCCAGATTAGATCATGCAGCACAAACAGCAACTGTCAGCATAGCCTCCATATGCACTATTGTTGGGGTAGTTATTAATGCCCCATAGCTTACAAGATTCTCTCACCCCTGATTTCTGTCCATTATACACGCATCTAGCTGTGTTTTACAGACTGCAGTCACACCAGTTTGAAGCAGACTTGTCACTAACTCTATACAAGCACCGCAGAAATATTGCTAAGTACTGGCCTCATGCCACGTTCCTGCCGGAATAATGAGCACGTCTGTGGGGAACCATGTACATGGGCCTTTCCTGCATGCACTTTATATGTCTCTGCGGAAAACCATGCTCCCGTTCTGCCCCTCCCAGGCATATTCTGAGATCCTCGTGCTAGTGTTGTGGACGTGCAGGGGCGCAGGGTTTCAGAATACAGTCGTAGATGTTTTCTTGAGAAAAACGTCTCCTGCGCATGTCCAAACGACCTATTTGCTTTATGGAATGACCTCCTATGTCTTTTTTGAGCCATCCTAACTGGTAACATTTTTTAATGCTCGTAGGCCCATTGTTTCTCACTCTTTGGGGGTCCACTAATCTGTAAATGTG
The DNA here is from genome assembly GCA_033557465.1 of Ichthyophis bannanicus. Classification (NCBI taxonomy): domain Eukaryota; kingdom Metazoa; phylum Chordata; class Amphibia; order Gymnophiona; family Ichthyophiidae; genus Ichthyophis; species Ichthyophis bannanicus. The sequence goes on from CM066037.1 coordinate 71,805,070, forward strand.
AATTTTATGTATATTGACAGATGTAGGCTTAATGTTTTTTCCTCCATGTTTCATGAGGTTCTTTTTTTTTTTTTATTCGTGTCCCCTTCAAGTGAAGGGCTAGATTGAAATGAACATGTATATTTTCTTCCTTTAATTTGATTGCCTTTTAATGCATTGTTGTAATTCTTCTTTCTATTTCTGCCACAAGTGTATATATATTATAAATTTGTTTAAAATAAAATAAAAAAAATCCTGTCATTTCTTCCTCTATAACATCACCAAAATCCACCTTTTCCTTTGTGAACACATTATCAAAACCTGTCTCCATAATCTGATCACCTCCCGCTTAAATGTCCACAATCTGTTCCTCACAGGGCTTCCATTGAAGCATCTCTCTCCCCTTCTAATCTATTCAGAATTCAGCTGCACGACTTATCTTCTTCCAGTGTTCCTACACTCGCATAACCCTTTTTCTATAGTCACTTCAACAGCCTACCATCTGTTTCTGCATACAGTCCAAACTGCAACTCCTCATTACCCCTCTTATCTCTCCTTACACCCCTCCGTGAGAACTTTCCTTATAGGACAGGTCACTCTTAGCCATGCCCTTCTGCTCTACCACCAACTCTAGATTCTCTCCTTTCCACCTTGTTGTGCCATATGCATGCCTTTTTCAAATCCAGCCTAAAAGGTTGCTTTTAAATCTCAGCCCCTTATTCTCCTGTTCACACCCATGTTGTTTTTCACCATTTTCCATCATAAATGAAACTACTCGGTTCTCTTATTTTTCCACCCTCTCTGATTTGAAACGATTGTAAGCTCCACGGAGCAGGGACCGTCTCTTATGTGTACAGTGCTGAATAAGCCTGTAGCACTGTAGCAGTAATAATAGTAAAATGAAACTTTATTTCTATGCGGGAAAGAGCTAAAAATAACTGGAAGAAAGGCAAATAATAATAAATCTATTCAGGTATAGCTACTAACTTATTAATTTTATGATACTGCATCTGCCTTAATGTATGTTGGACAGCTGATTTCCATAAACCATGTAACTCAGGCTCCAACTTTATAGAAAAAAGTCCATTTGATAATATTATCTTACCCTGCTTACCATAGTAACTTCATAGACATTAATGCAATGAAGCTACAGGGTAAACTATTTAAGACTAATAAAAGAAAATATTTTTTCACTCAGCGTGTAATCAAACTCTGGAATTTGTTACCGGAGGATGTAGTAAAGGCTGGGTTTAAAAAAGGTTTGGACAAGTTCCTGGAGGAAAGGTCCATAAACCATTATTAAGAAGGGACCCAGGATATCAATGCTTGATCCAGTACAAGCATTGTGGAACCTGTGTCTTTTGGGGAAACTGCTAGGTACCTATGTCCTAGATTGGCCACTGTTGGAAACAGGATACTGGGCTTGATGGACCTTGGTCTGACCCAGTATGGCATATCTTATGTTCTTATGTTCTTATGCCACCAAACAGAAAAAAATGAAGATATGGGATTAGTTACCCAAGAGAAAAACATGTGGGCAAACCAAGGCTCTTTATTATTTTTCACAATCAGATCTCATCTAACCTATTCACATCTCGGATTTAAAATAGCCTGAACCAAACCTCAAAAGGCTTTGGCACATTTATATTTGCTTTAAGCCCGAGGACTGCAGTGCGCATACAGTAGTACATAACCCACAATTTAAACTTCTCATAAGACATGAGGAAAATTGGAGAGTAATACAGTTCTTCCCATTTTCTATTATAGTCAGAGATTGATTTTGTCTGTGAAAGGCACAGTGCTTAAATTCATGGGAAGCATTTCTGCCCCCATTCTTTCCATTCTTGTCTTCTATTCTGCGTGCAGAAATATGCCGAGCCGTGATTTTTTTTAATGCCATGTGAATTTCTATGCATTGACTTGAAATGTTATGAACAGGGTTGGGGATTCGCACCATAAAGTTCTACTTCATTTTTTGAAAGGACCAAATGGTGTTATATGTCTTTTCCTGTTGTCAACTTCAACAACCGAGACACTTCAAAGTATCTTCTGCCTTGACCAGCAGGGATGAGACAGGTTTTCTCTCTCAGCCTGGGAACTCACATTCGCCTACCCTATTTGTGCATATAATTATGAAAGAAGTAGTACAATGTGCTTAATTTTGCTCACAGTTCTGCTCATAAAACCCTGCTATGTGACAATGCTTTTGTAAATGGCCCTCATATGGCCCAATGCTTTGCTTTCTAGCTATCTTCTGATTTACTTTCACTGTACTTCTGCCCCAAAACCCTCAGTTGAACTGGACAACTCCCTTTCTCCTCCTCCCCCCCCCCCTCATCACCCCACTCTAAATACAAACATGCTGTATATCTCTATTTTTCAGAGACAATGAGTTTTCAGGAAGTTGAGTTGTCACTCCAATATATTTATTTTAAAAAAAAAAAGAAAATCTTGAAGGCTTGGAATTCTTAATTCCAACAATAGACATATATAAAATTTCACGGTTGCGCTGCCAGGGAAGTCAGAACCACACCAGGTAAACTGTCTGCTTACAAGAAGATACCTGCCAGGTCTTGTCTGCCAAAGCTTGGACTAATGAATGAATACACAATATTCCAATCAATCAAAGTGGATTTATGTTTGCCCCGGGTCTAGGTGAGGTCTGGTATGAGGTGACCATAACTGTCAAGTATGCTGCAGTTATAGCCAAGAAACTGTCTGTGTCGCTCAAGGAAAATATTAATGGAAACATTTCTCTAACATACACATACATATACATATCCCTTTGTCTGTTCTCAAACACCTCTGTTCACTAGGACTTCAGCCTTCTATGTGATTACTTGAAACTTTATAATCTTGCATGTGGAGAGTGATCTTATCACAGGGCATCTGAACATGTTTCAGAAAGTACCTCATTTATGAAGGTAACTCAGGCACCTAGATGTTTTTGTAAAATAGACTTATTTAAATGAGCCTAGATCCCCATCCCGAGTATATTCGGGAAAGGGCTGGTAACATGGCCGTGCCTCACCTTCTGATTTACCTGGAGAAGGGGAGTTTGAGCAAGGGTCAAGGGCAGGGGGTAGGAGGGATTAGGGAAATATCTAGAGGAATAGAGTGAGCAGGCTCATCTTCATAGAGGGTTTTTCCTCCACAGACCAGGTAGAAGCAACATCTCTGGAGGTGTATGCCCACCCTGATAGCGGGCATACTTTGGGAGGTGTCTCTGTGTTTCTGCAGGAGTGAGGGGGTAGAGAAGGAGGGAGAGAGGGGTCTGTTACAGCTTGAGCAATGAAGGAAGAAAAGAGACCTCTTCCTCAGCTAATATATTCCAGAGTTCTGTGGGAAAGAGATAAGGGAGCAGAGGATTGCACTTTCTTGCACATTGCACATTATATCAAAATGACAGAGTAAATCAAATTGGTGGAGGGGTTGCACTCTATGTTAGAGAGGGCATTGATTCACACAGGATTCAAGTATTGCAGGAAAGAAAATACATGGTGGAATCTCTATGGATTGAAATTCCATGCAAAAAAGGGAAGATGATTGCAGTGGGGATGTATTACTGACTGCCTGGTCAAAATGAACAAATGGATGATGAAATACTCAAAGAAATCAGGGAAGCAAAGTCACAATGCAGTAATAATAATTGGTGATTTCAATTACCCCGGTATCGACTGGTGCAGTATAATGGCAGGACAAGCTAGGGAGATAAAGTTTCTACATGAAATAAATGACTGCTTCTTGGAGCAGCTGGTTCATGAACCGACAAGAGGGGAAGCCATTTTGGACCTAGTCCTTCAATAGAAACATAGAAAAATGACGACAGAAAAAGACCACAGGGCCTATCTAGTCTGTCCTTCCATATCAACAACTACAACGGTCCCCTTTTTCCTTTAGAGATCCTCTGTGTTTGTCCCATGCTTTTTTGAAATCAGATATCATCCTCATTTATTTTATTTATTTATTTACAGTCTCTTATATACCGCACTATTCACCATCAGCGCGGTTTACATGGAACAAAATGCTCAGTACATTTAACACGTATGAGTTTACAGGTAACAGGGTATAAATAACTTGGATAACCGGGGTAACTATTTACAAAACATACTACATGGAATCATATACACAGAAGATACATAGAAAAACCAGTCCACTATAGCAATGAATATCACACTTGGTGAATTGTTGATATACCCTAGATTTATCTGGGACTGGTATCAGTGGGTGTTATTGGGCTCTAGGTGATGCCATTGGGTTCTAAAAGGTATTTGTTGAAGAGGTGGCATTTGAGGGCTTTCCTAAACTGTGTCAGGCTCCTAATAGCCCGGATATCAGGGGGTAGTGCATTCCAGCATATTGGGGCACTGAGACTGAAGGCTCTGTTGGCTGTCGATTTAGTGCAAGTAGTAAGTTCCTTCGGGATTTTGAGGGAGTTTATAGCCATGGATCTCCTTGCTCTATCTGGAGATGTGCTATGGATGAGTGAGGATAAGGATGCCGATGTGAGATTATTGACAGCTTTAAAAGTAATTGTCAAGGTCTTGAAAACTATTCTAGCTTGAATAGGAAGCCAATGCAACTGTATCAGCAGGGGCGTAACGTGGTCGTACCTGGAGGCTCCATGGATGACTCTTGCTGCCGCGTTCATGGCTAGCTGAAGCGGGTTTAATGTAGATTGGGGAAGACCTTGTAATATGACGTTGGCATAGTCGAAATGGGGTATAACCAACGCCTGGAAGATTGTCCGGAAATCGGTTGGATCAAGCATGGAACGTAGGTGTCTAAGTGAGCGGATCTTGTAGTACACTGATCTGACTATGTTTCCTACGTGGGCTTTCATGTCTAGGCGTTGATCTAGTGTGACTCCCAAATATCGTATTGAGGATTTAGATTGCAACTCCGCTTCTTTTACTTTAAGATATTGTGGGGGGGTAAAATTGGGATTCCTTGTTATGAAGAGTACTTCAGTTTTCTTATGTTGTATTCTGAGGTTTTGAGACAGGAGCCAGTCAGATATTACATTGAAGCAACTCGTCAATGGGGAGAGGTCCAGATGCTCGGTAGAGAAGGGAATGTAAAGCAGGACATCGTCTGCATATAACATGCAGTCAACCTTGAAAGACCGGATGATATTACAAATTGGCTGCATGTAAATATTGAAAAGGAGCGCAGAAAGGGAGGATCCTTGAGGGACTCCTTGGCTTTGGTGGAAAGGTTCAGACTTTATCCCTCCAGAACGAACATGCTGCCATCTTTCGGACAGGTAGGATCTGCACCATTCAAGCGCTTTTCCATTAATGCCTTTGTCAATCAGACGTCCTAGTAGAAGCTCATGATTTACTGAGTCAAAAGCTGCAGCGATGTCCAGAAAGATGAGTGCAAATCCTTGACGAATGTCGTCAATGCCAGTGATTATTTTGCAGAAGAGGGTGGTAAGGAGGGTTTCCACTCAATGGAATTCCCTAAAACCATGTTGGCAGGGGTCTAATGGTGCAGCGGAGTCAATGTGATCCTGCAGTTGCTTTTGGGCCTCCTTTTCGATGATCTTCGCGAGTAGTGGAATACTAGATATGGGTCTATAGGATTCCACCTGTTGGGAGTCAAGCTTGCAGTTTTTTAGCAGAGGTCTGATAGAGGTGTGCTTAAGGGCTGAAGGGAAGGAGCCAGTTGAGAAGGAGAGATTCATTATTTTGGCCAGTACTGAGCTGAAGTGACTGCGAAGCTCCTTGATCCAGAAGGCTGGGCATGGATCAGTCTGAGCAGTACTGGTGTTAAGGGCTGCAATAGTGTCTTCAATTCCTCTCTTGGAGGGGGTAGAAAACATGGTTAGGATTGTTTGGCAGTTTTGCTCTGTGGTAGAGGCTATAGTAGAGGTTTTGTTGGTCTGACATATCTTGGATTGTAAATAGGTTGCAAAATCTTGTGGGTGTAGCTCAAATGGAGGTCCAGAGGATGGTTCCTTGGATAAAGTCTTGACCAGGTCGAAGAGGTCATGTGGTTTATTAAGTGATCTCATTAAGGTGTCAGAGTAGTACTGCTTCATCGTGTTGGTGATTGTGTTGCGATGTGCAGCCAGATGACAGTTGTATGCTGACAGGTCATTTAAAGAGTGAGATCGGCGCCAGCGTTTCTCCAGTTTCCGTAAGTGGCTAAGTGATGCTTTAAGATCAGCTGAGTACCATGGGGCACTTACTCTTTTACCTGAAGGCTTGTTGAATGTTGTACGTAGGGCAATTGAGCTGAGGCAATTGTTCCATTGAGAAATTAGGTCGTCAAGGTTCTGGGTGGATTCAGAGATGAGTTGCTGCATTTCAGCAAGGATAAGATCTCTGTTGAAAGGCTTGAAAGATCGAGAGGGCGGTCTTGCGGTGTTGCTTTGGATTTTGTTGGTTTTTGTGTAGGCTTGGTGTAGGTAGGTGTACATATCATCCCTACCACCTCCACTGAGAGACTATTCCACAGATCCACCACGCTTTCCGTAAAGAAATATTTCTGCATATCACTCTTAATCTATCTCCTTTCACCCTCATCCCATGTCCCCTCATAGCAGAACTTGCTTTCAATCGAAAGAGGCTCTCCCCCTGTGCATTTATGTCATGGAGGTATTTAAAGTCTCAATCATATCACCTCTATCCCACCTTTCCTCTAAGGTGTACATATTAAGATCCTTAAATCTGTCCTCATATGCTTTATAATGAAGACCACTAACCATTTTGGTAGCCACCCTCTGTACTGACTCCATCCTGTTTATATCCTTTTGAAAGTGCGGTCTCCAGAATTGCACACAATACTCCAAATAAGGTCACACCAAAGACTTATACAGAGGCACTATCACCTCCTTTTATCTGCTAGACATTCCTCTCCGTATGCACCCAAGCATCCTTCCAGCTTTTGCTGTCATCTTTTCTACCTGTTTAGCTACTTTAAGATCCTCTGACACAACCACGCCTAGGTCCCACTCTTTAGAGGACAAAAGTACTCCGCCCCCCCTATATTGCTCCCTTGGATTGCTGCAGCCCAAATGCATGACCTTGGATTTTTTAACATTAAATCCCAGCTGCCAAATTCTAGACCATTTTTCAAGCTGAGCTAGATCCCTCCTCATGTTATCTACACCTTCCTGGGTGTCTACTCTTTTGCAGATTTTGGTATCATACACAAAGAGGCAAACCTTACCCGACAGCACTTCCGCTATATCACTAACAAAGATGTTAAACAGAATCGGACCAAGGACAGATACCTGGGGCACACCACTGGTAAAATCCTTCTCCTTAAAGTGAGCTCCATACTCTTTGTCACCTCCCACTCAACCAATTTCTAACCCAAACAGTAACTTTAGAGTCCATCCCTAGGGTGCTCAGTTTGTTTATAAATCGTCTGTGAGGAACGGTGTCAAAGGCTTTACTGAAATCTAAATACACCACATCAAGGGCTCTCCCTCGGTCCAACTTCCTGGTCACCCAGTCAAAGAAATCAATCATATTTGTCTGACAGGACCTACATCTGGTGAATCCATGCTGCCTCGGATCCTGTAATCTGTTGTACTCCAGAAACCTCGAAACCTCACTATTTTGTCTTTCAGCAGCGTTTCCAATAATTTACTCACCACCGAAGTTAAACTAACCCGCCTGTAGTTTTCAACCACATCCTTAAGTTCCGCTTTTGTACAAAGGCACCACATGAGCCTCTGTCCAGTCCTTTGGCACCACTCCTGACTCCAACGAGGCATTGAAAAGATCAGTCAGTGGAGTTGCTAGAACGTCTCCAAGTTCCCTCAGTATTTTAGGGTGTATCCCATTCATTCCCATCACTTTGTCTACTTTAAGTTCAGCTAGTTTCTCATGAACACAGTTTTCTGAAAATTCTTTAAGATGCCCCTCGCTTCTATTCCTGTTTGTGGGTGTTTTCTGAGGTCCTGCTCCTGGTTCTTCAACTGTGAACACAGAACAGAAATATTTGTTAAGCAATTCCGCTTTATCTTCATCGGCTTCTACATATTCCTCCCCTTCACCCTTGAGTCTGACAATGCCACTTTTGCTCTTCCTCTTCTCACTAACATATCTGAAAAATGTCTTATCCCCCCATTTTATTGCATTGGCTATTTCTTCCTCTTTTTGGATCTTTGCTTTCCTGACTACTTTGCTAGCTTCTCTAAGTTTTTCCAAATAGAGATGCCTGTCTTCCTCTCTCCCTGATCTCTTTTATTTCATGAAGGCCTCCCTCTTTTTCTTCACCTTTTCAGCTACTTCTTTCGAAAGCCATAGCAGTCTCTTTTTCCTTTTACCTTTATTTACCATTTTAACAAAAAGTTTGGTTGCCCTTAAAATATCCCCTTTCAGTTTTGCCCACTGATTTTCTACATCCCCCAGCTGTTCCCATCCCACTAACGACTCCCTGAAGTATTGGCCCATCTTGGCAAAGTTAATTTTCCTAAAGTCTAAGACCCTTGCTTTTGAATGGATTCTAACAGCCCTAGTCCTAATACTGAACCACACCATCTGGTGATCACTGGATGCAAAATGATCCCCCACTATAACATCAGAAACACTTTCACCATTGGTAAGCACCAAGTCTAGTATGGCCCCTTCACGTGTGGGGTCTGTTACCAATTGCCTGAATAGTTTTCCCTGTAGAGAATCCAGGATCTCCTTACTTCTAAATGATACTGCAGCAGGAATGTGCCAATCAACATCTGACATATTGTAATCCCCTATTAGTAGCACTTCCCCTTTCCTAGCAATACACCACCTAGTGGTGCACAAGATCTAGTGCAAGAGATAGGTGGTGTTGGGGCCACTTAGCAATAGTGATCATAGCATGATCACATTTGATTTCATAAATAGAGAAAGGATGGCAAAGAAATCCACAGTACTACCTTTTAACTTTCAAAAGGGAGATTATGATAAAATGAGGAAAATCGTTAAGAAAAATCAGAAAGGAGCAGCTGCAAAGGTTAAAGAATTATATCAAGAATGGGCATTGTTTAAAAATACTATTTTGAAAGCCCATACCATGCTTTAAGAAAGATGGAATGAAGTCCAGAAAACTGCCAGCATGGTTTAAAGGTGAGGTCAGAGAGGCTGTTGTAGCCAAAAAAGCATCTTTCAGGAAATGGTAAAATGAGCCAAATGACAAAACTGGAAACAATAGAAGCACTGGCAAGTTAGATGCAAGGTATTGATAAGGCAGGCAAAGACAGAATTTGAGAAGAAGCTTGCTGTGGAAGCACAAACACATAATAAAGACTTTTTCAAGTACATTCATAGCAAAAAATCTGTGAGAGTCAGTTGGACCATTAGATGATAGAGGAGTAAAAGGGACACAAAGAGGGGACAAGGCCATAGCGGAGAGACTGAATGAATTCTTTGCTTCAGTCTTTACTGAAGAAGATGCAGGGAAGACACCCATGACTGAAATGGTATTTAAAGGTGATACATCGGAAGAAGAAGTCAAAGAAATAGCAATAAACAGTGAAGATATTTTACAACTATTTGATAAAGTAAACAGTAGCAAATCACCTGGACCAGATGGTATACACCCAAGGGTGTTAAAAGAATTGAAATATGAGACTGCAGACCTACTATTAGTAATCTGTGAACTATCATTATAATCATCTCTAGTATCTGAAGATTGGCAAATGACCACTGTAACCCCAATTATTAAAAAGGATTCCAGGGGTGATCTTGAAAATACAGGCCAGTGAACCTGACATCAGTACCAGGCAAAATGGTAGAGGCTTTTATAAAGAATAAAATTACTGATTTGTCTTGGTTTAATGGGAGAAAGCCAACATGGCTTTAGCCAATGAAGGTCTTGTCTTACTAATCTGTTATATTATTTTTAAGTTGTGAATAAACTGGTAGACAAAGGTGAGCCAGTCGATGTAGTGTATCTGGATTTTTAGAAAGCCTTTGACAAGGTCCTTCATGAGAGACTCTTGGCAAAATTAAAAAGTCATCGGATAGGAGGCAGTGTACTATTGTGGATCAGGAACTGGTTAAAAGATAGAAAGCAGAGGGTAGGACTGGTCCTTGCTTTGTAACATATTCGTAAATGACCTGGAAAGAGAAATAACAAGTGAGGTAATCAAATTTGCAGATGAAACAAAATTATTCAAAGTTGCTAAAACCCAAGAGGATTGTGAAAAATTGCAAGAGGACCTTGATAAATTGTAAGACCAGATATTCAAATGGTCTATGAAATTTAATGTGGACAAATGCAAAGTTATACACCTAGGAAAGAACAACCCAAACTATGGTTACATGATGCAAGGTTCGACATTAGGAACCACCACCCAGGAAAAAGATTTAGGCGTCATCGTGGATAACAAGTTGAAACCCTCTGCCCATTGTGCAGTGGTGGCTAAGAAGGCAAATAGAATGCTAGGAATCATAAGGAAAGGAATGGATAATAAAACCAAGGATATTATGCCTCGGTATCGCTTCATGGTGAGACCATACCTTGAATATTGTATGCAGTTCTGGTGGCTGTATCTTAAAAAGGATATAGCAGAATTAGAAAAGGTACAGAGAAGAGCCACCAAAATGGTAAAGGGGATGGAAGGATACCCCTATGAGGTTAGGCTTAAAAGGTTAGGGCTTTTCAACCTGGAAGAGATGGCTGAGGGGAAATATGATAGAGGTCTATAAATTAATGAATGGAGTGGAACAAGTAAACATAGATCGATTCTTTACACCATCAAAAAGTAGAAAGACAAGGGGACATGCAATGGAGGTACAGTGTAACCTGTTTAAGACTAATAAGAGAAAATATTTTTTCACTCAATGAGTAATCAAGCTCTGGAATTCATTACAGGAGAATTTAATAAAAGCTGTTAGTGTAGCTCAGTTTAATAAAGGTTTGGACAAGTTCCTCGAGGAAAGGTCCATAAACCATTATTTAAGAGGACCCAGGTGCTTGCCCCAATAAAAGCATTATGGAACTTGTGTGTCTTTTTCGGAAACCGCTTGGTACTTGTGACCTGGATTGGCCACTGTTGGAAACAGGATACTGGGCTTGATGGACCTTGGTCTGACCATTATGGCATATTTTAAGTTCTTATGGTATCACTGCTGCATACAGCACAAGTCATAAAGAAGGCTCTCACATTCTGGAAATTGGCCTCAACCTGGCACTACCTCAGGCTGGGAAAGGGGGCGAGGAGGCTGTAAAGGGTGGTTACCAAGAGACGGTTTATTATTACCTGTGGAGAAAGAGATCCTCAGGTGCCAACAGACGCAGACACCAAGAAAACATGGTGAAGAGTCAGAAATCATCTCAGTTGTACTGGGCGCCATCAGCCTGATTAGAAAGAATGTCAAAGTGCACCTTGGTATGCTAGCTACATACGTTACATATTATCAACCTCAGGAGGAGGTTTTCTTTGGCTTAATGCGAGAGGAGCTGAGGGACTAGGATCATCTGCCCTGTCCCTTGTGACCTCTGCATTCTTTACAAAAAAGTAGTCCAAAGCCCTTGATAGGCCCCTACCACCGCACCCCTCACAAAACCTCATTCCAACAGCGAAGTCCTTTCTACGAGATAGAAATGGTCCCCACTCAACTTCTCCCCACTGGCATCGTATTTGATAACAGCACTGGCTGACCCCATTTTTGTAAAATTTCACATTAATAAGCTGCTCTGCATTATTTTGCCTTGCAGCAGCTCATTAAAGCAGAAAGCACATAAACTTTCATGTGTGGCAGTTCACATGTGAACGTTTACTACGGTTATTGTAGAGACCCTTCAGAAAAGTGTACTTTGTGTGGGAACAAAGCACAAAACAAATGGAAAACAATTACAGGCAGTGGTGTGACAGTTTCAGTTAAACACTGGCACCAGTGAATGAAAACATTTCACCAGAGCAATTAGACACCATAATCTCAAGCATCGACACTACAACCACTCGATCCATGTCCAGTATCATGGATTAAAATAACCAGACAGGAACTCAACCCTTTTCTCCTTAAAATCATACAGATGTCTCTTGTCTCTGGTTACATACCAAACAACCTCAAATGCACCTCCATCGGGCCACTCCTAAAAAAACCCACAGCAGACCCTAAGTCATCTTCATAATATAGACCTATTTTGAGCACTCTATTTATGGCAAAAATAATAGAAAAAGCCATCCATTTACAGCTTCAAGACTATGTAGACACCCATCTACCTCTTGATATGCAGCAACATGGGTTCAGACCACTATATGGAGTGGAAACCCTAATTACTGCCATAATGTACAATATAATCAGAGGAACTGAGAAATTAACCCAAGGTTTTATACTCATCTTTGTAGATATTTCAGCTGTGTTTGATTCAATAGACCACCACAAACTTCTCTCATGGCTCCAAGTGATTGGTCTCCAACACAAACCTTGGCAATAAGTAAAGGTTGGACCACTCTCCTCCCTGTTCCAACTCCATCAAGGCCTGCCACAAGATTCAGCCCTATCCTCCCTAGTATTTAACATATTCATCCAACCTCTATGTGTATCATACAAAAATATAACATCCATTACCACTTCTATGCAGACAGCATCCTAACATACATAACATTCTTCACAAATAATCCAGACTACACAACAATAGGAAAATGTTTCCAGGATATATTACAGCGGCTCACCCATCTTAACCTACATTTATTTATTTATTTATTTATTTAACATTTCTTTTATATCACTTTTCAAGATATCAAAGCGGTTTACATTGAACGGTTTGCATTACTTAGCAATGGCTATAACATAAACTTGAACTATTATAGTGATCAACAATGCTATTTGTGATTTTTAGTAAACATTGTTGTGTGCAGTTATGTATCTGATCCAAATACTTCTTGAAATATGTACGTTTTTAGTTTTATCTAGAATTCAGTTATGTCTTCAATAGTTCTTAGAGTGCTTCGGAGTGAATTCCATAGTGTGGGAGTATAGATTGTAAATGTTCTTTAACATGTTGCCTGCATGCTTTTGGCTTTATGAGTGGGTATTCTCAGAAGGTTTTGTTTTTGTTGTCTTTGCGTTCTGTTGGTAGGGTTAAGATCTATGTGTGGGCTGAAGTAGTCGAAAGATTGTTTGTTGTTAAGTGCCATTAAGTCAGTGTCGACTCATGGCGACTCTCTGGATAGATGTCCTAAACTGCATTTGGTCTTCCATCAGGCAGCTCACTGTTGACAGAGTGGCACCCATAGCTGCTGTTACTGTATCGATTCATCTCATTGCTGGCCTTCCTCTTTTGCTTTTACTTCTACCTTGCCAAGCATGATGTCTTTCTCTAATGATCTCTCTCTTCGTATGATATATCCAAAGTATGAAAGTCGAAGTCTTGCCACCTGAGCTTCTAAAGAAAGCTTAGGTTTGATCTCTAGTACTGACTGGTTTGTTCTTCAGGCAGTCCATGGTATACACAGTATTCATTGCCAGCACCATAATTTAAAGGCTTGTGTTCATGATGGACATATTAACTATAACAGAACAGAAGCCCTGCACATCACAAGAAACCAATCATTCTCCCCACCACCAACTCTAACTCTAGCAGGAGCAACAATTCAAGTCAAAAATCTAGTAAAATATCTGGGAATCACACTCGATCAAAACCTCAGTTTCCACGCCCACATAAAAATGTCATCAAAGCAGTCTGCCATAAGACAAAGACCCTGCATAATCTCTGGCCACTACTTGAACTTTCAGACTTCAGAGACGTATGCCAAGCCCTCATCATGGATTACTGTAACATAATATATTAAGGGCTCCCGAAGGCAATCCTACACCTACTGCAAATGGCATCGAACATGGCAGCTAGAATTAGAACAGGTATCCCAAGAAGAAATGACATCACTCCAACATTATAACAACTCCACTGGCGTCCAATATATATATACAGGGTGGCCCAAAAAAAGCGAGAACATATAAGCATATACGTTATTTAAAAATTCAAAAAGACAGATGTTAACTATTGACAAATTAAAAAAAAAAAAAAAGATGGCGACCGGAAATTGTCAAAATAAAGACGTTACATAGTGTGATGAGGAGAGTATGGCTGAGTCCATGGAACTGGGAGAAAATCAGACATTTACCTTTAAAGAAAGAGACAGGCAAGGAATCAGTAGCTCTCAAACTGCAGGCAGAGAAAAAAAACACGCAGCTACTGAGGACAGGACACACCCAAGCTCTGCTAATCTAAGGGCAGACTTGGAAGCTGATGGGAGACACCTGGGTGAAGGGGAGTGCACGGTAGTTCAGAGACACTCTTATAAACCTAGGGAAACAGAAGGAAGTCAGTCTCTGATTCAGCTCGAGAAGGGCAGCACCACGGGAAGAGAGTCTCAGTCTCAGACTCAGCTTGAGAGGGGCAGCACTACGAGAGGGCAGCACACGAAGCAACACCCTGGAAAGGGAGAGACAGGGAAGCAGCACGCTGGAGAATTCAGTGGTGAGAGAAGCACCAGAGAAAGGCCCAGAGAGTTCACTGTGGAGGAGAACGGTGGAGACTTCTGGGGGATTCTCAGAGGTGAAAGCCCTAGTCAGAAAGAAAGCCAGGATTGCAAGGAAACTGCAATTGGTTTTAAAACTAGGAGAGCTGTGCAAGAGAGAAGTGCTGATAAGGGTCAGGCTGCAGTGCCAACTGTTCCTGAACCAGCTAAAGAGCTGCGACTTCCAAAAAGGTGCGTGAATAAAAGGGTAGCCAAAAGTGCCGTAAGCCAGTTAGAGGCATTGTGTCATTTGATGCAAGAAAAGAATCTCCACGTTCCTAGTGGAAACCCTGTGCATAGGAAAAAGCCTCAATGGAGAAAGGTTCTGGAACTTTTAGAGAATATTAAGCCTGAAGTTTTTCATGTTGGCTTAAAGCCAGATTTACCAGACACAGGTCCTGAGGAAATGCAGATAGACTATTATGAATCTGATGAGGGGTCTGAAGATTCAGTAATGGATTGTTCTCTGTGCCAGAAGGCAGAATAAAAAGTTCTTGGATAAAAGAAGGGAAAAGCCTATAACCTGAATGTCCTAGAAGGCAGTGTGAAAACAGGGAGAAATGTGTTTAGCCAGGAATGCTAAAGAACCCTGTTGCTGACGAAAGGATACTTCTTTTGGGTTTGAAGAGAAGAGAAACCTTGCTGATTGCTGAATGGTTTTGAAAAACAGCGACATATGATATAAAGCTACATAAAGCAGTTTCATTGTTTGGTTTGGTATAAACGCCTATGGATTATTGTTTGGAGAAAAGAATCCTGATTTGTTTTGCGTTGAGCCTTAATGCTCTTTAGAAAAAGAAAAGAATTCCTGTGTTTTGCCTTGTAAACCCTCGGTCTCCACACTACTTGTTTTTTTTCTAAACAACACAACTACAAATCCCAGCAGCCCCGGCGCTGGATAAGGAAGAAAACTCTTTAATTAAAGGACTAACAAGTGCAGCCCTAGGCTTATAGGCTGTTGCCTGGGCCAGGGGCCTCCACAATAGCTAAAAAAGGTAAATAAGTAAACTTTCTAAGCTCTTAATTTACGAGACGTTCTCGCTTTTTTTGGGCCACCCTGTATATATATATATATATATATATATATATGAGAGTATTTATTTATTTAACAAGTTTTTTATACTGTCTTTCTACAAGTCAAGACAGTTTACAGGTAACAGTGTAGTAACATGAAACAACTCAAACAGAAGTACACGGTACATTGAACATGGGGAATACATTGTAACTTACGCTTTAACAAACACTAAACAATTATCAGAACTATGTACATGATGTGATACAGCATTGTAATTTCTTAGAGATCAAGGTGATTATTGCGCATGTAGGTGCTGTTCTGGTTAGGTGTCGCTTGTCGCTAGGCCATAGTATTCAGTAAATAGTATGTATTTATTTATTTAACAGTATTTCTATACCGCCTTCTCCTACAATCAAATAGTAACATTTTCAGGGATTTTCTGAAGTCCTGTAGGAGCTGAATGTCCCTTATTTGTGGTGGAAGTCAGTTTCATAAAACTGGGGCATATAGCGAGAAGACCCTGTTATTGGTTCTTTGGCTGCGTTTAGCTTTTTCTGCTGGGATATGAAGCACGTTAGATATGCTTTGTTTTATGGGTCTACTACAGCTGCAGGTTGATATTAAAGTATTAAAGATATAAAGCACTACTAAACACCTTCAAGATAATCCACAGTTCATCAGCCCTTACTAATCAGTCCCTCATTCTGAAATATCACAGCACCAGGACAAGAAGAACAGCATTTCAAAGCTTGTTAAGTGTGCCCAAATGCATAACCAAATGCAACCAGTCCATATTCTTGTGAGCCTTCTCCTTATTTGCACCTAACCTATGGAATTTTCGACCCCTGGAACTGCAACACGCTGACTCCCTCATAGAATTCAAAAGAAAGCTCAAAACACAACTCTTTAAGGACCACTTTGGCACTATCACCTACCTGCAACAATGCTACCATCATCAGTCTATTCCCCTACCAACTTGATCTTACACATATGAACAGAAGAGGACAATGCGGCCCCACCCTTCCCACCCTCTTCATAAATAGCCTTAAATAGTCTTTTTCCAATGTCCCATGATTGTATATAATTATGCTGAATGTTCAACCTCATTTCAATCCCCCTCCTTAATTACACTACATGTTAATAATACTATTTTATTAGTAATATTGTTAAACTTCATGTTCTATGTAAAAGTTACACATTTTGTTCCAGGTAAGCCGCTTCGACTGGCAGATGAAGCAGTATAGAAAAATTGCAAAATAAGTAAATTAATTAATTAAAGCCAGATATTCAACAAATATGTATAATCAGCAGCCCTTAATATCCAGATAGTGTGGTCACTGAGCCCACACTAACCACTAGTTTAAGCCTAAGCCAAATATACAGTTTATCTCCACTTGAAAGCCCACCATCTCTCTGCCCACACTCTGCTTCATATTATACAGATATGGCCAGCCCACTCACTAGGTGGAACTTGGTTGGCAGGCCATGAGCTTTGGCCCCCTTGGCAGGCGATGTGTGCACGTGGGCATCAAAGCACATAGCCTGCTGGTGTGCTGCAGTGGCAGGGCAAAGTTACCACTTTGAAATCAGGGGAAGGGTTATGGTGCCATCGCCTCCACCACCCCTCAAGATGCCAATATAGAATTGGGCATGGTGGGGAGCAACTGAGCGGGAGGAGAAGGGGAATGCGGTGGAAGCTCCTACCTGAGGCGACAGAAACCCTTGGGCCAGCCCTGTACACAGATAGGGGGTCATTCTGTGCCATGAATAGTGGGGATGTACAACCTGCCAGGACGTACATCCCTGCTATTCGTCCCCCTGCTGCTCCCAGTGCAAAGGCTCCCTGTAAAAAACAGCACTGTTGTACAGGGAGCCTTTTATGGGGGCGGGAGGGAGTGGTGTGGAGGCAAAATGAGGGGAGGGCATGGACGGGCCGTGACCCCAGACATACAGAGCCAATTCTGAGGTTGACCCTGTACGTCCAGGGTTGGCCACGTAATCAGGAGATGCCAGAGTGGGGAGGGGGTGGCGATGATGTGAGGGGGTGCAGGGGGATCCCCACAGGAGGGCAGATCAGGAGTTAGGCTGTGGGGAAAGTGCAATTTGGTTTAGTGGCTGGGGATCGCATCTCCATAATGGAGCCGCAGTGCCATGGCAATGAAACGTCATGGCACTGCGGGTCCATTATGGAGCCTGGCTGAGTTAGCTGGGGATCTGCTGGGCATGCAGCCAATCAGAATCAGGGCCTGGCCTGCACATCCAGGCCAGTAGACCTGATTCTGATCCCATGGTCACGTCTAGCACCCCTGGAATCAGAATTGGGTGCTACCTCTGTATGCCCTGATTTTGAGAAGCCGCACAGGGGCTGGACGGCCACAATAGAATTGGCCTCATAATATCTGGCTGTTCAGTCAGATTTTCCATATAAGGGCTGAAAATCTAAAGATAAACAAGTGGGGATATGCACTCATTTGTGTGCATTTGCTTCATTAGTAAACCTTAAAAATTTTAGTGCACACTAAATAAATTTAACATGCCTTAACCTGTAAATTAATACATGCAAAGTTGATTAATGCACATTAATTCATGCTTGTCTCTTTCCAGTCAGTCATAGCACTCTCCAAACAAGACTATTATGTCCATCTGACTAACTCTCTTGCCTCTGACCCTCTCTGTCTCTTTACAACTCTCAACTCTCCTCAAGGTGCCTCCTTCCCTTTCTGCCCAAACCCTGGCTATTTCCATGACAAAAATCACAAGATGACATTCCACTTCCCCACGAGGTCAGCTACCTCCCCTCCTCCCCTTTTCACTCCCAACTCCCCTTCCCCCTACCTCTGCTACCCTTTCTTTTCAAACTCACTACCTGCTCCTCTGATCCTATTCCCACCTGTCTCCTAAGCTTCATCTCCTCCACTGTTGTCCCTTCCATCTCTCATATTCTCAACCTATCGCTCTCCACTGCAACTGTCCCTGCAGCCTTCAAGCATGCTGTGGTCACACCTCTCCTCCAGAAACCCTCACTAGACCCTACCTGTCCTTCTAACTAACAACTCATCTCCCTCCTCCCCTTCATTTCTAAACTACTTGAATGTGCAGTTCACCGCCATTGCCTCAACTTTCTCTCCTTCCAAGCCCTCCTGGATCCTTTAGAATCTGGCTTCTCTTCTTATCTCTCCCATTGCTCTTTCAGACTTTGTTCTGGTGGATCCTCCTCTACTGCTATCTCACTCTCAGTTGATGTACCCCAAGGATCTGCCTTTGTCCCCTCCTTTTCTCTCTCTATACCTAGTCCCTTGGTGCACTTATCTCTTCCTATGCATTTCAGTACCATCTTTATGCTGATGACTCCCAGATCTACCTTTCTATACCTGAAATCTCTCTGGCAGTCCAGGCCCAGATCTCTGCCTGCCTTTCTGACATTGCTGCTTGGATGTCTTACTGCTGCTTGAAATTGAACATGGCCAAAACTGAGCTTCTTATTTTCCCCCTAAACCCTCCTCTCCCCTTCCTCCTTTCTCAGTCTCTGTGGATAACTCTCTACTCCTCTCTGTTTCCTCAACTCGCAACCTTGGGGTCATCTTTGACTCCTGTCTCCTTCTCCACACACATTCTACTGATAGCTAAAACCTGGTGTTTCTTTCTCTATAATAAAAAAAAAATTCACCCATTCCTTACTGAACTAGACTACTGTAACCTACTCCTCTTGTCCAGACTATTGTAGCCTACTCCTCGCTGGACTCCTGAATCCTCTCTCTCCCTTCAATCTGTTCAACACTCGTCATGCTCATATTACCCCTCTTTTCAAGTCACTTCATTGGCTTCCTATCCATTTCCACATCCAGTTTAAACTTCTCCTGCTGACCTATAAGTGCATTCACTCTGCAGCTCCTCACTACGTTCTTCTCTTATCTCTCCCTACACCTCTCCTCAGGAACTCCACTCTTCAGGCAAATCACTTCTATCGGTGCCTTTCTCTTTTATTCCTAACACCAGACTTCGCTCCTTTCACCTTGCTGCTTCTTATCCCTGGAACAAACTACCTGAGCCTGTACGTCAGGAGACTTCTCTGGCCCTCTTCAAATCCAGACTGAAAAGTTACCTCTTCACTGCTGCTTTCGGATCTTGACTCACTAGTCTCCTTTGTGTTTCCTTATCATTCCCCTTACATGTATTCCATGTCTACAGCTACTGTATTGTCTGTCATGACTAGATTGTAAGCTCTGATGAGCAGGGATCGTTTTTTACCTGTGTCGGTGCAGTGCTGCATTCGTCTTGTTGCGCTATACAAATGCTCATTAGTAGTAGTAGAAATCATTTGAAAAAGGTTTGAAAACTGGGGGAAATAGCGAACATCCTGGAAATAACCCAAAATGTTTTCTTTGTGCAATCCTGGAAAATCAGTTATATGCTCATCAAACGCCAGTAAAAGTATAGCTGGCTTGGAATTTAGGTCTCTGAAGTGTTGGCATTTTTGTACATTTGTTGTCATTTTATACTTTTTTTACGCATTCTTTTCTAAATTAACTTTGCACTCTAATACATCAACTCCTATTAACCCATCTGAATTATTGCCAGACTGTTGTAACTCAAAAACGTTTGTTTTTCATGTGTGCATCTTGTCAGCCTGTCTTGACTAGATTGAAAGCTACCAGAAGATGAGACTGCAGTGATGGGTATTTCAGGCCACAACTATGGCTTGGAGCACTGCTCTGCTGATGGGGAAAGGGGTCCCCATCGGCAGCCACCAACATATGGGCTGAATCCATGGCCTAGTGCACTGCTCGGCAAGCAAGGGATGGGGTCCCCTTCTGCAGCCATGTAAATTTTGTACTATGGCCATGGGCCAGCACACTGTTCTGCCAGTGGGAAATGGAGTCCCTACCAGAAGGCATTAATACTCATTGTGGCCTGTCCTTACATTTGGAGCCCGATTCTGAAAGGGGCACGTCCGGGCCATCTGGACAGCCCCTAGCAGGACAGGCCCATTAGGACTAGATTCTGTACCGTGGGTGCAAGATGTTCCTGCAGCATACAGAATCAGGCCCGTGGATGGCCCAGCATGCATCTCTGTGCCTGCGGGGACATCTTCCAACAGGCTCCTCTGGTTCCCGAGGTGCTGAACCTCTTCTTCCCTACCGCCTGACCCACGGCGGGCCAGCAGGGGCCTGGAACGGGCGGCAGGAACCTCCCTGCTCCTGGCCCCAGGGAGGATGTCCAGCCCTAATTGTCTGATTTGTGCTGATTATTTCACCTTTGAGGTGGAATAATCAGCATGTTCCCCCTGACTCCACAGGATGTACAGTGCCATAACCGGAATTAGTAATGTACATCCTGTTGCCTCGGCCTACACCCGTTCCGCCCAGACTCCGCCCCCTCCTGCCCACTGCTGGCTCTCCCCATCCTACTACTCCAGCTGTGCGGGGAGTGTCGGAGAGGGAATAGGGGCAGGATGGCTTGCGGGGCTGAATGTCCCGCTGGGGCGTGCAGCCCCGCAAATCATGACTCAGAATCGGGCCCATAGATTTGTTTCTGCAAGTGCAAACAAACCTATGTGTACACACCGACAGATATCTGAGGCCTTGCTAATAGGCACTACTGCATTAGCGAAATCTGTTAGGCCCAATATTCAAAGCCATTTACACAGTTTACTGACCTGCAACTGTAAATACCGCTATAGAGGGATATTCAGCGGTTAGTGCCACTGAATATCCACCAGTTCCGCTGCCACACACCCCGATGCTAACTGTGTAGAATCAGGGCCTGTCGTGGGCATTGCAGGGCACAGCAGAGGCAGCACCCATTGCTAACCAGGCAGCGATGATATTGAACCGCTGCCCAGTTAGCGATCCACAGGTAAAGATAGGCATGGGAAAAGTTGGCCTTAACCCACGGGAGCTAATCAGGCAGCGACTCAATATCATGGACACTTTGCAGTACTGGGATCCAATGAAAAAAGTCTAATTATGATGTCATAGTCAGAGCTATAAAACATGAATAAACATGTGGATGGATTTGTCTCTCAAAAGCAGAGTGTCTAGATTACTTTCTAGGATACCTTTTCCATTTTTGAAAACATTCATTTTATCAGGAGATCAATACAACATGATTCATGACAACTGGATTCCTCTTCTTTATACTGTGCGGCTGAATGCAGCTGACTAATGTTAATGTCATATTGTATATCTTCTCTATCTTTGTTTCCAAAACAGTATATTAACTCTCTTTTAGAAACAATATTGCAGTGACCATATTGGATGACTTCCTTTGCATATCAGCCACATTCAGAGTCTGGTACTATCAGTCTTCTGGCACCAGAAGAACAGTTTGATTCTAGATTTTTCAATCTTGCTCCCAGAGAAAAGCATATTAAAACAGAGCTGGTACAACAACCAGATCAAATTAATTTGTCTTGATTTGGGCTGGGATGTATTAAATTATAGATGTTAGGGATCTTTTTACTAAACTGAGGTAGGTTTTTACATTTGCCTCATGTTTTGAGTAAAAATGAATAAGCAGTAAATACAAAAGTCATGCAGTATCTGTTAGTGTGGTAGCCAGCCTGTCCCCTGCAGTTGCCACACTGAAAAGTCCCTTATTGCAAAATAAGGTCATTCACACTTAGAAGCATAGAAACATGACAGTAGAAAAAGACCACATGATCTATCTAGTCTGCCCTTCCATATCAACTACAATAGTCCCCTTTTTACATTTAGAGATCCTCTGTGTTTGTCCCATGCTTTTTTGAATTCAGATACTATCCTCATCTCTACCACCTCCACTGGGAGACTATTCCACGCAAACTTTACCCAACAGTCCTTCCACAATATCACAAACAAAGATATTAAATAGAATCGGAACAAGGACAGATCCTTGTGGCACACTACTGGTAACCTCCCTCTCCTCAGAGTGAGCTCCATTTACCTGTACCCTTTGTCACCTCCTACTCAAACAATTTCTAACCCAATCAATAACTTTAGAGTCCATCCCTAGGGTGCTCAGTTTGTTTATAAGTCACCTGTGCGGAACGGTGTCAAAGGCTTTGCTGAAATCGAAATACACCACAGCCTTGTCTATGTCTTCTTGTCTCTTAAAATAAACATGTTCCTGTTCTTTCACAAGATGGGCAAGGTTGAACTAGAAACAGCCAGCTAGCTGTTAATAAAAAATTAGCACATGCTGACAGACAATAGGGTACTATGTTCATGGCTAATGCAGGGTCTTTGCAATTAGTGTGCACTAATTTCCACGTTAACAGCTGGCACATAACAGTGTTTAGAATGGAGAATGTGTGGGCAGGGCTTGAGCCGTACAGAGAGAAGGGAATTTTATAAAAAGCTGGGCAAAGGTCTGCCCTACCATGCACGTAAATCATAAATTTTCCATGCCTTAGGCATGCGGATGGGTCTTTACACATGGCTTTAGTTGTGTGCTATTCGATAAGTACGCACGTCAGGACGATGGTGTATACTCTCAGAATGTGTGAGCACAAGGGCGGAACTTGAACAGAGTCTGGTGGATTCTGAATTTGTGCACATATATGATAAAATGCTATCACTTATACGCCTTCGTTAAAAATCTGGGCTTATGAATTTACACCAAGTCTAGGGCTGGCATAAGTGCTCATGCCCAGTTTGGCAGGTGGAGGCCGGTGATCCACAGTGCCTGACATAAGCAGGCAGGCCTAACTAGCTTGACCTGTAAATGAAGCCTGTGGAGAGGCCCATAGGAGGAATTGCACATCCCCCAATATGCTGCAGTAGAATTAGAACTCAGTAAAAGTATTGAATTAGCTTAGACAAGCAGAACAGATGGAAAAATACAGAAAAATATGTTTAAAACTGCTGACAGAGAAATTACAGAGCCCTGCTTCCCTACACGTACAAACTAGCTCAATGGCCTTGGAAGTAGGAAAGTAACAAGTTGGTGAACTGACCATTGTAATTGGGACTAGAAGGGGGGTTAGCAGGTGCTGAGCCCACTCCAAGAACACAATTGGATAATCATATCAGTACCGGGACCAATAGAGAAGGTACGGGAGGTACGGGAGGTTACCGGGACCAATGAAATGTTTTTCTATACCTAGAATGGAGTAAAAATCTATAAAAGTTGTTGTATTGCCAGAGAACATCGCTCAGCCATTTTGAAATTGACTTTGCTTGAGACTTGTGCACAAATAAATGATTTGGACCTTCTGAACAGACTCCTGGTATTATTGGTTTGTCTGCGCTCTGCTGCTACATATTCTTGGTGCGTTGGCCGGGAAATTGTGGAATCAGAGTGTATATAGGGCAATATACCACGACTTTCCGCCTCTATAGGTTTGGTCCTGCCGGGATCGCTCCTCTCCGACGGGGGCTGCTCCCTCGCGCTGCCGGTCCCTTGTATCGGAGGGAGCTGGTCGGACCTCGGTGGGTGCTGGACCCGGCTGGAGCCAACACCTCGAACCCGAGTGAGGGGAGTCCGAGGTCCAACTCATGCGCCTGCTTTGGGAAGTTTGAGGACCGGATCCGGTGAGTAGAATTTTGATTTTGTACGTCTAGACAGATAAGAGAGAGCAGTACTGCCATTTGAATCTTGCTTGAACTTGGAACTTGGAACTTGGTAAGAGAGCTTGATCACCTCTCAAAGGCGGGCCGACTACCCCTGCGTAAGAAAAGCAGGGCGAAACCCTCGTCTTTCTAGTATTTGAAACTTGTTTGAGACTAGTCAGAATAGATAGGAATAAATGCATTCTGGGATACGTTGCTAGCATGATTGTGTGAATGAAGTGTGAATGAGAGGTCTGGCAGCACGGACCAAGCGAAGGCGGACCCCTGAGTAGCGCATTTCCTGACCGGGCGACCGCGTTCAGGTCATAAAAAGGGGGAAGCGATTGTCGTCTTGTCTTGTTATTTATTTCCCTTATACGTTTCCAGGACCGTGAGGACCCCTTACCCACGGCCCGCCCTCCTTTTCCCTTCTGTCTGTTGTTGCACGCACACATCGAAATGGGAGGGGCGGGGTCTACTAGGAACACTCCGTTAGAATGTATGATCGCACATTTTAAGGAAGGATATTCTGGAGATTATGGTATTAAAATGACTGCAGCTCGTTTACAGATCTTGTGTACTAGGGAGTGGCCCAATTTAGACCCTACATGGCCCCGAGAGGGAACCTTCAATGTAGGAATTATTCAGTTAATTCACCATAGAGTGCGAGTAGTGCATCCCGATCAGTACCCCTATATAGATTCCTGGTTAAGTATTTGTGAAAACCAGCCCTCCTGGGCAAAGCGCTGTTATGAAGAACAGTGTAGAATAATGTTAGCAAAGACAGACAATAGTCAGAAAGCAGAACAGCCCAAAAAGAAAGAGAAAGGTGAGAAGTCCAGAAAGAAACCCATCCTGGTAAATCTGGATTCCCCAGAAATAATTACCCGACAGACCCAAACCCAGTGTCCAGTGAGAGTAGCACCGCGCCCTGCCCCTGAGCCCCAGAGGCAGCGAGAGCGGGACCCAACCCCTGAGCCATCAACCAAAGAGCAGGTAGATGAGCCTACTTTAAATGAAGAAGATGATTCTACTGAAACTGAAGAGAAGGAAGAATCAGATACAGAAACAGAGAAGGAAGAAATTGAGAATTCCCCGAGTGATACTGACAGTGTAAAAGCAGCTGCCAGTGTTAGCTCACCAGTCAAATGAAAATCAAGAGTAAAGCGGGTAGAGAAAAAGGCAACCCCTGACAGGAAAGTTACGAAAATATCCCTCAGATCCCACAAGACATCTACTGCTAAGATGATGCCTTTACGGCAAGTCCCGGGAATACCCGTGAGAAATGAGGATAATGAGGTGGTGGCGGGACCCCTAAGCTATGTGTATGTTCCCTTCTCTACTACTGATTTGTTGAATTGGAGGACACATTATGCCTCCTATACCAATAAGCCCCAGGAACTTACAGAATTAGTGAATACTATTATGGAAACTCACCAACCAACATGGGCAGATTGTCGCCAGCTCCGGTCTACTTTATTTACTACGGAGGAGCGGACACGAATTAGAAAAGCAGCAATAGATTGGCTGGCGGATAACCATGTAGCTCCAGAAGTAGGGGAGGAAAGAATAGATAATCGGGAAGCAGCCCAGAGAGAATTCCCGAATGAAGACCCCCGATGGGATCCAAATACAGAAAGAGGATCCAGAGCCCTAGCCCGTTTTCGCCAAGGCTTTATACAAGGCCTAAAAAGGGGGGGCCAGAAAGCTATGAACCTTTCCAAAGTTGCAGGAGTTATCCAAGGTATAGATTCCAGCAGAATTTCATGAAAGATTAACTGAAGCATATAGAATGTATATACCCTATGATCTTGATGCACCAGGAAGCTTATGCATGGTGAATTCTGCTTTTGTAAATCAGTCTCAACCAGACATCAGACGTAAATTACAGAAATTAGATGGGTTTGCAGGCATGAATACAACTCAGTTACTGGAAGTTGCTCATAAAGTATATGTGAATCGTGATAATGAAAAGGAGAGAGAATGTGATCGAAAGATGAAAAAGAAAAGCTGATTTTTTGGCTGCGGCCATAGTTGAACAAAAAAGGGGAGGTACTCCAAGTCGACGAAGCAGAGGAAGGGGGCGAGGCCAAGGTGGAAGCCGGCCCCAGCTAGGCAGGAACCAATGCGCCTACTGCAAGGAGGAAGGACATTGGAGAGATGCATGCCCACACCTTGAAGACGCCCATTATGATGACGAAGACAATCATCAATGGAGAGAAGAAAGACGAGGCCGTCCCCGAAATCGCGGAGGAACCAATCGAGAGCAATACCAGCGAGAAAGAGGAGAAGCCGTACAAGCATTGGCTACAACAGCCCATAATGAAGATGATGTAGATTAGGACAGACCGGGCTCCGAATTTGCTTTAGGTCTCCAGGAGCCTATGGTCGGAATACAAATAGGAGACCAAATTATGAACTTTATGGTTGATACTGGAGCAGAACACTCAGTAGTAGACAAAAAGATAGCACCATTTTCCACAAAAGCAGTCACCATTGTAGGAGCAACTGGTGCCAAAGCTACAAAACCTTTTCTTCAGAATCGCATATGCAGTCTAGGAGGACAACAAATAACCCATCAATTCCTTTACATGCCTGAATGCCCAGTGCCACTACTGGGACGAGACATGTTAGCCAAGTTGCAAGCCCAAATATCCTTTACTGAGGAAGGAGCAATGCAAATGACCGTAAATTCCCAAGCTAAACCTGCAGGAATAATGTTGCTTACAGTTCCCCGAGAAGAAGAATGGAGATATTACAGTGATGATTCTATCCAAGATACCTATTTTGAACAAACCTTGAAAAGTATTGATGCCCCACCTGGAGTATGGGCAGAAGGAAGTCCTCCAGGCCTAGCCAAACATATAGCTCCAGTAATTGTAACCCTTAAGCCTAGTGCTACACCAGTACATGTCAAGCAATACCCTCTCCCAAGAACTGCAATTGAAGGTATCCACCGCCACCTGCAAAGATTACTAGAACATGGCCTACTAAAGATATGTCAATCCCCATGGAACACTCCACTCCTGCCAGTAAAGAAGCCTGGAACAGATGACTATCGCCCAGTGCAAGATCTAAGGAGAGTGAATGAAGCAGTTGAGACTATACATCCCGTTGTGCCAAATCCTTATACCCTTCTAGGACTGATTCCTGCTGAAGCTACCCATTTCACTGTTCTAGATTTAAAAGATGCATTCTTTTGCATAAGATTAGCCCCTGTAAGTCAGATATTATTTGCATTTGAATGGCAATCGCCACTGGAATGGGGACCTGAACAGGATATAGCCTTCAAAACGTTGAAGGAAGAATTGATGTCATCACCAGCTCTCGGATTACCAGATGTTCATAAGCCTTTTCACTTGTTCATACATGAAGCACAGGGAAATGCCTTAGGCATGTTAACTCAGAAATTGGGAAATTGGGAGCGACCTGTAGCATACCTATCAAAACAATTGGACACTGTGGCCAAAGGTTGGCCACCTTGCCTGAGAGCAGTTGCAGCTACAGCACTATTAGTGAGTGAAGCAGACAAGCTCACACTAGGACAAAATCTACGAGTCACTGTGCCACATGCAGTCCTTGCCCTTATGGAACAAAAAGCAAATCATTGGCTCACCAATTCCCGAATGTTGAAATACCAAAGCATGTTATGTGAAAATCCACTGATACAACTAGAAGTGAGCCATGCCTTAAACCCAGCCACATTGATACCAATCAGTGAAGAACCCCCAGAACATGACTGTATAGAAGTCATGGACACTGTCTTCTCAAGTCGACCTGATCTGACAGATGTGCCCATAGACAATCCTGACCAAATTTATTACATAGATGGAAGCAGTCTCATCATTAATGGACGACGCTGCGCCGGATATGCAGTAGTCACTCAACATGAAGTCGTTGAGTCATCAGCTCTAGCCTCAGGAACATCAGCCCAGAAAGCAGAATTGCTAGCACTTACTCGAGCGCTGCTGCTAGGTGCAAAACTTGTGTTAAATATATATACAGACTCAAAGTATGCTTTCACTACCCTACATGCCCATGGAGCTCTCTATAAAGAACGAGGGCTCATCACATCCGGAGGAAAATCAGTCAAGTACGGCCCAGAGATACTAATGTTACTTGATGCAGTATGGGCCCCAACTCGTGTAGCTGTCATGCACTCTAAAGGACATCAAGCAGGAAAAGGAGAAGTTGCTCGAGGAAATAGATTTGCAGACGCTTCAGCACGACAAGCAGCTATGACAGGACAAATTTCGCCACAAGCCATGCCATTGCAGGCAGCATTGTTTCCAGTACCTTTGAACCTATGGACACCACGATATACCACCAAAGAACTAGATTACTACTGTAACAAGGAAGATGGAATACTGAAAGATGGGTGGATTGAACTGCCACCAGCAGAGGGCAGTCAACCCCCAGGACGAATAGTAATCCCTGAATTGTTATGCCCAGCTTTTGTCAAAGCCTTCCATGAAGCCACACACTATGGAAAAAGTGCTATGGAAAGAGCACTCAGACCACACTTTTGCATCACCATGTTAGCAACCCTATCAGCTTCAATAGCACGCCAGTGTCTAATCTGTGCCAAAAATAATGCTAAGCAAGGTCCCACACCAGCACCCCGAGTTCAGTCAGGAGGTGTAACCCCCATGCATCACCTACAAATTGATTTTACTGAAATGCCAAAAGCGAATGGGTATCACTACTTGTTAGTATTAGTTTGTACTTTCTCTGGGTGGGTAGAAGCCTTCCCGACCAGAACTGAGAAAGCCAGAGAAGTCACCAAAGTTTTAATGAGAGAAATTGTCCCTAGATTTGGAATCCCAGCAGTAATAGGATCAGATAATGGACCCTCATTTGTTTCTCAGATTACTCAGCAGTTAGCAAAAGCCCTACAGATACAGTGGAAACTTTACACTGCATACAGACCCCAGAGTTCAGGGAAAGTTGAGCGAATGAATCGTACTTTAAAAACCCAAATGTCCAAGCTAAGTGGCCCCAAGTACTCCCAATAGCTTTACTCAGAATACGTTCAGCTCCTGTGAAGTCAACAGGATTTTCCCCTTTTGAAGTTCTGTATGGTAAACCCCCACCAATAGTACAGGGAGTTAAAGGGAGCTTAGCCCAGATTGGTTCAGAAATAACCAGACAAGAACTCCTAGCTCTTAGTCTTGTTCTACAGACTCTCCATGCGTGGATCCAGGACCAGTTGCCTATCAACTTGACGGAACCCTTGCATCCCTACCAGCCTGGTACTTCGGTGTGGATCAAAGATTGGAAAAAGACACCGCTGGAACCCCATTGGAAGGGACCATACACCGTTATCCTGTCTACCCCAACTGCAGTAAAGGTAGAAGAGATTGATGCCTGGATTCATCACAGCAGAGTCAAGCCCGCAGCTGATCCAGAACCTGAGCAGTGGACAACAGAGCAGAATCCTGATGCACCTTTGCGTATCACCTTGAGACGGCAACCAGCAGCTGAGACACTTTATCATAGTGCCGAGCAGTAGCCAAGTCTTTCGAAGAGGATTGCTGTTTCCCATACAGCAAAAGTTCTGTTTCAACGAACCCCACGTGTGTCACTTTGCGCACTTCTTTGATGCTACATTGATTGACCATATTTTAGAGCCAACTAAGACTGATAAGTTGGTTAATGTGTAATGGACAACTTGAGGATCTTCAATCAATACTCAGCACCCGTTGAATTGCTTTATTAGCAGACGGGACGAAGAAAAGAACGTTGTGTCAAGATTTGCAAGCTGAGGATTCAGAAGAACTCCAATCAACATGTATCTTTGTTTTTGCTTTATCCTGGTTGCCTGGTATGGAGGCTTTGAACTAACTTATGCCTTGCCTCCATGTACTGCTTGCATCACTTCCACTCGGACTGGAATGAAAATAACTCAGACTTTGCTTTATCATTCTTACTATACCTGCACTGGTAAAGTGACTCGGTGTATATATAACACCACTGAACTGAATGTCCGTACTAATGGTAAATCTAAAGTATGCTTCAATCCGCATCAGAATCCATCCTATTATACTTTAGAAATACGATGGAAAGATGCAGATGGACCTTTAATTAACGCTACACGCCAACTAACAGATCCTAGTAAAGATGCTATTTTGTATTTTGATGCTTGTGAAGTGATCAACAGAGATAGTCGTTCTAAATGTGGTGATTGGGAAAAAACATACTCACAGAGTGGCAAATATATGTGTCCAGAAGGGTCCACTGAATGGGGAGCATGCACAGGAAAGAAAGTTTCAGCCAATGTGTATAGTAAAGCTCCAGAGTCAGAATATTTCTGCCCAAAGTGGGACTGTGTTTATTATGCCACCTGGATTGGTATGGTATGGAATAAAGATAATCGAATGGCTAGATTACGAAAACCATCACATGTCAAAGACCTAGACAAATGTAAGAAAAATGCTTGCAATCCTTTAGAGCTAGTTATACAAAGACCAGAAAATTGGAAACAAGGATTCCGATTTGGTTTGCGAATTGATGGAACTGGATCAGATCCAGGAACCATAGTGTATATAAAATTAAATACTCAAGCTCATAAATCATCTAAATATCAAATCCATAACACATTCTATGAAACCATGCATTTAAATAAATTTGACATGCCCCATCCTTCCCAGAACTTATTTTTAGAATTAGCTGGAGCAGTAGTATCCAGTCTAAACATTTCTAATTGTTATTTTTGTGGGGGAACACGAATGGGTGACCAATGGCCATGGGAAGCCCAAGAATTGAATTACTCAATGACTTACAATCAGACTGAAATACACAAGACTACCAGCGAATGGGTGTTAGCACACACAACAGTTGGACGTCTTTGCTATGCCAGAACTGGACCCCAGTTCAAACAACAGGTAGGACAGCTGGTCTGTCTTAGCCAGAAGTTCTATAATGACACCACCAAAAAGACGTCCTGGTGGTCAGGAATTAAAGAACCTGAACCCCCTAACCCATTAGCAAGATTCCCAGAGCTTGCTAGTTTATGGACTAATCTTGCCAAACCTCATGCCTGGCAAGCCCCACCTGGCCTATACTGGATCTGTGGAAATCGAGCATATGCCAGACTCCCTATATTCTGGGGAGGAGCATGTGTCTTAGGAACCATCAGACCTTCTTTCTTCCTCTTAAATACAGAACATGGAGAACAATTAGGATACCCAGTATACACTACCAATCATAGACACAAAAGAGCACTGAGACAAAAGAGAGCACCCCTCCAAGTAGGCAAGTGGGAGAAGTGGAAGGGTGATGATTGGCCACCAGAGAGAATCATTGAATATTATGGACCTGCCACTTGGAATGATGATGGTATGTGGGGCTATCGAACCCCAGTTTATATGATTAATCGTATTATTCGCTTACAAGCAGTAGTTGAAATAATAACTAATGAAACTAGCCAAGCTCTCACACTTTTAGCTAGACAGAGTACCCAAATGCGCACTGCTATATATCAGAACCGTTTAGCTTTAGATTATTTGTTGGCGGCCGAAGGAGGAGTATGTGGTAAACTGAATTTAACTAATTGTTGCTTAAAAATAGATGATAAAGGCCAAGTAGTTGAAGAAATTGCTGAAACTATGCGAAAACAAGCTTATGTGCCAGTACAAACTTGGCATTCACTAAAGTTTCCTAACTGGTTTGATGGTCTTTTCTCATGGATAGGAGGACTTAAGACTTTCCTTATACTAGTACTAATAATCATTGCTGTCATTTTACTGTTACCATGCATAATCCCATGTTGTGTGCGTTGTATTCAGAGTACTATTGAAAGTACAGTTGAGCGGAAGACCGCAACTAAGATTATGGCCTTATACCAACCTAGACCTCCTACATATAGTCGGAATCCTCCGACCTTAGTATAACCATTTTAAGTGATTTAATTCTCACAGCTTATTAAGTAATAGGGTGAGATTAATCAAAGGGGGGAATGTGGCAGGTGGAGGCTGGTGATCCACAGTGCCTGACATAAGCAGGCAGGCCTAACTAGCTTGACCTGTAAATGAAGCCTGTGGAGAGGCCCATAGGAGGAATTGCACATCCCCCAATATGCTGCAGTAGAATTAGAACTCAGTAAAAGTATTGAATTAGCTTAGACAAGCAGAACAGATGGAAAAATACAGAAAAATATGTTTAAAACTGCTGACAGAGAAATTACAGAGCCCTGCTTCCCTACACGTACAAACTAGCTCAATGGCCTTGGAAGTAGGAAAGTAACAAGTTGGTGAACTGACCATTGTAATTGGGACTAGAAGGGGGGTTAGCAGGTGCTGAGCCCACTCCAAGAACACAATTGGATAATCATATCAGTACCGGGACCAATAGAGAAGGTACGGGAGGTACGGGAGGTTACCGGGACCAATGAAATGTTTTTCTATACCTAGAATGGAGTAAAAATCTATAAAAGTTGTTATATTGCCAGAGAACATCGCTCAGCCATTTTGAAATTGACTTTGCTTGAGACTTGTGCACAAATAAATGATTTGGACCTTCTGAACAGACTCCTGGTATTATTGGTTTGTCTGCGCTCTGCTGCTACACCAGGTTTGCCCTAAGCATCTTATGCCCCTATTTTATAAAGAAATGTAGGTGCCTGCTTTTTTATAAAATAGGCATGATTTGCATTAGTCATTAATCTAGGTAACCCTTATTAAAGTGTTCTCTTGATGTAGATGTGGTTATTGCATGTCATATGCTCCCACAGCAGATAACATGGTGTAGTTAATGTGTCCTTTCTAGGTGTAACTAACTGCATTGTGTTACCTGCACTGCTATAAATATGTGGCAAAGACATTTCCTCTGTGTTCACTGCAATGCTGGAATTCCATCAGGTTTTGCAGTTACTGCACATGAATTCTGACAATGAATGCATAGGAACTGCAAAACGTTACTGCGCTTAACTAAATCTAGCCTTAAACAGGGTTCATAAGCCATGTTAATGAACCTGTAGGAAATCTGCTAGTCCATTGGACCAATCTCTCTCCTCCTGTCTTCTGACAAATATTCAAAGTACTCAATGGATCTTGGAGGTGGAGAGGACAGAGAGGAGATATGGGCCATATGGGAGTGGGAGGGGATTTCTGGGGAATACTGTCCAAACTGGGTGGGGGGGGGGGGATGTCTTCTTATTTATCAAGTGCTGGGATGGAGGGATCTGCCTCTTCTCTGGGGCTGTAGCTTAAGGGAGGAGGTGGAGAGAGGGGTTAAGGGTTTTTTTTTTAATTTTGGGTTAAAACCATAATTTAAGGAGTTAGATATAAAAATCCCCCTCTTAACCCTTCCCTCTGAATACCTACATTTGAGTGCAAGAAAAGTGGACAAGGCCAGGGACATGTTGGGTTAGGAGAATTAAATTGACACTTTGTGCTGATTGTCAGGTCTAGGGAGGCAATCTTCTAATGGAGCGCATAGTTAAAGTGTGTTTTAAAAACGTTGAATAATTTTGTATTGTCTGCAAATCTAATTACCTCACTCGTTATTTCCATTTCTAGGTCATTTATGAACATGCTAAAAAGTAACGGGCCCAGCACCGATCCTGCAGTACTCCAATATTCACTATTCTCCATTGAGAAAACTGGTCATTTAGTCCTATTCTCTGCTTTCCATCTTTAAACCAGTTCCTGATCCACAGTAGTACACTGCCTCCTATGCCATGTCCTTTTCATTTTGCCAAGAGTCTCTCATGAGGGACTTTGCCAAAGGCTTTCTGAAAATCCAGATACACTATATCAACCGACTCATCTTTGTTTACCTGTTTATTCAGACCTTCAAAAGAATATAACAGATTAGTAAGACAAAATTCTCCTTGGCTAAATCCATGTTGGCTTTCTCCAATTAAACCATGACTATCTATATGTTCAGTAATTTTATTCTTTATGATGATTTCTGCCATTTTGCCTGTACCGATGTCAGTCTAACTGGTCTGTAGTTTCCTGGATCACTACTGGAACTTTTAAAAAAAATTGGTGTTACATGGGCCATTCGCCAGCTTCAAGTATTACAGATGATTTTAGTGATATCTCACAGATTACTAACAGTAAGTCTGCAATTTCATATTTTAGTTCTTTCAACATCCTTGGATGTATACCATCCAGTCCAGGAGATTTATCAAAAAGTTGTAATACATCTTCATATTTTATAGATATTTATTTCAATTCTTCTGATACATCACCTTTAAATACCATGTCAGTTATGGGTAACTTTTCTACATCTTCTTCAATAAAGAAAGAAGCAAAGAATTCATTCAGTTTCTCCACTATGGCCTGGCCCTCCCTTAATGTTCCTTTTACCCCTCTATCATATAATGGTCCAACTGACTCTCTCACAGGTTTTTTTGCTATGAATGTACTTGAAAAAGTTTTTATTATGCAATTTTGCTTCCACTGGAAGCTTTTCAAATTGTCTTTTTGCCTGCCATATCAATGCTTTGAATCTAACTTGCCAGTGCTTATGTTGTTTCCCATTTTCATCATTTGGCTCCTTTTTCCATTTCCTGAAAGATGCTTTTTTGGCTACAACAGCCTCTCTGATCTCACCTTTGAACCATGCAGGCAGTGTTTTGACCTTCCTTCTACTTTTCTTAAAGCATAGAATATATCTGGTCTGGGCTTCTAAGATAGTATTTTTAAACAACACCCATGCGTGATGTAAATCTTTATCCTTTGCTGCTGCTCCTTTTAAGTTTTTCTTAACTATTTTCCTCATTTATCATAGTCTCCCTTTGAAAGTTAAAAGGGAGTTTTGTGGATTTCCTTGTCATCCTCCATCCATTATTAAATCAGATGTGATCATGCTATGATCACTATTGCCAAGTGGCCCCAACACCTTATCTCTTGCACTAGATCTTGTGTCCCACTAAGGACTAAGTCCAAAATAGCTTCCTCTCTTGTTGGTTTATGAACCAGCAGTTACAAGAAGCAACCATTTATTTTTAGAAACATGGAGCCTGATTCAGGTAGGGGCATGTCCAGGCCATCTGGATGGCACCAAGCAAAATGGGCTCATTTGAACCCGATTCTGGACTGCAGGAACAAAACATTCCCACGGTAACCAGAATCGGGCCCGAGGACGGCTCAGCATGCCTCCAACTCCCCTGGCCTTGGCCTCTTTTCCCTGGCATCCATCCCACAGCTGGTCTGGTCTGCTGTGGCATCAATCAGGCAACAGGGACCCCCTTGCACTTGGCCCAGGCCTCGGGAGGGGTTTGTCGGGCCCAGTTGCCAATTTTGTGCTGCTTATTCCACCTTTGAGGTGTAATAAACAGCACATCACCATGGGCCCAGTAGAATGTACAGGGCCGTGACCTGAATCGGCCCTGTAAGTCCTGCTGCGCTGACCCCCCACTGCTCCGCCCCAATCCCGCCTCCTTTTGCCCCTGCCAGCTTTCCCCATCCTGATGCTCAGGACATACGGGGGGGAGCCGGAGGAAGGATCGGGCCCGGGTGGCTTGCCCCACAATCCACGTCCCAGAATTGGGCCCTTTATCTCCCTAGCATGTCCTGTTGTGACATTGACCCAGTTGACAATGGGTTTGAGTTGAAATTATTCATTATTACTGTGTTGTAACTTTTGTTAGATTCCCTGATTTCTTTTAGCATTTCATCATCTATTTGTTCATTATAGCCGGGTGGTTGGTATTATACACCCACTGCCATCACAATCCTCTTTTTACATGGAATTTTTATCCATAGAGATTCTATAGTGTATTTTGTTTCCTGCAAAACCTTAATACTGTGTGACTCAGTGACTTCTCTAGCATAGAGTGCAACCCCTCCACCAATTTGATCTACTCTATCATTGTGATATAGTTTGTACCCAGGTATCACAGTGTCCCATCAGTTGTCTTCCTTCTACCAGTTTTCTGAAATGCCAATTATATCTAACCTTTCATTTAGTGCTATACATTCTAACGCTTCCATCTTATTTTATAAACTTCTAGCATCTGCATAAATGCATTATAGAGGTTGTATTTTATTCATATTAATCTGGTTATCAGTTTTGATGAGGTAATTTGGAATCTTTTAGCTCTGTCTGCTCTGCAATTAAGGGCATCTGGGTTACCTTTATCTTTATTGGAACCTCTCTAGCAGGATGTCCTATCTTCCCTCTTTTGCTAGTATCCTTCAAGGTTACATCCTTCCGAACCATGTGCTCTTGGTGACTGTCGGCTCTCCCCTATTCTATAGTTTAAAAGCTGCTCTATCTCCTTTTTAAAGGTTAATGTAAACAGCCTGGTTCCATCCCAGTTAAGGCGGAGCCCATCCTTTCAGAAAAGCCCCTCCCTTCCTCAGAATGTTGTCCATTTCCTACCAAATCCAAAACCCTCTTCCTTGCACCATCGTCTCATCCATGCATTGAGACTTCGGAGTTCTGCCTGCCTTTTGGGTCCTGCATGTGGAATGTAAAGCATTTCAGAGAATACTACCCTGGAATTTCTGGATTTCAACTTCCTACCTGAGAGCCTACATGTGGCCTCCAGAACCTCACTCCCATACTTTCCTATGTCATTGTTACTAACATGTACAAAGATAACAGGCTTCTCCCTAATACTCTCTAAAACATTGTCTAAGTGGCGCATGAGGTCCGCTACCTTTGCACCAGGCAGGCATGTTACCCGGCGATCCTCAAGTCCACCAACTACCCAGCTATTTACATGCCTAAAGATTGAATTGCCAACTATAATGACTGTCCAAAACATTCCCTCCAGGGCACATGTCCTTGGAGAAACTTCCTCAGTGCAACAGGGATTCACATCACCTGGAGGACAGGTCCTAGCTACAGGATCACTTCCTGCCATGTCAAGGGGATGCTGTCCTTTCACGTGACTTCTCTCCTCCATGGCAATGGAGAGGCTGTGAGACTGGAGGTGGGACTTCAGTACTATGTCCCTGTAGGTCTCATCTTTATACCTCTCTGTCTTCTGTAGGTCCTCCAAATCTGCTACTCTGGATTTCAGAGATGGGACTCATTCCTTGAGAGCAAAGAGCTCCTTGTACCTAGTGCACATGTAAGACCTCTCACCAACTGGGAGAAAATTGTACATGTGACATGCAATGCAAAAGACTGGATCGCCCCCATCTCACTGTTGGATTGCTGTCTGCATCTTATTTTTAAGGTTTTGTTTAGCTATTTAAGTTGTTTACTTACTTAAAGTTGCTAGGCATACTTGTACTAATACAACTATACTTAATACATTTAAGGAACTTTGTTCACCTCAAGATTAATTAATTTCAGGACCTTAATTAATCTGTTCCTGATGAGGATAACCAAATGAACCAGAAAGTGTATTTGACCACCTCTTTCTCTTTAATAGGTTTAAGAGCCTATAATGCTAAGATTAAGTCTGGGATGGGTAGGAGGGAAAACACTTAATAAAAGCTGGCTTGCTACAAAGTGTCCTGAACTGTGCTTCTAAGATAATCTCTTAACAATTTCCTGGGTGATTCACACAGCCCTTGGTTTTATAGAGGGAGCCTTTCAAATTGCCCCTTTGATCTGTCACTTTAACATCTATTTAAAACAATCTCACAGGTCTCTTGCTTCCTAACTGGAAAGCCTCTTTGTAAAGGTCTCTAGAAACAATTTCTTTCTTTCTACTCAAAGACTAAGCTACATTCTGATTTAATTTAAATGAGAAGTTCTCTAGTGGTACTAAACCCTGACTGACCTAACAAAAACACTGACTTCTAGAATACATCGATTTATCAGCTTTAACTAAAGAATTCCCTTTTCCCCAAGATTTAAAGAATTTCCCTGCAGGTAAAGATATTTGCAAGTGAAGATTTCTTTCCAGCAGTAGCAATCCCATTTGGTAGTCCTTCAAGACTGAGAATCATAGAGCTCTAGTTGACCTATTCTGTTAACAATTTTGTGGGTGATTCACACAGCCCTTGGTTTGAAAGAGGGAGCCTTTCAAATTGCCCCTTTGATGTCACTTGGCTCTAACACCTATTTAAAATAATTTTACAGGTCTCTTTTCTCCTAACTGGAAGGCCTTTTTGTAAAGGTCTCTAGAAACAATTTTTTGAATATTTGAGTAGTGCAAGAGATAAGGGTGTTGGGGCCACTTTGCAATAGTTATCATAGCATGATCACTTTTGATTTAATAAATGGAGGAAGGATGGCAAGGAAATCCACAGTACTACCTTTTAACCTTCAAAAGGGAGACTATGATAAAATGAGGAAAATAGTTAAGAAAAACTTGGGTGCTGTTTAAAAATACTATCTTGAAAGTCCATACCAGATGTATTCTATTGTGGTAAGGAGGGTGCAGCCCAGCTAGGGAAAACTGAAAAAAAGAAGGATTTTTCTTCTTTGCGGGGGATGGGCGCACAAAACCACATACTCCATACTAGAAGCCCTGAAAGGAACCTAGGGGCAGAGCTAAGGGTAAACCAATCACAGACCACAGGACAACCCTGCATAGGAATAGGAGGTCCAAGTGGGAGGAGCTAGGAAGGGAGTTGCCCTGCTCTACAGTTAACAGAGGGAAAACAAACACAAGAGAGAGAGCCAGTTTGAGTTTGGAAGGGGCTTTGAGAAGAAGGTCCAGGAGGAGTGCAGGAGCAAGCACAAGTGGCAGTCACAGTTCAAGGCCTAGCCCAGGTTCGAGTCCAGTTCCCAGGAGGCACAGACAGGAAAGATCTGGGGCCAAGCTGAGGAGAACCTTTGCAGCCAAGGAGAGCAGCAAAAGGAGGATCCATTATAAAGGCAGCCAAGAAAGGTACGCAGGGAACAAGCATTGCCAGCAGGATAGTTCTTGCTCTGACTCAGAGGAGACTTTCATACCCCTGAAGGCTCAGCACAGCAAGAAATATCTCACCAGGGAGGTTAAACAGGAGAGACCCCCAAGAGACCGGCCTGGAGAAGGCAAGGCCAGGCAGTGGGAGAGACTGTTTAATCTTGTGAAGACTCTTAAGGAAAAGACACCAGAGCACTTTCAGGAAGCACCCAGCTGTAGCTCAATTGAGAGCATAGAGGTAGGCCCTGAGGAAAGTGTTGTTGAGTCTGAGGTCTCTGAGATGGAATGTGAGCTGTGCACTAAGATACACTAGTAATGTGAGCTAGAAACAGTGGAATATAAAAAGAGGCTGTTGCAATTTAAAGACAGTTTCAGAAGCTGGAAGAGAGGAGTAAGCCTGAAGGAAAAGGGTTAAGAATCTCTCCTAGGAAGCTAAAACTGCAGAACCTCAGTGAAGGCCCAAACAGCTGAAACTGTTTGTGTGTGTGTGGCAACAGCAGGCTTGAAGCTGATAACCCATCCACTGTGTGAAGAGTTTTACAAATGCTTTTGTTTTATAATGTTAAGCAATTGCAGTGAGGAACAGAAACTGCTATGAGTTTATTCCAAGTTACAATGTTTTGGACATTTTGATTTCTGGAGAAGTATCCTGTATTTTCTTTTGTCTGGAAAAAAAGTTATGCTTGAAGAATTTTATGTTCACCACTTACCAGCCTGGAAACCGAATAAAATTTCCTGTGCGCTTTAATAACCACTTGGCTCTTCCTTTCGGACACAACTACACAAAAATCCTAGAAGGGATATAAGATGGCCAGCCGTCCCTACTAGGCAACCGCCTGGTAGGGGCGCGAGCGTCACACTATACTTTAAGAAAAGTGGAAGGAAGGCCAAAAAACTGGAAGCATGGTTTAAAGGTGAGATCAGAGAGGCTGGTTTAGCAAAAAAAAGCATCTTTCAGGAAATGTAAAAAAGAGCCAAATGTAAAAAATGGGAAACAACATAAACACTGGCAAGTTAGATTCAAGGCACTGGTAAGGCAGGCAAAGAGAGAATTTGAAAAAAAAGCTTGATGTGGAAACAAAAATGCATAATGAAAACTTTTTCAGGTACATTCATATCAAAAAAACCTATGAGTGAGTCACCATTAGATGATAGAGGGGTAAAAGGGATACTAAGGGAGGACAAGGTCATTACAAAGAGACTGAATGAATTCTTTGCTTCAGTCTTTAGTGAGGAAGATGTTGGGAAGTTACCCATGCTTGAAATGGTATTTAAAGGTGATGTATCAGAAGACTTGAAACACATATCTATTAACAGAGAAGATGTATTACAACTATTTGATAAACTGAAGAACAACAAATCACCTGGACTGGGTGGTATACACCTGAGGGTGTTGAAAGAACTGAAATATGAAATTGCAGACATACTATTTAGTAATCTGTAGTACCTGAAGATTGGAGAATGGTCAATGTAATGTCAATTTTTTAAGAGGGTTCTGGGGGGGAGGGAGATCTGGAAAACTACAGACCAGTGAGCCTGAGTCAGTACCAGGAAAAATGTTAGAAACCATTATAAACAATACAATTACTGAGCATGTAGATAGTCATGATTTAATGGGAGAAAACCAACATGGCTTTAGACACGGAAGCTCTTGTCTTACTAATTTCTTATATTTCTTTGAAAGTGTGAATAAACAGGTAGACAAAAGTGAGCTGGTCGATATAGTGTATCTGGATTTTCAGAAAGCCTTTGAGAATGTCCCTCATGAGAGACTCCTGGCGAAATTAAAAAGTCATAGGATAGGAGACAGTGTACTACTTTGGATCAGGAACTTGTTAAAAGGTAGAAAGCAGAGGGCAGGGCTAAATGGACACTTTTCCCAATGGAGAAAGATGAATAGTGGAATACCCTAGGGATCTGTGCATGGCCTGTTGCTTTTTAGCATATTCATAAATGACCTGGAAATGGGAATAACGAGTGAGGTGATCAAATTTCAGACTACACAAAATTATTCAAAGTTGTCAAAATACAAGAAGATTGTGAAAAATTGCAAGAGAACCTTGATAAATTTGAAGACTGGACATCCGAGTGGCAGATGAAATTTAATGTGGACAAGTGTAAAGTTACGCACCTAAGAAAGCACAACCCAAACTACGGTTACATGATGCAAGTTTCAACCTTGGAAACCACCACCCAGGAAAAGGATTTAGGTGTTATCATGGATAATATATTGAAACCCTCTGCCCAATGTGCAGCAGTGGCTAAGAAAGCAAATAGAATGCTAGGAATCATAAGGAAAGGAATGGAAAATGATGAATTATGGGGAAATGTGGATGGAACTATGACCCATGAAGCAGTGATTTTTCAGCAAAACAAAGGCCTTTGTCGGGCAGTGTGCAACTAAATCAGCACATTCAGATAAGTGCAGTGTTTGCTCTACGAATGGAAAGTGTGCTTTAAGAACTGTTAACAATCCAGTCTGCAAGTGTTTTTGCAATTGTCTGAACTTTTGAGGACGCTGATAGAGTTTGATGCTTGATTATTAAGTACACATTGTATTATACAGTACTGTTTTGAATAATTTATTATTATACACACATTCAGTGGAATATTGCAACACTTTGCAACATTTATTTTGGATAAAGGATTCAATATTTTAAACAACTAAGTTCATAAAAAATATTTTCAAAAAAAATGAATTTGGACAATGATCATGAAGGACTTTTTTCAGGATCAATGATGTTGGATTGAATGCCATATATTACTTTGATTATATATTTGACTGATATACTGAGATCCTTTTTCTCCTTTATTGAAATACTCCCAAGGAATTGGTTATTGAATTATTAGAATTTTCTTTGGAGTACCCCAGTTTTTTGTGTATAGATCTCAAATAAACCATTCCAATTGTCTTTTTAATATGTGGGCTTTAAAATTTATGTGCACAATGACCATAACAGGTAAGTGACCTGGTTGAACTGAATCATTTAGAAATGAGTTGCACTAACCTTACGGGGTATGTTTACAAAAGATTAATATGTGGAGTGGAGGAGTCTAGTGGTTAGGGCAGCAGCCTGGGACCAGAAAGACCAGCATTCAAATCCCATTGGTACTACTTTTGACCTTGCATTAGTCAATTAACTCTCCACTGCCTCAGGTACAAACCTAGATACTAAGTTCTCAGGGGACAGGGAAATGCCTACTATCTCTGAATATAACTTGTCTTGAACTATTACTGGAAATGCGTGAGCTAATCAGTATGTGCCATTGTGCCCCTAGAAATAAAAGGGTTATGGGCACTTAATGCGCTTTAAAATCTTTTAGTAAACATGCTCCATAACTAAATCTGGGTACTAAGATGAAGTTATTCTGTGCATGGTCTCCTGAATTAATTACTGATGCAGGTTATTGCATCACTTGAGGCAATGGGGTAAACTGGATATCTAATAGCTCTCACTATGTATACATGGTATGTAGCATTAATTTACAATCGACACCTATTAGCATCAGGGCCATACTGAGTGTGCATCACGTCCTGTGCGACTTCCACATCGGGCACGTGCCCCCCCCCCCACCTCCATCTAGCCACTTTCTGGATGGCAGCGGGAGAAAAGAGGTGTGCCCAATGTGCAGTTGCCTGCACTCTAAGCAGATCTGTTCCTCCCTGCTCTGATGCCGCATCAGAGGACGGAGGGACCAGACCTGCTTAAAGTTCTGTGAGAAGGCTTAAGGGGCTCATTTCAGCTGTATGCTGTTGCCTGCCGCCGCTGAGAGAAGAAAAAGTGGCCATAGCAGGCAACGGCAGACAGCTGAAATGCTCCCCTTAAGCCTTTGCGCCCTGTGCGGCCGCACTGCTCGCACAGGGCTAGATACGGTCCTGATTAGTATTTCAGGCTCCAAATAGAAGGATGGGCAAACCACTTAATATTAAATATGAACCAAATAGGGTTGCACACTGAAAATCTTTTGGATGATTTTTTTCCCAGTTTTGGTCATTTTTTTCATCTCTTTTCATATGTTCCTGATAATAAAAAAATAGTTTTAACACGTTAATCAACATGACATGTGTTAATTTCTAGGTTACTGTACATTAATCCCTTAACTGGGCAAAAGGCATACTACCTATCCAACCACTGCCTTGGGAATTAACTCTCCAACTGCAGAGTTCGTTCCCCGCAGTGATCGCCGATCAAGCGCTGCTCCCGCTGATTACCAATCTCCCTGCTTCTCTCTGCACACTCAGTCACCACTACAGTAATTGACAGACTGTGCAGGGAGAAGCAGGAGGATCGGTGTTCAGCAGGAGCAGTGGCGATCATTTTGGGCAATGAGTTAACTTGGTTTCCTCACTTGCTGAATGGCTAGGGTAAGACGAGTTAACTCGACTTCCCCAGTTAAGAGGTTAAATTGATTTAGTATGTACTACATTTTGAAAACATGTCAATAAATAGAGATGTGCAGGCCAAAATATTTCATTTCATTTTGGCATGAATTTTCTTTTTTTTTCCATCTTCATATTGTTTTTTTCAATAATCCATCAATGTTGTACACTTTTTTGCAGTCATCAATCCTTCCTTTTAAACCAAATGGCATCTCTATTAACAAATGCCTATTCCTAGATCTAGACCAAAACTAAGACTGTAAGCCCTCCTGAGACAGGAAAATATTTACTGA
Organism: Ichthyophis bannanicus; assembly: GCA_033557465.1. Lineage (NCBI taxonomy): Eukaryota > Metazoa > Chordata > Amphibia > Gymnophiona > Ichthyophiidae > Ichthyophis > Ichthyophis bannanicus. The sequence goes on from CM066037.1 coordinate 71,848,506, forward strand.
TTGATCCTGAATGAAACTCTCCTTGAGCTACTACTGGAAAAGGCAAAAGCTAAAGCCCAATAGGGAGAAAGAGTTTGTATAATCAGAGTCAAACAGAAACCGTCCGATGAGTTGGCTGGAATTGAACCTCTACATTCCATTGATTTGGATTTATGTTACTGGATTAGGGGGTAGCTTTATAACTAAACCAAAAGTACACCCATACTTTTGCCCTGAAAATTATATCATGAAAACTAGGCACCAACATTTATAGCTGCTCCTGAGGTAAAATATGTGCATATTTCTGAAAACTCAAAAGTATGTGCAGAGATAAAAACACCGGCTCAACTTTTTTTTCCACAACACCTCGTACAGTGAGTAAAGTTATGTACATACAGGCCTAACCCATGTAGCTTCATCCACAAAGATAGAGTAGTTTTGTAATGTCCTGCATAGCTAACACACATTTTTCAGTGTGTATTTGACATCTGTTTTATAAAATGCATGCATAGTTTAGAAAGTACGGGCGTAAGTGGTCAAAAAAATGCGTTAAATGTAGTTTAGTTTATTGCAACTTTTACATAATACCTTTCATTAAAAAAAGTAAAGTGGTTCATAATTAGTAAAAAAACATAAAAGTGGGGAACTTAACCTTAAACAACACAGAGGGGCATGTTTACTAAACATTCCTAATGTGCGGGGCCGCGGTAGTGTGCCTGTGCCATATAAGGAGTGGGCGGTTCAGGCCGAAAAAGGAAAAAAAACGACCGTACGTGTGCGCGTTGCGTTAATGTGCGGGGCCCACATTAGCACGTGGAAAGGCTAAGTGGGGCGCAGCTGGGCACATATAGGAACAGAGCTGTAGTACAATGGTGAAGACAATAACCAATGGTGCAGGGGCCACAGTTTCAATCCCCCAGTGTGCGTGACCCAAAAAGGCTGGCTGAGGCACCACCTTGAATGTGGAAAAGTGTGTCAGGAGGCAAAGTAATTTTGTGCGGCGCACTGTTCATTTTGGGCGGCATAAGGCGGCGCACTGTTAATTGTGGGCAGCAGGATGCGGCGCGCTGATGGGCACAAGGCGGCGCGCTGATGCTAAAGCAAAGGAACACAGCCACAGCACAATGGTTAACACACTGACCAATGGTGCAGGGACCAGGGGTTCAATCCCTCACAATGCCCAGTGAAAAAGGCTAGCTGAGGCAGTATGTTTTATGTTGTGGAGTGATGTAGGAGGCTTTTTAAGTTTATTTTGTGATAACTACTAGCAAACGCACTCTCACAGCATGTTAACATAAGGCGGCCCATAAGGCACATGTTACAGTGCACCGTCCGCCAAGGCACCCTAGAATGTCCCCTATAGGGCAGCATGTATGTTGCGACACAGGATAATGTATAGTGCACCCTATATGGATGCCAACCATAAAGTGCCCTATAGGGCGCCCATAAAGCACCCTCAGAGGCACCTTATGGGTACAGTATGCTGAGGGTGTTATTGCAGGCAGCAACATATGTACAGTAAATTAAAATAATGCTTTGGACAACCCTATCACAGAACCCCACTGTGGGTTTGAACCCATGACCTCTGGCTGCACAGGCAGTGATGTAACCATTGGGCTACAGCTGCAAGCAAGCCCCTGCCTGGCTGCAGATAGCCTGCATGTCACATCACAGACAGTCCGCTGGTATAAACAGGATAGGGTTAGGCCACCCGTACCCATGATGCACTGCACATGCAAATCAGCTGTCCACAGATGCACACAAGATGGGAACTGCACCCCTAAAGCTCCACGGCCTGGTAGGGGGAGGTGTCCGTGTGCACCCACACAGCACCTCGGCCTGGTAGGGTGTCCTGAGTGGGTGGACAAATGGCAAAGAGTAGCCAACACCATCACATTGTGCGGTTACTGTGCTCACCCTGAGTTTGTGATGTTGCGCCCAGGGACCAGGTCCACAACACCTTCCATGGCTGAATGCAGCCATGCCAGAGCTCCAAAGCATCAATAACCTGTGAAATAGGTAGGTGCTGCATAAACATCTTGGAGATCTCTATCTGCCTCAGTTAGTGGAACACCCCCCCCCCGTGGATAAAACACAGTTTCCCACCAACAGATTCCCATCCCCACACTGATGGCAGTAGAGTGGACCATCAACCCCAGCCCTGCTGGGGAACAGACACCCTACAGGGCAGCCCAAGCAGCTCCACGCCCATCCATAACACAATAACAGACAGACATTAGGCCTGGATATTCACAGACGCACCCCACCACTATCTGATATTCTCCTGCAGCAAGCCATCAGCCACTGCAAGGCACTCCATCAAGAGACATACCATCTGTGCACAGTCTGCTGGTTGGTCCTGATGGAAATGCATGCACCCACAACTGGGGTGGCAGCACACACAAGCAGATATGTCAGTGAAGAGGCCCCAACAGGGACCCCATATATATCACATGAGAGAAACACAATACAGCACTATGGGTGTGCCTAGCCATGCTGCCGTCACTAAACACTCAGGGTGAGAGTGATCCCCCAGCAGCACATACAGGTCACCCTGTCTGTGTAGGTGGTGGCCGGGCACTACCATGTCCCTGTCAGTGCCCTATGCCCTGTGAAGCTGCATCCTGGTCAGCCCACCCTGTCTGAGATGTACCCATGGTCCCTTGCTACTCATTATGCACATTGGCATGCCAAAACTGGCAACAGTGCTGGCAGTGTGGGCTGTGGAAGGGGCTTGCAGCCAACACCCCCTGTATAGACAGACACACACTTCCACACCTATGCCATCATGGTGCTACTATTGAGGCGGTAATTAGCCTTGCCCACCAAACCGGTCCTGGGCACGGCAAGGCATGGATATGGTACGCAGTACTGCTGGGGGTCACTCCCCAGGGTGGTAAACACCGTCAGAAGCCAGGCCTGGAGCATGCCCCGCAAACACCTAACAGATTGTTCTGATGGGGTCATCTAGCAGTATGTGCGTAACGTATGGATATCTATCTGCCAGTACTCCTAGCAAACGTCTCAGAGCTGTGTACCGTATACCTCAGGTGTAGGGTGACATTGCTAAGGTATGCATGTGCTAGTATTGGGAGATGCACACAGGTGCCACTGTTCTGCCTCTCCAGGAGACATTGGCCAATGGGGCCTGTGGGTGTGGGTGTGGGTGTGTCTGGCCCTGTTGGCTGCTGCTTTACAGCAGAGATTCCCAACTCCAGTCCAGGTTTGCATCACACTGTTTGGGTTTTCCTGCTGTCCCTCATGAATATGCATGAGCTACATCTACATGCCATGGGGGTGGTGCATAGATATACAGCACAGGCATTTGTATGAGTGGCAGCATGGAACCTGACTGGTGTGTGGCCCACCAGAACTGCATTTGGAAGATTCTGCTCTAGGTACTGCCCCTGTTCATGGTGTCTGTGCTCAGTGGGGTAAAACATAGACGTAGTACCATTGCATATGTCCTCGCCATGAAAGGTGTGTCCTTACTATCACTGTTTAGTTGTGGGAAAAATGTGTGGGCAGGATTAGTGGTAGCCCCAGCTGGGCTTTGATCCTGTGACCTTCTGTTCTTGCATGCACTGTACCACTGTGTAGCTACAGATTGGCTGAATTCCCTTGAACATCCAGGGCTGTGGATCTGGCAGGGCCTGTCTATTGCAGTGGACTGTGCTAGCTGGGATTTGAACCTCTGACCTTCTGGTCCTAGAGGTACTGGCTCTGTCTGCTGCACCACACTCTGCCCACAGAAACAGTGCAGCCCCTGGAGGTAGTAAACCTGGCAGGATGGAGTCGCAAACCCTGCTCTACGCATTTTTACTGTGGGCACATGCACCCTGTCTGGTGACAAAAGTGCACATAAACCCCGGAAATGACCACGGAAAATGGGGGACACAATATCACCACGCTGGGCAACAGTGATATTAATGGGCAACCATGGAAACCACTCCCAGGAAAGCTCCAACAAAAAGGAAATGTTTTTTGGAAGAGGCTCCGCTCCGTACACCTTTCCAATAATCATTTCTTTTTGTTGGAGCTATCCTGGGTGTGTTTTTTAGTTTTGCCCACTACTATAACTGTTCCCCAGCTGAATTCCTATTTTTACCATTTTTGTTGTGGTCCTTTTCTATTTTTAATTCCACTTTTGGGCTGTGCACATGTATCACACTGCTCACGTTTTGCAGGTTTCCCCGGTTTTGCTGTACATTGCTGACGGAAATGGTTTCTCTTCCCTTTAAATGCATTCTACCGCGAGTGATTCACTCGCGCTATTTTTCCTTTGAAATTCAGGGGCATGTTTACTAAAAACCGCTAATTTGCGCGCCGCAAAATAGCGCACTAAAAGCGGTACTTTAGAGCGCTTAAACGCCCCGCAATTGTGCGTGTCACCCCCGCACAGGTGCGCGGCACAATAACGGGCCCCGCACAAGTACGGGCCCACAAATGTCCGATAGAGGCGTGGAACGGCTAACGGAGGGCGGAGGAAGGTTCCTGAGGAGCGGAGAGACGGGTTTAATGGGTGGGGAAGGGGAGGGGAGAGGCTCCCCGCACATTATCGGGGCCGAATCCCAAAGCAAAACTACCGCGAGTGACACTCACGGTAGAGGGCATTTAAAGGGAAGAGAAACCATTTCCGTCAGCAATGTACAGCAAAATCGGGGAAACCTGCAAAACGTGAGAAGTGTGATACATGTGCACAGCACAAAAGTGAAAATAAAAATAGAAAGTGACCACAACAAAAATATCACAAATAGTAATGCAGCTGGGGAACAGTTATAGTAATGGGCAAATATAGAAAACACACCCAGGAAAGCTCCAGAAAGAAGAAATGAATATTGGAAGGGTCTACGGAGCGGAGACTCATCCAAAACAAATGTCCTTTTTGGAGCTTTCCTGGGAGTGTTTGCTATGGTTGCCCATTAATATCACTTTTGCCCAGCGTGGTGATATATTGTCCCCCAGTTTCTGTGGTCATTTCCGGGGTTTATGTGCACATTTGTCACCAGACAGGGTGCATGTGCCCACAGTAAAAATGCGTAGAGCAGGGTTTGTGACGCCATCCTGCCAGGTTTACTACCTCCAGGGGCTGCACTCTCTGTGGCCATAGTGTGGTGCAGTGGACAGAGCCAGTACTTCTAGGGTCAGAGGTTCAAATCCCAGCTGGGGCCCATGCCAGCCCAGCCCCTATATTTTACCCACCACTAAACAAAGATAGCGCAGACACCCCTGTATTGCAGGGAACATAAGCATGGGGAAAATACCCATATTTTACACAACACTGCAAAAAACACAACAACAATGGGCATTACCTACAGTCAAATCCCCCAAATGCAGTCCCGTACTGCCACATTGCAATCTGGTCATCTGCTGTTTCTGAGAGAAGCTCATGCCAGCATGTTGGCGGACAAGTACATGTGGTGCAGGGGGCAGTGGCTGCTAGCCACAGAAGACAGAGGCCTAGCCATGTGCAGGCTGGCACAGTCCACTGCAACAGACAGGCCCTGCCAGATCCACAGTCATGGACGTTCCAGGGAAACCAACCACTCTGTGGCTACACAGTGGTGCAATGCACACAGACAGTGCATGCAAGAACCAGAAGGTCACAGGTTCAAAGCCCAGCTGGGGTTTCCACCAATCCTAGCCACATATTTTTCCCACAGCTACACAGTGATAGTAAGGACACACCTTTCGTGTCGAGGACATATGCAATGGTAATACGTCTATCTTTTACCCCACTGAGCACAGACACCATGAACAGGGGCAGTACCTAGAGCAGACTCTCCCAAATGCATTCCTGGTGTGCCACACACCAGTCAGGTTCCATGCTGCCACTCATACAAATGCCTGTGCTGTATATCTATGCACCACCCCCATGGCATGTAGATGTAGCTCATGCATATTCATGAGGGACAGCAGGAAAACACAAACAGTGTGATGCAGACCTGGACTGGGGTTGGGAATCTCTGCCGTAAAGCAGCAGCCAACAGGGGCAGACACACCCACACCCACACCCACAGGCCCCATTGGCCAATGTCTCCTGCAGAGGCAGAACAGTGGACCCTGCGTGCATCTCCCAATACTAGCACCTGCATACCTTAGCAATGTAACCCTACACCTGAGGTATACGGTACACAGCTCTGAGACGTTTGCTAGGAGTACTGGCAGATAGATATCCATACGTTACGCACATACTGCTAGTTGACCCCATCAGAACAATCTGTTAGGTGTTTGCGGGGCGTGCTCCAGGACTGGCCTCTGACGGTGTTTACCACCCTGGGGAGTGACCCCCAGCAGTACTGCGTACCATATCCATGCCTTGCCATGCCTAGGACAGGTTTGGTGGCCAAGGCTAATTACCTCCTCAATAGTAGCACCATGCTGGCATAGGTGTGGAAGTGTGTGTCTGTCTATACAGTGGGTGCTGGCTGCAAGCCCCTTCCACAGCCCACACTGCCAGCACTGTTGCCAGTATTGGCCTGCTAATGTGCATAATGAGTAGCAAGGGACCATGGGTATAGCTCAGACAGGGTGGGCTGACCAGGATGCAGATGCACAGGGGATAGGGCACTGGCAGGGACATGGTAGTGCCCGGCCACCACCTACACAGACAGGGGGACCTCTGTATGTGCTGCTGGGGGATCACTCTCACCCTGAGTGTGTAGTGATGGCAGCATGGCTAGGCACACCCATAGTGCTGCATTGTGTTTCTCTCATGTAATATATATGGGTTTCCTGTTGGGGTCTTTTCACTGATTTATCTGCTTGTGTGTGCTGCCACCCCAGTTTTGGGTGCATGCATTTCTGTCAGGATCAACCAGCAGACTGAGCACAGGTGGTATGTGTCTTGATGGAGTGCCTTGCAGGGTGCAGTGGCTGATGGCTTGCTGCAGGAGAATATCAGATAGTGGTGGGGTGCATCTATGAATATCCAGGCCTAATGTCTGTCTGATATTGTGTTATGGATGTGTGTGGAGCTGGGTGGGGTGGGGTGGTCTACTTCCCCAGCAGGACTGGGGTTGATGGTTGAACTCTGCTGCCATGGGGGGGGGGAAGAGGAGGAAAAAAAACAGAGGAAAGGATAGTATGGGGAACTGTTGGTGGGAGGCCCTGTTCTTTTTTTGTGTTAGTGTGTGTGTGTGTGTTTGTTCCACTAGCTGTGGCAGACAGCAATCTCCAAGATGTTTATGCAGCACCTACCTATTTCACAGGTTATTGCTGCTTTCGAGCTCTGGCATGGCCACATTCAGCTATGCAAGGTGTTGTGCACCTGGTCCTGGGCGCATCATCACACACTCAGGGTGAGCATAGTAACCGCACAATGTGATGGTGTTTAGCTACTCTTTGCCATTTGTCCACCCACTCAGGACACCCTACCAGGCCGAGGTGCTGTGTGGGTGCACAAGGACACCTCCCCCTACCAGGCCGGGTAGCTTTAGGGGTGCAGTTCCCATCTTGTGTGCAACTGTGGACAGCTTATTTGCATGTGCAGTGCATCATGGGTACGGGTGGCCTAACCCTATCCTGTTTACACCAGCAGACTGTCTGTGATGTGACGTGCAGGCTATCTGCAGCCAGGCAGGAGCTTGCTTACAGCTATAGAGGTGTAGCCCAATGGTTATGCCACTGCCTGTGCAGCCAGAGGTTATGGGTTCATACCCACAGTGGGGTTCTGTGATAGGGTTTTCCAAAGCATTTTTTACATTTACTGTACATATGTTGATGCCTGCAATAACACCCTCAGCATACTGTACCCATAAGGTGCCTCTGAGGGTGCTTTATTGGGCGCCCTATAGGGCACTTTATGGTTGGCATCCATATAGGGTGCACTATACATTATCCTGTGTCGCAACATACATGCTGCCCTATAGTGGACATTCTAGGGTGCCTTGGCGGACGGTGCACTGTAACATGTGCCTTATGGTCCGCCTTATGTTAACATGCTGTGAGAGTGCGTTTGCTAGTAGTTATCACAAAATAGAATTAAAAAGCCTCCTAAAGCACTCCGCAACATAAAACATACTGCCTCTGCTAGTCTTTTTCAATGGGCATTGTGAGGGATTGAACCCCTGGTCCCTGCACCATTGGTCAGTGTCTTAACCATTGTGCTGTGGCTGTGTTCTTTTGCTTTAGCATCAGCGCGCCGCCTTGTGGCTATCAGCGCGCTGCATCCTGCTGTCCACAATTAACAGTATGCCCCATCCTGCTGCCCAAAATGAACAGTGCGCCGCCTTATGCCGCCCCACAATGAACAGTGCGCCGCCTTATGCTGCCCCAATATGAACAGTGCGCCGCCTTATGCCGCCCCACAATGAACAGTGCGCCGCCTTATGCTGCCCCAAAATGAACAGTGCGCCGCCCCAAAATTATTTTGCCTCATGACACACATTTCCACATTCAAGGTGGTGCCTCAGCCAGCCTTTTTGGGCTGCACACACTGGAGGATTGAACCCATGGCCCCTGCACCATTGGTTATTGTCTTCACTGTTGTGCTACAGCTCTGTTCCTATATGTACCCAGCTGCGCCCTGCTTAGCCTTCCCATGCGCTAATGTGGGCCCCGCACATTAACGCGACGCGCACACATACGGTCTTTTTTTTTCCTTTTTCGGCCTGAACCGCCCACTCCTTATATGGCACAGGCACACTACCGCGGCCCCGCACGTTAGGAATGTTTAGTAAACATGCCCCTTAGCCCCGATAATGTGCGGGGCGCCTCTCCCCTCCCCTTCCCCGCCCATTAACCCCTTCTCTCCGCCCCTCCGGGGCCTTCCTCCGCCCTCCGTTAGCCTTTCCACTCCTCTATCGGAGATTTGCGGGCCCGTACTTGTGCGGGGCCCGTTATTGTGCCACGCACCTGTGCAGGGGTGACACGCACGATTGCGGGGCGTTTAATCGCTCTTAAGTACCGCTTTTAGTGCGCTATTTTGCGGCACGCAAATTAGCGGTTTTTAATAAACATGCCCCAGAGAGTTACAATGAAACTCTAAAGCTACACAACACAAAAAAAGAAGGGAAAAACACATTACTAGTGTGCAAGATGGCTGCAAAGGACATTGTAAAGTAAAAGTAGTTTAGACCCTTGAAAGTCTTTAAAGAAATAAGATGGTAAAGACTACTGAGTTCCATAACAGAGGAGCCAGAAGAAATAAGGCAGTTTGCCAAGAAGGTTCTAGGACTTCCCTTGGTATTGGAGGGATATGGCAGAGATTCTCACAGAATCACCAGATAATCTGAAAGCTATTTAAAGGAATTCAATGATTTGAAATATAGCATGGAACACATGTAATAAAAAGCCTTAAGGGCTAGAAGCAACATCTTGGAATTACAACAATATGTGACTGGCAGCCAATGATCTACAATCAGCCATGGCGCAACATGGTCAAATTTCTTAGCTGAATGAAGGACTTTGACAGAAGTGTTCTGTAAGGTCTGTATATGCTTAAGGTTGGAGAACTTGAGCGGATGGAAATGCTCACATCTAGATTTATCAAGAACGCACATAAATTATAATATTTGATAATATATGCATACCCTTGTGTGCTGCTCCCAAGCTCCACTCATGTGCATGCCCACAGTGAAAGTCTGTGCCATTGGGATTGCGCACATACTTATAGAATAGCAATCTGCTAAACTATGGCCAGCATGCAGAGTCCCAAATAGCAGGGTTGGATGTTCAGGGTGGATGTCCAATCCCCTCTAGTTGCTGGGACCCGATTCCTGGTCCAAAACTCCCTGCACGTACAGGACTGCTGGGTGGGCAGCTCTGGATGGGGGTGAAGGGGATGGCCACAGAGAGAAGAGTGGGCGAAGTGTAGGCAGCACTCTAACCCCGGATGTACAGGACCAATTCTGGTCGTGGTCCTATATGTCTGGGGCAGCAGGAATGGATGGGGGACTTATTCCACCTTGAAGGTGGAATAAGTCCCCAAGGATAGGAATCAGCACCAGCAGACCTCCCTGAACCGATGAGGAGCACGTGGGGGTTCCCCACAGCCAGACTCCAGCCTTGGCAGGCCCTTTCAGAGGTCAGGTGGTGGGGAAAAGGAGCTTGCAAAAGCTTGAAGGCAATCGGGGCTCCTGCATTGTGTCCTGGTGCCATGGCAATGGAACACCATGGCACCGGGCTCCATGCAGAAGCATTAGGCGGCCTAGACGGAGGGTTATCCATGTGTGTAGTGGGCCAGAATTGGGGCATGTCCTGCTTGTCCAGGCCCTCTGTATCCAATTCTGATCCTACGAGAACATCTAACTCCACAGGTGTAGAATCAGGTGCAGATCCGGCTTGTCCAGAGTTTGGACATCTGGACGGACCGGATTGGCCCCTTTCTGCATGGAGCTCCAGATGTGTCAACAACCATTAATGTACACAAATCACTAAAATAGCATGATTTGTGTGCATAGATGGCATGTAACATTATGCAGCTCCTTATAAAATTACCACCTAGTGTGGATCCTCATCATCTCATACTTGTAATCAAAATGATACATGATTTGCTCTCTTCTTGGGCAATTCACATACTTTCAATGTGGGAATATTAGCAAAAGGCCAAGCCAATCTAAATGAATCTGGACCTGAATTGGCTCAAAGCTGGCTTTGATTATTTGACTCAAATTTCCTCAGATATTCACAGATCTGAATGGAGTCCGCCAAGGTTTGTCCATCCCTGATGTCGAGGATAACGATGCACGTTTCCTGGTTTCTAATTGGAAGTGATGCCTAAGTAATTTGGAAACATCTGCCTTTCTCTTCTTTCGGTCATTTGAGCTGCAGTGGTTTTAAAAGAATATCTCCAGTAACATGTTAGGGAGTTGAGCAGAAATTGAAAGTACATATAGAACCAAAAATTAAGTGAAAAACAGCTGTGCTGGAATAGCATTCAATGATATGAAATTAAGGGTCTCAGCATTTTAAGATACGCGCAAGCATATTTCTTCACAGCTAGGCTCTTGATGGATAGACGTGCATGGAAATTCATCTTTTTTTTGTTTACATAGCCATATATTTAACTGCATTTACAAGAATAATCTGCCTTTTGTGCCCTAAAATGTCCTGAGAAACGTCCACTATGTTGCAAACCTGCTTTGTAGCCAGGGCCCCTTGGGCAGCAGTAATTTTCAATTACAGAGTTGCCATAGAAGCCTCAGAGCTAATAGAAACCAGGCGGGGAAAGTGAAGCTGACCCAGGGAATTCTGGGCAGAGGCTTCTAGCATGGTTCAAGTGCATGAGGTCTGGCTGAGGCATGTACTGCCACAGATTAGGCTGGTATGCACACAGCGCTAGACCAAAGGACTTGGCATGTGGTGAGCAAACTGACTCCAGCACTCTCCTGCGATATGTACCCAGTGAGGCCACTTTTAGACCAACAAAATTCATCTGAAAGACTTGTTTAGCAAGTCTGTTTTAGTATTAATAACCAGAGAGCTCCCCATCCCCCAATCAGATTTTTTTTTGTTTGTTTTCAGTCTGCTTAAAATGTAAGCTTAAGTGTTTTTGTCTCTGATGAGTGATTCGGTCTGCTTGCAGAGTTTGGCATGTATGTGATTATTGAAGTGGACACCAAAAATACTGTTATTTTTGTATTTTGTATACTGGAAGTTGCATAATTGTGTTCTTTGGGAGGAACCAGCTCATTCTTGTTGCCAAGTAGGAGACCTGGGTTTGATTCCTGATTCAAGTGTTGCTGCTAGCCAGGAAAACAGAGGTCTTTCTGGACCCCAGGAAAGACTGGCCAAGCAGTGTTATGGCTTCACCTAGGGCAGTGGTTCCCAAACTGTGGGTCACGACCTCAGATGCATCACAAAATCATCCAGAGGGGTCATGAATTGATCCTATTGAAGAGGTTTTTGAGCCAAGTACAAGGCTGCTGCTGCAGGGTGAGCTTTTGCAATATCGAACCAGTTGGGGATAGGGAATTAATCATACTGACCAATGAGACATCTGGATCTGAGAGCAAGAAAACAAGTCAATCAGCAGTTTTCCAGGGTTAACAGTCAAGAAACCGCTTCTATCTGAACTCTTCCTACAGGAAATGAGAGCGGTAAGGTATGTATGTCGCTGCCTTGCTTACAGCCTAAGCTGGTGCTGAATAGATCCTGCTGTTCAGACCCCTTATCACATGCAAGTGTTTTACAGATCGTGTGTGTTGGGCCTTTTTCCATGAAGGATTTGTAGAGTGTATGTAAGATGGGCCTCTCCCTTCATGTAAGGTAAAAAGCTGTGTCCTTAAAACAGGCTGTCATTTTGTTCCTCTCCCTTCCTAGTATGCCATGTACATACCCAGTGGTACTATATCTCAGCTGGGTATGTACATGGTGAAAAATGGTCAAAGGAAAGTATTAGTATAGGACAGCAATAGCAGTCTTACGTTGAGAGAAAGATCTGTTTCCTGGATTGGCAGGCAATAAATATCCATTAATGGGGTCATTTTGGAAGCCCTATTCATGCTTAGGACATTTGCGCGCTTTGACCCGGTGAAAAGCGGGATATAAATACTGCTAAATAAATAAAAAAATAGGACATCCAAATCATAGGGGCATCTCCAAAGCCATTTTAGAAGCTGGCTTTGGGGATGTCCAAGTCTGGAAAGGGGTGTGGCTGAGGCATCCAGGAAAATGACACAATAAATTGCTTTTAAAGCTTCTGCAAATTGCTGAACAAAATTATGAAATTGTGCCCAGTAGGCAATGTTGTCCTCTTCACACAAATAAAAGATATTTGGGTCTGATTTTCAGTGGTGGTGGCCTCTGGACAAAGTGTCAGCAGGGATGGTTTATTCAGACATTGACTGGTGCCAGCCATTTCAATGATAATGCTTAATGAGGGTAACTTTGTAAATGCCCAAGGAGTTAATGCGCCTTAGCACGTGCAAATCTGAGGCCCATTTTATAAAGTGGAGTGCGACTGTACTTTGCTTTATGAAATAGGGACTTAAGTGGTGTAAATGTCTAGGCAAGGGCACCTACATCTGCTGTAGGGCGGGTGTAAATGCCCACGTCTAGATTTTTTTAAGAACATGCAAGAATTATACAATTTTATAACTTACGCATGCAAATTTGCGATCTGCATATACTCCGCCCAAACTCTGCTCTTGTGCATGCCCACCCTGAAAGTGTGTACAATAGAACGTAACTTAGAATTGAGACTGCCTATTCACGCACGCGAAGTCCTTGAAAATAGGCAACCTACTCGTGTTAATGGCGTGCATCTTGACGCAACTCCTTATATGCATGGCTAGAAAAAAGTTTGATTTGTGCTTCTTTAATCAAATGTTTCTGATTTAGTGCATTCTTCTAACATGCATTGTATATTGTAAGTGCACAGTTGCTGGTAGATATATGCACGTACAAGCGATTTGTGTGCACTTTACAATTTTAGGCATCCAATCAAACAGTTGCATGCTTACAAAGTCACATCCCTTTTTTGTTGGCCTTACTTAGATGTAGAAATTATACAGAGTGGCTAAATTTCGCTGCTCTGCCTATCACTTCCTACTCACTCCTGGCCCTCCCCAAACCCCACCATCATTGGTGCCAGGTACATGGGTCTTTTTAATTAACAAGCCTTGTGATTTTTGTTTTTGCCCTAGATATCATTTTAAGGAAGATAGTTTCAGCTCAAAATGAATTTCGTTGCACAAATGATACATTGGACAATACGATTTACGCTTCATTTGGGTAAGCTTAACATGAAAAGTTCTGTTATCTCTTTAGTATGCAAAAACTGTTCGGTGGTACCAGATATACAGTATTACATGGAAACCTCACCAAGTATCTAATTCCACTGGTCTCTCGTCCCTTGGGCCACACATTTACTCTGAAAGTGCTGCATTGAAGGCACTAATCCAAACCCACATTCTGTCAAAAAAAAATAAAAAGTAAAAAAACCTTCATGAGTTAGCAGCCAACAAAAATGCGAGAGGTCTGCTCTGCATGTGGGAACAGCATAAAAGAGACTTTTCAGCTTTGTCTGACAAACGTCAGCATATGACACTGATATCAAAATGAAATAGCAATAATTCCCAGTCATATCTTGGACATGCTGGGAGTGATGTGGGTTAATTAAAGGGGACTGGGTGGTACTGTGCATTCCTCTGTTGTAAGATTTTCTTCTCAATAATTCAAGTTCAAAGCTGTCCCAGTGAATAAGTTTCTATTAATATGTACTTCTTACAAATTGAAACAATAAGCCTACATTTTCTTTATAGCTGACACATCTTTTGTGCAGTTTTAGACAGTAACTTAGCAAGTTCTGTGTACTGCATTGCAGGACAGCACTGAGTGCTGTCAGTTTGAACAGTAATAAAAATCTATATTATAGTATATTAGTCTATATGGTAGCGCTTTATAAATGCTTAATGATAATAATAATAATAATAATAAACCTCTAACATGTATGTGCCTGCATATGTAATTTTATTTATTTATTTATTTATTTATTTTATTTATTTAATGTCTCTTATATACCGCGCTATTCACATCAGTGCGGTGTACATTTAACAGAACCTTATACAATGCAGTCGGGGCTGCATTGTATTTACAATAAACAGGGACTGTAACTTGGACATAACTGGGGTAACTTTCTACAAATTATTTACACTAATAACTGTACTGTACACACTGAGATTTACACGGAGTTGCACCGGTGTGGCTAGCTGCCCTCTAGTGTGCTGGGTGTGCTGTTGGGGGAGTCTTGGTGATTAGTGAGACTGTTTGCACACTGACCTTTGGGGTTGACCTCTGAGTAGTGCCGTGTGAATAGGTGGTGCTTCAGCGCCTTCCTGAATTGGGCCAGGTCAGAGATTGCTCGAATGGCTGTAGGGAGGGCGTTCCAACATCTGGGTGCGTAGAGCATGAACGCCCTCTTAGATGTCGCCTGGGTGCATTTCGTTGTTTCCTTTGGAATTATCAGTGTATTGACAGCTGTGGATCTTCTGGATCTGTTCGGGGGTGTGAGGTGGATTAGCTCGGTGATGGAAGTAGAGGGTTGATTGTTTATGGCCTTGAAGGTCATTACTAGGATCTTAAAACATAGTCTGCCGTGGCTTGGTAGCCAGTGGAGTTTCTTCAGGATAGGTGTGATGTGGTCCATTCTTGAGGCTCTGTATAGAATTCTGGCGGCTGCATTCATTGCAAGCTGGAGTGGATTCAATGATGCTTGTGGGAGCCCATATATGATTGCATTGGCAATACAACAATTTTCAGTCTAGCCTGTTGGTTCAGGTGGTTAAGTGCTGACTGTCCCTTGTTCCCATGCGGAGTGTCCCTTGTTCTATCACCTATTGATCTTTCACTTTGTGAGTTGGATAGGGCTGGGCTATTGTAATGGTGGTATTCATAGCTCTGGCAGGGGAGGGAGAGGAGCATGGTTTGCCGCTGCTGCTGTGGGGTATGTGGGAAGGAGATGTAATGGGTAGCACGTCCCACGAAGGCATCCAGGAAATGGGTAATGCTGCACAACACTGCCATCTGGCTCAACCCCGATGCCATTCCCACAACAGACAGGAATGTGCCGGTCTCTGGGAATGCCAGAGCTGCCAGAACTTTCACATGGGTGGGCACTGTATCCCATCTGTGTGCCTGTTCAACGAGCTGTGGCCCCAGCTCCTGACACAGGTCATGCATCGCCTCACAGGTCATATCAAATCTGTACCTTGTCTAGCACAGGTCGGCACTCATATCAAGGTACTGGGCATGGTGCCTGAGGACCCTGTCATATGGGTGATGGCATTCAGCATGTTTGCCCTCGTGGTCAGTGACCAACAGAAGGGCATTGGCAAACAGTGCTCTGGCCCTCTCCTGTGCATTTCCTCATACCTGGCTGCTGCCCTGAACCTGTGGGAAGGTGAAACAGGACGCTGGTCAGTCTGGACCCTGGAGGGGAGGTGCCACCTAATGTCCCCCTGATGCCCTATGGCAGGGGGGCAAGAGATGTGCTAGACCACTGGCCCCACATCCTCCCCACCCCCACACACACACTAGCAGGGTACCCAGTGGGTGGCCCATTCACCATGCACCACTGCATGGGCATATATGCGCCTATGGACATGCCCATTAGGACCGGATGCACCCCCATATGTGCACCGCTAGGGTGTCTTATGCTCCACACACAACATTGGATCTAAGTGAGCAGGTGCTGGTTACAACACACCTACAGGCATGTGCCTGTGGGTTCAGAACAGACATATACACCCCTGTACAGTGACCACAGTGCAGTTGCATAGGTGTGGGTCTACTGATGTGGAGGTGGTCTATTGCACAGGGGTGCCATGTGGTCAGGCCCTGCCACGTTTTCATGTAAGTCACTTGCCCCCTGCCCCAGATAACCCCATGCTCACACTGGCCTTCCCTGTGTTGGGTGCCTTCACAGGGCACCTGGCCTCTGCACCCAGGTCCATGCATACCACTGTCTCCCATAGGGCCACAGGCCCCAGCACACATACCATCGCAGTCACATCATTGACTCTTTCTACCTACCGTGTAAGTGGCAGTGTTGCTGAACAGTCTGATATGTTGCACAAAATCAGCTCCCACGATGTCCTAAATGTGTCGCACATGGGAAAGGAAAAACGTGTGGAGCTGTACCCGTATTTATACATAGGATGCGGAACATGGACGTATACGTGCGTCAAGATATATAGGCATGTTCCATATTCCACGTCATTGGACGTATATGTCGCTGCAGTCTAACTGCTATAAAACATGCAACCCCAGCTTGGACATGCCCCTGTGAAATGCCATTCTACTGATACCCTGAAGGCACATTCAGGAACAGCTCTGACAGTGACCATGCCCCCCAAGGTTTCTACTTGAAAGAGAAACGTCAGCAATGAGGAGCAGACCCTCCTCATTGAGGAGGTGCTTGCCAGCCACTGGGTCCTCATAGACACCTAGAAGGCCTGTATATGTGCCTATGAGAGGCAGTGCAGGTGGTTCACCATCTGCCGTAAACTTATTGCGATCTACCATAGCAACCATGACATCAAGGATATCAAATGCAAGTGGCATCAGATGAGATGTGAGGCCTGCAGGAAGGCACATGCTGTGAGCCTGGATGGACAAGGGGTGTGCCTCACTGAGCTGGAGCGGTGTGTCAGTGGATATTGCCACATTGGAGGTCATTAGGGAGTAGACACCTCTCGCACCCACAAGTCCAAGGTACGTGTCTGTGCTGACATTTGCATGCTGCATGTCCCCTGCCACCGGCCTGCACCCATGGTGTAGTGACCCATTGAACTGCCCACTGCCCCTCTCACACATGTCCCCTCTGGTTTGGGGGTGGGGCATGCATGCCCTTGTTGCACTATCACATCTCCCACTGCTGGCTCACCGGATGACTCTGT
This sequence comes from Ichthyophis bannanicus, assembly GCA_033557465.1. Lineage (NCBI taxonomy): Eukaryota > Metazoa > Chordata > Amphibia > Gymnophiona > Ichthyophiidae > Ichthyophis > Ichthyophis bannanicus. The sequence goes on from CM066037.1 coordinate 71,865,827, forward strand.
GGTGGTGGGACCTCCCTGGCCTGCTTTGCACTCTCCCAGCTGCCCTTTGGTATCCCTGAGGTTATAGTGCACTGGTGTAGCCCATGTGGGGGTGAGGGTGGGTTGCTTCATGCAAGGGTCCACATTAAGCTGGTCCTTCTTGCTTCTCTCAGCAGGTTCTTCCACAGATGCTGGATTCAGTTCTGTACCCACACATGCCTTACCACTGGCAACTCCACCACTGCCGGTGGACGTGGCTGTGATGCCACCAGAGGGGGTTGCATCACAGCCTGCAGCCCCTGTGGATGGGTTTGCAGAGCTGGCTATTGCTGTGGAGCTTGAGGGCACCAGCTCTGCAGACACTGAGGACCAGCTTGCATCATCACCAACACCATCACCTGAGCCCCAACCCCACCCAGCCTGGTGGCAGTGGTCACCATGGGCAGCACCACTGACACACCTATGGATAGCTGGTTGGGTGTGCTGAGTGCCTGATCACCCAGAAGGAGGGCCATGAGGTGCAGGTACAGTAGAAACTATGACTCCTCAGGTGTACTATGCAACTGTGGGAACAGCAGCTGGCCCTCCAAGAGCAGTAGTTGGCAGTCCAGGAGGAGCAGTTGGCAGCAACCAATTGTCTCAATGCCTCCGTATGCCATCTTGGGGCCCACATCAACCTACTGGTTACCCAGTTGGCCAGGCTTCAGGGCATGCCTCTGACACTGGCTGCTGCTACTGTGCCTCCTGCCACCGCTGCTGTGCCTCACCCCTCTGCCCTGCATCCACCAGCAGAGTGTCCATATGGGCCACTGCATGGGCCACATCTGTGGTAGGATCCAGTAGTATGGGGCAGTTCTGCATCCTGGGACTTTGGCCCCTGGGTATGAGGCCCCATCCGGTCTTCCCACCCTTCCATGAGGCATGTAGGGTGACCAATGGGGAGAGCAGTAGCAGCCCAGTCTCAGGGGTGTGCCATCACCCATGCCACCTGGTGGCCAACCACTGAGGCTAAGTGGTTGTGCCTCTGAGTGGGGGAGGGGTTGGGGCAGGTGAGGGTTCATGGGGCAGCGGTAATCCTGGGTAGGGTTGCTTGGCACTGGGGTGGGGGTGGGGGTTTGGGTTGGTGGGGTGGGGTGGGGTGAGAGGTTGTGGCTGAGGGGCTGGGATGGTGGGGCGGGGGTGTGGGGTTGGGGGTGAGGGCAGGAGGTTGTGGTGAGCGGCTGAGATGATGGAGTGGGGGTGTGGAATTGGGGAGTGGGGAGTGGGGAGTGGGGAGTGCGGAGTGGGGGCAGGGGCAGTGTGCATCATGCTGTTGGGGTGTGTGGGGTGGGTTTGCCTGGGTACTGGTGATGGTTGTGAGGGTGTTATATTCTTTATCATGCATGCAATAAATGGTATTTCATGCAACCACTGGGCTCTGTATTTCCCTCTGCCTCAGTCACTGTGAGAATATGTATCTTTAGCCCCTGTTTCCCTGGCACTGCCTGTTCTTTCTCTTGTGCCTTGTATATGTCCCTCCTTTGTGCATAACAGTATGTGTATCCGCATCCTGTGCATCCTCCTATCGCAGGCACTCAGGTAGGGTCACCGTCATACCTTTCGTTGGGATCCGGTGGTGCGCAAAGCAGTATGTTCAGCTCTATGCAGTAACATTTCTTTTCCTTCTTTTGGTCCCTCCATGTCTGTTATTTCATGTTTTAGCAGATATAGCTTAGTCATTCATGGGTAAACACCTAGGGGTATGTTTACTAAACTGCGCTCAAGTGCGTGGCGCACAATAGCGTGCGCTAAGGTACCTTAGCGCATGCTAATGATGCATTTTTGTGCCCCACACACATGCGTGCCGCACTAAAGTGCCCGCTCATGTGCGCGGCGCGCTGATGTGCGATATTGGCGTGGAAAGGCTCTCGGAGGGCAGAGGAAGGCTCCCCAGGGGCGGAGAGATGGGGTCAATGGGTGGAGAGTGGGAGGGGAGAGGCCCCCCGCACACGAGCGGGGCTGAAATTCAAGCAAAAAAATACTGTGAGTGAAAACCTCGCAGTAGAGCTGATTTAAAGGGAAGAGAAACCATTTCTGTCCGCAATGTACAGCAAAACCAGGGAAACCCACAAAAAGTGAGCAGCGTGATACATGTGCACGGAACAAAAGGGCAAATAAACGTTAAAAATGACCCCAACAAAATATAAAAAAATCATAAGCAAGCTGGGCAATAGTGATAGTAATGGGAAACATCAAAAAACACTCCCAAGAAAGTCCCAAAAAATAAATATGAATTTTAAAAGGGTCTACGCTCTGTCCCCATACAAGGTGAATGATCCCACAGTGAAATAGCACTGATCAGGGTTACGTCCTCCATTGGACAGGTTTCCTATGGCATGCCCATGTTCCACAGCAGCAGGGCGGGCATGTCGGAATGGGCAACTGGACAGATGCTGGGAAAGGGGATACAGAGGGCAGCAGGCGGCACATGCTGTGGTGCAGCTGGGGCACAGTGCGGACTAGGCAGATGCCTAGTTGGCACCTAGGAATGCTGAAACTGTACAGCAGCCAGACAGCAACTGATGAGGGCCCAACATGGGCATGAGCGTGTCTATCACAGTGTCACAGGGGATAGTCCCAGCAGGTACTTCCAAGGGCACAGAACAGTGGCAGGTGGTGATTGGGTGACGTGCGGACAGATATGCAGGTACCCCTACCCCAGAACCCGCACCATAGGCAGCCGCCTACCCGCACACAGTATGGCCTGAGACTGCGTACCACCAGCACCACCAGCAGAAGGGCGTGTCAGCATGGTGGCACAAGGGTACTGGAGGTGGAGGGGGGCAGTGGCAGCTGCCCAGAGCAGACCATGGCCTAGCCCTGTGTAGGTGGGTGCAATGCACTGCAACAGACAGGCCCTGCCGGACAAACAGTCATGGCATCATCAGGGAATGCACTGTCTCTGTGGCAACACGGTGGTGCAGTGCACACAACCAGTGTGTTTGGAGACAGAAGGTCACAGGTTCAAACTCCTGCCAATCCAGTCCCCATATTTTACCCACAACTATATCGTGATAGTAAAGATGAACCTTTATTGCAGAGAACATAAGCATGGCTCAAACACCTCTATTTTACCCTACAGAGCACAGACACCAGAAATGTGCACATTACCTAGAGCAGATTCCCCCAAATGCAGTCCTGGAGGGCCACAAATCCTTCAGGGCTTATGCTGTCTCCAATCTAAGGATGGAGCGGTACTGGTGGTGGAGGTGGCAGCAGCTGGTGGCAACAGCAGACCATGGCCTAGCCCTGTCCAGGTGGGTGCCGTGCACTGCAACAAACAGGCCCTGTCGGATGTACAGTCATGGACTACCCAGGGAATGCAGCATATCTGTGGCAACACGGTGGTGCAGTGCACACAGACAGTGTGTGCAAGAACAGAAGGTCACAGATTCAAAGCCCAGCTGGGGCTACTGCCAATCCAGTCCACATATTTTTCCCACAACTAAACCGTGATAGTAAGGACAAACCTTTATTGCAGAGAACATACGCATGGTTAATACGCCTATATTTTACCCCACCGAGCACAGACACCATAAACAGCCGCATTACCTAGAGCAGAGTCTCCCAAATGCAGTCCTGGAGGGCCAAACACCATTCAGGTTCCATGCTGCCTCTAATAAAGATGCCTGTGCTGCATATCTATGCACCACCTCCATGGTATGCAGATGTATCTCATGCATATTCATGAGGGACAGCATGAAATCCCGAACAGTGTTTGGCACACCAGGACTGGAGTTGGGAACCTCTGCCGTAAAGCAGCAGCCAACAGGGGCAGACACACCCACACCCACAGGCCCCATTGGCCAATGCCTCCTGGAGAGGCAGGACATTGGGCCCTGCGTGCATCTCCCAATACTAGCACTTGCATACCTTAGCAATGCCACCCTACACCTGGGTATACGGTACACAGCTATCAAACGTTTGCTATGATTACTGGCAGATAGCAATTCCTACGTTAAGCACAGTTTGCTGATTGAGCTCCATCATAACAACCTTTCTGATGTCTGTGGTGTGTGCTTCAGGTCTGGTCTCTGACAGTGTTTACCACCCTGGGGAGTGACCCCCAACAGTATTGCGTACCATATCCATGCCTGTACTGTGCCCAGGACTGATGTGGTGGCCAGGGCTACTAAACTCCTCTATAATAGCACAATGCTGGCATAGGTGTGGGTGTGTATGTCTGTCTATCCAGTGTGTGGTGGCTGCAAACACCCTCCACAGCCCACACTGCCAACACTGTTGCCAGTATTGGCCTGCCAATGTGCATAATGAGGAGCAAGGTACCATGGGTATAGCCCGGACAGGGTGGCCTGGCCTGGATGCATCTGCACAGGGCATAGAGCACTGGCTGGGACATTTTAGTGCCCAGCCACCACCTACACAGAGAGGGTGGCCTCAGCATGTCCTGCTGGGAGATCACTCTCACCCTGACTGTGCAGTGACCACAGCATGGCTAGGCACCCCCATAGTGCTATATAGTATTTCTTTCATGTAATATTTATGGGTTTCCTTTTGGGGCCTAGTCACTGCTTATCTGCTTGTTGTGTATGCTGACATCCCAGTTCTGGATGCATGCATTTCCACCAGGAACATGCACTATGGACTAGCTAGCAGACTGTTTGCAGCTGGTATGTGTCTTGATGGAGTGCCTTGCAGGGTGCAGCTGCTGAAGGCTTGCTGCAGGAGAATGTCAGATAGTGGTGGGGTGCAGTTTGCATATCCAGGCCTAATGTCTGTCTGCTATTGTGTTATGGATGTGTACAGAGCTGTATTGACTGCCCTGTAGGGTGTCTGTTCCCCAGCAGGACCAGGGTTGATGGTCCCCTCTACTGCCACCATTGCAGGGAGGTAGAATGTGGATCTGTTGATGGGAGACCCTGTTTACCACCCTCAGCCCTGGAGAAGGAGAGTAGTGGTACATAATCCTCCTAGGGGGTCCATGGGGGCTACACCTGACTGAGACAGACAGATATATCCAAAGTGTGTCTGCAGAAACTAACTACCTCACACATTAGCACTGCTGGGGACCTGCAGCATGGCCTATTTCTGCCATGGAAGGTGCTGTGGACCTGGTGCTGGGCGCCCCACCACACACTCAGGGTGAGCACAGTACCTGCACAATGTGATGGTGTGTAGCTACTCTGTGCCAGTAACACACACGGTCAGTACCCCCTACCAGGCCGAGGTGCTGTGGGGTTGCACATGGTCAGTTCCCCCTACCAGGCTGAGGTGCTGTGGGGGTGCATACCCCATCTTGTGTTTATCTGTGGACAGCTAATTTGCATGTGCAGTACATCATGGGTACGGGGGTGCTAACCCTATCCTGGTGACCACAGCAGACTGTCTGTGTGGTGACATGCACTCCCTCTGCAGCCAGCCAGGGGCTTACTAGCAGCTATAGAGCTGTAGCCCAATGGTTACTTCACTGCCTGTGGAGCTAAAGGTTGTTGGTTCAAACCCACAGTGGGCCTATTTGATAGGGCTTCCCAAAGCAGTATCTCTTTTTCATGTACATTATTGCTGCCAGCAAAAACACTCTCAGTGTATTGTACCCATAAGGTGCCTCTGAGGGCGCCCTATAGGGCACCTTATGGTTACCGTCCATATGAGGTGCACTATACGTTATCCTGTGGAGCGACTTATAGGGTGCCCTATAGGGGACATTTTAGGGTGCCGTGGCAGGCAGTGCACTTTATAATGTACCCTATGGAGTGCCTTATAGGGTGCCTTATGCGGCACCTTCAATTACGGCACGTGAGGGCATGTTTGCTGGCAGCAATTAATAAAATACAAATAAAGTGCTGCAGGAAACAATACGTACATTGCAAAGCTGATGCCTCAGCCAGCCTTACATATTAGGCACACTGGGGAGCAAACTCATGACCCCTGTATTAGCAGTCAGTGCCTTAACCATTGTGCTACACTGTTGCTCCTCCTTGCATGTCAGCGCACCTACTTCAGATTTCCATGCGTTTAAATGCACAGTGCTGCCATCAAACACAGTGCTATGACCTTGCTGTGCCTCATAGGGCACCCTATATGGCGCCCTATAGGCCACCCTTTCAGCAACATTGTAGGGTGCCGTGGCGGACAGTGCACTTTAAAATGTGCCCTCTGGGGTACCCTATGAGGCGCCTTATGCAGCACCTTATGTTACAATACTTTGAGGGTGTGTTTGCTGGCAGCACTATTTAAAATAAAAATAAAATGCCCCCTGCAGCAATATTACCTATAACAGGTAATGCCTCAGCCAGCCTTCCTCATTAGGCACAGTGGGGGATTGAATCCATGACTCCTGCATCATTGGCCAGTGTCTTAACCATTGCACTACACTGCTGCTCCTACTTGCATGTCAGCACACCTACTTATGATTTTCATTCCTTAAACTGCACAGTGCTGCCATCAAAAACAGTGCTGTGACCTTGCGGTACCTCATATGGCACCCTATAAAGCGCCCTATAAGCAACATTCTAGGGTGCCTTGGCAGACAGGGCACTTTAAAATGTGCCTTATGGGGTGCCTTATGTTAACACGCTTTGAGAGTGCATTTGCTAGTAGAGATAATTAAAATAAAAATAAAATGCCTCCTAAAGGAATCTTCCCCATAATAGGTAACGCCTCAGCCAGCCTTCTTCATTGGGCACAGTGTGGGATTGAACCATGATCCCTGCACTTTTGGTCAGTGTCTTAACCATTGTACTGTGGCTCTGTTCCTGTGCTTGCACATCAGCGCGCCACTTATGCTTCCCGCGCAACTTTCTCATGCGCTAATGTGCGGGGCACACTTGAGCGCAGCGCACATTAGCGCATGATTAATCCCGGTTTTGCTTTTTTCTGACTGAAACGCCCACTCCTTATATGGCATCCGCACACTAGCGCGGCGCGCACCCTAACGGGGTTTTAGTAAACATACCCCCTAGATGTACATGGGTCTTGATGGAATATGGTTTGGACATTTTCAGAGCCGGACACGCCCATGCTCCTCCCACTCACGCCTACGTTCCACCCCTACCTGCCCTTGTCCAGAGATTCACATATAGCTCTTTTGTACGTGCATTTAGATTTGAGGTCGGAATGCCGTTTAGATGTCTCTGCAAGGTGCAAATTCCCAGCATACATGCAAATGGATTATTCTCAGTTCAGAATGACCCTGACCTTGTCTAAACAATCAAAGCAAAGTAAGAAATAAATAAATAAAACAATACAATACAAACAATATTTAGTTCCCCCCTCCCCTGTGTGAACAACTCTTTAACTATCTGCCCAACCCTGAAGAACCAAACTTTAACCTTTTTATGGAAAGACAAAATGCTTTACAAGGAACAGCTAAAGAGAACTTATTCCAAAGGCAAGGGACCTCAACAGTGAAAGATCTCAAGCACATAGACTGCAACCGAATCCTGCCTGGCACCAAAAGTAACAACTGTTGGGAAGAAAGCAAGGTACTACCCGGAATATAAGAATACAGAAAAGATTCCAAATAAGCTGGTCCATCACAGTTTAAAACAGTTTGGGAAGAGTTGTTCAGTTAGCCATTCTGGAAGAGTTTTTGAGTTGAGGTTGTCTCTTGTAGACAGAGATCTTGAGGGTAATATTTTGTTATTTTGTATGTGAAATAATCTTATTAAGAATTTGGGGCATGTTAACTAATGTGCGCTATGTGCAGTTAACGTAGGGTTAGCTTGCAGTATCAGAACCATGCTAACAAGTAGCTTGGGGTCCCATGCTAAAAACTCCATGCTACTTAGGTAGCACGCATCTGGGCGGTGACTAGCAAAACGAGGGTATTCCTGCATCATTGCCACTAGCATGGGAGTTTGAAGCTTGCACTACCTGCACTCAGTACAGGTAGTGTGGGTGTAACTAATGCCATTCAGTGGGTGATGGCTGCTCCCACAGCGGGTTTACCACTGCAACCCATGGTAGTTGCAGGGAGATGGCTGTACCCACACCCATGCAGTTAGAACGAAGTCCTGCACTAGTTATGAAGTCCAAGCCCACGTTTCCAGTGTGGGACATGAATCAATTTTTCCAAATGACATCCAACTGCAATCTGGGATGCTCAAGCCAGAAGTCAGAAAAAAGGTAGGCTGCTCCAGGTTCGGGCATGATTTCACAAACATGAATGTATCCAATATGGACATCTGTGGGGCCATCTACATAGATGTCCCTGGAAGAGTATCCATGACAGGGAGTGTCTAAGAGACATTCAGTGGTGGTTCAAACACAAAACAGGTTTCCCAATTACCCCAAAAATATGAGAATTGTGGAGTGCACTAGGGATGGTGGAGTGTGATCTTCTCTACATCCTCTGGATATGTAATGGCCCAAATGAGAACTTTCCTGATGCCTATTCACGCCTGAAACATGTCTAAACTTGAACAAAGTCACAGACATCCCTAAGATTTCTGGAATCGAACAGCAATGTCTATGTCTGTCGCCTCTTCCCAGACATGCCTGCACCACACACCCTGTCTACTTGAACATCTCCAACATCTCTTTAGATATTGTTTGTAAAATAGCTTCAGAGACGTCTTCATGATTTGGATGTCCGGATGCCCATTTTCAGATGTCCAAATTGTGAATAAGGTTTCTAAAATGACTACCTTAGTAGTTATGTCCCTTTGTGATTTAATGTTTTATGTTATTATTTTTATTATTTCTTATGTTTGTTTGTAAACTGTGGTGAATAAATAAGATCTATTGTATCTAAGATTTATTGAATAAATAAATTAAATAATTCAGTATTCATAATGGTGTATCACCTCAAAATTATTCTTGGCTATACATTTTATAAGTATAATCAAATGATTGCCTAGACCAGTGGTTCTCAACCCAGTCCTCTGGGATCCCCAGGCCAGTCAGGTTTTAGGCTATCCATAATGAATATGCATGAGATAAATCGGCATGCACTGCTTCCATTGTATGCAGATCAATCTCATGCATATTCATTGCGGATACCCTGAAAACCCACCTGGACTACGGGTCCCAGAGGTCTGAGTTGAGAACCACTGGCCTAGACTATTATTATTATGCAGCAGAAGGTAAAAAAAATAACAAAACTAGCTCCTTATTGATAGGGTTTTGGAGAAAACTTTTAAAGTAGTTCCTCAACATGATCTGTCACTAACGCTACTGCAGAGCTTCCTAGACATGCCCTGGTGATCCTGTTCAGTCTATAATCTATGTCTTATGCATTTTCATTGTGGATAACCTGATCTAAAGCACCTTATAAAGTGCAGGCCATTCCCCCAAGAGCTTCTTTTGAATTGAGTGTGGGATTTATGGATTTTTTGCTTTTTTGTGGCTTAACATTAAAGAGAGCAAGTCCATCAGACAGGGAAACAGCCAGGCACCAGTATAGAACAGATTTCAATGAGTTGTTTAAGAGATTTGCAATTATTTGCCTACAGCAAGGGACAGCTTAGATTCCAAGTAACAGTATGCAATTTGGTAATTACAGTTTGCTCAGATATATGGTGCTGCATGCTGCATAGAGAAGGGTTTTATTATGCTGCATCATAGTGCTGTATAATATTTCTTCCTTTGGGCCATAGGGAGAATCCTAAGGCAGACAAAGGGGTATGTTTACTAAGCCAGGTTAATGGTTAACAGGTGCTATTTGTAACTAGGTCCCATGTTATGGAGCCTATTTACAAACAGCACGCATTACCCATTAGCCCGGCTTAGTAAACATACCCCAAAATGTCTGAACCCTTTGAGAGAGGGCATTTGGTGAGGTCATTACTTCCTGGTTCCTGGAAGATACTCCAGAGACTGAACTAATTGAGAGCAAAGAGACGCTGAACCAATAGAAACAAGCTCACTGCGTATGATTTGCTTAAGCAGAATACCAGAGGCTAGATCAGAGCTCTTTGGGAAGGAGCCAGAATAGCTTCTTAGATGCTCTGGTTTGCAGGGATGGTGAATGCTTTAGTGACTATGGACAAGCAGAAAGGTCACATCAAGACTTGACTTTCTTTTTCCTTCCAGGGACTTTCTTTGAACCAGTCATCTGTATTATTGTTCCTGAGATTCTCTAGGTGTACATCTGCACAGGGGCTTGTCTCTGGCATTGGAGCCACCATCCTTACTGAGCCTAGATTGATAGAATTTGTCTCCTGGCCAGCTTGGCAGGACGTGACAGTAGAGCTACAGACGTCTAGAGACATTGCTACTCATGCTGCCAAGGGAAACCCTGCTGGAATGGCATCTCTGCCACTGGGAATAGTGGTTTACCATTGCAGCAATCAAGCTCTCTGTCACTAGGTTCAGGAGTAGTTCAAAGCGGAATTAGTCCTTTGGAGAATTCAACGTGCAGTTGTTTCTCTGGATTCCCCTCTGGGGGGAGCTATTTCTTTAATGGAACAGTCTTTGTCTTTTAGATCACATAATGTTCTGCAGGAAGTGACAGGGCTTAAGGTATGAGTGGATTCCCATGAATGGAAACTGGCAGAAGCTATTTTAATGTTGGATTCGATGGATCAGCAGATTTTGGACTTAAACGTTTGTGATGCCACTTTGATTAAAGAGAAAATGGTTGTACATCACAAGCAGCAAGACTATACAAGAAGACTGAACTTTGGGGTTGGGGTGTTCAGCGGTGACAGCCAGCACACTTAAAGCGGCTGACCATCACCACTTTAACTTCTGCCCAGATAGTTAATGCCGGCATCATACCTAGACCCCAACACTGAATATCTGAATTGCCACTGCTAGCAATATTGCAAAACTGGCTAAAGTTAGGACAGTCATTTAGCTGCCCTGACTTTAGCCGGTTAGGGTTAACTGGACAGCGGCTGAATATCGCCTGGTTAAAGCACGGTGCTGCCCCAGTTCTGTCCCTGGAACGCCCCAAAACTAAACGGTTAGCAGCCCAAACCAGTCACATTCAGTGGCATTAATTGGGTTAGTGCCATTGAATAACTAGGTGAGCGACATGTATGCAGCTTGCAAATCTGCAAACTGTGTAAATGCTTTTGAATATCCCTCCTTAGATTTTTAAATTTAAGACCTCTGTTGTTTCACCTGGAAAGATTCTACAAGGAGGTCTTGAAGGGTTCAGTTGAGTCTATCCCTCCTACCACTGTGGCATGTTTATGTTTATGAGAATATGGGGGGTATTTTGGAAGCCCTGTTAATGCTTAGGACATCTGAAAATGTGCATAGAGACATCCAATGCACAGAGAGATCTCCGGAACCATTTTAGACGCTGGGTCTGTGGATGTGCCAGTCTGAATGGGGGCATGGTGGAAGCATGGCTGGGCGATTCCCAAGAACCTGGACATCACTGCCTGCTCTCAGAAACATCGTGGATTTCTAGAGCCGCATCTAAGTTTAGACCTGTTCCAGGTAGGATTAAGCATCAGGAAAGTGCTCCTTTTGATTGAAGACCATCTGGAGGGTGTAGAAAAGATAGTACACCATCATCCCCAGGACTCCGCACAATCGCGATGATCAGGGCCGGATTTACCTTGAGTGAGGCCCTATGCCAACAAAAATTGTGGGCCCCCAGCAGGGGCGGCCCAAGGGGGGTGCGGACCTCATTTGCATAAGGGGCCTCATTTGCATAAATATTTGCATAATGTTACCATATACTAACTTTTAGTAAACGTGCCTCTTAATGAGTGTATGGATAAAGAAAGACTAAAAGATTTCTACATTACTATAATCCAGTGCCAACTGCCAGACACAGTAGGAACTACTACAAACACTGCCCATAGTAAACCCGCCGTATCCTAACAGCACTACCAGGACTCACAAAGCACCATACTCTACCAATCAAAAGGCAACACTGCAAATATTAAACCAATACATTTCAGAGAACAACAATACATGACCTACTGGGGAAAGAGAACAAGTGGCAATGTCAAATAGGAATTATATAAACAGAACACCTCAGCTCAGTTACACATGCAGAACATAGACCATCACCAAACAAGTAATCACAATTTAGAAATAGGAAGACAATAATTAAACTGGGAATCCCAAAAGCCAAACTTGGAATGTACAACACTGTAGAAATAAAACAATACATTAATTTGCTCTTGTACTAAACAAAGCACAGATGTTAATGATGCACATTTACCAGAGCTGACATATTCCAATTAATAAATTCAAAATAAAGAGATATTTTTCTACCTTTTGTGCATTTTTTTCAGCTGCAATTGCTCCAGCCACTTTCTTCTGGTTTCTTCGTATCTTCTGCTAACTCTCCATCGTCTGCTGTCCATTTGTCCTTTCTTCTCTCTTCTAGATTTTTTTCCATTCTCTCTCTACATCTGCTTTAACATACTAATCTTTCTCCTTTTGCTCTTTCCTCATTCCTATTTCATCCACTCAAATATTACCCCTCCATCCTCAATCCCCACTTACTCTCCCAATACCCGGCCAATTGTAGATTTTTTATCCCTCCCACACAAAATATTTTTCCCTTCTCCATTTTACTCTTCCAGCCCCATCCCATTCTAATCCTCCCCAACATCAGCTCCCTTCTAGTTCCAGCCTCACCCAGCATCCATTCCCTTCTAGTCCCTGCATCAGCCCATTTCCAGTCCTAGCCATCCATCAGCCCATTTCAAGTCCTAGCCCCCCCATCACCCCACTTACAGTCCTTAACCCCCCATCACCCCATTTTCAGTCCTTAACCCCCCATCACCCCATTTTCAGTTTAAGCCCCCCCTATAACCCATTACCAGTCCTAACCCCCCATCATCCAAGTTCCAGTACTACAGCAAACAAGCGTTTTCTTGACAGCCCCCCATAGCCCATTGCCAGTCCTACCCCCCCCCATCAGCCCACAGCCCATTACCAGTCCTAACCCCATCATCCCACCTCCAGTTTTAACCCCCCAGCCCATTTCCAGTCCTAGCCCCCCATAGCCCATTACCAGACAACCCCCATCAGCCCACAGCCCATTACCAGTCTTAACCCCCCCAAAGCCCATTACCAGTCCTAACCCCCCCCCAACAGCCCATTACCAGTCCTAACCCCATCAGCCCACCTCCAGTCTTAACCCCCAGCCCATTTCCAGTCCTAGCCCCCCCCATAGCCCATTACCAGACAGCCCCCATCAGCCCACAGCCCATTACCAGTCTTAACCCCCCCAAAGCCCATTGCCAGTTCTAAGCCCCCCCCAACAGCCCACAGTCCATTACCAGTCCTAACCCCATCAGCCCACCTCTAGCCTTAACCCCCCCAGCCCAGCCCATTTCCAGCCCCAGCCCCCCAATAGCCCATTACCAGCCCTACCCCCCCCAGTCCATTTCCAGCCCCAGCCCCCCCAATAGCCCATTACCAGTCCTACCCCCCCCCATAGCCCATTACCAGTCCTACCCCCCCCCATAGCCCATTACCAGTCCTACCCCCCCCCGGCCTAAAGTAAAATTTAATTTAAAAAAAAAACCTGGTGGCTGCCGCCGCGGGGCCCCCTCTGCTGCCGCGGGGGCCCCGTCTACAAGCTGGTCGGGTCCGGTCGGGTCGGGTCGGGTCCGGTCGGGTCTCTCTCCCTCCCTCGCTGCAGGCTGCGAGAGCCGCATCTGCGCGTCTCGCGCAGCCTGCAGCGCGGGAGGGAGGGCGAGAGACCCGACCGGACGCGACCCGACCAGCTGGTCGACAGGGCCCCCGCGGCGGCAGCCACCAGGTTTTTTCTTACAATTCACTTTAACGAGCGGCCGGGGGGGGTAGCACTCCGACCCCCCCCCCCCCGGCCTAAAGTAAAATTTAATTACAAAAAACAACCTGGTGGCTGCCGCCGCGGGGCCCCCTCTGCTGCCACGGGGGCCCCGTCTACAAGCTGGTCGGGTCCGGTCCGGTCGGGTCGGGTCCGGTCCGGTCGGGTCTCTCTCCCTCCCTCGCTGCAGGCTGCGAGAGACGCGAAGGGAGAGCGTCTCCTCGCGTCTGTGTTAAGCCCGCAGGGGCTGATGGGAAATCCCATCAGCCCCTGCGGGCTTAACACAGACGCGAGGAGACGCTCTATCTTCGCGTCTCTCGCAGCCGGGAGGGAGGGAGGGAGACGAGACCCGACCCGACCCGACCAGACCAGACCAGACCATCTTGTAGACGGGGCCCCCGCGGCAGCAGAGGGGGCCCCGCGGCGGCAGCCACCAGGTTTTTTTTTTAATCGAGTTAAAAAAAACAACCTGGTTCTATTTTTTGTGGGCCCCTGCCGGTTGTGGGCCCTACGCCATGGCGTACATGGCGTATACGTAAATCCGGCCCTGGCGATGATCACAGCAGTGGGAAAGAACCCTGGCTTCCCTATGCTGAGGCCACCAGTCTAACCATTAGGCTATTCCTAGACGTGACGTGGTGTCTGCACCTAGATGTGCCTACTTTCTTTCAGACATTCTCACTTAGATGTCCCAGATTGCATTTCGACATCCTTCCTAAAATGATCCTCCAAATTTATTACAGTATTTGATATACCACCCTTTACAGGTCGCATCAAGGTGGTTCATAAACAAAACAAGAAAATAGATCAAGAAAAGAAAGAAAAATAAGGCAAAGCAAGCTTACTTTTTTCCATCTAAGATGTTCAAGAACTGTCAAGAAGTAGAAGGAAGAGATAAGACTATCTTTAAGTTATCATCTGGTTCATTGGATCTGACTCACTTTCTTGACGTACCCTACCCTATATTATACATTTAGCTGGATTAAAAAGAGAATTTCAAAAGGAAGTGTTTAAGTCAGGGGAGAAAAACAGCACTTATACGTTTGGGGCCCGATATTCAGTTAGGCTGGCTATGCATCACTATGGTGCTTAGCCCTCCCGCCAACCCTTAACCCTGGATATTCAATGCCGGGATCACATGCGGCCCTAGCATTGAATATCCGGGGATTGCCGCACACGCCGGAAGCCGCAGTACCTAGCAGGGCAGCAGCCATATTGCATGCTGCCCAGTTAGCTCCTGTGCCTTAAAGATAGGTAAGGGTTTTCCTCACCTATCATTTAGGCGCAGGTCGCTAACGGGGCAACATGCAATATCGCCACTGCCCGGTTAGCAACAGTCTCCGCGTTCGTTCCTCCCGAGAATGCCCCCAACATGCCTCAGTTCTAAGCAGATAGCATCGGGGTGCATAGGTGCATTAGAGGGGATATTCAAGGGCGCTAATCATGTAAGTGCCGTGGAATATCCCTATTTAAGGCATTTACATGTTTTACTAGGCTGTGTAAATGCCTTTTGAAAATCGGGCCCTTGATTTTAGAACATAATATAATTTTTCCCTGGCCAGCCACCCAAGCAAAATAGCAGTTGCAAATTACATGGGAGCTCTTAACACATGTGGAGCCCGATTCAGAGAGGGGGAGATCCGGACTGTCCAGATGTCACTGAGGAAGACGGACCAGATAGGACCCGATTCTGGACCATGGGAACAAAACGTTTCCTGCAATGCACAGAATCTGGCCTGTGGATGGCCCGGTATGCCCTTGCCACCTGCGGGGATGCCCTCCCTGCAGGCACCCCCAACTCCCGTGGCTTAGGTCCCCCTCTTCCCTGCCACCTGACCCATGGCTGGTCAGCCGGGGCCTGGATTGAGCAGCGGGGATCCCCACACCCAGCCCCAGCCCTGAGGGGGAATCCATGGCCTGATCGCTGGGTTGGTGCTGCTTATTCCACCTTCGAGGAATAAGAACGTCCCCTTTGATCCGGCAGGACATACAGGTCTATGACCTGAATCGGCCCTATACTTCCTATCGGGCTGACCCTCCCCCACTTTGCCCAGATCCCGCCCCCTCCTACTCCCCACCAGCTCTCCCCGTCCTGCTGCTCAGGACGTATGGGGAGAGCCGGAGGGGGGAATTGGGCCCTGACAGCTTGCGGGGCAGCATCCCAGATTTGGGCCCAAACTTTACGTTAGCTTATTTTCAAAGAGAAACTTCTTGGACAGTTTTGCTTTGAAAATTAGTTAACAAGCATGTGAGTGAAAAGTATTTGTAGACTTTCAAATCCTAGGGCTTTCTGAAAATTGTTATTTTTATGGGGCAATAGTTGACAGTGTCTGTGTTAGTGCAAACTCAGTGACTGCATTCACCTTTGGAGTTTGCACCCATAATCAAAGAAAACATATCAACAGATTTGCATTTATTATTGCCTATGAATAAATTATCCATAGAGATTTCTGCTGAGTATTTTTTGGAACAAAAATATGACATAGTTTTATATAATCCAAAACATGTATCTTGCTACATTTCCCCCCCCCCCCCCCCCCCCACACTCTTACCCCGGAAATGTCTCTGTAGTATACAGAGAACAGTATGCGAGTAGTTGAGAAATCCTTGAGTAGAAAAGTGTTTAACCCTCCCCCCCCCCCCCAAACACACATAAACATGCTGCAAAATTCCATTTTCAGAGTATGGGATCGGTGGAGAAAAAGTGACTGGAGGATTGGTTCTGTCCCTTTTGGATCCCAGAGATGAGGATTAATATATTTGGGGTACCTAGGGGACTTGGGAAGCCCAGAGGGCATTTATAAAAAGTTTCTTGGCAGGTTTAACTGGAGAATGGGGAGGGGGGCACAGCAGGACTGGCAGGCACTTTTGGTGTTAACTGTGAATACTACAGACAAAAATATTTTAATTCATGCTATTGGGAAAAAGAAAATTGGAAAAAACCCTCAGCATACCCTTAAGACCTAACACAATTTCAATGCGCTCTGCTGATGATAAGGCTGCTAAATAGTACATTTTTGTGATATTGCTTTAATTTTAAATAAAAAGAAAAAAAAGAGATGCATCCTCCAAATTGTGTTTTTATGTAATAGCTAATCGTTCTCCTTGAAAACTATACAGACAAAAGAGAAGAGTCCCGGGACAGAGCTCTTAAGAATAACTGTGGAGGAATGGGAGATGCAGGAAGAAGACTAATACAGAGCTGATTCCTGGAAACTAATTGACGACGGCGTGTGAAACAGAAGAAGCTCATCAACCATGTCAAAAGCAGCAGATAGATCAAGGAGCATAAGGATCAAGTAAAGGCTTTTGGCCTTGGCCATAAAGGATTCACTGGACACTTTGGCAAGAACAGTTTCTGTAGAATGTAAAGGGTGAAAGCCAGACTGGAGCACATCTAGAAACAATTTCCGATGAAAGAAAGTTAAGACAGCAGAGGTAAACAGTGTATTCAAGTAAGGTGAATATGAAAGAAAGGAGGGAAACAGGATAATAGCTAGCAGGGTAGGAAGAGTCCAGTGAAGTCCAGAATCTCTCTCCTAAGCATTTGTTTATTTATCTATAAAATGCTGATCTCTGGAAAAAGTAGTGGGCTTGCCCTTCCATTGATATTTCAGTTATATTAGAGTTCCCCTGCATGACTTTATCATTTGTCGATTCTTTCATGATCTATTTCCATGCTCTCATTGCATGAACTCTGTGCAGACAATGATACACAAACATGCAGGCTTGAATCTTGAGCTATTAATCAGATATTGACTCTTCTAACTGGAGTAACTCATCTGATTCTGGAAGGATCCCATGAAAAGACCTCCTGACACATTCCTACTTGGGGCATCCCATACCTGAAAGGCAAGCAACAAAAGACAAATCCAAAGAAATATTTGCATATTTTAACTAAGGGCCATTAGTGGCAAACGCTAACATGCAAAGGCTGCTGTCAGGGCCGTGGCAATCATGCCCCTACAGTTACCACACTGAAAAGTTCCTTATTGTGTGTTAAGTTCATTTGCAATTACTGCAGGTCCACTTAAGAGGCATTAAGTGAATCCTCGCTAAGTGCAAAATTGAGTTACAACATTTAAGTACCAAGCAGAACTACAATGTGCAGTCTATGACCACTCATCGCCCATAACCTGTCCTGCCCCTGCCCTATCTTGTACTGAATAGTTAACATGATAACCATTGCTGCATGGCAAATGTCACCGCTGGCCCATGGTAACAGTTACTGCACGTTAAAACGCACATTAATTGCTTAGCACACTTTAGCAAACATGCCCCGAAATTAGTTATTACATCTCGTCCCAAACTGTTTCTCCAGTACTTTAACCTAAACACAACATTTTTTTGTAAAAGATGGTGTTAAGTCAGTACTGGAAAGATGCAAAGGATGATGGTTAATTAAAACATCTGAAAAATATTCAGGGAAATTGTCAGAGAGATTGACACTATGAGCATACTTTTACCTACATAAATTATGCCTATATTACAGTCAAAAGGTTCAAATTTTCAGTCGTATCTGCTAAACATTTTCTCCCATTTTGGGGCCAATTCAGACCTAGATGTGCAGCCCTCTGTGCGCCCGGCCAGACAGGACGCACAGAGTTAGCCAGGATTCGGATCCCGTGGGGCACGTCTAGCCCTGCGAGATCAGAATCACGTCCAGGCCTGTACGTGCAGGCCGGGACCCCGATTCAGGTCAGCCTGCACGTACAGGCCTTGCTCGGAGAGCTCAGTCAGGGCTTTTGCCATGGCACCGGGGCTCCATTCAAAAAACGTGATCCCCAGCCGCCAGACTGCAAACTTCATTCCCCGCAGCCCGACCCCCAATCTGGCCTCCCAAGGCCAGGGTCGGGCTGCAGGGAATCTCCTTTGCCCCCTCCCGCCACTTTCCAGCTGTGGGTCTGCCATCCTCCACTGACTAGGGGAAGTTATTCCACCTCAGAGGTGGAATAAGTTGCCCATTCAGGCCACCGGCCCCGGACATACAGGGCTGACATTGGAATTGACCCTGTACGTTGTTGCGTACCGCCCCTGGTGGCCAGTGGTCATAGGGGTAGGTTGGACACAAAGATATTTTTATATGAGAGGAGGTTCCTTTAAGAGCCAGATGCAGCCTGGTCTTAGTAGTTCAGCTCCTATTAAGAAGTAAATTGTGAATGCAGAGTAGAGGGATAACATAGGCTTTTAGTTCCCTTTATGCAAAAGATTCAGGTGGGTCACAACATAGAGGAAAATGTCCTTCACTTCAGGAATGAAACAAACTCATGGTAAAGAAAAACTGTTATGCTTCACAGTTGTAACAAGGATTAATTAAAGCATCCTAGAGTAACTCAAGCGTTTCAACACTCTTCTTCCTTTTAGCATACAAGTAACACTCTGGAGGCAGTATATATTATTTACAAGTCTAGCAGTGATTCTATACTGCTTGTAACACAGAGAACAGTCCATCTCCTCTTGAGACAAAAGACTAGGCTCCACAAATTCCACTTGCATCGGCTCTGAATCAGAGTTATCCCTTTCTGTATCTGGGGTTTCTCTGGCTATTGTTTCTGGCCAGTCGCTATTCCTATTCTCTGGGTGTTTGTAGAGTTCTTCTAAAGTTTGCCAGTGAGCGTGGCCTACCTTTGTGCTTTTACTATCTGGGTTATACACGGTAGGTTTACTTTCCTTTCTTGTAAAATGAGCACTGCTTTTAAAAGGGCACTTATGAGGTGAGCTTTTCCTCTTAAAAACAGAGTCAGCATACCTTGGCTTCCAACAGCATGTAGAACAGGAACTTTTTCCTTCCAGTAGTTCTCCTGGGACACAATCCTCGTGCCAGTCTTTTCCCTGAAAGCTCTTGTTACCTTTCAGTCTGGTCACTTGTTTCTCCGGTAAGCGCAGGCCTCTTTCCAAGCCTAACTTCTGGCTTCTTCCTTCAGCACTGCTCTGCTTCCCAAAGTGACTGTTCCTGTGCTCAGCATTGCTTTCCCATTCACTCCTAGGGCTTAGCTCAATGCTCCTGGTGCTTCCTTCTTCTTGGCCCCTGCTCGTGATACATTTCTCTCGCACGGCTTTGCTCCTGGTGCTTCTCTCCGGTCCACCTCTATCTCCACCCCCCTTCCAGTCTCCAGCCTCTTGCTTATAAAGCTCTCCTGTGTTTGAGCTTTCTGGGCTGCTTGTCAGGTGGTGTCGATTAGCTAGGTGTGTCCAGTCAGCCTCTGTGAGTGCACGCCTGCTCCCTCTAGCTGCTCTGTGCGGGAATTGCATCTCGTGCACATCTTTTATATTATGAAAAACAGCTTCTTTTCTTGCATCTTTGCTTCCATCAGCTCCTACTGCATGACAACGTCCAGGGCCAACGACTGCCCACTGCCCACCCTAACGCTGTCCCCGATCCGCCCCTTTCCCCCCCCCCCCCCATCTAGCTCCCCCATACAATGAGCGGGGAAGTTAGTCGGGGTCGGAAGGGGCCCGAATAGTGGGGATGGACATCCCAACAGGACGTCCATCCCCACTATTCATGCCTCGGAATGACCCTTTTTGTGCCTACTTTAAGAAATGATATTGTGCCTCCAGTTGGACAGAAAGAGATTGACTGAACCACTACATACATGCTTTTAGAACAGTAAAGAAACTGTTAATTGAAAATACAATAAATTATTAATATTGAGCATTGCAATTATACTGATATTCCTTGATACATGCAGACGTGTTATTGTGATATATTTAAACAGTACTTAAATTATAACACACTGTACAATATGAACCAGCTATTAGAACTCAGAAATGAGGGATTATTGAAAGATGAACTATCATTATATCATAATTAACATTCTTTTGCAGAACTGGTGATAAAGCATGATAACACCATCAGCATTCAACAGCTTGGAAGGACTGGAGATGGTAATGCATTTAGTAAGAATGCTCATTTGTTAATGTGCATTTGGTTTGTTAGTGTGCCTTAAAAGCTTTAGAGGTATGTTTACTAAACTATGCTAATGGTTAACAAACAGTTTAGCATTAGCAGTGACCTGTGGTAACTGCTACCATATGCTAAATACAGCCAGCATGGTAAAATCCCCATGCTAATGGTTTAATGTGCAGCGGGGCAGGGAGAATATAGAATATGGGCGGAGGGTGGGCACGCCAGCCAGTGACAGCAAGCATGTGGAATGGCACTGTGTGTTGTCATAACTGCTGGTAGCATGGCTGTGCTTAACACCAGCTCAAGAAAAATCCACTGGGGAAATGTGCTGCTGACCACTTTTGCCCTTCCTCTTCTCACTAACATATCTGAAAAATGTCTTATCCCCCCATTTTATTGCATTGGCTATTTCCTCCTCTTTTCAGTTCTCTTGTATTTCATGAAGACCTGGGGTTTTTACCAAGTAGTAGAAGGATGATAAGTTTTGCCATGCAAATGATTTTATCCCTTCATAGGTTAACTAGTAAAGGAAGGAGCCAGTCAAAAATGGGAACACGGATCGTGCTTTCAGAGGAGCTATTAACAGGATGGCAGAAATGCCCAACTTGATATTTTGTGGAACTGTGTCCAGCTCCAGGATAGTGAAATATCCTGGAATCTTGCTGACTTTGAACGACTTTTCACTTGCTCTAGATTTGATCCTCTGTTTCTTTCTCCAGAGTGATTTATCTATGTGAAGGAGAGAACTCACCTCCTGTTTGGTAGATAGCTGGGAAATTATGGCTACTGCATTGTTCAGAGGTGGCACTGTAGTCTCCAGCATTCCTGATGAGTGGATGACATCCATATTCTTTGTTGTCTTTGCCATATGACTCAGAAGATACCATTCAGAGATTCAGTTAGGTGATCTGCCATCTTTGGGTTGCTAATTCATTCAAAATGTTAAAGTAAGGAGGCAGGCTCTGCTTCAAGGCAGAGGATGGTCCGGTTTGCTGCAAAAATGCATATGCGACTGCTCTATGGATATATTGTGAGACAGTATCATTATGACACTTTCATTCCAATGTCTTACTGTGTTTTTCTTAACTGGCTTTCTGCGGGTTCCGTTCTTCTTCTTTGAACAATTGGTACTAGAAAGCCACTATGAAACAGAGATGATCTGTGCTGGCCGTGTGGAAAGTTGTTCAAGACTTGGCTTGAAGCAAGGAGTCACTGGATTACCATGTACACAGCAAAGCCAACACAGATTAGGAGAACAGTTGCGTTTTCATCTTGCAGAATAGAAAGTCCTGGGCTATTTGAAATCATGAATGAGAGAAGAATCATTTTATGGAACCTAGCATATAGGATCTTTTCCTCTGGACCGGTCTCCAAAGTAGTACCTGGATTCAGAACAACTGGAAAGAGCTGATGATCCCAGCTAATGATGGGGGCTGGGAAGGATGGGCCATAGAAATGTTCTGCCTACACAACACCAAGCCTAATGATGTCAGGAAACTCAGTGGAACAAGAGATGAAATTCATTTATAATGGCTGGTTGAATAAAAGGAGTACGCTTGTGCTGTGGATTTATAATATGGCATGCTATATCTAACCATCTATCGTATATCTTTAAATTGCATCAAATAGAATATGCATTTTTTGCATGCAGATCTCATAGATTGTGTATTGCAAAGCAAGGATACTGATGGACAGGCTAATTTCAAGCCTCATCAGACTGCTTGCAGATCCATGGATACTTTGAACCATGAGTCTGCAATGCAAGCCAAATTTTAAAAGTAAATGTTCCATAGAGTTTCTCTTTAAGAATCTGTTGGCTGCCCTGTTAGCTTCTGCAGCAAAAGTTAGGCCAGCCTTCCGGGTACCTAACTTTCGCTGCATTGCAAAAACAGGACAGCGGTTCAATATCTCCACTGCTTAGTTATCATCGAGTGCTGTCTCCGCTCCATCCTCAGAATGCTCTGAGGCTCTAGCATCGAGGCATGCAACTGAGGCACCTATGGATATTGAGCAGCACTAAGCATGTTAACCCCTTAACCTACTGGGCCTATCTTACTCCTGAGGCAGTAAACTAATAGTATGCAAATTTCAGTGGCAATAAAAATGTGCACTTTCAGAAATATGTTCTTTGTAAAGTTCAATGTATGTATATTTCAGCCTGCATTGTACAAATTAATGTTACTTGTAAACCGCACTGATTCAAAAGAGCGCAGTATATAAAAGATGTAAATAAATAAATAAAACTATCAGCATGGTAATATGCAGCCATTTGCAGCATCATGAGTAAAAAGCCTTTTGTTCCTGTCAGTGAGTGAGCAAGGATTGGCTTATGCAATGACAGGATGGGAGACATCTGGAAAAAAAAAACTGGTCGGGCTTCCCGAATCCTATCTCCTCCCAGGTTTCACCTTCGCAAGCCAAGGCACCCCTGGCCTGAGCATCCAGCATAGGGAGGCTCATGATCAGATCCCTCTGGAACAATTAGGATTTCCCCTATCTGGGAGGCATCCAGTGGTGACCCTCTCTTCATGCTACCATCTTGGAAAATGGCAGAGCTCTGGCTTAGGTGCCTAGGCTAGGGATTCCCTAGCTAGGGGTGCCTGGGCTAGGAATGCTCTGATGCAGGGTGTCCCATTGGGTGCCTGGGCCAGGAGTGTCCTGACTAGATATTCCTGGGGGTGTTGTAGGAGTCTGGGAGGGTGGGGGGTGTCGTGGAGTCTGGGGGTCAGGGGTTGGGGGGGCTATTTTAGTCCAGAGGTAGGGGTGTCCAAGGGAGGGTCACAAGAGTCTGATGGTGCCATGGGATTTGTAAGGGGAGAATGTCTAAGAGGCATCATAGAAATCCAGGAGATGGGAGTGTCTGGGAATTTAGGAGTCTATTTGGGCCAACTTGGATCTTGATTCATTTGCAGTGAAATGCCGCACTTCATTGTAGATAACCCCGTTTCTCCTGTGTTGCATTTTTACTTCATCCCTGATTCAGTGCTGAGAAGAATAAGAAAAAAAATTAGGTTGTTTTTTTTACATCAGAGGCAAAAATTTCATTCAGCATTTTGCTGTCATTTGGCATAGTATTTTTATCACTGATTTTCCCAAATTATAAATTCTTACTGTGTAGGGAGTTAGATCAGCACTAGACAATCTTGAATAAAGAAAGGATAGCGCAACTTACTGCATCAGGACCCAAATTTGCTAAAAGGGGAATTAATGAGATAAATCAGGGTACAATAGGAAAAGTTCATTTCTTGTTTGCAAAATAGAAATAATTTCTGTTCCTATCAGTCTTGGATAGATGGGATCCTGCTTTTTGACATCAATGAAAACTTGAGTAAACTAGTTACTCAAATCATGTGGAGGCTAATTTTTTAACAGGGTACCCTAGTGGTGAGTCCACATTCGATCTGTCAATGTCCCATCAGCTAAGACTTCAAAATAACAGTCTCACATACACTAGCATATATCATTAGCATTAAAAAAATGGAGGACTATCAGAATTTATAAGAACAGCAAACTCATTAGCTTCAAGCTCTCAAAATTTCTTCATCAGTCCAAGTTCTCAACTTTTTAGCTTTTGAGAAAGGAGACCATGTTGTAATAAAGCTCCCTGAAGCAGAAGATAAAATTCTTTGACACACATGATGGAGGATATTATGAACTATTGAGTAAAATAAGCTGGACTAGCTCTTTTTTACATATAGCTATAAATAGTCCTATGAATCATGTCAGTTAAAAACTTGGAGCTAGCTCTGTCCCCCCCCCCCCCCATCCTTAGAAGGCACAATAGATCCCCCTAAAAGACCACCACCTACAAACCCAAGGAAAACATGTTCAAGGCCAGCCCATGACAATCATTACAACTGAAAAACATATTGATTTTTTTAAAACATTCCCCTAGAAACCTCTAGTAATCTTTCAGCCATTTGTTTATTTGGGCAGCAGCCAATAGCCATATCATAATGAGCAAAATTTCCCCCGAAATTAAAATTTATAAAAACAAAATGAAAACAAATGAACATTTGTAAAATAAATAAAAAATAAAAATGCCTACAAATGACACAGGAAACTAAACAAAAAAAATGTGTTGCCTGTACTTTACACACGGAAAATTCTTTCTAAAATGACCTCTATAAAGCTAGAGGTTTAGGAGACCATTGTATAACTTTCCAGACTGAAAGTACGTGTATAATTTTCACTTCCTGGATTTGCTGGATTTTCACAGTAAAAGTTGAGTGTACTCTTCACCCTCTGTATTTTTTTTTATATCATTTATTTAGTTTTCAAACCACCAAACAAAACATCAACACAATACAAAACTCAACTCCGGATATTACAAAATACTCCCATACATCCCCAACCGACAATTCCCCCCTAGCCCTCCCTCCCCCCCCCCCACCTCCCCCCGGGGCCATCAGCTAGTAGTCCACTAGGCAGGCAACTAACCACAATACCTGACTTATAGGGCAAGGGCAAATCCCTATTAACCTACACGAGCATGGGCAGCAAACTCATTCGAGGCCTTCCATTTCCCTTGTTTAGCCACATCCAATGTCACTCCCTTTCTAGGCATTTGCTCATACTTACTGTACATAGACAACAAATTCCACCATGCACACCAACTTACATCATATGTGCGTTTCCAGTTCATAATGACCAAATGCACAGCAACCCCCACCATAAAGTCAAGGAGGAAATAACAATCCTTTTCCAGGGAAGGGGTCCCCACCTGGGATCGGAAAACAACTATAGCCCAAGAGAGGGAAGTCTTAAATTTCAGAACTAATTGAATCCGCTCCCATACTTGCTCCCAAAAGCCCCGAATACAAGGACAATCCAACACTATGGGGTATGTTTACTAAACTGCGTTAGTGTGATTCGCGCTAGGATCTGCGGTACAGGCAGAAATCCCAAATAAGGACATGGGCGGTACATCGTTATCGATAACGCGCATTACCAGGCGCCATAGCAAACATCGTGTAGAGCGCCATGCAACGCGCGCTCATAAGGCGTCTGATAACATGTCTAGCAAGGCATCTAGAACTGTAGCACAATGGTGAATACACTGACCAATGGTACAAGGGAAGTGAGTTCAATCCCCCAGTGGGTCTAATGAGTAAAGCTAGCTGAGCCATCACCTTTTACTCAAAATCAGTGCTGTATGAAGCAGTATGTTTGTTAATTTTAATTAGTGCTGCCAGCAAACACACCCTCACAGGGCTGTAACGTAAGGCACCGCATAAGGCACCCCAGAGGGCACATTATAAAGTGCACTGCCCGCTAAGGCACCCTAGAATGTCCCCTATGGGCCACCCCACAGGGCGCAGTATAGGGTCCCGCATTGGGCACTGTACAGGGCGCCTGATGAGGCACCGTAAGAAGACAGCACTGTGAGGGTGTATTGCTGGCAGCACCAATTTAAATTAAAAAAATAAAATGCCTCAGACAGCGCAAACAAATAACCCCACTGTGGGATTAAACCCATGACCCCTGGCTCCACAGGCAGTGAAGTAACAAGTGGGCCACATTGCTAGTGCTACTAACAAATCCCTGGCTGTCAGTTGAAGGACGTCAGGTCACCACACAAACTGTCTGCTGTGGTGGCCAGGATTTGGGTTAACCCACTCATACCCATGGTGCACTGCACATGCAGATCTGCAGTCCATAGATGAACACAAGATGGGGTATGCACCTCCCACAGCACCCTGGCCTGATAGGGGGAACTGACCGTGTGTCTCACTGGCACAGAGTACCTACAGACAGTAACCCAACAGGGTGCCCTATACGGTGCATGAAAAGGTGTCAAGCAAGGTATCCAGAGCCACAGCACAATGGTTACTACACTGACTAGTGGTGCAGGGGTCATGAGTTCAATCCCCCTGTGGCTCTAATGAGTAAAGCTGGCAGAGACATCACCCTTTACTTTAAATCAGTGCTGTCAGAAGCAGTTATTTTGTTAACGTTAATTAGTGCTGCCAGCAAACACACCCTCACGTGGCCGTAACCTAAGGTGACGCATAAGGCGCCCAATAAGGCACCCCAGAGGGCACATTATAAAGTGCACTGCCCGCCAAGGCACCCTAGAATGCCCCCTATGGGCCACCCCACAGGGCGCATCAAAGGGTGCCTCACAGGGCATGTGAAAGGGTGCCTGATGAGGTACCATAAGGAGACAGCACTGTGAGGGTGATGTAGCTGGCAGCACCATGTCAAATAACAAAAAGAATATGCCTCACACAGCCCCACCAAATAACCCTACTGTGGGATCAAAACCATGACATATGGCTCCACAGGCAGTGAAGTAACTAGTGGGCTATATTGCTAGTGTGACTAACAAATCCCTAAGAATGATGCGGTCAACCTATGGAGTATAACTGTCAAATGGTCAAAGTCCCACTCCAGATCAACCACAGTTTCTCGACGTACAAACACAGAATGCTTGCCAATCAAACAAACCAAGGTCTCAGCAAACAAGGGCATATGGCAAACACGATCAAGACCAAGGTCAAGATCATTACCAAAAACAAAAAGCCCAATAACATCACCGACCTTGTCAAACACTGAAAACTACTGGCAAAATCCAAGGAAACACTCAATTTACTATGAATACGTGGAGACAGACTAGCCAGATGCCTGTTCCCCCAGCAGTAACAAATCCCTGGCTGGCAGCTGAAGGACGTCAGGTCACCACACAAATTGTCTACTGTGGTGGCCAGGATTTGGGTTAACCCACACATACCCATGGTGCACTGCACATGCAGATCTGCAGTCCATAGATGAACACAAGATGGGGTATGCACCCCCACAGCACCTTGGCCTGGTAGGGGGAACTGACTGTGTGTCTCACTGGCACAGAGTATCTACAGACAGTAACCCAACAGGGTGCGCTATATGGTGCATGAAAACGTGCCTAGCAAAGCATCCAGAGCCACAGCACAATGGTTAATACACCAACTAGTGGTGCAGGGGTTGTGAGTTCAATCCCCCTGTGGCTCTAATGAGTAAAGCTGGCAGAGACATCACCCTTTACTTTATTTTTTTTTTTAAACTTTTATTTTCATTTTGCAACAAACAAAAGAAACAACACACCAAAGGAGACAAAACAATTATACAATAAAGAAAAGTAAACCCAATTACCCCCCACCCCCACGCTTCTTCTCTAGCTGATTATGTCAGCATGTGAGCGCTTCCAAACAACAGTGATTATACATCAAAACAATCAAAAGAGTATCTGCCATACAGAATAATCATGGGACAAAGATATATACAAATTTAGACAGTCAGATGAGAGCATTGAGCAGAATGTACATAGTCATTGAGCATCTTCCATTTAGACCGATGATGAGGGGTCTGAATGGGGGAAGCACACATACGAGGTATTTGTTCATATTTACTGTAGAGACAGACATGATTCCACCATTCATTGGGGCTCAGCTGGGAGCTATTTTTCCAGTATTTCGTAATTAGGGAAATAGCAATGCCAAGCATAAAGTCCAAAAGGAAGTAAGCCGTTTTTGGAAGAGAGGGGATCCCCGCAGCTGAGCGAAGTCCCACTATCCTCCAAGAAAGGGGCTCTTGAAAGTGCAAAATAGACTGGATACGACCCCAGACCCGACGCCAGTAATACTGTAGTGCGGGACATTCATACATAACATGAGGTAGGGAACCAATGGCCGCATGACATGTCCAACAACTATTGCCCTGAGTAGTGTTCCATTTGGCTAATCTGTCAGGAGTGTAAAAACACCGGTGGGCTAGAAAGAAAAGTGTCTGAGTGAGTGAGGCGGATCGGGAGACCCGTGTCACTCTACTCCAGACAAGGCTCCATTGCTCCGGGGTCAAAGTCACATGCAATTCTCTCTCCCATGCTTTCTGCGCTATAGGGGTATCCCTAGTTATAGCATTACATAAGGTTTTGTAAAAATTGGATGCTACACCCGGTGAACTACCGATAGATCGGATAGTCTCCAACCAACCTTGTGTAGGGGAGGCCGATGGCGGGAGCACCTTAGCACTCCGAAGGCAATGCTGAAGTTGCACCAACTGAAAGTAGTGTTTCGCTGGGAGACCAAATTCAATTTGCAATTCACTAAAAGTTTTCCAGCGACCTTCATGGAACAACTGACTAGGAATCCAAATGCCCCTAGTGTACCAGGGGCTCCACGCCATCGGCTTATTTTGTATTCGAAATCGAGTGTTGTACCAAAGTGGGAGCTTGTCTAACGGACAGAGTCGGGAGTCTAAAGATTGCATGAGATTATTAAAGGCACCTAAGGTGTCTAAAAGCATTGGTGGAAAGTGGGAGTCTGATGGGAGAGTCATACCAGGGAGAAAAGAAAGAGGAATCGGTTTGCAAAGGTCCTCTTCTATGTCTAGCCACACCGGTCTACTCGGTACTGGATCTTCCAGCCAACGAGCGCCTTCTTTGAGAAGAAAAGATTGATGATACTTCAGGAAATCAGGGAATCGGACACCCCCATTTTCCTTATCTGCTTGCAGCTTATGTTTCGCTATCCTAGGTGTCTTGTTTTGCCACAAGTATCTAGTCAGAAGGCCCTCTATATCTTTATATATACGTCGAGGGAAGAGACAGGGCAACATTTCTAAGATATAATTCACTTTCGGAACAATCATCATTTTTATGGTTTCTAATCGACCCCACCAGGTAAGTGTTAAAGGAGTCCAGCGGTGAGTAAGCGCCCGGACTTTAGAGGTTAAGTCTTTGGCATTGAAGGAGATAGTGTCTTCCCAAGGAGAACAATAGTGAACCCCGAGGTATTTGACCATGCGAGGTTGCCATAAAAAGGGAAAGGGTTGCATATCTGCCTGATGAAGCAAAGGATTTAATGGAAAGGCTACCGACTTGGTCCAATTTATCTTATAACCGGACAGTTGTGAGTATTTACCAATTTGCTCTAGGACAGCCGGTACTGAGTCTATAGAGACAAAAAGCATAAGATCATCAGCATACGCTGAAATTTTGATTTCCCTATGGGTGAAGGGGACTCCATGAATCTCCTCCGATTGCCGGATTAGTAAAGCCAAGGGTTCGAGTGCAAGATCGAAAAGAAGTGGAGACAGGGGGCATCCCTGGCGAGAGCCGCGTTGAAGGGGAAAAGGCTGAGACTTTAAAGCATTGGCACATATACTGGCTGTAGGCTGTGCGTACATGGTGCGAAGACAACGGAGAAAACCTTCCCCGAATCCGTACCAGCGGAGGACTGCAAACAGGAAGGGCCACTCTAAGCGATCAAAGGCCTTCTCAGCATCAAGTGAGAGGCCAACAAATGGGCGATCAAGATTAACTGCGGTAGTCAGTACATGGCATAGAGTCCGAGCATTGTCAGCAGTTGATCTACCAGGAATGAAACCGCATTGATCTGGGTGTATTAAGGTAGGCATCCTATCCGAGAGCCGGGTAGAGAGAATGGTGGCAAAGATTTTATAGTCCGCGTTTAGGAGGGAAATTGGACGATAATTGGCTGTTAGTTGCGGGTCTCTTCCCTCTTTCTCAAAAACTACTACATTTGCCATTGAAAAGGACCCAGAAGGAGAACCCTCCTCGGCCAGAGCAGAAAAATAAATTTTCAAAACTGGAGCTAAGTCAGCGTGAAAGGTTTTGTAGAATTCAGCAGGGAGACCGTCTGGGCCTGCGGCTCGACCTGAGGCACATTTCTTGATAGCAGAATGAATTTCTGAGACAGTAAATGGTGTGTCCAAGGCCACTCTATCTTCGTCAGATAGGGTCGGTCTTTGTACCCCTGAAAGTAAGCGTTCAAATACATCTGGTTCAAAATCACATTCAGATTGATAAAGCCGAGTATAAAAATCACGAAAGAGTTCTAAGATTTCGGTATCTTCAGTGACCAAGCCCCCCCCCGACGGATTACGGAGGGCGGTAACACGCTTGGCTTTTTTTCGACCTTTTAGGGCATTTGCTAATAATTTGCCAGCACGATTATTTTCCCGATAATATAGCCCTTGTTGTGATTCAATATTTTTAACAGCAGCAGTGTACAAAAGCTGATTATATTGAAAACGCAAGCGTTGTAAACGGAGCAAAATACATGGGTCAGTACGGGACGTGAGGAGACGCTCCCCAGCTTGTATCTGCTGCTCTAGAATCAGTAAATGCTGCTTTCTTTGTTTCCCCTGCCGAATTTGATAGCTAGTTATAGTGGCACGGATAGATGCTTTAAAACCCTCCCACCAAGCCCAGCCCGCTGTGTCATGGGGTGAGTTAAAATGAAAATAATCTTGGATAGCGGCCTTTATATCAACCTGAAAATCTTTTTGACCCAGTAGGGATCTATCAAAAAACCAAGCTCGGGGAGAATCATCCCGCGCAGTGACACGTAATGATAAAGATATGGCAGCATGATCTGAAATATGGAGAGGATGAGTCCTAGTCGTGTCTACTTGAGAAATCAGTGCTTTGGAAATGAGAAAGAAATCTATTCTAGATTGGGAGTGATGAGGGGCAGAAAAGAAAGTGAACTCTAAGTCGGAGGGGTGAAGCAGCCTCCATATATCTACCAGCGCAAGATCTTGCATCAGAGCTGTAAGGGTAGCAAGACTCTTGGGTGGACTACTCGTTCTAGGCGGCTGTCTATCTATCAGAGGGTCTAACACTTGATTAAAGTCACCACCAAGTATTAATGGAGTATTGGCAGAGGCCTGTGCCAACTGCGCAATACTTGCATAGTAAGCAGGGTTGTCCACATTCGGGGCATAAATGCAAATACATGTAAATTCACTATCTCCCACCTTAAGATGTACTCGGGCCCATCTACCCTCCTTGTCAGCGCTAGTATCAATTACAGTAGCTTGCAAAGATTTCTTAACCAGAATGGCTACCCCGCACCGTTTGGAAACGGCGGGAGAATAGGCAGCCACCATGTAAGGCTTAACATTGAGTTTCAGTGTTTCAGCAGAGTTTAAGTGCGTTTCCTGAAGAAACGCTAGATCAGCATGCTCATGGCTAAGATAGCTAAGGATTTTCTTTCTTTTGATTGGACTATTAATGCCCTTTACGTTGAGTGATAAGATTTTACATAAAGCCATTCAGACAAGTTAAAAATTCTGAGCATGATAGCGCACCTAATTTCACAATGTCCCTCATATTGACTGTATCTGGCTGTACATATGGCATAAAAGAAAATAAGCTTAGATAATACAATGAAGCGCCCCACATTACAAAAGAAAAACCGCAGCGCGGTAGAGAAGAAGCAAAACCCCAAAAATTACTGGCGACCATGTGTCTGCGGGGAGAAGCCCCAGAGAAGGCCGAAATTGAAAAAACACATAACCTGTAGGACTGTGCGTGCTCCGAATCCGACCGAGGCACACATCATGGAGGGAGAGGAGACCACAAAACAAAAGTCATAGAAAGAAAGAAGGAAAGTCCAGGTAGTCTCTGTGCTTGACTATGACCGCCGCATCGGGCCCTCCAAAATGGCGGACAGAGCCGGCAAATAAAAGTCCACGTCGTTGGATTAGCGCATCTGCTCTGCTTCTTTGGAGTCTAAAAATGTTGATAGTAGATCAGGATCTTCGAATGTCCTGGTTTGGTTGTGGAGAGTCACTCGGAGCTTCGCGGGATACAACAGGCCAAAGCGAGCCTGTAGCTGTTGAAGTCGAGGGCGAAAAGCAAGGAGTTTCTTCCGTCGGTCAACGGTAGGCTTTGCCAAATCAGGGAAGAAGGAGACTTTGTGACCTTCAAATTCCAAATGATGGTTCGCCCGGGCAGCATTTAAAATTTGTTCCACTTGTTGATATCGTAGCAAGCGAAAGATAATAGGCCGGGGGGTCGTTCGGTTGAGCGCCATGTGGGTAGGAACACGGTGTGCACGATCGATTTCCAATTCTTTATGAAAGGTGATCTTCAGCAAGGAGGGAAGAGTTTTGAGCAGGAATTCTCTCATATCTCCCGCTTCCACCCCCTCCGATATTCCAATGAGCCTCACATTGTTGCGACGGGCTCGATTATTGCTATCTTCTAACTCCTTTTGAAGATTCTGTATCTGGCGCTCAGCCTTGTCCAGTGCGCCCAAGCGCACCGCGTGCGAGTCGAGGACCCCCGCCATATTGTCCTGCCGTAATGAGAGACTTTCAAGTCGGTCCTGGAGCACTCCAAAGTCTTCTCGCAGGGCTCTAAGCGCTTCTCCATTGGACTGCACCAATTCCTTCACGCCGCGTAGTTCCTCCAAAATCTCCAGGTGCATTTCGGGGTTTTCACGAAATGGAACCATCTTCTGTGGGGAGGACACCTCTGTTTTGGAGCGTTTTCCGTGAGAAGAAGAAGGAGACCCGAAGTCCAAGCGCGCTGGTTTATGGGCCGCCATCCCCCCCGATGTACCCCGGTCAGCTCGGAGCGAAATAGTAAGTTTGTAGAGGTATTAAGTCAGGATTCTAAGTAGGCCTCTCGGGAGCTTCAGCGCGAAGCGTCTTACCCGCTGGACATCAGGCTCCGCCCCCTCTTCACCCTTTACTTTAAATCAGTGCTGTCAGAAGCAGTTATTTTGTTAACGTTAATTAGTGCTGCCAGCAAACACACCCTCACGGCGCCGTAACCCAAGGTGCCGCATAAGGCATTGCAGAGGGCACATTATAAAGTGCACTGTCTGCCAAGGCACCCCATAATGTCCCCTGTGGGGGACCCCATAAGGTGCTTGGTAGGGTGACTCATAGGGCACGTCATAGGGCGCCTGAGGAGGCACCGTAAGGAGACAGCACCGTCGCCAACACACATCCGAGCCATGTTGCAAGGCCACCTACCTGGTGCTGCCCATGGACCCCAACCACCCTGCCTCCCACAACACCGTTGTCTCGCCAAACCCTGGCCCCCATTCTGCCACCTGTCCAAAACAGACTGTAAGATGCGATGAGGAGGGTGACAGTACGACACATCCCCACAGCGCCCACCCCCACCGTATGCACATCAGTCACCATCCCCATCACCCCACAGACCCAGGTTGAAGCATGCAAAGTCAACAGAGACCATGCAATGTCCCCATTGACGTGTCAATGTTCCACAACAATGCAAAGGTGATCCCCACAGCTGCAACCAACGAAACACCCAGACACTTCATGGCAGCGACGGTGTGTCAGTTCTCCCAGTGACAGTCAGCATAGCAGGCCAACAATAAGGTCCACAAAAGGCCTGTGTCCAACTCACAGAGGTCCATCTCCCAGTGGTAACAAAACCCAGGGACAGTTTCACAGAGGTGCTGTGTCCAAACAAATGTGGCAGATGGGGCTCCAGATGAAGTGCGGTAGATGTGCCTTGTGTGTTGGCTGTGTCCTGTGTGGAAAGGGGTAAAAATAAGGGAAGGGAAGGGCACATCCACACCCAACATCAGGTCAGAAAGGACACAGTGACATCAGAATATGTGCATCATGAATGCTTAAACACTACAACATGACACAACCACAACACACAGCATAGTGCACATGGACCACAGCAGGAGATGGCCCTGCAGACCAGGACACAATCCCAACATGGTCATGTAAATGCCCATGTCACACAGGCATCCCAGAGGCCCACAGCATGTCCAGCAGTGGTGGTGCACAGAGATACCACAGAAATGCACGTTGTTACTAACAGGCCAAATGCAGCATCTGCATGTGGCCTATGTACCAGAGGAGGGAAGGTGAAACGTACCTGAAAGGTATAGCATTGGACTTATGGGGAAAGCCAGAGTCAGCCAAGGGCACAAGGGGCCCGAGTAGAGGCTGCAGACGTCAATGAACTGCGTCCATCACCACGACCGCACAATCAGCTGTTAGTGGAGCATGTCCGAGGAATGCTTTGTTATGGGGAAACAAAATGGTGACGTGTAGTGTCCTGCCAGCAAACATGAGACACGTCAGGGAACAATATATGACACATGCATACAATGTACAGAAGGGCATAAGCAGAAGGGCATAGAGAGACGGGTGAACATCACTGGACAGGTGGCCAGATACATCCCTGAGACAGATTAAGGCAGAGGGGAGGAGAAGGTACCGTCAGGTAGACACGTCCCAAAGACAAAGAGACACACACCGTGAGACAAGGTAAGCATGCCGCAAGCTGCAGTTGGCTGGACTGCCGACAATGAGGGACAAGTGGAGACATGGGTGCACCGAGGTTGTCTAATGCCACAATGGCAGTGAGGTCTTTACGTGCCCCCAAACATTGCAATGCCCTGTGTTCGGAGACACACACAGCCTGGTAACATGTGCACAGGTACAGTATGTAGACCCCCAATATGTGCACAGGCAATGGTCACATGTGTGTCAAATGGAGCATATGGTGGATGGAGTGTTAGGCCAAAAACATGTGCAACACCAGAGGAGCAGTGGAGAGGGAAACACATATGTGTCATGTGGTGCTACCACCACAGCACACCTACCTGTATGTTCACCCACCCCAGTCACCTTCATTTTGCTGTGACATACACACAGTCCCTACATGCACCACAGCATTGGGCAGTATTGGCAGCCTATCCCTGGGAGGCAATAACACAGCAGCCTATCCTGGGGATCCTGAAGCACAAGAGACATATAGAGACATGTCATGACAGTGCCGTGAAACACACAGACCAGCTCACACATGGTGACCTATAAGCACATCCCCACACATGCACAACTTACAGGAGAAGAGCTCCTCAATCAGATGTTGCCTGGCCGCCATCCCCTCATGTGTGTCACCATGGCCATGTGCAGGAGGGCACACAGGATCCTCCCCGAGATCCTCATTAATATCGACTGGGACATTGTGCCTGAGAGCAATGTTGTGGAGGATGCAACAGGCCAGAATGATCTTTGCCACAGTCAGGGGCCCATACTGTAAGGCACCGCCGGTCCTATCCAGACACCTGAAGTGACTCTTTAGAATGCCAAAGGTGCGCTCAATGACTGAGCGGCTGGAGGCATGGGCCTCGTTGTACCGCATCTCTGCACCTGGCCGAGGGAGACACACAGGGGTCAGCAACCAGGCATGACACCCATATCCTGCATCACCTGCAAACAGAAACGGCATAAAGTCACATGTGAGATGATGGACCCATGGAATCACTGATGTAGCAATGTCCAACTGGACAGCAGAGAAGCATGGACACACACATATGACGTCACATCATTGCACATGATGACAGTGCACCAGAGTCTGATGCTGGGAGTCCCAGAGCCCAAGGGAAGGCCAATGGGGGCAATGCACACCTATGGTACCATGCCCAAAGACACGTCGCAAACCTGTGCCCAGACAGCAGCAGTGGCTGCTGTGAGGGCAGCTGTCTGCCAGTGGCACAGCATACTCGGAGGGGCAGAGATGTGCAGTTGTGCAAGTATGTGACCGTCATGATGCAATGCACACAGAGCATAGGCCAACGGAACACAACTTCGGGGGGGCCAGGTGGGAGTGGCAGTGGAGACAGGATAAAGTAGACAGACATGCAGCATACATGTGTGATAGTAGGTGTGCCTACAGCTCAAGACACATGTCATACCCTACATGGCGAAAGAGAGGAGGCCCCATACACACAGTACACCATGTGGATGGCTCTGTGCTCCCAATCCTCCCCCTCCCCCCCCCCCCGGATGGCACATGCACAAACCTGTGACACATGGGGTGGGAGAGGGACACACCCCACAGGCAGACATATGTACAACTGCCCGTTCAGTATGGCCTAGGCCAGGTGCAGGAGCCATGGCCAAGCAAGAGGTGTCGCACGCATCCATGGAGGGGACACACCACACATGGACAGAGTGCCCCTGGACACGGGAGCTTGGTAAGTGAACAGCAGAGGCAGGCAACAGCCCACACCACATGTGTGCCGGGACACCCTGATGAGCACTAACATACACATGGTAGGCAGAGAGACGTGTGGCAGCACGCAGAGGTATGTGACCACATTCCCTGTGACAGGGTGTGATGCAGTGTGAGGCCCACAATAGGCTGCACCATGAAATACCACCACAATGTCAGGCATGCAGAGGACACAGGTGACAATGGTGCCCCGCCAACCATATACGGTAGGCGCACGTTAGATATGGTGAATACCCACCCAGCAGGACATAGTCCTCATATTGTCCGGCCTCAAAATGGCTGAACAGTGCCGAGTGCTGCAGGATATAGGAGTCATGGGCTGACCCTGGGAAACGTGGAACCACATTCAGAATGCGCATACTTGCATCACAAACAACCTGCACATTCAGGGAATGGAAGTGTTTGCGGTTGCGGTACACAACCTCCCTGTCACGGGGCGGGACCAGGGCAACATGTGTGCAATCTATAGCTCCCATCACGTGTGGTATCCCTGCAATCTGCTGGAATGCCTGTCCCAGGGCCACCCAATGTTGCCTACCATTGGGAATGACAATGTAATTCCCAACCCGGCTGACCATGGCCCTCTGTACCTGGTGGAGACAGCGAGAGAACGTTGGCCTACTCATCCCACCCACTGCGGCCACTGAGGATTGGAAACAGCCAAAGGCAAAGAAATGTAGGGCAGCCAGGAGCTTGGCCAATCCCGGTATAGCACGTGACCGGGCAGTCAGGGGCTCGAGGTCAGGTCTGAGATCCTCGTAGAGCTCCCTAATAGCCCCTGTGTCCAGCCGGTAGAGGGAGATTACCTGGTCCTCTCTCATGTCCTGGAGCATGGGCCTGGGCCTGTAGAGGCATGGCAGGCGGAGCCGTGCCTCAGCACGCCTACAGTGCCGCTGTTCCCCCACACCCGCCTGTGGACCTCCTACAGCTGCAGGCCTGAGTTGCAGCGGGATAGCACCCATGCCCAGTGCCGCAGCCCCAGGTATATCATCTCCCTCCTCCGGAAAGCGCAGCCCAGCCAGCTCGAGCAATGCAACCACCATACCACCTGCATTCACAGTCTGAGCCATGATAGACAGAGGATGGAGGACAGGTGGATGGGATATAGGGTGCGGGGCAGGGATGGAAATCACAGTAACAATACACACCTGGTGAGCCAGGAAGGTCCATCAGAAACCAGATGAGCCAACATCCTGTACATATTGACGCAGCACGCGGGGGAGCTCGCGTTCCCACAATGCATCCGACGAAAGGCAGCAACGTGTGTCCCTGTGATGCAGCAGGGTTTGAAGATACTGCATCACAGGAATACACGTAGCGCGCAACGTATGTATGACGTAATGTGTGCGACTCAAATTGCATGCTTCCCCAACGCGCATGGTAACGCGCCGACAAACAAAATAACATTGTGATCCTGTAGAGCAGGGGTCTCAAACACGCGGCCCGCGGGCCGCATGCGGCCCGCGAGACAACTTTGTGCGGCCCGCGAAAGAGAAAAACAAAAAAACCCCAAAACCCTGACTTCTGCCGTTGCCGCCGTGGCAGCGGCAGAATCAATTGTCAAATAAAAAAAAAAAAGACTTCTGCTGCTCAAGCAGCAATATCACCTGTCCTGCGGCCCCTTCCCCTGTGCCCGGAGATCCGAATCTGCTCATCAGCGGCGTGCTTTTCAAGCCGCGAAGAGTATTCCCCTCTCGCGCGGCTTGAAACCGCGCGAGAGGGGAATACTCTTCGCGGCTTGAAAAGCACGCTGCTGATGAGCAGATTCGGATCTCCGGGCACAGGGGAAGGGGCCGCAGGACAGGTGATATTGCTGCTTGAGCAGCAGAAGTCTTTTTTTATTTTAATTTGACAATTGATTCTGCCGCTGCCACGGCGGCAACGGCAGAAGTCAGGGTTTTGGGGGTTTTTTGTTTTCCTCTGTCGGGGGGGGGGTAATGACTGGAAATGGGCAGATGGGGGTTAGGACTGGAAGTGGGCTATTGGCAGGGGGGGGGTTATGACTGGTAATGGGCTATGGTGGGGGCTAGGACTGGAAATGGGCAGATGGGGGTTAGGACTGGAAGTGGGCTATTGGCAGGGGGGGGGTTATGACTGGTAATGGGCTATGGTGGGGGCTAGGACTGGAAATGGGCAGATGGGGGTTAGGACTGGAAGTGGGCTATTGGCAGGGGGGGTTATGACTGGTAATGGGCTATGGTGGGGGCTAGGACTGGAAATGGGCAGATGGGGGTTAGGACTGGAAGTGGGCTATTGGCAGGGGGGGGGTTATGACTGGTAAAGGGCTCTGTTGGGGGCTAGGACTGGACCTGGGCAGATGGGGGTTAGGACTGGAAGTGGGCTATTGGCAGGGGGGGGTTAGGACTGGTAATGGGCTATGGTGGGGGCTAGGACTGGAAATGGGCAGATGGGGTTAGGACTGGAAGTGGGCTATTGGCAGGGGGGGGTTATGACTGGTAATGGGCTATGGTGGGGGCTAGGACTGGAAATGGGCAGATGGGGGTTAGGACTGGAAGTGGGCTATTGGCAGGGGGGGTTATGACTGGTAATGGGCTATGGTGGGGGCTAGGACTGGAAATGGGCAGATGGGGGTTAGGACTGGAAGTGGGCTATTGGCAGGGGGGGTTATGACTGGTAATGGGCTATGGTGGGGGCTAGGACTGAAAATGGGGTGATGGGGGTTAGGACTGGAGGTGGGCTGATTGGGGGGTTAGGACTGGTAATGGCCTATGAGGGGAGGTAAGACTGAAAATGGGGTGATGGGGGATACGACTGCAAGTGGGCTATGGGGGGGACTAGGACTGGTAATGGGCTATGGGGGGGGGTAAGACTGAAAATGGGGTGATGGGGGGGTAAGACTGGAAGTGCGCTATGGGGAGGTTAGGACTGGTAATGGGCTATGGGGGGTCTAGGACTGGTAATGGGCTGGGGGGGTTGCTAGGACTGGAAATGGGCTGAGTGGAAGGGGGGCTTGAACTGCAAATGGCTGATGGGGAGGGGGGCTTGGAATGGAAATGGGCTGTGAGGGGAGGGAGCTAGGATTGGAAATGGGCTGATGGGGGGCTAGGATTGGAAATGGGCTGATGGTGAGGCTAGGATAGGACTGGAAATGGACTGATGCAGGGACTAGAAAGGAGCAGATGCTGGGTGGGGCTGGAACTAGAAGGGAGCTGATGTTGGGGGAGGATTAGAATGGGATGGAGCTGGGAAAGTGAAATGGAGAGGGGAAAAATATTTTGTCTGGAAGAGAAGACAAATCTACAATTGGCCAGGTATTGGGAGAGTAAGTGGGGATTGAGGATGGAGGGGTAAAATTTGAGTGGATGAAATAGGAATGAGGAAAGAGCAAAAGGAGAAAGATTAGTATGTTAAAGCAGATGTAGGGAGAGAGAATGGAAAAAAACTAGAAGAGAGAAGAAAGGACAAATGGATAGCAGACGATGGAGATAGCAGAAGACACGAAGAAACCAGAAGTGGCTGGAGCAATTGCAACTGAAAAAAATGCACAAAAGGTAGAAAAATATCTCTTTATTTTGAATTTATTAACTGGAATATGTCAGCTCTGGGAAATGTGCATCATTAATGTTTGCGCTTTGTTTAGTACAAGAGGAAATTAATTTATAGTTTTATTTCTACAGTGTTGTTGTACATTCCAAGTTTGGCTTTTGGGGTTCCCAGTTTAATTATTGTCTTCCTATTTCTGAATCTTTTAGTCTTTCTTTATCCATACTCATTAAGAGGCATGTTTACTAAAAGTTAGTGTATGGTAACATTATGCAAATATTTATGCAAATGAGGCCCCTTATGCAAATGAGGCCCCACGTCTTATGCGGCCCCCGGGTTACTTTACAAGTCCTCATTTGGCCCTCAAAGCAATTTGAGTTTGAGACCCCTGCTGTAGAGTATTCGAGTAAGCAGCAGGAATCATGGTGGCGGTAGGAGGGCACGTGTATGGTGCGGTACACAGCACTAGTGCTAATACGGAGGAATACTAGAATGCTGCCATCCGTCCACAGTAACGCATATAGGCTACATCACCATGGCATGTACCTGCATGCGCAAGAGGAACGCGCGTCACATGGTGCGTACACAACACGCGTAGAGCCACACCCAAGGTATACCTATAAGTAAAGCGAGCACAAAATGGCACACACCTCAGCACACATAACCAAACAGGTATGGAGAGCAGGAACAGAGGACACTAGGAAGCAGAAATCACGCAGAAGCAAGAACAAACCAACCTGAAGCGTGAGTGGATGGAAAGACAGAGTCCTTTATTAAACCTTAGGCCGCCCGACACAGGCCGTGTTTCGTCACCCTTCGTCAGGGGCTAGCCAGGCACAGAAACTAAAATCATAAACAACAACCATTAACACACATTAAAAACATAAAGGAACAGACCGACAAACTTATAAAACAACATCATACATAATAATACTTAAACAACATTAAAAACATTAAAAACTTACAAAATGCAATACCATAAAATCAATAAATAATGTGAAATAAATAAATGTGCTCGAAGGTACAAATCATCATAAAATCATATACATACATAGAAATCAAATAATATAATAAATTACCAACCTCTGTTGTGGGCTCTAAAAAGTATTACACCACGCTAATGAAGTGAAATCTAAAAAAACGTTGCTAGAAAAACAAAAACAGGATAATTAAAAAACTTATCACTTGATTCCATACCTTTCATTAATCCAAGGAGAAAGAAAAAGGAAAAGAAGGTGGATTAAGCAATAGGGGAGAAGTCAAGATGGCTGACTGACGGAAGTGCTTAGCGGCGGCTTTTTCTTCATGGGGAAAAGGAAAGCAAAGGGGGTGAAGAAGCCCTCGTCTACCCCGGCGACCTCGACCCCTTTACCTGTGCAGACGGTTGGACCGATCGATTCCTTTTTGGCGCCGCGGCAGCAGTCGGAGATTCCGGTGATTGGCGGCCCTAGGGACACCTCGGCTGCTCTAAGCTCGGCGGGTGGTTCCGGGCCTGAGATCTCCTCGCCGGAGCAGTGGCGCCCTCTGAAGGAACCCTTGTTGGCTGAGAGGCTGAAGCAGGCGGCGATTCCTCCCTGAGAGGTTTCTAGGGGAGAGGAAAGCGGAGGGACGTCTGCTTTGGGGCTCGGCTGTGGTGCCGCGCCTGCTTCTCTTGTTGCCACATTTCCATCTGCAATTCCGTGTGGGTCTTCTATAGAGTCGGAGGTAACTCCACGCACCCATTTAAATGGGAATGTGCCCCTCAACCTCTCCTCCAACCCCCTATCCATATTAGAACTCAATATTTCCGTCCTATCTACGTTCAACTGATAGCCCGACACATCACCATACTGCCCTACTGTCTTTAGCAGATTTGGCAGGCTAACCAAAGGGTGCCCCAAAGTATTAATAACATCATCCGCAAAAAGTGCAACCTTACTGAGCTGCCCCTGCACCTCAATTCCACCAATATCTACCTGACCTCTGACGTATGCTGCCAACGGTCCAATAACCAAGGGATACAATAGTGGTGACAAAGGGCACCCCTGCCTTGTTCCTCTGCCCAGCCCAATGCCCTCAGGGTATCCCCCGTTCACCCGTACCCGCCCCCATGGACAGGCATACAGCGCTCTCACCCTCCTTAGGAATGACTCTCCCACCCCTACCTTGTCTAACACCTGCAACATAAATCCCCACTCTGCCCTGTCATGATACCTTTCATTGTCAACCGACAGATATACTGCATCCCTCCCTGTTGTTTGCAAAGACCAGATAACATCTTACAGCTTCCGAATGTTATCGCCCCCATGCCTCCCTGTAATGGGCCCGTCTGATCCTTATGCACAGGGTTCTGCAGTACGTTCTGCAACCTAGCCGCCATAATTTAGCCAACACCTTAGCATCCACATTAAAAAAAAATCCAAGCAAGAAGAAACCCCCCTCCAACAAGCCTAAAATGTGCCCTCATAAATGCACACTCAATCTGTAAGAAATGGCCAGTCATCTCGGACATCATATCCTCCCATGATCTGGATATACTCATGATTACAGAAACTTGGCTATCATGTGAGGACAACGTCCTCCTCAACCAACTCCTTCCCCCAAACTTCTCCATACAAACACAGCACAGGGAAAATAAGAGAGGAGATGGAGCGCTCATACTCACCAAGGCGGACCTCCATTTCCATACGATTGACTCCACTAGCACTAATAACTTAGACACAGTAACCATTGCAAACAAGCTGTGCTCCATCAGTCTGTTATACAGAGCCCCTTCATCCTCCATTGACGATCTCCCAACTATATTAGACCTAGCTGCCAATACCCACAACCCTACCACACCAAATTGGATACTAGGAGATTTCAATCTCCCTTCTCTGCAGCACAATCAGGCATCCGCCCTCATGGAAACTATCAAAGATCTAGGATACAAACAAATAATAATCGAAGAACCCACACATCTAAAGGGAAACATTCTAGACCTGGTGTTCGCCCCAATGTCAGTCCCAGATCCAATTCATGACCTAGTGAAGGCAGTTACCTCGGTACCTTGGTCGGATCACAAGCTAATCAACTTCCAGATACCCATTCAAAGCAAACAATCGAAAGACAACACAAGGCTGAGCAGCTCCGCAAGAACTTCAGCACGTAGCTTCCGACCTTTCAATAGAGAACTCATATTGTCAGAGACCTGCCCATTCCTCAGCGATACAACACTCAACCTCGAAAATCTGATCTCCGCCTGGAATAGCAACCTCAGCGCTATCGCGCAACGTCCTAATCCTAACAACATCCTAAGGAAAAGAAAGTCTGTACCATGGTACTCCCCTGAGCTGCGGTCATCTCTCACACAATTACGGAGGCTTGAAAAACGATGGCGCCGATCGCACTCCATAGAGGATCAAACAGCCTACAAACTCCACCTAGCGATCCACCGAGATACAATCACGATGAAAATGAAACAGTTTCACACTGACACACTCAATAGATCACTGAACAAGCCACGCGATCTATTCAATTTAGTCAAGACCTTATCTAAGGAACCATCCCCAGAACACAAAGGTGAGATTCACCCACAAGACTTCACCGACTACCTTCAGTCTAAACTTCTCCAGACAGATAAGGTCTCAGAGGTCACTTCACAAGAGTCAATCTGCCCAATGTCCTTGTCTATGTTCTCCACGCCATCCAGGAAACACGTCGAGGATACTATCATGTCTCTCAATACCACCACGGCACAAACTGACCCCTGCCCAGCCTTCTGGATAAAGGAGCTACGCAACGAGTTCAGTCCCTTCATAACAAAACTTATGAACCTATCTTTCACAACTGGTCTGTTCCCTACAGCCCTCAAACAGACTTCGATCAGACCTCTTTTAAAAAACTGCCTGATATATGCAGATGATATCCTACTCTACACGCCTTTCTCTACAGAGCATTTGAACCTCTCCCCTCTGACAGAATGTTTTGACGCAGTTTCTGAATGGCTCCAATCCCAAAACCTCCGTATTCAACATAAGAAAACGGAGGTGCTATTCATCACAAAAAAACACAATTTCACCCCACCTCCCCATGTAAGAGTGAAAGAAGCAGAACTTCAAACAAAACCTACAATTCGATACCTGGGGGTTACGTTGGATCAGCACCTTGATATGAAGGCACACATAGATAACATAGTAAGAGCAGTCTATTTCAAGATCCGATCTCTCAGGCACCTGCGCTCCTTACTAGATCCAGAAGATTTTAGGACAATATACCAGGCATTAATTCTACCGCATTTTGACTATGCCAATGCTATCCTACAAGGCCTCCCACAGTCTACCATTAACCCCCTACAACTCGCCATGAATGCTGCAGCGAGAGTCCTTCAGGGAGCCTCCAAAAAAAAGCACGTGACCCCCATCCTTAAGCAGCTCCACTGGCTCCCCATTCATGCAAGGCTCGTTTTCAAGCCCTTACTGCTTACCTTCAAGGCCATCAACGGTCTCTCATCCTCCTCACTAACGGAGCTCATTCACGTCACTCCACTTAACAGATCCAGAAGACCGACAGCAATAAACACACTAATAATCCTGAAAGCGTTAACAAAATGCACCCAGGCAACGGCAAACAGGGCATTTAGATTTTGCGCCCCGAGATGCTGGAACACACTCCCATCAGACATTCGCGCAATCACTGACCTAACCCAGTTCAAGAAAGCACTCAAATATCACCTGTTCCTCAAATACTATCCACCCAGCAATACACCAAGCCAAATCCCACCAACAAAGTAGCTACACCATAATTATCAGTCAACCTCATCAACTTTCTCAGTGTGATATCATGATCAGTGTCCATTGTCACTATCATAACGACTGTATGTAAATAATATTTGTAAATAGTTTCCCCATGTTACCCAAGTTTGTATACCTGTTCTCTGTA
This sequence comes from Ichthyophis bannanicus, assembly GCA_033557465.1. Taxonomy (NCBI): domain Eukaryota; kingdom Metazoa; phylum Chordata; class Amphibia; order Gymnophiona; family Ichthyophiidae; genus Ichthyophis; species Ichthyophis bannanicus. The sequence goes on from CM066037.1 coordinate 71,910,638, forward strand.
AACTCAGAATAGTTTGTTCTGGTTATTTTGTTTCATGTAAACCGCGCTGATACCAAATAGCGCGGTATATAAAAGATTGTAATAAATAAATAAATTAATAATAAATTAATAAGCCAGATGAGCCGGTATGCTCCACAGACAGTATGATCCATCCCCTCCATAGGAAGAATCGTCACACCCGCCTCCTCCATCGACCGGGATGGTTCCGCACCCTGCAGCACTCCATTGCGGACCTCCATTGACAAGACCCCTATCTCACCCTGCATGACCTTATAGGATTTTGCCATGTAGCCATCCAGGCCCGGAGCCTTCATGTCCTTCAAGGTCGTCACCGCTCCCTTTACCTCCTCATAGGTCACCGGCTTCCCCAATTCTTCCGCTGCACCCTCCGTGAGCTTACTCAGGCTACACCTAGCCACAAACCCCTCCCCCGTATTCCCTTCCCCTCGCACCTCACCACTGTGGAGTTTAGTATGATACGCTACATAGGCCTTCCTAATGTCCTCTGCCGTAAACACCATTGTCTCCTCTGGGCTACGCACCCCTCCTATCGTGGATTGCTGCCGTCGTGCGTTCAGCCTGCAGACCATACTCCCCCCTGCTTGGTTCCCCCCTTCATTCCACCCCTGCTGCAATTTAGTCAGGGAAGATGCTGTCTCCACCGCCCTTAACTGGTCCAATTCCACTCTCACCTTTTGTAGTGCACACAGACACACATGTCACTCGCACAACACTGACACATAGCAATGAGGGACATCTGGCCACCATAGGTATGTGGAACATCTTCACAACTTTATTTACATATATTAACTATATACATAGTTGTAGGGCCCTGTCTGGTAGGGGCCCTGCCTCCCTGTCCCTGTTGGGCATGGCAGGCTGTGGCACGGGCTGGCGCAGGGTGGGTGTGTCATGCGTACCCTCACACTACCCACCCTGGGGATCCCCATCACGTGGTGGCTGGCCGGGTGCGCCCCCTGCACAGTGCTCCTCCAGCCTGCGCAGCCGGTCAGCCACCACGGTCAGGGTTGCCAGGACCTGCCCCATGATGACAGCATGCTGTCTCTGGGCGTGCACCTGGGCACGCACAGCCGCAGCCAGGCGCAGCCCGCACAGACACACATCTCCCCGTGTCTGTGTGGCTGCATGCACGGTGCGCCTGTCAGCGGCTATGTGTGGCAGACACACGTCCAGGAGGTGTGCTTCACTGGCATCATGGGGCAGGTCGCTGGTGCCCCCATTGCCCTGTTGCGGCCCGTGCCACTGGGTGCTGGTCACAGCCCCCGCCCCTGCCCCCATCCCATCCCCTGCCACCCCCTCCCCCTCCCCAGCCCCACTACCCCCTCTACTGCCCCATCCCCCGCCTGCCCCAACCCCATCTCGCACACCTGATCCCCCTCTGACGCATGGAGCCATACCACAAAACCCCCCTCCCCCCTCCGCCCCTCCCTCCTCCTCCTCCCCCACCCCTACGCCCCCTCCCCGCCTCATCCACACTCGCCCCTCCCTCTTCCTCCCGTCCCACTCCTCCCCCTCGCTGTGTTCAGCGGCGCTGTCCTCCTGGCCACCCCCGCCGTTGTCATCCTCCATATGCTCAGGGGAATTGGCCTCCTCTGGCCCCACTGCGCCGGCCGCCACCTCCGGCCCTGCTGCCACCACATCAGCACGTGCATCCGCTGTGGGAGAGGGGAACACGAATCATCTCCATGGTCACATATCAGCCACAACAGTCACATGCATCCTGTGAATCTGCCAGCTATTGCCCCACAGGGCCATGTCACGTCACTCACCGTCCCGTTGCCCCATCCAGTCGCACCATACCCGTGCAATGAAGCATGGGTACCTTGCTCTTAGTTCACGGGCCCTTTTACGCAGGTCCTCCACCTGTTGGGTAGACAACATGCATGGCCATTAGCGCACACACACCCTTTAGAGGCCTCGGACGCACCACATATAGATCTCTGTGTGCAACAGGTGCCTGCCCCTATTGTGTGGGACGCTCATGCCCCATGCGTTTTCCAGGGCCATTCCCATGTGTGCACTGCACACGCGCATGTCTGGCATAGACCCTATCAGCCCTGTGTGCGGGCCCCTCCAATCCAGACACAGCGCACATGTGTGGGCCATCTCCACACATCTGCCAGTGGCCGTCAGCTACTGCCGGGATGGGAGGTGGGCCTCTGCAGTGCTTCCTGCTGCATCCTGGGGATATAGTTGAGCCTCGTACTCCTACACAGGGGCAGATACCATAGCACAAGGATAGGGGATGGAACCCTGAAGTGAGGTCTGCTGCATCCTGGGGATATAGTTGAGCCTTGTGATCATAAACAGGGGCAGTTGCCATAGCACCAGGATAGGGGATGGAACCCTGAAGTGAGGCCTGCTGCATCCTGGGGATGTACTTGAGCCTTGTGATCACAAACAGGGGCAGTCACCATAGCACCAGGATGGGGGATAGAACCCTGAAGTGAGGCCTGCTGCATCCTGGGGATATAGTTGAGCCTTGTGATCACAAACAGGGGCAGTCACCATAGCACCAGGATAGGGGATGGAACCCTGAAGTGAGGCCTGCTGCATCCTGGGGATATAGTTGAGCCTTGTGATCACAAACAGGGGCAGTCACCATAGCACCAGGATGGGGGATAGAACCCTGAGATGAGACCTGCTGCATCCTGGGGTTATAGATGAGCCTTGTGATCACAAACAGGGGCAGACACCATAGCACCAGGGTGGGGGATAGAACCCTGAGGTGAGGCCTGCTGCATCCTGGGGATATAGTTGAGCCTTATGATCACAAACAGGGACAGTCACCGTAGCACCAGGATGGAGGATAGGACCCTGCAGGGAGGCCTGCTGGATCCTGGGGATATAGTTGAGCCTTCTGATCACAAACAGGGGCAGTCACCATAGCACCAGGATAGGGGATGGAACCCTGAAGTGAGGCCTGCTGCATCCTGGGGATATAGTTGAGCCTTGTGATCACAAACAGCGGCAGTCACCATAGCACCAGGATGGAGGATAGAACCCTGAGATGAGGCCTGCTGCATCCTGGGGATATAGTTGAGCCTTGTGATCACAAACAGGGGCAGATACCATAGCACCAGGATGGGGGATAGAACCCTGAGGTGAGACCTGCTGCATCCTGGGGATATAGTTGAGCCTTGTGATCACAAACAGGGGCAGATACCTTAGCACCAGGATAGGGGATGGAACCCTGAAGTGAGGCCTGCTGCATCCTGGGGATGTGCTTGAGCCTTGTGATCACAAACAGGGGCAGTCACCATAGCACCAGGATGGGGGATAGAACCCTGAAGTGAGGCCTGCTGCATCCTGGGGTTATAGTTGAGCCTTGTGATCACAAACAGGGGCAGTCACCATAGCACCAGGATGGAGGATAGAAACCTGAGATGAGGCCTGCTGCATCTTGGGATATAGTTGAGCCTTGTGATCACAAACAGGGGCAGATACCATAGCATCAGGATGGGGGATAGAACACTGGCATGAGGCCTGCTGCATCCTGGGGATATAGTTGAGCCTTGTGATCACAAACAGGGGCAGATACCATAGCACCAGGATAGGGGATGGAACCCTGAAGTGAGGCCTGCTGCATCCTGGGGATGTACTTGAGCCTTGTGATCACAAACAGGGGCAGTCACCATAGCACCAGGATGGGGGATAGAACCCTGAAGTGAGGCCTGCTGCATCCTGGGGTTATAGTTGAGCCTTGGGATCATAAACAGGGGCAGTCACCATAGCACCAGGATGGGGGATAGAAGCCTGACATGAGGCCTGCTGCATCCTGGGGATATAGTTGAGCCTTGTGATCACAAACAGGGGCAGTCACCATAGCACCAGGATAGGGGATGGAACCCTGAAGTGAGGCCTGCTGCATCCTGGGGATATAGTTGAGCCTTGTGATCACAAACAGGGGCAGTCACCATAGCACCAGCATGGGGGATGGAACCCTAAAGTGAGGCCTGCTGCATCATGGGGATATAGTTGAGCCTTGTGATCACAAGCAGGGGCAGTCACCATAGCACCAGGATGGGGGATGGAACCCTGAAGTGAGGCCTGCTGCATCCTGGGGATATAGTTGAGCCTTGTGATCACAAACAGGGGCAGTCACCATAGCACCAGGATGGGGGATAGAACCCTGAGATGAGACCTGCTGCATCCTGGGGTTATAGTTGAGCCTTGTGATCACAAACAGGGGCAGATACCATAGCACCAGGGTGGGGGATAGAACCCTGAGGTGAGGCCTGCTGCATCCTGGGGATATAGTTGAGCCTTGTGATCACAAACAGGGGCAGTCACCGTAGCACCAGGATGGAGGATAGGACCCTGCAATGAGGCCTGCTGGATCCTGGGGATATAGTTGAGCCTTCTGATCACAAACAGGGGCAGTCACCTTAGCACCAGGATGGGGGATAGAAACCTGAGTTGAGGCCTGCTGCATCCTGGGGATATAGTTGAGCCGTGTGATCACAAACAGTGGCAGTCACCATAGCACCAGGATGGGGGATAGAAACCTGAGTTGAGGCCTGCTGCATCCTGGGGATATAGTTGAGCCGTGTGATCACAAACAGTGGCAGTCACCATAGCACCAGGATAGGGGATGGAACCCTAAAGTGAGGCCTGCTGCATCCTTGGGATATAGTTGAGCCTTGTGATCACAAACAGGGGCAGTCACCATAGCACCAGGATGGGGGATGGAACCCTGAAGTGAGGTCTACAGCATCCTGGGGATATAGTTGAGCCTTGTGATCACAAACAGGGGCAGTCACCATAGCACCAGGATAGGGGATGGAACTAGGGTTGCCAACTTTTTCACCGAGAAAAACCCGACACCTGTGGCTTGCCATGCTCCACCCATTCTCCGCCCCTAGTCCCACCCCTGCCCCGCCCCCAGCCCCACCCACAAAATTACCGAGGATACGTGTAGGCTAACTTCCTTGGTCAGATAATAATTAAACTGGGAACCCCAAAATCCAAACATGAAATGTACAACACTGGAGAAATAAAACTATAAAGTAATTTCCTCTTGCACTAAACAAAAACGCAAAGATGTTAGCAATACACACTTCCCAGACCAGACATATTCCAGTTAATAAATTCAAAATAAAAAGTATTTTTCTACCTTCTGTTTGGGCGTTTTATTTTTCAGTTGCAATTGCTCCAGTCACTTTCTTCTGGTTTCTTCGTGTCTTCTGCGAGCTATCCATTTGTCCTTTCTTCTCTTTTAGATGTTTTCCATTCTCTCTCTATTTCTGCTTTAACATACTGATTGTTTCCCTTTTGCTCTTTCCCCCAATTCTTTCCTTATTCCTTTATCATCCGTTTAAATTTCACCCTTCCATTCTCAAGCCCCTCTTACTCTCCCAATACCGGCCCATCATAGACTTTTCTTCCACACAAAATATTTTTTTCCCCTCTCCATTCTCATTCCCCATCCATTCTAGTCCTCCCCCCAAATCAATTCCCTTATAGTTCTAGGCCCACCCAGCATCCACTCCCTTCTAGTCCCATTCTCCCATGCCCCACATCAGCCCATTTCCAGTCCTATTCCAGCTCTTCATCAGCCCATTTCCAGTGCTAGCCCTCACATCACAGGCCATTTCCAGTCCTAGCTCCCCCCCCCCAATCACAGCCCATTTCCAGTCCAAGTCCCCCATCACAGCCTATTTCCAGTCCTAGGCCCCCCCCCCACCATCACAGCCCATTTGCAGTCCGAGTCCCCCCGCACCATCACAGTCCATTTGCAGTCCGAGTCCCCCTGCACCATCACAGCCCATTTGCAGTCCTAGCCCCCTAATCACAGCCTATTTCCAGTCCAAGATCCCCTTCCTCCACAATAGCCCTTTTCCATTCCATGTTCGCCGCCCCCCATCGACGTTTTCCATTCCAGGTTCCGTCCACCCCCATCAACACCCTTTTCCGTTCAAGGTCCCCACCATAACCATTTTACAGTCCAGGTCCCCCCCATCACAGCCTATTTCCAGTCCAAGTTCCCCCCCCCCATAGCCCTTTTCTGGTCCAGGTCCCCTCCACCCCATCACAACCCATTTCTAGTCCATGTCCCCCCCCCCATAACCCTTTTCCAGTCCAGGTCCCCCCCCCCCATCACAGCCTATTTCCAGTCCAAGTCCCCCCCTTAGCCCTTTTCCAGTCCAAGTCCCCCCCCTTAGCCCTTTTCCAGTCCAAGTCCCCCCCCCCCCTTAGCCCTTTTCCAGTCCAAGTCCCCCCCTTTAGCCCTTTTCCAGTCCAAGTCCCCCCCCCTTAGCCCTTTCCCTGTCCACGACCCCCCCTTCGCCCTTTTCCAGTCCAAGTCCCCCCCCCCCTTAGCCCTTTTCCAGTCCAGGTCCCCCCCATCACAGCCAATGCAGTCCTTGCCCCCCCCCCCCGACCAGCATCGCGGCTGTCTGAGGCTTCAGAGGGAGCCGGGGAAGCCCGCGCGAGGCCCCGGCTCCCTCTGAACAGCCACCAGCGTGAAGAGCCTTTACCTTCACGCTGGCGGCTGTTCCTGTGAAGCCGCGAATGCTGGGAAAGGTTAAAGGTTGCCCTTTAACCTTTCCCAGCATTCGCGGCTTCACAGGAACAGCCGCCAGCGTGAAGGAAAAGGCTCTTCACGCTGGTGGCTGTTCAGAAGGAGCCGGGGCCTCGCGCGGGCTTCCCCGGCTCCCTCTGAAGCAGAGAAAAGCCGTTTTTTTTGCTCTGGCCGCTCCCGATCTTGCGGCCAGAGCAAAAAAACCGGCTTTTAAAGGGCCGGTTTTGCCTCTGCGCCGGCAGCCGGCCTGGCCGTGGAAAAACCGGCAAGGCCGGCTGAAAACCGGCCAGTTGGCAACCCTAGATGGAACCCTGAAGTGAGGCCTGCTGCATCCTGGGGATGTACTTGAGCCTTGTGATCACAAACAGGGGCAGTCACCATAGCACCAGGATGGAGGATAGAACCCTGAGATGAGGCCTGCTGCATCCTGGGGATATAGTTGAGCCTTGTGATCACAAACAGGGGCAGTCACCATAGCACCAGGATGGAGGATAGAACCCTGAGATGAGGCCTGCTGCATCCTGGGGATATAGTTGAGCCTTGTGATCACAAACAGGGGCAGATACCATAGCACCAGGATAGGGGATGGAACCCTGAAGTGAGGCCTGCTGCATCCTGGGGATGTGCTTGAGCCTTGTGATCACAAACAGGGGCAGTCACCATAGCACCAGGATGGGGGATAGAACCCTGAAGTGAGGCCTGCTGCATCCTGGGGTTATAGATGAGCCTTGTGATCACAAACAGGGGCAGATACCATAGCACCAGGATGGGGGATAGAACCCCGACATGAGGCCTGCTGCATCCTGGGGATATAGTTGAGCCTTGTGATCACAAACAGGGGCAGTCACCATAGCACCAGGATGGAGGATAGAACCCTGAGATGAGGCCTGCTGCATCTTGGGATATAGTTGAGCCTTGTGATCACAAACAGGGGCAGATACCATAGCACCAGGATGGGGGATAGAACCCTGACATGAGGCGTGCTGCATCCTGGGGATATAGTTGAGCCTTGTGATCACAAACAGGGGCAGTCACCATAGCACCAGGATGGAGGATAGAACCCTGAGATGAGGCCTGCTGCATCTTGGGATATAGTTGAGCCTTGTGATCACAAACAGGGGCAGATACCATAGCATCAGGATGGGGGATAGAACCCTGGCATGAGGCCTGCTGCATCCTGGGGATATAGTTGAGCCTTGTGATCACAAACAGGGGCAGTCACCATAGCACCAGGATGGAGGATAGGACCCTGCAGTGAGGCCTGCTGCATCCGAGGGATATAGTTGAGCCTTGTGATCACAAACAGGGGCAGATACCATAGCACCAGGATGGGGGATGGACCCCTGAAGTGAGGCCTGCTGCATCCTGGGGATATAGTTGAGCCTTGTGATCACAAACAGGGGCAGGGACATACCCCTGTGTGTCTCTTGGCCTCTGTGATGGACCTGTGGTGTTGTGTGGATAGGGCACATCACTGAGGCTGCAACAGCACCATATACCATTACATTGTACTGGGTACTCCACCTCTGTGGTGTTCACAGCGACCCCCTGGGGGCAGGGTGGTTCTATTTTTTGGGGGGGGAGGGGGTTGATGTTATTCCCAGCTGGACACACCAACACATGACATTCCCTGGCAGTGTGTGGCTGATAGGTGGTTTGGTTAACAGGTGTTCTCTTTCACATCCTAGGTTGGGGTGCCTGTCCTCATGCACTTACCTCACGTGGGTAGTCAGAACCTCTATTATACCACCTGGTGAGGCGCTCCTAGGCCCTCCTCACTCTGGCCAGATTCTGCCTCCGGGATGCGCCAGGGAAGAGGCGATCCTGGCGGAGGCAGAATAACTCTGTAAGCAGATAGAGATCTGCCATGGTGAAGGCAGGCTTCCTGGACATGGCAGCCATCTCCTCCAGAATTATTTGTGCTGCATAGGTGTGTGCATAGGTGCGTGCGTACCCGCGTGCGTGGGTGCGTGCATACCCGCGTGCGTACCCACGTGCGTAGCCGCGCACTTGGGCATTTGTGTTTATAACAGCTTGAGGGTGTTTTACAGTTTTGATTGATGCTACCAACTAAACTTGTGATAGGCTGTGGCCTCTACAAGCCTCTATGTTAGACCTGGATTTTACACCCCCTACCCTTTAGTATTGCTGCTAAGACTCAGAATTTCCTGTTAGAGATGTCTGCTTATTGCAGAGTCTGCATGATTCCATACAAAACAGTCTGCATCAGACATTTCTCATTAGGATACGTTCACATTCCTTTGCCCAGAGATGTCCTCGATGTGGAGATGTATCTATCACTTTTCATGTGCCTATTGATCAGCTGGTTTGGAAGGGGGAAATAGAGAGAGAGGCCCAGAGGGAGAGTCTGATTGGGTAAGGGGGGTGGGGGGCATTTGCACCAATGGAGAGCTTGTGTGTATTTGACTGTTAGCAGATGTATATAAGGTATTTTCTCCTGTTCAAGCTTGCTCAGTCACTTTTGAACTCGTTTCTGTCTGGGCCTTGTGCACATTCCATTGGCTTGGATTCTGTAAGTGACTCCTGGTATTAATTGGTAGCATACACTCTGCTGCTACAATGGGAATAGCCTCAGACAGCCCTACCACATATCACCACAGTAGGTACAAACCCCTAACCTCTGTCTGCACAGCCAGTACATTTGCCAGTGGCCTACATCTCTATAGCACCTGCTACATGCCTGGCTGGCTACAGAGGGGCTGCAGGTCACCACTCCAACCGTCTGCTGTGGTTGCCAGGGTTGGATTGAACCAGCCACACCCATGATGCACTGCACATGCTGATCAGCAGTCTACAGAGGGCCCCGTGTTGCAGAATGCACCCCCCCCCCCCCAGCACCTCTGCCTGGTTGTGTGTCCTGACCATGTGCAACCCCACAGCACCTCAGCCTGGTGGGGGTTCTGAACGTGTGTGTTACTGCCACAGAGTGGCTACCGCCCATCACAGTGGACGGGTCCTATGTTCACCCTGAGGGTGAGGTGGGGTGCCCAGCACCATTTCCGCTGTATCTGGCATTTCTGCAATGGGCTATGTTACAGGTCCCCATCGGTGATAGGTGGTCCCTGCGGATGCCCTTAGCATTTGCCTGTGTCTATCTGTATATCACGTCTTGCCCGTGTGGACTATGATGCACCCTGAATAGTTCATACACTGTGTGGGTGCCATGGTCAACAATGCTAACAATGCTATGTTCCATGTATATAGTTATTCTTGTTACTATATGTATCCAATGTTATGTTCCATGTAAACAGTTGAAACACACTGCTATAAATTGTTCTATGTAAACCATCTTGACTTGTAGAAAGACGGTATATAAAAATTGTTAAATAAATAAATAAATAGTCACATGATTTCAGGTCCAAGGGGGACAGGGGGGTTTGGGCCCATAGGCGGTTTTCGTACCAACACCCAACCCACCTTTTGTGGCTCAGGGTGGGAAACATGGTTTCCAACTAACGGGTAACATTTTACTCCCCTACACTGGTGACAGTAGAGAGTACCATTCACCCCAGTCCTGCCGGGGAATGGATACCCCCACCAGGGCTGTCGATTGTTCGCTGCCCTGCCGGTAAGCCTCCCTTTCCCTTCGCCTTTCGCTTTGGCATAGGGCAGGGAGTAAGAGAATCGCTGAAGAAAAAGAAAATGAAGAAGTAGAGGAGCAGCGAGCAAATGCGTCCTGCTACGCCACCATCTTGGATCGCCAGTCACACTTTTTGAACCCACTGGGAGATATAGTGGGGAACACCTGGCCAGGGTCGACGATCCCTGGGCAAAAAAAGGGCTCGAATGCTGGTGGAGGTCAAGTCTGTCAAAAAAAGAAGGGAAGAGCCGAGAACTGTGCTGGCTCGAGGCGGGAAGAGGAACCAGTACGCAAACCGGGGGAAAAAAACAATTTTTAGGGATAATTTTTTGAGGTTTTTTCCAGGGAAACAAGACAAGCGTCTGTTGGGCTTCGTGGAAAAAAGGAGACTGAGCAAGATGGCACCCTTGGGCGGGAAGGGGACCACACATGCGTGGTAGGCTTTCTGTGAAAGCTGGGGAAATGCTTTGCGCGGGCTCTGTCGGCGCCAACGTCACCCATATGTGAGGACCGACTTCCTGCTTGTTCCTAGAGAATATTTTATTTTTTGTTTTGCGTGATAGATAGGGGATAGCATGCTGGTATGGACATGTTCACTGACTGAACAATTAGGGCCTGATATATTCAAAGGCATTTACATGGTTTACAGACCTGTAAACCGTGTAAATGCCGTTTAGAGGGATACGAGTATTCAGCTATAGTGCCGCTGATTATCCCTGATTAACGCCGCTACACGCCTTAATGCTAACTGCTTAGCATAGGGGCATTGTGGGGCAGAGTGGAGGCGGCACCAGTCGCTAACCGAGCTGCGGCACAATTGCGCCTCTGTTAGGTCAGCTTTTGCGGTGCCTCTTTGCCCACAGGTCGCTAACCAATCTTTACCCATGGGAGCTAATGGGGCAACAGCTCAATATCGTTGCTGCCTGGTTAGCTTCTGCGGGGTCTTTGGCTGTGCAGGAATCTTGGATATTCAATGCCGGGGCCGCATATGACCCTGGCATTGAATATTTGGGGTTAAAGTTCAGCAGCAAGGGTTATGCGCCGTAGAGATGCATAGCCGTCGCAAATGATTATTGGGCTCTTACTTTCTCTATGCTCTCATTCAGTCACATCTGAGTACCTGAATGATACTGTGTATTAAATCTGGTATCTCTGTTTTAAAATTTTAAAGTTGTTGAAAGGGAAGTTTCAAATTTAAGGTGTAAATTTCAACATGCTGGGTTGCATACAGAGACGAATTACCAGCAGAAAGGAAGAGATACTAATGCCACTGTACAAGTCACTGGTGAGGCCTCACTTGGAATATTGTGTTCAGTTTTGGAGACCATATCTCGCAAAGGATATAAAAAGACTGGAACGGGTTCAAAGGAAGGCGACCAAAATGATTTGGAGCCTGCGTCAGAAGACTTATGAGAAGAGAATTGAAGACCTAAATATGTACACTCTGGAGGAGAGGAGGGATAGGGGAGATATGATTCAGACCTTTAAATACTTAAGAGTATTAATGAACAAACAAACCTCTTCCAAAGACGGGGAAGCTGTAAAACTAGAGGGCATAACATGAAGCTGGAAGGGGGTAAACTGAAAGGCAATGTCAGGAAATACTTTTTCACTGAAAGGGTGGTGGATGCCTGGAATGCCCTCCCGATGGAAGTGGTGGGGGCCAAATACAGTGACAGAATTCAAAATGGCATGGGACAAACACAGTGGATCCCTTTTATAGCAACAAGATGAAATCAAAATAAACTGAACTGTTTCAATAAATAGGGGTGACCTATACAGAGCGATGGGTACACCCCTAAACAAAGTCATGGGGAGGGGTGACCTGCACGGAGCAGCAGGTGCACCTGCTCTTGCCGCCTTGCTGGGCAGACTAGATGGACCAAACTGGTCTTTATCTGCCATCATATACTATGTTACTATGTAGATCTGTACGCCTCACCACATTGGGCAGTGACAGACAGACAGTAGACCTAGTACTGCACATCTGCCCCACACCATTATATGACATCCTCCAGCAGCAAGCAAAGTGAGTCACCAACCGCTGCACCCTGCAAGGTGTTCCAGCCACACACATACAAACTGCAAACGGCCTGCCTGCTAGTCCATAGTGCATGTTCCTGGAGGTGATGTGCGCACACCCACCAAGCAGATGGGTCAGTGATAGGGTTCCAGAGAACAGAGCCCATATATCTCACTTCAGAAGGACAATAGTTGGCACTATGGGGGAACCCAGCTATGCCGTGGTCACTGCACAGTCAGGGTGTGCATGACCACACAGCAGAACATGCCGTGGCCACCCTGTCCATGTGGGTGGTGGGCAAGCCCTACAATGTCCCAGCCATTGCCCTGGGCCCTGTGCAGGTGCATCCAGGCCGCCCTCTCCAGCTATACCTACAGTACCTTGCTCCTCATTATGCACATTGCCAGGCCAATACTAGCAGCAGTGCTAGCGGTGTGTGCTGCAGAGGGTGTTGGCAAACGCAACACACTGGATTGACTGACGCACACCCCCACACCTATGCCAGTATAGTGCACCAATATTGGCTTTTGGCAGCCCAGGACACTGCACCAGTCCTGGGCACAGTGCAGGCATGGCTATGGTATGCTGTACTGTTGGGGTCTCTTCCCAAGGTGGTGGACACTGTCAGGTTCCAGACGTGAAACACACTCCACAGACATCTCAGAGGTTGGTATGTTACAGCACACTGGGCCGCTTGTTCTAACATTAGGGATTGCTATGTGCCACTTATCATGGCAAACCTTTGCTATCTGTGTACCGTATTCCCTGGTTTTTGGTGTCATTGCTAGGGTATGCATGTGCTAGTATTGGGGGATGCAACATCCTGCAACATCCCCCAATACTAGCACATGCATACCCTAGGGCCCAACATCCTGCCTCTCCAGGATGCAGTGGCTACTGGGGCCTGTGGGTGCAGGTGTTTCCGCCCCTGTGGATCAATGCTCTTGGACAGGGGTTCCCAACCCCAGTCCTGGTGGGCCACACCATTTTCGGGTTTTCATGCTGTTCCTGATGAATATGCATGAAATACATCTGCATACCATGGGGGCGGCGCACCGACATACAACACAGGCATCTTTATTACAGTCAGCATGGAACCTGAATGTTGTTTGGACCTCCATGACTGCCTTTGGGAGACTCTGCTCTCGTTAATGCACCTGTTTGTGGTATGTGTGCTCTGTGCGCTAAAATGTAGGTGTTGGAAGCATGTTTATTCTATCAGTGATACAAGGTTCCATCTTAGCAGTTTCCTACTGGTAAAAGGTATGGGGACAGAGTTTGCAGGGACCACAGCTCGGGTTTGAACCTGTGACCTTCAGCTCCTGTGCACACTGGCTATGCTTACTGCGCCACAAGGACAGATCATTCCCTGGAGGTACTGTGACTGTTTGTCCCACTGAGCCTGTCTGTTGCAGTGCATGGCACCCACCTGGACCGGGCTGGGCCATGGTCTGCTGCAGCCAGGTGCCACTGCCCCCTCCACCATCTTTGCGGCCTCCGCCACCATGCTAACATGTCCTTCTATTGGAAACAGCATGAAACCTGCATGATTTGTAGCCCTCCTGGGCTGCATTTGGAAGACTGGGCATCAAAATGGCAGATGAAATTTAATGTGGAGAAGTGCAAGGTTATGCACCTAGGGAAGAACAACCCAAACTATGGTTACACGATGCAAGGTTCCACATTAGGAACCACCACCCAAGAAAAAGATTTAGGCGTCCTTGTGGATACCATGTTAAAACCCTCGGCCCAGTGTGCAGCGGCGGCCAAGAGAGCAAATAGAATGCTAGGTATGATAAGGAAAGGAATGGAAAATAAAACAAAAGATATTATAATGCCTCTATATCGTTCCATGGTGAGACCGCACCTTGAATATTGTGTGCAATTCTGGTCGCCGTATCTTAAAAAGGATATAGCGATTTTAGAAAAGGTTCAGAGAAGAGCCACCAAAATGGTAAAGGGGATGGAAGGCTACTCCTATGAAGAAAGGCTAAAAAGGTTGGGGCTCTTTAACCTGGAAAAGAGACGGCTGAGGGGAGATATGATAGAAGTCTATAAATTAATGAACGGAGTGGAACGGGTAAACGTAGATCGATTGTTTACCTTATCAGAATATAGAAAGACTAGGGGACATGCAATGAAGCTACAGGGTAAACTATTTAAGACTAATAAAAGAAAATATTTTTCACTCAACGTGTAATCAAACTCTGGAATTTGTTACCGGAGGATGTAGTAAAGGCTGTTAGTGTAGCTGGGTTTAAAAAAGGTTTGGACAAGTTCCTGGAGGAAAGGTCCATAAACCATTATTAAGAAGGGACCCAGGATATCAATGCTTGAACCAATACAAGCATTGTGGAACCTGTGTCCCTTGGGGAAACTGCTAGGTACGTATGACCTAGATTGGCCACTGTTGGAAACAGAATACTGGGCTTGATGGAACTTGGTCTGACCCAGTATGGCATATCTTATGTTCTTATGTTCTTATGACTATGCTCTCGTTAATGCGCCTGTTTGTGCTGTGTGTGCTCTGTGCGATAAAATGGAGGTGTTGGAAGCATGTTTATTCTATCAGCAATACTAGGTTCCATTTTAGCAGTTTCTTACTGGTAAAAGGTATGGGGATAGAGTTGGCAGGGACCACAGCTTGGGATTGAACCTGTGACCTTCAGTTCCTGAGCACACTGGCTGTGTGTACTGTGCCACAGGGGCATATCACTCCCTGGGGGTACCGTGACTATTTGTCCTACTGAGCCTGTCTGTTGCAGTGCACAGCACCCACCTGGACCAGGCTAGGCCATGGTCTGCTGTGGTCAGATGTCACTGCCCCCTCCGCCACCTGTACCCCTCCGCCGCCATGCTGACAAGCCCTTCTGCTGGGGGTGCCGGTGGTGGGCAGTCTCGGGCCATCCAGTGTGCATGTAGGCAGCTACCTATGGTATGGGTGGTGGGGTATGGGTGCCTAGATGGACGCCCACACTTCCCCCCAGCACCGCCTGCCACTGTTCTGTACCCTTAGGGGTGGCTGCTGGGTACTGTCCTCTGTGACACTTCGGGGGACACACTCATGCCCATGTTGGGCCCTCAACAGTTGCAGTCTGGCTCTACTGTTTATGCATTCCTATGGGCCAAACTGAGCATCACCTTAGTCCCCACTGTGGCCCAGTTGCACCACAGCATGTGCCGCCTGCAGCCCTCTGTATCCCCTTTTCCAGCATCTGCCCAGTTGCCCGTTCAGACATGCCCACCCTGCTATTGCAGGACATGTGCATGCCATGGGGAACCTGTTCAGTAACATGGGGATGCCCTGATCTGTGCTATTTCACTGTGACATCATTCACCTTCTATGGTAACAAGGCACACATCCTTCCACAGTTAATATATTTTTCTGAGGCTTTCTCAGTGGTATTTTTGGCTGTTTCCCATTGATGTCACTGTTGGCTAGCTTGTTTATGTTATTTTCCTCGTTTCTTCTGGTCATTTTCACTGCTTATTTGCCCTTTTGTTCTGTGCACATGTATCACACTTATCACGTTTTGTGGGTTTCCCTGCCTATGGTGGACATTGCTGACGCTGAAATGGTTTCCCTCCCCTGCAAATATGCATCTACCGGCAGGTTTTCAATCGCGGTAGGATTCAGCCCTTGAGTTCACCACGTTGGGGTGCCTGAAACCTCTCCCCGCCCACACTCCGCCCACTGACCCCTTCTCTCCGCCCTCTCTCCACCCTCTGCGGTGTTTTATCACGCTGCGGAACCTTACGATCGTTAACTTACGTTAACGCACGTTATGCGATGTTAACGATCGTTGACGCATCATAACGCGCGTTAACATTAGTTAACGCTCGCTAACGTTACATTACGCGCACTGTTCCCTCTAAGCTGTGCGCGTGTGCGCGCGCACACACCTCGCCAAGCGAGCGCACATACTTTACAACAGAGCGCACAAAAATTACGGTTCTGGTTCTGATATAAAACAACACAGACGTCTTAAAATTTAAAAGTTGTGATTGTAATTACTAGAAATTTTCCACTTCATTTAGTAATCACCTATTTTCATTGGTGATGAAAGAAGAAGTTGAAGCAGCATTGAAAGCCTTATCGAAGAACAAAGCACCAGGCATTGATAGCATTCCCATAGAAGTATTGCAGCAATCTGATGCAGCTGTTACCGTACTTACAAGGCTCTGCCAAGAAATATGGAAGACAACATCATGGCCAACAGACTGGAAAAGATCTGTGTTTATACCAATACTAAAGAAAGGTGATCCAACTGACTGTGGAAATTATCGCACAATCGCTCTGATCCCACATGCCAGCAAGATTCTACTGAAGATTATTCAAAAGAGACTACAGCCATACCTAGAACAAGAACTACCTGAAGTGCAAGCAGGGTTCAGGAAAGGGCGAGGAACGAGAGACATCATTGCGGATGTGAGATGGATCCTTGAAAAGACTAAAGAATACCAAAAGGATATCTATTTGTGCTTTATCGACTATAGCAAGGCTTTTGACTGTGTAAACCATGAGAAACTCTGGGCCACATTAAGAAGCATGGGTATACCAGAACACCTGATCGTTCTCTTGCGTAATCTGTACATTGATCAAGAAGCAACAGTTCGAACGGAACAAGGAGAAACAGAATGGTTTAAAATAAGCAAAGGTGTAAGACAAGGCTGCATACTTTCCCCCTACCTGTTTAATTTATATGCAGAACAAATCATCAGAGAAGCAGGACTGTATGAAGACAACAGAGGTGTGAAGATTGGTGGAAGACTCATCAACAACCTTCGCTATGCTGATGATACCACATTACTGGCTGAAAGTGAAGATGATCTGAAACATTTGCTTCTCACAATCAAAGAACATAGTCTCAAAATGGGCCTGCACTTTAATGTAAAGAAGACAAAGATCATGACAACTGGCATAATCAACAGGTTCATCGTTGAAGGAGAAGAAATTGAAATCGTGAACAACTTTAACCTACTTGGATCAACTATCAATAAAGAAGCAACAAGCAGTCAAGAAATCAGACGACGCATTGCTCTTGGCAGAATGGCTATGAAAGACCTAGATAAGATTCTCAAGAGCAGAGATGTCTCTCTCCATACAAAGATTCGACTTGTTCAAGCCATGGTATTTTCAATAACATCATATGGATGTGAAAGCTGGACAGTGAAAAAGACAGACAGGAAGAAAATTGATGCCTTTGAATTATGGTGCTGGCGGCGAATACTGTGTATACCATGGACTGCCCGAAGAACAAACCAGTCGGTACTAGAAGAGATCAAACCTAAGCTTTCTTTAGAAGCTCAGATGACAAGACTTCGACTTTCATACTTCGGACACATCATGCGAAGAGAGAGATCATTAGGGAGAGACATCATGCTTGGCAAGATAGAAGGTCAACGCAAAAGAGGAAGGCCAGCAATGAGATGGATTGCTACAATAACAGCAGCTACGGGTACCAGTCTGTCAACAATGAGCCGCCTGACTGAAGACCGAACACAATTTAGGATAGCTATCCAGAGGGTCGCCATGAGTCGACTCCGACTCGACGGCACTTAACAACAACATTTTCATTTAATTTGATTAAAATCAATGTGGTGTACATACTGTATTCTGACGTGTAGTCAAATTTTAAAGTATGTAACTCTGAGTGCCGTTATGTGGCACACAAAAATTTAACCTTCCTTCAAAAGCTGCACAGCTGATATTTTATGCGCACACATCCTACAGAAAATTAGAGGGAACATTGATTACGCGCGTTATGTACCGTTACAGCAGTTTAGTAAACATGCCCCTATGTGCTCCAAAGTGCCCATGGATTTCTGACAGGACCAGCATTTGTTGCCAGAATTCGCGTCCCATTTAGCCAGCTTCACTGGTGTACAGTAGGTTCTGTGTGCAAAGAAGAAAAGCGACTGAGTAATAGACCCGGCTCTGGACACCCTGACCGACTTGGACCAGTACTTCCCCCAACTCGAGGTGGAAAGAGCAATACCCATATCATGCTCCCAGACCCCCTGTAGCCCTCTTATACAAGAGGATTCATTCTGACACAGCAATTTGTAGTAATGGGATGCTTCTCCTGCCAACTGCATAGCCTGTTGAATCAAGTTAACAAAAGCGCTCTCTTTGCCCAGCCGTTTGACGTCCACCCCGACCTTACCCACACAGTGTCTGATTTGCAGCCATTGAAAGTACAGGACCACTGGGAGGTTAAAGTCCTGCTGCAGCCTGTCAAAAGGCTTCCACCCACCCTCATCAACCAACTGTCCTAATTCCTATACACCACGTGAATACCACTTACGCCAGGCAAATGCCTCACGTTGAATTTTAAATAAAGGATTATACCACAAAGGCAAGGAGTCATGCACCTCTCTATCATATAACAAAGCATGCCGTAAAATTAAGAAAGCCCTCTGTGAGTCCCTTATCATTACTGGAGTCACCCCACTGGGGCATACCATCTGAGGCAGAAGATTACTAGGAATGGGGGCAGTGAGTTCCTTCTCCAGCACCAGCCAGGTAGAACTTTGATCTGTTAGCTGTTCCAACCACCTGGATCCCTGTTTAAGTAGAAAGGCGCTGTAATAAGACCAAAAGTCGGGGAAGTTAACCCCGCCCTCTTCTTTCCTCACTTTCAATTTTTTCAGTGCAATTCTTGGGGGCTTATTTTTCCATAAATATCGGCTTAATAACCCCTCCATCTGACGGTAGATCTGCCTTGGGAGATAACAAGGAAGCATCTCAAGAATATAAGTGATCTTTGGGGTAATAGTCATCTTAATCGTCTCCAACCGCCCCCACCACGACAAAGCCAAGGGAGACCACGTACTAGACATGTCCCGAATAAGAGCTAATAACAACCCAGAGTTAAATTGAATAGTCTCTTCCAGGGGATAGCAATATTGCACACCCAAATACTTGATCATTTTTGTTTCCCACACAAAAGAAAATTGTTCCAAATCACTTTTCTTCACGAAGGAATTCAGCGGAAAAGCCGTGGATTTCGACCAGTTTATTTTATATCCTGACAGACTGGAATACTGGTCTATGAGGCTAAGAATCTGTGACACTGAACTAGGAGTGGAGAATAAGAGCAGATCATCAGCATAGGCCGATAGCTTCACCTCCTCGCCCCCCACGGAAATCCCATGAATGCGCTGATTCTGCCTAATCAATAGCGCCAGGGGTTCCAAAGCAAGGTTAAACAGTAACGGGGATAAGGGACACGCTTGTCGGGTACCCCGACCCAGCACAAGCTTCCTCTATTGAGTACCATTCACACAAATGGTGGCCGTGGGGCACGAATACATCACTTTAAGCAGACTAGCAAACCCTCCACCAAAGCCAAACCAATCAAGCACTGCAAACATAAAAGGCCATTCTAGGCGGTCAAACGCCTTCTCAGCGTCAAGTGATAAACCGATAACTGGGTGGCTCACCTGTTCGGCCCCCACCAGAACATGGCACAGCAGTCTGGCTTATCGGCAGTAGACCTGCCCTCCACAAACCCACATTGATCCGGGTGAATCAACAAAGGAGCAACCTCAGCCACTCGACGAGCCAAAACCATAGCATAAATTTTATAATCTGAATTCAACAGGGATATGGGGCGGTAATTGCTTACCAATTGAGGATCTCTGCCTGCCTTCTTCAACATGATGACTTTGGCTGCAGCAAAAGCTCCAGGCTGCGTCGGCTCCAAAATTAAGGATTGAAAATACAACTGAAGCTGCGGAGCTAGTTCTGCAGAGAATGTTTTAAAAAATTCAATAGGCAGTCCGTCTGGGCCCGCAGGCTTTCCCCCGGCCAGAGAAGCAATCGCTTGACGAATTTCATCCACAGAGAAGGCCGCATCTAACTTACCCACAGCCTCCTCGTCCAAAATGGGTCTCTGTATATCCGCGACTACAGCCGTGAACCTCTCCTTCGCAAAATCTACCACAGAGGTATAGAGATTACTATAGAAGGATCCAAACACCTCAGCAATCGCCTTATCAGAAACTAAGAGGTTCTCACTTTGAGTCCCGAATAGCCGCAATCCGCCCCACATCCCTTCGGGCCCTCAACGTGTTAGCTAACAATTTACCCGCCTTGTTACTTTCCCAGTAGTAGGTACCGTTCTGCACTTTTATACTGCACGAAACCTCACTCGATAAAAGCTGGTTGTATTGATACCTCAAACGCTGCAGTCACAATAAAATACAAGGGTCGGAACGGCGAAAAAGGATACGCTCGCCAGCCTTAATTTGTGCGTCAAGATCCCTAAGTTGCCCCGGATCCTTTTTTTTTGACTGATACTATAGCTTGTAATAACTTCTCTGATGGACGCCTTGAAACCCTCCCACCAAGCCCAGCCTGCCTTGTCCTGCCGACTATTTAGACGAAAATACTCCCCAATCGCAAACTGCATGTCCGACCGAAAATCCACCTCATCCAAAAGGCTCCTATCAAAAAACCAGCGCCCACGGAGAGGGACTTGAGCGTCTGCCCCCAGCGTTATGGATATGGCCGCGTGGTCCGAGATATGCATTGCGTGGATCCTGGACTCCACTACTCTAGGAATCAATGCCTTAGAAATCAGCAGCATATCAATTTGGGAGGAGGTCTTGTGCGGGGGGGAAAAAAAGTAAAATCTCGACCTGTCGGATGCTGTAGCCTCCAAACATCAACCAACCCAGCCTCCTGCAGCAACGGCTGAAGAATTTCATGTGCCCTCAAAGCCTTCACCATTTTCGGGGGGGACCTATCAATTAGGGAATCAAGCACCAAATTGAAATCCCCCCCAGGACTATCGGCATCAGCGGGGTGGCATGAATCTCTTCCGCTAGGGAGTTAAAAAACTCTGGGCTGTCCACATTTGGAGCATAGATATTAATAAAACCTATCTCTGTCCCTCCTACCTTTAAGAGAACTCTAGTCCACCTACCCTCAGTGTCTTAACGTGTTTGAAGCACCTCAGAGAAAAGAGTCTTCCTCATCAAAATGGCTACTCCATTTCGCTTATGCACTGCAGCCGAATATGCCACTACGGTAAAGGGATTAATACTAAGCTTCAAAGATTCTCTGGAATTAAGATGTGTTTCTTGAAGGAACAGGACGTTGGCCTTTTCATGCCTCCCATACATAATTATTTTCTTCCACTTGACAGGATTGTTAATCCCTTTGACATTCAAGGAAAGTACCTTAATGCTCGCTATGCTTGAGTCTCAGTAATCCTAGTATAAGCTGGGCCCATGCCCCATCACATGCACCACTCACATTGCCAATCCCCCCCAAGCTACTATAAAAGCCCACCTCATGCCCCCAAAACACATGCCACACACACACAGTTGCACTGCACCCATGCTACCCCAATAAACAATCCCCCTGTAAACCCCGGGAGAGGGACCCGCTTAGCAAATTTAAAGGGAAAACCCAGGGGAAACAAGATGGACACAGAGGGTCAAAACCAATGCACAGTCCCCAGCCCAACAAACCCTAGCAGAAATCGTACAAAGCAAATAGACAAAAAGAAAAGCAAATGAAACATACCAACCCATGATGCCCTCCCCCCTACACCCACCACCTTACAGGATTATTGACTACATATCTGACATATATCAACCAGCAGCTCACAGTCCACTGCCCTCATCCTAAAGAAACACCACCATCGGGCTTCACTGAAGACCACAGGACCCTCACCCTGGAACAGCGATCCCACTGCTCTGGTATGGAGGAAGCCCACCGCAGCAAGCCGCTACAAACAATATAGTCCCTTCTTAAGTAATTCAGCGCATCTGCAACAGTTCCTTCTCCTCCAGGAACGCAGCTAAAGTCTCCGGGTCCTCGAAAGTCCTGGTCTGGTTGTGCAAGGTCACCCGCATCCGGGCCGGGTATAACAACCCAAACCTGGCCTGTAGTTGTTGCAACCGTGGCCTCAGAGCTATCAGGCCTCTCCGTCTATCCACTGTAGACTTAGCAAAGTCCGGGAAAAAGAGAAGCCTGTGCCCCTCATACTCTATTGGGGCCCGCATCCACGAGGCCTCCATGATCTGCAGGACTTGCTGGAATCGAAGGACCTTAAGGATAACTGGCCTCTCGCGCTTACTATTAAGTTGAGGCTGAGAAGGGACCCGGTGTGCACGTTCTATCTCGAAGGGGAGCGCAAATGTTAAACGCAGCACTTGCGGAATCATTTTCTGAAGGAACAGCACCATATCTTTGCCTTCAGCTCCTTCTGGAATGCCAACGATCCGCACGTTGTTCCTACGTGCTCTGTTATTCCCCTCTTCCAGATCTTTCTGTAGTGTTTTAATTTGTTTCACCTGTCTCTCCAGGAGACGAAGCCGCTCCTCATGTGCACCCAACACGTTCTCTGTTTTATCCTGCCGCAAGGTGAGCGCTTCCATAGAGGCTCTCAGCGCCCCAACGTCATCCTGCACCGCCGTCAGCGCCTCACCATTCGCCCGAACCATCTCTCGGATTGCTCGCACCTCCGAGAGCAACTCCTGCAGGGCCTCAGGTTCACGAGCGGGCGCCATCTTTTGTGGAGATGGGGGCTCTGTTTTCGATCTCTTCGCACTGTTATTCTGTGCGTTGGGGAAGTCCAGCCGTGTCGGCTTCGGCCCGGACATTCTCCCCCAGCGAAGAGGCACCAAATTCACTGCTTCTCAGCTCAAACGCCTGGGGTGTTAGGCAGGATTCTTTACGGACCCTCCGGAGCAAATGCTCTATGCGGCCATCTCGCTCAACGCTAGGCTCTGCCCCCCACCCTCTGTATTTTTACCTACATAGATTTATACCTACGAATTTGTGCAGGTAATCATTTTACATACATATAAGATGTGCACTTTTCATTTCCATGGGTTGAACACCTAATTGCCTGCAGAAATGGCATTTAAAATTACCCTCACTATGCATATACAGTTCTGCGCTGTAAGGGTTTACATGACAAAAAAAAAAAGTTTGGGCTATGCTCATTTAACAAAATATTGTTCCAATTTTCATGTTTGCTTCACATACCTGTTCACCAGGCATGCAATGTATGTGCACTAGAACTTTTCTAAGTATGCAAATAATTTGCACACAGGTTATTTTGTAGGTATATGATCATACAAGCAATTTGTGTTCACTTTAAATTGTTTGGATCCTAAATTGCACACCCCCACTATGTTGTATTGCAGTTATACTCCATTAACAGCGATATGCATTCCTTTGAAATGACTTGGAACTTTCAACAATATTTCCCCGGTCATTTTATATAATTTTTAAACTGAAGCAACAGAAAGCCCCGGAAATGTTGCTTTTCTGCTGTGCCATTAATTGTGCAGACTGTTTCTCAATAGGCACCTATTGCGCCAGTAGACATCTACTGAAATATAGGGGTATGTTTACTAAACTGCGGTAACGGTAAATAACACGCGTAATGTAACGTTAACGATCGTTAGCGCATCATAACGTGCGTTATGACACGCTAACAATCGTTAACGTTACATAACGCGTGTTATGATGCGTTAACGATCGTAAAGCTTCGCAGCGCGGTAAAACACCGCAGAAGTTGGAGCGAGGGCGGAGAGAAGGGGTCAGTGGGCGGAGAGTGGGTGGGGAGAGGCTCCCTTCACACTAACGCGCTGATATGAAGAGCTAAATCCCAACACGAATGAAAACCTGCCGTTAAATGCACATTACAGAGGAGAGAAACCATTTCAGTGTCAGCAATGTACAGCTTAGGCAGGGAAACCGAAAATAAGTGATAAGTGTGATACATGTGCACAGAACAAAAGGGCACATAAACACTGAAAATGACCTCAACAAACTGGAAAAAAACCATAACCAAGCTGGCCAATAGTGGTATTAATGAGAAACATCAACCCCCACCCCACCCCGAGAAAGCTCCATAGAAAAGATATAAATCGTGGAAGGGTCTACACGCCGTCCCCATACAAGGTGAATGAGCCCACAGTGAAATAGTGCTGCTCAGGGTTTTCCACTCCATCGGACAGGGTTCCTATGGCATGCACATGTCCTGCAACATCAGGGCGGGCATATCGGAACGGTAACTGGACAGATGCCGGAAAAGGGGATACAGAGGGCCGCAGGCGGCACATGCTGTGGTGCAGCTGGGCCACAGTGCGGACTAGGGTGATGCCTAGCTGGCCCATACGAATGCTGAAACAGCAGAGCAGCCAGACAGCAACTGCTGAAGGCCCAACATGGGCATGACTGTGTTTCCCACAGTGTCACAGGGGATAGTACCCAACAGCTACCCCCAAGGGCACAGAACATTGGCAGGCGGGGCTGGGGGGGAGCGTGAACGTCTATGCAGGCACCCCTACCCCATAACCCGCACCATAGGCAGTCGCCTACCTGCACACTGGATGGCCTGAGACTGCGCACCACCAGCACCACCAGCAGAAGGGCATGTCAGCATGGTGGCTGAGGGATACTGGTGGTGGAGGGGGCAGTGGCAGCTGCCCAGAGCAGACCGTGGCCTAGCCCTGTGTAGGTGGGTGCCGTATACTGCAACAGACGGGCCCTGTCTGACGAACAGTCATGGTATCACCAAGGAATGTACTGACTCTATGACAACAAGGTGGTGCAGTGCACAAAACCAGTGTATTCAGAAGCAGAGGGTCACAGGTTCAAGTCCCAGCTGTGGTTCCTGCCAACCCAGTCCCCATATTTTACCCACCACTACAACGTGCTAATACAGACAGCACCTTTATTGCAGATGACGCAAACATGCCCAAAACACCTACATTTTACCCTACAGAGCACGGACACCATAAACATGCACATTACCTAGAGCAGAGTCTCCCAAATGCAGTCCTGGAGGGCCAAACACCATTCCGGTTCCATGCTGCCTCTGATAAAGATGCCTGTGCTGCATTTCTATGTGCAACCCCCATGGTATGCAGATATATCTCATGCATATTCATGAGGGACAGCATGAAAACCCGAACAGTGTTTGGCACCGCAGGACTGGAGTTGGGAACCTCTGCCTTAAAGCAGCAGCCAACAGGGGCAGACACACCCGCACCCACAGGCCCCATTATCCAAAGCCTCCTGGAGAGGCAGGACTTTGGGCTCTGCGTGCATCTCCCAATACTAGCACTTGTATACCTTAGTAATGCCACCCTAAACCTGGGAATATGGTACACATCTATCAAAAGGTTGCTATGATTACTGGCAGATAGCAATTCCTAGGTTAAGTACAATTTTCTGAGTGAGCTGCATCATAGCAACCTTTCTGATGTCTGTGGAGTGTGCTACAGGTCTTGTGTCTGACAGTGTTTACCAACCTGGGGAGTGACTCCTACAGTATTGCATACCATAGCCATGCCTGCACTGTGCCCAGGACTGGTGTGGTGGCCTGGGCTGCCCAACAGCTCTATAGTTGCACAATGCTGGCATAGGTGTGGGGAGTGTGTGTCTGTCTATCCAGTGTGTGGTGGCTGCCAACATCCTCCACAGCCCACACTGCTAGCACTGTTGCAAGTATTGGCCTGCCAATGTGCATAATGAGGAGCAAGGTACTGTGGGAATAGCCTGGATAGGGTGGCCTGGTCTGGACGCATCTGCACAGGGCATAGGGCAATGGTTCGGACATTGTAGTGCCTGGTACCACCTGCACGGACAGGGTGGCCATAGCATGTCCTGCTGGGAGGTCACTCTCACCCTGACTGTGCAGTGACCATGGCATGGCTAGGTTCCCCCATAGTGCTTATATAGCATTTCTCTCATGTGATATTTATGGGTTTTTTTCTGGGGCCCAATCACTGACTTATCTGCCTGGTGTGTATGCTGATATCCTTGTTCTGGGTACATGCATCTCTTCCAGGACCATGCACTATGGACTAGCTGGTGGACTGTCTGCAGCTAGTATGTGTCTTACTGAAACACCTTGCAGGGTGCAGCGGCTGGAGGATTGCTGCTGGAGAATGTCAGATAATGGTGGGGGGCAGCTGAGCATTTCCAGGCCTGCTGTGTGTCTGCTATTGTGATATGGATGTGTACCGCTCTGTCTGTTCCCCAGCAGGACTGGGGTTGATGGTCCCCTCTACTGCTACAATTGCAGGGTGGTAGACTGTGGATCTACTGGTGGGTGATCCTGTTTCCCACCCTGAGCCCCAGAGGGTAGGTTGTGTGGTGGTACATAATCTGCCTATGGGTCCATACACCCCCCCCCCCCCCCTTCACCTACAGCAGGTAACCATGGCACCAACACAGGATATGCACTATTCTGGGTGCATCATCGCCCATAAGGAGTAGACTTGACCGAGACATACAGCAGGACACAGATGTATCCTAGGTGTGTCTAACAGAACTACCTATCACACATTGATGGGGACCTGCAGCATGGTGTATTTCAGCCATGAAAGGTGCTGTGGACCTGGTGCTGGGCACCCCACCTCAATGTCAGGGTGGGCACAGTACTCGCACAATGTGACTGTCTGTGGCTACTCTGTGACAGTGCCACACACGGTCTGTTGCCCCTACCAGGCCGAGGTGCTGTGGGGGTGCATACCCAATCTTGTGCCCATCTCTCGTCTGCTGATTTGCATGTGCATCATGGGTACAGGTGGGTTAACCCTATCCTGGTAACCACAGCAGATAGTTTGTGTAGTGCCATGCAGTTCTTCTGCAGCCAGCCAGGGCTTTGTTCACAGCCTTATAAGGTGTCCTATTGGGGACATTATAGGGTGCCTTGGCGGACAATACACTTTATAATGTGCCCTATGGAGTGCCTTATGGGACGCCTTATGCGGCACTTTAGGTTATGCCACCGTGAGGGTGTGTTTGCTGGCAGCACTAATTAAAATACACGTCAAATGCCTCAACAATCACTACTTAAATGTAAAGGGTGCTGCCTCATACATTAGGCCCACTGGGGAATCAAACCCATGACCCCTGTACCATCAGTCAGTGTTGTAACCATTGTGCTACAGCTCTGTTGCTGTGCTTGCATGCCTGCGCACCTTCTTAAGATTAATGCGCGGTAACGTGCCCTGTAGTGCTCGTTCATTTATGGCGCCTTGTAACGCGCGTTCTCGGCGCGTTCTCGGTAACGATGTACCGCCCATGTCCTTATTTGGGATTTCTGTCTCTACCGCGGCTCCTAACGCGAATCACACTAACGCAGTTTAGTAAACATAACCCATAGAGCTCAGTAATGCTCAATGCTTATTGAAGCAGTCAAGACATGTGTATTGAAGAATACTGTGCTCTTGATAATAGTACACACAACTGAGCGATACTGTGCATTATGGAGTCATAATGCACACTGTTAATGCCATTACCCTGAAATAAGAATATAAGAGGGTAATATGGAGCCTGCGGCAGTCAGCATTTTTTAAACACTGATTGCTGTTGGTAAAAAAAATCCAGATCTTCAGCAACGGTATCTGCAGCGAGGTTCTGGCACTATTGATATAGCCGAGATATTTATTAACTATTCCAGGTGAAGTGGCATTTTAGAAGGAATGTTGAGGAAGAATCTGGGACGTCCAGAGTAGAAGTCCAAAAATCCAGGGGAGTGACTTCATCTCCACCCTGAAAAAGACTGTCTAGGTAGTCGACCTTGGAGATGCCCTTCTCCCCTGACCTCAACGTAGCAAGACGTGACATACCTGAATTGGACATCCACAAACCAGGGATTTGGATATCCTGGCTGGGGTATTTCGGAAGGGAGAGCAACTATGTCCTGAGATTAGCACATCCTGGCTGCCATTTCAGGTTCTTAGACATGTGGTGGCGGGCCTGTAAAGTATTTGGAGTATGTATTGCTATGTAGGAGGAAACAGGGCTGCAGCAATAAAAGTGTCTCCTTGGAAGTATTGCATCCATGAAACATGTACTTGTTTTCACCTTATTCATGGTCAGCAGCAGGTCTAAGCATGGACTTCTCACCAACCAGGTCTATACATGCTTGTGCCATTGTGAAATCACACCGCAATGTGCATCTCCCTTGCTCTATCAAGGCCATGCTCCTGCTCTTCATGGACATTCTTGTTCTGGGGACATCTATCCACCCAACCAGGGCCATACTGAGGGAAGATCGCACCCTGTGCGACTTGCACATTGGGCGCCCGCCCCTGTGGCGGGAGAGAAGAGGCGCACCCTATGTGCATGCTCTTGCAGGGAGGGAAATATCTGCTTAGCATGCCGGCAAGAAGGTTTAAGGGGCACATTTTAGCTGTCCTGCCATTGCCTGCCGCCACTGAGAGAAGGGCTAGGTACAGGCCCGCTTGCACAGGGCTAGGTACGAGCCTGCACCCAACTTGTAAAATAGTCCCAGGGAAACCTCCATGCATTGCACAACTAATCACCCATTTTCAGATGACGAACTCATGAATAGGGCTTTTCAAATGACCCACCTAGCTTATCCAGATAGCACTTATCCTGAGTTATTCAGACAGTGGTGCTAAAAGTTGCTGTGATGGCATCCAATGGCACGACTTGGATTGTGCCACTAGATATTTGTCTCAGTGCCATTTATCCTGGTAGCAGGTGCTGCTACCCTGATAAATTTTCTTGTGATTCCTTCTTGTAAAGGTTTCGTCTGTAAGCATATTGCAGATAAATGGCTTTGCTCTAAGCTGCTATGGCACGGAATAACTTCCAACAGAGAAACTACGAAATGCAGGCACTTTAGAAACTGGTTGATTTAGAAAGTTCTTACTTGTCTAAGCGCGTATCTGTTTCAAAGAGTGCAATTGGGTGGTTTTTTTTTGGGGGGGGGGGTTGTATTTTGAAACAATTAAACACTTGTCGTTTTGGATCTTGCTATGATTGTATACCTGTGGTTTTCATAGACCCTTGACTGAAGTCCGCTTAGAGCTATTGTGCATAGGTAGACTATAAATAATTTATAAATAAATGAAATTACTGTGTAATCCATCTGTAAGAGCTACCCTGAGTGGCAGTGAAGAACAGTTATCCTTTGCCTATAGCACTTATTTCTTTCATGATGCCAAAGCCATACACTATATTATGGGATCAGCTGCTCTTGTAAGCATGGGGGAAGCTGACCTCTGATTTATGGTAACAATTATTATATCAATGAGAAAATAAAATCAAGACCAACACAAGTTTTGACACTTGGATAAATTATAAATTATGGAAGGATAAAATACTGAGCGATTTGTAAACAACGGTTCTGTTTCCTAGCAACAGGCCAGAAAAAGCAGCTCGTTGATAGGGTCGGAGCAGGCAAGCTTGTTTTGCAATGATTACCACCAGAAACCAGGAACAATGTTCTAACACCTGTCTTAGGGCACTTATGCACCCTATGATATGCATCCCTCTGGAGGCCCACGCCACACCTGGGTGCTTGCCAGGACTGGTGAAAGACAAACCCCCTCCCAGAGAAAAAAGGCAACTGCATGATTGTTCAGGCAGCTTGCACCCCTGTGGCCTAATTCTGAAATAAGGATAGCAAGAAATGCCTTCCAATAAAGACGCATATCATTTATTATTATTTTCCTTTAGATGGATTCATACTGTTGTGGGTTTGGTACAGGCAGAGATTTATTTATTTTGAGAAAAGGGAGCAATATAGGGTTGCCAGCTGGCTCTGGATTTGTCTGATAGGTTGATCCAGTCCAGGTTTTACTCCACTGCAAGCAGGGACTTGTAGTTCTGATAGTTCTATTACATTCCCTAAGAAAAGCAACGTTATATGCCTGTGTCTGCAGTAGGGTAAAACCAGGACTGGATTACCTTGTCAGACAAATCTGGGGTCAGGTAGGGATACTAAAGGGGTTAGAATTGGATGTAGTTAAAAACTGTGCAAATACTGATTTGTATGTATTGTGGTTTTTTTTTAAAGAATAGGTGTGTGTTATCATATGGCTCAAATTGCAAGTACTGTACTTTTATTCAGTGGAAGTTTAAAGTGTGGCTTGATCTCATTGGTTGTGATTAGGGAAAGGAATTATATTGTGAACTGAGGGGTTAATTGTAGAAAAAATGAAAAAAAAAATACCTCTAGCTGCGGATTAGACTTATCAAAATGAATTAGCACTGTCCAAAAAATGCCAGAAGCCTGTTAGTGTGTCCTTCAGCCAGTTGACTGGTCAGTTCTTAGCAGATCCAGTGACCTTAAGGATCCAACATGGTCAGACATGAGCTGCAATAGCCACTTTTATTCTGTAGCTTTAAATCATAACTTTCAACTGAATTCCTGAATATGCAAGGCCGAACTACTGCTCAGAAAAAAATCACATTAAGCAACTAAATGTTTACAAATCTGCAGATGACTATAAAAGTGAGATATGAGTTGCCTTTTCCCTGCGGCATTGTGAGGGAGCTGATGGATAGCTATGCCCTCCAGGAGACTTCGGGGGCTCGGAAGCAGACTTTCGCCTTCACTTTTTCTTGTGGGTGATTGAATGCAAAGTCCCTCTCACCACACACCCTTCTGTGAGGGAAGCTCAAGCAAAGTTACCTCCGGGCTCATCCTTCCCATAATGCCGCAGAGCACATGCTGGCAGTGCTTCAGCTGCAGACTAAACATTTGACTCCACAGCAGCAGGGCTGCCAAGCTCTGGCAACAGGAGACTCACTGGGAAGCAGCAGGCTGCTAAACCCTTTCACATTTTTAATTAGCTCCACACACCCATGTCTTTGAGCTATCATAAATATACAGATGACACGGAGAGCATTATTTGGGGAGGGGGGAGGGCTGGTTACCAAAACAGGAAAAAAAAAAAGATGAAAACTGTTGTGCGGTGTCTGTTACCTTATTAAAATAGTTTACCTACAGCTAATCTTTGGAAATATGAGGGAAAGGGGGCATTTGTAATATTTTGCTCAGCTAAAACAGCATTTATTGGAACCCAGGGAATGTATTCAGTGCAAGAAATGCAGGTCCCAGAAATGGCTGACATGAATACTTAGTTGCAGAAAAATCACTTGGAGAAAGTATATTTGGCAGCAGGTCCCATCTCTAATTTCCCAGCAGTGTCGTACATTCAAGTCTTAAGTATTCTTCGTTGTTTTTTAATAACTATTTTGTTGTTGTTGTTTAGAAACAATATCGGGTTTTTTGCCTCACATGCTTTTCTTGCTGTTACCAGAGCATCCTTACATTGAGCTGGAGGTAGGAGTGGCCAAATGGTTCCAGTCCCAGGGGGCGCCGACGTGCCTCTCTGATCATGATATAAGTGCTGCAGTAGATTTATGCAGCCCCTAAGAGACAGCTACATCATCTCAGGGGGATTTTGTCAGGCAGATTGAGTTATAGAAGAGATTCATATCTTCCCCTCACGAGACTAGCCTCACTCCCTATGGCTTCTCCCACCCCTGGACTGCCCAGGATGCCGATTGGGCTGTGACAGCCTAGGTGCTTCGGAAAAGTGATCTGATTTTTGTTTATATTTCATTCACACTTTTCAGTGGTAGCTCAAGGTGAATTGCATTTAGGTACAGTAAGTTTTTCCTGTCCCCAGCATGCTCATATTCTAAGGGGTAGATTTACTAGCATACATTAACATCTCAACATGCATCAATGCACATTAACACCCATTATTTAATGCAAATTCCATTTAAAGGGGCCCTATTTATTATGCAGATATCTCAGCTGCTGCCTAGTGGCTGAGAACCAATATTTTAAAACTTCATTCAACTAAACCAAAAGCAACATGGATTTCTGTTTGCTCTTCACATTGCTCTAGTTCAGCCATTCATTTCCTCTAGTTGATTCCATGAAGGTTCTGGGTTGCCATATTGACTCCCAGTTATCATTTGTTCATCAGGTTTCTGATACAGTCAAATCCCACTTTTATTCACTCAGATCCATTTGTGCTGCATCCCCTCCTCAGTAAATCAGCATTACTTAAACTAGTCATTTCTCTTGTCGTCACTTGGACTATTGTAATTCTCATACAATGGTCTTCCTGTCTCATCTATCAATTGTCAACAACTAATTTAAAACACAGCTATTAAACTAGTAACTAACTCAAAGAAATTTGATCATGTTACTCCACTCCTTAAAGAACATCATTGGCTTCTAGTTCTTTACCGAGCAAAATTCAAAATGTTACTATTGGTCCATAAATCATTCTATTTCGGCCTCCCCTCCTATTTATTTGACTTTAATTCCATACACTCCATCAAGAATGCTTCACTACCAGGATCATAATAAACGTATAATTCCAGCCAATCACCTTGTTCAAAATGAAACACCCGGGCAAGCCACATTTTTCTATATAGCTCCCGCACTCTGGAACTCCATTCCATGCTATATTAGGATAGAACAATAAATAATAAGGTCAATAACAGAGCCTAATTATGATACTTCATGCTAATAAAAAATAAGCTCTACCTACTAACCATTACATAGTATAAGTCTCTCAACAAAGAACAAGTGCTAAGTGGAAGAAGCAAACCTCAGATAACTCAACTACCGCCCACAGTCCACCTCTCGGTGAGCTCAGGTGTTTGAAACGAGTATCACACATCAACGGTTCGCTAACACTCTTCCACCGCCCACTTTATCCGAACAGAATTACAATAGCCACATACAAATTCTTAAACACATGACATTGTAACAGAGAAATATAGTATCTCCTTATACATTTTCTTATATCTTCTTGTATATATTGCAAACTATTTCTTTTAGCGATACATTTCAATGTTAACAGTCAGAATATCTTCTAGTGGCTATGATCTCCATCGAACAAATAGACCCCGACGCTCGCTGGAACGTCCCTCCTGCATTTCGCATCAGCTGCTTCAGGGGAATATAACTATAAAATAAATAAACATACAACCCTTGCTTAATATACTCACTACATTAACTAGAAAGATCGCTTTTGATAAAATGAAACAGGATTGCTCTCACCCAACCAGCTCATTTCACTCCAAAACCAGATGAAGTCTCCCAGATAACCTTATATTTTCCTTATACCTATTCAATTTATATGCAGCACAAATAATCAGAGAAGCAGTACTTTATGAAGACATCCGAGGTATGAAGACTGGTGGATGATTCATCAACAACCTTCATTATGCTGACAATATTATGTTGGTCCAAAAAAACATCAGTTGGACCATTGGATGATAGAGGGGTAAAAGGGGCACTAAGAGGGGACAAGGCCATAGTGGAGAGACAGAATGAATTCTTTGCTTTGGTGTTTACTGAAGAAGATATAGGGAAGTTACCCATGCCTGAAATGGTATTTAAAGCTGATTCAGCAGAAGAATTGAAATATCGAAAAACTGGGAAGATGTATTACAACTATTTGATAAACTGAAGAGTAGCAAATCACCTGGACTGGATGGTATACACCCAGGAGTGTTGAAAATCTGAAGTATGAGATTGCAGACCTACTATTACTAATCTGTGAACTATCATTAAAATCATCAGTAATAACTGATGATTGGAGGACGGCCAATGCAATGCCAATTTTTAAAAAGGGTTCCAGGAGTGATCCAGGAAATTACAGACTAGTAAACCTGAAGTCAGTATCAGGAAAAATGGTAGAAACCATTATTAAGAACAAAATTTCTGAACATGTAGATAGCCATGTTTTTTTGTTTTTATTTATAGAATTTCAATCAAAATTATTTATTTATTTATTTATTTAAACAGGTTTTATATCCCGCTTTTTCTTTCAATCAAAGCGGTCACAGTACAATACAATACATTACAATACCAGGTTGTACAAAGGTGAGGGAAACATACCACTCTTCGTTACATCAGAGCAGTAGTAAATGGGATTACATAACACAAGGAGTACATTACAGTACATACATGGCATTTATTTATATAATAAGTTTTGTATCCCACCTTTTCCTTAAATCAAAGTGGTTAATACAGCACATATTACACAAACAGGTAAGGAGACAAGCATCAGAGCATAGACACATACATAGGGACATACATACAGTAAATACCTTACATTACAATTAACTACACGGAACAAGGCAACAACCATAACCAACATAGATCAGCCGTTACCCTGGTACCCCACGGTCCTACGCCTAAGGGCCACGCCAAAGGGCCCTTTTGGCGTGGTCCTTAGGCGCGGGCCCGCATGGCGCGGGCGCGCCGTTGGAATGGCGGCTTTTAAAATCGTTGCTGCCTTGATGTGATTGGCAGGTGAAGGAGATGAAGCAGAGCTCCTGCTCACAGCCCCGATGTCGGCTTTAGAGTCCTCCGTGGCCCCGAAATCTATACATAAATAAACTATAATAAACCCCTGTCTTACAAGTCCTCACACTAGGGAGATCCAAAATAAAGAAACAATAAAGAATAAACTTATTATAGACTCATTAGAAATAGCTAGATCCACTAGGCCCGGTACCCATATATCTACAAATTTAAACCTACCCACCTAAGGAACAGCAGACAGGCGAGCACTAATAAAGGAGACTAATTTAGCCGGTTCAAAGAAAATATAGGAAACCGATTGAAATTTTACCAAACATTTACAAGGAAATTTGAGAAAAAATATACCCCCCAGCTGGATCACCCCCGGTTTAAGCAACAAAAACTCTTTCCTCCTTTTTTGCGTATCACGAGATAAATCAGGAAACATTAGGATAGCAAGCCCTTTAAACAAAATGGAACGCTTTTTAAAATACATTTTCAATAACCACTCACGATCGGATACTAATGCCAGTGAAATTAACAGAGTTGCAGGAACCACAGCATCGGATAAAGAGGTATCTAAAGTATCTGATACATTCAATACATCTAACGGTTCCTCATTGACAGAAAGGGCCCCTGTTGGACTTTTTATTTTCTTACCCGTAGGGAGGTAATAAATTTTAGAAATTGGAGGATATGAATTCTCAGGAACATTCAATACTTCACTCAAGTACATCTTAAACATATCACGAGGAGTCACCAAAGGTGAACGGGGAAAATTCAATACCCTGATATTTATAGCCCTATTCTGGTTCTCCAACATTTCCATTTTAAATTTAACTCCTAACATATCTTTACAAACATCAGCAAACTTATCTTCCAACGATATAACCTTATTCTCCATCGCAGAAGCTTGAGACTGTAACAAAGTCACAGAGTCCTGACAATTCCATAGTCCCACCTTATTATCTTGTATCAACTTCCAAGTGGCATTAGTTTGGGAGACTAAACACTCACCAAACTTGGACAATGCAATCCAAATAGAATCCAAGGTAATACACGAAGGACCCTCCAGAGAGAAAGGCTCCAAAAAAAGGTAAACCAGTGGAGGCTTCAGTAGGAAGTACCAAACTTCTCCTCTCCCCCGGTAAGACTTCTAAATACTGGGAGGAATAAGACTTTGCTGCCGTGTCAACCTTTATACCTGCAGACGCCGACCCCGGAACCACCGACTCTGTAACCGCAGGTTCCCCTCCTGCTGAAGGAACAGCATTGACCTTCTTAGGATGTACCGCTTCAGCTGCACTGAGGTCCAGAAAGTCTGCAGGGAGTACGGGCGGCTTTTGCAAGTCTGGAGTGAGATCGTACCCAGAAGAAGACGCTGGACTCTCCATTCTCGGCGTCGACTCCAGCGGGGTTACTCCAGACACTGACCGAGCCTGTCCATGAAGCTGCAAAAAATCATCCATTGGCCCACTCTTAGAGGGATTTGCGGAAGGGGTCTGCTTAGGCTGGGGTGGGTCCCCCCCGTAGCTTCCCCTTACGCTTCGGCATGAAGAGCTGCTCACAGACGCGCGAGTCCAGCAGCCATCTTGGATCTCGAAAGCCATCATGATAGCCATGTTTTAATGGGAACAGCCAACATGACTTTAGCCAGGGAAGGTCTTCTCTTACTAATCTGTTATTTTTTTTTAAGGTATAAATAAACAGGCAGACAAAGGTGGGTCAGTCGATGTATTGTATCTGGATTTTCAGAAAGGCTTTGACAAGATCCCTCATGAGACACTATTGGCGAAATTAAAAAGTCATGGGATAGGAGGCAGTGTACTATTATGGATTAGAAACTGGTCAAAAGATAGAAAACAGGGTAAAGCTAAATGGTCAGTTTTCCCAATGGAGAAAGATAAATACTGGAGTACCTCAGGGATCTGTACTGGGTTTGCTGCTTTTTAACATATTCGTAAATGACCTGGAAATGGGAATAACGAGTGAGGTAATCAAATTTGCAGATGACACAAAATTATTCATGCGACTAATGAATCTAGAACCCCTCTCCACCCCAGCCACGTGCAGTAACTCACTCTTTTTGAGCTTCCTGGAAGCCCAGTGATGATATCAGCGCCCCCTTCTGTGCTTGCACCCTGTGCGGCCGTACCGTTTGCACAGCCCTTGGTACGGTTCTGCTTCACAGACCTCTCACTGGCTGGCCACAAACTCACTCACAATCAACAAGAAAACAGAAATACTCTTCATCACTAAGGATGAAGCATTCCTCTCCCCTCCATCACTAACCTTAAACAACATTGAAGTAACAATCAAGAAAAAAATCAAATACCTAGGCATCACCCTCGACCAACTCCTCTCTCTTAAACCCCACATACAAAATACAAGAACCATTTACCGCAAAATCCATATACTACAACATCTCTGCCCCCTCCTAGACCAGCCTGACCTCTGCACAACTTTCCAGGCAATCATTTCTCCACAGATTGGCTATTGAAACTCAATCTTCCAGGGCCTACCAAAATCCACACTCTTCCCAATACACATTGCACTACACACAGTGGCATGAGTCATCCAAGGAGCCTCATGATTTGACCACATAACCCCCATTCTGTGACACCTCCATTGGCTCCCCCTAACAAGCCGCATCAAATACAAAGTACTATTGATCACCTTTAAAACTATCAACAAACAGTCCTCCTATCACCTACAAACCCTACTAAGCACAAATAAAACCATCAGAAACAGAAGAGAAACCACCAAGAATATGTTGATATAGTCACACATGAAAAAACAAAATGCATCCAATATGTCTGCTTAAGAGTATTTGAACTCTACGCCCCAAGCCTATGGAACCTACTCCCTGAAAAAATCAGAAATAATAAAGACTTACTCACTTTAAAGTTACTAAAGACACACTTGTTCACTGAACACTTTGATCCCACAACATAACTCCCCCCCCCTCTACCACCTGTCCCCCTCTCATATAACCATTTATTCCCTCATACATCCCCTGCTGTATATAACACCATATCTGGACATCTGCCAAATTTCAATGTGTAAAAGAAAAAAGAATGAATACACACCCTACCCCAACAGGGCTTAAATTCAACAATTGCAAAGTCTAATGCAAAAATGTAAATATGTTACTACAACTATATATAAGCTTGAACTGCTCTTATATAAATATGTTCAGACAGTTCTATGTAAATAAGTTCATATTTTCTATGTATCAATGCACCCCCTTGTTTAATGTACACTGCTTTGACCCAGAGAAAAGCGGTATAGAAAAACAAATAAATAAATAATAATAAATTAAATTAAATTACAATCCAATAGCGCACATACCAGAGGAAATAGGAAAAAACTAACAAATTAAAGAAAAAATTACAAAACAAGTTTGTGGCTTATAATGACATTACCTATCAGTTTCAAAAACAATCAGTCTTCAAAGGCCCAACTAGTTTTCATCTTTAGAATCTGAACCACCCTTTTTAAGTATTAGTTTTCTAAATGAGGATAAAAGAAAAATAGTCTTAATAATCATTACAAGGAAAATGAAAGAAGAAGGAATAGTGATATTTTTTTAACTGAAATGGCTGGTGCTTTAAAAAAAAATGTGGATTACATAGAAACATAGAAACATGATGACAGAAAAAGACCACGTGGTCTATCTAGTCTGTCCTTCCATATCAACAACTACAACAGTCCACTTTTTACCTTTAGAGATCCTCTGTGTTGGTCCCATGCTTTTTTGAATTCAGTTACTGTCCTCATCTCTACCACCTCCACTGGGAGACTATTCCATGGATCCATTACTCTTTCCGTAAAGAAATATTTCCGCATATCACTCCTGAATCTATCTCCCTTCACCCTCATCCCATGTCCCCTCATAGCAGAACTTGCTTTCAATTGAAAGAGGCTCTCTCCCTGAACATTTATGCCACGGAGGTATTTAAACATCTCAATCATATCACCTCTATCCCGCCTTTCCTCTATGGTGTACATATTAAGATCCTTAAGTCTGTCCTCATATGCTTTATAATGAAGCCCACTAATCATTTTAGTAGCCACCCTCTGCACCGACTCCATCCTGTTCACATCCTTTTGAAGGTGCAGTCTCCAGAATTGCACACTATACTCCAAATGAGGTCGCACCAAAGACTTATACAGAGGCATTATCACCTCCTTTTTTCTGCTAGCCATTCCTCTCCATATGCACCCAATCATCCTTCTAGCTTTTGCCGTCTCCTTTTCTACCTGTTTAGCTACTTTAAGATCATCAGACACAACCACGCCTAGGTCCCGCTCTTCTTTAGTGGACAAAAGTACTTCACCTCCTATACTGTATTGCTCCCTTGGATTGCTGCAGCCCAAATGCATGACCTTACATTTGTTAACATTAAATCCCAGCTGCCAAATTCTAGACCATTCTTCAAGCTTAGCTAGATCCCTCCTCATGTTATCTACACCTTCCTGGGTGTCTACTCTATTGAAGATTTTGGTATCATCCGCAAAGAGGCAAACCTAACCCGACAGCCCTTCCGCTATATCACTAACAAAGATGTTAAAAAGAATCGGACCAAGGACAGATCCCTGGGGCACACCACTGGTAACATCCTTCTCCTCAGAGTGAGCTCCATTTACTTGTACTCTTTGTCGCCTCCCACCCAACCAATTTCTAACCCAAGCAGTAACTTTAGGGTCCATCTCTAGGGTGCTCAGTTTGTTTGTAAGTCGCCTGTGAGGAACAGTGTCAAAGGCTTTACTGAAATCTAAATACACCACATCTAGAGCTCTCTCTTGGTCCAACTCCCTGGTCACCCAGTCAAAGAAATCAATCAGATTTGTCTGACAAGACCTGCCTCTGGTGAATCCATGCTGCCTCGGATCCTGTAATCCGCTGGATTCCAGAAACCTCACTATTTTCTCTTTCAGCAGCGTTTCCAATAATTTACTCACCACCGAAGTTAAACTAACCGGCCTGTAGTTTTCAACCACATCCTTACTTCCGCTTTTGTATAAAGGCACCATATGAGCCTCTCTGCAGTCCTTTGGCACCACTCCCGACTCCAACGAGGCATTGAAAAGGTCAGTCAGTGGAGTTGCTAGAACGTCCCCAAATTCCCTCAGTATTCTAGGGTGTATCCCATCCGGTCCCATCGCTTTGTCTACTTTAAGATGAGCTAGTTTCTCACGAACACAGTCTTCTGAAAATTGTTCAATATGTCCCTCGCTTCTGTTCCTATTTGTGGGTGTTTTCTGAGGTCCTGCTCCTGGTTCTTCATCTGTGAACACAGAACAAAAATATTTGTTAAGCAATTCCGCTTTATCCTTATCAGTTTCTACATATTCCCCCCCCCCCTGCACCCTTGAGTCTGACAATACCACTTTTGCCCTTCCTCTTCTCACTAATATATCTGAAAAATGTTTTATCCCCCCATTTTATTGCATTGGCTATTTCCTCCTCCTTTTGAATCTTTGCCTTCTTGACTACTTTGCTAGCTTCTCTAAGTTTTTCCAAATACAGATGGCTGAATGTTGACACAAACATGTTTTGCCTAAATCAAGTTCCCATTAACTTGCTTTTTGTATAGCACTATAGTAGTACTCAGTTTAGCAGCTATTTTTATTTATATGACGGCACATTTCACAAATGACATCCAAGTGCGATTTGAGACATCTAAGCCAGAACGTCAAAAAAAAAAAATGCGGCCATGTCAAAGTTTAGGCACGATTATACAAATGTGGACATGCTTGGGGCTGTTTACATAGATATCCTCAGAATACGAAAATATAAAGATCGGGACATCTAGGAGACATTCAACAGTGGTTCAAACATGGAACAAGTTTCCCAATAGCACAAAAATTATTGCAATTGTGGAGAGTACTGGGGACGATGGACTGCCCTTTTCCCTATACCCTCCAGATGTTTAATGGTCCAAACCAGCAAGTATCCCATTCATACCAGGCAGGGGCGGCCCAAGGGGGGTGCGGGGCCATGTGCGGAGACTCGGTGCGGGGCCTCATTTGCTTAAGAGGCCTCATTTGCATAAATATTTGCATAATGTTACCATATACTAACTTTTAGTAAACATGCCTCTTAATGAGTGTATGGATAAAGAAAGACTAAAAGATTTCTACATTACTATAATCCAGTGTCAACCGCCAGACACATTAGGAACTACTACAAACACTGCCCATTTAGAACCCATAGCAAACCCGCCGTATCCTAACAACACTACCAGGACTCACAAAGCACCATACTCTACCTATCAAAAGGAAACACTGCAAATATTAAACCAATACATTTCAGAGAATAACAATACATGACCTACTGGGGAAAGAGAACAAGTGGCAATGTCAAATAGGAATTACATAAACAGAATACCTCACCTCAGTTACACATGCAGAACATACACCATCACCAAACAAGGAATCATAATTTAGAAACAGGAAAGCAATAATTAAACTGGGAACCCCAAAAGCCAAACTTGGAATGTACAACAACACTGTAGAAATAAAACTATAAATTAATTTCCTCTTGTACTAAACAAAGCACAGACGTTAATGATGCACATTTCCCAGAGCTGACATATTCCAATTAATAAATTCAAAATAAAGAGATATTTTTCTACCTTTTGTGCATTTTTTTCAGCTGCAATTGCTCCAGCCACTTTCTTCTGGTTTCTTCGTGTTTTCTGCTAACTGTCCATCGTCTGCTGTCCATTTGTCCTTTCTTCTCTCCTAGTTTTTTTCCATTCTCTCTCTACATCTGCTTTAACATACTAATCTTTCTCCTTTTGCTCTTTCCTCATTCCTATTTCATCCACTCAAATTTTACCCCTCCCTCCTCAATCCCCACTTACTTTCCCAATACCCGGCCAATTGTAGATTTTTCATCCCTCCCACACAAAATATTTTTCCCCTCTCCATTTTACTCTCCGAGCCCCATCCCATTCTAATCCTCCCCCAACATCAGCTCCCTTCTAGTTCCAGCCTCACCCAGCATCCATTCCCTTCTAGTCCCTGCATCAGCCCATTTCCAGTCCTAGCCCCCCATCAGCCCAATTCCAGTCCTAGCAACCCCCCAACCCAATACCAGTCCTAGCCCCCCATCAACCCACTTCCAGTCCTAACCCCCATCACCCCATTTTCAGTTTAAGCCCCCCCTATAACCCATTACCAGTCCTAACCCCCCATCAGCCTACTTCCAGTCCTAACCCCATCAGCCCATTTCCAGTCAGCCCCCCATGACCCATTGCCAGTCCTAACCCCCCCCATCAGCCCACAGCCCATTACCAGTCCTAACCCCATCAGCCCACCTCAAGTTCTAACCCCTCCCCATCAGCCCATTTCCTGTCCTAGCCCCCCCATAGCCCATTATCAGTCCTCACCCCCCCATAGCCCATTAACAGACAGCCCCCATCAGCCCACAGCCCATTACCAGTCTTAACCCCCCCATAGCCCATTACCAGTTCTAACCCTCCAACAGCCCACAGCCCATTACCAGTCCTAACCACATCAGCCCATTTCCTGTCCTAGCCCCCCATAGCCCATTATCAGTCCTAACCCCCCCCCCACAGCCCATTACCAGTCCTCTCCATCAGCCCACCTCAAGTCCTAACCCTTCCCCATCAGCCCATTTCCTGTCCTAGCCCCCCATAGCCCATTATCAGTCCTAACCCCCCATAGACCATTACCAGTCCTAACCCCCCATCAGCCCACAGCCCATTACCAGTCCTAACCCCATCAGCCCACCTCCAGTCTTAACCCCCCCATCAGCCCATTTCCAGTCCTAGCCCCCCATAGCCCATTACCAGTCCTACCCCCCCAACAGCCCACCTCAAGTCCTAACCCCTCACCATCAGCCCATTTCCTGTCCTAGCCCCCCATAGCCCATTACCAGTCCTAACCCCCCAACAGCCCACAGTCCATTACCAATCCTAACCCCATCAGCCCACCTCCAGTCTTAACCCCCCAGCCCATTTCCAGTCCTAGCCCCCCCATAGCCCATTACCAGTCCTAACCCCCCCCCATCAACCCACAGCCCACCTCAAGTCAAGTCTTAACCCCCTCCATAGCCCATTACCAGTCCTAACCCCCCCCCCCCCCACCATCGGCTCAAGGAAATTTAAAAAAAAAAAAAAAAAGCTGGCTGCTACCGCTGCCGCTGCTGCCGTGGCAGCTGCAGAATGGAGTGTCCCGCGGGGCCCCCTGTACCCAGCTGAGTCCCTCCCTCTGCGATGGCTGAGCCCCTCTGTGCCGGCTTTCAGATTCGCAAAGGGAGAGTGTCTCCCTCGCGTCTCTGTTAAGCCCACAGGGGCTGATGGGAAATTTCCCATCTGCCCCTGCAGGCTTAACAGAGACGCGAGGGAGACACTCTCCCTTCGCGAATCTGAAAGCCGGCACAGAGGGGCTCAGACGTCGCAGAGGGAGGGAGGGAGGGACTCAGCCGGGCAGAGAGGGCCCCGCGGGACACTCCATTCTGCCGCTGCCGCGGCAGCGGCAGCAGTGGTAGCAGCCAGCTTTTTTTTTTTAAATTTAATTTTGAAAAAAAGCAGAATGTTCTTTGCGCGGGGCCCCCTGAAATACAGGGCCCTGTGCAAAAAACATTCTTGCTCAATGGACGGGCCGGCCCTGATGCCAGGGCAGATCTACAGTAAACTTGAATGAGTTCACCGATGTCCCCAGTATTTCTGGAATCAAGCGGGGACATCTAACCTCCACTACATCTCCTGCCAACTTGAACATCACTGCACTGGGCTCATCTTCATGTCTGTTTTTGGACATCCAAATTGCAAATAAGGCTTTTAAAATGACCCCCTTCATGCTTTTCTAGTAGTAGTTCAAAGCAAGCACAGTAAGTATTTCCCATCCCCTGGAGAGCTTACCAATATGTACCTGAGGCAAGGGTTGAGCAACTTGCTCAAGGCCACAGAGAGTACAAGTGGGATCCAAACCCTCTCTGTCCAGTTACCAGGCAGCTACTCTGAGCATCAGATTACTCCTCCATCCTTTGCTGCTACTGCTCATTCCCTGTGATGTTTAGAAACAAGCAAACAAGAAGCTCTTTGCCAAGAAAAAACGTATTTGAATCTAACTTTTTATCCTCAGTCTGCTGCCTAGGTATGTCCAAGAGCTACTTTACAAAATTTAATTTAAACAAGCAAAAAAACAACAACCCCTAATCTTTGTCTTTTTCATTTTTTAATGAGACACAAAACAGTTTACTTAGAATCTAAAGCAATGAGTCTAATTAAAATCTCTAAACAGTGTTATCTATCATCCTCTGTCTCATTTTAGAACAGACCTGTGGGAGGTAAATTTATAAAGGTTTTTCCATGTGTGAAGCCTGCTTTACATGCAGAAAAGGCCGGTTATAAAATTGCACAATGATGATGAACATATAAGTATGCATGGTGACAGGATGGCACATACCTGTATGCATGTCATTTGTACATGTTCCCAGGAGCACAGTTTTGGCATAACAGAAGCAGAGTTCAAATGGATGCAGGTGTTTTCTAAAATATGTAAATATAGAATTAGGGAGTCATTTTTGCCTGTAAATTCCAGTATATGCACACAAAAGGCCTTTTATAAAATTACTCCTGGCATGAAAGTTCAAACATGACAAAATTGCTCATATTATGCAATCCGAGTGGAGACGTGTTCAGGGGAGCAGTCTGGGCAGCATGCAGGAGGATTCAGGATGGATATACCTTTTTTTATAAAATAAGTGTGCACACATCTTTTTTACATGCTAATATTTACACCATGGCTTCACTGAAGGTGTGGTTTTGGCTGGATTTGTGATGGTATTTTATGAAGTTATAAAGGCACCTATGTGTCTATATCAAATAGGCTTATAATAGGCACCTTTATGGCCTAACCACATAGAAAATATTATATAATGATGGGAGAGTTAGAATATATAGCACTCAATGAGAAGTTAGATATGATTGGTATCTCAGAGACATGGTACAAGGAGGACAACCAGTGGGACACTGGGACTCCTGGGTACAAATTATATCACAATGATAGAGTAGATCAAATTGGTGGAGGGGTTGCACTCTATGTTAGAGGGGTCAATGAGTCACACAGGATTAAAGTTTTGCAGGAAGCAAAATACACTGTAGAATCTCTATGGATTGAAATTCCACGTAAAAAGGGGAAGGTGATGACCGTGGGGGTGTACTATCAACTGCGTGGCCAGAATGAATAAATGGGTGATGAAATGCTCAAAGAAATCAGGAAAGCTAACAATATTTACAGCACAGTACTAATAATGGGTGATTTCAATTAGCCCGGTATTGACTGGGGTCAGTGTCACAGCAGGACATGCTAGGGAGATAATGTTTCTAGATGAAATAAATAACTGATTTTTGGAGAAGCTGGTTCATGAACCGACAAGAGGGAAAGTCACCTTGGACCTTGTCCTTAGTGGAACACAAGTTCTGGTGCAAGAGATAATGGTAATGGGACCACTTGGCAATAGTGATCATAGCATGATTGTGTTTGATTTAATAAATGGAGGAAGGGCGGCAAAAAAAATCCACAATACTACCACTTTCAAAAGGGAGACTCTGATAAAATGAGGAAAACAGTTAAGAA
Organism: Ichthyophis bannanicus; assembly: GCA_033557465.1. NCBI lineage: Eukaryota > Metazoa > Chordata > Amphibia > Gymnophiona > Ichthyophiidae > Ichthyophis > Ichthyophis bannanicus. Next base: position 71,955,505 of record CM066037.1, read on the forward strand.
AAAACTGAAAAGAGCAGCTGCAAAGGTTAAAGATTTACATCAAGCATGGGTGTTGTTTAAAAATGCTATCTTGGAAGCCCAGACCAAATGTATTCTACACTTTAAGAAAAGTGGAAGGAAGTCCAAAAAACTGCAGCATGGATTAAAAGCGAGGTCAGAGAGGCTGTTGCAGCCAAAAAAACATCTTTCAGGAAATGGAAAAAGGTGCCAAATGATGAAAATGGGAAACAACATAAGCACTGGGAAGTTAGATGCAAGGCATTAATAAGACAGGCAAAGAAAAAATTTGAAAACAAGCCTGCTGTGAATGCAAAATCACATAATAACAACTTTTTCAAGTACATTCATAGCAAAAAAAACTTCTGAGAGAGTCAGTTGAACCTTTAGATGAAAGAGGGGTAAGACGGGCACTAAGGGAGAACAATGCTATAGTGGAGAGACTGAATGAATTCTTTGCTTCAGTCTATACTGAAAAAGATGTAGGGAAGTTACCCATGACTGAAATGTATTGAAAGGTGATGCATTGGAACAATTGAAAGAAATATCAATAAACTGAAGAGTAGTAAATCATCTCGATCAGATGGCATACATCCGAGGGCATTGAAAGAACTGAAATATGATATTGCAGAACTACTATTAGTAATCTGTGAACTGTCATTAAAATAATGTCTAGTACGTGAAGATTGGAAAATGGCCAATGTAATGCCAGTTTTTAAAAAGGGTTCCGGGGTGATCCAGGATATGACAGACCAGTCAGCCTGATGTCAGTTCCAGGCACAATGGTAGAAACCATTATAAAGAACAAAATCACTGAACATATAGATAGTCATGGTGCGTATACTGGACTTGGTGCTTACCAATGGTGAAAGTATTTCTGATGTTGTAGTCAGAGATCATTTTGCATCCAGTGATCACCAGATGGTGTGGTTCAGTATTAGGACAAGGGCTGTTAGAATCCATTCAAAGGTGAGGGTCTTCGACTTTAGGAAGACTAACTTTGCCAAGATGGGCCAATACCTCAGGGAGTCGTTAGTGGGATGGGAACAGCTGGGGGATGTAGAAAAACAGTGGGAAAAACTGAAAGGGGATATTTTAAGGGCAACCAACCTTTTTGTTAAAATGGTAAATAAAGGTAAAAGGAAAAGGAGACTGCTATGGCTACGAAAGAAGTAGCTGAAAAAGTGAAGAAAAAGAGGGAGGCCTTCATGAAATACAAGAGATCCTATAGCGAGGAAGAGAGGCATCTATATTTGGAAAATCTTAGAGAAGCTAACAAAGTAGTCAGGAAAGCAAAGATTCAAAAAGAGGAGGAAATAGCCAATGCAATAAAATGGGGGGATAAGACATTTTTCAGATATGTTAGTGAGAAGAGGAAGGGCAGAAGTGGTATTGTCAGACTCAAAGGTGAAGGGGAGGAATATGTAGAAGCGGATGAGGATAAAGCAGAATTGCTTAACAAATATTTCTGTTCCGTGTTCACAGATGAAGAACCAGGAGCAGGACCTCAGAAAACACCCACAGAAGCGAGGGGCATCTTGAACAATTTTCAGAAGACTGTGTTCGTGAGGGACTAGCTCAACTTAAAGTAGACAAAGCGATGGGACCGGATGGGATACTGAGGGAACTTGGGGACGTTAGCGCGGTATATAAGAGAATGTTCTAGCAGCTCCACTGACTGACCTTTTCAATGCCTCATTGGAGTCGGGAGTGGTGCCAAAGGACTGGAGAGAGGCTCATGTGGTGCCTTTACACAAAAGCGGAAGTAAGGATGTGGTTGAAAACTACAGACCGGTTAGTTTAACTTCGATGGTGAGCAAATTATTGGAAAGGCTGCTGAAAGAGAAAATAGTGAGGTTTCTGGAGTCCAGCGGATTACAGGATCTGAGGCAGCATGGATTCACCAGAGACAGGTCTTGTCAGGCAAATCTGATTGATTTCTTTGACTGGGTGACCAGGGAGTTGGACTGAGGGAGAGCCCTAGATGTGATGTATTTGGATTTCAGTAAAGCCTTTGACACTGTTCCTCACAGGCAACTTATAAACAAACTGAGCACCCTAGGGATGGACCCTAAAGTTACTGCTTGAGTTAGAAATTGGTTTGGTGGGAGGCAACAAAGAGTACAGGTAAATGGAGCTCACTCTGAGGAGAAGGATGTTACCAGTGGTGTGCCCCAGGGATCTGTCCTTGGTCCGATTCTTTTTAACATCCTTGTTAGTGATATAGCGGAAGGGCTGTCGGGTAAGGTTTGCCTCTTTGCGGATGATACCAAAATCTGCAATAGAGTAGACACCCAGGAAGGTGTAGATAACATGAGGAGGGATCTAGCTAAGCTTGAAGAATGGTCTAGAATTTGGCAGCTGGGATTTAATGTTAAAAAATGTAAGGTCATGCATTTGGGCTGCAGCAATCCAAGGGAGCAATATAGTATAAGGGGTGAATTACTTTTGTCCACTAAAGAAGAGCGGGACCTAGGCATGGTTGTGTTTGATGATCTTAAAGTAGCTAGACAGGTAGAAAAGGCGACGGCAAAAGCTAGAAGGATGCTTGGGTGCATACAGAGAGGAATGGCTATCAGAGAAAAGGAGGTGATAGTGCCTCTGTATAAGTCTTTGGTACGACCTCATTTGGAGTATGGTGTGCAATTCTGGAGACCGCACCTTCAGAAGGATGTGAACAGGATGGAGTTGGTGCAGAGGGTGGCTACTAAGATGATTAGTGGTCTTCATTATAAAGCATATGAGGACAGACTTAGGGATCTTAATATGTAGAAATCTGAGGAAAGGCAGGATAGGGGTGATATGATTGAGATGTTTAAATATCTCTGTGGCATAAATGTTCAGGGAGAGAGCCTCTTTCAATTGAAAGCAAGTTCTGCTATGAGGGGACATGGGATGAGGATGAAGGGGGATAGATTCAGGAGTGATATGTGGAAATATTTCTTTACGGAAAGAGTCGTGGATCCATGGAATAGTCTCCTAGTGGCGGTGGTAGAGATGAGGACAGTAACTGAATTCAAAAAAGTATGGGACAAACATAGAGGATCTCTAAAGGTAAAAAGGGGACTGTTATGGTTGTTGATATGGAAGGACAGATTAGATAGGCCATGTGGTCTTTTTCTGTCATCATGTTTCTATGTTTCTAATGGGAGAAAGCCAACATGGATATAGCCAAGGAAAGTCTTTTCTTACTAATCTGTTATAATTTTTTGAAATTGTTAATGAATAGGTAGACAAAAGTGAGCCAGTCGATATAGTATATCTGGATTTTCAGAAAGCCTTTCACAAGGTCTCTCATGAGAGATGTTTGGCTTAATTAAAGAGTCATGGGATTGGTGGTAGTGTACTATTGTGGATCAGGAAATAGTTACAGTAAAAGTTAGAATGTGGAGAGTAGGGCTAAATGGCCAATTTTCTCAATGGAGAAAATTGGAGTACCCCAGGGATCTGTGCTGGCCCGCTGCCTTTTAACATATTTATAAATGACCTGGAAATGGGAATAACGAGTGAGGTGTTCAAATTTGCAGATGACACAAAATTATTCAAAGTTGTTAAAACCAAAGAGGATTGTGAAAAATTGCAGGAAGACCTTGATAAATTGGAAGACTGGATGCTGAATTTTCAAATGCCAGATGAAATTTTTTGTGGATAAGTGCAAAGTTATGTATCTAGAAAAGAACAACCTTAAACTATGATTACACGATGCAAGGTACCACCATAGAAACCACCACCGAGGAAAAAGATTTAGGTGTCATCATGGATAATACATTGAAACCCTCTGCCCAGTGTGCAGCGGTGACTAAGAAAACAAACAGAATGCTAGAAATCATAAGGAAAGGAATGGAGAATAAAACCAAGGATATTATAATGCTTCTGTATCATTTCATGTTCGACTACTTGTTGAATATTATGTGCAATTCTGGTTGCCATATCTTTAAAAGGATATAGCAGAATTAGAAAAGGTACAGAGAAGAGCGACAAAAATGGTAAAGGCGATGGAAAATAACCCTATGAGGTGAGGCTTAAAAGGTTGGAACTCTTCAACTTGGAAAAGAGACAGCTGAGGAATATCATAAAAGAGGTCTATTAAATTAATGAATGGAGTGGAACGGATAAACCTATGTCAGTTGTTTACACCATCAAAAAGTAGAAAGACTAGAGGACATGCAATGAAGCTACAATGTAACCCATTTAAGACTAATAAGAGAAAATATTTCTTTTGCCCAACACATAATCAAACTCTGGAATTCATTACCGGAGGATGTAGTAAAAGCTGTTAATGTAGCTGGATTTAAAAAAGGTTTGGACAAGTTCCTGGAGGAAAAGTTCATAAACCATTATTAAAGAGGACCCGGGAAATCAACTGCTTACTCCAGGCTGAGCATTGTGAAACCTGTGTATCTTTTTAGGAATCTGCCAGTTATTTGTGACCTGGATTGACCACTGCTCAAGACAGGATCCTGGCTTGATGGACCTTAGGGGTATGTTTACTAAACCCTCTTAACGTGCACGCCGCGGTAGTCTGCAGGATGCCATATAAGGAGTGGACGGTCCGGTTAAAAATAGCAAAAAGGGATTAGCGTGTGCGCTCTTGTGCGCCGCGCGCTCTTGTGCGCCGCGCACATTAGCTCATGAGTAATGCGCGCGGAAAGCATAAGCAGGCACGCTGATGTGCAAACAGAGGAACAGGGCTGCAGTACAATGGTGAAGACACTGACAGATGGTGCAGGGGTCATGGGTTCAATCCCCCACTGTGCCCAATGAATAAGGCTGGCTGAGGCACTACCATTTATATTGCATTATGAGGCTTTTTAATTTTATTTTAATTACTGCTGCTAGCAAACGCACTCTCAAAGCACTGTAACATAAGGTGCTGCATAAGGCACCCCATAAGGTACCCCAGAGGGCACATTTTAAAGTGCACTGTCTGCCACAGCACCCTACAATGTTGCTGAAAGGGTGGCATATAGGGCGCCATATAGGGTGTCCTATGAGGCACAGCAAGGTCATAGCACTGTTTTTGATGGCAGCACTGTGCATTTAAACGAATGGAAATCTTAAGTAGGTGCGCTGAAATGCAAGGAGAAACAGCAGTGTAGCACAATGGTTAAGGCACCAACTGATGATACAGGGGTCATGAGTTCGATCCCCAATGTGCCCAATACGTAAGACCGGCTGAGGCATCAGCTTTGACATGTAAGTATTGTTTCCTGGGGCATTTTATTTGTATTTTAATTATTGCTGCCAGCAAACACACCCTCACGTGCCGTAACCTAAGGTGCCGCATAAGGCACCCTATAAGGCACTCCATAGGGCACATTATAAAGTGCACTGTCCGCCATGGCACCCTATAATGTCCCCTATAGGGCACCCTATAAGGCGCTCCATAGGACACCTTATAAGGCACCTTATACAGACTGGCACCCTATCAGTCGCTCCATAGCATACTGTATAGTGCACCTTATATGGACGGTAACCATAAGGTGCCCTATAGGGCGCCCTATAAGGCACCTTATGGGTACAGTACGCTGAGGGTGTTATTGCTGGTAGCACTAATGTACTTTAAAAATAGATAATGCTTTGGACAGCCCTATCAAATAACCCCACTGTGGGTTTGAACCCATGACCTCTAGCTCCATTGGTAGTGAAGTAACCAGTGGGCTACAGTTGCTAACAAACCCCTGGCTGGCTGCATAAGGACTGCAAGTCACCACACAAACAGTCTGCTGTGGTCACCAGGATAGGGTTAACCCACCCATACCCATGATGCACTGCACATGCAAATCAGCAGTCTATAGATGATCACAAGATGGGGTATGCACCCCCACAGCACCTCGGCCTGGTAGGGGGAACTGACCGTGTGTGGTACTGGCACAGAGTAGCTACACACCGTCACATTGTGCAGGTATTGCACTCACCCTGAGGGTGAGGTGAGGCACCCAGCACCAGGTCCACAGCAGAGATAGGCCATGCTGCAGGTCCAATGTGTGAGATAGGTAGTTTCTCCAGACACACCTTGGATATATCTGTATGTCTCAGTCAGGTGTAGCCCCTATGGACCCCTAGGAGGATTATGTACCACCACCCTCCTTCTCCTGGACTGAGGGTGGTAAACAGGGCCTCCCACCAACAGATACACATTCTACCTCCCTGCATCGGTGGCAGTAGAGGGGACCATCAACCCCAGTCCTGCTGGGGAACAGACACCCTACAGCGCAGTCAATGCAGCCCTGCACACATCCATAAAGCAATAGCAGACAGACATTAGGCCTGGAAATGCTAAGCTTCATCCCACCACTATCTGATATTCTCCTGCAGCAAGCCTTCAGCCGCTGCACCCTGCAAGGCGCTCCATCAGGACACATACCAGCTGCAGACGGTCTGCTAGCTAGTCCATAGTGCATGTTCCTGGTGAAAATGCGTGCACCCAGAACTGGGATGTCAGCATACACAACAAGCAGATAAGTCAGTGACTGGGCCCCAAAAGGAAACCCCAAAATATCACATGAGAAAAATGCTACATAGCACTATGGGGGTGCCTAGCCATGCTGTGGTCACTGCACAGTCAGGGTGAGAGTGATCTCCCAGCAGGACATGCTGTGGCCACCCTGTCTGTGCAGGTGGTGGCCGGGCACTACAATGTCCCAGCCAGTGCCCTATGCCCTGTGCAGATGCATCCTGGCCAGGCCACCCTGTCCGAGCTATACCCATGGTACCTTGCTCCTCATTATGCACATTGGCAGGCCAATACTGGCAACAGTGCTGGCAGTGTGGGCTGTGGAGGGTGTTTGCAGCCACCACACACTGGATAGACAGACACACACTCCCACACCTATGCCAGCATTGTGCTACTCTAGAGGAGTTTAGCAGCCCTGGCCACCACACCAGTCCTGGGCACAGTGCAGGCATGGATATGGTACGCAATACTGTTGGGGGGTCACTCCCCAGGGTGGTAAACACTGTCAGAGACAAGACCTGAAGCACACTCCACAGACAGCAGAAAGGTTGCTATGATGGAGCTCAATCAGCAAACTGTGCTTAACGTAGGAATTGGTATCTGCCAGTAATCATAGCAAACGTTTGATAGCTGTGTACCATATTCCCAGGTGTAGGGTGGCATTGCTAAGGTATGCAAGGGCTAGTATTGGGAGATGCACGCAGGGCCCAATGTCCTGCCTCCAGGAGGCATTGGCTAATGGAGCCTGTGGGTGTGGGTGTGGGTGTGTCTGCCCCTGTTGGCTGCTGCTTTATGGCAGAGGTTCCCAACTCCAGTCCTGGTGTGCCAAACACTGTTCGGGTTTTCATGCTGTCCCTCATGAATATGCATGAGATACATCTGCATACCATGGGGGTGGTGCATAGATATGCAGCACAGGCATCTTTATTAGAGGCAGCATGGAACCTGAATGGTGTTTGGCCCTCCAGGACTGCATTTGGGAGACTCTGCTCTAGGTAATGCGCCTGTTTATGGTGTCTTTGCTCTGTAGGGTAAAATGTAGGCGTTTTGGGCATGTTTACGTCATCTGCAATAAAGGTTCTGTCTGTATTAGCACGTTGTAGTAGTGGGTAAAATATGGGGACTGGGTTGGCAGGTACCATAGCTGGGACTTGAACCTGTGACCTTCTACCTCCAAACACACTGGTTGTGTGCACTGCACCACCGTGTTGCCACAGAGACAGTGCATTCCCTGGTGATACCATGACTGTTTGTCCGGCAGGGCCTGTCTGTTGCAGTGCATGGCACCCACCTATACAGGGCTAGGCCATGGTCTGCTCTGGGCTGCTGCCACTGCCCCCTCCACCAACAGTACCCCTCTGCCACTATGCTGACATGGCCTTATATTGGAGACAGCATAAAACCTGAATGATTTGTGGGCCTCCAGCACTGAATTTGGGGGACTCTGCTCTAGGTAATGCGCATGTTTCTGGTGTCTGTGCTCGGTGGGGTAAAATATAGGCGTTTGAACCATGCGTATGTTCTCTGCAATAAAGGTTTGTCCTTACTATCATGGTTTGGTAGTGGGTAAATTATGGGGACTGGATTGGCAGTAGCCCCAGCTGGGACTTGAACTTGTGACCTTCTGCTCCTGAGCACACTGGCTGTACTCACCGCACCACACTGTGCCCACAGAGGCAGGGCAGTTCCTGGAGATACCATGGTTGTTTGTCAGACACAGCCTGTCTGTTGCAGTGCATGGCACCCACCTACACAGGGCTAGGCCATGGTCTGCTGTGGGCACCAGCCGCTGCCACCTCCACCACCAGTACTGCTCCATCCTTAGATTGGAGACAGCATAAACCCTGATGGATTTGTGGCCCTCCAGGACTGCATTTGGGGGATTCTGCCGTAGGTAATGCACATTTTTATGGTGTTTGTACTGTGTAGGGTAAAATATAGGTGTTTGACCCATGCTTATGTTCTCAGCAATAAAGGTTCAGTCTTTACTACCATGTTTTCTTCATGGGAAAAATAAGGGGACTGGGTTGGCAGGAGCCACAGCTGGGACTTGAACCTGTGACCTTTTGCTTTTGAACACACTATCTGTGTGCACTGCACCACCGTGTTGCCACAGCTATGGTATATTCCCTGGGGAGTCCATGACTGTACATCCGACAGAGCCTGTCTGTTGCAGTGGACGGCGCCCGCCTGCACAGGGCTAGGCCACTGTCTGCTGTGGCCAGCAGCCACTGCCCCCTCCACCACCTGTACCCTTCCGCCAACATGCTGACATGTCCTTATATTGGAAACAGCATATGACCTGATTGATTTGTGGCCCTCCAGGACTGCATTTTGGGGACTCGGCTGTAGGTAATGCGCATTTTTATGGTGTGTGTGCTGTGTATGGTAAAATATAGGTGTTTGACCCATGCTTATGTTCTCAGCAATAAAGGTTTCAGTCTTTACTACCATGTTTTCTTCATGGGTAAAATATGGGGACTGGGTTGGCAGGAGCCACAGCTGGGTCTTGAACCTGTGACCTTCTGCTCTTGAACACACTGCCTGTGTGCACTGCACCATTGTGTTGCCACAGATATGATGCATTCCCTGAGGAGTCCATGACTGTACATCCGACAGGGCCTGTCTGTTGCAGTGGGCGGCACCCACCTACACAGGACTGTGCCTGGACTGCTATGGGCAGCTGCCACTGCCCCCTCCACCACCAGTAACCCTCTGCCACTATGCTGACATGCCCTTCTGCTGGTGGTGCTGGTGCTGGTGCTGGCAGTCTCAGGCCATGCAGTGTGCGGGTAGGCGGCTGCCTATGGTGCGGGTTCTGGGGTAGGGATGCCTGCATATCTGTCCACGCGTCCCCCAAGCACCACCTTCCAATGTTCTGTGCCCTTGGGGGTACCTGCTGGATACTATCCCCAGTGACACTGTGGGAAATACACTCGTGCCCATGTTGGACCCTCATCAGTTGCTGTCTGGCTGCTGTACAGTTTCAGCATTCCTATGGGCCACCTAGGCATCACCCTAGTCCACACTGTGTCTCAGCTGCACCACAGCCCTCTGTGTCCCCTTTTCTGGCATCTGTCCAGTTGCCCGTTCAGATATGCCCACCCTGATCAGTGCTATTTCTGTGGGATCATTCACCTTGTATGGGGACGGAGCGTAGACCTTTCCAAACTTCATATCTTTTTTTTGGAGCTTTCTCGGGAGTGTTTTTTGATGTTTCCCATTAATATCATTTTTGTCCAGCTTTGTTATGTTTCTTTTCTATTTTTTTGGGGTCATTTTCAATGTTTATTTGCCCTTTTTGTTCTGTGCACATGTATCACACTTATCACGTTTTGTAGGTTTCCCTGGTTTCCAGGTACACTGCTGACGTAAATGGTTTCTTTTCCCTTTAAATGCTCTCTTGCGCAAGGTTTTCACTCGCGGTATTTTTTAGCCAGATATTTCACTGCACTCGTGTGCGGGGAGCCTCTCCCCTCCCACTATCCTCCCCTTGACCTCTTCTCTCCGCCCCTGGGGAGCCTTGTACGGACCTTCCTCCGCCCTCCCGATGCCTTTCTCCGCCCTCGGCGCACATTTCCGCTGCGGCGCACATGAGCGCACACTAATGCGCATTTGTGCCCCGTAAAGCATCAGTAGCATGCGCTAAGGTACCTTAGCGCACGCTACTGCGCGCCGCTCACATTAGGACGGTTTAGTAAACATACCCCAAAGAAAAGCAATCCACAACCACAGTGGTCTAACAGTAGTCAGGAAAAGATTCTTCAAAGATCCAGGTTTTAAACCCAGATTTGACTCTCAAATGGGAGCTTTTGGCCCGTAAATGTGAAGACAAAGCATTCCATAATGTAGGGACCAGGCAAGCAAAACAGGAGCAACAGAAAGGCTAAAACCTTAAGGTCATAGAAAAGGGCACCATTGAAAGGTTTGCTTGAGAGGATTTCAAGAAGACATGTTGGATGGTATGGAACTAGAAGGGAATCTGGGCAAAGTGTAATATCTGAATGGAATGCATGAAAGATTAGGTTCAGTAGATTGAATCTAATTTACTAAAAATGGCCAACCAGTGTGGCTTCACCAACAAAGGGAATAATTTAATAGAAAAAAAAAACAGATGGTCATCAGTTATTAGATTATTAGTAAGTTGTTAATCAACCCCTTCCTTTCTAGCTGCCATTTTACAAGACGTCTTGATATATCTTCACCTTTAGGGCAATACTCTGAATTTAAGGCAGCTACTGCAGATTTCCTGTCAGGTTGCTCCAGACCACTGGCTTGAAACCTTTCGGAATTGTGACAAATTGCTTCCTTCTCTCCTTCACAGCAAGAATTGAAGATAGAGGCCAAAGCTGGCTCCTACCACTTTTATTTAGAGAATCACCACTAAAAAAAAAATCTTCTCCCTTGTAGTAAAAGCTGTTAGGGTAACTGGGTTTCAAAAGGGTTTGAACAAGTTCTTGGGGGAAAAATACATCAACCATTATTAAAGTGGGATAAGCAGCATGGAGTTTGTCTACCTTTGGGATTCTGAAAGGTACTTGTGACCTGGATTGGCCACTGTTGGAATCAAGATAATGGGCTTGATAGACCTTTGGTCTGACACAGAATGACAAATCTTATCTTCTTATGTTCTTCACTATTTACCACCTTAATTTTTATAATTTATAATTTTTACAAATTAATCAAGCAAAAATGCTTGTACAGAAAAGATATATCTTACAGCAAAAGTATAAGCAAATAAAATACTTAGCAATCGCGAATACAATTGACCTAGCCTCCAACCCCAAGAACACACACAAGCCAAACTGGGTACTGGGAGACATTAACCTACCAGCCCTGCAGGATAATCACTCCAAAGCCTTCCTTGAAGCACTCAGCAACCTGGGCTATGAACAAATAGTAGATGCCCCCACCCATCGAAAAGGTAACATACTAGACCTCGTCTTCATCCCTCGACCAGATGTAAGCTCGAACCACAACTTTGACGTAATTATCTCCCCTGTACCATGGTCGGACCGCAATCTAATCAGATTCCAAATACCTATGCACCAGGATAGTGAACGGACAAAGAAAGTAACTGAAAAATCAGCAGCACCCACAGGACGTTTCAGACTCTTTGATAAAGAGGCGATCATCAAAGAGGTCCTTCCTAACATCACGACTGCATCACTGAACCTGGAAGAGGTAATGGCCTCATGGAACAACAACTTGAGCTCCTTTGCAAACATATCTACCCCAGCTAAGCCACGTGCCTCAGATAAGCGGCCAAGAAGCAGAAAACCTGCATGCTGGTACACCACCGAGCTACAGACCTCACTACACCTGCTGAGGAAACTAGAAAGAAGATGGCGACGCACACGGTCCCCAGCAGACCAGACAGTCTACACCTCCCACTGGGACTCAATATCAACAAAAATGAAAGAACATCACTCCAAACTCTTAAGCCGATCACTGAACAAACCCCATGAGCTTTTCAATATAGTGAAGACCCTAACGAAGGAACCCTCATCCTCCCAACTAGCCATGATACACCCCCAGTACTACACTGACTACTTGCTGGCCAAAACCAATAACTTCAGCACAGCCACGCTGTCCAGCCCCAGTAACAACTCAGCCCAACTTAAGCCACTTGCCTCTCTCATGACACCATCAGCTGCAAGTATTGAGGACATCATCGCTGTCATCAACGCCACCACTGCTCCAAATGACCCTTGTCTAGCATTCTGGATAAGATCACTACGTAAGGAAATCAGCCCTATACTAGCCAAGATCATTGGCTTGTCCTTCTCTACAGGACTATTCCCATCATGCCTCAAGCAGACATCAATCCGGCCCCTTCTGAAGAATACCAAACTAAATCCCCAGAAGGTAGAATCATACCGACCAATATCAAGCATCCCGCTGCTAGCAAAGATAATTGAGAAGGTCGTCCAACGTAAAATACAGGACCACATTGATTCTACAGCTCCCCTTGACCCTTGCCAACATGGCTTTAGGGAATCACATGGCGTTGAAACTGTCCTTGCCACACTCATCAACACACTGATCACGGGGCTTGACAACATCAAACAAGGATATGCTTTAATTTTCCTGGACATTGCTGCTGCGTTTGACTCCATAAACCATGAGCAACTCTTGATACGGCTTCAGGATAAGGGAATTAACGTCTCAGCATGGAGTTAGTGCAAATCCTATCTAACGGACAGATGGCAGCAGGTACGGGCAGGATCCACAACCTCTGAGCCTTTTCAACAAAAACATGGCGTACCTCAGGGCTCCTCACTCTCCGCTCTCTTATTCAATATATACATGCAACCCATATGTGAAATAATCTGCTCATTTAACATCTCATGCCTGATCTACGCAGATGACGTACTACTCTTCACCCCATTTATGATCGACCATCCGGACTTCTCCCCACTAGTAAAATGCTTCAAGGCCGTAACTGACTGGCTCCACTCACAGGGCCTCAAGATAAACTTCAGCAAGATGGATATACTATTCATTACAAGAAATCAATCCTTCTCACCACCGCCGACCTTAAAGACAAGAGACACTGAACTCCCAAGTAGACCCACCATCCGCTACCTAGGCATTACTCTAGGCCATCAGCTTGAATTTAAAATACACATCAGCAACACCATCAAGCAAATTTACCACAAAATATGAACATTGCGACATCTCCGACCCCTGCTGCAACCAGATGACTTCAGAACAGTTTTTCAGGCACTGGTTACCCCCCCCCCCCCACCCCACTTTGACTACGCCAATGTGATCCTGCATGGCCTACCCAAAAACACACTAAACCCATTACAGCTGGCAATGAACGCAGCTGCACGCTTCCTACACGGAGCCTCTAGAAGAGATCACATCACCCCAATCCTAAAGGACCTGCACTGGCTACCAATTTACTGCCGGCTCACCTATAAAGTAGTTCTGATGACCTTCAAGGCCATCAACAAAATATCCTCCACCGCCCTAACGGATCTTCTCCACCCCACTCCAGCAAACAGAGCAAGGAGGACATTTGCCACCAATACCCTACAGACCCCTAATGAAATAACAAAATGCACCCAGGCAACAAAGAACCAAGCCTTTAAGTTCTATGCTCCCAGCTGCTGGAATGCGCTCCCAACCACTATTCGAATGATCACGGATCTCGCCCAATTCATAACAGCACTAAAACACCACCTCTTTCTCCTACACTACTCACAACCCAGTAACTCAACTTCACCCACCAAACACCCTGCTAGGCAATTGTAAGTTACAGACAACTCATGTTTATATTGTAGATAGTTGTAGATAACTGTAGATAGTTTCCCCAGTTTGAAATCCAAGTTGTTTCACCCGGTCAATGTCAGTGCATAACAATTCTCCTGTTCTGCACAAAACTGTTATCTGTAAACCGCACAGATTTTAAAGAGCACGGTATATTGTCATGGGGTAGACAGCATAAAAGGTGAAGTACTAAAGGCTAGTGCAGAGAATGAGCCTATTGGCCAGGAGATAGAGAGCACTAAGCCTGAAACACTAAGAAACAATATACAGGAAAAGCTTACCTGTCAGAAGCCAGATAGTACTAAGCCTGAAACACTAAACAATACACAGGAGAAGCTCACTTGTCAGAAGCCAGATAGCATTGAACCTGAGATAGTAAAGGACAGTGTGGGGGAAGGGCTTACCTGGCAAGAGTTACAAAACACAGACCATGAAACATTAGGAAATAAAATAGAAGAAGAGCTTACCTGGCAGCCTCGGGGGCAGTTGCTGCAGGCCCGGAGCAGTGAGGCAGGAAAGGGGAAAGCAAACATTCCACAGAGTCTGTGTGACGTAGTGAGAATTGGAAATGCCAATCAGGCCCACCTGAACTCAGAGTCACGTTCCACGTTGAGTGAGTTGGGAGATAAAAGCAGCTGTGAAATCTCACACAGGCAGACTGAGGCCGAGCTTGGAGGTGAAGCATTGCATGCTGAGCTGGTAGCTGGAGCGTTGGAGGCTGAGCTGATAGCTGGAGCATTGGATCCTAAGCAAGAGTTTGCAACTGAGACAGAGAATGGGAAGCAGCAGGAGGAACACTGGCAGAGTAAGCTGAAGCCTGAGTTAGAGGTGAGACCAGAGCTTAAGTGCCAGGTGGAGAGCAGAGCTCAAGGGACCTCTGATTGCTGTCCCAGGCAAGCTGGGAGAAAAGATGAGAGTGAAAATCCCAAGCAATTGCCACAAGATACGGTACATGAGGGAACCACTGCTGGTGGGAGGCAGGCTGACCAATCCAAGAGACTTAAGCAAAGCTGCAGCCAGGTCTCCCCAGCCAGAGAGGTCCTCATAACAAAGCAAACTGCTCAGCTAACAAGAAGCAGAGATCCCGTACAGAGGAGCACCCAGGGAAGAGGGAGTGAGAGGCCATCAGCCAGGCCTCACAAACAGCTTTCCCTCACAGAGAAGTACAGGGCAGAGAGAAAGCCTTGGTTGGAGGCAGACGGATTGGAACTTATCTTTGGCAGAATAGAAGATAATTACTCTGTTTATGCAAAGGGGAGGAAAAGGAATCCCAGGGATAAAAGCCATGCAGACAACCAACAAAGGGTCTCTCTTATAGCCAAGCCAGGGGAAGGAATCCCCAGAACAGCTCCTAATACCAGGGACTCTCAAAGGCAGATCTCAAGGGTAATTACTGAGGTTTACCCAAGGCAAGATACAGAGTACAGTTTCATAAAGACTTCCAGTCCTTACACAGGAATAAGTTATAGCCCCAGGCATGGGGAGAACTGTAGCCCAGAGAATATTCCTGTAACAACAGAAGGTGAGGAAGAGGTGCCTGATGATTGGGAGAGTCTTTATTGAAGTCAAGCACGAAGTAGTATTTTGTGCACAGTGAAAATACTAGACGGTATTGCTGAAGGATATTGTGCACAGTGAAATACTGGACTATATTGCTGAGAATATTGTGCACAGGGAAATTCTGGACTGTATCACTGAGAGATATTGTGCACCGTGTAAATACTGGACTGTATTGCTGAGAGAAAGCAGTATTATCATTTCTGGTTTAAAACCCTTTTTACCTGGTGAATTCAACCGTTCATTTGTGTTGTCCCTTATGCTGTAACATCCTAAAGGGAAGGGGAATAAAACCCATCTTTTCATTTGGACCACAACTACAGAGTCCTTATTTCTTCCACAACACAATGCTACCCGGCTCTAGGCAGCCGCCTAGGACCGGCAAGTAGTCACAATATAAAAGCAATAAAATAAATAAGTGAAGGAAGAAATACCTATAGTCCCCTATTGAGAGGTGCAAAAAGAAATACCTTAGATAGGAGGGAAAACCCCACTTATTACAAAGGAACATTTATCACAAAACAAGATAGCAGTTGAGGACCCAAGACTACATCCTACCTTTGGATAACAGAATCCTCAACAGGGGAAGAAATTACAGGCAATCGAGCACTAAGAAATGCAGAAAGGTCTTCTGATTGAAAGAAAATATACTTCTGAGCTTTGAAAACAATAACGCACTTACAAGGAAAACGTAAGAGGAAAGAAGCGCCTAATTGCAACACTCCAGGATTAAGTAACAAAAATTGCCTACGCCTTTTCTGTGTCTCCCTTGAGACATCTGGAAATACTAGAATTTTTTGACCATAAAACAGGTTTGCCCTTTTCTTATAATACATCCTGAGTAACCAATCTCTATCAGATGGTAAAGCAAAAATAACAAGTAATGTAGAGACCTTCAACTTATCCAAAGTAGGTGATTGAAAGAGATCAGACACATTAAGAAAGTCCATATCAAAATTCACATTCATATTAGTAACATGAGACTCCCTTTTTCCAGATGGTAAATAAAACGCTTTTGTAACAGGTGGTATCAAATCCAAAGGAACAGATAATGATTCTTGTAAATATTTCTTAAATAATTCTATAGGAGCCACACCAGGAATTATATGAAAATTCAAAATACGAGCATTAGAGGACCTAGTAGTGTTCTCCAGCATCTCAATCTTCACCTGAAGGGCAGTGTTGTCTTTAAAGAGAGTCAAAGTCAGGTTAGAAACCTGATTCAATTTCTGATCCATAGAGCCAATTTTCCCGTGAGTTTCAACCATTTCAGCATTTAATTTAGTGACAGATTCCTCCAAGCAGGAAGGTTTTGTAGAAGACAATGATAACTACTGACCAACAACCTGAGATAGTCTAGTAATAGTTTCCCAAATGTTATCAAGGGTGATCAAGTCAGGGCAAGGTAGACTAAAGGAAAATGGAGCCGCAACCGAAGCAACATCAAATACAGAAAGCCTTGCTGCACCAACCTCAATATGCCCCTGAGAGGAAACACCCACTGCAGATAAAACATTCTTCTCGGGCTAATCGATCCGATTTCCTGAGGGCCATTCTCCAACGCCCTCAACCAGCGCTCCCCGTCCTTCAACCACAGACTCATCACATTCCAGCAAGTCGGCAGCTGGAAACACAGGGGGGGTGGGGGGGGGTGTTTCAGGAGAGCCCAAAAGAGTTGGAGGGGCATGTACATCCGGGGAGAGAGTCACATCCAGGCCAGAGGTCACCGAGTTTTCCTCCACCAGCGCCACAAAGCCTGCTCTTATCTCCCTTCTCGTAGTCTCGGAGAGCTGCACAAAATAGTCCATAGGGCCCATTGAAGAAGGTAGGGTCTCGATGGGAAAAGCTCTTAGTTTGCCCTTATGCTTAGGCATTGCAGCTCACTCACACCACAGCAGCCATCTTAGTTAGACCACACCTCTCCTCGACTCTCCATCCGCCTTAATTTTTAATGGCATACCAACAATAATTCTTGGCTATAACATTTCATCGTTTTATGTAAGCTCGCTCCAAAGTCACCTCCACCAGTGAACATTAAACTGAAAACTGTGCATATACCTCTATAAGAAATACCCTCCTCTTGGTATTCAACTGACAGTAAGAAATGCAAACCTGGTGAGGACTCACCCTGGAATTGAGAGGGGGAGAAGGTCCTTTGAGACCAGACAAAGCTGGTAGACTTCAAAGATGCAGATTTAATCTTTCCCTGGAGGGGGGGGGGGGGGATTAGATCACAGCATACTGCATCTAAGTTCTGATAGTCTAGAGGGCCTTCTAGAAGCCATGATTCCCATACTGCCCAGTAAACCAGTAACGTTTGGTATAAGTCTAATTATCACAGTTAAAACAGAATTCCTTATCTTTGCACACAAAGGGAGTCATGTATTTAACTGAACCTTTGGTGTGCATTTTTTAAAGATTTTGGGGGGTATTTTAGAAGCCCTATTCATGAGCTGGGCATCTAAAAAATGGACACTTGGATATGCAAAGCATGTAGATGTCTCTGCAGCCATTTTAGAAACCAGCACGAGAATGTCCATGTAGCACAGGGGAATGGTGGGGGCATGGCCTGTGTGGCACAAGGGAGAGACACAGTGCAGTGTGATGTCAGAATGGCAGAAGCAGAAGGGGCAAAAAGTACTTGTTCCATGGATGTAACTCTTGCAGGAGAAAGCACATAATGCGCTTACATCACCAGTTATCATTTCCTGCCTGAAGAAACCAGAGCTTAAAGGCAAATTCCAGACATATTACTTGCCAGGATGTGCATGTCTCATAACATAGTCGCCCCCCCCCCCCCACTTCTGAAATACCCCTGACAGCACATCCAAGTACCCGATTGTGTGGGGCGTCCACATTTGTGAAATAGCCTACATCCATACACGTACACGACCTTCTAAACTGTACGGGGCCTGCCTCCATTAACCTTCATTTTTCAGGGTGGAGATGGAGCAATTTCAGACGGCACACTTATATGTGCCTCCTTTCACGCTGCCACTCTTCCAAAGTTTAAGAACATAAGAGATGCCATACTGGGTCAGACCAAGGTCATCAAGCCCAGTATCCTGCTTCTGACAGTGGCCAATCCAGGTCTCAAGTACCTAGCTCTTTCCCCAAAAAACACACAGGTTCCACAATGCTTTTATTGGGGCAAGCAGTGGGTTTCATAAGTCCTCTTTAATAATGATTCCTCCAGGAACTTGTCCAACCCTTTTTTTAACCCAGCTACCCTAACAACTTTTAATAAATCCTTTGGTAACGAATTCCAGAGTTTGATTACGCATTGAGTGAAAAAAATATTTGCCCTTATTAGTCTTAAATGGGTTACACAGTAGCATCATTGCATGTTCCCTAGTCTTTCTACTTTTTGATGTCATAAACAATCGATCTATGTTTACCCGTTCCACTCCATTCACTAATTTATAGACTTTTAAGCCTCTCATCATAGGGGTATGTTCCATCTCCTTTACCATTTTTGTCACTTTCCTCTGTAGCTTTTCTAATAATGTTATATCCTTTTTAAGCTATAGCGACCAGAATTGCACACAATATTCCAGGTGCAGTCGCACCACAGAACGATACAGAGGCATTATAATATCCTTGATTTTATTCTCCATTCCTTTCCTTATGATTCCTAGCATCCTATTTGCATTCTTGGCAGCTGCTACACACTGGGTGGAGAGTTTCAACATGTTATCCACAATGACACCTAAATCTTTTTTCCTGAGTGGTGGCTCCTAATGTGTAACCATAATTTGGGTTGTTGTTTCCTAGGTACATATCTTTGCACTTGTCCACATTAAATTTCATCTGCCATTTGAATGTTCGGTCTTCTAATTTAACAAGGACCTCCTTCAATTTTTCACAATCCTCTTCGGTTTTACAACTTTGAATAATTTTGTGTCATCTGCAAATTTGATTTCCTCACTTGTTATTCCCATTTCCAGGTCATTTATATATATGTTAAAAAGCAGCGGACCCAGAACAGATCCCTGAGGTACTCCATTATTCATCTTTCTCCGTTGGGAAAATTAGCCATTTAGCCCTACTCTCTGCTTTCTATCTTTTTACCAGTTCCTGATCCACAATACTATACTGCCTCCTATCCAATGACTTTTAATTTCGCCAAGAGTCTCTTATGAGGGATCTTGTGAAAGCTTTCTGAAAATCCATATACACTATATTAACCAGCTCATCTTTGTCTAGCTGTTGATTCACACCTTCAAAAAAATATAACAGATTAGTAAGACAAGACCTTCATTGGCTAAAGCCATATTGGCTTTCTCCCATTAAACCATGACTATCTACATGTTCAGTAATTTTGTTCTTTATGATGGTTTCTACCATTTTTCCTGGTACTGACGTCAGCTCACCAGTGTAGTTTCCCAGATCACCCCTGGATCCCTTTTTAAAAATTGGTGTTACATTGGCCAATCACCAATCTTCAATTATAACAGATGATTTTAATGATAGTTCACAGATTACTTATAGTAGGTCTGCAATCTCATAGTTTAGTTCTTTACCATACGGTCCAGGTGATTTGCTACTCTTTGGTTTATCAAATAGTTATAATACATCTTCCTAGTTTATCGGTATTTCTTTAAATTCTTCTGATGCATCACCTTTAAATACTATTTCAGGTAGGGGTAACTTCCCTACATCTTCTTCAGTAAAGACCAAAGCAAGGAATTCATTCAGTCTCTCCACTATGGCCTTGTCCCCTCTTAGTGTCCCTTTTACCCCTTTTTTGGATGATCTAGATCAGTGGTTCTCAACCTAGTCCTCTCGGACTCCCAGGCCAGTCAGGTTTTCAGAATATCCACAATGAATATGCATGAGATAGATCTGCAGGCACTGATTCCTTTGTATACAGATCTATCTCATACATATTCATTGTGAATATTCTGAAAACCTGACTGGCCTGGGAGTCCCAAAGGACTGGGTTGAGAGCCACAGATCTAGATTCTTACTAGATAAGAACATAAGATATGCCATACTGGGTCAGACCAATGTCCATCAAGCCCAGTATCCTGTTTCCAACAGTGGCCAATCCAGGTCACAAGTACCTAGCAATTTCTCCAAAAGACACAGGTTACTCAATGCTTGTATTGGGTCAGGCAGTGATATCCTGAGTCCCTTTTAATAATGGTTTATGGACCTTTCCTCCAGGAACTTGTCCAAACCTTTTTTAAACCCAGCTGTACTAAGAGCTCTTAGTACATTCCCTGGTAACAAATTCCAGAGTTTGATTACACGTTGAGTGAAAAAATATTTTTTCTTATTCGTTTTAAATAGGTTACCCTGTAGCTTCATTGCATGTCCCCTAGTCTTTTTATATTCTGATGAAATAAACAATTGATCTACATTTACCCGTTCCACTCCATTCATTAATTTATAGACCTCTATCATATCTCCCCTTAGCCGTCTCTTTTCCAAGTTGAAGAGCCCTCATCTTTTTAGCCTCTCTTCATAGGAGTATCCTTCCATCCCCTTTACCATTTTGGTGGCTCTTCTCTGTACCTTTTCTAATAACGCTATATCCTTTTTAAGATACTGCGACCAGAATTGCACACAATATTCAAGGTGTGGTCGCACCATGGAACGATACATAGGCATTATAATGTCCTTTGTTTTATTTTCCATTCCTTTCCTTATGATACCTAGAAATCTATTTTCTCTCTTGGCCACCGCTGCACACTGGGCCGAGGGTTTTAACATGTTGTCCACGATGACACCTAAATCTTTTTCCTGGGTGGTGGTTCCCAATGTGGAACCTTGCATTGTGTAACCATTGGGTTTTTCTTTCCTAGGTGCATAACTTTGCACTTGTCCACAATAAATTTCATCTGCCATTTGGATGCCCAGTCTTCCAATTTATTAAGATCCTCTTGCAATTTCTCACAATCCTCTTGGGTTTTAACAACTTTAAATAGTTTTGTGTCATCTGCAAATTTGATAGCCTCACTTGTTATTCCCTTTTCCAGATCATTTATGAATATGTCAAAAAGCAGCAGACCCAGCACATATCCCTGGGGTACACCACTATTCACCTTTCTCCATTGGGAAAATTGGCCATTTAGCCTTACCCTCTGCTTTCTATCCTTTAACCAGTTCCTGATCCACAATAGTACACTGCCTCCTATCTCATGACTCTTTAGTTTTGCCAAAAGTCTCTGATGAGGGACCTTGTCAAAGGCTTTGTAAAATGCCACTTTTTGTGTTCTATTTTTGACTATGAAAATAGCTCCCAAAAATTAGCAATGCAAAGTTTAGCAAATAAGAAAATAAATAAATATGCTCATTAAAGTATAGCTAATTTTTATGTAAAAATCATTGGGCCTGATAGTCAAAGGATATATACTCCTATGTTTGAGTGTTATGCTCCTAAATAGAGTGCCTAAATGTATACTCAAAATTTCAATAACTTATTACATTTAGAACATAAAAAGTGAGTGGCAACAAGGACACATTTAGGGGAGGGAAAAATTCCTAAATTAGAGCTTGATATTCAAAGGATTTAGGATGCTAATTATTCTTTATTTATTTATTTACTTAAAACTCTCATATACCACCTTATTGGCATAAATCCTCCTCAGCGTATGACTTTAAATAAATAAGCAAAATGCAATCAGCATAAATACATAAATCATACTAAACTAAACAAAGCAAACACAAAAGAAAATACATAAGATAATTAGCAAACAATAAGTAGACTTCTGAACCAGGACTAAAGCCCATGATCAGACTCCTTTCAAATAAAAACTTTCCCTTCTTGAGTCAAGAAATCTTCAACCAACACTTACCAACCCAAAGGTGATCCGAGCCACAACCTAATGCCAGGGGCACATCCAGCCACTGGCATTGGATCTCTTTGTTGGCTGTATAGCAATGAAGCCAACCAGGCAGAGGCAATATTCAGTTAAAAAGCCATTAAACATAACACAAACATAAGTGTCAGTAACCCCTCCGTATCGCCTAAAGCATCCCAAGCAACACCATTATGCAATTTCACCACGGTATCCAATAAAGAGGTTGAGAACATTATTGCTTCCATCAATCCCAGCACAGCACCCAATGACCCCTGCCCAGTCAGCTGGATCAGAGAACTGCGACATAACCTAAGCCAAATCCTGAGCAAAATACTGAACCAGTCCTTTTTAACGGGTTCGTTCCCGCAGAGTCTGAAACACACCTCTATCAGGCCGCTACTGAAAAACAGCAGACTAGACCCATCCAAAGTTGAATCTTTTAGGACAATCTCAAGCATCCCCAAGCTTGCCAAGATCATCGAAAAAGCTGCTCAACAACAAATCCAGCATCATATCGATACGGAAGCACCGCTAGATCCATCCCAACACGGCTTCAGGGAAGCACATGGAGTCGACACCGTCCTTACAACCCTATTCAATGATTTGGTCACAGGAATAAACAGCATCCAACAAGGATTTGTCCTCATCTTTCTGGACATCTCTGCCGCCTTCGACTCTGTGAGCTACGACATACTTCTACAACGCCTGAAAGAAAAGGGGATTCAAAGCACAGCGCTGGAATGGTGTAAATCCTACCTATCCAATAGGTGGCAACAAGTCAAGGCAGGCCATACATCCTCAGAACCATTTCTGCAGACACAGGGTGTACCTCAAGGATCGTCCTTATCGGCACTGATGTTCAATATCTATATGCAGCCGATATGTGATTTGATATGATCCTTCAACGTACAATGCCTTGCTTACGCAGACGACATCCTCCTTTGCATGCCGTTCACAATTGACCAACCAATGCTCTCCCCAATAATCAGATGCTTCGAAGCTGTAGCCGAATGGCTGTTGACACAAAACCTACGGATCAACCATGACAAAACTGATGTTCTATTCATCACGAGGAACCATAAGTTCATATCTCCCCCATCACTACTTGCCAACAATGTAGAGTTGAAATCCAAATCCACAATCCGTTATCTCAGCATCACACTGGACCAGCACCTGGATATGACAACACATGTGAAAAACGTCACAAAGGCAATATATCATAAGATC
This sequence comes from Ichthyophis bannanicus, assembly GCA_033557465.1. Lineage (NCBI taxonomy): Eukaryota > Metazoa > Chordata > Amphibia > Gymnophiona > Ichthyophiidae > Ichthyophis > Ichthyophis bannanicus. Next base: position 71,978,830 of record CM066037.1, read on the forward strand.
AGAACTCTACATCACCTCCGCCCCCTACTGGATTTCACCGACTACCGAACAACCTTCCAGGCATTAGTCCTCCCACATCTGGATTTCGCTAACATCATCCTCCATGGTCTCTCACAATCAACCTTAAATCCGCTCCGCCTAGCTATGAATGCAGCTAAGAGAGTCCTTTCTGGATCGTCAAGATCTGACCACATAACGCTTATCATGAAAGATCTGCATTGGCTACCTTTACATGCCAGACTCCAATACAAGTCATTAGTCCTTACTTTCAAAGCCCTAAATAACTACCCCCCTACGCCAATCAGCAAGCTAATCCACGGTACCCTGGAAAATAGAAACAGGAGGCCTACTGCAATGAACACCTTAGTAGTCCCCAAGATGATGACTAAGTGTACAAAGGCTACCTGCAACAGGGCCTTCTCTATATTTGTTCCTTTAAACTGGCATGCCCTTCCCCATGAAATCCGTGGCATCAAAAGCCTAGTCCTATTCAGAAAGGCCTTGAAACACCATCTGTTCACAAAATGCTACCCAGAAACCAACCGAGGCAAACACACACCCGGCAAGCTTCCCACATGCCCCAGCCGCCCTAGCACCTTAATACAAACAGAAAATGGTTAGCCTACACATGAGCCCAACCGCTAATCATCATACGTGTACCATCCACCCACAAAAGCACATGCAACATCCAAATGAGTTAGAGTATTGTACATAGTATCGAGTTAACTTGTACATAGTTTTCCCGGTTTATCCCATGTTTAATTTCCTGTTCATTGTAAACTCAATGTTGCTTGTATGCATTGTAGTATGTTTTTATTCGATGTACACCGCACTGATTATAATAGCGCGGTATAAAAGAAATGTTTAAATAAATTAATTAATTAATTAATTAATGTGCTTAACGCTTGCCACTGAGGGATAATGAGGCAGTGGATGAACATAGACACTGCCAGGTTATCCCTGGTGCTGTCCTCGGAACACCCCAATGCTAGCCGGCTAGCAGTGACACCCCCAGAATATCCCAATCACCGCAATTCATGCGGTTAGCAAGTCTGCTAACCATGTTCATAGCATTGAATATCGGGCTCATAAATTTTACTCTCCTAAATAAAGAAAACATTTCAGTTGCAAGAAAAGGCTCCTAACTTTGGCTGAAAATAGGGCTCAAATTTAGTATCCTAATTTAGGTGCCTAAACTTAAGAGCTCAGGTTTTTTTTTTTAATATCAGATCCATTGCAGGAATCCCACAATGTGCATAGTTTGATATGTACTAGTAGTTAATAAACTACTTTGCATGATTCTGCATAACATCACTCAACATCACAGCGTGCATTAATTATTCATTTAAATAAACATTTGCATACAAAACATTACACACAAAATATTATTTGCCGCAGAGCTAAAAATTTTGCAAATAGTACTTCATGTGTTACAATACGTAATAGTGCCCACCATTACAAATAACATGTACCATGGGGTAATTCCATAAAGAGGGTGTCCAAAGGTATGCACCATCCGTGCGTAAGTCAGTTTTCTAGTGACTTACATGCGCATACATATCTCGTCCGGTTGCTAATCTGGGCCCCATGCAAAAGTCCTATACTAACTGGTTAGTGTACGATTGGGCGGGGACTGGATGGGTTAAGGGCATTATGTGGACATTGACGTTGCATTGCAGTTAGCATGAGCATTATGCTAACCGTGAATGTTGCCATTAGTGCAGCTGCACTTAACGCAACCTCAGATTCTGTCAGTAAGAGCACCTGCATGCCGGTTAGCATGATGCAGTGCATTACCAATGCATTGTTGGCAGGGGACAGGCGCACATGTTCCCAAAACGTAGTCCAGGTCTCCACGCTAGTTTACCAGCTCAAACACGCACTAATGGTGTGCCCTTTAGTAAATGTGTCCCTTAGTTTTAACATATAGAAAGCAAAAGCTAGCTTTTTCTATCTAAATGAAGAAAGCAGCCAGGACTGTATAATTACAATTTGCAGCCAAAAAATCTGTTTCTAGTTCTTGATGGTCATTGTCATGGGATACATATTTCCTCCCATACCACCACCCCTTCTGGGCCTGGACATGAAGCAGGATACTGTAACTGTGGTCATTAGCAGCACTGGGATTAAAATGTATTTACCCTGGAGGTAGAGGTTTAATGAGTTAGTGCTTTGATTCAATTAAGCCACCACATTGGTTTTAGCTTACATAAATCTTAACCTAATTGGTTCAACCATTCTTTTAAGTAAAATTTCCATCAGCACTGTTTAGCTATGGAAATAAATTGGATCACAAGAATGAATGCCCTAGCTATGTTTATCACGGCTTTCGTTCAACCTAATAAAATGTGCACAAGAGAAGGTAGTTTTCGGTAATTATTTTAGATGCATCCTCACATGTACTGTAAATAGCAACATGTACACATGGAGATTGGCAAACGCATGCTAGTACCATTTTGAAAAGGAGTGATTTACACATGCTGAGGCATACCACATTTAGGGGCCTGTATTAAGCTGGGCTATTGGTTAGCACACACAATTTGTAACTAGGTCCCATGTTATTCAATGAGATCTAGTTACAAATAGTGCATGCTAACCATTAGCCCAGCTTAGTAAACATGCCCCTAAGTTTGGTAGGAGGTGTATTAAAGGCACAGAGAGGGAATGGTTTGGGTGGGCCTAAATATCAATACATATTCCACAGAATCGACATCCATATGAAGAAATCTAGACGTTGGAATTTACTGCTGCCCCCAAGCATGAGAATGTGTCAAGGTTGCCCCCCCCCCCCCATCACCTCCTGCTACCATGTTTCTTTCATATTTGTCATAATTATGCACCTACTAGGCATGCTACAGATTTTTTTGCATGGTAATGGACTGTCTATGCGTGAAATTCATAGGTAAGCATGTGTGCAAGCAATTTGTGTGCAGGCTTAATTTTTAGGCACCCAAATGAATGTCCAAATGAGTTGAAATGCAAATGTCTACTGCTCAGTGACAGTCTAGACTAGATCAAGTAACTATACCAAGTGGTCTACTTCCTTCTATACCCAGGGTTGATGCAAATATCTTGGGTGTTCTAGGCAAACCTTCAGCCTTTACTTCTCCCCTAGATTTTGATAATTAAATTCAACAAGCCAAGCATCCCAACACCACCACGCTCAAAACAGTCCTTTAAAAATGCACGATTGCCATTGCCTCGGAAGAAAGGCCTAGAAATCTACTTCTGTCACGCTGCCCAGAAAACCCAGGAGCTGCTGGGAGTCAGCTCCGACTCGAAGGCACACATTGCATTTGCACATCATGGCTCTGATATTCAAAGGATTTTATGCTCTAAACTTTTAGAGTGATGGGCCCGGTTTTCAATTCGGACAGCTTTTTTTTTATAGATTATGTTGTTATTTCCAAGTTTACTTATTTATTTTATTTATTTACAGTCTCTTTTATACCGCGCTATTCAACATCAGTGCGGTTTACATGAAACAGAATGACTAGCACAGTGCAGCAAGCTGATCTGTGTTTACAAAGAACAGGTACTACAACTTGGATAAAACTGGGGTAAGTATTTAGATCTAGGCGACACGTTATGTCGTGTCAAAAGTAATCGTAGTCATAGAAGGCTTGCGGGGTATGTTGCTGTGGCTGTACTAGATGGGGGAGGGGGCTATAGGAGCGCTGTCTTCCGGGTAGTATTTGAGGAAGAGGTGGTGCTTCAATGCCTTCCTAAACTGGGTTAGGTCAGGGATTGCCCGGATGCTGGGTGGTAGGGTGTTCCAGCATCTGGGTGCATAGAATCTGAAAGCCCTTTTTGCTGTTGCATGGGTGCATTGGGTTATTTCCTTCGGGATTACCAGTGTGTTGACTGCTGCAGATCTTCTGGACCTATTGGGGGACATGGTTTGGATAAGCTCTGCTAGTAATGTGGAGGAGAGCCCATTGATGGCCTTGAAAGTCAGCAGTAGGGTTTTGAAAGCGAGTCTGTCATGTATAGGGAGACAGTGGAGGTGCTTCAGGATGGGCGTAACATGATCGCTCCTAGACGTCCCATGTAGAACTCTCGCCGCGGCATTCATCGCGAGTTGGAGCGGGTTCAGGGTGAATCGTGGAAGCCCTTGTAGGATTGCATTAGCGTAATCAAAGTGCAGTATAATCAATGCTTGATAGATTGTCTGGAAGTCGTCCGGCTCTAGTAGGAAGCGTAAGTGCCTGAGTGTTTGGATTTTGTGGTAAACTGCTCATGCTATGTTGCCTATGTGCATCTTCATGTCCAGTTGTTGGTCTAACGTGACTCCAGGGTATCGGATTGTGGATTTGGTTTGCAGCTCTGCTTCCTTAACCTTTAAGTGGGGTGGCAGGGTGAAGTTTTGGTTCCTCGTAATGAAAACGACCTCTGTTTTCTTGTGCTGTATTCAGAGGTTTTGAGATTTGAGCCAGTTGGATACTGCGTCAAAGCAGTCTGTCAGTGGGGAGAGGTCCAGCTGCTCTGTTGAGAATTGCATGTAGAGCAGTACATCATCTGCATATATCAAGCAGTTGACATTGAATGATTGGATGAGGTTACAGATGGGCTGCATGTGTATGTTGAACATCAGGGCGGAGAGGGAGGATCCTTGTGGCACGCCTTGCCTCTGGTGGAAAGGTTTTGATGTTGAAGCCCCGGATCGTACGTGCTGCCATCTGTCAGACAACTATGACTTGCACCATTCTAGTGCTGTGTCACGGATACCCTTCTCCTTGAGGCATCCCAGGAGAAGCTCGTGGCTTACTGAGTCAAAAGCAGCAGCTATATCCATGAAGATGAGGACAAATCCTTGATGGATGTTATCAATTCCAGCAATTAGGTTACTGTAGAGGGTGGTGAGGAGTGTTTTGATACAATGGGACTCTCTAAATCCGTGTTGGCAGGGGTCCAGCAGTTTCGATGTGCTCTTGTATTTGTCTTTGGACTTCTTTTTCAATTATCTTGGCCAGAAGTGGTATACTGGATATAGGTCTATACAAGTCCACCTTCTGGGGGTCGAGCTTGCTGTTTTTCAGCAGAGGCCTGATGGACGTATGTTTGAGGCATTGGGGGAACGAGCCTGTTGCGAAGGATAGGTCCATGAGCCTGGCTATGAACGGGCTGAAATTGCAGAGTAGCTCTTTTATCCAGAAGGCGGGGCAGGGGTCGGTTTGTGCCGTAGTGGTGTTGATCGCAGCGATAGTGTCTTCGATGTACTTCTTGGGTGGAGTGGAGAAGATGGTCAGGGGAGTTAGGTAGGTTTGTTCGTGTACGGTAGTGGGTGCTGAGGGCTTATTGGTCTGGCATAGCTTTGATTTCAGGTAGTTCGCAAATTCTTGAGGTTGGATCTCGCTTGTTTGGTCAGGGGCTAGCTCCTTTGTTAGGTTCTTGACTAGATTAAACAAGTCATGCGGTTTGTTTAGTGATTGTTTTAGGGTGTCCATGTGGAATTGTCTGATTTTCTCTGTTATTGCTTCACGGTGTTTTATCAGGTGAAGTTTATATGCCCTCTGATCTTCTGCGGAGTGAGATCGACGCCAGCATCTTTCCAGCTTCCTTAGGCTGCGGGCTGGGCTGCTCCGATTGGGCAGGCAGGCTTCTGGGCGGCTGCGGGCTGGGCTGCCCCGATTGGGCAGGCAGACTTCTAGGCAGCTGCAGGCTGTCCCCAGCGTGCTCGATCCCACCTGGGAGAGCAGTGGCTGGGCTGGAGCAGTGGGGAAACCAAAGAGGAGTTCATGCTGGACGGTGCTCCCTTTTATGGTCCTCTGGGCTGCCCCGATTGGGCAGACAGGCTTCTGGGCGGCTGCAGGCTGTCCCCGGCGTGCTCGATCCCGCCTAGGAGAGCAGTTGCTGGGCCGGGGCAGTGGGGAGACCAAAGAATTTGTTTTCCTTGTTCTATGTAATATATTCTGTTACAATGTAAACTGCTTGAACAGTAAATAAATAAAAGGGCCCCTTAATTTTCAAAAAAATGCAGGGTTAAAGGTATGGAACATACTGTAGAAGTCTGACCACAATGGAACAATAGAAAAAATCCCACTATAGTCCCCTTTTCCTTTCACAGACCTTTGGGGACATAAAGGGGGTAATTTTGTAAGGGGATGCATACTATTATGTGCCAAGTATGTACCTAACAGGTGTGGGGGGGGGGGGGGTTATATTAGCCATTAACAAGCATATGTGACCATCTAGTTGCTTTAATGACCTCTTATAATACTGACCGGTTAAAAGCATATGCATTGTGTAATAATGGCTTGTACTTTGCTGGTGGGGATGTGTATGGATGAAGAGGGTAGAGCATGGGAAGAGTACAAAAGTATTTGTGCAGACTATAAAATACTATAATTTATGCACATTCTTGAAAAATCTAAGTGCAAGTATTTATACCAGTTCTAGAGTGATTTACATGTCCATATCTTAACTTAGGGTACAATTCTTATTTTTATTTATTTATTTATAAAACATTTTTATACCGCGTCCTCCCAAAGATCGGATGCAGTTTACAAAGATCATTTGTTGCAAGGCATGACAATAGTGCATGTCTAGTCTTAATACATGGAACATTTGGAACTTTTTTACAGGTAACATAATAACTATGTACAGGCAGTGCAAATTTTATTTCAAGTTGTGTGCTTGGCAACTAATCTACACTGGTTTATTTACAGAGGGAGTAGGGTAACACCTGGAGTGGAGGAGTAGCCTAGTGGTTAGAACACTGGCTTGGTAACCAAGCAACCAGTGTTCAATTCTCACTAGCACTCCTTGTGGCCTTGGGCAAGCCACTTAACCCTCCATTCCCTCAGAAGAAAGGCCTGGCAATCTACTTCCAGTGACACTGCCAAGAAAACCCAGGAGCTTCTAGGTCACCAGGAGTCAGGACTGACTCAAAGGCACACATTGCATTTTGCAGGGTGACAACTACGTACATCTTGGGAAATTGATAGGTGCGCTCTAGGATTGGGCTTGTTTTGAATTTATTTATTTATTTTATATTCTCTTATATACCGTGCTATTCTGCATCAGTGCAGTTTACATTGAACAAACTGAAATTACATTGAACAGGGCATTATAACTTGGAGATAACTATTTTACAGGGAACATGGGCTATGGAGAGTTAAGTGGCTTGCCCAAGACCACAAGGAGCAACTGTGGGACTAGAAACCCCAGTCCTCCCAGCACAAGGTTGCTGTCCTCTAGTGGGATTTGAACCCCTGACCTTCCGGCCTGAAGTACCTTGCCCCAACCACTAGGCCACTCCTCCCTTCAAGGTGGAGGAGTGGCCTAGTGGTGGCCTAGGAATTAATTGTCTGTTATCCTTTGTCTATTTGTGTGTCAGTCGGTTAGTAATTCTTCTACTTAGGCTAGCATTCTATAAAGATAACTAGGTGCTTATTGCAGTTTATAAAATAGGCTGAACATAGGCACCTTAAATAGTACTTTAACTAGGCACCATATTATAAATTTACTCTCTTAGGGGCTTGTTTAATAAACTGTGTTGGCTGTCAACATAGCAGATTGCTCAAGCTATCGTGCCGCATTGACAGTCAATGCGAACGATATGCAGATAGCGTGGCAATTTTCCATGCTATCTACATTTCGTATGGTAGATAAGGAGGCATCTACTCCCTGTGGCCCCTCTCAGGTCTCCCAGGGCAAAAGGGTGCCAGTGCCACAGATCTTCTGACACCCAATAGTGCAATCCCCTCTTCAGAAGCAACCCCCCAGACAGCACTCAACCCCTATGGGATGCTATCTGCGGGAGGGGGGGGGGGCCTGCTTTGAGGCTTCCCTGGCAACAAAGAATCCGGTTAACCAGCCAGGCCCCCTGGACCTCCCCCACCCCCCAGCCCTTACCTTCCATGTCCCTGGTGATTCAGCGGCAAAGAGAGCAGGAGCGGTCTCCCATGCTCCTGCCGCCATCTCTGGCACTAATCAAAGTGGCACTGGCATTGCAGTGAATGCCCCTAGTGATGAGATGCTCTGCCCTCCCCGTGCTCCCTCCCTTTAGCCCGTGTTCCCTGTTTCAGCATTGGATTATCTGTGCTACCTGCCATGTGTCTGTGCCCTAACTACTGGCCCTGTACGGTATTTGCAGGGCAGATGCTTGCCACTCCCCTTGCAGGTATCACACAGGTTTTGCACCTACCACGCAGTAGGTGCAGAACCCATTACTGCACCTCAGTAAACATACTCCTTATTGTCACAGACTTTTACTTGTATAGCTAAATGTGTATAGGTACAAGTAAGGCCCTTCAGCGTGGGGTTTTCAAAAGGCAAAACATTTTGATTCATTTGGCCTTTTGTCCTGATTTTGGACTTGTGGTTCGTTTCATATATTCGTTTTGATAAAAATGTTTTAATGCATTTTAAAACGTTTTAACAAGAACTATTCAATTTAACATGTGTTAATTCATAGGTTAAGATATGTTAAATCGATTTAATGTGCGCTAAAACCAAACGGATGCTAACACATGCCCATCCCTAAGCGTTTCCTCATGCAAGTAACGGCACATGGGCACTGATGAAAATGGTCTAATGGCTCTAGATATCTTAGGGGCATATTTACTAAACTGCAGTAATGTCATATGCGTTAGGTTCCGCGGTAAAGGTACAGATGCCCATATAAAGGCATGGGCGGGGCATCATTATAGCAAGCATGTCAGGTAACGCGCATTATAAGTGCGTTATAAGGTACGTTATAAGGCACAGTACAAGGCACATGCCTTAACGTGCCTTGTACTGTGCCTAATAAGGTGCCTTGTAATGTGCCTTGTGTTGTGCCCAATAAGGTGCCTTATAACATGCCTTGAACTGTGCCTAATAAGGTGCCTTGTAACATGCCTTATAATGTGCCTTGTACTGTGCCCAATAAGGCACCTTATAACGTGCCTTGTACTGTGCCCAATAAGGTGCCCAATAAGGTGCCTTGTAATTTGCCTTGTACTGTGCCTAATTAGGAGCCTTATAACGCCTTATAAGGATTGCTGGCAACTGTGGGTAGGGTACTATGGGCTGGCAGCATGGATCTGCAAAGATATGACTGTCACAGGCAAGCAAAATATTTGCCTTGGACAGGAGGGAACAATGAGGAATTGAACCCATGACCTCCACCTAGAATGTCAGTGTACTAAACAGTAGGCTATACCTCTATGGCCTGTTGCACAGCAATGGCTGAGTACAGAAGGACTGCAGGTCACTGCACAAACCGTCTGCTCTGTGTGCCAGGATAGGGTAACCCCACCAGCACCCATGATGCATTGCACATGCAGAACAGCGGCCTACAGCTGACCACCAAATGGGGTCTGCACCTCTCCGGTACTGCAGCGTGGTAAGATGGACTGACAGTGCATGCTAGTAGCACAGAGTAGCTACAGACCATTCCATTGTGCAGGTTCCATGTGCACCCTGAGGGATAGGATGGGCGCCCAGCACTAGGTCCACAGTACATGTGGTGCTAGAGATAGGTCCTTCTGCACATCTCCAGCACTGCCAGTGTGTGATAGGTGTCCCCAGCAGTGCAACTGACGGTACATCTGTTCCAGCTGTATTCTGCACTCACATTATGGCCCTGGGGGACCAGACACCACCCAGATTAGTGTGTGCCTGGTGTTAGCATCAGGCAGTGGGGTACCTAGACTTGCATGAGGGCTATGTAGCACTGCCACTATGGGTCTAAGTGGTATGCACTATATACCCCAAAGGGCCTCAATCACTCCTTTTGGAGATGAAGGTGTGGTGGGACAGGTGCCTGCACCCTTCAGAATGGCTGTAGTACCAGCAACCACAGTTCTGCTGGCAGATGACAGCCTCCAGGGCTGCTTGGCCAGTGCCATACCTGTGACCATTGCAGACCAACAATGATGCTTGGGGTAGGCAGGGGAAGGCTCAACTGCCCCACACCACTGTCTGCCATTCATCAACAGACAGCACAGTCAGACTGCACCTGCAGCATGCTACAAGGTGCTCCCCCCCATGCACAGGTGAACTGCAGACAGCCCACTAACCAGTCCATAGTGTATGCTCAAAGAAGAACCCTGTGCACCCAGAGGTGGGATGCACAGCACAGACACCAAACAGATATCCCTGCGATTGGGCCCCAGAACTGGGAATACACAGGTAGCACTGGAAACAAATAATATGGGGCACTATGTGGGAACATAGACATGCCATGGTCACTGCTCGGTCAGAGTGAGAGTAACCCCTCCCAGCGTGACATGCTGTGGCCATCCTGTCCATGCAGGTGGTGGTCGAGCACTACAGTGTCTCAGCCATTGCCCTCCACCCAGTGCAGATGCATCCTGGCCAATCTGCCCTGTCTGGGCCATACCCACAATACCTTGCTCCTCATTATGCACATTTGCAGGCTAACGCTGGAAGCAGTGTGAGCAGTGTGGGCTCAGTGAGGTGTTGGCAGACACAAAACAATGGAGAGACATATGCACACTCCCACACCTATCTCAGCATTGTGCAGAGATGGAGGTGGTTGACAACCCTACCCGCCGCACTGGTCCTGATCACAGTGCCGACATTGCTAATCTGTGCAGGGTGTAGTAGTAGTAGTGCTCTGGTGATAACTGCAGCTCTGTGCTGGGACTAACAGCCTGACACTCCATGAAGCTGTGGATAGTGGAGCCCTTGTGAGTGGGTGTCCGTACCCCTGTGCACCACTGCATTGGGGTTTGCCCATATTGTTGTTGTGGCTGCATTGTGGGCTAAAACTATGGGGAGATGCTCTGCAGGATCCACAGATGGGACCTGAACCTCTGACCCTCTGCTCTTGGACATGCTAGCTGGGTGTACTGCACCACACTGTTGCCACAGCAGCATAGTTTTCCCTGGGGCTACCCTTATGTTCCTCAGCCAGACCTCTTCTGTTGCACTACACACCACGTATTGGTACAGGGCATGGCCTAGGTCCACTGCAGGCAGGGGCCACTGCTCCTTCCAGCACAATCACCCACCCCCTCTGCCATGCCACCATGACCATATGCTGTCGGTGCCGGTGGTGCGCCATCCCAGGCCATCGAGGGGGCAGGTAGGTGGCTGCCTGTGGTGTGGGTTCTGGGGTAGCAGTGCCTACATAGATGTCCACGCTTCCCCCGGCACCGCCTGTCAATGTTATGTGCCCCTTGGGATACCTGCTGGGTAATGTCTCCTGGATAGGACACTGTGGGCCACAGACTCATGGGCATGTCTGACCCTGGTCAGTTGCTGTCTTGCTGGTTTCCATTTTCTGCGTTCCTATGTGCCACCTCGGCAACCGCCTAGTCCACCCTGTGCCCCAGTAGCCCCCACTGCATGTCCCGCCTGCAGCCCCCATGCCCCATTTGCACCATCACCATAGTTGCCTTTCATACCTGGGCACTATGCTGTTGCTGCAAATGAAGCACTACTATCACGTTTCTTGGGCTCCCTGCCTATGCTATACGTTGCTGACACTGAAATAGTTTCTCTCTCTTGCAAATGTGTGCTAATGCCAGGTTTTCAGTTGCATTAGGAATCAGCCCTTAATTTCTCCGCGTTAGTGTGAAAGGGGCCTCTCCCCGCCCACTCCCCGCCCATTGACCCCTTCTCTCGCCCTCTCTCCACCCTTTTCTGGACTTACCATGGCCGGGAACGTTAAGGCGCGTTATGTAACGTTAAGCGCCTTAACGCTACAGAACGCGCCTTAACGTAGCCGCTGCTACGTTACCACAGTTTAGTAAACATACCCCTTAGTCTTTGACCAGGCACAACTGCAGTGATCAAAGCATTAACATGACGCACTGAAAAGGTCTGTGGTAAAATCTGGATCACAGAAAATCAGCCCCATCTTGAAAGAAAGAACTGATTATAGCATTTAAGAGGTGTTCCTTTAATAAAACATCTGCGACCCATAATAGATTGACTGTTGCCATTGTGCCATAATTGGGCAATTTTCAAACAATCTCTCTAGTTGCAAACTATGTGGTTGTTTGTAACATATGCAGATTCTGCAAATTTTCTAAGAGAAACTATCCATGTTGTACTTGTGATGCTTGTGCGAGCGGTCAGTAAAACAATGCATGGAGACTTGAGAATGAAAACTTCATGCATTATTTACCTTTACTGACCTAACAATGCCCACAGGAACACATACTTTAAATATGGATAGAAGTGCATGTGATAGGAAACCTTCGTATATTTTTAACTGCACCCGAGCAAGGCAGTTTCTATAAGGCCATGTTATCTGGGTAAAATCCTACCTGCCCAGATAAAAGCCTTTTAAAATTCCACACTATAAGAGCAGAAACTCATAACTACATCCCACTATAGTGTTTTCCCCCTTGAAAATGAAATTCATCTCTATAAAGACCTTCATTTATGAAACTACTGAAGAATAAGTTGGCTTCCTCATAAGCATATTAATGAGACTCATTTCCAAAAGATAAATACGGATTTGCGTATTAAACGTCACCAGGATGATAAATTTCATCCAAATGACAAAACAGACCTGGGGGTGTGACGCAGCAAGGACCTGCTATTTCCTGCTACCTGAGACTCCTGTAGCAAGAAAACACTGATTTCAAAGACCCCCTGAAATGTTTTTCTCTAGAAAAGATTTGGGTATTGCTGTTCTCATATTTATTTTTTAGTACGTTAATTCAGTAAAAAGTATTGATCCATTATTGACCCTATCTATAGCTGCCTGGCACTGTGGATGGTGCTGATATATAGGCCGAGACCAGGAACATCTTGGTTTTGCTTTCTTCTCAAGAACATTTTAGACTCAAAGTGAGACAATTTCCACAAAGAGAAAGTGGTGAATAAATATTTTCTTCTGCACGCAATAAAAATGAAAAGCCTATCAGAAACTCACCTTGCAAAATCAACTTTGCTAGCTTGTTTTACACCAGGGCACAGCCTATTCACAAAGAAAATAATGAACCTTTAGCCCTTTCTCATGGTACACTAGTACAAATTGCATAATTTCACTGTTTTTCATCAGAATCAGAAGGAGATGTACTTCTATTGAGATGGTAATGGAAGAATAAACTGTATAATAAGATTACATCCCCTTGGGCTTAACTGTAATTTTATACATAAAACACAATTACACATGGCTTTGTGTCCTGGCATATTTGCTTAATTATCTCTCTTTAAAAGGATTTTTCAATTAATTTTCAATATTTATAAAGAGGAATAAAAAAATGAGTTTATGGGGGCAATTTTACAAAGGATTTATTGCACATAAAGGCCTTTTAGATTCAAATAAAAAGGCCTCATAAAATTACCCCAAGGCGGCTACAATACCCGAGTCTGAAAACTCTTTGGAGTTATCTAATTTACTTGAATCTTCTTCTGAAGATATTTCGGGTAGGGCCACCCTATGACAACTTTTGTTAATGAGATGGATAAAATATCAATACTGAAACTGTATTTCAAGAGGAGGATCCCTTCTGCGGTCAGAGGATAATGGTTTTCCCCGGCATATCTTGGTCAACTCAAATGCGAAGGAGATCCTTTGTATTCTTAAAATCTAGGGTGTTGGCTTTGCTGCAAGATTTTTCTTTCATTTCTCATACAAATGTCTGGTAATATTCCAAGGGAATTAGTTTATCTTTTTTTTTTTTATTCTTTACAATTAGAAGACTTCCTTAGGGATAAAATGACTGTCCAAGAGTAGTAGATGTGGGTGGCTGATTGAGATTATTACGGGGGGGGGGGGGTCCTTTTATGAGATATCTTTTCTTTTTACTGTACTTTAACTTTGTTTTGTGTGAGGATGGCTGTATTTTAGTAGTTTTGTTATATTTGAGGGGTGGTCCGGCTGGATACTCTGTAATTCATAGAAACATAATGGCAGAAAAAGTCCACATGACCTATCAAATCTGCCCTTCCATATAAAATACTAAAGTCCCGTCTTTTAGAGATCTTCTGTGTATGCATTTCCGTTTTTGAATGTTTCCTTTTTTATTCTTCTGTATTGCCTTTTTTATTTATTATGTAATATGTTTGAACTTTCAATAAAAAAAAAAAAAATTACTTTAATGGTTACGTGTACAGAAGTATGCAAGGTACCGAGAAGGTACATACTTTTACTCAGTCCACATGTAGGAGTATTCTGGAGTACAGTTTGGGTTCAGTAAGGGCAAAGTTGCAATTCACATGTGTGTTTTATAAAATACATATAATTTTGTGGATTTGGCAATGTCTCCCGCTGCTTTCCAGCTGGTGTAAATGTACTTGGATTCACTATACGCATGTATTTTATGAAATATGAGCTTAAATCACAACTCTGCCAACACTAAGGGGTATGTTTACTAAACTGCAGTAAACGTGAATAACGTGCGTTGTACGATGTTAATGATCGTTAGCGCGCTATAGCGCATTAACGATCGTAAACGCTTTATAGCGCGCGCTAGCGCGCGCTAACAAGCGTAATGCTCCGCGGCATGGTAAAACACCGCAGAAGGTGGAGAGTGGGCGGAGAGAAGGGGTCAATGGGCGGAGAGTGGGCGGGGAGAGGCTCCCTGCACACCAACGCGCTGAATTTCAGAGCTGAATTCCAACGCGAATGAAAACCTACCGGTAAAAGCAATTTAAAGGGGAGAGAAACCATTTACGTGTCAGCAATGTACAGCCTAGGCAGGGAAACCAAAAAAGGTGATAAGTGTGATACATGTGCACAGAACAAAAGGGCACAGAAACACCGAAAATGACCCGAACAAACTGGAAAAAAACAACAACCAAGCTGGCCAATAGTGGTAGCAATGAGAAACATCAACCCCCCCCCCCCCCCGAGTAAGCTCCATAGAACAGATATAATTCGTGGAAGGGTCCACCCTCCGTCCCCATACAAGGTGCATGGGCCCACAGTGAAATAGCGCTGCTCAGGGATTTCCCCACCATCGGACAGGGTTCCTATGGCGTGCACATGTCCCGCAACATCAGGGCAGGCATGTCGGAATGGGCAACCGGGCAGATGCTGGAAAAGGGGATACAGAGGGCTGAAGGCGGCACATGCAGTGGCGCAGCTGGGCCACAGTGGGGACTAGGGTGATGCTCAGTTGGCCCATAGGAATGCGTAAACAGTAGAGCCAGACAGAAACTGATGAGGGCCCAACATGGGCACGAGTGTGTTTCCCAAAGCGCCACAGGGGAGAGTACCCAACAGCAACCCCCAAGGGCACGGAACACTGGCAGGCGGGGCTGGGGGGGAGCATGGACGTCTATGCAGGCACCCCTACCCCAGAACACGCACCATAGGCAGCCGCCTACCTGCACACTGGATGGCCTGAGACCGCGCACCACCAGCTCCACCAGCAGAAGGGCATGTCAGCATGGTGGCTGAGGGATACTGGTGGTGGAGCAGACCGTGGCCTAGCCCTGTGTAAGTGGGTGCCATGCACTGCAACAGACAGGCCCTGTCTGACCAACAGTCATGGAATCACCAGGGAATGCACCACTTCTGTGAGAACATGGTGGTGCAGTGCACAGAACCACTATATTCAGAAGCAGAAGGTCACAGGTTCAAGTCCCAGCTGTGGTTTCTGCCAACCCAGTCCTCATATTTTACCCACTACTATAACGTGCTAATACAGGCATAACCGTTCTTGCAGATGACATAAACATGCCCAAAACACCAACATTTTACCCTACAGAGCACAGACACCATAAACATGCACATTACCTAGAGCAGAGCCTCCCAAATGCAGTCCTGGAGGGCCAAACACCATTCCGGTTCCATGCTGCCTCTGATAAAGATGCCTGTGCTGCATTTCTATGCGCCACCCCCTTGGTATGCAGATGTATCTCATGCATATTCATGAGGGACAGCATGAAAACCCGAACAGTGATTGGCACCGCAGGACTGGAGTTGGGAACCTCTGCCGTAAAGCAGCATCCAACAGGGGCAGACACACCTGCACCCACAGGCCCCATTATCCACAGCCTTCTGGAGAGGCAGGACTGTGGGCTCTTCATGCATCTCCCAATACTAGCACTTGCATACCTTAGTAATAAGAACTTAAGAACATAAGATATGCCATACTGCAGGGGTGGGGAACCCTGGTCCTGGAGAGCCACAGACCAGTCAGGTTTTCAGGATATCCCTAATGAATATGCATGAGATATATATGCATTAGAGATATCCTGCCAACCTGACTGGTTTGTGGCCCTCCAGGGCTGGATTTGGAGACCCCTGCCTTACACCTCTGTCATTTAAGATTGTGAGTGGGAAGGTGCAGATGTCCTAGACATCGAAAGGGTATATAGAATGTGTCACATTCCTCCTCGATTCTCACCACCACCAAAAGGTGGTCTAATAGACAATATTTTGGTGGTGGTGAGAAGTGAGGAGGAATGTGACACATTCTATCTAACCTTTATGATGTCTTGGACATCTGCACCTTGCCCACTCACGATCTTAAATGACAGAGGTATAAGGCAGGGGTCTCCAAATCCAGCCCTGGAGGGCCACAAACCAGTCAGGTTGGCAGGATATCTTTAATGCATATATATCTCATGCATGTTCATTAGGGATATCCCGAAAACCTGACTGGTCTGCGGCCCTCCAGGACCGGAGGTGCCCACCCCTGGTCTATCCAGTGTGTGGTGGCTTCCAACACCCTTCATAGCCCACACTGCTAGCACTGTTCCCAGTATTGGCCTGCCAATGTGCATAATGAGGAGCAAGGTACTGTGGGAATAGCCTGGATAGGGTGGCCTGGCCTGGCAGCATCTGCGCTGGGCATAGGGAAATGGCTCGGACATTGTAGTGCCAGGTACCACCTGCACAGACAGAGTGGCCACAGCATGTCCTGCTGGGAGGTCACTCTCACCCTGACTGAGTAGTGACCACGGCATGGCTAGGTTCCCCCATAGTGCTGTATAGCATTTTTCTCATGTGATTTATATGGGTTCCCTTTTGGGGCCCAATCACTGACTTATCTGCTTGGTGTGTATGCTGACATCCCCTGGGTTCTGGGTACATGCATCTCCTCCAGGACCATGCACTATGGACTAGCTGGCGGACTGTCTGCTGCTAGTATGTGTTTTGCTGGAACACCTTGCAGGGTGTAGCGGCTGGAGGCTTGCTGCTGGGGAATGTCAGATAATGGTGGGGGGCAGCTGAGCATATCCAGGACTGCCATCTGTCTGCTATTGTGTTATGGATGTGTACTGCTGTTGCTGGTCCTCTCTAGGGGGGGGGGTAGACTGTGGATCTATTGTTGGGTGACCCTGTTTCCCACCCTAAGCCCCAGAGGGTGGGTTGTGTGGTGGTAGTTGATCTGCCCATGGGTCCATACACACACACCCCCTTTCACCTACAGCAGGTAACCTTGGCACCAACACAGGATATGCACTAGTCTGAGTGCAACATCGCCCATAAGGACTAGACATGACCGAGACATACAGCAGGGCACAGATGTATCCTAGTTGTGTCTAACGGAGCTACCTATCACACACTGATGGGGACCTGCAGCATGGCGTATTTCAGCCATGAAAGGTGCTGTGGACCTGGTGCTGGGGGCCCCACCTCAACCTTAGGGTGGACACTGTACCCACACAATGTGAGTGTCTGTGGCTACTCTGTGGCAGTGCCACACATGGTCTGTTCCCTCTACAGGGCCGAGGTGCTGTGGGGGTGCATACCCGCTCTTGTGCCCATCTCTCAACTGCTGATTTGCATGTGCAGTGCATCATGGGTACGGGTGGTTTACCCCTATCCTGGTAACCACAGCAGAATGTGGGTGTGGTGCCATGCAGTCCTCCTGTGGCCAGCCAGTTGTTTGTTAGCAGCTCTAGCCCACTGGTTACTTCACTGCCTGTGGAGCCAGAGGTCATGGGTCCTAAACCCACAGTGGGGTTCATCAATAGGGCTGTCTTAGGCATTGTCTGTTTTTATTGTATATTAGTTCTGCCAGCAGGACCACCCTCAGGGTACTGTCCCCTTAGGGTGGCTCATAAGGTGCCCTATAAAGCGCCTTATAAGGTGCTTTATATGGTGTCCTATAGGGGACATTATAGGGTGCCTTGGCAGACAGCGCACTTTATAATGTGCCCTATGGAGTGCCCTCTAGGGTGCCTTATGTGGCACCTTAGGTTACGCCACTGTGAGGGTGTGTTTGCTGGCAGCACTATTCAGGTACAAGTAACCTTCCTCACAGCCCACTACTGAACCCTTTCCAGGCCAAGCCCAGTACTTTCGGGATCCAAACCTCTGCCTATATATTCCTATCAAATGGTATAGCATACATGACCATGCCAGAGGGAACATCACTATTGGATACGATGGGTACAATTTTCCTGACATGTGCAAACATTAACCCAGCTGCAGAATGTGGATTAAAATATTATAGTAGGCCTTCAAAGGGTTACACATGATGCCTCAGCCAGCCTGATTCATTTGGCACACTAGGGAATCAAACCCATGACCCTTGCACCATCAGTCTGTGTAGTAACCATTGTGCTACAGCTCTGTTTCTGTATTTGGGTGTCTGCGTGCTGTCTTAAGCTTGCATGCAGTAGCGCGTGCGCTGTAGCGATCATTGCCGCACGGCGAGCTATAACGCGCGCACCTGCGCGTTATCGGTTACGATGTACCGCCCATGTCCTGTTATGGCTTTCCTTCCACTAACGCGGCTCCTAACGCGAATTGCACTAACGCAGTTTAGTAAACATACCCCTAAGCCTTAACTCCTCCTTTGAACATGCCTACTCTACAAGTAAACGTCATCTTGCATTACGCTTACATCATGGTGTGACCTAATTGTGTGAGAGGTCTATGCAATGCATAAATCTGCATTTTGCACACAGAAAGGGTTTATAAAATTACCCCCCAAGTGCCAGCATTGAAAGAGGTGGGGAATGGGTATGAATTTCACCTTGCAGTTAACACACTGAAACTTACAAATGTTAACTGTTAGTACAGCAGATAGCACAGACCACTTAATGCCACCTCACTAGGCGATGTTAAGTATGTATGCATTGTGTATGATGCAGTTAACATGTGGTAACTGTTTTGTGATTAATAGTATGGAAAGATGCACCCAACAATCTCCACAGAAGCCTTGCAGTTATTACACTTTCATTTCTGCAACCGATGCATGGTACAAACCTGTGTCATTTAAAACCATGAGAGAAGTGTGACATCCGTTCACCATCCTTGAAAACAGCGGATCTCCCATTCCCTATTCACCACACCAAACCATTTCCCCTCAATCAAACTTACCACAAGGTCAGCCTGAACTTTCTCCACCACACAGCTCAACCATGCACTCAGCCGTTCGCGGTGGGGGAAGTGTGGAACGCTGCATTTTAGAAGCCGCAACCAAATTAGTGGCTATATATTTGTATTTGCATGTTCTTTCTTATGCACAACCAAACATGTGTACAGACAGACAACATTTGCTCAGCTGCCTGAACTCTCGACGATAGGCGCTATGCCTAAACGAAACATGCCCAATATGTACAGTACAGCATTGTATACACCTTGTAGGATTATATAAATGATTAGTAGTGGTAGAAATAGTAGGGCTGTGTCAGCAGATCTTGCTTTAATGCTATACTACAAAAGACTAGTTTTAAAAGCTCATGTTGATACACTAGACATTGTTGTATAGATTGAAGGTCCAGTAAACAGGTTAGTGTTAAAAATAAACTACAGTATGAAAAGCATAAATTATATTTCTCTTTGATTATAAAGGTACATGGAAACGAAAAACAAGCTACATGTATGAGATGAAAACTTCTGAGTATTTTGTGGTTGCAGGACCATGTCCGGGGGTTCATGCTGGCTCTTTTCTCATAAGCTTTCAGTACCTAGAAGACTTTTTTTCCTCTCTTAATGTGCCTGGAGCAAGACTTTCATGTAGACTTTTAGCCAAGAGGCACCTGCTGAAATATTCATTTGCAGAAATTGTGCCATGGGTGTTTTTCCCCATTTGTCCTGATCGATGTCATTAAAATAAGGTTGAACAGAGTGAAAATAGGATTCAACACGGGAGAATGGCAGTCTTGGAAACTTTATGTAATAGGCAATTCGCCTTCTTTTTCTCCAGAGCAAGAAGTTGAATACTAAAGTCTGCAGAAGAGTGGGCCTTTGTCAATGGGTCTTCATATGGTTTTAAGAACGGAGTTCAGTATGATAGTGTTATTACAGATGGGATTGAAATGATTATTTCTAGTTCTAGAAAGTGACCTAAATAGATTATAATGGATTTCAACTACGCCGTGCAGTCATGACGGCCCTTATTAGCTAGGTCTCGTTAAGGGGAATTTGAGGCATCCAAAGTCAGGATGGGCACAATTCCCACTTTATTTTACAAAAGGCTCTACCAAATGCAGAGCTCTTTGTATAATGTGTATAATGATTTAAGTGACTACACATGCTTTAGCCTCCATTGTTCAGTAGGAGCATCCATGTTAGAAAAGAAGACACTGAAAATAAAGGTGCCCCCATTTAACACATTAAGCATTACTGCAGCTACGAACATTGCAGGTTCCTGTCTGCAGCCGGGCCGAAGTCTCGCGGTGTGGCTGTGATCAGGAGACTTTGGCCTAGCTGGGAACAGCCACCAGACATAAAGCAAACTTACAAAGAGTGGAGGCAGCGTGGCAAAGATAATCAAGTATGTTTGCTGGGCTGCCTTACCGCCTCTGCAGGGGTCCCCTTTCTGCCCCTCCTCTGCATTGAAAGGGGGCTGCTTGGATAGAATTTATGTGACTGTATTCAAGTCTTCTCTGGTTTATTTTCTATGCTCACTGTGAACCATCTCATCCATAATCCACTGTTCTGGGCAGCTGGTATCAATCTGTCATCCTGAAGTTTCAGTTCACATCTCCTTAACCACTCATGTGTTCTGCTTTGATCGACAAATGACTCCCAGAGTAATGCTTTGTATTTCCCACTGTGCATTTATCACTTCTTGTGCTTAGATCAGGAGTGACTTCATAAAGGGCTAAATATACAGATTGGGGTCCATTGTGTCCCATGAATAGTGGGGATGGGCGTCCCATTGGGACGTCCATCCCTGCCATTCCATCCCTGCCATTCATCCCTTTTGCTGCCCCCAAATAACCTCCACGTATGAACAAGGAGTTTTCTACAGGGAGGCTTAGACGGGGGCAGGAAGAGGTGGCACAGAGGAAGAGTTAGGGCAGACAGTGGGCGGTCTGTGGTCCTGGACATACAGGGTCGTTTCTGATGTTGGCCCTTTATGTCCGGGGCCAGCAGACTGGACGGGGGACTTATTCCACCTTAGAGGTGGAATAAGTCCCCATAGACATCGGGGGATGGGAGGACCGGCAGGGAACAAAAGGTGAGGCATGTACAGGAGATTCCCCGCAGCCTGACCCTGGCCATGGGAGGCCAGATCGGGGGTTGGGCTGTGGGGTAAGGTGAAAGCAGTCAGCGGCCATGGATCACAGCTCCTGAATGGAGACGCAGTGCCATGGCAACTGGATGCCTTGGCGCCGTGGTTCCATTCAAGAACCTTGACTGAGTTAGCCAGGCAGGGACCTGTACGTGCAGGCCGATGGGAATTGGGCCCCAGCCTGCATGTACAGGCCTAGATGCAATTCCGATCCTGCGAGGGCTAGCCCTCCCCCGTGGTGTCAGAATCGCATCTGCCTCTGTGTGTCCGATTCTGATCGGGGCACAGGGGCCTGGACGTCCTGTATGGAAAGACCCCTATTATGTTCAGTTTTCAGAACCTGGGGTTGACCTACTGCAGGAAACAAATGAGATGTTCTCCAAATTTTGAGGTTGCAGTGAATACTGTAGCTTGGGAGGGGAGGATAGGAAAGCATTTATAATGTTGATAAAGTTGTGGATTTTTTCTTATCAAAAATGGTTATTAAATTTATTCTTTTCAGTAGTAAGCAGTAGGGATATGCATTTGTCAGTACACATTCAGTACATTCGCCAGTCCTTAGGTACTACAGATGATTTTAATGCTAGGTCACAGAATACTAATAGCAGTCTGCAATCTCATCTCTCAGTGCTGAAAGGTTCACTGGGGCACATGCTGCTAGGCAGCACAGAGCCATGGCAACATAGGATGATTCCTCTGCTAACCAGGGCCGGTCCTAGGCATCTGCATAGAGGTTAAATGGAGGACTTCCCTTCTTGTGCAAGAGACAGGAAGTGCCACTGTTTAACCTCTATGAACTCAGTGGCGCCGGCAGCTGCAACTTAACACGCAGGAGTAAAGAAAAATTCTCCTGCAGCTGTGCAGAGGTGAGCCGAGGAGATAAGTTTTATTTTTTATTTATTTTATTTTATTTTTTGTGCCTCATCGGCTCATTGGCGGGAGGCCTGTCATGCTATGGACTCATGTGGGGGGGAGGGGGGGAAGCCATTGGCACTGGGGGCTAGAATGGGAAATGGGCTAATGTTGAGGGCTGGGGAGACTGTTATTGAAAGGGAGACGATGCTGAGAGGGACTGGGATTAGAGGGGGGCTGAAACTGGGGAGCTAGGACTGGAAAAGGACAGATGCTGGGGAATGGAAGGAATAGGACTGGAAGAGTGTGGATGCTGGGAGGGGCAGGAACTGGAAGACGACTGATACTGGGAGTCTAGGATTGGAAATAGGCTGATACTGGGGGATGGGGAGAAAGGGACTGGAGGGGAGCGGATGCTGGGAAGAGCTAAAACTAGAATGGAGCTGATGCTGGGGGAGGACTGGACGGGGAGTGATGCTGGGGCTGGAGCTGAGGAGAGAAAAAAAGAAGCTGGGGAGAGTGAGGATGGAGAGGGGGATATATATTATGTGTAGGAGGGAAGAGAATAGGTCATACAGAGGGATCAGTAGAGAGGGAGGGGCATAAGAATGAATGCCGGAGACCATATTTTACATGGGCCTGTACAGCGCTGCATATGCCTTGTAGCACTATACTACTATTAATCATTTATATAGCACTGCTAGTAGTAGTAAGAAGAAAGAGGAGAGGCAGGGTTAATGAATATTGGAGAAGGAAGAAGCTGGGTGGGTGTGCGGAAGAGATGTAGGAGGTGGCACTGGGGACAGGGATATGGGGAGAGCAGGGGCTGGGACTTAGGTGGAGACTTTAAAATTGGCTAGAAGACAAGAAGAAGACAGAATCTAAGATTAGCTGGGTATGGGGAGAGTAAGTGGGGACTCAAATGGTGGGCCCAGTAGCTGGAACAACTCACTATGCATGCAGCCCCAATATCGTGCAGCACCATCCCCAGCTTCATCTTTCTTTCTCTGAGTCAACAATGTCAGCCAATGCTGCCCGTAGCATTCACTTCTAGTGTACTGGGCGTGAATGCTACAGGCAGCACTGGCTGCATGTGCTGACTGAGAGAAAGAAAGATAAAGCTGAGATCTTTCTGTCGCTGACTCAGAGAAAGAAAAATAAAGCTGAGATCTTTCTGTCGCTGACTCAGAGAAAGAAAGAAGGCACCAAGAATGGTGCAGCACAATATTTTTTCCTAGGGGTGAAGACAGAGAGAGGGAGAAAAAGAGAGATGGGATATGCTGGATGGGGGAAAAAAAAATATATATATATGTATGCAGGGTGGCCCAAAAAAAGTGAGAACATCTCGTAAATTAAAAGCTTAAATAGTTTACTTATTTACCTTTTTTAGCTATAGAACATCTTTATTTCGACAATTTCCGGTCGCCATCTTTGTTTTTTTAATTTGTAAATCGTTTACATTTGTCTTTTTGAATTTTTAAATAACTTATATGCTAAAAGATGTTCTCACCTTTTTGGGCCACCCTGTATATATACATATATATGAGAGAGAGAGAGAGTTGGAGACTTTAAGTGATGAAGAGAAGGGATGTACAGTATTGACCTGGGATGGGGAAGAACAGGGGGAGAGAGAGAAGATGCTGGGCTGGGAGAGGAGATAGAAGAGATGCCAGACCACTGCAGGGGGAGAGGATGGAGAAGGAGAAGGGGACAGAAAGCTGATGATCTATTGGGGGGGGGGCCTATGAGGGGGGAGGGGAAAAGGCTGGGGAGGTGGAGAGAAAGCATGAGATGCTGGGCTTTAGGAGTAAAGCAGAAAGGTGAGGGGATTGGGAGAGTTGAATTGGGGTGGTGAGTGATAGAGGGGGGAGATGGTGGGTATGATGGAACTATGTCAGAGAGGCCATGGGAAGCTGGCAAGATGAATGAGAGGAGAATGGTGATTACAGAGGATTGAAATGTAATAATGAGGAGTGGGTGAAAGACAGCGGAAGAATTGAAGGAAATATCGATACATCGGGAAGATGTATTACAACTATTAGATAAACTGAAGAGTAGCAAATCACCTGGGCTGGATGGTATACATCCAAGAGTGTTGAAAGAACTGAAATATGAGATTGCAGACTTGCTATTAGTAATCTGTGAACTATCATTAAAATCATCTCTAATACCTGAAGAATGGAGGATCGCCAATGTAACAACAATTTTTAAAAAGGATTCCAGGGGTGATCCGGGAAACTACAGACCGGTGAGCTTCATGTCAGTACCGGGAAAAATGGTAGAAACCATCATAAAGAATAAAATTACTCAGCATGCAGATAGTCATGGCCTAATGGGAGACAGCCAACATGGCTTTAGACAAGGAAGATCTTGTCTTACTAATCTATGTTTTTTTGAAAGTCTGAATAAACAGGTGGACAAAGGTGAGTCAGTTGATATAGTGTATCTGGACTTTCAGAAAGCCTTTGATAAAGTCCCTTATCAGAGACTTTTGGCAAAACTAAAGAGTCATTGGATAGGAGGCAGTGTACTACTGTGGATCAGGAACTGGTTAAAAGATAGAAAGCAGAGGGTTGGGCTAAATGGCCAATTTTCCCAATGGAGAAAGGTGAATAGTGGTGTACCCCAGGGATCTGTGCTGGGTCCGCTGCTTTTTGACATATTCATAAATGACCTGGAAAGTGGAATAACGAGTGAGGTTATCAAATTTGCAGATGACACAAAACTATTTAGAGTTGTTAAAATCCAAGAGGATTGTAGAACATTGCAAGAGGATTTTTTTTATTTATTTATTTATTTACATCTCTTATATACCGCGCTATTGTAATCAGTGCGGTTTACAGTTAAACAAAATATACAGCAATGCAGCAGGTCATATTGAGTTTACATTGAACAGGGGGAGTAAACTTGGATGAACCGGGAAAACTATATACAAATTATGGACATTCTTACAGGACATAAAGATATCTTGATAAATTGGAAGACTGGGCATCAAAATAGCAGATGAAATTTAATGTGGACAAGAGCAAAGTTATGCACCTAGGGAAGAACAACCCAAACTATGGTTACACAATGCAGGGTTCCACATTGGGAACCACCACCCAGGAAAAGGATTTAGGCGTCATTGTGGATAACATGTTAAAACCTTCGGCCCAGTGTGCAGTGGCAGCCAAGAGAGCAAATAGAATGCTAGGTATCATAAGGAAAGGAATGGAAAATAAAACAAAAGATATTATAATGCCTCTATACCGTTCCATGGTGAGACCACACCTTGAATATTGTGTGCAATTCTGGTCGCCGTATCTTAAAAAGGATATAGTGTTATTAGAAAAGGTTCAGAGAAGAGCCACCAAAATGGTAAAGGGGATGGAAGGATACTCCTATGAAGAAAGGCTAAAAAGGTTAGGGCTCTTTAACCTGGAAAAGAGACGGCTGAGGGGAGATATGATAGAAGTCTATAAATTAATGAACGGAGTGGAACGGGTAAACGTAGATTGATTGTTTACATTATCAGAATATAGAAAGACTAGGGGACATGCAATGAAGCTACAGGGTAAACTATTTAAGACTAATAAAAGAAAATATTTTTTCACTCAACGTGCAATCAAACTCTGGAATTTGTTACCTGAGGATGTAGTAAAGGCTGTTAGTGTAGCTGGGTTTAAAAAATGTTTGGACAAGTTCCTGGAGGAAAGGTCCATAAACCATTATTAAGAAGGGACCCAGGATATCAATGCTTGACCCAGTACAAGCATTGCGGAACCTGTGTCTTTTGGGGAAACTGCTAGGTACGTGTGACCTAGATTGGCCACTGTTGGAAACAGGATACTGGGCTTGATAGACCTTGGTCTGACCCAGTATGGCATATCTTATGTTCTTATGTTCTTATGTAATAAGAGACTAGAGAAGGAGTGAGATGAGAAATGGGGGAGCTGGTCTGGAGGTTAGATGGAAAGTTACTAGGTGAAAAGTCAAAAGGAGATTGAGATGGAGGGTTGAAGTTTGAGTGGATGAATGAGTAAAGAAATGGAGAAAGAACAAAAAGTGAAGGATCTGTATGCCAGGGGCAGATGTGGATAAAACATAAAGGGCCCGATTTTCAGTTGGGCAGGGCTAAGCACTGTAGCCGCATAGCCCTAACCACCGACCCTTAACCCCAGATTTTCACTTCCGCTGCAATGGAAGTAAAACTCTGGAGTTCGTCACACAGCCGGAAAGCTGCTGAGCCTAACTGGCCATTCCCTGCCTATGCTCTGCCGCAGAACGCCCTCAACACACCCCAATGCTAACCGGATAGCATCGGGCGCATAGGGGACTTAATCGGGCGCAAGTGGATGGGTTGGGGTGGAAAGTAGGTGCGGTGAGCACTGTGCAGTTAACGTTGTGTTAACACCATATGCTAACTGCATTAGCATGGCTTTACCTAAAGCAGCACATGCTATGGGACAGGGCTCCAATTTAATTGCCAGGGAAATGCTTTCTATGCTTCCGACAGTTAAACCAGTGGCATTGAACGCACACATCATGGTTTTGCAAGTAATCACGCATTAGATGCCACACCCTAGTGCCTGTTAGTAAACCCCCCCCCCCGAGTTACAAAATTATATAACATAAATTTTATAAGAGACCCAATTTGTTTTGGTGTCACCTTGTTTCAGGAGTCCATTTTCAACATATATACAGATGTACAAATATATGCATAAACACATACAAACAACAATGTCACGTGGTAACACCAGTTCCACTTGTTAGAAGAAGAATATATAGAGGAAAACCAGTGAGAGTGTCGATGGAACCTAAAATGAAACAGAAATAATACAAGAGAATACTGAAGAAGAACAATAAAACATAAATATAGTAAATAATACAAAAAAATAAAAAATATAAAGGATGATGAAGACTGAAAAAGACCAAATAACAAAAACTAAAACATAAAACTTAAAAAAATCTTTCCAAACATACCCACCACTCTTAATGGAGAGAAATTGTTCATACTCCAAACCTAAGCTTCCAGGGGCAGGATCTGCATGACAAACAAATCCATCATTAAAAAACAGATTTTCCAAAAATAAAAACTTATCTAAATTAAATGTAAGCTGCATCTATTCAAGTATGTCCCCTCCAAATAAACAGAGCCAACCACTCATCCAAGCAGAGGTGCTCTTCATAAGGCTATAACAAGCTGTACTTGTGACCTGGATTGACCACTACTGGAAACAGGATACTGGGCTTGATCTGGGTCAGGTGATGCCCATACTGGGTCAGGACCTTGGTCTGACACAATATGGCATATTGTATGTTCTTAATAAACAGCAAAGCTCATCAATCCCTATGGCTAGATGACAAAATTTCCTTGAAAGACTATAGTACATTTCAGTCATCTAACCTTAAATACATAGGGTCTGACTGCCACCGAGGCAAATAAGAATAAAAGCTGTCAGCAAAAGCCACATAGGTAAATTCATTCTGCAGATATGCTAGAAAGGCTCACAGTGCATTGCTTGAAAATTACAGTTGTTAGCAGATTAGCTAACATTACATACTCTGCATTATTTTAAAAAAGCTTGCAAATCCATTCATCGTCTAAAAAATGCATGCATACTAATTTCCCAAAGTACTAAATATTGCTGCAAGGCATATAGAAAGTGAACTTTAACCTAAAATAAAAGAAAGCAAACCAAAAGTCTTACCTTAAATCACTGAAAAAACCTCATAAAAATCACTATACAAATTGCTAACAAATATTAAAACACCTTAAAACGAGTCACAGAGAATGAATAAAACCATGCAGAGCTGATTTTTCTTTAAAAAAATGTCTGTACAATTTTGACTGTAATAAAAATTGTTCCTCCTATCTGTTGGACTGTAAAAACTAACATAAGCCATAGTACTCCTCTTTACTCCAATATTCTTTGACGTAATACCCCCATCCCATCCATTACTTCCTAAAAACAGCCATAGCAAAGGAATGGAAAATAAAAATAAGGAATATCACAAGGCCTCTGTATCACTCCATGGTGCAACCCCACCTTGAGTATTGTGTGCAATTCTATTCACCACATCTCAAAAGAGATGTAGCAGAATTTTAAAAAAGTACAAAAACTGACCCAAATGATAAAAGGAATAGAACAACTCTCCTATGAGGAAAGACTAAAAAGGACAGGGCTCTTCAGCTTGGAGAAGAGACAGTCGAGGGAAGATATGATAGAGCTCTATAAAATCCTGAGTGAAACACAGAAACAGAAATATGATGGAAGATAAAGACATATGGTCTGTCTATTCTGCCCAACCATACCAACTACCAAGTTCTACAGTCCTTCTTTTCCCTCAGAGAGCCTTTGTGTTTGTCCCATGCTTTCTTGAATTCAGCTACAGTCCTCATCTCTACCATCTCCTCTGGGAAGTTAGTCCATGCATCCACCATCCTTTCCATAAAGAAATATTTCTTTAGATTTCTCCAGAGTCTATCCCCTTTCACTTTCATCCTACGCTCCCTCATTACAGTGCTTTCTTGAATTTGTGCCACAGAGGTATTTAAACATCTCTTATCATATCTCCCCCTCTCCTGACTTTCCTCCAAAGTCTACATATTGAGATCTTTAAGTCTGTCCCCATATGCTTCATGATGAAAACTATTTACCATTTTAGTAGCCTCCTTCTGCACTGCCTCTATCCTGTTTATATCATTTTGAAGATGCAGTCTCCAGAACTGCACATAATACTGTGGTAGGCTATGAAAATACTGCTACTATGAAAAGCCTGTAAGTTAGGTCTGGATCCTAACTCCCATTATAGCTAGAAAAGAACCAAAAATCTGTGGAAAATGAGAAAAATGCACGAGGCCGCGGGCCGGGTCCCGCGGCCGACAGTAACCTGGGCCCGGGCCCGGCCTCGGCCTCCTGCACAGGACAAGGGGCTCGGGGGGGGGGGGGGGGGGGGGTGGAGGTGGCGCTGAGAGGAGCGGCATTTGAAATCGCTCCTTGCCAAGAAGGAGCGATTTCATTGGTGCTGGGCGGCTGGGGGGCGGAGCAGGTGTTGCCGAGGAGCCGCGTGGCTGGCCTTTTCGCCGCGGCTCCTCGGGAAGAAGACGTGTTCCCGCCCTCCCTCCCCTTTGTTTGGCATTTTGGGATGTTGCCGCTGGGGGGGGCGGGGTAGAGAGCCAGCGCTCGCAGAAGCGGCGCGGGCTTGAACTGGTTTTGGAGCAGTGGGGGGCCAAGTGCTCCTCGGGGTGGGGCGAGGCAGCCCGGTTGGGGGTCTCGGCCCGGAAGGGGGGGGGGTGCCGGCCTTTGCTACTAGGATGGCGAGGCAGGCGGCGGGGTCCGGGGGAGGAGGATGCTCCGCCTTGCTACTAACATGGCGGGAGGGAGCATCGTCCGGCGATGGGGTGGGGGGCTTGGGGTTATGTTTAAGGTTGTATATTTCGGCCCGTTTTGGGCTGGTTGTTACAGGTTGTAAATAAAGCTGCGACCAAAGTTTGTACCATACTTAAATTGTTGTGTACTTTGTTGGGGAGCAAGTTATGTAGGGGGGGGGGTCAAGGTTGATGAGGGAGACGAGGCGGGTTTCCGGGTTACCAGAGTTACTGTTTTAAACTGCTTAATAAGAAGTTTTTATGAATTCATAAGTCTTACATTATTCTCTTGTGTGTGAAAGAACAGAAATGTTTCAATATATGCATTCCTGGAGCTAGGGATAACCTTGCAGTAGAGAAGTAACGAAATTAAGAACTGTACCATTGTTAGAGCAATCCTAAGGGAGGGGGCCGGTTGCTAGGCTCCGGAGGGATTTCTAATTGGACAAATGAAGGGAATGTAAAACCAATGAGAAGTTTGCATGTATCGAGTTGGAACCAATAGAAAGTTCTCATGTATCAAACTGAAAAAGAGGTATAAATGGTTATGTCTCTGTATAAACTTTTGCTCAGTTCCTTTTGAAGCTTTGACTGACTGGGCCTGTGCACAATAAACTGGCTTGGACCCTGTCAATTGACTCCTGGACTTATTCATTGATTGCACTTTGCTACAGCAATACTTCAAATGAGGTCTCACCAAAGACTTGTATAGAGGCACCATCACATCCTACTCACCTTTCCTCTCTATATGCATGCAAGTATTCTTCTGGCTTTCACTGTGGCTTTTTATACCTCTTTGGCCACATTCAGATTATCAAAATCAATCAACCCCTAGGTCCAGCTCTTCTTTCATAGACAAAAGTACCTATACTGTGCCGCTTCCTTGAATTTTTGCAGCCCAAATGTATGGCCTTGCATTTTTCAGCATTAAATCTCAGCTGTAAAATTCTTGATCAAGCTAGAAGCCTCTTCGTGTTATGTACACTGGGTGTCTACCGAAATGCAAATTTTGGTATCATTCATAAAGATACAAACCTTACCAGGCTGCTGTCGGACTGCACTCTCCGCCTTTTCAGTGCGTTATCAGCTAGGGAAATGCTGAAAGGGAGATGATGCTGGGAGGAACTGGGATTAGAGGGGGGGCTGAAACTGGGGAGCTAGGACTGGAAATGGACCCCCAACAGATAACGCATGGTTTTTGCAGCTAACACCGCGTTATCTGTAATTTTTGCCGCCTTAGCAGAAAAAGCCTAATGCTCTTTAGTAAACATACCACTTAAGTTCACATTTAGGGGCCCTTTTACTAAAGTGTGCTAAGTAGTTAACACACATTTTCTAGTGTGGAAGTATCTGCTTAGGCCCTGTTGCAATGGCACCATGACAGTTACCACAGGGTAATTCACGTCCAAACTTCCACTCACATGTTGGGGCACTGTATGAGTGGGATAGGGGTGAAGACTGGGCGTGGTGAGCATATTGCAGTTAGTCCAGGGGGACAATGTTGCCAAAAGCGTAGGTGCACCTAGCGCCACCTTGATAGCAGAGTTTGATGCACCCGACAGTAATAGAGCAGGGTGTTAGGCTACTCCTCCATGCATTAACTATCAGGAACAGGCTGATAATGTCCCTGACAGTAAACGCGGAAGCTTTTCACCTAAGACATGCTTGATTTTGCGCTAAACTTATGTTAGCTGCAAAAACCTAAAACACTTTAGTAAAAGGGTCCCTTAATTTTAATGCATGTCACATCCGATTTTTATATGAAAGGGGCATAATTTTATAAATATGCCAGTATACAGTATAAAATGCTGCTTATAAAATATGCCCCCCCTCCCCCCAAATATGTTTAACATCTGTGGTAGGAAATGTCACAGTATTAATACTTAAAGAGAATGAACAAACCAACCTCTTCCAAAGACGGGGAAGCTGTAAAACTAGAGGGCATAACATGAAGCTGCAAGGGGGTAAATTGAAAGGCAATGTCAGGAAATACTTTTTCACTGAAAGGGTGCTGGATGCTTGAAATGCCCTCCTGATGGAAGTGGTGGGGCAAATACACTGACAGAATTCAAAATGGCATGGGACAGACACAGTGGATCCCTTTATAGCAACAGGATACAATCAAAATAAATATAACTATCTCTTATATCTGAACAAATAGGGGTGTCCTCATGGAGCGGTGGGTACACCCCTAAACAAAGGCATGGGGAGGGGTGACCTGCACAGAGCGGCAGGTGCACCTACTCTTGCCGCCTTGCTGGGCAGTCTAGATGGACCATGCTGGTCTTTATCTGCCGTCATATACTATGTTACTATGTTAATTTAATAGCACTGTTCTACCATACAAAAAAAAAGCAGATAGCTAGCTAATTGATACTAGTTTAGAAGATAGCAAGTCTGGGGTAATATCAATATTCAGTCATGCAAAGAACATATAAAGATATGTCGGCACCTATGAGTCTTTAGAAAATATTAGGGCAAAAGTGGCAGATATCATACAGATTTCAACCATGCCTGCTTGGAAGTGGGGCATAAATGTTCACTTGTAAAATAAGCAAGTGTGAATGTACTTTATAAATTATGAGACTCTTACTGTCACCCCAGGTGAGATCACTAGATACCATCATGCAAACTCACTCACTCAGAAATAACATTTCATACCATCACAAAAGGGACTTTAAGTTGTTTTCATACTCTTTCATTGCCTTTACAATATAATCATTGGTCCTATGACTATATGAGAAGCAAATACCGTATGTAATCCTTATTTTTATATTTAACTTTAATGTCTTTTTCTCATATAGCCCAACACGAATTCATGTTTCAAAACTCCTGTGTCGGGGGACTGTTTCAAACATTATACTTTCTCCATGGACAAGCAGGATGAATCACAGGTAACTATTTTAGCTTTCCAGCAGCATACTCTGAAAGGGCCTGGGTTCAGTCTCTGAGGACTACAAACAGGCCAAATTTTCAGGATAACCCTAATGAGTATACATGAGATAGATTTCCGTGCATACTTCCTCCACAGAATGCAAATCTATCCAGGGCCGGCCCAACTATTCAACAAACTAGGTGGCTGCTTGGGTGGAAGCTTCTTGGGGGTGTCAAAGAGCAGAACATTCAAAGCTAAACAATAGATGCTGACAAATGGGGAGAGGGGGGCATAAGGTTTAAGGTTTGCCAATACCTTGAACCAACTCTGGGGCCGGCCCTGAATCTATCTCATCCACATTCATTGACACCACCAAGATACTCCCAGGCCCAAAGCAAGTCATACAAACTCTACTTAAACTCACAATATACCAAAAAAGATCCAAATTATCAAAGTCTCTAAGAAAAACTGACCGCAGAGAAAAAAGCCTCAGGATAATGTCTCATCCTACTATGCGGCAAATCAAAGCTGTAGGAGAAACAACGAGCTCAACATCATGGTAGAGTTTGTATGAGGTGTGTTGAGTCTGGGGGTATCTTGGTTGTGCTAGTGTTTAACTCTCAGTGTGGTTTTTGCTTTGTAGTGATCCATATTCATTGGGGATATGCTGAAAATCCAGCTTGTTTGCAGCTCTCCAGGACTGAACTTGGGCGTGCCTGGTTTAAGTGGCACCACCCCTGTAATGTCCCAAATCCAGTCCTCTATTGATGGTTAAA
This sequence comes from Ichthyophis bannanicus, assembly GCA_033557465.1. NCBI lineage: Eukaryota > Metazoa > Chordata > Amphibia > Gymnophiona > Ichthyophiidae > Ichthyophis > Ichthyophis bannanicus. Next base: position 72,012,025 of record CM066037.1, read on the forward strand.
TTATCTGCGTGGCTGCCAGAATCTATTGCTTTGCTTTGGTGCCCCCTGAGAAGCTGCCAACTTAAGTGGCCTCCTAGCCTTCGGTTGCCTAATAGTTAAACTGGCCCTGAAACCCTTAATTATAAAGGTGTCAGAATTGACAATTACAGCTGTTGGCAGCTATAGGCACATCTGTGCACATAAGTCAGATTTGTCCACAGTTTTATAAATGCTCTAAATTTCTGTTCGAACAGGATAAACAAAAACAATGAAGAAAAATGAGCTGCAGTCCATCAGTAAATTGCCATACTTAAGATGCTTGCGTTATCTGATTTTAATTGTAAAACCTAATCTTATCAGAGTGTGGTTTCTTTATTCATCCAACTCTAGGACACCTCTAGGGACGTTCCTTTATTGTTGCTTTTATGTTTCTAGCTGGAAGAAATCATTTACAGAGTGAATAGTAAAGAAGGTGGAATAATAACTGGAGGAACCCCTCTTTTTCCTTTTTTCTCCATGTACTGCAGGGGTAGTGGTCATTTTTCAATTTATTGAAGCAATGAAGAGATTTCCACTTCCAGCAGGTTTTTTTAGGAAGTTTAAATGAAAAAAATACTATAGAAAGAAAGACGGATCAGGCCTTTGATCACTATAGAGGCCCTTTTTATTATTAACAACTCAAACTATCTGCCGCATGGCCCATTTTATTCCTATGAGCTTGAGCTAAGTATTAGCAAAAGAGGCTTTTAGGGAGGGCTAAGTCTCTGGCCGTGTAATGAAACAGAAAGCTACAGGTACACTTCAGTTCTGGAGGTCCGAATAATCACTCTGCAGTTTAGTTTTATTTGGTTACAAATCAAATAAAACTGCAGAGAGATTATTTTGACCTTCGGAACTGAAGCGTGACTGTAGCTTATCAGCCCCTCCCCCACCCACTCCCCTGTATTTTATGAAATAATATTCTTACAAATTAGTAGTTGTGTTCAATGAGGATTTCCCTCATGAACAGGAAAAATATTAGCTAAAATATGGTCGTATCTATTAACAAGGTCAATATGAACTGCCATCAAATACATTTAAGACCTCCTGCTTTGCTAATTCGGTTTTGTGGATCTCCACATGGTATGGAAGATCACACATTTGCATGGTTGTGCATTTGTTCATTTTTGTTTTGTTTAATGCACTCTTAGTGGCATGTTTATTTATTTATTTAGCTGTATTTATATCCCGCTTTTCACCGGGTCAAAGCAGTCAATTGGGAGATACATTTAACACAAGGGGATATGACACACATACGCTAATACTTACAGGGAACATGGGCAATGGAGGGTTAAGTGGCTTGCCCAAGACCACAAGGAGTACCTATAGGACTAGAAATCCAAGCCCCTCCGGCCTGAGATTGCTGTCCCCAGGTGGGACTTGAACCCCTGGCCCTCCGACCTGAAGTACCTTGTCCTAACCACTAGGCCACTCCTCCCACTTAGCATGTTGTGCTAAGGTTTTGTGAATATTGTACATTGAGAGTAGAAATCACTGCACGGTGCATGCAACAGTTGTGCACTACCTTTTAGGGGTGTGAACAGCATACCCCAGAAGATACTACACTGATTTGTAACATGTACTAGCAGCAATTGGGCTTGACATGGTGCACTTAACGTTATCCACTGAGGTGGTATTGTGCATTTGCGTTAACTGCTACGTTGATGGTAAATGAGCTTTGACGACCCCTCTGTTAACCATGATGTGCAGTCACACCCTTTCTCTGTTCCTATTCCCTCCCCTTCACATACTAAGCAGATAGCATGAAATTAACCACATGCTGTCTGTTTAGCACACACACACTGTTAGCACAGTCCCACACATGCTGGTTAATGCATGCTCAAGTGCTTGTTAACAGCTAGTGCAGCTTAGTAAATATGCCCCTAAAGCTTTCGGTTTACACAAAAATGTGAGCTCACTCTTTAGTTTCATTTATTTATTTTATTTAGTTGGTTTTATATACCACATTTCCAAAAGTTAATGTGGTTTACATGGAACTGAACTTAACGTTACATGGAACAATTAGGAGCTAAACATAACACAGAACACCATAACTTAATTTAGAATAGCTATATACATGGAACAATAAATAGCTTTAAGTAGCATTAACGTGATGAGGGGCAGCTAAGGAGGGCGATAAAGAACTGGGGGGGGGGGGGGGAGAATAAGTCTTTAGTATACAGGGAAAGGTCAAGTGGCCTGAGCTGTCAGGAAGTTAAGAAGGGGAATTGGGAGTATCTGAAGGAGGGTAGTAGGAGGCCTAGGTCAAGTTATATCTGCAAAGTGTTCTTTAAACACAAAGGTTTTTAAGAACTTCCGGAAGGTTGCGAGGTCAGGAGAGATGTGAAAGTTCTGTGGGAGTGAATTCCAGATGCTGGGTACATACAGAGAAAAGGCGCGTGCGGGTTCTTGTGGTTAACTCTTAGGAAGGGCAAGCATGTTTTTTGCAGAGCTTCTTCTGGAGCGATTTTCCAGAGGTCTTTGCAGGAGATTCTGAATGTATTGCAGACTGAAGCTGTATAGGTGATTACAAGGGACTTGTATGTGATTCTGTATAGAAAAGGTAGCCAGTGTAGATCTTTCAGTATTGGGGTAATACGGCTAGATCTAGGTGTGCTTGCAAGTATCCGAGCAATGGCATGTAGAGCAAGTTGTAGGGGTTTGAGAGAGTTTTTGGGTAGTCCTTGTAGGATGGCATTGCAAAACTCGAAGTTCAGGAATATCAAGGCTTGAAAAGACTGTTCTGAAGTCGTGTGGTTGGAGGAGTGGTTGAAGGTGCTGAGTGATTCTGATTTTATTGTAGATAGCTTGCCTTACTTTTCTAATATGCAATTGGAGTGAGAGAGGGTGATAAAGAATAACAGCTAGATAGTGTATTTCTGTTTTCACAGATGAGTTAGCATTGTTGACTGTGATTGCTGATGGTGGGGGGAAGGCCTGATCTCTGGTTATGAAGAGAACATCGGGTTTTTTTGTGGTTGATGGTAAGGTTGTGATCCGACAGCCAATGGGCAATGGCATTAAAGCAATTGGTAATAGTGGTGAAGGTTGTTTATACTATGGAGAATGGTGCGTAGATCATAATGTCATCTATGTAAAGTTGATAGAAGACATTATGGTTTCGGATGATGTGACATATTAGTTGTAGATATATATATTGAACAGTAAAGCAGATAGGGCGGAGCCTTGGGGGATTCCTTTTTTTTGAGAATAAGGTAGGGATGTGTTGGGTCCAAACTGTACATTTTGTAGACTACCTGTCAGGAATGAACAGAACCAGCTGAGTGCAGTCCCTTGTATACCAATGCTATGGAGCTGTTGTAGGAGGACAACATGGCAGATTGTGTTGAAAGCAGCTGCTATGTCTAGAAATATCAGGACAAAGCCCTACTTAGAGTTTTCGATGCTTTTTGAGTTTGTTGATGAGGGAGATTAGAACAGTTGTAACACCGTGGCAGGGTTGGAACCCATATCGATAAATGTCCAGAGGCGCTGAGGTGTCAATGTGTTCTTGAAGTTGATGAAGGGCTATTTTTTCCAGTATTTTTGTTAGGACACGTAAGCTTGAGATTGGTCATAGGAGTTTGGATCGCTAGGTTCCAGTTTGGTATTCTTTAAGATTGGGCAGATAGAAGCGGTTTTTAGGCTGGTGGGAACTGTCCCTTGGGAGAGTGAGATGTGTACCCACTTGGATAATAAGTGGGCTAGCTCTGACTTTGAGATTTTTATCCAACTCACTGGACAGGGGTCAAGTGGAGAAGTGGTTTTGTTGAGGCTTCTGATAATTCTTTCCAGTTGCTTAGTGGATATTGAGTTAAATGAGTGGAGGGGGGTGCCAGAATGGTCTGTACTTGTGGGTATGGGTCAAGCATATGTGACATTGTGTAATTTGGACTGAAAATGATTAGCAAAGTCCTGTGAGGATGGAGCTGTAGCTGATAAAGCTTGTTTGTTTTCTTTCATTAATGATTTGGTGATCTCAAAGAGTGCCTGGGTTTGTTGAATGATTTCATTATGGATTTAGTGTGAAACTCTCTTTTAGCTTCATTTGTTTTGATATGGTTGTCATGAAGGGTATCGAGGTAGTCATTTTTGGCTTGTTCCTCATGGGTGTCCCTCCATTTTTGGGTGTCCCTCCATTTTTGCTCGAGCTTTCCAAGGTCACATTTGAGGTTTTTCAGGATAGGAATGTACCAGGTAGCTTTGTGATGGTGGTGGAGGTTGCTTGATTTGGTGGAAGGTGCAGTGGCGTTTTTATAAATAGCAGCTTGCCAGTTATTGATGATGAGGTCTAAATCATCGGTGTCCATATCCATTAGAGGGATGTCTTCCTCTAGAAATGTGTTTTTGTCAAAATGTTTCTTGAAGCAACAGTGGGCCCTGTTTGGTTGATCTGTGGGGGCAGGGGATCTATTGTTTTAGCATGCATTGTTGCTAATGCATTTAGATTGTCCAGCTGTCTTTCCCTCTATTCTTGCTCACAGATCACACTATATGGCTTATTGGTGGGCTATGTTTCTTGGGGGGGGGGGGGGAGGAGTAATTGTGTGTGTTTGTGAGGAGTGTATGGAGGACGTGTGTTGGCAAGAATGAGTGTGGTTGTTCTCTTTTTTCTGTTTACTTGGGCCACTGGGATTCAATTATTATGCAGTGATAAAATGGACACTGATAAATGTTGTAATGTAGTATTATGTAATGTTAAAGATGTTAATCAAGCAATTAAGTGTAAACAACTTCTGATGTATTTGAAACAATTTAAACCTGGATAGTGTTTCTTCAAGAAATACATCTGGACACAGTAGAGAGTGGTAAATTGAAAAGGTAATGGGTCCAGGAATATATTTTCCCCAGCATTTTATAAACAAAATGGGGTGGCTAATCTGTTTTGTAAGAACATAGGTGCTCAAATTCTATTGTTCTCTAGGGATTCGCATAGGAGATGGGTAATGGCTAAGGTACTGATAGAGAATCAGGAAATATGGTTAATGTTTATGGTCAGAATTTAGATATGCCTGAATTCTGTGATGAGCTTTCTAAAGAGGTGACTACCCTAGGAATTCTATCCAATATAATAGGTGGAGACTATAACCTACCATTGGACTACCTTTTAGATCGTAAATCCGATTGTAAGTCTTATTTATCCAAAGCTCATGGGGCATTGCTTTCTATGATTCAAATTCATGGACCAGTGGATCCATAGCGGCTGGTACATCTAGCTGACAGAGATTATACCTTTTTTTCTCATGCTCATAATGCTTATGGTTGAATTGATTACTTCTTGGTATCATATGAGTTCTTTGAGGAGTGGAGGAGTGGCCTAATGGTTGGGGCAAGGTACTTCAGGCCAGAAGGTTGGGGGTTCAAATCCCACTAGAGGACAGCAACTTTGGGCCGGAAGGACTGGAGTTTCTAGTCCCACAGGTGCTCCTTGTGGTCTTGGGCAAGCCACTTAACCCTCCATAGCCCATGTTCCCTGTAAAATAGTTATCTCCAAGTTATAATGCCCTGTTCAATGTAATTTCAATTTGTTCAATGTAAACTGCACTGATGCAGAATAGCGCGATATATAACAGAATGTAAATAAAATAAATAAATAAATTGTACAGATTGGTCTAGAGCCCATTATGTTATCTGAACACACTTTCATCACACTAAAGCTGTATTTAGAATCTCACTGTCTGATAAGGTCAAAATTGCAGTTTAATTCTCAACTACTGCAGGATCCTGAGTTCACAGATTATATTAACCCTGGGAGTACCAGTGGGGTCAAAAGTGACCCCATTGCAAGTTTCACAACGCGTATCTCGGAAACTAGTTGTTCAAGAATGCAATCTTTTTATGACTTTTCACATGTCAATATTCTCTTTATATTGCACCATGAGAGGAATAATTTTCATCCGCTAGGTGACGCTGATGATGAATTGCAGCACAGAGTACAAGTGGGGTCATTTTTGACCCCAGTTACTTACGTCCGGTATGGATCGTGATACAATTTGCAGTTTTGTGAATTTTTTGATCTGACAAAGGTATTTATCATTAATTATGTATCATTTATTTTTTGTACTCTTATTTTATGAAAATGACACATTTTATGCAATTGATATCATACGTTCTCTCATTATTTCCAATGAAATCTAAAGGCTTTCAGCTCGTTCATTACGATTATTGTACACCTATAGTAAAACTGCTTTGCGTTTTATTCAACTTTATCTTTGTTTGTTTATTTATTTTAGGTTATTGTTTATGATCTCAAAACGAAAGTATTCAGCTGCCCAAGTAAGAGAAATATTGCAACAAGATGCTGACAGTGACGGCTCTGAGTCGTCTGATGATGCAGCATATTCAGCAAGCGAAGAAGCATATCAGCCAAGTTTGGGCGATAAATATGATGATGACAGTCATGATTCAGATGGCGACAGCAGTTGGTCGCCAAGTGAATGTGAGACTGATGTTGAGCCGGTAACATCGCCTGCAGCAAAGAGTCAAGTTACAGGTCGAGGCAAAGGTTGAGGCTGTGCTGGACAGGGAAGAAGGCAGGAGTCCTCAGTGTCAGTATCATCTGTGAGGAATCTTAGTTGTGGTCGTAGAGGAGCTAAGAGGTCATCAACTATAAGCACAAATGTTGCCATTAAAGCCTATGTATCTAAGGATGCCACATCATGGAACAGGAAACCTATAAAGCAAGCTGCTGGAAGATACGCCAGAGCTAATGTCATGCCCGTACAATAAGGTCCTACAAGGTATGCTGTATGAAATGTTGATGGCCCTCTCGCAGCATTCCACTTGTTCATGAGGAAGAACTTATTGAATGAAATGATGTGGATGAGCAAACAAGAAGACACATTTATGACGACACCTGGAAAGATTTGACAGACGGTGAATTCCAATTTTCTGATCCTCTCAGGTGTGTATAAGTCACAAAATGAATACATAGTTCAGTTGTGGAACCCTGAAGATGGTTGTTCTGTTTTCAGCAAAAATATGGCCCATAACCGTTTTCAGCAAATTTCTTGTGCTCTCAGATTTGATGATGCAACCAAAAGACGTGAACAACGAGGCGTGGATAAGCTTGCTCCAGTCAGACACATTTTTGATACCTGGGAAGCAACTCTAAGTGACGCTTTTGTTCCTGGTGAAAATGGTGTGCTCTCCCAGGAGGGATTGAGCGAGCCTTGTCCTGACGCCTCCAGCCCAATTGGGGCTCTCCACCCGGACGCCCCAGCCCAATCGGGGCTCGCCACCAGGATGCCTCCAGCCCAATCGGGGCTTGCCACCCGGACGCCTCCAGCCCAATCGGGGTTTGCCACCCTGACGCCTTCAGCCCAATCGGGGCTTGCCACCCGGACACCTTCAGCCTCTCGCCTGCCCAATCGGGGCTCTCCACCTAATTTAAAAGCAGGACAGCAGCTAAAATCAGCCCTTTCCCTGACGTGTGCTCTCCCAGGAGGGATTGAGCCAGCCTTGTCCTGATGCCTCCAGCCCAATCGGGGCTCTCCACCTGGACACCTTCAGCCCAATCGGGGCTCGCCACCCGGATGCCTCCAGCCCAATCGGGGCTCACCACCCGGACGCCTCCAGCCCAATCGGGGCTTGCCACCCGGACGCCTCCAGCCTCTTGACTGCCCAATCGGGGCTCTCCACCTAATTTAAAAGCAGGACACCAGCAAGCACACCCGCACCTTAGGAGGTGGCCATGTGCTCTCCAGGATCCGTTAAACAGCCGAGAACAAACTGAAAGCCAGGACTCAAACCAGGATGTAAAATGCAGGCCATTACCCCGACGAAGGCAGGGCCAAAACAATTACAAAGCAAAACAGACCATCCTAGAAGTCTATCAGGATCAACACAAAGAACACTGAACAATGAAAACAGACAACGGTCAGCAAAGCAGAACCACTTGAAGCCAGAAAAGCAACGACAGCAGCAACACAGGTAATCCAACATGGTCGCTACACATTACCTACCTCTACTACTCTTGACCACCCATCTTATCCCACAACTCACAAGCACTCCAATCAACACCCCCAATGCCTTTTGGTTCCTCCCACAAACAATAATAACATACAAACACTACCAAGAGCAAAAGCAGGACCTCAATACAGGACAAACAACGAAACCCGGCAAACAAGGAAAGAAGAAGCACAGCACCCCCACTCACACCCACATAAACACCAACCGATCCACAAACATCTCCATAGAGCTTATCAACGCCAGGTCAGTACGAAACAAAACAAATACCATCTCTGACCACATAAAAGACCAGCAAACAGACATCCTGTGCATCACCGAGACATGGCTATCACCCACCGACAATGTGCTACTCAACCAACTAGTCCCTGACACCCACACAGCATTCAACTGCCCTCGCACTCAAAAAAGAGGAGGAAGGGTCCTCATCATAGCAAGGACCAGCCTAAAGCTAAAAAGTAAAATCTCAGCTAATACAAACCACTGCAACACAATCATCATTGAAAACTCGAACCTAGCCATATGCCTTACCTACAGAGTGCCAGACACACCATAAGATGAACTTTCAACAATCCTAGAGGCAATATGCGCAGTCAACAACCTATACAAACAACTCATAATACTTGGAGACTTCAATCTCAGATCTACTAGTAGAAAAGAGGCAGAAGCCTTTCTATGAGCTCTGGACTCCCTCCAAATCACCCAACTCATCAACACCCCCACCCACAACCTTGGACACACCCCCGACCTAATCTTTGCTCCAAACAACTTAAAGGAAGGAAGCCTCATCTCAGGGCCATACATCACACCGGTACCCTGGTCAGACCACCACCTAATAAAGATTAAACTACAAGTAACAGACTCAAAAAGGCAAAACAACGACCCACCCCCAACCAGGAGATTCAAAAGCTTCAACAAGGAACAGTTCACACAAGACACGCAACTACTCCTCAATGCCAAAACAATGGACATAGATGAGCAAATCTCCAAATGGAACAACATCATTCCATCTGCCGCCAGACCACCCATCCGCAGAACACAACAATCATACAGCACAAAACCCTGCTCCACTCCATGGTACTCCAAGGATATACGAATGGCAAAGAGAGCACTAAGACGACTTGAACGCCGATGGAGATGCAACAAATCAACATCCCTACAGGAACAATACCAGACAAAACAAAAGGAATATAACAACCTCATCAACCAGCAGAAGAAAGAATACCATACTAACCTTATCACGAAGTCCACTAACAAACCCCGTGAACTCTACGAAATCGTAAAGAGCCTCACCAAGGAACCCTCCAACAAAAATGAACAAGAAATAGACCCACAGATCTTTGCTGACCACCTCAAGAACAAATTCACTGCAACACCCAAGAACAACAGCGCGTCAGTGAAATACAAGACATCCGAACCTGACCGGAGCTGAGGCACATTCGACATCCCATTGAATGAACAACTCTCCAAGATCATCACTGACCTCAACACCAGCACCGCCCCTAGCCTGGATCAAAGCAATGAAAAAGGAACTAACACCAGTCGTATGGAAAATAGTAGATAACTCCCTCTCCAAGGGAACAATGCCAAACTCCCTGAAGCTAGCCACAATACGTCCAATCCCCAAGAAAACCACCCTGGCTAAAACTGACCCAGCCGCCTACAGACCCATATCAAGCTTATCATTCCTGTCCAAGATCATCGAGAAAACAGTCCAACACCAGCTCCAACAACACATCGACATCTACAATCCACTGGACCCCAATCAACACGGTTTTCGACCCAGACATGGGGTTGAAACCATACTGATCCAGCTGACAGCCTTTTGAGGACAATCGACAATACCAGAATGGGTGTCATCATGATATTCATAGATATCTCCTCAGCTTTCGACACTGTCTGCCACACAACCCTACTAAACAGACTACAGGAGGCAGGCCTACACAGTACTACTCTGAGCTGGTTTACATCTTACCTCACCACCAGACAACTACAAGACAAGTGTGGAACAAAGACCTCTCAACCGTTCAGAGCCACTCAAGGAGTCCCACAAGGCTCAGCTCTCTCCGCCCTGCTATTTAACATCTACGTACAACCCATATGCACCATCATCAAGGACCACAAGATTCAATACACCATATACGCAGATGACATAATGATATACACACCAATCAAACTGGACAACCCAGACTACTCCAACATAGCCAACTGCTTCCAACAAATGGCAACCTGGCTGCAAGAAAACAACCTATCAATAAATTACAACAAAACCGAAGCTCTATTCATCACAAGAAACTGGACATTCTCACCATCGGCCACCATCAACCTAAACAACACCATCATACCGGTAAGACAAGAAATAAAATACCTGGTAGTAACGCTCGACAAGGACCTCAACCTCCAGTCCCACATTTCAAAAATAACAAAGAGCGCTTACATCAAAATGAGGACAGTCAGAAGGCTCAAACCCATCCTCTCCCATGAACACTTCCGAACAGTCTGTCAAGCCATCATCACTCCAACCCTAGACTATTGTAATCACATCTACCAAGGACTACCTAAAAAGACAATAAAACCACTACAGCTAGCACAAAACACAGCCGCACGACTCACGACAGATCACACAATTCACGATCACATCACCCCCATACTGTACCACCTACACTGGCTCCCAATCAGCTCCAGAATCCAATTCAAAGTACTTCTACACATATTTAAAATAATACACAACCTATCAGCAGACAGCCTATGCCCTCTCATAAAAACCGATGACAATAGGAGACCAAGAAGAAAAGGAACCTCAGACACCATCAGAACACCAAAAGAATTTGCTAAAACAAGGCTGGCCACATCAAGGAGGGCACTCTCCCTGGCAGCACCCGCTATATGGAACTCTCTCCCAGACCACATAAGATCAACCAAGAACCTCAAGGACTTCAGAAAACTTCTTAAGACTGATCTATTTACAGTACATTTCAAGGACCTCACATAAATTTTCTACCTCAAGACATTACAGGATCACGATCCTACCCCCAAGACATTACAGAATCTCAATCCTAGCACGCCTCTCAAACAGCCCCATTTTGTATATATGTATATAGTTCATTATGTAAACAGTTCACCGATATAATCTAATGCACTGCCCCACACACTACACTTCTCAGTTCTCACACTGCATGCTAAAAACCACACTTTATTATTGATTTTGATTGATGTGCCACACCACCTTGATTTAACGATAAGGCGGTATACTAAATCCTTCTAAATAAATAAATAAATAAAAATGTTATCTTGGATGAGCAACTGCTTACATTTCGTGGCGTTGTTCCGTTCAGACAATATATTCCCAGCAAACCTGGGAAATATGGCATAAAGCTATGTATGTTGTGTGACAGTGCAATGTCATATGTCAAGTATATACAGGAAGGGAACTCGGACAAAACAGGGAGCAGAATCAGGGTGAAAGGGTTGTGCTGCAACTCACTGAAGGATTGATGCGATCTGGCAGAAATGTTACTGTTGACAATTTCTTCTGCAGTTTATCCCTGTCATGGAAATTGCTAGAAAAACAAATGACACTTTTGGGGACAATTTGAAAGAACAGAAAAGAATTGCCTCCAGAATTTGTAACAGCAAAGGGCCGAGAGGTATTCACTTCACTGTTTGCCTTTCGCAATGACACCACTCTGGTTTCCTATTGCCCGAAGAAAGGAAAAGTGGTTGTTCTTCTGAGCAGTTTGCATGATCAAGAAGAAGTCGATAACACACGTCCAGACAAAAAACAATGCATGATCTTGGACTATAATTCTAGTAAAGGTGGAGTAGATACGGCAGATCAAATGTTGCACACGTATACCACAAAACGAATGACAAGACGCTGGCCAGTGACAATCTTCTATAACATGTTGGGCATCATTGCTTTGAACGCCTTCATTGGATGTCACTAAATCCAGAATGGCAGTCCAAGTCAAAGCACAGACGTCGTCTATTCCTCTTGGAATTAGGAAAGCAGCTGCTTCAGAGTAATTGCAGCGAGACCTCTTCCAGCATTGAAGAAATCACTGATGCTGTTTGCAATGTCGGGATCCCAAAGAAAAGGGCAAGGTGTCACTGCTGTTCCAGAGAAAAAGTCAAGAAAAGCAACATAGTTTGCACCTCCTGCAAGCGCAATGTTTGCAAAGAACATTCAGAAATTGTCTGTGTCTCATGCAAATGTCTGTAGTACTTTACTGTGTTCATCAAGTGCATGCAAAAACTGCTTTCATGGCAACTCTTCTTCATGTAATTTTATGATAAAGCATTAAATTTCAAAACATTTAACCTTCATATAATAAATAATTAATTTGGAATAATATTTTGTCTGTTTAGTTTAAATTTTTCACGGTTAACAATTAAAATTTGTCGTGGGGTCATTTATGACCCCAACGGTATTCAGTGTGTGCAAAAAATCTCGGTAATTCCAGGGTTAAATGGGTGGGGCGAGTTATTTTTTCACTCAATAGACTTGTGGGTGGTTCACTGTCAGTTCTATGGGATGCACATTAAGCAGACCTTAGAGCATGGATCTTCAACCCAATCCTTGGGACACACCTAGCCAGTTAGATTTCATGATAACCACAATGAATATGCACGAAGAGATCTGTATACAGTGGTCTTGATCATAGTCCATCAGGCATCCTATACAGGTCTTCCCCTATATTTGTCTTCCCTTTTGTTACCATATCACCCATCTTGCCAACTCAGATCTTCTGAAACCTAACTATTAATAGTTCCCTCTTTTAGCTTAAATTTGAATGGGTTCATTCTGCTACTTTTTCCGTTAATGGTCCCACCCTTTGGAATTCTTTGCCCCTGTCCATTTGCTTTGAAAATTCCTATTTCAAGTTTAAAAAACATCTGAAAACACAGTTGCTTCGAAACTCATATGATTTGAATTGACCCTTCCCATTGTCTGCTGCCGGTTTAAACTATTGTTCTAGGCATCCCCCTCCCTCACCGTGGCTTATTGTTATCTTTGATTGTTGTTGGTATGTTTGTTCACCCATTATGTACCCTTCTGTTTTAATTTGGATTTTATTGTAAACCACTTAGATTCTTCCACAGTGTGACCAAAGCGGTATAACAAATAGCCTCATGCATATTCACTGTGGTCATCCTTAAAACTTGACTGGCTAAGTGTGTCCCGAGTGATGAGTTGAGAACTTCTACCTTAGAGGTATGCAAGGTTGGTGCAAGGATTGGCAGACTCCTCCAGCTTGATGCCCCTGCCCCCATTATCACCACTACTGCCCTTCTCCAGGGCCTGCAGTGGCAGCAATACCTCAGAAATCGCAAGGCTGCTCTTACCTTAATTTGTCAGCACTGACTTGCTGTTTCTGCCCTCTACCATCGGCCTCTTCTGCCCTCCTCCAACACAGACGTCTGGATTGCTTTGGGCATTTTGCAATTATCTAAAGAACAGGGAAGTGTTAATTTCCCAAATTTTTTAAATGATCGTGCTGTTTTTTTTATCCGTCAAGTCTTATGGTGGGGCCAGGAGACACAAGACTCATGCCCTAGGTGAGTTCAACTGGAAGAGGATTTGATATGGCCGCTTAAGCTGTGCTATGTGCCTGCACTGGATCTTAATTGATCAAATCTTGCTTGGTTGTTCATGCTATATTTATGTCATTTCAGAAACTGGCTAAGGCTGTGGAACCCTTGCGGTATGATACTCTTTCCGCGCCTTTATGGCTTAATAAGAATATTACAATATGGAATAATAAGCAGCCAAAGAAATTCTTTGTCTAAAATATATCCTGGTTCAGCGTCTTTTTTGAAACACTAATTACAGCTACTCTTATAATCACTGTTTTAAATATTTGCAACCATAATATGCAATTAAAGCATGGAAACGGATTGATTCCTTGACTGAATTCATTCCTGGTGTGATGCAGGTGTGTCAGACATTAAGGGAAGCCCCTCGCCCAGCCTCCTTTGTTTACTCTGGATTGCAGGATGTAAGTTAACCAGATGCACAGGGATACAAAAACTATGGCAGGAGTATCTAGGGATTTCCTTGGAAAGTCAAAATTAGGAGAAATTGTGTGCAATCACTGTTCAAGTGTTTGCTCCTATCCTCCAATCTTCATATTTTTGCTCCTCCTGGTCTTCATGGACTCTGGTGTCCAATACGAGGATAAGTATTATTTATTTATTTATTTATTTATATTTTCTTATATACCGCGCTATTCTGCATCAGTGCGGTTTACATTGAACATACTGAAATTACATTGAACAGGGCATTATAACTTGGAGATAACTATTTTACAGGGAACATGGTAGTCGCAAGTCCAACTTTTGTTGGAAATGCAAAACTGCACTGGGGACTTTGGAATATATGATTTACTCCTGACCCCTGCTATATTCATTCTGGCATGAAATGTTGAATGCTTTGTGGTGTTTGTTTTCTATCTCAAATGGAATGTCCTGTTCACTGATTATGCTAAAATCAGGAGGGTGCATAGTCTGAAAAAAATTTAGTGTAAATTATTAGATAATTTTCTTGCCTTGAGAATGAAAGTGGTTTTGACCAAATAGACAAAAACTTTAGACATCCAGTACTGGTAGAGCAGGCTATGAGGCAGCACGATTTTATTAGAGTCAGGTCTTGTCAGAGGAAGCTGATTCATTTTTTTGACTGGGTGACCAGAGAGTTGGACCAAAGAATAGTTCTAGATGTGATGTACTTAGATTTCAGCAAAGCCTTTGATACAATTCTGCACAGGTGATATAAATACATTGAGCTCCCTAGGGGTGGATCCTAAAGTGACCAACTGAGTTAGGAATTGGTTGAGTGTGAGATGACAAAGGATACTGATTAATGGAGTTCCTCTGAGGATAAGGAGATTACTTATCCTCAGTAGAGGAATGGAGGAGTGGTCTAATGGACTAGAACTTCTTGTTATATAGGGCAAGTCATTTAACCCTCCATTGCCTCAGGTATAAACTTAGATTGTAAGACTTCCAGGGTCAGGAAAATACCTACAGTACCTGAATGTAATTTGCCTTGAACTAAATGAATTCTATTATTGCAAGGATCAGTCCTCGATCTGTTGTTTGTTTGTTTTTTACATTTTTGTAAATGATATTGCTGAAGGGCTGTCAGGTAAAGTTTGCCTCTTTATGGAAGATACCAAAATCTGTAATAGGTTAGACAACCAGGAAGGTGTTAATAACATGAGAAGGGATCTAGCAAATAGTTGAGACTGTTTGGAATAGTTGAAAATTTGGCAGATGAGATTTAATGCTAAAGAAAAGCAGGGCCAGGCATTTGGGCTGCAAAAATTCAAGGGAACAATATAGTATAAGGGGTGAAGTACTCCGGTCCATGAAAGAAGAGAGGGACCTAGGGGTGATTATTTTTTATGATCTCAAGGTGGCAAAACAGGTAGAAAAGGTGATAGTAAAAGCCTGAAGGATGCTTGAGCGCATAGGGAGAGGAATGGCCAGATAGAAGAAGAAGGTGATAGTGCCTCTGTAGAAGTCCCCGATGAGACCTCATTTAGAGTAGTGTGTGTGCAATTCTGGAGCCCACATCTTCAAAAGAATATAAACAGGATGGAGTCAACGCTGAAGGCAGCTACTAAAATGCTCAGTGGTCTATATTATAGAGCATATGGGACAGACTTAAAGATCTCAATATGCATACTTTGGAGGAAATGTGGAAGGAGAGAGATATGATAGAGATGTTTAAATACCTCCCAGGTGACCAAAGAGTCAAGTTTTAAAATCCTTGCGGCCTTGGGCAAGTCACTTAACTCTCCATTGCCCCAGTTACAAACTTAGATTGTGAGCCACCCTTGGACAGGGAAATGCATTGTGTACCTGATGTAACTCACCTTGAACTATTACTGGAAAAAATGTGAACTAAAGACTAAAAGGGGAATTTTAGAAGGGACATCCAAGTGCAATCTAGGACATCTAAGCCAGAATGTCGGAAAAGAAAGCAGGCATGTCCAGGGACAGACACGATTTCTCAAACATTTGTGCCTGATATGGAGAGGACGAGTAGCCTAATGGTTTGAGCACTGGCTTGAGAACCAAAAGACCAGGGTTGGATTCACACTAGCACTCCTTATGGCCTTGAGCAAGTTGCTTAATCCTCCATTGGCTAAGAAAGATCCAAGTTATCAACATCCCTGTTTAAAGTATATTACGAAATTGAAAGTTACAATGTAAACTGGTTTGAGTGAAATGATAAAGCAGTATAAAAAAACCTGTTAAAGAAATACGGACCTCTGTGGGAGCCTCTGCACAACATCCTTAGAACTGGATGTCAAGGATGGCCTAATGGTTAGTGTGCTAGGAACAGAGCAGCCAGAGTTCAAATCCCACTGCAACTCTTGCTAACATTGTGCTGCGTACTGGGGATGATGGGGCGCCTTCTTCTCTACACCCACTGGATGTGTTTTAGCCAAAACAAGCAATTTTCAGGTGTCTGGAGCAGGTCTAAACTTAAGACATGATGCTGGGCATCCATTGGCATTTCTGGAATCAATGGGAAACATCCAGGTTCCTGGGAACGCTGTGATCATGCCACTTCCATGCCCCCTTTCAGATTTGAACGTCCTCACACTGGGGATGTCCTCAGAGTTGCTTTAAAATGACTCTGGGGAAGTCTCTGTGCTTTGGATGTCTCTATGCTCATTTTCGGATAATCAAAATACGAAAAGGGCTTCTAAAATGACCACCCCTAAATAAATAACTACAAATAAATAAATAGCACTGCTGAATATTGGCATAAATTGAAATGTCTTGTTTGGATGTTTCAATTTATGTCCCAGATGTCCTGGTGAAAATTGGTCTAGATATGTATATGTATATGTATATCTATCTATTTACCTATCTATAAGTGTATACCTATATGGTTTTTTTTATTTTATCATATCACAAAAGTAAATTAATGTAAGTCAGATAATATACCTTTCTCTGTTTTCTTTGGCAAGTGCTATTTAACTTCTAATTGAATTTCAGTTCTTAAGTCCGCTAGTTATTGGACTAAACAGTTTTTTAATCTCAGCACAGTAGGCAGATGAATGACTGTATGAGGAAAATGCTTTATATGTTTTGCTTGTAATTCTTACCTGATTTATTTTTCACTGCTCAGTTCTGCTGGTAAATGATTATTGAGGTTCCCTCTGGGTCTGTTTTGACACATGCGCTGAAAACTTAAGTGCAGTTTAGTTTATCACCTTACGTCTTGAACATTAGCTACAAAGCATGAATATGGGAAGTAGGTGTGTGCAGCCAAAACATTTTGTTTGTTTTATTTTGTTTTTTATTGCATTTAGAAGGTCATTTACTAACAGCATTCACTAATGCCATTCACATATGATATTTATAGCACAGCCCATGGCATAAAATATATCTTGCAGTAAACATGGAGGCAAATTGTAGATGGTACATGGAGATCAGCAATGAAACATCAAGATCTGGACATAAACAATTCTACCAGTTGTAAAATAGGTATAAAGACATTCAGGAATGCACATGTATTTGCCAAAATATATAGAGCTGGAGGAGCCATTTAAAAACATCTACATGTGGAAAAATTAGTGTAGGAAACTCAGGGAACGAGTCCGATCTCTGGAGGCTAGAGCAGCAGACTTGGAGGACATAGAGAAGTGCATAGATGAGACCTACAGGGACGTAGTACTGAAGTCCCACCTCCAGGCTGACAGCTCCCCTGTTGCCATGGAGGAGAGAGGTCACGTGACAGGACAGCATCACCCTGGTGTGGCAGGAAGTGATCCTGTAGCTAGGATCTGTCCTCCAGGGGATGTAAAACCCTTTGGCACCAAGGAGGTTTCTCCAGGGCCATGTACCCATGAGGGAAGGGTTAGAACAGCCATTAAAGTTGGTGGTTCGATCATTAGGCATATAGATACCTGGATGGCTGGTGGACCTGAGGATTGCCTGATAACATGGCTGCCTGGTGCAAAGGTAGCGGACCTCACGTGCCACCTAGACATGGTTTTAGATAGCACTGGGGAGGAGTATACTGCCTTGGTACATGTTGGTACCAATGACATAGGAAAGTGTGGGAGGGAGGTTCTGGAGGAAAAATGTAGACTTTTAGGTAGGAAGCTGAAATCCAGAACTCCCAGGGTAGCATTCTCAGAAATGTTTCCCATTCCAAGTGCTGGACCAAAAAGCAGACAGATCTCCAGAGTCTCAATGCATGGATGAGACAATGGTGCATGGAAGAGAGCTTTGGATTTGTTAGGCAACATTTTGGGGAAAGGAGGGGCATTTCCAAATGGATGGGCTCCATCTTAACCAGGATGGATGCAGGTTGCTGGCATTAACCTTTAAAAAGGAGACACAGCAGTTTTTAAACTAAATAATAGGGGAAAGCCCAAGAGCACATGATTCGGAAGGATGTATCCTAGAGGGATACTAGCAAAAGACTAAAGATAGGACATATTGGAAGAGAGATTCCAATAAAGACAAAAGTAAAACAAATGCCCTTAAGTACAGAGCAGGCAGATTTTAATGATTCCAAATTACCCATTGACTGCCGATAACCAGATTAATATGAATAAAACACAATCTCTAAAATGCTTGTATGCAAATGCTAGAAGTCTAAAAAATAAGATGGAAGAGTTAGAACATATAGCACTAAATGAGAAGTTAGATATGATTGGTATCTCAGAGACCTGGAGGAAGGAGTGCAATCAATGGGAACCTGTGATATCTGGGTACAAATTAAATTGCAATGATAGAGTAAATCAAATTGGCGGAGGGGTTGCACTCTATATTGCACACAGGATTACATTTTTGCAGGAAACAAAATACACTGTAGAATCTCTATGGATTGAAATTTCTTGTAAAAAAGGGGAAGGCTATGACAGTGGGGGTGTACTATCGACTGCCTGACCAGAACAAACAAATGGATGATGAAATGCTCAAAGAAAGCTAACAGTAATAATAATGGGTGATTTCAATTACCCTGGCATCGACTGGGTCAATGTCCTGGCAGGAAATGCTAGGGAGATACAATTTCTAGATGAAATAAATGACTGCTTCTGGAAGCAGATGGTTCATGAACCAACAAGAGTTAGAAGTCATTTTGGACCTAATCCTTAGTGCATCACAAGATCCAGTGCAAGAGATAACGGTGTTGGGACCACTTGGCAATAGTGATCAGAGCATGATTGTGTTTGATTTAATAAATGAAGGAAGAATAGCAAGAAAATCCACAGTATTGCCTTTTAACTTTCAAAAGGGAGACTATGATAAAATGAGGAAAATAGTAAAAGAAAAAACTAAAAAGAGCATCTGCAAAGGTTAAAGATTTTCATTAAGCATGGGTGTTGTTTAAAAAAACTATCTTGGAAGCCCAGGCCAGCCATATTCCATGCTTTAGAAAAGAGGAAGGAAGTCCAAAAAACTGCCAGCATGGTTTAAAGATGAGGCCAGAGGATGTTGTAGCCAAAAAAGCATCTTTCAGGAAATTGAAAAATGAGCCAAATGACAAAAACTGGAAAAACATAAGCACTGGCTAGTTAGATTTAAAACATTAATAAGGCAGGCAAAGAGTGAATTTGAAAAAAAACTTGCCATGGAAGCAGAAATGCATAATAAATGCTTTTTCAAATACATTAGTAGCAAAAAACCTGTGAGAGAGTCATTTGGACCATAAGATGGTAGATGGGTAAAAGGAGTACTAAGAAGGGAAAAGGCCATAGCAAAGTAACTAATTGAATTCTTTGCTTCAGTCTTTACTGAAGAATGACTGAAATGGTACTTAAAGGTGATGCATTGGAAGAATTGAAAGAAATATCAATAACCGGGAAGATATATTAAAGCTATTTGATAAAGAGTAGCAAATCATCTGGACCAGATGGTATACATCTGAGGGTGTTAAAAGAATTTAAATGTGAGATTGCAGATCTACCATTAGTAATCTGTGCACTATCACTAAAATTATCTGTAATATCTGAAGATTGGCAAATGGCCAATGTAACGCCAATTTTTAAAAAGGGTTCTAGGGGTGATCCAGGAAACTTCAGACAGGTGAGCCGACATTAGTACCTCAAACCAATCAAACCTAATTCAGTGAATAAAATTCAAACTCTAAAAATGATTCACCATAAACAAACACCTCAAAAACTAACAAATCCTCAAAATTGTAAATCTTTTTGTCGTAGCGTGCCGAGGGAGGGTTGGGATTGACAACCCAACCCCCACCAGATGGCAAACTTCTTTTATTCTTTTACTTATAAAATTTTCCCCTTCAAATAGATAAACATCACTTATCTGAACAAGTCCCGAATTCAATATGTTGAAATACACCGTTGCCAGAATATATATTCTTCTCGGGACTTGTTCAGATAAGTGATGTTTATCTATTTGAAGGGGAAACTTTCATAAGTAAAAGAATAAAAGAAGTTTGCTGTCTGGAGGGGGTTGGGTTGTCAATCCCAACCCTCCCTCGGCACGCTACGACAAAAAGATTTACAATTTTGAGGATTTGTTAGTTTTTGAGGGGTTTGTTTACGGTGACATTAGCACCTGGCAAAATAGTAGAAATCATTATAAAGAACAAAATTACTGAACATGTACTGTAAATTGTCATGGTTTAATAGGAGAAAGTCAACATGGATTTAGCAAGGGAAGGTCTTGTCTTACTAATCTGTTATATTTTTTTGAAGGTATGAATAAACTGGTAGACAAAGGTGAGCTGGTCAATATAGTGAATCTGGATTTTCAGAAAGCCTTTGACAAGGTCCCTCATGAGAGACTCTTGGCAAAATTAAAAAGTCATTGCAGAGGAGGCAGTGTACTATTGTGGATCAGAAACTGGTTACAAGAAAACAGAGGGTAGGGCTAAATGACCAATTTACCCAGTGGAGAAAGGTGAATAGTGGAGTTCCCCAGGGATCTGTGCTGTGTCTGCTGCTTTTTAACATATTCATAAATTATCTGGAAATGGGAATAATGAGTGAGGTAATCAAATTTGCAGATGACACAAAATTATTCAAAGTTGCTAAAACTCAATGATTGTGAAAAATTAGAAGAGGACCTAGTGTCACCACCAGGTGGGCAGGCTGCCGTCTAGGGGTAGCAGGTCTGTGTCTGATGGTGGTTATGAAGAACAATTAGTTGTAGACATGAATGGTAAAGGTAAATTAGGATTTATTTCCCCTCCCGGGGTCGGATTCTTCAAATGTACAACACATAAACTTAAGACAAATAAGCCATACTTTCTGGCATGTTATAAAGGAAAACAGGAAAGCTTCTTCTTGCTTCTTAATTAAATGATAAATGAGAATCTTAGGAATACTCAGCATACAGTTCCTCTATAGACAAACAGGCACACTTGACCTTCAGTGTTAACCTTAAGCACTATACAGCTTCTGTCTAACATAAAGAGGTAATTCTGTCAGAAATTGTTAATGTACAGTCCATTGGATCATCCAAAGAGCATTCACTGGGACAATCAATGACCATGGGTTCCTGCAAGGTTTCAGAAGGACCTGTGTTTTCCTTGCCACAGAATGTTTGTAAGTTCCCTTGCAATGTCTCGTTACAGAGCCTATCTGACCAGCTCCCTCTAGGGCTGGAATAGCTGTTACCATATTCCTCTGAGTCTGGGAAAGAAGGAAGCCACCATTCAGGGTTTCCAGAATCCAACTTCTTATAAGAGTTTCTAACTCTAGAATATCTGTTGGTTCTACCTTCAGGCTTTGGCACAGAATAAAAGAATTCTCCTCCCTTATCAGCACAGGGTTTAGCTCTGCGTGTCTTTCTCTGAGGCTTGGGAGTTTCAAACACTTCCTCTTCTGATATGCAAGTGTCTTCAATAGAATACCTCTCTCTTTCAGGGGCTTGGAACTGCTCTCTCACTAGCTCTCTGGGTAAATCCCTCGGTTGGTTTTTACAGCACTGCTCCCCCCTTGGATTTCTCCCACGAGGCTTCTCAGCATTAACCCTCCAGGTATTTCTACTGCCCGTAAACTTTCTTAACTCTATTTCAGAATCACTCTCAGGTTTACAGCTTTCATATACATACTGTTTCACTTTCTCAGGCTTCCATTCATTCTGGGTGGAACGTTGCCTCTGAGTTTCAAACTGCGTCACATCAGATGAACACTCACAGCTGTTCTCTGACTCCACGGCTCCTAACTGCTTTCTCCTGAGGTGTTCTGGGCATCTTGTGGATTGAACTCTTCCTGGTTCCTGAACTTCTCCTAGTTCCTGTTCCTGTTCTCGTCCCAGTTCTGGTTCTGGATCTGAATCTGTAATTCCTGCGTGACTCTTATAGTAGCTATTAGCCCTTCCTCTATTCAGGTGCAAGCTATTAGGAACTGGGGATTGTTTGTCAGCTGGGCGTGTTTGCAAACCTCGTGGCTGGGTTTGTTTATGTTGCCCCTGAGAACTACTGCTCATTTTGCTTGCCTGCCTGTCAGCTTCCAAGCTAGAATTCACAGAATCCTGTGTTTTTAAGGCAGAGAATGGATCTTCCTCATTACACTAGATAAATTGGAAGAATGGATGTTCAAATGGCAGATGAAATTTAATGTGGACAAGTGAAAGATATGCACCTAGGAAAGAACAACCCAAGCCGTGGTTACACTATGCAAGGTTCCACATTAGGAACCATCACCCAGGAAATAGATTTAGGCGTCATCGTGGATAATACATTGAAATCCTCTGTCCAGTGTGCTATGGTGGCCAAGAAGGCAAATAGAATGCTAGGTATCAAAAGGAAAGGAATGGAAAATAAGACAAAGGATATTATAATGCCTCTTTATCGTTCCATGGTCCAACCACACCTTGTACATTGTGTGCAATTCTGGTCTATGTATCTCAAAAAGAATATAGTGGGATTTGAAAAGGTACAGAGAAGAGCCACCAAAAGGGTAAAAGGAATGGAAGGATACCCCTATGAGGAGAGGCTTAAAAGGTTAGGGCTCTTCAAATTGGAAAAGAGATGGCTGAGGGAAGATATGATAGAGGTGTATAAATTAATGAATGGAGTGGAACGGGTAAACTTAGATTGATTGTTTACACCATCAAAAAGTAGAAAGACTAGGGGACATGCAATGAAGCTACAGTGTAACCCGTTTAAGACTACTAAGTGAAAATATATTTTTTACTCAACACGTAATCAAACTCTGGAATTCATTACCGGAGGATGTAGTAAAAGCTGCTAATGTAGCTATGTTCTTGTGGCCTGGATTGTCCACTGTTAGAAACAGAATACTGGACTTGATGGACCTTGTTCTGACTCAGTATGACATTTCTTATGTTCTTATGTTCTTATCTTGGCAACTTCTAGATGTAAGTAGCAACATTATAACTGTATGTTGGCCTTTTTTGCAAAACTATATGTATGTAGTTGTTAAGTGCCATCGAATTGATGTCAACTCATGGCAATCCTGTGGATAGTTGTCCTAAACTGTGTTCGATCTCCAGTTAGATAGCTAGGTGTTGATAGAGTATCATCCATAGCTGTTGTTATGATATCGATCTATCACATTGCCAGTCTTCCTCTTTTGCATCAACCTTGCCAAGCATGTTGTCTTTCTTTAATGAGCTTTCTCTTCACATGATGTGTCCAAAATATGAAGGTTGAAGTCTTGTTATTTGAGTTTCCAAGGAAAGCTTAGGTTTGTTCTTCTCCAGTACTGATTGATTTGTTCTTTGGGCAGTCCATGGTACAAGCAGTATTCTTTGTCAGTACTATAAATCAAAGGTATTGATGTTCTTCTCTACTATTCAACTTTTGTATTTGTATGACATTATTGAAAATACTATAAGCCTGATGCAGCCTCGCAAGTCATCTGGGTCTGATTCCCTCTCCAGCTCTCCCTGCACTTCCTGAGTAGCAGGACGGGGAGAGCCAGCGGGGGGAGGGAGGAAGTGGGATCAGGGTGGAGCAGGGGTGGGCCAGCCTGGCAAGACATACATGGCCAATTCAGGTCACGGCCCTGTATGCCCTGCCGGGTCAAATGGTACATGCTGCTTATTCTACCTCAAAGGTGGAATAAGCAGCACCGACCCAGACATTGGACATGGCAATCCCCACCCCAGGGCTGGAGCCAGGTGCAAGGGGTCCCAGTTGCCCAATGCAAGCCCTGGCTGCCAGCTGAGGGTTGGGCAGTGGGGAAGAGGGGAGGCCAATCCGCAGCAGCTAAGAGAACCTGTGGGGAAGATGTGCCAGCAGGCAGGTAGGGGCATGCCAAGCCGACCTCGGTCCCAATTCTGTATACCACGGAATCATTTTGGTCCCGTGGTCCAGAATTGGGTCCTAATAGGCCTGTCCTGCAGGGGGACATCCAGACATGCCCCTTTCGGAATTGAACTCTATGGCTTGGACAAGTTGAATATGTGTATACATAAATTACCATTACTACTACTCTCTGCACTTGGAAATCTTATCTAGGCTCTTCATAGCCATTCTGCAAAGAGCAATGTGTCATCAGATTTCTTGGCTGCTTGTCATATCATTATTAATTATGGATTTATTTTATTTAGCTGCATTTATATCCCACTTTTCATCAGGTCAAAGCAGTTGGGGGATACATTTAACACGAGGGGATATGAGACACATACACTAATACTTACAGGGAACATGAGCAATGGAGGGTTAAGCGGCTTGCCCAAGACCACAAGGAGCACCTATGGGACTAGAAACCTCAGTCCTTCCGGCCCAAGGTTGCTGTCCTCTAGTGGGATTTGAACCACCGACCTTCTGGCCTGTGGTACCTTGCCCCAACCACTAGGCCACTCCTTCCTCCTTTGGATCCAACCAGGTTGAAGCTGTCTACTATTTTTTTTTCTTCTCCATCAAAGATGAAATAAATAAATAAATCATTAATTTTGCCTTCATGTTAAGGTGCAGGCCAATTTTAAGACTATTTTTCTTGATGTTGTTGACTAAGGTTACCAGATGTTCCTGATTTTTGAGGATTCTCCCAGATGTTGAGGTAGTGTCTTGACTTCATGGACTATAACCACCAGGTTTCAGTGGGGACAGAGGGAAAGGACTTTGCTTCTTCTGCATATCCTTCTAATGCAGTCTTCTCAATCCTGATAGAAGATGTAAAATTACTGTAACTTCTTTTCTGAAAAAAGAGGAGGAATTTTAGAAATATATAGGAATGGAGAATAAAACAAAGGATATTTTAATGCCTCTGTATCGTTCCATGCACTTGAATATTGTGTGCAATTCTAGTCACTATATCTTAAAAAAGATATGGCAGAATTAGAAAAGGTTCAGAGAAGAATGACAAAAATGGTAAAGAGGATGGAAGGATACCCCTATGAGGAGAGGTTTAAAAGGTTGGGACTCTTCAACTTGGAAAATAGATGCTGAGGAAAGATATGATAGAGGTCTTTAAATTAATGAACGGAGAGGAATGGTAAACATAGATCATTTGTTTATGCTATCAAAAAGTAGAAAGACTAGAGGACATGCAATGAAGCTACAATGTAACCCATTTAAGGCTAATAAGAGAAAATATTTCTTTACTCAATGCGTAATCAAACTCTGGAATTCATTACTGGACGATGTAGTAAAAGCTGTTAGTGTAGCTGGGTTTTAAAAAGGGTTGGACAAGTTCCTGGAGGAAAGGTCTATAAGCCGTTATTAAAGAGGACCCGGGAAATCCACTGCTTGCCCGGGATGAGCATTGTGTAACCTGTGTGCCTTTTTGGGAACCTGCCAGGTTCTTGTGGCCTGAATTGGCCACTGTTGGAAACAGGATACTGGGCTTGTTGGACCTACATCTGACCCAGTATGGCATGTCTTATTTTCTTATGTTTAAAATCTTTCGATATATTTTCAAGATCATACTTTGCTACATTGATGAGTTTCAGTTTTAGCTTGAGTGCATAGTAGCTGTATCACAGTCAGCTCCAGATTTTACCTTTGTTGATACTATTGAGCTTTTCCATTATTGACTTCCACAGGTATCATCAATTTGATTTTTTGTGCAAGCTGTTGGGAGACGTCCATGTGCACATTTGCTGCTTGTGCTGTTGGAAGAAGGTGCTCGCGATGAATAGATAGTTGGTCTTGCAGAATTGTTTTAGTCTTTCTCCAGCATCATTGCTTTGCCTTCTTCCTTGTTTCCAGCTTTAGGTTCCGGTTGCCCATGACTATCAGTATATCTTGTTTGCATATTCTGTCAATTTCAGTTTATCCTTAAGTTCTCCATAAAACTGATCACTTTCATTCTCTTCTGCATCTATTGTTGGCGCCTATACCTGAATGATAGTTGTATTGAAGGGAAATCCATATAGATGAATACAAAGGCTGCTAATTGAATACAGAGACCACAATCTTTATTTATTTCCAATTTGAAGGGGAATGTAATGGTGAATTAAGGAGAATGAAGGAGGCCGCAGGGCCCTGAACCTGGCCGGCCGGTTATAACCGGGCCGGCGGCGTGTGGCATCCACTTCGGGCTGCGGGGGCCAGAAGAATGCCGCAAGGCCGGGCGGCATTGTTTAAATTGATTGGCTCCCACGGTTGAGTGGCAGTGGCGGGAGCCAATCGGAGACGGCAAACAGGAGGGGGGGAAGTAAGAGACGGGGATGGGTTGCCGGGGCTCGCATTCGTGCATGCGGAGCCCGAGACAACGGACGTGCGCTGGTAGTGCTTAGTCTTGTTACTTTTCCCGTCTTCCTTTTTGTATTGCAGGCTTGGCGGAGGTTGTGGCTGGGACGACTGGTGCTCCGTGTGCTGAGGTTTTTGGGGTCACAGTTGGCGGTGGTGCATTGATCGCGCCGGTTCCGGAGCATTTCTTTTTCTTCTTGGACTCATGAGTTTGTTCGGGGTGCAGAGCGAGTGCCTAAGATGCCTGCCTGGGCTGGGAAAAGCAGGGGGAATAAAGGGAAAAAGAATGTGAGAGGTTCTCGGCGAGCTGCAGGTGGAACTTCACGGGGGGAGGGGAGTAGGAGGGGAAGTTGAGGGAATGGTGGAGCTTTTGCGGCCTCTGGGGGGGGTCTCTGTGGGAGAGGCTGTCAGGCCTGCGAGAGCTCGGGGATGGCGGGGTGCTGGTGTGGTTTCCTCCTCAGGGAACCGCGGGATGGCAAGTCCTAATGAGACTGCGGTAGCCGGGAATAGGGGGGTGGCGGTTGAGTCCCCGGCTGGGGTGATGCACCCCACGCATATGGCAGTGGGAGCGGGACAGGGGCCACAGTCTTGGTGGAATGGTGATGCTGCGGGGTACATGGGGGGTGCTCCATCCCCTTTTCTGGGACAGTTTGGTCAGGTTGGGGGCATTGATGGGATTGGCCAAAGGGGGTCACCTGCGGCCAGGGGGTCTGCGGCTTGGGACTTTTGGAGGAGCGGGGGGCAGGGAACCTCCAGGGCATATTGGTTGGGGCTTGGGCACCATCATGGTCAGGGGGCCCTCTTCCCCCTCCCCCTGTTTTCTCTTATGTTCCTTCACAGGCCATGATGGCGTGGCATCCACCGGGTGGACTTTCGGTGGGCAGTCCTGGAGCGGTGGCCGGAGTGGCGGGGACAGCTCTGATGGCGGCGGGGGTCGAGCGTGCTGAAGACCCTCAGAGCATCCGGGCCCCGGAGCTCTCTGCGGAGCAGCCGGCAGGTGCAACTGCTGTCAGCGATGCAGAGTTACACACAGGTGAGTTGTCGGTCGGGGGAGGAGAGGGCAGAGCTCAGATTGGGGGGTCGGGCATCGGCGTGGGGGGTAAGGCCCAGAGGAAGTGAAAGCATGCTTGTCGGAGGCATCATAGGGATGAATCATCATCCTCGTTTTCCAGTAGGTCATCGACAGACTCTTCGGGTGGGGATTCGATGGAACGGCCGCAAGTTCTCGTTATCCTGGGGGTGGAGGGGCGTGGGGCCGTTCCGATGCTTGCGTCCTTCTCTGAGCTGTGGAAGGGGGTTCTGCGGGCGCTGCGCAGGAAAATCCGGAAGAGAAAGTATATTGATATTTTCCGCTTGTTGGAAGGGAGGCGGCGGTTGGGCGAGAGCCGTAAGAAGAGGAAGGAGGATGAAAAGGCGGGGAGGATCAAGCGCGTTTCTCGTAATGTTGTGAATTGGACTAGGGCTTTTCTAAGATTGGCCAGCGTTTGGGGCCATGAGTATCCGGAGCAGTATGGGATGTTGCTCGCGTATGCAGATTTGATTTTGGAACCGCACAGACACATGGTTGGGCTTGGCTCAACTATGACGAAAAATTTTGGGATAAGATAGAGGAAAATAAGTTTTTGTCATGGGGAAATCAAGACATTAGTTTGTGGTTGACTCAAATGGCAGTGCAGTCTGGAGGAGTGGGGGGGCCTGGAGGTCTGAAAGTTGCAGGGGCCGGCGTGGTGGGCAGGGGGCGTTCCTTTCGTGACGGAGCATCGGGGGCACCAAAGGCACGGGGAGAGGGTTCCGGAGATCTCTGCTGGAGATTTAATAAGTCATCGTGCCCCTTTCCCGACTGTAAGTTTCGGCACGCCTGTTCCCTGTGTGGAGCAGGGCATTCGGCCCTCAAATGCACAAGGCGGGTCCCCACCCCCGCTTCGGCTCCCAAGTACTGCGGTTACGGGGGAGCGGGCTCCCATGCCTATTAGGCTAGAGGCGATGCTCACGTGGCTCCAGCGTTATCCACGGCGTAGGGTCCGGGAGGTCCTTGTGGGGGGTTTTCGGGATGGTTTTCCCATTCCGGTGCTGGGCGAGGGGGGGACGGTGAGGGGGTGGGCAACGCGGCCTCAGTGCGACGATGGTCGCAGGTGGTCCGCATTAAGTTGCAATCGGAGTGTGCCTTGGGTAGGATGGCTGGTCCTTTTTCCTGTCGGCCGTTTCCAAATTTGGTTGTGTCTCCTTTGGGTGTTGTGCCAAAGAAGGAACCGGGTAAATATTGGCTAATTCACAACCTGTCATTCCCGGTGGGATCGTCGGTCAATGATAGGATCCCCAAGCGCTGGTGTTCCGTCTGTTATGCATCCTTTGATGCGGCAGTCGATTTGGTGCGTCATTGCGGTGCGGGGAGTTTAATGGCCAAGGTTGATATCGAATCGGCTTTTCGGCTGTTGCCGGTTCACTCGTCGGCGTTCCCTCTGTTGGGGTTTCATTTTGAGGGGGGATGGTACTTTGACAAATGTATGCCGATGGGTTGTTCGATTTCCTGTGTGTACTTTGAGATGTTTAGCACCTTTTTGCATTGAGCGTTGATTAAAAGGGTGGGTTGCGCGAATGTTGTGCACTATTTAGACGATTTCTTGTTTGTGGGGGAGGCGCAGTCCGTCCAGTGTAGGGTGTTGTTGGACGGGTTTGTGGCTTTAGCTCCGGAGTGGGGGGTGCCGCTGGCGGAGGGGAAAACGGAGGGTCCGAGTACGTGCATAACTTTTTTGGGTATACAGCTGGATACAGTGGCAATGGTGGCACGTTTGCCAGGGGCAAAGATTGTGCGTTTGCGTTTGCTGGTCACCAATGCGCTGGGAGCGCGGAAACTCACCTTGAAAGAGTTGCAGACCTTAATCGGTTCCTTGAATTTTGCTTGTAGGGTCATACCTATGGGTAGGGTGTTTCTGCGGAGACTGGCGGCAGCTACGGCGGGTGCGATGAAGTCTTATCATCGAATACGGGTAACTCGGAGTATCCGGGCTGATTTGGGAGTCTGGGATGTGTTCTTACAGGAATTTAACGGAACGTCCGTGTTGATGGAGGCCGCCATTTCTACTGAAGATTTATAGCTCTTTACGGACGCGGCTGGTAGTGGGGGATTGGGCATTTACTTTGGGGGAGCGTGGTGTGCGGCGGCTTGGCCTCAGTCCTGGCGGGATGCGGGGCTTACAGCGAATATTATTTTTTTGGAGTTGTTCCCTATCTTGGTAGTTCTGGAGCTTTGGCCGGACAGGTTGCGTAATTGCAGGGTGGAATGGTACTGTGACAATGCGGCGGTGGTCAGCATGATCAATAAGTATACCCCGCGTTGTTTGCAAGTCGCATCCTTGATGCGGGCCGTAGTACTACCTTGCTTGCGGTTGAATGTAGTGGTTAGGGTGCGGCATATTCCGGGGTGCACTAACGGTATTGCCGATGCTCTTTCTCGTTTTAAGTGGGAGCAGTTCCGGATTTTGGCGCCAGCAGCAGACAGCACTGGCGTGCAGGTCCCAGAGTTCTTATGGCAGCTTGGCCGGTGGAGATGCTAGCACTGCTGCAGCGTTCTGTAGCCCAGGGGACATGGAAGATATATCAGCGCGGAAGCGACGACGTGGTCAGCTTTCTGGTGACTCGGGGGTGGCGGGAGGGAGGAGTAGCCTAGTGGTTGGGGCAAGGTACTTCAGGCCGGAAGGTCGGGGGTTCAAATCCCACTAGAGGACAGCAACCTTGGGCCGGAAGGACTGGGGTTTCTAGTCCCACAGGTACTCCTTGTGGTCTTGGGCAAGCCGCTTAACCCTCCATAGCCCATGTTCCCTGTAAGTATTAGTGTATGTGTCTCATATCCCTGCATGTTAAATGTATCCCCCAATTGTGTTGTGACCGCTTTGATTGAAGGATAAGGCGGTATACAAAAACTGTCTAAATAAATAAAATAAATAAAAAATTTGTTGGCGGAATATGTGGTCACGGCAAAGTCTACCGGGCGGTCGAGAGCGACTGTGCGGGCAAACTTGGCGGGGTTTTCTTTTTTCGCACGGGCAGTGGGCTGGGGTGGCATGGGTGGGGGGTGCCTGGCTCGGCAATTATTGCAAGGGTGGGGGAGTTCTCAGCCGCCCCGGCGGGATGGTCGTCAGCCCATTACGCACGGGTTGTTGGTTCGGATCTCGATGGCATTGCCGGGGGTTGCGTCTTCCATTTATGAAACATGGCTGTTTTGGGCGGTTTTCAGTTTGGCTTTTTTCGGGGCTTTCTGAGTCGGTGAGTTGGTAGTGGATTCCCGCCATGTGGCGCGCGGCTTGAGTTGGCGGCACATAGCTGTAGGAGACGCGGAGATGCGGGTGTGGCTTGCATGGTCTAAAATGGATCAGCAGGGTCGTGGTCAGTGGGTGGTGTTATGGGCTATTGGACACTCCCTCACTTGCCCGGTGGCCTTGATACAGGAATACCTGGGAGTGCGCCCCGCTGGTGAGGGGAATTTTTTCTTGCATGAAGATGCTAGCCCGCTGACTCGTTTTCAGTTTTCGGCTTTGCTGCGTTTGGCTTTGGAAAAGGTTGGAGTGGAGCCGGCGGAGTTTGCCCCGCATTCGTTCCGGATCGGGGCAGCTACCAGTGCTGCGGTTGCGGGTCTGCCTCAGGGTGAGATTCAGAGGATTGGCCGCTGGACATCGCAGGCATTTCAGGGTTATGTGCATTTGTGAAGGGGATGTCGGGGTGTTGGGGGGGGGTGCTAACTGTTGTTTTGTGTTTCAGGTGGGGGCTGGTGTCCTGGGACCTGTTGGTTGGTCGGCCACTCCTTTGTGCATTGGGTGGAGCGGAGAGCAGTAGTGCGGCCGATGGGGCCCAATCTCGGCATGGACCCGTGTGAGCTGGGGATCCTATGGCTGGGCGTTCGAGGACTGCGTTGGGTGCAGTTCCTGCCTTTGCTGCGACATCACGGGCGTTCCCAGGAGTGGCCAAAGTGGACGCTTATTCATCTGGGGGGCAACGATTTAGGTTCCTGGACCTGCAAGCAGCTGATCCGGGCTGCAAAGCATGATTTGAGTGAAGTGTTGCTAATGTTTCCTGGGGTCCTGTTGTTATGGTCGGATATCATTCCACGGCCTGCCTGTTGGGTGCAGCGACAGTGGTCTCGGGGATTAACTAAGATTAATCGCCAGATTGGGCGGTGGGTGCTGGAGCATGGGGGTTTTCAGATACAGCATCCCTGGGTTGAGGTTTCTTGTGCAGGTCTTTACCGGGAGGATGGGGTGCATGTATCCCCTGTCGGCCTGGATTTGCTCCTTAATGATTGGCAGGAGGCCGTGGAAGGGGTGGTATCCGGGAGGTACATCGGTCTAAGCTTGGGGGGGGGGCGGTTCAGGAGTTAGTGAGTGCCTGAACCGGTGGCGGGATCCCGGAGGTTTCCGGGGTCCGGAGCCATAGGTATTACTTGGGCGGGGGTGGGGTACCCCCGACCCGGATAACCCCGGTGAGGCTTTTGCTAGTAATATGGCGAAGCCAGAGAAAGGGGTGGTAGGATGAGCAGTAGCCTCGCTGCGGTGGCAACAGCGATGACCTCACTTTGCTACCCACATGGCTGGTGAGTCATTACTGTTGAGGTGGAGGCGGAATGGTATTGTTTGGAATTGTTGTTGAAGTTTGTTAAGGTTAATAAAGCTGCGACCGGTGTTTTATGCCAGCAATGAAGTTGTGTGAGTTATTGCTGCAGTGGGGGGGGGAAAGGGTTGGCGAAGGGGGGATGCACCGTGTCCGCCGTGCCACGGTTATGAAGGAGGCCGCAGGGCCCTGTACCTGGCCGGCCAGTTGTAACCGGGTCGGCGGCTCGTGGCATCCACTTCAGGCCGCAGGGGCCGGAAGAATGCCGCGAGGCCGGGTGGCATTGTTTAAATTGATTGGCTCCCGCGTTTGAGTGGCAGCGGCGGGAGCCAATCGGAGGCGGCAAATGGGAGGGGGGAAGTAAGAGACGGGGACGGGTTGCTGGGGCTCGCATTCGTGCATGCGGAGCCTGAGACAACGGACGTCCCTACCTCCCGCCCATTTTTGGGATGGGGTTGGCTTGGAGTTGTTGCAGCTGGGGGGGGGGGGGGCGGCGGGATCCCGGAGGTTTCCGGGGTCCGGAGCCATAGGTATTACTTGGGCGGGGGTGGGGTACCCCCGACCCGGATAACCCCGGTGAGGCTTTTGCTAGTAATATGGCGAAGCCGGAGAAAGGGGTGGTAGGATGAGCAGTAGCCTCACTGCGGTGGCAACAGCGATGACCTCACTTTGCTACCCACATGGCTGGTGAGTCATTACTGTTGAGGTGGAGGCGGAATGGTATTGGTTGGAATTGTTGTTGAAGTTTGTTAAGGTTAATAAAGCTGCGACCAGTGTTTTATGCCAGCAATGAAGTTGTGTGAGTTATTGGTGCAGTGGGGGGGGGGAGGGAAAGGGTTGGTGAAGGGGGGATGCACCGTGTCCGTCGTGCCATGGTTATAACTCTCTTAATCCCTCCTGTAGATGGCTGATTGAAATGAGCACCTTTTGAAAACCTGTTCATGACAGGGAGCAAATCTATATCTTGAAGTGAAAATTTTAGGTCCTACATATACATTCCCTCTGTGAAATGGGGTATACGCATGAAGACTTTTGACCCACCGGGCAATGCCCAAACTATGCCCCAGTTGTTTCCACGTGCAAATGATGGAATATATATCTATGTGGAAATTGCAAAAAAGTATTGTAAAATTATCCCCAATGTGTTTTTAACAGTGTCAGTATGCATTAGCTGTTAGTAAATGACTCCCTTTTGTTGTTTTACTTTAACACCCTCTAAATAATTTTACTATGCTTTAATGATGTTAAATTGATCTAGTGCATTCTTTGTGTTCACTATTTTTTATTAGGAAGTGTTATATTATACATATCAAAATAATATAGAGAGTCAACAACCTCTGGGCATCTTGGGATCAGAATAAGAGCAGTATGTATCAGACAATAACAAAGACAAGGGTGGAGTGCTCCAACCCAAATTAAGAGGATTAACAAGGCTAGATTATTCCCCACAGCATCCCATTAACTCAGGGCTAGCCCAAGGGTAACTGCTGCCCTAAGAGAACCTTCAGTCATAGCCGTCTGCCCCCTCCCCCTCTCCCGGCAAACCTTTAGCCATTGCCACCTGCCCAGCAATCCTTCAGCCATTACCACAACTCTCCCGGGCAAATCTTTAGCCATTGTCGCCCCTGCCACACATTCCGGGAGCAATTACCTTCTTTATGCTGTTTCTGAATGTCAGCACTGAAGAGGTAAATGAAGCCACTGCAGAGCCTCGTGTTCAGCACGCTGGAAGCCTCTGTCACTGTATAAATGATAATCAGTAGTAGTAGCAGTCTTGTCCCCTCTGACACACACTTCCTGCTGCTCTGGGGATGGGATAGATAGGGGACTTTGAGTGCACACGGACACAAGGCTCTGTGTTGACATTCATTTACCTTTTCAATTCTGACATTCAGAAACAGGAGAATATATGAAGCTGCTTCTTTAAGGTGTGGGGTGGATGGAAGCAGTGGTTACCTTCTGCTGCTGCCCCTAAAATTGTGCAACCCTAGGCAATTGCCTGGCTTGTTTAGTGGAGAGGCCAGCCTTACATTAACTTGATGCTGCAGCAAGCATGGATCCAGTTATCATGATTTTCTTAGCAAGGATACATTTAGGAAGCGAGTGACAGCAGTCAATCATTCTGCAATCTCTCAACCAGTTCCCACATTAATTGAAACCAGTTAAGGTCATTCTTATGTTTGGCATTAATCACTTCATATAAAAACATAGAAATACAGAGAAATTACAGCAGATAAAGACTGTGAGGCCCATCAAGTCTGCCCATCCATACCAACTAGCAAGCTCTATAGTCCCTTTATTTATATAGTTGTTTAGTATTTATCACACGTCTTTCCAGTAGTAGTTCAGGGCGAGTGTTACATTCAGGTACAGTAGGTATTTCCCTGTTACCGGATAGCTTACAATCTTAAGGGGTCTGTTTATTAAGCTGTTTTATTTAATGGGGTCATAGCTTTGATTTTGCTCAGAAGCTGTTAACCCCACTTAGTAAACAGACCCTAAGTTTGTAACTGAGGCAATAGAGGGTTAAGTGACTTGCCCAAGGCCACAAGGAGTGCTAGTGGATTCGAATGCTGGTTTCTTTAGTCACCTTGGTTTGCGCAAAACTATGCAAATAGTTTTAACATCTGGGTGCCAAAAATAGGTGCCTCTGTGTTTCGACTAGATGCTCCAGGTTATACCTGGTTTTCCATTGTTTAAACAAAACACATAGTCTAGACATCTAGATGCTGAAAATTGGCACCTAGATGTGTGAACTATGTGTTTTGGTGGCCTTGCCCCCAAAATGCCCCAAATACCGCCCTTCCTGCTGAAAGCATAGCATGATGCTGAAAATAGAAAAAAAATCTACCTAGATGTTCAGCACACCACCGAATGCCTAGGGGCTATATAAATATAGATAGATAGATAGATAGATACTGGCCATTAGAGCTTCAGCATGTCCATCAAATAGTAAATGTAATTTTCATTTTTTTTCCATCCAAATGTAAATCTCGTTGGTAATTTTGTCACATTGTTTATCATGTGAGTAAGAATCATTTAAGGAGTCTGACATAAGAATTAATGGCAGTATAAGGGCACGGGAAGAATGTTTGTTTTTACATGAGAGAACGGGTTTGGTGGCTAGTGATAGGAATGAAGTAAGAAGAAAAAAAAGCTATTTTCCTTGGGCTGAATCTCAATGATGGCATTTTGTAAATATTAGCAAATTTTTACTCCATGATTAATGACATAAGTGTAAAGGTAATCCGCATTATTGGAGTTAGAAGTCTTTCCTGCCATTGCCGTTTAGATGATGTCCTTGCAAATGTTCATTCATGGAACTGAAAATCCACAGAATGCTGTGAAAGCTTCAGACATCTCCAGACTGAAAGTAACTCCCACTGTACAATGTAGCCTGAAGACCATTCTGCCTGAAACTAACAGTCCTTAAAAGACAAGTAGGTCCAGATGCATTAAATGAGTTTCCCTATTTTGTAGCTACGGAAACCAAAAATACTTTGTGCTTCTGTTGCCTTGTATATCTAAGGCTTTCTGTCAGAGACAGATATTTAAATTATGGGCCCCCAGAGCAGCTGCAATTGAATCCCCTTCTTCCTTGGGGCCCCCCTGCACCACAGGGGCTTCTTGGGCAGAATTTACGCCACTACTTCCGGTTGTAGTTTATCCTTTGGAATTTTAGTGGTATATTTTTGGGGCAATTAGGTGCTTTTCTGGGGTCAGAAAAATAGGGGGTTATTGGTAGATTCACAGCATGAAACAAATTTTTTTGTTGTAAATAGTGACACTATTGCCTAATAGGAGACTATTGAAGAATATTATGCACTAGTGAGCAACAATACACGCTATCAATGAAATGGTCCTAAAATGAAAAAAAAATGAAAAAACAAAACAGTGCAAACAACACAGGAAACAAAATAAAATGAATATTTTTTGCCTGCACACCCCTATCAGCCAGTTGGGCTTTCAGGATATCCACAGTGAATAAGCATGAGATAGACCTCCATACAATGAAGTAAGCATATGCAACTCTATCTCATATATATTCATTATGGATATCCTGAACACCCAATCACCAAGTGCTTCCTGAGGACTGGATTAAGAACCATTGGTGTGGTAGATTCAACCATTATGATGATTTTGAAATAATCTCAAAAGCTTTCACTTCAAGTTGGGTTGAGAGAGCTTCCAATATCAAGAGGCTTAGTTTCCTTTCTAAATCCTAGTATTTATTATAGTTAGCTTACTCTTTCTTCTCTTTTTTTTCCCATCTTAATGAAATTCCAGTTTGTTGATGAATTCACAATTCAGTAAATCACAGCTTATGAAGCAGAAGAATTATCAAACTCTTTTGCATTTAAACATAAAATTGAAACCCCTCATTTCCATTTAATATGACCAAATATGTACATGCCTCATCGTTAATCATCCCAATCATTCCCAAGGTCCCTTGACTTTAAAAAGATTAATTCTCAAATGCTAAACATATGAGACTTGTCAGGTATGACATACATTGAAATAGATCATGGAACGATCACTTAGAGATGAGAAATCTTAGCACCGTTTTAGTGAACAAAGGCTAAGAGGCAAATTATTCAATTAGAGTAAATTTAACTTAATATCTGATAGAAGTGGCTTGTCTACCATCTGAGCAGTTCATTGAAAACTCTTGAATGGAAAAGAGCTGAGGAAAAGCACAGCTGATGTTTTTAGCCAATTATTTTGGGAATTCATCTACCATATTTTAATCTATCACAACTAGTCCTCTTCTCTTACACTTCAGCAATAGTTGCCGCCATTTGATATCTGCATTGTTCAATGGCCTGAGGGGGTAAGGGCATCATTATATATTTACTTATTTATTTATTGAACAGTTTTATATACTGCCTTTCAATATAATCAAAACAGTTTACAGATAACAAGTAATAAACAGTTACATCATAACATAGTTTAATAGTTAACTTTGGGATACGTAGAGTGTGAGTTAGTAGGTGTGTAACAGCCTAATACAGTTATACAGTTATACAGTGTAACATATTTATAGGTGGACACATAGGTATAAAAATGAAATGTATGTACCTTTATGTACAATTTACAGAAGTAGGAGTATTTAGAGAACTGTTCTATATTATATCTTGTGGGTATAACTATTGGAAATTGAAGACTGATATCAACAGGGTTCTGGTTTAGATGGAGGATGTTATGCGGGAAAAAGGTCTTTCATCGGTTTGGAGGTACCAAAATGTTCAATAAAAAGATGCGCTTTAAGGTCTTTTCTGAAGGATAATAGGTCAGTGGTGGCTCTAAGTTTGTCTGGTAGGAAATTCCCTAATATTGGTGCAGAGAAGTTAAATGTTTGTCGCCCTAATGCAGGGGTGTCCAACCTTTTAGCTTGCAGGGCCACATGGGCAATTTTTAAAAAGGTCACGGGCCATAGCAGCCCCCCCCCCGGGTCAGCTCCTTTCCAGCCTTCCCCCCCCCCCATCAGCTCCTTTCCAGCCTTCCCCCCCCCCCCCGTCAGCTCCTTTCCAGCCTCTCTCCCCCGTCAGCTCCTTTCCAGCCTTCCCCCCCCCGTCAGCTCCTTTCCAGCCTTCCCCCCGTCAGCTCCTTTCCAGCCTTACCCCCGTCAGCTCCTTTCCAGCCTCCCTCCCCCGTCAGCTCCTTTCCAGCCTCCCCCTCATCAGCTCCTTTCCAGCCTCCCTCCCCCGTCAGCTCCTTTCCAGCCTCCCCCTCATCAGCTCCTTTCCAGCCTCCCTCCCCCGTCAGCTCCTTTCCAGCCTCTCTCTCCCCGTCAGCTCCTTTCCAGTTTCCAGCCCTCTTTTTCTCTGTCAGACCCTTAAAAGCCCCCTCTGTCAGCTCCTTTCCAGTTTCTATCCTCTTTCCCCCTGTGCAGCTCCACTCCATTCCCCTTCCTGCAGCCCCCAAAGCTCCATTCCTCTCTCCTTGCCTCCGTTTATCTCTCCTACCTGCTGCCTCCGTTCTGCTCCTCCTCCTGCAGCCCCCGAAGCTCCGTTCCCCTCTTCTTGCCTCTATTCATCTCTTCTTCCTGCCGCCTTCATTCCGCTCCTCCTCTTACGGCCCGCATCGGCTCTGTTACACTCCTTTCCCTTCCCAAGCAGCTGCCATAGCCGTAATTTAAAAGAAAGCAATGTGGACACTTCCGGCCATTTGGAGCCCCTGAAACTGTGTTCCGCACTCTAGTGTCTCTTCCGTTTTGAGGGCAGGACACAGTTTCAGGGGTTACAAAGTGCCGGAAGGGTCCACTTTGCTTTTATTTATTTATATATTCTCTTATATACTGCGCTATTCTGCATCAGTGCGGTTTACATTGAACAAACTGAAATTACATTGAACAGGGCATTATAACTTGGAGATAACTATTTTACAGGGAACATGGGCTATGGAGGGTTAAGTGGCTTGCCCAAGACCACAAGGAGCACCTGTGGGACTAGAAACCCCAGTCCTTCCGGCCCAAGGTTGCTGTCCTCTAGTGGGATTTGAACCCCTGACCTTCTGGCCTGAAGTACTTTGCCCCAACCACTAGGCCACTCCTCCACTCCAAAATTATTTATTAAATTAATTTCATTTAAATTATGGCTATGACAGCTGCTTGGGGAGGAGAAAGTGAATAATGAAGCTGATACGGGCTGCAGGAGAGGGAGTGGAACGGAGCTTTGTTTTTTGTTTTGTTTTTTAAACGTGAGGCGACTCTTTTGGGGGCATTTTCACCGATGGGTAGGGAGGTTGGCTGGATCGGGCCGGATAAAAATGCCTGGCGGGTCGGACTCTGGCCCGCGGGCTGTATGTTGGACACACCTGCCCTAATGAATTTTCGATAGGAAGTAGGTACAAGTAGTGTGTTTTAGCTATACTCCCTGCTTGGCCTGTCATTTGAGAGGCTGTTTATGAGTTCAGTTAAATATGATGGAGCTATTTCCCTTATTAGTTTGAACGTGGTCATAAAGATTTTATACTTGATCCTGCTATGTATAGGCAGCCAGTGTAACTTGAAGAAGATTGGAGTAATGTGTTCTGATGATTATGCCTTGACAACCATCCTAGGAGCAACATGCTGAGCTATATTAAGATAGTATATAGCCTGTTTTGGGAGCACTTGTAGGATGGTGTTGCAGAAGTTGATATGGGGGAGCACCATGGCTTGGAGAACCGATCTAAAGTCCTGTTGTGGTAACAGGGGCCTTAGTGTTTCAGGAGTCTTAGTTTGTTGTAAATTATACCAGCTGTATTCTTGAGGTAGGTTGCTAAGTTTAGTGAGCCATCTATGATAACACCAAGGCACCTGACTTTATTCCTTATGGCGAGTGATGTATTCTCAATTTTTAGATCTGGTGATGGGGTAAAATTTGGGTTTCTTGTCACGGATAGGGCCTCAGTTTTCTTGTTATTGATTTTTAGATTATGTTCATTTAGCCATTGTGCTAAGGGTTCCTTAGCAGGTAGGTGAGGGGATAAGGGCTGGTCCAGGTCAGGACCATCTAGGGGAGTGGCAGAAGGGGAAAAGGGAAGGTTCTCCCCTACTGCTCTTATGAGGTCCAGTAAACAAAAACAGAGTGAAAAATCTAAACGTGTGAGCTAGCGTGTATGTAAATGTGTTTATGTCGGACGATCAGCCATGAGGTTAAATCGACCTCTCGAAGCTATACTTCCATTTTGCTCAATTTTAATGAGCTCACATCGGAGCCATATATCATAGGTAAACATCACCATAAAATAGTGCTACCTACATCCAAACATTGAATATGAGTGTATGTGCAAGGGTCCAAACAGAAGGATCAAAAAGCCATTACTTATCTCAACTGTTTTTCCCATAATGTTCTCAGACTTCACACGAAACAAACAGCAGTTATTAAGAAGTACACAGTACTGCGTTCCGGGCAAATGCAGATTCCATACCCTGTTTCAACGCTTGATTCAACTGCAAAAACTGAAATCGGTCTTCCGGCTTCTCCACCTCTTCGAGACGCCAGCGCATGCTCATTAACGGTCTGAACCCAACAGAAAGATTTCTGTATTAAATGACACAAGCAGCCAATGACAGCTCGCCAAATCCCATTGCCACATGTAAGATATTATATTGACTGCAACAGTCCCAATTGAAGCAAATGAATCAAAGGATACTTGTCCAATCTAATTCTTTGTTAAGTCCCAATGGTTCAACAGTGGACCATCTGAGCATCCACCTTTGTTCAAGTGTTTGGAGGAGTTGCTCACGATCTCCACCCCGTGGATTTTCAGGCACACAATCAAGTACCCTCCAAGCTAAATTCTCAAATGCATGATGAAAGTCCAAACAATGTTGAACAACCGGAGCTGACGTTGTTGCATTCCTAATTTTGGATGCATGTTCACTTAAATTAATTTGTACAGGACGAATTGTCCTGCCAATGTATAAAAGATCACACGGGCAGACCAAAACGTATACCACGAAGGACGTTGAACAAGTGGTGTGCCATCTGGCCTTATGAACAAAATCTGAATTAGGCACCTGCCATTCACTGCCTGTTATGGACTGCGAACAGTGATTGCAAGAAGTACAAGCAAAATGACCCATTTCAAGGGGCCTCCTTGGTATAAATCTATCCATAGGGGAAGAGGTGACACCTACAAAATCTCAGAGGATAGGGCCTCCGGAGTGCGCTATCTGCAATCTTTTCTGAAAACACGGATGCAATTGTAAAATGTGCCGATGTCTAGCAAGGATCTTTCTAGTATGATCGGTATATGACATTTGATTCATTTGCTTCAATTGGGACTGTTGCAGTCAATATAATATCTTACATGTGGCAATGGGATTTGGCGAGCTGTCATTGGCTGCTTGTGTCATTTAATACAGAAATCTTTCTGTTGGGTTCAGTCCGTTAATGAGCATGCGCTGGCGTCTCGAAGAGGTGGAGAAGCCGGAAGACCGATTTCAGTTTTTGCAGTTGAATCAAGCGTTGAAACAGGGTATGGAATCTGCATTTGCCCGGAACGCAGTACTGTGTACTTCTTAATAACTGCTGTTTGTTTCGTGTGAAGTCTGAGAAGATTTATGGGAAAAACAGTTTATGTTTATGTTTATTATAATTTGATATACCGCTCAGGCCAAAGGCATCAGAGCGGTTTACAATGTTACATCATTTGAGGAATTAGGAAAGGAACGCCATTTATATAATAGGACAGAATAGAGAACGGAGACAGTCAGAAAGATAGAAGAAGAGGAACAGGAACAGCAAATTACCACAACATAGAGACACATCGACCAGGTCCATGTCATCGGAGATAAGTAATGGCTTTTTGATCCTTCTGTTTGGACCCTTGCACATACACTCATATTCAATGTTTGGATGTAGGTAGCACTATTTTATGGTGATTTTTACCTATGATATTTGGCTCCAATGTGAGCTCATTAAAATTGAGCAAAATGGAAGTATAACTTCGAGAGGTCGATTTAACCTCATGGCTGATCTTCCGACATAAACACATTTACATACACGCTAGCTCACACGTTTAGATTTTTCACTCTGTTTTTGTTTATGGGAATTTTGTATAGAGAGTTAATTATTTTGTTAGTTTTTGGTTTACCACTTATGAGGTCCAGGCCTGACAGGTCTCTCCACAAGTGCCTCCATCGCCACCTCCATCCCCTCCTCAGTCTCTCCTTCTTCCTATTCCTCGGCCTCCCCTTCTTCCTCCTCCTCTCCTCCAATGGCTGGAAGGGCTGCCTCTGTGGCTGTGTGGCTCTGCGAGGGGATGTGCACCTTCTGTGAAGAAGGACCAGCACCTGTGCAAGAAGCAAAGACAATGTATCATAATGTATTGTACATCCCAAATGCACATTCTGTGCTACCATACTGCACTATGTCCTCTGCCACTAGATGCTCATAACTGTAACCCTTGTTTTGAACATACCTAGTGAGGACTGTGTGTCACTGAGCTGGTCAGGTGAACGTATGTTGTGCTCAAAGCATCATCTCAAAATACATTCGGAACTTGAAACTATACTACATCTCTCCTGTGGCCTGCATGTATGCTACATCGGCTATGACCCAGCTATCTGGCACATATCAAAGACCCAACAATGCCCGTTGCAGAACAGAGATGCAGATGCCATGATGCAATTGTCTCGCTAATAGACTTTTTGGCCCCGATATTCAGACATTTACATGCTTTACAGAGTTGTAAACAATGTCAATGCTGCAGAGCAGGACAGTCAGCAGCACTATCACGGTTAGTGCCGCTGAATACCCCGAATAATGCCCCCGATTAATTGGGGTATGTCATGGATGTTCCGGAGTGTTCTGGGGGCAGCACCAGTCGCTAACTGGGCAGTGGCTATATTGTACCACTGCCTGATTAACAACCCATGAGTAAAGATTGGTACAGCAAAAGCCTATCTTCACCCATAGGAGCTCAATATTGCTGCTGCCCGGTTAGCTTCTGCGGCAGTGGAGGCTGTGCGGTGACCCCGGATATTCAATGCTGGGGCTGGATATGACCCGAACATTGAATATCTGGGTTTAGTGTTCAGTGCTGGCTGCTAGGCGCTGTATGTAAAAGATGGACCCTGCTTGTCAGAGCTTACAATTTAGTCAAGACAGACAAGACAATAGCTGTAGACACGAGATACATCTAGGGAGAATGGTAAGGAAACACAAAGGAGACCAGTTGAGTCAAGATCCGAAAGCAGCAGCGAAGAGGTGAGCTCCATAAGATGCAGTAGTCAGGTGTATATTGGAAATCACATGGTTGTCAACTTAAGCATGGCCAAGGACTGAGCTGTGTTGGCAGTTGTAGTGCAAATGCTATATGGTATGTGTACACCCTGCCTGTACTCATGTGAAATCATTATTGCCTCATAAGGGGTGTTGTCCCAAGCAACTGGTATTGCAAGGTTCCACATGTTCAGTGACATATTGTGTCGTGTGCTATCTTGATAGAACTGCATTGTATGAAGAGAAATGTAGGCTGCTATGTCAGAGGCAGCATTTCAGAGACATGAGAACCATGTATCCCAGCATTTATTGGTGTGGCCAAAACATAGGTCCAGATCTTACCAAAATATATCGTGTCTCACATATTCCTTTATCTTCTCCCATATTATATGTTTCAAATATTATTCTCACAACATAAACTACGGTCGTTCTGCACAGAGCTCCAATATAAAATACAAACAACTGCTCTGGAGTGCAACTAGAAAGTATCCAACCAAAATGGCTAGCTTATTCATACATGTAGTGCTTAGCACTAGTAAGAAAAAAGGTAGAACTGTGGCAGGAAGGTCTCAGAAAAACCAGGCATTCTATGACCATTTAAGCTTCGGTCAAGGAAAATAGCCCACCATACATAAGCGACCTTCTTTATAGTCACCAGCCACCTTAAAGTTCATTTCAAATTATTTTTATACATCTTTTTTAGTTAAATATTTGTAGAGAAAAAAAGCTTAACTTCAACTTCTGGTCTGTTGCTCCCGACGCTCAACAGCGCGCTAAACAATGCGTTTCTCCATATACGGTTTCCTCAGGGGAAAACAGAGGCACTACGAAGAAAATTTCCAGTTAGTGTATACTTTCAAAACAATGAAAAGCTTCAAAATAATCAGTACAGCAACGAAGGAATCTAAAAGAGTTACCCAAGGCACAAGCGATGTTACTCCCCAGAAGCTTGCTTTTTTGAACTGCTGATAAATGCCGCGCATGCGGGCCAGCTTAAATAGAGGACTATTGGCAGTCAAAAACACACCTCCCATTCAATACGGGCATTTAACCAACCCGGAGCAACAGTGTTCAACTTAAAAATCCACTGCTGCTCCCTATGGAGTAGAGCCTTCTCCTTAGATCTTCCAAAACAGGGGGCTGCCACTTGATCAATACAAAAACATCGTAGTTCCTCATACGCATGATTCAGCTCAAGGCAATGTTCAACAATCGGGGCTTCACGCCTACAGCATTTCAGCTTGCTCTTATGTTCATTCATACGAATCTTAAATTGACGGATGGTTTTGCCCACGTATATCAGATTACAGGGGCAGCGGATACAGTAAACAACAAAGGTTGAACTGCAAGTAGTAGAGCATTTTAACTTATATTTCTCACCCTTATGATAAAACTCAGCTGTTTCTTGAATGATAGCGCAAATATTATTCTAACATCATGCACAGAGCAAGACAAAAACCTCTGCAGTGCAGAAACAAGGCCACCAAGGAATATATCTAGGGGAGCAACAGGCGGTGTTAGCGGACCCAAAATACTCAACTAGCCATTCGCATTCTGTCATCATTTTCCCACATCCTCATATTGATCTGGAATCCCTCAGCGCTTCCACTCTGCAGATGATGTTTGGAAACAACAAAT
The DNA here is from genome assembly GCA_033557465.1 of Ichthyophis bannanicus. Lineage (NCBI taxonomy): Eukaryota > Metazoa > Chordata > Amphibia > Gymnophiona > Ichthyophiidae > Ichthyophis > Ichthyophis bannanicus. The sequence goes on from CM066037.1 coordinate 72,056,578, forward strand.
CATAGGTGGCACATTGGCTGTTAACAAGCAAGTGCTTGCCAGTTACAGCCACTTTGTAATGTACAAACATAGAAACATGACAGCAGGAAAAGACCACATGGCCTATTTACTCTGTCCTTCCAGATCACCCACTACTACCTTTAGAGATCCTCTGTGTTGGTCCCGTGCTTTTTTGAATTCAGATACTGTCCTCATCTCTGCCACTGGGAGACTATTCCACGGATCCACCACTCTTTCTGTAAATAAATATTTCTGCATATTACTCCTGAGTCTATCTCCTTTTACCCTCATCCTATGTCCCCTCGTAGCAGAGCTTGCTTTCCATCGAAAGAGGCTCTCCTCCTGTGCATTTATGCCACGTAAGTATTTAAGCGTCTCAGTCATATCTCTTCTATCCCACCTTTATTCTAAAATATATATATTAAGATCTTTAAATCTGTCCTCATATGCTTTATAACGAAGACAACTAACAATTTTACAGCCACCCTCTGCACTGACTCCAATCTGTTTATATCCTTTTGAAGGTGCAGTCTCCAGAATTGCACACAATACTCCAAATGAGGTTACACCAAAGACTTATACAGAGGCACTATCACCTCTTTTCTTCTGCTGGCCATTCCTCTCCCTATGCACCCAAATATCCTTCTAGCTTTCGCCATTGCCTTTTCTACCTGTTTAGCTACTTTAAGATCATCAGACACAATCACGCCTAGGTCCCGCTCTTCTTTAGTGGACAAAAGTACTTCACCCCCTATACTATATCGATCCCTTGGATTGCTGCAGCCCAAATGCATGACCTTGCATTTTTTAACATTAAATCTCAGCTGCCAAATTCTAGACCATTCTTCATGCTTACATGAGTTGGTGGGCCTGATTAGCCTGTGAAAGAACTGAGAGCAGTTGAGGGTTGCATAAAAATCTGCAGACCCTTGCATGTCAAGGCATTCCTAACAGTGACTGCATTTCAAGCAAAGGTAAGTGTGTGTGGCTTTTAATTACTAACTCTCTGCTGAGAGCTCTTAAAAGGGTTTCGGTACATTTTTAAAACAAAATTACGTTCTTTTTGGTGCTTTAGTTCAGAAGGCGAAATATTTTTTTAGTGGTGTAGATTTAAAACTCTGCTTTTACTATCTTTCTCAGCTCTTTGAAGCTACTGACACCTCATTAGGAATTAGTGGGCTGATTAGCCTGTGAAAGAACTGAGAGCAGTTGAAGGCTGCATAAATGTTTTCAGAGTCTTGCACTTTGAGGCATTCCTACTAGAGCTCTGCGTTTCAAGCAAAGGTAAGGGTGTGTGGCTTTTAATTACTCACTCTCTGCCTGTAAGAGACGTAAGAGAAATTGTTTTCACACCTTCTCAGAAAAAAATGAAACACTTGTGGAATCCATATAAATATCACGACTTGGGGCCATGATGACCCGTGGAGCCCAAGAACTTTGTTCTTTGGCACATAAGTTAGATACTGTTGACGTTTATGACTTTCCATATGTATGATGTTGGTGGTATTTCAGCAACATGATAGGAAAGACCATGGAGCAATGAGAAACACGGGATGATCTTTGTGAAAGGTATTGATACATTTTCTCTGTCCACTCTCTAATTAGGGACATTGGTGACAAGTCTTTGGACTACATTTGGTGTATTGTCAATCTTTATTGGGGGAAGGGCATGACAGGGGATCAGGCATGCTGGGTGTGTTGCACAAATGTTGGCAGCTGCACTTGCCTAGGTCGCTAAGGCATGCGGTGCCATCAGTTAGATATTATGATTAGTAGACGGCAAATGGCACTGGTCATACTCTTGTGAATCAGTGCTGCAGATACGATGATGTATCCTGATGAGATTGTTGGACATGCAGGAGTGGTCACACCTGAATATCATGGAGGTGCCTAACCTGAAAACACTTTCATAGACCCGAAGGAGCCATGTTGCAGCGCGGTGTGCGTATCATTTAAATCATGCAGCAACTACCTTCACGTGCGCACCCACCAATTTCCTGGAATGCATGTGTAATCCACAGTCATATTTGTGACAAGACTATCCTGATGCAATGGGGGACATGCTGCTGGGTTACACAATTGCCTTCAGATAGTGCCATGGAGGAATCGTAACTACTAATCCCTGCATGCAATGGAGTAAACTCTGGAATGGCTCAAGGTAGTATGGCACATCTGCAGTCAGGTACAAAGTTACAGGCAGCAGTGATGGCAAATGGTTCACATCAGGGAGCACATATGCCATATAGCATTGCAATGTAAATAGGAGAAAAAAACTGGCAATAAAATCCCATGGTAGATTTGGGGACCAGGGCTACTCAGGTTTACCAAATGGCTTGAGATGCACCCGTCACCCTCGGTGCAGTCGTGGCTTTATCCCAAGGCATGCAGGGATATGTAGTTCTGATCTTCCCATTGCACTCCACGGGTAGAGGGAAACTACAACTCCATGCAAGCAATGGTGCAACACCAGGAATAATGAAAAACTGGTGAGATAATCCGGAGCCAGTTGGGAAACTTTACACACCCAGAAGGGAAGTTGTATGCAGGTACTCACCGTTCTGGGAAGTCTGCCATCTGATTAAAGCGGCACAGCACTGCTGCAGCCACTCCTTGTCGTATTTTACCCCAGAGCTGGAGAAAAGCACACGCTGCCTGGGGGCAATCAGCCCAACCAACAGGTGCAGGTCAGCATCTGAAAAGCGAGGGCTTCTGGACCTGGCAGCCGTCTCCACATGTGATCCTCCATTTCCAGTATCAGACATCGTGCATAGCTTTAATGCACACTGGCCACGCCCATATCGAACATGTACACAAACGCAAATGCACACATACCATAATAGCTGTTGTCTGCACGCATTCCTGTGCTGCTGCTTCAGACTCCACTGCCAGGACTTTTACACAATGCAAATCAAGCCGTGAATCTGAAGAGGGGTGATGTCTAACACCTGAGGCTGGGTAGATAGTCAAATCTGCATCCAAGCTACAGCAACTCTGAACACACATAACAGGCTGTATCACACAGCATGCTCAGGTGATCAGCTACAGGGTGGCCAATGTACACATGTTCTGCACTGTGAGCCACTTCAAATAGTCAACCCGGATCAGTATTAACATTGTTCTGTGTGTGTACTTGCCTGCCTCTGCCCCTAATTGCTGACTTCCAGAGATGCTGTGCTCTTGATTACTCTGTCAAGTGGATCCCAAGTTGATTTGTGGATGTATCTTACCAGTCCCTGGAGGTGATCATGACTGCCCAAAACTCACTTATGGCAGTTGTGGGAACTGAACTCACATCCTCTGCTTTGGAAAGCAGTGCCACAACTACCGGACTACATCTCCTCTTGCAATGAGATACTATCCAGAGATAGGTCTCTGCCATAGATTGCACATATGCTCAGGCCAATGCAGACACATCTTGGATTCCCTATATGTAGATGTGGGAGTAAATGAAGGTGAGGTGATGTAGGACTGAGGAATTTGAGGACATCGATGGCTGCAAGCCACTGAAGTGGAGCCGCCTGTTCTGACACATACCTTTTCAACAAGGTGATGTAGGTTGCGGCTGAAAGGTGATGTACACAGGAGTCATCTGCAAACAGCCGCAAATATGGAAAGAGCACTACAATCATGCCAACATCCCCCAGTGGAGTCAGTAGAGTCCTGGACATCATGTCACCAACCTACACACTATGTGGATATAGCCAGCTGGACAACACATACTGCATGCACACATAGCCACCATGAAGATGTTGGCTCCATACAAACAGCATGGTCAGCCAACAGGCTGGCTAGTGACTGGACTGCCATAAAAAAACAGTACCCATGTCACTGCATATTGATCCTATTTGAGTGTCACAGCTTTGGGACAACATGTGTACAGGCACAGCTAGTCAACCAGTGCTACTACTTAATGAAAACCAACCTTCTGCCCATAAATCGTGTCTCACACAGTTTGTGGAGTTGCTGGCTAATTGACCATGCAGCATGTTATATGCAGAGCCATAAAGCCTGGGCATCACATGCATGCAAAGTGCATTGCTGCAGCTCACAGGGTGTGGATGCTAGTAGCGAGCTCTGCTATCCATCTGGTGTTCGTGCAGCTTCTCAGTATGAGGACTCATGCTGGACCAGATTTTGTGAGGGGGGGGGGGAGTGATCACATGCTAATACAGCTCTGGAAATGTAGGATAAAGTTAGCACACTTGGACTTATCATTCTTGATCCACAGGCTGGTCTTAGAACCCATGAGCCTGCTCTCTCACATATAGTGGCCATGTGTTTGGAGCCACAGAGCAGCCATGTGGGAGTGTGGGTGCATCAATTCATGAGTATATAAGTGGTCATTGTGAGGATGCATGAGGGGATATGCATGAGTATATAAGTGGTCATTGTCAGGATGCATGAGAGGATATGCATGAGTATATAAGTGGTCATTGTCAGGATACATGAGGGGATATGCATGAGTATATAAGTGGTCATTGTCAGGATGCATGAGGGGATATGCATGAGTATATAAGTGGTCATTGTCAGGATACATGAGGGGATATGCATGAGTATATAAGTGGTCATTGTCAGGATGCATGAGGGGATATGCATGAGTATATAAGTGGTCATTGTCAGGATGCATGAGGGGATATGCATGAGTATATAAGTGGTCATTGTCAGGATGCACGAGGGGATATGCATGAGTATATAAGTGGCCATTGTCAGGATGCACGAGGGGATATGCATGAGTATATAAGTGGTCATTCTCAGGATGCACGAGGGGATATGCATGAGTATATAAGTGGTCATTCTCAGGATGCACGAGGGGATATGCATGAGTATATAAGTGGTTATTGTCAGGATGCACGAGGGGATATGCATGAGTATATAAGTGGTCATTGTCAGGATGCACGAGGGGATATGCATGAGTATATAAGTGGTCATTGTCAGGATACATGAGGGGATATGCATGAGTATATAAGTGGTCATTGTCAGGATGCACGAGGGGATATGCATGAGTATATAAGTGGTCATTGTCAGGATGCACGAGGGGATATGCATGAGTATATAAGTGGTCATTGCCAGGATACATGAGGGGATATGCATGAGTATATAAGTGGTCATTGTCAGGATGCATGAGAGGATATGCATGAGTATATAAGTGGTCATTGTCAGGATACATGAGGGGATATGCATGAGTATATAAGTGGTCATTGTCAGGATACATGAGGGGATATGCATGAGTATATAAGTGGTCATTCTCAGGATGCATGAGGGGATATGCATGAGTATATAAGTGGTCATTGTCAGGATACATGAGGGGATATGCATGAGTATATAAGTGGTCATTCTCAGGATGCACGAGGGGATATGCATGAGTATATAAGTGGTCATTCTCAGGATGCACGAGGGGATATGCATGAGTATATAAGTGGTCATTCTCAGGATGCACGAGGGGATATGCATGAGTATATAAGTGGTCATTCTCAGGATGCACGAGGGGATATGCATGAGTATATAAGTGGTTATTGTCAGGATGCACGAGGGGATATGCATGAGTATATAAGTGGTCATTGTCAGGATGCACGAGGGGATATGCATGAGTATATAAGTGGTCATTGTGAGGATGCATGAGGGGATATGCATGAGTATATAAGTGGTCATTGTCAGGATGCATGAGGGGATATGCATGAGTATATAAGTGGTCATTGTCAGGATGCATGAGGGGATATGCATGAGTATATAAGTGGTCATTCTCAGGATGCACGAGGGGATATGCATGAGTATATAAGTGGTCATTCTCAGGATGCACGAGGGGATATGCATGAGTATATAAGTGGTTATTCTCAGGATGCACGAGGGGATATGCATGAGTATATAAGTGGTTATTGTCAGGATGCACGAGGGGATATGCATGAGTATATAAGTGGTCATTGTCAGGATGCACGAGGGGATATGCATGAGTATATAAGTGGCCATTGTCAGGATGCACGAGGGGATATGCATGAGTATATAAGTGGTCATTGTCAGGATACATGAGGGGATATGCATGAGTATATAAGTGGTCATTGTCAGGATGCACGAGGGGATATGCATGAGTATATAAGTGGTCATTCTCAGGATGCACGAGGGGATATGCATGAGTATATAAGTGGTCATTGTCAGGATACATGAGGGGATATGCATGAGTATATAAGTGGTCGTCTTGACGGACTGGAAAGGGGGGCTGTTACTTCTGGAGAGAAATCTGAAATTGTGAGTATATACTTCTGGGAATTTTTCTGAAAGGAATTGTTTTTCTTTTAAAGCTAATTAATCTGTGAACCCACTATTTTTTTTGTTAAATCAGTCAGGGCCTAGTAGCAACAGTTTAAGATTCAATTTAAAAACACAGAAGAGAACTTTCTGGTTACCTTTCATACCCAGTAGACAGCTGTAGTTTAAATTTCATAGTCACTCAGGGCCTAGCATCAGCAAAGTACTTTTAGTTTCAAATTAAAACACAGAAGAGAGCTTTCTGGTTAAATTTAGAATCCAGCAGAGAGCTTGTAGTTTAAATTTCATAATAGGTTAGAGCCTAGTAGCAGCAAAGAGCTATAATTTAAATCAAATCAGAATATAGTTTTCCTCAGCAGCACAGGACAAGGTACTGTGTAGCAGCCCTTTTTTAATAAGTGTTATATCCCTCCCTCCCTCCCCACACCCACCCTCCCCTGGGAATTTCACAGCTTTATAGGTACTTGCACAACTTAAAAGACAGGAGGTGCTCTCAGGTGAAGCTCATTACCCAAATCAGTCATACACCAAGGACCTGAGATTAATTAAGCTTCAGGTGAACAAGGTATATTAAACTTCTTAGGTACAGTTTTAGTGGTATAAATATCCATTGCATCCTTTAGTACATATAGAACTTAAAGATCTAAACACAAACTTAAAACTAAGATGCAGACAGCAGTCCAGCAGCGGGATGTGGGCTTTCCAGTCTTTTGCATTGAGTGTCACATGTATGATTTTCTCCCAGCTGGTGAGAGGTCTTACGTGTGCACTAGGTGCAAGGAGCTCTCTGCTCTCAGGGAACAAGTCCGTTCTCTAGAGGCTAGAGTAGCAGACTTGGAAAACATAAGACAGACAGAGAGGTACATAGACGAGACCTACAGGATATAGTCCTGAAGTCCCACCTCCAGTCTGGCAGCATCCCTGTTGCCGTGGAGGAGAGAGGTCACGTGACAGGAGAGCATCACCCTGGTGTGGCAGGAAGTGATCCTGTAACTAGGACCTGTCCTCCAGGTGATGTAAACCCCTCTCGCACCGAGGAGGTTTCTCCAGGGCCAAGTGCCCATGCGGGAAGGGTTAGGACAGCAGTTATAGTTGGTGATTCGATCATTAGGCATGTAGATAGCTGGGTGGCTGGTGGACGTGAGGATCGCCTGGTAACATGCCTGCCTGGTGCGAAGGTAGCGGACCTCACACGCCACCTAGATAAGGTCTTAGATAGTGCTGGGGAGGAGTCTGCTGTCTTGGTACATGTTGGTACCAATGACATAGGAAAATGTGGTAGGGAGGTTCTGGAAGCTAAATTTAGGCTTTTAGGTAGGAAGTTGAAATCCAGAACTTCCAGGGTAGCGTTCTCCGAAATGCTTCCCGTTCCACGCGCAGGACCCAATAGGCAAACAGAGCTCCGGAGTCTCAATGCGTGGATGAGACAATGGTGCAGAGATGAGGGGTTCGGATTTGTTAGGAACTGGGGAACATTCTGGGGAAAGGAGGGGCTCTTCCGAAGGGATGGGCTTCACCTTAACCGGGATGGAACCAGGCTGCTGGCATTAACCTTTAAAAAGGAGATAGAGCAGCTTTTAAACTAGATAATAGGGGAAAGCCGACAGTCGCCCAAGAGCGCATGGTTCGGAAGAATGTATCCTTGAAGGATACTACAAAAAGCAGAGAGGTTCCAAAAAAGAGTAAAGTAGCCCAAATGCCCTCGAGTATGGAGCAGACAGAACTTAAAGATCCCAAATTACCCATGTCTACCAATAGCCAAATTAATATGAATAAAATACAGTCTCTAAAATGCTTGTATGCAAATGCTAGAAGTCTACAAAACAAGATGGGAGAGTTAGAATATATAGCACTAAACGAGAGGTTAGATATGATTGGAATATCAGAGACATGGTGGAAGGAGGACAACCAGTGGGACACTGTGATACCTGGGTACAAACTATATCGAAATGATAGAGCTGATCAAATTGGTGGAGGGGTTGCGCTCTATGTTAGAGAGGGCATTGAGTCAGAAAGGATTAAAGTTTTGCAAGAAACAAAATTTGCTGTAGAATCTCTATGGATTGAAATTCCATGTAAAAAGGGGAAGGCGATGGCAGTGGGGGTGTACTATCGTCCGCCTGGCCAGAATGAACAAATGGATGATGAAATGCTCAAAGAAATCAAGGAAGCTAGCAAAAGTTACAGTGCAGTAATAATAATGGGTGATTTCAATTACCCCGGCATCGACTGGGTCAGTGTCACAACAGGACATGCTAGGGAGATAAAGTTCCTAGATGAAATAAATGACTGCTTCTTGGAGCAGCTGGTTCATGAACCGACCAGAGGGGAAGCAATATTAGACCTAGTCCTTAGTGGAACACCAGATGTAGTGCAAGAGATAAGGGTGTTGGGGCCACTTGGCAATAGTGATCATAGCATGATCGCCTTTGATTTAATTAGTGGAGGAGGGATAGTAAGGAAATCCACAGTACTACCCTTTAACTTTCGAAAGGGAGACTATGATAGAATGAGGAAAACAGTTAAGAAAAAACTAAAAGGAGCAGTTGCAAAGGTTAAAGACGTACATCAAGCTTGGGTGTTGTTGAAAAATACTATCTTGGAAGCCCAGACCAGCTGTATTCCACGCTTTAAGAAAAGTGGAAGGAAGTCCAAAAATTGCCAGCATGGTTTAAAGCTGAGGTCAGAGAGGCTGTTGTTGCCAAAAAAGCATCTTTCAAGAAATGGAAAAAAGAGCCAAATGATGAAACCTGGAAACAGCACAAGCACTGGCAAGTCAAATGCAAGGCATTGATAAGGCAGGCAAAGAGAGAATTTGAGAAGAAGCTTGCTGCGGAAGCAAAAACGCGAAATAAAGACCTTTTCAAGTACATTCGTAGCAAAAAACCCGTGAGAGAGTCAGTTGGTCCATTAGATGATAAAGGGGTTAAAGGAGCACTAAGAGGCGACAAGGCGATAGCGGAGAGACTGAATGAATTCTTTGCTTCAGTCTTTACTGAGGAAGATGTAGGGATGTTACCCACGACTGAAGTGGTATTTAAAGGTGTGGAAGAATTGAAGGAAATATCGATACATCGGGAAGATGTCCTACAACTATTAGATAAACTGAAGAGTAGCAAATCACCTGGGCCGGATGGTATACATCCAAGGGTGTTGAAAGAACTGAAATTTGAGATTGCAGACCTGCTATCAGTAATCTGTGAACTATCATTAAAATCATCTCTAATACCTGAGGATTGGAGGATCGCCAATGTAACACCAATTTTTAAAAAGGGTTCGAGGGGTGATCCGGGAAACTACAGACCGGTGAGCCTGACATCAGTACCGGGAAAAATGGTAGAAACCATCATAAAGAATAAAATTACTCAGCATATAGATAGTCATGACCTAATGGGAGACAGCCAACATGGCTTTAGACAAGGGAGATCTTGTCTTACTAATCTGTTATGTTTTTTTGAAGGAGTGAATAAACAGGTGGACAAAGGTGAGTCGGTTGATATTATGTATCTGGACTTTCAGAAAGCCTTTGACAAGGTCCCTCATGAGAGACTTTTGGCAAAACTAAAGAGTCATGGGATAGGAGGCAGTGTACTACTGTGGATCAGGAACTGGTTAAAAGATAGAAAGCAGAGGGTAGGGCTAAATGGCCAATTTTCCCAATGGAGAAAGGTGAATAGTGGTGTACCCCAGGGATCTGTGCTGGGTCCGCTGCTTTTTGACATATTCATAAATGACCTGGAAAGTGGAATAACGAGTGAGGTTATCAAATTTGCTGATGACACAAAACTATTTAAAGTTGTTAAAACCCAGGAGGATTGTGGAAAATTGCAAGAGGATCTTGATAAATTGGAAGACTGGGCATCAAAATGGCAGATGAAATTTAATGTGGAGAAGTGCAAGGTTATGCACCTAGGGAAGAACAACCCAAACTATGGTTACACGATGCAAGGTTCCACATTAGGAACCACCACCCAAGAAAAAGATTTAGGCGTCCTTGTGGATACCATGTTAAAACCCTCGGCCCAGTGTGCAGCGGCGGCCAAGAGAGCAAATAGAATGCTAGGTATGATAAGGAAGGAATGGAAAATAAAACAAAAGATATTATAATGCCTCTATATCGTTCCATGGTGAGACCGCACCTTGAATATTGTGTGCAATTCTGGTCGCCATATCTTAAAAAGGATATAGCAATTTTAGAAAAGGTTCAGAGAAGAGCCACCAAAATGGTAAAGGGGATGGAAGGCTACTCCTATGAAGAAAGGCTAAAAAGGTTGGGGCTCTTTAACCTGGAAAAGAGACGGCTGAGGGGAGATATGATAGAAGTCTATAAATTAATGAACGGAGTGGAACGAGTAAACGTAGATCGATTGTTTACCTTATCAGAATATAGAAAGACTAGGGGACATGCAATGAAGCTACAGGGTAAACTATTTAAGACTAATAAAAGAAAATATTTTTTCACTCAACGTGTAATCAAACTCTGGAATTTGTTACCGGAGGATGTAGTAAAGGCTGTTAGTGTAGCTGGGTTTAAAAAAGGTTTGGACAAGTTCCTGGAGGAAAGGTCCATAAACCATTATTAAGAAGGGACCCAGGATATCAATGCTTGAACCAATACAAGCATTGTGGAACCTGTGTCCCTTGGGGAAACTGCTAGGTACGTATGACCTAGATTGGCCACTGTTGGAAACAGAATACTGGGCTTGATGGACCTTGGTCTGACCCAGTATGGCATATCTTATGTTCTTATGTTCTTATGGTCATTGTCAGGATACATGAGGGGATATGCATGAGTATATAATTGGTCATTGTCAGGATGCATGAGGGAAGCTGGGATCTGCTTATGTCTGCGCAGCTTTCTGCAGGCTTTTTGCCATACTTGTCTTACAATATATGTGAGGCTGCTGTGGGAGAGGGACATCTTGTTAGGTTGGTATGTAAAACTGCATTGATATGCTGCTGATAAAACTGATGTTCATGTCTTGCATATGGGATCTGTCCTGCCAGAGGGGCAGGGCATTATACATGAACACACACATGCAAGATCCTGGGTGACCTAGACCATTTCATGGAGTGTGCTTGTGGGCCAGTTCTGGAATATCTCATGGTTGACAGGACACATTGAGTAGTTTGAACTCTCATGTGCCTCAGATGACTGTGGTAGTTAAATGTTTACTCATTAAAAGGTTACCAGTCCACACACAGTCCCTGGTTATCATTTGGCAACTGAGAAAGCAGTGTGGTTCTTTTTCCTCTGAGATTGGGTTTTATTATATTGCCTAATCTTCCAGCCTCAGTGGCATATTTTTCTCCCACATGCACATATTCACTCAATATGTGCATGTGGGGAGAATCCTGATCCAATCCTCCCCTGTCGAAGTGCTATGGTTCTGCTGATTATTGCAGGAAGTAGGAGTCATGGGTGGTTTATGGTTTATTTAAAATTTGATATACCGCCCCTCACAACATCGGAGCTGTGTACCATAATTGCATTAGAAAAACAATAGAAAAGGAAAGGAATGGCAATTAAAATAGGAAAAAAGAGTAAAGTAGGATAGGTCAGAAAGGGGATCATTATGTCAAGAGGGGAGTAGGCCAAAGAGAGGGAAGTGATCTAGAAACTTAAGGACTGTCCAGGAAGGAGGGAGCACCTAAAAGGGGGATCAAAAGTGAGTATGAAGAGATGAATCTTAAGAGAGGACTTGAATTTGGAGTAGGAAATTTCCAGGTGAATCTCTGCAGGCGAGAAATTCCAGAGGTGGGGTCCCAAAAAGCAATAAGCTGAATGACGCATTGTTTCTAATCAGGCCTGGGAGGGGGGAAGGTAGATGTAACCAGTGTCCATGGATTGAATGCAAAGCCCGTGGAAGGGCATGTGGAATGAGAAGTGAAGCTAGATAGGCAGTAGAATCAGAATGAAGGGCTCTGTGTGGAAGTGTAAAGAGTTTGAAGTGATTCTGATGTGAAATAGGTAACCAGTTTGATTTGATAAATAGAGAGGACACATGATTAAACTTGAAGCATGGTGCAGATTCGAATTGCTCTATTTTGTATGGATTGAAGTCACTTGAGTTGATATTGTGGCAACCTGGCATATATAACATTACAGTAATCAATGCGTGATATGACCAGAGTAAGAAGCAGAGTGAGGATTGATGAGTCTGGAAGGATAGAACAGATTTGACGGAGGGTACAGAAGGAATGTTTCACCACCATGCTAATGTGCTCGTGAAAGGAGAGACATGTGTCTAGAAGAAACCTAAGATACTGCAAAGAGGAAACAACAGCAATATGATGACCATCGAGTGAGGGGGAGAGATGGAGCAGAAGAAGAGCCGGAGAGCCATATGGCAGATGTCTTTGATGGGTTCAATTTTAAGCAATTGTTATAGAGCCATGCTGCAATGCGGGAGGGGCATCTATTGATACTTGTCAGATCAATGAAAGCAGAGTCTGTATGAAACAGCAGCAGGATGTCAACCAAATAATAATATGCGTAGATACCCAGCTGCTGGATAACAGTGGCAAGAGGAACTAGAAAAATGTCAAAAAGGAAGAAAGCCAAGACAGACCCACAAGAAAGGGGTAAAGAAGTGAACTGCCCATCCTGAAAAGAAACAGGGTAAGAGTGGTCTTTGAGAAAAGAGTAAAATTAGCAAAAAACCGTGCCATGAAAATCAGCGGAGTGAAGATGTGAGAGAAGGATAGTGTGATTTACTAGATTAAAAGCACAGGATAAATTAAGTGAGATAGCAAGAGATACATTGCCCTATCTAGAGAATACCTAATCTCATTAAGAACTGAGAGAAGAATAGTTTCTATGCTGTGCCCAACCTGAATGCCCAATTGCCTGGGGTGCAGGAAATTTGTCTATTCAAGATGGTTGGACACCTGAGTGAATAGCAATTTCTCTAAGAGCATTCTCTCACACTGCAGGTTACAGGTCTCTCATTAGGAAATGCATGGTCAGTCCTAACTAAGCTGCTCATGGCTCACAGTACCCAGGGCTGGTGCATCCACTAGGCGAACCAAGTGGGTGTCTAGATCTAATGATCTTTGTGGATAGCATGCCAGCTGATCACCCCTTCCTTACAAGCATGGCACAATCGCCACTTAAGTACTTTTATTTATTTATTTATTTTATGTAACTGCATTTATATACCGCTTTTCACGGGGTCAAAGCAGTTTAACAAAGAGGGGGTGGGGTGGACAGTAATCATTATAGAGGGGGGGGAGAGCCATCACCGGGGGGGCCAACATTGATGATCCGAACAGATAGTAAAGACTTAAGACAATAGACATGAGTCTCTTATAGGGTATTTTGGGGATTTGGCAGAAGGACTGTGGGATGTCAGTGAAGATTGTCTGTTTCTGGTCCAAGGTATTCATGAAAGAGGATGGTTTTTAGTTGTTTCCGGAACGCGGATAGATCACCAGTGTTTCTGATTTGGCTCGGTAATGAGTTCCAGAAGGAGGGTGCATATAGTTCGAAAGCTCTGTTGCAGGTTCATTGATTATATTTTGTTTGTTCATTGGGGATGGTAAGGATGTTGTTGGTGGTCTGTCGGGTTGGTCTATTGTGGGTGGGCTGGGGTAGTAGGGAGCGGATGTGGGAAGTCTGTGTTTGATAGAGGGCTTTGTGGATAAGCAGGGCAGCTTTGTATTTGATCCTTGCTTCGAGTGGCAGTATGTCTAATTCTCTCAGGACTGGGGTGATGTGATCGTGTTTTTTTGCATTCTGGATGATTCTTGCAGTGGTGTTCAGGGCAGTCCGTAGTGGGTTGGTGTGGGTCGCATGAAGTCCGTGATAGATTATGTTGCAGTAGTCCAGGTGGGGGAGCGTCATAGCTTGCATGACAGTTCTGAAGTCCTGTGGATTAATGAGTGGTCTGAGCTGTTGTATCATTTTTGCTTTGTGGAATATTGTCCTGGTAGTCTTTTTAATCTGTGGAGTAAATGTGAGTGCCTGGTCTATAGTGATTTCCAGATATTTTATGTGGGGTTGAATCTTTATTTGGGTGGTTCCCAATATGAGGTGTGGTGGTGGGGTGAAGTTTGGGTCCTTTGTTACTATGAGGGCTTCAGTTTTTTTGATGTAGATGGATAGATTGTTCCTTTGTAGCCAGTCGGAGACCACGATGAAGCAGTCTGACAGGTGGTCATTTGTTGGGATGGTGGTTGTGATTGGTCCATAGGGCATTATGTCGTCTGCGTATATATGGTAGTTGATGTTATGCTCTCGTATGATCGAGCAGAGTGGTTGTAGATAGATATTGAAGAGCATGGCGGATAGTGTGGAACCCTGTGGTACTCCTTGATGTTGTTGAAAGGGGGGGAGGTTGCTGTGTTTGTGCGGATCTGTTGTTGTCTGTTTGTCAGGTAGGAGCGGAACCATTGTAGTATGGTGTCCTTAATGCCTATTTCCTGGAGTCTGTGTAGGAGAATGCTATGGGAGATGGTGTCAAAGGCTGCGGATATGTCTAGGAAGAGCATGGCGTATCCAGAGTGTTTGGTCTGTGTGCCTTTGATAAGGGTGTTCAGTAGCGTCGTCATGAGGGTTTCAACTCCATGGTATGGGCGGAATCCGTGTTGTTACGGGTCCAATATGTTGTTGGTATCTAGGTGGTCTTGGAGTTGTCATTGAATTATCTTCTCCATAATTTTGGTGGTGAATGGGAGACTTGCTATTGGTCTAAAAGAGGCTGGGTCGAGTGAGTCTAGGTTGGTTTTTTTTAGGGTCGGACGGATGATAGAGGTCTTGAGGATATCTGGTATGTGCCCTTGCTTGAGGGATTTGTTGACAATGTGGGTTAGGGGTGTTCTTATGTCTTCTTTGGATTTCTTTATCCACTCCGCAGGGCAGGGATCTAGTGGAGAGGTGGTGGTGTTTAGGCAGGAGATAGTGGATTCTATTTGTTCTGTTGTGATTGTTTCGAATGTGCTCCAATCCGTGACTTTGGTGGCATGGTAGGTTGTTGATGTTGCATTCTGTTGTGGTTTGCTTGGTAGTTGGAGCTGTTTGTATTGGCATGCTAGTAGTTCAGGTGGGATGTTCGGTAGCTGATCGGAGTGGCTGGGTGCTTTTGTTAGCTTCTTGACTATCTTGAAGAGCTCGCATGGTTTGTTTAGTGAGGTATGTATGATTTTTGAGTGGTAGGTTCTTTTTGCTTTATCAGTTTCTGTGTGGTATGTGTCAAGGTTGCTTATGTATTTTGCTTTGTCCGCTTCCTTTTTTGTCTTTCTCCATTTTCTTTCGGTTCTTCTGAGTTGAGTCTTTAGCTTCCATAGGATTGGGGTGTACCATCTTGCTTTTGTCACAGTCATTCTTGCTTTGGTGCTGGTTGTTGTTGCACAGGATGCAGAAGCAATTGTAGTGTTCCAGTTGTTGATCAGGTCTTCAAGGTTGGAGGAGATTGATTGGAGTTTGGGTAATACTTGTGTTAGGAAGTCCTCTTTGTTGAATGGTTTGAATCTTCTTTTAGGTTGGTTGTTCTCTCTGATGTTGGTGTGGATGTATATATGGGTAATGTTGATGAGATGGTGGTCAGATCATGGCACGCATGTGATTTTTGGGTTCGTAGATGTAGAGGTGCTGTGGGAGTTCAGGAATATTAGATCAAGTGTGTTCCCTTTTTCATGTGTTTTTAGGTCCATTGCTTCCATGGCGTTGATGAAGGCTTCGGCATGTTTATCCTGTAGTGAGGGAAGATTGAAGTCTCCAAAGATTAATTGCTCTTTTGTGGAGATGGCACTCTCTGATACATGTTTTAGTATGTCTGATAGATCGGTGCTTGGTGTGGGTGCTCGGTAGATTAGTCATATGGATAGGTGTCTGTTGGTGAGAGTGAGTATGTCCGCTTTGTTGGTTGTTTCTGACGCATGGTTCCTGAGGTGAAGGTTGGATCTTGCAATGACAGCTACTCCTCCTCCTCTGGCATGGGCTCTGGAGCAGTTGTGAAGACTGTATCAATTACGTGTTAGCTGGTTCATGATCACTGTATCGGTGTCTGTTAGCCTTGTTTCCATTATACAGAGGATGTCAATCTTTTCTGTTGTGATCAGATCCTGGAGCATGTAATGTTTGTTTATGACTGAGTGTGCGTTTATTAGTGTGATAGAGATAGGTTTGCAATTTGAGGGATTGGGGGTGTGGGTTTGTGTGGGAGGTGTGTGAGTGTTCCTTGTAGGGGGGGAGTTGGAGGAGTTTGTGTGTTGGGTGGTTGTGGTGCTTGGAGTGGGGGGTGTGCTGGATGGGGTGCTTGGTGCTGGTGCTTGGTGTGGTTGTGGTGCTTGGTTGGGGTGTGTGCTGGTGCTAATGAGGTAGCAGTTAATTGGGATTGGGATCAGTGTTTGGGGGTATATTGGAGCTAGGAATGGTGGCATGGCTTGAGGCATACCTGGGAGTCGTGGGGGTGTGCTGCTGTGCAGGGCTTCTTGGGTGCTGGGTCTCTTATCTTACTGCTCCTCTACTGGTGCTTAGGACTGGTCTGATGAAGTGGTGAATGTGGCTGTTGTTGTTGGAGTCCGTGAGCTGTGGGTTGTCTGTAGGTGGGTCTTTCTGGTACTCGTTGGTGACTCTTTTAGGGTGTTTTGTAGCTCTTGGTGTTTTTTCTTTGCTTCTAGGGTCCTCTCGTGTGGTCTGATGTTGTCGCTGTTTGTTGGGCCTTTCTTGGGGTTGTGGCTGCATCTAAGGGCCACGCCAACGGACCCTCTGGTGAGGCCCTCAGGCGCGGGCCCACCAGGTGCGGGTGTCCCCGGATGGGATGCATCTTTATCTGCCTCCCACTGCCCCGATTGGGCAGGAGCCTCTGAGCGGGACGGCCTCCTGCTCAGGCACTCTACCCTGGATCGGGGAGCTTTTCTGGTCAGCGGGAGGAGCGCGGTCCTGCTGCTGGCGTCCCCAGCTGGGACGCGTCTTTATCTGCCTCCCACTGCCCCGATTGGGCAGGAGCCTCTGAGCGAGACGGCCTCCCGCTCAGGCGCTCTACCCTGGATCGGGGAGCTTTTCTGGTCGGCGGAGGAGCACGGTCCTGCTGCTAGCGACTCTAGCTGGGACGCATCTTTATCTGCCTCCCACTGCCCCGATTGGGCAGGAGCCTCTGAGCAGGCATCCTTCAAGCAGTGGCACACATGTGACTAGTCATGCCATGCCACTCCTGCCCCGTCTGACAAGAAGTGTCAGAGGGGGTCAGGGGCAGCATACCATAAGCATGTGAGATGCTGCCTTAAGCCTCACCACCATGGAAGGAAGGAATCACCATGGGCTCCGCTTTCCCTGCCAGTGACATACTTGCCATGCCCCTGACTGTAGACACAGCATCATTGCACCTGACACACAGGGCAGGGATTAAGGTATCTTCTGCACCAGGCAAAAGCTGCTGCCGCTGCCACTGCCACCTCACCCCTACACACTGCTAACATGGCTTTGTGGTAGTAGTGGCATGACTCCTTTGTGACAGTGGCAGCATGTATGTATGCCACTGCTGTCACAGCAGAGTCGCAACAGACATCACAGATGTACACCATAGGTGGTTGCCTTGTCCGCCTAGCAGACTAACCAGCCCCACTCAGTCACTCACATGACACCACCTTTGCCACTTTGGCACCAACAACATAGTGCCCTTTAGTGAAAGAGCACCATGCTGTTACTGCCAATAGACCACTTTGTTGTTGTTGCTAAGTGTCGTTGAGTTGGTGTCAGCTCATGGTGACCTTGTGGATAGTTGACCTAAACTGTGGTTGGGCTTTAGTCAGGTGGCTTATTGCTGATAGAGTGGCATCCATAGCTACTGTTATTGTATTGATCCATCTCATTGCTGGTTTTCCTCTTTTGCGTTGATCTTCTACCTTGCCAAGCATGATGTCTTCCTCTAATGATCTCTCTCTTCGCATGATGTGTCCAAAGTATGAAAGTCAAAGTCTTGTCATCTGAGCTTCTAATGAAAGATTAGGTTTGATCTCCTCTAGTACTGACTAGTTTGTTCTTTGGGCAGTCCTTGATATACATGGTATATCAAGGACTGTGTATATCAAGGACTGCCCAAAGCACAATAATTCAAAGGCATCAATTTTCTTCCCATCTTTTTCACTGTCCAACCTTCGCATCCATATGATGTTATTGAAAATACCATGATTTGGACAAGTTGAATCTTTGTTTGGAGAGAGACATCTCTGCTCTTGAAAATCTTGTCTAGGTCCTTCATAGCCATTCTGCCAAGAGCAATGCGTCATTGGATTTCTTGACTGCTTGTCCTTTCTTTATTGATTGTTGATCCAAGTAAGTTAAAGTTGTCAACTATTTCAATTTCTTCTCCATCAATGATGGACTTATTGATTTTGTCAGTTGTCAGGATCTTTGTCTTCGTAAGATGCAGGCTCTATTTAAGACTATGTTCCTTGAACTTGATAAGCAAATGTTTCAGATCGTCTTCACTTTCAGGTAGTAATTGAATGTTATCAGCATAGCGAAAGTTGTTGATAAATCTTCCACCAATCCTCACATCTTGGTTGTCTTCATACAGTCCTGCTTCTTTGATGATTTGTTCTGCATATAAATTAAAGAGGTAGGGGGAAAGTATGCAGCCTTGTTGAACACCTTTGCTGTTTTTAAACCATTCTGTTTAACCTAGTTCTGTTCGCACTGTTGCTTCTTGATCAATGTAAAGCTTGTGCAAGAGAACTATCAGGTGCTCTATTATACCCATGCTTCTTAATGTGGCCAAGAGTTTTCATGGTTTGCACAGTCAAAAGCCTTGTTGTAGCCAATAAAATGCATATAGATATCATTTTGGTATTTTTTTGTCTTTTCAAGGATCCATCTCACATCCGCAATGATGTCTCTCGTTCCTCACCCTTTCTTGAATCTGCTTGCACTTCAGGCAATTCTCATTCCAGGTATGGTTGTAGTCTCTGCTGAATGATCTTGAGTAGAATCTTGCTGGTATGTGGGATCAGAGCAATTGTGTGATAATTCCTACAATCAGTCGGATCACCTTTCTTCATATTGATATAAACACAGATCTTTTCCAGTCAGTTGGCCATGAATCTGTCTTCAAAAATTCCTGGTAGGGCCTTCAAGTATGGTAACAGCTGCATCCAATTACTGTGATACTTCAGTGGGAATGCTATCATTGCCCAGTGCTTTATTCTTTGATAAGGCTTTCAATGCTGCTTTGACTTCTTATTTCATCACCAATGGTTCCTGATTATAAGGTACAGGTTGAAATGGCTGTTGGTCCACTTTATCTTTATGGTATAATGACTCTGTATATTCTTTTCATCTTTTCTTGATCTTCTCAGCATCATTCAACATGGAACCTTCAGCATCTTGTTGCATTCCAATTTGAGGCTGAAATTGTTTTTAACTCTCGTAACTATAGGAAAGGCAATCTTGTTCTTCTAATATATAGTTTCTGATTCTATTTCCTTGCATGCATCATTGTAGTACTTCTTCTTGTCTTGTCTGTTGAGTTCTATGATTGTCTCTATTTCTCCTCTGGCTTTAGATTGTCTGCATTTCTGGGCAATTTTCAGAGTTTCTTCAGTCATCCATTTTGGCTATTTTTGCTTTTTCACCTTTTGTAGAGACTTCTCACTTTCTTCCAACACAACATTCTTGATGTCATTCCATAACTCTTCTGGAACTCTGTCATTTGTATCTAAAGCAGCAAATTGATTGTGCAGGCAGTCTTTAAATTTCGGTGGTATACTCTCAAGGTCATATTTTGCTACATTCATGAGTGAATTGCTCTTTTTCAACTTTAGTTTGAGTTTGCATGCTAGTAGTTGTGATCTGTACCAGAGTAAGCTCCAGGTCTTGTCTTTGTTGATGTTATAGAGCTTTCCATTATTGACTTCCAGAAATGTAGTCAATTTGATTTTTGTACAATCCATTGAGTGAAGTCCATGTGTACAGTCGTCGCTTGTGTTGCTGGAAGTGTTTGAGATGAATAGATCGTTGGTCTTGCAGAATTCTATCAGTCATTCTCCAGCTTTATCTCTGTTGCCAAGTCCATATTTTACAACCACTTTGCCTTCTGCTTTGTTGCCAACCTTTGCATTCCAGTCCCCATGACTATCAGGATATCCTATTTGCATGTTCTGTCGAGTTTAGCTTGTACTTATTTTTATTAATTAATTAATTTAATACATTTTCTTTATACCGCCTTATCGTAAAATCAAAATGGTTTACATTTCAACTTAACAAACATTACAGAGAACTTGCAGCTAAGGTAAGGGTGGCATGCAGGAGATGCTAGGTAGCATAACTTATTTTCATTGTAACATATATACAGATGCCAGTCGGCATACTAAGAGGATCTAGGGGCTTAGGCGATGATAGGGTAGTTCGGAATGTGGAGTGCTAGGAGAGCTCCCTGAGGTATTCCATGAATAGGAAGTCTTCAGTTTCATCCTAAAATCTATTAGGTTTGTGGTAGTCCTTAGTGCCTCCAGAAGAGAGTTCCAAATAGCGGGTGCTGCTAGTGATAGAGCCGTCTTATTCTTCGAGTTCTTGGCTTTAGTGAATGAGCTGTATGTTGGGATGATGTCAGTTGTACTCTTTCTCTGGGTCTGCTGTTATGCTCATAGAACTCATGAATTTCTTACTCTTCTGCAGCTGTTGTTGGGTCATATAGCTGAATTATAGTTGTGTTGATAGACATTCCTTGTAGATTAATAGAAATTAAGCGTTCACTGACTGCATTGTCTTTCATTACAGTTCTTCCAGGTTTCTTCTTAATTATAAATGAAACACCATTTCTTTTTTGTCTTTCATTTCCAGCATAGTAGACCATGTGAACATTTGATGCAAAGTGCCTGATGCCAGTCCATTTCAGTTTGCTGACACTCAACAGACTGAGTTGTTCATATTCCATTTCATTATTAACTACCTCCAACTTCCCTTGGTTCGTGCTTCGTACGTTCCATATCCCAATAGGTAAAACATCTTTGCAGCTTCTGACTCTCATTTCATGTGCAGCTACATCAGCAGTCAGATGTCCCGAGGGCTTTGATCCAACCACATCATAAATGCTGGCTTTACTCTGAAATGTCTTCAGCTCCTCCCCAGTAGCCAGTGGAGTGCCTTCTGACCTGGGAGTCTCATCTTTCAGCACTATAGTGCAATTTGTTTTGTTGTGGCTATCCATTGGGTTTTTGTGGCAATATACAGAAGTAGATTGCCGGGCCTTTCTTCCGTGCAGGTAATTCTAGTGTTGTTGTCATTGTCACAGAAATGTTATCCTCTGCCACCAGCACTGTCCCATTCTGCTGCTGCCCAAATGGGTGTTTTGTCTCGGTCTGGCACCTCAGCTGAGATCCGTCCATCTTGGGAGACCCTATCAGTAGTTAAACTATTGATAGCTTAGCTCTCAGCATCGCTGATGCACGCAAGCCCTCACAGCATGACAAGCTGCAAACCAAGTAAGCTTAAAACAGAGTACATACACATGCACATCAAAATTCTGCCCTGCTCCACCGAAACCATGCCCCGGGAATACCGACATCTAGTGCACATTTAAGTTCATACCATCTTACCAGCACACATACTGTACCACTATGTTTGTATTTAGAAATGCAGTTTTATAAGAGCCTTTGACTGAATGTAAATCATGCTTTGTATGCCGAAGGTAATGAAGTGATGAGATGAACTCGATTGACTGGTGGGAGATAAGACGTTCCTGATACAAGATATTGTTGAGATTTACTATTGCAATTGTTTACAAGGTAGCTTTGTTTTAGAGGAACCTAAAGTTTTGTGATAGTTTTCTGTGGTTTTATGACACTAACCCTGATACAGGCTTATTGTGCTGAAACAAAGCCGTGTCATTAATATTAATAAAATACAGTCTCTGAAATGCTTGTATGCAAATGCTAGAAGTCTAAACAATAAGATGGGAGAGTTAGAATATATAGCACTAAATGAGAGGTTAGATATGATTGCTATCACAGAGACATGGTGGAAGGAGGATAACCAGTGGGACACTGTGATACCTGGATACAAACTATATCGTAATGATAGAACTGATCAAATTGGTGGAGGGGTTGCGCTCTATGTTAGAGAGGGCATTGAGTCAGAAAGGATTAAAGTTTTGCAGGAAACAAAATTTGCTGTAGAATCTCTATGGGTTGAAATTCCATGTATGAAGGGGAAGGTGATGGCAGTGGGGGTGTACTATTGATCGCCTGGCCAGAATGAACAAATGGATGATGAAATGCTCAAAGAAATCAAGGGAGCTAACAAAGGTCACAGCAGAGTAGTAATAATGGGTGATTTTAATTACCCTGGTATAGACTGGGTCAGTGTCACGGCAGGACATGCTAGGGAGATAAAGTTTCTAGATGAAATAAATGACTGCTTCTTAGAATAGCTGGTTCATGAACTGACCAGAGGGGAAGCCATACTGGACCTAGTCCTTAGTGGAACACCAGATCTGGTGCAAGAAATAAGGGTGTTGGGACCACTTGGCAATAGTGATCATAGCATGATCGTGTTTGATTTAATTAGTGGAGGAGGGACAATAAAGAAATCAACAGTACTATCTTTTAACTTTTGAAAGGGAGACTATGATAAAATGAGGAAAATAGTTACAAAAAAACTAAAAGGAGCGGTTGCAAAGGTTAAAGACTTACATCAAGCTTGGGTGTTGTTTAAAAATACTATCCTGGAAGCCCAGACCAGCTGTATTCCATGCTTTAAGAAAAGTGGAAGAAAGTCCAAAAAACTGCCAGCATGGTTTAAAAGTGACGTCAGAGAGGCTGTTGCTGCCAAAAAAGCATCTTTCAGGAAATGGAAAAAAGAGCCAAACAACGAAAACTGGAAACAGCACAAGCACTGGCAAGTTAAATGCAAAGCATTGATAAGGCAGGCAAAGCGAGAATTTGAGAAGGAACTTGCTACGGAAGCAAAAACACAAAATAAAGACTTTTTCAAGTACATTCGTAGCAAAAGGCCTGTGAGAGTCAATTGGACCATTAGATGATAGAGGGGTAAAGGGGGCAGTAAGAGGAGACAAGGCTATAGCGGAGAGACTGAATGAATTCTTTGCTTCGGTCTTTACTGTGGAAGATGTAGGGATGTTACCCAAGACTGAAGCGGTATTTAAAGGTGATACTGCAGAGGAATTGAGAGAAATATCGCTACACCGGGAAGATGTATTACAACTATTTGATAAACTGAATAGTAGCAAATCACCTGGACTGGATGGTATACATCCAAGAGTGTTGAAAGAACTGAAATATGAGATTGCAGACCTGCTATTAGTAATCTGTGAACTTTCATTAAAATCATCTGTAATACCTGAAGATTGGAGGATCGCCAATGTAACGTCAATTTTTAAAAAGGGTTCCAGGGGTGATCCGGGAAATTACAGACCAGTGAGCCTGATGTCAGTACCGGGGAAAATGGTAGAAACCATCATAAAGAACAAAATTACACAGCATGTAGATAGTCATGGCCTAATGGGAGACAGCCAACATGGTTTTAGACAAGGAAGATCTTGTCTTACTAATCTGATATGTTTTTTTGAAGGTGTGAATAAACAGGTAGACAAAGGAGAGTCGGTTGATATAGTGTATCTGGACTTTCAGAAAGACTTTGACAAGGTCCCTCATCAGAGACTTTTGGCAAAACTAAAAAGTCATGGGATAGGAGGCAGTGTACTATTTTGGATCGGGAACTGGCTAAAAGATAGAAAGCAGAGGGTAGGGCTAAATGGCCAATTTTCCCAATGGAAAAAGGTGGAATACCCCAGGGATCTGTACTGGGTCTGCTACTTTTTGACATATTCATAAATGACCTGGAAAAGGGAATAACTAGTGAGGTTATCAAATTTGCAGATGACACAAAACTGTTTAAAGTTGTTAAAACCCAAGAGGACTGTGGAAAACTGCAGGAGGATCTGGATAAATTGGAAGACTGGGCATCCAAATGGCAGATGAAATTTAATGTGGACAAGTGCAAAGTTATGCACCTAGGAAAGAACAACCACACTATGGTTACACGATGCAAGGTTCCACATTGGGAACCACCACCCAGGAAAAAGATTTAGGAGTCATCGTGGATAACATGTTAAAACCCTCCGCCCAGTGTGCAGCAGCGGCCAAGAAAGCAAATATAATGCTAGGTATCATAAGGAAAGGAATGGAAAATAAAACAAAGGATATTATAATGCCTCTGTATCGTTACATGGTATGACCGCACCTTGAATATTGTGTGCAATTCTGGTCGCCGTATCTTAAAAAGGACATAGCGTTATTAGAAAAGGTACAGAGAAGAGACACCAAAATAGTAAAGGGGATGGAAGGCTACTCCTATGAAGAGAGGCTACAAAGGTTAGGGCTCTTCAACCTGGAAAAGAGACGGCTGAGGGGAGATATGATAGAGGTCTATAAATTAATGAATGGGGTGGAATGGGTAAACGTAGATCGATAGTTTACGCTATCAGAATATAGAAAGACTAGGGGACATGTAATGAAGCTACAGGGTAAACTATTTAAGACAAATAAGAGAAAATATTTTTTCACTCAACGTGTAATCAAACTCTGGAATTTGTTACCAGAGGATGTAGTAAGAGCTGTTAGTGTAGCTGCGTTTAAAAAAGGTTTGGACAAGTTCCTGGAGGAAAGGTCCATAAACCATTATTAAAAAGGGACCCAGGATATCAATGCTTGACCCAATACAAGCATTGTGGAACCTGTGTCTTTTGGGGATACTGCTAGGTACGTATGACCTGGATTGGCCACTGTTGGAAACAGGATACTGGGCTTGATGGACCTTGGTCTAACCCAGTATGGCATATCTTATGTTCTTATGTCATATTGTTTGCAACAAATATGTTCTATTAATTCCTTAGAGTCCTGGCATATCCCTTGCTGTATCTTCTTCTGCTCTGTGCTTTAATGCAGAGGATTCTTTCCCTGGCTGTTGTCCTTTGGACCTTTTTGAGAGATTATCATATGCACTAAAAGTACTCCTGTGATGCTGGCTATTGGAAAACGTGCCCCATAGATGTAATTCATTTCTGAAAGGTTTCTTCATAAACCAAGCACTAGCAATTCAATTTAGATATCATCAATTTCTAGGTACTTTTCCCAGAATCATAGGATGGTCCATGGGCGATTCCATCTGCAGTCCTGTTAGTCTGCTGTTTTGATGTTGAACATCAGTGGGTAGATATCATGCCGGCATAAATATGAGATAAAAGAGAGATCATATGAAACAGGAACTATTTTTCCTTTATTTGAGTATGACAGAAATAAGGATTATATATTTCTGGATATAAATTATATGCCTTTTATTACATAACAACATGAAAAATGCATCAGTGGCAGGAGGTTGAAATTTGCATTATTTAAGAGCTGCTGCCCTTGATAGATGTTACAGAAAGCACTGCAGTTAACTGTAATTGCCCATGCTCGGGCCATATGGATGATAAGTACAGCAGAGGTATGGCAAAGGGCACAAAAAGGTGAAAGGAAAAGATCTCTTCTATGATGGAAGGTCAGAGACACCAAAGCAAAAAAAGCAAAAAAAAAAAAAAAACTACAGGACTATAGAGGAAGCAGTCACATAAAGACTCTTAGTGCCATACAAAGGGATGTCAGATGCCTAAATGAATATCATATATCATGTATATTCTACTGCTTGTCTGATTTTTCACACTTTTGCTCTTATGTCCAAAGTCTAGCTATCAACTTTATAGACAGCCTGCTTCCTTTAAGCGTCTTTATGATAAATAGAGCCTTAAGGTCATATATTCTTTGAACAGAAAAAGCACTCACTGGGTCCTGATATCTCACAAGGGACATTTGTTTGACCAGACGTTCATGATGGAATCAAACATATTGCTGACATCTTGAATCCTTTGCAATTAATTTTAGGAGGACCAGAGGGGGTTTGAATAGGATCAAATGTATTTTGAACAACTGAGGGGTTTGGAGCCTTCTGAGAACACACACAGCATATGTGGACAGAAACGTTTTGTACTGAAAGACACAATAAAGTGTCCTATCTTATTCACTGGAAACTATGTAAACACTACAACATTGCGGTATCAGAAAATCACTGTGATCATGACCCTAAGAGTATTATGCAGAATAAAGAGGTTATGATCACCTGGGACATTACCATTTTGACTGATAAAAAGCTGGATGCAAGGAAACTGGACTCAGTGGTAAAGGAGGAAAACACCAGAGCAGCATTGATTATAGAGGTGTCAAGTCTAAGCAAGTCCAAGGCTGGATTAAGAGGAATTTCCAAGAGTACCTTGATAAATTGCTTATACATGTTACATCTTATGAACTCAAGGAGGAGGCTCTCTTTGGCAAGATGCAAGTACTATGCCGAACATTAGCAATAAATTTGAGAGACTGAGATCATACTCCACATACCCTGGCTCAGGAATGAGATTCATTACTGTCATGATATATGCAAAACTATCCCATTTGGAGACAGCCTAGAGCATAAGTCTATACTATGTATTCAGGTATCTATTCTCCTGTGAATTCATTGATAATATAGGGTTGCCATGAGTTAGTACAATCAACACTCATTCATGATTCTAGTAACTCTGCAAGAAAGGGAAGGCAAAGATGAAAGACACCACATCTGAAATTAAGGCATGCTTTCCATTTTAATATGTGCCTCTCTGTAAGTTATGGAAATCTTATGGGTCCTCACTAACTGTAGTCTGCCTTCCTTACATTTAACCAGCAAAATCATTGGTTGTTTCTTGATTTTTTTATTGTTTGAACAGAATTAATTTCCAATGTTGATTCTCTTGGAATCTCTGAGGGGTCTGTTTACTAAACCCCTGTTAACGCAGCAGAGAACGCAAGCAACATAATGCAATGATTTGCTGCGCTATCTGTAGAACGCGTGTTATCTTCATGAGTGGGTGGGATTAGGGGAGAGAATGGGTGTGTTTGCAATGTGCAGTTACCACAGGCTCCAACAGCATGCAGCAACCATTAGATTTACAGACAGTGCGGCTGCAACTAATGCCACCTCAATGGGTGGCTTTAGCTGCATTCAGGCCGCTGAACTTTGTGTGGGATTTTGATCCAATGCCAACCTTTCCAAACCCAAGTTCGAAGAGTGTTATAATGGAGGTAGAGTAGGTGTTTTCCTTCCTCAGTGGGCTTGCAGTCCAAGGGCTGGATAACATACTTTATTGCAAGTAACGGGGTCTGCATTAAATAATGCATGTTACTATGCAATAATGCACATTAATACATCTAGCCCTAAGTCTGAACCTGAGGCAATGAAGAGTGAAATGACTTGTCCAAAGTCACAGGGAACATCAATGGCTCTAATCACTAGGCTGCCTGGAAAGAAAAAAGAAAAAGAACATGCTAAAATATTATTCCCTGTCTGTTTATTCATGATTCATGGTTTATGCTTGACTGCTGTATCTTTCCTTACATTTTCTTTACATTTGGCTGCCTTTTCTTTATCAATTTATATATACAGTATGTTCATGTTTGCATCAGTACAATCCCTTACAAACACTGAGATCAGCTTCTCAAGGTTTGCTGAGAGTATATCCCTCTCTGTGCTTTCAAATGAATCAAGATGATCTCGCTATGAAATGCTCTTCTGTCTTCCATGCAAGCTATTCCAGATTACCTGGATTTCCGTAAGAAGTCCGAATCAAACCTTTTCCAAACTTCATGTAACCTGTGATATTTGTTCTTTTACTGTTTGCAAAATGTTTCAAAACCTCATTAAAAATGTACTTTTAGATCAAGGCTTAGAAGCTTCTGATGGGTGGGTAAAAATGCAAGAAATACTTTAAATACATAACATTTTCAGCACCTTTATCAACTTCTTGAGCAAGCTACATGTTTTGCTTCTCTCTTCTCTTTAAATTTCATTTAATCTCTTCCATCTTGCCTGTGCCCCTCTATTTATTCAGGTTTCTTCATTTTCATCACTCCGCTTCCTCCTTCCTTTCTTTATTCCTAGAGCTTGTCTTTTCTCTATGCCTTGCTTTTATGTTTTTGTCTTTTCATCCTACTATTTATGTTATGATTTAACTTGCAGTTCATTTAGTATTGACATATAGCTTTCAAAAGCTTGTCACAAATGTGTAACCTGGTCTGATAAGAAGGTATCATCTACAATTTATTAACTTTTAATTCTACAGATCATAGCTACCCAAGAGATTGAATTACTGAAACAGTTTCCATTAGTGTATATTTCTCTTTCTGGAAAAATAATTAAGGACTGTTTTCAGTAATGCTCAGACTAGTTTGCTGTGCTATGCTTATTTGCTTGAAAAAGAATAACTTGCACATGTAAATTAGTCTTAGGAATACAATTTTCCCTTGTGGTGGATAATTGTATAAGGGTATGCCCAGTTAAAATGTATTTTAGGATGCCTATGCTAAACGTATTATACTGAATACTAGCGTATGTGGCCTAATACAGAACTACATTTACAGCAGTGCTAGACCTCTATAAATGTTTCTGCCTAGACTTTTCAAGTTATGTGTGGAAACGATAGTATTTTATCAACTGCAGAGGCATTTTCAGTAACAGAGGCTAGATGAAATAAAGCGCCTAGCTGTTGCTGCTTTAATTAAAATTGAATATTCAGCAGCAGAACATGTCCATTTTCCATCATAGACTGGGCAGACACCACAGATACTAGCCGGTTAGCGATAATATTCAGCCACTAACCAACTAAGGTAGCACTAGTTGGTTAAAGATAGGACAGTCATTCCCCTCTCCTGACTTTTATCACTGGAGCTCTCTGGTTAGTGACTGAATATTGGCACTAACTAGATATCAGCTGTCACCATCCCCGCTCCGCCTACAGACTGCACTGGTTTTAATCGGGTGTTTGTTCGGCGGTCCGTGGGAATATTCACTGGCACTAACCTGGATATGCAATGTGAATTGTTGGATATAGCCTTGGCATTGAATATCCGGGTCTTAGTTTCAGCAGCGATGGCTAGCCTCTGCCGTTGAAGATCAGGCCCATTAAGTACAAGACCTTAACACTACCTGTTGCGGGAGTTCCCAGAACTTTGAGGAAAGCAGGCTTGCACTTGAAGCAGAACAATAAACAGTCATGGTGTATATTAATGGCACGGCCACTAACTGAGAATATACCGCCCCTGGAAGTGTAGCTAACTTCATCCCCCAACGCAGCTTTGCAAATAGGCCCCATAGCTGGAGAACTGAGATTTCTAGCTATAAAAGTTCATTTCTTTTCAGAAATACATTATATTATTTTATAGCATTATAGATCTACATCCAAAATTTTCCACCTTAATCAAATTTTGGATAGTTATATACAGGGCTTACAGTATTGTGTTTAGGTACTTTCAGGATTTCATATAGGTAGAGAAATGTATAATAATGCTGAATTCCTCAGCAATTAGAGCTATTGTTAAGATTAACATTTGAGGAAAAATCTGAGATATTTCATTCAATTTTTAAATCCTGACTTTTTAAAACCAATCTTTTTTCTCACCAACTTTTATGTTTATGAATTTCCTAGGCAAAAAAAAAAAATCTTCAGACCATCTATGTTTCTGTTTATGTCATATCTAATTGACTTTGGTTAATTAACAAATAGCCAGGGACACAAGGAAGATAATTTAGGGGAGAGAGGATAGTAAAGAGAAAGAAAGCAGAGTAGGAAGAAATAGGTAAGAGAAAGACAAGGAGGAAGAGAAGAAATTGGCAGAGAATAGGAGACAGAGAAATATGTCAGAGATGCAGGGAGAACGGGAGCTGAGATAATAGGTCTTACTAAAGTGCACTAAGGTTCGGCTCCTTAGCCCATGTTTTCTAAAGTGCGCTACTCAGTAACTCAGGGTGTGGTGGGCAGTTTGAGTGTGATGCTAAAAGTAGGGTGGGCCCCAGCAGCAAAAATCCCACACTACCTGTGTTGTGTGCCATAGAGGCAGAACAAAGGTGTTGATGGTGCATCGTGGCTAGCGTGGACGTTAGTGGCCTGAGCTCAGGTGCCCTTTGTATCATCTCAGTGGGTAGCATCAAGTGCTCCCACATGCCAGCTTGTGCAGTGCAGCGTCTTGGGCCTGCGCTAACTGTACGGGAATGGACACACGTGCGTCCTAAAGTTACCGTGGGACCCCCACACTAGTAACGCAGCCCACAGCATGTTACCAGCCTGGGCCTTAGTAAACATACCTTCATAAGAGGCATAAATTAGAACAGGAGGTGAAACGAACCCATGCTGACTTTTATAAGCACCTCACCATCCTAAAACTGCAGGGGAGAAGAACCACACTGCTAAAACTGCAATTACAATTAGTATAGGTGCATGTAATCCCACCCATTGAGGTGACGGTAAGTGTGCTGCAACAGTGAAGGCATGCGCTGTTCACCCTGAGCGAATTGTAATGCTGCAGTGAAGGTCCACTCTACGCCCCTGACCGACAAGTCCCTGACCCGTCATGCGCGAAGCAGTTAGCATGGGAGTTTTAATGTGCTGGCTACTTTGGCACATGGTAGCAGTTATCGTGGCCCCTCGCTAAGTATTGAGTGCACACTCTAACATGCAGTAAACATTAGCACACTTTGGTAAGCATGCCTCAATGAGAAAAAGAAACATGAGAGAGAAAGAAAGAGCAGGAAAGGAGCATTAAACAGAGACAATAGTGAGGTTGGGAATAAGGAAAGACAGGGCTGGATAGAGGAGACAGCACTGTAGGGAATGAGATCAGAGAAAAAGAAATCACAGCAAAACCCTTCACAAAATTATCCCCAAAGTGGAGATGAAGTTGCCCTTTAGAGTATAGCATTATATAGTGATGCTGATGCATTTCAGTAGAGTTGACATTGGGGTTAGTTATTCTAAAATGTTGTTTCAAATTCCTGAGCCGACATCTTCACATTCCAAATATCTGCCAGAATTGTGGTGTTGAAGGTCTTTATATTTATTATGATGGCTATGCCTGATAATCCAAATTTT
Source organism: Ichthyophis bannanicus (assembly GCA_033557465.1). Classification (NCBI taxonomy): domain Eukaryota; kingdom Metazoa; phylum Chordata; class Amphibia; order Gymnophiona; family Ichthyophiidae; genus Ichthyophis; species Ichthyophis bannanicus. The sequence goes on from CM066037.1 coordinate 72,087,789, forward strand.
CTGTAATAAAGTTTTGCCATTAATTCATTAGATAGTGGGGTCTTTAGAAGGACAATTTTCCGTTTTAAAAAGTGATCTTCTTTGAAGTAACCGTATCTTCGCAGCAGCAGGAAAGAAAATCGCTAGTCTGTGGAATTAACCTATTGTGCCCAGCTTGAGAGACTTGGATATCAATTATTATACAGTGAATATGCACTGGGACAGCTAATCCAAACAATAAAAGAAACACATCGGGGCATGTTTACTGAAGGTTAATGTGCTGTAATACAGAAGCACAGGCAGAGCCTATGGAAGTAGAAAGAAAGGTGGATTTTACCTTTAAAAACGACAGTCAGCCAACACACACAGCTCAGGGTCTGCACAAGAGAAGCAAGCAGAGAGAGCGAGCAGTTGAGCTGACACACCCAAGCTCTGACCTAGCAGCAAGCTTGGAGTTTGATTACTCTCACCTGCTTAAAAAAGCCGAGCCAAGCTTCAGAGTGCAGAAAGATAAATGCTGCTCAGTAGCCCCAGAGGGGGAGGAGAAGGAGGCAGAGAAGGAGGGAAGCAGAAGGCCTGGCAGAGAGCAAAGAGGTGGAAGGAGTGGCAGAGAAGGAAGCAGTGGCCAAGAAGGAGAGACTGGCACACGGAGAGCTTCAGAGAAGTGGAGAGACTCAGAGACTTCAGAAGGTTGGAGACTCTGTGAAGAACCTTGTTGTAGTTTGGGAAGTGAGACTAACCGAGCAGAAGGAGAGAAGGCACAGCCAGTTACTAGGAACCTGCCTAGACGGAGAGAATTGGGAGCCTTTCAGATCTCACTGCCGGAGGAAAGGTCTCAAGGTCTATACAGGTGGGAACCTAACACTAAACCAGGGAAGTCAAGAGGCTCAGTTTATACTAAAGAGCTAGGGCAGTGCTTTAGGCAGGAATTGAATGCAGAAAGGTATAAAGCATTGCCTAGCAGCTGGAGAGAACTAGGGGAGAGCCAAGGAAGAATCCCCACAGCCACAAACCTTACAAGACCTCACCATCTAGAACTGTACCCAGGGGAAACGCCCCAGTTCTTAGAGAGAGGTTATTCCCAGCCTAGCAGTAACAGTTTGAAACAAAGCTCAATAAGCCCTGAGGTTGAGGAGATGCAATGGGAATTTAATTCTGCTGTCTCAGAAGAAATTCCAATGGATTGTACGCTCTGTCTCGCAGATGACATTAAATCTCTTCGCTAAAGATTTGGGCGAATGAGCGGAGATAAAGCAGAGGAAAGGAATCTTCTTCTTTGAGGAAAAAGAAGAAGCTGTTTTGATTTACTACTTTGTTGTAGAGAAAAATACCTTGCACATTTTGGAAGCCAGGAGTATGAAAATACAGCTATTTTGTTTCTGTAAATAACCTTCAAGCAAAGCTCCTGTAAAGAGTACTGTTTGTTCTGCACTAAGTCTGTTTGGGAAGGAGAATACATTTTCTTGTCAATTTTTGCCTAACACTCGACTCCCGGCTATCCTTTTATCAGAGGACTAAAAACTACCACTCCCATAAGGCATAGCGGGAGTAAAAGCTATAGTCATTTTCTGCATAAAGGACATCATGGCAGCCCCAACCCTCTGACTCCTAGGCAGAGGGCTGGGGGGCGTATGACAGTGCGTTAATGAAAACGCACATTAAGAGTCACTGCGTCCATAGAACTAAAAGGTTGTGTGCACTTAGCGAACGTTCACTTTATTAACACACGTTAAAACCTTTAGTAAACATGCCCCATAGTAATGCTAGTGAAATTCTGAAACTGTGTCTAGACTAGATGGGGATTTCTGTCCTGACTGATTGTGTATGGCTCCTCTAGGTTTGAATGATTTTATTTTATTTTGATTAATTTTATTCATTTGCATTTTATTTTTAACATAGCTCAATTTATTTACTATGAATGTTCCTGTGGTACATACATGTAAAGGTCCATACAGTGATGAAAGAACGAGTGCTTTAGCATGACCTGTGTGTAGGTTTGTTCGGGGACATCGCTGGGGTAGATCTTCGGTGGTGTAATGAAATACGCATGTAGGCTATAAACTACACACTTACAAAGATGCTTCCACTACATTCATTTGCCCCTGCTCTAAGCTCTAAAAGTCATACTTGACCTCCCAACCAAGGTAACTGGTGGAGTGGAGGAGTAGAGCAGCGGGTTCAAAGTCGGGGTTCAAATTCCATGGATGCACCTTGTGGCTTTGAGTAAGTCACTTAACCCTCCATTGCCTCAGGTACAAGTTGACTGTAAATCCTTCAAGGATCGGAAAGCATGTACTGTGTAACCCAGCCTACTAGTGGAAAGGTATGAGCTAAATAGGAATAAAATGACCCTCCCCGTTATGGCAGATCAGAAGATCATCATTTGTCTGTGACTGTCCCGGTGTCAGTTCCTATCAGTGGTCATGTACCTAACGCTCTTAGGATCTGTTTAATGCAATTTTCATTCTAAGAGTTCTTTCAGCAGCAGCAAGACAGGGGCTAATTAACATATCCATCCCCTGCACTCACCTCTTTTATATCTAACTGCAAAAACTAGAAGCACTAGGGAAGTTTTATTAAACTCAGATTAAGAAGTAAAGACCTGAGTTTAAGCCCCCCACCAGGAATCTCTAATAATGAATGAGACAGAAGGAAATGTTTGTGTATGTTTTGAGCTGTAAATAATTCTGCAGTTAAAATGCTGGTGATTCTGTATAACTACTTGCAATTTAAAAAAAATAAAATAAACTTTAATAAAGGGAAGATCACTTTCAAAGCCATTTCTGCAGGTTAAAGAGCACTTTACCCACTAGAACGGGTTTCACAAAGTTACCCACCCTATGGAGTTCCCGGCCGGAACGTGCACCCCACAAGCCACCTGGATCCTATTCCCCCTCCTGCTCTCCCTGCATGTCCATGCTCTAAGATGGGGAGAAGCGGCAGGGGCCGGGAGGGGGCGGGGTCTGGGCAGAGTGGGGACAGGCAAGCCCGACAGCACATACAGGGCCAAGTCAGGTCACAGCCCTGTACGTGCTGCTGGGCCTGTGGGGATGTGTTGCTTATACCACTGCAAAGGTGTTAGAAGCAGCACTTTTGGGGCGATTGGGGCTGGGGCCCGGGACTTTTCCCTTAGCTGGAGCTGGGTGAGGAGGGGTCCCCGCTGCCCAATCCAGGCCCCGGCTGGCAAACTGTGGGTCGGGCAGCAGGGAAGTGGGGGGACTGAGCTGCAGCCAAGGTAGCCTGCGGGGAAGATGTCCCCTCAGGCAAGCAGGCAGGCAGGGGCACGCCGGGCTGTCCTTGGGCCCGATTCTGGCTACTGTGGGAAAGTTTTCTTCCTGCAGTCCAGAATCAGGTCCACATGGGCCCATCTTGCCTGGGGCTGTCCGGATGACCTTGCTTGTCCCTAGGGAATCAGGCTCCACAAGTGAAAAATTGTGTGCATTTGATGCCTAGAATTACCTACACTCTGAAGAGGCGTTTGTGACTGAGAGGTCGGGGGAGGGATTGCACTCATGCATATACTTCTGAATTTCAAAGGGATGCTGTGTTTTTCCTCTGTAGGTGTGAGTACTTTTCTTGGACCAATATTCAAAGCCAAAAGAATAGTTTACTAAGCTGCACTAGCTGTTAATGCAGGCTGGAGAGCGTGCTAATGAGTCTTGACAACAACACATGCACTAAACAGACAGCACAGGGTTAACTTCATGCTATCACAGTGGAGAGGGAGGAGTGGAGCACAGGAGTGTCTGCACATGGTAGTTAGCAGGGGTTGACAATGCAACTTCACTCTCAATGTTACAGTTGCACGGCTACATTATTCCACCTCAGTGGGTGGGTTAAATGCATTAGAGCACCTTAGGGTCCAAATCAGTGCAGTAGCTACTGGGGCCATGCTGCACATGCCCAACAGATAACCGCATGAAACCCCGCGGGATCAGAATTGTGATCAGGCCTGTACGTGCAGACCAGGACTGTGATTCAGTCCCAGCCTGCACATACAAGCACTGCCCAGATAGCTCAGTCAGGCATTTAAATGGAGCCGCGGTGCCATGACGTCCTGTTGCCAAGGTACCACAGCTCCATTTAAATGCCTCGATGGCAGCTGCCAGCATTTAAGGTTTATTCCCCGCAGTCTGACCATCAATCTGGCCTCCTAAGGCCAGGGTCTGGCTGCGGGGAAGAAACCCTGTCCTCCCCCCCCCTCCCCCCAGCTCTTCCGTGCCCTGACTTTTGAAAAAAACAATGTCCAGGGAAGTTTTTCCACCTTGGAGGTGGAATAACTTCCCCGGCTGTTTTTCCTGCCCTCGACGTACAGGGCTGACATTCAAATTGGCCCTGTATGTCCAGGGCCGGCAACCACCCACTCTCCACCCCCGGGTCGCCTCTTCCCCGCCCCTAACTAACTTCCCTGCTCAACCAACAGGGAAGTTAGTTGACGGCTGCCGCTGGCATGAATAGCGGGGATGGACATCCCGCTATTTGTGTCTCAGAATAACCTCCTAAATGTATATGTGCTATTTTGCACTCCCACATCATCCTGCCACCTGCATGAAGAGCCAGTGTAAATTCTGCCAGTGCTTTTAATTCACGTACTTTACTCTTGCTAATTTTCAGAAAGAAATGATGCAAGGAATTTCCCTTTGAAAAAATATATATAATAGGTGCGGTAATGTCTCACTATACTGGTTGTTTGAAAACTGGTCCTGATAGAAAAGGCAGGGTTGTAGTTACTAAGGTACGTTAACTGCATCATCACACGCCAACACCACAAACAAGAAAACTGAAGTCCTGCATATCGCAAAAGATGCAACATTTCACCCCCCAACATCCCTGAAAGTCCCTGGAGATGAACTACAGGTCAGGACCCAAAATAGACACCTAGGAATAATACCGAACCGGCACCTTACCTTCCAGCCACATATCAATAACACAATAAAACTTGTCTACTACAAGATGAGAACTCTGCATCATCTGCGACCACTACTGGATACCAGTGACTTCCGTACAGTCTTCCAAATCCTGGCTTTCCCACGTTTGGACTATTGCAATATAATCTTCCAAGGATTACCAAAATCTATTCTGCAACTGCTACAGATGGAACAAAATACCGCTGCACGCATTATTCATGGTGCATCCAGAACAGATCACTTACTGTAATACCATTACTCAACAACTACACTGGTTTCCCATATCAAGTCAAACAAAATATAAGGTCCTATTAACATCTTCCAAAGTAGCACACAACGTATCCTCAGAATTTCTGCAATCACTCATTCACAAAACATCAGATAATAGAACCAGAAGGACAAATACACCAACACCTTCGATATCCCAACATTAAAAATAAAGACCTCTTTGACCACTTCCAACCAAGCCTTCCCCTGTATGCCCCATTCATCTGGAACACGGTCCCTAAGAGCATATGAGCCACACCCGACTTAAAGGATTTCAGAAGAAATTTTAAAACTCATCTCTTCAAATCTTCAGTGAAAGCTAATCCCCTCTTAGCCCCATATTCCCCATTAGGAAATCATCTGTTAATTGTATCTCAGATGTAATTACGTTGATGCTTTAATGTCGCTCAAAGTTCAAGTTACCTGTTTACCTGTTTAACCTTTGAAATTCTACTTTCTGTGTTATATGTAATAGTTGGAAGTTTGTTAAACTGTAAACAGCTGTGACTCTGAGATAAAGTGGTATATAAAATTATCTAAATAACTAAATAAAATATACAATACAAATAATAAGTAGTAGTAGTAATACAATTCTCCCTGCCAAACCCTTTGAGGGATGATGTAGGGTCCGATAATACATAGCCAGAAAGAGGCCTCCCATTATAATGTAAACTTTTGACATTTTTTTTGAAGAGCATCACACTGTATATAGATGTTATGTCATTGTCCCACAAATGGAGGATCACTGATAGAGTGCAGCTTGTGACTTTTACTCTGGAGAATCAATGGTATTAGTTGAATCCACAGTATTCACCATTGGCCCAACCTTTTAAAGGATATGCCATTGTACATCAGTCCAAGCTGTTCACTTAAAGGCCTAGTTTTTTGCTTATACTATTTATATTTTTATTTTATTTTTTATTCTGCAAAGTTTTTTAATCTGGAAAGGGTTTTTAGTGCATCATGATGTTTTTACTCTTAACCTGCGGTGACAGAACAGGGTCTTAATTTTTTACAGCATTTTGAAATGCCAAGGTTTGTCATGTTCCAATTGATCAACTTTTAATAGGATATAATATGCTATCTTTTGATCAAGTCTTTCATTTTCTTTTTCCAGCAAGATTTTCCTACAACGGCAGGATTTTATAAGGTATTTGGACGTCTCTTAGTATGTCCCCTATTTTGGTCCTCTTCATCTCTTCTCCTTTGTGCTGTCTTTGAGGCATTTTTAGTTTTTTGGGGTTTTTTTAGTTATCCATGTGCTAATTTGTAATTTGTGTCCATACATGACACTATGCAATATATGGAGTCATTTTATTTATACTATACAGGTATATTTCATTTTTTTGTTTTGCCTCTTTCTTTTTATGATTGATTTTATTCTATAATTTTTATGATTGTTTTAATTATAATAATTGGTATTATTTATGTTCTTATGTTTTTATATTATTGTTTATATTTGTAATATGTTATATAATGTATTCTCATTACTTTTATTGTATTCTTTCGAGGTTTGCTTTACCTATTTTTACCCCCTGAAAAAGGCCGTAACGGCCGAAATGCTTAGGGGTTAAAAAAAAGAGGGGTTTTATAACCTGAATTCTGTCAGTCTTTGTACCAGCTCCTTTGGTTACCCAGTGTCACTAAATGGACAGTGTTGCTGAATACCCCCTCTGACTGCCCTGGCATTGTACAGAGAGCACCAGGAGCAGTCCATGGGTGGGGCAAGGGGGTCCCAGCCCTCAGGGCCGGCCCGTCCATTACACGAGAATGTTGTTCACACAGGGCCCCATGCTACAACTGGCCCTGCACAAACTTCATTCTCACACAATTATGGACGGCTTCAGAGGTGAGACAGGGAAGCCCGCGCGAGGCCCTGGCTCCCTCTGCTCAGCCGACAGTGTGAAGAGCGGCATTTTCCCTCATGCTGGCAGCTGTGTTACTGTGAAGCACACAAGTGCTGGGAAATGCCCTTTAACCTTTCCCAGCATTCAGCATATTTCACAGTAACACAGTTGCTAGCATGAGGGAAAACACCACTCTTCACACTGGCGGCTGTGCAGAGGTGAGCTGTGGCCCTGCACGGGCCTCCCCGGCTCACCTCTGAAGCAGTTTAGACAGCTGTGGGGCACTTGGGGGGGGGGAGGCTTTAGGATAGGACAGGAAATGGCCGATGAGGGCTAGGAATGGAAATGGGCTGATGGGGAGCTTGGACTGGAAATGGACCGAAGGGGGTCTGGAATAGAACTGGAAATTGGCTGATGGGAGGAGGTTGGACTGGAAATGGGAGGATGGTGGCTGGAATAGGACTGTAAATGGCTGATGTGGGGCTAGGATTGCAAATAGGCTGATGGGGGAGCTTGGATTGTAAATGAGCTGATGGGGGGCTGGAATAGCACTGGAAATGGCTGATGGAGGGCTAGAATTGGAAATGGACTGATGGGGGATGGGAGAATGGGGCTAGAAGGGAACAGATGCTGGGTGGGGCTGGGAGCTGATGTTGGGGAGCACTAGAAGGGAATGGGGCTGGAGGGAGTGAGGATGGGGAGGGGAAAAGAGATTTTGTATGGGAGGGAAGAAAATTCTACGATTGGCCAGGTATTGGGAGAGTAAGTTGGAGGGGGTAAAATTTGAGTGGATTTAAAAGAAATAAAGAAAAAAATGGAGGAAAGAGCAAAAGGGGAAAAGATCAGTATGTTAAAACAGATGTAGAGAGAGAATGGAAAAAACTATAAGAGAGAAGGAAGGACAAATGGACAGCAGACAATGGAGAGTTACCCGAAGACACGAAGAAACCAGAAGAAAGTGACTGGAGCAATTGCAACTACAAAATAAAATGCCCAAACAACAAAAGGTAGAAAAATACTTTTTTTATTTTGAATGTATTAACTAGAATATCTCAGCTCTGGGAAATGTGCATTGCTAACGTCTTTGCATTTTTGTTTAGTACAAGAGGAAATTAATTTATAGTTTTATTTCTCCATTGATGTTGTACATTCCAAGTTTGGCTTTTCGGGTTCCCAATTTAATTAGTGTCTATCTATTTCTAAACTGTGATCTCTTGTTCTTTGTTTGGTGATGATCTATGTTCTGCATGTGTAACCAAGCTGAGGTATTCTGTTTATGTAGTTTCTGTCTGACAGTACCACTTGTTCGCTTTCCCCAGTGTTACCTTTTGATAGGTAGGGTTTGGCGCTTTGTGAGTTCTGGTAATGCTGTTATGTTACGGCGGGTTTGCTATGGGTTCTAAATGGGCAGTGTTTGTAGTACTTCCTAATGTGCTTGACAATTGACACTGGAGTATAGTAATGTAGAAATCTGGTAGTCTTTCTTTATCCAGACACTCATTAAGCGGCAGGTTTACCAAACGTTAGTGCATGTTAACAGTATGCAAATATTTAAGCAAATGAGCCCCCTTATGCAAATGAGGTCCTGCAATGAGTCTCCACACATGGCCTCGCACCCCCCTTGGGCCGTCCCTGCCAGCACTTACCCAGTCAGCAGCAATTTTCAGTCTGCTGCCCGGATAAGTGGCTACAAAAAGGTCAGAAAAAAGCTGTCCTAACTTCATGTGTTTTGGCTATCAGAGAGTGGCTGAATATTGCTGCTGTCCGGACAATCACTTCAATCAGCGTTGACGCCAGGTAGTCAGCGTTGGAGGATATATGGATTCCGCCACTGAATATCCGCTTTCAGTTTTGCCTGTGGCAGCGAGACACTTTAAAAATGCTGCAGCTTTAGGTCCCCAAATGAATAGAATGTGCGATCACAAATAATCCTTATTCCTGCGTATTAACAGGATAGGGGTAAGTACTTACTGAGACTGCATGCTTAGACACACAGTTCGGCCTGGCAATCTGTGCAGCACAATTTCTCTTCTTCATCCCCAGGGCTTGCTGGTCTGTTTTACACCTTCAGTTAAGTATTGTCATATTATTGCACCCTAGGCTTATGCTTCCCTCCAGAAACCTCGTTCCAACCGTGCTACCATCTCACTAGCCCTTCATGCCCCACAGAAAGCTAATGAGACTATGCATTGATCAGTAGTGTCTCAAATAAGCTGAAAACACACTCTTACCAGTGCTACGGACAGGTCACACAAACACCCATGAGATACGGTCTTATGTTTGTCAGCTGAGAGCTCTAGAGAATGTTGTTGGTAGCCACTAAGTTCTTACTCCATAGTGCAAAAAGAACATATCTAGAGTTGGCTTCATTTTGGTCTCAAACACAAAGCTGGCCTGTCCCTCACCCCATGCATTGTTTGTTTTAACCTAACAAGTGGTTTTGCCTTCATTCTGTGCTATCTGTACTCTTCTTCCATAGAGACACTTTTCTCCTCTGTCCTTGGTCTTACATACCGTTGAGTTTTCCATAAGCCAAATTTTACCTATGCTAGCGATCTATTCTTTCCTGTACAGCAATGTAACATAGTATGGAACTTTGAAAATTAAATCTAATCTTATATTTCCACCCTTCTAATAAAACCCCCTACCACATTTACATATATTTTACAATACTTTGATTTGATTCTCATGTATTCTTTGGCCATCTGCCAGTGATACTGCCTCAACTCGAAGAGTGTTAAGAAATGTTTGGAGTTAAACCTTGCTGCTATGCAACCCATCGGGGATTAAAGTGTGGGGGTAATGCCCCTGAACCTTAATGACTAATCACAATGTAACTATTTTTATGGGGGGGGGGGGGTTTGCATATTTCTATTTTTCTTATTAATATATAAAGCCCTTCTCTCAATGATATTTTCTATAGTGTCTCATGCAAGGCACATAACCTAAACCACTGAAAAATGTTCAATATGAATGCTGCTCTTAAAAGTGAGACGTATATTCTTTAAGTCCTTAACTTTATGACTTCTAACATAACTGGATGGAGAGTTAAGGTGGGGGGTGACAAATGGGTTAGTTATCGCATCAATCACCACTGCACTAAGGGATACTAAAACAGTCAATACCAAAAATCCCTTAGATAATTCACAAACTTATCCCACATAATTGCTCAACCTCAAGTGGAAAGAAATAAAGCTATCTACCAACAAAGACTAGTGGATCTTATATGCACTTAATGCTTGAAATTTGTAGGGGAGAAAAAAAGACCTCAGTGTGACCAGTACTCCCTCTATGTGGCAAACTAAATAATCATAGGGGAAATCTCATCTCACACATCACTGGTCTTCCAAAAAACTCCCCAGTGTTATCAAAATACCAGTAACATATCCCAATTCAATCTATCAAAAAAGTACTTTTTTATATACGAGTACATTTATCTAGTAAATTTTTAATTATATAAAACCCTCAGCTCTCACGTATCTGTCTATCGCATGTAGAATATTGCACTCCTCTATTAATACAGCTAAACGCCGCTCTCATGAGATCAACCGACCTCCACGTATAACAGCCCCCCTAAAACAACAAAGCAACAGGGTGACTATCCAAAACAGTGAACTGACTATTAAGCAAGTATACCACACTAATTTGCTTGGATGGCCATTCGGCCTAAATCGCCCAACAAAGATCTTCGTTTCTCCCATGCAGGGCTTCCACAGGCACCCCTGTAAATTATCTAAGGTTTTTTTGTATTGATTGTTTTAGTTTTGTGCATACCATGACAGTCATGAATCTCACTTTTAAGCCAGGTGATGTGGAGTATAATCTGAGTCTCTCAAATTTATTGCTCAGGCTCGGCATAGTACTTGCATCGTGCCAAAGAGAGCCTCCTGCTGGAGTTCATGAGATGTAACATGTATGGGTAGTTTGTCAAGATGTGCTTGGAAATTCTTCTTTATGATGCCTGTGGCACAATGGGAAATATTTCTGTATCTTTCTACCACATTTCTTGGTCTCCATGCGATTCACAGAGTAGTTGCTTGGAACTGACTCCTCTATTATCAAGGCCATTCTGGAGTTTTTCTCCTTAACTACTTCCTTGTATCCAGCTTTTTATCGGTCACAATGGGATCCCAGGTGATCGTAACCTCCTCATTCTCTGTAATTCTCTTAGGGTCATGATCCCAGTGCTTTTCGGGCACAGTAATGTGGTAGTGCCTACAGAGTTTCCAGTGGATGAGGCACACTACTTTATTATGTCTTTCTGTATAGAAATTTTCTGCCATCAGAACTTCACAGCCAGCTATAAGGTGAGTCACCGTTTCCAGGTCTTTCTTACAGAATCGACATATGTCCGTGTTGCCTGTTTTTTCAATGCTCGCTATAAACAATCTCATCCATAAGCCTCTGTCCTGGGCTGCAACTATCAACCTCTCATTTTTCGGTTTCAGTTCACCTCTTCTTAACCATTCATGTGTCCATTCTTGATCAACAAAGGGTTCCTGGAGTAACACTCTACATTTCCCACTGAATTTGTGCATCTGCCACTTGTTTTTCCTTTTTTGTTGATTTAATTCCTTGAATAGTTTTTTCTCTTGTTTTGCAAATTCTGTTACTTCCTGCTCTGAGCATGCCTGTGGATTTTCACTCATTCCTTCTAGTCGTCAGAACACTTGTCCAAGTTGGGGGTGATCTGTGTGAGCTATATCATGCTTCTTGATGCTGTACTTTTACTCAGGGATTCTTGGTATTCTACTCAACTCTTATGATTAAAGTCATTCCCTTATCCTCTCCGTTACATAAACTACCGGTTTCTTCCAGCCTGCCTACTCATCTCCTTGAATGATTTTCTACTGCTGCAATGGACATTCCAATTAAGGAAAATGTGTTTAGCTTTCTCAGAAGTTCAAAGCAAGTTACATTCAGGTACAGTAGGTATTTTCCTGTTCTCAGAGGCAGCTGCAGAGGAATGGGGTTAGGCCACCGGGACATGGCCCTACCAATATTTTTCCCAACACAGCATCAACAGAGAATTTGGTGGTGGAGATGGAGATTGGTTTGTTTGGCCTATCCAGCAACAAAAGTGTTCTGCTGCCCTTCTCACTGGGCTTACAGTCTAAGTTTGTAATTGTATGGTGATTTGCCCAATGTCACACGTTGCAGCGGTGGGATTTGAAACATAGAAACATGATGCAGAAAAGACCATATGGCCTATCCAGTCTGCCCTTCCATACCAACTACTATAGTCCCTTTTTTTCCTCTAGAGAACTTCTGTGTTGGTCCCATGCTTTCTTGAATTCAGATACTGTCCTGGTCTCTACTACCTCCATTGGGAGACTATTCCATGCATCTACCACTCCTTCCGTATTTCAGCATATTATTCCTGAGTCTATCTCCTTTCACCTTCATTCTGTGTCTCCCTTGTTGCAGAGATTTCTTTCAATTGAAAGAGGCTCTCCTCCTGTGCGTTTATGCCACAGAGGTATTAAAATGTTTCTATCACATTTCCCCTCTCCTGCCTTTCCTGCAAAGTATACATATCTTTAAATCTGTCCCCATATGCCACCCTTTGCACAGACTCCATCTTGTTTATATCCTTTTGAAGGTGTGGTCTCCAAAATTGCACACAATACCCCAAACGGGGTCTCAGCAAAGACTTATACAGAGATACTATCACCTCCTTCTTCCTGCTGGCCACTCCTCTCTCTATGCACTCAAGTATCCTTCTGGCTTTGCAATTGTCTTTTTTACCTGTTTAAAACCTGACTTGTCTGTTTCTCAGACCACTACTCTATTAGGCGACTTTCTGTTCCTAGCAGAATATTTAATAACCAGATGTTAATGGGTTGAGCAGTGGGGGCTGGTGAAACCAGGGACATTTTCTCCCACAATTACATTCAAGATACATACACAGAACTAGGATATGAACAGGCCAAAGACTGAAGGCTCTGCACTGAGAATAGAGAAGCAGAATATCACTGAAAGCAAAGTGGAGGAGTAGCCTAATGGTTAGAGCAGTAGGCTAGAACCAGGTAAGCTAAGGTTTAAGTCCCACTGCTGCTCACTGCGATCTTGGGCAGGTCACTTAGCCTTCCATTACCTCATCTACAAGATTAGATAGTAAGTCCTCTGTGGACAAGAAATTACCTCCTATATCTGAATGTAGTTTGCCTTCAACTTCTGAGAAAAGTCATGAGCTAAATTCAGTTCCCAAAGAAATCACCATGTTAGGCTCTCCCTTCCTTCTCCTGGAGTTAGTTCATCAGACACATCTGGGATTGAAAAAAAAAATCACTAGATCAGTAACCAGCTCAAGCTTCTGCCTAGCAACAGCTACCACCCACCTTCTTTCTCATCCTTACTCAACTAGTGACTAGTGGGTGATTTATTGATCCTTTTTGGGCCTACTACTAGGAATGTTCCTGGGCATTGCCCATGTTGTGGTCTTCCCTCCTCATATAGGGGTTGTGAGGTTCCATAGCCAGTGTTCACATTGCCCAGTTTATAAAAAAAACCTTTCTGGGTGAATCTATAACCTCCTACCAGCAAAGTATCAGCATGTTCTACCATGCTATTGGCCACTCATTTTCATTCCATGGTTATTACACTCTTGGGGACCATCTCATTTTTCTCAAATATAGATATATATCCAGTTTTTGCTTGGTTTCTCTGCCAAAGCTTAACCTTCATCAGTCTAGTTTTGCTTTGTGCTATTTGATTTCTTGTTATGATCCTATTATAGTCTTAATCTCAATTCTTCACTATGAAACCTTTTTCAGTCCTGAACCAGTTCCCTTGCTACAAATCAACCTTGTTTCTGAATGGGGAGTTCTTGATGAGCGCCAACATGTTCTGCTTTCCTTGTCTTGCTGCAAGGCTCTTTCAGACTCCAATATTGTATAGCTAAAGCTTGGCACTTGCTAGTACCTGAAAGCTCAATCTGAAGGGAAAGCTGTTGCTGCACATGGAAGACCACCCTCCTGCCATTTGGCTCAGGGGGTGCTTCATCCAGCAATGACTTGTTCTGGAACCTCAGCCTGCTCATTGTCTTTGAGTCCCTTCTACTGACAAAATCTGTCACAGTGTGATGGGGTTTATATCCCATCACTGCAGGACTCCCTGTGGACCCCAGCCAGCCCTGGCAGCATGGATCCCTCTAGGAAGGACACCCAGGGATCAAAGAATAGTCTGAGCCCTTGTTCCCTCCCTGGGAGGAGAAAATGAAGCTGGGAAATGAGCAACAGCAAACCTCTGAAGAGCCACCCCTGGATATTCAGCCAGTGGAAAACCCGCCAGACTTGGGGTGGTAATAGCAACAAGCAGCTATGTGGGAGATGGCAGGGCATCCAAGTAATTCCACACCTGGAACATACCGTGGCTGAATCTGAGACTTAAAGGGGGGGGGGGGATTTTATTGTAATGTTCGATGTATATGTTTGTCTAAACTGAAGAATGTTGGGAAGATGTCATTTGCATATTCCTGACCTAATTTGAATATCATTCACATTGGTGTTGATACAAAGGACCCTGGTGAGGACTACTTTGGACTTGGGGAGGGGACCATTGCCCAGAAGGGGGTGGCAGCCCTCAGCATAGGAAGGGATCCCATTAAATGTGGACTTTGGGAACATTGGATCACTCACTCTAATGTATAGGGGAACCCCAGAGATAGACCTTTGTGCTAGTGGTAGGGGCTATAAAGGGTGATTCTTGGACTCTTATTTGGGAGTAGACTAAGTCTGGGAGACCATTAGTAAGTACTGCTAGCAGGACTTGGAGGTGGAGCAACACATAGCCAATGGATAGCTAGAAGCTGATTTTTAAAAGGATTGGTAATCAACCACTATAGTGTTCAGTCGTGGCACTTAAATATCAGTGGGATGTTTAGTGTCAGTATTTGGATTATAGCTGCCATGAATATCTAGGTTAAACATTGTTGTCCCCATAAATGCTGACCTTACTTGGATAACAGCAATTTTCAGGCAACATGTAACCAAACTGCAATTAAGGCCTGCTTGTCATGTTGCTTAAGTTATCTCAGTAAGTGCTGGCTGAAAATCACCACTATCCAGATAAAGTCAACACCTATTTGGATAGCGCCAGAACCACCCTTGCTCCATCCATGGACTGCTCCTGCCTAACCAGATAGTGTCGGGGTGGTCTGTGAAGATATTCAGCTGCACTATCGGGATATCTGAACTGAATATCTCACTCAATGCCCTTATTTGGGTAGCATCCAGTTGGCCGTCTGGATAGAGATTTTGAATATCGGCCCCCTTCTTTCTCAGCTGTCATTGATTCTGTGATCCTTTGTGGCTGTTTCACTATCTTGACAGTTACTGCTTACTCCCTAGCGTTTACATTCCAGGTTCACTGACTTCATTGAATCAATCATCCAGCAAGTTCTTTATGCACACAGCTAATTAATTTTAATTACATTAGCAAAGCAAATTCATTCTGCATATTTAAAGTAACAGGAGGTGATAAAAGGTCGCTGGACTTCTATTTAAACTAAACAAATGAACTTTTAAATGTGAAGATACAGTGACTGGAGAAAGTCTGCACCCACATGGAGATCAGAATTGAAACCTTGAGCTCTAGTTATACTAAATTCCAAGAGGATTTTAGGAATGGCTCTGCTAAAGGTTGAGCTGCTTCTAAAATACAAAGATAGAAGTGCAGGAATGCGTATGGATTGGCCTCCACACGCAGCAGGAATTGCATTTTAAAGCTTTAGTGGAAAAAAAATCAACAAAAGAGACCTGGAAATGTACATGTGCACGTGAGTCATTTAGCAAATGACATATAGCTGCTGCTAGTTAACTACAGAGGATGCTATCTTGAACTCATTTCAATTCGGAGAGGAAAATAACCTAGGGAGGATTAACAGGAATAACCCCTTAATCTCTCCTATAAAGGGCTGGTGGAAAGGAGCACTTTTTAAAAACCTACTCTAATGCTTACGAATCTTGGTGTGTAAAGTAGTGAAGACCTATACCAACAGACTCATACCTGTTGCATATCAGTTCTATTCTTTGGGTCCATGTGTTGTCCATCAATAAAACCATTTTAGCAATAGAAGGTATGGTGTTTTGAAGAGTGAAAAAGTGCCCACTTAAATTCATGCAAATCTGATGCACTGACAAAAAATATGAACAATGTTCAAGGGGGTACATTCTTTTTATAATCCTTGAACTAGAAAGATGAGATGATGAAAGCTTGGGTTGAACTGGTGGGACATTAGGAGAAGTTCAAAGAGAACTGCAGACCTGCTTCTACTTGCACACAACACATTGGTGCAAATAGGGTCTAGTGCACAGTAAGCATTCTATGCTCACAATTAGTGTCATCACCTATGCTAAACATCCCATGCTAACCAGGTAGAGTGGAATTGGGTGGAGACTAGGTAGGTTGTGGGTGGAACGTGGGCATAGAAGGCACTTTGTGGTTAATGTGAGTGTTTTAGATGCACGCTAACCACAAAGATAGCTGTTAGCATGGTTACACATAATGCCTTATCAATGGGTGGCGGTTAAGTCGACCCATGCATCTTTAATGCAGAGTCATGTGTTATGTGATGAGGAGAGCTCTGCTGAGCCCATGGAAATAGAGGAAAATTGTAAATATACCTTTAAGGAGAGAGACAGGCAGGGAATTCACAGCTTGAAGAGTGCAGGTAAAGATAGAAAACACACAATCACTGACGTCAGGCCACACCCAAGTTCTGCTAACCTAAGTGCAAGCTTGGGGAGTAATGAAAAACACCTGAGTAGGAAGCAGTGTACGCTAGTTAAGAAACAGCCTTATAAACCCAGGGGAGGAAAAGGAAGAGGGTCAGCACCGGGAAGCAGGAAGGAGATCACCGGGGAGGAGAACGCTGAAGACTTTGGTGAGGAGCTCAGCAGTGAAAGTAACAGCCAAAAAGAAAGCCAAACTTTCAGGAGGAGTGCTGTTAGTCCTGAAGCCAGCCGAGGTGTGGCTAGGAGAATTGCTGATGAGGGTCAGGCTGCAGTTCAAACGGTTCGTGGACCAGCTCAAAGAGGTCAAGCTGCCAAAAGGTGGGTGGACAAACTCACAGCTAGAAGTGACCATAAACCTGCTGGGTGGAAAGAACCAGGGCTGAACAATTTAGAGGAACTGAGGCAGTTGATCCAGAGAAGGAATCCTCACATTCCAGGTACAAACATTCCTTATTGTGGAGAGCACCTGTGGAGAGAAGTCCAGGAGCTTTTACAAAGCATTAAGCCAGAAACAGCTCATGAAAGCTCAGAGTCAGACATACAAGCTGAAGAGCAGGAAGAGATGCAGGTAGACTGTCCTGAGCAGGATTCTATAACTGAGGAATTAGCAATGGACTGTTCATTGTGCCAGAAGGCAGATTGAAAGCTTTCTGATAAAAAGTCTTTAACCAAGAAAGCACGGAAGAAACAGGGTGAGTTAACCTATCTGTGTTAATGCTAGAAACCGCTTCTAATGAAAACAATATATGCATAACCTGTATTTAGATTACTAAAGAAGCAGAAGATAAAAATGGACATTTTGCTTTGCTTGAAGGAAGAAGCTATGTTTTGTTTGCTGAACGTTTGATGAAAACAGCTACACCTGTTAAAAGGCTTATGAAGCAGTTTCAGTTCTAGTTTGTGTATAATTTCCTGATGTTATTGCTTGGAGAAGAATCCTAACATTTGTGTTGAACCTTAGTGCTTTGGGGAAGATAAATAAATTTCTTGTTTGCCTTTAAAAAACATCGGTTTCACACTACTGTCTTTAAATAAGGAGAAACAACTACAAGTCCCAGAAGTCCAAGCTGTGGACAAGAATAGTATAATTCTTTATTTAAGGACTAACATTGGCAGCCCTGCGCCTTTAGGCCTTTGGCCTGGGCTAGGGTGATGACAAGTGGTGTAATTCTTGGATTCCACGCATGTGCCAGGATTTGCCAAGCACCCCAGGATTTGCACTAAAGACAACGCTGACTGCATAAGCTGTGCAGAGGATTACAAGGAGAATCACAGCTAAGGTCAAAACCTGAGTCACGGAGGACAAGCAGAGACCTTCACTTGTGAGAAGCCGTAATCTACACCTGTTATCAGGTAACCCGTAGATAAGTGGGTTTAAAAAAGGATACCAGTACAGTGGTGCAGAAGTCTAAACAGTGGAAGCCAGGAGGATAGCTGAGCTGTTGTTTTTGTACCGCACTTGGTGGTGTTTCTCTGTTTTTTCTTTCTTACAGAGCAGTCATGGCCATGGAGTGCAAGGACGTGCTACAATGGATGGCCAGCCAGTTTGAGAAGCAGAGGGAGATGTCCTACCAAGCCCAGGAGCAGGCCGCAGCGGTGATGCAGGCACAACAAAAGCCACTATTGGACATGATGGAAGCATGGCTGGCAACCCAGAAGAGGACAGCAGAACCAACACTGACACCAGGTTCTATAGGAGCTTTACATACCTGTGGGCTAGGACCACAGTCTAATGGGACACTCACTTTTGGACAACTGTCTGAGAATGATGATATTGAAGATTTCCTCGAGGCATTTGATAGAGTAGTGCACATAATAGGGTGGCCTAAGGAACAATGGGCTGTACGCCTGGCCACATCACTCACTGGTGTGGCATTGGCGGCGTACAGGGCCATGCCTGCGGCACTTGTCAATGATTATGATGAGCTAAAGAAAGCCATAAGGGATCTCCAAGTTTAACACCGATGGTGGATCATCACTTGTTAAGGAGTACCAAATTGAATCCTGGTGAAATGCCAAAAGCTCTATGCCAGAGAGTCAAGCGCTTGGTAGTCAAGTGGCTAACACCAGAGGCTAAAACTGTAGAGTTTATCATAGATAGTATTGCGCTAGAACAATTTATGGCCGCAGTCTCGAAGGACATACAAGTCTTCCTGATTTTGCAGAACTGCCAGAACACAAATGAAGCAACCCTATTGACCGAACGCTTTATGGAAGCAGAATTGGCGGGTCAGGAAAAAGGGAGTGCTTCCAAGACAGCAGGTTCTGAATTATCAGAAAGGAGGGTAAGGTCGACAGAGGATAATATGAAAGTGTGTATGCCTGTTTAAAAAACACTGTATAAGAAGGAAATGTTTTAGGTGTGGTAGTGAGGGACACTTGGAAAAGGAGTGTAAAGCGAGAACCGCCCTGATAACTGCCAATACAAAGGAGATCAGGGAAGGTTTCCTTTTATCTGTTGAAGTGCAGGGCATTGCTACCGATGCCTTATTAGACTCAGGGGCAGATCAGAGTATGATGTCCAGGAAACTCTGGCAGGAAATTGAATCCCGCTGTAACGTAGACCAGAGCCAATCTGAGGAAAAGGTAAAAATTAGGTGCATACACGGGGCATCGTCCTTTTATCCCATATACAAAGTCTTAGTGAAAGGCTTAGGGATTAAGAAGGAAATTCCCTTAGCAATTGTGCCAAGGTTACCCCATGACCTGGTATTGGGGAGGGATTGGCCCCAATTCAAGAAGGGACTAGAAAAGGGTCTACATCCGAGGGTAGGTATGGTATCTACCAGAGCACAGTCCGAGGCCCTAGAGAGGAAAGATGAACCCCCAGATGAAGCATTAGAAGATCTACCATCTCATGAGGACCTGGTAACTCCCTCCGTAGATAAGAATAAGAAGGGAAGAGGGGAAAAACACCGGGAAAGGCAGTGCAGGTCTCAGAGCAGGGCTGAGGGAGGGGCCGGACAAGGGTTACCTTGGGTCCCAGCTGAATTAGTAGAAAAATTCCCATCTTTTCCCAAGGAGCAGCAAGCTGATCCCGCTCTTTCACGAGCCTTCGAGTACGCCCAGAGGGAGTCAGAAACCTTACCTAGATTCCTGTTGGATAGGGAAGTGTTGTACAGGGAAAGTTTAGATCCCCGTACAGGGAATGTCCGTAAGCAGGTGGTAGTCCCTACAACGTTTAAAACCTTAGTTTTGAGACTAGCTCATGACCATCCTGTGGGAGGTCACAAAGGGGTACAAGGGACGCTGGATCAGATATTAGCCCATTTTTACTGGCCTGGCGTTTTTAAAGAGACCTCGCGATTTTGCGAGTCTTGCCCTTCATGTCAGCGAGTCACCTCGGTTCGTCCACCAGAGGTGCCCTTGCTTCCCATACCTGTGATATCTGAGCCCATTCACAGAGTGGCCATGGATATAGTGGGACCACTGATAAGGACACCCCATGGGTTCCAATACATGTTGGTCATAGTGGACCAAGCCACAAGATTCCCATGGGCCATTCCCCTGCATAATATATCCGCCAAAACAGTAGCCTCAGAAGTGATAAAGTTATTCTGCGAAGTAGGATTTCCACGAGAGGTCCTGACAGACAGAGGCAGTAATTTCATGTCCCGGTATTTAGCCCAAGTGTGCGATGCATTCGGAATCCGTCATGTTAAAACCGCTGCCTACCATCCGCAGCCAAATGGACTGGTGGAGAGACAAAACCAAACATTAAAGAAAATGTTGAGGAGCGGTTTAGAGGGTAACATGTCGGAGTGGGATATGATGCTTCCCTTTGTCTTGTACGCCTGTAGAGAGCAGAAACAAGCATCTTTAGGCACCTCACCTTACAAATTAATGTATGGGCAGGCACCACGAGGTGTTTTAGATATACTGCGGGAGCAGTGGGTTAAGCCCGGGGTAGAAGAAGTGGGGGTACCCCAGTTTTTGAAGGATCTTAGGGGACGGTTACACTGAACCTGCCAAGTGGCCGAGGAAAATTTCTACGATCGACGTACAAAACCTCGCCAACTGGTGGTAGGGGAGAAAGTAGTAGTAATGGTCGCATGGGCCAGTCCAAAGTTTGAAAGTCAATGGAAGGGACCCTATAAGGTGGTCAAACAGGTGGGTCCAGTATCTTACTCAGTAGAAAACAGGAGGGGCCGCCAGCAGGTCTACCACATAAAAGTATTGAGGCCCTGGCATGAACGAATAGTGTTGGCTTATTTAGCCACAGTAGAACGTAGGGCAGAGAGGTGGCAGACAAGCACTAACATCCCAGCAAGAATTATGAGCTGTGCAGGTAATATAGCGCCAGCCCGTATTATCTTAAGGGGGGGGGGGGATGTGTGATGAGGAGAGCTCTGCTGAGCCCATGGAAATAGAGGAAAATTGTAAATATACCTTTAAGAAGAGAGACAGGCAGGGGATTCACAGCTTGCAGAGTGCAGGTAAAGGAAGAAAACACACAGTCACTGAAGTCAGGCCATACCCAAGCTCTGCTAACCTAAGTGCAGGCTTGGGGAGTAATGAAAAACACCTGAGTAGGAAGCAGTGTACGCTAGTTAAGAAACATAAACCCAGGGGAGGAAAAGGAAGAGGGTCAGCACCAGGAAGCAGGAAGGAGATCACCGGGGAGGAGAACGGTGAAGACTTTGGTGAGGAGCTCAGCAGTGAAAGTAACAGCCAAAAAGAAAGCCAAGCTTTCAGGAGGAGTGCTGTTAGTCCTGAAGCCAGCCGAGGTGTGGCTAGGAGAATTGCTGACGAGGGTCAGGCTGCAGTTCAAACGGTTCGTGGACCAGCTCAAAAGAGGTCAAGCTGCCAAAAGGTGGGTGGACAAACTCACAGCTAGATGTGACCAGAAACCTGCTGGGTGGAAAGAACCAGGGCTGAACAAGTTAGAGGAACTGAGGCAGTTGATCCAGAGAAGGAATCCTCACATTCCAGGTACAAACATTCCTTATTGTGGAGAGCACCTGTGGAGAGAAGTCCAGGAGCTTTTACAAAGCATTAAGCCAGAAACAGTTCATGAAAACTCAGAGTCAGACGTACATGCTGAAGAGCATGAAGAGATGCAGGTAGACTGTCCTGAGCAGGATTCTATAACTGAGGAATTAGCAATGGACTGTTCATTGTGCCAGAAGGCAGATTGAAAGCTTTCTGATAAAAAGTCTTTAACCAAGAAAGCACGGAAGAAACAGGGTGAGTTAACCTATCTGTGTTAATGCTAGGAACCGCTTCTAATGAAAAGAATACATGCATAACCTGTATTTAGATTACTAAAGAAGCAGAAGATAAAAATGGACATTTTGCTTTGCTTGAAGGAAGAAGCTATGTTTTGTTTGCTGAACGTTTGATGAAAACAGCTATACCTGTTAAAAGGCTTATGAAGCAGTTTCAGTTCTAGTTTGTGTATAATTTCCTGATGTTATTGCTTGGAGAAGAATCTTAACATTTGTGTTGAACCTTAGTGCTTTGGGGAAGATAAATAAATTTCTTGTTTGCCTTTAAATACTATTGGTTTCACACTACTGTCTTTAAATAAGGAGAAACAACTACATGTTAACATTGGCATCCCTGTGCCTTTAGGCCTTTGGCCCGGGCTAGGGTGACAACAGTTAGCATGCACTAATGGTAGAGGGAAGGACGCACACATCCCCAAAAGTTAGCATGGGTATCCCTACTAACTTTCCATTTCCAAGGTGCACTACCAGCATGTTCTTTAGTGAAAATACACCATTGTACCACTAGTTGTCCATCATTAATTAAATCCAGATGTTCTGTTCTCACCTGCTTGAATGTTGGAACTTATGTGATATAGGCAGGTAAAAAGTATTTCCATATCATCCTGCTAGACCAGACCAGACAAGTGGGTTGTGTTCCCCTACCAGCAAATTGGTGGAGACAAAGAAGCAATGAAAAGTCCAGGTTTCAATGACATCACTCCCATGCTTCTATCCTGCTCTGCCTCCAGAGGATCCTTCAGAATTTCTCTGTCTCTAGCAGATGGTGGATGGATTTTCTCCTCTCTGTAGGAAATCTGAAGATTGAGAGGAAACGAGATTGATTAAACACTCATGAATGACTACCTCAAGCCTGCATACGGATGGCTCTCTTACTTGAGCATGACATGGTAGGCTCCACTAGATTGCGGTCTTTTTGGTAGCCATAGAAGGAGGGAAAATTTGTTCAGCTCCACACACTTATCATGATAAGGGTCTGTTGAGCAGTCACAAACTGGAAGAATTTGGAAGAATCTGAAAGAGTACAGCAGCTTCACATAAACTCAGCGCCCCCTCCCTCCTCCTCCTTTCCCCCCCTGCTCTCTCCCGAAGATTGCACAAGGCTCTCAGAGGGATCTGCCTACCAGCCACCTTTCACACAGTGCTGCTGAAAAATAAACCCAGCCAGTAAAGCAGTTTCAGGGGAGTAAAGCTGAACCCAGCACGGATCCTACGTCCAGGTCTCTCAGGGGTGAGTTCCAAGGCTTGACCTTGTCATTGTCCTTGTTGGGGGCTCCCAGTGCCATCTCTGAAGGATGCATTCGGGGTGGACTGTTAGCAACCATTAGTACTGGGGGGGGGGGGGGGGTCCTGCCATTTTCTGCACTCATTAGTAACGTTTTTTCCTAATTGTGTGCCTAGGGGTCTCACAGTCTTAATGCACATTCCGACCTAGTGGCTCCAACATGCAGTCATTCCCTAGCACCTTTAACGTGTATTCTGTAAAAGTGCAGTTAACGTGCACTTGTGGGTCAATGCAGCCTTAATGTGTGCTCTGGTGATACCCTAACCCTCTATATCTTCTTCCAGGAAACATTGTTTGACCTGTGGCAAGCAAGGAGCCTCATCTTTGGAATCTTGGCTCTGCCTTTCCTGTATGGCAGCTTCTGAGTCACCCCTGGAGGGCATGCTTTCCCTCTCTCAGCTGGGGAATAATGTTAGTCCACCCTTATCTGCCTCAGGGCAGGAGGTGCAGGATAGCACTAAAGATAAGGATGCTCAGTCAGCCAGGGGCTCCGGTAACCATGCTGTGAGTCGTTCTTCAATCTCTAGGGGATGTGTGGTGGCTATGCCCCTGGTGTCAGGGAGCCTTTAATGAGAGAAGATCTTCCAAAATCCATATTGTCCTCCCCAGAATTCTTTTCCTATTTGTAACAGGTCTGGTCCTTCCGCCATGGAAATTCAGACCCTGTGGCCTCTGGGTGCCCCCAGACAC
Organism: Ichthyophis bannanicus; assembly: GCA_033557465.1. Taxonomy (NCBI): domain Eukaryota; kingdom Metazoa; phylum Chordata; class Amphibia; order Gymnophiona; family Ichthyophiidae; genus Ichthyophis; species Ichthyophis bannanicus. Next base: position 72,111,729 of record CM066037.1, read on the forward strand.
AGTCTCATACCAGACAGGCTGGAAGCAGAAGCCCTCCTCGATTGCCTTTCAATAAGCATCCCCGGCGCAGGACACTCCCTGAAGATGAGGAACACTTGAAAGCTGTCGGAGATGCTGACTATGCCTCAGACCCAGACGAATCAATTTTGGGCTCTGATGTGGAAGAGGACCGCCTATCACTTTCAGAAGACCATGAAGAGACAGGTGTGATCCACCTGTTCTGGAAGGAGGAACTGGTGGAGTTGATTTCCATGGTTTCATCCACCTTGAACTTGACAGATGCTTCTGGCACGGAGCAGGAGCCGGACGTACACCCACTTCTTCAAGGGGTAGTGAAATCCACTACAGTCTTTCCGTTCCTGGATGTGATCAAAGATATGATCCAGTCCAAGTGGGACGCGCCTGACTCCCTCCCTAAAGGTTAATGGTCTATAAGATCTATGCTTTCCCATAGAAGAAGTGAAGTGAGTGGTTTGCTATTCCCAAGGTGGATGCACAAGTCACGGCGATTACCAGACGGACCACCATTCCCGTGGTAGGTGGATTGGCTTTAAAGGATGTTCTGGACTGCAAGGTTCATTCCTTTCTGAAGAGCCAGTTTGCCATGGCAGCGGCTATTCTACAACTGGGGATATGCACCAGCTGCATCAGCAGAAGGGAGTGGGAAAGTGTATTTCTCCCTGATCCCCACCACCAGCCCAATCAAGCTACCTCATGACTTTAAAATCAGGGCGCGCTCAGGTGCCAGGCACCACCAGATCGGCCCAATCAGCATCAGAAGAAGGGAGCAGAAAGGTGTGCTCCTCCCCATTCCCCACTGCTGGGACTAATCAAGCCAATGCAGGACTTTAAATTCAGGGCGCACTCAGGTGTTGTCCTCGCCAGAGGGTCCTTAGGTGTGGTCTTTGGACTGGACATCACCAAGCTAGTAACCAGAGCCCTAATATGCACCACGGAAAGCACAACACAGAAGAAATCAATAACGAAAACGCCCCTCACAACCAGACCACACAACCGAAAGCATAACTGAAGCTACAACATGGAGATAGAGGTAAAACACCTAAAGCATAGCTATGCGGCTCTCAGACACCCTACTGATCATCTTTGCACTCATCCACATTCTAACATCCCAAATAGGAACAACCCCCTTACAATCCAGCACCTACAGAGAATACAACACCTACCAATATGGCTACACAGCTAAAAATCATTCAGCCAATGACCTAACAGAAGTATTCAGATCCAAATCATCACTGTAAGTCATGGCAACAACCAAAATGCTCCCAATAACAAGCACATCCAAAGTGCACTAATTAATGTATGCTCCGTTAGACACAAAATAAACACAATATCAGACTTTTCCACGATCAAAAGATAGATGTGGAGCCTGATTCTGAAAGGGGCATGTCCAGGCCATCTAGACAGCCCTGAGCAGGATGAGCTCATTAGGACCCGATTCTGTATCACGGGAGCAAAACGTTCCCGCAGCCTACAGAATCGGGCCCAAGGACGGCCTGGCATGCTCCTGCATGGCTGCGGGGACATCCTCCCTGCAGGCTCCCCTGGCTCCCGCAGCACAGATCCTCTTCATCCCTGCCGCCCGACCCATGACGGGGTAGCTGGGCCTGGATTGGGCAGCGAGGACCTGCCCACACTCAGCCTTGGCCCCAGGGGGGTTCCAGCCCCAATCACCCCTTTTCTGCTGCTTATTCCACTTTTGAAGTGGAATAAGCAGCGCGTCCCCCCTGACCCCGTAGGATGTACAGGATCATGAGCAGAATTGGCTCTGTATGTCCTGCTGCCTTGGCCCACCCAGACTTCGCCCCCTCCCGCTCCTCACCGGCTCTCCCCGTCCTGCTTCTCTAGCCATGAGGGGAGAGTCAGAGGGGGATTAGGGGCAGGATGGCTTGCGGGGCTGCACGTCCTGTTAGGACATTCATCCCTGCAAGATGCTTTCAGAATCGGGCCCTTATTGTTTATCACTGTCATGGCTAATAGACCCTGATAATGACATACTAAACCAACTTATTCCAACAACTTACACCATATATACAATTTCCCAAGAACTAATAGAAGAGGTAGAAGAGTCCTTATAATTGCCCAAAATGAACTCAACACACTGAATACAACTGGAACAGATGACGACATTGTAATAGCCACAAACAGAAGCCTCACTGTGTGCCTCACCTACAGAGCTCCGAACCCAACAACAGAAATATTTTTAATCATCTTGGAAACAGCATGCACATACTCTAAACCTCAAAAGCCTCTCTTGATTCTTGGAGTTTTTAATCTACTACTACTACTACTACTGAGCATTTGTATAGCGCTACAAGACGTATGCAGCGCTGCACAGACATATAAGAGACAGTCCCTGCTCATCAGAGCTTACAATCTAGTCAAGATAGACAACACAAGGGAAACACAAGGAGATCAGGTGATTCAAGATCTGAAAGCGCCAGCGAAGAGGTGAGTTTTCAGCCTGGATTTGAAAAGAGTCAGAGAAGGCGCCTAATGTACAGACTCAGATAGTTTGTTCCAGGTGTAAGGTGCAGCAAGGTGAAAGGAGCGAAGTCTGGAGTTAGCTATAGAAGAGAAGGGCACAGATAGAAGTGATTTGCCAGAAGAGCAGAGTTCCCGAGGGGGGGTGTAGGGAAAGATAAGAGAGGAAAGGTAGTGAGGAGCTGCAGAGTGAATGCACTTATAGGTCAGCAGGAGAAGTTTGAGCTGGATGCAGAAATGGATAGGGAATCAATGAAGTGACTTGAGAAGAGGGGTAATATGAGCATGACGAGGCTGGAGGAAGATTAGTTGTGCAGCAGAGTGTTGAACAGATGCAGTTAAAGTTGTTGGTGTAGCTGGGTTTAAAAAAGGTTTAGACAAGTTCCTGGAAGTCCTTAAAGAGGACCTGGGAAATCCATTGCCTTCCCCAGGACAAGCATTATGTAACCTATGTATCTTTTTGGGAACCTGCCAAGTACTTGTGATCTAGATCGGCCACTGTTGGAGACAGAATACTGTGATTGATGGACCTTGATCTGACCCAGTATGGCATTTCTTATGTTCTTATGGGCCCGATATTCTAAAGGAATTTACAAAGTTCACTGACATAGAAACCTTGTAAATGCCGCTGAATGGGATATTCAATGGCATTAACATGGTTAGTGCCACCGATTATTCCCAACTAAAGCCGCTATATGCCCTGATGCTAACTGCTTAGCATTGAGATGTGTCGTGGGCATTCCAGGGCCTGTCGTGGGCAGCGACAGTCGCTAACCGGGTAGTGACAATATTGTACCACTACCCGTTTAGCAATCTGCGGGTAAAGCTAGGCGTAGCAAAAGCTGGCCTAGTTTTACCTGCGGGAGCTAACTGGGTAGCAGTGCAATATCGCCACTACCTGATTAGCTTCTGCAGCATCGGAGGCTGGGTAGTGACCCCGGATATTCAATGCCAGGGCTGCATATGACCCTGGCATTGAATATGCAAGGTTAGAGGTCAGCATCGACAGTTATGCATTGTAGTGGCACATAGCTATCCCAATAGAATATCGGGCGCTTATGACTTCTTGAACCCTGCTCCAGTGGAATCAATCTCTTCCACCCAATGATACCACTTCTCTCTTGGATTCGACTATGGCCTTGCTTTCTGATGTCATGTATGGCTTGGTGTGCCTAGCGGCCAGGGATGGTGCCCTTATTACTGTGTCATGGCGCTGGATTTGACTCACTGGGTGATGGACACATCCTCCAAAGCCCAGTTGGTTCAACTGGTCTTTAAGGGGAAGCTCCTGTTTGCAACAGATTTGGAGAAATTAACAAAGGACCTAGGGAAGACAAAATCTTACCACTTCCCGGAAGACAGGTGAGTGCCTCTTTCTCATCAGCTTCCACCCAACCAGCAAGGGCAGCTGGCCAGATTTCTTTGGAGTCTCAGGACTATCGTCATTACTGACCTGGAAAACCTTTATTTCTCTCTGCATCAGGGTCTTGGGCTCATTCTGAGTCCTTTCATAGACCTCGTGGACCCAGAGACATGGCCCCCTCCAGAGGAGGATCCTCCCTGGTCACGCAATGAAGGTTTGAGGGACCATTCCCTGGTACCTCCAGTGGGTGGCAGGCTTCGCCTTTTCTTTCAGGAATGGGTCTGGGTTACAAAGGATCGCTGGGTGCTAGACACCATTCAATTCAGCTACATCTTGGAATGCAAGGAGCTGATTCATGATGCCGTCATCTCCCCCTGTGGGTTTGCAATCAAAGGTGCCATCGTGCGGACCACCTTGGACAAGTTGCTTCACCTGAAGGTAGTCGTGCCCATCCACCCAGACAAGCAAGGCAAGGTCAGATACTTCATCTACTTTGTGGTGCTAAAGAAGCATGGTTCCTTCCGGCCCATCCTGGACCTCAAAGGGGTCAATGAGCATTTGCATGGCCTGTGCTTTTGGATTGAAACCTTGCGCTCTATGATTCAAGCAGTGCACCATGGAGAATTCTTGACTTCTCTGGATCTGGCCAAGGCATATTTTCATATCCCAATCCTAGTAGATCAGCAGAAGTATCTGTGTTTTGCCATGCTTGACTCTTACTATTAGTTCATTACCCTTCCTTTTAGACTCTACGCCACTCCAAGCACATTCTCCAAGGTCATGGTGGTGGTGGCTGTGACGCTGCAGCACCAAGTGATCTGTGTCCCTCCTTATCTGGATGACTGGCTCATCTGGGCCCATTCTGTGTCCGAAGCATCTCAGGTGATGTTCCGAATGGTGTCCTTTTTGGAAAGTCTCAGCCGGGTGATTAATCAGGAAAAGAGCCAGCTTTGCCTTCCCAGGCCTTGGAGTTTCTGGGAGCACATTTCAACACTTGAGTGGGTAGAGTTGTTCTGCCAGAGGAGAAAGTCAGAAGACTGTTGAATTGCCTGGCAATTTTCTGTGCACAGCAGGCCCCCAGAGTCTGGGATTATCTTCAGCTGTTCAGATTGATGGCAGCGACCATAGTGCATGCTCACATGCGGCTGATCCAGCAGTCCTTGTTGACTCGATGGTCCCCAAGTTATCAGGAGTTTGAGTGCAGACTCCGTCTCCTGTTGATGGTGAAGTCCAGCATGCAGTGGTGGCGGCAACCTTGTCATCTGAGGAATGGAATTCCACTGGACAGTTTCTTCTGGATCCTGCTGTCGATGGATGCCAGTCTCTCGGGCTGGGAAGCACATTGCCGAGACTGTACAGCCCAGGGCCATTGGAACTGCAGGGAAGCAGTGTGGTCCATCAACTGCCTTGAGGTGAAGGCCATCAGGTTGGCTCTTCTGCGTTTCAGGCCTCTAGTTGTGGGCTGGGCAGTTCAAGTGTTTTCAGACAATGCCATGGTGGTGGCTTACATTAATCCGCAGGGCAGCACAAGAAGCACCAGAGAGGCCCTGGAGATAGATCTTCTGTTTGCCTGAGCAGAGAAAATCTTCCTAGCCTTGTCAGCTCAGAACAATGCTGGAGTGAATCCCAGTGACTGTGAGTTGAGTCAAGAAATGTTTCAGTTGATTCTGCGCCACTGGGGTTGCCCCAAAATGGATCTGATGGTGACCTGCTCCATTGCCAAAGGGTGCCACTTCTTCAGTCACTGAACGGAGATTGGGTCCAAGGGCATCAATGCCCTGCTCCAGCTATGGTCCATTCAATGGCTGCTCTATGTCTTTCCTCCATGAACCCTGCTGGGGCATGTTTTTCAGCATATACAGCACCACCCAGGCAGGATTGTTCTGGTGCCACTAGATTAGCCGCAATCAGTATGATTCAGAGATCTGATGAGGTTCCTTTAAGAGCCTCCTATTTGGCTGCCTTCATCTCGGAGGCTATTACAGTAGGAACCAATTGTCCGAGAGGACGCAGCTCCCTTCTCACTTATGACATGTCTCTTGAAAGGAGACTGCTAGCATGTAAGGGCTACTCTCCAGCTTTAATCTCTATTATACTTGATGCCTGGTGGAGGTCTACCAAGATAGCATATATATGGATATGGTGCCTCTTTGAGTGCTGGTGGAGCACTCGGCATTTGGCCTGTGAGGTGGCCAATGTGTCCTCCCTGTTGGCTTGTCTACAGGAGACCTAGATAAGGGCCTCTCACTTAGCTTCCTAAAGGTTCAGGTGTCAGCTTTGGCCTGTTTCTGTGTTCTGGTGGTGGGCAAGTCCTTGTCCTTGCTCCTGGACGCCTCCCATTTTCTCTAAGGGGTTTGATGTCTGCGTTCCTCCCTTCGGTCTGTGATCTCTTCTTGCCATCTGTCTCTGGTGCTCAGGGCCTTGATATAAGCCCCTTTTGAGCCATTGAAGAGTGCTACCTTGAAGGATTTGATGCTCAAAACTGTCTTCTTGTCACGATTTGTTGCGCAAGGCAGATCTCCGAGCTGCAGGCTCTGTCTTGCCAAGATGCTTATCTGTCCTTTTTAACTGAGGCTGTTTCCATTCATCCTGTGCCTTCCTTCTTGCCTAAGTGCTGTCTCCCTTTAATGTGAACCAGGTGGTTTGTCTGCCCTCCTTCTTTAAGGAGCAATGCCAGGGGAAGGATAAGGATCTTCGCCTTGTGGATGTCTGGAGGGTTCTTTTCTGGTACTTGGAGCTTACATATTCCTTTCTTAAGTCAGACCATCTTTTTGTGCTGTTTTCTGACCCACACAAAGGTGAGACAGTGGCCAAGTCAACCTTGGGGCATTGGATTAAGGAGGCCTCAGCATATCTGTTATGGAACCGGCCAGTTCCGGAGGCTTTGCGTGCCCATTCTACTCAAGTACAAACATCCTCGTGAGTGGAGCGGAGCTCGGTGGTCCCTGAGACATTTGTCAAGCAGCAATGTGAGCATCTCTTTCCACTTTTGTCAAGCATTACCACTTGGATGTCCATGTGCAGGCAGACATGACCTTTGACTTGTGAGTTTTGAAAGCTGCTGTGCCTTGTTCCCACCCAGTGGTGTTGTAGCTTTGGTACATCACACTTGTTTAGACTGGTTTAGCAGGATGATACAGAAGGTGACATTTTACGTACCAGATAATGTCCTTTCCTTGAATCCTGCTAGACCAGTCCAGAGCCCAGCCCTGAAAATGTATTGCTCTGCTTTTTCTGCTGTGGTACCCTTGGGTCTGCCATGATTTTATACTTGGCTCTGCAGGCTCATCTGCTGCTGACAGCCTATTTCCTGTACATAGTTCACTACTGTTGCTTGCTCATTTTTGTCCGCATTTGTGGTTGTGTGAGGCTTACTCTGTATCTCCTATGGGCCCAATATTCAAAGGCATTTACATGGTCTACAGAGCTATAAACTGTGTAAATGTCCCTATATCCCAGAGTAATGCTGCTATGTGCCCTAATGCTAACTGTTTAGCATTGGGGCATGTCGGGGCAGTACCCAGGGATAACCATGCAGTGGTGATATTCAGCCACTGCCCAGTTATCCCTTGACAGCAAACGTTAGGTGCAGCACAAGCTGTCCTAACCTTTGCCGTCAAAGCTAACTGGACAGCGGCTGAATATCGCCACTGCATGGTTAGCTTTTGTGCCATGTGTGGCTGTGTGGCAAACATTGATATTCAATGCTGATAGCCAGACGTGGCCCCGAATTGTATAGCTAGGGTTAAATTTCGGCAGCGATGGCCATGCGTCTTAGAGGCGCATAGCTGTTGCAAATCAATATCAGGACCCATATGTTTTGGGATACGTAAGAGACCTCTGGCAGCTGAGCAGGATAGAGGAATGGGAATGCTGCCATTGAAACCTGGACTTTCATTGATTCTTTGTCTCTACTAATCTGCTGGTAGGTTACACAACCCATTTGTCTGGACTGATCTAGCCGGACTCAAGGAAAGGACATTATCTGGTACATAAAATGTCACCTTTGCTAAAGTCAATTAGCTGTATGAAAATGTCTATTCTCAATGGTGCAACATGTGAAGGTATGCTTGAGTCAAGAGAGGAAAGACTAGTATGAGGATGGCATTTTCAGATCTCCATGCATACTTTTCCAGCAAAATATACTTACTGGAAAAACAGGCACAAAAGAGAGGTGAGGGTCTTCGGAGATGGTAGGGGATGCGAGGCAGGATCTAAGATTACCTTAGATGGTGGGAATGTCTTCTGGGGGTTGGGGGTGGAAGATATCTTCATGGAATTTGGGGGTTGTGCAGAGATGGGGACCTGGAGTCTTATTGGTGGGAATGTCTTTGCAGATAAGTGGGTCTGATATGAGGGTGACTGTGTATAATTTTCCCTCCATCTCCTTTAACAAGGCTTCCCAAGAACATCAGGCCAAGTGTTAGCAGTCCAGTGCTCCTTGGGAGCATAAAAAGTCAGCTTGTGAGGTTGATCACAAGTTGAATTAGTCATTTACCATGGGAGTCACTAATCTGCAGTCACCTGCGGTACTGAGTTATTGCAAGTTGGTGACTTCTGTAGTAAATTAAGCTGCGGTAAAATACCACATTTTGCCCCAGGTTAAGATTAAATAAATGTTATTAAAATAAAAATAAAAATAAAATTCAAAATAAAATAAAAACAAGGCTGCTGATTACTAACAACAACTTGCTTCACAACACAGAAAATGCAAGATTACAAAATAAACATTTTGTCTAAATGCAAAATGGATCTGCTATTTCTAAATTGCCCCTTATGTACACAAAGTGGCTGTTTAAAAAGGAACAGAGAGTAAAACATATTAGCCCAAAAATACTTTATTCCCTGGGTGCAAACACAAATGACAATTTCTTTAAATATGAGACACAATAGCAGGAAGCACAAAAAGTGAGTTGCTTACCTGTAAACGGGATTCTCCATAGACAGCAGAGAAATGCAGCATACTTACTGGTGATTTATTTTATTTATTTATTAATTCAGTTTTGTATACCGCCTTATCCTTCAATCAAAGCGGTCACAACACAATTGGGGGATACATTTAACACACGGGGATATGAGACACATACACTAATACTTACAGGGAACATGGGCAATGGAGGGTTAAGTGGCTTGCCCAAGACCACAAGGAGCATCTGTGGGACTAGAAACCCCAGTCCTTCCGGCCCAAGGTTGCTGTCCTCTAGTGGGATTTGAACCCCTGACCTTTCGGCCTGAAGTACCTTGCCCCAACCACTAGGCTACTCCTCCCTATCCTCATGATATCCTCATGATGGATCCTTTGTGTGGTGCTCTCCTCCAGCTCACATTTTCTTTTTTAAATATGAGTGTGCATGTGATTCCCACATTGGCTGACAATCTCTCTACTTCTTCAGTTAGTCCAGAACAGAATAATGTCCATATAGCAATGTCCATGTAACACGATGGGGATCACGTAGGAGGGAAAAGTGTGGTTGTGTTTCTCTGCTGTCAATGGAAAACCCCCCATGACAGACACAAACTCTGCTTTCTCTGTTGACAAGCAGGGAAAATGCAGGCATACTTGTGATTCTAAAGCTTTGGCTCAGCAGTGAATGGCTCCAAAACTGTTAGTGGCGACCAGAGAAAGAGAACAAGAGGAGGAAAAATACCCCTAGGTAAAGAGATATTAGGAACAGATTGATACTGACTAGGGATTGGTCAACCCCAGAGTTACAAATGCAATGATGCCTTTGTAAGCATGTGGGCTATGACTTAACTGAGGCAGCCTCCAAGAGGTTAATAAAGGGATGGTGACATGGATGGTTCACCCAAAGTGGTCATTTTTCCAATAGGACCCTCAGCCTTATGAGAAGAAGCTATTCTGAAGCAAGCTGACAACACAAGCATTGTAGAACCTGTGTCTTTTAGGGAAACTGCTAGATACTTGTGACCTAGATTGGCCACTGTTGGAAACAGGATACTGGGCTTGATGGACCTTGGTCTGACCCACTATGGCATATCTTATGTTCTTATGTTCTTAAATGCCCACTTGGCCATGGTGAGGCCCATTTCAGTTGTATCAAGGGTAACACAGAACTGTATATGCTTAAGAGAACTGTCAGAAATCTGCCCTATTAGCTGCTTGGCAGACAAGGGGTAGCACTAATTCAAGAGCTTTTATGCAGGCTTTCAGTCTTTGGCTCTTGGAGTTAAATATATCAGAGATCTTTGGTGGGGACCAATATACACCGGGAGGCCCTTTGCACTTGACACTCACACCTCTTCCCTTTACAAATAAATGAACCCAGGCTAGAAACTATGTTCTGAATCAAAGGTTTACTTAAATTTTAGGGTCACTGAGCAATAACAACAATAACAGCAGACAGAAGCAACAAACAAGAACTATGTTAAAAGCAGTTAACTCCTTTTCCCTTAGTCAAAATTGGTTACACATAAATTAGTCCTTTCTTCTCTCAGGTATGTTAATACATTTTCTTCCTGCACCTTTGTTACTTAGCCCGGTTTCCCTGAGTGGGAACCCCTCTCTCCTGTTCCTAGTATTCCTTCCTGGTATACCTGAAGATGATGGTGATGCAGACACAGGTCCCCGATACTGTGCTGGACTCACTACCACATTTGATGTCACTGGTGTATGATGAATGCTTGGGTTCATCTCTTGCTGAGAGCTCATGGTTTCTATAGATACAGCTCCCTGGAACTGTTCTGCATGGCTCTTGGCTTTCATGGACCGGAAGACTGAGTTGTTGGTACAGTTCTTTGAACTCTCCCCTTTTAACACAGGTAGAGCTACTCTCCTTTTGAGATAGTGGAGTGCTGGACATCAACCCTCTGCTCTCTTTTCCTATGCTGCTGCTCTGAGGCCTGTTGCTCACTCTGGATGGCATGAGGAACTCTGTGCCAAAGACACCTGCACAAGGACAGATACTCTTGCTCTGTTCTGGTGCAGTGGCTAAATAGCATAATGGTTAGTGCTGTGGGTTAGAACTAGGGACATCTGGGTTCAAATCCCCCCTACAGCTCCTTGTGAACTTTGGAAAGTCATTTAATCCTCCATTGTCTCAGGTACAGACTTAAATTGCATATTCTATGAAGACAAGAAAACATGTGCTATACCTGAATGTAACTTGCCCTGAACGTCTGAGAAAAGATGTGAGCTAAATCCCTTTCCCCTGCTCTGGAAAATGTGAGGCTTTTCTCTAACCTTCATTGTGGTAATCTAGTAGGAACACTGGCTGGTGGTACTGCTCCTCACCCAGTAACATCGAAGCAGTCCCTACAAAGCATTTAGAGAAACAACATTACTAAACATTCAGGATTGCAACAAACATATAGCCTGACTTGTTTAGCCAGTCCGCCAGCTACTGAGGCAGTAGTTAAAGTTACATTACCAAGCCCCCAACTGGCCGCTCTTCTCTATCACACACAGGGGGTTCACCTTTTAAACTGCCTGTGCCACACTCCCAGCATACATGTACGTTTTGTCTTGCCTTCGGCCTTCCCCACCTATGGCGTTTCAGCTTCTAGAGGCTAACCTTGCTGGCAGTGTCTCAGGACTCTCCAGCCATCCTGGATCCAGTCTCAGGGCTTCTAGCAGCATTTCCAGGTGACAGGGTTCTGGAGGTTCCAGCTTTCTTCTTCGCGGGGCCTCCAAGTCTGGCTTTTACTAGCAGCGTTCAATATGCCTGCTCGAGCCACACCCTTGCATCTGGTGGTCTGGGGAATGGAGCCATCAGACCCCCTCCCCATCCCTGTGTCTGCCCATAACCTGAGCTCCTTGCCTTTCTCCAAAGCTCCCTTTAGCTCCTGAAGGGCAAAAATACCAAGATGTGCTCCACACGATTGCCATCAATGTGTTGCCAGTTTGTGTGAACAGCTAGACATGGGCACTCCTGAGCTAAAAGCGCTTCAAGAATATTAAATCAGAATTAAGTTTACATTTGTAGGACCACATCAGCCTTTGCTGGATTTAATGCAAGTCATGAAATGGGTTATGCTGAATATCCCTTTTAAATTGAGTTCTTATTCCAACTGATTTTTATTTTATATTTTCATGGAAGCAAAGCAGCCGTTCCATAAAGATATGCAGCTATAAACTTATGAACTGTGCTGAATGTAAATGAAACAATTCAGGTCTTCACAGGAAGAACCAAACGCACCAGGTAGAGGGAGCAAGGTCCTCGTTCATTTCTCTAGGTCTGCTACAGCCCTATGAATCATCACCCCACACCTATATGGATATCCATGCGTCCAAGAGTAAATTTCATGTTTCTTGCTCTGCGGCTCCTGTGTCTAGCTCTGCAGCATGCTTCTTAGAGCAATAGCAGCCTGCAGCAGTGGGGTGCAACCGCACCTGATACTGTATGCGAAGGTGGACAGGAGGGGAATCAGAGTACGCGCATGCTTACGTATTTTATAAATAGCATGCATAAATCACAATTCCATATGCACTCCTCACAAACTCCACCCTTGAACCTGCCTATGTGCAGGTTGTATAAAAGTGTGTGCCCTCAGGGCATTGAGTGTGACCGTGAGTTTTAGAAAAGCTTTTTATGCGCATAAAAGGTCTTTAAGTGCGATAGATCCTTTACAGAGCAACCCCCTTCACGTACAACTTTTCTACGCATGTAGAAGAGCGTGGAAGAAAAATCAAGCATGAAATTTATCTGCAAGAACCATCTGCCAAGGACATTTTCATGTACAGATTTACACCGTGAATAGAGTTGATGAACAGCTTCCCCTGAGTTTGAATTAGGATACCTCATTAACAATGAATTAATAAAATATCTTGCATAACAATCTTAGGGCTAGATTTACCAAAAGATACTACTGCATTATCCTGTATTAGCATGCGCTGTTTACTGCAACTTCCATTTTATGCAAAGAGACCTATTTCTAATTACGCACCTTAAGGACAATAGTACACACTGTGGTACTGCACTTTAATAAATCTAGCCCTAGGTGTGAAATTTTACTACTTGTAATTGTTCAAAATTTTAAAAATGGGGCTTTAGGTGCTACATGATGAAACAGTGCATGCTATTACAAAACGTATGCACTATTTTGGGAGTTCAAAAAAAATGTTTCTGATCTAAACTAGGAACAAAATCTCCATATATAAAGCAAAATTTTCACATATAAATTTCTTTTTGTTGGAGCTGCCAACCCAGTGAAAAGAATTCGTCTAATCACCACCATGGAAACTCCGTTTTAATAAAGTGAATATTTTAAAACTATTCATTGCATTGCACTTAACTGCATAGTGACATGATCTTCAGGCTGTTATAAACACCACAGAAATCAACGACGTGACACGTTTCGGGTCCAAAAAAATTTCAGAAACCCTGCTTCAGGTCAAAACATAACATGGTCAATCCTCAGCCATGAAAAGTTTGTGTTGAAGAGAAAGCCTTAAATACTCCAGTCCAAGGAGAGAATGCACAGCTGATTTCAACAATCACCAATGAAAAGTGTGATGAAACAAGAGTCAGCCAATCCGCAACAAGGGAAGGTCCCACCAATCAGAAACTGCACCTTGGAAGAAAGGCAATAACGGCATAACAAACCCTAGATAATAGTATGCCAGTCTATCTGCATATTTAAACCATAAGGGCAAACCACATTCAATGAATAAATCCACCTCTGCTCCAACCTTTGTAAATGCTGAAGGCAATCTCCTCCACGGAGATCCACTGGTACATGATCGAGTACTCTCCACTGTAGAGACTCAAATGAATGTGTAGCTTCAACACAATGAGCCAAATACACTACAAATGAAGAGGAGCAATTGGTGTGCCATCGAGAATGATAAATTTTAGAAGTATGTACATCCACCCATTCAGGGCCAGGCATAGTGTTTGTACAAAAATTACAAGCCCCACAAGAATAATGTCCCTTAACTACATGTGAAGTTGGAGGACGATCTTGCGGAGCTGTGGTTTTCATTACTAAATATCGTAAGTTAGCTCTTCAGGAATAAGCAATTTGTAACTGCTTATCCCGAAAGCAAGTATGCAGTCCCAAAATAGGCCAAAAACGATGAAGAAGTTTGGCCACCAGTGCTGCCCCTTTGGTATAAGGAAAAATCCCAGTAATTGTCTCATCCGGAGATGATCTAGTTGGTGTATCAAAGAGCCATTCTCTATGTGTAAAGTGAGCTCTTTTATATGCTGTTTGAACCACTTTCGTTGGATAACCTCAGGCGATTAGACGTAAACTCAGTTCAGTGGCATGTAACTTAAAATCCTGTAATGTTGTGCAATTACAATGAAGCCGTAGGAACTGGCCATAGGGTAATCCCCGTTTTAAAGCTGGTGGATGAAAACTATCAAACTGCAACAAAGTGTTACGTTGAACAGCCTTTCAATACAAAGACGTAACAAAACCCGTGGGTGTAAGAGAAATAGTAATGTCTAAAAATTGTATCTTGGATGTCTCCACCTGCGCTGTGAATTGAATATTAGGCTTATGGGTATTAAGAGACACCAAAAAGGAATCAAGTGCCATCCTATCACCCGTCCATAGGAAGAAAGCATCATCCAAAAACCTGTGCCAAAAAGGGATATAGACAAATAAAGGGTGAGAATATATGAAAAGCTCCTCAAAACGAGCCATATAAATTGTTGCAATCGAAGGGGCAACTGTAGCACACATAGCTATACCGAATATTTGCTTATAGTATTGTTGTTGATAGAGAAAATAATTATTGTTCAGTACCAGATCTAAGAGATCAATAATAAACCTTCTAGGAATCTGTTCTGGTAAGGCAAGTGGGTAATCAGCCATTCAAGTAAGTACTTCACCCTGGTCAATGTTGGTATACAAAGACTGAACGTTCAAAGTAACCAGGTAAGTATAAGAAGAAAAATCTATACAGAGAGATAGTTGTCTCAAAAAATCTCCCGTATCTTTAATATAGGAGGGTACCCTGGCTGCCATCGGTTGTAAAAAAAGTCACAAAATTTAGAGAGCGGCTCAAACAGTGAATCTCTACAGGACACAATAGGGCGCACAGGAGGATTTTGTAATGTCTTGTGAATGTTAGGCACAAGATAAAAAACTGGAGTTTTCGTGTATCTACACATCAAAAATTCGGACTCATATTTTGTTATCCAATTACATAAAAAAGCTTGAGACACCAAAAGCTGAATCCGTGCCATTAACTCCGCAGTAGGATCCGCTATCGGAATATAATGCTTACGATTGTTAAGATGTCTATGTATCTCAGATTGATATTGTAGAGTAGAAAGAATCACAGTTGCACCCCCCTTGTCCACTCTTCTAATAATCACATCTGCCATAGATAACTGTTGCAAAGCTTCATATTGATCACGTGACAAATTATTATAGGAACGTGGTAAATGTTTCACAAGAATTGATAACTCATTTAAAACTAATTCCTGAAAAGTAGAGATCGCCGCATCAATCTGATCTGGAGGCTGCCACCTCAAAGGATTTTTTACCAATGAACTATCAATGGGACCATTTGACCCAGAAAAATAATGAATAACGTGCAACTTCCTGAAAAATCGATAAAGTGCTACCCGCATTTCAAAACCATCATATTTAGAAGATGGAACATAGGAAAGCCCTAACTCCAGAACTTGTAATTGATTTCTCGTCAGGACTTGGTCTGACAAGTTTATAATTGTCGATTCTGAGTCTTGGAGCGGGTGTCTGGGCCTTTCCAAAAATCCTGTTGATATACACCACGGGATCTCCGACCACGAAATGAAGCGCCACGATGTCCTTTTGTTTTTTGCTTGATTATTTTATTCTGATCGTGGTTTGTGATTTTCTGATACTATTTCGGGAGTTAGCACATGAAGCCCTGTTAGCAGACTTTTCCACACTTTAATACATTGTGTTGAATATTAAAATTGCATGTATTTTTAATGTTCCTAATTAATCACAGATTCTCCCAACAAATGGTGTTGGTTGGAGGGTCATTTAATTTATCAGTAAGAGAGAACAAATAAATCTAGACCATCAAAGAAATGCTTAGTTTAAAACCGGGAGCCCAAAGTTCCTTAAATCTCTGCGCTGTACAATACTTAGGACAGTATGCCTCTGGCTGCTTCATCCATTGGTAAACTCAGAAGTTTCTTGTCTTCTTTTCTCTTTTCGTACAGGCCCCTACGCTTACGGAAGACTAATCACCTTAATATAAGTGGTTGGAGACAAGTCTGTTTCCCCTGTAATGAGCACCACAAACAGAGCCCCTGCTTTCTGCTTCGATTGTCCCTTAATTACAGAAAATTAAATAGGAAAATTACCATTGAAATGTGCCTTGTGAATTCTTTGAAAAGTGCAAAACTTCTATGCCTTTAGGACATAACACCATTTTATCTGGATTCAGGAGATTAAAAAGCTAATTTTCTTAGTGGGAGGTTGGTACATTCCTGCAGATTGTATGTAATAATATAAGTGTTACACAGTCATTAGCAATGGAGATTTGAGACTACACCGTTCCTTGCCTGTAAAGGGTAGCAGGAAAGACTTTGACATCCAGCTTAGATGAAGCTAAGGTAGGTGAAGGGTTAGTTAATTATTGATCCTTAATGAACCTTGTTAACACTTGCGAAGAAACTGCTTAAATATAATATAGCAGAAGTCTGTTTCTGTGCACTTTTCATGAAAATCTCTAATACAGTACCTCTGATGGTCCTGGAGGAAATGGGTATGGAGTTGCTTGTGATCCCTTTTATTGGCCACACAAAAAAATGAAATGTACACTATAGCCCATGACTCCTATGATGAAATAGATCTCTTTTTCTGAAGTACCTTGTGACCCAAAGTCACCGGTTGCGAAACATTACAATCATAAAGTCATCCATATGATCCCAAAAGCTGAGGTACATTTGTTTTGGTGGTCCATTAACAGGTATTGGAAATGCGATAGCGCAACAGCACCAACATGGGTGGTAGGCTCCCTGGCAACTTAGTGGGAACATTGTATGGAACCTAAACAAATTATGCCTAGGATCATCTACAAAGTTTCTACTCTATGAAAGGGATGAATGTTTAGTTTTTACTAATACCATCCACTTATCCCTTTGCTGCCTTCACTCTTTGAGTTAAAGATAGATTTGCATAAGAAGTTAAACACAGTTTTATGGTAGCATATGCCTGAGACTTTTAATCTGCATGTTTTATTTTTGGATGATTTTATGATTGTAATGTTTTGCAACCGGTGACTTTGTCTTAATAATTATGAGTGGTTATTTGTAACTCGCTTAGAATTAATGAGGGTCAGTTTGGAAGCCTTATTTGCAGTTTACGTGTGTAAATATGAACATTGCACCCACATGTAAATGGGGTAGTCCCAACACCTATCTGCTTAGGAGAGATTTTCAACCCGCTAACTGGATCAGTAACCACTTAATTTTATGCAGTTTTGCTATCTGGTTAGCAGCTGAATATTGCCACTGACCAGATAGCAAAACAGGGCGGTAGCAAAACCAGATATTCAGCACCAGATAACAGATGTGCTCTGGAACTGAATATCCAAATTTATTTCTGTTTGCATCAACCAGGTACTTTATCAACGCTGACTGATGCAGGCTGAATATTGATGCATCCGTTTTTACATATGAGGTATCTAGAACTGCACACAGTATTCAAGGTGCGGTCACACCATGGATCATTACAGCAGCATAATTTATTCTCGGTATTTTCCATCCATTTCTGATTAATTCTTAATATTCTTTTTACTGCAACCCATGACCTGACGATTTTAACATGATTTTTTCCCTGGGTGGTGACTGCGAGTATGGTACCCAACATCGTGTACCTATAGTTAGGATGATTCCCTCCTGTATGGAAGGAATGTGCATTCATTTGAAACAACATAGGAAACATCTACAACATTTCCCATATAATTTCATGCCATTTTTAACCCAAAATGACAGGAAAAAATTCAAAGCATGAACACAAGATTTGCCATATTGAGTCAAACCAATGGTCCTTCAAGCCTATTATCCTGTTTCCAAAAGTGGTGAATACAGGTCACAAGTAACTGGCAGGATCCTGAAAGACAAACAGATTCCATGCTGCTTATTCCAGTCCCCTTTAATAATAGTTTATGGAATTTTTTCCAGGAATTTTTCCAAATGTTTTAAACCCAGCTACACCAACAGCTTTTACTACATCCTCTATCAACAAATTCCAAAGCTTAATTACACAGAGTGAAAAATATTTTCTCTGATTAATCTTAAAACACCACTTTGTGGCTTCATAGAATGTCCCCTAGTCTTTATGGGCCCGATATAGAGTTGCAAGGCATAGCCATTGCAGTCGAACTCTAACCCCAGATATTCAATGCAGGGCCATGTCCTGCGACCAGCATGAATATCCGGGGTCACCGCACAGCCACACATGGCACAGAAGCTAACTGTGCAGCAACGATATTGAGCCATTGCCTGGTTAGCTTTGGCTGCAAAAGTTAGGACAGCTTTTGATGTGTCTAATTTTTGCTGCTGAAGGATAACTGGGCAGCAACTGAATATTGCTCTGTATGGTTATCCTCAGGTACCACTCCTGAAATGCCCCGATGCTAAGCAGTTAGCACTGGGGTGTATGGCGGTGTTATTCTGAGATACAGGATATAATCAAAAAGCATTGAGACTTGTTGAGCAGCTATATAACAAGACATCACACCATGATGCTATTAAGCATGTAATGACCTAGTTATTTGCTCTGCATGTGCAGAGTGTAGCATGGCTACAGCACACCTGTACGTTTTAAAATCTTGTGCTGTTTTTTTGATCATTGAGCCTTAGTTTGGTATTGTGTAAAAGCAGTTGGTCAAATTTACGAAGAGTGAAAAATTTGAACAGTGAATTTGCATTAAATTCTGCCAGAAACTTGGAGATTCGTGAAAAGAGACTTATGACAAGTTACAGCAAATGTATGGTGATGAATACATGAGATGTGCTCGAGATTATGACTGGTACAACGTTTACAAGAGGGCCACCAAAGTGTTGACAGTAACGAACATTCTGGAAGGCCATCCACGAGCAAGAATGAAGAAAAGTTGAAGCAGTGCATGCTGCAATATGCTCAAATCATCGATTGATGATCAGGGAGCTTGTTGAGGACATGGACATCAGTTTTGTGTTGGTGCAGTCCATTATTACTGTCAATTTGGGGGTGAGACTTGTGTATGTAAAATTTGTGCCGAAATTCCTGTTCCCTGACCAAAAAGGAGATTGACTGACTGCAGCCCGGGAGTTGTTGGAATGTATTGAAAATATTACTGGTGATGAATCATGGGTTTATGGTTATGATCTGGAAACTAAGGCTCAATGCTCATAACAGAAGACTCCAAACTTTCCCAGACCCGAGAAAGCCCGTCAGCTGAGGATCAATGTCAAGGTCATGCTCACAGTTTTCCTTGATTACCAGGGTATTGTTCATCGTGAGCATGTTCCAAAAGGTCAAAACATCAATAAGGAGTACTACGTCCAAGTTCTGACTCATTTGTAAATGCAGTTCATCGTAAGGGGACAGAGTTGCACAGGAATGGTGAATGGTTGCTTCATCACGATAATGCCCCAGCTCACGCATTACATCTTGCCCAGCAGTTCCTGCTCAAACACCAAATCGAGCAAGTTCGTCAGCCTCCGTACTCACCTGACCTCGCACCCTGTGACTTTTTCTTGTTTCAAAAACTGAAATTACCACTAAAAGGAAGGAGAGTCAATGACTTGGAGACCATTATGCAAAATGTAACAACGCAGCTTCACAGCATAACAAAAGAGGCATTTCAAATTGTTTCCAGTACTGGCAGGAATGCTGGAGGAAGTGTGTTTTATTGGAAGAGGACTACTTTGAAGGAGACTGAGTGCAATAACTATCAGTGTTATACCTCTTATGTTATTGTACAAGTCTCGATACTTTCTGATCACACCTCATATTCAGTGGCACAAACCGTGTTAGTGGCGCTGAATATTCCAATTAGGGGCATTTATATGGTTTACAGCTCTGTAAACCGTGTAAATGTCTTGCAATATCAGCCCCTACACTTTTTGAAGGAGTAAACAACAGATTTATGTTTACTTGTTTTATTCCCCTTATAATTTTTATAGACCTCTCTATCTTCCCTCAGCCATCTCTTCTCCAAACTGAAGATCCCTAACCTTTTAAGCCTTTCCTCATAGGGATATCATAGGGGTGAAGTACATCTGTCCACTAAAGAAGAGCGGGACCTAGGCGTGGTTGTGTCTGATGATCTTAAATTAGCTAAACAGGTAGAAAAGATGACGGCAAAAGCTAGAAGAACATAAGAACATAAGATATGCCATACTGGGTCAGACCAAGGTCCATCAAGCCCAGTATTCTGTTTCCAACAGTGGCCAATCTAGGTCATATGTACCTAGCAGTTTCCCCAAGAGACACAAGTTCCACAATGCTTGTACTGGGTCAAGCATTGATATCTTCAGTCACTTCTTAATAATGGTTTATGGACCTTTCCTCCAGGAACTTGTCCAAACCTTTTTTAAACCCAACTACACTAACAGCCTTTACTACATCCTCCGGTAACAAATTCCAGAGTTTGATTATATGTTGAGTGAAAAAATATTTTCTTTTATTAGTCTTAAATAGTTTACCCTGTAGCTTCATTGCATGTCCCCTAGTCTTTCTATATTCTGATAACGTAAACAATCGATCTACGTTTACCCGTTCCACTCCGTTCATTAATTTATAGACTTCTATCATATCTCCCCTCAGCCGTCTCTTTTCCAGGTTAAAGAGCCCTAACCTTTTTAGCCTTTCTTCATAGGAGTATCCTTCCATCCCCTTTACCATTTTGGTGGCTCTTCTCTGAACCTTTTCTAAAATCGCTATATCCTTTTTAAGAAACGGCGACCAGAATTGCACACAATATTCAAGGTGCGGTCTCACCATGGAACAATATAGAGGCATTATAATATCTTTTGTTTTATTTTCCATTCCTTTCCTTATCATACCTAGCATTCTATTTGCTCTCTTGGCCGCTGCTGCACACTGAGCCGAGGGCTTTAACATGGTATCCACAATGACGCCTAAATCTTTTTCCTGGGTGGTGGTTCCTAATGTGGAACCTTGCATCATGTAACCATAGTTTGGGTTGTTCTTCCCTAGGTGCATAACCTTGCACTTGTCCACATTAAATTTCATCTGCCATTTTGATGCCCAGTCTTCCAATTTATCAAGATCCTCTTGCAATTTTTCACAATCCTCTTGGGTTTTAACAACTTTAAATAGTTTTGTGTCATCTGCAAATTTGATATCCATCTGCAAATTTGATAACCTCACTCGTTATTCCCCTTTCCAGGTCATTTATGAATATGTCAAAAAGCAGCGGACCCAGCACAGATCCCTGGGGTACACCACTATTCACCTTTCCTCCATTGGGAAAATTGGCCATTTAGCCCTACCCTCTGCTTTCTATCTTTTAAACCAGTTCCTGATCCACAATAATACACTGCCTCCTATCCCATGACTCTTTAGTTTTGCCAAAAGTCTCTGATGAGGGACGTTGTCAAAGGCTTTCTGAAAGTCCAGATACACAATATCAACCGACTCACCTTTGTCCACATGTTTATTCACTCCTTCAAAAAAACATAACAGATTAGTAAGACAAGATCTTCCTTGTCTAAAGCCATGTTGGCTGTCTCCCATTAGGTTGTGACTATCTACATGCTGAGTAATTTTATTCTTTATGATGGTTTCTACCATTTTTTCTGGTACTGACGTCAGGCTCACAGGTCTGTAGTTTCCCGGATCACCCCTGGAACCCTTTTTAAAAATTGGTGTTACATTGGCGATCCTCCAATCTTCAGGTATTACAGATGATTTTAATGATAGTTCACAGATTACTGATAGCAGGTCTGCAATCTCATATTTCAATTCTTTCAACACCCTTGGATGTATACCATCCGGCCCAGGTGATTTGCTACTCTTCAGTTTATCTAATAGTTGTAAGACATCTTCCCGATGTATCGATATTTCCTTCAATTCTTCTGCACCTTTAAATACCACCTCAGTCATGGGTAACATCCCTACATCTTCCTCAGTAAAGACCGAAGCAAAGAATTCATTCAGTCTCTCCGCTATCGCCTTGTCGCCTCTTAGTGCTTCTTTAACCCCTTTATCATCTAATGGACCAACTGACTCTCTCACAGGTTTTTTGCTACGAATGTATTTGAAAAGGTCTTTATTTCGCGTTTTTGCTTCCGCAGCAAGCTTCTTCTCAAATTCTCTCTTTGCCTGCCTTATCAATTCCTTGCATTTAACTTGCCAGTGCTTGTGCTGTTTCCAGGCTTCGTCGTTTGGCTCTTTTTTCCATTTCCTGAAAGATGCTTTTTTGGCAACAACAGCCTCTCTGACCTCACCTTTAAACCATGCTGGCAGTTTTTTTGACTTCCTTCCACTTTTCTTAAAGCGTGGAATACAGCTGGTCTGGGCTTCCAAGATAGTTTTATTCAACAACAGCCAAGCTTGATGTACGTCTTTAACCTTTGCAACTGCTCCTTTTAGTTTTTCTTAACTGTTTTCCTAATTTTATCATAGTCTCCCTTTCGAAAGTTAAAAGGTAGTACTGTGGATTTCCTTACTATCCCTCCTCCACTAATTAAATCAAAGGCGATCATGCTATGATCACTATTGCCAAGGGGCCCCAACACCCTTATCTCTTGCACTAGATCTGGTGTTTCACTAAGGACTAGGTCTAATATGGCTTCCCCTCTGGTCGGTTCATGAACCAGCTGCTCCAAGAAGCAGTCATTTATTTCATCTAGGAACTTTATCTCCCTAGAATGTCCTGACGTGACACTGACCCAGTCGATACCGGGGTAATTGAAATCACCCATTATTATTACTGTGCTGTAACTTTTGTTAGCTTCCTTGATTTCTTTGAGCATTTCATCATCCATTTGGTCATTCTGGCCAGGTGCTCGATAGTACACCCCCACTGCCATTGCCTTCCCTCTTTTATATGGAATTTCAATCCATATAGATTCTACAGCAGATTTTGTTTCCTGCAAAACTTTAATCCTTTCTGAGTCAATGCCCTCTCTAACATAGAGCGCAACCCCTCCACCAATTTGATCAACTCTATCATTACGATATAGTTTGTACCCAGATATCAGAGTGTCCCACTGGTTGTCCTCCTTCCACCATGTCTCTGATATTCCAATCATATCTAACCTTTCATTTAGTGCTATATATTCTAACTCTCCCATCTTATTCTTTAGACTTCTAGCATTTGCATACAAGCATTTTAGAGAATGTATTTTATTCATGTTAATTTGGCTATTGTTAGACATGGGTAAATTGGGATCTTTAAGCTCTGTCTGCTCCATACTCGAGGGCATTTGGGCTACTTTACTCTTTTGTGCAACCTCTCTGCTTTTGGTAGTCTCCTTCAAGGATACATTCTTCCGAACCATCCGCTCTTGGGCGACTGTCGGCTCTCCCCTAATATCTAGTTTAAAAGCTGCTCTATCTCCTTTTTAAAGGTTAATGCCAGCAGCCTGGTTCCATCCCGGTTAAGGTGAAGCCCATCCCTTTGGAAGAGCCCCTCCTTTCCCCAGAATGTTCCCCAGTTCCTAACAAATCCAAAACCCTCATCTCTGCACCATTGTCTCATCCACGCATTGAGACTCCGGAGCTCTGCCTGCCTTTTGGGTCCTGCACGTGGAACAGGAAGCATTTCGGAGAATGCTACCCTGGAAGTTCTGGATTTCAACTTCCTACCTAAAAGCCTAAATTTAGCCTCCAGAACCTCCCTACCACATTTTCCTATGTCATTGGTACCGACATGTACCAAGACAGCAGACTCCTCCCCAGCACTATCTAAGACCTTATCTAGGTGGCGCGTGAGGTCCGCTACCTTCACACCAGGCAGGCATGTTACCAGGCGATCCTCACGTCCACCAGCCACCCAGCTATCTACATGCCTAATGATCGAATCACCAACTATAACGGCTGTCCTAACCCTTCTCTCATGGGCACATGGCCCTGGAGAAACTTCCTCGGTGCGAGAGGGTTTTACATCACCTGGAGGACAGGTCCTAGTTACAGGATCACTTCCTGCCACACCAGGGTGATGCTCTCCTGTCACGTGACCTCTCTCCTCCATGGCAACAGGGGTGCTGCCAGACTGGAGGTGGGACTTCAGGACTATATCCCTGTAGGTCTCGTCTATGTACCTCTCTGTCTGTCTTATGTTTTCCAAGTCTGCTACTTTAGCCTCTAGAGAACGGACTTGTTCCCAGAGAGCAAAGAGCTCCTTGCACCTAGTGCACACGTAAGACCTCTCACCAACTGGGAGAAAATCATACATGTGACACTCAATGCAAAAGACTGGAAAGCCCCCATCCCGCTGCTGGACTGCTGTCTGCATCTCAGTTTTAAGTTTGTGTCTAGATCTTTAAGTTCTTACTTACTAGGGGTTGCTATGGGTATTTATACCAATAAAACTGTACCTAATACGTTTAATATACCTTGTTCACCTGAAGCTTAATTAATCTCAGGTCCTTAGCGCATGACTGATTTGGGTAATGAGCTTCACCTGAAAGCACCTCCTGTCTTTTAAGATGTGTAAGTACCTATAAAGCTACGATTATCCCAGGGGAGGGAGGGAAATAACACTTATTAAAAGAGGGCTGCTTCACAGTACCCTGTCTTGTGCTGCTGAGGTAAGCTAAATTCTGATTTGATTTAAATTATAGCTCTTAGCTGCTGCTTGGGTGCATACGGAGAGGAATGGCTAGCAGAAAAAAAGGAGGTGATAATTCCTTTGCAACCTCATTTGGAGTATAGTGTGCAATTCTGGAGACCGCACCTTCAAAAGGATGTGAACAGGATGGAGTCGGTGCAGAGGGTGGCTACTAAAATGATTAGTGGGCTTCATTATAAAGCATATTTATTTTATTTATTTACATTCTCTTATATACCGTGCTATTCTGCATCAGTGCGGATTACATTGAACAAACTGAAATTACGAGTACATTGAACAGGGCATTATAACTTGGAGATAACTATTTTTACAGGGAACATGGGCTATGGAGGGTTAAGTGGCTTGCCCAAGACCACAAGGAGCACCTGTGGGACTAGATGAGGACAGACTTAAGGATCTTAATATATACATCTTAGAGGAAAGGCGGGATAGAGGTGAGATGCTTAAATACCTCCGTGGCATAAATGTTCAGGGAGAGAGCCTCTTTCAATTGAAAGCAAATTCTGCTACGAGGGGACATGGGATGAGGGTGAAGGGAGATAGATTCAGGAGTGATATGCGGAAATACCTCTTTATGGAAAGAGTAGTGGATCCGTGGAACAGTCTCCCAGTGGAGGTGGTAGAGATGAGGACAGTAACTGAATTCAAAAAAGCATGGGACAAACACAGAGGATCTCTAAAGGTAAAAAGGGGACTGTTGTAGTTGTTGATATGGAAGGACAGACTAGATAGGCCATGTGGTCTTTTTCTGTTGTCATATTTCTATGTTTCTATGTTTCTATCCTTCCACCTCTTTATTCATTTTGGTTGTCTTTCTCTGTACCTTTTCCAATTTCACTATTTCTTTTTTTAGATGTGATACCTAGAACTTCATGCACTACTCAAGGTGTGGTTGCACCATGGAATGATACAGTCTTTGATATCCTTTATTTTATTCTCCACTACTTGTCTTAGAATTTGTAGCATTCTATGAGCTTTCTTGGCTGTTGTTGAACACTGAGTAGAGGATTCCATGCATGATGACACCTAGATACTTTTCCTGGGTAGTGGCTCCTGATGTGGAACCTTGCATCATGTAACCGTAGTTTGGGTTGTTCTTTCCTAGGTGCATAACTTTGCACTTGCCCACATTAAATTTCATCTGGCATTTGGGCATCTGTTCTTTTAATTTATCAAGGTCTTCTTGCAATTTTTCAGAATCCTCCTATGTTTTAACAACTTTGAATAATTTTGTGTCTTTTGGAAATTTGATCACCTCACTCATTATTCCTATTTCCAGTTCGTTATAAATATGTTAAAAAATAATGGACCCAGCACAGATTCCTGGGGTACTCCACTATTTACCTTTCTCTATTGAGAAACTGATCATATAACTGCCTCCCAATCCACAATAGGACGCTGCTTCCTATCCCATGACTTTTTAATTTCCTCAAGTCTCTCATGAAGGACCTTGTCAAAGGCTTTCTGAAAACCCAGATACACCATGTCCACTAGCTTACCTTTATCTACCTGTTTATTGACATCTTCAAAAAAATGTAGCAGGTAGACAAGCAAAGACTTCCCTTTGAAAATCCATGTTGGCTTTGTCTCATTAAACCATGACTATAATTGTTTTCTTTATAGTGGTTTCTACTATTTTGCCTTACACTAATGTCAGGCTCATCGGTCTGTAATTTCCTGGCTTACCGGAACCCTTTTTAAAAATTTGCATTATGTTGTCCACTCTCCAATCTTCAGGTATTATGGACCGTTTTCCCATGTCATCAATACTGCATACTGTTTCTGCTATGGCTTTATCCTCCGCGAGCATCCCCTTTATCCCTTGGTCATCTAATGATCCAGCTGAATCCCTCAGATGTTTCTGAATCCAAATATACTTGAAAACATTCTTATCATTAGTTTTGTTTCCATAGCGAGCTTCTTTTCAAAATCTCTTCTGGTCTGCTTTATTAAAGCTTTTCGTCTAACATTCCATCCTTAATGTTCTTTCCTATTTTCTTCATTTTGATCTGCATTCTATTTTTTGAAACATGTTTGGTTTTATAGCCTCTTTTACCTCACCAATTAACCATAGTGGCAGTGTTTCGATATTTCATTAATCTTTTCTAATGCATGGGATATATTTGATCTGGACTTCTAAAATGGTAGTTTAAAACAGTATTCATGCTGCATGTAAACTTTTAAACTTTGCAAACTCTCCTTTTACTTTCATTCCTTGTTTTATCATAGTCACTGTTTTTAAAGTTAAATAAAACGTAAGTACTTTTCTTTAATATCCTCCTTCCAGTAATTATGTTATAATTGATCACACTTTGATCTTATTGTCAAGCAGCCCTACCACCATTATCCCTTGCAACAAATCCTGTGTTTCAGTGAGGATGAGACCTAGAGTGGCCCCTTTTTCCTCATCATTTCTAAGGCCAGCTGTTCCATGAAACAGTTATGATATCTATAAACTTTACTTCCCTATCATTTCCTGATAAGATATTTATCCAGTCAATATCAGGATAATTGAAATTGCCTATCATTTTTGTGTTGCCAGTTTTGGCCAAGTTGATGCTTATTTAACCTCTGTATCCTCACTGCTATGCTCTTCCTCATTGTATATGGAATTTCTGTTTCTATTAGTAATGAAGATTGACATCTAGCAGTAGTACCATGAGACTACCACTAAGGGCCATAGCCTCCATTTTGAATCTCAGCAGCTCCAGGACAGGAGCAGAGGAGGCTTGATCTGATCCCACAGGGAAATCCCTGGATAAGTCTCTGTGAGATGGAGGTGAGGGTCGAAGTATGTCATTGGAGGCCTTCTCTTGTGGGAGACTTCTCTTGTGAGACCTTCTTTTGTGGGGCTTCTCTTGGAAGGAGTTTTGATCAGGTAATTGGGATACTCTCCACAGTGAGGTGCCAGTCTGGGATGGTGAAAATGATGTTGGTGGGCGGGGGGGGGGGGGGGGGGTGGGGCTGTCCAGGGTGAGATCAGATCAGACTGGATTGAATTAAACCGCCAAAGCCGCAGCATTTTTTAAAGAGCATGGTTAGAGCCATGCTACTAGACTAATGGCCATGTGGCTGAATTTAAGTGCATTCATGACAGCTAATGCTCTAGCTTTCTATGGCAGCCAAACCCAGTCTCCACCAAGAAACCCCTCCCCTCTCCCCCCCCCCCCCCGATCCTGCCCTAACCCATGGTAAAAAGGTTGTATGAGTATTTTACAAACCAGCTGTTTTTACTGTGTGGAGGCCATTAGCACAGCCCCACACTAGTGCTTAGTGCACATTAAAACCCATACTAATTGCTTATTGCACTTTAGTAAACATGCCCCAATGTTAGGACTGTCTTTGTTCTGGCCTAATTCTATGCAATTAGTTAACCGGACAGCAGACTGAATTTTGTCACTAATCAAAAAACCTTGGACTCTGGCCCAGACTGCCTCAACACTATCCAGACAGGGCCAAATTGATCAGAGGGAATATTGACTCGCACTTATCCAGTGAACAGGTGCTTCTAACTAGTTAAGTGCTTTTGAATATCGGCCTCATGATTGTTTTGCATATAACACAGTATATTTATTTTCATTAATGCTTAAAGAAAGAGCATGCTACGCTATCAATACTTCATGAAGGAAAAAGAGACTTAAAAAAAGTTATTTCCAAGATTAGTCTGTGAAAAGATATCATTTATTCTGGAGACTAGTAAATACCTCACATTCTTTGGGTTGTTGTTAAAAGCTGAGTGAGATTAATGTTGGCCCCTTTTAGTGACATAGCACAGTAATTTGGTTTAGACAAGTTGGTTTATTGAAGAAAAGCCCTTTTCTGTCTGCATTCCAGGATTCAAAAGAAGAAAAGGATGGGATTAGACCCAGTCTGGGGAGGACTGATACAGTCTGTCAGCAAGCCCTCAGGTAACAATATCAAAATTTATAAATCCAACCAACAATGGGACAGCGATTATAGATGTAAGTTTCTCTTTCCAATCCCTATTTTCATCAGCAGATCTTATAAAGCTTGTGTGTGTTTCAAAGCAAGGATTTCTTCAACAAAGAACTGAGGGCAGGAAAAGACCATTTTTCCTTTTGTCACGACTTGTCTTTCTTTCCTGTGTTTTAGAGGGACATTATCTTGCTGGAAACAACTGCACAGGTGCCATGAATGAGCACCGTGCCCTGACACGCACCCCGCCCTATCCCAAAGCAGCAGGGAAAGAGGACAGAAAAGGGCTTGACTGCCACTTCAGCTGCCCAGTGTGGCTGTTCTTCTCCCACCTCCTGCAGCTCTGATTGGCTGCCTCCATGAAGCAGCAGGAAATGCAAGCCCCTGCACTGGAGGCCATGTTGGATTCCAAGATCAGTCACCAGGTGGTGCTCTTCCCTCCTTTAATCAAATCTGGGTCAGTTTCTAAAGGTGGAGCCACTTAAACCCCTACCCGATGTCATGCAAAGTTATGCAAATCCCTAACAGAGGCTTATCATCCTTACGTATGACTTTCTCTTTGTCTTTCAACCTCACCCGATATTTTGCACCTTGCAGTAGAGAACATTCATTTGGCCATAGTGTGCAGGCTGGAATTGCATGAAGACTACCTTTGGAACTACTCCCATTGGTCAATACTTAAACTTCTGTGTGCCGCAATCACACCCTTATTTGGCCCCTAAAGATAGTACAGCAAGTCTATTGCTAGGAAGCTAAGGCGACCATTTTGCCTTAGGGAGTTGCCAGGGCCAAAGTGCCTGAATAAGGCACCAAGGTAGAGGGCTGTTAACAAGGGATTGGGGAGTTGGGAATATTTTTTTCTTAGCAGTGGCATAGCCCTTTCAGGGATAGCAGGCCCATTTTGCTGCAGCCAGAAATCTACAGAAATCCCATAGTAAACATTCATATGATTATGCGCCCTTTGACCATGTCTTAGTAAATAGGATCCATCATGTTGAAAATGTAACAGCCTGCACATTGTTGCAACCCTCCCCCAACGCTGCCTAAACTCAACTAAACTTACCCACACTGTGGAACCGTCTCCATCCTTCCCCCTGCATAAAAAGTGGACAATTTCCAAAGAAGCTACTGTACTTCCATGGAAATTGCCCTGGTTTTCTCCGATGCCACTGGACAAATAAGTCTAATGTGATTTCATATAAAGCACGTTTACCTTGAAGTCAATTAAACAAGCTGAAAATGATTCACAATAGCGGTTCTGAAATGCCCTGTGTAGTGTTTTCATCTAAAAGCATGTGTTGTAGCCAAGGCAAAATGTCACTTTAAAAAGAGTGCAACTAAGAGTGTTTTCCGGAGAACAATCCTTGATTTATGTATTCTTTTTATGACTTTGCCATCCTCTAATATAGGCAAAGAAAAATAACCTTGTAAATGGACATATTTCCAAATGAGAACAAAATAAAATCCTCTTCAAGGCTTCTGTTTTATCAAAGTGGGTCAACAGACCAAGGAAATCTTCCATCGCCTGACATGAGCACAGGCTTTGTGGGACTGCGAACTCCCTCGTCCTCTGATACAATCACAGTTAAACAATGCATTATCTCTCTGCCGAAAATTACTGGCACACAAGGATTTCTTATAAGTTCAAACTTATATTCATTAAGGCCCTGATCTACTAAGCTTTTTTCTTTTTTTGCCTTAGAATGGGAAGAAAAGCATTTGTAAATCGGGACTTTCATTTACTGCAATTATACATACGATGAATATGGGGAACAAAAAGCTTTATAGTGACACAATGCTTGGGCAAAGCCTGCAAAACTTTGTTTTGTGAAGTAGTATCATGGTCAGTCTAAATAAAATAATAATATGCATTAGAGAGCAATGTCACTAGCTTTTACCTAGACTAGTTCTTATGTTGTGATTGATCGTTGATACTGTACTGTAGATGAGAAGATTATCATTTGCCTACGTTTATGTGATATCCCAGTATTTAAAGACTGGTGCCTAAAAAAATAATCACTATTTTAAAGTAGACAGGTGCCAATCTAACCTTTGTGATCTGTAATGAGATATGACGATCCAGTAGCCCATTTAATGATCCGTCCCATTTTATTTTGCAACCAAGCTGAAAACTGTATCTCAAATCACAGTCCAGAGTAAAACGAAAGCTGCATATTGAGAAGGGAAACAGAGGCAGAAAGATAGTTTCCTGTAACGTTGCTTGTCATTTTCAGTCCCAAATGGAAGTAAAAAGTCCATCGTTCATCACTTTCTGTCGGTCATAATGAGTGTGCGCTTGGAAAATTGTGCACACAGTGTGTGCTGTTTACCCATAGTGTGCACTGCTGATCTATACTGCATGCTATGAATGACATTTGCCGCAAAACAAACATGCTTTTTTTTTTAGATCCCACAAATGTTATGGAAAACTAAATAAATTGAAAATGTTTGGCCTGCACATCGCTCAATGGGCTAGGGAGAAGGAGGAAGAAGTTCTCATTTTATTAAGGTACTTAATTAGAAATATACATCTCAAAGGTTATACACCCTTTCGGTCATGGTAAGACCCTCTAGGCATTGTGAAAATAATTTTCAAACAGCCTAACTAAGTGCAAAGTGACCTCATTTTTCGAAAGCAGCCTATGATTATATTTTCCCTTGAAAATCACGCGCAGATTCAAAGAATGTTCTGACTTTGCACTTGTTTTTTCAACGGACAGATTTCTGCTGAAAAACAGCACGCGGATCTGAAAATCCAATATACGCTTCTTTAAGGTCATTGTAGAGGACTTAAGCACCATCTACATGTGCAAACAGTGGAATTTGTATGTTGATTGCATAAATGTGCAAATGGCAATTTCAGAGTACTGCTGTTTACATGTTTAGATGATCTGGGACAGGCAGATTTAAAGAAGTCGGGCCCGATAGTCAGTGCTAGTGGCTAGCACTCCTATAGCAGCTAGCTGCTGGCACTGAACATTTAGCATTGAATATCCAGGTCAGCCGCAGATCCCAGAAGCTAACTAGGCAGTGGCAAAATTCAGCCGCTGCTCAATAGTTTTGGCAGCAAAAGTTAGGACAGCCTTTCCTGTGCCTAACTTACACTGCCGAGGGATAACCAGGAAGCAGCTCAATATTACTACTGCCCGGTTATCCCAAGGAACTGCCCCCATAACGCCCCTATTCTGACGTGTTAGCATCGGAGCATATCACGGTGAGAGCCATGGATTTTCAGTGGCTCTGTGCTAGTGCCACGGAATATCCTGTTCACCGTAATTACCATGGCTAGCAGTTCCACTAACCACGTCAATTGCTTTGAATATCGGGCTCAGTATGTTTAGTGGTGATTTGAGCCAAAACTTTACTCTTGCATTTCCCATTTTACAACTGAGTGTGGGCAAGTTTCAGACAGCCATTATAGGAGGGTAGTTACTAAGCTTGGGTGTTGTTGAAAAATACTATCTTGGAAGCCCAGACCAGCTGTATTCCATGCTTTAAGAAAAGTGGAAGGAAGTCCAAAAAACTGCCAGCATGGTTTAAAGGTGAGGTCAGAGATGCTGTTGTTGCCAAAAAAGCATCTTTCAGGAAATGGAAAAAAGAGCCAAACGACGAAACCTGGAAACAGCACAAGCACTGGCAAGTCAAATGCAAGGCATTGATAAGGCAGGCAAAGAGAGAATTTTAGAAGAAGCTTGCTGCGGAAGCAAAAACACGAAATAAAGACCTTTTCAAGTACATTCGTAGCAAAAAACCTGTGAGAGAGTCAGTTGGTCCATTAGATGATAAAGGGGTTAAAGGAGCACTAAGAGGCGACAAGGCGATAGCGGAGAGACTGAATGAATTCTTTGCTTCGGTCTTTACTGAGGAAGATGTAGGGATGTTACCCATGACTGAAGTGATATTTAAAGGTGCGGAAGAATTGAAGGAAATATCGATACATCGGGAAGATGTCTTACAACTATTAGATAAACTGAAGAGTAGCAAATCACCTGGGCCGGATGGTATACATCCAAGGGTGTTGAAAGAACTGAAATATGAGATTGCAGACCTGCTATCAGTAATCTGTGAACTATCATTAAAATCATCTCTAATACCTGAAGATTGGAGGATCGCCAAAGTAACACCAATTTTTAAAAAGGGTTCCAGGGGTGATCCGGGAAACTACAGACCGGTGAGCCTGACATCAGTACCAGGAAAAATGGTAGAAACCATCATAAAGAATAAAATTACTCAGCATGTAGATAGTCACAATCTAATAGTCACATGTTTAGATCTGTTGAAGTCTACTTTTTAGTGTTATGAGGTATCATTAATAGGCTTCGATAAAAAGGCTTTATTGGTTTGTTATTCACAATCTAATGGGAGACAACCAACATGGCTTTAGACAAGGAAGATCTTGTCTTAGTAATCTGTTATGTTTTTTTTAAGGAGTGAATAAACAGGTAGACAAAGGTGAGTCGGTTGATATTGTGTATCTGGACTTTCAGAAAGCCTTTGACAAGGTCCCTCATCAGAGACTTTTGGCAAAACTAAAGAGTCATGGGATAGGAGGCAGTGTACTATTGTGGATCAGGAACTGGTTAAAAGATAGAAAGCAGAGGGTAGGGCTAAATGGCCAATTTTCCCAATGGAGAAAGGTGAATAGTGGTGTACCCCAGGGATCTGTGCTGGGTCCGCTGCTTTTTGACATATTCATAAATGACCTGGAAAGTGGAATAACGAGTGAGGTTATCAAATTTGCAGATGACACAAAACTATTTAAAGTTGTTAAAACCCAAGAGGATTGTGAAAAATTGCAAGAGGATCTTGATAAATTGGAAGACTGGGCATCAAAATGGCAGATGAAATTTAATGTGGACAAGTGCAAGGTTATGCACCTAGGGAAGAACAACCCAAACTATGGTTACATGATGCAAGGTTCCACATTAGGAACCACCACCCAAGAAAAAGATTTAGGCGTCATTGTGGATACCATGTTAAAACCCTCGGCCCAGTGTGCAGCGGCGGCCAAGAGAGCAAATAGAATGCTAGGTATAATAAGGAAAGGAATGGAAAATAAAACAAAAGATATTATAATGCCTCTATATCGTTCCATGGTGAGACCGCACCTTGAATATTGTGTGCAATTCTGGTCGCCGTATCTTAAAAAGGATATAGCGATTTTAGAAAAGGTTCAGAGAAGAGCCACCAAAATGGTAAAGGGGATGGAAGGATACTCCTATGAAGAAAGGCTAAAAAGGTTAGGGCTCTTTAACCTGGAAAAGAGACAGCTGAGGGGAGATATGATAGAAGTCTATAAATTAATGAACGGAGTGGAACGGGTATACGTAGATCAATTGTTTACGTTATCAGAATATAGAAAGACTAGGGGACATGCAATGAAGCTACAGGGTAAACTATTTAAGACTAATAAAAGAACATATTTTTTCACTCAACGTGTAATCAAACTCTGGAATTTGTTACCGGAGGGTGTAGTAAAGGCTGTTAGTGTAGCTGGGTTTAAAAAAGGTTTGGACAAGTTCCTGGAGGAAAGGTCCATAAACCATTATTAAGAAGTGACCGAAGATATCAATGCTTGACCCAGTACAAGCATTGTGGAACTTGTGTCTCTTGGGGAAACTGCTAGGTACATATGACCTAGATTGGCCACTGTTGGAAACAGAATACTGGGCTTGATGGACCTTGGTCTGACCCAGTATGGCATATCTTATGTTCTTAAGGTGCTTTAAGGGAATAAAGCACCATATATGCTCCTTAAAGTGCGCTTGGGATTTTCATCATGATGGGGGTAAGGGAAACCTATTCTTAGAGTAAATATACAAACTGGTAGAGTCCATAATAGCATGTTAAGCGTTAACCTCCTCTCTTCACCCTCCTTCCTTTCCTGCCCTCCTCACTTCCCACATCCACCAGTCGTTAAAAGGACTGGGGCCAGCAGCATCTGCTAACTGTAGACGGCACTGCTGACTATCTCCTCTGATCATTGCAGCACTCTGTGAATAGTGCCAGGACTGCCCCTAGGAGCAGCAAACATGGTCATTAGGCCTATCCAATTAGCAGCGATATTCAGTTTGCTGGCCTGATAACAAACCACTTAAAGTAGGTCTCAAAAAGGCAATCCTAACTTTATGCAGTTTGCTGCCTGGATAGTGGCTGAATATCGTAGCTGTCTGGATAGTGTTGTGGTCGGTGCTGAAACCAAATATTGAGCTCTGGCAGATATTCAGATTCTGGTGTTGAATATCCTGTTTCATTTTAAACACTGTGGCTAGTATTAAAAATAAAAAAAGACTGACGAGTCTGGATATTGAACCAATTGTTTTTATTGAGACGTGGAACTCTGTTCACAAACAGGCCCAGATTTAGACATAGACAACTGTCTGAAGTGCCAGATTTTGAAGGCACCACATACCTGGGCTAAACAAGAGCCCAATTTCACTTACTTTAGAACTATGCTCTATAACTTCTGGGGGAGAAACCTCCTCTCTCCTCGACTCTCCAGTCCTGCCTATGAGCATCGACATCTTAACTCTGGCCCTATCCAAACCCCCAAATCAAAAGTGTTTCATAGTAAGAAATTTAAAAAAAAACCCCAGATATCTCTATTTCAAAGGCTTCAGCACAAGTCTCTGCATAATAGAAAATGTTGTGGAATAAGCCTCCAAAAATTACTTGCAGCTGTGCAGAGCCGCATACTTAACTCTGGGAAGTCGCTTTACCTACAGCAATCAAGCTGGAAAAGTGCTATACTGAACACAAGTTGAATGCTGAGGAGCGTCTGTGTCAAACCATAAACTGTGTGAAGATCAGAGGACCCTCAGTTAAACATATCTTGGAAAGCAGAAAGTAATTTTTCAAGTTTCTTTGATTTACTGATTACTTCTGAAAAGCTGATTTTTGTGATTTTCACAATCTTTTTTTTTTTTTAGAATTACTATGAATATTGGGGATCTCTGCAATACTTTCAGGTAGTTAGATGAACTGTAATTACTGTTATCTATCCTCCCCCTTCTCCTTGCTTTTTTCTTCCTTTTGTACACAGGCAAGAATTGTAAGACACATATAGAGGGTCATTTTATAAGTCCTATTTGTGCTTTCCAAAAATCCAATGTGTGCCTTTGAGTCAGTCCTGACTCGTGGCAACCTAGAAGCTCCTGGGTTTTCTTGGCAGTGTCACTGGAAGTAGATTGCCAGGCCTTTCTTCTAAGACAATGGAGG
This sequence comes from Ichthyophis bannanicus, assembly GCA_033557465.1. Taxonomy (NCBI): domain Eukaryota; kingdom Metazoa; phylum Chordata; class Amphibia; order Gymnophiona; family Ichthyophiidae; genus Ichthyophis; species Ichthyophis bannanicus. The sequence continues at coordinate 72,147,470 of CM066037.1, forward strand.
GTTAAGTGACTTGCCTGAGGCCACAAGGAGTGCTAGTGAGAATTGAACCCTGGTTGCTTAGTTAACAAGCCAGTGTTCTAACCACTAGGCTACTCCTCCACTTGATTTGTGCTTTAGATGTCTGAAAATGGGCATACAGTTTTTTAAAGCATAGAGACGCCCCAATGCCATTTTAGAAAGCAGTTTCAAAGACGTCCTCAGTGCAAGGATGGCCAAGTAGGAATGGAGCATGGTGTAGGCATGACCGGGGCAGTCAAAAGATCCTAGATGTCCTTGCCTAATTTCAGAAATGCCCTGCATGTCCCTAGCTGTGTCCAAGTTCGTACCTGTTCCAGGTACAATCAGACACAGAAAAAATGCTTGTTTTACCAGCCAAATATCCAGAGGATATGGAGAAGGAGGCACACTCATATCCTCTATATCAGGGGTGGGCAAACCTGGTCCTGGAGGGCCGCAGACCAGTCAGGTTTTCGGGATATCTCTAATGAATATGCATGAGATATATATGCATTAGAGATATCCTGCCAACCTGATTGGTTTGTGGCCCTCCAGGGCTGGATCTGGAGACCCCTGCCTTACACCTCTGTCATTTAAGATTGTGAGTGGACAAGGTGCAGATGTCCAAGACATCAAAAAGGTTAGATAGAATTTGTCACAGTCCTCCTCACTTCTCACCACCACCAAAAAATTGTCTATTAGACAACTTTTTGGTGGTGGTGAGAATCGAGGAGGAATGTGACACATTCTATATACCCTTTCGATGTCTAGGACATCTGTACCTTGCCCACTCACGATCTTAAATGACAGAGGTGTAAGGCAGGGGTCTCCAAATCCAGCCCTGGAGGGCCACAAACCAGTCAGGTTGGCAGGATATCTCTAATGCATATATATCTCATGCATGTTCATTAGGGATATCCCGAAAACCTGACTGGTCTGCGGCCCTCCAGGACCGGAGGTGCCCACCCCTGCTCTATATTGTCTATGTTGCAAAGAGCGCTGATGAGGAAGGAGGGCTCATTTTCATTTTGCCATGACAATGTATGGATGGATAGATGGATAGACATCCCTGCCCCAAGCGATTGGTAGTGGAGACGTCTATGTGGACACTGCCGCAGGTGTCCACGTCAGGAGCATCTATGTTTCCAAATTCAGGCCAGAACATAAACGTCCCTGGTATTTTTCTGCATGTTTGCCCTGGGTATGAGACACTTCGACTCTTCTTGGACAGATGGACACCATCACTGCTCTGCAGCCCTTGGAACCTCACCACATGGTCAGGAAACCAAAACGCTCTCAATGACACCATCCACGTACCCATGCATTCATCTCCATGATGCAAGCTTCTCTGCCTCAGTCTTTACCCTCAACAGGGAGGATTGAAAAGAACACTACCTGTGCACCATCTGCTTCACCCTCAGTCCCAGAGCCATGATCATGCAGCAGTCTCATTATCGCAGCCCGCCCAGGCAGCACCTTTTAGTATAAGTTGGAGATTCCACAGGGCTATCCTTTTATAACAGCCACTAAGACGGCCATTGATGTTTATTTTTTCCTGCAACTCCCCCACTGCTACCTCAGGGTGGGCCTGGTGGGATGGTTTTAAAGCTCATATTGCTAGCTATACCATCGGGGCATCTAAACAATGCAAGCAGGCACTTCTGGATTTAGAAGACAAAATTAGAGAGGGAGAACGTGTCCTCGTGTGGAAAGTGACCATTTAGCTCTCTTACACTTGCAACAGCTTTGATATCAGTATAATGTACTGTTGAATATCGAGGCCCACCAGGTAATGACTATGGTGCAGAGCAGATACTTTGCCGAATCGAATCGCGCAAGACATCTATTAGCGAACTCTCTGAAAGTGCGAAGGAACTCTACTTGGATTGCACAGCTTGTGGGAGACGATGGCTCCTTAGTTTCTCAGGATGCAGAAATACTGGAGAGATTCCATCAGTTTTATACCACCCTATATTCTTCAGAGATGCCAGATAACCCGAGTGCCTTTGAATAGTTTGTTACTGGTATAGACCACCCTGCGCTTTCTTCAATTCAAATCCGGGCTTTGGATAGTCACCTTACAAAAAATGAAATCCTGCAAGCTAATGACTCCATGTCATTGGGTAAGGCCTCAGGCCCATACAGGCTTCCTATTGATTTTTATAGAATATTTAAGAAAAAGCTTGTCCCACATTTGTTAACTTATTTTGGTGTGCTCCGGGAGCAAGTACCAGCTACTGGTAAGTTCACTGAAGCTACCATAGTTGTTTGGAAAAACCTGAGAGAGACCCACATAAAGTGGCCAATTATCATCTGATATCCTTATTAAATGCAGATTTATGCCAAAGTTCTTGCATCCCGTTTGAATACAGTCATCCCGGATTTGATTCACCCAGATCAATGTGGGTTTGTTCCATAGAGGTCAACAGTTGATAATGGCTGGTTATTTTGTCATCTCTTGTCCCTGACCCAGGACTCTTTCCATCTGTTGTTAGGCGTTTCCCTAGATGCTGAAAAGGCCTTTGACAGACTAGAGTAGCCTATTCTCTTTCAGGCCCTTCACTGGTGCGGGATTGGAGACAAATTTATCAACCATCTCTGCTTGCTGTATATGAATCATTCTGATTGGATATTGGCTAACTTTACCCTGTTGGCCTCCTTTACTTTATCTTGGAGTACTCAGCAAAGGTGTCCACTCTCCCCTCTCCTTTTTAATTTGTCTCTTGAACCTCTGGCACTTTGTATTCTCTAATCTGCTGGTATAAAAGGTTTCTCCTTTATGGATTTGTCTGTTGATATCAGGTTATGCAGATGATCTTTTACTTTTTGTAGCCCCAGAGTCCTTGCCCAAAGCGCTTAATGTAATTGATCTGTACTCATAATTTTCTGACTATAAAATCAACTGGATAGAGTCGGCTGCAATCCCTTTGAATTGTCTTTTCTCTCGGGCAGGCATTGCAGGCGCCTACAAGAGTGATAGAATTTCTTCTAGCACCCTCCTTGGTACTTCTTATGGTAAGCCAGCTCAGTGGTGTACCTGGAGAGTCTGGTAAGCATGATATGCTGCTTCTCTATGATGCCAATCTTCTCCTCCACCTGTTCACTGAACAGATTCTCATCATAGTATGGTACTATATGTCTTCCAGTTTATTCTGAACCTACTGTTCCAAGTCAGAGGACTTGAGCCGGGCAAGGTTCTGGGCTCCATTGCCTACTGTAGCTACTCTAGACACTGTCTCAAAGGCATCATAGGTTGCTTGGACCAGGAACTATAAGCAATCCTTGCCATGGCCCACTAGGGTATGAAACTGCTCCCATTTCTCAGGAAGAAGGAACTGAGACAGATCAGCCAGGTCTTGCATAATGTCTTTGAGGAACATGCTCATGTAGAGCTGATATGATACTACTCAGGCACCAGGCATAAAGCCCTGGAAACATCTTCTCCCGAAAGAGTCCAAAGTCTGAGCCTCACTTCCCAGGGATGCTAAGGAATGAGTCTTGGGACTCTTAATCCTCTTCAGGGCTGATGCAGGAGCTGAGGTTTCTCAAAACCAGGAGCTTTCTGCACCTTGAAGATCAAGTCAAGCGTCTACTCACTGCCGGTACCATGAAGAGCCTTTCCCATTTCCTCATCTATACCCTCTGCAGGATGTGATGTATGGGCATGGTCACGCCTCCTTAGGTGCCGAGGAGTACTGCAAGATTTTTAACTCCTCCACCCTGGTTTCATCCTTAGTCTCCAGAAAGAATGGTATGGCTTTGGCCATATCCCTCACAAAATCCTGGAAGGTCATGTCTTCAGCGGAATACTTCTGAGGCAGGAGACTTCTGAGGCAGGGAAGGGTCTGAAGGGTGGTCTGGGGCCCTGTACTCTGAAACCTTTACAAAGAGGCCTTCTACCTAGGGGCAAGAGACCTGTGAAACATTTTAAATAGGTGTTAAAGCCAGGTGGCAGGTCAAAAGGCCATTTTGAAAGACTCCTTCTAGCCAAGCAAGAACTGTTAATCATTCATGAAGTTGGTCACAACTTACCTTAGAAGCAAAGGGCAGGGTACTGTGTAGCATCCCTCTATTAATAAGTCTTCTTTCCCTCCCTCCCTCCCTCCCTCCCTCCTCCCTCCCCCCCTCCCCCTCCCTCCCCCCCTCCCCCCCTCATAAAGTTCAGAGTCACAGATGGGTAGAGTGGAGATGAGAGAGAGTGGAGTTCAAAGGGTAGAGGTGCAATAAGCACTTGGAAGCACAAGGATTCAGAGATTTGGTTGGGAGACATAAGACAGTGGGGGAAAGGGGGCTTATGGATGGAGAGAGGAAAGAGAGTCAGGATTGGTAGGATTGGTGAAAGAGTAAGAGGGATAGGAGGGTTGAGAATGGAATGAGCATGGGAGATAGACAGTTGGTGTTGGTACTGCATGTTGCTGTCTCCTGCCCATGTAACTCGGGCTGCCACATCAGGCTCAACACTGTTCCCTGACAAATTCTGCCATGTCCCATCTGCTTGACCCATGCTACATTCATTCTTTGCTGTCCCCTCCCCCCTCTTCAGCCAATGATGCTCTCTCCATTTTACATCTGTTGCTTCCTACCCCTTCCCCTTCATGCTTTAAGCTTCTTTTCTCTCCTCCCTCTATTCAGTGCTGCACCTTCCCTCCCTCCCTCCCTCCCCCCTTCCCAGTTTCCTCCTTTTCTCTCTTCTCTCACTCTCCTCCCAACCGATGCTGTCCCTTCCTCTTTCTTCCTCTTTCCCAGTGCCATCTTACTCTCTCTTTTCTGATACTACCTCCCTTCCTCCCTTCTTTCCCTCTTGATGTCTATACTGCTGTTCCTCAACCTCCTCCCATTTTCCCTGCTGCTTCCACATGATGAAGGGAGAGAAAAAGATCAAGAAAAAGAGGTGGAAGGGGGAGAAGAAATGGAGACAGTGATAGCACAAGAAAAGGGAAATAGGTGAGAAGAAAACATAGGGAAAGGAATGAAGTAACAACTGAAATGGAAAACTAAAAAGAAGGACAGAGAGACCAGAGGAAGACATCTAAAAAGAAAAAAAAACAGGTAGAGATAAGTGAAACAATGAATAAAGAAAGGAAAGAAAAGTAAAATAAATAAAAACAGAGACACCAAGGGGGTCTTTTATGAAAGGGCACTAGCTGGCAGTACCTGTTCTGGCATGCACTGAAGGCATGCTGGGACACGCATTGCCAGCTAGGATGGTGCCATGATGGTTAGAGCGAGACAAATCCTTCGATAATTGTGCAATCCTCGTTACAGTCATGAGGGGCAGATTAGAGACGGAGACTGGATGTAATGAGCTCAGAGAAGTTAGCTCTGGGTTCACACTGTGCGCTTATTGCATTAGCATGGGTTCACCTAAAGCCACCTCAATAGGTGGAGTTAAGTGAACCCACTCTAATGCGGCCTGCATTTGGAGAAGGTGCTCCATGTTAACAGCTGGGAAATATTTTCATCACCCCTACAGGTAACACAGTGGTGTTGCACCTAGCAGGCCATAGTTTCGGCATTTTTGGTGCCTTAGGTGTAACACCTTAGCACCCTTTAGTAAAAGACCCCCCAAAATTTGGAAAGCTATTTTATTTTCTGACATACAGTACAGACCATATTGAAAGTCTTATTACTACCCATTCTGGATGGATTGATTCTCTGCAATGCGAGTGGCCCCTGCTACTGCCCCCTCCATTCAGATTTCCCAGATTTGATGGTAACTTTACACTGTTTATATATAAGTACTTTTACACATCTGCAAGATGGGGTAAGGGGGATATTTGGAAAGAAAAGACACACACAGGGCTTTCATTTTGAAAGCCTCGGGTGTAGTTTCGCTGCATATACACACACCAGCTTCAGAAGAACTACAGATGTATTTGCTGAAAGAGCAGCCATGTTCTGCAGACGGCCTGCCCAGCGTTTCCCTTAGAAAGACATACTGATACTCTAGACCCATGTACTAAATATTTTGTCCTATAGCCACCAAATGGATTAAATTCTTAAAGGTACATTTTACAATTGGACATCCAAGTGCAATCTAGGATGTCAAAGCCAGAACTTCTGAAAAAAAAAAAAGTCCAAGCACGATGTCAGAAATGTGGACATGCCCGATATGGACATCTATAGAGACGTCTACATATATATCACCTGGGATAGCATCTCAGTACATGGATGTTTAATAGCATAGGGGGGCATTCCATTCAGGACGTCCAGGCTCCTGTGCACCAGATCGGAATCAGACGCACAGGGGCAGAATCACGACTAGGCCTGCACGTAAGGCCTCTGCCCAATTAACTCAGTCAAGGCACCTGAATGGAGCTGCAGTGCCATGGCTCCATTCAGGAGCCACAATCCCCAGCCACTAATGACGGTCTCCTTTCCCCACAGCCCAACCCCCGATCTGGCCTCCCATGGCCAGGGTTGGGCTGCAGTGAATCCCCTGCACCCACCTCACCTTTCGTCCATCACTGGAGCACCTGTTCCCTAATGTCCAACTCCAAGGTGGAATAAATCCCCCATCCATTCTGGCAGCCCTGGACATCTAGGGCTGATGTCAGAGTTGGCCCTGTATATCCGAGGCCGCGGACTGCCCACTGCCCGCCCTAACTCCGCTCCATCCTGTCCCCATCTAGCCTCCCTGTACAAACAACTTGTTGATATGGGGAGGTTAGCTGGGGACGCAGAGAGGGCCGGATAGTGGCTCAGAATGATCCTGATAATGGTTAAAGTATTGGATATGGAGCAGGGTAGCTAGGATTCAAATCTCAATGTGGGTCTTTGTTTATATTAGAAAAATCACGTAACTCTCCATGTTCTCTGGATGCTTTAAGGCCAAAACAAGAATTTTCCTGACGCCCGTTCATGCCTGAAGATGTCCCCATCGTTCCTGAAATTGAATGGACACATGTAAGTCCATTGCTCTTCCACCAAACCCCATAGTCTACTCGGACGTCCCTGCACGAAAAATCTGTAAACGTCATTTGTGGAATGGTTTGAGACATCTTTGTGATTTCACTGTCCACGTGCACGTCTTCTGACATCCGAATCACAACAAAGACTTTTCAAATGACTCCCTTAGAGCACACCAACCTAGGAATGTACCTTCATTCTGAAATGAATCCGTTTTGTTTAGTTTTGGTGTGATGGTCTAAGTCTTATTAATAACAGATATAACTATAAACAAATAGGAGATTTAAAGGGGGTGCCAGTGAGCAATCTAGCTGATGGCTGCTTGAAAATATAGCTCCTTTCGTGCTTTAAGGGGTTCCTCGGTATGAGACTTCAACAAGAAGCAGTTGGATGCAAAGTATTAATCAATTAGCATAATTTCAAATACGTCAAATCTAAGTTCGATGTACAAGTAAGTTGAGTTAAGTTTCTTTTGTATTCAATATCAGTTCCCTATACACTACTTTGACTTTCTGGTAAAGAATTGTTAAATAAATAAATAATTTGTCGTAAAATGAGCAAGGAGCTGACCTACGCTGACATTAATCGTGTGAAAAAGTCTAAGCAGGGGACGCCATCTCTGGTTAAAATGGTGCCAACCACCCATTTAGAACGGTTTATTTTGGAACGACAGACGGTTTCTGGGGCAATTCAGGGTGAGTGATGTTACGCCTCCTTAGATGGGCAAGAAATTGCTTTGATTTCTGTATGATGTATTTGTATACACATATTTTTTTTCTGTTCTTAATGTATGATCACAACCAGTTCCCGTAATGTGGGCTTTATCCTGTCTTTTTTTTTCTTTGGTATATGATTCCTATGTGATATTTCTTGATTTTCCTATATGTTTTCCGATATGTAGTAACTTTTGGAAATCTCATAAATAAAAATTAAAAAAAAAAGAAAATGGTGCCAACCAAGGAATCAGAGGAGAGTTGGAATATCCACATAGTTAGGAGCTGACACATGCAGAAGTGACAGTGCTACCTTCTAGGAGACGATCGAGACCATGCAACAGAGAATTTCGGATCTAGAAACCCAGATGGCGCCGATTCGTCTGCATGATCATACCGCCATCTGGCTTGAAAGAGAGAGTGAGGATCTGAGCTATCACAGTCAGCAAAATAATATAAGAATATTGGGGCTACTGGAAGGAAGCGAGGACACAGACATGTGTAAGTTTTTGGAGTCTTTCATATTAAAGGTGCTGGATCCCCACTTTGAGCCAGATCAGGTTACTGGATTCAAGACCAGTGATATTACAGCTTCTTGGGTTTTTATAAGGGAGGTTGTTACTGGCAAAAACGAGGTTGGGGGAACCGAAGACACATGATGGCCAGCCTCTAATGTTTGTGCTGGATTTGTGCCCTGCTACAATGTAATGATGCCGGTATCTTCTAGCACATTGTGAACAGCTCAAGGGGACTAACATGCACCCTGGACTCCTTTATCCCAAAAAATTGAGGGTCACGGTTAACAACACAATTAGAGTCTTTGAGTAACTGGAGGAGGTCAAGAAATTCCTCAGAGAGCAGGAGGTAGAGGCAATTGATGTTTGATACATAGAGAGCAACACTTTAATCAATACAGTGTGGCGCTATGGTCTTCGTAATGGACAGTGAATTGTTGTTACTGTGTTATAGTTATCTGTTGATGTACTAGAGATACTGTGTATCAGATGGTTGTATATAGCTAGAATGAATGTTTTGAAGCAGCGTACACAAGCAGATAGAAAGTGTTATGTATGGGGTGCTTGTCTATATCAATGACTGCAGTTCACGCGGTATACATGGAGAGATGGCTGGGATAGATATGGTTAGAACTGTATAACATATAAGGGGGTATAAGATCTGGGGATAGCAGTGTGTTTGTAAATGAACAGGGTGAGAGTCATTCAATTGAACTTCCTGATGCATTAAGGCAAGCTAAGTTGATTAATGTGCCTTATATCGATTTAGTATGAACTAAATTTAAGGTGCACTAACAAATCCAAGGCACTCTAACAAATACATACTCCCTAACAGGCTTATTCATTTGAATCGGACGTGCAGAAGGGATCACGATTCTGATCTCGCAGGGCACGTCTAGCCCCGCGGAATCAGAATCGTGAACAGTCCTGTACATGCAGGCCGGGACTATGATTCAGCCCGGCCTGCACGTGCAGGACTGTACCCAGATAACTCACTGAAGACTCTTCAATGGAGCCGTGGCACTATGGTGTCATGTTGCCATGGCACCATAGCTCCATTGAAGAGCCGCGATGCCGGCCGCCGGGCTTCAGGGCTTTATTCCCCACATCCCGACCCCTGAACTGGCCTCCTAAGGCCAGGGCCGGGCTATGGGGAATGCCTCCAGGACCCCCCCTGTCCAATCCAAGCCCCAGGCCACCAAAGAAAAAAAGTCCAGGGACATTATTCCACCTCCACCGCCCGCCCAGACTCTGCCCCTGAGCCACCCCTTCCCCGCCCCCATCTAACTTCCCTGTACAACCTGCATGGAAGTTAGACGCGGCTGGAGAAGGCATAAATAGCGGGAATGGACTCCCATTGGAACGTCCATTCCTGCTATTCGTGACACAGAATCGGGCTCTAAGTGAATATGATCTTACAAAATTGACTGGCGTATAAATGCATAAGCGCGGTGTACAGAAATCATAACTCACAGGAATTTGCAGGGGCAGAGAATAGACGGAGCAGGGCAGGACTGGCACATATGTGTATACTTTCTAAAATATGTACATATGCACTGATAACATGCACAGACATTGCTGCAGATAGACCTGTGAGCATGTATAGCTGTGTGCACTTATTTTCTAGAGGGCTAATTTTATAAAGGTGCATAAGTACATATGTTGCCTCTACAAATATGTGCACCAAAGCACTATCAGCCTGCACCCCCAGGGGTGTAATTTTATATCTGAGTGAATATAGAAATAGTACGTACGTGCTTTTCCCTGTCTGGGTATAGCAAATGTTTTAAACAAACACTATGTGTGTATTTCCACTTTGGAAATTATTCCAGGGAATTTATGTGCATATATTTAGATCTCTTCCTTGGCACACACAAAATTTCTGGGTTAAATTATGTGTACATACACAGGTTCAACAAATAAATGCAAAACCCTCCCAGCCCCACCCTGAGGAACTCCTTCATGCAGTCTGGCTAAGCTTATGCACATTCAGACTTTATGGGGGTAATTTTATAACAGGGCGCCTAGGTTAAGTGAGTAGGAAGGTATACTACATAACACGAATCCAGCAGCAATACTGCATACTTTGAAGGCATGGACATTATAGGCCCAATTCTGACCGGTGAATAGCAGGGAAGTGCGTCTGGGTTGGACTTCCAGACTGCTATTCACCTGGCCCATATGCAGCCTCATCTGTTCCCTGCACACACAGAGCCGCTGTATGGGGAGCACAGGACTAGGGCAGGATGGAGGTGGAGAGTGGGCGGTGTGGGGACGGGCTGGAGTACCCGGACATACAGGGCATATTCCAGTCTGGGCCCTGTATGTCCGGCAGGTGGATGATGGACATACTACTTATTCCACCTTGAAGGTGGAATAAGCAACATCAATGGTGGCAGTCAGGCCCTTCAGCCTCCCACCAGCAAAGGTGCCGTGGCAGGTGAGGCCCCTCTGCCCAACCCCGGCCCTGGCAGACCCCGACAAGGGTCAGGCAGCAAGGAAAAGACATGTTTTCATCGTGACAGGCTTTCGGCACTCCTGCTGGGCATCCCGGTGCCATGGCAATGGGATAGCATGGCACCAGCGCACCAGCAGGAGCATAGGGTGGGATGGATGGGGTGATGGGAGGTTGTCTCACACCACAGAATTGCGGCAACAGTGGGCTGTCTAGGTGCCCAATTCTACATCATGGGAAGGTCTGGCTCCCACAGTTGCATCATTGGGTACTATTTGGGGCTGTCCATTTTTCAGCCGTTGAGACGGCCTGGACGTGCCTCTTGCTGAATTGGCCTCGCTATCTGTTCAAGAGCAGGTGTAAACCTCAGCACATATGTTACGTGCATACATGCGTGTTTTATGAAATATGTGTATAAAACACACCTCTGCCCAAGTTCCACCAAAGCTCCGCCCCCTCCTGCACCTGCTTCCTGTGCATGTCTACGCCGATTTGCACCACACGTATTTTTAGGCATGACCTAATTTTATGAGTCCATCTATGCATGAGAATAAAATTCTGTTTTACTTGAGGTGAAACCTTTTCAGTTTGCCTGTATAGCAGAGATGCACAACTCTGAAAGAAGGTTAACAAACAGTCCTGATTCCAGGTTATCCACAGTGATTACCATCAGAGATATTAGGTATGACAATCAGTTTAATTTGCATGGCCTGGTTATCTGGAAAATTAGAGCTGTCTGCAACTCTTCAAGGATCAGGGTAGGGCACCTCGGCATTATATGATCCCTGGCATATTTAATACTCTGTCCTTAGGTATGAATTCCTAAGTCAGCTCAAGAATTCCTTCTTTGCCTTTTCAGGGCACTCTGTCTCCAGCATAACCCATTCCAGATTTCAAGTTAAATGTATGGTAGAGACCACATGGTTCATATTTTTTTCCTACGGTGGATCTCTGTAGAAATGCCAGATGTAATGCAATCATTCAATCTACTCATTGGCTTTAATATTATTTCCAACTGGTACTTCTCATGAAATTGCAAGGCGTTTTGAAACATCTTATTTTACTTTTTGGCCAAGAAAAGGAGTCGGACTTCATATTATGGCTGCTAGAGTGTATTGATACCGCATGAAACTGTGGATACTTATAATGACAGGTTGCATGTGACATTTAGAAATCACTACTTGGCAGGGAATGTGTCCGGAAGTGAAAGACTGGCCTGTACTATGCATCCAGAAGGCCTGAGTGTAATCTCTGAAAGAACTGCAGCAACAGCTCTAAAGAGAAGGCGAAGGGTTTCTTGCACAGAACGGTGGTTACAGCTCGAGACAGCAATGAGATGGTTGTATCGTGCTTTCAAGAAGGCATGTGGTAACTATTACAGAGAAGCAGTCAAAATCTAAAGACTTTGAAAGTTTGGGTGAGGGGTAAAGTTGGAGTGGACAGGACTGGTGCAAGGCTGTTGGGGATAGACTCAGCAATCATGATCAGTCCAATATTACCCTCTCTCAAAACAATCCTTTAAAAATCCGTCATTTGCTTTGTACATAGGTGTGTATCTGCTCTTCCAGCCGGTGAAAGAATGTGCTGAGGGGTTTTTGAGTTTGTCTGGCTATCTGGATCTAGTGTCTGGCTTTCACTGCTGTTGCTTTTTGCCCCCCCCCCCCAGAAGTTGCCCCCCTAAGCAACTGCCTAATTTTGCCTAATAGCTGGGCTGGCGATGAGAGCGGATGCTGGGCTTCATATGGAAATATGGACGCACATCTTCCCAAAGTGGAAAAATCGCTGCTGGACAGTATTGAATGACTCATTTTGGTTTTTATCCACCTCCATTTCTTATGTTATTACGATTTTCAGTACTATACAGTTACTTCACCTGGTTAACTCGAAGTAGAAAAACAGCAATCCTAAATCTTGCTAGTCCTCTAGCACGTACTCCTTCTTTAACAGCTTGACCCATAGTGGTAATACCACAAGACTACGGCTAGGGGTTGGAGATGCCACTTTGATGATGGGCAATTGATGAAGCAGGAATGACTGTGGGTCATTCCCCCCCTCCCCCCCCCCCCGGCTAGGCCAGGGTGCCAGGGAGGAGGGGGGGGGGAGGTGCTGATGGTATTCGAAGATGTTTGGAGGTTGGTTTCATCAGCCTTGCACCTGCCCCTTAAATCTGGTCCTTGCATGTGCCTTGCAGCAGGTGCAAAGGCCAATGTGCGTATTGTTTAATTTAATCATGTTTATTTGCTAGGCATGTCCAAACAACACCATACCGTGCTCTCTTGAAATGTCAGTGTCCTGGAGTTCTATACATGCAAACAGCACCTTTCCAAAATCACTATTTGCAAGCGTATGCAATCTAGATGTATAAATGCAGCCACTTAACACATCTAGAAGCTTCTAAAACAACCCCTTAATGACTATTTTCTGCAAATTACAAAACAACAAACTGCAACAACAGTAAAAACCCCCACACCAAATGCGATTCAGGGCAATGTTGCCAGTAATGCATATTTCTGTGCCCTATTGCTCAGTAGTGTGCAGTATTCTTCAGTACTGCACCTTGATATATAGGGGCCTTTTACTAAGCGCTAAGTGCTTAATGTGTATTTTAGTGCCTGGTAACTGTTGCTGTGCTGGTATGAAAGTGCCCGTGTGCTAATTCGCATGCACGATGGGGTAAGGAATGGGCAGGTTAGGGGTGGAGTGTGGGCATGGAGAGCACATGGCAGTTAGCACGGGTGCAATTGCTATGTACTGACAATTGCTATGTACTGACAATGGCAATAAGCGCGGCTGCATGTACCGACATCTCTATGGCAACTGCCGGGGAACATTCTGGTCATGTCTTGACAGTTACACAGAGGCTTTGCGCTTATCACATATTAGTTTTGGTGTAAAAGGTCCCCTTTAGTAAAAGATCCCCATACCGTGCCTTACTGAACAACAGAGAGCACTACTGATGACAGGGAAAAAAACTAAATTTCAGGGTTTTTTCCTGTTGTTTCAGGATAAAAATGACATAAAACGACATGGGAAATATTATTGGCATTTCCAACATCATTTCAAACAAATGATCTACTGTAAGTGAAGTTTCGTATATTGGCCCCTTGATCAATTGACTAGTACCTTTTATTTTATGTATCTTTAGATTTACTTAATTCATGGTTTCCTTTAGAATAAAGTATGCTAATGGGGAAAGAGACACAGTATACCTGCGGTGCGCAGGTATACTGTGTCTCTTTCCCCATTAGCACCCCTCCCCTCCTTCCTTCATCCTTTACTGCAACTTCCCCCGTTCTTATGTTCTTGTCCAGGCTTATTCTACCAATCAGCTTTCCCCATCCAAGTCAATTATTTAATTGCATAGAGTGCAGAGAAGTCTTTAAATATTCTAAACTGTCAAGGTTTTTTTTTTTTAAATTTCTTAAGCTAGTTTAATTCTGTTATTTTTAACTAAAGCAATCCAGCTCGTAACACCCCAATCTTAGAACGTTAATAATCTCTAAGAGAAATCAATTATGACGCTGATCGCATGGTGAAGTATTTAACTAATGTTTTTCTTTACAGGTCCCTTGCCTCTTCAAATAAAGTGTCTTACAGTTCAGATATTCCAAGCAATTATTTACAGTAGTTAGGGAAAGGCCTGGCGAAAGCGAGGGATTGCTACGTGCATGAACAGACTGAATGATACAGTACATAATCTAGGGCGTTTTTTAAAATTCCCCCATCTGACCTTCCTATTCGACTTTGTGGGGTTTTTTTTTTTGTTTGTTTGCTTTGGAGACCACAGGCAGAGGGTGCTGAATCAAGTAAAGAAATGAATAAATCACCATGAAGCTACCTGAGGGTTTGGCACGTATCCTCCTGCAAACTGTGATTAAACTGAATTACCCTCCTTGGAATGTTGGTTTGGCAAGAGGTTAAATGGACATGAACGAATCTGTCTGCATACTTAGATATCAACTGATTTTTAGCTGTATTTTAGGGGGGAAAGCCATGGCTGCTCTGTGAAGTATTACATATGCTTCTCATGCCCGTTTTTCCTTTGCCGAGGTTCCAGTTCAGAGCACCATGCCTTTGTACTTGACTAGCTCTCCCAGAATGCACACACACCAATACCTTATGGATAACACATGACACCCACTGATGACATCGTCTGTCTTTTATTTTTGCAATGTTTTACTTCTGCCAGTGATGACACACATACTTGCCTTCCCAAGCTTCCCCACACGGCACAGCATAATCCCTGGTATCCCTCCCCCCCCCTCCCCCCACACACACACATACTTGCCCTTCTTCGTCCTCCTCCTCCTCCCTCTTGAGGTAGTGCTGATTTGCCCTCTTTCTCCTCTTCGACCCACCTCTCCAGCTCTGATTAGCACAAGTAGAAGAGGGGCAGAGTGGCTGTGTGTCAGGCTACGTATTCCTCCTCTGTGACCTGATGCTTACTGCTGAATTTGAACCAGCGGGGCTCTACGGTGTCCCATACGGTTCAAATTCTGCAGTCAGTGCTGGACCGTAAGGGAGGGTGATGCAACCTAGTGGGTAGCCATTTTGCTGGAGAGGCAGAGATGTAAGAGAAGTGAAAGAAGGCTAAACATGGGTGTGCTTGGGATCCCTTAAGGGAGGGAAATGTGTGCAGCAGGTGGGGAGAGAGCCAAGTATGGGTCTTCCAGGACTGAAGGGAGATGATGAGAAGGAGAGCTGGGAAGCTGTATATACGATGATTCAGAAAGAGAGCTATTTGGGGGAGGGGGTTAGAGAGGGAGCCATAGTAGTGTGAGTGCTGGCAAAGTCATTAAAGGGGAGCTATGGCAGTGTGAGCGTTGGGGGGGCAGTGTTTGAGAGGCAGCTATGGTCGTGTGAGTGCTTGCTGGTAGGGCTTCTGAGATAAAGCTATGGTGAGGTGTGCAACAGGGCGCGGGGATGAGTTATGGTGGAATATATGCTGTGGTGTTTGAGAGGGAGCTAGGATGATGTGTATTTAGGGAGTCTGAGAGAGAGCTATGAATGTCTGCTTGGGGGATTGTGCGAGAGCAATGAGGATACACACCTTTCTCTCATCCCCCACACAGACAAACACTCGTGTACCCCTCTGTCACCCCAACACACACACACATTCACACACGCATCACTTGACACCCCGATCACATACATACAGAAAAACACACAAACATCCCGACACCTCCGGTGACTCATACACACACACACACACACACACACACACACTCATGCAGATGCATGCATCCCACATGTCACACACACGTCACAGCGGTGGAATTATTGCGTGATAAGTGATGTTATCGCACGATAATGTAACATTATCGTGCGCTAACATCACTTATCACGCAATAACGCAGCGGTGGCATTAAGGCACACTAACGCTGTGAAATCCAGGTCTGAAGGGTGGAGTAAGGCTTCCCAGAGGGCGGAGAGAAGGGGTCAATGGGCAGAGAGTGGGAGGGGAGAGGCTCCAGGCACACTAATGCTGTGAAATCCGGGTCTGAACACTAACGCCAGTGAAACCCTCACATTAAGGCACATTTGCAGGAAAGAGAAACAATTTAAGACAGCAATGTGCAGCAAAGGCAGGGAAACCCAGAAAAGTGATAGTTGTGATACATGTGCAGGAACCAAAAAGGCAAACAAACATATAAAATGACCAGAACCACATTTAAAATCCCAATAACCAAGCTGGCCAATAGTGATATTAATGATAAACATAAAGCAACACTACTGACAAAGCGTATAAATTAAGATATCATGTTTGGAAGGGTCTATGCTCTGTCCCCCTACAAAGTGAATGATCCCACATTGAAATAGCGCTGATCAGGGTTTCTGTCATTTAGATTGGGCAGGTTTGTTATGGCGTGCACATGTGCAGCAACAGCAGAGTGGGACGTAGGAAAGGGCAACTGTACTGATGCTGTAAATGGGATACAGGGGGCTGCAGGTGGCACATGCTGTGGTCCAGCTGGGGCACAGTGCAGACTAGGCAGATGCCTAGGTGGCACATAGGAATGCCAAAACTGTAAAGCAGCAAGACAGCAACTGACGAGGGTCCAACATGGGCACGAGTGTGTGTCCCACAGTATCACAGGGGATATTACCCATCAGGTACCCCCAAGGGCACAGAACATTGGCAGGTGGTGCCGGGGGAAAGCACACATGTCCATGTAGGCACCCCTACCCGAGAACCCACACCATAGGCAGCTGCCTACCAGCACACTGGATGGCCTGGGACTGCGCACCTCCAGCACCACCGGCATAAGGGCATGTCAGCATGGTGGCGGAGGGGTGCTGGTGGCGGAGGGGGCAGTGGCATCTGCCCACAGCAGACCACGGCCAAGCCCCATTTAGGTGGGTGCCGTGCACTGCAACAGACAGGGTCTGTCCGACGAACAGTCATGGTATCCCCAGGGAATGATCTGTCCCTGTGGCAACAATGTGGTGCAGTACACACAGCCAGTGTGTTCAGGAGCAAAAGGTCACCAGTTCAAGTCCCAGCTGTGGCTCCTGCCAACCCTGTACCCATATTTTACCCAGTACTAAACCATGGTAATAAAGATGGAACCTTTATTGCAGATAAAATAAACATGCCTGAAACGCCTATATTTTACCCTACAGAGCACAGACACCATAAACATGTGCAATCCCTAGAGCAGAGTTTCTCAACTGCAGTCCTGGAGGGCCAAACACCATTCAGGTGTCATGCTGTCCCTAATAAATATGCCTGTGCTGTATTTGTATGCGCCACCCCCCAGTGTATGCAAATGTATCTCATGCATATTCATTAGGGACAGCATGAAAACTTGAACAGTGTTTGGCCCACCAGGACCGGAATTGGGAACCTCTGCCCTAGAGCAGCGGCAACAGGGACTCAAACACCCACACCCACAGGCTCCACTATCCAAAGCCTCATGGAGAGTCAGGCTGTTGGTCCTGCGCGCAGCAGCATCTCCCAATACTAGCACTTGCATACCTTAGCAATGCCGCCCTAAACTTGGAAATACGTTACACATATATCAAAAGGTTGCTATGATTAATGGCAGATAACAATTCCTAAGTTAATCACAATTTGCTGATAGAGCTGCATCATAGCAGACTTTCTGATATCTGTGGAGTGTGTTTCAGTTTTGGTTTCTGACAGTGTTTACCACCCCGGGGAGTGACCCCAACAGTACTGCGTACCATAGCCATGCCTGCACTGTGCCCAGGACTGGTGTGGCGGCCAGGGCTGCCAAAAGCCTCTATATTTGCACAATGCTGGCATAGGTGTGGAAGTGTGTGTCTGCCTACACCTTACTGAGCCCACACTGCTTGCACTGTTTCCAGTGTTAGCCTGCCAATGTGCATAATGAGGAGCAAGGTACTGTGGGTATGGCCCGGATAGGGTGGCCTAGGCAGGATGCATCTGCACAGGGCATAGGGCAATGGCTGGGACATTGTAGTGCCCGGCCATCACCTGCACGGACAGGGTGGCCACTCTCACCCTGACTGAGCAGTGACCACGGCATGACTAGGTTCCCCCATAGTGCTATATAGTGTTTCTCTCAAGTGATATTTATGGGTTCCCTTTTCTGGGGCCCAATCGCTGACTTACCTACTTGGTGTGTGCGCTCATATCCCATTTTTGGGTGCACACAGTTCCTCCAGGACCATGCACTATGTACTAGCTAGCAGACTGTCTGCAGTTAGTATGTGTATAGCTGGAACACCTTGCAGGGTGCAGTGGCTGGAGACTCACTGTGCTTGCTGCTGGAGAATGTCAGATAGTGGTGGGGGGGAAGCTGAGCATTTCCAGGCCTACTGTCTGTCTGCCATTGCCTTAGAGATGTGTACAGATCTGCATTGACTACCCTGTAGAGTGCCCGTTCCCCAGCAGGACTGGGGTTGATAGTCCTCTCTACTGCCACCATTGCAGGGATGTAGAATGTGGATCTGTTGGTGGGAGATTCTGTCCCCCACCCTGAGCTCCAGAGGGTGGTGCTACATAATCCTCTTATGGGTCCAAACACCCCCCCCCCCTTCACTTACATCATGTGACCATGGCACCCACACAGGATATGCACTATTCTGGGTGCATCATAGTCCACAAGGTCTACACGTGACTGGTAAATACAGATGGACACAGACGTATCCTAGGTGTGTCTGCAAGGACTACCTATCACACACTGGCACTGATGGCAACCTGCAATATAGCCTATCTCATCTAAGCCAGGTGCTGCGGACCTGGTGCTGGGCGCCCCACCTCGCCCTCAGGGTGAGCACAGTACCCACCCAATGTGACGGTCTGTAGCTACTCTGTGCCAGTAACACACACGGTCAGTTCCCCCTATCAGGTCGAGGTGCTGTGGGGGTGCATACCCCATCTTGTGATCATCTGTAGACTGCTGATCTGCATGTGCAGTGCATCTTGGGTCCTGGTAACTACAGCAGACAGGTTGTGTGGTGACCTGCAGTCTTTCTGTAGCCATCCAGGGGTTTGTTAGTAGCTATAGAGATGTAGCCCACTGGTTACTTCACTGACTGTGGAGGCAGAGGTCATGGGTTTGATCCCACAGTGGTGTTATTTGATAGGGCTGTCTGAGGCATTTCCATTTTGTAATTTAAATTAGTGCTGCCAGCAAAAACACCCTCACAGTGCTGTAACTTTATGGTGCCTCATAAAGCGCCTTATAAGGCGCCCTATAGGGAACATTATCAGGTGCCTTGGCGGACAGTGCGCTTCGTAATGTGCCCTCTGGAGTGCCTTATAGGGCGCCTTATGCGGCACCTTAGGTTGCGGCAATGTGAGGGTGTGTTTGCTGGCAGCACTAATTTAAATTAAAAAAGAAAATGCCTCAGACAGCACTGATTTAAAGTAAAGGGTAATGCCTCAGACAGCCTTATTACATAACACCACTGTGGAATCAAACCCATGACCTCTGCCACCACAGTCATTGTATTAACCAGTGTGCTACACCTCTATTGCTATGACTGCAATTCAGCATGTGAAGTTAAGGTTAATGCGCGGTAATGGACACGGCACACTTTATCGCGCGATAACCCGCGATTGCTACCTTAAGACCGGAACACCCACTCCTTATACGGAATTCTTCACATTATCGCTGCAACTAACGCTGGTAACATTAAAATGGTTTAGTAAACATACCCCTAAGTGTATATGTTGTTCCTTCAATGCACTGGCGTAGAAATTGTTGAAAATCATTAAGTATATTCTTCAGTCTTAAAAATCAAGGCCACTCTTGAATCACAAAGATCTGAGCTGTGTTGCATAGAAAAGATAGTCTTGTTTTTTGTGCTCATCTCTAAGAGGTCTGTTTACCAAGTCACATTAGGCTTTTGCAGAAATGTGGCATTTCTGTGCAAATACCGCCAGGTTAGCTGCAACAGCTATGCAGCATCTGTTGGGGGCATGCACAACATTTCCCCATCAGATATTGCACTGAAAATGCAGACTGTGGTGCAAGAATGCCGTGGATGCAGCTTACGCCACCCATTGAGGCAGTGTTATCTGCACCCGCGCTATCTGTGACTTTGATACTTACTGTGTGCTGTTCACGCATGCGGTACCCATGTGCTGCAGATATGCCCATTCTCCACCCATTTCCCCCCCTCTTGCACAGCTAAGGCGGATTATGCAGATAGCTCAGTACTAGTAGAGAAAGCAGTTTTATGCCTCTATTCTCCTGTGCATCATAAAATATAGGTCTCTTGTGCAGCTGTGGAGTGGAGTAGCAGCCTAGTGGTTAGGGCAACAACCTGGGACCTGCAAAACTACAGTTCAGATCCCACTAGCATTCCTTATGGCCTTAGACAAGTCACATAACTCTCCCTCACATGCAAACTTAGATTGTAAGGCTGCTGGGAAGAAGGAAGGGCCTGACTATAACTTACCTTGAGCTGCTTTTGGAAAGGTGTGAGCTAAATGCAAATAAAAAAAGTACAGAAAATCATTGTGCTACTTCCATTTTTGCTGTTTTGTTAATGCGCCCAGATAGGGCGTGTTATCTGCCACTTAGTAAACATGCCCCAAAGTCACAGAGAGAAAAAGATCTAGGTGCAAATCTCAGTTTTGTGCGGATTCTAGTGGCCTAATATATTTTCGAAAATGATTAGTTACTGCATATAGCATGTTCAACTAGATTTTATGGAGGTAGCTTTGGGTAGTCCTAGCTGCAGGGTCTACACAAAGTTTTCTATGTAACAGAGAGGTGCATTCTTTTCAAAGCAAAAATAAAACAACAAAATAACCTTGTTTCAATTCTTTTTGGTTCAGACCCCAAAATGAGTGTGGGGATGGCGTTTGACCCACGCTATAAAATGGAGGTATGCCTGGCATCTCCCCATGTAACTAGCATGGGTTTCACACCACCCCGACACTCATTCTGTTTGGAAGTAAGTGTACCCGCCCTACGTACACCATTGCTGGAGGGCACATGCCAAAGATGCCCTATGATATCCCTGATGTGCATTCTTACCCCGAACCACCCAGTTTCTGCCCCAACCTGCATTACTCAGGGAGTGTGGGACTGTTTATGCAGTTGTATTTTTGGCATGCAGTACATTTTTTACCACGGCACACTTGGCATTTGGTACGCCCCCTGTAGTGTACTTTAGTAAACATGCCTCACCAGGCGGACTGTTTACTTCTTCTGACATTGAAATCTGTAAGGAAAAGAGAGAAAGATTTCATTTTTTTAAGTTGTTTTTCAAAGAGTCAATAGTCCAGTTTGCAGATAACTCAATTAGGCTTCCCTGCAACCTTTTCTCTCTTCACTTCCATCATCGTTCATGGACTGAAGTTTTTGTTAAACATTAATTTTTCCGGCCCACGTTACTTTTCCTGTTTTTCAGGGCATACTTGTGACATGCATTGTGAAATAAAATATTCCCATATACACTGTGAATATTTATAGAGTACAGTAGCCTACAGACAAATGTTGAGGGGGAAAAAAAAGTTCCCTTTAGTCACCGAGATGAATGGCTGATGTTCATCTGAATTCACAACCCTGAAATAAAAAATAATATATAAAACTTTGCCTGCTAACTTTGCCTACTGAACCCTGTATAGCACACTGAATTTCTGTACATCTTTAAATGTTTTATATGTCCTAGTCATATATAATTTATTATGTTGTGAAGCTGAACGCTTCTTTGAATGAGAATGTCACTCTTAAAGCCTAGGGTACTTGATTTAAAACTCCCAATGTACTTGTAGCAAACAGCACTTTTCATTTCAACATTTGACCAAGGCAACCATTCTAGCACAGTGAGATTCTTCAGCTATGAAATGATGATTAGTTTGTAAAATAAATTCTTGTCGCAGGTGTCAATTTGGTGCTACGTGCAGCCCATTTGGTTTCTCCGCTAGGTCATGCTTTAATTTGCATAGCCGGTCTACTGAAGAGGTACATTTTAGAGGTTCCACTTTGTTGTTGTTTTTTTTTTCCAATTTAATATTTATTAATTTCACGCAAATGACCTGCACCGGAAATGTGGGTTACAGGGAAAACACAATATGCATGTACAATAAGGATAAAGAAAAACTGTCGGAAATTAAATTCAGCAATCCCATCTCTAGCCCACAATAGGAGGACCTAAGAACTGGAAATCAAATACAGATACTGTAAAAGGAAATACACAATTCAAAAGCAGTCAGCAAAATTAAAATCATGGAGTAGGAACATCTCCCTGCCCCGCCCTGGGAGACCCACGAGCATTCAATAGAGAAATCAATTGAGAGGGATACACAAAGACATATTTATTTATTTAACTGTATTTATATCCCGCTTTTCGCCGGGTCAAAGCAGTTTAACATTAAAGGGAGGGGGACAATAATCAACTCTGGGGTTGGGGCTATCACTGGGGGGCCAACACTAAGGATCTGAACAGATATTAAAGACATAGACAATGTACATCAGTCTCTTAGAGAATAGAGCCGGGGGAGTGAATTAGGGGGTCTGTGGGGGCCTTGCAACCTTACTAGGCACTTGCAAAGGTACTTGAGGAAAAACGGTTCCCCAAGCTGCATAACCCTAGGCCTCAGGATCAAAAACTCTCTCCTGCGGCGTTGGGTATCTAGCCAGGTCAGAAAAAATCCGGATTAAGTAGCCTTTGAAACATACACTATGCTTCCTGAAAAGCAACTGGAAAAGCCATTCTCTATCTGATGTGAGAGCCAAGATTCACACACATGTGGCAGGAGTAAGCACTTCAGACTCAGAGGTTTCCAACAAAGCGGAAACATTTAACACATCTGCCATCTGAGACCTAAGGATCTCAGCACCAGCCGTGACTCTCTGGTCCATAGGTTGATAATAAATCTTTACAAGAGGTAGACATGAATCTGCAGGCATACCCAATACTTCAGATAGATATAACTTACATAGAAACATGATGGCAGAAAAAGACCACATGGTCTATCTAGTCTACTCTTCCATATCAAATACCAAAGCCCCTTCTTTCCCTTTAGAGATTCTCTGTGTTTGTACCATGATTTTTTGAATTCAGATACTGCCCTCGCCTCTACTACCTACACTGGGAGACTATTTCATGCATCAACCACTCTTTCCGAAAAGAAATATTTCCACATATTACTCCTGCTTGTATCCATGTTCACCCTCATCCTATGTCCCCTCATAGCAGAGATTGCTTTTGATCACCTTAAACATTTCTTTAATGGAAATACTAGGAAACTGAGAAAAATTTACCAAATGTAAGTTAGCCAGTCTGCACTAATTACACAGGTACACTACCAAAAAACTGCCTCCAGTTTTGCAACTGATTCCTATAGATTATGGGGTGCTGAATCCAGGAAAAATAGCCAAAATGTTCCATCACGTCACGTTTTCTTGCAAAATTAGATTTCTTACCCATATAAGGAATGTTCACATAATTTCTTTTTAGCCGACTGCAGTTTATTTTCTTGGCCCAAAATAGAGGTTGTAATGGTTAACTAACTAGAAACACTCCCTCATGATATTTTAGAGTGTTTTGTATTCATTTTATACATTAACAGGACAATTGGGAGGCGGGGGGCTAAATCCAGTACTCGCGCTGGCGCATGTTCTTTCCTGTTCGCCTCGCCTCGTTCGCTCGCTCAAACATGGTGGTTGCGACATGAGCGTTCCTGTCAAATTTCAGTTTCTTGCAAGTTCATTATTACCTTTTGTTTGCTCAGTCGTAATCCAGCTTTATTCCGAAGTGGTTCACTACAGTTGTAGTTTGCAGTGCTGTGTATTTGTGATGGCTCACAGAGCCAGAGGTTGCGTCAACTCTCCGGACAGTTTTTGTTTTATTTGTGGGGAATATACCGTGAAAAAGCGGCAGAGGAACATTTCTGCATTTATTAAAAAAGTATATTTCGCCTATTTCGGTTTGAAGTTAGGCGATCAAGACAAACCGTGGGCTCCTCACAAAGTGTGCAAGACATGTGAGGAAGATCTACGCTTATGGATGAAAGGTAAAAAACAAGCATTTCGTTTCGGAATACCTATGATGTGGCATGAACAAAGAGACCACAGCAGTGACTGCTATTTTTGCTCTTGCATTGTGAAGGGATACAACTTAAAAAATAAGAACGTAATAAGTTACCCCAACCTTCCCTCAGCAATTAGGCCTATGCCTCATAGCAACGAAGTACCTGTGCCTGAACCACCAAAATCTTTGGATCATATTTGTGTGGACGGTTCTGATCATGATGAGACTCATCAGATGGCTTTTCCCGATGAGTCCAGTACTTCCGAGTTTGAAACTGAACCAGATCCGAAACCTGAACTTTTCTCTCAAGCTGAATTGAATGATTTAGTCCGGGATTTAGGACTCCCAAAAGATGCTGCCCAACTGCTAGGTTCTCGGCTTAAACAGAAAAATCTATTGTCACCAGGAACAACTTTTTATTGGTACCGCAACCGCGAGACACAATTTTTGAAGTATGGCACAAAATGTAGCTGCCAGGGTCATAATGAAGAAAAATCTAAGTGACCACATCACACCAGTACTAATTCAATTACACTGGCTACCCATAACAGCTCGCACAAAATACAAAATACTAACAACCACCTTCAAACTCATCCACAACTTAGCACCTTCCTTCCTCAACAACCTAGTAAGATTGCAACCTCCTACCCGAAACAGAAGAACCCACAATTCCAACATCCTTCACACTCCAACAGATATAAGATCTGCCAAAGCTAACACCAGCCACAGGGCTTTCTCATATGCGGCGCCAACACTGTGGAACCAACTCCCACCAGAACTACGAGCTAGCAATGACCTTCTAGACTTCAGAAAGAAACTCAAAACGCACATTTTCCAATCACATTTCAACCTGAACTAAACCCACAGATGGAGCAGCCCCTGACCACTGTGTCCAAGAAGATTATCCTGTATATATGTATTTATGTATATATGTAAATGAACTCCCCCATAGCTAAGAAGTGTTAACTCTGTATGATGTGCTTTTCTGACAATCTGTATGTAAACAAAATTTGTACCTGCCTTGATTCGGCAGTTTCACAATAGTAATCCTACCCGCTTCTGATCGCTGGAAGGAGCGGGCTACAAATGCTTGCTAAATAAAAATAAATAAATAAATTTCAGCAAAGAGGAAGATTTGGTATTTTGCAACGATATATACGGAGTGATGGAAAAGTTTAAACTCAAGTATGATCCTGCTGAATGGCGGCTGTTCATTGATTCGTCAAAAGACAGCATAAAAGGTGTTCTTCTTCATAATGGCAACACATTCGCTTCAGTTCCTATTGCTCACTCTGTTATTCTCCAAGAAAAATACGAGAATTTGGCCCTGATTCTTCAGAAGATTCGTTATGATGAGCATAAGTGGATGATTTGTGGAGACTTTAAAATTCTAACCAAACAAATAAGCCAGAAATCCGGTTTCACCAAAAATCCATGCTTCCTTTGCTAGTTGGATAGATGGGCCCGCGACCTACACTGGGGGAAAAAGACTGGCCAATTCGTGAGTATTTGAGACCCAGTGAGAAAAATGTTCTTCATGAGAGCTTGGTACCTCATGATAAAATTCTATTACCACCTCTCCACATTAAGTTGGGTCTCATTAAGCAATTCATCAAGTCCCTTCCAAAACATGGTGAGTGCTTTCGGTACCTTTGCTCAAAGTTCCCCCGACTTTCTGAAGCAAAGCTAAAGGAAGGAGTGTTTGTTGGCCCTGATATAAGGAAACTCATTTCAGATGGAGCATTCGCTGAAACGATGTCTGAGAAGGAAAAAGAAGCCTGGGATTCCTTCAAGGATGTTGTTCTCAAATTCTTGGGGAACAGGCGGGATGAGAACTATAAGGATATTGTTGCCAGGATGCTCAATGCCTTCAAAGAACAAGGCTGTAACATGAGCCTGAAAGTCCATTTCTTGCACTCCCATGTGAACTACTTTCCCAAAAACTTGGGGGCGTACAGTGAAGAACAAGGTGAAAGGTTTCACCAGGACATCAAGGACGCAGAGAGAAGGTACAGAGGAAGATGGAACACTACTATGATGGCTGATTTCTGCTGGTTGCTGCTGCGGGAAACCCCAGATGAAAAATACGCCAAGCAGCGCACCAAGAGAAGCATTCGGGGGAAGAAGAAACGGGCCCACCAGGAGATTGATTGACCCAAGAATGACTTTAAAATCTAAACTGTGTTGACAAATATTGTGTTTTTACTAAACTTTGAAATAAAAATTTGCTAGTTATTACCACAGTGTCGGATCTCATTTATTAGAATTTTATTTTCACACCATCGGGTGTTTGTCTTCATGTATTGCAATGGTGCGGTTTGCGTTTTCTATTCTTACATACATACCTGTACAACATTTTTTGCACATTGCTTTGCTTTGTGTCTAACCTCGCTCTTATATGCTCAATGTTTGTGCACATGTATGTGGCTGTTTTAAGTGCAGACAATTTTGCTACCATCACAGTGTGTTTTGTTGACATTACTCTATTCTTATGTGCTGCCTTGTTACAATTTTCTTTATTCTTATTTGAATAACTACTAAACAATTAGTATAAAGAATTCATCCAAGAAACTTTTATCTCGATCGCACTGAATCTGAAACGTTCACCTCAAACTGCTAACCCAATGTAGCAAAAAATCTGTACGTGATGGAGCAAATTGGTTACCAGATTTGGATTCAGCGCACCAAAAAACGTAAAAATCAATCGAAACATTAGAGGCAGTTTAAAAAAAATTTTTTTTAGTGTACCTGTGTTATCCAATTTATTTATTTATTTATTTTATTTAACATCTTTTATATACCGCACTATTTATAATCAGCGCGGTTTACAAAGAACAATAAAACATCAGATAAGATAATTGCTCCAAAAGTGCTTTAATACTAGAAGCATCTTTAATAAAGGCTTCTGAATGCGAATCGAAGCATTCATCATGCAGAGAAAGTTCATCAATGGCAGTTTTAAGTGTTTCAATCACTGAAGCATTTGCTATTGAAGCCTCCAAAGTTTGTTGTACTTGTGGAGTAAGGCCTCTCCAAGTTGTTTAATAGCATTCCAAATGGTTTCCAACATAAACTGTTCGGGTCAGATCAACTCGAAGAAAAAAAGTAAAGGTCTCCATTCAGCGTCCATAGTAGCAGCTTTGGCCATGGGTATCTCAGGAGGGAAAACGCTGACTTGACCAGTCGTTTCAGATGAGCTTCCACACCCGGGCAGTGGATGAGACATGAGTTGAGCCTGCGAGACACTTCCTCCACTCATGTCAAGCTCCAAAGAGACTCCAGCCGTATGGAAGCCAAATGCCCCTGCGCCTCTGGGGCTCAGCTTAGGACACAACTGCTTCCGAGGTTGCTGTGTGTCGGGGAGCATGAGATCGTTATTCAAAGGAGATCCTGTGCTATCCTGCTCCAGGCGTCTCCCAGCCGAGGTTACCATCGCCGCTTGAGCTAGCTGCTGCTTCCACTGGCACAAAAATACATAAATCGGACCTGAGGCAACCAGGGTTGAGGTAAGCTGGGCAGCACAGAGTAGCTTGCCTGGCTTCCCCTTCCTTTTCTTTCCCATTAGAAACTGCTGCAGGAGCAATAAGAGTTGCGTGCCGCCATCTTGGATCCAGCTAGCCTCTTTTGTAGAGATTCCACTTTGATTGTAACATGCGCCATTCATGTTGTGACAAATAAACTTTGTGATATTCCTGGGGTCAGTCTTCAATTGAAAGAGTGGCTCTTAATTTCTGCCCTTGAGATTCACAAATGGATCTGTTTTTTAGATCTGTCATGAAAGTTGATGATCTGAATATATATGCATATATTAGATTTGTTTGCAGGCCTGTTTGGGTGGGCTTGAAAGCTGAGTGTGGGGACTACTAGATTAGAAATGATAACAGAATTGTAGCCACAATGAATCAGCTTTTATGAAAACAGAAATATTTATTTAGCTAGGCTTATATACCTCCTTCCAACAAGTCAAAACACTGTACGTTCAGGTACTGTGTATACAGGGCCGGCCCGTCCATTGAGCAAGAATGTTTTTTGCACAGGGCCCCGCACAAAAAACATTCTCATCAGCCCAAGTAGATTTTTAAAAAAACGGCTGCTGCTGCCACTGCCGCCATGGCAGTGGCAGAATCAAGTGTCGCGCGGGGCCCCCCCTGCCTGTCAGAGCTTTCCCTGCAGCATCAGCTCCCTCAGCGCGGGCTTTTCAGAGCCACGAAGAGAGAGAGTTTCCCTTTCTCATGGCTCTGTTAAGCCCACCGGGGCTGATGGGGGGGAGGGGAGTTAGGACTGGTAATGGGGGGGAGGGGGGACTAAGACTGGAAGTTGGCTGATGAGGGGGTTAGGACTAGTAATGGGCTATGGGGGGGCTAGGACTGGAAATGGGCTGATGGGGGGTTAGGACTAGTAATGGGCTATGGGGGGGCTAAGACTGGAAATGGGCTGTGAGAGGAGGGAGCTAGGACTGCAAATGGGCTGAGTGTGGGGGGGGGGCTAGGACAGAAAATAGGCTGATGGTGGGGCTAGGATAGGATTGGAAATGGGCTGATGGGGGGCTAGGACTGGAACTGGGCTGATGCGGGGACTAGAAGGGAGCGGATGCTGGGTGGGGCTGGAACTAGAAGGGAGCTGATATTGGGGGAGGATTAAAATGGGATGGAGCTGGGAGAGTGAAATGGAGAGGGGAAAAATATTTTGTGTGGGAGGGAAGACAAATCTACAATTGGCCGGGCATTGGGAGAGTAAGTGGGGATTGAGGATGGAGAGGTAAAATTTGAGTGGATGAAACAGGAATGAGGAAAGAGCAAAAGGAGAAAGATCAGTATGTTAAAGCAGATGTAGAGAGAAAATGGAAAAAAACTAGAAGAGAGAAGAAAGGACAAATGGACAGCAGATGATGGAGAGTTAGCAGAAGACACGAAGAAACCAGAAGAAAGTGGCTGGAGCAATTGCAACTGAAAAAATGCACAAAAGGTAGAAAAATATCTCTTTATTTTGAATTTATTAACTGGAATATGTCAGCTCTGGGAAATGTGCATCATTAACGTCTGCGCTTTGTTTAGTACAAGAGGAAATTAATTTATAGTTTTATTTCTACAGTGTTGTTGGCTTTTGGGGTTCCCAGTTTAATTATTGTCTTCCTGTTTCTAAATTGTGATTCCTTGTTTGGTGATGGTCTATGTTCTGCAGGTGTAACTGAGCTGAGGTATTCTGTTTATGTAATTCCTATTTGACATTGCCACTTGTTCTCTTTCCCCAGTAGGTCATGTATTGCTATTCTCTGAAATGTATTGGTTTAATATTTGCAGTGTTGCCTTTTTATAGGTAGGGTCTGGTGCTTTGTGAGTCATGGTAGTGCTGTTATGATACGGCGGGTTTGCTATGGGTTCTAAATGGGCAGCGTTTGTAGTAGTTCCTAATGTGCCTGGCGGTTGGCACTGGATTATAGTAATGTAGACATCTTTTAGTCTTTCTTTATCCATACACTTATTAAGAGGCATGTTTACTAAAAGTTAGTGTCTGGTAATATTATGCAAATATTTATGCAAATGAGGCCCCGCACCAAATCTCCGCACATGGCCCCTCACCCACCTTGGGCCGCCCCTGTGTCTATATATATCTTTCCCTTGTCCCTGAAGGGCTCACAGTCTATTTTTTTGTATCTGAGACAATAGAGGGTTAAGTGGCTTGCCCAAGGCCACAAGGAGCACCTTCCGGCCCAGGGTTGCTGTCCTCTAGTGGGATTTGAACCCTTGCCCTCCATTTACCCTACATACTTCAGCTTTGGCCATTACATGCTTTATCCATTTCCTCGTTTAGTTTTAGTTCCTCCACATCCACTGAAAAGATGTTTCAAGTATCCACCGGTCTCCCTGTGGGAAAAAAAAGAAAATTCTTCTATATGTTATTCCTGGTCCTGGGTCTATCCCACTTTCAACACTGTAGCACAACTGTGCATGTGTGAAGATACGTTTCTGAATTTTTCATAAAATCAACTGACTTCAATTTTTATCACACATTTATTTTGGCAACCCCCCCCCCCCCAAGTGCACATTTTTACTCCTTCTCCTTACTTTAACAGGTCAGTTTTCAAAGCGATCTAGCTGAATAGCAAGTTATGTTTGTGTTTATTATAACTTTCTTAACTGCCCTTCAGAGTTGCACCAGTTAGCTGGCTTGATCTCCTGAGAGAAAACTAGCTCCCTGCATATCAGCTAAAAATACATCCGTATTTTCTCATCTGTAGTTTCCTTTTAGCTGCATTAAAGAGGCATTTCCCAAAGGTCTGTGGAGCAAACTACATGCATAGCATTGCATTTTCCACTGCATATGGAAAGTTGGTCCTCCACCTTTATTTATTATTATTTATTTATTAAAATTTCTATACCGCATTTTCCAGAAGATCAAGTGCGGTTTACAAATAACAACAATTTGAATAGTACAATAACAGGTACATATTCAGTTCCATAGAACGTTATAAAACTATATACAGCAGCATAGTATAAATTGAACATAGTTGATATTGCTAAATGGTGAAGAATTCTTTTCAAGAACTATATACAGCTCTGGATGTGAGGTCGAGTGGGGATGCCCTTGGTAAGTTTTAGGAGATTGGAGGTGTGGTATCAGAAGTATTGTATTCATATTGTGTGCCAAAATAGAGGGTAAATAGGTGAGTTTTAAGTTTTTTTCGGAACATGTGGAGGTCATTTAATTCTCTAAGGTTGTCTGTCCAAACTTCACAAATACCACATACATAATATATGGCACTTTTATACCCATGTAAATGCTTAACAAAATGTTAAAGACAAATTAATTTGCAATTTCTCTTTGAAAATCCACTGCAGATTATATGGACAAAACAGTACCTATGTATTGTACACCTAATCAGCGTTATGAAAATTGACCCTTCAGACCTGTTTCTTCCGTATTTGCTCCTTATCCTTTTCGGGCTCCTATGTGTTACCACATCTGCTGGTTTCAGCCTGGTTTAAGTCTGATGAGAAATGGAGATCTTAAAAGGAACTACACGGAATGTCCCTGGAATTTTTGTAGGGCACACCAGAGAGAAATCTGAAGTGGATCCTCATAGATCCAGTGATAAACTAGGAGAATGCCACTTCTTGATAACAGAAACTAGGACTGAAAAATAACAAGCCATGAATCTCTGCATTAAAATTTGTTGAATACTTTTTCAAAGTGACCCAGATAGGCCACTAGTGGACACAAGATTCTGTGCTTGATGGGCCATTGATCTGACTCCATATGGTATAATAGGGTGCATCTTATAATCTGTAAACATTTATAGTGGATTTCCTTGGATCTGCTCTGGAATTTTCAGCAAATATTGCCTTTCTTTTCTAAAATAAATTCATCAAAACGTATCCACAACCTTGCAGGTATTTATAGGTCTTGTTCTGATTATATATTTATAAAATTAAGAACAAATGAACACAAGCAAAACGCTCGAAAAAGAAAGGTAGATTGTAGAAATTCCAACAGGAAAAGGAAAACATTGAACACGTAAGGTAATTAGCACCACCTAGCCCAATAGCTGGGTAACAAAACAAGATAACAAACGACTAGATAAATACAGGGAATTCACGCTCACAAAATCTATTGAAAGCAGGAGGGTGAAATTCTTTCAAAAAAATATGACCATTCCTATTCGGGAGCTTAGTCAAATGAATGAAGCTTGTGTTCCATACAAAATATATTTTTTATTTTCCAGCAGGCAAAGTCTTGAAATCCTTTTGTTCTATTTTTAATGTGAAGATTATTTAATTATCACAATGGAAATGAAATTGAAATATAAGAATATCGGACTGAGGATTTTGATATAAAAATGGAATAATCAGGGACCAATAATGAAATGATCAGTGTAGAACACTTTGTGGCATGTTTAGCAAAGTGCGCTATCCATTAGCAGTGACGCACATTAGGAACGCTAGATTCGCAGTCCAAACATGCTTTACTGGGTGCATTCTTTTGTAAACATTACCCTTGATGTACACTGGTGTAATGGTCCTTTAACATAGATAAATACAAAAATGTTATGAGTCTGGGATGAAATTTACAGGAGTTTGCTTGGTGAGATGTATTTTTTAATCTCCTTTTATATTAGTAGTTGATTGACGACTACCTTCATAAAATAGGCATTATTGTCGTTTTGAACCTTTCATAGCTGTCTTGCTACTATATAAAATCAAGTGCTTAGGGGTAATTTTAGAGTGCAAGTGTTTTGTGCTCAGAAATATCCTTTAATAAAATTATCCAGAGTATTTACACGGAAACTCATGCACAGTTTGCACACGCATTAGTTTGTCTGACCAGAGTGGACGCCAGACACAGGACTAGGGGAGGCAAGGAGCCCGATCCATAATGGGGCACATCTGGATAGCTCCGACCAAGATAGGGTCGACAGTGCCCAATTCTGCACTACGGGAGCAAGACACTCCCATGATGCAGGATTGGGCCCTTGGAGACAGCCCAGCTGGCCCAGCATTGCTGTGGGGTCATCCTCTCTGCAGCATCTCATGTCCTGCATCCTCCTGGAACCCCAAATCCCTGCTGCCTGAGCCCAACGGGGGCTGCCAGTGCCCCAATCGGGCGTCAGGGATCCACCCACTGCTCCACTGCTGGCCCCATGTCCTGACCTGCAAATCTGGAGGATCGACCACCGCTTATTGCACCTCCGAGGTGGAATAAACAGGCCATCCCCCCCAGTGACCCCTGGATGTACAGGGCCATGAGTGGAATCAGCCCCGTACCTCTGGGGGTCGGTCCCGCCACTCCCCTTCCACTCTCCGCCCTGTCCCCCACAGCAGGCACAACTGCGTGTGTGTGTGTGTGCAGTGGGGGATGGAGGCAGAATACTGGCAAGACGGATAGCGGGGCTGCACATCCCGGCGGGACATGCAGCCCCGCTATTCTCCTCTTAGAATCGGGGCCTTAGTGCTTAAACCCATACAGCTTGCTATTCCGAGTGAATTATCCAGCTAACGGCACGCCTGCATACTTTCCCTGAGAAAACCGCTGCACTTATTCACATACCTACCATACAAATTAGGCAGCCTGTTATAAAATTACTCTCCATGTGTGCTGTGCAGTACTTGAAAGTACACAAGACAATTAGCAATAGTCAGTAGTCGCCAGTTAGCAATTACATATATTAATGTTACGGTTCCACAATTAAGCTGAAATTTGGGAAACCAGGACTGCGATAGATGAACTTGCAGTTACTTGACCTGATTGCTCCATAATGTCACAAATCACATCACATAACTTTTATGGGCTGATCAAATCCCATTCCAAATAAGGCACTATGCGGCTGCCCCATGGGTCCACAGAAAGCAGCAGCTTAAAAAGAATTTCCCATATAATGATCTAGTTAAGTATCTAATTGCTAGAGGAAATGTTTGCTAGCTATGTGTATATCATCTAGCACATCTGTTCCTTCAAACCACTTTAGTGTTATAGTAATATCATATAGGTGCCCTCTCATACCACTTATATCTCTCCCCATTGTGGGTAGCTCCTGCTGTGCCTATTATGTTGGCATCAACTCAACTTGTCCTTCATGATTGTACACAAGCTCTCTGAGAACAGCAGAATTCTGCTTCTGTCCTCTTACCTGTCACTTCAGTCTCCTTTTACTGATGTTAAAAGAAAGCTTTGCTGCCAGTCATATCACTAATTCACTTTGTTCACAGGCAGTGACAACCTTGTTTTGTTTCTCCCACCACACAACCGACTTCGGCGAATTAGCATTCTCAAAATATATACCAGCTCATTAGGCTGAATAAATTTGAAAGCCATTGTTCAGATTTTAAAGATGTGGCTTGACTTTCCTTGGATATAACTTTGGCAATTTTTATTTCTCTTTTCAATTGAAACCTGATTTCTGGCTTTATTTTTTATGGTTTGAAAGGCAGATTTTTTTTTCTTATGATAACATATGAGCATCAAAAATTCTTTAAATAAATGGAAACACCAAGAGCATGTCAAAATTTAAATTACTCTGTGTATGGATAGAGCGAAACAGGGCTGTGTTTATCATT
Source organism: Ichthyophis bannanicus (assembly GCA_033557465.1). Lineage (NCBI taxonomy): Eukaryota > Metazoa > Chordata > Amphibia > Gymnophiona > Ichthyophiidae > Ichthyophis > Ichthyophis bannanicus. The sequence continues at coordinate 72,181,593 of CM066037.1, forward strand.
AGAGAGATCTTAAATATGGGTAGTAATCCTATAGAGGAAATTGAATTATGTCAGCTGTAAAAGAATTTTGCTTTTGTCTTTTGTTTATTGTTTTGTTTTTGTTTTTTTGTCAATTACAGCTATCCCGATGTGTCTTTTACTCGATGTGTCTTTTCTTCTTGATCAAGGCAATTGGTTCCTAAACATGACTTGCGTTCCTTCTACGTACGATCTGCATAAAATAAGGTAGGGAAACAGAGGGCTAACCACATCGGAGAAATACTGTTAGAAAAATGAGAAGTCTTTATTACTCTTATTATTTTATTTTTTGCAGAAGTGAAATAATAAGGAAGCATGAAAGGGATATTTAGAACAGAAAGGAGACCTTATCGTGCTGAATATACTATACCAAACTGTAAAATGAGCATCACCTCAGTCATTGTCATGCCATTTATGATTCCTTACTTAAATCAAAGTAAAATTAACAAAATGGGGCTTACATTGTAAATATGGAACATCTCAATGCCATCAATGTTATGCAAAATAGAAAATCACTTTAGATTATATAATGCTTGTACCCAGTATGAGTGGCTGCCCCTTCCCCCCACAAGCCCCACAACCTGCACCCAAACCCCCAATATTAACAGTCCAGTAGGCATTAGGATAAAAACAGGATGCAGCTTTACTGCGTTAATGTAAAGAAAGTGTATTAGTAAATACCTCTACCATGGTACCCGAGTCATTACAAGCATGACAAAAACCAAGATCTCGTCATCACCCATCTGGCTGAAAACCATCTGGCATATGACTAGCAAAATGGATCCAGCCATAGCAACATTTCAACTCAAGAACTGCAGGCACAACCTCAAGCCCAAAGTTGTACTCTGAATACCTGACTGAGGCCTCACCAGCCAGGCAAAACCCCACAATCAACCCTTTTACAAACAGCATACTCGTTGGAATAATCACCGTGACAAAACAAATACCGAAACCACAAAGACAACAGAACAATTAGCAAAGAAGTTAACCAAGAAAATAAGGCAGACGGGCTGTGCTATTACCAAAACAATTCAAATGAAAGACAGGAAAATAACCAATTTCCTCGCCTTTCCTCTGCAGCCCCCCTCCTACCTCCTGAGCTATTCTACACTCTACCAACCAATGGGAGGGTCCAAGTAGAGCAGTTTAACAAATTATATCCACGCCTATCCAGTGAAAAAAAAATCCCTTCCCTGCCCTAGCTTCCAAATCCCCTCCTAGGATGCCATCCCAACACCAACTCAGCCAAAGGAAAGGAAAGTAAAAAGGTGGGGGCCCATCACTTAATTGTTCCCACATTGCCATCAACAGCTTAGATGCTAGCATTTGCTGCCTTACAATTACAATTCGGGATTTACATTCTTTTGAAATGACTGGCCTCAAATCAATGTTCCTTAGGATGGAAGGCACTGGTCTTCCAGGAGAAGCTATTATGCTTTCTTGATGTGTGTGGGGGGACGAGGGACGGGTGGAGGGGGAGGCTGGCTCTACTCAATTTATTTTAAATTGTGTCTTGTATTTTTGGTAATATTAGTTCCTTTTTCTCGAATGGCTCAAGTTTCCTTGTTTACTCTTGAGCTTCATGGAAACCTTTTCCTATATGGCCTATTCAATACTTCCTTCAAGTCTAAAGTAATTGCAGAGGACTGAAGAAAGGCAGATGTGATTCTTCTCAACAAAAGTGCAAATAAGGAGGAGGCTGGGAACTACAGACCGGTTATTCTGATCTCAGTGAAAAATAAATTAATGGAATCACTGCTAGAATTGAGACTAGAGCAGTTTCTAGAATCCAATGAATTTCAGGAAATGGGGAAATATGGTTGCCAGAGGTAGGTTTTGTCAGACAAATCTGATGTCCAGGGCTTGGATATGGAAAGCGAGCTGAAGAACGGGAAAGGAAAGGCAAGACAGGACAAGGGCAGCAGCAGCAGGAGGAGTGAAACTTAAAATTTTCTGGAGGAAACAGCTGCCTGGGACTCCGGGCATGGGTGTGGTGGTTGTTGTAACAAATGTGTAGTGCAGGCAGCCTACAAAGCTATCATTTTGCTGGACAGGGGTTTGGGAAGGCAGGTTTCCTTGCAGGGGGTGGTCAAGTAGGATGGCCTGGCTCAAATCCAGTCACTTGGTCACCAGGCAAGGGACATCCATTTTCCCAGGGTATACTAGAGAGACAGAGAAACAAAATAATGCGAGTACATCTGCATAATGTGAGCACACTAGGTACACGCTCCAGGGAAAATGTACAGCTGTCGGTGCTTCCTTTGACATGCAGGCAGGAAGAAGATTTTCTGATAGTAAGGTGGGGGAGGTAGATACAGACGAGTATGTAAACGGAATGCATGCTCTTCACAAATATTCTGTTTAACTTTTGGAGAGAGCAAACAGCAGCAAGAGCCTGCGGAAAAATCTGCTTTTTTTATACCCTTCTGGAATAGTTGTGTTAAACCCAGAGATATTCCTAATGTCTGCTGCTAGTAACCCTTCAGAATCACTGAAAACAGTTATCCAAAAATTTGGGGATCAAATAAGTGAACTCATATAGGCTGATATTTAAAATCTTAAGTCAAGTGCTCATGGAATGAGTATAAGTAGAATCTATGGCTTTTGTAAGCAAATACTCAACCGAGAACAAGCTTGATATCCAGGGCAGAGATTGGAGTTTCTTGCTCTCATGTGGACCTATAGGAGGAGTTCAGTCATTGATTAAAAGGTCATGTGTTCACCATCTAGACTGGCAAAGACTCACTCAAATATTTTCTAACTGAAAATGATTGAAAATAAAAGTTTATTATTTACCTAAAAAGAGGGCAATGAAGGCCTGGAGCTTGCCCTTATGGGGGAAGCGGGATGAAATCAGGGCTCTACCATGGCTTCGATATCTGGAGTTGTCAAATGTTACACATTCTTGCTGATTATTGACCCCCCCCCCCCCCCCAAGCTATGTAGTATCAGAAGGGCATTTGTAGAGGAAGCAAATGGGTTCTATTTTGCACAGTGCTATGCGGCACCATTTGCAGAAACAAATCCACTTTGAGCTAGGTTCAAAGGAGTGCACTAACGTTAGGCTATTGCATCTTTTAGGCCACAGTTAGCAAGTGTCCTTCAAGACAACTTTCTGTAAGTGGGTGATCCCCAGCTTGTAAAGCCAGTGCTATCCCCAGTTGCAGGCACAGCTGGCTAATGGATAGGGTGTAGCATGCATTTCAGAAGCGATATCTGGAGTAATCAGAATGCTACACAATGCCTTCTTTCCCTAATGGCACACTGGGTAGGGCAGGGTAGAGGTGGGCTGTGCTGCACATCCAGCTGATTGATAATATCCAAACCATAGCCCATATCTAATAGGAACATAAGAAATGCCATACTGGGTCAGACCAAGGTCCATCAAGCCCAGTATCCTGTTTCCTACAGTGGCCAATCCAGGTCGCAAGAACCTGGCAGGTTCCCAAAAAGGCACACAGGCTCCACAATGCTTGTCCTCCAGGAACTTGTCCAAACCTTTTTTAAACCCAGCTACACTAACAGTTTGTACTACCTCCTCCGGTAACAGGCCATGATGGATGGATGACAGCTAGGTAGGAGAGAGACAGAATCCAATTAGATTTCCTGTTATATGTAAACTCACGACAGCCTGTTGCTATCGGTGAGTATTTTATGTTTACTGTAAACCGCGCTGATGATAAAAGTGCGGTATATAAGAACGTTAAATAAATAAAATAAAATAAATAGTTTCTGACTATTTTATAACAGCTGGCAGGAAGAATCTGGCTTAGGCAAAGGAAGCGACAGCCATATCCTGAAGTTACTAACCGAGAAGTACCAAAAAAGAATGGGCATAATATGCATGAGAAGCAGAAAGCAAGAGGGACACAAGGACATTAGGTGGAATTCCACCTATCTGATGCTTGAGAGGTTAGATGAACAATGGGCAGCCTTCTTTGAGATGCCGGAGAACACAGTCAATTTAGAAAGCATCTCAGGACATCAGGATAAGACAAATATGAATCAGATCATAGACGTCTTTAAAAATGCCGTGGAAGAACGACTGAGTTCCCTAAGGGCTATCCTGGATATTGTCATAATAATGTAGAGACATCATCTGGTGTCCATTCTAGCTATTACTAGAAAGAGGCAGAAGCGAACTCATATTTTCCAAATCATGAGAGGTCCCTCCTGCCATTTATATTAGGATGGGAGGAGACTCCCTTGAGAAGGGGAAACCCACTCAGTATAATAACCTTACCCCCAAAAGGAGTGCTTTGTCTTTAGCTATTGCTACTGCACCAAGATGGCCTAGGTAAGTAATTGCCCCTAAAGAGGACAAGTGCCTTTGGAACACAACCAAAGTAGACAACCCATTAGAATGAGGAATTGCACTAATCAACCTAACCAGCAATAAAGGCAACAGAGGCTTGCAGCTACTGCGAAGAGGCCGGGCGGTGCTTAGTCTAAAGGTAAAGGTTCCTGAAGAATACCAATCAAAGAATATAGTGAGGCAACATCAGGAAGACTGCAGTTCACTGCAGAAACTCCCATACAAGGCTGTGAAACAAACAGAAATAGAGAAGAATACATTGAGGTACTCAAATGAAAGCTATATGGATCTTCATAGTGCTGGGGAACCAGGAGTGGCTCAAGGCAATTAGCTGCCTGAGGCAAGGGTGAGATGGCGCCCCCCAGGCTTTCTCAAAGCTCCAATCAGGTTCTGAACCAAACCAAACCAAAAAGCTGATTAGATTATATGGAGGAAATGCAAGATGTTTGCACACCAAGGAACTAAAAGAAAGAGTGAGTAGCACAGCACAGTTTATAAAACTAAATTATAACTCATTTTTATTTTGTTATAAACTGCGTTATGGTTCTTGATTTTTCTTTTTGAATATATATTTAGCATCCACAGAATCCCCTTCCTCAACAGTGGGTGCACCGTATACAAGAAGGTAAGCTCAGATTACTTCTTACTGGTTGACCCACCCAGTTTTCATCACTTAGGCTTGCCTCTCATGAAAGAAGTGATTGGGATCAGTGCCCTGGCACTGGGACTCTAATGAGTGAAAGACTGAGCTCAGAGAGTGTGAGAGTGAGACAGCCTTCAAATGAGTATGACATAGGCCTAATGAGTGAGACCTGGCATCTCCGGATGATGTCATCTCTAAACTTATTTTCTTTGTGGAGAGAGGGCGGCAAATATAAAATAACTTTACCTAATGCCAAAGTTATGTTGCTGTACATCTCATGCATGTAAAATGACAAAAAAAAAAAGAAATATTAGGCGCCTGATATTCAAAGCGATTATCGCGGTAAGCAGAGCTGCTAACCACATTAATCGTGGTGAACGGGATATTCAGTGGCAGAAACATGGTTAGTGCTGCTGAATATTCACGGCTGCCAGCTCTACATGCCCCGATGCTAACCACTTAGCACTGAGAAGTGTGAGGGGTATTGCAGGACAGAGCAGAGGCAGCACCGATCTGAACCGCAGGTAACCCTAGCCTAACGTTCGCCACATATCGCTGACTGGGCAGCAGCTCAATATCACCACTGCCCAGTTACCTGTCAGCAAGAGCGGTTAATCCGGATATTCAATGCCAGGGTTGAATATGACCCTGGCATTGAATATCCGGGTTTCCTGTTCAGTGCCGGCAGCTAGCAATATTAGCAGCACTAGCTGCCAGAGCTGAATACTGGACCCTAAGGGGGTTATTCCGAGGCACGAATAGCGAGGATGGACATCCCAACAGAGGCTATTCGTGCCACTTTTTGTATGGGAAAGGAAGACGGGGGCAGGAAAGGGGTGGATCGGGGATGGCGTTAGGGCGGGCAGTGGGCGGTCATCAGCCCACTGCCCGCCTACTGCCCAATGTACAGGGCAATTCTAATGTCAATCCTGTATGTCCGGGGCCGGCGACTTGCATGGGGAACTTATTCCACTTACGAGGTGGAATAAGTTCCCCTATTCGGCGGGGGACAGCAGGCCTTGGTATAGATGCGGCAAGGAGTGCCAAGGACATACTCAGCAGCCCAACCCTAGCCTTAGGAAGCTAGATCAGGGTCGAGCTGCGGGAAAATCACAGTTTGAGCTGGCTGCCAGGGATTGCGGCTCTTCAATGGAGCTGCAGTGCCATGGCAACTGGATGCCCTGGCGCCATGGCTCCATTGAAGAGCCCTGACTGAGTTAGCCAGGGAAGGCCTGTACGTTCAGGCCAGATGGAATAGGGGTCCCAGCCTGCACATACAGGCCTGTTCGCGATTCTGATGCCGCAGGGCTAGATATGTCCCGCGGGATCAGAATTGCAACTCCCTTTTTGCGTCCAATTCCGGCCAGACGCACAGAGGGCCCAGATGTGTGGGAAGGAATCGGGCCTTAACTGTCTTAGGGCCGGTGTTAGAGGGGTTCAACCAAGCTATTTGTGCTTTGCTATCGTGCCACAGGGGGTCCCCAAGCCTGCTTGAAGTTGAAGAAGCACAATCTGCTAGAAGGCTTTGAGGCCCCCTCCCAAATTGATCCCAGCATTTCTAACATCAGCCCTTTGCTAAATTATATTTATTGTTGTGTGATAATGCAGAAAGAAAAACACAGAATATTTTAAGATCTGCATGTCCATTTCCAATAATGCACAGAATAGCAAGAAAGAAAAACATACACAAATGTGAAACATATTATTCTTGATTCAGAAGCCTGAATATGGTTGTAATTTTAATATTCTTTTTTTCTGGAAAAAGGTCATCTTTGGCGAGGCCAGGTTTTTCTTAAGGTCATTTCACACTGAGATATCTGCCTGTGTCTGACATTTCATCTAGGAAAGGCACAACTGTTCTGACACATGAAATGGGTTCTTTATGAACCCAATGGCGATTTTCATCAGCGTCTGTTACTTTCACACAACAAGAGAATATACACTGATTGCAAACAAGGTTTCCAATTTTTTCTGAAATATGAATAATATTTGTTTACTTAAAATAGTAGCAAAATACATCTGAAATAAAAGTGAACTAAGGAGCTGAAGCAGTGAAGATGATAGCCGACAAATCCACTATATTTAGTATTTGCTTAAAAGAAGTAAGTTAGATACAATAAAAACAAAATAAAAAAATTGGGAATGTTTTCAATGGAATAGCAAGTGCTGAAAATTAATTGTATCACTGTAAATCTCTTCATTTTAATTGCTTACTATGCTTATTTTCTTGACATAACATTTGTGGTTTTTAATTCTTTATCACATCTGTTTGTCTCTAAACAAGTCAGCAAATTCTGCGACTCTTAGCTCCTAAAGAAAGCACATGGGTGTATGTTTACTAAACGGTGCTACTTGACGTTATTGCATGATAATGGCATGTGTCCGGCGGCTTTAAGGTGCCCAGAGGGTGGAGTATGGCTCCCCAGGGGCAGAGAGAAGGGGTCAATGGGCGGGGAGAGGCTTCAGGCACACTAACGCCGTGAAATGAAGGTGTGAAAATTAGCGCCAGTGAAAACCTCGCGCTAGAGGCACATTTGCAGGACAGAGAAACCATTTCAGTCAGCAGTGTACAGCAAAGGCAGGGAGACCCAGAAAAGTGATAGTAGTGATACATGTGCAGCAACCAAAAAGGCAAAACCCAGATATAATGACCAGAACCAAAAGTGAAATCCAAAACACCGTGCTGGCCAAAGAACAAATAATGACAAACGGTAATGAACCAACCTATAAAGAATAAAAAGGATGAGCTCAACTTTGGAAGGGTCAGTTCTCAGTCCCCCTACAAAGTGAATGTCCCAACATAGAAATAGTGCTGATGAGGGTTTTCTGTGGTGTGTATGGGGTACCTTGCTTTTGTGGCTTTCACATGTGCAGCAACAGCAGAGTGGGCACATGGGAAAAGGCACTATGGCGATAGTGTAAATGGGGTACAGGGGGCTGCATGCGTCACATGCAGTGCGCCAGCTGGGGCACAGTGTGGACTAGGCAGATGCCTACCTGGCACTCAGGAATGTAGAAGCGGAAAACCAGCAAGACAGCAACTGACCAAGGGCAAACATGTCCACGAGTGTGTGTCCCACAGTGTCCCAGGGGACAGTACCCAGCAAGTACCCCATAGTGCACATAAAATTGGCAGGCGGTGCCGGGGGGAAGCGTGGAAGTTTATACAGGCACCCCTACCCCATATCATGAACTATAGGCAGCCGCCTACCGGAACACTGGATGGCCTGGGACTGCACACCTCCAGCACCACTGGAACAAGGGCATGTCAGCATGGTGGCAGAGGGGTGCTGGTGGTGGAGGGGGCAGTGGCATCTGCCCACAGCAAACCACGGCCAAGCCTCGTTTAGGTGGGTGCCGTGCACTGCAACAGACAAGGTCTGTCTGACGAACAGTCATGGTATCCCCAGGGAATGATCTGCCTCTGTGGCAACAGTTTGGTGCAGTACACACAGCCCGTGTGTTCAGGGGCAGAAGGTCACAGGTTCAAGTCCCAGCTGTGGCTCCTGCAAACCATGTCCCTATATTTTACCCAGTACTAAACCATGGTAAGAACGACAGAACCTTTATTGCAGATAAAATAAACATGCCATAAACACCTGTTTTTTTACCCTACAGAGCACAGACACCATAAACATGTGCAATCCCTAGAGCAGAGTTTCCCAACTGCAGTCCTGGAGGGCCAAACACCATTCAGGTTTCATGCTGTCCCTAATAAATATGCCTGTGCTGCATTTGTATGCACCACCCCCATTGTATGCAAATGTATCTCATGCATATTCATTAGGGACAGCATGAAAACCTGAACCGTGTTTGGCCCACCAGGACCGGACTTGGGAACCTCTGCCCTAGAGCAACGACCAACAGGGACACAAATACTCACACCCACAGGTTCCACTATCTAAAGCCTCATGGAGAGTCAGGCTGTTGGGCTCTATGTGGAGCAGCATCTCCCAATACTAGTACCTGCATACCTTAGCAATGCCATCCTAAACTTGGGAACACGTTCCACATATATCAAAAGGTTGCTATGATTAATGTTAGATAACAAATCCTAAGTTAAACACAATTTGTTGACAGAGATTCATCATAGCAACCTTTCTGATATCTGTGGAGTGTGTTTCAGTTTTTGTTTCTGACAGTGTTTACCACCCCGGAGAGTGACCCCAACAGTATTGCGTACCATAGCAATGCCTGCACTGTGCCCAGGACTGGTGTGGCGGCCAGGGCTGCCAAAAACCTCTATATTTGCACAATGCTGGCATAGGTGTGGGAGTGTGTGTCTGTCTATCCAGTGTTATGTGGCTGCCTACACCTTACTGAGCCCCCAATGCTTGCACTGTTTCCAATGTTAGCCTACCAATGTGCATAGTACTGTGCACATAGCAAGGTACTGTGGGTATGGCCCGGACAGGGCGGTCCGGGCAGGATGCATGTGCACAGGGTATAGGGCAATGGCTGGGACATTGTACTGCCTGGCCACCACCTGCAAGGACAGGGTGGCCACAGCATGTCATGCTGGGAGGCCACTCTCACCCTGACTGAGCAGTGACCATGGCATGGCTAGGTTCCTCCATAGTGCTATGCTGTAGTTCTCTCAAGTGATATCTATGGGTTCCTTTTTCTGGGGCCCAATCACTGCCATATCTGCTTGGTGTGTGTGTGTGCTCACATCCCATTTTTGGGTGCACACAGTTTCTCCAGCAACATGCACTATGTATTAGCTAGCAGACTGTCTGCAGTTAGCATGTGTACGGCTGGAACACCTTGCAGGGTGCAGTGGGTTGAGACTGACTGTGCTCTCTGCTGCTGAATGTCAGATAGGGGCGCAGGGAAGCTGAGCTTTTCCAGGCCTACTGCCTATGTGATGTGTACAGATCTGCATCGGGTGCCCATTTCCCAGCAGGACTGGGGTTGACGGTCCACTCTACTGCCACCATTGCATTGCAGAGATGTAGAATGTGGATCTGTTGGTGGCGGTTCCTGTCCCCCACAGGGTGGGTTGGGTAGTGCTACATAAACGGCTTTGGGGTCCAAACACCACCCTTCCCTTATAACATGTGACCATGGCACCCACACAGGATATGCACTATTCTAGGTGCATCATAGTCCACATGGGTTAGACATGACTGGGAACTACAGATGGACACAGGTGTATCCTAGGTGTGTCTGCAGGGACTACCCATCACACGCTGGCACTGATGGGGAACTGCAGCACAGCCTACCTCAGGCAAGCCAGGTGCTGTGGACCTGGTGCTGGGCGCCCCACCTCGCCCTCAGGGTGAGCACAGGAACCGCACAATGTCACGGTCTGTAGCTACTCTGTGCCAGTAACACACACGGTCAGTTCCCCCTACCAGGCCGGGGTGCTGTAGAGGCTCATACCCCATCTTGTGATCAGATGTAGACTGCTGATCTGCATGTGCAGTACATCATGGGTACGGGTGGGTTTACCCTTTCCTGGTAACCACAGCAGAAATTTTGTGTAGTGACCTGCAGTCTTTCTGTAGCCAGCCAGCGGTGTGTTAGATGTTATAGAGATGTAGCCCACTGGTTGCTTCAATGATTGCAGAGGCAGAGGTCATGGGTTTGATCCCTTAGGTTACAGCACTGTGAGGGTGTTTTTGCTGGCAGCACTGATTTAAATTTAAAAAAGGAAATGCCTCAAACAGCACTGATTTAAATTAAAAGGAAATACCTCAGACAGCCTTCTCACATAACACCACAGCAGGATCAAACCCATGCCCTCTGCCTTCACAGCCATTGCAGTAGCCAGTGGGCTACATCTTTATTGTTTCTAACACTGCGCTGGCATGAACTTAGGGTTAACATGTGTTAACATGCCATGGCGCCCACTATCGCGCGATACAGATTCTTGCTACCTTACCACTGGAACGCCCACTCCTTATATGGCATTCTTCAGTATGCCAGTAACAAATCACCTGGGCCGTATGGTATACATCCAAGGGTGTTGAAAGAACTGAAATATGAGATTGCAGACCTGCTATTAGTAATCTGTGAATTATCATTAAAATCATCTCTAATACCTGAAGATTGGAGGATCGCCAATGTAGCACCAATTTTTAAAAAGGGTTCCAGGGGTGATCCGTGAAACTACAGACCGGTGAGCCTCACGTCAGTACCGGGAAAAATGGTAGAAACCATCATAAAGAATAAAATTACTCAGCATGTAGATAGTCATGGCCTAATGGGAGACAGCCAACATGGCTATAGACAAGGAAGATCTTGTCTTACTAATCTGTTATGTTTTTTTGAAAGTGTGAATAAACAGGTGGACAAAGGTGAGTCGGTTGATATAGTGTATCTGGACTTTCAGAAAGCCTTTGACAAGGTCCCTCATCAGAGACTTTTGGCAAAACTAAAGAGTCATGGGATAGGAGGCAGTGTACTACTGTGGATCAAGAACTGGTTAAGAGATAGAAAGCAGAAGGTTGGGCTAAATGGACAATTTTCCCAATGGAGAAAGGTGAATAGTGGTGTACCCCAGGGATCTGTGCTGGGTCCGCTGCTTTTTGACATATTCGTAAATGACCTGGAAAGTGGAATAACGAGTGAGGTTATCAAATTTGCAGATGACACAAAACTATTTAAAGTTGTTAAAACCCAAGAGGATTGTGGAAAATTGCAAGAGGATCCTGATAAATTAGAAGACTGGGCATCAAAATGGCAGATGAAATTTAATGTGGACAAGTGCAAAGTTATGCACCTAGGGAAGAACAACCCAAACTATGGTTATACAATGCAAGGTTCCACATTAGGAACCACCACCGAGGAAAAAGATTTAGGCGTCATTGTGGATAACATGTTAAAACCCTCGGCCCAGTGTGCAGCGGCAGCCAAGAGAGCAAATAGAATGCTAGGTATCATAAGGAAAGGAATGGAAAATAAAACAAAAGATATTATAATGCCTCTATATCGTTCCATGGTGAGACCGCACCTTGAATATTGTGTGCAATTCTGGTCGCCGTATCTTAAAAAGGATATAGAGTTATTAGAAAAGGTTCAGAGAAGAGCCACCAAAATGGTAAAGGGGATGGAAGGATACTCCTATGAGGAAAGGCTAAAAAGGTTAGGGCTCTTTAACCTGGAAAAGAGACGGCTGAGGGGAGATATGATAGAAGTCTATAAATTAATGAACGGAGTGGAACAGGTAAACGTAGATCGATTGTTTATGCTATCAGAATACAGAAAGACTAGGGGACATGCAATGAAGCTACAGGGTAAACTATTTAAGACTAATAAAAGAAAATATTTTTTCACTCAACGTGTAATCAAACTCTGGAATTTGTTACTGGAGGATGTAGTAAAGGCTGTTAGTATAGCTGGGTTTAAAAAAGGTTTGGACAAGTTCCTGGAGGAAAGGTCCATAAACCATTATTAAGAAGGGACCCAGGATATCAATGCTTGACCCAGTACAAGCATTGCAGAACCTGTGTCTTTTGGGGAAACTGCTAGGTACGTATGACCTAGATTGGCCGCTGTTGGAAACAGGATACTGGGCTTGATGGACCTTGGTCTGACCCAGTATGGCATATCTTATGTTCTTATGTTATGTTCTTATGTTCACATTATCGCTGCAACTAGCGCCGGTAAGATTAAGACGGTTTAGTAAACATACCCCAAACGTGATTATTGAATGCAGTCCCTTGCATTTCATTTCTAGAGGTACCTGCACAGTTGAATGACAGTACATCATTCAATTTAACTTCTGAGGAGGAATTATTTACCTTTTTTTTTTATAAAGTTTTCCACATTACAAGAAGCAAAAAAAAATTAATATTATATCAAAAAATAGACGCAATAAACTTTAAAAAAAACAAGTTGTGAGACCACTTCAAGGAGGTGCAAAAAGTAAAATAAAACAATACCCAATCAATTCCCAGAGTATAGCAACAATTCCATACTCCAGCAGAGACTACATTCCTAAGTTTTATCTTTTAAAAATTCCAACAAATGAACAGGATCCAGAAAAACAAACCGTTTACCCTGAAAAATTATGAGGCATTTGCAAAGAAATCTAAGATGAAAAACTGCACCAAGGGCCGACACCCGTGGACGCAATTCTAAAAAAGCCTTGCATCTCACTTGCGTGGCCCTGGAGACATCAGGAAACATTTGAATAGCCTGCCCACAAAACCTTTCAGTTTTCTTTACAAAATAAGCCCGCAAAATTCTATCCTTATCTAACTCAGATACCAAGGTAATCAATAAGGTAGCCCTAGAGGAAATATCATCACAAGTCGTTTCTAAAAAAACAGAAATATCAAGCGTAGAGGAAAGAACACGATCTATTGGAGGAGCCCCCTCACCCTCACCATCTAATTGCTGATCCACCCTTCTTAAGGGAACATAATATATCTTTGAAACAGCAATTGAACTGAAATCAGGAATCATCAAAATCTCTTTAAGGTACTTTTGAAACAGGATCATAGGGGCCAGATAATGTGTACGTGGAAAGTTTAATAAACGAAGATTCTTAGATCGCAACACATTTTCCAGCACCTCATCCTGACGATGTAAAGAGCTGATGTTTTGAGCAAAAGCAGCTGATACATCCTTACCAACTAAAACCTCTGACTCAAGTAATTCAGTTCTCCGTTCCACTGATAACAATCGCTTATCATAATCAGCAAGCTTCTGAACCGTAGCCTTAGAGAACTCCAAAATTTTTTGCAAGGAAGCCCCTAACACAGATTCAATACGAGAGGTCACAACCCAAATATCTTTCAAAGATAGGTCCAAAGGTGGAGTTTGGACTTCCCCAGGTGGAGTAAATGTTATCACTGTAGGTAGGGGTGGAGGTAGCTCTTCCATCCTCAAAAAAGAACCCGGAAGTAGATCAATTTCCTTATCGACTCGACCTGCTTGCGATAAAGAAGACTCTAAAACAGGTAACTGCTTAGTCTCTTGCATGGGGGGAGTAAACCCCAATACACTGGAGTTATCGTAAGAGGACGGAGTACTCACAGTTAATAATTCCTCCGTACCAACACCCGATGTCAAATCAGCAGGCAGGAATTATTTACCATTTAACATGACAGTCACAGCACGGAAAGGCAGTTGTATTGATGTTGTTAAGTGCCATCGAGTCGATGTTGGCTCATGGCTACCCCATGAATAATTGTCCTAAACCATGTTTGGTCTTTGGTCTGCCTGAATTGTTGACTGAATGGCATCCATAGTTGCTGTAACTGTATCGATCCATCACAGTGCTGGCCTTCGTCTTTTGTATTGACCTTCAAACTTACAAAGCATGACGTCTTTCTCTAATGATCTTTATCTTTGTATGATTTGTCCAGAATATGAGCTTCTAAAGAAAGTTTAGCTTTGATCTTCTCTAGTACCAACTGATAATGTTATTTGGCAATCCATGGTATACACAGTATTCTTCACCAGCACCATAATTTGAAGGCTTGAGTAAGTCAAATCTTTATAGGCAGATACATATCTGCATTTGAGAATCTTGTCTAGTTCCTTCATAGCCTTTCTGCCAAAAGCAATGAGTCTTCTGAAAAGTAGAAACATGACAGCAGAAAGAGACCATATGGCCTACCTAGTCTGCCCTTCCATATCAACTACTATAGTCCCTTTTTTTCCTTTAGAGATCTTCTGTGTTGGTCCCATGCTTTCTTGAATTCAGATACTGTCCTCATCTCTACTACCTCCACTGGGAGACTATTCCATGCATCTACCACTCTTTCCGTAAAGAAATATTTCCGCATATTACTCCTGAGTCTATCCCCTTTCACCCTCATCCTATGTCCCCTCATTGCAGAGCTTGCTTTCAACTGAAAGAGAATCTCCTCCTGTGCGTTTATGCCACAGAGGTATTTAAACGTCTCTATCCTATCTCCTATATCCCAACTTCTTCTAACTATACATATTAAGATCTTTTAAGTCTTTCCCCATATGGTTTATAACAAAGACCACTAACCATTTTAGTAGCAATCCTCTGCACCAATGCCATCCTGTTTATAGCCTTTGTGGTCTCCAGAAATGCACGCAATACTCCAAATAAGGTTGCACCAGAGACTTATACAGAGGCCGACAGAATTGGGGTCCCATCCTGCACGTACGAGCCTGGTCATGATTCTGATCCTGTGGGGATCAGAATCACGGCTCCCTCTATGTGTCTGGTTCCAACTGGGCACACAGAGGGCTGACATGTTCATGTTGGAAATGGGCCCTAACTGTATAAGGTGGCATGTATTTATGTGCTATTTTATAAATAAAAGTAGGTGCCTCCTTTTCTTTCTAAACTAGCGTAAGTGGTTGAAAACCCTCTAATTTATGGCACAATCGCTGGTGTAAATGCCTGTGCCTAGATTCATAAAGAATGCATGTAAATTAAAAGATTTTATAATTTACATGTGTGCTTGTGCGCTTTGCCAAAATTTCACAATGAAAGTACGCACCATCGCGGTAACACACATACTTATTAAATTGCAACAACATCATTTAAATCTAAATGCCCATTTACATGAATAAATCATTAAAATAGCATGATTTATGAGCATACATAGGGGTATGTTTACTAAAACCCCAGTAAAGTGCGGGCCGCGGTAGAGTGCGGGTGCCATATAAGGAGTGGGCGGTTCGTCCTGAAAAAGAAAAGCCGGAATTTCAATATGCGCTAAGGTGCGCGGCGCCCATATGCGCCCCGCACATTATCGCATGAGATGGCTGCGCGGGAGGAATAAGTGGCGTGCTGATGTGCAAGTAGAAGAGTAGAGCCACAGCACAATGGTTAAGGCACCTACCAATGGTGCAGAGATCAGGGGTTCAGAGCCCATTAAAGATAGCTGGCTGAGGCATTAATTTATGAGGCACAGAAATACTGGGCGTCATAAGGCAGCGGGCTAATGTTTTTGGCGGCATATTAATACTGGGCGGCATACGGCAGCGCACTGATGTTTATGGAGGCATTATAATACTGGGCGGTATAAGTGGCGCGCTGATGTGCAAGAAGAAAAGCAGAGCCACAGCCCAATGGTTAAGACACTGCCCAATGGTGCAGGGAGCAGGGGTTCAATCCCCCAAAGTGCCCAATGAACAAGGCTGGCTGAGGCATAACATATTAAGGGGAAGATTGCTTTAGGAGGCATTTTATTCATATTTTAATTATCATTACTAGCAAACGCACTCCCAAAGCGTATTAACATAAGGTGCCTTATAAGGCACATTTTAAAGTGCACTGTCACCCAAGGCACCCTAGAATGTTGCTTATAGGGCGCTTTAGAGGGTGCCGTATGAGGTACCGCAAGGTCAGTGTACTGGTTTTTATGGCAGCTCTGTGCAGTTTAAGGAATGAAATGCATAAGTAGGGGCGCTGACAGGCAAGGAAGAGCAGCAGTGGAGCACAATGGTTAAGGCACTGGCTGCTGATAAAGGGGTCATGAGTTTGCTCCCCAGTGTGCCTAATACGTAAGGCTGGCTGTGGCATCAGCTTTGC
Source organism: Ichthyophis bannanicus (assembly GCA_033557465.1). Classification (NCBI taxonomy): domain Eukaryota; kingdom Metazoa; phylum Chordata; class Amphibia; order Gymnophiona; family Ichthyophiidae; genus Ichthyophis; species Ichthyophis bannanicus. Next base: position 72,198,042 of record CM066037.1, read on the forward strand.
ATTGTACATATTTTGGCCTGCAGCACTTTAATTTTATGTTATTAATTGCTGCCAGCAAACACGCCCTCACGTGCCGTAATTGAAGGTGCCGTATAAGGCACCCTATAAGGCACTCCATAGGGCACATTAGAAATTGCACTGTCCGCAACAGCACCCTGAAATGTCCCCTATAGGGCACCCTATAGGTTGCGTCACAGAATATTGTATAGTGCACCTTATGTGGACGGGAACCATAAGGTGCCCTATAGGGCGCCCTATAAAGCACCCTCAGAGGCACCTTATGGGTACAGTACGCTGAGGGTGTTTTTGCTGGCATCAAAATATGTACATTAAAAAAGATGCATTGGACAACCCTATCAAATAACCCCACTGTGGGTTTGAACCCATGACCTCTGGCTTTAGAGGCAGTGAAGTAACCATTGGGCTACAGCTCTACAGCTGCTAGCAAGCCCCTGGTTGGCTGCAGAGAGCATGCACGTCACCACACAGACAGTCTGCTGTGGTCACCAGGATAGGGTTAGCCCACCCATACCCATGATGCACTGCACATACAAATCAGCTGTCCACAGATTAACACAAGATGGGCAATGCACCCCCACAGCACCTCGGCCCTTTAGAGGGAAGTGACCATGTGCACCCACACACCACCTCGGCCTGGTAGGGGTACTGACCGTGTGTTTTACTGGCACAGAGTAGCTACACACCGTCACATTGTGCGGGTACTGTGCTCACCCTGAGGGTGCAATGAGGAGCCCAGGACCAGGTCCACAACACCTTCCATAGCTGAAAAAGGCCATGCCAGAGGTCCAAAGCAGTTTTAATGTGTGATATAGGTAGTTCTTGCACTAAACACCTTGGATATCTCTGTCTGACTCAGTCAGGTGTAGCTCCTATGGACCCCTAGGTGGGCCATGTACCACCAACCCTCTTCTCCAGGGCTGAGGGTGGCAAACAGGGTCTCCCATCAATAGATCCACATCCTATCTCCCTGCAAAGGTGGCAGTAGAGGGGTCCATCAACCCCAGTCCTGCTGAGGGGCAGACACCCCACAGGGCAGTCAATGCAGCTCTATACACATCCATAACACAATAGCAGACAGACATTAGGCCTGGATATGGTGAGCTGCACCCCACCACTATCTGATATTCTCCTGCAGCAAGTCATCAGCCACTGCACCCTGCAAGCTGCTCCATAACAACACATACCAGCTGCAAACAGTGTGCTAGTTAGTCCACAGTGCATGTTCCCAGTGGAGATGCATGCACCCAGAACTGGGATGTCAGCATACACAGCAAGCAGATAAATCAGTGACTGCGCCCCAAAAGGAAACCCATATCTGGATCAAGGACATGCGACATGACCTCAGTCAAATATTGAGCAAAATACTGAACCAGTCTTTCTCATCAGGTTCATTCCCGCAGAGCCTAAAACACACTTCCATCAAGCCCCTACTGAAGAATAATAGACTGGACCCATCCAAGGTTGATTCCTTCAGACCTATCTCGAGCATCCCTCAGCTTGCAAAAATCATTGAGAAGGCCGCCCAACAACAAATCCAACATCATATTGACACTGAAGCACCACTAGATCCATCGCAACATGGCTTCAGGGAAGCACATGGAGTTGACACAGTCCTTACAACACTATTCAATGTTCTAGTAACAGGAATAAACAACATACAACAGGGTTTCGTCCTCATCTTCCTGGACATCTCCGCTGCTTTCGACTCTGTGAGTCATGATATACTCCTACAACGCTTGAAAGATAAGGGGATTCAAAGCACAGCACTCGAGTGGTGTAAATCCTACCTATCTAACAGGTGGCAACAAGTAAAAACAGGCCACGCATCCTCAGAACCATTCCTGCAATCACAGGGTGTACCTCAAGGATCGTCCTTATCGGCACTAATGTTTAATATCTACATGCAGCCGATATGTGACTTGATCAGATCCTTTAATGTACAATGTCTCGCTTACGCAGATGACATCCTCCTATATATGCCGTTCACAATTGAACATCCAGTATTCTCCCCAATAATCAAATGTTTTGAAGCTGTAGCTGAATGGTTGCTATCACAAAACCTTCGGATTAACCACAGCAAAATCGACGTTCTTTTTGTCACAAGGAACCGTAAGTTCATACCGCCTCCATCACTACTCGTCAACAACATATAGTTGAAATCAAAAGCTACCATCCGTTACCTCGGCATCACATTGGATCAGCACTTGGATATGACAACTCATGTCAAGAACATCACAAAAAACGTATATTATAAGATCAAATCGCTACGTCACCTCCGCTCCCTACTAGATCCCACAGACTTCCGAACAACCTTCCAAGCATTAGTCCTCCCACACCTGGATTTTGCCAACATCATCCTACATGGCCTCCCTCAATCAACTTTAAACCCGCTCCGCCTAGCCATGAATACAGCCGCCAGAGTCCTCTCCGGCTCATCAAGATCTGACCATATAACACCCATCATGAAAGAACTGCATTGGTTACCATTACATGCCAGAATCCAGTATAAGTCTTTAGTCCTTACTTTCAAGGCACTAAATAACGACCCCCCTACGCCAATCAGCAAGCTCATCCATGGCACCCTGGAAAACAGAAAAAGGAGAACCACATCAATGAACACCTTAATTGTCCCGAAGATAATAACGAAGTGTACTAAGGCCACCTCCAACAGGGCCTTCTCCTTATTTGCTCCTCTAAACTGGAATGCACTACCTCACGAAATCCGTGCTATCAAAAACCTAATCCTATTCAGAAAAGCATTGAAATACCACCTGTTCACAAAATGCTACCCAGAAGTCAACCTAGTCACTAACAAAACTACCACCTCAATACAACCTGAAAAGGGCTAGTCGGTCAACCTTTCTCTCTAGTCTTATTAGTGAACCACATTGTAACATCCAATCGAGTTTGATATTACGGTATATACCATTAAGTTAATCTGTACATAGTTCCCCCGGTTGTCCTATTGTTGAAGTTCCCTGTTCAATGTAAAACTCAATGTTACTTGTATGCATTGTAGTATGTTCTTGTTCTATGTACACCGCACTGATTATAATAGCACGGTATAAAAGAATTGTTAAATAAAATAAATAAATAAATAAATAAATATCTATCACATAAGAGAAATACTATAATAACACTATGGGGGTGCCTAGCCATGCTGTGGTCACTGCACAGTCAGGGTGAGAGTGATCTCTCAGCAGGACATACTGAGGTCACCCTGTCTGTGTAGGTGGTGGCCGGGCACTAAAATGTCCCAGTCAGTGCCCTATGCCCTGTGCAGATGCACCCTGGCCAGGCCACCCTGTCCGGTCTATACCCATGGTACCTTGCTCCTCATTATGCACATTGGCAGCCCAATACTGGCAAAATTGCTGGCAGTGTGGGCTGTGGAAGGTGTTTGCAGCCACCACACACTGGATAGGCAGACAGCCACCCACACACATATGCCAGCATTGTGCTACTATAGAGGAGTCCAGCAGCCATACACACCACACCAGTCCTGGGCGCAGTACAGGCATGGATATGGTACGCATTACTGTTGGGGGTCACTCCCCAGGGTGGTAAACACTGTCAGAGACCAGACCTACAGCACGCAACGCAGACATCACAATGATTGTTATGGTGGAGATCAATGAGCAAAATGTGCTTAACGTAGGAATTGATATCTGCCAGTTATCATGGGCAACGTTTGATAGCTGTGTACCATATACCCAGGTGTAGGGTGGCAGTGCTAAGGTATGGAACTGCTAGTATTGGGAGATACAGGCAGGGCCCAATGTGCTGCCTCTCCATGAGGCATTGGCCAATGGGGCCTGTGGGGGTGTGTGTGGGGGTGTCTGGCCCTGTTGGCTGCTGCTTTACGGCAGAGTGTCCCAACTCCAGTCTTGGTGTTCGAACCACTGTTCGGGTTTTCATGCTGTCCCTCATAGATATGCATGAGCTACATCAGCATACCATGGGGGTGGTGCATAGATATGCAGCACAGGCATCTTTATTAGAGGCAGCATGGATCCTGAATGGTGTGGGGGCCCTCCAGGACTGCATTTGGGAGACTCTGCTCTAGGTAATGCGGCTGTTTATGGTGTCTGTGTTTGGTGTGGTAAAATATCGGCGTATGAACCATGCATATGTTCTCAGTAATAAAGGTTTGTCCGTACTATCACGGTTTAGTTGTAGGAAAAATATGTGGACTGGATTGGCAGTAGCCCCAGCTAGGCTTTGAACCTGTGACCTTCTGTTATTGCACACACTGTCTGTGTGCACTGCACCACCGTGTTGCCACAGATATGCTGTGTTCCCTGGGGAGTCCATGACTGTACATCCGACAGAGCCTGTCTGTTGCGGTGGATGGTGCCAGCCTGCACAGGCCTAGGCCACTGTCTGCTGTGGTTTGCAGCCACTGCCCCCTCCACCACCTGTACCCTTCCGCCAACATGCAGACATGTCCCTATCTGGCAAAAAACATATGACCTGATTGAGTTGTGACACTCCAGGACTGAATTTGGGGGACTCGGCTGTTGGTAATGCCCATTGTTATGGTTTGTGTGCAGTGTAGGGTAAAATATAGGTGTTGGAACCATGCTTATGTTCTCTGCCATACAGGAGTGTCTGTACTATCACTGTTTGGTGGTGGGTAAAGGTATGGGGACTGGGTTGGCTTGACCCCAGCTGGGATTTGAACCTGTGACTCTCTGGTCCTACAGGCACTGGCTGTGTCTGCTGCACCACACTGTGGCCACAGAGATAGTGCAGTCTCTGGTGATAGGGAACCTGGCCGCACGAGTCAGACACCCTGCTCTGCACAATTTTACTGTGGGCTTGTTTACCTTGTCTGGGGACAGGGGTGCAATTAAACCTCAGAACTGACCTCCAAAAAAGGGGAAAAAACTAAAACCAAGCTGGGCAACAGTGATATTAATGGGCAACATGAAAAACACTCCCAGGAAAGCTCCATTAAAATGCAGTGCTTTTTGAACGGGTCTAAGGAGCGTAGACCCTTCCAAAAATCATTTCTTTTTTCTGGAGCTTTCCTGGGAGTGTTTTTTATGGTTGCCCATTAATATCACTGTTGCCCAGCTGGGGTGTAATTTATTTGGAATTTTTTGTGGTCATTTTACATTTATATTTGCTGTTTTGTTCTGTGCACATGTATCACACTGCTCACATTTTTCAGGTTTCCCCGGTTTTGCTGTACATTGCTGACGGAAATGGTTTCTCTTCCCTTTAAATCGGCTCTAACGCGAGGGTTTCACTCGCGGTATTTTTAATGCCGACATTCAGCCCCGCTCCTGTGCGGGGAGCCTCTCCCCTCCCACTCTCCACCCATTGACCCCGTCCCCCTGCCACTCGGGAGCCTTCCTCCGCCCTCCGTAAGCGTTTCCCCGCCTCTATCGCACATCAGCGCCCCGCACACGTGCGGCGGCCCATTAATGTGACGCGCACGCGTGCGCGGAGCTTAAGAGCTCTTAAGTGCATCATTAGCATCCGCTCTTGTGCGCCGTGCACGTGTGCGAGGTTTAGTAAACATACCCCATAGTTTGTAACTCTATGCGGCTACTTATAATAAAATTACACCAATGAGTGCAAATGGTGATTTATGTGCTACCTGCTGCTATGGCCCATTATGTTCCTATGAGTGCAGCAACAATGCATTTTAATGCCCGTTAGTGTTCACTAAGGGGCATATTTACTAAAGCATGCTACTGGGTAGCATGGGGTTCAGTGTGCACCAAAGTAAAAAGTACCAGACATTGAAAATACGACCATGCTAAAAATCCTGTGCTACCCAAGTAGCGAGGGTTGATGGAGAGAATGGACAATTCTTGGATGAAGCGTCAGCATTCCGGGAACATGGGCATGACTGGCACATACTCCCCTTCAATGTGGCACTTACCATGGGTGCACTTACTGCCACCTCAGTGATCCTACCAAAGGCAACAAGTGAGGTGGTGGGGCAATACCCATGCTAGTAACATGGGGACAGGCCAGCCCTGCCTCCAGTTACTAGTGTGGGTCACGTGCCACCCCCACGCTCATTTCTAGGACCGTTCATGCACTGGCAGTGTGCTGCTTAGTAAACATGTCCTTAAGCATTCTTTATTTATTAGCATTTGTATTTTGCATAATACTAAGATCTAAGTGGAACACAAATCACATACAGAATAATACACTAGTAAGAGGGGCCTATAAATTGACTTGTAAAATTTTACATGTGCTATTTGCTGTTTTTTGTACATAATTTAGCTGTTGTAAAGTGCAATACAAAATTGTTGCAAAAATAGGCAATGAGCTGAAAAGTCTTGCAAACCCATCCATTATATATGCTCACAGTTTTCATTGCCTGTTCAAATTGGCCAATGGTCCGCTGTCCGCATGCATTAATGAAAAAGCTTTTCAGATGAGTACTGGATGAAACAGACAGCGGAGGGTAAGGACCACGGCCACACATTATATAATTAACAAAGGAACTTTATTGTAGACCCCGGGACCTGGCCACACCTTCCCCAGACATTCTCCAGCCTATTCTCTTAAAGGGGCAGGAGCAGGAGTTTAAGCTCTTACCAGAACAATACCTCTAAGTTTGACTGGGGAGCTTCCCTGCGGGGGATGGGGAGTTTCCTATACACTCCATCACAACATGCAAAAACCATGCATGCCTTCTAAAATGGCATCCTTTGTATTATGCGTGTCAAGATTTGTTGTTAAATGCCATCGAGTCAGTGTCGACTCATAGCGACCCTCTGGATAGTTGTCTGGTCTTCATTGTTGACAGAGTGGCACCCATCACTGCTGTTATTATATCGATCCATCTCATTGCTGGTCTTCCTCTTTTGCATTGACCTTCTACCTTGCCAAGCATTATGTCTTTCTCTAGTGATCTCTCTCTTCACATGATGCATCCAAAGTATGAAATTCAAAGTCTTGTCATCTGAGCTTCTAAAGAAAGCTTAAGTTTGTTCTGCACTAGTAATGCACGAGGCCGCGGGCCGGGTCCCGCGGCCGTCAGTAACCTGGGCCCGGGCCCGGCCTCGGCCTCCTGCTCTGGGCATGGGGGGCTTTGGGGGTGGGGGGAGGGGGCGGCGCAGAGGTGCGCGGCATTCGAAATCGCTCCTTGGACGAGAAGGAGCGATTTCATTGGCTGGTGTCTCGGGGGGGGCGGAGCAGGCATTGGTGAGGAGCCGCGTGGCTGTCCTTTTCGCCGCGGCTCCTCGAGAAGCGGACGCGTTCCTGGGTACCGGCGCGTTTGTTAGACCGGCGACTGGGCCTGGGGCAGCGTGGTTCCAATCAGGAGAAGAGTTGGATTGGGGTCGGCTGCTTCTTCGTGCGGCGGGAGTTGCGGGTCGAAGGATAGCTGTTTCCATCGGGTGAGTGTTCGATTGCGTTCGGGGAGAGCTATTGCTTTAGCCACCTTATTAATTGACGAGGGAGCGGCAGGGGGTGTAGCACCAGTCTTCGGTGTGTTTGTTTGAGGGTTTCTGAGCATGGCACGTCCGGGCAAGGGGGCCAGGGGGCGGCTGCAGGGTAGTAGCTCAGTGGGGTCGACTGGGAAAAAGGGGGCGAGTGCTCAGGGGTCTCGGGGAGCTGGGTCTGCTGTGAGGGCTCGGGCCAACAGGCAAAGCAGGCGGGGGGCAGGCTTAGGGGCTCAGAAGCGTGGGAGGGGAGTTGGGGGTCGAGGGGGTGTATCTACTCCTGCTGAGAGGGAATTGACTTCGGGGATGCCTGGGGGTGCATCAGCGGAGAATTCTGGGCTGGGGGCAGTAGGGGAGGTGGGACCTGTGGATAGTGGAGCTGCTGTGGGAATCGTCAGGGGCAGGGGGGAGCAGGCGGACAGAGGAGCGTGTGGGCGGCCGCCCGTATTGGGGTTCAGTCCTGCAGGGGCCTCTGGCGGTTCTAGTGGTTCGGGGGCATATGGGTCCTTTCCAGGAGGTTGTGGGATGTCGGGTATGCGGGACGATGGGTGGGCGGGCTGGCACCAGTTGTCTGGTCAGCCCATGAGCTCGGGTCCCTGGGGGTGTGGGTGGGGGGGGGGACTGGGCGGGGGGCGGGCTTACCGAGTGCCGGGGGACAGTTTCCATGGGGGGCGGCGGGGTGGGCGGCAGGGGGTTTGGGTACTTCGGCTTGGCATCCAAGGGGGGGGATCGGGTTGGGGGATGGGGCCTTATGGGATGGCATCTGCGGGTGTTGGTGCGTCTCTTCCTCTGGTTTCTGGTGCTTCTATCCCTCTGCAGGGTCAAGCGAGCAGCGTGGCGGCGTCGGCTGGTGGAGGAGGAATCCAGGCGGCGATGTCGCAGGGAGTGGATCCGACTGTGAGGGTGCAGGCATCGGCGGTGCCAGAGCGAGCGGAGCATGCTGCTGCAGGTGAGTCTCCATGCGATTCGGTGGGCGTGGTTGGGGACGCATTGCCGGCAGGGGAGGGGGTTACGACGGCGCGTAAGGCCAAGTCGAAAAGGCGGCATAGGCGGCATTGTAGACGGGGCGCGTCGTCCTCGTCTTCATCTTCTTTGTCCTCTGATAGTTCCTCTAATGCTTCCGCAGAGGGTGCGCCGGTGGGCGCGTGGGTGGGGTCCTCGGTAGTGCGTTGCGCTGAGCTGTGGGAGAGCGTTCCGCGAAAGTTGCGGCACAGGATCAGGAAATGGTGATATATTGATATTTTTCGGCTTCTCGACGGACGGAAACGCTCGGGGGAAAGTAGGAAGAAACGAAAGGAGGATGAGAAGGCGGGGAGAGTACGGAAGGTTTCGCGAAACACTTTAAATTGGACGAGGGCCTTTTTGTGCTTGGCGAGCGTTTGTGGGCATGCTGATCCGAGTCGTTATGGTGAGCTGCTGGCGTATGCGGATGCCATCTTAGCGGCATCCCAAGCACATGACGGTTGGGCCTGGCTCAATTATGACGAGGAGTTTCGGGATATGATGGAAGAAAATCGGCAGCTGTCTTGGGGGATGAAGGATATTAATTTGTGGCTGACACAGATGTCTGCCAAAAAGGGAGGCGTCGGTAGTGGTGCAGGTCAAAGCAGGGCGGGGGGCAATCCTTCGGCGGCGGGATTTCGGTCCTTTCGGACGGCGGGCCCCGGGCCTGACGCGACCAAAAGCGGACCGGGAGGAGATCTTTGCTGGCGCTTCAATAAAACTTCCTGCCCCTTTCCGGACTGCAAGTTTCGGCATGCCTGTTTGCTCTGTGGGGCAGGCCATTCAGCCGCGAAGTGTAGTCGAAAAGGGGTGCAGGGAGCGCCGGGTGGGGGTAAGTGAAGACGTAGGCGGGGGGTTGGCGCCTACCCCCATTAAATTGCAGGCGTTGCAACTGTGGTTGGCCCTGTATGGGAAGAGCAGGCACGGTAAGAAGGGGAAAATGTTAGGGGCGGGGTTTGCTGAGGGATTTCGTATCCCATGTCAAATAGGGGTGGGCGAGGTGGTGGCGGCCAAAAACTCCAGCTCGGTGGGCCTGCTCGCTGGGGTGGCCTGGGCGAAGATTGTGGCTGAATGTGAATTGGGCAGAGTCGCTGGTCCATTCGACCAGCCACCGTTTTCGCCGTTTATTAATTCTCCCCTTGGGGTGATCCCGAAGAAGGAGCCAGGGCGTTATAGGCTGATACACAATCTGTCTTTCCCTCCTGGTGCCTCTGTGAATGACCATATACTGCGTGAATTCTGCTCGGTGCGCTATGCGTCCTTTGACGAGGCGTTGGAGCTGGTGCGTCAGTGTGGAAAAGGGGCATTATTGGCTAAGGTCGACATTGAATCGGCATTTCGACTTTTGCCGGTGCACCCTTCTGCCTTTCCCTTGCTGGGATTTCGCTTTGACGGTCGGTATTATTACGACAAGTGCTTGCCGATGGGTTGTGCGCTATCTTGTGCGTACTTTGAGGCCTTTAGCTCGTTTTTGCACTGGGTGTTGGTTCAGCGGTCCGGGTGCTCATCTATCGTGCATTATTTGGATGACTTTTTGTTTGTGGGTCCCCCGCAGTCCACGGTGTGTGCGTCATTGCTGGGGTTGTTTCTTGAGATGGCTGCTGAGTTTGGCATCCCGTTGGCGGTAAGCAAGACGCTGGGGCCGGTGGCGTCTCTATCCTTCCTGGGGATTGAAATAGATGCGGAGGAGTTCGTTGTCCGTTTACCTATGGATAAGGTGGAGCGGCTGCGCCTCCTGGTAGCAGAGGTTGGGTCCGCCTCGAAGGTAACGTTGAAAGAGTTGCAGGTGTTGGTCGGTCACTTAAATTTTGCTTGTAGAGTCATTGCAATGGGGAGGCCATTTGCACGTAGACTGTCCTTGGCCATGAAGGGGGTGCGTAGTGGCCACCATCGTATACGGGTGACGGTGGGGATGCGGGCCGATTTGCGAGTATGGGATGCCTTCTTGGCAGATTATAATGGTCGATCAGTTTTGCAGTCGGCCGAGCTTTCAAATCTGGACTTGGAGTTGTTCTCAGATGCGGCCGGTAGCTCGGGTATGGGATTGTATTGTCAGGGTGCGTGGTGTGCAGCCCCATGGCCGGCGGCCTGGGCTGTGAGTGGGTTGACGCGTAATGTGACATTCCTGGAATTGTTCCCGATTGTGGTGGCTTTTGGGTGTGGCCAGAAAGATTGAGGGATAAGCGGGTGGTTTTCTGGTGCGACAACGCGGCGGTGGTGCAAGTGCGCCGGGGGCGGAGAAGAATTCAGCAGTTGTTCCGGAGCACCTTTGGAGGATTGGGATGCAGGACTGATGGAGTTGCTGCGGTCCTCTGTGGCTCCAGGTATGTGGGCAGCTTATCGGCGGGGTTATGCGAAGGTGAGGGAGTTCCTCAGAGGGAGCGGCTGGAGTGGTGGTAGTGTAGAAGGCAAGGTAGCGGGTGCATTCATCGTGTGGGCGAAGGGGTGCGGTTGGTCCCGGTCGGCAGTGTGTTCGGCGCTGGCAGGTTTCTCCTTTTTTAGTAAGGTGCTGGGCTGGGGCAACCCCAGTGCGTCTTATGTGGTAAAGCGGCTGCTGGCCCGGTTGACCAGGGAGCAGCCGAGTGTGCCTGATTGGCATCGTCCGGTGTCCCATGAATTGTTGCTGCGCATTTGGGCTGTTTTGCCTGAAGTGGCGGCTTCAGCCTACGAGATGGTGCTGTTTCAGGCTTTGTTTGTTACGGCCTTTTTCGGGGCGTTTCGGGTCAGCGAGTTGGTCCCGCGGTCGGGCAGGGGTTTGGTGCACGGTGGTCTAGAGGTGCACCATGTTGACCTGCAGGAGACGCTTGTGCGGCTTTACGTGGCGCGCTTGAAAACGGACCAGCAGGGCCTGGGCCGTTGGGTGCTCTTGAAAGCAATTCCGGGGGTGAATTCCTGTCCGGTGCAAAATCTGGGGTCTTACGTTCGTCAGCGGCCAAAAGTAGCGGGTTGTTTTTTCTGTCACGCGGACGGGCTTGTGGTCACCCAGTTTCAATTCACGGCCGTCTTACGCCTGGCTGTGCGGCGGTTGGGATTGGATGAGCGGCGGTATGCGTCCCATTCCTTCCGGATAGGAGCGGCGACCAGTGCGGCCGCGGCGGGACTTGAGGGTGAAGTGATTCAACGGATTGGGAGGTGGCGCTCCGGTGCCTACACAGGTTATGTGCGCCTGGACCAATTATGAGGATGTGGCAGGCGAACAGAGGGGGGGGGTGAGGGGGGGGTATTAATGCTGTGTTTCTTTTTCAGGGTTGCTGCAGCACCGGCCTCAGCAGAGCAACGGAGCGAGCCCAGCCGGAGTATGGTGGATTCTGGGACATTCTTTCGTGTACTGGGCCGAGCGCAGAGCTGCGATTCGCCCGCTGGGGCTGCACCTGGGATTGGTGTCTTGCAACGTGAGGCTGGTGTGGATGGGCGAGCGTGGCATGCGCTGGTGGCAGCTCCTTCCAGTGGTTCGTAGGCATGCGGACCGGCATCAGCGACCAGCGGGGGTGTTGCTGCATCTTGGAGGGAATGACTTATCCAATTGGACGTGCCGGCAGCTCATTCGGGCGGTGCAGCGGGACCTTCGGGCGCTGCAGGAAGAGTGGCCAGGTGTGGCAATTGCCTGGTCGGACATTATCCCGCGGCCTGCCTGCTTGCCTCAGCGGCGGTGGTCGCGTGGGTTGGCGAAAGTCAACAGGCAGATTGGACGTTGGGTGCAGCAGGCCGGCGGGTGGCAGGTTCAGCACCCGTGGGCGGACCCTCGATGTGCTGGACTGTATCGCACGGATGGGGTGCATTTGTCCCCGGTGGGACAGGATCTGCTATTAAATGATTGGCAGGAAGCTCTGGAAATGATTGGTCGCAGCTTTATGGGGGTGGGGGCGGTGCGAGGTTAAGTAAACTGCCTCGCACCGGTGGCGGGGTAGAGAGCCAGCGCTCGCAGAAGTGGCGCGGGCTTGAACTGATTTAGGAGCAGTGGGGGCGAAGTGCTCCTTGGGGTGGGGCGAGACAGCCCGGTTGGGGGTCTCGGCCCGGTAAGGGGGTGGGTGCCGGCCTTTGCTACTAGGATGGCGAGGCAGGCGGTGGGGTCCGGGGAGGAGGATGCTCCGCCTTGCTGCTAACATGGCGGGAGGGAGCATCGTCCGGAGATGGGGTGGGGGGCTGGGGGGTTACTTTGAAAGTTGTATATTTTGGCCTGTTTTGGGCCGGTTGTTACATGTTGTAATAAAGCTGCGACCAAGGTTTGTACCATATTATAATTGTTGTGTATTTTGTTGGGGGGGAAAGTATGTGGGGGGGGGTGTGTCATAGATTATTGGTGTGAGACGAGGCGGGTCTCCGGGTTACCAGAGTTAATGCACGAGGCCGCGGGCCGGGTCCCGCGGCCGTCAGTAACCTGGGCCCGGGCCCGGCCTCGGCCTCCTGCTCTGGGCATGGGGGGCTTTGGGGTGGGGGGAGGGGGCGGCGCAGAGGTGCGCGGCATTCGAAATCGCTCCTTGGACGAGAAGGAGCGATTTCATTGGCTGGTGTCTCGGGGGGGGGCGGAGCAGGCATTGGTGAGGAGCCGCGTGGCTGTCCTTTTCGCCGCGGCTCCTCGAGAAGCGGACGCGTTCCCGCCCTCCCTCCCTTTTTTTGGGGGTATAAGGTAGGGTTGTTGCAGCTGGTGGGGGCGGGGTAGAGAGCCAGCGCTCGCAGAAGTGGCGCGGGCTTGAACTGATTTAGGAGCAGTGGGGGCGAAGTGCTCCTTGGGGTGGGGCGAGACAGCCCGGTTGGGGGTCTCGGCCCGGTAAGGGGGTGGGTGCCGGCCTTTGCTACTAGGATGGCGAGGCAGGCGGTGGGGTCCGGGGAGGAGGATGCTCCGCCTTGCTGCTAACATGGCGGGAGGGAGGGAGCATCGTCCGGAGATGGGGTGTGGGGCTGGGGGGTTACTTTGAAAGTTGTATATTTTGGCCTGTTTTGGGCCGGTTGTTACATGTTGTAATAAAGCTGCGACCAAGGTTTGTACCATATTATAATTGTTGTGTATTTTGTTGGGGGGGAAAGTATGTGGGGGGGGGGGTGTCATAGATTATTGGTGTGAGACGAGGCGGGTCTCCGGGTTACCAGAGTTACTGACTGGTTTGTATATTCGGGCAGTCCATGGTATACACAGTATTTTTCGCCAGCACCATAATTCAAAGGCATCAATGTTCTTTCTGTCTTTTTTCACTGTCCAACTTTTGCGTCCATATGATGTTATTGAAAATATCATGGCTTGAACGAGTAGAATCTTTGCATGGGAAGACATCTCTGTTCTTGAGAATCGTGTCTAGTTCCTTAAAACAACAAGTAAAACTGAAGCCGTCTAGAGCCATCAACCTCCATTCTAGCAGATATAAATATAGACGCATAAATTCCTTGGGTATTTTTCAAAATGGAAGTTTATGCAGAGGAGAAAATATCTAAGTACAATATGATGATTCAGTCAGTTATAAAATCACCTCATCATCTAATACCTTTTCCATGCAGCAGCAAGAAGACATGTATTCACTTTAGGGAACACACAGGTGGATGTGCGTATGCACATATACACACACACAGTAATGAGAGTTATTTCATTTATGGTGTAGCTCTGCTCCTCCCACCAACCTCATTACTAGCAATTCTTGTTAATTAATAACTCTTATCTTTATCTGAGTTAGATGTAATTGACATGTGGCAACATTTCTTATTTGCAAAATTCAAGGTTCTTAACCTTTCTTTTGTAAATAATGAATACATTTACAATACACATGCAATCCTAGATGAATTGACATCTCAGTCATACAGTGTATAATTTCATTTATATCTCTTTTCCCCAAAGCAAGTAATTAATTATGCTTTTATTAATAGTTATTGACTTTATATTTTAAACACCAGAGAAATCTAAAATATAGCAAAGCTATTAGAGTAGGGAATAGTGGTCCATTCATCCTTTTGTCTTTCCAGATTCCTGAAGGCGAATATCTCCATAAATTTGGATTTTACGGAATATTAACTGCTGTAAAAGGAGCTTGAAACAGCTCTGAGCAAGAAATTCAAGCAGCACCTGGGTAGGATCATCATAGAGTTTATTACCTGCCCTTCACACTGCCCTATCATTATTAAAGGAGTGCACTGATTTTCTCTTTTTCTTTTATTATATATATATTTCTTCATTGTTTTTAATTTACTTTTTTTAATTTCAATTTTTCCATTTATTTGAAATGAAAAGAGCCAACCAAAAATTTAAGGAAAAAGGGCACTGAAAAGAAACTAAAGAATGTTAGGTATTTCCCTTCTCTCTCCTCCCCCCCCCCCCCCGAAACTGGGGCCCGTCATAAGCCAGGTTAGCTGAGTCCCCATCCCACTTTTTACCCCAACTGCTGGCCACAGGTAAGTAAAACAAACACATATAGAAATGGAAGAAAAGGCAATATGTAGAAAACTGTCTATACTAATATCTGTAGTATGAGAAATCAAGTTCTGAAACTAGAGCTGATAATGGAAGATGCTGACTTGGATTTAATGGCAGTCATGGAGACCTAATTCATGGAGAACCATAATTGGGATGTGGTTATACTGTGCTATAATCTATTCAGGAAGGATTGGGTAGGAATAAAGGGAGGAAGAGTGGCATTATGTTTTAAAAAGTTATATTGAAGCAACAGAACTGAAGGGCTGAAGAGGGATAGAGGAGGCACGGTGGGTTCATCTGGAAAGACGGAATAGAACATTTATTTACATTGGTATGATATGCAGATTCCGTTTTTATTGAGGACTGTGGTACAGCATGGTGTGTGATGACAAGGGGCTTCTAAAATAGTAGGCAAACAGTTCGGGGCCAAACAAAACTGCTTTATTGTCCTTCGGCTGCACAGCCATCATTCCCAGCCTGTTGCCTTCACAGGCTGGTTCTTAGTGCCTTTTCCCCAACCCACAAAGTCAAAGCAGTTCCTTGGGCTTCAGTGGTTGTGAGTATAGTTCCCAGTTCCTACCTCACAGCTGGACTCCTCTCCCAGTCCAGCTTGGAAGGAGCTTTCTCTCTCCACGGGCCTCTCCTCTCCCTTGTGCACAACACAGCTGGCTTCTTAATCCCTCTGTCTAAGTCATCCCTTCCCAGCCATCAGTTCTGAGCTTTAGACTGTTTTGAGGTGGACTGCTAATAATCTCTTTGGATAGGGATGGGTAACTTAGAAACACAGAAACATGACGGCAGAAAAAGACCACATGGCCTATCTAGTCTGCCCTTCCATATCAACCACTACAAGAGTCCCCTTTTTTTTCCGTTAGAGAGCCTCTCTGTTTGTCCCATGCTTTTTTTGAATTTAGATACTGTCCTCATCTCTACCACTTCCACTGGAAGACTATTCCACGCATCTACCACTCTTTCTGTAAAGAAATATTTCCACATATTACTCCTGAGTCTATCTCCTTTCACCCTCATTCTATGTCACCTTGTAGCAGAGCTTGTTTTCAAACAAAAGAGGTTCTCCTCTTATGCATTTATGCCATGGAGGCATTTAAACTTTTCAGTAATAACACGTCTGTCCCATCTTTCCTCTAAAGTATACATTTTAAGGTCCTTAAGTATGTCCTCATATGCTTTATAATGAATACCACTAGCCATTTTAGTACTCACTCTCTGCACCGACTCCAACCTATTTATATCATTTTGAAGGTGCTGTCTCCATATACCCCATCACATACCCTCCCCCTCAGCTCAACTATACCCTGTTGAGCACCTGTTGCATCAGGGACCGCTATCCAGGAAAGGAAGTCAGCATTCAGATGTAATCCAAATGGTAGTATGATAAACTGGAACAAGCCTTGCAGTATCAAAAAGGCCATTTTCTTCTTGGTAGCTGGAGTCAAGGGTACCTGCCAGTATCCCTTGGCCAAACCCAGGGTTAAGATAAAGCAACTTGGTGAAGCATGCTTTATTAGCACATCTACTTGGAGCATTGGATATGCTTCCAATTTAGAAATGGCAATGACCTTCTGGAAGTCAATGCAAATTCTGATGCTCCCATCAGGTTTGGGAACCAGTCACTCATAGACATTTCTATAACTCCCAGGTTAAGCATTTTCTCAAGTTTCTCGGCAACGGCCTGTCGCCAGGCCTCCTGAATTCGATAGGGTCATTATTAGATAACCACCCCAGGGTAAGTAATGATATTGTGATAAGTGAGGTGGGTTCATCCCTGGTGAGTGGAGAACACATCTATGTTCCAGTAGATTAGACCCTCTAGGTCTCTTCTCTGGGCTGCAGAGAGATGGTCTCCAATTGGGACTTTAGCTGGATTAGACAAGGCTGAAATTTCCAATCCAAAGTCCTCCTGTACCACCACAGCTGTCACTGAAGTTCACTTTTTCAGTAGATTAATATGATAAATTTTAACCTTTTTCCATTTATCTGACTGGGCAATTTTGTAGTTAACAGGCCCCACTTTCTTTTCCAGCTCATAGGGACCCTGCCATTTTCAGAGTAACTTGCTCTTGGATGAGGGCAGCAAGACTAAAACTCTGTCACCTGGTTAGAAGGTGAGGTGCACGGTGACTCGGTTGTAGCCGTTGGCCTGTTCAGCTTGGGCTTTTTCCAGTCTGAGTCTGACCACCTTTCCGGCTTCTTCAGCCAGTCTTCATTTGTATGACATACTCCACCAGATTACGCCTGGGATGGGGTTCCTCTTCCCAGGTTTCCCGTACACATCTGATATGCCTCTTGGCCATCTTCTGAAGAACAATTCAAAAGACGAAAACCCTGTAGAACTCTGAGACACCTCACAGATGGCAAACATCAAGTAGGGTAGGAGAATTGCCCAATTCTTCCCGTCCTCCTGCAAAACCTTTTTAAGATTGCTTCAAATTTTTATTAAATTGCTTGATGAGGCCATCCTTTAGTGGGTAATATACTGATATTCACAGCATCTTAACCTTCACCAAGGCACACACTTGCTTCATCACTCTGGATACAAAAGATGTTCCTTGGTCTGTGAAGATCTCACTGGGTATTTCCACCTGAGAAAAGACTTCCCAGAAGGCATTCGCAATTGTAATAGTCTTCATATTTTTCAGAGTGATGGCCTCCAGATATCTAGTAGCATAGTCCAGTATGACTAAAATATACTTGTTACCCCGAGTGGTTCACTCCAGGGGCCCTACCAGATCCATTGCCACTCTTTTGAATGGGGGTTTCAATAATTGGCATAGTCACTAGAGGGGCAGGTCTGACTCTGGGAGGGGTTGTGAAGTTGGCAGGTGGAACATGACTGACATTACAACTGCGCCTGCTTATGGACCCTAGGCCAGAAAAATTGAGCTAAAATATGTTCTAGTGTTTTCTCCGCCCCCAGTGTCCCCCTAACAAACGGCTATGTACTAACAATAGCACCTGCTGATGATAGGGTCGGGGAACTATCAGTTGCCCTACCTCCTCCCTCTCTAGGGAACCCTCAGCCACCCTGTATAACAAATCTCCATTTAGCACAAAATAGGGAAAGGTTTTCTTAGGGGAGTCTCCATTGCCTAATGAAACCCCATCTACTTCCAAGACCTGCTCTCTCAACTTCTTGCTGGGCCCTCTTGAAGCTCCCTGGGTCTCTCTCCAGGCTCCACTCTGGGAGGGAAACTAGTGTGTTTGGATCACTAGCAATGGGACCTGAGCTATCCCCAGGGATTTCTTCACTAGGCTCTTCCTTCCTAGACCCCTCTTCCATAGCTGCAACCAGGTTCTGGTGGTAGCATAGCTTCTCCCAGCGATGCTGACTCTGGAATTTAGTAGTTTGGGATTCTTGATATATAGATCTGAGTCTTCTAGGGGGGAAATCTCTGGGAAACCTTCCTGGTTCAACTTAGCAGAGTCTTCAGTTAGCCGGGATCATATCACCCAGAAGCTTGGGTAGTCTCGGCCGATCATTACTGGGTAAGAAAACCAGGGCAGTACTATGACCTTGAACATGTCATGCCCTGATGGAGTCTTGAGCGAAACCTCTGCTGCTGGATATTTCCTGTGGTCTCCATGCACATAGGCCAGTGTTACAGTCTTTGCATAATCGATCTGAAGTCGGCTTATAGTTCCTTGGTGAATGAGGGTCCACACACTCCCCAAGTCTATCAAGGCCTATAGGTAGATCCCCTAGAGCTCCACTAGGATCACAAAGTTTGGTGCAGCTGGGTGGGGCATGTCCACAAACGTGCAGGTGTGAGGAGTAGTTAGGTTGACATCCATTGGTTCCTCCGTGCCCAGGGGATATTCCTGGGCAAAGTGTCCCTGGGCTCCACACCTAAAACAGGTGAAAGGGTTATGGCAGGGCTGAAAACTTATTCTAACTGGCCGACATATCCTCAGTTATATGTGGCTGGTGAGCTCATTGGAGGACTGGATATAGTTAAGGAACTTGCACAATCTGGAGAATTGGACAGTATATGTCCCAAGACAAAAAACCTGGAGGACAGCTCTTTGGCAGTTGTCCATTTTTGGGCACCATGGGCTCCGCAGTGTTCTCAGATGAATGATGTCATGACCGAACTTGCAAAGGAACATGGACAAGTCACATTTGTGAAGCTGGAAGCTGAAGCAGTTCCGGAAGTATCTGAAAAGTATGACATTAGTTCTGTACCAACATTTTTATTTTTCAAGAATTCTCAAAAGGTTAACAGACTAGATGGTGCACACGCTCCTGAGCTAAGCAAAAAAGTTCAGCGCCACTTATCTAGCTCTTCTGTTCCAACTAATTCTAATGAGAAGCCTATAGAGGATCTCCAAGTGCGCCTGAAGAAACTAATTAATGTTGCCCCTTGCATATTGTTTATGAAAGGATCTCCTCAGGAACCCCGCTGTGGTTTTAGCAAACAGATTGTTCAGATTCTTAATGACCATAAAATTGCCTATAGCAGTTTTGATATCTTTTCTGATGAAGAAATACGACAAGGGCTGAAAACTTATTCTAACTGGCCGACATATCCTCAGTTATATGTGGCTGGTGAGCTCATTGGAGGACTGGATATAGTTAAGGAACTTGCACAATCTGGAGAATTGGACAGTATATGTCCCAAGACAAAAAACCTGGAGGACAGCTCTTTGGCAGTTGTCCATTTTTGGGCACCATGGGCTCCGCAGTGTTCTCAGATGAATGATGTCATGACCGAACTTGCAAAGGAACATGGACAAGTCACATTTGTGAAGCTGGAAGCTGAAGCAGTTCTGGAAGTATCTGAAAAGTATGACATTAGTTCTGTACCAACATTTTTGTTTTTCAAGAATTCTCAAAAGGTTGACAGACTAGATGGTGCACACGCTCCTGAGCTAAGCAAAAAAGTTCAGCGCCACTTATCTAGCTCTTCTGTTCCAACTAATTCTAATGAGAAGCCTATAGAGGATCTCCAAGTGTGCCTGAAGAAACTAATTAATGTTGCCCCTTGCATATTGTTTATGAAAGGATCTCCTCAGGAACCCCGCTGTGGTTTTAGCAAACAGATTGTTCAGATTCTTAATGACCATAAAATTGCCTATAGCAGTTTTGATATCTTTTCTGATGAAGAAATACGACAAGGGCTGAAAACTTATTCTAACTGGCCGACATATCCTCAGTTATATGTGGCTGGTGAGCTCATTGGAGGACTGGATATAGTTAAGGAACTTGCACAATCTGGAGAATTGGACAGTATATGTCCCAAGACAAAAAACCTGGAGGACAGCTCTTTGGCAGTTGTCCATTTTTGGGCACCATGGGCTCCGCAGTGTTCTCAGATGAATGATGTCATGACCGAACTTGCAAAGGAACATGGACAAGTCACATTTGTGAAGCTGGAAGCTGAAGCAGTTCTGGAAGTATCTGAAAAGTATGACATTAGTTCTGTACCAACATTTTTGTTTTTCAAGAATTCTCAAAAGGTTGACAGACTAGATGGTGCACACGCTCCTGAGCTAAGCAAAAAAGTTCAGCGCCACTTATCTAGCTCTTCTGTTCCAACTAATTCTAATGAGAAGCCTATAGAGGATCTCCAAGTGCGCCTGAAGAAACTAATTAATGTTGCCCTTTGCATATTGTTTATGAAAGGATCTCCTCAGGAACCCCGCTGTGGTTTTAGCAAATAGATTCCCCTAGGAAGTGACATCAAGGTTTGAAACATGGGAGACAACATCTGCTCTGGCTTCCCCTTCCATCCTCCAGGGCTAATGGGTGACTTCTTCCCCTTCTCACTGTCCACACCATTCATTGGCTGTATTTCATAATACCCTTCCGCTATTTCCAGTGCACTCGCCAGTATAAACTTGGGGTGCTGGCATACCCATTGCTTCATTGGGATGGTCAAGTTCTCTAAAAACTGCTCCAATAGCACAATCTTGGCTATCTCAGACCTAGTCTTTCCCTCTGGCTGTAGCCACTTCCATGCAAGATCCTTCAGTCGATAGAAGATGCTCCAAGGGCTCTCATGTCTGGAGTCCCTCCTTTCTGAATCGCTGGTGTTAGGCCTCTGGTGTACAGCCAGCTCATTCCAGTATGGTGGCCTTGACAGCTGCATATGTAGCTTGCTCATATGGTTTGGCATTCTGGAATACAGCCTGACTGCTACCCATTAGCAGATTACCCAGATAAGTAGTCCATGTTGCCTCCGGCCATCTGGGCAGTTCGCTCAAATTTCACCAAAATGTGATCAGGTTCATCTTCAGCCGTAATGTTAAGTTTCTAACAAAAAGTCCCTGTTATTATAAAGTGCACATTCCTTAGCTTTCTGTATAATGTGAGAAGGATAACCCCACTTAAGATGGGGTCAGTTTACTATTAGATGAATCTGGATAAGAAGATGAAGAAACAGGTTGGGTTCAATTTTTCTTCAGATGAGTCCTCAAATTCAGACCACCATTCTGGAGTTGAGCAATATTTTTTGGGCAAAGACAGAAACTTCAGAAAACAAAGTCGTCAAGGAGTCTGACGGGATCAACCCCCAGATGCTTTACTACAACAACACTGTCCCTAGATCAGATCTCAAAATAATCCTCTAGATCAGTAGTTGTAAATGTGTCATCTTTTACATTGTCTGACATGAAGGAGAGGACCCTGAATCATGGCCTCTCCTTTGTGCCAAAAGTGTCACATAATCCCTTTCAATTTAGAATTGACTTTGATAAGTTCATACGTAAGCTTAATATAAGATTTCTTTTTGGCAGCCAGGACATAACTACGAATTAGGTTGATCATAATGCAGATGATAATGATGGTGAGATTTTGTATAATGGTGTTGTGAATACTGAAGTACCTATTGATAGAATAGCACTACCTTTACAGTCTACCTGGATCCCACTCGGGGTACCTCAACCGGCAATCGTAAACTTTAAGGATTTGATTTTAGGAGATATAGTTGCGTTAGAGAATAATCAAAGAAGGCTGACTATGTATAAGTTGTTAAAAGATAAACAATTGGTATTGTCCCAGCTACTCTCCAATTCTGACACTGTTATCCAAAGGGGTGATAAGGGGAGGGGGCGGGGTGCCATTGTTTTGATGAATGCTGAGGCATATCATGCTAAACCTATGTGGCTGATTTAACCACTTATAAGCCATTAGAGGTGGATCCTACCTTGGTGCTGTGGAAGCGGATTAAAATTCTTATGGGTTTGGTGAATCAATATTTGAATAAAAAGGAATATTGTTATCTAAATCCACTACACCAACTGTCCCCTTGTATTTACTTCCAAAGATTCGTAAGACTTTAAATAACCCCCCATCCGATTATTTCCTCTAGAGATTCATTGCTTGAACCTCTTTCTACTTTTGTTGATCCGTATTTGAGACCACTGCTAATAAAGAGTCCTTCATATCTTAAAGATACTAGACATTTTCTGAATATATTATGAGACTTTGAACGAGAACAAGGAGTGGATGATTTGTTGTTATTGACATTAGATGTTGCTTCCTTATATACAAATATATCTCTGAGTGAAGCGTTCATAGTCATTAGGAAAGCCTTGAGTAATAGGGGTGATCTGGTTCCTGATCATGTTGAATTTTTGGTTTCTTTTGTTACTATAGCAATGCCAGATAATTTTTTTATGTTTGATGATAAATTTTACCAACAAACACAAGGGGCTGCGATAGGAGCTACCATGGCCCCCTCAGTAGACAACTTATTCATGGCTGATTTTGAACAATGTTGGTTGACACAGTGCCCCTATAAGATGAATGATACATAGATGATGTTTTTGTTCTCTGGTGGGGGGACACTGTGTTACTGAAAGAGTTTAATAGTTGGCTAAATTCAGTCAATGTTAATATTTAGTTCATATTAGCTCAAAGTAACGGGAACATTCTTTATTTGCATATGAAGGCTAACATTTTTTGTTATTATTTATTTGAATAACTAGGCTTATATACCACTTTTCAACTAGTCAAAGTGGTATACATTTAGGTACTGTATATATATATTTTCCTTGTCCCCAAAGGGCTCACAATCTATGTTTTTGTATCTGAGGCAACAGAGAGTTATGCAGCTTGCCCAAGGTTGCTGTCCTCTAGCAGGATTTGAACCCTAGCCCTCCAGCCCAAGGTAACTTGTCCCAACCACTAGGCCACTCCTCCCATTGCTATATGAATATCTTTAAAAATCCTACTGATAGTAATACTTTGTTACACCATCATAGTCTTTTCTTCCTTTTCTAAAATCACAAAGAAGATAAAAGTGCATAATCTGTCCTGCTCCAAATTCACTATTTGCTCCTCTATCCCATTTCCATCCAGCTACTCAGCTCTATCTCCCCTGTTGCCATCTCTTCCATTGTTCATATCCTCATCCTATCAGTTTTCACTGTAATTGTTTCTGGTGCTTTCAAACAAGCTGTGATTACACCATTTCTCAAAAAAGCTAACTGAACCCTACTTGCTCTGTTAACTATCATGCCATGTCCTTCCTGCCTTTTGCTTCTAAGCTACTTGAACATGCTGTTCACCTCTGCTGCCTTGACTTTCTTACATCTCAAGCCATTTTTGATCCTCCTCAGTCTGCTTTTACTCTCTATATTCTAGAGAAACAGCTCTTGCCAAAGACTCTAGTGACCTATTCTTGGCCAAATCTATGAGCCTTCACTTGATTCTCATTCTTCTTGAGCCCATCTGCTGCTTTCAATGTTGATCACCACGTACTCCTTAAAAAGCTATCTGCACTTGGATTTTGGGACTCTGTCTTGATTTTCTTCTCATCTCTGCAATCACACTTTTGGTGTATGCTCTGATGAATCCTTTTCTGTCTTGTACTTCTTCTCTCTTGATACTTGATCTTTTAGAGCTTTAATTTCCTCCCATTGGTTTTAGTACCATCTTTATGCTGATGAGGTCCAAATCTACTTCTCTATACCAAAAATCTCACCAAGAATACAGTCTCAAACCTCAGCCTGCTTGTCTGACAATGCTGTCTGGATGTCCCATCACCATCTGAAATTTAACATGCCTTATGTTTCCACCTAAAATGATATCCCCTGCCTTTTGAATATTCCAGTCCCATCAGCTTGAAGCCTTTGACTCCTCTCTCTCAATATTTATTTATTTATTTATTTATTTAATTGGATTTTTATACCGCCTTATCATACAATCAAAGCGGTTTAACAAAAGAGAAAATTAGTAATAGTGAAAAAATCTGTGATAATATATACATAGTTTGTAAATATATGATTAAATGTCTTGGGAAAAGGTGCACTATATATATTGTGAGCTATACTATAAAGTGAGCTATTGTACAATGTATATATAAATAATTGCTTTCTTAAAAATTAATTAGTTGATTGCATGACCGTAGTGCTCCGTAAACAAAACTGTTTTCAGTTGTTTTCTAAAGTCTTTGATGTCCTGAGCTGCTCTCAGATCATTAGGTAGGGAGTTCCAGATGGAAGTCGCAGCAAACGAGAAAGCTCTCTCAGAGGTCTCCTTGCGTGTTTTTCTGATGTCATTTGAGGAGCTGATTCTATTTTCAGATACACTTCTCCTAGGTCTGTTGCTAATATCTGACCGGATAAGATACGTCAGACTTTTTGCAGAACATTGTTGCTTTATCTTGAAAATATAAATTACTGTTTTGTATTTAATACGAGATGATATTGGTAACCAATGAAGCTCCTTTAAGATAGGAGTTATATGCTCTTTACTTGATAGACCAAAAATTATACGAGCAGCGGTGTTTTGCGCTAACTGTAAAGGCTTCAGTGACTGCTTAGCTAGACCCAGATATATTGGATTGCAGAAGTCAAGTAATGGTGTAATTAGAGCATGACAAACATTGCGGAAGTGAACAGTTTCCAGAAGCGGCCTTAGTCTTCTGATGATTTTCATTCTATAATAAGCGCTTCTAATCGTCTTGTTTATGTGTGATCTGAGATTTAATTCCTTGTCTAGAGTAACTCCAAGATATTTCACTTCTGATTTAATAGGAATAATTGAATTATCTATCTTGATGACAGGTGGATGTGCAAAATTTTGGTTACGAGATACAAATAATGCCTCTGTCTTGCTAAAATTAATTTGCATATTGTTGGTTTTACACCAGGTGGACATTTGTGATAGACA
Organism: Ichthyophis bannanicus; assembly: GCA_033557465.1. Lineage (NCBI taxonomy): Eukaryota > Metazoa > Chordata > Amphibia > Gymnophiona > Ichthyophiidae > Ichthyophis > Ichthyophis bannanicus. The sequence continues at coordinate 72,223,012 of CM066037.1, forward strand.
ATCTGTGATGCTGGAAAAATCAGGTTTCTCGATGGAGATAGTTGTGAAAATCATAATATCGTCAGCATAAATTGTATACTTTATGCCACTTTTTAATGGAATATTGCAAATTGGCTGCAAATAAATGTTGAAGAGAAGCGAAGAAAGAGCGGAACCTTGTGGCACACCTTGTAATACTCTTATGGGCTAAAACCTAACATTTCTTTCTCTATAACATCATCAAGCACCTTTAGACAAATTGGAGAAAATATTTTTTCATTTAACACGTAATCAAACTCTGGAATTCGTTACCGGAGGATGTAGTAAAAGCTGTTAGTGTAGCTGGTTTTAAAAGAGGTTTGGACAAGTTCCTTGAGGAAAATTCCATAAACCATTATTAAAGAGGACCCGGGAAATACACTGCTTACCCCAAGATAAGCAATGTGGAATCTGTGTACCTTTCAGGGCACATGACAGGTATTGAGGACCTCAATTGGCCACTCTTGTAAACAGGATAATGGGTTTGATGGACCTTTGGTCTGACTCACTATGGCATATCTTATATTCTTATGGACCCGATATTCATTTGGGATGGCTATGTACCGCTATGGCACATAGACGTTGCTGCTGACCTCTAACACCAGATAATCAATGCTGGGGTCATATGCAGTCCTGGCATTGAACAAGGTCACCGCACAACCTCCAATGCTGCAGAAGCAAACCGGGTAGCGGCGATATTGCACCGCTACCCGTAGCTCCTGCAGGTAAAACTAGGCCAGCTTTCATTTAGCCTAGTTTTCCCCGCAGGTTGCTAACCAGGTAGCAGTGTAATATTGCTACTACCTGGTTAGAAACTGTCGCCACACACGACACACCCATGACATGTCCCAATGCTAAGCAGAAGCGTATAGCAGCGTTAGTTGGGAATATTCAGCAGCACTAAACGTGTCGGTGCCGTTGAATATCCCGTTCAGTGGCATTTACACGGTTTGCAGGCTAGTAAATTGTGTAAATGCCTTTAGAATATTGGGTCCTATGTTTTTACCAAAATTTACTTCCTTTCTGAACACATTAAGAAAACTCTTATTCATACTCACATCACCTCTTACTTAGACTATTACAACCTGCTCCTCACAGGTATCCCACTGAAACATATCTCTTTTCTTCAAGCTATTCAAAACTCAGCTATATGAGTTGTACTCGTATTACCCTCTCTTCTCAGGTCACTTCACTGGCTCCCTATCCAATTCTGCATAGAGCTCAAACACCTCTTGCTCACCTAGACCCAATAAAGTTGATTTTACCCAAAAGGGTCTTCAATAAAGTTGATTTTACCCACACCCTCTGGTAGGCCGTGGTTTTTGCCCTCTGCTGTTCTCTCCTTGTGCAACCTGTGGAAGGCCCTCTTCTTTTCCTTCTTTTGGCTTTCTGCTTGCTACACCATATGCTTGGAATAAACTTGTCCAGTCAGCATGTCATGTTCCCTCTCTGACCCTCTTCAAATGCAGCCTAAAAGCCAACCATTTTGAGCCTGATTTTGACTGTGTTTAATAGTTGTTGTAAGATTAATGGAGCAGGCATCATCTCTTATGCATATACATTAGGGATGTGCATTTCGGGCTCGTTCATGGGCCTAAAAATTAAAAGTGCATGTGAATGGCCTGTGTGCATGCATGCCTATGAATTAATGCATTTACAATGAATTTCTGCATGCAAAAAAGCTGTAGCATGCAGAGAAGACATGCAATTAAGATGAATATACACATGAAAAACACATGGAAATTGTTTGCATATGGCTTGAAATGAGAACTAACCCTAAGCTGTATACAGTGCCGTGTACGTCTAGTAATGGTAGTTTTGGAGACAATTTCTGGGGGAGCGGGATTTGGTGCCATACTTATTTCAGTAAGAGATGGTGGGGGGGAGGAGTGGGACACAGGACTCAGCGGATACTTTTCTTTGGTGAATGGGAATGAGGGTAAAACTGGTGTTTGCTAGGATTTTGTTTTTGGGGGGCATCAGTGCTGGGGTAATTTTTTACATTTTAGAAAGTCTGAGGGAGGGAGAGGAATAGGTTGTGGAGGAAGGGATTTTTTTTTTTAAATTTAAAGAGTGAGAAGGGCAGGAAGAGGCAGCTTAAAAAAGAACCTTGTTAATGCCTGATTTTTAGAACTAATCTGCTCTTTAACCAGGTAATGCTAGGCACACTAATCCTAGCTGGTGAAATTTTAACTGGCCGTATTTAAGAAAATATTTAGCCGAAAAACCTAGCTGTTTAGGTGCAGTTGAATATTGATCTGAAAATAACCAACTTGTTGTTGTTAAGTGCCGTCGAGTCGGAGTCGACTCATGGCGACCCTCTGGATAGCTATCCTAAATTGTGTTCGGTCTTCAGTCAGGCGGCTCATTGTTGACAGACTGGTACCCATAGCTGCTGTTATTGTATCGATCCATCTCATTGCTGGCCTTCCTCTTTTGCGTTGACCTTCTATCTTGCCAAGCATAATGTCTTTCTCTAATGATCTCTCTCTTCGCATGATGTGTCCAAAGTATGAAAGTCGAAGTCTTGTCATCTGAGCTTCTAAAGAAAGCTTAGGTTTGATCTCCTCTAGTACCGACTGGTTTGTTCTTTGGGCAGTCCATGGTATACACAGTATTCGCCGCCAGCACCATAATTCAAAGGCATCAATTTTCTTCCTGTCTATCTTTTTCACTGTCCAGCTTTCACATCCATATGATGTTATTGAAAATACCATGGCTTGAACAAGTCGAATCTTTGTATGGAGAGAGACATCTCTGCTCTTGAGAATCTTATCTAGGTCTTTCATAGCCATTCTGCCAAGAGCAATGCGTCGTCTGATTTCTTGACTGCTTGTTGCTTCTTTATTGATAGTTGATCCAAGTAGGTTAAAGTTGTTCACGATTTCAATTTCTTCTCCTTCAACGATGAACCTGTTGATTATGCCAGTTGTCATGATCTTTGTCTTCTTTACATTAAGGTGCAGGCCCATTTTGAGACTATGTTCTTTGATTGTGAGAAGCAAATGTTTCAGATCATCTTCACTTTCAGCCAGTAATGTGGTATCATCAGCATAGCGAAGGTTGTTGATGAGTCTTCCACCAATCTTCACACCTCTGTTGTTTTCATACAATCCTGCTTCTCTGATGATTTGTTCTGCATATAAATTAAACAGGTAGGGGGAAAGTATGCAGCCTTGTCGTACACCTTTGCTTATTTTAAACCATTCTGTTTCTCCTTGTTCCGTTCGAACTGTTGCTTCTTGATCAATGTACAGATTGCGCAAGAGAATGATCAGGTGTTCTGGTATACCCATGCTTCTTAATGTGGCCCAGAGTTTCTCATGGTTTACAAATAACCAACTAAAATTACCCAATTACCTTAACCTTCCAATATCTACCTCTTAGGCTCCTATGTTCAGTCCAAAATCTAGCAGATCAGATTCTCTTGAATATCACCCTCATTGTGGATTTCATGAAGTCCTGACTAACTGAGGGTAGTTGAGATGTTTGGGACTCACTGCCACAGGCTTTTCAAACCATGTCATGGATCTGCTATGAGCTGCCACACTGCCATTGAGGTTGACTAAAATTAGCTTCCTATTTCTTGCTTTTCTTTACAAAGTGAAAGGTTCATGCCAAAGCACTTAAGCTCAGTTCTTTCTACAGTTTAATTGAAAAGAAATTGATGATGTCTTCAGAACAACAAGGTTCATATAATCGGAACCCAATGTGTCTGTTGTACCTCATGGAGCACACCAGCAGAAAGCAGAAGAGTTGTGACACAAATTACGGAAATGGCCATACTTACTGTAAATCTTAAGATTCCGGGTATGTTTAAAATGAGCCACTTAAGCAATTATATACCGCCAAACAAAATCAGTGGTTCTCTTGTCATTTCCAAAGTAGTGCTTTCAGAGGTGTTTTCATTTTCATCTAGGAATATCAGAGATGGGAAGTACGGTCTACAGTAAAATGGACTTCATGTTGTGCAGCCATTTTAACTGTTGCATTCACAGGGCATGACCTCTGAACTCTTGTTCATTTCTTCTCATGGTGACCTTTCACTGAAGCATAAGGTTAATTTTGTGCTCCAGTGACCGTGAATGAGAATTTGTCACTTTATTAAAATGTAAGGGATACAATGTGTCTGTAAGGCGTATCTACTTAACCCTTTGTAGCAGAGTTTGGCTGTATAAACATGGTTTTATTAGCAATAACGTTTAGAAATGTATACTGGTATTTTAGTTGAATGACAATTTTTTTTCTGAAAAAATTCAATTTGTATGTAAATCAGGCTCTTTAGGATTTGCTATAAATTTGGAGGACAATTTTCAGAGGGATGTGAAGCCCAATTTTGCATGGGCTCTCTAGGTACGAAAAGGGACATCTAGGTCTGGACATTTGCAACTCCTAGAGTATTATATAAAAGGCTCATTGCATGTGAAGCCTTTTGTAAAATAACCATAAGGGCATGGGAACCATATGTATTTATGCTAGCATCTACAATGGAAGCACTTATTATATAATGCTTGCATGTGCATATATCAGCACTTACACCTGAAAGTGATGCATTTTGCAACCTAAGCATGTAAGTGCCACTACTTACATATTTAAGTGCTGGATTGTATGAAACTGGACATCTAAGGAGAGCCAATTAACACTAGAAGCCCCAAAAGGAATTTTACCTAAAAACCCCAAAGTGCATCAATTGACACATTATCACGACGACTGTGTTTAGCATGAAATGCAGATGTGAATTAATGTGAAGTTACTTATTTGTTAAATACGTGCAGTATGTGACGTCATTACATGACGTCATCATGTGTTTATTGTTTGTAATGTCGGAGTAAAACTGTAAACAGTGATTGAGATGCACCACCTAGTGGGAACATGAATGTATACCTAGAAGCTCCAAAATAAGTCAATTGATGCATCCAAGACAATTGAGTCCATCAATTGAAGTACTTTGTGGCTTCTAGGTATAAATTCATTTTCCCGCTAGGTGGTGCATCTGTCATTAATTTTCGATGCACATATTTGAACATCTTGACCTTGCTAACAAAGTCATGAAACATGACTGACATGGTTCTAACAGTGGCGCTGGTATACAACTTCGAAGATGCATTTGCGTCAATTGACGCACTTTGGGGCTTCTAGTGTTAAGCAGCTAAGTTCCAAAATCTCTTATTTTTGAAATTTTGTATTGGTTTTAAAAATTGCTCCCTCACTCTCTAAATCCTTAATCCAAATGAGCAGATAGCTGTTACTTACATGTGCCATAGAGCTGGTACACATGCTGATGGCTAGATTTTCTGAAGTATGTGTGAACTGCTGTCACGAAATCATAAATACACGCATAATGTTCAAGCCTGCCCAAACCAAGGCCACAACTCACCGTCTTTAAAACTGTGATGGTGCGGATATCCTTGTGTAAGTAGTGCCTGCTACTTGCATACACAGGACATTTGCTAACTCAGGTACCTAAATTTAAGAGCTCAGCTCTTTTGAATATAAGGCTCTATATTTTACAACAAATATACAGTAATATACTTTGCATACTTTACTAATGCTTGCACTAAAAAGATAAACCAAGCCTTTTGTAAAGTATTTTATCATTTTTCTTGGGAAACAACAAAAAAGGATATAAGCAATATCAATGGAACTGATATTCGTAAGAACATAAGATCTGCCATAATGGGTAAAACCATCAAGCTCAGTAGCCTGTTTCTAACAGTTGCCAATCTATGACACAAGTAGAACCAAAGAAACATGAAGTCAGATAAAGACCATATGGCCTATCCAATCTGCCCTTCCATACCAGCTACCACAGTCCCTTCTATTCCTTTAGAGATCTTCTGTGTTTCTCTCATGTTTTCTTGAATTCAGATACAGCTGCGTCTCTACTACCTCCATTGGGAGATTATTCCATGTATCTACCACTCTTTCCGTAAAGACATATTTCCACATATTACTTCTAAGTCTATCCCCTTTCACCTTCATCCTATGCCCCCTTGTTACAGAGCTTTCTTTCAATTGAAAGAGGCTCTCCCCATGCATTTATGCCACAGAGGTATTTAAATATCTCTATCATATCTCCTGTCTTCTACCTTTTCTCCAAAGTATACATATTGTGCTCTTTAAGTCTGTCCCCATATGCCTTATGACGAAGCCCACTGACCGTTTTGGTAGCCACCCTCTGCACTGACTCCATCCTGTTTATATCCTTTTAAAGGTGTGGTTTCCAGAACTGCACACAATATGTCAAATGAGGTCTCACCAAAGACTTACATAGAGTGTCACAGCTAGGGAGCACTGTGAACTCTTGTGGGGAATGATCTCCCTGGAGCCTTGTCTTCTTTAATAGCAGGTCCCTTTCCCTACAACACAAACTGGAATTCTAAAGAGTACACATAGATGGCATAAACATTTATTCCTCCAGTTTAACCAAAGCAAAACAAAACTAACAGCAAAATAAGGTAGGCTTCAAATACAGGTTATTATATCAGTGAGAACTTCAGAAATGGTAATAATACATATACAGTATTTCTACCATGAGTGGAGTCCAATGCCTAGTGTTTAGAACAACAGCCTAGTATCCAAAAGATCAGGGTCCAATTCCCACTAGCACTCCTTGTGGCCTTTGGCAAATCACTCAACCCTCCATTGCCTTGGAAGAAAAGCCTAAAGAATCCACAAAAATACAGGTTCCATTCCACAAAAAAACAAACCAATTTCCAAACAAAATAAATTTTTGTTGGACCAGGAACCTCAGGCAAGAAACCCTTAACTGAAGGTTTGCGTCCTTTTATTCAAAAAGCAGTAACATTTTAAGCTGCTATATAGAAATTTTGATTGAAGATATACTTAACTGAACCACTGCGCTTATGATACAGTCCATCAATAGTGGTGGAAACAACGACACAGTCCTGTGCTTCGGGTTGTCAAACCTCCACACCCTTCTTCAGGTTAAATGTCCACCAACTTGGAAGAAAAGCCAGCAATCTACTTCCAGTCATACCTTGTCAAGAAAACTCAGGGGTTGCTGAGTTGCCAGGACTCAGCATTGATTTGACAGCATTTAAAAAAAAAAAAAAAACCACCCTCTATTGTAGTCCAAATGGAAAAGCAGTCTATATGGTTCTCCATCCAACTACAAGTCTTTCTTTCAGACTTCTTAGCCTAATAGACAAAAAGGTGCAATGAATTATGCTTTAATGCACTTCTAAATGTTCCAGAGAGGGCTTACCTGCGGCTGCTCCTCCCCCACTTCCTTTCTCTCAGAGACTATGGAGTACTGTCCTCCTTCTGACTGCTTCCAGGAGGTTTCTCCCTGCTCTGCCCCAATCAGGAAGGCTGGGAGAAACACCCTCTCTCTGACCACTGCCTGGAGGTTTCTCTCCTGCTCGCCTTGTGTTATGGCTCTGCCTGTCCCTAACCTGACATAACTTTGCAACATATGGAAAGCAGTGTGTATAAATGCCCGTAGCATGGGAAATAAGATCCCTGATGTTGAAGCTTTGGTGGGAGTGGCTGACTTGGATTTAGTGGCAGTTACAGAAACATGGTTCACAGAAAACCATGACTGGGATGTAACTATACCTGGCTATACTTTATTCAGAAAGGACAGGGTAGGAAGAAGGGGAGGAGGAGTGGCACTATATGTAAAAACTACTATTAAAGCTTTGGAATTACAGAGCTTAAAAGAGAGAGGAGACATTGTGGGTTAAACTAGAAAGAGGGAAAGAGAAATCTATTTGCATTGGTGTGATATACAGACCTCCCTCACAAGAGGAAGAGGAGGACAGAGAGTTAATTGAAGACATACGCAGCATTGCTAGGAAAGGGGAAGTGCTACTGATAGGAGATTTCAATATGCCAGATGTTGATTGGCACATTCATGCTGCAGTATCATCTAGAAGTAAGGAGATCCTGGATTCTCTACAGGGAGAACTATTCAGGCAATTGGTAACAGACCCCACACGTGAAGGGACCATACTGGACTTGGTGCTTACCAATGGTGAAAGTGTTTCTGATGTTGTAGTGGAAGATCATTTTGCATCCAGTGATCACCAGATGGTGTGGTTCAGTATTATGACTAGGGCTGTTAGAATCCATTCCAAGGTGAGGATCTTAGACTTTAGGAAGACTAACTTTGCGAAGATGGGCCAATACCTCAGGGAGTCATTAGTGGGATGGGAACAGCTGGGAGATGCAGAAAAACAGTGGGCAAAACTGAAAGGGGATATTTTAAGGGCAACCAACCTTTTTGCTAAAATGGTAAATAAAGGCAAAAGGAAAAGGAGACCGCTATGGTTTTCTAAGGAAGTAGCTGAAAAAGTGAAGAAAAAAAAGGAGGCCTTCATGAAATACAAAAGATCACAGAGAGAGGAAGACAGGCATCTATATTTGGAAAAACAGAGAAGCTAGCAAAGTAGTCAAGAAGGCAAAGATTCCAAAGGAGGAGGAAATAGCCAATGCAATAAAATGGGGGGATAAGACATTTTTCAGATATATTAGTGAGAAGAGGAAGGGCAAATGTGGTATTGTCAGACTCAAGCGTGCAGGGGGGGAATATGTAGAAGCTGATAAGGATAAAGCGGAATTGCTTAACAAATATTTTTGTTCTGTGTTCACAGATGAAGAACCAGGAGCAGGACCTCAGAAAACACCCACAAATAGGAACAGAAGCGAGGGACACCTTGCACAATTTTCAGAAGACTGTGTTCGTGAGAAACTAGTTCAACTTAAAGTAGACAAAGTGATGGGAACGGATGGGATACACCCTAGAATACTGAGGGAACTTAGGGACGTTCTAGCAGCTCCATTGACTGACCTTTTCAATGCCTCGTTGGAGTCGGGAGTGGTGCCAAAGGACTGGAGAGTGGCTCATGTGGTGCCTTTACACAAAAGCGGAAGTAAGGATGTGGTTGAAAACTACAGGCTGGTTAGTTTAACTTTGGTGGTTAGTAAATTATTGGAAACGCTGCTGAAAGAGAAAATAGTGAGGTTTCTGGAGTCCAGCAGATTACAGGATCCGAGGCAGCATGGATTCACCAGAGGCAGGTCTTGTCAGACAAATATGATTGATTTCTTTGACTGGGTGACCAGGGAGTTGGACCGAGGGAGAGCTCTAGATGTGGTGTATTTAGATTTCAGTAAAGCCTTTGACACTGTTCCTCACAGGCGACTTATAAACAAACTGAGCACCCTAGGGATGGACCCTAAAGTTACTGCTTGGGTTAGAAATTGGTTGGGTGGGAGGCGACAAAGAGTACAAGTAAATGGAGCTCACTCTGAGGAGAAGGATGTTACCAGTGGTGTGCCCCAGGGACTGAATCCTTGGTCCGATTCTTTTTAACATCTTTGTTAGTGATATAGCGGAAGGGCTGTCGGGTAAGGTTTGCCTCTTTGCAGATGATACCAAAATCTGCAATAGAGTAGACACCCAGGAAGGTGTAGATAACATGAGGAGGGATCTAGCTAAGCTTGAAGAATGGTCTAGAATTTGGCAGCTGGGATTTAATGTTAAAAAATGTAAGGTCATGCATTTGGGCTGCAGCAATCCAAGGGAGCAATACAGTATAGGAGGTGAAGTACTTTTGTCCACTAAAGAAGAGCGGGACCTAGGCGTGGTTGTGTCTGATGATCTTAAAGTAGCTAAACAGGTAGAAAAGGCGACGGCAAAAGCTAGAAGGATGCTTGGGTGCATACGGAGAGGAATGGCTAGCAGAAAAAAGGATGTGATAATGCCTCTGTATAAGTCTTTGGTGCGACCTCATTTGGAGTATAGTGTGCAATTCTGGAGACCGCACCTTCAAAAGGATGTGAACAGGATGGAGTCGGTGCAGAGGGTGGCTACTAAAATGATTAGTGGGCTTCATTATAAAGCATATGAGGACAGACTTAAGGATCTTAATATGTACACCTTAGAGGAAAGACGGGATAGAGGTGATATGATTGAGATGTTTAAATACCTCCGTGGCATAAATGTTCAGGGAGAGAGCCTCTTTCAATTGAAAGCAAGTTCTGCTATGAGGGGACATGGGATGAGGGTGAAGGGAGATAGATTCAGGAGTGATATGCGGAAATATTTCTTTACGGAAAGAGTTTTGGATCCATGGAATAGTCTCCCAGTGGAGGTGGTAGAGATGAGGACAGTAACTGAATTCAAAAAAGCATGGGACCAACACAGAGGATCTCTAAAGGTAAAAAGTGGACTGTTGTAGTTGTTGATATGGAAGGACAGACTAGATAGGCCATGTGGTCTTTTTCTGTCATCATGTTTCTATGTTTCTATGTTTCTAACTTGCAACAGCTTCCTTCCAAGGGCCTCCTCCCTAACTGTCCCTGCACTGCTTCTTTAGCACCCAGTCAGGCTGCACTCTGCTACCATGTTTGCCAGAATTACTTCCTTGTTAAGGTAGCCTCTGCTTAATGGAGTTGTTAAGGAAGCCCAGTTTCCGTGAGCTCTACTTCCGTAGTTCCTCTTGGCTGAAGCCCTCAGCCAGCAGTGAATGCTCCCTCTAGTGACTGGAGCCCGGCACTGACCCAAGGCACCCTTGCAGATCACCAGAGCTCCCACTAGGGAAACGAGCAGGGAACTGCCTGGCTGTGCTCCTTTGCACATCCCAGGAGCTCCCTCTATTGACAGAAACCTGGGATTGCCGCGATGTGCCCTTTGCACAACACAAGAAGTACTATCACCTCCTACTTCCTGCTATGCACCTAAACATCCTTCTGGCCTTCACTGTCACCTTTTCTACCTGTTTAGACATCAGAAATAATCATAACCAATCCCGCTCTTCTTTCATGGACAGAAGTACTTTACTTCCTATACTCTACCGCTCCCACAGATTTTTACAGCCCAAATGCATGACCCTGCATTCTTTAACATTATACCTCAGCTGCCAATTTCTTGACTATTCTTCAAGCTTTGCTAGATCCCTCCTTGTGTTATCTACTCCTTCCTGGATTTCTACTGTATTGCAGATTTTGCTATCATCTGCAAAGACTCCAAGGAAGAGCTTTAAAGCTGAGCGCCTTGAAACACTAATTAGTGTAGCATGAACCTTGCTTTTGCTGACTTTCGGCATAATTTTGTTTTTGGAGGAGTTCCCAAATCATTTGAGGGGATTTTAATGGTTTATGCAACCATTATCAACGTGCTATTGGGCCTGTGTTGGCCAGCGTGAAAATGGAGGCTGGGCCGGGGAACGCAGGCCCATAGCGATCGGTTGGACTCCAGCGATTTGGTGGACTCCTTTGAAGCATTTTCCAGCTATATTCTCTTTTTATTTGTCAATACAAGGGGATAAACTGGATTTATAAGTGCCACATTAAAAGAACATAAGAACTTACAATTCGGGAGTTTGATGAGTAATGACAGCAATGCTGTGCTGTTTATTCTGTTATAAGACCGATATATGGGTCGGTTATAAATGATTAAAAAGGAGGGGTCACTTCGAGAGAGGGAAGGTTTCTTCTCATGGTGAGCGATCCAACAAAAACAATATTTTGACTTTAAGAATTAATTTCTTGTTTGGGGGATTTTTACATTGAGGGTAATGGTTCCTGGAGAGTAGATAGGTAGGTGAAGTCAAGAGCTATTGGGATTTATTAGGGTTGATTTCTGGGGGTGTATGGTTTGTTAATACTTATCATCTGCAAAGAGGCAAACCTTACTCGACAGCCCTTCCACGATATCACTAACAAAAGTATTAAAAAGAATCATACCTGGGGGCGGAGCCTGATGTCCAGCGGGATGGTCGCATAACGCTGAGGCTCCCGAGAGGCCTACTCAGAATCCTGAATTAACACCGTACATACTTGGAACTTCTACTCTGATCTTACTGGGGCACATTGGTGAGATGGCGGGGACCAAACCCACGCGCCTGGAATTTGGATCTCCAGCGGCTTCTCACGGCAAACGCTCCAAAACTGAACCTCCGTCCCCGCAGAAGGGGCTGGCCTTGTGCGAGGGCCCCGAAATGCAGCAGGAAATTCTCGCTGAGATTAGAGGGGTCAAAGACCTCGTGCAGTCAAACGGTGAAGCACTCCGAGCGCTGCGGGAAGATCTTGGTGTGCTGCAAAGCAAGCTAGAAGGGCTTTCTTCGCGTCAGGACAAAATGGAGAGCATATTGGACTCCCATGCGGCCCGGTTGTCCAAACTCGACAAAGTTGAACATCAGGTGCGGGCCTTGCAGAAAGAAGTGGAAGATGGCAATAATAGAGCGCGCCGCAACAACATACGACTCGTGGGCATACCGGAGGGAGCGGAATCGGGTGACATGAAAGAGTTTTTATACAAAATCCTCCCTTCCCTGCTCCAAATCACTTTTGTCAAAGATTTGGAGATCGATCGTGCTCATCGTGTACCCACAAGCATAACGCTCAACAGGAAGACCCCGCGGCCTATCATTTTTCGACTTTTGAGATATCAACACGTGGAGCAAATTCTAAGTGCCTCTCGGGCAAAGGGCCATATGGAGTTTGAGAGCCACAAGATCTCCTTCTATCCCGACTTGGCTAAACCCACGGTCGACCGCCGAAAGCGCTTTCTGGAATTCCGGCCGAGGCTTCAACAACTACAAGCCCGCTATGGCCTGATGTACCCGGCCAAGCTCCGAGTCACGCTTCACAATCAGACAAGAACATTTGAGGACCCTGATCTACTAGCGGAGTTTTTGGATTCCAAAGAAGCCGACTTGATGCGCTGACTTCTAGAATGTTCCTGCAAGTATTCTCATATCCGCTGTACCTGCCATTTTGGATCTGCCGCAGCTCAGCAAAGAGTCTGGCGAGGGTAGTTTGTTGCCTTACTTTTGATAATATCTGTGACCCGACTCCATCTACCCACAGTAGCCTCGATGAGTATCAGAGACAGTGTTAATTATGGACTCTGGTGTTTCTTTTCTTTTTTTATGTCTTTCTATTTCCTCTCTAGGGCCTCCTCCCGCAGACATATGGTCGCCATATTCTTTGGGGGTTTTGCTTCTTCTCTAAGATACTTTGGTACATACTTTTCAATATGGGGTGTATTAGCCAGAATACTCGGTGATTATGTCATTGATGCACAGATTCTGATTATGTTGTATGTTTTCAAGCGCCCTTACCTAAAATGTCTATTACCGATTGATGGCACCATGTAAGATTTTCTCATTGAACGTAAAAGGAATCAATAATCCGATAAAACGGAAGAAAATCCTGAGCTACCTAAGTCATGAAGCTGCGGATCTGATTTTTCTTCAAGAAACGCATTTAAATTCGAAAGAAACTCTTAAACTCAATATTAAACCTTACATGGTGGCCGCCTATTCTCCAGCCGTTTCTAAGAAATGTGGGGTTGCCATACTGGTTAGGAAATCTTTGCATGCTACTATTATTGCGACTAGTTCAGATACAGAAGGTAGATGGTCCAGAGTTCACCTTAAGATAGGTAGCCTTGAATTTACATGTATATGCCTTTACGCTCCTAATGTGGATGACCCTGCCTTTTTTGCTACCATTGCTCAGGTTGCACAGGCCTCTGTTAATACTTCATTGATAATTGGGGGGGATTTCAATCTAGTCCTTGATCCCTTGATTGACAAACAGCCGCCTAGGACAAGTGGTCCCCCCAAGAGTCACATCACGCTTACCTCCTTGATCAAAGATCTTGCTTTAGTTGATCTTTGGAGGTTACTACACCCCAATGAGCTTGACTTCACCTTCTTCTCTTCCCCTCATAAATCCCAGTCTCGCATAGACTTCTTTCTAATATCAAAACTGTTAGTTCCTCAGGTGGACACTGCAAAGATTCACTCCCAACATATTTCAGATCATGCTGCCATTTCCTTTCAATTACACACTACTGCACCCCAAGGGAATTCGGGGGCCTGGTTCTTTGATAGAGCCCTGTTAACTCAGCCAGAGTTCCAGTTAGAAATTCGAGCAGCCATACAGGATTACTTCCATTTTAATCTACCCCAGGATACTGCGAATTGGGCTTGGTGGGAGGGCTTCAAAGCGGCCATTCGAGCAACGATCACTAGCTATCAAATCCGCCTGCGGAAACAACGCAAACAGCAGCTACTCATACTAGACCAACAAATAAAAGCAGGCGAACGAGTTCTAACTTCACGTACTGATCCATGTGTATTAATTCGATTACAGCGTCTCCGTTTTCAATATAATTCAATCCTCTCATCTGCAGCTTCTAAGAGTATTGAGCTTCAGCGAGGGACATATTATCGTGAAAATAACCGAGCCGGTCGACTTTTAGCCAACGCCTTGTAAGGTCAAAAAGAAGCCAAACGCGTAGCGGCCCTTCGTGCTCCACAGGGAGGGGGCATAGTGACCACAGACTCCGACATAGTAGAGCTCTTTCGGGATTTTTATACCCGCCTCTATCAATCTGAATGTGAGTTCTCGCCAGAGACATTCGAGCGATTGCTCTCTGGCATTCAGCGGCCGACCCTTTCTGAAGATGATAGGGATGCGATGGATGAACCCTTCTCTACTTCAGAGATCCAATCTGCCCTAAAACGAACAGTCTCGGGCCGTGCCGCAGGGCCCGATGGTCTCCCGACCGAATTCTACAGAACGTTCAGTGCAGACTTAGTTCCCTATTTAAAACTCTATTTTACTGCCCTTGCGGTAGATACATCCTCTTTGGGATCCTTTGCTGCAGCTAATGTGGTAGTATTTGAGAAAGAAGGCAGAGACCCACTACTAACCGCCAACTATCGCCCAATCTCCCTACTCAATGCCGATTATAAGATCTTCGCTACGATTTTGGCCACCCGGTTATCTGACAGGATGGCCACCCTAATTCACCCCGACCAATGCGGCTTTATACCCGGCAGATCAACTGCTGACAATGCTCGGACCTTGTGTCATGTGCTATCCAGTGCTGCCAATCTAGATCAGCCATGGGTGGGTCTTTCCCTGGATGCCGAAAAAGCCTTTGATCGTCTAGAATGGCCCTTCTTATTTGCAGTTCTCCGATGGTATGGCTTTGGGGAGGGTTTCCTCCGATATCTCCAAGTTATGTATACTCAACCCGTCGCCAGTATTTGTGTAAATGCCATCAAGTCTCAGCCATTTAATCTCCAAAGAGGTACGCGTCAAGGTTGCCCCCTATCACCAATGCTCTTTGATCTAGCTCTTGAACCCCTAGCCCTCCTTATTAGACAGTCCGCACGTATTCGAGGTGTCCCCTTCAGTCATAGGGAGATTAAACTCTCTGCATATGCAGACGACCTTATGCTTTTCGTATCCCTTGAATCGGTTCCAGCTGTCTTGGATCTGATTGACGGATACTCACAATTATCGGGCTATAAAATCAACTGGACTAAATCTGTCGCATTCCCACTGAACCGCTGGGTACATGAGGCTGACATGCAGGCCTCTCCCTTCCTTTGGCAATCCCGCATGGTGAAGTATCTCGGGGTCCATTACTGTTCTCCTTTAGAAGATACTATCAGTTTTAATGCCAAAGAGGTAGTCTCCAAAGTCCGCGAGCTCACAAATCGTTGGTCTCCCTTATCTCTTACATGGTGGGGCCGCTTAGAAACTGTGAAAATGATGATAGTCCCCAAAGTGAACTACATTTTAGAAATGCTGCCATGCTTACTCCCGCTACATACTTATAAAGATATTGAGGGCCTTCTCGTCCATTATCTCTGGCAGGGCAAGCCACCAAGGATAGCTAAACAAAAACTACAGTCTGCAAAGGAAAGAGGGGGTACCAGATTTCCTGATTTTCTTAGATATCATCAAGCCTTCCTACTTAAGCAAGGTGCCCGATGGCTAGATGCCTCAATAGACAGCAGACCAGTTTGGCTTGACATAGAAGAGGAGTTTAGTAGCCCAATTCCGTTGACCCATCTCCCCGGTATGTCCTATCAAGTAGACACTCGCCATCCACCAATGATTGTCGATACTCTTGCGGCCTTTAATACTCTCATTCTATCACTGGGCCCGAACGTATGTCCTCGGGACGGACTCCCGCTATGGAATAACCCCAGAATTCAAGTCCTAAATAGAACGATAGCATGGAAACCCTGGTACTCAAGGGGGATCTGGACACCCCAACAGCTTTTTTCTGCAGCTCGTTGGAAAACCTTTTCTGATTTACAAAAGGAATTTGCGCTACCAGCGAAACACTACTTTCAATTGATGCAGCTTCAACACTGCCTCAAAAGTGCTCGAATCATGCCGCCCTCTGCCCCTACTGAGGATGGGCTATTAGAGATAGTTCACTCTATAAGTAGTACACATGGGGTAGCCTCTAACTTTTATAAAATATTATGTCAGGGTGCAGACACGGCCACTTTTAGAGCCCAACAAGCCTGGGAGCGCGAACTGCAAACCACTTTAACCCCTGTGCAATGGAGCGTATTCTGGAGCAAAGTAGTGCGGGTTTCCCGGTCTGCCTCTGTTACCCAAACTCTCTTCTTTTTTGCACACAGATGCTTTTATACCCCAGAAAAAATAGCCAAATGGAACATAAATGCTAGGGACCAGTGTTGGTCTTGCCATACTGCTGTGGGAACCTTCGCTCATGTTATTTATGAGTGTCCTCAACTACAGGTTTATTGGGGGCGGGTCTGGGGTCGTATTCAATTTATCTTGCACCTTCACGAACCTCTCTCTTGGAAGATCGTGGGACTCCGCTCTGCGGCGGAGGTCCCCTCTCTTCCTAAGAAGGGTCGCTTTCTCCTTGATTTCATGCTGGGTATTGCCATATGCTTAATCACGAGGAATTGGAAGGATAGCTCTCGACTTACTGTCAATGAATGGTGGAACCTCGTCTGCTTATATAGCAAATATGAGCAGATACCTCGGAGAGCTATTCCCCATGCCCAAATTCACTCTCGCTTGTCTAAATGGCAGATGCTTAATGATTATGTACAATCTGCTCATTGTTCCAACATGCCTGTATAATGTGCACTCATCATGTTTCAGATCACCGTTAGGTTTTGTAACACAATAATGTAAGTACACGCCCGTTTCGGGAATGATTAGTTTTCTAGAGAAGAAGCAGGGGGGAGGGGGGTGGTAGGGGTTTACTTTGTGTATGTATTACACTTTATGTATCTGTCTTTTAGCTGTATGTCTTCCTTTCCTTTGTTGTTATAAAACGAAAATAAAGAATTTAAAAAAAAAAAAAAAAGAATCATACCTAGGACAGATCCCTGGAGAACACCACTAGTAACATCCATCTCCTTAGAGTAAGCTTCATTTACTTGTATCCTTTGTCACCTCCCACTCAACTAATTTCTAACTCAGTCATTCACTTTAGGGTCCATCTCTAGGGTGTTCAATTTATTTATAAGTAGTCTGTGCAAAACGGTGTCAAAGACTTTACTGAAGTCTAAGTACACCACATCTAAGGATCTCCCTCGGTCCAACTCTCTAGTTGCCTAGTCAGAATATTAATTAGATTTGTCTGACAAGACCTGCCTCTAGTAAAACCATGCTGTCTTGGATCCCGCAATCCACTGGACTCCAGCTACCTCACTATCCTCTGTTTTAGCAGCGTTTCCATTCATTTACTTACCGCAGAGGTCAGACTAACAAGCCTATAGTTTCCAAATTCATCCTTACTTCCGCTTTTTTGTAAAGGGACTATATGCACCCTTCTCCAGCCCTCTGGGACGTCTCCTGACTCTAAAGAAGCATTGAAAAGGTCAGATAGTGGAGCTGCTAGGACTTCCCTAAGTTCCTTCAATACTCTCGGATGTATCTCATCCAGCTCCATCGCTTTGTCTACTTTTAGTTTAGGCAGTTCCTCACAAACACACTCTTCTGAAAATTGTTCAAGATCTCCCTCACTTCTGTTCCTATTTGTGGTTGTTTTCTGAGGTTCTGCTCTTGGCCCTTCATATGTGAAGATAGAATCAAAATATTTGTTAAGCAATTCTGCTTTATCTTTATCAGCTTCTACATATTCCCCCTCCCCCTCTTAAACCTTGAGTTGGTCAGATTCTCAAAAGGCAGACAGATTCCATGCTGCTTATCCCAGGGCAAACAGTGGATTTCCCAATCTACTTTAATAATGGTTTACAGACTTTTCCTCCAGGAACTTGTCCAAACCTCTTTTAAATCCAACTGCACGAATAGCTTTTGCTACAACCACCGTCAATGAATTCCAGAGTTTGATTACGTGTTGAGAGAAAATATATTTTCTCTGATTACTCTTATATCTGCTATATTGTAGTTTCACTGCAAGTCCCCTAATCTTTCTACTTTTTGAAGGAGTAAACAACTGATTTACATTTATCCATTCCACTGCACTCATTATTTTATACATCCTTATCGTATTTCCCTTCATCTGTCTCTTTTCCAAGCTGAAGAGCCCTAACCTTTTAAGCCTATCCTCGTAAGGGTATCCTTCCATCCCTTTTATCATTTTTGTTGTTCTTCTCTGTAAGTTTTCCAATTTCTGCTATATTCTTTTTAAGATATGGCAACAGAACTGCACACAATATTCAAGGTGCCATGGAGCGATACAGAAGTAAGGAATGGAGAAGAAAATTAAGGATATTATAATGCCTACATCTTCCGACAATGAATTCCAGAGTTTGATTATGCATTGAGAGAAAATATATCTTTTCCGATTAGTCTTAAATCCTCTGCATTGTAGTTTCATTGCATGTTTGCTAGTCTTTCTACTCTTCTGCATGTAAAATAGACTCTCCATACAGAAATATCTTGATGCAAGTACTGTAGCGAGCATTAGCAGTAAATTAGAGAAACTAAGACTATATTCCATGTACCCTGTCTTAGGAGCGAAGTTCATAGCAGTCAGAGTATGCACAAAATGAATCCATTTGGCGACACTGCCCTGAGAAAGTCCATTATCAAATTACTCCCAATAAGTTGGACTGAGTATCCTTGACACTTAGTCGGACTCACTGACTCAGAATAGCCGAATGGCAACATCTGACCAAGATATAAAATCACAATCGGCATACATCAATTCCTCTTGTCAAGCTAATCCAGCAGACAGGATTTACTAAAGCTTTTCTCCCTTTCTGTGTTCATGGGGGAAAAAAGCTTAGTAAAGCAGGCCCTTGATGATCCTAAATCTGACCTACAGCAGGTCTGGTCCCTAGACACTTACATGGATACCTATAGGTATTCTGGGTATAGTCTTGCCATTAAGTGGATTTGCATTAAATCAATCAAGCCACCATCGAAATAGGATTACTGCTAGAATTAATTAATGAAATTGAACCGTTTCCAAAAGGCTGACATGTGTCATTTCCTATTCACACTGAACACAAGGGTCACAGGACTTGCAAATTAATTTTTAATTGTTGATGGCCATGGTAAGTCAGAAGCTTAGCACCAGATTGAGTTGTGTTCACGTAGTACTCACTTCAGTCTTACAGGGTTCATTCTTCAAATACTGGTCAGAAAACTGTTCACATATGCTAGAAAACCAGCTATTGCTTTTATCTTACTATACAAATTATGTCTTTTCTTTGGTGAAAGGTGTTAAGGAATGTGAAAGCTATATGCTCTCAAGTCTGTAATCCAGTGATGCTAATGACAGCAGTCGCGGCTATTTTTTTGTGGGTTTCTTGCTGCAGTAAAACCACATTTGACCTTAAGATGAAGAAAAGGGCAGAAACCACTAATAGACCCTTTTTTTGATCACTAGAAGCATTACAAATTTGCATTCTACAACTGCCAATTTTAGTGTAGCTAGTTTTTCATCTTATAACGGTGATGGCCAGCAGTTTATTTCAATGAATGCTGACCTTGCGATGAACCCTCATGGCTATAGGAAGACTTGAGCATAGTTTATGAGAAAACACATTTCCTTTTCCAAGGAGACTACAGCAACATTTGTCAGCTTCTACCAACAGTGTTGCAGAGTCAAACAGAAGCCTAAAGGAGCATTGCCTTGGCTGAAAAGCACATCTGAGTTTTATTGTATGTCCTGTTTGTCAAAGAACACAATAGTCTTTCTTGAAATGATTTATATAAATATCTATAAATATAAAATTTAAAAAGCACAATAGCATGGGTCAGTGCTGTATTTCAATGATCTACAGTACGGTTCAAAGTTACTCAGACTTAGAAAAGAAAGGAAATCAGATTTAGCTCACTCAGAAATTCAAGGCAAGTTACATTCAGGTACTGCAGGTATTTCCCTAGCCCGAAGGGGGGCCATACAATCTAAGTTTGTACCTGAGAGTTAACTGACTTCCCCAAGATCAAAGGAATGGCACAGGGATTTGAACCTGATGCCCCTGGGTTTCAGTCCATTTCTGGATCACCAGGAGTCAGCATTGACTTGATGACACACACTTCTTCTCCAGTCTGCTTCAATAACCATTAGGGCAGTGCATTTTGGACTTGTTTGGCTATTTGTTGTGCTCTTACAATTGAAAAGTGCATGCAAATTGCTTGGGTGCAGGTAAATTTGGTGGTAAATGCACACACATGCAATTTGCATACACAGCAGGCACACAAAATGAAAACCATAAAATTGTAATTTGTATATGACGAATGCAACAATCGCCTTGGTCATGAACTACTACTACTACTATTATTAAACATTTATAAAGTGCTACAAGGCATACGCAGCGCTGTACAAACACAGATAGAGACAATCCCTACTCGTCAGCACTTACAATCTAAACCAAGACAGACAAGACAAAAGAAAGGAATAAGGATAGCATAGGGAAGGATAAGGAGACACAAGGGACTAAGGAATCAGGAGCCAAAAACAGCCTCAAAGAGGTGAATCTTTAGCACAGAATTGAAAAGAGGCAGAGCCTGCCTTATCAATGCCTTGCATCTAACTTACCAATGCTTATGTTGTTTCTGTTGTTCATCATTAGACTCCTTTTTCCATTTCCTGAAGGATGCTTTTTTGGAAAAAACAGCATCTCTGACCACGCCTTTAAACCATGCTGGCAGTTTTTGGACTTACTTCCTCTTTTCTTAAAGCATGGCATACATCTGGTTTGGACTTCAAGATGACTTGAATCAACCAATGAATGAAGGCTCTAACGTTTAAAATGGCCACATTCACTCCCCTTTCCACCTTCACAATGGTGAAGACAAGAGAGCTGCCAGAGACCATCCAAAATGCAACCATCACCAAACATCAAACCCCAAAGGGGTACAAGGCCATCTCCAAAGACCCTGGGACTCCCATGTCCACACTCCGCAATGTCAAGAAGTTCTCTGCCCATGGAACTGTCAAAAACCTCCCAGGACGTGGTGGGAAGAAGAAAGCCAACCCAAGAAATCTCCAAAGGTTAGTGGGAACTGTTGGAAAACACTATACATACTATCCAAAGAGATCAAGGCTGACCCAGAGCAATCTGGAGTGATGGTCTCAACCCACACCATAAACTGTGCACCAAACAAAGAAGGACCTCATGGGTGAAGGCCAAGGAGGACCACACTGCAAAAAGGCAGACAAAAAAAGGCACATCTGATCCCTGCCCAAAACCACCTCGAGAAACCACAATCCTTGTGGAAAAACGCTCAGCGGAAAAATGAAGCTAAACCTTAGCTCTCCAGCAATGCAGACCAGCAATACATCCACAGGCGAAGAAATAAAACCCAAAAGGAAAAAAACCCACATCCCTCCCACAGTCAACATGGTGGAGGTTCCACTATGCTGTTGGGCTGCTCTGATTCCTCAGGAACTGGAGGCCTGGAATGTATTAAAGAAATCATGAAGTTGGAGGACTACAAGGTATTTTGGAGTGAAATATGCTATCTAGTGTCAGGAAGCTAGGTCTGGGTTGAAGGTCATTGGTCCTCCAGCAGACAATGACCAAAAACATACATCCAAAAATACAAAAAAATGGTTATAAAGGAAGAAATGGACCGTTTCAGACTGGCCAGTAAAGAGCCCTGATCTCAATCCAATCGAGAACCTTTGGAAAGAGCTGAAATCTGCCATTGGTAAAAGGAATCCCGGAAACATTCATGAGCTGGAACAAATCACAGCTGAAGAGTGGAAGAAACCACCAGCAGACAGATACATGAAACACACAGATGGCTGCAAGAAATGTCAGGAGGCCGTCATCATTGCAAAGGGTTGTGTAGCCAAACACTAGTGAAGGGTGCCATTAAGCCTGTCCAGTTCAAACTTTTTTTTTTTTATGAAAAATTACTAGGTCTAAGTTGAACAGACATCTTTTTTTTTCTTATATACCTTTGAAGATACTATTAAAATATCATGATGACATACAGTTGGAATATTTCCAGTGATTTCTCAAGATATTGTACACAACATACCCAAAATACAAAGGTGTCAATAATGTTGATGACAAGTATACCTAGAATTGATTTTCACAGCCCTCTCCCCGCTGGTTGCATTTTTGGTTCGATGGTGCTGCCAGAAGAAGGAAGCCCCCCCTCCCCAAGACACCCTTACCCTACTTGTCCTCCCAAAGTGCTCCTTGGAAGTTGATCGTCGGCACAATACTTTGATAGCAAGAGAACCGGATCCCAACTGAACCCCCCTTAAAGAAAGCAGAAAGTTTGGACGAAGGGGCAACTACTCCTCTACTCGAGTTAAGAATATTCAAACCACTAACATTTCATTGTTGTTAGATCAGAATGTTTTCTTTCTGATTGGTTACACAGAATGAAGTGTCTGCTACTTTGTTACCTACAACTAGCTGACACCTGGTAAATCCACCAGGTGTCACATCTCCCCTGTCTGACCCCATCACTTTTTAATATCAACCTGTTATTTTCCAAAATCTGGCTTGTAGATTATAGAAATCCAAGAAATATTAATTGCAAAAAATCTTGAAAGTTATAAAGCTGTTGATGTGTCAAAGAAAGAGAAAAAAGGTCAACAGGGAACCCCTATTGCTTCTGCTCCACTCATGGGTGTAAATTCCACCCAAGCAGCCCCCATAGCTTTGGAAGCTCTGGGACCCACACTGCAGCAGCTAAACAGTGCAGCAAACACCTTATTTTAAAGGAAGTTTGCCCGCTGCCTCCCATATCTTTTGTAAGTTAGTCTTGTCTTGCCTGGCAACTACTACAGTATTTCCCACTGCCGAGCTGAAGTGTTGTGATAACAGCTATGAAATCACGGAGCTGTTATTGCGAGACTGCGGCCCAGCAGCTTGAAGTAATAGTTGCAAGGCAAGAAAAGACTTACTTACGAACAGGGACGGGAGGCAGTGACGCAATCTTCCTTTAACCCTGGGAGTGCCGATGGGGTCAAAAGTGACCCCACTGCGAGTTTCACAACGCGTATCTCGGAAACTAGTTGTTCAAGAATGCAATCTTTTTATGACTTTTCACATGTCATTATTCTCTTTATATTGAGCCATGAGAGGAATAATTTTCATCCGCTAGGTGACGCTAGTGATGAATTGCAGCACAGAGTACCAGTGGGGTCATTTTTGACCCCAGTTGCTTACATCCGGTTTGGATCGTGATACAATTTGCAGTTTTGTGAATTTTTTGATCTGACAAAGGTATTTATCATTAATTATGTATCATTTATTTTTTGTACTCTTATTTTATGAAAATTACACATTTTCTGTAATTGATATCATACGTTCTCTCATTATTTCCGATGAAATCTAAAGGCTTTCAGCTCGTTCATCACGATTATTGTACACCTATAGTAAAACTGCTTTGGGTTTTATTCAACTTTATCTTTGTTTATTTACTTTAGGTTATTGTTTATGATGTCAAAACCAAAGCATTCAGCTGCCCAAGTAAGAGAAATATTGCAATGAGATGCTGACAGTGACGGCTCTGAATCGTCTGATGATGCAGCATATTCAGCAAGCGAAGAAGCATATCAGCCAAGTTCAGGCGATAAATCTGATGATGACAGTCATGATTCAGATGGCGACAGCAGTTGGTCGCCAAGTGAATGTGAGACTGATGTTGAGCCGGTAACATCACCTGCAGCAAAGAGTCAAGTTACAGGTCGAGGCAAAGGTTGAGGCTGTGCTGGACGGGGAAGAAGGCAGGAGTCCTCGGTGTCAGTATCATCTGTGAGGAATCTTAGTTGTGGTCGTAGAGGAGCTAAGAAGTCGTCAACTATAAGCACAAATGTTGCCATTGAAGCCTATGAATCTAAGGATGCCACATCATGGAACAGGAAACCTATAAAGCAAGCTGCCAGAGCTAATGTCATGCCCATACAACAAGGTCCTACAAGGTATGCTGTACAAAATGTTGATGGCCCTCTCGCAGCATTCCACTTGTTCATGAGGAAGAACTTATTGAATGAAATCATGATGTGGACGAGCAAACAAGGAAGACACATTTATGATGACACCTGGAAAGATTTGACAGATGGAGAATTTCAACGTTTACTTGGACTTCTGATCCTCTCAGGTGTGTACAAGTCACGAAATGAATCCATAGTTCAGTTGTGGAACCTTGAAGATGGTTGTTCTGTTTTCGGAAAAATATGGCCCGTAACCGTTTTCAGCAAATTTCTTGTGCTCTCAGATTTGATGATGCAACCGACAGACGTGAACAATGAGGCTCAGTTGTTTGGATGTCACTAAATCCAGAATGGCAGTCCAAGTCAAAGCACAGATGTCGTCTATTCCTCTTGGAATTAGGAAAGCAGCTGCTTCAGAGTAATTGCAGCGAGACTTCTTCCAGCATTGAAGAAGCCACTGATGCTGTTTGCAATGTCGGGATCCCAAAGAAAAGGGCAAGGTGTCACTGCTGTTCCAGAGAAAAAGACAAGAAAAGCAACATAGTTTGCACCTCTTGCAAGCGCAGTGTTTGCAAAGAACATTCAGAAATTGTCTGTGTCTCATGCAAATGACTGTAGTACTTTACTGTGTTCATCAAGTGCATGCAAAAACTGCTTTCATGGCAATTCTTCTTCATGTAATTTTATGATAAAGCATTAAATTTCAAAACATTTAACCTTCATATAATAAATAATTAATTCGGAATAATATTTTGTCTGTTTAGTTTAAATTTTTCATGGTTAACAATTAAAATTAGTCGTGGGGTCATTTATGACCCCAACGGTATTCAGTGTGTGCAAAAAATCTCGGTAATTCCAGGGTTAAAGTAAGTTGCTTGCTGTGGGGGAGTCACAGGGAAGGACATTGGGGGCCCCAGTTTCAAAGTTGTGCAACTGGCTCCACCGGTCCTTATACCAGTATGATACTATTTATTTAGCTGGTTTTATATACCGCCTTTCAGAGGATCAAAATGGTTTACATTGAACAGTTGAACACATGGAACATTGTTCATGGAACATGCTGCAGAAAGTCAAACAGTAAGTGGAAACATTAACAACTAGGAGAATCTATATACATCGTTCATAAAGAGTATATACATGAGTAGTTGACCAGAGACTGGCACCATTATCAAGCAGGTTGCTAACTGGTTCCAGATTCGCCTGACAGATTTGATCCAGTCCTGGGTTTACCTCACTGCATACAGGGACTTGGGGATATGTTTACTAAACCATCTTAACGTCTCAGTGGTGGTATTATCACACGATAAGTGATGTTATCGTGCAATAATGTAACATTATTGCGCGATAACGTCACTTATCACACGATAACGCGGCAGTGGCGTTAAGGCACACTAATGCTGTGAAATCCGGGTCTGAAGGGTGGAGTAAGGCTTCCCAGAGGGCGGAGAGAAGGGGTCAATGGGCGGAGAGTGGGTGGGGAGAGGCTCCAGGCACACTAACGCTGTGAAATCCAGGTCTGAACACTAACGCCAGTGAAACCCTCGCGTTAGGCACATTTGCAGGAAAGAGAAACAATTTAAGTCAGCAATGTGCAGCAAAGGCAGGGGAACCCAGAAAGTGATAGTTGTGACACATGTGCAGGAACCAAAAAGGCAAATAAACATATAAAATGACCAGTTGTTGTTGTTGTTAAGTGCCATCGAGTCGGAGTCGACTCATGGCGACCCTCTGGATAGTTATCCTAAATTGTGTTCGGTCTTCAGTCAGGTGGCTCATTGTTGACAGACTGGTACCCGTAGCTGCTGTTATTGTATCGATCCATCTCATTGCTGGCCTTCCTTTTTTGCATTGACCTTCTATCTTGCCAAGCATAATGTCTTTCTCTAATGATCTCTCTCTTCGCATGATGTGTCCAAAGTATGAAAGACGAAGTCTTGTCATCTGAGCTTCTAAAGAAAGCTTAGGTTTGATCTCCTCTAGTACCGACTGGTAATGACCAGAACCACATTTAAAATCCCAATAACCTAGCTGGCCAATAGTGATATTAATGATAAACATAAAGCAACACTACTGACAAAACATAAAAATTAAGATATCATGTTTGGAAGGGTCTATGCTCCGTCCCCCTACAAAGTGAATGATCCCACATTGAAATAGCGCCGATCAGGGTTTCTGTCATTTAGATTGGGCAGGTTTGTTATGGTGTGCACATGTGCATCAACAGCAGAGTGGGCACATAGGAAAGGGCAACTGTATTGATGCTGTAAATGGGATACAGGGGGCTGCAGGCGGCACATTCTGTGGTCCAGCTGGGGCACCGTGCGGACTAGGCAGATGCCTAGGTGGCACATAGGAATGCCAAAACTGTAAAGCAGCAAGACAGCAACTGACGAGGGTCCAACATGGGCATGAGTGTGTGTCCCACAGTGTCATAGGGGATATTACCCAGCAGGTACCCCCAAAGGCACATAACATTGGCAGGCAGTGCCGGGGGAAAGCACACATGTCCATGTAGGCACCCCTACCCGAGAACCCACACCATAGGAAGCTGCATACTAGCACACTAGATGGCCTGGGACTGCGCACCACCAGCACCACCGGCATAATGGCATGGCAGCATGGTGGCGGAGGGGTGCTGGTGGTGGAGGAGGCAGTGGCATCTCCCCACAGAAGCCCCATTTAGGTGGGTGCCGTGCACTGCAACAGACAGGGTCTGTCTGACAAACAGTCATGGTATCCCCAGGGAATGATCTGTCCCTGTGACAACAGTGTGGTGCAGTACACACAGCCAGTGTGTTCAGGAGCAAGAAGGTCACAAGCTCAAGCCCCAGCTGTGGCTCCTGCCAACCCTGTCCCCATATTTTACCCAGTACTAAACCATGGTAATAAAGAAGGAACCTTTATTACCACGGTTTAGTACTGGGTAAAATATGGGGACAGGGTTGGCAGGAGCCACAGCTGGGGCTTGAGCTTGTGACCTTCTTGCTAATAAAGAAGGAACCTTTATTACAGATAAAATAAACATGCCTGAAATGCCTATATTTTACCCTACAGAGCACAGACACCATAAACATGTGCAATCCCTAGAGCAGAGTTTCCCAACTGCAGTCCTGGAGGGCCAAACACCATTCAGGTTTCATGCTGTCCCTAATAAATATGCCTGTGCTGCATTTGTATGTGCCACCCCCATTGTATGCAAATGTATCTCATGCACATTCATTAGGGACAGCATGAAAACCTGAAGAGTGTTTGGCCCACCAGGACTGGAGGGAACCTCTGCCCTAGAGCAGTGGCCAACAGGAGCATAAACACCCACACTCACAGGCTCCACTATCCAAAGCCTCATGGAGAGTCAGGCTGTTGGGGGGAACAAACGAAGCAAGAGGATAGAGCAGGTTTGGAACAGACTGCTTTATTGAAGATGGGACCATGGGACCATCTTCAATAAAGCAGTCTGTTCCAAACCTGCTCTATCCTCTTGCTTCGTTTGTTCCCCTCTACACCTGCAAGAGTCACGCTCCTCCTTTGCACTCGAGTCAGGCTGTTGGGCCCTGCGCAGAGCAGCATCTCCCAATACTGGCACCTGCATACCTTAGCAATGCCGTCCTAAACTTGGGAACACGTTCCACAAATATCAAAAGGTTGCTATGATTAATGTCAGCTAACACATCCTAAGTTAAACACAATTTGTTGATAGAGATTCATCATAGCAACCTTTCTGATATCTGTGGAGTGTGTGACAGCTATTGATCCTGAGAGTGTTTACCACCCTGGGGAGTGACCCTAACAGTATTGAGTACCATAGCAATGCCCGCACTGTGCCCAGGACTGGTGTGGCGGCCAGGGCTGCCACAAACCTCTATATTTGCACAATGCTGGCATAGGTGTGGGAGTGTGTGTCTGTCTATCCAGTGTGTTGTGACTGCATACACCTTACTGAGCCCACATTGCTTGCACTGTTTACAGTGTTAGCCTGCCAATGTGCATAATGAGGAGCAAGGTACTGTGGGTATGGCCCGGACAGGGTGGCATGGGCAGGATGCATCTGCACAGGTTATAGGGCAATGGCTGGGACATTGTAATGCCCGACCACCACCTGCATGGACAGGGTGGCCACAGCATGTCATGCTAGGAGGTCGCTCTCACCCTGACTGAGCAGTGACCACGGCATGGCTAGGTTCCCCCATAGTGCTATACAGTATTTTTCTCAAGTGATATTTATGGGTTCTTTTTTCTGGGGCCCAATCACTGACATATCTGTGTAGCGTGTGTGCTGACATCCCAGTATTGCACTATGTACTAGCTAGCAGACTGTCTGCAGTTAGCATCTGTATGGCTGTACCACTTTGCAGGGTGCAACAGGTGCACACTGACTGCCCTCTTCTGGTGAATGTCAGATTGTAGTGGGGTGGGGGCAGCTGAGCTGACTGGGCCCACTACCTATTTGCCAGTGGCCCTGTCCCAAGTACAGATCTTCAGCAGCTGTCCATTTGCCACCAGGACTGGGGTTGCTGGTCCCACAGCTTGTCCTCATAGAAATATGATGACACAAAAAGACTGCATGGCCTATCTAGTCTGTCCTTCCATATCAACAACTACAACAGTCCCCTTTTTACCTTTAGAGATCCTCTGTGTTTGTCCCATGCTTTTTTAAATTCAGTTACTGTCCTCATCTCTACCACCTCCACTGGGAGACTATTCCATGGATCCACTATTCTTTCCGTAAAGAAATATTTCCACATAGCACTCCTGAATCTATCTCCCTTCACCCTCATCCCATGTCCCCTCATAGCAGAACTTGCTTTCAATTGAAAGAGGCTCTCTCCCTGAACATTTATGCCACGGAGGTATTTAAACATCTCAATCATATCACCTCTATCCCGCCTTTCCTCTAAGGTGTACATATTAAGATGCTTCAGTCTGTCCTCATATGCTTTATAATGAAGAGCACTAATCATTTTAGTAGCCACCCTCTGCACCGACTCCATCCTGTTCACATCCTTTTGAAGGTGCGGTCTCCAGAATTGCACACTATACTCCAAATGAGGACGCACCAAAGACATACAGAGGCATTATCACCTCCTTTTTTCTGCTAGCCATTCCTCTCCATATGCACCCAAGCATCCTTTTAGCTTTTGCCGTTGCCTTTTCTACCTGTTTAGCTACTTTAGGATCATCAGACACAACCACGCCTAGATCCAGCTCTTCTTTAGTGGACAAAAGTACTTCACCCCCTATACTATATTGCTCCCTTGGATTGCTGCAGCCCAAATGCATGACCTTACATTTTTAACATTAAATCCCAGCTGCCAAATTCTAGACCATTCTTCAAGCTTAGCTAGATCCCTCCTCATGTTATCTACACCTTCCTGGGTGTCTACTCTATTGCAGATTTTGGTATCATCCGCAACGAGGCAAACTTTACCCGACAGCCCTTCTGCTATATCACTAACAAAGATGTTAAAAAGAATCGGACCAAGGACAGATCCCTGGGGCACACCACTGGTAACATCCTTCTCCTCAGAGTGAGCTCCATTTACCTGTACTCTTTGTCGTCTCCCACCCAACCAATTTCTAACCCAAGCAGTAACTTTAGGGTCCATCCCTAGGGTGCTCAGTTTGTTTATAATTTGCCTGTGAGGAACAGTGTCAAAGGCTTTACTGAAATCTAAATACACCACATCTAGGGCTCTCCCTCAGTACAACTCCATGGTCACCCAGCCAAAGAAATCAATCAATTAGTACCATATTCTCCTCAGAACTCATTAAGCTTCTGTCCACTTCTCATAAAACCACTAGTTTATCAGATCCTATACCTTCCAGTTGGTTTTCTGATTCTTCTCCTGATCTATTGCATCCACTTCTTACTATTATCAATTCCAGTATATCCTCTGGTTTATTTCCTCACACATGGAAACATGCTGTGGTCCGGCCCTTGCTTAAAAATCCATCTTTGGACCCCTCTGTGCCAGCAAACTATCGACCTGTTTCTAATCTTCCTTATGCATCTAAGCTCTTGGAAAAGGCAGTTTTCTCCCAGCTCTCACACCATCTAGATTCCACGCATTTTCTTCACCCTCGGCAGTCTGGCTTTAGGACTGGACACAGTGTCGAAGCCATTATTACAGCAGTTCTGAACGAAATTCACTCATCTCACGATCGCGGTGACATCACGGTGGCGGTCTCTTTAGATCTTTCTGCTGCCTTTGATCTGGTGGATCACTCTCTTCTTCTTGCTCGATTACGGGATGCAGGTCTCCGGGGTACTGTTTACCACTGGTTCTATTCTTATTTACACTCTCGGTCATTTGCAGTCACTTCCTCCTCCGTCACTACTGATGCCTTTCCTCTTTCTTGCGGTGTCCCCCAGGGCTCTATATTGGCTCCTCTTTCAGTTAATCTTTTTCTGACCCCCCTTGCCCTTTTGATACAGCAATCGGGTATTTTGGGTTACTACTATGCAGATGATATTTTTCTTTTACACCACACATCCTCTTCCCAACCTGATATTGCTCCTCTTAATGCCTGTCTATCTATGGTCTCTTCCTGGCTTTCTACAAATTGTCTTGTGTTGAATATCTCTAAAACCGCGGCTATATGGTTTCCTCACAGCTCTACTGCTCCATCACTTGCTCCATCTTTTTCGGGTACCTCAATATCTCTAGTCACTAAGCTTCGGTATTTAGGTGTCTTTTTTGATAGTAATCTCTCCCTTCATGATCACATTTCCCAGGTGTCCCGTCGCTCTTTCCATTGTCTTAGACGAATCCGTGCCATCAGACCATTTCTCTCCCCTCAGGCTCTTTCCACCCTCTTGCTTTCTTTAGTTATCACTAGGTTAGATTTCTGCAATCCTGTTTATGCTGGCATTCCCCAATACCAGCGCCACCGATTACAACTTATACAGAATACTGCAGCTCGGATGATCCTCCATGCCTCTCCCCGTGACCATATCACTCCCATTCTTCAGCATCTTCACTGGTTGCCAATAAACTTTCGAATTCAGTTCAAGATCCTCACTCTTGTCCATCGGGCTATTTATCTGCACACACCTCAGTATTTATCCGATCTATTAACCTTTCACACTCCCACCCGCAGTCTCCGTTCAGTTCATATTAATTGCTTGCACCTCCCTTCTCCCTCTCAAGCTCACCTTCACTCTACCCGGCAATCAGCCTTTTTTTACATTGGTCCTGCTCTCTGGAACTCCCTCCCCACTGACCTCCGTTTAGAACAGTCTATGCCTACTTTCCGCTCCCGTCTTAAAACACATTTTTTCTCTACTGCTTTTAATCTTCTCCAGTGATTTCTGCTTCTCCTATGATTTGCTCCTATTTGCAATCTATCTTCTCTATCCTGACCTTCTTTTTCCCCTATCCTTTTTAAGAAAAAAAGTATTTTTTAAAGTATTGTTATTTTCCTTTTCTTTTTAATCATTTTATATATTTTATAGTTTCATTGTAAACCGCCTCGATGTAATGGGAGGCGGTATATCAAGTGATTATAAACAATAAACAATAATCAGATTTGTCTGACAAGACCTGCCTCTGGTGAATCCATGCTGCCTCGGATCCTGTAATCCGCTGGACTCCAGAAACCTCACTATTTTCTCTTTCAGCAGCATAGTTTTCAACCACATCCTTACTTCCGCTTTTATGTAAAGGCACCACATGAGCCACTCTCCAGTCCTTTGGCACCACTCCCGACTCCAACGAGGCATTGAAAAGGTCAGTCAATAGAGCTGCTAGAATGTCCCCAAGTTCCCTCAGTATTCTAGGGTGTATCCCATCCGGTCCCATCGCTTTGTCTACTTTAAGATGAGCTAGTTTCTCACGAACACAGTCTTCTGAAAATTTTTCAAGATGTCCCTCGCTTCTGTTCCTATTTGTGGATGTTTTCTGAGGTCCTGCTCCTGGTTCTTTATCTGTGAACACAGAACAAAAATATTTGTTAAGCAATTCCACTTTATCCTTATCAGCTTCTACGTGTTCCTCCCCTGCACCCTTGAGTCTGACAATACCACTTTTGCCCTTCCTCTTCTCACTAATATATCTGAAAAATGTCTTATCCCCCCATTTTATTGCATTGGCTATTTCCTCCTCCTTTTCAATCTTTGCCTTCTTGACTACTTTGCTAGCTTCTCTAAGTCTTCCTCTCTCTGTGATCTCTTGTATTTCATGAAGGCCTCCCTCTTTTTCTTCACTTTTTCAGTTAAAAAAACCATAGCGGTCTCCTTTTCCTTTTACCTTTATTTACCATTTTAACAAAAAGGTTGGTTGCCCTTAAAATATCCCCTTTCAGTTTTGCCCACTGTTTTTCTACATCCCCCAGCTGTTCCCATCCCACTAACGACTCCCTGAGGTATTGGCCCATCTTCGCAAAGTTAGTCTTCCTAAAGTCTAAGATCCTCACCTTTGAATGGATTCTAACAGCCCTAGTCCTAATACTGAATCACACTATCTGGTGATCACTGGATGCAAAATGATCTACCACTACAACATCAGAAATACTTTCACCATTGGTAAGCACCAAGTCCAGTATGGCCCCTTCACGTGTGGGGTCTGTTACTGATTGCCTGAATAGTTCTCCCTGTAGAGAATCCAGGATCTCCTTACTTCTAGATGATACTGCAGCATGAATGTGCCAATCAACATCTGGCATATTGAAATCTCCTATCAGTAGCACTTCCCCTTTCCTAGCAATGCTGTGTATGTCTTCAATTAACTCTCTGTCCACCTCTTCCTCTTGTGAGGGAGGTCTGTATATCACACCAATGCAAATAGATTTCTCTTTCCCTCTTTCTAGTTTAACCCACAATGTCTCCTCTCTCTTTTAAGCTCTGTAATTCCAAAGCTTTAATAGTAGTTTTTACATACAGTGCCACTCCTCCTCCCCTTCTTCCTACCTTGTCCTTTCTGAATAAAGTATAGCCAGGTATAGTTACATCCCAATCATGGTTTTCTGTGAACCATGTTTCTGTAACTGCCACTAAATCCAAGTCAGCCACTCCCACCAAAGCTTCAACATCAGGGATCTTATTTCCCAAGCTACGGGCATTTATACACACTGCTTTTCATATGTTACTCCTGTTACCCATTTCCATAAAGGTATTTACAGTATCACCTACCTGGGGACTTTCACCTACCTGGGGGCTTTCTTCACCCATCCCCAATGAATCTAGTTTAAAGCCCTCTTCAGTAGATTGAAGAGACTTTACATGAGAATGAAATTGAAGAGTTCTATGAACAAGTACAAGCTGAAATTGACAGAACATGCAAACAGGATATCCTGATAGTCATGGGTGACTGGAATGCAAACGTTGGCAACAAAGAAGAAGGCAAAGTAGTTGGAAAATATGGACTTGGCAACAGAAATGAAGCTGGGGGATCAAGAAAAGGTGGAAGGAATATACAGAGTTTTTATATGATAAAGATCAAGTGGACCAACAGCCGTTTCAACCTGTACCTTAT
This sequence comes from Ichthyophis bannanicus, assembly GCA_033557465.1. Lineage (NCBI taxonomy): Eukaryota > Metazoa > Chordata > Amphibia > Gymnophiona > Ichthyophiidae > Ichthyophis > Ichthyophis bannanicus. The sequence continues at coordinate 72,256,651 of CM066037.1, forward strand.
GATCGGGAACCATTGGTGATGAAAGAAGAAGTTGAAGCAGCATTGAAAGCCTTATCAAAGAACAAAGCACCAGGCATTGATGGCATTCCTATAGAAGTATTGCAGCAATCTGATGCAGCTGTTACCATACTTACAAGGCTCTGCCAAGAAATATGGAAGACAACATCATGGCCAACTGACTGGAAAAGATCTGTGTTTATACCAATACTAAAGAAAGGTGATCCAACTGACTGTGGAAATTATCGAACAATCGCTCTGATCCCACATGCCAGCAAGATTCTACTGAAGATTATTTAAAAGAGACTACAACCATATCTGGAACAAGAACTACCTGAAGTGAAAGCAGGGTTCAGGAAAGGGCAAGGAACGAGACACATCATTGCGGATGTGAGATGGATCCTTGAAAAGACTAAAGAATACCAAAAGGATATCTATTTGTGCTTTATCGACTATAGCAAGGCTTTTGACTGTGTAAACCATGAGAAACTCTGGGGCACATTAAGAAGCATGGGTATACCAGAACACCTGATCGTTCTCTTGCGCAATTTGTACATTGATCAATAAGCAACAGTTCGAACGGAACAAGGAGAAACAGAATGGTTTAAAATAAGCAAAGGTGTAAGACAAGGCTGCATACTTTCCCCCTACCTGTTTAATTTATATGCAGAACAAATCATCAGAGAAGCAGGATTGTATGAAGACAACAGAGGTGTGAAGATTGGTGGAAGACTCATCAACAACCTTCGCTATGCTGATGATGCTACATTACTGGCTGAAAGTGAAGATGATTTGAAACATTTGCTTCTCACAATCAAAGAACATAGTCTCAAAATGGGCCTGCACCTTAATGTAAAGAAGACAAAGATCATGACAACTGGCATAATCAACAGGTTCATCGTTGAAGGAAAAGAAATTGAAATTGTGAACAACTTTAACCTACTTGGATCAACTATCAATAAAGAAGCAACAAGCAGTCAAGAAATCAAACGACGCATTGCTCTTGGCAGAATGGCTATGAAAGACCTAGATAAGATTCTCAAGAGCAGAGATGTCTCTCTCCATACAAAGATTCGACTTGTTCAAGCCATGGTATTTTCAATAACATCATATGGATGTGAAAGCTGGACAGTGAAAAAGACAGACAGGAAGAAAATTGATGCCTTTGAATTATGTTGCTGGCGGCGAATACTGTGTATACCATGGACTGCCGAAGAACAAACCAGTCGGTACTAGAGGAGATCAAACCTAAGCTTTCTTTAGAAGCTCAGATGACAAGACTTCGACTTTCATACTTTGGACACATCATGCGAAGAGAGAGATCATTAGAGAAAGACATCATGCTTGGCAAGATAGAAGGTCAACACAAAAGAGGAAGGCCAGCAATGAGATGGATTGATACAATAACAGCAGCTACGGGTACCAGTCTGTCAACAATGAGCCTCCTGACTGAAGACTGAACACAATTTAGGATAGCTATCCAGAGGGTCGCCATGAGTCGATTCCGACTCGACAGCACTTAACAACAACAACAACAACAACTACCAAAGACACATTGACCTTTCTTGGACAGATGGATGCCATCTCTGCTCTGCAATCCTTGGAACAGAATCCCATGGTCTAGGAAACCAAAACGCTCTCAATGACACCATCCACGCAGCCATGCATTCATCTCTAGGATGCGAGCCTCTCTGCCTTGGCCTTTACCCTCAACAGGGAGGATTGAAGAGAACACCACCTGTGCACTTAACTGCTTCACCCTCTGTCCCAGAGCCATGAAGTCACTTTTGATATGTTCCAAGGTATACCTGGCAGTATCATTTGTTCCAACATGTACCTGCACTGCCCCCCTTGCAAAGAGTGAGAGTGTGGGTCTGTTGAGGGCAGATCATGTCACCCACCCTGACCCAGAGAGGGTGGCTTGCTAAGTACATGCTCACCCTGTGAGCCCTAACACACCCCTGCTCCCTAAATAGGTGACCATAGCAAGCACAGTGGATATGCACTATGTTGTGTGCATCATGGTCCACAAGGGCCAGACATGACTAGCAATTACAAATGGACACAGAGACCTCCTAAAGGTGTTTACAACAAATACCTGTCACACACTGGCACTGATGGAGACCTGCAGCACAGCCCACCTCAACTAACCCGGGTACTGCGGACCTGGTGCTGGCCATTCCACCTCACCCTCAGGGTGAGCACAGAACCCGCAAATTGGCATGGCCTGTGGGTACTCTGTGCCAGTAACACGCACGGTCATTCCCCCCTACCAAGCTGACGTGCTGTACAGGTGCATACCCCATCTGGTGAGCTGATGTAGACTGCTGTTCTGCATGTGAATTGCATTATGGGTGCTGTTGGTTCTATCCTATCCTGGTAGCTACAGGAGACAGATTTATGGTGATGTGCACTCTTTCTGCAGCCAGCCATTGGTATGACAGCCCCCATAGTGATGTAGCACACTGGTTAATGCCATGACTTCAATAGCAGAGATCATGGGTTCAGTTCCTCTCTGTTCCCCCCCTTTTTTTTATGGCTGTCCTACACAACTACTTTTCATTTGTGTAACAGTCATATCTGTGCAGATCTGTGCTGCCACCACATTATACCTCATCACTGTTGCCATCCATCCTTCTGTCCATCTATTTGTGTGTGCCAGCTGTGTGACATCCTGCCCTAATGTGCAGGCTGCTACCCCATGTCCTGCACTGACACACCTTTCTGCATTGCGGCTCTTCATGCTTGCCTCTCCTGTGTCTGCTCTGCATGGCACTGCTCTCCTCTGTCCTCCTGTCATTGCACTTATCCTGCCACCTCTACCTCCTCTGGTGGGCACGTATCCCCATCCTCTGCCACACACTATCATTGTTGCACTATACATTACCATCACCCTCTACATCGGTACAGCTGCTCCCGATATGTTTGTCCACTTTACCTGCTGCCACATGAGCTGCACGCAAATTTGGCTGGTCCATGAGATCCATCATCTACTTCCTTCCATCACTTGTTCATTGCCTTTTCTTGGTGCTCTGTGCAGTGCTATGGTTACTTCTGTGTTTGAGCCATACATTTCATGCTTGTGACTTTGGGGCACCTTTGTGCCCCTGGGCACCATCTCCTGTGTCATCTTGGCATCCCTGGGGCATCTTTTGCGGCACCTTAGGTTTGGCCAGCTTATGGGGCGCCTTATATGCTGCCTTGGAGGGTGCCAACCTTTCCTGCCACCCTCTGGGGCACATTATGACCTGCCTTGGATGACATGGTGCTTTATGATGTACCTTATGGTGCATTAGGTTGCGGCACTGGGGTGAGGCTTTTTTGGCTGGCAGTGCAAATTGTTGGGATGTGTCTGACTGTTACAGGCAGGAAAAGGGATTGCCTCTGACAGTCTTTTAACTGAGCCCACTGGGGGGATCAAACTCATGACCACTGCATCAGCAGTCAATGTATTAACCAGTGTGCTACACCTCTGTTGCTGTGATTACTGATCAGCATGCCTAACTAAGGCTAATGCGTGTTAACGTGTCATGGCTCCCTCTATCGCGTGATAACCCGAAATGCTACCTTAAGGCCGGAATGCCCACTACTTTATACGGCATTTGTCACAGTAAGACTGCAACTAATGCCGGTAACATTAAGACGGTTTAGTAAACATACCCCTTGGTGTCTTGCTTCTGTTATGTAGTGTAATAGAGAAATCAGAACTACTTACTGTACAGGTCCCTGCACACAATGGGGTAAACCCAGGACTCAAACCAACCTTTCAGGCGAATCTGGAGTCAGTTGGTGACCCTATTGTCAAGGTTTGCTGACCTCAAGTCAGCCAGCACCATTCTGAAATAAGCACTAGCAAGGCAAAAGCAATTGGAAATTATTATTATCCTCTGTTTTTGCACTATGACAGGATAATAGGGTCTGAGGAAGTAGACAGATGATGTGGATTGTTTGTCTTTTATGTGTGACAGTGGAAATCCAAACCAGACATATTTTGTTTTGCTTTGTTTTGTTTTGTTTTTTCATTTTTTTAAGTAGATGAAATTAATGAAACAACAAAAAAATGAAAAAGACATGAAAAGAAACAAATGGAGGGGGGTGGAGCCTGATGTCCAGCGGGATGGACGCTTAACGCTGAAGCTCCCGAGTGGCCTACTCAGACTCCTGACTTTAATACAACTTATCTTTTCAATTGGGCTCTGATCCTACCGGGGTGCCTCGGGGAGATGGAGGGGCACAAGCCAGCGCGTCTAGAATTCGGCTCTTCAACGAACTCACATGGCAAACGCTCTAAAACTGAGCCGCCGTCCCCACAGAAGATGGTTCCACTCCGGGAGGGTCCCGCGATGCAGCAGGAGATCTTAGATGAGATCCGCGGCGTGAAAGAACTTGTGCAATCCAACGGTGAAGCACTCAGATCCATGCGGGAAGACTTCGGCAAGCTACAGGACAGGCTAGAGGGGTTATCGCTGAGACAGGACAAAATGGAGGGTACTCTTGACTCGCATGCGGTCCGCTTGGCAAAATTGGACAAGGTCGAACGACAAATGCAGGCACTTCAGAAGGAGCTGGAGGACAGTAACAACCGAGCCCGTCGTAACAATATACGGCTCGTGGGAATTCCGGAGGGAGCAGAATCAGGAGATATGAAAGAGTTCCTCTCTAAATTGCTTCCCTCCTTGCTTAAAACAACGTTCACCAAGGATTTGGAGATTGATCGGGCCCATCGAGTACCCACGACTTTGGCGCTCAACCGGAAAACCCCTCGGCCCATCATTTTCCGGTTGTTGAGATATCAGCAAGTTGAACAAATTCTAAACGCTGCCCGTGCAAACCCCCGGCTGGATTATGAGAGCCATCGGATTTCATTCTTCCCCGACCTGGCGAAGCCCACAGTGGACCGCAGGAAAAGACTCCTTGAATTTCGACCGCGTTTGCAGCAGCTTCAAGCGCGCTATGGCCTAATGTACCCGGCGAAACTTAGAGTTACTCTTCATAATCAAACCAGGACTTTTGAGGATCCGGACGTGCTTGCGGCCTATCTGGAAGCCAAAGAAGCGGACCAAATGCGCTGAACCAGGGGCCTTTCATTTGCCCATCGATTTGGAACTGATCGCCATTTTGTGTCGTCGACGCTGCACATGCAGCCTGGATCGGAGGCCCTGCGGCCTAGCTTATCGTGGCCTGCTGACCGTCGGACTCTCCTGTGAGGGACCTTTCCATAGCATGCACCTCGGTGGGCTCCGGAGCCTATGTAGCTATTACAGTTAATATGTAGAATGTTTGGCCCTCGTTGGGGCTTCCTCCCGCAGACATATGGTCACCATTAATCATTGGGGTTATGCTTCTTCTCTACTACACTTCGGTGTTTACTTTTGGTTTGGGGGAATACCAGATATAGTGCTTATTGTATATGATTTGGTTAGGTCTTCTCTGAATCAAGCAGTCAAGATGGGGGATAATGGAAATTGTGTGCATTATGATATTTTTGTCTTGAATAGACTCAGCTATTTCTATGGCCCCATGTAAGATTTTATCATTGAACGTCAAAGGTATTAATAATCCGATAAAAAGGAAGAAAATCCTTGGCTACTTAAATCACGAAAATGCTGATTTGGTTTTTCTCCAAGAAACGCATCTAAATGCCAAGGAGACACTGAAACTCAATGTTAAACCCTACATGGTGGCCGCCTACTCTCCCGCTATAGCGAAGAGATGTGGGGTAGCCATCTTGATTAGGAAATCCTTACAAGCCACTGTTATCGATAGCAGTTCTGATACTGAGGGTCGGTGGTCCCGCGTCCACCTTAAAGTGGGTAATCTTGAACTGACATGTATATGTTTATATGCTCCTAATGTGGATGATCCTATTTTCTTTGCTAACCTTGCCCAGGTTGCACAAGCTTCTGCCAATACTTCGTTAGTAATAGGAGGCGACTTTAACCAGGTGGTTGATCCATTGGTAGATAGGCGACCACCCAGAACGAGTGGTCCCACCAAGAGTCACCTCACGCTAGCGTCTTTGATTAAAGATCTAGCTTTAGTAGACCTGTGGAGGCTGCTACACCCTTCGGACTTAGAATTCACGTTTTTTCTCCCCCCCCACATCAGTCACAATCTAGGATAGATTTTTTCCTCGTATCCAAAGCATTAATCTCCAGCACGGATACAGCTAAGATACACTCTCTGCACATCTCAGACCATGCTGCTATCTCCTTCCTTTTGAACACTAGTGCACAGAGGGATAATCCACGGGATTGGTATTTTGATCGGACCCTGCTTGAACAGCAGGATTTTCAGGCTGACATACGGGCTGCCATACAAGATTACTTCCACTTTAATTCACCCCATGATACAATGAACTGGGCATGGTGGGAGGGCTTTAAAGCGTCTATCCGTGCAACCATCACTAGCTATCAAATCCGTTTAGGGAAGCAGCGTAAACGGCAACTCTTAGCACTAGAGCAGCAGATCAAGGCCGGTGAACGTGTTCTTACCTCTCGTACTGACCCATGTGTGTTGATTCGCTTGCAACGCTTGCGTTTCCAATATAACTCGCTCTTAACGACTGCAGCGGCCAAAAATATTGAACTACAGCAAGGGACGTACTATCGGGAAAGCAATCGTGCCGGTAAACTCTTAGCTAACGCTCTGAAAGGTCAAAAAGAAGCCAAACGCGTAGCGGCCCTGCGTAGTCCAACGGGGGGGAATTTAGTCACAAATGATACAGAGATAGTAGAGCTTTTTCGGGATTTCTACACCCGCCTCTATCAATCAGAATGTGAATTTGACCCAGAGGCTTTTGACCGGCTATTAGCTGGTATACAACGACCGACCGACCCTTTCTGTAGAGGACAAGGAGTCACTAGATCATTCATTTACTCTTTCAGAAATTCAATTCGCACTCAAGCGATGTGCATCGGGTCGGGCTGCCGGCCCAGATGGCCTCCCGGCAGAATTTTTCAAAACTTTCAGCGCTGATTTGGCCCCATTCCTACAACTCTATTTCTCTGCTTTGGCCAAAGATAGCTCCTTTACAGGATCTTTCTCGACGGCAAATGTTGTAGTCTTTGAGAAAGAGGGGAGAGACCCGATGCTGACTGCAAATTACCGTCCAATTTCCCTTCTTAATGCTGATTACAAGATATTTGCAACCATTCTGGCCACTAGATTATCCGATAAAATGCCTGCTCTAATTCACCCAGACCAATGTGGTTTCATATCTGGTAGGTCCACTGCTGATAATGCCAGGACCTTGTGTCATATACTAGCTGCAGCAGCGCATCATGATCAACCCCTCGTCGGCCTCTCTCTTGATGCCGAAAAGGCATTTGACCGCTTAGAATGGCCCTTTCTATATGCGGTTCTCCGCTGGTATGGGTTTGGGGAAGGCTTTCTCCGATACCTTCAAACTCTGTATGCACATCCGACAGCCACTATTTCTGTCAATGCCACAAAGTCTCAACCGTTCAATCTTCATAGGGGCACTCGGCAAGGATGTCCCTTATCTCCTCTGCTCTTTGATCTAGCACTTGAACCCCTAGCCCTCCTCATCCGACAGGCCACAGATATCCATGGAGCCCCCTTTCAACATAGAGATATTAAAATTTCTGCATATGCAGATGATCTCATGCTTTTTGTATCCTTGGACTCCGTCCCTGCTGTTTTAAAAAAGATTGATAGCTATTCCCTACTCTCGGGATACAAGATTAACTGGACTAAATCTGTTGCCTTCCCTTTGAATCATCGAGTCCATGCTGCAGACATGCAGGCTTTCCCCTTTGTATGGCAGCCCCGTATGGTCAAATACCTGGGGGTTCATTATTGTTATCCATTAGAAGATACTCTTAGCCATAATGCTAAAGAGCTAATCTCCAAAGCGCGCGATCTTACCAACCGGTGGTCTCCTTTAACACTCACATGGTGGGGCCGACTGGAAACAATCAAAATGATGATAGTTCCCAAAATAAATTATATCCTAGAAATGCTACCATGCCTCCTGCCTGCACACATATACAAAGATATAGAAGGTCTCCTGATTCGTTATTTGTGGCATGGCAAACCACCAAGGATAGCTAAGCGTAAGTTACAGGCGGACAAAGAAAAGGGAGGGGTCCGGTTCCCAGATTTTCTTAAATATCATAAGGCGTTCCTTCTTAAACAGGGTGCCCGTTGGTTAGATCCCCCGGTAGAAGGTAGGCCAGTCTGGCTCGACATTGAGGAGGAACTCTGTAGGCCCATTCCTCTTACCTACCTTCCCGGCATGACCTTCCAACTAGATTCCCACCATCCACCAATGGTTGTGGATACACTACTTGCCTTTAACACTTTCATTCAGTCTCAGGGACCACAACAGTGCCCGCCATATAGACTCCCGCTATGGCATAACTTACGCCTTCAAATACAAAATAAACCGATAGCATGGACCCCCTGGTATTCCAAAGGGATATGGATGCCTTACCAATTGATTGCCAGTGAGCGCTGGAAAACTTTTAAAGAATTGCAAGAGGAATTTGGTTTACTAGCAAGAAATTATTTCCAGTGGGTGCAGCTTCAGCACTGCCTTAGGAGTGTTCGGATTCTTCCACTAACTGAAACTAATGATGAAGGTCTAGCAGAGATAATTCGCTCTATTGGGAGTCAATCTGGCGTAGCCTCTAACTTTTATAAAATGTTAAGCAATCATGAGAACAGTAGCATTCCCGCAGTCCAACAAACATGGGAACGGGAACTACAAATCACACTGACTCCTGAGCAATGGAGCCTCTTCTGGAGTAAAGTTGTTCGGGTCTCTCGGTCAGCATCGATAACCCAGACACTTTTCTATTTTGCACATAGAAGTTTCTATACGCCTGTGAAGCTTGCCAAATGGAATGCCAATGTTAATGACAGGTGTTGGAATTGCCACACCGCCATAGGCACACTAGCTCATATAATGTATGAATGTTCTACACTACAGCAATTCTGGAGTCGGGTCTGGGGTCGTATTCAACTCATTTTACAGTTTCACGAGCCTCTCTCTTGGCGGATAGTGGGACTTCGCTCTGCGGCGGGGATCCCCTCTCTTCCAAAGTCGGGCCGCTTTTTGCTAAATTTCTTGATGGGTATAGCTATATCTTTAATCACGAAACACTGGAAAAATAGCTCCCATCTAAGTCCCCATGCGTGGTGGACTCTTGTATGTTTATATAGTAAATATGAACAGATACCACGCCGAATGGCTCCCCACGCTCAAACCTTGCATCATGTTTCTAAATGGAATATGCTCAATGATTATGTGCAAACTGCCAAATGCTCTCATCTAACTGTTTAACTCCATTTATCATGTACACTCATTTATTATGATCTTCACTTGCTCTATACTGGTTCACAAAGAATGAGAATTAATCATTGATTACCCGAACGTTGTATTCCTTTCCTAGAGAAGAAGCATGGGGGTGGGGGGAAATATGGGGTTGCTTTATATGTATGGTTTTGTATTTGTATCTTTCTGTATGTCTTTTACTTTGGTTGTGTTATAAATGGAAAATAAAATTTAAAAAAAAAAAAAAAAGAAAAGAAACAAATGGACATTAAAATATTTCCTATGCATACGTATACACTGAAATAAAATTTCCAGCTTTCAGTCCCCTGTCTAGCCCCTCCAAATCCTTTATCAGACATATACTGTAAATCATTTTTTAAAACAAATTTTAGAAGTCACAAATCAGAAATACTTAATAGTAAAATACATTAATTCAGCTACTTAGAGTGCCCTATTGGTTATGTAAATTACAGGGTGAATGGACAAATCACAACCTGTTGATTTGCAGCTACCCACTCAAGAAAATTCAAACAAAGAAAAAGAAATAGAGGAGCCTTCAGTGCCCTGAACCCATTCAAGTGTTTGCAAGAGCTGGCAGGGTGTGCATTGTTCAAAGAAGCCTGTGGGGATGTTTCTATCACCTGATTACTGTGCAACAGTCACAAATACTCCAGAGAATAAATGAAATGGTCAAAACATTTAAGAAGGAACACAAGAGGATTTGATTATAATCATAAATATCACATTTTATTTCATAAACTTGATATATGGAGGTGTGGCTTTTTATGTTCAGAGCTTGTTTGAAATGAGACCTTTTGTATAAAAATGAGAAAAAAACAAAAAAATATTAAAAGCAATAAAAAGACTTTTAGAAGAAAGACATACAATAATAGCACAAGGACAATAGAAAAGTATGTAGATAATTGTACCTTAAAACACTCGTGCTAAGTAGGTATTTTACAGTAGAAGAAATATGTTGAATTCAAAATCAAAGACCTTGTATATCACAGATAAAAATTGGATCATTGACTATAATAGTTTTTAAATCTTGTTTCCTTTTTTTTCTCTTGATACATGAACCCCAGGCATTAGAATCACAGCAAGTTGCCTGTGAGATGAAAAAGCATAGAGATTGTATATGTGAACGTGATGACAGATCAAACTGTAATCTCTACTGCATATACTGAAATAAAAACTAGATAGAATTTCAGATCTGCAAACTGCTGTCTACTTTCTGATTGTGATCATGAGTTCCCGCCCAATAAAAAGTTGATGCATTAAGGCACATTTTACAAAGGACGTCCAAGTGCAATCTGGGACATCCAAGCCAGAAAGTCTGAAAAAAGAGCAGGCACCTCCAAATTCAGGCACGATTTCACAAATGTGGACATGCCTCATATGGACGTCTATAGGGTATCTACATGGACGTCCCCAGAACATTATTTCAGAATGGTGACATCTAATAGCCTAATAGTTAGAGTAGTGAGCTAGGACTAGGGTGGCTAGAGGTTCAAATTCCAGTGCTGTTACTTGTGATCTTAGGTAGTCATGTGACTGTCCATCTTCTCTACACCCTCTTGATATTTTACTGCCAAAACAAGCACTTTACTGATGCCTATTCATGCCTGGAGCAGATCTAAAGGTGGATAGGGTTGCAGATGATCCTGATGTTTCTGAAATCGAGTGGGACCACGCAGGGTAGGCCCATCCATTCAGCAAGAATGTTGTTTGTACAGGGCCCCATGTTTCAGGGGGCCCCGCACCAACAGTATCTCGAATTGAACACCGGCAGGCAGGGTGACTGTAGAGGGAGCCGGAGAGGCCCCGGCTCACCTCTAACAGCTGCCGGAGTGGAGCGCGTCTTTTTCCTTCACTTCGGTAGCTGTACTGAACACTGCTGCGCTGAGGTCAAAGGGGACTTCCTATTTCCCGGTGCTCTGCACAGCAGCATTCTAAACTTCAGTACAGCTACCGAAGTGAAGGAAAAAGACGCACTTCACTTTGGCAGCTGTTAGAGGTGAGCCGGGGCCTCTCCGGCTCCCTCTAAAGCATTTTAGATGGCCGTGGGGCTCTTTGGGAGGGGGGGGGCTTGGACTGGAAATGTGCTGGGGAGGGGGGGCTTGAACTGGAAATAGGTAATGGGGAGGGGGCTTGGACTGCAAATTGTGGGGGGGAGCTAGGACTGGAAATGGGCTCTGGAGGAGTGGCTTGAACTGGAAAAAGCTGATGGGGAGGGGGCTTGGAATGGAAATGGGCTGTAGGGGGAGGAGCTAGGACTGGAAATGGGCTGTGGAGGGGGGGCTTGAACTGGAAATAGCTGATGGGGAGGGGGGCTTGGACCGGAAATGGGCTGAGTGGAGGGGGTTTGAACTGGAAATAGCTGATGGGGAGGGGAGCTTGAACTGGAAATGGGCTGAGTGGGGGGGGGGGCTTGGACTGCAAATTGTGGGGGGGAGCTAGGACTGGAAATGGGCTCTGGAGGGGTGGTTTGAACTGGAAAAAGCTGACGGGGAGGGGGCTTGGAATGGAAATGGGCTGTGGGGGGAGGAGCTAGGACTGGAAATGGGCTGAGTGGAGGGGGGGCTTGAACTGGAAATAGCTGATGGGGAGGGGGTCTTGGATTGGAAATGGGCTGTGGGGGGGAGCTAGTACTGGAAATGGGCTGAGTGGATGGGGCTTGAACTGGAAATGGGCTGAGTGGGGGGCTTAGACTGGAAATTGTGGGGGGGGGAGCTAGGACTGGAAATGAGCTGAGTGGAGGGGGGCATGGACTGGAAATAGCTGATGGGGAGGGGGTCTTGGATGGGAAATAGGTTGATTAGGGGTGCTTGGACTGGAAATGGGCTGAGTGAGGGGAGCTAGGACTGGAAATGGTCTGAGTGGAGGGGAGCTTGGACTGGAAATAGCTGATGGGGAGGGGGCCTTGAACTGGAAATAGGCTGAGTGGGGGGGGGGGGCTTGGAATGAAAATGGGCTGAGTGGGGAGGAGCTAGGACTGGAAATGGCCTGTGGTGGGGGGCTTGGACTGGAAATAGATGATAGGGAGGGGAACTTGGACTGAAAATGGGCTGAGTGGGGGGAACTAGCACTGGATATGGTTGATGGATGGGCTAGGATAGGACTGGAAATGGGCTGATGGGGAGCTAGGATTGGAAATGGGCTGTTTGGGGGGGGGGGGGTGCTTGGAATGGAAATGGACTGATGGATGGGCTATGATAGGACCCGGAAATGGGCTGATGCAGGGACTAGAAGGGAGCAGATGCTGGCTGTGGCTGGAACTAGAAGGGAGCTGATATTGGGGAGGACTAGAGTGGGATGGGGCTGGGAGAGTGAAATAGAGAGGGGAAAAATATTTTGTGTGGGAGGGAAGAAAAATCTATGATTGGCTGGGTATTGGGAGAGTAAGTGGGGATTGAGGATGGAGGGGTAAAATTTGAGTGGATGAAAAAGGAATAAAGAAAGAGATGGAGGAAAGAGCAAAAGGGGAAAGATCAGTATGTTAAAGCAGATATAGAGAGAGAATGGAAAAAAATAGAAGAAAGGACAAATGGACAACAGACAATGGAGTGTTAGCAGAAGACATAAAGAAACCAGAAGAAAATGGCTGGAGCAATTGCAACTGAAAAATAAAATGCCCAAACAACAAAAGGAAGAAAAATACTTGTTTATTTTGAATTTATTAAGTGGAATATGTCAGCTCTGGGAAATGTGCGTCTTTAACGTCTGCATTTTGTTTAGTACAAGAGGAAATTAATTTATAGTTTTATTTCTGCAGTGTTGTTGTACATTTCAAGTTTGGCTTTTGGGGTTCTCGGTTTAATTATTGTCTTCCTATTTCTAAATTGTGATCTCTTGTTCTTTGTTTGGTGATGGTCTATGTTCCGATGGTGTAACCAAGCTGATGTATTCTGTTTATGTAGTTTCTATTTGACAGTGACACTTGTTCTTTTTCCCCTGTTTGGGATGTATTGGTATTCTCTGAGTTATTGGTTTAATAGTTGCAGTGTTGCCTTTTGATAGGTAGGGTTTGGTGCTTTGTGAGTCCTGGTAGTGCTGCTATGATATGGTGGGTTTGCTATGGGTTCTAAATGGGTAGTGTTTGTAGTACTTCCTAATGTGCCTGGCAGTTGGCACTGGAGTATAGTAATGTAGAAATCTGTTAGTCTCTTTATCCAGACACTCATTAAGAGGCATGTTTACTAAAGGTTAGTACATGTTAACATTATGCAAATATTTATGCAAATGAGGCCCACACTGAGTCTCCGCACATGGTCCCGCACCCCCCTTGGGCCGCTCCTGGGACTAAACTCATTGCACCTCCCCAGACATGCCTTCACCATACTTCTACCTACTTGGATGTCCCCACAGCAGAGACAGTTGTAAAATGGCTCTGGGGACATCTCCTTGTGCATTTCTTACGATATCTAATCACGACTACGACTTTTAAAATGACCTACACTGAGTCCAGAGGAATCTTTTTCTGATCTCATTTCTAGAGGCCTATACAGAAGAGCAATCCCCAGAATATTGTTTTTTAGGGGGGGTGGAAAATAATCCATCCTACCAGACATCCAGGAGTATGTTCATATGTAGTCAGTTTGCCATTAAACATTACTCAAGATTGCTGGGGGAATGCGTCTTACATTTCTTGCAAGTGCATCAGTATGTACATACTGCTGTTATTATATCATGATCATAGACCACTACTATAATCTTTCATGGATGCAGAATCAATTAGATAAATAATAATAGCAGTGAATGATCCATACGAGTAGTGAGCTGGTATCCACCATACTGGTTAAAAGGAGGATTGGCACAGGAGGCCATCAATGGCACATATTGACTGGTGAAGAAGATAATTTATAACAAAAAAAGGTTTGTTATGAAGAGTATTTTCTAAAGAGTCGAATGCCAGAATACACCAGATCCTCACTATAACAAGCTCTGAGGTCAATAGCCAGCCATTTAACTCTAAGGGGGTAATTTTATAAAGCCATTTTTGTGCATATATGGTTACATACGCATTTAATTGCCTTTTATAAAATACTATACAAGTACTACAAAAAACGTATTCTGCTTGAATATTCACCTTATGAAACTAGTAGGACATAATGTATTCGTGTACTAAGGTCTCAGTTAAAACTGCCGCAGCTATTTAACGACTGGGGCTACATCAAATGCACCACCCTTAGTCTCGCTGCTGTTTACATCAATGACCTTTTAACTGTGTACACTTTGACAATTAATGTCCTTTTTCTATTTTCTTTTATTATTTCCACTCTTCATATAATGTCCTTTTCTTTTATTATTATTATTCTTTCAACATTTTCCTATTTACTCGCTGAATAGCAATCTTCTCACAAAAATTTTTTTTTAAAACTTTCAATTTTAATTTAATTTAATTAGCAGGTTTTATATACCGCCACTTCCATAGATCAGTTGCGGTTTACAATGAACAACAATTAACAAGCAAGGCTGTTTTACAAGGAACAGTAATAAGCATCATGCTGTTTTTACATATAACGGTGTTAACAATAAAATCAATTTCTATAATAACAGTAATGGGTTCAAACTATCAGAAACAGGTTGATAGTTGAGAACTATATACATTGAACATGTTTAGAACTAAAATACAGTTTTACATAGAATCTCTGGATATCTTACAGTGTATTTCAAGTGATCAGAAACCTAACTCACTCCGCTCCAGTGTAAAGTCGTTGTATCTGTATCTTATAAATACATCGGCATATGTAGTAATTCAAATTTCCAAACCATTTTCCAAATCGTCCTTCTCACAACTTAAATAAATACAGTGGTTATGCAGCTCATTGGAGAAAAGAATTATTGGTATCGTTGGTACTTAGCTTCAAGTGCCATGTATAGTCGTATATTGAAGCGCTGTGAGGCTTTAATGTTCGCGATTATGCTGCTAATCCCGATGCCGTGTGTCTAAGGTGCCCAGGCGTTTCACCATGTGTTTCATCAGGGGATTAGATTTCAGATATCTAAATAGATCACATAAACACAGTCAAAGTGTATTTTTTATTATTGAAACCCTTCTACCATGTTTCATATCTACTTTAGTTTAATTATGTCGCTAAAGAGCAAAAAGGAAAAACATACCATAGAAACCTTTTCCATTCTCTCACCCGCTTGTAACAAGAGCTGTGACTGTTGACTCTTACAGCTCTGTGAAAAGACGCCGCGCATGCTCTCTAGAATCACGCTCTCATCCTTTAAAAAGCTTTTTTTTAAAAAAAACTGGACTCCTCCTCTCTGGCATTTATCAATCAGAACAGCTCATTAAATGCAGAAAGACCAATCGAGTGAAGCATTTAAACCATATGGGCGAACAGTATTTAAAACAAATATCCAGCGTTGTTCTTCATATAACAAAGTTTGTTCACGTGTCTTCCCACCCTGAGGAGAATCCACTCGATCAATAACAAAACAGTGTAATTGATCAAAACTATGATGGGCTACACAACAATGTTGTACCATTGGTGCCTCCATCACATTATTATTCACACGACTTCGATGTTCCATCATCCGAGATTTGAAAGATCTAACTGTCTTCCCTATATATAATAAAGGACAAGGACAGCGGACCGCATACACTACATACGTTGACAAACATGTAGTGGCTTTTCGCAGATTGTAAACTTTTTGACAATGTTTGAATTGTGTGAGCTCCAAGGTTAAAGCGCAAATGCTACAAGCGCCACATTTCCTGTGTCCTGGTGCAGGAACTGATCCATTCTCTGGGCGTTCAGCACGTAAGATCGACGGACTCAGTCTCCCTTTAAGATTAGAACATCTACTCCACACACAACGTATACTCCTCTCTTTAAGGCCCGGTAACACTCCTAACACCACACTATGGGGCTTGTTTACAAAGCCGCGGTAGTGGTTTGCGATCGCGATCGCAGCCGCGGCCCCATTGAAATCAATGGGGCCGCGGCTCCGATTACGATCGCAAACCGCTACCGCGGCTTTGTAAACAAGCCCCTATGTTTTTTAATGATTTTTTGAATGGCCTTACTCATAGGGGAGAACCGGGTGATTAAATTGACAGGACTTGTATCGCTCTCCTCAATAGGCTGTCGAGCAGTCCGAGAGGACAATAAAAGCCACCGATCATTATACGTGGCTCTGATGTATGCTTTTTGTATTGTGGATGCAGGATAGCCCCGTTTCAAAAAATTATTCTTCAATTGATTGGATTTATATCGAAAATCTTTAATATCAGAACAGTTTCTACGGTACCTCAAGAACTGAGAAAACGGCAATCCTTCCTTTAAACTTCTTGGGTGAGCACTCCGAAAATGTAAAAAAGTATTGCGGTCAGTCGGTTTACAATAGACAGAGGTAGTCCATTCGGAAAGACCCTGATTCATCTGCACATCCAAAAAAGTAATCGTATCGCGATGATACATTAAAGTGAATTTTAAATGGGGATCACATTGGTTAAGCCAATCAAAAAATAATTGTAAATCAGTTTCACTACCATGCCATAGAAGAAAAATATCATCAATGTAACGCCTCCAGGTAATGATATTAGGAGTGTATATAGACGTCTCTAACCAATGTCTCTCAAAAAGGGCCATATACAGATTTGCAATGGAAGGCGCACGCTGTCCTTGTCCTTGTCTTTTAGAAGGACGATTTGGAAAATGGTTTGGAAATTTGAATTACTACATTTGCCAATGTATTTATAAGATACAGATACAACGACTTTACAGTGGAGCGGAGTGAGTTAGGTTTCTGATCACTTGAAAGTTTTTTAAAAAAAATTTTGTGAGAAGATTGCTATTCAGCGAGTAAATAGGAAAATGTTGAAAGAATAAAAGAAAAAGAGAATAATAAAAGAAAAGGACATTATATGAAGAGTGGAAATAATAAAAGAAAAAAGACAAAGGACAGTTAAAAGGTCATTGATGTAAACAGCAGCGAGACTAAGGGTGGTGCATTTGATGTAGCCCCAGTCGTTAAATAGCTGCGGCAGTTTTAACTGAGACCTTAGTACGCGAATACATTATGTCCTACTAGTTTCATAAGGTGAATATTCAAGCAGAATACGTTTTTTGTAGTACTTGTATAGTGGCTGCTTGATAATTAGACCACGTTTTTGTAGTTTTATAAAATACTGACAGGTGTAAAAACATGCACGTTGGCTTGAAACCATGTACATTGCAAGTAAGTTTAATAGCCAGGGGCATGGTCTGGTTGGAGTGAAGGCGGAGTTCACAAGTATACATGTTGATTATAAAATATCTTAATTTATGCACATATTTTACATGCATTCATTTACCTGATGGTATAAATGTCTGCGCCTGCTTTTATGGTGTGACCCCTGACACTTACACTAGTATTTTATAAAGACAAATAGGTACTGTATCTATTTGTCTTTATGAAATAGGTTTAAAATAAGTACCCGATTACCCTCATCCTAGGCACCCTGCTGTAAAATTACCCTCATGGAAGATAATTCTATAAACTGCCTAGGATTAGGCAGCCAAACAGTACCCTTTTGAAGCCTATTTTACAAAGACAAGTTGATGCCTACATATCTTTATAAAAGGGTAACTAGAGAAGATTGCATCTTAAATTCAGACATGAACATTGACACCTCGGTGTAAAGTTAGCAAGTACACACCTAGATTAGAGTCCTTTATAATCAATGCATGTGCTTATGAGCTCTGCTCATATCACACTTCCAGTTAATCCCATCAGAAAAGTATTTTAGGATTCAAAATGTTCTGAGGCCATTGACACATGTATGTGGCCACGGACGGATGTCAATGATTCATATAATCAACTCATAATTGTCTAAATTGAAATATTCAAAGTTACACATATTTTCAGGGGCAGCATCTATATGAACGCCAATTTTGAAAGTCCACAATAACTTGACATATTTAGAATAGACATTTATGGGCCCTTTTACTAAAGTGTATTGGGCTTTTGTACTTAATGCACGTTTAGCATGAAAACTAAACCTCCAGGATAATTGTTTGGGGCATAATCCGCAGTTAACGCATAGATACTTATCCCAACGTATAGCTCTATTAAATGCATCTGTGCCAACTGCAACATTGACGGCAGGTGATATGTCCTCCTCTGCCCCAACCCACCCATTTTGCATCCTTACATGCGACTGGCAGGTAGCATAAAAATTGCGTGCATTAACTGTCATGCCCCACATAAAGGTCATGGGATAAAATTCCAAATATATAGAAAAAAGGAAGATTTTCTATGACCCATGATGTTTGCGATGAGTAGGACATAAAATATGCCCAAACTAGTCTCTGAGTCTTTTTCTTTCCCGGTAGTTGGATATGCAATAGAAATATCATCTGAAATTGACAAAAGGAATTTTTTTGGACTTTGATGGTTTATACACGATTCCTCTGGGCTGTATGAATTAGCTGCAAGAGAAAAGACAGGACAGATAAGCAGAGGCAAGCAGCCATCTACTACTACTAGTACTATAGCTTATCATTCCTAAAATGCTCCCGGACAAAGGCATAAGCAGTACCATGCAGACACATATAAGAGAGATAGTCCTTTATTCATAAAGCTTACAATCTCAAATCACAATGCTTAGAAGGAGTAGGCCAAGAAATGTTGGTAGAAGCAGAGAAGGGACGTTAGTTGATGCTCCTGACAGATTTAGCAGCACCAATAGAGAGAAAAAGATATGTCAGTCTCCAATCCCTTATAGCTCATCAGTCAAACTGAAGGAAGATTTAGTATGAATACCAAAAGTGTCAACTTTCAGTGAAGCAAAAGGAGGTAAATGCACTGTGTGTGGAGGAAAGGGAGGAGGGGGCAGAAGACCAGAAATAGATAAAGCTATGGAGGAGAAGTTTAGAAGGGACGTCTAAGTGCAATATGGGACATCTAAGCAGAACAAAGCACCGGGCATTGATGGCATTCCCACTGAAGTATTTTAGCAATTTAATGCAGCTGTGACCATACTTCCTCTGCCAGGAAATTTGGAAGACAACATCACGGCCAATTGACTGGAAAAGATCTGTGTTCATACCAATACTGAAGGAAGGTGATCCATCTGACTGTGGAAATTATCACACAATTGCTCTGATCCCACATGCCAGCAAGATTATATTCAAGATCATTCAGCAGAGACTACAATCGTACCTGGAACAAGAACTGCCTGAAGTGCAAGCATGGTTCAGGAAAGAGCGAGGAACGAGAGACGACATCGCAGATATGAGAAGGATCCTTGAAAAGATTAAAGAATACCAAAAGGATATCTATATATGTTTTATTGACTATAGCAAGGCTTTTGACTAGTGGCCTAGTGATTGGGGCAAGTTGCCTTGAGCAGAGTGTTCAAATCCCGCTTGAGCTGGAAAGACGGGTTTCTAGTCCCACAGTCTAGGGCTGCCACTTAACCTCCATTGCCTTAGGTATAAAACATAGATTGTGAGCCCTTCAGGGACAAGGGAAATATATACTGTACCTGACCCGGTGAAAAGTGGTTTATAAGCATTGCTAATAAACCATGAGAATTTCTGGGCCAAATTAACTAATTAGTTAGTTCTTTTGTGCAATCTTTACATTGATCAAGAAGCAACAGTTCAAATGGAACAAGGGGAAACAGAATGGTTTAAAATTAGCAAAGGTGTATGGCAAGGCTGTACTTTCCTCCTACCTGTCTAGTTCATATGCAGAACAAGTCATCAGAGAAGCAGGACTGTATGAAGGCAACTGAGGTGTGAAGATTGGTGGAAGATTCATAAACCACCTTTGCTGTGCTGATGATACCACACTACAGGCTGAAAATGAAGACGATCTGAAACATTTGCTTCTCAAGATCAAGGGACATAGTCTTAAAATGGACCTGCACCTTAACGAATGGACCTGCCACTTAAGAATGGACCTGCCACTTAAGAAGACAAAGATAGTGACAACTGGCAAAATCAATAAGTTCATCGTTGATGGAGAATAAATTGAAACAGTTGACAACTTTAATCTGCTTGGATCAATAATCAATAAAGAAACAACAAGCAGTTAAGAAATCCGATGATGCATTGCTCTTGGCAGAATGGCTATGAAGGGCCTAGACAAGATTCTCAAGAGCAGAGATCTCTCTCTCCATATAAAGATTTGGTATTTTCAATAATGTTATATAGATGCGAAATTTGGACAGTGAAAAAGATAGATAAGAAGAAAACTGATGCCTTTTAATTATGGTGCTGTGTATACCATGGACTGCCTGAAGCAGTCAATACTAGAGGAGATCATATTCAAGCTTTTTTTAGAAGCTCAGATGACAAGACTTCGACTTTCATACTTAGGACATGTGAAGGCAGATTCTATATAGGCTGATTATCTCCAGCGGAAACATTTAAATAGGGCATGGGCACGATTTAAACGTATTTCCGCATCTGTGGGCATAGATGTGCCCACATTTCTGGGATCGGCTCATAGATATGTCCAGCGTGGCACTTCCAACATGCTGTTCCATTGGCCCATGCATATATCTAGCGCAAGACCCATGCACGGGCCATAGACAAAAATGTAGAAGCACATCCCTCAGCAATATTACAGATCAGAGTAGATGCTGAAAGCATTTTGGATGTCCCTGTGCTCACTGTATTCTGTAAAGTTGCATGCTTCTGATCGTGCCCTTCTCTGCGATATACGCATGGATGGCTCTGGCAGCCGCGCCTCCTCAGTTAAAATGTGCATCTCCTAAGCTGCTTTTCTCACTGACAGTGTTCTGCTAATGCAAACTAGACATAAATACTGATAATACACAAATGCTGATGCACAATAGATCATATATACTAGTCTGTTGCATGACCAGAACACTGCAAAGTAATCTCAGTGAACTCTAATATATTATGAGATCCAGTAAATATTAACATGTTTGTCATGACATACCTTTCATTATACATAACTTGACAGTATAACACTGCCTCCATTATTCCAGCATTGGTCATCCCTAAAAATACTCCTTAAATGTTAAGTAAGGACCTTTGCCAACCTCGCAAAAACCTAAACTAACTTTACAATTCCTCAAAGGATACATGATATTGCTGAGTGACAAACCTATGCTCTTCTAATAACAATGACTTTCAGGTTATGGCATCTGTTTCCCACATATCTGGGTACTGGCATTTCTCACAAGCTGCTCCCTACACGTGTCCCATACAATGTCCACTCTCTGTCCGGGCTCAGCTTGGTCTTCATACATCTGCTATCTGTGGGGACAACCCTGCCTGCCTTCCTACAGTCTGCTTTGCGGTAATGCTCCCCTGTGCAGGGCTATGTGGGCATGGGAGGGGGGATTCATGTGCCATTATACCAGGCAGCTAGCCTCCAGATATAGCACCACTCTTGCAGCTTGAACAAAACATAAGAAATGCCATACTGGGTCAGACAAAGGTCCATCAAGTCCAGCATCCTTTTTCCAACAGTTGCCAATCCAGGTCACAAGTACCTGGCAGTTTCCCAAAAAGACACACGGGTTCTACAATGCTTGTATTGGGGCAAGCAGTAGATATCCTGGGTCCTCTTTAATAATGGTTTATAGACCTTTCCTCCAGGAACTTGTCCAAACCTTTTTTAAACCCATTTGATTAAGCGTTGAATGAAAAAATATTTTCTCTTATTAGTCTTAAACAGGTTACACTGTAACTTTGTTGCATGTTCCCTAGTCTTTCTACTTTTTGATAATGTAAACAATTGATCTACGTTTACCAATTCCACTCCATTCATTTTTATAGACATCTGTCATATCTCCCTTCAGCTGTCTCTTTGCTAGGTTGAAATGCCCTAACCTTTTAAGCCTCTCCTCATAGGGGTATCCTTCCATCCCTTTTACCATTTTGGTGTCTCTTCTCTGAACCTTTTCTAATTCCACTATATTCTTTTTAAGATATGGTGACCAGAATTGCACACAATAGTCAAGGTGTGCTCATACCATGGAAAGATACAAAGGCATTATAATATCCTTTGTTTTATTCTCCATTCCTTTCGTTATAATTCCTAGCATTCTATTTCCCTTCTTGGCTGCCGCTGCACACTGGGCGGAGGGTTTCAACATATTATCCATGACGACGCTAAATCTTTATTTTGGGTGGTGGTTCCTAATGTGGAACCTTGTATCATGTAACCATAGCTTGCATAGCTCCTGGACTAGGTAGGGATGTAGGCCTCATCACACAATCAGGGGAATGTTGGCACAACATCAGTCATGTCTCCAGTGACTGGCACAGCTGATGTATGGCTGTCATATCACAGTGGAACCTGGTGACACTGCAGTCAATCGTAAGGTCCAGATAACTGAATTGCAGATCAGCACACCAGATCCTCCAGTGCAATCCTCAAACCACACACACACACACATCAACATTCCCATTTTTCATAACACAGAATTTGTTAGGGTTCTCTAGATTAGCTCTTTTAGTACAAACAGCAAATTTCAGCATAGCCAGAATAAACACTATGGGGGTCATTCTGCCTTGTGAAAAGTGGGGATGAACGTCCAGTTTGGTTGTTCAGTCCCCGCTATTTGCAGGGACCGTATTCATAGCAAAGAGCTACCCCCCCCCCATGTACATTGGCTTTGTGTGGGGAACTCTGGACGGGGGCAGAAAGGAGTGGGCCAGAGGATGAGTGAGGGCAGGGCAGAGGCGGGTCTCTGACCCTGGACATACAGGGCCAATTCCGGTTGTGGCCCTGTATGTCCGGGGGCTTCAGGTTAGACGGGGAACTTATTCCATGGAGGACATCCCAAAGCAGGTGAGCAGGAAAAAGCAGTTTTTAAATTTTGTGTCGAACTGGGGCTCCTGCATGGCATTCCGGTGCCATGGCCATGAGATGCCACAGCAGCAGTGCTCCATGCAGGAACATAGGCAGGGTTAGACGGGGAATATTCCAGACGCTCAGCGGGCCTGAATTGTGGCAACCATACTGGGGTCCTGCCCTAGTCTGATTGCACCCGATTTTGCTCCCGCGGGGATGCATAACTCCCGCAGGTGCATAATTGGGTGCAAATCCAGAAGGGATGAGTTCGGAATTGGCTTTTATACTCTTCTTAATATATCTTTAAGGATAGTTCTTAATGACTCTTTGGCTTACAAGATTGCCTCACATTTGATTTCTGTTCTTTATAACTGCATCCTGTGGTGTTTTTCCAAAATACAGTCACACCAGTTTAAAACACAGTTGTCATAACCTTTAAACAATTTGGGATGAATTGTAGAACAGAGCAGAATATTTTCTAAGTACTGGCCTTATTCCATATTTCCGACAGAAGTAATGGACACATCTGTGGGAAAGCCCAAAAAAATACATTGGTCTTTCCTGAATACGCTATATACATCTCCATGGCAAACCGTGCCCCTGTTCTGCCCCTCCCAGGCATGTTCTGACATTCCGTGCAAGCACCGTGAATGTGCGTAGGGACTGTGTATTGGACTATGGTTGTAGATGTCTCCATGAGATACACAACTCCAGCGCAATGCAAACTGCTTATTCGGGTTATGGAATAATCTCCATCATGCGAAGAGAGGAAGACATCATGCTTGCCAAAGTTGAAAGTCAACATAAAAGAGACAGATTGGAGAGAGGAGTGGCCTAGTTGTTAGGACAAGGTACCTCAGGCTAGAGGGCTGGGGGTTCAATCCCCACCTGGGGACAGCAATCTCAGACCAGAGGGACTGGAGTTTCTAGCCCTATAGGCACTCCTTGGGCAAGCCACTTAACCCCCTTTTGCCTCAGGTACACATAGAATGTGAGCCCTTTGGGGACAAGGGAATGTATCCAGTACCTGCTTGTAGTATTTGTAAACCACTCTGATGTCCTTCAGCCTGGGTAGTGTATCAAGAACTTGCATAAATACAATAAGAACGGCCATGGATGCCACTTTATCAACAATGAGCTGCCTGCCTGAAGACCAAACACAGTTTAGGACAACTATCAAGAGGGGTGCCATAAGTTGACAGCACTTAACAACAACAAGCCATAACATCTGAAAAAAATGCAGGCATGTCCAGGTGCAGACACAATGTCACAAACATGCAAATGCCTGAAATGAATGCCAGCAGGCATGTCTACATAGACATCCCCAGAACCATATTCCAAAACCTGGACATCTTGGTTAACCTAATGGTTAAAGTAGTGGGTTAGGAATAAGGAAACCAAGGTTTAAATCCTACTGCTGCTATCATTGACATTGTGCAGGGGATAAGGGAGTGTTTTCTTCTCTACACTCTGGATATTTTTCATTCAAAACTAGCACTTTTCAAGTGCATGGAGCAGTCCACACTTAGACATGATGCCAGATGTCCATGATGTTTCTGAGATCAGGCAGGGAGGCCCAGATTCCTGGGAATAGCACAACCAGACCCCCACCATACCCCCATTCAGACTTGGATATCCTCACACTGGGGATGTCTCCAGAGCAGGCTTCTAAAAAGGTTTAGGATGTCTGAATGACCCCTGTTGTTAATAGAGGTGCACATGGTTCTCTGATGAGATGTCTATTGAGTTGGTTTTAGCAGGTACAGAAACTGATGAATCATCATGTGAGATTTCCAAAATGATCATCAGATATTGAAAGCTTTGTAGCTGAAAAGGGCCTTGCAAATCTAGCTGTTAGCATGCTAAGTGTTAAGGGGTTGAAAGTGATACTGGCAGGACCTGGACTACTTCACAGATACAGTAGGTAGTGGAGAGAGTGAAGAATGGTCCTAGTTTTTCATATTCTGCGCTGCCCTCAGCCTTAGTTCCTGCAGTAACAGCAACAGCAACAAGGAAGAACAGAGAAAGATCCACAAAAATCAGAGCTGTGGAAGCATTTTAAAGTATTTGATCCAGAATACATCTTCTGTCTGAAGGCCATTAGTAGAGGAAAGCTAATGGGCCATTTTTCCAACAGTGCTATGCTATATCACTTGCAGAAACAATACCCTTTCGAGCTCGATGGAAGGGAGGGCATTGATACTAGGATGAGAATTCCATCGTATACTGCAAGTAACCAAGGCAGGAAAGCTACAGAAAAGAGGAGATCCATTTCTCAACTTCCTTTACTCTCTCTCAGAGGTAACAGTCACATTTCCCCAACACTCATCTAAGCAGACACCATGGAGGAGACTGGGAGATGTTCACATAAGTGTCTTTGGGAAAAAGGCAGGTGGTATCAAAGATGGTGATACAGTACATTGGGAAATGATTGCCCTGGATAAACAACTTATACAGGTGGTTAAAAACATGGCATTTAAGAGACTTCGACATCTCTTAACTCCCATTACCAAGTTCCCTCTAGGAAATTTTTTGGAGCCAGGTGATCTACAGCCAGTATAACCAGCACTGTGTCCAGCTGCAGGGTAATAGCATGTATTTCAATAGCAACACCTGGAATAGTTGCTGGTAAAATACCCGCTATTACCCTCTGGTAGCACACTGGTGGCTGCTGGATGAAGAAGGAACCACCTGTAGGTACAATGGAGTGCATCCATGGCAGGATACTGATGAGTGTTGCTGCTGCACACCCAGGTGATAGAGGATGACCATATCTTGGTCATTTCTTAATGGAAATAATGAGAATAAAGGGGAACTGTCAGCTTGGACAGAGGGAGAGAACTGTGGTTCCTATTGTGTAAAATTGGAAATGGCAAGAAGAATATGCTTAAGGTGGGAGGCTTTTATGGTATTTGATGCTTTTTCACACTTGCTGCACCTTGTAATAAGAGAATCGCTAGACCTGGGGTGGAAGGAAAACACCAACCCTGTCCTGAAGATACTGATCAATGGGTGCCAGAATGTGAAGGGTTGGCATGAGCTGTGTCAGAAGCAGAAAGCAACAGGGACACCTGTGTACAGCTCATTCAGGTTGTTAGCATGAGGTAGAATATTGGAAAACTTGGTGGAAACCCTCTGATGTCACTGGACACTGAGATCAGTATTAAAAGTCCAATGGGGTGTCAGGATAGACAAATATGACTCCAGTAACAGAAGTACTGAAGTTCTTAAAGGATGCCATCGACTAACTGATCCAAATAATTCAGAATCTCTAAATGAACTGATCAAGTGACTGAACCGAACAAGAACCAAACCGAACTTTCTGCTGTGCTCATCCCACTTTGAAAGTTTTTTTGGGCTCCTTTAACTAAACCACATGGCTAAATATTATAGCTGTTTGGCATGAATTTGTATATGATACTGCTCATCAAATATGGCTAATTTTTTCTGTAGCTGGAATGCAAGTTCATGCATCGCTGTTAACACACAATGGAGCATCTTTACTAATGCGCACACCAGTAACGCACACATGGGCCACGTTACCAGCATGGAAGATCCACGCAAATTTCAGAGAGAGTGTGCATCCATCCAGTGGTGGGATTTGATCCAAACAGGAACTGGTTCAGATTGATCCGGCCACTGACAGAACGGAGCAAGTGGCAGCACGGCACACGTTTGTCTTGCCGGCGCAGCACACTCAGGCTGTTGGCGGACACCACAGGGCAGCAACTCCTTGGTGGCCCAGCGATCCAATCCCACCACCTGCAAGTGGTTCTATGGATTTCTTCGATGCTGTGATCCTCCGATGCCATCAACCAACTGTTGGGTGGGGGGATTCCTGCCAGTGCAGTGCCGGCATCGGAATGCCATTTTTGGCCCGGTTCACGCATCCTGGTTCCTGCCACGGGCCGCGTTTGCCAAACCAGGCTTAAAATGGCATCCCGACTAGTAGGTGGGGGGATTCCTGCCATTTTCAGCCCAGTTCAGCGAACTGGTTCATGCGAATCAGGCTGAACTGGCCGAATCCCACTACTGTGTCCATCCCCTTGCAATTAGCACAGACCCAGGATATTGCATCATTCTAGCCAGCATTCAGGTATCTGTACTAAGGATATTAACATCCGTGCTAGCCACAATGTCCCTACAATGCCTTCATTCCGCCCCTGTTGCACCCAGTCTCTGCCTCATCATGAGCAACCCCGGTAGTGTGGGGGCCAGTGCTACTTTTTCACAAGGTGCCCAAACCAGGTAACGCACTTTAGTAAATATGCTCCAATATCTTATCACAACTCCTGTTTTCCTACAGTAGATAATTCAAAATTCTGCACCTAGAGTTTTCAAAGTCTGCTGCTGAGTTTTCAAATCTCTGTAAAATTATACGGCAGGCTTCCATAAATTTGCATAGATTTGCTTATTAATTTATATAATTTTTAATATTACAAGAATGTCTTGTCCAGTAACTTCTGAAATGTGTTATTCACAGAGCAGTACATTGTAGGCATCGTGCTATTGTAGGCTGCTGTCATAAAGGCCCTTTTTACTAAAGTCTGCAAAAGGTTTGCAATTAATGCGCCCAACACATGCATGTCAATTTCAAAGCCTGTCGGGGTCATGACCAGTATGCTCCCAAAGCTATTGCACTGTGGGTCACTAAGACAGGTTCACTTAATGACTCCAACAGAGGAGTCATTTTGTAAACTCATGTTAAGATCCATGTTGCCATTGAATGCCCTGCTCATTCTCCATCCATTCCTTGCCCTATTCCGTGATTGACGATTAACGTGCATTTAGCATGTGGTGGCAGTCACGCTTACACATTAATGTTCCCAACTGCCAGGTGCCGCACGTTAAAATGCACATTAACCAGCTAATGAGCTTTAGTAAAAGGAGCCCAAAAACATTCAAAGCGGGATTGTTATAGAGAAATGAGAAATCAAGTAGTTGGTTCTCCCTGAAGCCGGGTGGTTCTTGCATCTTTCCCTGGCTCTGATAGCTGGTGTGTGCTAAAAATGGTGCTATACCCCTATACCCGCTATTATTATGAAAGGAGGAGGGCAACACCCCCCGCCATGAATCAGTACTCTAAAGCCCTTTCTCTTTTTTAAGGGTGAAAATTTCTTTGTGATTGGAAAAAAGGCCGTAGTCATCACAAAATCCCCAGTGCAAGCGATAGCAGATGAGTGAGCAAGTCCAGGCTGTTCAGCAGATCTGCAAGAGAGAAATCACTTTGCAGAAAGAACACTGAAAACAACAGCCTGCCCCCCCTTGCAACTTGCTTGTCCCCCTCCCCCAATAACAATTGTACTAGCAAACACTTAACAAACCATTTGTGATAGCCGTAGCATTTGCTTCTCTGCCTCAACCTAAGCAAGGTGCCTTCTGTCTCTCTCTCTCTCTCTCTTTTCATCCCTCACACTCTCTGTCTCTTCTCAATTTCTCTCCCCCAAAGATTTCTCTTTTAGCCCTCCAAGGTACTCCCCCCCTTCTCCCCCTTCCCTCTACCTCCACGGTACTCACTCCCCCATCCTTTCTTCCTCCCCACAAAGCACTTTCCTTCCCAACCATAAGACTGTCTCTCTCTCTTTGTTTTCCCTCCCTTTGCCGCCTGCCAAGTTAATCTCTCTCTCCCTTCCCTCCTCTCCCTTAGGCTTTCTCTTCCCTCCCCCCTCCTCCCCCCCGGCACTATTTCTTCCCAGGCCGGGTCCTGTGGACCCCATGACTCACTTGTTCCCACAAAGTCACAGCTTCTTGTTTCCCATGGTCTTCCTTCTCCTGCTGCACCACAACTCTTTGGTTGCCATGCCTACATGGTTCTTTAGTTCCCATGACTTCTCTCTCTGGCTTCATCTGCCCTCTGTCCGTTCCTCGTTGGCAGGATGTGCATGCATGACCCACACTCTGGCAACAGACAGACCGAACTTGTCCTATAGAATGTGTTTTTGTCAGCAGAGAGAGCAGTGAACCCCATCTCCTTCCTGGAGCCCTCGGATGGTCCCAACATAATCTCCACTGGCCGAGATGATGCCAAGGGTTACAGCTCCCACTTTCAATGCAGCAAGTATGGACGGGCGTGGGATTTTAAACCAAGCATTAAATGTGCCCCAACCCTCAGCAACAACAAGAGAGCGAGCCTAGTATAGGGGGAAACAGAATGACTGGAGAGTTTGCTCACCTTGGAGGTCTCCTCCCACGATTCTGAAGAATTGGACAATGTTGCAGGAAGGTCTGGATTCTGAGCCTCCTTCTGGAGATTGTGGAGTCATGGGAGACTGGGGTCTCACGACAACACTTTAAGAGCTAGCATTACTAAGGCGTGTTAGTGTTAACCCACATTATTAATAACTACGTCCCATGGAATGAAAAGAGACCTGCAGTACAGTCACACATGTTAATGGTAATGCACCTCGGTAACTCTAGCCCTAAGGTGGCTATTTGGCCCTATAATCTAAAATATGCAGCTTTAATTCAGTTTGGTTTGTTTCATTGTTTGGTTTCACTTGTTTTAATTTAAGCAGCATCTTGGCATTGTTCTTTTTTTTACAGCATTCACATGTAATCTTATCTAATTCATTCCTCAGCTTAAATGGTTAACTTCAATAGGAATAAGCACTTTAGATCTTTAATTGAGTCAAAGGTGTGCTGTTTAAACTTGTTCTTTCATCTGATAGCTCATTGTGTGTTTCTAGAATTTTTATGAGCTGGAGCTTAGCTTTAGATACTTTTGTTTCTCTGGTTGCATT
Organism: Ichthyophis bannanicus; assembly: GCA_033557465.1. Lineage (NCBI taxonomy): Eukaryota > Metazoa > Chordata > Amphibia > Gymnophiona > Ichthyophiidae > Ichthyophis > Ichthyophis bannanicus. The sequence continues at coordinate 72,286,468 of CM066037.1, forward strand.
GCTGCAGGGCGCTGCTCCATCATTATATGCTGTGATGGATGAATTAGCGGCCGTTTAAAACATTAGCAGCTGCTTATTCCCTGAAACCTCATTTTGGGGGTGTTGCTATTTGCAGTTTCATAGAACCACAGTCGTGTGAGCACAGGAGGGGGTTCCTCTTCTTCTGGCTTATGTCAGTAAACCCCCTCTTGGGACCGATCAACATTTGTAATGGTGTGCTCAAGTAATCCATGGACTCAATAACAACATAAAATGCGGCTTCAGGCTTGAACCGGCTGTGTGTGGTGGTGGTGATGGTGGCAGGTTGTCATCTGACTTCCCATTTTCGGGACAGGCCCTCCATTCCTGATTTCAGCCCATTGTCTGCATGGACCTGTAGTCTCTCTGATTTTTTTAAGGAAATCACAACTAAAAGTCCATGCTTGTGGGGTGCTAACACTAGGACTGGATCAATCTATACTGAAAAAATGGAGCCAGTTGGCAAGTCTAGGTAAAGTCTTTTTCTTGGGGGGAATAAGGGGGAGAAGAGGGCAAAGAAAAGGAGGGTGATGCAGGCAGTTTTTCCTCAACAGCAAATCGTGCAAAATTATACTATCTATAAATACCTGGTGCTATTATTTTCAAAGGATGAGATCCTTTCTACACCCCTCTCATTCATATCTCCCCATTGATAAACTGTACAAAAGAAAACCCCAAGGAGATCTAGCACACAATAATGGGATTACTGGCTTTACCTGGAGAGAGGGAAGCGTACGTGCATAGTAAATTTCTTTTTATTTTGCCAGGTAGCTCTAGGGGCATCTTGTGTAGTATAAGATTTACTAAAAGATACTGCTACATTGTTTGTAAGCGCAGTTAAGTCAATGCTGACTTCTGGCAATCCAACAGCCCCTAGGTTTTCTTGGCAAGATATGTGCAGAAGTAGATTGCCAGGCCCTTTCTTCAGAGGCAATAGAGGGTAAAGTAACTTACCCAAGGCCACAAGGAATATGTAGGAAATGAACCTTGATCTCTTGGGGACTAGGCTGTTGCATTAACCACTAGGCTGCTACTCCTCCACTCCACTGCATTACTATGTACTAATACCCATTAATACCCATTTTATGCGATGAGACTTCACTAATAAAGTGTTAAGGGTACATATTAGCATGAACTAACGAGGTAGAGCACTTTAGTAAATCTAGCCCTTAGATTTGTAGAATCATTGTCAAACATTATGCTGCTGGATCTCCTCAATATGCATTCTAGAGAGAACTTTCACTCGGCAGCAGTTTTGTCATATCAGTTGGCTTGTTCTTGAATCTCCAGGTGAGTATCACAGGACAAGATGGGGGACTGAAAAAAGTAAGGACGTTTGTCAAGCTATCTAAGAGGCATACAAGATAAGGGCCCCTTAAACTAAAATCCATTAACTGGTTAATGGACATTTTAACACATGGCAGCAGGGTATCGGGAACACTAATATGTGAAGATGTCCACAGCTGCATGCTAAACCACTCTTTAACCGGCAATAGTGGCATGGGGTGGAGAATGAGTGGAGCGTGGGCATGAAAAGTGCATTACCATTGGAGTTCAGGCAATTGCGTGCCCAGTGGCAATGGGTCTCTTAACATGGTTCACCTAATGACTCCTATAGGACTTGTTAAGTCAACCAGCTTTGGTGGAGTGCACATTAGGCAAACTCTGTATGTTAGCTGCCAAGAACATGCTGGTCACGCCCCTGACAACTAACACAGAGGCTTTGCAAATAATGCATGTATATTCAACGTGTTACTCGCAAATCTTTAGCAGGCTTTATATAACAAGGGGCCATAAGACATTTTTTTCTGTTGTTAAGTGCCGTCGAGTCAGTGTCGACTCATGGCAACCCTCTGGATAGTTGTCCTAAACTGTGATCGGTCTTCAGTCAGGTAGCTCTTGTTGACAGAGTCACACTATAAATTAGGTCGTATTTCTGTCCTTGTTGACAGAGTGGCACCCATAGCTGCTGTTATTGCATCACTCCATCTCATTGCTGGTCTTCCTCTTTTGCGTTAACCTTCTACCTTCCCAAGCATAATGTCATTTTCTGATGATCTCTCTCTTCGCATGATGTGTCCAAAATATGAAAGTCAAAGGGGTCTGTTTACTAAACATTCCTAATGTGCGGGGCCGCGGTAGTGTGCCTGTGCCATATAAGGAGTGGGCGGTTCAGGCAGAGAAAAGAAAAAAAACGGGAGTAAGCGATCGCACATTTGCGCGGGGCGCTATTGTGCGCCGTGCTATTGTGCGCCGTGCATAATAGTGCGTGGGAAGGCTAAGTGGCGCCCTGATATGCACACACAAAGGAGCAGAGCCATAGTACAATGGTTAAAACACTGACTGTGGGTGCAGCTGCCATGGGTTCAATTCCCCATTGTGCACAACAAAAAGGGCTGGCTGAGGCATTAACTGTAATGGGTAAAAGTGCTTTAGGAGGCATATTAATATTGGGCGGCATAAGGCGGTGCACTGTTAATTTTGGGCGGCATAAGGCGGTGCGCAGATGCCCAAGCATAGGAACAGAGCCACAGCACAATGGTTAAGACACTGACCAATGGTGCAGAGATCAGGGGTTCAATCCCCCACAGTGCCCAATGAAGAAGGCTCACTGAGGCAGTGTGTATTATGGGGATGAGTGCTGTAGGGGGCAATCTATTTTTATTTCAGTTATCACTACTAGCAAACGCACTCACAAAGCGTGTTAACATAAGGCGGCCCATAAGGCACATGTTAAAGTTCACTGTCCGCCAAGGCACCCTTGAATGTCCCCTATAGGGCACCATATATGTTGCGTCACAGGATAATGTATAGTGCACCTTATATGGACGGCAACCATAAGGTGCCCTATAGGGTGCCCTATAAAGCACCCTCAGAGGCACCTTATGGGTACAGTACACTGAGGGTGTGTTTGATGGCAGCAACATATGTACATTAAATCTAAAAAAAGCTTTGGACAACCCTATCAAATAACCCCACTGTGGGCTCAAACCCATTACTGCTGGCTCCACAGGCAGTGAAGTAACCTTTGGGCTACAGCTATATAGCTGCCAGCAAGCCCCTGGCTGGCTGCAGAGAGCCTGCATGTCACCACACAGACAGTCTGCTGTGGGAACCATGATAGGGTTAGGCCACCCATACCCATGATGCACTGCACATGCAAATCAGCTGTCCACAGATGAACACAAGATGGGGAATGCACCCCAACAGCTCCCCGGCCTGGTAGGGGGACGTGTCCGTGTGCACCCACACAGCACCTTGGCCTGGTAGGAGGTACTGACCGGATGTTTAATTTGCACAGAGTAGCTACACACAGTCACACTGTGCGGGAACTGTGCTCACCCTGAGTGTGCGATGAGGCGCCCTGGACCAGGTCCACAGCACCCTCCATGGCTGAGAGAGGTCATGGCAGAGCTCCAAAACAGTCGTAATCTGTGAGATAGGTAGTTTCTGCAGGAACACCTTGGATATCTCAGTCAGGGGGGACCCCTAGGTGGGCCATGTACCACCAACCCCCCCCAGCTGAGAGTGGCAAACAGGCAGGGTCTCCTATCAACAGATCCCCATTATACACCCCCCCCCCCCTGCAATGATGGCAGTAGAGTGGACCATCAACCCCAGTCCTGTTGGGGAACAGACACCCTACAGGGCAGTCCAAGCAGCCCCACACACACCCAGACCACAATATCAGACAGACAGTAGGCCTGGATATGCTAAGATGCACCCCACCACTATCTGATATTCCCCTGCATCAAGCCATCAGCCACTGCAAGGCACTCCAGCAGGGCACATACCAGCTGTGAACAGTCTGCTGGTTAGTCCCACTGGAAATGCATGCACCCACAACTGAGATGGCAGCACACACAAGCAGATACATCAGTGACTAGGCCCCAACAGGTGACCCATATATATCACATGAGGGAAGTGCTATGAAGCACTATGGGGGTGCCTAGCCATGCTGCCATCACTGCACAGTCAGGGTGGAGTGAAAGCCCAGCAGCACATACAGAGGTCACCCTGTCTGTGGAGGTGGTGGACGGCCACTACAATGTCCCTGCCAGTGCCCTATGCCCTGTGCAGATGCATCCTGGCCAGCCCACCCTGTCTGAGCTATACCCATGGTACCTTGCTGCTCATTATGCACATCATCAGGCCAAAACTGTGGACAGTGTTTGCAGCCAACACACACTGTATAGACAGACACACACTCCCACATGTATGCCAGCATTGTGCTACTATAGAGGGGTTCAGAATCCTTGCCCACCACACCAGTCCTGGGCACAGTACAGGCATGGGTATGGTATGCAATACCGTTGGGGGTCCGTCCCTAGGGTGGTAAACACTGTCAGGGGCCAGACCTGACGCACACACCGCAAACATCAGATAGATTATTATGATGGAGCTCATAGAGCAGACTGTGCGTAACGTAGGGATATCTATCTGCCAGTACTCATAGCAAACGTTTGAGAGCTGTGTACCATATACCCTGGTGTAGGGTGACATTGCTAAGGTATGCAAGTGCTGGTATTGGGAGATGCATGCAGGGCCCAATGTCCTGCCTCACCAGGAGGCATTGGCCAATGGGGCCTGTGGGTGTGGGTGTGGGTGTGTCTGTCCCTGTTGGCTGCTGCTGTACGGCAGAGGTTCCCAAATCCAGTCCAGGTTTGCAATACACTGGTTGGGGTTTCCTGCTGTCCCTCATGAATATGCATGAGCTACATCTACATGCCATGGGGGTGGTGCATAGATATACAGCACGGTTATTTGTATGAGTGGCAGCATGGAACCTGAATGGTGTGTGGTCCTCCAGGACTGCATTTGTGAGACTCTGCTCTAGGTAATGCCCCTGGTCATGGTGTCTGTGCTTGGTGGTGTAAAAGATAGGCGTATGACCAATGCGTATATCCCCAGCAATAAAGGATTGCCCTTACTAACATGGTTTAGTTGTGGGGAAAATATGTGGACAGGAATGGCAGTAGCCCCAGCTGGGCTTTGAACCTGTGACCTTTTGCTCCTGCACACACTGTCTGTGTGCACTGCACACACTGTCTGTGTGCACTGCACCACTGTGTTGCCACAGATGTGCTGAATTCCCTGGGAAGTCCATGACTGTACATCCGACAGGGCCTATGTTGCAGTGGACGTGCCAGCCTGCACATGGCTCGGCCACTGTCTTCTGTGGCTAGCAGCCACTGCCCCCTGCACCACCTGTACCCTACCGCCAACATGCTGGCATGTCCGTATCTTGGAAAAGCATATGACCTGATTGAGTTGTGGCACTCCAGGACTGCATTTGGGGGACTCGGCTGTCGGTAATGCCCATTGTTATGGTGTGTGTGCGGTGTTGGGTACAAAATGGGTGTGTGAACCATGCTTATGTTCTCTGCAATAAAGGAGTGTCTTTACTATCTCTGTTTAGCGGTGGGTAAAATATGGGGACTGGGTTGGCAGGAGCCCCAGCTTGGATTTGAACCTGTGACCCTCTGGTCCTAGAGGTACTGCCTCTGTCTGCTGCACCACACTGTGGCCACAGTGATAGTGCAGTCCCTGGGGGTGGGAAACCTGACCAAAGGAGTCAAAAACCCTGCTCTGCACATTTGTACTGTGGGCTCAGTCACCTTGTCTGGTGACAAAAGTGCAAATAAACCCCTCAACCGACCACGACGAACTGGGGATAAATATAACCAAGCTGGGCAACAGTGATATTAATGGGCAACCATAGCAAACACTCCCAGGAAGGCTCAGAAAAAAGGAAATGGTTTTTGGAAGGGTCTCCGCTCCGTAGCCCCTTCCATACTTCATTTAATTTTTTTGGAGCTTTCCTGGGTGTGTTTCTTATGTTTGCCCATTAATATCAGGGTTCCCCAGCTGACTTCCTATTTTTAATATGTTTGTTTGGGTCTTTTTCTATCTTTATTTGCACTTTTGTTCTGTGCACATGTATCACACTGCTCACGTTTTGCAGGTTTCCCCGGTTTCCCTGTACATTGCTGACGGAAATGGTTTCTCTTCCCTTTAAATGCCCTCTACCGTGAGTGTTTCACTCGCGCTATTTTTAACCTGCAAATTCGTCCCCGATACTGTGCGGGGAGCCTCTCCCCTCCCCTTCCCCGCCCATTGACCCCGTCTCTCCGCCCCTCGGGAGCCTTCCTCCGCCCTCAGAATGCCTTTCCACGCCTCTATCGGACATTTGCGGGCCGGGTACTTGTGCGGGGCACGTTAGTGCGGCGCGCAATTGTGCGGGGCCCAAGCGCACTTGTGCGGGGCGTTTAAGAGCGTTTCTGAGCGTTTGAGTGCCGCGTTTCCGTGCGCTATTGTGCGGCACGCAATTGTACGGCTTTTAGTAAACATGCCCCAAAGTCTTGTCATCTGAGCTTCTAAATAAAGCTTAGCTTTGATCTCTTCTAGTTCTGACTGGTTTGTTCTTCAGCAGTCCATGGTATACCCAGTATTTGTCGCCAGCACCACAAATCAAAAGCATCGATTTTTTCCTGTCAATATTTTTCACTGTCCAACTTTTGCATTCATATGACGTTATTGAAAATACCATTCTTGAACAAGTTGAATCTTTGTATGGAGAAAGACATCTCTGCTCTTGAGAATCTTGTCTAGGTCCTTCATAGCCATTCTGCCAAGAGCAATGCATCATCGGATTTCTTGACTGCTTCTTATTTCTTTATTGATAGTTGAGCCAAGTAGGTTAAAGTTGTCCACTATTTCAATTTCTTCTCCATCAATGATGAACTTATTGATTTTGCTAGTTATCTGGATCTTTATCATCTTTACATTAAGATGCAGACCCATTTTAAGACTATGTTCTTTGATCTTGAGAAGCAAATGTTTCAGCCAATAATGAGGTATCATCAGCATAGGTTGTTGATGAGTCTTCCACCAATCTTCACATCTGTGTTGTCTTCATACAGTCCTGCTTCTCTGATGATTTGTTCTGCAGCCTTGTCGTACACCTTTGCTGATTTTAAACCATTCTGTTTCTCCTTGTTCCACTTGAACTGCTGCTTCTTGATCAATGTAAAGGTTGTACAAGAGAACAATCAGGTATTCTGGTATACACATGCTTCTTAATGTGGCCCAGAGCCTTGCTGTAGTTGATAAAACACATACAGATATTCTTTTGGTATTCTTTTATCTTTTCAAGGATTCATCTCACATCCACGATGATGTCTCTTGTTCCTTCACTTTCCTGAACCCGGAACTTCAGGCAATTCTTGTTCCAGGTATGGTTGCAGTCTCTGATGAATAATCCTGAGTAGAATATTGCTAGCATGTGGGATCAGAGCGATTGTGCGATAATTTCCACAGTCAGTTGGATCACCTTTCTTTAGTTTTGGTATAAACACAGATCTTTTCATGTCAGTTGGCCATAATGTTGTCTTCCAAATTTCCTGGCAGAGCTTTGTAAGTATGGTAACAGCTGCATCAGATTGCTGTAATATGTCAATGGGAATGCCATCAATGCCTGATGCTTTGTTCTTTGATAAAGCTTTCAATGCTTCTTCAAATTCTTCTTTCATCACCAATGGTTCAGGATCATAAGGTACAGGTTGAAATGACTGTTGGTCCACTTGACCTTTATCGTATAATAACTCTCTATATTTTTCCACCTTTTCTTGATGTTCTCAGCATCATTCAACAAGGATCCTTGAGCATCTTGTAACATTCTAATTCGAAGCTGGAATTTTTTTCTTTAACTCTCGTAGATTTAGGAAAGCTGATCTTGTTCTTCCTCTAATAGTTTCTGCTTCTATTTCCTTGCATGCATTATTGTAGTACTTCTCCTTGTCTTGCCTTGCTGCACATTGGAAATCTCTATTGAATTCTGTGATTGTCTTTCTTTCTCCTCTGGATTTAGCTTCTCTGCATTTCTGGGCAATTTTCAGACTTTCTTTGGTCATCCATTTTGACTATTTTTACTTTTTCATCCTTTGTAGAGACTTCTCACTTTCTTCCAACACAACCTTCTTAATGTCATCCCATAATTCTTCTTGGGGTCTGTCATTTGTATCTAAAGCAGCAAATAAATTTTGCAGGTGATCTTTAAATTCCAGTTGTATATTCTTAAGATCATATTTTTGCATTCATGAGTACCTTGCTCTTTTTCAACTTTAGCTTGAGTTTGCTTTCTAGTAGTTGGTGATCTGTACGATAGTCAGCTCCATGTGTTTTCTTTGTTGATGTTATAGAGCTTTTCCTTCATTGACTTCCACAGATGTAGTCATTTTTATTTTTGTACAATCCATTGTGTGAGGTCCATGTGCACTGGGTACAGTTGCTGCTTGGGTTGCTGGAAGAAGGTGTTTGTGATGAATAAATCGTTGGTCTTGCAGAATTATATCAGTCTTTTTCCAACTTCATTTCTGTGCCAAATCCATATTTTTAAACCACTTTGCCTTCTCCTTTGTTGCCAACTTTTACATTCCAGTCACCCATGAGTATCAGGCTATCTTGTTTGCATGTTCTGTCAATGTCAGCTTGTACTTGTACATAGAACTTATCAACTTCATCATCTTCTGCAGGTGCTGTTGGGACATATACTTGAATTATAGTTGTGTTGATGGGCATCCCTCGTAGATGAATAGAAATTAAGCGTTCATTGATTGCACTGTATTTCATTACAGTTCTTGCAAGTTTCCTCTTCATTATAAATGCAACACCATTTCTTCTTTGTCTTTCATTTCCAGCATATTAGACCATGTGATCATCAGATGCAAAGTGCCCGATGTCAGTCCATTTCAGTTTGCTGACACCCAACAGATAGAATTGTACATGTTCCATTTTATTCTTGACCACCTCCAACTTCCCTTGGTCCATGCTTTGTACGTTCCATGTCCCAATATGTAAGAGATCTTTGCAGCTTCTGACTTTCATTTCATACGCAACTACATCAGCAGTCAGACATCCTATGGGCTTTGATCCAGTTTCATCATCCTGCCTAATACTTCAATTTGTTTTGTTGTGACTATCCATTGAGTTTTCATGGCAAGCAGATTGCCAGGCCTTTCTTCCATGAAGGTAATTCTAGTGTTGTTGCCATTGTCACAGAAATATGATCCTCCACCGCCAACACCGTCCCATTCTGCTGCTTCTAGTCGGTGGAAAAAGGAAGTGTGGAGGTCGGATTGGAAGACTGAAAGAAGAAAAAGTGGATGCGTAGGGTAATGAGGAAACAAGCAGAAAGGCTAAATCAATACTTTTGTTCAGTGTTCAATGCAGAAGAGATAAAGGAGGACAATAGATACTTGGAAGGGGTATGCCCCATAATGGAATCAATGCCAAATCATTTACTGAAGCAAATTTTGCATGAAACTGGGAAAACGAAAAGTGGTCAAAGATTTGGGGCTGTATGGTAATAATTCTAGAATATTAAAGGAACTCAGAAAAGTTCTGGTAGAGTCAAGTGGGTCTACTGATGGCTTTACAGGGCTCGGTACATAACAGCACATGAAGCCTCTTTGCAGAAATTTCTGCAAAATTTCCCTTTCACAGTAGGAAACATATGCACACTCCTTTAGAGATGAAAGTTTATTTATGTTCAAAATTAATGAGATGATATGATACAAACAGATAAAGTAGCTCATTAATAATGAAATTAGCAAAAACAGCATGTAAAAAAACCTTCAAAGGGCCAAAATATACCTCAATAAGATGTAATTATCTTTTTCAGTAGCATCATTTTACAATCTTCTTATCCAACTCATTTGAAAGGGTTGCAAAGTCGTATGGGAGCAGGACCACTAATGTGGAATCTCTTTATTGTACACTGAAGCTGGATATCATGAGGCCAATTCCGATGGGGCACGTCCAGGCCATCTGGACATCCAGAAATCTGGATGGCCCAGATATGCACCTGATTCTGATCCCACGGAGCTAGATGAACCCATGAGAGCAGAATTGGGGCATAGAGCCTGAACGTCTTGGATGTGTCCTGATTACATGCCTCCAGACATCCAGGCATTTTCCTGGGTAGCCCAGCCAGGTCCTTGCATGGAGCTGCAGTGCCATGACATCCCATTGCCATGGCTCCATGCAGGAACCACGATCGTCTGCAACCATCAAACTGCCTATTTCCCCGCAGCCCGACCCCTGATCGGCCCTTCCGAGACTTAGATCAGGCCGTGGGGAACCCCCCACCCTGCTCACCTCAGTGTGGGTTCCTGGCATGGTTGTCCACCATCGTTTGGGGGTACTTACTCCACCTAAGAGGTGGAATTAGTCCCCCTTCTAAGGCACCCAACCTGGATGTACAGGGCTGTCACCGAAATCAGCCCTTTATATCCAGGTTGGGTGCTTGCCTCCAGCCCGCCGTTGCTCTTCCTTCTGCCCGCCCCCTCCCGCCCCCATACAGAGCTCCCCACACTTCTTCCCTGTATGTGTGGGGAGCTCTGTTATTGTAATCCGCACCCTGGCGTTTAGCGGGGATGGATTCCAGACCGGACCTATATATCCGCTAAATGTGAATCGGAATGACCCCCCCATATGGATAGAGCCTTGCTAGAGGAATTGAAAGGTAAGGTTTGGCTTTTCCTAACATACAGTTTGTAAAAGGGGCAAACTAAGTGATGGTACTGCCAGACCCATATGGGCTAATTTCATAACAGCGCATCTAAAGAAGGTCTGTTTTATGAAGGAAACAGACACCCAGGTGCCAGAGATGTGCACGGCCAAGAAGAAATTCAGTTTCTGCTCATTTAACACAATTGTTTCCTAATTTGGAGGTATATGTTATGCTTGTTTAACATATTTGTTCTTTAGGCAACATTGTATATATTCTAGAACTTTTTTAAAACCCGCAAATCAATTGTATGCATGTAATTTCATAGGTATATGCTTGTGCAAGCAATTTGCAAGCACTTGAAATATCTAGACATCCTAATGAACCAAATGAGTGCTCACAAATGCACATTCCTTCCAGGTGCCTTTATAAAATAGGCCCTAAAATGCCCCCAAGAGTGCACCAATTCTTTTGCATGAATTTACACCTGTTCCAAAGGCATAAATGGATGCGTGTACTCTATGCAGTTACCTACAACAAGGCAGAGACTCTCTTTGTAACTCAGGATTCATCCTTTAACCCTCTGCAAATAGTCAAGCTAGCAGACTAGGGGGTATGTTTACTAAACTGCGGTAATGTCACTTGCGTTAGGTTCCACGGTAAAGGTATGGATGCCCATATAAAGGCATGGGTGGTGCATCGTTACAGCAAGCCGTATCAGCTAACGCATGTTACAAGATGCCTTAGACTAACGCGCGTTACAAGGCACATTACAAGGCATCTTTGTAAGGTGCCTTGTAAGATGCCCCATAAGGCTCCCTATAGGGCTCCTTAGGCTAAGCACCGTATTAGGCACCCCTGGACATGGCACTATACCTGTGGCAGGTGTTCCTTGCAGTGCAGCCGAAGGTAATTCGGTGTCCATCTGTATCCTGCAGTCACATGTGGACCTCTGGGACCAGACACCACCCAGATTAGTGTGTACTCTTGTGTTAGGGCCTGGTTGGCATGAACACCTGTTTTCAGGGCAGAGGGGTTTCTAGACTTACATGAGCTTTGTGTAGCAGTGCCTTTATAGGTCACAGTGGTATACATTATATACCCCAAAGGGCCCACATCACCCTTTTTGTAGGTAAGGGACAGGTGCCCCAACCCCAGTGAAGCAACCTCCATTCTGCTGGTATAAGACAGCCCTCCAGGGTTGGTAGAGCAGCACCATACCTGTGACTGGGGCAGTTGCAGAGCAGCAGCAATATTGGGGTTAGGTCTGGAAAACCCCAACTGCCTCACACCACTCTCTGCCAGTCACCAGCAGACAGCAGAGTCAGACTGCACCTTATAGGTGTTCTAACCATGCATGAGTCTAACTGCAGACAATCCACTAGCCAGACCATTGTGCATGCTCACAGAAAAACTACATGCACCATGCAGCCATCTCAGTGACTGGAGCCCCAGCACTAGGAACACAAAGGTATCGCTGAAAGCAGATAATGTATAGCGCTATGTGGGAACCTAGACATGCCATGGTCACCGCTCGATTAGAGTGAGTGCCCTCCCAGCATGACATGCTGTGGACACCCTGTCCATGCAGGCAGTGGTTGGGCACTACAGTGTCCCAGCCATTTCCCCACATCCTGTGAAGAAGCATCCTGGCCAATCCGCCCTTTCCGGGCCATGCCCACAACACCTTGCTCCTCATTATGCATATATTCAGGCTAACGCTGGTAACAGTGGGACATTTTGGGCCCAGAGAGGTGTGGGCAGCCACAGAACAATGGATAGACATATACACACACACTCCTATTGCAGCATTGTGCAAAGATAGGGGTGGTTGGCAACCCTGCCCGCCACACTGGTCCTGATCACAGTGCCGACATTGCTAAACTGTGCAGGAGGTAGTAGTAGTGCCCTGGTGATAACTGCAGCTCAATGCTGGGGCCAACAGCCTGACTCTCCATGCATCTTTGGATTGTGGAACCTGTGTGAGTGGGTGTTTGTACCCCTGTTCGCTGCTGCTTTGGGCTTTGCACATATTGCTGTTGTACCTGCATTGTAGGGTAAAATATAGGGACATGCTCTGGAGGAACCACAGCTGGGACTTGAACCTATGACCCTCTGCTTCTGGACACACTGGCTGTGTGTACTGCACCACACTGCTGCCACGGAAGCATGGTAGTCCCTGGGGCTACCTGTATTTTTCCTCAGCCAGACCTTTTATGTTGCACTGCACACCACGTACTGGTACAGGGCATGGCCTAGGTCCACTGCAGGCAGGTGCCACTGCCCCTCCAGCACGGACACCCCCCCCCCACTGCCATGCTGACATGACCATATGCTGTCAGTGCTGGTAGTGCGCAGTCCCGGGCCATCCACTGTGTGGGTAGATGGTCGCCTAGGGAGGGGGGCTGGGGAAGGGGGCATACATGAGCATCCTCACATCCAGTGGCGGCCCAAGGGGGGTGCGGGGCCATGTGCAGAGACTCGGCGCGGGGCCTCTTTTGCATAAGGGGCCTCATTTGCATAAATATTTGCATAATGTTACCATACACTAACTTTTAGTAAACATGCCTCTTAATGAGTGTATGGATAAAGAAAAACTAAAAGATTTCTACATTACTATAATCCAGTGCCAACCGCCAGGCACATTAGGAACTACTACAAACAAACACTGCCCATTTAGAACCCATAGCAAACCCACCATATCGTAACAGCACTACCAGGACTCACAAAGCACCATACTCTACCTATCAAAAGGCAACACTGCAAATATTAAAACAATACATTTCAGAGAATAACAATACATGACTTACTGGGGAAAGAGAACAAGTGGCAATGTCAAATAGGAATTACATAAACAGAATACCTCAGCTCAGTTACACCTGCAGAACATAGACCATCACCAAATAAGGAATCACAATTTAGAAACAGAAAGACAATAATTAAACTGGGAACCCCAAAAGCCAAACTTGGAATGTACAACACTGTAGAAATAAAACTATAAATTAATTTCTTCTTGTACTAAACAAAGCACAGACGTCAATGATGCACATTTCCCAGAGCTGACATATTCCTGCTAATAAATTCAAAATAAAGAGATATTTTTCTACCTTTTGTGCATTTCTTTTTCAGTTGCAAGTGCTCCAGCCACTTTCTTCTGGTTTCTTCGTGTCTTCTGCTAACTCTCCATCGTCTGCTGTTCATTTGTTCTTTCTTCTCTCTTCTAGTTTTTTTTCCATTCTTTCTCTACATCTGCTTTAACATACTAATCTTTCTCCTTTTGCTCTTTCCTCATTCCTATTTCATCCACTCAAATTTTACCCCTCCATCCTCAATTCCCACTTACTCTCCCAATACCCGGCCAATTGTAGATTTTTCTTCCCTCCCACACAAAATATTTTTCCCCTCTCCATTTCACTCTCCCAGCCCCATCCCATTCTAATCCTCCCCAACATCAGCTCCCTTCTAGTTCCAGCCTCACCCAGCAAACGCTCCTTTCTAGTCCCCGCATCAGCCCATTTCCAGTCCTAGCCCCCCCCCATCAGCCCATTTCCAGTCCTAGCTCCCCCATCCATTTTCAGTCCTATCCATCGGCCCCAGAGAGCTTAACAGACAGAGCTGCGAGGAGAGGGAAAAACTCCCTTCGCGGTTCTGAAAGCCGCGCCTAGGAGGGTGATTGAGGCGGGTTTTGCCAGGCAGCCGGAGGTGGGGGGGCCCCGCAGGAGACACTTGATCGTGGGAGACACTTCATTCTGCTGCTGCCATGGCGGCAGCAGCAAGTTTTTTTTTTCTTTTAAAGTGACTGATGGGCAGAATGTTGTTTGCGCGGGGCCCCCTGAAATGCAGGGCCCTGTGCAAATAACATTCTTGCTCAATGGACGGGCCGGCCCTGCTCACATCCCCCCCATCACCGCCTATCAATAGTATGTCCCTTCTGCTTGGGGAGGGTTGGCTGGGGGGATCTTAGGTCAGTTCCCTGGCAAACTGTTAGCTCGGGTGGACCAGGTAGATGTAGGTGGATTGTGTTTGGCCTTTGTCAGCTGCTGTCATGCTGATTTCCGGTTTCTATGTTCCTATGTGCCACCTAGGCGCCCGCCTAGTCCACCTTGTGCCCCAGCCGCCCCTGCTATATGTCCCGCCTGCAGCCCCTTATGTCCCATTTGCACTATCACCATAGTGGCCTTTCATACTTGGGCACTATGCTGTTGCTGAAAATGTAGCACTACTATCACTTTCCTTGGGCTCCCTGCCTATGCTGTACATTGCTGACACTGAAATGGTTTCTCTCTCCTGCAAATGTGCATCTAACGGCAGGTTTTCATTCGCAGTAGGATTCAACCCTTTAGTTCAGCGCGTTAGTGTACAGGGAGCCTCCCCCCCCCCCCCGCCCACTGCCTGCCCATTGACCCCTTCTCTCCACCCTCTCTCCGCCCTCTGAGGTGTTTACCGCAGCCGGGAACATTAACGATCGTTAGGGAACGTTAGCGCGCATTAACGTTACATACCGCGCGTTAACGTTACCTAACGCGCGTTAACGTTACCTAACGAGCGTTAACGTTACCTAACGTGCGGTCTGTAACATTACCGCAGTTTAGTAAACATACCCCTAGGAGTTACAAGTTCAAAGCAAGGTCAAATACATGGGCACCAGCATTGATCGAGAGCTAAATCTACAACCACAGATCAAAAACACCATCAGCTCTACATACTTCAAGCTACATCGCTGAAGAATCTATGCCCCCTGCTCAAACCAGGCGATTTCAGATCAGACTGCCAAGCACTAACACCTCAATACTTGATTACTGCAATATAATACATTATGGTATATCGAAACACGTGCTTTACTCATGTCAGGTAGCCCAGAACACTGCAGCCTGAATCGTCCTCAGCACACCAAGGCACTTTCATATTACCCCCATATTAAAACAGCTGCACTGTCTCCCCATTCACACCAGGATAAAATGCAAGGCTATCCTTACCACTCTTAAGATTATTCACAAACAATCAGCAGAATGCCTACTCCCGCTAATATCACTAACCAGAAGTGATAGGGTGAGGTGGCACTCCATCCAGAACCTCATCACCATACCACTTCGATGAGCGAAAAGCAATCAAATGACATGCAACCGCGCCTTCACCCTGTACACCCCCATCATCCGGTTCTCCCTGCCAGCACAACTGCAGGGCCATAAATGAACTAGGGACTTACAAAAAGGACTAAAGACCTATCTGTTCACAGAATCCTTTGGCCTAGACCCAAACCATGAGTAAAAGCCTCCTTGACCTCCTGGGGCTGACAGTTGCCACTACCTGACACGCCAAACGCCCAGCACACTCAGCACCCCCATAAAACACAGGCCAGAATCAAACTTGGGACCAAAACCCCACCCATGTACATAATGTAAATATTGTGAATGGTATATTTTGTAATTGTTCTGGCTCGCCCCTATTAAAAGCTCCTGTTTAGCCATCGTAAGTTTAATGTACTTGGTTAACCACCACTTTTTATATGTAACACTTCCCATGTGTTTCAAAGGTTTAGAATTCATTATAAATCATATTGACTCTCAGAAATGTGGTATAAAAAAGTGTTAAATAAATAAATATGCAATAACATGTATAGTTTATAAAGTGTGCATGCACATTACAATGTTGCCCCTCCACCCAAATCATACCCCTAGGAATGTCTGTGTGTACAGGGCTCAGTCTTTCTAAGCATCTACTTTTTCTGCATGTAGACCCCTGCACAATTTTGTAATCGCCATTATCTGCGCGTCAAAGATGCTGTACATGTTGAAATGGCTTTATAAAATTACCTCCATGTTTGTAATTAACATAGCTTATCAACAAAGATTATAGACCATCTTGCATTCCAGTTCATTTACTTATAATTTTTCTTCTGAGGAGGTATAATTAAAGGATGCATGTAGTAAAACAATACTCATCTTCTGATCTGTTTTAACCTTATCTCTTTGTGATGCCACTAATAAGTGATATACTCCTAACAAAATAATTCCCAAAACAAAAAGGAATCACATGATGCAGTATACAAAATCCCTCTCTGTTGAAATTGTATGATAAGCATCAGAATCATACCACACTATATAACCACGTCATAGAAGACTGGAGGAGTAGACTAGTAGTTAGAGTAGTGGATTGAAACCTAGGCAAGTCAGATTTGAATCCCATAGCTATTCCTTGTAATCTTGGGCACATCACTCAATTCTCTATTGCTTTGGGTACAAGTGCTAATTGTAAGCACTCTGAGGACAGAAATATACCTACTGTACATGAATGTAGCTCACCTTGGGCTTCTGAGAAAGGTGTGAGATAGTTCCTCATATGATCATTTCACAGTTAATGGTGGTCATTTATTTAGTCATCAGTATCATAAAATAATCAATTCACATGTCCCTTAAGTCCAATTTTTTTATACATGTAAAACATAAAATAAATATCATACAGACCCTGCTATCAATAATTGTTGCTTTTGCAGCTCTCTCAAATGAATACTTGTTCAAAACAACGCACACTTATATGGATGTGTACAACACCAGTTGTGATCATCGATAACAACTCTAGACAGTGGCCACCGAAACTTAATGCCCGACTTGCTACTGCAGTTTCAATAGTCCTATATCACGGCCGGTGTCTTGCTTCACTCAAACTTGTACAATCTCTGTACAAATTTGTTATTCCATCCAGATGCTATGAATGACGTATTGTGTCTGCAGAGAATTAAAAGCATCAGACCATGATGATGTCACTCACAATACAACTTTATTTAATCAAAAAGTGATAAGGGATAGGCATAAAAATTCCACACAGCAACACAAGAATAAAAGTAATATTTCCATGTCTTAAAAATATAGGCGATCATTGTGGTGTATGATGAAACCAGAAAATCAACTTACTCTGAAGATGACAGTAATTAAACAAGCTGTCTCCGATTTTGGAAACTGCATCTGTTTAAAAAAAAAAATCTGTTTTCTCACCATGGGATCAATGTCATTCTTGCAGTGACATCACCAGCCCAAATCCCACCAGTACCAGATCCCATAAGTACCATGGTGACTCCTCCTCCCCTTTCTGCCCCTCCCCCAATAAAACACCAAACAATAGCACAACGCCATTTCCAAAATGCCTACCTTCTAGAGTCACTCACGGCAGGGTTCACGTACGGTAACATTCTTAACAAAAAAATAGGAGGAGAAAAAGAAAAAAGTGCATGACGGCTCCTCTTCCCTCTCAGCTCCCCCTCCCCCCTTTAAGGCATATAACTTCAGGCTCTTCACATATTATGTGAAATGACTTGAAACAGGAGGCAGCTGCCAAGACCCATCACTGCTCCTTCACTCAAGAGAGACAAAGAAAGAGAAAGGAAGAAACAAAATTCCCTGGGTGGATGGCACATATCACGTCTTTCATTATTGCCCCATGTCAAGGTACGGTGTAGCGCTCATTGTGCATACATGGTAAATTACTATTTACCTGCAAGTGGCTTTGATAAGTCAGCCTCCCTCCTTCTTTCCATCCTCACAGCAAGGAACAGTGGAACCTCTTTGCTTATAATTCTTATTAAGGTGATACCTTTGCTGAATAAGAAAACACACACTTCCAAATCGGGCATCCTCTTGGGCTTATGAGGGCCATTGGTTTTATTGTTTCCCTTTTATTCTTTCACCCTGCTGGGTTTTAATGCTATAGCGACTTCTGTGTATACAACTCTCATATTGAAATGTCTGCTGCCGATATATGCAATATTAAAGAGTGCTTATGATTTCTTGACATCTAATTAGTCGCTACCCAGTTAACATGTCAGGACTCAGAGGGGCCAGGGAGCCAGCCCTTTCTGAATAAGTTAAAGCTATACCCTGTCCTTTCATGTATTATTCTTTAATGTAGGTGGTGATTATTTTGTTGTGATTAATTGATGAATCTCATTGGTCTGTCAAGTGTTACAGAATTCACCATTTCTTACTTTTATGTCTCTCCATAGGGCTTTTCCCAGTTATTTCAGAAGGCTTGCATACAATCCGGAGTGTGCTGTGCAGTCTTGGCTTCTTGTACACACTGATTTTCTAGACACTTTATGCATTTCGTTTGACATTTTCTAGCTTTAATTAAAGCAGAATTAAAAATGTTACTGGCTAACATTAAATCTTCATTTTTTTTATCAGCATGATTTGAGAAAATGTACTTTCAAAGCCACCTAGAGAAAGCAAAGGGGTATGTTTACTAAACCGTCTTAATGTTACCGGCGTTAGTTGCAGTCTGTGACGAATGCCATATAGGGTAGTGGGCATTCTGGTCTTAAGGTAGCATTTCGGGTTATCGCGCTATAAAGTCCGTTATCGCGCGATAGAGGGAGCTGTGGCACGTTAACGCGCATTAGCCTTAATTAGGCGCTCTGACCTACAAACACAGCAACAGAGGTGTAGCACACTGGTTAATACAATGACTGCTGAAACAGGGGTCATGAGTTTGATCCCCAGTGGGCTTAATGGGTAAGGTTGTCTGAAGCATTGCCCTTTACTTTAAATCAGTGCTGTCTGAGGCATTTTCTTTTTAAATTTAAATTAGTGCTGCCAACAAACACACCTTCACAGTGCCATAAACTAAGGTGCCGCATTAGGCGCCCTATAAGGCACTCCAGAGGGCACATTATAAAGTGCACTGTCTGCCAAGGCACCTTATAATGTTCCCTATAGGGCGCCATATAAGGTGCCTTATAGGACGTTTTATAGGGCACCTTATAGGGCGCTTTATAGGGTGCCCTATGAGGCACCTTAAGGTTACAGCACTGCGAGGGTGTTTTTGCTGGCAGCACTAATTTAAATTAAAAAAGGAAATGCCTCAGACAGCCCTATCAAATAATACCACTGTGAGATCAAACCCATGACCTCTGCCTCCATAGTCAGTGATGTAACCAGTGGGCTACATCTCTATAGCTACTACTAAACCCCTGGCTGGCTACAGAAGGACTGCAGGTTACCACACAAACTGTCTGCTGTGGTTACCAGGATAGGGTTAACCCACCCGTACCCATGATGCACTGCACATGCAGATCATCAGTCTACAGATGATCACAAGATGGGGTATGCACCCCCACAGCACCTCGGCCTGGTAGGGGGAACTGACCGTGTGTGTTACTGGCACAGAGTAGCTACAGACCGTAACATTGTGCGGGTACTGTGCTCACCCTGAGGGCGAGGTGCGGTGCCCAGCACCTGTTCCGCAGCACCTGGCTTAGCTGAGATAGGCTATGCTACAGGTCGCCATCAGTGCTAGTGTGTGATAGGTAGTCCTTGCAGACACACCTAGGATACACCTGTGTCCATCCATATTTCCCAGTCACGTCTACCCTTTGTGGACTATGATGCACCCAGAATAGTGTATATCCTGTGTGGGTGCCATGGTCACATGACTTAAGTGAAGGGGGGTGTTTGGACCCATAGGCGAATTATGTAGCACCACCCAACCCGCCCTCTGGGTCTCAGGGTGGGGGACAGGATCTCCCACCAACAGATCCACACTCTACATCCCTGCCATGGTGGCAGTAGAGGGGACCAATAACCCTAGTCCTTCTGGGGAATGGGCACCCTACAGGGCAGTCAATGCAGATCTGTATGCATCGATAAGGCAATGGCAGGCAGACAGTAGGCCTGGAAATGCTCAGCTTCCACCCCCCACCCACCCACCCCACTATCTGACATTTTCCAGCTGCTGCAACCTGCAAGGTGTTCCAGCCATACACATACTAACTGCAGAGAGTCTGCAAGTTAGTCCATAGTGCATGTTCCTGGAGAAGATGTGAGCACACACACCAAGCAGATAAGTCAGTGAGTGGGCCCCAGAAAAGAGAACCCACAAATATCACTTGAGAGAAATGCTATATAGCACTATAGGGGAACCTAGCCATGCCGTGGTCACTGCTCAGTCAGGGTGAGAGTTACCTCCCAGCAGGACATGCTGTGGCCACCCTGTCCATGCAGGTGGTGATCGGGCACTACAATGTCCCAGCCATTGCCCTATGCTCTGTGCAGATGCATCCTGCCCAGGCCACCCTGTCCGGGCCATACCCACAGTGCCTTGCTCCTCATTATGCACATTGGCAGGCTAACACTGGAAACAGTGCAAGCATTGTGGGCTGAGTAAGGTGTAGGCAGCCACAACACACTGGATAGACAGACACACACTCCCACACCTATGCCAGCATTGTGCAAATATAGAGGCTTTTAGCAGCCCTGGCCACCACACCAGCCTTGGGCACAGTGCAGGCATGGCTATGGTACGCAATACTGTTGGGGTCACTCCCCGGGGTCTAAATACTGTCAGAAACCAAAACTGAAACACACTCCACAGATATCAGAAAGGTTGCTATGAAGCAGCTCTATCAGCAAATTGTGATTAACTTAGGAATTGTTATCTGCCATTAATCATAGCAACCTTTTGATATATGTGTAACGTATCCCCAAGTTTACGACGACATTGCTAAGGTATGCAAGTGCTAGTACTGGGAGATGCTGCTGCGCGCAGGGCCCAACAGCCTGACTCTCCATGAGGCTTTGGATAGTGGAGCCTGTGGGTGTGGGTGTTTATGCCCCTGTTGGCCGCTGCTCTAGGGCAGAGGTTCCCAACTCTGGTCCTGGTGGGCCAAACACTGTTCGGGTTTTCATGCTGTCCCTAATGAATATGCATGAGATACATTTGCATACCATGTGGGTGGCACATACAAATGCAGCACAGGCATATTTATTAGGGACAGCATGAAACCTGAATGGTGTTTGACCCTCCAGGACTGCAGTTGGGAAACTCTGCTCTAGGTATTGCACATGTTTATGGTGTCCGTGCTCCGTAGGGTAAAATATAAGCGTTTCAGGCATGTTTATGTTATCTGCAATAAAGGTTCCATCTTTATTACCACGTTTTAGTACTGGGTAAAATATGGGGACAGGGTTGGCAGGAGCCACAGCTGGGACTTGAACTTGTGACCATCTGCTCCTGAACACACTGGCTGTGCGTACTGCACCACACTGTTACCACAGGGACAGTTAATTCCCTGGGGATATCATGACTGTTCGTCAGACAGACCGTGTCTGTTACAGTGCACAGCACCCACCTAAATGGGGCTAGGCCATGGTCTGCTGTGACAGATGCCACTGCCCCCTCCACCACCAGCACCCCTCTGCCACCATGCTGCCATGCCATTATGCCAGTGGTGCTGGTGGTGCGCAGTCCCAGGCCATCCAGTATGCCGGTAGGCAGCTGCCTATGGTGTGGGTTCTCGGGTAGGGGTTCCTACATGGACATGCATGCTCTCCCCCCCTCCCTGCACCACCTGCCAATGTTATGTGCCCTTGGGGGTACCTGCTGGGTAATCTCCCCTGTGAGACACACACTCGTGCCCATGTTGGACCCTCATCAGTTGCTGTCTTGCTGCTTTACAGTTTCGGCATTCCAATGTGCCACCTAGACATTTGCCTAGTCCGCACTGTGCCCCAGTTGGACCACAGCATGTGCCGCCTGCAGCCCCCTGTATCCCATTTACAGCATTAGTACAGTTGCCCTTTCCTACGTGCCCACTCTGCTGTTGATGCACATGTGCACGCCATAACAAACCTGCCCAATCTAAACGACAGAAACCCTGATCAGCGCTATTTCAATGTGGGCTCATTCACTTTGTAGGTTGACAGAGCACAGACCCTTCCAAACATGATATCTTCATTTATACGCTTTGTCAGTAGTGTTGCTTTATGTTTATCATTAATATCACTATTGGCCAGCTTGATTATTGGGATTTTAGATGTGGTTCTGGTCCTTTTATATGTTTATTTGCCTTTTTGGTCCCTGCACATGTATCACAACTATCACTTTTCTGGGTTTCGCTGCCTTTGCTGCACATTGCTGAATGAGATGGCTTCTCTTTCCTGCAAATGTGCTTTAACGCGAGGGTTTCACTGGCGTTAGTGTTCAGACCCGGATTTCACAGCGTTAGTGTGCCTGGAGCCTCTCCCCTCCCACTCTCTGCCCAATGACCCCTTCTCTCCGCCCTCTGGGAAGCCTTACTCCACCCTTCAGACCCGGATTTCACAGCACTAGTGTGCCTTAACGCCGCTGCTGCGTTATCTCATGATAAGTGACATTATCGCGCGATAACATCACTTATCGCGCGATAATACCTCCGCTGCGACGTTAAGACGTTTTAGTAAACATACCCCTAAGTGATGAATACTAATGATAGTGATGGTTCATAAATTTAACAGTGCTCTAAGGACCCTGTTGACCTGTTGACCCAAAGGAAGCACATCCTTCAGTTTAATATAGCCATAGAAGCCCGGAAGCTTGACTCTATGGACAGTGCTGACCATTTTAAAATGGAAGGTGACAATACACATGCATCCTATTGCCATGAATAAGGCTATAGGCATATCTCCAAGAAATGTACATGTGGACAGCTTGTGACTGAGATTGTCCATAACCTTTCACTCCAAAACCATCCACCATATGGAAATTCAATGCATGTACGATAACTTCTGTATATTTTGTATCGCGGAGGTTATCATTATCTTCCAGTAGCATGGAGAGTATAGCAGAGTCTTCGGGGTATGTCTCCTAAAGGGCATTAGCTAACATTGCGGCACTAATGTTAGATAATCATACCACAATGACAGCTACCTTGGAAGAAATGCAGCTACTGCAGACAATTTTCCACAATAGCTGCATTTTACTCAGTACTAGCAACAGTGGGTGACCTGTGGGCAGAGTGGGAATGCCTGTACGGCAATGGGTGGCACTAGCTGCGTCAGTGATGCTGCATCATTGCGCTCCCTGCATTTTCACCAGGTTATCTGCTGGGGACATGCTGGGCATGTCCTCAAAAGATAACACACAACTTTGGCAGCTACCGTGGAGCTTTTGCAACTAATACCTGCCGATAGCTGCAAAAGCCAAACACGCTTTAGTAAACGTACCCCTTAGGGTCCCTTTTATGAAAGGATGTTATCTGACAAACATGGAATGGGGTGGGGAATGGATGGGGAGTGGGTAGAGCCTCACATTTAAAATGAAGTTTGTTACTGTTCATTAACTGTTAATGCAGCAGATAACTTGGTTGTTTGAGGAATTGGTAATGAGACAATGATAGTTTTGGGCGTTGATTATTATGGGAGGGGTGGACCACTTGATTCATGATGGAAAAGGCAGATTGTGGATAATAGTTTACTTGGGGGAGGGGATATTGAGATTTATTTTGTATTATTGAATTGTATGTTTTATTGCTTGCATAGAGGGAGGAGTAGCCTAGTGGTTGGGGCAAGGTACTTCAGGCCGGAAGGTCGGAGGTTCAAATCCCACTAGAGGACAGCAACCTTGGGCCGGAAGGACTGGGGTTTCTAGTCCAATAGATGCTCCTTGTGGTCTTGGGCAAGCCACTTAACCCTCCATTGCCCATGTTCCCTGTAAGTATTAGTGTATGTGTCTCATATCCTGCGTGTTAAATGTATCCCCCAATTGTGTTGTGACCGCTTTGATTGAAGGATAAGGCGGTATACAAAACTGTCTAAATAAATAAATATTTATACATAAGAACATAAGAACTGCCATACTGGGTCAGATCAAAGGTCCATCAAGCCCAGTATCCTGTTTCCAGCAATGGCCAGTCCAGGTCATAAGTACCTGTCAGGTTCCCAAAAGGTAGACAATTCCATGCTGCTCATCTCCAGTCCACTTTAATAATGGTTTATGGACTTTTCCTCCAGAAACTTGTCCAAACCTCTCTTAAACCCAGCTACACTGATAACCTTTATTACATTCTCCACTTGTATTGTTTGTATTTGTTATTCTCTGGATGTATATTTGTTACTTTGCTTTTTTATAACCCATCCCATTTAAGGTATGCTGTGGAGTATAAATAATGAATTGAATTAAATTAAATTAAATTAATGTCACCTCAATAATGCAATGCAGTTATGTATTGTCTCTGTATTAGCTTTATAGGAAGACGGTGAACATGCTTCCCAACAGTTAACACAGAGGATTTGCAGTTACCATGCATTAACATTGGCCAAATTTCAGCCTGATTTTAGTTTGAAAGATTTATTGAAAAGCAAAGATTTAAATGCAAATGTATCACTTGTTTGTGAAAATCTGCTTGCCACTGCACACAGGTAGTGGTAGCAAAACTGCTTGACATTCCAGTGTGAGATGCAGCACACATTGAGGTATATACATTTGTCATCAAGGAGATTTTCTATTCAGCTGAATGTACAGAATTACAGCTGGGAGTAAACATTCATGGGTCAGAGCAAACATCCCTGAAGCTGGCCTCACATGTGCCTTTTTGCAGCACGAGACAAAAATCAGTGCAAGCCAAATATCTTCACGTATTACTCAGCCATTTGAGCATCTCAGAAATGTATCTGAGTCAAAGCCACAGGGAATGACGATGTCTGATCGGGTTAACCTGTGATGCATCACAGCCAGCTTGCCAGAAAATATTGTGACCAGTTTGCAATTAACCTGTGCCAATAATGTAAATGTCTCATGAACAGCCAATGTGCGTTCTGTGCATCTTGCTCGGAAAATGATTTTCCATCCTGTAAGAAAGAAATGGCGGGATGTGGTTAGGCCCATGCAGGTGTATACACTGAACTTTCCTTATACAGGACTTCGTATTTTCTTTATTTTTCATGAAAACACTCTATTGCATTATGAGTTTCGCACTGATATGTACGAGAGGTACTAGGAACATGGCCCTGAAACAGTGCAAGGTCGCACTCTTGCATTATTATTACTTTCCACAATTCTGTCTCAATTTGCTATTATGTTAAGTGTGAATCAAAATGGGTTTTTTGCATTGATAATTAGAATGTGAAACAGACAAAAAGAATTCAGTGAGAAAGCTGATGATTATCGTTGTTTCATTTCCCATCTTAATAAAGGAAACCTTTTAGGGCCATGTTTTACTAAAGTTCGGTAATAGTTACTGCGAGTTTCAGTGTGCCCTAAGGGCCTGCAGCAACTGCTACCATGCACTAAAATCACCCAGTGTGATCAAAATCCCGCATTAACTGATCTTAGCATGATGGTCAAGATCCGGGCAAAGAGTGGGTGTGGTGGCCAGGGACACCTAGCCTGCAGGATGTCACGCGCTAGCTGTCATGATTACCGATACTGCAACTGCATTTAATGCCACTTCAAAAGGTGGCAATAAGTACAGATGTGCTACTGACAGTCTTGTAGTGCATCCACTACCAGGTTCACATGGGTGCTGAAGAAATGCCGTGTGGTGGCACTAGATGACCCCTCTGCCTCAAGGGAGACCCACCAAACCAAGGCTCTCCCTCCATACCAAGAAACCCCCCCCTCCGCCGGACAAAGGCACCTCTTATGGACCAAAAGCACTCCTTGGATCAAGAAGCCTTCCCCAGTATAGACCCTCCAAAAGGTCTTCATGCCCCTGTCCAAAACCCTAACCCCCCAGCCCCACACTAGGCACTTACCAAGTGAGAATATCTGGTGTCTAGTGGACAGAGAAGGAACAATCACCCTCTACTCCCGCAACACTGCTGTCTGGATTCAAAATGGTGGATCTGACCCCTAGTGGTACACTAATGCTGAGACCGACCCTTATATCTGTTGGTCTATTATCAGAGGGTTATAGTCTAGCTAAAGTAAAAAATATGGCCCTCTATTTATTAAGGATGTTACTGATTATAGAATATTATGTACTCAACATCTGGAGGAAAATATTAACAACAAAAATAAATTTAAATTGTTTTTAATAGAACCAGTGGTCTCAGTCTGGAGACAGCAACATGGGGTAACTTGCCCCTGAAATGCTTACTCATGTAGCATCAATGACCACATACACGGTTCTTTAAATTTCTGTTGAGTTATTCATAATTAAATGAAAATCGGAACTTATCTTAATATTGAATTCAATTTTTAGATTGCAAAATAGTAGTAGACTGACCCTTAGCAGCACTATGCGAGATTACAGCAATGGATCAGATCTACCACTTTCAACCCAGGCAGTAGTGGAGCAGCAGTGAAGGGGGATCTCTCCAGCTCTTTCCACTAAATCAGGGCCGGCCCCAAAGTTGGTTCAAGGTATTGGTGCCCTAGGTAGAAATTAAACCTTTCACCCTCATTTGGCTGTCAGAAATATTATTTAGCTTTGACTGTACTGCTCTTTGCCACCTCCATATGTTTGGTTTGACCCTGCACCAGACATCAATAATCTTCACTTGGTGAGTGTCCAGGGCAGTAATGGGTTCCAGGGGAGAGTCAGGGCTTTGGACAGGGGGCTGGGGGCCTTTTTGGGGGGGCTCTGTGCTGAGGTGGTTGGTCCAAGGGGGGCTCTTGTGCATTGGGGGTCTTGGTCCAGGAGGGTCTTGGTATGAAAGTGGAGTTTTGGTATGGAAGTGTCTTTCTTGGGGTGGGGGATCAACCTATGTTGCATGTGGCACTTATCCTTTCTGCACCTTTGTGGTTATGCCAGGGCCTGCATGGGTTAAGTATCTTCCGTGCATGTTTAATTTGTTTGTTTGTTTATTTATATGTATTAGGCTCAGGCCTTTTCATAGTAGATTAAGGCAAGTTACATTGAGGTACAGTAGGTATTTCCCTGTCCACAGAGACTGCAGGACTACCGAGAAAAGCTGCTCTTGCTAGGAAGGATTCTGCAATTGTAAGTATTTACCTGCTGGACTCTTGTGATAAAGGGAACTCCAGGTTTAAACTGATAAAATCTCTGTCTAGTTTAAAGTTCTATTTTTTTAAGTCACATAGGACACTGTTTTAGCAAACCAGCTTCTATTAAGTATTT
Source organism: Ichthyophis bannanicus (assembly GCA_033557465.1). NCBI lineage: Eukaryota > Metazoa > Chordata > Amphibia > Gymnophiona > Ichthyophiidae > Ichthyophis > Ichthyophis bannanicus. The sequence continues at coordinate 72,313,824 of CM066037.1, forward strand.
TTCCCCTCCCCCCCCCAACTCCCATCTACTCCAGGCATAATCTTAGATTTATAGGCTCTTACAGGGAATGAGGTAGTCAAATTCACTTTCAGATGTAGCTGGTTATCCTCATCAGGTATAGCATAATTAATTAAGGCCCTGAAATTAATCCTGATGTGAAAAAAGTCCCTTTGTATTCCTAGCAACTTTAAGTAAAAAACTTGAAAATCTTAACAAAACCTTAAAACTAAGATGCAGATAGCAGTCCAGAAGTGAGATGAGGGCTATCCAGTCTTTTGCATTGAGCATCACATGTGTGATTTTCTCACTGTTGGTGAGGGGGTCTTATGCGTGCACTAGGTGCAAGGAGCTCTTTGCTCTCAGGGAATGAGTCCAGTCTGTGGAGGCTAGAGTAGTAGTTGTGAAGGAGCTAAAGCAGACAGAGAGGTATATAGACAAGTCCTACAGGGACATAATCCTGAAGTCCCACCACCAGCCTGGCAGACTCTGTTGCCATGGAGGAGAGAGGTCATATGGAAGGAGAGCATCACCTTGGTGTGGCAGGAAGTGATCCTGTAGCTAGGACCTGTCCTTCAGGTGATGTAAACCCCTCTTGCACCAAGGAGGTTTCTCAAGGGACATGTGCTCATGAGGGAAGGGTTAGGACAGCCATTATAGCTGGTTATTCAATCATTAGGCATGTAGATAGCTCGGTGGCTGGTGAACATGAGGATTGCCTGGTAGCATGTCTGCCTGGTGCTCACACAGCACCTAGACAAGGAGAAGAGCCTGCTGTCTTGGTAAACGTTGCTACCAATGACATAGGAAAGTGTGGGAGGGTGGTTTTGGAAGCCAAATTTAGGTTTTTAGGTAGGAAGTTGAAATCCAGGACTACTAGGGTAGCATTTATTGAATTGCTTCCTGTTGCATACGCAGAACTCAATACGCAGGCAGAGCTCTGGCATGTCAATGCATGGCTGAGACAATGGTGCAAGGAAGAGGGTTTTGGATTTGTTAAGAACTGGACAACATTCTGAGGAAGGGTGGGGCTTTACTGAAAGTATGGACTCCACTTTAATGGGGATGGAATCAGGCTGCTGGCATTAACCTTTAAAAAGGAGCATCCCAATAGAGATGTTCCAATAAAAATAAAAGTAACCCAGCTGCCCTTAAGTATAGAGCAGACAGAGCTGAAAGATTCCAAATTACCCCTATCAACTGATAACCAGATTAATATCAATAAAATACAACCTCTAAAATGCCTGTATGCAAATGCTAGAAGTCTAAAAAAATAAAATGGGAGAGTTAGAATATAGCATTAAATGAAAGGTTATATATAACTGGCAACTCAGAGACCTGGTGAAAGGAGACCAACCGGTGAGACACTGTGATACCTGGGTACAAACTATATCGCAATGATAAGGTAGATCAAATTGGTGAAGGGGTTGTGCTCTGTTGGAGAGGACATTGAGTCATACAGGATTAAAGTTTTCCAGGAAACAAAATATACTGTAGAATCTCTATGGATAGAAATTCCATGTTAAAAGGGTAAGGTGATGGCAATGGGAGTGTACTATCGACCACCTGATGAGAATGGATGATGGAATGCTAAAAGAAATCAAGGAAGCTAACAAAAGTTATAACACAGTAATAATGTCAGTTACCCCGGTATCAACTCGGTCAATGTCACAGCAGGCCATGCTAGGGAGATAAAGTTTCTAGATGAAATAAAAGATTGCTTCTTGGAGCAGCTGGGTCATGAACTGACAAGAGGGAAGCTATTTTAGACCTAGTCCTTAGTGGAACACAGGATCTGGTGCAAGAAATAAGGGTGTTGGGGCCACTTTACAATAGGGATCATAGCATTATTGTATTTGATTTAATAAATGGAGGAAGGATGGCAAGGAAATACACAGTACTGCCTTTTAACTTTCAAAAGGGATACTATGCAAAAATAAGGAAAATAGTTAAGAAAAAACTAAAAGGAGCAAATGCAAAGATTAAAGATTTACATCAAGCATGCATATTGTTTAAAAATATAATTTTAAAAGCCCAGACCAGATGTAGTCCATACTTTAAGAAAAGTGGAAAGAAGATCAAAAAACTTCAAGCAATGTTTACAGGTGAGGTCAGAGAGGCTGTTGTAGCCAAGAAAACATGTTTCAGGAAATGGATAAAAGAGCCAAATGACGAAAACGGGAAACAACCAAAGCACTGGCAAGTTAGATACAAGGTACTAAGGCTGGCAAAGAGAGAATTTGAAAAAAGCTGCTGTGGAAGCAAAAACACATAATAAAACTTTTTCAAGTACATTCAATAGCAAAAAAACTGTGAGAGAGTCAGTTGGACCATTAGATGATAGAGGGGTAATAGGGGCGCTAAAGGAAGATAAGGCCATAGTGGAGAGACTGAATGAATCCTTTGCTTCGGTCTTTACTGTAGAAGAAGTAAGGACATTATCCATGCTTGAAATGGTATTTAAAGGTGATGTATCAGAAGAATTGAAAGAAACATTGATAAACCATCAAGATGTATTACAACAATTTGGTAAACTGAAGAGTAGAAAATCACCTGGACCAGATGATATACAGCCAAGGGTGATGAAAGAACTGAAATATGAGATTGAAGACCTACTATTAGCAATCTCTGAACTATCACTAAAATCATCTTTAGTACCTGAAGACTGGAGAACAACCAATATAATGCTAATTTTTAAAAAGGGTTCCAGGGGTGATCTGGGAAACTACAGACCCGTGAGCCTGACATCAGTACCAGGCAAAATGGTAGAAATCAATATAAAGAATAAAATTACTGAGCATGCAGATAGTCGTGGTTTAATAGGAGAAAGACAACATAGATTTAGCCAAGGGAAGTCTTGATTTTCCAATTTGTTATATTTTTTGGAAGGTGTGAATAAAAAGATGGATAGAGGTAAGCCAATCAATATAGTGTATCTGGATTTTCAGAAATTCTTTGACAAGGTCCCTCATGAGAGACAAGTGGTAAAATTAAAAAGTCATGGGGTAGGAGGCAGTGTACTATTGTAAATCAGGAACTGGCTAAAAGATAGAAAGCAGAGAGTAGGGTTAAATGGCCAATTTTCTTAATGGAGAATGGTGAATAGTAGAATACACCAGGGATCTGTGCTGGGCCTGCTGCTTTTTAACATCTTCATAAATGACCTGGAAATGGGAATAATGAGTGAGGTGATCAGATTTGCAGATGACACAAAATTATTCAAGTTGTTAAAACACAAGAAGATTGTGAAAAATTGCAAGAGGACCTTGATAAATTGGAAGACTGGACGTCCAAATGGCAGATGAAATTTAATGTGGACAAGTGCAAAGTTATGCACTTAGGGAAGAACAACTCAAACTATGGTTACATGAAGCAAGGTTCCACATTCGGAACCACCACCCAGGAGAAGGATTTAGGAGTTATCGTGGATCATACGATGAAACCCTCTGCCCAGTGTGCAGTGGCGGCTAAGAATGCAAATCAATGTTAGGAATCATAAGGAAAGGAATGGAGAACAAAACTAATGATATTATAATGTCCATGTAGCATTCCATGATGCGACCACACCTTGAATATTGTTTGCAATTCTTGTCATCATATCTTAAAAAGGATATAGCAGAATTAGAAAAGGTATAGAAAAGAGCCACCAAAATGGTAAAAGGGATGGATACCCCTGTGAGGAGAGACTCAAAAGTTAGAGCTCTTCAACTTGGAGAAAAGACAGCTAAGAGGAGATATGATAGAAGTCTCTAAATTAATGGAGTAAAACGGGTAAACATAAATTGGTTGTTTACTCCTTCAAAAAGTAGAAAGTCTAGGGGGATACTCAATGAGTAATCAAACTCTGGAGTTTGTTACCGGAAGATGTAGTAAAAGCTGTTAGTGCAGCTGGATTTAAAAAAAGGTTTGAACAAGTTCCTAGAGGAAAAGTCCATAAACCATTATTAAAGAGAACCAGCCCTGAGATAGCACTGTGGCTACCTTTTGAGAACCTGACAGATAGTTGTGACCTGGATTGGCAACTGTTGGAAACAGTTTACTGAGCTTGATGGAAACTGGTCTGACCCAGTATGGCATTTTCTTACGTTCTTATGACTTACAATCTAAGTTTGTACCTGAGGCAATGAAGGGTTAAATGACTTGCTCAAGGTCACAAGGAACATAAGAACATAAGATATGCCATACTGGGTCAGACCAAGGTCCATCAAGCCCAGTATCCTGTTTCCAACAGTGGCCAATCTAGGTCATACGTACCTAGCAGTTTCCCCAAAAGACACAGGTTCCGCAATGCTTGTACTGGGTCAAGCATTGATATCCTGGGTCCCTTGCTAATAATGGTTTATGGACCTTTCCTCCAGGAACTTGTCCAAACCTTTTTTAAACCCAGCTACACTAACAGCTTTTACTACATCCTCCGGTAACAAATTCCAGAGTTTGATTACATGTTGAGTGAAAAAATATTTTCTTTTATTAGTCTTAAATAGTTTAGCCTGTAGCTTCATTGCATGTCCCCTAGTCTTTCTATATTCTGATAGCGTAAACAATCGATCTATGTTTACCTGTTCCACTCCGTTCATTAATTTATAGACTTCGATCATATCTCCCCTCAGCCGTCTCTTTTCCAGGTTAAAGAGCCCTAACCTTCTTAGCCTTTCTTCATAGGAGTATCCTTCCATCCCCTTTACCAGTTTGGTGGCTCTTCTCTGAACCTTTTCTAATAATGCTATATCCTTTTTAAGATACGGCGACCAGAATTGCACACAATATTCAAGGTGCGGTCTCACCATGGAACGATATAGAGGCATTATAATATCTTTTGTTTTATTTTCCATTCCTTTCCTTATGATACCTAGCATTCTATTTGCTCTCTTGGCTGCCGCTGCATACTGGGCCGAGGGTTTTAACATGCTATCCACAATAATGTCTAAATCTTTTTCCTGGGTGGTGGTTCCTAATGTGGAACCTTGCATCGTGTAACCATAGTGTGGGTTGTTCTTCCCTAAGTGCATAACTTTGCACTTGTCCACATTAAATTTCATCTGCCATTTTGATGCCCAGTCTTCCAATTTATCAAGATCCTCTTGTAATTTTCCACAATCCACTTGGGTTTTAACAACTTTACATAGTTTTGTGTCATCTGCAAATTTGATAACCTCACTCGTTATTCCATTTTCCAGGTCATTTATGAATATGTCAAGGAGCATCAGTGGGATTTGAATCCTGGCCTCCATGTCTCATAGCCAAAAAATGCAGCCCCCATATTTACCATGGAGGCTTTGCACTTACCACATTAGTTTTTGCACACAACACACAGTGAGCAGTTTAATAAACATGACCATTAGTGTTACTATGCTGATTTTTGGTTAAACTCCTTGCTTGGCTCTTAAAATAAGTACATGCACTTTGCTTCTGTGAGTTCTCAGGCTTCAAAGCAATGCTTTCATGTCATCAACTCCAAATCTATCATATTAACTCTTCTTCCACAGATGAGTAACTGTCTTTTATGGTTCTACACAACATCAGGATTCAATAGCTTTAAAAGTCTCTCCCCCTCCATTTTTTGAGGATGAGGGTCTCAAGAAACAAGCTCTTCTTCCACATAGCATCATAACCTCTTGCCGAGACTCCCAGAGCAGCCTGGGCTTCCCGAGACCGCTCTTAAGGATGAGAAACTAGAGATGTGCACATTTAGTTGGTTTCAATGCCTTAAACTTATGAATTATTTTTTTGTGCTTGAAAAAGTTCTAATATGCAGACATACGAATGCCTGAAATGAACTGGAAAAAAAAACCACTTGAAAATTGGGGAAAATTTAGAGAAATCCCAAACTAAGATTGGTCATACACAGCCCAATGGAAAGCTGTATTGTTTCTGTTCCATAATTCTGTGATTCACTATCACAGGTTCCCAGGAAAAAAGCACCTAGTCAAAGACCAATGAAAAAAAAATAAGAAGTATGTTAATCTTTAAATTAGTAACACATTCCTTCTCGTGCAATACGGCAAGAGTAGGTGCACCTGCCGCTCTGTGCAAGCCACCCCTCCCCATCTCTTTGTTTAGGGGTGGACCCACCACAATCCATGTAGGACACCCTACATGGGCGCCATTTTCTATCAGAGGCAGGGCCTTTTGAAAATCCCAGATAAGTTCCTAATGCGCCCAGATGCTATACGGTTAGCATTGCGACATATCGGGGCATTCTGGAGGTGGAGGAAAGGGCTAAACGGGTAGCAACAATTTTCAATGCTATCCACGTAGCCCTCTGTGCCTTAAAGATAGGCAAGATTTTCCCTTGCCTATCTTTCAGGTACAGGGGCCAAGCAGGTAGCATTGGAAATTGCTGCTTTCCAACTAGGTCCCGTGGCTTCCAGGCTGTACGGCACAAACTGGATTTTCAATGCCAGGGCTGCATATGACCCCAACATTGAAACTCTAGGTTAGACGGATGGCAGGCAAATGAAAATCGGGCCCCATGTGCATAGCGCTACAAGGCATGTACAGCATTGTGCATAAACACACGGGAGACAGTCCCTGCTCAATTGAGATCACAGTCTATGCAAGACAGAAACATAGAAATGATCTTGACACTCACGTGATCAACAGGAGAATGAAAGGTCAGGGTCCAAAAGCAGCTTCAAAAAGGCAGATTGTTAGCCTGGATTTGGATGGGATCGGCGATGGAGCCTGACGCAGTAACTCAGGTAGTCTGTTCCAGGCAGCAAGGTGGAAAGAAGGCAGTCTGGCAGTGGCAGCAGAAGTGCAAACTTCAAAACAGACTCATCAAACAATTACGTGAGCCTGTGAAAACTGCGGCATTCCATTCCATTCATAGGAGGAGCCTTCTAGAGACAACTTTTTTTTTTCATTTGATTTGGTTTTTTTATTATCTTCAAACAGAAAAAAAAAATCTACACAGCTGCATGCTAGCAAAATCCAGGAATTTAACCAATCACAGAAAATCTCTTCAGGATTTCAGATCCTGAAGAATCAATGTGCCATATTCATGGGAAATCAATTCCCTGTTGGCCTTTAAGGGGACAGAGAAGGTATGTGAGGCATTGCCTATGCTGAAATCTTTGCCTCTTCTAATTTCTTTCTTAGGGGGATGTTTACTAAAAACCGGAAATGTGCGTGCCGCAAAATAGCGCACGGAAACGCGGCACTGAAACGCTAATAAACACGTTTAAACGCCCCGCACACGTGCGTGTCACCCCCGCAAAGGTGCGCGGCACACTAACGGGCCCGGTACAAGTGCGGGCCCGCAAATGTCCGATAGAGGCGTGGAACGGCTAAAGGAGGGCGGAGGAAGGCTCCGGAGGGGCGGAGGGACGGGGTCAATGGGTGGAGAGTGGGAGGGGAGAGGCTCCCCGCACAGTATCGGGCCCGAATTTGCATGTAAAAACTACCGCGAGGGAAACACTCGCGGTAGAAAGCATTTAAAGGGAAGAGAAACCATTTCCGTCAGCAATGTACAGGAAAACCGGAGAAACCAGCAAAACGTGAGCAGTGTGATACACGTGCACAGCACAAAAGTGCAAATAAAAATAGAAAATGACCACAACAGAACTATTAAAAATAGTAATTCAGCTGGGGAACAGTTATAGTGATGGGAAAATACAGAAAACACACCCAGCAAAGCTCCAGAAAAAAGAAATGAATTTTGGAAGGGTTTACGGAGCGGAGACTCTTCCAAAAAACATTTCCTTTTGTGGAGCTTTCCTGGGAGTGTTTGCTATGGTTGCCCATTAATATCACTGTTGCCCAGCGTGGTGATATTTTGTCCCCCATTTCCCGTGGTCATTTCCGGGGTTTATGTGCACGTTTGTCACCAGACAGGGTGCATATGCCCACAGTAAATTTGCGTAGAGCAGGGTTTGTGACTCCATCCTGCCAGGCTTACTACCTCCAGGGGCTGCACTGTCTATGTGGCCATAGTATGGTGTAGCGGACAGAGTCAGTACCTCTAGGGTCAGAGGTTCAAAGCCCAGCTGGGGCACTTGCCAGCCCAGTCCCCATATTTTACCCACCACTAAACACAGATAGCGCAGACACCCCTGTATTGCAGGGGACATAAGCATGGGGAAAACACCCATATTTTACCCAACAACGCACACACACCACAACAATGGGCATTACCCACAGCCAAGTACCCCAAATGCAGTCCCGTACTGCCACATTCCAATCAGGTCACCTGCCTTTTATGGGAGAAGCTCATGCCAGCTTGTTGGCGGACGAGTACATGTGGTGCAGGGGGCAGTGGCTGCTAGCAACAGAAGACAGAGGCCTAGCCATGTGCAGGCTGGCACAGTCCACAGCAACAGACAGGCCCTGCCGGATCCACAGTCATGGACTATCCAGGGAATTCAGCCAAGCTGTGGCTACACAGTGGTGCAGTGCACACAGACAGTGCATGCAAGAACAGAAGGTCACAGGGTCAAAGACCAGCTGGGGCTACTGGCAATCCTGCCCACATATTTTCCCCACAAATAAACAGTGACAGTAAGGACACACCTTTCGTGACAAGGACATATGCAATGGTAATACGTCTATCTTTTACCCCACTGAGCACAGACACCATGAACAGGGGCAGAACCTACAGCAGAATCCCCCAAATGCAGTCCTGGTGGGCCACACACCAGTCAGGTTCCATGCTGCCACTCATACAAATGCCTGTGCTGTATATCTATGCACGGCATGTAGATGTAGCTCATGCATATTCATGAGGGACAGCAGGAAGAACCGAACAGTGTGATGCAAAACTGCGCTGGAGTGGGGAAGCGCTGCCGTAAAGCAGCAGCCAACAGGGGCAGACACACCCACATCCACACCCACAGGCCCCATTGGCCAATGTCTCCTGTAGAGGCAGAACATTGGACCCTGCGTGCATCTCCCAATACCAGCACCTGCATACCTTAGCAATGTCACCCTACACCTGAGGTAGACAGCTCTGAAACGTTTGCTAAGAGTACAGGCTGATAGATATCCCTACGTTACGCACATACTGCTAGTTGACCCCATCCGAACAATCTGTTTGGTGTCTGCGGTGCATGCTCCAGGCCTGGCCTCTGATGGTGTTCACCACACTGGGGAGTGACCCCCAGCAGTACTGCGTACCATATCCATGCCTGTGCCGTGCCCAGGACCGGTGTGGTGGCCAAGGCTAATCACCCCCTCAATAGTAGCACAATGCTGGCATAGGTGTGGGAGTGTGTGTCTGTCTATACAGTGTGTGTTGGCTGCAAACACCTTCCCCAACCCACACTGCCAGCACTACTGCCAGTATTGGCCTGCCAATGTGCATAATGAGCAGCAAGGTACCATGGGTATAGGTCAGACATGGTGGGCTGGCCAGGATGCATTTGCACAGGGCATAGGGCACTGGCTGTGACATTGTAGTGCCAGGCCACCACCTACACAGACAGGGTGACCTCTGTATGTGCTGCTGGGGGAGCACTCTCACCCTGAGTGTGCAGTGATGATAGCATGGCTAGGCACCCCCATAGTGCTGTATTGTGTTTTTTTCTTGTGATATATATGGGTTTCTTGTTGTGGCCTCCTCACAGAATGCTCTGCTTGTGTGTGCTGCCACCCCAGTTTTGGGTGCATGCATTTCCATCAGGGCTAACCAGCAGACTGTTCACTGCTGGTATGTATCTTGATGGAGTGCTGTGCAGTGGCTGAAGGCTTGCTGCAGGTGAATATCAGATAGTGCTGGGGTGCATCTTTGGATATCCAGGCCTAAAGTCTGTCTGATATTGTGTTTATGGAACTGCTTGGACTGCCCTGTAGGGTATCTGTTCCCCAGCAGGACTGGGGTTTGATGGTTCACTCTGCTGTTTGCTGGGGTGGGGTGGGGTGGGGAGGGGGAAAGAGGGAAACCTTTGACCACCTGGGGGTTTCCACTAACTGAGACAGACAGAGATATCCAGCATGTTTCTGCAGCACCTTCCTATCTCACAGGTTAGTACTGTTTTGGAGCTCTGTCATGGCCTCATCCAGCCATGGCTGGTGTTGTGGACCTGGTCCTGGCCGCCACATCACACCCTCAGGGTGAGCACAGTACCCGCACAATGTGACGGTGTGTAGCTACTCTTTGCTGGTAGTCCACCCGCTCAGGACCCCCTACCAGGCCGAGGTGCTGTGTGGGTGCACATGGACAATTCCCCCTACCAGGCCGGGTAGCTGTTGGGGTGCATTCCCCATCTTGTGTGCATCTGTGGACAGCTGATTTGCATGTGCAGTGCATCATGGGTACGGGTGGCCTAACCCTATCCTGTCTACAACAGCAGACTGTCTGTGGGGTGATGTGCAGGCTCTCTGCAGCCAGCCAGGGGCTTGCTATCAGCTGTAGCCCAATGGTTATGTCACTCCCTGTACAGCCAGAGGTCATGGGACCAGACTGCTGGCATTAACCTTTAAAAAAGAGATAGAGAAGCTTTTAAACTAGAAAATAGGGGAAAGCCGACAGTCACCCAAGAGCGCATGGTTCGGACAAAGGTATCCTTGAAGGATACTACCAAAAGCAGTGAGGTTCCAAAAGGGAGTATAGTAGCCCAAATGCCCTTGAGTAAGGAGCAGACAGAGCATAAAGATTCCCAATTACCCATGCCTACCAATAGCCAGATTAATATTAATAAAATACAGTCTCTAAAATGCTTGTATGCCAATGCTAGAAGTCTAAACAATAAGATGGGAGAATTAGAATATATAGCACTAAATGAGAGGTTAGATATGATTGCACTCTCAGAGACATGGTGGAAGGAGGATAACCAGTGGGACACTGTGATACCTGGATACAAACTATATCGTAATGATAGAGCTGAACAAATTGGTGGAGGGGTTGCGCTCTATGTTAGAGAGGGCATTGAGTCAGAAAGGATTAAAGTTTTGCAGGGAACAAAATTTGCTGTAGAATCTCTATGGATTGAAATTCCATTTATGAAGGGGAAGGTGATGGCAGTGGGAGTATACTATCGACCGCCTGGCCAGAATGAACAAATGGATGATGAAATGCTCAAAGAAATCAAGGAAGCTAACAAAAGCCACAACAGAGTAGCAATAATGGGTGATTTCAATTACCCCGGTATCGACTGGGACAGTGTCACAGCAGGACAAGCTAAAGAGATAAAGTTTCTAGATGAAATAAATGACTGCTTCTTGGAGCAGCTGATTCATGAACCAACCAGAGGGGAAGCCATACTGGACCTAGTCCTTAGTGGAACGCCAGATCTGGTGCAAGAAATAAGGGTGTTGGGACCACTTGGCAATAGCGATCATAGTATGATCATGTTTGATTTAATCAGTGGAGGACAGATAGTAAAGGAATCCACAGTACTACCTTTTAACTTTCAAAAGGGAAACTATGATAGAATGAGGAATATTGTTCGGAAAAAACTAAAAGGAGCGGTTCCAAAGGTTAAAGACTTACAGCAAGCTTGGGTGTTATTTAAAAATACTATCCTCGAAGCCCAGACCAGCTGTATTCCACGCATTAAGAAAAGTGGAAGAAAGTCCAAAATCTGCCAGCATGGTTTAAAGGTGAGGTCAGAGAGGCTGTTGCTGCCAAAAGAGCAACCTTCAGGAAATGGAAAAAAGAGCCAAATGATGAAAACTGGAAACAGCACAAGCACTGGCAAGTTAAATGCAAAGCATTGATAAGGCAGGCAAAGCGGGAATTTGAGAAGAAACTTGCTACGGAAGCAAAACACGAAATAAAGACTTTTTCAAGTACATTCGTAGCAAAAGGCCTGTGAGAGAGTCAATTGGACCATTAGATGATAGAGGGGTAAAAGGGGCAGTAAGAGGAGACAAGGCTATAGCAGAGAGACTGAATGAATTCTTTGCTTCGGTCTTTACTGAGGAAGATGTAGGGATGTTACCCAAGACTGAAGTGGTATTTAAAGGTGATACTGCAGAGGAATTGAGAGAAATATCGCTACAAACACCGGGAAGATATATTACAACTATTTGATAAACTGAATAGTAGCAAATCACCTGGACCGGATGGTATACATCCCAGAGTGTTGAAAGAACTGAAATATGAGATTGCAGACCTGCTATTGGTAATCTGTGAACTTTCATTAAAATCATCTGTAATACCTGAAGATTGGAGGGTCGCCAAAGTAACACCAATTTTTAAAAAGGGTTCCTGGGGTGACCCGGGAAATTACAGACCGGTGAGCCTGACGTCAGTACCAGGGAAAATGGTAGAAACCATCATAAAGAACAAAATTACACAGCATGTAGATAGTCATGGCCTAATGGGAGACAGCCAACATGGCTTTAGACAAGGAAGATCTTGTCTTACTAATCTGATCTGTTTTTTTGAAGGTGTGCATAAACAGGTAGACAAAGGTGAGTCGGTTGATATAGTGTATCTGGACTTTCAGAAAGCTTTTGACAAGGTCCCCCATCAGAGACTTTTGGCAAAGCTAAAAAGTCATGGGATAGGAGGCACTGTACTATTGTGGATCGGGAACTGGTTAAAAGATAGAAAGCAGAGGGTAGGGCTAAATGGCCAATATTCCCAATGGAAAAAGGTGAATAGTGGAGTACCCCAGGGATCTGTACTGGGTCCGCTACTTTTTGACATATTCATAAATGACCTGGAAAAGGGAATAACTAGTGAGGTTATCAAATTTGCAGATGACACAAAACGGTTTAAAGTTGTTAAAACCCAAGAGGATTGTGGAAAACTGCAGGAGGATCTGGATAAATTGGAAGACTGGGCATCCAAATGGCAGATGAAATTTAATGTGGACAAGTGCAAAGTTATGCACCTAGGAAAGAACAACCCACACTATAGTTACACGATGCAAGGCTCCACATTAGAAACCACCACCCAGGAAAAGATTTAGGAGTCATCGTGGATAACATGTTAAAACCCTCCGCCCAGTGTGCAGCGGCGGCCAAGAAAGCAAATAGAATGCTAGGTATCATAAGGAAAGGGATGGAGAATAAAACAAGGATATTATAATGCCTCTGTATCGCTCCATGGTACGACCGCACCTTGAATATTGTGTGCAATTCTGGTCACCGTATCTTAAAAAGGACATAGAGTTATTAGAAAAAGTACAGAGAAGAGCCACCAAATTGGTGAAGGGGATGGAAGGCTACTCCTATGAACAGAGGCTAAAAAGGTTAGGGCTCTTTAACCTGGAAAAGAGACGGCTGAGGGGAGATATGATAGAGGTCTATAAATTAATGAATGGAGTGGAACGGATAAACGTGGATCAATTGTTTACGCTATCAGAATATAGAAGGACTAGGGGACATGTAATGAAGCTACGGGGTAAACTATTTAAGACAAATAAGAGAAAATATTTCTTCACTCAACGTGTAATCAAACTCTGGAATCTGTTACCGGAGGATGTAGTAAGGGCTGTTAGTATAGCTGGGTTTAAAAAAGGTTTGGACAAGTTCCTGGAGGAAAGGTCCATAAACCGCTATTAAAAAGGGACCCAGGATATCAATGCTTGACCTAGTACAAGCACTGCAGAACCTGTGTCTTTTGGGGAACTGCTAGGTACGTATGACCTAGATTGGCCACTGTTGGAAACAGGATACTGGGCTTGATGGACCTCGGTCTGACCCAGTATGGCATTTCTTATGTTCTTATGTTCTTATGGGTTCAAACCCACAGTGGGGCCCTTTGATAGGGCTGTCCACAGCTTTATTTTTATTTACTGTACATATGTCTATGCCGGCAAAACCACACACAGCTTGCTATACCCATTAGGTGCCTCTGAGGGTGCTTTATAGGGCGCCCTATAGGCCACCTTATGGTTGCCATCCATATAGGGTGCACTATACATTATCCTGTGTCGCAACATGCATGGTGCCCTATAGGGGACATTCTAGGGTTCCTTGGCGGACAGTGCACTGTAACATGTGCCTTACGGGCATCCGTATGTTAACACACTGTGAGAGAGGGTTTACTAGTGGTGGGAAATAAAATATAAATGGAAGGCCTCCTACAGCACTCCTCACCATGATACATACTGCCCCAGCCAGCCTTGTTCACTGGGCACTGTGAGGGGTTGAACCTCTGGCCCCTGCACCATTGGTCAGTGTCTAACCCATTGTGCTGTGGCTCTGTTCCTGTGTTTGTGCATCCGCGCGCAGCCTTGTAGCCATCAGCGCGCCATCTTGTGGCGCACTAAATTAACAGCGCGCCGCCTTATGCGGCACAACATGGAAATGCCCCTAAAATAATGCCTCAGCCAGCTGTCTTCAATGGGCACTGTGGGGAATTGAACCCATGATCCCTGCACAAGTGGTCAGTGTCTTAACCATTATGCTATGGCTCCATTCCTGTTATTTGCACATCAGCGTGCCACTTATCCCTCCCACTATTGGACTGCCCCCTCACACATCAGCGCGCCGCCTTCTTCCCATCGGCTCGCCGCCTTCTGTTGCCCACATTTATCAGCGCACCGCCTTCTGCCGCCCAAACTTAACAATGCGCTGCCTTCTGCCGCCCACACTAAACAGTGCGCCGCCTCATGCCGTAATAAAAATAACAGTGCGCCGCCTTCTGCTGCCCAAAATTAATATGCCTCCTAACCACTTTTGCCCATAAATGTTGGTGCCTCAGCTGGTCTTTTTTGTTGAGTGCAATGGGGGTTTGAACCCCTGGCCCCTGCACCATTGGTCAGTGTCTTCACCATTGTACTATGGCTCTGTTGCTTGGTTTTGCAGCAGCGCCCCACTTAGCCTTCCCACGCGCTAATGTGGGCCCCGCACATTAGCACGACGCACACACGTACGGTCCAGTTTTTTGCTTTTTTATGCCTGGCCCGCCCACTCCTTATATGGCACCAGCACACTAACGGGAACCCGCACAGCAACGGTGTTTAGTAAACATGCCCCTTAGTCTCTTAACAGAGGCTGACATCATGTGAGTTCCTGAGGGCAGCTTCTCCAGTCTCTATAGCAGTGTTTGTATTTTATTGAGTTTTATCAATCCATCCTACATTTCCACCATTCAGATCTATGATTGTAAGGGGGGGGGGGTACATTAACAGAGCTGTAGTCAATTCATCTATGCTCAAACACATGTAAACCATATTAAAAATGTATAATTATGAATGTTTTCACCTCTATAGGCAGAACGTTTTGTTCATATTTTAATGCCACATGTCAATCTGAACCACAACAAGGGAGTCATATCGGAAGGGTATATCTGATAAGTGTAGAAAAATAGATAATGGGCATAAAAATTTGATTACTGCAATCTCCTTTGAACCAAAAGGGTTATCTTAATGCAATCTGTCTGTGAGGAACTGTAGGAAATAAGAACTGGGAATTGGTAACATGATTCAGTTTGCATTTCTTCTGATCTTGTGCAGCACCTTCCCCTTAGCCAGAAAATGTAAATATTCCTTTACTTTTGTGGATGAAGAGAAAAATTTCCCAGGCCCACTGAATACGAGCCTGGTGAAATCAATTTATGTACAGACACATATCTAGGGTTTCTGATTTTAGGTTTTAACCAATAAACATTGATAATACACCTTGACGCAAAAATATTAAAGTAGATGTTTATTGGATAAACATTAAAAAAAGAAAAGAAAAAAAACATTTACCCTGGTACTCTCACACTCCTTTTCTGTCTTATCTTGTATCCTCCACTCAGTTTCTTTGTTGGCACCTAAGGGACATAAGATGCCAAACAATAGTAGTGTAGCGGGCAAAAATTGATTATTTTTTTTTGCACCCTCATAGAACCCTTCATTAGCTGGAAAATAAGCACCTAAATGTACAATTTATAAATACCTAAGAATAGAAGCCCTAAATGATATATATCTATATCTATTGTCTGTGCACCTTTTGAAAATGTACAAGGTGGTTGCAATAAAATAAAACAATAAGTTAATAAAAATTATAAAACATAACAATAATAGAGAGGGGGCGCTTTTCTACCAGTATTAATATTTTAATGAATTTATTTAGCAAAAATATTGTCATCTGAAGGAAAGGCCCCATCCTTGGCAGAGTAAAACATTACATATAACTTCAATAATAAGACAAAGTCCACATGCATAATAAAGCATTTATTATATTAATAAAATAAAATCATCTATCACCAATGTAATAAATCTGCCACAGTAGCATCTTGAGGAGGAACATATCTATCTAAATTTGCATAGCCCTATGTCTCAACAAATAAGAGGGTTGTTATTTTCTTACAGAAAAGTAGCATATCGCTGTCTTCCCGTGAAGTAAGATGTTCCAAAGGATGAGGCCAACCACAGAAAGCGCCTGTGACTGAGGTCAATTAATACTTCCGAGGATTTCGGCATTGCTAGTAACTGTTTCCCAGTGGATCGTAATGATTGCGTATGGGTATGTCTTTTCACCAAATCTTTCAATTACAGAGGGACTTCATCGTGAACAATAAGAAACTTCAGCAACGGTACATGGACTTAACCTGACTTTCCACCGGCAGCCAATTTAAGGCATTAGGATGAGGAGTTGCGTGTTCATAATAACATCAGCTAGTAATAAGACAGACTGCTGAGTTCTGATCATTTGGAAATCACGCAGCCCTTCATGATTCTTAGCACCGGCATCAGCCCCAGTAAATGATAGGACCTGGATTCTTTATCTTTATTAATTCTTGATATACCGCCCGTGGCATCGGGGCATCAGAGCAGTGCACAATAACAGTAAAATAACATAGCTTGGAAAGGAAAGGAACGCCATTCAATAGACAGGACAGATGGAGGCAGGAGAGAGCCAGGGGAACATTCTGAGTGTGGGGGGGAGACAGGGGGCAGAGACCTAAAGGGAGTGATAGATATTAGGGGTGAGAAGGAGGCAAGTCATAGGCTGACTGAAATAGATGGGTTTTGAGGAGAGCCTTCAACTGGGCAAAGGAGGGTTTTAGCACATAGGGTGGTAGGTAATGAATTTCATAGTGCAGGGGCAAGGAAGAAGAAGGTGGAGTGACATGTCTGCTCCAGGTGTGCTTGTGAGACCGAGGGGAGAGCCAGGCGGTGCATGTGAAGGGAGCAAAGGAGGCGATGAGAAGTGTGGCAGTGAAGGAGATCGGCTAAATATCGTGGGTCACCAGAGTGAATTGCTCGGTGGACTAGGATAAGTATTTTGTAGTTGAGGCGATATTTGACAGGGAGCCAGTGAAGATGGATGAGGGTGGGCGTGATGTGATCATGGCGGGAAGAGTGAGTGAGTATTCTGGCTGCAGTGTTTTCAACCAACTGAAGACGATGGAGTTGATAATGTGGAATGCCGAAGAGCGCACTATTACAGTAATCTAATCTCGAGATCACCAGTGATAACAGAAGGGTAGTAAGAGAGTGAGTATCCAGAGAGGAGTGAAGAGCACGAATCCGGCACAGAAAGAAGAAAGAATGCTGGACAAGGGAAGAGAGGCGAGAATGGAACGACAGAGAGGAGTCTAGGATAATGCCCAGATAATGGAAGGATGAAACCAAGGGAACCGGGGAATCCAGGAGAAGTGGGGCCAGGGTCGGTTGAGACACAGAGAGGGCGAACCAGAGGGCGGTACACTTGGAGGGGTTGAGATGCAGGTGATTGCAAGTTCATCTTTGCTCTGTTCTATCTGGTAACTTGTTTGCTCACTCTTGCTCCACTCAAAACTACACACCTTTTTTCAACATCTAACTTTGGCCATTTTTTGAATAAAATGGCAAAAATTACCCATAGAACCACAAAGAATTGTTTTTACATAATTCTGCAGTTCAGCAGACAACATAATTTTGTGAGGGAAATGCAGCCTACTAGAGCAGAGGCTTGATAACCAAAGAGACCAGCATTCAAATCCCGTTGGTGCAGAGATGCCAAATCTTATTCCTTAGGAGTGTGTCATGTTCATTTGAAGACTCTCACACTCAATGAGTCCCTGGTCTCAAGCATTAGAGCCAGTGGTGGGATCCAGCCAGTTTGGCCTGGTTCGTGAGAACTGGTTTCTGCCACGGGCCTTTTCGGCAAACAGGCCAAAACCTTGGATTGTAAGCCCTCCAGGGACAGGGAAATACTGTACCGGAATGTAGCTTAGTTTGAGCTGCTACAGGAAAAATATGAGCAAAACATTAAATAAATAGAATTTGCTGTGTTTTAAACTTTTTTTCCTGCTCTAGCCTCCCTGAGGGACTACGCCCCTCCCCCCCTGCTGAGGTATTGTGTAGCCCTTCTTCCTGTCTCCTCCTCCTCCTCCTCCCCATGTGTGCCTAGACTGTTCTGTTTGCCTCTCTCTGCTCTGGGAAGAGCAGTGCCCTCACAGTGCTCTGCTAAGAGAGGTGGATATTTTCTGTGACAACTTGCTGTGAGTTTTAGCCGTCTATTTATATTATTTATTTATTGTTGTGTCCTAGCTGTCTGACTCTTGTTCTCTTATTGGTGTGCCATTTCACCTCACTGTTTCCTTAGTTGCACTTCAGCTTTTCTCAGCTGTATAACTTACCTTGCCTCTCTCAACTAACTGGCCCTTATGTGGTAGTCAGGTTAATTGTTGCTTTAAACTAGATATCTATCCCTGCTCTGTCCCCAGAATTTGCTGTGTTTTAAACTTTGCTTTCCTGCTCTAGCCTCCCTGAGGGACTACGCCCCTCCCTCCCTGCTGAGGTATTGTGTAGCCCTTCTTCCTGTCTCCTCCTCCTCCCCACGTGTGCCTAGACTGTTCTGTTTGCCTCTCTCTGCTCTGGGAAGAGCAGTGCCCTCACAGTGCTCTGCTAAGAGAGGTGGATATTTTCTGTGACAACTTGCTGTGAGTTCTAGCTGTCTATTTATATTATTTATTTATTGTTGTGTTCTAGCTGTCTGACTCTTGTTCTCTTATTGGTGTGCTATTTCACCTCACTGTTTCCTTAGTTGCACTTCAGCTTTTCTCAGCTGTATAAATTACCTTGCCTCTCTCAGCTAACTGGCCCTTGTGTGGTAGCCAGGTTAATTGTTGCTTTAAACTAGATATCTATCCCTGCTCTGTCCCCAGAATTTGCTGTGTTTTAAACTTTTTTTTCCTGCTCTAGCCTACCTGAGGGACTAACCCCCCTACCCCCCTGCTGAGGGTACAGGACAAAGAACCTTGTAACAGCCCTCCCTTCATAGGTCTTATATTCCCTCCCTCCCTCCCCAACTCCCACCCACCCCTGGGGTAATTGTAGCTTTATAGGTACTTACACATCTTAGAAGAAGGGAGCTGCTCTCAGGTGCAACTCTTTATCCAAATCAGTCACACACTGAAGACCTGAGATTAATTAAGCTTCAGCTGAACAAGGTATATTAGAGGTATTAGATACACTTCTATTAGTATAAGCATCTACACCAACCTTAGTAAGTACAGAATTTAAGGACCTAAACACAAGTTTTAAACTAAGATGCAATCAGCAGTCCATCAGTGAGATGGGGACTTTCCAGTCTTTTGCATTGAGTGTTACATGTATGATTTTCTCCCAGTTGGTGAGAGGTCTTATATATGCACTAAGTGCAAGGAGATCTTTGCTCTCAGGGAACAAGTCTGTTCTCTAGAGGCTAGGGTAGCAGACCTGGAAGATCTTAGAAAGACAGAGAAGTGCATGGACGAGACCTAAAAAGATATAGTCCTGAAGTCCCACCTCCAGTCTGGCAGCAGCCCTGTTGCCATGGAGGAGAGAGGTCACATGACAGGAGAGCATCACCCTGGTGTGGCAGGACATGATCCTGTAATTAGGACCTGTCATCCAGATGATGTAAAACCCTCTCGCACTGAGGATGTTTCTCCAGGGCCATGTGCCCATGAGGGGAGGGTTAGGACAGCTGTTATAGTTGGTGATTCAATCATTAGGCATGTAGATAGCTGGGTGGCTGGTGGACGTGAGGATCGCCTGGTAACATGCCTGCCTGGTGCGAAGGTAGCGGACCTCACGCGCCGCCTAGATAAGATCTTACATAGTGCTGGGCAGGAATCTGCTGTCTTGGTACATGTCGGTACCAATGACATAGGAAAATGTGGTAGGGAGGTTCTTGAGGCTAAATTTAAGCTTTTAGGTAGGAAGTGGAAATCCAGAACTTCCAGGATAGCGTTCTCCAAAATGCTTCCCGTTCCACGTGCAGGAACCAAAAGGCAGGCAGAGCTCCGGAGTCTCAACGTGTGGATGAGACAGTGGTGCAAGGATGAGGGTTTTGGATTTGTTAGGAACTGGGGAACATTCTGGGGAAAGGAGGGGCTCTTCCGAAGGGATGGGCTTCACCTTAACTGGGATGGAACCAGACTGCTGGCATTAACCTTTAAAAAGGAGATAGAGCAGCTTTTAAACTAGATAATATGGGAAAGCCGACAGTCGCCCAAGAGCGTATGGTTCGGAAGAAGGTATCCTTGAAGGATACTACCAAAAGCAGTGAGGTTCCGAAAAAGAGTAAAGTAGCCCAAATGCCCTCGAGTATGGAGCAGACAGAGCTTAAAGATCCCAAATTACCCTTTTCTACCAATAGCCAGATTAATATTAATAAAATACAGTCTCTAAAATGCTTGTATGCAAACGCTAGAAGTCTAAACAATAAGATGGGAGAGTTAGAATATATAGCTCTAAATGAGAGGTTAGATATGATTGCAATCGCAGAGAAATAGTGGAAGGAGGATAACCAGTGGGACACTGTGATACCTGGATACAAAGTATATCGTAATGATAGAACTGATCAAATTGGTGGAGGGGTTGCGCTCTATGTTAGAGAGGGCATTGAGTCAGAAAGGATATCGTTCCATAGTGAGACCGCACCTTGAATATAGCGATTTTAGAAAAGGTTCAGAGAAGAGCCACCAAAATGGTAAAGGGAATGGAAGGATACTCCTATGAGGAAAGGCTAAAAAGGTTAGGGCTCTTTAACCTGGAAAAGAGACGGCTGAGGGGAGATATGATAGAAGTCTATAAATTAATGAACGGAGTGGAACGGGTAAATGTAGATCGATTGTTTACGTTATCAGAATATAGGAAGACTAGGGGACATGCAATGAAGCTACAGACTAATAAAAGAAAATATTTTTTCACTCAACGTGTAATCAAACTCTGGAATTTGTTACCGGAGGATGAAGTAAAGGCTGTTAGTGTAGCTGGGTTTAAAAAAGGTTTGGACAAGTTCCTGGAGGAAAGGTCCATAAACCATTATTAAGAAGTGACCGAAGATATCAATGCTTGACCCAGTACAAGCATTGTGGAACTTGTGTCTCTTGGGGAAACTGCTAGGTACATATGACCTAGATTGGCCACTGTTGGAAACAGAATACTGGGCTTGATGGACCTTGGTCTGACCCAGTATGGCATATCTTATGTTCTTATGTTCTTATGATTAAAGTTTTGCAGGAAACAAAATTTGCTGTAGAATCTCTATGGATTGAAATTCCATGTAAAAAGGAGAAGGCGGTGGCAGTGGGGGTGTACTATTGACCGCCTGGCCAGAATGAACAAATGGATGATGAAATGCTCAGAGAAATCAAGGAAGCTAACAAAAGTCACAGTAGAGTAGTAATAATGGGTGATTTCAATTACCCCGGTATCGACTGGGTCAGTGTCGCGGCAGGACATGCTAGGGAGATAAAGTTCCTAGATGAAATAAATGACTGCTTCTTGGAGCAGCTAGTTCATGAACCGATCAGAGGGGAAGCCATACTGGACTTAGTTCTTAGCGGAACACCAGATCTGATGCAAGAAATAAGGGTGTTGGGGCCACTTGGCAATAGTGATCATAGCATGATCGTGTTTGATTTAGTTAGTGGAGGAGTACTACCTTTTAACTTTTGGAAGGGAGACTACGATAAAATGAGGAATATAGTTAAGAAAAAACTAAAAGGAGCGGTTGGAAAGGTTAAAGACTTACATCAAGCTTGGGTGTTGTTTAAAAATACTATCCTGGAAGCCCAGACCAGCTGTATTCCATGCATTAAGAAAAGTGGAAGAAAGTCCAAAAAACTGCCAGCATGGTTTAAAGGTGAGGTCAGAGAGGTTGTTGCTGCCAAAAAAGCATCTTTCAGGAAATGGAAAAAAGAGCCAAACGATGAAAACTGGAAACAGCACAAGCACTGGCAAGTTAAATGCAAAACATTGATAAGGCAGGCAAAGCGAGAATTTGAGAAGGAATTTGCTATGGAAGCAAAAACACGGAATAAAGACTTTTTCAAGTACATTCGTAGCAAAAGGCCTGTGAGAGAGTCAATTGGACCATTAGATGATGGTGTGGTAAAAGGGGCAGTAAGAGGAGATAAGGCTATAGCGGAGAGACTGAATGAATTCTTTGCTTCAGTCTTTACTGAGGAAGATGTAGGGATGTTACCCAAGACTGAAGTGGTATTTAAAGGTGATATGGCAGAGGAATTGAGAGAAATATTGCTACACCGGGCAGATGTATTACAACTATTTGATAAACTGAATAGTAGCAAATCACCTGGACCGGATGGTATACATCCAAGAGTGTTGAAAGAACTGAAATATGAGATTGCAGACCTGCTATTAGTAATCTGTGAACTTTCATTAAAATCATCTGTAATACCTGAAGATTGGAGGATTGCCAATGTAACGCCAATTTTTAAAAAGGGTTCCAGGGGTGATCCTGGAAATTACAGACCAGTGAGCCTGACGTCAATACTGGGGAAAATGATAGAAACCATCATAAAAAACAAAATTACACAGCATGTAGATAGTCATGGCCTAATGGGAGACAGTCAACATGGCTTTAAACAAGGAAGATCTTGTCTTACTAATCTGATATGTTTTTTTGAAGGTGTGAATAAGCAGGTAGATAAAGGTGAGTCAGTCGATATAGTGTATCTGGACTTTCAGAAAGCTTTTGACAAGGTCCCTCATCAGAGACTTTTGGCAAAACTAAAAAGTCATGGGATAGGAGGCAGTGTACTGTTGTGGATCGGGAACTGGTTAAAAGATAGAAAGCAGAGGGTAGGGCTAAATGGCCAATTTTCCCAATGGAAAAGGGTGAATAGTGGAGTACCCCAGGGATCTGTACTGGGTCTGCTACTTTTTGACATATTCATAAATGACCTGGAAAAGGGAATAATGAGTGAGGTTATCAAATTTGCGGACGACACAAAACTGTTTAAAGTTGTTAAAACCCAAGAGGACTGTACAAAACTGCAGGAGGATCTGGATAAATTGGAAGACTGGGCATCCAAATGGCAGGTGAAATTCAATGTGGACAAGTGCAAAGTTATGCACCTAGGGAAGAACAACCCAAACTATGGTTACACTATGCAAGGTTCCACATTGGGAACCACCACCCAGGAAAAAGATTTTGGAGTCATCGTGGACAACATGTTAAAACCCTCCACCCAGTGTGCAGCGGCGACCAAGAAAGCAAATAAAATGCTAGGTATCATAAGGAAAGGAATGGAAAATAAAACAAAGGATATTATAATGCCTCTGTATCGTTCCATGGTGTGACCGCACCTTGAATATTGTGTGCAATTCTGGTCGCCGTATCTTAGAAAGGATATAGTGTTATTAGAAAAGGTACAGAAAAGAGCCACCAAAATGGTAAAAGGGATGGAAGGCTACTCCTATGAAGAAAGGCTACAAAGGTTGGGGCTCTTCAGCCTGGAAAAGAGACGGCTGAGGGGAGATATGATAGAGGTCTTTAAATTAATGAATGGAGTGGAACGGGTAAACGTAGATCGATTGTTTACGTTATCAGAATATAGAAAGACTAGAGGACATGTAATGAAGCTACAAGGTGATCAATTTAAGACAAATAAGAGAAAATATTTTTTCACTCAACGTGTAATCAAACTCTGGAATTTGTTGCCGGAGGATGTAGTAAAGGCTGTTAGTGTAGCTGGGTTTAAAAAAGGTTTGGACAAGTTCCTGGAAGAAAGGTCCATAAACCATTATTAAAAAGGGACCCAGGATATCAATGCTTGACCCAATACAAGCATTGTGGAACCTGTGTCTCTTGGGGATACTGCTAGGTATGTATGACCTAGATTGGCCACTTTTGGAAACAGGATACTGGGCTTGATGGACCTTGGTCTGATCCAGTATGGCATATCTTATGTTCTTAAATAGAATTTTAACACTGTGCCTAGGGAAAAATCACATGCCTACTTTTTTTCTGCATGGACTTTATGTAACTCTGCTTTGAGAATTTTCACAGGAAAATATTTACATCAGCTATTTGGGCATACAGTTTTTCTTGGTTAAAATGTGTGCAAATGTCTAAATCCTTGCCTCGGCTTTGCCCCCGGGACTGCTTACTCATGGGGAGGGTAATTTTATAACAAGTGTCTAGGTTAATAGGCAAGAAAACACCTATGTTCAGCTTATTTTATCTTTCTAAAAACATGGCACAAATGCTGCTGAAAAAATCATGTAATGCCTGCTCAAGGCGAACACCTAGAGGTACATATGTTATAAAATGCATGGGTAAACTGTGGCTCCTCCCAGGCTCCACCCACATTCCACCACTGCGCATGCTTACTGCACAAGTACATGCACCACACATACTTTCAGAGGTAATCACGTTTTACAAGAACCCGTTTATAAGCATGAAATGGAATTTTACATGAGAAACTCATTTACAAAATTGCCCTCTTAAAGGCTATATGCATGGAAGTTTACCCTTGAAATTTACACCCCCTAAGACTGTTTTGCAAAGCTGACTGGGAACCAGTGTGTCAGGTGCTGAAAGCTGAATGACTTATAAAAGGAAGCAGAGAGAAGTGGCAAAATCTCTAAGCACCACGCTTTCTTTCAAACCTCAATTGATTCTAAAAACATATTTCTTAAAAAAGTCGTCTTGCATTAAGGAATAGATTTGTTGGTTGAGAAACACACTGGTTGGGCAGCTGCATTGTTGGGGACTGTCAGCCAGGGAAGTGCACAGTAGGAATGTGCATTTGTTTGAAGCCTCACAGGATATGCCAGAGGTCTCTCCTATATTGTTTCATGTTGTGTTCAGTCCTAAAAGGAGGTAAGAAAACCCCAAATTTTGTCACTTTCCATCTGTCATTAAAGTGCACACATATGTGACTAGTTCTTTCAGGTGTGCAAAAGCACCTCATTCCTGCATGTGCACACTCTTGCTCTATAGTATGCACTATTCTCCCTTCGTGTGCCTTATTGAATGATAGTTCACATTATTCACAATAAGTGTGCACTACGGAACTATGGTGCATGACATTAATGACATCTTTTCTGAAACAAAAATTCCCACAAGCACGGGAAACTAAACTAAATGAAAACTTTTGGTCTGCAGACCCCTAGTGCACAGGGCAAAATGTTTTGGCTCATTTTCAGTTTCTTAGGTCTGTTATCCTTATTTTCAGATTTTTTTTCAGTTTGTTTCACACATTCTTTTTGATAAAATTGTTTAACACCCATTAAAACTATTTAATATGTGGAAATCAACTTAATTTGCATAAACGTTTAAGTTAACATGTGTTAAATTGTTTTTTCATGCACTAATTTTTTTAAGGCACACTAATGAACCGATTACATGCTTACAAATCCACTCAACATATAATTAAGCTCTGGAATTCATTGCCAAAGGATGTGGTAAAAGCTCTTAGCGTAGCAGGATTTAAGAAAGGTTTGGGCAAGTACCTGCAGAAAAAGTCCATGAACCATTATTAAGGCGGACTTGGGAACATGTACTGCTTATCCCTGGGATAAGCAACAAGGAGTCTATCTACCTCTTGGGAACCTACCAGGTTCTTGATATCGGGATTGGCCATAGAAAGAGAGAAAATGATGGCTGGCAAAGGCTATATAGCCTATCCAGTCTGTCCATCCATAAGTTCTACAATTCCTTCCGCTCCCTCAGAGATCCTCTGTTCTTAGTCCATGCTTCTTGAATTTAAATGTCATTTTTGTCTCCACTGTGAGGCTGTTCCATGTATCGACCACCCTTTCCATAAAGAAATATTTCCTCAGATTACTCCTGAGTCTATCCCCTTTTGCCTTAATCCTATAAGCTCTGGTACCAAAGCTTCCTTTCAGCTGGAAGAGGTCCACCTCCTGTGCATTTATACTATGGAAATATTTAAATGGATCTGATGGACTTCTGGTCTGACCTATGATAGCAAATCTTATGGTATCCCTATTTTCAGGTATTGCTAACAGCCTGGAGATCATTGCTTATGGTTCAAAATACTTGTGCCAATACTCAGAGGGAAATATAAAGATAGCATCACTGGATATCCTACTGCTCCAACAGTATTTATTTAACAGGCTTTTTTATACTACTTTATCATTTTAGTCATAGTAGTTTACATTGTAACAAACTTGGTAATGTAATTTAAACAGAGACATTAATAACTTGGATTCTTCTGAGGAAATGAAGGGTTAAGTGACTTGCCCAAGCCCACAAGGAGTGCACTAGGAATCAAACCCTGGTCTTTTGGTTCCCAAACCAGTGCTCTAACCAGTAGTCTACTCCTTCATGTAGGCTCCTAAACATATTCCTGAATGTAGGCTTCTTGCTCAGACTCAACTCTCACCTTTTTGGCTCAGGATGAACTACATTTAGGTGCATTCCTGTTTCCTGGGCTCGCAATTTTGGGGCTGTCTTTGACTCCTCTTCTCTCCTTCTTCACACACATTCATCCAATAGCTAAGACCTGCCATTTCTTTCTCTATAAATCAACAAAATCCACCCATTTCTTTCTGAATACACTACTAAGATGTTTATCCACTCCTTAATCACCTCCCGTCTTGACTACTGTAACCTACTCCTTGCTGGTCTTCCTTTGAATCATCTCCCTCCCCTTCAATCTGTTCAACACTCTGCTGCACGGCTAATCTTCCGCCAGCATCATCTCAAGTCACTTCATTGGCTTCATATTACCCTTCTTCTCAAGTCACTTCACTGGCTCCCTATCCATTTCTGCATCCAGTTCAAACTTCTCCTGCTGACCTATAAATGCATTCACTCTGCAGCTCCTCACTGCCTTTCTTCTCTTATCTCTCCTTACATCCCCCCTCGGGAACTCCGCACTTCTGGCAAATTGCTTCTATCTGTGGCCGTCTCTTCTATTGCTAACTCCAGACTTTGCTTCTTTCACCTTGCTGCTCCTTAGGCCTGGAACAAACTACCTGAGTCTGTTCGGCAGGCACTTTCTCTGACCCTTTTCAAATCCAGGCTGAAAACTCACCTCTTGGCTGCTGCTTTTGGATCTTGACTCACCTGATCTCCTTGTTTCTTTACTTTTCCCCCTTGTTTTATCCTTGTCTACACTTTCTGTGTTGTTTTGTCTTGACTAGATTGTAAGCTCTGATGAGCAGGGTCTGTGCAGCGCTGCTTATGGCTTGTAGCGCTATACAAATGCTCAGTAGTAGCAGTACATTATGCAGACAACGCTGGGATAGCGCATGCGTGAAGCATCACCAGCAGTATAAGCTAGATGGATAGCGGTCTCAATATCTCCATGATCCAGATAGCGATGGTGCTTGCCTCTTTGTCTGGACATTCAGCGCTGGTCACAGTCCGGATAATGGTACCAAATATCCAAACCATATTTCAACGCTTCCATCAGCTTTTTAAAAAAATGCAGAGCTGCACATTTAAAAATTGGACCAGCTAAGTTGGACTGTATACTGAATTTCAGGTTCCATAATTTCTGGTCCAGACTTTTATGCGTATAAAGAAATGGACTCCCATAAGGAAAATTTGAAAATAGCAGCAGAAAGAAAAACATTATTTTCTGCAGCATTTATGAGTCTAATTCTGTCCTGGGTGTTTCCTAAGGTAAAAAGGCTCATATTCAGTATAAGTATTTAGCTCGCCCCTTTCCCGGAGAAGATCAAGTTACATTGTTTCTGTTTCTCTTTATTTAATATACCGCATATCTAAGGTAACCTGTGCGGTTTATAATAAAAATTTTAAAAATCAAATAAGGAAAGGAATGACAAAAATAACTATAGTAAAGAAGACATTCAGATACAGTATCCATTTCCCTGTCCTCAACGGCTCACAATCTACTCTAACTTAATCCTTAATTCACTGTCACAATGCCCTAATCCCTCACTTGGTCTGCAACTTGTTATGCTGTGAGGGCTTGTGTGCATCAATGATGCTGAGGGCTAAGCTATCGGTAGCTTAACTACTGGCAGGGTCTCCCAAGATGGACAGGTCTCAGCTGAGGTGCCAGACCAAGACAAACCACCCATCTGGGCAGCAGCAGAATGGAACGGTGTTGGTGGTGGAGGATCACATTTCTGTGACAACGGCAACAACACTAAAATTAAACTGCATGGAAGAAAGGCCCGGCAATCCACTTCTGTATTTTGCCATGAAAAACCCAATGGATAGTCACAACAAAACAAAGTGCAGTATAGTGCTGGAAGATGAGATCCCCCCCAGGTCGGAAGGCACTGAACTGGCTACTGAAGACTTTTCAGACTAAAGCCAGCATTTATGATGTGGTTGGATCAAAGCTCGGGACATCTGACTGCTGATGTAGCTGCACATGAAATGAGAGTCAGAAACTGCAAAGATGTCTTAAATATTGGAACATGGAATGTACAAAGCATTAACCAAGGGAAGTTGGAGGTGGTCAATAATGAAATGGAATGTGTACAACTTGATCTGTTGGATATCACTGAACTGAAATGGACTGGCATCGAGCACGTTGCATCTGATGATCACATGGCCTACTATGCTGGAAATTAAAGACAAAGAAGAAATGGTATTACATTTATAATTAAAAAGAAACTTGCAAGAACTGTGATGAAATACAATGCAATCAGTGAACACTTAATTTCTTTTAATCTACAAGGAATGCCTATCAACACAACTATAATTCAAGTATATGCCCCAACAACATCTGCAGAAGAGGATGAAATTGATGAGTTCTATGAACAAGTACAGGCTGAAATTGACAGAAGATATAAACAGGATATCCTGATAGTCATGGGGGACTGGAATGCAAAGGTTGGCAACAAAGAAGAAGGCAAAACAGTTGTAAAATATGGACTTGGCAACAGAAATGAAGTTGGAGAAAGACTGATAGAATTCTGCAAGACCAGCGATCTATTCATCTCAAATACCTTCTTCCAGCAACACAAGCGGTGAATGTACAATGGACTTCACCCAATGGATTGTACAAAAATCAAATTGACTACATCTGTGGAAGTCAACAATGGAAAAGCTCTATAACATCAACAAAGACAAAAACTGGAGCTTACTTTGGTACAGATCGCCAACTACTAATATGCAAATTTAAGTTAAAGTTGAAAAAGAGCAAGCCACTCGTGAATGTAGCAAAATATGAACTTGAGAATATTCCACTGGAATTTAAAGATTGCCTGCAAAATCGATTTGCTGCTTTAGATACAAATGACAGACCTGGTTTTCAGAATGTTCCCAATGAATATTCATGAGGCACATTTGCATCCACTGACTCCCACTGTATGCAGATATATCTCATGAATATTCATCAGGAACATCCTGAAAATCAGGCTGGATTTGGCCACCTTTGGGCTACAGCAAGGCTTTTGACTGTGTAAACCATGAGAAACTCTGGGCCACATTAAGAAGCATGGGTATACCAGAACACCTGATCGTTCTCTTGCACAGCCTTTTACATTGATCAAGAAGCAACAGTTCAAACGGAAGAAGGAGAAACAGAATGGTTTAAAATCAGCAAAGTTTTATGACAAGACTGCATACTTCCCCCCTACCTGTTTAATTGATCTGCAGAAGAAATCATCAGAGAAGCAGGACTGTATGAAGACAACGGGGAGGAGTGGCCTAGTGGTTGGGGCAACTTACCTCAGGCCAGACGTTTGGGGGTTTAAATCCCACTAGAGGACAGCAACCTTGGGCCAGAACATAAGAATGTAAGATAGGCCATACTGGGTCAGACCAAGGTCCATCAAGCCCAGTATTCTGTTTCCAACAGTGGCCAATCTAGGTCATATGTACCTAGCAGTTTCCCCAAAAGACACAGGTTCCACAATGCTTGTACTGGGTCAAGCATTGATATCCTGGGTCCCTTCTTAATAATGGTTTATGGACCTTTCCTCCAGGAACTTGTCCAAACCTTTTTTAAACCCAGCTACACTAACAGCCCTTACTACATCCTCTGGTAACAAATTCCAGAGTTTGATTACACGTTGAGTGAAAAAATATTTTCTTTTATTAGTTTTAAATAGTTTACCCTGTAGCTTCATTGCATGTCTCCTAGTCTTTCTATATTCTGATAACGTAAACAATCAATCTACGTTTACCCGTTCCACTCCGTTCATTAATTTATAAACTTCTATCATATCTCCCCTCGGCTGTCTCTTTTCCAGGTTAAAGAGCCCTAACCTTTTTAGCCTTTCTTCATAGGAGTATCCTTCCATTGGGGTTTCTAGTCCCACAGGTGCCACTTAACCCTCCATTGCCCATGTTCCCTGTAAAAATAGTTATCTGCAAGTTATAATGCCCCGTTCTATGTAATTTCAGTTTGTTCAATGCAAACCACCTTGATATCATGAAAGACAGTATATAAGAAATGTTAAAAAAAACAGAGGTGTGAAGAATGGTGGAGACTCATCAGCAACCTTCATTATGCTGCTGATACCACATTACTGGCTGAAAATGGAGATGATCTGAAACATTTGCTTCTCAAGATCAGGGAGCAGTCTTAAAATGGGCCTGCACCTTACTGTAAAGAAGACAAAGATCCTGACAACTGGCAAAAATCAATAAGTTCACCGTTTATGGAGAAGAAATTAAAATAGTGGACAACTTTAACCTTTTTGGATCAACTATCAATAAAGAAGCACCAAGAAATCAGATGACGCATTGCTCTTGGCAGAATGGCTATTAAGGACCTAGACAAAATTCTCAAGAGCATACAAAGATTTGACTTGTTCAAACCATGGTATTTTCGATAACATCATATAGATGCGAGAGTTGGACAGCAAAAAAGATAGAAAGGAAGAAAATTTATGCCTTTGAATTATGGTGCTAGAGACGAATACTGTGTATACCATGGACTGCCGAAGAACAACCAGTCAGTACTAGAGGAGATCAAACCTAATATTTCTTTAGAAGCTCAGATGACAAGACGTCACCTTTCATACTTTGGACAGATTATGTGAAAAGATCACTAGAGAAAGACATCATGCTTCACAAGGTAGGAGGACAACGCAAAAGAGGAAGGCCAGCAATGAGATGATCGATACAATAACAGCAGCTATGGATGCCAGTCTGTCAACAATGAACCTGACTGAAGACCAAACACAGTTTAAGACAACTATCCAGAGGGTCACCATGAGTCGACACCGACTCGAAGGCACTTAACAACAACAATGCCCTAATACAAGTTCTCCATTGGTGGAGGAGGTATGAAGCCCAATTTGGCACAGGGGTTCTGGAATCGGGACATCAGGTCAGGGCATGCACAATTCCTCTAGCATTTTACACAAGTCTAACTGAACAATGATCCTTTTGTAAAATATGTACAAGAACATTTGGAAATATGTGTGTTTGTTCCAGCACACCCATTAGGAACAACCATTTCAGGAATAAACATGTTCAAAGAAAAGGTAACATCATTTGAGGTTTTGAACATGTAAGTGCCAGCACTTGCACCTGTAGGGGCTGAATTTATAGCCTACAAATAAAATGGTGGAACTTCCTGAGGATTGTACGGAATGGGACATCCAGGAACAGCCATTTAAGGAGTTGAGTGAAAACTCTTGTTTTGAAATGTGGAAGTGATTTTAATCACTGGAGAGGTAAGCAGTTACCCTCTCAATCAACCCCGGGTCCAAATGAGCAGTTAGCGGACACTAAAGGCTGCCTTGATGCAGGTGTAAATGTCAACTTCCAGGTTTTGTTTTGTTTTTTAATTTTATCTTTATATTTTACAATTTTACTTATTGAAGGAAAAACAAGTGGGGTTTGAAAGAAAGAAAAAAAATTATACAAGAATCATAATTAACAAAATAAAAGAATTTATTCCAAATTCTAATACCACTCTTGTTAGTTCACAAGCAACAGAGAGGGAAGGAAATAATTAGTAGAGTAAATTAATAAAGTAAAGCTAAGAGAAAGAGAAAGGCATTAAGCACAAATCAAGTCCCAACCTTTAACCATCTCGGATCCCGGCACTGCCATTCTCTTGGGACCAATGAGTTGAAGCAGACAACTTCATCAAGCCCAAGAAGGACTGGAGATGTTCCGAGAGAAAGAATAGATATCTCACACCCATGAATCTGACCATGCAGCAACATGGAAGGTAGAAAGCAGAATAACAAAGACATGAAAACAAAACCCTGGAAAAAGAAACTGGAAAGAAGAGACTGGATCCAATTTGATTAGCAAAATAAAATGCCAGGACGACAAAGGTAGAACACATTTTATTTTCAGTTGACTGCAATATCAGCTTTTAAAATGTGCATATCAAACAACTTTGTATTTTGCACAGTACAGAAGGAGATGCATTTCTGTTGCGCCAGTGTGCATCGTATGAGACTTCTCGGGATGGCTCTTTGTACTGTGGCTGCTCATTCTGTATTTGAAGCTCTGTCGATATTCTGCAAGTATGACCGAAGTGATGTATTCTGCTTGTATTTAGTTTCAGTAGCTATCTGTGGCACTAGAGCTTATTGGTATTCTAGGCTGCTGCCTCCTATAGGTAGTGCTGGTGCTATATAAGTCCTGAATGTTACTGCTCTTTTAGTATGACAGGTTTTCTATATAGGCCTGGAATAGGGTTTTTTTCAGGGTTGGTTTTAATCCTGTGATTCAGGTTCTAACCAAGAACGTAGGAATCATGCAGGTATCGACGCAAGATGTAAGCTGTTCATATTATTAGTTTTGTAAACCTTTGTGAAATAATAGTCATAGTGGGATGATGGTAAAAGAGCATGGATATATGGCAAGGTTTTTGCCCCTTTTAAAACTGCCCACCCTAGTACTTTTAGCTGTGCTGCCCTCAATGAGCCTGATCTTGGAAGTTAAGCGGGCTCAGACCTTTTTAGTACTTGGATGGGAGAGCATCTTGGAATGTCAGCTGCTGTAGGCTTACTGCATGGAAGAAAGACCTGGCAATCTACTTCCAGTCACACCTTTCCAAGAACATCCAGGGGTTGGGTCACCAGGAGTTGGCATTGACTCAGTGACATCATTGGAGGGGGCTATCCATGTCTGCCCTGCTCCCCCCATCCCTCTGCTTAGCCTCCTCAAACAATTGAGTCACCACCCATCTATGTCTATAAGAGGATTGTTTGTTCATTTTACTTACCCCCTCATAGGACTTTTTTTTCAGGCTGCAAGCTCTGGTATTGAGTACCAGCATCTTTTTTGCTGACTGCTAAAATTGCTCCATGATCTTATTCTGCTCTGTGGCCAGCATATAGAAACATCTTCTAACTACACTGTGGGTCATTCAGTAACTCCCAAGCTCCATGCACTTCAAACACCATCTGATATTTGAAGCGTGTGACATACTAGTTGTGACTGCCTCGAAAAACAGTACCATTTTGGTGGTGATGAGCTGCTGCCAGAGTGCCGCTGCTGGAACATGCCTGCTTTTATTCTGTCAGTATGCTGCTGTCTTCGGGGCCCTGCCTCTACCCAGCACAACTCAGCCACTCTTCCTGCCTTCCCAGGCCGCGAGTGACACAGTTTGCCTAGGAAACACTTCAAGAGCCTTCATGCCGTAGGCTTCATTTGCCACTGCCTGGTTTCCTAGGGTCTCCCAATCACCCGGACCCTCCCGGATCACCAGTGAGTATCTCCTTTCTATGTGTGTGTGTTGCCTCTTACCCTCCACCCTGCTTTCAGTCTTCCAGCCCTTCACCGTACGCTCTCCTCTCTCTAGCATCACCCCTGCCCTGCTCATTGTTGTCCATCTCCCATGCTGGGAGGGGATGGGGGTTGAGAGAAGAGTGCAACATGAAGGGGTGGAATGGAGAGAGCAGGGATGCAGCACATATATCAACCGTGGACTGGCCTCTCTCTATTCTCCACCTCCTCCCACCATGGAAGGCAGAGGAGAAGAAAGCAGGGCTGGAGTGAGGAGGTGGTCGCAGAAAAAGCAAGAGAGAGAGAGAAAGAGAGAGGACTTATTGGGTAAATGATTAAGAAGCAGAGAGGATGATGGGGTGAGATAGGAGCAGTGAAATGGCAAAGAAGGGAGTGTCAATGTGCAGTAGTGTAGGAGCCAATAAAGAGTGGCATGGAACAGGTGAACGCAGATCAGTTATTTACGCCTTCAAAAAATAAAAAGACTAGAGGACATGCAATGAAGTTGCAGTGCAGCACATTTAAGACCAATCGGAAAAAATGTTTTTTCACTCAACTCGTAATGAAACTCTGGAATTCATTGGCAGAGGATGTAGTAAAAGCTGTTAATGTAGCTGGGTTTAAAAGAGGTTTGGACAAGTTCCTGGAAAAAAAGTCTGTAAACCACTATTAAAGAGGACCCGGGAAATCCACTGCTTACTCCTGGGATAAGCAGCATGGAATCTGTCTACCTTTTGTGATCCTGCCAGGTACTTGTGACCTGGATTGACCACTGTTGGAAACAGGATACTGGGCTTAATGGATCTTTGGTCTGACCCAGTATAGCACATCTTATGTTTTTATGATCTTTTTGGAATTTTCTTTGCTGTTGTTTTTGCTTACGTTTGTTTTTTTCTTGGGAGGGGAGAGAGCAAGTACACTGGGGAAAGAAAGAAGTAGAGATTTGAGTGAATGGTGGGAACTTGGTGATGGGGGGGGGGGGGGCGGTATAAGCAGGTGTTTGCACTGTGTTAGAACATGGGCTGGATTGTGTATCATGTGTGCCATCAAGTCAATGCTGACTCCTGGTGACCCAGCAGCCCCTAGGTTTTCATGGCAATGTGTAACCGGAAGTAGATTGTCAGGCCTTTCTTCCAAGGCAACGAAGGATGAAGCGACTTGCCCCAAGCCACGAGTGCTAGTGGGAATAGTAACCTAGTCCTTTGGCCATCAGGCTGCTGCTCTAACCACAAGGCTACTTCTCCATTAGGCACAAAACTTTCTGAGAAGTTCAAGGTGAGTTACATTCAGGTATAGTAATTATTTTACTGTCCCTGGAGGACTTACAATCTAAGGGGCCCTTTAACTAAAGTGTGCTAGGTTTTGTCATCTAATGCATGTCTTGTGTCAAAATCAATGCACATTATGTGCAACTACTCTACAGTAAGTGTTGGGGCATGGCCAGCATGTACCCAACAATTACCACATAAACAGGCCCCTTAACACGTATTTGAGGCCTTGTGAATTATCACTTAACTCAACCTATTAAGATGGTGTTAGATGAGCCCATGCTAATGGCAGCATTGATAGTGCACTATATGCCCCCCCTCGCTAACAGCATGCTCACCATGCCCACTATCTACCCCTAACCTGCCCATTCACCAGCCCGATGTGTGAATGGCATTTAACTATAAAAATCCACAAATATCGTCCACCGTTTCTTAGTGTATGGAAACAATATCTAGCAAGTGAGGTCTCAGTTTAAAATAACACTGCTACAACTGAGCTCACACTCATTGGCAGAGTCAGTGTTGTATCACATCAATGACCTCTTTGCCAGGTTTTTTGAAAATGAATCTTTAAACTACAATCATTTCGAAGATGTCATACTGTCCAAGTAATCGCAATATTGTACTCAGCTTTAAAGGACCCGATGAAATCTTCCTATGTTCTTTCAATCCCAACGTTCAGTCCCGGTACCAGCAGACGTTTCAAGTATTTTTGTCAGGGGACCTACACATAACTCTGATGCTGCCCGCGTTTATTCTCATTCATACACCGGCTATCTCAAATCCTCCGCCTGTTGCACTACTCATAGGATTTCTATTTTCATATTTTTTTCTCTATATTTCTGTTTCTAATCTATGAGTTCTTATTTTGTATTGGCTGAAGTAAGGGATATGGTGTTTGTGTGGCAATCTACGAGTCTTGCTTGTTCAATTTTCCCAATAAAAGATAAGGTTGTCTAGGGACCGGTGTAATATTTGCAATGTTGCCTTTCCATAAGCTCTATAATTGATTGTAGGGGGTGTGGCTACTGTAGGGGTGTGGCCCAGTGTGAGCATCCCACTTTCTAAGGACGGGCACTAAGGAGAATACCAGCACATTTTCTTCTAGTAAAAAAGCACTGGCCTGCATTGGTGCATAAGACTTTCGGGGAAGAGAAGAGTCCCAGCAAGCAAGGAAACATGCTTTTTTCTTCTGTTGGTGCAGCAATCTGCTGCTAACCAGAAGTGGGGGGGGGGGGGGGGGGTGGAGCAGAGAAGGAGGCTGTTGACTGTCCTACAGCAAATCAGGAACACTGGGCTCCTTACTGGAGGGCTTTCTACCCAATATAGGCCGAACAGGAAACACAGACAGGAATATTTGTCTGTAAGAGGCATGAATAAAAAAACACTTACACCTTCCTCCCACCTCTAAGATTTTGATAATTAAACTCAACAGTCATGATCGTTCCAGCACCATCCCTCCCAAAACAAGTCTGTAAAAATACATCATTGGACATCATGCATTTAAATATTAAACTTTGGGTGAGTTTTTTTCAATCCTCTTGGGTTTTAACAACATTGAATAATTTTGTGTCATCTGCAAATTTGATCACCTCACTCGTTATTCCCATTTCCTAGTCATTTATGGATATGTTAAAAAGCAGTGGACCCTGGGGAACTCCATTATTCACCTTTCTCCATTGGGAGAATTGACCATTTAGCCCTACCCTCTGCTTTCTATCTTTTAACTAGTTACTGATCCACAATAGTACACTGCCTCCTATCCCATGACTTTTTAATTTGGCCAAGAGTCTCTCATGAGGGACCTTGTCAAAGGCTTTCTGAAAATCCATATACACTATATCAACCGGCTCACCTTTGTCTACTCTTTTATTCACACCTTTAAAAACATATAACAGATTAATAAGACAAGACCTTCCTTGGCTAAAGCCATGTTGGCTTTCTCCTATTAAACCATGGCTATCTACATGTTCAGCAATTTTGTTCTTTAGAATGGTTTCTACCATTTTGCCCAGTACTGATGTCAGGCTCACTGGTCTGTAGTTTCTCGGATCACCCCTGGAACCGTTTTTAAAAATTGGTGTTACATTGGCCATTCGAAAATCTTCAGGTATTACTGATGATTTAATGATAGTTCACAGATTACTAATAGTGTAGGTCTGCAATCTCATATTTCAGTTCTTTCAACAACCTTGGATGTATTCCATCCAGTCCAGATGATTTGCTACTCTTTAGTTTATCAAATAGTTGTAATGCATCTTCCCGGTTTATCGATATTTCTTTCAATTCTTCTGATGCATCACTTTTCAATACCATTTCACTCATGGGTAACTTCCTTATATCTTCTTCACTAAAGACTGAAGCAAAAAATTCATCCAGTCTCCTCACTATGGCCTTATCCCCTCTTAGTGCCCCTTTTGCCCCTCTATCATGTAATGGTCCAACTGACTCTCTCACATGTTTTTTTGCCACGAATGTACTTGAAAAAATTGTTATTATGTGTTTTTGCTTCCACGGCAAGCTTTATTTCAAAATCTCTCTTTGCCTGCCTTATCAATGCCTTGCATCTAATTTGCCAGTGCTTATCTTGTTTCCAGTTTTCGTCATTTGGCTCCTTTTTCCATTTCTTGAAAGATGCTTTTTTTTGGCTACAGTAGCCTCTCTGACCTCACCTTCAAACCATGCTGGCAGTTTTTTGGACACCCTTAACTATTTTCCTCATTTTATCATAGTCTCCCTTTTGAAAGTTAAAAGGTAGTACTGTGGATTTTCTTGCTGTCCTTCCTTCATTTTATAATCAAACACAATCATGCTATGATCACTATTGCCAAGTGACCCAACACTCTTATCTCTTGCACCAGATCTTGAGTTTCACTAAGGACTAGGCATTTGTACATTTGCCACTTGTTTTGACTTGTTTGATGATCCAAATCTTTGAAGAGTTTTTCTCTTGTTTTGCAAATTCTGTTATTTCCTTTCCTGTGTGTGCTTGTGGATTCTCACTCATTCCTTCTAGTGGTCGGAATGCTTGTCCAGTTTTGATAATGGAGACAGATTCTGGATGGGGTTCTTTTTTTTTTCATATTTCAGCACTTTTTATGTATTTGGATCCGATGATGCTGTGAGGTAGACCTGAGGGTCTATGATAGTAGCTCTGTAGGTGCAATCAATCTCTATGAAGTTTAGCCCTCCTTCAGCTCTAGGAATGCACAGTCTTGGCATACACTGATTCTAGTAAATTACTTCATGGGAATGGAGGAGTTTTCTTCTTTGCACATCCAGTTTTTCAAGATCTTTAAGAGGCTAGTCTACAATCCCAAAGCTGTATGAGAGTACAGGGATTGCCAGCTGATTGATGGCATGTATCTTATTCTGTGATGTTAAAGCACGTTTCCATAATGATTTTAATCTTCTATAGTATTCTTTACTGATCTTTTCTCTCAGTAGTCTCTGCTTGAGTGTCGTCCCTTCATCTACTCCAAGATATTTATATACACCTTCCTGTTCAAATTCCTTGATGTCACAGCCCTTACCCAGTGAGATGTTCTCCATTTTTTGCTCAATTTTCCTCTAAAAAAAAGTTGCCTTAGCACATTTGTCTCGGAGGCCAAAAGTCATCTTGATGTCATCAGAAAAGCTTTTCACTACACAGAGTTGCTCTGTTGGTCACTGGAACTGTAGAGCTTCAGGTCATCTACAAATAGTAAATGGGATGTTACCTCTGGGCTGTTACCTTATTCAGGCTATGTATGTACTGTATGCATGTGCCCATTCTACCTGGAGGTAAAACTATGTGCTGTTGGGTCTTTAGTTTCTGTGACTGTCAGAATCTATTGTTTGGCTTTGGCTGTTAGTGCTCTTGGTCACTCCTCAGAAGCTGATGTCCTTGCCTAATGATTGAGTCAGCTCTGGCAGCAGGAGAAAAGCCTGTGAAAACTGAGGCACCATGGGTAGGAGGAAGAAGAAGTTGATGAGGATAGCAGTAAGTCCAACAAGAAGATTGCAAGGGCCTTGTGAGCCCAAAGGAGTGGAGTGCTCAAAGAGGCAGCATAAGGGAAGCTGTTCTTGGACAAGGATATGAGCGTTTAAGCCAGAAACTAGGGAATGTTTGAGAGGATATACCATAGAGTAGAAAAGAGCAGAGAGGAACTTGGCTGTGTGAGAAGACTCAGGTTCCATTTTATGGACGAGGATAAGAGCCATATGCAGGGCCGGATTTACCTTGAGTGAGGCCCTACGCCAACAAAAATTGTGGGCCCCCAGCAGAGGCGGCCCAAGGGGGGTGCGGGGCCTCATTTGCATAAGGGGCCTCATTTGCATAAATATTTGCATAATGTTACCATATACTAACTTTTAGTAAACGTGCCTCTTAATGAGTGTATGGATAAAGAAAGACTAAAAGATTTCTACATTACTATAATCCAGTGCCAACTGCCAGACACATTAGGAACTACTACAAACACTGCCCATTTAGAACCCATAGTAAACCCGCCGTATCCTAACAGCACTACCAGGACTCACAAAGCACCATACTCTACCTATCAAAAGGCAACACTGCAAATATTAAACCAATACATTTCAGAGAACAACAATACATGACCTACTGGGGAAAGAGAACAAGTGGCAATGTCAAATAGGAATTATATAAACAGAACACCTCAGCTCAGTTACACATGCAGAACATAGACCATCACCAAACAAGTAATCACAATTTAGAAACAGGAAGACAATAATTAAACTGGGAATCCCAAAAGCCAAACTTGGAATGTACAACACTGTAGAAATAAAGCTATACATTAATTTGCTCTTGTACTAAACAAAGCGCAGACGTTAATGATGCACATTTACCAGAGCTGACATATTCCAATTAATAAATTCAAAATAAAGAGATATTTTTCTACCTTTTGTGCATTTTTTTCAGCTGCAATTGCTCCAGCCACTTTCTTCTGGTTTCTTCGTGTCTTCTGCTAACTCTCCATCGTCTGCTGTCCATTTGTCCTTTCTTCTCTCTTCTAGATTTTTTTCCATTCTCTCTCTACATCTGCTTTAACATACTAATCTTTCTCCTTTTGCTCTTTCCTCATTCCTATTTCATCCACTCAAATTTTACCCCTCCATCCTCAATCCCCACTTACTCTCCCAATACCCGGCCAATTGTAGATTTTTTATCCCTCCCACACAAAATATTTTTCCCTTCTCCATTTTACTCTTCCAGCCCCATCCCATTCTAATCCTCCCCCAACATCAGCTCCCTTCTAGTTCCAGCCTCACCCAGCATCCATTCCCTTCTAGTCCCTGCATCAGCCCATTTCCAGTCCTAGCCATCCATCAGCCCATTTCCAGTCCTAGCAACCCCCCAACCCAATACCAGTCCTAGCCCCCCATCAACCCACTTACAGTCCTTAACCCCCCATCACCCCATTTTCAGTTTAAGCCCCCCCCTATAACCCATTACCAGTCCTAACCCCCCATCAGCCCACTTCCAGTCCTAACCCCATCAACCCATTTCCAGTCAGCCCCCCATAGCCCATTGCCAGTCCTACCCCCCCCCATCAGCCCACAGCCCATTACCAGTCCTAACCCCATCATCCCACCTCCAGTTTTAACCCCCCAGCCCATTTCCAGTCCTAGCCCCCCATAGCCCATTACCAGACAACCCCCATCAGCCCACAGCCCATTACCAGTCTTAACCCCCCCAAAGCCCATTACCAGTTCTAACCCCCCCAACAGCCCATTACCAGTCCTAACCCCATCAGCCCACCTCCAGTCTTAACCCCCCAGCCCATTTCCAGTCCTAGCCCCCCCATAGCCCATTACCAGACAGCCCCCATCAGCCCACAGCCCATTACCAGTCTTAACCCCCCCCAAAGCCCATTGCCAGTTCTAAGCCCCCCAACAGCCCACAGTCCATTACCAGTCCTAACCCCATCAGCCCACCTCTAGCCTTAACCCCCCCAGCCCATTTCCAGCCCCAGCCCCCCCAATAGCCAATTACCAGTCCTACCCCCCCATAGCCCATTACCAGCCCTACCCCCCCAGCCCATTTCCAGCCCCAGCCCCCCCAATAGCCAATTACCTGTCCTACCCCCCCCATAGCCCATTACCAGTCCTACCCCCCCCCCCCCCGCCGTCGGCCTAAAGTAAAATTTAATTTAAAAAAAAAACCCTGGTGGCTGCCGCCGCGGGGCCCCCTCTGCTGCCGCGGCAGCACGGACTGACCCGCGGGGGCCCCGTCTACAAGCTGAAGCCGTCGGTTCGGTTCGTTCTTCCCTCCCTCCCTCCGTGCAGGCTGCAGGCTGTGAGAGACGCGAAGGGAGAGCGTCTCCTCGCGTCTCTGTTAAGCCCGCAGGGGCTGATGGGAAATTTCCCATCAGCCCCTGCGGGCTTAACAGAGACGCGAGGAGACACTCTCCTTTCGCGTCTCTCACAGCCTGCACGGAGGGAGGGAGGGAGGGAGGAACGAACGAACCGACGGCTTCAGCTTGTAGACGGGGCCCCCGCGGGTCAGTCGGTGCTGCCGCGGCAGCAGAGGGGGCCCCGCGGCGGCAGCCACCAGGTTTTTTTTTAAAAATTGTATTAAAAAAAAATGAACTTGTTCTTTTTTTGTGGGCCCCTGCCGGCTGTGGGCCCTACGCCATGGCGTACATGGCGTATAGGTAAATCCGGCCCTGGCCATATGCAATCCAGTGAGGGATCAAGGGAAATTGACTGCTGCTCCATGTTTTTTTTTTTTTAAGGAAATAGGGAATGGCAGAAGTACTGAGAGGAAAGGATTTGGAATAATTTGGGAGTTCTTTGCTCTGGAGTAGGGTTGCCAACTGGCTCCAGATGCGCCCGACAGGCTTAATCCAGTCCTGGGTTTACTCCATTGCATGCAGGGACAGGTAGTTCTGATTTCTCCATTGCACTCCATAAGAAAAGCAAGACTACAAATCCCTGCATGCAATGGGGTAAACACAGGACTGGATCAAGTCTGTCGGGTGCATCTGGAGCCAGTTGGCAACTCTACTCTGGAGGGGAGTTCCCTGAGGAATAAAAATTAATTGTACTGTGGAAATGGTAGAAATCTGAAAGGAAAAACAAAGAGAAGTACCTGAATGTTGGGGAAAACAATTGAGAAAGGGTGGGAAGAGAAAAGATTGCTGAGGAAACAAGTGCAGATTCCCTATAAGAGAAACTACAAACCCAACCATTAGATTATATTGGTAATAAGGGGATTAATGAATGCTGGTACGAACAAGGGGTGGCAGAGAAGCTGAAAAAAGGTTTCCCGAGATAAATAGGTTTAAAGTAATAGTGAAATACATAAAACCTGAAAGTGTTACTGTGGGATAATAGTTGCTTTGTTTAAATGCATGCAAAAATAACTTTTGGTGGGAGCCATGACATAGTAAGGTATTAGATCGAAGGTATTCAATGGGCCAGATTTTCAGGATATTCCTAATGTATACGCACCAGAAAGATTTGCATACAAAGCCAGATGATGGCAGGTAAACACCGAAATGGCCCACCTAATCACAACTGTATTAAAACATGTATTAAGTTATTATTTTGTTTACTTTTTATTATGCTTTATTTCTATACCTTCAAGTTGACTAAGACAGCAACGGCCACTGGTTTCATGTAGGTATCCTGAGCCATAAACAGCACATATGCAGAAGGCTGCGGAAAGTTCTGT
Organism: Ichthyophis bannanicus; assembly: GCA_033557465.1. NCBI lineage: Eukaryota > Metazoa > Chordata > Amphibia > Gymnophiona > Ichthyophiidae > Ichthyophis > Ichthyophis bannanicus. Next base: position 72,356,472 of record CM066037.1, read on the forward strand.
TGGTGCCAGGGCGGTTGGTTTTTAAAATCGACTTCTACTAATACTTACCATCTGTGAAGCATTGCAAGGCGTACACAGCACTGTACAGAGACATGTAAGACAGACAACACAACAACTGGGGACCAGGATATATCTAGCGGAATGGTAAGGTAACGCATAGGCGGTGAACGGATCAAGATCCAAAAGCATCTTTGAAGAGATGGGTTTTTAGCTTGGATTTGAATAGGCCAGGCATGAGGCCTGACGTACCAACTCAGGTAAATTGTTCCAGGCATAAGAAGCAGCAAGGTGGAAAGATCAAGGTCTGGAGTTGGCAATGGAAGAGAAGGGCACAGATAGAAGGGATCTGCTAAAAGAGCGGAGTTCCCGAAGAGGGGTGTAGGGAGAGATAGAGGAAAGGCAGTGAGGAGCAGCTGAATGAAGGCACTTAAAGCTCAGTTTGAACTGGATGCAGGAACTGAGTTTGCTGAGACGTAGGAGCAGAGGTGTGACCAGTAGAGATCGGATCCACAAAATCTAGAGTAGCAGGGAATGGCTACATCAAGACCACTTACAGCTTATCTGAGTCACTCTACGAATACACATTCCCAGAAAAGCTGATTTGAGATTTTTTGGTAGAGCTTTGATAAATCTGTAATATAACCAAATGTATACCTAGATTTGGTATCCAGCATTAGAATGCGCTCACTAGGAGCTGTACAAATCCCCCTGGCAGGAAAGAGCCTGGAGAACATGAAACAAAAGGAATCAAGGCAAGAAACAAAATTATGCTTGAGATAAGAGATCCCCCCCCCCCCCCCCCCGCGCCCCGCATCTTATGTTTAGGCATCTCATCAGTGGAAAACCTCTAAAAATATAAATTGCATGCAGAAGTTTTAAAAAAATGCAAGGGAATGTGGGTTTCCTTTCATGAAGGTTTTGTTATTTTTTGTTACTGACCTGTATACTGTAAGTGTCAGAACCTGTGAAAGGAAAGTTGTGGCTTATTCACAGAAAAACGTTCATTTGTTAACCACAGAAAAAAATTTATTATGAATTCAATTGCCGTGGTTATGTCTTTTTAAAGAGAATTATAGTGATTTAGCTCTTCCCTAGCAAAATTCCACCATTCTGGTAACCAGCCTCAAATTTCATTCTTAATGAAAGACAATAAATAAAAAAACTGTTATACTGAACTAAGGTCTAACTTTTGGGAGGCTTTTGTAGGATCCTTCTCTCCTTATGTAAGCCCTTGGGAAGGTATCAATGCTCCTCACCATGGGGAGGGTCTGGTAGTTACACATCTACAATGCAAACAGCAAATCTGTGAATCTCTGTTTTCTTGGGTTTTACCCAGTGGGGTCCTTTGTATTCCCGCTTGGATTCCAGGACCTAAATAGCTTGCTCCTAATCCTGGTTCTCTTCTGTTGAACCTTCTAGGCATCTCCTTCAAGCCCGGATTTAGGCATAGGTACCAACTTCAGATAAGTGCTGGTCTATTGCCGTTGCTGCCATGCTTTAATCTGGACCAGCATCAGAGCAGCAGCAGATCGATTTTAGAGGTTCAGCATGGGCCAGGGCATGCAAGCTGATGTGCTCTACATAGCACCGAGGATAGCTGTTTTGCGGTCCTAAATTGTGGATATGGATCCAGATGGCAGCGCTAAAAATCACTTCTAACTAGATACTGTAATTTACTGCTCCATCTTAACTCCACCCACGTTCCGCCCCAGCACAATCAGGATAGTACTGAGGTGGTCTGTGGTGCTATTCAGTGGCACTGTGTGGACTATCCCACTGAATATCATGGTCAGCAGGGCTCATCCAGTAAGCAGGTGCTCCTATCCAGATATGCCGTGCTGAATATGGGCCACCTTTTCCTAAACTGAAACGGCTTAGCTCCGTTATTCCCTTAAAGGGTTTCTTTGTATGTAAAACTGCTGGCACTTTAGCCAAGCTGTTGACACCACCATGCGTAGGGATCGTGGTTCCTGGATCAGCTTTAGCTAAGAACACTGTAGAAGCAGCAGTCACAACTTGAAGAGAAAGAGGTCACACTCACTGAGCAATAGCATCACCTACTGGCCAGATTTAAGGTCCATGATTGCAAGGCTCTAGAAGGAGCCCTCATGTGTGATCATAAGGAATTGTCATCTGTAGCTCATACTAGTCTGACCTGAAGAAGATTTTAACCTTTGAAAACTAGTCCAAAAATGTATTGTTAGTCCAATAAAAAGGGATCACCTTATTTCCTTTTTTTGTTTATTTAACAGTCAAGTATTACTGCAGATTGGATTGAGCAAATTGGAAGAGGATCTGTAACAGCTTAAAAAATCCCCAGGTAGTTGCAAATAGTAGCAGGATTCCAAGATTGGTTGTGAATGAACCAGAAATCCAAAAAGGAGTGTGCAGAAACTAGCAGATCAAAAATTTAAAATCCCGCTAGCAATTTGCTGCGACTCTGTTCATTTACTTTAGGCATCAAAAGCAAAATTTGTTGCCTGTCTCCAAATAGTTATAAATACAAAAGCTTTGAGGTTCACAAAATAAAAACGTGTCCTTTAGCAGGGTCTGGTCCGCAACAGCATCCTTCCTATGCAAAAGGGTTAGAAGTCTTCATAGTGGAAGTCTCCATATTTCATGGGTTAGATTGAAACTGGAGGGAGAGAGGAGGGTAAGTTTGGGGGAGCAGGATCATTAAACTAAACTAAATGAAACAATCAATTGAAGCATATCCACTTTCTCCCACACTCCGTATCCTACCGGAAGAAAATGCCGAACTTTGCAGCGTTTAGCTGCAGCTGAAATTTAGAATTATTGTTTCCTTCTAACAGAAGACTCATTTTCCACGGCCACATTTGCAGCATAATAAGCTTTTTGTTATTTTTTCAATTAGAGTCAATTGACCTAACAAAATGGTTGGCAATTAAGTGATTTTTGTAATGGTCCGGGGGTAATTTAGTCGAGCTTGTCAGCTGTGTTTCATGAAGGAGCCGAAACATCTCTGTTTTTTTCCCCCATGCCTATCTCTCTCTCTCTCTCTTTCTCCCTCTGGAGCATAATGGCTCATAATTTCAAAATCTTTTCCTTCTGTTTCCCTTACAATAATTTGCAATTATGGGAAGTTGTTGGAGGTGATTTTCTCTCTCTTTCTCCCTCTCTTTCTCTCTCTACCTTGTCTTTTTGAATTAGTCATTTTAAATAAAATATACACGCTGTAAAAAAAAGAAACATAAAAAAAGATGGGCCATTACCAAAATCACTTTATGTGTAAACTCAATTATTTTATGAATAGTGAAACCAGCTTCTGCTGTATTTGACTCCTCAATATGGATAGATTACTGTATGCAGGGGAAAGAGGTCTTCAACATTCAGAACATCCTTTGAATTAAAGTGGCATTCAATGAAGTCAAGGGAAATGTAAATGACCAAAAATCATCTGGAAAATCTTGCGTGCAGTAAATGAAAAGAAAAATTATCCCAGATAAAGAATTAAGGAGCCCTTTTCTAAAAGCCGCCAACTGGTTAACACGAGTTTTTAACATGCAGTAACTGGTGGCCGGCAACTCAAAAGCATACCAGCTACAAGCTCTTAAAACGCACATTAAGTGGGGAGTGGGCAGGTTAGGGTGGAGTTTGTGAGTGGAGAGCACCGACGCTATCCTGAGGGCAATTGCGGCGTGCTCAGTGGCAGTTAGTACAAGTGCACATATCGATGCCTCTATGGGTGTTATTAGGTGCACCTGTGTTAATCAAGCTGCGCAGTCGGTACACGATAGTACGCTGGCTGATGCTTGCTGAGCATGTTTCCAGAGCACATAACCGTTGCGCTTACTGTGCACTACTTTTGCCACAAATTGACCGGTAACTGTGCATCTTTACAAAAAGGGCTCCTAGTTTTGGTTGATTGTTGAATATTTTTTGTGCTGTTTTTATCAACAGCAGTTAGTTATTGTTAAGAGGAAATCACGTTTACCTCAGGAAACTATTTTAAGATCTGGTATTTCATTTCAGGCATCTTGTTTTATCTATATCTATCACTATTCATAAAATTCTTCAGCTTGCGTAAATTATTTTTGGTAACTGTCCTTTTTTATATTTCCTTTTATAACAGTCCTGCAGATTTTATTTAAAATTACTGATTCAATAGGAAATTTAGATAGATGGATACATAAATGATATCGCTTTCTATATAAAATCATGCAATCTAATATGTTTTGCAGTGGGATAAGTAAGAACTATGCACGTCTCTTTCACCTTACCATAGTTTGTTTTTTAAAATATGTGGTGAAATCTATATTTTTCTTGACTTTTTTTCTGCATCTTCATGTTCACTAAATATGGGAACTTGCCCATTTTATTTTACCAGCAGAAATGTCAAAAAAGCAGAATCAGACAAATCAAATATAAAGATTTGTTTTAGTTTTCCTGTTGATTTTTTTTTAATTCAGTGATTGGTATCGTCAGCTTCCATCTACTCTGAGTTAAGGTGTAGGGATAGTTGGATTAATAAAATCTAAAAGATAAAAAATGACAGCTAAATCACTGGCATGGAGCTAACCCATTCTGTGTCTATTAGTACACCCTGGCTTCTAGGCTATTGTCCAATAATGAACATTATTTAACAATAGAGACACCATGGGGCATGTTTACGAATATGTGGTAGTGCACCACATATTAAACGCCAAAATCTAGTGCAGGGATGGCGTTGGGCCCACATGGAGGTGTGCCCAGTGGGCTAATTAGAGTGGCGTCCACGCCACTCCCATACTAAGCTGTTTGCGCTTAACCCAACCCACTAATGTACCGATTAGCATATGTTAAAGATGCCCACCCTAGCCACAATGAGCACACTCCGCCCCTAAACCACCCCCAACCTGCACTAAATGGTTAGGGTGGGATTTTTAATGCAGTCATATTTTTGGTGCATGGTAATAATTATCACAGCCACGCTTTGTGCATTCTAAACCCCACACTAACCACTAACGCATTTCGGTAAATGTACTCCCATATTTTAATAGTATGCTTATTCATATTGAGTAATAGTGCATATAATGGAGGCATTGCTCACATTACTGTTGGCGCAAGAATAAACCGGAAATTTGAAGGTTCTTTCCTGTCATTTCAGGTTAAACATGATACAGAATGATAGGGGAAATATCCCATGTCATCTAAAATGAAGGCACACACCCCTACCAGCTTCCTTCTTCCTGCTGCCCAACACTTTCTCCTTCTTCTCCTTTCCCCCACCCCCCTTCAGCGATCTTGCAGTATTCCTACTAACCAGGAGGGCACTGCCTGTGTGTCTGCATGGAGACTCACCCAGTGCTGAACGGTATTGCCAGCTTCCACTGGCTTCAAGTAACCCAACATTTCACTATTTTAAAATCTGACTTTTCCAAGCCAGTGACTAGGAAGCTCTCCTGATATGTCCATAATGTGCAATTGTATCTATGCCGAAAAGGTGTTGATTCTTATTCTCAGCCAGAAATGATTCCTATAAATTCTGCAAAACAGTCCATGAATCATAAACCAGTTTCTGAATCATAGGGCTGGGATTTCCAAAAACTCAACTGCATCACGGATCTCTTCTTATTCTGCTTATCACCATTATGGCACCACGGTTCCTGCTGGTTCTTCCCATGAACCTTTTCTTAGTCACATCATTCATATTTCCTTCTTCTTCACAAGTCGGTGCTGTCTCTTGACTAGGGAAGATTGATGCATGGCGTCCACCGTGATCCTTTTCAAACAGGGAGTACCCAGAACAGCTATTCCTTGGTCCCTTATTTTGTCATTGCAACCATGATGATATCTATATCGTTCACTGCCTTGCTGAACATTCTTTCTCCAAAATCTAAGGTATACTGGCTTTCATCCTTAATTGTATTCAAGAACCCTCATGTCATTACGATGCAATTATTGTGTCGTATTCCCATTCCAACATACTCCACTCTGCTGGCTTCGGAGCAGATGACTGAGATAGAGATGCAACACTTGCTGGATACCATAAAGGATCCTGAAAGATTTTTGGACTGGCATAAATATTATAGTGGAGCCCATCATTAACTGCCTGCTGTGTGTTCCCAGTATTTTCCCATGCAGTTAACACAAAGATGATACACTTATCAGGTGTCAACTGCATTGCAGATAAAGAGATGGCATTAACTGCTTTGCATTGTCTACCTTCTTAATAGTTAATGCATGGCAACTACACCCACAATAAATGAAAGGTGCAGCTCCCGCCTGTTACCTGTCCATTCCTTGTCCCATTCCGAATTATCACACACTGTCAAGTTACCATAGGCCCATATTAGCAATGCAAGCTAACTCCCACATTAAAGGGGTCACTCTGAGCAATGAATAGTGTGGATGGACATCACAGTGGGATGTCCATCTTCGCTATTCGTGCCCTTTCCCGCACGTTGTACGGGGAAGTTAGATGGGGCAGGAAAGGGGAGGATCGGGAGTGGCATTAGGGCTGGCAGTGGGTGGTCGCCGGCCCCAGTCATACAGGGCTGATTCTAATGTTGACCCTGCACATCCGTGGCTGTTGAATTGAACGGGGAAGTTATTCTACTTCCAAGGTGGAATAACTTCCCCGATGCAGCAGGATTGACGGGCCCGGGGCTGGGAAAGGGCAGCAGGGGGCAGAGGGCATTCCCAGCAGCCTGACCCTGGCCCTGGAGTTGGACTGTGGGGAAAGCAATTTGAAGGCCAGCGGCCAGCGATCACGGCTTTTAAATGGAGCTGCGGTGCCTTGGCAACCAGATGCCATGGCGCCGCGGCTCCATTTAAAAGCCCTGACTGAGTTAGTCGGACAAGGCCTGTACATGCAGGCCAGGCTGAATCATGGTCCCGGCCTGCAAGTACAGGCCTGTTCATGATTCTGATCTCACGGGGCTAGACGTGCCCCACGGGATCAGAATCGTGACTCCCTCTGTGCATCCGGTTCTGACCAGACACACAGAGGGCCTGTACATCCCGGATGGAATTGGGCCCCAACTGTTTAGCATAGCTTAGTAAATAGGTCCCTGAGAATGTGCATTGTGGTAGTTGTCAATGTTGCCTATATTTTCTAATGAGCTATTTATTATGTTATGGTACGGTACATTCATATATCAGTTTCCTAGTGTTGACTGAAAGCAGTTTGCAGCAAAAAGAATATCATAAATAGATAAGCTAATATTCAGCCACTATGATTGGTGTTTTCTTTTAAACACCAACTGTGGCAGAAAAAAGAAATCCAAATATTCAACTCTGGTATCTCGATAGTGGTCAGTGCTGAATATCCAGAGAGAGCAGTGATTGACTTGCGATATTCCATCAGTCTTCCAGGTAGCTACCAGATAAATTCACCACAGTCTTTATGAAGACTATATGAAGAGTTATCCAGATAATGGACTGAATGTTGCCGCTATCAAGAAAAATCACAGTATGCCCAAGGATTGCCGGCATAATCCAGACTGTGCCAAGGCAGTCGGGAGATTTTCAGCAGAACTCTGCGGATAGTGCCCCTGAATATTGCTGCAAAGCCTTAAGCAGCGACACTTATCGGATAGCAGCTGCTGCTATACAGAGTGTATAAAACAATAAATATATCAAATATGCAAATCAATAAAATGCAAGATGCATTACCAGTTTAAATATAACTCAGTTTATCTCACCCTCCCTAAGGAGGCCAAGATACTAAACCGGCAACTTGGCTTCCTGATGCCCGCCGAAATGACACAAGACTTTGTCACTTCACACTAAGGCATGCAAAGGTTTCACGATCTGGGCAGAGCTATGTGTATGAAGAAAGCAAAGCTTCTAGGATTTTCTTTCCACTAAAGTCTGAAAAGATTCCGCCTCGTCAGTCTCCCTTCTTCTTACTATCATCAGGATGCGTTCCTTTCCTATGGCACATATTGCTAACGCTCTTGGGTTTTGTTTCGCTTTGCTTGCCTTCACTAACTGTTTTCTCCTCGAGCCTGAGCTGGGCTTCCCACTGATCCACCAGCCAAAGGCTCTGATCAACCCAGTGCAGCGTGCACCTCTTATTTCAGTGACAATAAAAGGGAAAGTTATAATTCCGAATCAACACATGCAGCAGAACCGAAAGCAAGAAAAAAGTATTAAACTTTCATCCAGCACCATAGGAGAGATGTAGTTATTAAATTTCAGCTGCTTATCAAACTGATATGAAAGTCATTCTGCATGATTGCTTTGCATTCCCAACTCCTCTGCTTTTATTTGCTGTGCAGTTCCTCTGCTTTCTTATTGGAAAAAAAAATACTCAAAGGGGAAAAACAGATTATATTATACAGCTTTTGACAATTAGGTAGAGAAAAACATTTAAGAAGTGCTCTATTATTGCAGAGGGCTCCGATATTAGTGTCTCCTGAAGCAGTCTGCATTAATGCTACCTAGAGATCTCCTTGTTGAGTGCTGCTACTTGCCGTACGCTGGCTGTTCGGGCTGTACTTAGAGTCGGCAGGATGTTGTAGACCCTGGTGAAATCTAGCAAAATGTTACATTTGGTTTATGTAGAGATATCACAAAAATAAAAAAGCTCTCCCAAAAATTTCCTGTCAATTAAGAAAAAATACAGAACAGTTAATCATGATAGCAATAAAAAGTAGAATTTGGACTTATATACTGTGTACTTTCCATTTGGAAATTTAAATTGTTATAAATATGCATGCAGCCACTTGTGCAGGAGATGGCTTGGCAGCCGCGATCTGTTGACTAGAGAGCAAGAGAGGGAAAGGAAAGTAGAAATCCAGTACAACATAAGGATAGCTCTAAGATTTTTGGTGTGCGCACACAAAGCGACGGCACTTCTTCGTATTTAGCATTCTGCCCTTAATCGCTGAGATTCTTTTTCACCGAAATAAGTTTCAGTTTTGTTGCAGTAGAATTAGCAATTGACGACACAATAGAAACAAAAAATAAATGGCTATTTTCTCTCTTGAAAAAAATGAAATGGTATAAGGGTCACCCCTATCTTTCAGTAATGCAAACAGCGATGCAAACTCTCCAGATCAGGATTAGAGAGGTGTGAAATTTTCGGTGCCAAGCTCAAACTGGATGGATTTCTAACCTTTTTCTAACAGCCTGGCCAGTTGTCAATTTTCTTTGTCCTATTCACCAATAAAATTCATGCAAATATGCTTGTGAATTTGCCAGACATCTGATTTGGGTCTGGCAAAATTTGCAGCCCATTCGGCAACCTCTCAAGGTTTTCAAGTGGATCTGCTGCAAATCTCAGAGCACTCATTGTTCAGCTCCCACAGCTTGTATGTGAATGTCTACATTATATTTTAACATTGAGCTGATAGCCTGTAAGCTTAAGTAGACTGCTTCCTGCTATGGTCCTGTAATCATTGAACCTTATAGGTTAAATGTTACATGTGTTCCATTCCTTCCGGTCTCCTTGCCAACACCTGCCTGGATTTATGTCTCAACCCAAAGTACAACCTTTGACTCTATGGGGCCCTTTTACTAAAGGTCACTGTGTGTGGCACCTAATGTGAAAATAATGTGCAAATCCTTAGTACATTAGGGCAACGCCACTGCGCTAACTACCGGCGGCATGGAAAGCATGTTCCCAGCAGTTAATGTGGCACTTCTGCAACATGACAATAACATGGGTGCACTTACCTCCATCTATGGATATGGGGTTATGCGCATCCATGCTACTTGCTTGCCGTGCAGGTAGTATGAGTGCGCTGAATGCATATCGCTCACCCCGTCCACTCTCCACCCCTAAACTACCCACTTGCAACCCTAATGCCCCATAGTTTGGTTTGGTTTTAATGAACTTGATATATCGCCTTTATAGTCAAAAGCAAAATAACAGTAAAAAAAGTAAGGGCGAGTATAAACTATGCACTAAGACACAGAATGACTAGAGGTCACGTGATGTGCTGAGAGCAAGCAGGAGTGCGTGGCTTGCTCTCCAAGGCCCTTCTCCCTCCAAACAGCATTTCGGAGCACTTAAATACCCCTCAAACCAGCAGAAAATTTGAGAGATATCTCCACTATTACCTGGCTGCTGAGTCGGAGGTAAGACGGGCTGCTTTGGCATGAAGTCAGCTCGGAAAGGCCAAGAGCGACTACAGCTAAAATGGCAGATGATCCATCGTTTCCTCCATGACCCCACACAACTTAGTGGTTGAGGAGGTAATGGCCACAGTAGTCAGCACTCTCACAGCATATTTTGAGGTGGTGACTGGCAAGCTTGACTAAGTTACTAAAACTTTAGAAGGGCTAGGAAACCACATACAAGAGGCTGAACAGCAGATCGGAGGAGGCGATCCAGGGCACAACCAAAGAGCTTAATGTGTTAAAGGGCCTTGTAACACAACAAGCAAAAAAAAATAGACAATCTAGAGACTTGCAGCAGGAGGAACAATCTTCATTTTGTGGGCATTCCTAAGTCTGTCAGAGAGCCTGAGCTGCACAGGTATTTGGAAACACTGCTGCCGATGATGCTGGCTTTGGGAGAGGAATGTGGCCCACTAAACATGGAATGGGCCATTGGCTGGGCCCTTATCAAACAGGAGATCAGCACCCAAGAGTGGTGATCGTGAGATTTTTGAATTTCACACAAAAGGATAAGATTCTGTTAGTGGCCAGAGGACACAACTCCTTACACCACGAAGAGCACAAGATCTTAGTATTCCAAGATTACTTAGCTCAGCTAAATCAACGCCGCCGGGCCTTCTCAAGACTCTGCCAGACACTTTGTCAGGTCAAAATCTGATTCTCCCTGCAATATCTGACCCATTTAAGGATTTCACACAATGGAGGTCTTTGACACGGTGGCTACAGCTCAGAGTTATGTGCAGGGGCTGCAACTTCAGTCACTTGGGACTTCAGATCACTGAAGACTTTGTTGGGACCCATAAGCAGTGTGGGATCTGTATATGAACCTCTATGTTTTTGAGTGCAAATATTTCAGGCTTAAACAGCCTCTATAACAACATGTAATAGTGGGCAACCTTTTCTCACTTCGAATTTGCAGAGAACTGTTTCTGAAGCAGAAGGGAGTGACTATATGCCATATTTAAACCCAGAATACCCTTGGTCAGGTCCATACTCCCCACTTAATGTTGTTTCAATCTGTAGTTGGGAGAAGAAAGACAGGCTGATCTGTTCTGGGGCATAGGCAATGAAGAAGGTTAGATTTCTTTGATATTGTTGACCTGTTTGGGATTTTTTGGATATTCGATGTTTACTTACAACCGGTTAATTGGGGCACTGGAGTGGGTTATGAAAGGGAGGGGGGATGGCTGAGGGATGTTGGAGGGAAGTCTTGGAAGTACGTGTGAATGAGAGAGTGCGACTATGATGCATGCTGGGGAGAGGAAGGCAGGGAGTTAGGATAAGTGATTGAAATGGGAGGGGGGGGGGCAGGACCCAATTATGTCAATTGTAACTCTTCAGATGGGAGGGATGGTGACTATTCAGGTCAGTAGGGAAGGGGGCAGGGTGTGGGGAAGGGGATACTCAGGTAGGACAGGCAACTAGGAGCTAAAGTTATAGAGTAGAATTTGGAAGTACATGGGATCTCAGACTTGGAAGGTCCCATGAATTTTAAGGAACAAGCCTTAAATCTATAAAAGCTTGGTGCTTACACACTAGCTGAAGATAATCTCATGGAATGTTTGTGGGATAGTAACACCCATTAAACGGTATGAGGTGCTTCGTGCACTTGCATGACAACATTGTGATATTGCATGTCTTCAAGAAATACATCAAGACAATGATGAACATGCAAAGCTACATAGGGAGTGGGTGGGGCAGATTTATGGCACCCCTGCAGTAGGCCATAAAGATGGAGTGGCAATCATGATTCACAAAAAGGTCTCCTTCAAATGTATCTTGACTTGGTCTGACAGGGAAGGGAGGGTTCTTCTTCTTCATGGTGAACTCCAGGATGTCTGTGTGACCTTATGTTGAATTTATGGCCCAAATGTCCCTGGGAATCAATTCTATGCATGGTTGGCAGCACAGCTTGAGCTGTTGCAGGAGGGGTGGGTAATAGTTGGGGGGACCTAAATAGCATTGTTGATCCTACCCTTGATGCCTACCAAGGTGGATGGAATGCATGGATGAAGGGCGCAAACATTGTGCAGTATTTTCGATCCCGTCTAGACCTTACAGATCCTTGACGACTTCTCCGCTCGATGAGATTACCCTCATGTTTCGCGAGTGCATGGAAACAGTGCCCAAATAGATATTTGCTTCTTTCAGAAGGGCTCTACGAGATGATGGAGGGGGCTGCTATTGGTCTCAAGGAGCTTTCGGATCACTCGATAATCTGGGTAGATTTAATTTGGGGAGCCCATGGAGTGTCATCAGGGGTATGGCATATCCTGCTGGATCTATATAAAGATCCACATTTCCACCCATACCTGATAGGCAAATGGCAGGAATTTGACCACCACAATGTACAGAGCCTGAAATTTACTGAGGGGCTGCTAAAGCTGTATTTCAGGGGAAATAATCGCATATGCAGCTCGTCACCGCAAAATGCTCCCTGCATGTATTATTAGGCTAAAGATTGCATGTATAGGACAGGAGCAGATAGAATTTGACTTCAGGAAATCCAAATAGCCCTTCATCAATGTGCCAAAAAGTCACTACAATACTATAAGTACCAACTATACCAATATGGGGACAAAACGAGCAAGCTCTTGGTCCATTGTATCCGAGGTGAACAGGGATCTCATAGAGTAGTAGCTTTAAGAGATGGCAATGGAGTTTTACACAAGACTTCTAAAGAGATGGGAGAGATCTTTAGGTTCTACTATAGGCAGCTTTACACAGGTAAGAAAATCTCCTCGGAGAGTATGCGTCACTACCTGGATCGTGTTAAGCTATTCTGGCTCTCTGAAGTTCAGGCAACACAAATAGGTGCACCCATCATGGCAGAGGAGGTGCAGGAAGATATTAAAAGAACACAATGTTGTAAAGCCCCTGGTCCCAATGGGTTCTGTGCCAAATTTTTAAAACTCTTGCAACCTCGTGGCATCTCTTGTAGATCTTTATCAGGGTCATTTAGAGGGGGGAGGAACTGCCTGGCAGAGGCAAATAGAGCATATATTACTATTCTGCTTATACCAGGGAAGAACCATGAAAAAGCAGAATCCTATAGACCGATCTCTCAAATAAATTATGACCTTAAACTTTTTGCAAAACTTATGGCGGATAGGCTGGTTCGGTTCCTCCCAGATCTTATTCATCCATGCCAGGTTGTCTTTGTGCGTAACCAATATGCGATAAGCAATGTAAGGCAAATGCTGGGATCGATTGAATGGGCCCATCATCGTAGCCTGTCCTCATTGTTGATCGGTTTTGACACAGAAAAAGGGTTTGATTGGGTGGAGTGGGATTATTTATTTCAAGTGTTACCCGGATATAGGTTGGAGGAATCCTTCTTGCGGGGCATTAGATTCCTATATTCTGCTTTGTCCGCGTTGATACTGATCAATGACTCGATTACAGACCTGATCTAGCTGCAACGGGGCACGTGACAGGGATGCTCTCTATCCCCTCTACTCTTTGTGTTATCCCTGGACCCCTTGTTGAGACAGATCATAGATTGTCAAGAGATCTCGGGAGTTCATATTGAACGAACTGAACTTAAGCTTAACGATTTTGCAGACGATTTATTAGTGCACCTCACCAATCCAAAATAATACCTCTCCCTTCTAATGGCAGAATTTTGGCTCTTTGAGGGGCTAGCAGGACTTAAATTGAACATGAGGAAGTCAGAAGCACTAGATGTTTTGGGAGAATTGCATGATACATGGGGCCTGGACTTCCCATTGCACTGGACGGAGTCCTATTTCCATTACCTCGGTATCCAACTAACCCCTGACCGCCAATACTTATAAAAATAAAATTTTGGGGTAATCATGTGACATATTTGGATTAAATTTCAGGACTGGAGTCGGTTACCCCTGTCTTTACTAGGATGAATTGCTGTATTCCGTATGACATTATTCCCCAAACTTCTATATGTTATGCAAATACTACTGCTTCAACTGCGAAGGGGTGATATTGACACAATGGAGTAAGAACTACGGAAGTTTCAATGGTGGGGCAAGTTGGCTGTGGTGACATTTGCAAGATGATATGGCGACTGGCATTGGGTGGCTTGGGCTTGCCAGCTATAAAACTTTACAATTACACATGCTTATGTGGTTACCTCCAGGTTTGGCTGAAGGATACTGCAGTGTTCACCCACCAGGAGTTTGAAGAGGAGTTTGTTGTTCCATCTGGCCTCCTGAATGCATTGCATGGAAATCTACACGGGGTGCCGGACCAATGTTCCCTCTAACTTTCTGTAGGCTGTGTGTGCATAAAATATCAGCCGTGCAGCTTTTGAAGGAAGGTTAAATTTTTGTGTGCCACATAACGACACTTGGGGGGATGTTTACTAAAAACCGGAAATGTGCGCGCCGCAAAATAGCGCACGGAAACGCGGCACTGAAACGCTAATAAACGCGTTTAAATGCCCCGCACACGTGCATGTCACCCCCGCAAAGGTGCGCGGCACACTAACGGGGCCCCGTACAAGTGCGGGCCCGCAAATGTCCGATAGAGGCGTGGAATGGCTAAAGGAGGGCGGAGGAAGGCTCCGGAGGGGCGGAGGGACGGGGTCAATGGGTGGAGAGTGGGAGGGGAGAGGCTCCCCGCACAGTATCGGGCCCGAATTTGCATGTAAAAACTACCGCGAGGGTTTCATTTAAAAGGAAGAGAAACAATTTCCGTCAGCAATGTACAGGAAAACCTGGGAAACCAGCAAAACGTGAGCAGTGTGATACATGTGCACAGCACAAAAGTGCAAATAAAAATAGAAAATGACCACAACAGAACTATTAAAAATAGTAATTCAGCTGGGGAACAGTTATAGCGATGGGCAAATACAGAAAACACACCCAGCAAAGCTCCAGAAAAAAGAAATGAATTTTGGAAGGGTTTACGGAGCGGAGACTCTTCCAAAAAACATTTCCTTTTGTGGAGCTTTCCTGGGAGTGTTTGCTATGGTTGCCCATTAATATCACTGTTGCCCAGCGTGGTGATATTTTGTCCCCCATTTCCCGTGGTCATTTCCGGCATTTATGTGCACGTTTGTCACCAGACAGGGTGCATATGCCCACAGTAAATTTGCGTAGAGCAGGGTTTGTGACTCCATCCTGCCAGGCTTACTACCTCCAGGGGCTGTACTATCTATGTGGCCATAGTGTGGTGCAGCAGACAGAGTCAGTACCTCTAGGACCAGAGAATCAGAGGTTCAAAGCCCAGCTGGGGCACTTGCCAGCCCAGTCTCTACATTTTACCCACCACTAAACACAGATAGCACAGACACCCCTGTATTGCAGGGGACATAAGCATGGGGAAAACACCTATATTTTACCCAACAACGCACACACACCACAACAATGGGCATTACCCACAGCCAAGTACCCCAAATGCAGTCCCGTACTGCCACATTCCAATCAGGTCACCTGCCTTTTATGGGAGAAGCTCATGCCAGCTTGTTGGCGGACGAGTACATGTGGTGCAGGGGGCAGTGGCTGCTAGCGACAGAAGACAGAGGCCTAGCCATGTGCAGGCTGGCACAGTCCACAGCAACAGACAGGCCCTGCCGGATCCACAGTCATGGACTATCCAGGGAATTCAGCCAAGCTGTGGCTACACGGTGGTGCAGTGCACACAGACAATGCATGCAAAAACAGAAGGTCACAGGGTCAAAGACCAGCTGGGGCTACCAGCAATCCTGCCCACATATTTTCCCCACAAATAAACAGTGACAGTAAGGACACACCCTTCGTGACAAGGACATATGCAATGATAATACATCTATCTTTTACCCCCACTGAGCACAGACACCATGAACAGGGGCAGAACCTACAGCAGAATCCCCCAAATGCAGTTCTGGTGGGCCACACACCAGTCAGGTTCCATGCTGCCACTCATACAAATGCCTGTGCTGTATATCTATGCACGGCATGTAGGTGTAGCTCATGCATATTCATGAGGGACAGCAGGAAGACCCGAACAGTGTGATGCAAAACTGGGCTGGAGTGGGGAAGCGCTTCCGTAAAGCAGCAGCCAACAGGGGCAGACACACCCACAACCACACCCACAGGCCCCATTGGCCAATGTCTCCTGTAGAGGCAGAACATTGGACCCTGCGTGCATCTCCCAATACCAGCACCTGCATACCTTAGCAATGTCACCCTACACCTAAGGTACACAGCTCTGAAACGTTTGCTAAGAGTACAGGCTGATAGATATCCCTACGTTACGCACATACTGCTAGTTGACCCCATCCGAACAATCTGTTTGGTGTCTGCGGTGAGTGCTCCAGGACTGGCCTCTGATGGTGTTCACCACCCTGGGGAGTGACCCCCAGCAGTACTGTGTACCATATCCATGCCTGTGCTGTGCCCAGGACCGGTGTGGTGGCCAAGGCTAATCACCCCCTCAATAGTAGCACAATGCTGGCATAGGTGTGGGAGTGTGTGTCTGTCTATACACTGTGTGTTGGCTGCAAACACCTTCCCCAACCCACACTGCCAGCACTACTGCCAGTATTGGCCTGCCAATATGCATAATGAGCAGCAAGGTACCATGGGTATAGGTCAGACATGGTGGGCTGGCCAGGATGCATCTACACAGGGCATAGGGCACTGGCTGTGACATTGTGGTGCCAGGCCACCACCTACACAGACAGGGTGACCTCTGTATGTGCTGCTGGGGGAGCACTCTCACCCTGAGTGTGCAGTGATGACAGCATGGCTAGGCACCCCCATAGTGCTGTATTGTGTTTCTCTTTTGTGATTATATATGGGTTTCCTGTTGGGGCCTCCTCACAGAACTCTCTGCTTGTGTGTGCTGCCACCCCAGTTTTGGGTGCATGCATTTCCATCAGGGCTAACCAGCAGATTGTTCATAGCTGGTATGTGTCTTGATGGAGTGCCTTGCAGGGTGCAGCGGCTGATGGCTTGCTGCAGGTGAATATCAGATAGTGCTGGGGTGCATCTTTGGATATCCAGGCCTAAAGTCTGTCTGATATTGTGTTATGGATGTGTGTGGAGCTGCTTGGGCTGCCCTGTAGGGTGTTGGTTCCCCAGCAGGACTGGGGTTTGATGGTCCACTCTGCTGCCATATGGGGGGGGGGGCCCATGGGGGTTTCCACTAACTGAGACAGACAGACAGAGATATCCAACATGTTTCTGCAGCACCTTCCTATCTCACAGGTTAGTACTGTTTTGGAGCTCTGTCATGGCCTCATCCAGCCATGGCTGGTGTTGTGGACCTGGTCCTGGCCGCCACATCACACCCTCAGGGTAAGCACAGTACCCGCACAATGTGACGTTGTGTAGCTACTCTTTGCTGGTAGTCCACCCGCTCAGGACCCCCTACCAGGCCGAGGTGCTGTGTGGGTGCACATGGACAATTCCCCCTACCAGGCCGGGTAGCTGTTGGGGTGCATTCCCCATCTTGTGTGCATCTGTGGACAGCTGATTTGCATGTGCAGTGCATCATGGGTACGGGTGGCCTAACCCTATCCTGTCTACAACAGCAGACTGTCTGTGGGGTGACGTGCAGGCTCTCTACAGCCAGCTAGGGGCTTGCTATCAGCTTTAGAGCTGTAGCCCAATGGTTACGTCACTCCCTGTACAGCCAGAGGTCATGGGTTCAAACTCACAGTGGGGCCCTTTGATAGGGCTGTCCACAGCTTTATTTTTATTTACTGTACATATGTCTATGCCGGCAAAACCACACACAGCTTACTATACCCATTAGGTGCCTCTGAGGGTGCTTTATAGGGCGCCCTATAGGCCACCTTATGGTTGCCATCCATATAGGGTGCACTATACATTATCCTGTGTCGCAACATACATGGTGCCCTATAGGGGACATTCTAGGGTGCCTTGGCGGACAGTGCACTGTAACATGTGCCTTACGGGCATCCGTATGTTAACACACTGTGAGAGCGGGTTTACTAGTGGTGGGAAATAAAATATAAATGGAAGGCTTCCTACAGCACTCCTCACCATGATACATACTGCCCCAGCCAGCCTTGTTCACTGGGCACTGTGAGGGGTTGAACCCCTGGCCCCTGCACCATTGGTCAGTGTCTTAACCATTGTGCTGTGGCTCTGTTCCTGTGTTTGTGCATCCGCGCGCAGCCTTGTAGCCATCAGCGCGCCATCTTGTGGCGCACTAAATTAACAGCGCGCCGCCTTATGCCGCACAACATGGAAATGCCCCTAAAATAATGCCTCAGCCAGCTGTCTTCAGTGGGCACTGTGGGGAATTGAACCCATGATCCCTGCATGAGTGGTCAGTGTCTTAACCATTGTGCTATGGCTCCATTCCTGTTAGTTGCACATCAGCGCGCCACTTATCCCTCCCACTATTGGACTGCCCCCTCACACATCAGCGCGCCGCCTTCTGCCCACCGGCTCGCCGCCTTCTGTTGCCCACATTTATCAGCGCACCGCCTTCTGCCACCCAAACTTAACAATGCGCCGCCATCTGCCGCCCACACTAAACAGTGCTCCGCCTCATGCCGTAATAAAAATAACAGTGCGCCGCCTTCTGCTGCCCAAAATTAATATGTCTCCTAACCACTTTTGCCCATAAATGTTGGTGCCTCAGCTGGTCTTTTTTGTTGAGTGCAATGGGGGTTTGAACCCCTTGGCCCCTGCACCATTGGTCGGTGTCTTCACCGTTGTACTACGACTCTGTTGTTTGGTTTTGCAGCAGCGCCCCACTTAGCCTTCCCACGCGCTAATGTGGGCCCTGCACATTAGCGCGACGCACACACGTACGGTCCAGTTTTTTGCTTTTTTCTGCCTGGCCCGCCCACTCCTTATATGGCACCAGCACACTAACGGGAACCCGCACAGCAACGGTGTTTAGTAAACATGCCCCTTGGAGTTATATACTTTAAAATTTGACTACACGTCAGAATGCAGTATGTACACCACATTGAAGGATAAGGAGGAGTCGAGGATCACACCAAGGTAGTGCAGAGAGGTAACGGTGGGGATAGGGGTGGAAGAGAACAGGGGAGTGAGGGAGGGGGCAGGGCTACCGGCAGTAAACCAAATGGCTGAAGTCTTAGAAAGATTGATATGTAAGAAATTAGAAGAGAGCCAAGATGCCACTGAAGAGAGACAGTTGTTAAAGGGAGTGATATCGGGGGAAACCGAATCAGTGTGGTAGAGAAGAAAGATATCATCGGCGTAATAGTGAGCGGAGACACTGTGTTGTTGAACCAAGAGGGCGAGAGGAGCCAGGAAGACGTTAAAAAGAAGAGGAGTGAGGACAGAGCCCTGGGGGACACCACAGGGAAGGGGAGTGGAGGGGGAAGAGAGAGAGAGAACCAGTAGAAACTGAGAAAGACCAACCAGAAAGGAAAGAATGAAACCAATGGAGAACAGTGCCGGCTACGCCAGCATCTTGAAGGCATGAGAGGAGGGTACAGTGGTCAACAAGGTTGAATGCAGCAGAGAGATCAAGAGAGACAGTGAGAGTGAAGAGGCCATGATTGTAGGCAGTGTGTAGTTCGTTTAGAAGTGAAAGAAGAACGGACTCCGTGCTGTGACTGGGACGGAAACCTGATTGTCATGGGTGAAGGTGAGGGAGGCTTCAAGGTGAGATGACATTTGAGTGAAAACAAGTTTTTCCAAAAGATTAGAGAGGAAAGGGAGATTAGAAATGGGACACCAGCTGGAGGTGGAAGAGTGATCTAGAGACCCCTTTTTTAGAATAGGGCGGATAATAGCGTGCTTCCAGGAGGTGGGGAAGACACCAGTGGAAAGACTAGTGTTAAAGAAAGAGAGAATGTGGGGGGAGAGAGCTAGAGAGGGATCTAGGAGCCAATGGGAGGGAATGGGATCGGAGGAGCAGAAGGTTTTTCGAACGGAGTTAAAGGTCTTGGCGGAGACAGAGATGGGCTCAAAAGAGGACCATCGGTGGGAAAGGAAGGGGAACGGAGGGGGAGGGGGGAGGAGAAGGAGGACGGAGGGGTAGCACCTGAAGCTGGAGGGGGAGGAGAAAGCGGGGAAGGACAACAAGGAAATGAGAGGCGGAGGGAAAGGACTTTAGATGAGAAGCATGTTGCCAGAGAGGCAGGCTCAGGAGTGACTGGGGGGGAGGGAGGGAGTAGAGGAAGAGTGAGGAGCAGATAGGGAGCGGAGAACAGAGTACAATTGGCGGGAGGAGTTGGCAGAAGTGGAGATAAGGGAAGAGAAATAATCCTTTTTGGCGGTGTGGAGTGAGAGACGATATTGACGATGACAGGTACGGAAGCGGTCCAAGACAAGGGGGGAGGGATGTTTGCGCCAAAGTCGTTCAGCGTGATGGAGATGTCTGCGGAGAAGGGAGAGACAGGGGTGAAACCAGGGGTGGTGACAAGGGTGACGAGGAGGTGGACGGGGCTGGAGAGGGGCCAGACTATCGAGAGCGGTTGAGAGGGCTGAGTTCCAGGTGTCAACTTGGATGTTTACAGGGAGGTTATAGGTGTTGCCTTTATTTAACTGAGGGGCTCTTTTACTAAAGGGTTGTACTTCTGCACAATTAGTGGCAAAATAATGCATGGTAAGTGCAGCCATCCTGAACTACCCATCGGAGGCATGTCCAATGTGTTCCTGACAGCTAATGCATGATCCAGCACCAGAACACAAGGCACAATTAATGTGGGTGCACCTAATGACATGCACAGAGGTATTGTCAGTGGTGGAAGTTCAAATTATAGGGCCCAAGCAACATATTCTAAAAGGGCCTCAAAGCTGTAAATGTCCATTTAAAAGATCTGGGAGAGGCTGCAAGTGGGCCTCCTTCCTTCTTGGGCTCTCTTGCACTGCAGAGGCTGCTGGGGCAGAATTTATGCCTCTGGGCCATGGTTATGTGCGTTTGCTCTGATTGTCACATTGCTGTTGAGTGCAGGGCAGTTGCCCCTGCACTAGTGGTGATCTTCTGTACCCATTCCACCCCTATCCATACACTTTCTTCCCAAGTGCGCGCTGATCACTTGCCATGCCTTTCAGCATTCTCAGCTGCCAGTTACCACATGGTACATCACACGTTAACCGGCTAACAGCCTTTAGTAAAGGGCTCCTTAATGTATCTAAAAAAACCTCTTGAGATTTATTCTTTCTTCATCAGGTTTATGAAGAAATAATGCAAGTTACACTGGGTTTAAATAATGCAGACTCATCTAGGCCTTGGATCATCTGCATAGTTCATTACACTTCAAAAGGACGAGGATGGAAGAGGATGGAATGCAGTGACAATTTACAGTTCAAAGGTCTTGCCCGATCTTAGTTTGTCTGCATGTGCCATAGCAGTTCAATGAATGAAAAAGGAGATGCATACCAAAGGTCTTATATCTGATAATGGGTAAGGAAACCAATCTCTGTATTTGTAGCTTTCCTGTCACTCTCAAAGTATTTAATCATTTTAATTTCTAGCGTTTTTCTATCTTGTGTGGTCTTGAACTTTCCTTTTAGTACTTTTATCTTGAGTTTATTAAGGGCATGATCATCCCTTGAGACTTGCTCACCCACTAAATTTTCATTCTGTTTTACTTTTTTACAGTTTATGATATGTCTATTAACATTGATACATGTTTTTGGCTTGCTTCTCCGATCTAGCATGCCTCTTCCCATTGTTTGCATTGGGTCGTATATTCTACATTCATAGAGAAGCATGAATGTGAGCCTTTTATTCTGAATGTCTTTTCTATGTGATTAAAATCTTAAAGATTTCTACAACTCCTTCAATGCATCCTACCCCACAATCAAACACAAAATGGACTACTCCATGAAAAGTATTAACTTCTTTGACACTACAGTCTCAATCGGCAATGGTCGTTACAAACATCAGTACACAGGCAACCAACTGGTAAATGCTCCAGTTTCAATCCCCCACATATTAAAAAAAAACAACACATTATACAGAGCTAGGCTTCAAGATACTACCACATTTGCTCTCATCCATAAAACAGCTTAAAGGTCTATCAGAATCCTTTAAACATAAGGGCTATCACCCCAAAATCCTCTCTAGGAATATTATATCCTCACTCAAAACACCTAGAGGAACGCTACTACAACAGAAGGAAAAGAAAAACATGGAACATGTACCATTAGTGATAGGTTTCTAAGAGTTTCTAGTTCTGGATTACACATTATCAAAAATGTACAAATCCTATTTCTGGAGGATGAATTACTATTTCCACCCCACTACCACCACGCACACATACACACTAATTCTAATCTTCCATCAACCTCCCAACCTGAAGCAAAAACTGGTAAGAAATAAACTCCACGTAGAACACCAAATGGAAAAAATGGGATAAAATCTTGCCAGAGAGCACACTGCAAATTATGCCAACACATATCACAGAAGCCTATGGCTACCCCCACATGCGAAAGCAATTAAAAATAATAGGCTCACATTCATGCTTCACTATGAATGGAAAAAAATGTGAAGAGGGGCACTACACCGAAGAAACAAGCCAAAAATTGAGAACACGTGTCAACCTTAATAGAAATACATAAATTGTTAAAAAGAAAAATAGAATGGAAATTCAGTGGGTGAGCATTTGTCAAAGGAAGATCACGCCCTTAATGACCTTGCGATAAAAGTACTGATATACAATTTCAAGAATACACAAGATAGAAAAAGTTTGAAATCAGAATCATTAAATATTTTGGCACTGACAAGAAATATTTGAATAGAGACATTGATTTCCTTACCCATTATCAGATCTAAGACCTTTGATATACATCACCTCTGTCGTTCATAGAGCTACATCGGCACATGCAGACAACCAAAGATGGGCAAAACCTTTGTATTGTATTGTAAATTGTCAGTTTCCCATCTTCTTGTAATAACATTGCAGATAACCCATGGTCTAGATGAGTTTACGTTATTTAAATCTAGTGTAACTTGCATTAATTCTTCAAAGACCTGATGAAGAGAGAATACCCCTTGAAAGCTAGTCAAAGATACATTAAGTTAGTCCAATAAAAATGTATCACCTACAACTTGTTTGTTGATTTTGCACATCTCCAAGTGGACTAACAATGGGGCAGCTCAAGGAAGGTGCGGGGCCATGTGCAGAGATGCATTGTGGGGCCTCATTTGCAAAAGGGGGCTCATTTGCATAAATATTTGCATAATATTAACGTGCACTAAATTTTAGTAAATATGCCTTTTAATGAGTATATGGATAAAGAAAGACTACAATATTTCTACATTACTATACTCCAGTGCCAACTGTCAGACACATTAGGAAGTACAAGCAGTCCAACAGCAAGCAAACAACACTTGCAGAGCAGTGGACAGACAAAAGGAGCAGGTGCGTAGATTGGCGGTCAAGAAAACTTTGTTGTAAAATCCTAAACCCCTCATGCTCTCCTGTGCATTTGGGGGTTTTACAATAAAGTTTTGTTGACCGCCAATCTACGCACATTAGGAAGTACTACAAACACTGCCCATTTGGAACCCATAGCAAACCCGCCCTATCATAACTAGGACTCAGAAAGTACCATACCCTACCTATCAAAAGACAGCACTGCAAATATTAAACCAATACATCTCAGAGAATACCAATACATCTCCTACTGAGGAAAGAGAACAAGTGGCACTTTCAAATAGAAACTACAGAAACAGAATATCTCAGCTCGGTTACACATGCAGAACACAGACCATCACCAAACACAGAACAAGGGATCACAATTTAGAAATAGGAAGACAATAATTAAACTGGGAACCTCAAAAGCCAAACTTGGAATGTACAACAACACTGAAGAAATAAAACTATAAATTAATTTTCTCTTGAACTAAACAAAACGCAAAGATGTTAGCGATGTACATTTCCCAGAACTGCCGTATTCCATTTAATAAATTCAGAATAAAAAAGTATTTTTCTACATTTTGTTGTTTGTGCATTTTATTTTTCATTTGCAATTGCTCTGGTCACTTTCTTCTGGTTTCTTCGTAGTCTTCTGCTAACTCTCCATTGTCTGCTGTCCACTTGTCCTTTCTTCTCTCCTCTAGTTTTTTTTTCCATCCTCTCTCTACATCTGCTTTTATTTATTATTTATTTATTTATTTACAGTCTCTTATATACCGCACTATTCATCATCAGCGCGGTTTACATGTAACAAAAAATGCTCAGTACAGTTAACACGTATGAGTTTACAGGTAACAGGGCACAAAACTTGGATAACATACTGATCTTTCCCCTTTTGCTCTTTCCTACATTTCTTTCTTTATTCTTTTTTGATCCACTCAAATTTCACCCCTCCATCCTCAATCCCCATTTACTCTCCCAATATCCAGCCAATCGTAGATTTTTCTTCCCTCCCACAAAAAAATCTTTTCCCCTCTCCATCCTCACTCCCCAAACCCCATCCCATTCTAGTCCTCCCCCAACATCAGCTCCCTTCTAGTTCCAACCCCACCCAGCATCTGCTCCTTCTAGTCCCATTCTCTCATCGCCCCACATCAGCCCATTTCCAATCCTAGCCCACCATCAGCCATTTCTAGTCCTATCCTAGCCCCCCCCCATCAACCCATTTCCAGTCCTAGCCTCCCCATAAGCCCATTTCCAACCCTAGCTCCCCATCAGCCCTTTCCAGTGCTATCCTAGCCCCCCCATCAGTTATTTCCAGTCCTAGTCTCTCCCCCTGAAGAGCCCCACAGCTATCCGACTGGTTTTACAGCAAGCCGGAGAGGCCCCAGCTCACCTCTAACAGCCGCCAATGTGAAGAGCGCCTTTTTTCTTCACTTCGGCAGCTGTGTTGTAGTATAGGTCATTGGTGCGCTGAGTGCCGGGAAACAGGAAGTTACCTTTGACCTATGGCACACCAGTGGCCTAAACTACAACACAGCTGCCGAAGTGAAGAAATAAAAGACGCTCCTCACTTTGGCGGCTGTCAGAGGTGAGCCGGGGCCTCTCCATCTCCCTCTCAACCCAACCCTGCCAGTGCTGAATGTGAGATGTTGTTGGTGTGGGGCCCCGTGTGAACAACATTCTCGCACAATGGACGGGCCAGCCCTGGACTAACATGGCAACCACAATTTTCTGCCATATCTAGAAAGTGACTGCAACAAACCTGTAATTGAGGGGCCCTTTCGCTGTTCAATCACCCAAAAAACTAATGTGCGGTAAGTGCAATTGTCGAGCTCTACCTGCTGGAGGCATGCTCAGCAAGATCCCAGCAATTAGCACATGACCGAGCACCTAAAGACACCTAGAGAGGCTAATTGCTGCATTGCCGCTGAGCGCATGGCAATGGTCCTCATGCTAACAACAATGTACTGTCCATGCTCACACTTTTCCCCTAATCTTCTCTTTCCTCTCTAGCATTCGATGGCTAATACCATACATTTTAGCAGCCATAGCTGGCTTGCAGTGCATTCGTTTAATCACATGCTAAATCGTACATTAACCGGTTAGCAGCCTTTAGTAAAAGAACCCCTGAGTGTCCCATATATCATGTGCAATTAATAATTGGATGTCTTCAACCAAGAAATTAATACACTACTTAAACTCGATCACTGACTGAGGGATCTGTTTACTAAGCGGCGCTAGCAGCTTCTGTGCGAAATCGGAGCTGCTGCCCTGTTTTATTCAATTGGGCCGCGGCTCTGATTTTGCACGGAAGCTGCTAGCGCCACTTAGTAAACAGACACCTAAGAGTGGCTAGAGGGACCGTGAATACTATATATTAAACAAGTATGTGCTAAGCTCTGTTAGTGTTTACTCTTACTCCCATATAGCCAGAGCAATCTTATAAATGTTCTTTATGCACATAAAACAGTAGTATACCCCGGAAACTAAACAAAAAAAAAGAAAAAGACCCCCCTCATTATTGATACCCATGTGTTTTGAGAGAGTAAATGTTAGGGGCCTTTTTACTGAAGTGTGCTATGGTTTTACAGCTCATATACATTTAAAGAAGACAAAGATCATGACAACTGGCATAATCAACAGGTTCATCGTCGAAGGAGAAGAAATTGAAATCGTGAACAACTTTAACCTACTTGGATCAACTATCAATAAAGAAGCAACAAGCAGTCAAGAAATCAGACGACGCATTGCTCTTGACAGAATGGCTATGAAAGACCTAGATAAGATTCTCAAGAGCAGAGATGTCTCTCTCCATACAAAGATTCGTCTTGTTCAAGCCATGGTATTTTCAATAAGATCATATGGATGTGAAAGCTGGACAGTGAAAAAGATAGACAGGAAGAAAATTGATGCCTTTGAATTATGGTGCTGGCGGCGAATACTGTGTATACCATGGACTGCCCGAAGAACAAACCAGTCTGTACTAGAGGAGATCAAACCTAAGCTTTCTTTAGAAGCTCAGATGACAAGACTTTGACTTTCATACTTTGGACACATCATGCGGAGAGAGAGATCATTAGAGAAAG
This sequence comes from Ichthyophis bannanicus, assembly GCA_033557465.1. Taxonomy (NCBI): domain Eukaryota; kingdom Metazoa; phylum Chordata; class Amphibia; order Gymnophiona; family Ichthyophiidae; genus Ichthyophis; species Ichthyophis bannanicus. The sequence goes on from CM066037.1 coordinate 72,382,920, forward strand.
ACATCATGCTTGGCAAGATAGAAGGTCAACGCAAAAGAGGAAGGCCAGCAATGAGATGGATCGATACACTACGGGTACCAGTCTGTCAACAATGAGCCGCCTGACTGAAGACCGAACACAATTTAGGATAGCTATCCAGAGGGTCGCCATGAGTTGACTCCGACTCAACGGCACTTAACAACAACAAGTTCAAAGCCTCTGTGCTAGCTATCTGGGGTATGGATAGCACATTCCCAGCAGTTAACGTGTGGCCACGTACCCTAATGTGGGGTGCTTAACTCTGCCTACTGAGGAGGAGCTAATTGCACTCATGCTAGCAGCAAAACTGACAATTAGTGCACAGTATTTACCTCTGCACTAATTAAAATGCACTCACCACACCCACTCTATTCCTGACCCACCCATTCTCCACCCCAACTTATGAGTGGCAGAGTGTGAATCATCATGCCCCCATGTTACGAGTTACCGTGGGCCCGAGCACGTGCTCACCATGCACCAAAACATGCACTAACTGTTCAGTGCACTTTTGTAAAAGGGTCCCTTATTCATGGTAAAGATTATTGAAATATGCACAAGTGTTAGTTTTTGAATAATTTTGATTAAAAAAAAAAGAATATACATATATCTGCAAAATCGATTGATGAAATTCTTCATTATGAAAATCAGTTCAAGAATATGCTCTTAAAATATAATATAAACCCTAATCTTTGCAATTTAAAGTTTAAAAAAACAACACAAAACTAGGCATGTTGTAAATGACAAATGATACACAATAAACAGTGGGTATCAGAGCTTACAGTCCAGTCAAGATAGACAACACAACAGCTGACGATAAGGATACGTCTAGGGGAATGGTAAGGGAACACATAGGAGGCTAAGTAAATCAGGATCCAAAAGTGGCCTCGAAGAGGCGAGTTTTCAGCCTGGATTTGAAAAGGATCAAAGATGATGCCTGATGTACAGACTCAGGTAGTTTGTTCCAGGCATAAGGAGCAGCAGGGTGGAAGGATTGAAGTCTGGGTTGCTAGTAGAAGAGAAGGGCATAGATAGAAGGGGTCTGCCACAAGAGCGGAGTTCCCGAGGAGGGCTGTAGGGAGAGGTAAGAGGAAAAATATGCTTTAGACATGGAAAGTCTTTTATAAAATTATTTCCATTATGTGGATATATGTTTATTGTTGTTACTTTTGTTATTAAATGAAAGAAAAGCTTTATTTTTATGCCAGACCCAGATGGCTTTCATTAACCACAATAACATGTTGGGAAAGGGCTTCCCAAATCTGTTCTATTGACATTACAGTCAGTCAGCTATGCAGGAATCCACAATGCATATATATGAGATAAACTGGCTTACTCTGGGTTGTCAGTGTATGCAAATTGATCTCATGAATATTCATGGAAGACTTCCTAAAAGCCTGATTAATTGCGGGGTCACCAGCATAGACTTGCCAAATAAGTTTGAAAGTGTGATATTTCTCCTACGCAGGCTCAAAGATCAAATTCAGGGGCAGTCATCGGGGCCTATGGAATAAAACTCATGATAACAAAAGTTTTCTAGTGTGATTTGGTTAAATTGTAATTTGCATGTTAAGAAAATCTTGGCGTTCTATGCAATAACGTTTAGCAAGGGCATACAGAAACTTATCCTAAATAACATGACTTTGGTGCTATCATGGACTTTGACACAAAAAAACAGGCCTGAATGTCGATAGAGATAATATAGGCAACTGCCAAATGTGTCAAATATCAAAGGTGCCAAATCACCTAAGCCAAAGAGGAGCTGGCTCTTATTCTATGCCCATATGCATGTGCTGTTTCAAAGGGGTACCAGTGTGGCACTGTGGTTTTCCTCTGCTCCTCTTCTGGCTCTCAAATCTTTTTGGGATCTCTGCCCCTGCCCTCACCCCCACGCTGTCTGGGATCTGTTGTTTGGTCTTGCCTATGGATGACAAAATCTTAAATCCAACCTTGCAAAAAAATGTTATGTCCGCACACACTGTCTGGAAATTTCCCATGCTAACTGGTTTAAAGTGAAATGGTGGATTATATGGGCTGTCTGTCACACACTCCTTATATGCTACTAGGAAGCCTCTTCTGGCACCACCTTAACCCCCCCCCCCCCCCCGGCCCCAAGTTTCATATTTCCTCCACATTCCCTAAAAATCAAAACCTCTGAGGGATAGGCCAGCTTATCCCAATCTCTGGCCACCAAACTCTGAATGATGCCTCCTAGTGGCATCAAAATACTTGCAATGCCTCCTGCCAGTGAAGAATGGTAGGCAGCTATTCTTGAGGGACAAATGGAGGGGGTAGGGTTGTAGATCTAGACTATTCCCTCAGAGGTTTTTCCTTGAGAGGGGGTATTCCCAGAAAGGGCTTCTTGTTGAGTATATTTTGAAGTGGAAAACCTGAGAGGATCTTCTTAATGACTACATTTGGAGGTGGTACTCTAGGTGGGAAGGGCCAATGTAATCTTCTAGAGATACAACATTGGAGGATTTTGCAGCAGCTGGCCCACTAAGAGGTTGACATGTGGTCTAAGGTGTCAGCATATCTCCCCATATACCGCCCCTTATATACATATGACACATGCTCATTTACACTGAAGCACTCACTATTTTTAGTGCATACACTTTAACCTATTGGCGTACCATCTCAATGTATACATTGCATGCAGTTTTTAATGCATTGAAATTCATTACATGCATGCAATACTTGATAGCATAGGTCCACTGACAACTGTGTGTTTTCTGTGTAACATGCATTTACATTGTAGCATGTTGCCTTAACATTTACCAACAGATAAGCACCTTCGCATTTGGCCATTCTGCTCTGCTTTCACAGTTACTGAAAACCCTATGCAGTCTCTAGTTATCTCCCCCTCTTATCTTTAATAACTCTCTCTGTATCAACAATGTTCATCAAATGTAGATGGGATAGAAACTCCTTGTTGTCCTCTTCAGTATGATTTACAAATATGATCTACACAAGTATATTATATACAGTGAAGATGTCTTGGAGCAGAGGTCATAAATATATCAGGGAGAACCAAAAGACAAATGGTGAGAGATTTGTACCATAGCACTATACAAATGATAAGAAGTAGTAGTAATAGTAAAATATGAATTAAAAAGTAGTTCCATGGGACTTCCGGTGATGTCAGTGAGCCTGATGGATTCGGTTTGAAGGAGCCCCGCCTAAGCCCCACGATTAAAGCTATAATCCGCGCTACACCAGTGCCTGTTTTTGTGCTTATCAATAGTATCCAGCTTCCGAATGTCAGTCAGAAAGAAATTGGAAGTGTTTCAGTCGTCCTATGCTAAGGAGGACTCAGCAAGAGCACAGATTGCAGAGCAGCATGCTCGGTCGAGCGGCTCAGAGGGCTCAGAGGAAGAGAGGCCTGCACGGAGCGCAATGTCAGCAGGGGAAGATCTCAAAGGCTGGTTGCAGGAGTTCTGGTGAGAAATGTGGGTGGATATAAAGTCCCTATGGGCAGATATGAAGGAGATTTTGGTATCCCTGCAACAAGATCTGGGGGCCTTGGGGAACCGCATGGTGGAGGTGGAGGACCACATGGACAGGCATGCGGCAGAGATAAAAAAGATGGCATTAGGCCATGAGACCCTCAAAACCCAGCAGGCAATGCTGCAAGAAAAAATAGAAATTTGGAGGACCAGGTACAGCGCTGCAACTTACACGTGAGAGAGATATGCAAGAGTGAAGAATTTCGAGACTACGTCTCTGTGGTGCAAAAGCTGTTTACCTACATTCTGTAGTTGGAACCTACAATCGGGGGAGTGGAAGGCCCCATGGGAATTGAATGTGGGCATAGGAGTCTTGGCCCTCCACGAGATAAATGACCCCGAGATTTGGTGGTACGCCTGAATTAATTTTCGGTCAAGGAGCATTTGCTCAACATTGCACGAAAGGGAGGATAGCCTGGGAGAACTGTGAAGTGGAACTTTATAATGATCTCTCCCAAGGGGCACTAGGGCGGAGAAGGGCTCGGCGAGATGTGACCGCATATTTGCATAAGGGAGGCCTGCACTACCACTGGATGTTCCCCTTTGGTGTTTTGATCACTGTCAATGGGGTCTCCCGGAAGGTTAAAGAAGAACATGAGTCCTGGAGGGTCCTGGAGGAAGTGGGATGTGAGGGACTGGTTACACAGAGCCCCAAGCATCTCAATCTCTGTGGAAGAGGATTGCTACAAAGGGGAAAAGGCTTAAGAGACTGTCCACCGAATAGCAGCTGAGAGAAGAAGAATCCAGAGCTGGGACCTGAGGTGTAAAGGTGCAGAGGGACTTGATCAAAATAGCCTTTAGGGGCTGGACACTGGACTTATAGGGCACATGGGGTTGATATAGGGTGGTGGGTTGGGGAAGTATTGGCTGGTTGGGGATATGGGTTTGAATAGGGGGATAGGGATAGTATTTTGGGGGACACATGTAGAGATGTTTTGGAGATGAGGAAGTGAGTGGTGATGATGAGGGGACGAGGGGGGAAGGATGTAGGGATGTGGATGTGAGAGGGGATGGGGATAGGTTTATTGAACTCACTTGGAAAGCTTATTCAGAGGGGAGAGTAGGGATCAAGAATGAGGGAGGGGGCAGGGAGGGGAGAGGGGGAGGGAGTTGGGGGGAACTGAGGGGGAGGAAGGGGGAGGCAATGATATGGGGGACAGATGGGAGGCCAGGGGGATAGACTGATAACCTGTATTGGCTCTTTGAATGTCAAGGGGTTGAATTCTCCCATTAAGCGCTAGTTGTTATTTCGGAAGGCAAAGAGGGGTATATTAGATATCATATTGGTTCAAGAAACCCACCTTAAAACTAGAGATGAAGGGCGACTGCGGAATCGCCATTTCACTGATTAGTTCTTTAGAGATCCCTTCAGCCACAGCAGAAAGCAGGAAGGTGAGTTCCTTCCCAGCTCCTCTGCTCCTCCAACCAGGCATCCCGACGAACTGTTTCAATTTAAAGGGCTAACGGGCATACATGTGCCTAAGGGCCACGCCAAAGGGAGCTTATGTGTGGCCCTGAGTGGCCTCTGAGTGCCGGTAACCACAACCTCCTGTCCATCTATGTCTTACATATATGATCAAGTCTTGGTACTTTATTAGTTGATTGGATAATATGGAACTCCACAACAGCTCTGCACAACTACTACAAACAGCCTGCGGCTTATCCACTGCTTATACAAGTACAAGCGGCACTGGCAGAAGAAAAAAAGAGGGAACCCATGCAGCCTAGAGGCTACTACTCCCACTCCCCCCCCCCTCTCTGAAAAATGCAAACACTTTAATTTCTCACATTACCTTCTATAAAAAGTCTTAATATATAGTTTGACATTGCCTGGTCATACCTATTGGTTCCTTTATTGCATCTCATTCAATCTTGACTGTGGACCCTTATTCCCATTGCACTGAGGCTGCGCACATGACTTCAGTTGATCCATGTTTTATTCCCTTACTACCTATTATCCCTCTCCTTTTTTACTTGCCCTCTCTTCAATTTCTTATGGCTCCACATCATTCTTTGCTTCTTTTTCTGATCCTCTCTAACCTTCTTCCCTTACTCCATCAATCTAATACCCCCCTCTTTCTCACCCTCTCTCCATCTGCCCTATTTCCTCCCCCATCTTATCCTCCACCCTTTCCTCAGCTCTTGAGCTTCACCTTCTCCTTCCTGTCTAAAACAACTTCATCCCCATTTACGGCATGCTGTCTCCTCTATCCCTTGTACTCTTCTTCTCCTTCTGTCCTCTGGTGACATTAATCCCAACCCTATTCCCCCTTCTCTTCTCTCTCACTCCCATATTAGTTCCTCTCTCCACCACCCTACTCTCATCCACATTCCTCTCCTTTCTCCCTCCTCTCACCCCTTCTCATGTACTTTATGGAATTCTCATTCCATTTCTAATAAACTTCCCTTTACCCATGATCTCTTTATCTCTCGTTCTTACTGAAACCTGGCTCCTCCCTGATGATTCTGCTTTGATTTTTCTAAGAGAGTACAATCAAGCTACAAACCACTCTAAGCAAAGCTACCACACAAAACTAATTCAAAGATCACTCAACCGCCCAAGAGAACTGTTCACTCTTGTAAAGAATTTACGATGCCATCCACCAATACCACAACCAATAGTTTCATCACACCTCAACAACTAGCAAACTACCTCTCCACCCGCCATCCCCAATCTGCAGCTCAACCAGGTTCACCCCCACAATGTACCAGACCAATGTACTCATGGACCACTTTCGAAAATACCTCTACTGAAAAAATATCCAAAACATCATCTTATCGCTCAGCACCACCACCTCTCCCCTTGACCCTTGTCCAGTCAGCTAGATTAAAGCCACCAAACCTGATCTTGCTCCATTCCTAGCAAAACTCACTCAATGCTCCATGATTCATGGCTACTTACCAACCTACCTAAAAACCTCCTTAATTTGCCCTCTCCTAAAAAAGCCTCACCTCGACCCATCTGACCCCTCTTCTTACAGACCCATAGCAAGCATACCTTTCTTATCCAAAATCATTGAGAAAACTGTCCAAATACAACTACAAGAATACCTTGACACCCATGCTCCACTCGACTTTTAGCAGCATGGTTTCTGACCTCAGCAGAGTGGAAACTCTCCTAACCTCACTTCTGAACAATCTCATAAAGGGAACTGAGAACATTCACCAAGGATTTATCCTCATATTCCTCGGCATTTCGGCTGCCTTCGATACCCTCAACCACAACATCCTCCTACAATACCTCCTGTCAATCAGAATACAGGGCATCATATTAAGATGGTTCCAAGATTACAATAGAACCCAGCAGATAAGAATCAGACCACTATCATCAACACCATACATTCAAACTCAAGGCGTCCCCCAAGGATATACTCTCTCAGCTCTTCTATTCAATATCTTCCTGCAACCCCTCTGCAACATCATCCAAACACACAGAATCAACTACCACATCTATGCAGATGCATTATGCTCTACACACCACTCAAACTCAACAAACCATCCTATCATGAACTCCAACAGCGCTTCTCAGATGTCTCACAATGGCTATCTTGAAATCATTTGTCTATAAACCTCAAGAAAACAGAAGCCCTACTAGTCACCAAAAATGACTCCTTCACCCCCCTCCTCCATCAAAGCTGGTAAGTAGGTGAATGATGAAAAGAGGAAGACTGAAGATTGAAGGAGGGAGTAAGAGTCATGGAATAAAGCTATAGTTAGATAAAAAGTAAATGAGAGAAACAGAGAAAAAAATATGAAAAGAAGGATCAATGTCAGAGAGAGAGGTAGGGAAGGAAAGGACGAAGACAGGGAGTGTGAAGAAATAGAAAATGCAAATGGGATCCAAGAAAAGGACTTAGAAGAAAACCAACAGGAAGTGGAAAAGAGAGACTGGGACCAAGCCAATTGAAAAAATAAAATGACCAAATAACAAAGGCATAAGGAGTGTCAGTTTTTAGAGAATGAAATATGCCAGCTTTGAAAATGTGCATTTGCTATAATTCATTACAGTAGGAGATAATTATATTTCTCTTTCTTCAGTGTTTCACAGCTCAGTGTCTGTTTTGGGAGGATTCCATTTCAATTTTTGTTTGTCCATTTGTTTCAAATTTTGTAGTTTCTTACTCTTTACTAGAGGGGAGAAGTAGTCTAGTGGTTAGAGCAACTGCCTAGTATCCAGAAGATTAAGGCTTTGATTCCCACTGGCACTCCTTGTGACCTTGGACAAGTCACTTTATCCTCTATTGTCTCAATAGAAAAGACCTGGCAATCTGCTTCAGGTGATACATTGCCAAGAAAACCCAGAGGCAGCTAGGTCGCCAGGAGTCAGCATTGACTAGATGATACAAGAAAAAAAAAATCTTTACTAGATGATGATCTGTGTTTTCCATTTTCAGCCAAGATAGGGGATTCTGTTAACGTGTAGATTCTCTCTAGGAATCTCTAGTAGTTCAGCTTGTTCTTTTTTTCCCAACTGGAGGTTACTGGGCTTCTAGTATATTTACAGTGCTGGTTTTCTATAGGTGGTTTGGTGCAATTTGAGTTCTTGATGCTGGTGTTGAGTGTCCATTTGCAGGGTTTTGTGTTATAACACACAATGTCTGGCAGAGGAGGGAACTAGTGATGTCACTGATGTGAGACCAGAATTTGAACAGAATTGTTTTGTATGTTGAGATGTAATGTGAAACGCCCTACTTCTGCTCTGCATCTATTGTTGGGAGAGTTTTATTGGTGAGTTTGGGAGTGTTCCAAATGAATGAATAATTATACCCTATCTGACTGATATTCAAAAGCAATTATGCGTTTACTGGCAAACACATCATTAGCCTAACCAGGTATTTTCAAAAAATATACAGACAATATTGGGCTGTTTAACTTACAGAATGGCCAGATATTATCTGTATATTTGTGGGGCATGTTAGGGGAGGAACGAAGGAAGGCCAGGAAATTATCCAGATAGTGGCATGATTCAGTAACTATTCAAATAAGTTATACGTTTAGTTTAGGCCTGCTATTCCACAGGTTAATACAATAGATAATACAATGACGATGCCGGTACTTTGTATATTCAGCACTGCTACTATATGGACAGTGGCACAGGATGTACAGTTTTTAAGATAAATTGTGTTGCTGGTATTGAACAAGCTAGTGGGCTGAAAATGTACCCCTGTTTATGCAGCTTGCACTGCAAGATCAGCCTCAAGGTTGGGGGGGGGGGGGGTCACAAAAGCAAAAGTTGGTTCAGGGTGCTACATCCCCTTGAGCCAGACCTGACAATACAGCATCTGTGTGAGGTGTAAAAGTTTACTAAAAAGTTATTAGAAGAGACTGTGAGGCAGGGTGCACTTGAGTACTGGTAAAGATGGCGGCATAATTCTTTAGCTCCTCTCTGCCAAAACTTAGATCATCATACTATGTTGCCTGTTGACCTTTTGAAGTGTGGCGTATAAGTCGGTATGTGAACCTACATCTTCACGATTCAGCATGGCGAGTCAGAAGAATAAAATAAAAGGCAGTTTTACAATAAATTCCAGTCTTAAGTGGAGTAAACTTCTACATTGAACCTTAGTTAATTAAAATCGGACAAGATGCAAATATTAAAGGAGTTGATTTTTGGGAAATTCAAATTAAGATTTCTGCATATGCAGACGATGTGCTCATGTATGTCGCTTCTCCTCATACATCTCTTCCAGCTCTATTACATCAGTTAGAGGTATACTCCCAAATCTCTGTGTATAAACTTAATCTAAGACAGAAATGATGCCGTTAAACATGTGGAGGCCAATTCCATAGGTGCATGTCCGGGCTGTCCGGATGTCCAGAAATCTGGATGCAGGGGCGGCTCAAGGCAATCTGCTGCCTGAGGCGAGGGATGAGGTGGCGTTCCCCCCCCCCCCTAAGAGCAGAGGGGCGCTTTCTCAAAACTCCAGTCAGGGACTGAACCAAACCAAAAAGCCGATTAGATAATGTGGAGGAAATGCAAGATGTTTATACACCAAGGAACTAAAAGAAAGAGCGAGAACTGCACTGTTTGTAACACCAAATTATAACTCATGTTTATTTTTTTCTTATAAACTGTGTTATGGTTCTTGCTTTTTCTTTTTGAACATATATTTTGCCTCCACAGAACTCTCTCAACAATGGGTGCAGAGCAGAACTAGGACATTCACCCACAGAACTAAATATCTTAAAAAAAAATCTGATTTTGATCATCAAACTAACAAACATTCTCCAGTACCAGGCATATTGTGAACTAATACAAACCCTACAACAAAGTCACTGAGGATCTGTAGAGCAAACCTACCATTCCATACTAACCAACTTCCAAAATTCACATAAGGAGCCTACCCAAAAAAAGCATGACTGTAAATACTGCAGCGGACCCTGGAACATCCAAACACCTATTTGAAAAGCTGAAACAATTCAGATTACTACAGTACAGATCCCTACATACAAACTTCATGTTAACAGAACACCTGGCCTTGGCCACAAACACAAACCCTCACTAAAGTACAGAATAAGTGACCATAACCTAATAATAAACATATGTGGATAAAAATTAAACAGCAACCCCAAAAAGTCAGATTCTGCATACAATGCAACGCCAGAGAAATAGAAAGAGAAGCACTTCCCTGTACTTTATAAAATATAAAGATAGCACCAAGACTGTTCATTAAATTGAAAATAAAATTCTCTTCTACCTTTGCTGTCTGACCATTTTATTCTTGACCATGCTGGTCCCAATCTGAGGTTTCTGCTTTCTTCCACCCCCACTATCTACTTCCTCCTAGGGGCGGCATGAGGGTGATGCAGGGCCATGTGCGGAGATTCATTCCAGCATTATTTGCATAAATTTAGTATACTTTATTTAAAAATGTATATGCCACTAATCTAAAATCCTAGGTAGCTTCCAAATATATACATGCAATTTAGCAAAACAGATGTTATAATAAAACATTAAATTTGATAAATGAAAAGCCACTTACACAGCCCCCCCCCCCCACCCTAATCAGACCATCACCATTCTGCACATCAGATTTATTTCGCTATGACCAGATTATTGATGGGGAGGGAGGATATAAAATGAGAAACTAATCCTGGTAGCCATGAATTCAAATGCTTGATTGGATTGTGCTAGAGCTGGAAAAGTCCAGAACTCAGCAGTGGTGAAGCAATCAGGCTCCTAAACAAAGATAAATGGAGACGTTCCCTTAAAATTTGCAAATGAGACCACTTATGCAAATGCGGCCCCGCACCGAATCTCCACACATGGCCCCACTCCGCCCTTGGGCCGCCCCTGGATAAGGGCAGTGCAAGCACTAATTCAGTAAACTGAGATTTTGAGTCTGCTGACCAGATAAACATGTGGCTATCCAGATAGTGCGTGGCTGTCACTGCTGAAACTGGATATTCCCTGGAAACCTCAACCCGGGCACCTCTGCTGAATATCCACTTTTCCTTTTACCCACAGCAGCCGGCTTTTAAAAGTCACTGATCACCATGGGCTAAATATTGGCCCATTCATTTCTAAAATACCTTCACCTTAAGAACTAGAAGCCAATATAATATACTGCAGTGTTATTCTGGCCATCTCCCAACTGAAGTTGATATAAAAAAATCTAAAAATCAGAGCAACGACGTCAATCATCAGAAATAAAGATGCTGGGCAGGAATGCCTGCCATTCGTGTAGTTATAAAGAAAGCGAATTTGAATCTGCATAAATCAGTGCATTTATTTAACTCCCTCACCAACTCTCTCCCTGAGTTAACACCCCAGCACACACAATGCTTGCGAAGGTGATTATCTCTGCTAGTATAATTCCTTCGTAACATCTGCTTTCGCCCATAACACTCCACTAATTTTTCCCTCATTTCATTACACATAATTTTCTTTCAACACAATCTACATGTATTAAGTGGTAATGACTTTCCAGTTAAGAGCAAATCGACGCCAAGGGACCCCCCCGATTGCCTACCGTGCCTGACTCCGACTATTAAAGATAAATTTGGTGCCTCAGAAAGCTGCAGTACGCCAATCAATCAATTAAGCGGTTAGGACATACATTATCAAAATTCTACAGTGCTGGGGTGCATGAGAGCATGCTGATAGCCTTGGTATGATTTTAGGGCTTGAAAAATTGAGATCAATCAAGCATGAATATGATTTGATGTTCAGAGGCAGTGTTTGCTGTCTTTTAAGTTGAAAATGAGAGACATCAGTGTTAGCTGTTTTATTGTGTGCTCCGATGAGATATATTTGTACTGTGTAAAGGAGCCTTTCTGCCATGATGAATTCTGCAACTTTTTCTTTTGGCCTGTGTCTTCTTTTCAACTCTGCTTTCTTTCCAAATACTTCAATAAAGCAATATTCATATTCACTCAATGGAACTCGTTGAGTGATCGTGAAGAGTTATTGGCCGATACAGAAATGATGTTAGATCAGCAGTATGCCCTTTATTTTACTTGGTGCAAATTTTTTTTTTGAACTTCAAATTTTATTAAATTTTACAACCAACAGCAAATACAACTCTTGGAAACACAGTAATACAAGCATGGTGACCCTATCCCCCTCTCCCCTTTCAACCCCAATACTCTTCCCCTTTACAACATCCCAGACGGGTCGCAAAAGTTAGAGAAGGGACTCTGAAAAGCACCATTCTCACTGATTAGCCTAATCCACTGAACCCCGTTTCCACAGCCATCTCTGCACCCTTTCCCACTGTCTTTGAACTTGTTCACCCCACCCCCTGCAAAGAGCAGTCAGTGTATGCATTGAGTATAGATTAGAAAAGCATTTAAGGAACCCAGACATTCCCAGTAAATCCGGTCTATTCCAGTGCACCGTAATTTTGGAGCAAGCCACCACTATGTAGTGTTGTAGCACCTCCTTGTGACTGCAGTGACCTGAGGCTTGCCCAATTCCCATAAGCTACAGGAAGTAAGCCGGGCACCGTGGCAAAGGGAACCCCACCATCTCCTCCATTTGAGCTATCACTTCCTCCGAGTATTACTTCACTTTAGGACACTCCCACCACATATGGAGTAATGTTCCTTTGCCTCCACATTCCCACCAGCACCTGTCAGTCCGCAGGAGCCCCGCCTTACAGAGTCTCTCCAGGATAATGTACCACCAGTAGAGAAGCTTGTAGCCACTCTCTACTGATATTTCTGCTACTCCCCCGATGATGTCTTACCATGTTGCCTCCTCCTAATTTTCCCCTAGATCGTGCTCCCACTTCACCATATAGCCCCAGTGTTCAACCTTCTGTATATATGAGAGAGCAGTCGTTTGTGTCCTGGGATCCCCAAACACAGTCCTTCATTACCGTTTTCCCTCCCAAAAAATGGCTCCATTGAAATAGCTGTAATAGTCCATCCTATCCAAACCATGCATTTCCCTCAGCCACTTAAAAAGCCAGAGTTTCCCCTCAATGTAGCAGCTGTCCCAGCTGTGTAATGCCCTTCCTAGCCCACCACTTCAAGCTATAGCTCCCATGCCTTCACCTGCCCAAAAACAGGCAGTCAACAGCATCAGGACTCGGACCTATTTCCTAGCTAAAAGGTCTGGTTTATGCCTGTGCCACACCTCCAGAGTATGTTTTATATACACCTGCCTCCAACCTCCCCACAACAAGGCTTTGAGTGAGCCCCCTGTTGTCAAGGCCCCTTCCAACGTTACCCATTGCTTTTCCTGTTACTGCACCCAGGAGTAGACACCCTTAAGTTGAGTGGCCTAATAGTATTATTTTACATCCAGTAAGCCCAGGCCTTCTTCACTTTTTGCCCTCTTCAGAACCCACCAGGCCACCCTGGGCGCCCTCCCATTCCATAAGAATCTATCAATTTTCTTTTGGAGGATTCTCAGGGCCCTCTCAGGCACCTCTACTGGCAATGCCTGGAATAGATATAGAAAGCAGGGCAGAAGCATCATCTTTATCGTTGCTATCCTCCCCAACCAGGTCAAACACTGGCGCAACACAGCGTGCACTTCTCCCAGCAACCTCTTATAGTTCAGCTCATATAGGGTCATGTGGCTGACCTCTTTCTGCACTCCTAGGTATCAAATTCCCCCACTCACCCACAGAAAGGGAAGGGCCTGCTGCAACCTATCCCATAAACTCCCTGGGACTGCAATGTTCAGAATCTCTGACTCCCCCCATTTGAGGCTAAAACCTGATAGCTGACCATATTCTCAGAGTTCCCACATAATGAAGGGAAGGGAAATCTGGGGCCTCTCCACGACCATAACAATATCATCAGCAAACAATGACAGTCAGTATTCACAATCCCCCACCTTAATTCCCCTAATGTCCCTGCTCATCCATATTCAGGCAGCTAGAGGCTTCAAAGTCAGAGCGAAAAGCAAAGGGGAAAGTGGGCAGCCCTGCCGCATCCCCCGTGGATCAAATAAAACTGGGAATACACACCACTCACATTCATGCATGCCTGCGGGTTAGCATAGAGCGCTTTTATCCACCCCGGAACCCTTCACCAAAGCCCATCTTCCCTGGCACCTGCATCATAAAACCCCATGAGATGTGATCAAATGTATTCTCGGTGTCAAGCAATAGCAGAAGTGCAGTTCCTGCCTCCTCTGATCCACCCAGATAAGATTAAGCAGCGTCCGTACGTTGTCAGGAGCCTGCTTTCATGGCATAAAGCCCACTTGACCCCCCCAACCAGCCCCAAGATGACTTTGTTCAGACGAGCCACCAGCACCTTTACTAACAGCTTTACAGCTAGATTGATCAGGGAGATAGGGCGGTATGAACCACACACCACAAGGTCCTTCCCCTTTTTAGGGATCAAAGAGATCTCTGCCCAGCCCATTGTCGCTGTCAGTGGCTCTCCCCCCAGGGGAAGGTTGAATAGTTGCCCCAGTGGTCTTAAGAAGCGCTCTCCAAATCTGGCAGTGAGCCCATCTAGGCCCGGCGTCTTGTCAGGCTTAAGCACCCCAATTACTCCCCAAATTTCTTCAAGGCTGATCTCCCTGTCTAGCTCCACTGTCACCCTCAGCTCCAGCTTGCTCAAGGTCATTGAGTCTAGAAAGTTTGTTTGATCTGCCTCAGGTGCCGGGGGTGGCGCCATATAAAGCCTTTGGAAGAAGGTAGCAAACTCACTTCTCATTTACTCCCCCTGCCGGAGCACCTTCCCCTGTGGGCCGCTCACCACCAAAATCTGGGAGCACAGCCTCTGCTTCTTCAGCTGGCTGGCCAAGAACATCCCCACTTTATTGCCTCCCTTGAAAGCTGCCTGCCACAGCTGCTTCATCCAAACGTGGATCTCCTCCGCTTCAATGGCATTTATTTGGGCTCTCACTATCAGGACCCGCGCCTTCACTGCCCCGCCCATCCCGAGCCCGTCTCTTTCTTCTAACTGCTGTAGCTGCTGTAATTCAGACCGCAACTGATATGGGCAAACATCCTTTTCATGCTTTATTTGGGCCCCCCATTTAATCAAGACACCCCATAGGGTGGCCTTAAAGCTGTCCCATACTGTTCCTTATCCCACTTCACTGTAATCATTAAGATCAAAAAATTCTTGAACCAACCCCTAAGTCTCTTCCACAACCCTAGCATCCTCCAACAGAGACTCATTAAGTCTCCAGAACTGCCATCCCTTGCTGCCTGCCTGGATGGTCAGTTGTATCTCCACCATGGAGTGGTCAGACCAAGTGATAACATCCATGTCTGTACCCTATAGCCATCCTGCTAGCTCCTTCCCCACCTAAAGCATATCACCTGAAGTAGGAAGCACGCACCTGAGAGTAGTATGAAAATTTCCTCACCCCTGGGTGCAAGAACCGCCATGCGTCTATCACCCCTAGCCCTTTTATAAAGCTCCAGAATTTAGCTTTATCCCTTCTTCTACCTTCCCTTTGTCCCATACAATCCCATCCTAGGTCCCAGGACATGTTAAAATCACTCTCCAAGGTCACTGTATCCTTCCCCATGTTGGCCAATTTGCTCCAAGCTCCGCATAAAAATCCCCTTGGGACCCTGTGAGGACATAAATGCAAGCAAACTTAAACCACTCATTCTCTACTTGGACACTCACCAGCAGATACCTTCCCCATTGATCCTGGATGACCTGCCCAACATCAGAATCATGGGCTACCATCGCCATCACAAGATGGCATGATCCTAAGCACTATTCTCTACTGTCTTCCGCCCCCCTACTATGCCCCATGCCTCAGTGTTCATGCTCTCTTCACTGCTCGCCTCCCTTCATCCAACCCACCCTAGTCCTAGACCTAGACCTAGTCCTCTCCTTTCCACCACACTTCATATCCACAGCCACACTTCCAACCTTCTCTTAACACAATCACATGCATTCACCTCTCCTCCCACTCTCCCATCCTATCGATTCCAACTAGAAAAACAAACCAACAATCCCCAACTGCCCTCCTTCCTCCCAACCCCAGTCCAACACCTACCATCTGAGTGCCCTCCAGGGGGAGGAACCCCAAAAACAGATTGAGGGGGCCACTATGCTAAGTGAGCCCCAACAGCTCCACACAGTTCCTTGTCCAGCAGGCACTCTCCATACCACCAGCTGCTCAGCTAACTCATGTCAATCCTACCTGCTCAGCGCCAGTGTCTTAGCTTCTGGACTGTCTCCGCAGTCTCCGTCAGCCATGCATTACTCGTTGCCACCGAGGCCTCTCGGGTCATGGACACTGTTCCCTCTAAGCTGTGCACGTGTGCGCGCGCACACACCTCGCCGAGTGAGCGCACATACTTTACAACAGAGCGCACAAAAATTACGGTTCTGATTCTGATAGAAAACACCACAGATGTTCTTAAAATTGAAAAGTTGTTGTGTATTTATGGTTTTCACAAGTTCTACAATATTTTCTAGTGCAATCAATGTGCTGTACATACTGTATTCTGACGTGTAGTCAAATTTTAAAGTATATAACTCCGAGTGTCGTTATGTGGCGCACAAAAATGTAACCTTCCTTCAAAAGCTGCACAGCTGATATTTTATGCACACACAGCCTACAGAAAATTAGAGGGAACATTGGTCATGGAACCAAAGTGTCTTCTGCTTCAACTCTAGCCCCCTTCACACCGGCTTCTTGCAGCATGTGTTCTGCCTCCTCTCGAGTACTAACGTGGTATCACTTTTTTGACAGTAAACAGCTAACCAAATGGAAATGTGAAGCCATACCGGATGTTTTCTTCCCTCATTCTCACTAGGATATCCCACAGTCCGCATCTTTTCTGCAGCGTTGTTTGCACCAAATCAGCATAGATCTCAACAGTATTGCTGTCCCACATGATTGATACTCCAACTCTGGTCCTGGCAGCCACTTTTGCTTTGGTTCCAAAGTCCTGGAAGCAAGCGATAATATTCTTAGGCTTATTTTGGTTGCCGGCCAGGCCTGCCACTGGATAAGCCTGTGCTTTAGGCAAGACTCAGTCCTCCAAAGAGCATCCAGCCTGTGTCAGAATCATTTCCACTAGCTTCTGTACCAGCACCTTGCCATCAGCAAACTCCTTAGTGTCGGGTATACCCCTGAATCGCAAGTTGCTGCAGTGGGACTTATTTTCAAGATCCTCCACTTTATCCTCGAGCTCTTCCCACCATTGCTGAAGCCTCTGTACTTGCTGGCCCAGGGCTATATGCTGTTTGTTCATCCAGTCTCTCCTCCGCTTCTTCAACACGCTATCCTAGCTCACCCATCTCCTGCCGTAGTCCCTCAATGCAGCCCACTACCTCCTCCTTTACATGTGACAAGTCAGCTTTAAGATCTTTGAACCAGGCTCTGACTCCTGCCTGAAATGCTGCCTCATTTTTAGTCCCAGCACCACGCTCTGCTCCTACCGCATCTTTCCATGCTCCATTCCTCACCTCTGTGGCTGCGCCCCTCTCCCGTCTTGGAGCGATTCCTGCCGACTGCCATTTTCTCTGGTGGCTTTTTTTCCCCTGGAGCATTCCCTGTATATGCAAAGTCCTTCAAGTTGCATTTTTTGCTTTTTATCGCCCCCCCCCCCCCATACACGAACACCTGGTGCCACTGTGCGGTGGGGGTGGGATGGATTTAAACCTTTTTCCTCCCATGAGCCAGCCAGAGCATAAGCTCAAACCCATTTTGTGCAGTGACATCAGCAACCTCCGATGCAACATTTAAAATCTGTCTGAAGTGTTCCTCTTCCATGGTTCTACAATTGTTGTAATTCTGAGCTCTTTATTTCTCTTAGTAGCAGTCCTAGGGCTGGTGTAAGTGCCCACACCTAGATTTAACGTGCATTTTCAGTCACCAACACCCCTATTTTATAAAGAAAAGCAGACGCTGCTTTTCCTTATAATAGGCGCCCCAGTATAAAATTATCTTCCACCTATTATTGCAACCAACTATGTGAATATGATAATGACCATGCAAATGATAATAATAAGTTACTTAGCTATTTTCCTCTTGTAAGTCCTGAAGTATTGGTATTTACCACAGAAAAAAACAATTGCCATCTAGAGGCTGGTGCTAAGCACTGAAATAGAATCTCTGTTGGGGTTCTGAATGCAGCAGCAGAAGTGAAAAGAAGAAGGTATGAAAGAAATAGAGTGGAAGGAATGAGAAAGAGAAAAAGATTAAACCCTGAGAGAAAGGAGAAGGAGTAAGCGAAGGGAACCAGATACAGCAAGGAATTTTGGATTGGATTTAGCTCACATCTTCAGTAACGGCACAAGGTGAATTACAGTCAAGTACTTTCTTACCCCTATAGGGCTCACAATCTAAGTTTGTATCTGAGGCAATGGAGGGTTAAAGATCACAAGGAACAGCAGTGGGATTTGAACCCTGGCTTCACTGTTTTCAGGCCACCTATCTAACCATTAAGCATTACAGCCAACATAGGTTTCTAGAGCCTGAACAGTGCCCAGGGCAGCCTTAAGTATGTCCTCCAGACATCTACAGACCTAGATGTAGCATGATGTCGCTTCCCTGATCTTGGTAAGGTGAGCCAGAGGTTTAGATACCATGTGCTGGAATAGTTATTTGCAGTCCATTTGTGATCCTCCTGGAACATTGAATAGACCAAAACACAAATCTTGTAAATAACTAACTAACTGTATCTTTTCACGCCATGGTGTGCGGTATGCAAGGATACCTCCAAACTTGTGATGGTCATTTGTTGTCATAGTCCTCTTACTGGACAGTTCCCTGAGTAATGATGGATAGCACTTCAAGACCTGGCCAAAAACTATTCTCCTTAATACTAAAGAGATGCTGCGGATCTCTGCTCTGAATAACAGAAGCATCTCCACACTGCTTTTACATGCCGCTGTCTAAGATGCTAATGAAGTTCCTTCCCTTTCTTACAATACTCCTCCTTTCTTTTTCCTGCTTCCCTTCCTCCTTTTCTTCCTATTCCCTCATGTGTTTCTCTCTCTCCCCCTCCATGTTTTCTACCCCTTCATTCTTGGACTCTTCCTCCCACTAGCTTTCCATGGTCTTTCAGTAGTAGTGTTAACAAGCGGCTTAATATTCAGTCTTTTATACTTACTCTGAGGGGTTGGTGTCTCTTTTGGTTGTCCCTATTACTTGTTCATTTTCCCATGGGTCTCTTAGTAATGCAGGTTACTCCTTAACAATCGGCTTGCAGACCCAAGGGAGAAAAATCTTCAGGGTCC
The DNA here is from genome assembly GCA_033557465.1 of Ichthyophis bannanicus. Lineage (NCBI taxonomy): Eukaryota > Metazoa > Chordata > Amphibia > Gymnophiona > Ichthyophiidae > Ichthyophis > Ichthyophis bannanicus. The sequence continues at coordinate 72,402,071 of CM066037.1, forward strand.
TGCAAGTTATCAGTTTCCACCAATTAATGTTAAACAGCCTTAGAGGTAGATTCTATATAGGCCGGTTATCTCTGGCGGACACGTTTGAATTGGGCATGTGTGCAATTCCATCTGTGGGTATAGATGCAGCCGTGTTTCTGGGATCGGCTCATAGACTGTTTGGCATGGGACATCCGACATGCTGTTCAGCTGGCCTGCACACATATTCACAGCGAAAACTGTGCACGGATGCAGGCACAGGCCATGCAGTGAAGCAGAGAAACACATTCCCTGCTAATATTACGGAAAATGAATAAATGCTGACATGGATTTTGACATCCTCATGCATCACCATATTCTGGACAGTTGCACGTTTCTGATCGTGCCCATCTCCACGATATACCTATGGATAGCTCTGACAGCCACGTCTCCTCGGTACAATGTGCATCTTCTAAGCTACTGTTCTCACTGACAGTATATTGTTGATGCAAACTACACATAAATATTGATGACAAATAAATGCCGATACAAACTAGACTATATATACTAGTCTTTTTCATGCCCAGAAAAGTGCTAAGTAATCTCAGTGCACCCTAATATATTAGAAGATAAAGTAAATATTAACATGTTTATCATGACATACCTTGCATCAAATATTACTTGGCAGTATGAAAATGCTTCATTTATTCTTGCATTGGTCATCTCTAAAAACACTATTTAAATTGCTAAATATGGACCTTTACCAGGTTCACAACAACCTAAACTAACTTTGCAATCCTCCCACAGGATGCATAATATTCCTGAGCCGCAAAAATATGGTCTTTTAATAACTATGGCTTTCTGGCTATGGTACTGTATCTGTTTCCCACATATCTGGGCACTGGCATTTATCACATCATCTCCCTAAATGTAGCTACACCTGTCCCATAAAATATCCACTATCTGTCTTGACTTATTTTGGTCTGTAAACATCTGCTATCTGTGGGGTAATCCTGCCTGCCTTCCCATAGTCTGCTTGGTGAGAATGCTCCCCTGATGAGGTCTGTGTGGGCATGGGGGGGAGGATCCTCATGCCATCATACCAGGTAGCCAGCCTCCAGATATATCTCCACTTTCGCAGCTTGCATAGATCCTGGACAGGGTAAGGATATAGGCCTTATGGCACAATCTGGGGAATGTTGGCACAACATCACTCATGTCTCCCAGTGCCTGGCACACCTGCTGTATGGCTACCCGATCACAGTGGAACCTGGTGACACTGAGGTCATCTAAAAGGTCCAGATATTGGCCAGGCATTCATGTCCTCTCTGAATTGCAGATCAGCACACCAGATCTTCCCGTGCAACTCTCAAACCACACCCACACACCCACCCACACACTTGCAGGGATGAATTGTAGAACATAGCAGAAAATTTTCTAAGTCCTGGCCTTATTCCATGTGTCTGGCAGGAATAATGGGTGTGTCTCTGGCAAAGGCTGTAAACATACACGGAGCTTTTGAGAATATGGTATACATGTCTCTGTGGCTGGCCATGCCCCCATTCCATCCCCCTCAGAGACATGTGCAGACATCCCCATTCAAGTGAGATAAACATGCGCAGGCGCCATGTACCAGAATACATTCGTAGACATTTATGTCGCATAAACATCCCCTAGGCACATCCAAATGCTTATCCAGCTTCTGGAATGACCCTATTAATAGTAACATAGTAAATGACGGCAGATAAAGACCAGTATGGTCCATCTAGTCTGCCCAGTAAGATGGCCGGAGTAGGTGCCACTCTGTGAAGGCCACCCCTCCCCATGTTTTTGTTTAGGGGTGAACCCACCGCTCCATGCAGGACAACCCTATTTGTTGAGAAGTAGATGGTTCAGTTTATTTTTATTTTATGCTGTTGCTTTAAATGGATCCATTGTGTCTGTCCCATGCCATTTTTAATTCTGTCACTGTATTTGCCCCCACCACCTCCATCGGGAGGGCATTCCAAGCATCCACTACCCTCTCAGTGAAAAAGTATTTCCTGATATTGCCTTTCAATTTTCCACCTTGAAGCTTCATGTTATGCCCTCTAATTTTACAGCTTCCCCGTCTTTGGAAGAGGTTTGTTTGTTCATTATTTTTCCTTAAGTATTTAAAGGTCTGAATCATATCTTCCCTATCCCGCCTCTCCTCCAAAGTGTACATATTTAGGTCTTCAATCTCTTCTCATAAGCTTCTGCCGCAGGCTCCAAATCATTTCGGTCGCCTTCCTCTGAACAGTTTCCATTCTTTTTACATCCTTTGCAAGATACGGCCTCCAAAACTGAACACAGTATTCCAAGTGAGGCCTTGCCAGTGACTTATACAGTGGTATTAGAACCTCTTTCTTTCTGCTGGTAATTCCTCTTCGTATGCAGCCCAACATCCTCCTGCCTTTTGCCACCGCCTTGTCACACTGCTTTGCCACCTTGAGATCTACAGAAATAATCACATCAAGGTCTTTCTCCTGATCCGTGCACACCAACCTCTCGCCCCCTATCGTGTACATTTCTCTTAGGTTTCTGCTACCCAAGTGCATGACTGCACTTATTTGCATTAAATCTTAATTGCCAAGCATTTGACCATTCTTCCAGCTTTTGTAGATCTTTTCTCATGTTAAGGACTCCCTCGGGGGAGTCCACTCTGTTGCAAATTTTCGTGTCATCTGCAAAAAGACAGACCTTTCCATTCAGTCTTTCAGCAATATCACTCACAAATACATTGAACAGTGCTGGGCCCAGGACCGAACCGTGGGGCACCCCGCTAATCACCTTCCTTTCCTCCGAGTGAGCTCCATTTACCATCACCTTCTGTCGTCTATCAGTCAACCAATTTCTGATCCAGTTCACCACCTTGGGACCAATCCCCAAACTACTGAGTTTATTGATAAGCCTCCTATGAGGAACAGTATCAAAGGCTTTGCTGAAATTCAGGTAGATGACATCCATCACATGCCCCTGATCTAGTTCTCTGGTTACCCAGTCAAAGAACTCAATCAGATTTGTTTGGCAAGATCGTCCTTCGGTAAAACCATGTTGCCTCGGATCTTGCAACCTGTTGGTTTTGAGAAAGTTCACTATTCGCTCCTTCAGAAGCACTTCCATTACTTTTCCCGCCACCGAGGTAAAGCTCACGGGCCTGTAGTTTACATTTCTTCCCTGTCACCACTTTTGTGTAGAGGTACGACATCAGCCATTCTCCAGTCCTGAGGAACTACTCCTGTTTCCAAGGAACTGTTGAAAACATCCTTTAACGGCCCTGCAAGAACCTCTCTGAGCTCTTTCAGTATCCTGGGATGTATCCCATCTGGTCCCATGGCCTTGTCCATTTTTAGTTTCGCAAGTTGTTCTAACACATCATCTTCTGTGAATGGTGTGGTATCTACTTCATTCCATCTTTATATTTGGGAGTCATAGTTGGTCCTTCTGCAGGATTTTCTTTAGTAAAAACAGAGCAGAAGTATTTGTTTAGCAATTCCGCTTTTTCAATGTCCCTTTCCACGAGTCCATTCCCAGCACTTCTGAGTCCTGCGATTCCACCTCTGATCTTCTTCCCTTCCAGAATATACCTGAAGAAAGTTTTGTTGCCACACTTCATATCTTTAGCCATCTTTTCCTCTGCCTTTGATTTTGCTATCCTTATTTCTCTTTTTGTCTCTTTGAGTTTGATCCTGTATTAATTTCTGTGTTCCTCTGTTTGCAAGCTTTTGTTTTTTTGCAAAAGCTGTGTTTTTTGCCTTTGTTTGAGCAGCCACATCTTTGGAAAACCAAATAGGTTTCCTTCTCCTTTTGTTTTTATTTACTTTTCTTACATATTTATCCATTGCCCCTTTTATTACCACCTTTAGTTTAGCCCATTGAAATTCCACTTCCCTTATCTCCATCCATCCTGTCAACTCCTCCTTTAGGTACTCGGCCATTTTATTGAAGTCAGTGTTTTTGAAGTTTAGGACTTTGAGCTTGCTATAGTTGGACTTCAGTTTGTTTTTTATCTCAAACCACACCATGTGATGATCGCTGCTGCTCACAGGTGCACCCACCCAGACATTCGACACGCTATCGCCGTTGGTGAGGACTAAATCAAGCGTTGAGCTTTCCCTTGTTGGTTCCATCACCATTTGTCTAAGTAACGCAGCTTGCAGAGCATCCACAATTGTTTTGCTTCTTTCCAGATTTGCAGAAGGAGTAATCTAATCCACATCGGGTAGATTAAAGTCACCCAATATGATCGCTTCCCCCTTTGTGGCTATTTTGACAAGGTCTATAATCAATTCGTTATCTAGCTCTTTGATTTGAGTTGGAGGTCTGTAGACTACAGCAGTATAGATGACAGTGCCATCTCCTCTTTCCAACACAACCCAGAGCGCTTCTTCTTTTCCCCATGCCCCATGTATTTCAGTAGCTTTAATATTGCTTTTGACGTACAAGTCTACTCCTCCTCCTCTCCCATTTTCTCTGTCTCTTCTGAATAGATTATAGTCAGCTATGGCTATATCCCAATCATGCGGTTCATTAAACCATGTTTCTGTAATGGCCACAATGTCCAAGTCCATTTCCACCATTAGGGCTTCCAGGTCTGGATCTTTATTGGATAAGCTTCGAGCATTTGTGCTCATTGCTTTCCAGCATTTAACTGGCTTATTAATATTGAAGGAAAGGATGCTGTGTATAAGATGTTAAACTAAGGCCTATGTACTAGAGGTTTTCTCTTAGTTTATGCTTTAAAAGTCATAATTCTGAAAGACACTAGTAAAGCCGGAATTAATCTTTCATGCTTTTTAAGTACAGGATAATTTCAATTAATTCATATCGGTTTTTCAATACTGGACATAAATAAGGAATATACAGAATATCCTATATATTAAGAACACATAATTCATTTTCTTCTTCACTAAATTAGGATAAAAATTATATTACAGAATTATTTAGAGCCAATGTATTATTTTTAAAAAAGTAAATTGGAAGGAAATATAACATCTTGTGCCATATAAAGCAATTCCTTACTCATGTGATTTAAATAAGCTAGCTCCAATATATAATAATATAATATAAAATGCTGTTTGTTGAGGCTTTTGTTTAACTTCTTGTTCATTTTTTTATGTTTCTATGTTTCAATTCTCTGTGCTTTATTTGTATTCCTTGGGATTTTGTCCCTTTAATTCAGGACTATCACACAAAATGTTTCTGAGCTATGCTGTTGTCAGATGACTGGTTATTCATCAAAAGTTCCAACCCCTCAAAACAAAGGCGATTTTATTTACAGTTTGGTGGTTCATAGGCGGCCTTTGTGAAATCAATTGCTGGTCTCCATTCAGTTCCCAGTGGACAGGTTCCATACATGGCTACAAAGCCAGACCACAATTGACAATAATTGGCACCCTGGTTAACAGTCTCAGGCAAGAGGCCAGAGATTGAATCTGCACGGAAAAACTGAACAGCTTCTATTCCCCAGAAGTCAATCCTCCATGGTAGGGTGAAGGCACTTTGCAGGACTATTGTCGAGAGAATGATCACCTGGATTAATGGTACATCTACACTCCCTGGTTGACCAGACAACTCTCGTAGCCAGAGATGTAAATTCTGCCCAAGCAGCCCCTGCAATGTGGGGGGCCTGGAGAGGAAGGGGGCCCACGCAGCGGCGGTAAGGCAGAAGGGCACACGTACTTTAATAGATTTGCTTTGCTGCCTCCACTCTTAAGTTTCCAGCAGGCCCGGAGGCTGTTACCTCCCGAGCCAAAGTCTTGCGGTAACAGCTACACCATGAGACTTTGGCCTGGGAAATAACAGCCGCTGGGCCTGCTAGAAACTTAAAAGAGCAGAGGTAGTGCAGCAAACATGTTAAAGTAAATGTGCCACTGCCACTGCTTCCACACTGAGGGGGGAGGGTAGCGAAGGTATGTTGCTGTAACAATGGGGGGAATGCATGGGGAGGTGCCCCCACGACAATGGTGGGGGGCCTCAGCAAAATTTTCCTTGGGGGCCCCTCATTGGAACTTACCTCACTACCTGTAGCCATTCATATCTTGGGACACTCGAACCACTATTGGCTGCAGATGTGCACATCATCACTGGCCTTCCAGGAAGCTCAGAGATAATGAGTTAGTGCATGCGACTGGTGGAGCATGGGAGACGGGTGCTGGATTTGTTAGTTGCACTGGGTGCATTTCTAGCTTGCTACGGTCCTGCATGCAGTGCATGGCTTGCGGCTCACCTCTTACCTCTTGCTACCACTGCAGTTATCTCTGGGTGGGAGTCCATCGTGCAGGAATACGCATTTCTCAGCTTGCATGCAGCTTATTTGGGTGTTACTGCATGCAAACTAAATTGCATGAACATTAACCTGCAAATGAACTAAATTGAAAATGCTCAAAAAAGTTCTAATGCGTGTTATTAAAATGAATGTGTGGAACAAACAAACCCCCCCCCCCCCCCAAAAAAAAAAAAAACTGGCATAAAAAGCCAAATAAAGCAAAATGGTTTTGCCTGTGCGTATCCCTACCAACTGGCCTGCCTTTTGCTCTACCCCGGTACATTAGCAAGGCAATGCAGGAAAGGTTTGCCTTGCTCCCGTTCACTTCCATTTGCTCTGTGGACAAATAGAGAGCTTCATGCAATCCCGCTCCTAGCAAAGAAACTGTGGAATGAGAAAAGAAGACGACGATAATAAAAGCGAAGGATTTGTTTTCTACTTTTCCCCACTGGAGCTCACATTTGAACTCACAACATTAAAGTTGTGGGATGATTGTGGACGCTAAAGGGAAACTGGAGCGAGGCAATTCCATATTACCGGTCCTTTCGTTTATCTGAATTAGATACAACACCCACCTTAAACCCACCCTTCCGCGCTTCAGCTGCACCACACACACACCAATAAACCGTTTACATTCCATCTGGCACAGGTTGGCTCTGAAGGCACTTCCCTGTCAGCCTCTCCCGCCACATTAAAAATCTGTCATTACTATTGTATTGCTGTCTGACTCCTGAGATTTGTCTGACTGCTTTATTGCTCCTCTACTCTCCTTTTTTTTTTTCCTGCTAGAACCGAGAAGCAGAAAGAAAGGTTTGTTGTTGAAACATGGCCGCAAGGAAAGCAGGAGGCACACATCTGTCAAGGTATTACCTTTCTTCAACCAGGGATTAAGGTGTTTTACTGCTCTTGCTGCTGAGCAGTCACACTGAATAAATTGTCTCAGTGCAACATAAAAAATGAATGCATACATTTTGAACCATGCTCCTTCTTAAAGGCAAAACAGATAATTGTGCAATGGCACCAGTGGATTGGAGGGGGGAGGTAAAGAATTATAATAAACATTCTGAGGTTTTAGTCTAAAGTTTGTATCATTTTAAATGATCATCAAGAGAATAAGAAGAGCCTCAACCCTGGAAGTTTAGTTTTATATTCCTTATTGAATGCTTAGCTCTGTGTTATGTACTGCTGTAGATGTCTGGGAAAATCAGTAGCTTGTGGTGGGTAATTTTATGAAAGGGCAACTAGGTTAAGGCAGTCACTAAACTCCTATTTAAAGCCTTGTTTATAAAATACGGATGAAATACTAGCAAAAGTGGCAGAGGTTGTGCCTTAAATCCAGGCACGGACATCTACAGCTACTCTCTCAACATGTATAAAGTTTGCGAGCACACATATCTCGTAATGCATTTTAGAATCAATGCACATACTTGCAGACTCTCTGTGCATTCCACTCAGACCGTACCCTTGGCTGCATCTATCAGCAAAGTACATGCCTTCATTATGCCAGTTGATATTTTATAAGAGGTCATTAAAAGCACACAAATTGTCACATATGCACATTGGCAACTCCAAAGAGCTCACAACTCTTACTGTTTTCTGAATATATTCACAAACATGGTTATTTAATGGGATAGTCACCTTTTATTACTCTTATGGACCCTTTTACTAAAGGGCGCTAGGGTGTTGCACCGAATGCATCAAATAACTCTGTTGTGCTGCTCTGGTGCTGGTGTTGCATGCTTTAATACTAGAAGCCCCAAAGTGTGTCAATTGACGCAAATGCATCTTCAAAGTTGTATACCAGCGCCACTGCTAGAACCATGTCAGTCGTGTTCCATGACTTTCTTAGCAAGGTCAAGATGTTCAAATATGTGCATCAAAAATTAATGACAGATGCACCACCTAGCGGGAAAATGAATTTATACCTAGAAGTCCCAAAGTACGTCAATTGACGCACTCAATTGTCTTGGATGCATCAATTGACATACTTTGGGGCTTCTAGGTATAAATTCATGTTCCCACTAGGTGGCGCATCTCAACCAGTGTTTACAGTTTTATTTCGACATTACAAACAATAACACACAATGACATCATGTAATGACATCACATACTGCATGTATTTAACAAATAAGTAACCTCACATTAATTCACATCTGCATTTCATGCTAAACGCAGTCGTCGTGATAATGCATCAATTGACGCACTTTGGGGTTTCTAGGTAAAATTCCTTTTGGGGCTTCTAGCGTTAAAACTGCAGAGATCAAATGTTGCTGCTTATTCCTTGACTTGAGAGTCAACATGGCAACAGCATAGCCCAGCACCCTATAACCAGACTGCCAGCTGCCCTCCTACTGAAACCCCCACCTGGACCCCACCATGACCACCTTGAGCTGGCCTTCCTGTCAACTAAAGTAAATACCATTCCCTCAATATTTAAAAGCACTTAGGCATATGACAGCATTATATGTAAATATATTCTGCTTTGTGTACAAAACCAATGCATAAGAAGATAAGAAATGCCATACCGTGTCAGACCAAGGTCCATCAAGCCCAGTATCCTGTTTCCAACAGCGGCCAATCCAAGTCACAAATACCTGGCAGGTTCCCAAAAAGGCACACAAGTTCCACAATGCTTGTCCCGGGGTAAGCAGTGGATTTCCCGGGTCCTCTTTAATAATGGTTTATGGACCTTTCCTCCAGGAACTTGTCCAAACCTTTTTTAAACCCAGTTTTTACTACATCTTCCAGTAACAAATTCCAGGGTTATTCGTTGAGTGAAAATATATTTTCTCTTATTAGTCTTAAATAGGTTACATTGTAGCTTCAAAGCATGTCCCTAATCTACTTACTTTTTGATGGCGTAAACAACTGATCTATGTGCGCAGAGTTGGGAGGGCAGGTTTAGGACATCCCAGGAGCGGGACAGCAATTGCACTTACACTGTGCGTATAGGAGCTGATTTTTGATGCCTATACTTGTGAAGGCACATTTCGGAAAATACATGGAAATTGGAATTGAAGCATGAAGGTCTTGGCACATACAATTCCATCAGTATTTTAGAGAAGGTTCTACTAAATGAAGAATCTGTTCTAAAAGAGTGCAAGAGAACCCATTTTGCAAATCTACATACGGAGACAGTCAACAGGAGTAACTCTGACATTGGTATTGTACAGCTTCCACGTGTAACTGCCGGCACTCACGCGTGTATTCGGTCATTTTGCAAACCTACAGATATAAATGCTGCTACTAATTACAGATGCCGCTGTCGTTATCTAATTTCCATTTAGAGGGGGAAATAATGGGGGATGAAGTAGGATAAGCCCCTTAATCCCTGCTGTAAAGGGCTGGCCGAAAGAAGCGCTTTTTAAAAACCTATATGTGCCAGGGAGACGCTATAAATGCTGATGTGGACAAAAGCAGACATACATGTGTAGGATTGTTGACTTGCCCAGGCTACTCCCTAACCATACTCCTGACATTCCTCCTTGAAATTTCTACATAGTAAGGGCATCCATGCAGACATGGATTTAGGCATAGGCAATGGAGGCAACTGCCACCTACGCCAAAGTTTGATAGGCGCCGGAGTATTGCCTCAACTGCCATGCCTTGATCGGCGTCGCTGATGTGATCTGGTCCGATGTCCCACTTATTAGCGCAACACAGTCTCCGAGCGGCAGCAGCAACTTCATTAATTAAATTCAGCCCAGGGCTGCCCAGGCCCTGTAGTATCCCACCTTCTCCTTTCCCCCCGCAGGGGCTCTTTTGTAACAGAAAGCCCTGTAAGAGGAAAGGAAGGGACCCTACAGGGCCTGGGCAGCCCCGGGATAAATGTTATTAATGAACTTGCTGCTGACGCTCATAGACCGGGTTGCACCAATCAGCAGGATATCGGGGCAAAGCCGATGGGAGGATTTACTTTGCCTATGGGTGCAAAATAAATCCGGCCCTGCATCCATGAATAAATTTAGCCTTTTCTAAAATCATCATTTACACATGGATGCCATTTCTTTGTAAATGCTTAGTTTTACAGATGGAAATTGCAAATAAAGCTTCTAAAGTAGCCCCCATAATATATGCGTTTGGTTCAAAAGAAGAAAAATCAGGTATAATTTGAGCTGTCTGAGCCAAATGCCCACCACTGCATGTCTGATTATGGCCAGCTGGGACGTGCAAGTCTCGTAACATAGTAGCCTCCCTTCTGAAATATCCTGGCCACCACATCCAAGAACCCATTTCTGAGGCCCTGAAATTCAGGGACATCCATATTTCTGAAATGGTCTATTCCTGTGCACATATCCAGCATTCATGTCTACATGGGCCTGTTGCCGGAACCGGTACGTACAAGTTTATCTTTCAGGGCAGAGACGGAGAGATTTCAGAAGGAACTTATAGGTACTTCCCTTCATTGCTGCCACAGTGCCACTCCCCCAGATTTTTGGACATGGTGTTCTGAACATCCCACATTCTTCCTAGTCACCCCTTCTAAAATCCCACTTCTAGTGCCTCTGAATATAAGCATAATCTGAAACATCAAATTATTGCCTAGATGTCCTGCTTATGTTTAGGTGTGTGGGTGTGAGTGTGAAAACGTAGGTGTCCTTATCCATTGCTAATAGGTTTACTATGTGCTGTAATGGATTTATACTTTGATGTGACTTTATTTAGACCATGATCAAAATGGTATGTTTTCTGTTGTGTGTTCCAGACTGATGTGAACACCGCTGCCATTGTCATCCTGGCTAGCAGAACACTTTCCCCTTTTGGTTACAAGAGGAAAGCTCATTGACTCCCAAATCTAATGGTTCCTGCAAGGCCGCCCCTTTTGTATGGTGCATAGCATTCCCCTCATTGGCCAGCACCTCAGCTTCCATCAGGGGATATGTGTCCAAAGAGGTTAGTTTTTCACCCATGATAACAGTAAAGAACCTTACTCTCAAACAAGGGTGGGCGGAGTATGACCTCTGTCTCTCAGATGTATTCCTAATGCTCACCATGGTTACGTGCATCGTGCTAGAAAGCTTCCATGTATAGGCAATCTACTTATTTCGCTATGTGTGCTTTCACGGTATATGTGTTAGGCATACTGGGATGGCATTTGTTGTATGCATTTTTTTTGTTTGTGTGCACCATCAATGCACACGCACTACCCTGTAAGCTACTACACACTACAATGTCCTCCACTTTTGTCTCTGTACTATATGCTTGTATGTGCACGAGTTGTGTCATAGTTTACATGAGGGACGTACTTTTGTTTTGAAACAAAAGCAGCAATAGCACGCCTTTTTCCCCAGCACATTCCTAGTTTAGATAGTGATTGTGTTTTGGGTGTGGTTTGCTGTTGATATGGAAGGACTACTAGGAGAAACATTTGACCCCAGAGGAATGGAAGGAAACTTCTCCATCTTTCATCACCCACCAAAGAAGAAGAGTTATGGAAACTGCTGCTTGCAATCCATACCATTGTAGGCTCCAATTTAAATATATAAAATTAACATGTTTTCATAACTATTTTTAGTAAAGGGTTGATTTTCAAAGGGTGTTTTGTGCCTGGGGGCCGATGTATTACAGTGCATCAACATCAGTTGTTAATGCTAGTTAGTTTGAATTAATAGCTATGTTAATGACATGCAAATGAGTTGCATTAATTTATAGTTGAAATATTAATGCAGGCTATATTGCAAAAATATAAATACTCCTCTTTGATGGGTAATCATGTTGTTTGCGTGAAGAGCTCTGTATTGACATTTGTGAGTTTTACTATGTTTTGTGTGAGGTTCCATGACCAGCCTGCAGGCAGATCAGTACCTAGAAGAACCTTGACTGGGTGAATCTCTGACCTCCAGCCAGCAGGTGTCAATAGGTTCTACCTGAATGGCTGACTGCCTTAGTTTGCTCTATGCTTGCTACTTTTGTTCAGAGGCCATCTTGTTTCTGTCTGGTATCTGTAAATGAACGCAGCCCTGGTTAGACCTCTTTGCCTGAGCTTGGTCTGCACCTTGTGCTTAGCTCTCTGCTATATTTGCATCCTGATTCATCTTGTTGGATATTCTGAGATCATGCACCAGCTCCTGATGGTCCTCGCTTTACTCTTACTTTGCTCCTCCTTAGTGAGAGCCCTGTGCTTATGTTTCCTGTCCCCTTTGGAGTTCCCCTGCTCCTGGTTCTCACCTTGGGAGCTGAGTTTGGCAGCAAATACCTGATGACCACCAGCACCAGAGTGCTCAACCCAAAGGGAAGGTCACTGTAGCAGGCAGAAGATCCTGACCTAGCTACTGCTAGACCTGGGGTATCCCATCCTGTGGAGAACCCATCAGTGAACCTTGCCACTCACCATTCTTGGGTCTTTCTTAGATAAGAACTGACACATTTTCAAAATCTGACTAAGTCTGCCTAGTGAAAAGTAAATGCATTCTTTTTGATAATGCAGAAAATTATAAAATTGCCCTCATAACCAGGCTCTATGGATCAGGGGGCCAGCATTCTGCACCTATATACATCCCTGACAATGCAACAATTTTCAAACAGCCAGTTTACCTGAGCTAAACACTTTTCACCTATGGGAATCTTTGAAATTTGCCCTCCTTATTTTTAAAAAAGCATATACAATCCATTTTCTGAAGAGAAAAGGCTTTAATCGATGCAGAGAATTGATAATTCTGCTTGTCTCTGATGTTGCTGGATATAAGTGAACTTTGGTATATTTAGTTCTGCTGGTAGAGTATCTTGTCTTGACCTGAGTGATGTTAAGAGTGTACTATTTCTAAGCTGTGACATGAACAGAAAAGACTCAGAACACACATTGCAGGCCCTGAATTTTCCTTCAAAGGCATTTTTAATCCATTCCATATGATCACACTGCACATTTTCAACTAATCTGGGGGAATGTTCAATGAGGCCTTCAGTGAAATTACATCATAGCTAAAAAGGAGCACCGAGAAGCCTGATAACTCGTGATAATATTACCACCAAGAGATTCAGAGAAAACATTTGATTCTTCTAAAAAACTATTACAAAGCCACAATACACTAGGTATTTGTTGTGCAGAATAGCTTGAGAAATAATTGGAAATATTCCAACTGCATGCCATCATAGTATTTTAATAGCATGTTCAAATGTACTGTATACAACAAAAAAAAAAAGATGTCTGTGCAACTTAGACATAGTAAACAAAATATGGCCTGGACAGGATTAACGGAACCCTTCACTAAAATTTGTTTGCCCAGCCCTTGGCAGTGACAACAGCCTCCAAACGTTTCTTGTAGCCATCTATAAGTTTCATACATCTGACTGCATGGTAGTTTCTCCCACTCTTCAACTGCGATTTGTTCCAGCTCATAAACGTTTCCAGGATTCCTTTTACTAATGGCAGGTTTCAGCTCTTTCCAAAGGTTCTTGATTGGATTGAGATAAGGACTCATTGCAGGTCAATTTAAAACAGTCATTTCTTTCCTTTTTAACCATTCTTTTGTACTTTTGGATGTATGTTTCGGGTCATTGTCCTGCCGGAGGACCAATGACCTTCAGCCCTGATGTAGCTTTCTGACACTAGGTAGCACATTTCACTCCAAAATACCTTGGTAGTTCTCAGACTTCACGATTCCTTTAATTCCAGGCCTCCAGTTCCTGAAGCAGCAAAATAGCCCTACAACATTATGGAACCTCCACCATATTTAACTGTAGGAAGGGTGTTTTTTTCCTTATAAGCTTCATTTCTTCACCTGTAAATGTATCGCTGGTCTGCATTGCCAAACAGCTCAAGTTTAGTTTCATCTGTCCACAGAAAATTTTCCCAGAAGGATTGTGGTTTCTCAAGGTGAGTTTGGGCAAAGATCAGGTGTGCCTTTTTATGTCTGCCTTTGAGCAGTGGGGTCATCCTTTGTTTAGTGCACGGCATATGGCTTGGGCCGAAACCAACACTCCAGATTGCTCCAGGTAAGCCTTAAGCTCTTTGAATGTTGTATGTTGTATTTCTCAAACAGTTTTCACTAACCTTTGAAGACTCCTTGGATTCATTTTCCTCTTCCTACCATGTTCTGGGAGATTTTTGACAGTTCCTTGAGCAGAAAACTTCTTAATAACATTGCGAACTGTAGACACAAGAATTCCAAGGTCTTCGGAGATAGCCATGTACCTCTTTGAAGTTTGATGTTTGGTGATAATGGCTTTTCTGACTGTCTCAGGCAGCTCTCATCTTCACCATTGTAAAAATGGAACAGGGAGTGAATGTGGCCATTTGAAACATTAGAGTATCATTCATTCATTCAAGTCATGTGAGTACTGACAATGATCACCGGTGTGCCTAATTTTACTGCAATGGGAATGTGATTCTCCTGTTCAAACTGATTTGAATTGTTTATAAGGGTGCCAATAACATCCAACCCCCCCCCCCCTGGAGGTTAATCACAAATACATAGCAATAGAAGCAACAGTAGCTCCCTCCATGACGATGTTATACATGGCTGAAATGGGAGAAATGACCATATATCCATCTGATTGGTTTGTGCATATGTTATTTTGGTCAATAGACTCCTAAAGGTACTTCTTACAGAGTGTGAATATCCCACTAAAATGTAATTACACTCCAAATGTTTCAACTCTCAACATAGGTAGATAATAGCCTTTTTCTCACTCTCGCAGGTAATATATACTACAAACTACACACTTAGTATATCACACGAGGTCTCAGACTAAAGGGTAGAAACGGGGCCAGAATATGACCCTCATCTACTCCCAATTGGCATCAACGACCTCTCTTTAGATAACTTTAAATCAGTGTAGTTTCTTTTTCATATCAACATCTCCCACTCGAGACCTAGTACCATCATAGAAAACTTCTTCTAAAATTCCTCAAAATACAAAATTTCACTTAGTAAAGCTGAATGTCTTTCGTGTGTGTTATCATTATTTGATGTAAACTTGTTAACTTAGTCCATTTAACTCAGTGCTTTTAAACTCTCTTCTCCTCATTGAACATTTAAACTTTCCCAACGCCGTTCAATGGCACTGCCTACGCGTTTCTCCACACGGTTCTTCAGGGGCCGATCATCAAATGCACACTATCAACCACTCTTCTGCTTTTACTGCATGTTCAGCTGCCCACGTTCAACCTCAGTATTATTCTCGTCTCAGACAGATTAACCGTCACTCAGGACAGAACGCCGCGCCTTCCCAACACCGTTCAATGGCACTGCCTACACGTTTCTCCACACGGTTCTTCAGGCGCGGCGTTCTGTCCTGAGTGACGGTTAATCTGCCTGAGATGAAAATAATACTGAGGTTGAACGTGGGCAGCTGAACATAATTATGTCCTGGCAGTGGAGTGGAGTAACCTAATGATTAGAGCACTGGCTTGGGAACCAAGGGCCTGGTATTTGAAAGGCATTTAGACGGTTTACAGCCCGGTAAATCATGTAAATGCCTTAATAGAGGATATTCAATGGCACTTACACAGTTAATGCCATTAAATATCTTTTCCTAACTCCCCTACATGCCCCAATGCTATCCGGTTAGCATCGGGGCATTCCAGGGTGGGGCGGGGCAGAGTGGAGGCAGACCTGCCGCTAACCGGGTAGCAGTGATATTGCACCGCTATGCAGTTAGCGATCCTCGGCTAAATCTTCATTGACCTTGACTCACCCCTAGATACACACCAATACAGTTTCCACCAATTTCATGGCATTGAAACACTTTTCTTAGTTTTATTCGATACACTCATCTACGGTCTAGACAACCCAAATCAAGCCTTCATCATGATCTTTCTGGACATCTTATCCATTTTTGATAACGTTGACCACTCCATCCTCCTGTCAAGACTAGCACAATGAGGTATCACTGGAACACCTCTAAATTGGTTTAAATCGTATATATCTAATCAATTCCAATTGATAAAGATCAACCAAGAGTCTTCAACATCATTCCCCCCAAGAACAGGATATTCCTCAAGGCTCAGCCCTTTCAGCTCTACTATTTAACCTATACCTTCAACCCATTTGCTCAATTCTCAGGAAGTACAATATCAATATATCACATCTATGTAGATATAAGGGTCTATGCTCCAACTGACATAAAAAAATCCTCAATACCACAGCATTATTAACTGCATAATCGAAGCAGAATCATGGCTCAACTCAAACAGCATGCAAATAAATTTAAAAATTTTTTTTTATTCACAACAAGGAATGAGATCTTCACACCTCCCCCTACTTTTAAACTTCATAACATCGACCTGCCAATCAAACAGGAAGTTAAATATCTAGGTATCATTATCAACAGAACCCTCAGTATGACAGCCCAAATCAAACAAATTGCCAGGACAATATTCTTTAAATTAAAAACTGTGCAACACCTTAGACCAATCCTGGAAACACACGACTTCAGAACAGTGGTCCAAGCGCTGATTATCCCTCATTTGGACTACTGCAATAGTCTTCTACATGGCATTCCTAAAAAGTTACTCCATACTCTCCAACTTGCTCAAAACGTAACAGCTAGGATCACTGTCAAAGCAAACCTCACGGAGCATATCACTCCAATACTTTATAGCCTCCATTGGTTCCCCATTGCCTCCAGACTAAGATATAAAATGTTAGTCACAACATTCAAATTACATAACAGCATCTCCCCTTTCCACCTATC
Organism: Ichthyophis bannanicus; assembly: GCA_033557465.1. Taxonomy (NCBI): domain Eukaryota; kingdom Metazoa; phylum Chordata; class Amphibia; order Gymnophiona; family Ichthyophiidae; genus Ichthyophis; species Ichthyophis bannanicus. The sequence continues at coordinate 72,418,953 of CM066037.1, forward strand.
TACCCTCATACATGCACAAGCTGATAGAAGACTCAGAAGAAAACGTACAAAGGACCTTCTAGCCATATCCCCTTCAATACGAAAAACTAACCAATCTACCAGCAATAGAGCCTTCAGCTATTCCGTTCCCACCCTTTGGAACTCTCTCCCCGACTATATCAGATCAATTAAGGATCTTCAAACTTTTCGCAAGCAACTAACTTTCACAGAATATTAGAATGCCTCCTCCAATCCTATCCCTTCTTCCCCCTCCCCTAATCATGACCCCACTCCCTCCACTGGTACAAATACATCTTTGTAATCTGCTCCCCCTCCATTCTTTACTGTAAATAGTTCTGACTCAGCTGTCATGATACCTTTGTATAAGTATCTAGCTGACATGTATATAGTTTTCCGGTTTTATTTATTTAATTTATTTATTTATGCTTTTCTTCTATACCGCCCCTTCCAGAGATCAAGGGCGGTTTACAGGGAACAATTCAACAATTTTACATGGAACAGCAGTTATAACTATTTACAGGCAACGTTACATGAAACTGTGTCAATTAACTATTTACAATGAACAATAAACATATTACACAAACAACCTTGTGTGAATCTTAGTAGTTATAGGTGCCTGTCTCATCTTGAGTTATCTTCTTCATTTGGTAAAGGTGTGTGGGGGGGAGGGGGGTAATAGGGTGTGGGTTCTGGGGGTTAGTGGGTTGGTTCTGTGATTGTTGGGAGGTAGCTCGTGGGAGGTAGGGGATTTCGGTTGGGTTTATATAATGCTCGGTGAAAAGGTGAGTTTTAAGTTCTTTTCTGAATATATGGAGGTCTTTTGTCATGCGGAGGGTCAGTGGAAGTTCATTCCAGAGGGTGGGGGCAGCAAATGACAAGGCTCTAGAGCTTGTAGTTTTCTTTGTCTTGCAGATGGTTTGGGGTATGGTGAGTGAGTGGGTTGCATTTTGCCTGCGTGTTCTGGATTCTGATGGGGGTGTAGGAGGGTGGTTAGTTGGGAGGGGGAGATGTCACTGAGGAGTTTGAATGTTGTAAGGAGTATTTTATATTTTAGCCGGCTATTTATAGGGAGCAGTGTAGTTCTAGTAATATGGGGGTTATGTGGTCGGTTAGACGTGCCTTTGTTATAACGTTTGCACAGATGTTCTGGGCTCTTTGTAGTATATTTGTATTTTTAAGCGGTAGACCATTTAGTAGACTATTACAATAGTCGAAGTGGGGGGTGATGAGTGCGCTGACTACAGATCTAAAATCGTGGGTGTCGAGAAGAGGTCTTAGGTGTTGTATGGTCTTTAGTTTATAGAATACAGTTTTTACTGTCTGTTTTATGTGGGGGAGCATACTGAGTGTGTGGTCTAATATTATCCCTAGGTATTTTACCTCTTTTTTTTAACAGGGATAGTAGTGTTGTTGATTGTGATGGTTGATGGGTAGGTAGCATCAGGTTTTCGTGTTACAAACATTGCTTCTGTTTTTTTTAAGGTTAATGCTTAGATAGTTTGTTTCTAGCCAGGAGTTAGCCTCACTGATACATTCAGATAATTTGTGGTAGGAGGGGTTGTTAGTGTTTATGGGAATAGCGAGCATGATGTCATCGGCATAAATTAAGTGGTTAATTTTGTATTTTTTAAATATGCTTGTGATGGGCTGTAGGTATAGATTAAAAAGGAGGGTGGAGAGGGCTGAGCTTTGTGGGATTCCCTGTCCTTGAGAGAACGTTTCTGAGGTGATTTGGCCTATTTGGACACGTATCAATCGATGGGTAATGTACGACATAAACCATTTGAGGACCGTCCCTCCTATTTCCAGGTTTTCTAGTCTAGTAATTAGTGTGCTATGGTTAATATTGTCAAATGCGGCGGTTATATCTATGAATAACAGGTTGAATCCTTGTTTGTTGTCGTCTGTTCCTTTGATGAGGTAGTCCATCAGTGTTATTAGTAGAGTTTTGACGCCATGGAAGGGGCGGAATCCGAATTGGTGTGAGTCAAGGGGTGTGTGTATGTCAATGTAATCTTGTAGTTGAAGTTGTATGATTTTTTCTATTACTTTGGCAATGAACGGTATGCTGGCTATGGGCCTGTAGGAGCTTGGGTCTTTTGGATCTAGTTTATTATTTTTTAGGATAGGACGTATGGAGGTGAGCTTAAGGGCATCAGGCATGATGCCTTGTGATAGTGATTGATTAACTATGTTTTGGATGTTTGTAGCGAGTTCAGCTTTGGTGGACTTTATCCATGAAACTGGGCATGAGTCAAGAGGGGAGGTTGTGGTATTAATCATTGTTATGATCTTGAGGAGGTGTTTTTGTTCGACCTTGTGAAAAGTTGTCCAATTGTTTGTGTTTTTTGGATCTGTATGTATTGTTGTGTTTGTGATAGGGGGTTTATTTTTTCGTTTCTCAGCAAAATGTGCAGCTAGAGTTTGTACGCTAATAGTGGAATGTTCTGGTTCTGGCTTTTGGGTTTTTGTTAGTGTTTTTACAATTGCAAATAATTCTCTAGGACGATTGATGGCCATGTTTATAACTTTAGAGTAGTAGTCACGTTTAGATTTGTTGATTGCGTCTTTACATGCACTGAGTAGTCTTGTGTATTGAGATTTATTTTCGTTTGATTTTGTTCTTCTCCATCTTTTTTCTTGTTTTCTCTATGGGCTATATGGTTGTATAAAAAGTATAAAAATCTGCATGAGTCAGTGTTTTTCTGGCTGTAGGCATATAGATGTTCTCTCTCCCCTCCTCCCATGAACGCTTGCCTGGCTTCCCACTCTCCTGCATACCTCCCCTCTTGCACTACCCCCCCCCCCCCTCTTCTTTTCTCCTCCCCTGGCACTCATCCTTCCCTCTCTCCCTCTCCTCCTCCCTCTTACGTTCTCTCCCTCCTTGTAATCTTTGTCCTTACGCTCACCTTTGTCCTTACGCTCACCCTCCTTCCCCATTTCACACCCCATTCTCAGTATCTTATTCAGCTATAGCTCTCTCTTACTCTTCTTTTGCAGCCAGGGTTGGGGTTCTGAAAGGCAAGCTTTACATATCTTTGCTGCGGCAGTGACTCTCTTTCCTCTTCTGCCGCGGGGTGTGGGATCACTAGCATCAGTCTGCGCATATCTTTGCTGCTACCACAACTTGCTCTTTCTTAGTCTACTGCCAGGGGTTAGGACCCCAGCAGTATGCTGAAAATGGTGCCACTGAACAGGGGCTACGAAATGCCTCTCTGACTGGAAAGAGGGCCAAGCTCTGCCTTAACTCTACCTCAAATCCCACCCTAAGACCGCTTCTATCCCCTCACAGCCTTCCCCTCCTGTTTTGCCTGCGGGAATCTGATCTCCTGTGGGCAGGAAGGGAAGGCAGCCACAATCACAGCAAAGACTCCTCCTGTCTATCCACGGAAGATCAGATCCCCATGGACAGAGTCTTTGCCGCGATCGCGGTGGCTGACAGGGATCTGATCTCCCCCAGACAGACAGAAGGAGTCTGCTTCGCGGCTGCTCTCTCTCTGCTGGCGGGCAAACTTTTATTGGGATCAGGGCCCGTGTGGCCCACCCCATTCTGACACCTATACCACTGCAGTTTTTTCAGTGTTTTGTACATCAGGATGGATTGGGGTCCCCATGCAGGGTCGTAACAAGGGCTGTGTGAACAGTGCAGCCGCAGAGGGCACAAGCACAGAAGAGGGCAGAAACCCTTGGGCTGGCCCTGGGCAGGGTCTGTCTTCATTGCCACCCTGCTGACCTCTGCTTCTCACTATGTATGTTTTATTCATTTATTTAAAGAGTTTTCTATTCCACCTTACCATAAATTCAAAGCGGTTTACAATGAAACTCAAACTAGAAATTACATTATAACAGGGGCTACGTATAACTTGGATAACAACAATTAGGTGGAGCTTACATTATTAAAAATTGGAGCAGTGGAGGGGTTTTGGGTAGACTGGGCGAGTGATAGCAGGGGGTTATATTTTCTTGGATACGTGGGGGCGGGGTGACTTGAGAGTGTAGATGGGGGGCATTGGGTGATATTATTTATGAATATCTTCAGTGTGTCTGTAGTATTCCGTGAATAGTAGCGTTTTTAGCACTTTTCTAGAGTCCTCAGCGGCTCTTAGGCTGACTGGCAGAGCATTCCATAGCGATGGAGCGTATAGCGACAATGCCCTGTTGTAAGGGGATTGATTGAGCTTTTTCTTTGTTCTTGGGATGGTGAAGGGGTTTCTGTGGTTCTTTCTTTTTATTCTGTTTTCTGGGTCCTTTTGTACTAGCGGTTAAAGGATGTTCGGGAGTAAGTTATGTAGTATTTTGAATGTAACAACTAGTATTTTGAATCTGGTTCGTAGCTGGACAGAGAACCAGTGTAGTTTCATTAGTGTGGGTATGATATGACGTGTGTATAGGCTTGTTTACACAACTGCAAACAAATCTATGTATATGAGCAAGTAGACAGACAGAAAAGTGAACAGACAGATGGATGCCGCCCCCCCCCCCCCCCCACGTCTGACAACCAACAAGCACAATCACCTAAGCAAAGTGCACCTAATAGGCAATATGTTGTCCCAGAAGAAGCTTGCATGTCTGAGGATTCTTAAAAACATAATCTCCATGGGCACACACACACCCCTTCCCCATTTCAACCTGCCCCTTTCCTCTGTGCTAAAAATTGTACTTATACTGTCGGAGAGGCAGGGAGTTTTCAAAACACATTTTTACATGAGTAAACATGTATGTACCTATGTAAAAACCTTTAAACCTCAATAGGTTGCAGCTCCACAATTCTATTGTTCCTTTCAACAATAAATAGTCTGCATCAAAGCCAAGATAATCAAGGACTTTGAAAAAAGAAGATCCTGTAGCACCTTCAACGTTATTTTTTTTCTTTTTAATCAAGGCTTTCAAAAAGGGCTGGGGATGCTAGAGGTCAGATTTTGCTCTGTGCTGTATTGTTCTAGTTCTCATGAATTAATAGGCTATCAGGAATTTAAGGTTGTGCTCTCTTCGGCTTTGCACCCGCTTCCATCTTTTTCTACTTAGCTTAATTTGAAATGCAAGTATAATTCATACAGTGTGGAGCCGCCAGCTTCCCAGGATTGTCCTGGTTAAAGGTCAACCCGCAGATCACTGAATATTGACTGATGAATGAGGTGGGCCTTTGTTTCATATGTTCTGGGAACCGAACTTCAGAACCCAGATAAGGGTGCTGACCGTGGCATTAGCTGGCTACCTCAGGAGTGGTTAGTGGACCAAGCAAGAGCATGCTGGACCTGTCCAGATCAGTGCCGGCTGAATATTACGCTCACTGGATAGGTACTGGCACTTACCCGGAGAGTGCCACTCAGCCCAGATATTCAGCAGTAGCTCCTATCCAGGTACTGCTGCCAAATATCCCAACGACTTTCAAATACCACAGCTGACCACTGCAACATTTGAATATCGTCTTTTGTGAATATCAAGCCCTTTATCTCTGCATTTAAGGAGAAAGACAAGATAAACAAAAACACTCAAGAAATCATTTTAAAAGCATCTTCACACATAAATAAAGATATTTACATATGTAGGTAGGCTGCACATTTTAGTGGTGCTTTCAACAAAGCTAGACAAGGATCGGAATGACCCCTGTACTGTATATTTATTTATTTATTTATTTTATTTAGCGTACACTTGTATCCCGCTACTTCCAGCGATCAGCAGCGGTTTTCTATACATAAGGGAGAGGCTGTACAGGCCAGAATTAGAACATACAGTATGATTGCAGGGATGGGTAATAAGCATAGCAAACGGTTACAAGTTTACATTTGATTTGTTTGAGAGGAATCTTACATATATACATTTGATTGCATAAGAAGCGGCTTTACATATACATACTTTACGTAATTACAGAACACATTTCTTGCTGGTATGATTTGTTTAAGTGGGCATGTTGCTCTAGTAGTATATGACACTCTGATTAGGTTAGGTTGTAGTGGGTCTGAAAGAGGTGTGTCTTAAGTTTTTTCCTGAAATCCTTCAGGTCCTTGTTTGCTCTCAGTTCATAGGGCAGTTGGTTCCAGAGTGCTGGAGCAGTAAAGGAGAATGCTCTTTTGGTGGTGTCTGCGTTGCAATTTCTCATGCTATTCGGGACATGTAGGGTGTTGGTATTTGCTGTTCTTCTGCTTCTGATGGTTGGCTGGGCGGAGATTAAGGTGTTGAGGTATGAGGGTGCTACGTTATGAACGAGCTTGAATGTGGTTACTAAGAGCTTATATTGGATGCGGGCCGTGATGGGGAGCCAATGAAGCTCAATTAGTACTGGAGTGATGTGTTCAGTTAGTCCTTTTTTCATGATGATTCTGGCTGCCACGTTTTATGCTAGTTGAAGTATGTTAAGGTTTTTTTTAGGCAGACCTTGTAATATAGCGTTGCAGTAGTCCAGGTGGGGAATGATGAGGGCTTGTGCCACTGTCCTGAAGTCCGAGTGATCGATAATATTCCGTAGCGGTTGCAGAACTCTTAATTTGTGGAAGATGGCCCGATTGGTAATACGGAGGTGCTTTTCCATATTTAGGTTGCTGTCTAGCATTACACCTAGGTATTTTATTTCAGACTTTGTGGTATAGACATTATTGTTCATGGTAACTGTTGATGGTGGGTTAAAGTCAGGTTTTCTGGAAATGCACATCACTTCAGTTTTTTTATGGTTTATTGACATATTATTCCGTTGCAGCCAACTTTGTAGTTCGCTTAGGCATTTTTCAAGTTGGTTGAGGTTGGGGTTGTTTATGTCGTGATGAGTGTAGAGCATCAAGTCATCAGCATAGATATGGTAACTGATCTTGTGGTCCTGTAGGATTTCACAAATAGGTCGTATATATAGGTTGAACAAGAGTGAGGATAGGGCAGAGCCTTGTGGTATGCCTTGGGTCTGAGGGAAGGTGGAGGCATTTGCGTTGTTGAATTGGACTTGCTGCATTCTGTTACTTATGTAAGATGAGAAACATTTCAGGGGGGTCCCAGATATGCCTATGGAAGCAAGTCTGAAATAACACTTATACATGGACGTTGCAAAATCGTGACTTCAATGTGTAAGTGCAGGTTTTTAAACACTGACGCTGCTGGGTGATGTTGCTCTTCTTCTTTATGGTGTAGATTCCAAAACACGGTTAGTGGGGATGGACGTACGGTTTGGATGTCCATCCCCACTAAACGCCAGGGACCGTATTCCCTGCCCAATGCTCCCTCCACGTACATAGGAGATGAGCAGGGACTTATTCCATGCCATTCATTAATTTAGAGATCTTTATCATATCTCCCCTCAGCCACCTATTTTCCAAGTTGAAAAACCCTCACCTTTTAAGCCTCTCCTCATAGGGATTTCCTCCCATCCCCTTTACCTTTTTGGTCGCTCTTCTCTGTACCTCTTCTAATTCAGCTATATCCATTTTAAGATATGGCGATCAGAATTGCACACAATATTCGAGGCGCAGTCGCACAATGGAACGATCCAGAGGCATTCTGATATCATCCTTTGTTTTATTCTCCATTCCTTTCCTTATGAAATAGGTAACAGGGGTAACATATGGAAAGCAGTGTGTATAAATGCCCGTAGCATGGGAAATAAGATCCCAGATGTTGAAGCTTTGGTGGGAGTGGCTGACTTGGATTTAGTGGCAGTTACAGAAACATGGTTCACAGAAAACCATGACTGGGATGTAACTATACCTGGCTATACTTTATTCAGAAAGGACAGGGTAGGAAGAAGGGGAGGAGGAGTGGCACTATATGTAAAAACTACTATTAAAGCTTTGGAATTACAGAGCTTAAAAGGGAGAGAGGAGGCATTGTGGGTTAAACTAGAAAGAGGGAAAGAGAAATCTATTTGCATTGGTGTGATATACAGACCTCCCTCACAAGAGGAAGAGGTGGACAGAGAATTAATTGAAGACATACGCAGCATTGCTAGGAAAGGGGAAGTGCTACTGATAGGAGATTTCAATATGCCAGATGTTGATTGGCACATTCCTGCTGCAGTATCATCTAGAATTAAGGAGATCCTGGATTCTCTACAGGGAGAACTATTCAGGCAATTGGTAACAGACCCCACACGTGAAGGGGCCATACTGGACTTGGTGCTTACCAATGGTGAAAGTGTTTCTGATGTTGTAGTGGGAGATCATTTTGCATCCAGTGATCACCAGATGGTGTGGTTCAGTATTAGGACTAGGGCTGTTAGAATCCATTCCAAGGTGAGGATCTTAGACTTTAGGAAGACTAATTTTGCGAAGATGGGCCAATACCTCAGGGAGTCATTAGTGGGATGGGAACAGCTGGGGGATGTAGAAAAACAGTGGGCAAAACTGAAAGGGGGTATTTTAAGGGCAACCAACCTTTTTGTTAAAATGGTAAATAAAGGCGGAGCCTGATGTCCAGCGGGATGGTCGCATAACGCTGAGGCTCCCGAGAGGCCTACTCAGAATCCTGAATTAATACCGTACATACTTGGAACTTCTACTCTGATCTTGCCGGGGCACATTGGTGAGATGGCGGGGACCAAACCCACGCGCCTGGAATTTGGATCTCCAGCGGCTTCTCACGGCAAACGTTCCAAAACTGAACCTCCGTCCCCGCAGAAGGGTCTGGCCTTGCGCGAGGGCCCCGGAATGCAGCAGGAAATCCTCGCAGAGATTAGAGGGGTCAAAAACCTCGTGCAGTCAAACGGTGAAGCACTCCGAGCGCTGCGGGAAGATTTTGGTGTGCTGCAAAGCAAGCTAGAAGGGCTTTCTTCGCGTCAGGACAAAATGGAGAGCATATTGGACTCCCATGCGGCCCGGTTGTCCAAACTCGACAAAGTTGAACGTCAGGTGCGGGCCTTGCAGAAAGAAGTGGAAGATGGCAATAATAGAGCGCGCCGCAACAACATACGACTCGTGGGCATACCGGAGGGAGCGGAATCGGGAGACATGAAAGAGTTTTTATGCAAAATCCTCCCTTCCCTGCTCCAAATCACCTTTACCAAAGATTTGGAGATCGATCGCGCTCATCGTGTACCCACAAGCATAACGCTCAACATGGAGGCCCCGCGGCCTATCATTTTTCGACTTTTGAGATATCAACACGTGGAGCAAATTCTAAGTGCCTCTCGGGCAAAGGGCCATATGGAGTTTGAGAGCCACAAGATCTCCTTCTATCCCGACTTGGCTAAACCTACGGTCGACCGCCGAAAGCGCTTTCTGGAATTCCGGCCGAGGCTTCAACAACTACAAGCACGCTATGGCCTGATGTACCCGGCCAAGCTCCGAGTCACGCTTCACAATCAAACAAGAACATTTGAGGACCCTGATCTACTAGCGGAGTTTTTGGATTCCAAAGAAGCCGACTTGATGCGTTGACTTCCAGAATATTCCTGCAAGTATTCTCATATCCGCTGTACCTGCCATATTGGATCTGCCGCAGCCCAGCACAGAGTCTGGCGAGGGCAGTTTGTTGCCTTACTTTTGATGATATCTGTGACCCGACTCCATCTACCCACAGTAACCTCGATGAGTATCAGAGACAGTGTTAATAATGGACTCTGGTGTTTCTTTTCTTTTTTTTTTCATGTCTTTCTATTTCCTCTCTAGGGCCTTCTCCCGCAGACATCTGGTCGCCATATCTTTGGGGGTTTTGCTTCTTCTCTAAGATACTTTGGTACATACTTTTTAATATGGGGTGTATTAGCCAGAATACTCGGTGATTATGTCATTGTTGCACAGATTCTGATTCTGTTGTATGTTTTCAAGCGCCCTTACTTAAAATGTCTATTACCGATTGATGGCACCATGTAAGATTTTCTTATTGAACGTAAAAGGAATCAATAATCCGATAAACCGGAAGAAAATCCTAAGCTACCTAAGTCAGGAAGCTGCGGATCTGATTTTCTCCAAGAAACGCATTTAAATTCGAAGGAAACTCTTAAACTCAATATTAAACCTTACATGGTGGCCGCCTATTCCCCAGCCGTTTCTAAGAAATGTGGGGTTGCCATACTGGTTAGGAAATCTTTGCATGCTACTATTATTGCGACTAGCTCAGATACAGAAGGTAGATGGTCCAGGCCTCTGTTACCCAAACTCTCTTCTTTTTTGCACACAGATGCTTTTATACTCCAGAAAAAATAGCCAAATGGAACACAAATGCTAGGGACCAGTGTTGGTCTTGCCATACTGCTGTGGGAACCTTCGCTCATGTTATTTATGAATGTCCTCAACTACAGGTTTATTGGGGGCGGGTTTGGGGTTGTATTCAATTTATCTTACACCTTCACGAGCCTCTCTCTTGGAAGATCGTGGGACTCCGCTCTGTGGCGGAGGTCCCCTCTCTTCCTAAGTAGGGTCGCTTTCTCCTTGATTTCATGCTGGGTATAGCCATATGCTTAATCACGAGGAATTGGAAGGATAGCTCTCGACTTACTGTCAATGAATGGTGGAACCTCGTCTGCTTATATAGTAAATATGAGCAGATACCTCGGAGAGCTATTCCCCATGCCCAAACTCACTCTCGCTTGTCTAAATGGCAGATGCTTAATGATTATGTACAATCTGCTCATTGCTCCGACATGCCTGTATAATGTGCACTCATCATGTTTCAGATCACCGTTAGGTTTTGTAACACAATAATGTAAGTACACGCCCGCTTCGGGAATGATTAGTTTTCTAGAGAAGAAGCAGGGGGGAGGGGGGTGGCAGGGGTTTACTTTGGTGTGTGTATTACACTTTATGTATCTGTCTTTTAGCTGTATGTCTTCCTTTTCCTTTGTTGTTATAAAACGAAAATAAAGAATTAAAAAAAAAAAATGGTAAATAAAGGCGAAAGGAAAAGGAGACCGCTATGGTTTTCGAAGGAAGTAGCTGAAAAAGAGAGAGGCCTTCATGAAAGAGGGAGGCCTTCATGAAATACAAGAGATCACAGAGAGGAAGACAGGCATCTGTATTTGGAAAAACTTACAGAAGCTAGCAAAGTAGTCAAGAAGGCAAAGATTCAAAAGGAGGAAATAGCCAATGCAATAAAATGGGGGGATAAGACATTTTTCAGATATATTAGTGAGAAGAGGAAGGGCAAAAGTGGCATTGTCAGACTCAAGGGTGTAGGGGGGGAATATGTAGAAGCTGATAAGGATAAAGCGGAATTGCTTAATAAATATTTTTGTTCTGTGTTCACAGATGAAGAACTGGGAGCAGGACCTCAGAAAACACCCACAAACAGGAACAGAAGCGAGGGACATCTTGAACAATTTTCAGAAGACTGTGTTCGTAAGAAACTAGCTCAACTTAAAGTAGACAAAGCGATGGGACCGGATGGGATACACCCTAGAATACTGAGGGAACTTGGGGACGTTCTAGCAACTCCACTGACTGACCTTTTCAATACCTCGTTGGAGTCAGGAGTGGTGCCAAAGGACTGGAGAGAGGCTCATGTGGTGCCTTTACACAAAAGCGGAAGTAAGGATGTGGTTGAAAACTACAGGCCAGTTAGTTTAACTTCGGTGGTGAGTAAATTATTGGAAACGCTGCTGAAAGAGAAACTAGTGAGGTTTCTGGAGTCCAGCGGATTACAGGATCCGAGGCAGCATGAATTCACCAGAGGCAGGTCTTGTCAGACAAATCTGATTGATTTCTTTGACTGGGTGACCAGGGAGTTGGACCGAGGGAGAGCTCTAGATGTGGTGTATTTAGATTTCAGTAAAGCCTTTGATACTGTTCCTCACAGGCAACTTATAAACAAACTGAGCACCCTAGGGATGGACCCTAAAGTTACTGCTTGGGTTAGAAATTGGTTGGGTGGGAGGCGACAAAGAGTACAAGTAAATGGAGCTCACTCTGAGGAGAAGGATGTTACCAGTTGTGTGCCCCAGGGATCTGTCCTTGGGCCGATTCTTTTTAACATCTTTGTTAGTGATATAGCGGAAGGGCTGTTGGGTAAGGTTTGCCTCTTTGCAGATGATACCAAAATCTGCAATAGAGTAGACACCCAGGAAGGTGTAGATAACATGAGGAGGGATCTAGCTAAGCTTGAAGAATGGTCTAGAATTTGGCAGCTGGGATTTAATGTTAAAAAATGTAAGGTCATGCATTTGGGCTGCAGCAATCCAAGGGAGCAATACAGTATAGGAGGTAAAGTACTTTTGTCCACTAAAGAAGAGCGGGACCTAGGCGTGGTTGTGTCTGATGATCTTAAAGTAGCTAAAAGGTAGAAAAGGCAACGGCAAAAGCTAGAAGGATGCTTGGGTGCATACGGAGAGGAATGGCTAGCAGAAAAAAGGAGGTGATAATGCCTCTGTATAAGTCTTTGGTGCGACCTCATTTGGAGTATAGTGTGCAATTCTGGAGACCGCACCTTCAAAAGGATGTGAACAGGATGGAGTCGGTGCAGAGGGTGGCTACTAAAATGATTAGTGGGCTTCATTATAAAGCATATGAGGACAGACTTAAGGATCTTAATATGTACACCTTAGAGGAAAGGCGGGATAGAGGTGATATGATTGAGATGTTTAAATACCTCCGTGGCATAAATGTTCAGGGAGAGAGCCTCTTTCAATTGAAAGCAAGTTCTGCTATGAGGGGACATGGGATGAGGGTGAAGGGAGATAGATTCAGGAGTGATATGCGGAAATATTTCTTTACGGAAAGAGTAGTGGATCCATGGAATAGTCTCCCAGTGGAGGTGGTAGAGATGAGGACAGTAACTGAATTCAAAAAAGCATGGGACCAACACAGAGGATCTCTAAAGGTAAAAAGTGGACTGTTGTAGTTGTTGATATGGAAGGACAGAATAGATAGGCCATGTGGTCTTTTTCTGTCATCATGTTTCTATGTTTATGATTCCTAGCATTCTATTTGCTCTCTTGGCAGCCGCTGCACACTGGGCGGAGGGTTTCAACGTACTATCCACGATGATGCCCAGCGCCTTTGCCTGAGTTGAAGTAGTCCTAATGTGGAACGCTGCATCGTGTAACTGTAGTTCGGGTTGTTCTTCTCAAAGTGCATAACTTTCCACTTATCCACATTAAATTTCATCTGCCATTTGGACGCCCAGTCTCCCAATTTTTGAAGGTCCTCTTGCAATTTTTCACAATCCTCTTAGGTTTAAGGAGCAGCAGCAGTGGCAATGGGGGCCCCAGAGGTCCAGTACTCTAGGTGACTGCCTAGTTTGCCTAATGGTGGTGCCAGCCCTGGCTGACAGCACATATAAATTCCTGCATTAAGTGCTTAAAGCACAATAGTAAAAGGGGTCCTCTACATAAGGTGTGGTGATTGGCTTTGATGAGGTGACCATTGTATTGCTTGTGTCACCCGGACTGACAGAAACCAGTCCAGTGTGCAATTGGAAAGGAAATAGATGCTAAAACTCATTTCATTTGGAAACTGAGCTTCTTGTAGTAAGACGGCATGGCACAAGCGTGACTCTTGAATGCTTCTTTGACTCTGGATAAAGTAGGGTGGCTACCATGTTAGTCAAATTTAAAGATTACAAAAAAAGATGAGCTGAGCACGTTAGGAGTTATTTTAGAAACATCTCCATATATAAATAGCAGCATTTACAAGTGGAGATTGGAATACATGTGTAAATGCGATTTTGGAAAGCTGCTATTTTACACGGGAGATCCACACCATGCAGAAATTCCAAGGGGGCATGGTGGAAGCGTGATCGAAGTGTGGCCTGGACGGGCCATAAATCTACACGTGTTTCCAATTTTGCAAAGGGAATCCACGTCGATGTCTAAAACTTTCTTGTGTTTTACACCTGCTCAGAGACATGCAGAGGTTTGTTTTGTTTTTTTTAAAGTGCTGGTTTCAGCCAGGACTTTACACAAGGGAATAAGGCGGTAGTTCTCCTTAATCCCCCATTGCTAATATCCTTCTCCAAAACTGGTGGAACCTACATGTATCGGTTTCTAAAATGACTATATGTGGAAGTGTTGATGCTTATATTTGGAAATTGCAAAATCACTACTTCCATATGGAAATGTAGGCTGCCGAGTTGGTGATGCTCAGTTTTCCCATGTGTAGATTTGAAAAATGGCTCCTCCCACTGTGTGTGGAGGCAAATCCAGGTGCACAAAGTTTTAGTAAAATACAGTGTGAATTTCCCATATCCTGACATCTTAATTCCTATCTCCATGCCCTGTCTAAAATTGTCCCTTTTTTGACATGAAGGGGAGGAGCATGATGGCTGACGGCTAGAAACCGTTCTGAGATTGTTTGCTGGGCTCTGTTCTTTTTCCTCTACTGTACATGGACAAGCCAAAGCAGAAGCTAGAGTGCGGGACCAGCCTGCTGCATTGGGCAGCAGCAAGAATGTTGGCCTAATAGACAAATATCTTGCCAAGAACCTGGCGCCTCAAGAAGGGGCGTTAACATCTTGCAGGAGAAGTCATCAGGAGGTGGTAAGCTGATGCCTCTCTTAATTATGAAATATATGTTTGATAAATTTTCATAATTAAAATCTGTCTCTCCTTCTGAGATGTTTAAAAAATATCTCATGGACATTTTAAAAATACTAGAGAAGGCTTGTCCAATGTTGCTAAAATTTCTATGCATCTCTTTTAAGAGAGAGCGGTAAAGTGCACCAATTCAAGATCCAAATTTAGGGCTTCAGGAACCTACCGGGCCTGATTCTGTCCCGCACATCCGCACTGAACTGGACGCACAGAGGGGATCGCAATTCTGATTCTTCAGGACATGTCTTGCCCCGCAGGATCAGAATCGCAAACAGTCCTGCACATGCAGGCCGGGACAGTGACTGTTTCCAGTCTGCATGCACAGGACATCACCCAGCTAACTCAGTCAGGACATTTAAATGGAGCAGCAGCGCCATGGCGTCATGTTGCCATGGCGCCACGGTTCCTTTTAAAAGCCGCGATGCCGGCTGCTGACCAAAACAGCAAATTCCCCACAGCCCGACCCCCGATCTGGCCTCCGAAGGCCAGGGTCAGGCTGCAGGGAATGTCCCCTGGCCCCCCCCCCCAGCCCCTTCCGCATCACGAATTTAAAAAAAAACATCCAGGGGAGTTATTCCACCTTGGAGGTGGAATAACTTCCCCAGCCATTTCGCCAGCCCTGGACATACAGGGCCGACATTAAAATCGGCCCTGTATGTCCAGGGTCAGCGACCACCCACTGCGTGCCCACTCTCTGCCCCCCCCGGACAGCCCATTCCCCGCCCTGACTAACTTCCCTGCACAGCTGGCAGGGAAGTTAGTCGGGTGGCTGAAACTGGCATGAATAGCGGAGGATGAACATCCCATTGGGACGTCCATTCCTGCTATTCATGGGTCAGGTTTCTTGAAACATCTGTGGAGTAGAAGGTGGTTTCTGCAGTTATGACAGTTCCATTAGTTTTGGACTCAAATCATGGCTTTACACTGAAGGTTTTTTTCCGGCATAAGGATCATGTCTTCTGTGGCAGAGATGATCTCTTCTTGGCCACATCCACATTTGTTATGGATGTGGCTAAGACTACCCAAGTTAGGAGGAAGAGATTTCTCCAATTCATCCTACATTATTGCAGATTGGAACACTCTTCTAGTTGAACTATCCATGTAAATGTGTAATTAAGTACCAAAATGTTAAATGTGTCTTTTTTTTTAAGCTGCTCAGTTGTTCGGTTGAATTAGCAATCTATGTCTACTCCTGTGAAGCGAGCTAGCCCTGTGTGACCCGGCAACAAAAAATAGAATATTGCTATCAGCTATTTTCCTTTTGTTATATGAAAAAATGTTTTTTCTTCGTCTTTCCTTAAATTTGAGCCTATCACCATTAACTGTAGACTTTATAACGCCTGGCAATCATTATATTTGATTCTGGGATTAGTCATTTGCATAGCAAGAATAATCTTGCAAAAAAATTTAAAGTTATTAAAAATAAAATTGGAAAAAATGGTCTTTTTTAGACTACCTTTCAGAGGTTAAAACATCCTTCCTTAGGTCAGGATAGTATTAGCAAAACAAAGTGGTTCTCTGTAGGGATGCACAAAATGCAAAAGGTTTTGGTTCAATTTCAGTACATTTAGGATTTTTTTTCTAAATTTTTCAGACTTTTTGCAGTTTGTTTCACAGATTTGTTTTATTTAAAAAAAAATAATGTGTTAGAACATTTTGCTCATGTTCATTCAATTAATGTGCATTCATTTTTAGGATAATGTGCACTAACTGGACTTAGCATACACAATGTTTTTTAAGGAGTGGTAATGAACTGAACGCACACTGACAAATCTCATCCCTCGTTTTGGGGCTTTCAGGACAGTTCTCTTTAGTAGCCGCAAACATTTTTGAATGTCGAGGAGTTCCACTTTAAGATTAAAGAATAACAGGTGGTAGCAATCAGCTTCCTTTCTTCCTGGCCCATCTGCACTTGATGTTTATCTCCCGCCTCCTTTCTAAACACCTCATTCATATAGCCCCTCATCAGTTAAAGCTAATGGCTCTGTCATTTTTAGCTTCTAACAATAACAACAAATGCTATGGACAACAGGATTAGCAAGGCCTGTGTGTATTCTAAAATGTTTATAGGCAGCAGTGGGAGAAAGAGATGGATGTTTTATTTTTCCTTGCAGCGGACCGAGTACCGGTTGAATGCATGGCCATCTAGTGCTGTCGTGTTGCACTTCCAGTAAATCTGCTCCTGGCACGGGCTTGTGCTTTAATGAGGCACTTTCTCAAGATAGATTTCAGTTTATTTGCTGTAGCTTAATGTGGTGAAAATGGTGAGCTGGTTTGCAAAATACAAGCTCATAAGGTTTAGCAATCTCTAGCAATTCTCGGTGGTCTTCTCCTTTATCAGATATATCCATATGTAATGTTTTCCCCTCAGACATTACTATGCAATGCACCATCTTTTTCTATACTCTTTACAGCAAATGTTCTTAAGATATATAACAAACACTTCTGGACTCTTTTTGTGTGTGATCAAACGTTTTTTTCAGCCTCATATATGTATCCAAACTGCGAGGACAGGTTCTGAATAAAAATCCGAAAGCATAGTTTATGTCTACTGAAAGAAAACAAAGTCAGTATTTCCTTACTGACTATTTGGCAGGTTCCCAAGAACACTACTTGCTATTTAAAGAGCAATTTTGGACAGTCTTTTGGGAAGCTGGTTTTGTGCCAGGGTATCAAGAGGGAATTGAGGTCAGAGAGGTTCAGGTGAGACTGAGGCAATGCCTCTGAATCCAAGAGGGAGGATAAAAGAAAGTAGACAGCAAAACCTATTCCAAATGGTTACTGATCTGTCTTCATGATTATAATGGCCAACTAGTCTATGCTAGCTCTCTAAATGATTCAGGTAGACCAAAGTATTTCAAAAGTGATCTTTCACGACCCACCACACACCTCACAAAAAAGTCTATTGTCATGAGTTTCAGAGATTGACAGCTCTCCTCACTCCATCCAGTCAAGCCTTAGCCATACAATAAAACCTCATGCCTCAAGGCGCAGTTGCCAGAAATAAAGGCACTGAGTGGGCAATTTTATAACACTTTGCCTCTGTGGGGAGGCCAAGTAGGTGCATGTTTTGGGGTTATTTTAAAAGGACATATGCTACTACTTACTAATCATTTGTACAGCACTACAAGGCATACCAGAACACCTGATCGTTCTCTTGCGCAATCTGTACATTGATCAAGAAGCAACAGTTCGAACGGAACAAGGAGAAACAGAATGGTTTAAAATAAGCAAAGGTGTAAGACAAGGCTGCATATTTCCCCCCTACCTGTTTAATTTATATGCAGAACAAATCATCAGAGAAGCAGGATTATATGAAGACAACAGAGGTGTGAAGACTGGTGGAAGACTCATCAACAACCTTCGCTATGCTGATGATACCACATTACTGGCTGAAAGTGAAGATGATCTGAAACATTTGCTTCTCACAATCAAAGAACATAGTCTCAAAATGGGCCTGCACCTTAATGTAAAGAAGACAAAGATCATGACAACTGGCATAATCAACAGGTTCATCGTTGAAGGAGAAGAAATTGAAATCGTGAACAACTTTAACCTACTTGGATCAACTATCAATAAAGAAGCAACAAGCAGTCAAGAAATCAAACGACACATTGCTCTTGGCAGAATGGCTATGAAAGACCTAGATAAGATTCTCAAGAGCAGAGATGTCTCTCTCCATACAAAGATTCGACTTGTTCAAGCCAATGTATTTTCAATAACATCATATGGATGTGAAAGCTGGACAGTGAAATAGACAGACAGGAAGAAAATTGATGCCTTTGACTTATGGTGCTGGCGGCGAATACTGTGTATACCATGGACTGCCCGAAGAACAAAACAGTTGGTACTAGAGGAGCTCAAACCTAAGCTTTCTTTAGAAGCTCAGATGACAAGACTTTGACTTTAATACTTTGGACACATCATGCGAAGAGAGAGATCATTAGAGAAAGACATCATGCTTGACAAGATAGAAGGTCAACCCAAAAGAGGAAGGCCAGCAATGAGATGGATCAATACAATAACAGCAGCTACGAGTACCAGTCTGTCCACAATGAGCCACCTGACTGAAGACCGAACACAATTTAGGATAGCTATCCAGAGGGTCGCCATGAGTCGACTCCGACTCGACGGCACTTAACAACAACAACAACAAGGCATACACAGCACGGTACATATAGATCTATGACACAGACCCTGCTCATCAGAGCTTACAATCTAATCAAGACAAAACACATAGAGGCCAATTCCAAAGGGACACGTCCGGGCCCTCTGGACGTCTAAAAAATGGAGGGGCCCAAATTGTACCAGATTCTGCAACCACGGGAGCTAGATTTCCCCGTGGTTGCAGGATCGGGCACTTAGATGGCTCGGTGTGCCAATTCCGCCATGGGAGACATCCTCTACTCTGCCCGGCCAGCCCACCCTATGCAGGTATGCCCAGCAGGAGCGCGAAAGCCCGTCAGATAAAAAAAAGATTTTTCCCTACCACCCGACTCTTGGCGGTGTCTGCCAGGGCCAGGATTCGGCGGAAGGGGCCACACCTGCTTCTGACACGCAGGTCTGGGGGTGCTGCTTGCCCAGATCACCACCTTTGAAGGGGCCTGTTCAATCTCTGAAGTGGAATAAGCCCCATGTCCATCTTCCAACAGCTGGACGTATAAGGCCCTGAACTGAATAGGCCTTGTACATCCGGGTGCTTTGTCCTGCCCCTGCTCTGTCCACAGCCCTTCCCTTCCCGCCCCTGTCCAGCGCTCCCCACACTAACCCTCTATGCGTGTGGGGAGAGCTTGACACAGAATAGTGTGCTGGCCCTGAACAGGAGCTGGGCATCCAACCACGACATCCAATCCCACTATTCGCGTCGCCAAATCGGGGCCATAGCGTAGAGTAAGGTAATATGCACAAGTAGTGGACAAGAAAGTGAGAAGCATCAGGATCCAAGAGCAGCTTCAAAGAGGGTTTTTTTTTTTTAGCCTGGATTTGAATAGGTCTAGAGAAGGGGCCAAAATCACAGACACAGGTAGTTTTTGTTCACCTCTTTGTTGCTGCCTTTGGATCTTGACTTACCTGATCTCCTTTCTCTCTCTTGTTCTACCCCTGCCTACACCCTCCGTGTTTTGTGTGTTTTGTCTTGACTAGATTGTAAGCTCTAATGAGCAGGGATTGTCTCTTGCATGCCTGTGCTGTACAGCTCTGTGTACGACTGGTAGCGCTATATAAATGCTGAGTAGTAGTAGTTTGTTTCAGGAATATGGAGCAGCAAGTTGGAGTGAACAAAGTCTGGAGTTGGCAGTGGCAGAGAAGGGCACAGATAAAAGGGATCTGCCAGAGGAGCGGAGTTCCCGAGGAGGGGTGTAGAGTGAGATAAGAGAGGAAAGGTAGTGAGGAGCCGCAGAATGAATGCACTTGTAGGTCAGTAGTAGAAGTTTGAACTGGATGTGGAAATGGATAGGGAGCCAGTGAAGTGACTTGAGAAGAGGGGTTACATGAGCATAGCAATACTGGCAGAAGATAAGCCATGCAGCTGAGGCTTGAACAGATTGAAGGGGAGAGAGATGATTCAGAGGGAGACCAGCGAGGAGCAGGTTACAATAATCAAGGCGGGAGGTGACTAGTGAGTGGATTAGGGTCTATGATGGGGTGTATGAGAAACTCCCCATCCCCCGTACTGATATACCTCCAGGCAGACTAAGCACTTGCCCCTTTAAGCACCAGAAGCTGGGCCCCTTTAAGGAACTCGACTTGAATATTCCTGGGAAGGGCAGGCCAGGGATGGCCCCATATCATTGCATCAGCTATTTGCAATATATAATTCTACTCATGCTGACCCCTTTGAATCATGATTCATAATCTGTGAATTAACTGGGATATTCAGGAGTCTCCATCTCTAGCTTTTGCATTCCCTGAATGGGAAAAGTAGTTCTTTGAGAGAATGAGTGGGGTATTTATCCTTCAAATGGGTGCTCTGCACACACCTACTTTAAGTGTTTCTAAAGGCTTGCAGCTCATCAATTCATCACACAAACAAACATTCTCCAAATCCCAGACCTGCGAGCCACCAGTAGAGAGGCAAAATTTACAAATCATGACTTGTGAGTCACAGGGATGTGATCCTAGAGGAATCCTAATTCATAAATGGGAAAGATTTTTGGATCAAGATTTGTTACTAATGCACTGCTCGCCTACTCCAAATTACGCCATTTGAGAGACAGTACCCAAAGTCGTATCCTCTTAAACATCAAGAAGAGAAGAAGGAAAACATCAGTACAAACTTCCTATGTGACAGAAGTACATTGCTGTTCATCCACAGCCATTTTTTCAGTGTTCTGTATGCAGGAGACATGCTGAGAGAGTTTTGTCTCTCTGTTGGCTATTTTGACCTGCTCCTGCTGATAATGTCAACAAGTTTCAATTCAATAAGAAAAAAATATCGACAAGCTCAGAGTTTGCATGCAACATTTTGCAACCCATGGAAACTGGTACGGCAGAAATGTTTTGCAGGTGAGTAAGTAATGAAGATATAAATAATATGCCCTGAAATCTTGAGGTCAGTTTGAAAAGGGAAACAAGCATTAAAGCGTGTGATCGCTGTTCCCTTTACTAGGTGTTTCCAGTACCTCTAGAGAGAATGGTGCTTGGTGGTTGTTTATCTGTATACGGTGATGCTGTCCTGCAGGGCATATTAACGCCCATGAAATAATAATGAAGCCAAGGGGTAATTAAAAGCCACACTGACATTGATCTGCTGAAATTTCAGAGGGAGCTGAGGGCACACAGAGACACTATCCATCTTACCTCATGCAGGGCCAGCTTGATTGGCCTACTGAGTATTGAAGATGGCTAGGATCCTCACCTGTGGCCATGAGGACTCCCAATGCAACAGCCCAACTGGATTAAGATCTTTGCAAAACAGGAGGGTAGAGGGGGATGGTCACAGCTGTTGCACTCTGCCCTTAAGTAGTATTTAAAGATACAGACCTCTTTTAAAAAATCCATGCAGTGAACACAGAAATAATAAATTAAACCTTGCTATTAATGTTTCATAAAATGACCTTTGTGAGTTTTGTTAACAATTTGTTATTGTGATTAGCTTTTATTTTATTTAAAGCCTCACTGTGCCTATAGCCATTACTTTTACAGAAAGATGTGTGGGCTAAATATATTTATAGAAAACACAAAGTTAGGGGTCACTTATAAACTAATCAAACAATCAATAGCTTTCATGCAAGTTACCAATCAATACTTAAGCATGCTAGAAACAATGGGGTCAATTTAAAAAAAAAGAGCTTAGTTCCTAAATTAGATGTCTACAGTATTCAAAATGCCTTGCACAGCCAGTATCAGAGGCTGACTGCACAAGCAGTTTTTTAAATATTGTTTAAAATTATGTATTAAAAAGCAGAAGGGTCAGACATTATATGGAGACCAACCACTCTGTACGATTTGTATTCAAGTTTGTCTCCAGCAGCGACAAGTCTGGGTCACTTGAAAATACCTGTCAAATTGCAGTTAGGAAAATCCATTTCCTGTTGCTCCCTCGCAGAAATTGAAATTGACACATCTAAGGGTATCTTCCTAAATAATGGCAAAATGAGCTTGCTTATTCTCTTAATAGCTGACTCAGCGTTGCAGGGATATCCACCAGGGATCTTTCAGTTCAGTTCATTTTCAGATGCTGAATGTTCCATTTCAGTTGTTTCCCTTAAAGTCAATGAAGCAATTTTGTATTATCACAGTTGGGTTTTCCATCCATTTTCAATGATACTTGCTTGACCTGGAGTTGAGGGGTAGCCTAGAGCCTAGAGTATTTTCCTGAGAATCAGAGTTCAAATCCCACTGATACTCTATTGTCTCTGGTACAAACGTATTTAATTTAAATTATTTATTTAATGAGATTAGGGACCAAAGACGGTCCGATGGGCTCCTCTAGGGGTTTGTCTTCCCTTCTGCTGCCCAGAGAATAGCTATTCACTGGCTTCAACCTTGGCTATGTAATGTCTGTGGCTTTAGCTGTAAGTCTCTAGCTCCCATATACATGTGTTTTGGGTTTGATCCCCAGTAGGTCTCATGCTGACCAATCCAAAACAGCATGCTTTTCCTGGCCCCTAGGAGCACTGAAAATAAATAGATTTGTGTGTCATTTCAGACCCATGCCCATTCATTTTGTTTAGAGGTACATATATAATTGTTAGTTAACTATATCTAAAAAAAAAAAAGCACATCCTTAAAATCCAATCAGTTTGTCTAGAATGCAGGACAACTGAATGATCAATACCATTGGCTACATAGCACACTGTATAGCAATGCATAAGTAAATTTTTGTTATAGTCAGGCATAAGAACATAAGATACCCCATAATGGGTCAGAACAAAGGTCCATCTAGTCCGGTTTCCTGTTTCCAACAGTGAACAATCCAGGCCACAAGTACCTTTCAGTTACCCAAAAGGTAGAGAGAGTCCATGCTGCTTATCCCAGGGTAAACAATGGATTTCCCCATTCCCTTTTAATAATGTTCATGTTTATTTAAATTTCTATACCACCTTTCTGTGTAAAGGTAAAGCAGTTTACAATAGTATGAAAGCTGGAGAATTAGACAAGAATTCCAGCAATGTTAATGGTGCATGGACCTTTCCTCCAGGAACTTGTCCAAATCTTTTTAAAACCTAGCTACGCTAATAGCTTTTACTACATCCTCGGGCAATGAATTTCAGAGTTTGATTACAGTTGAATGAAAAAAATATTTTCTCCAATTTGTCTTAAGTATGCTACATTGCAACTTCATTTCATGTCCCCTAGTCTTCCTACTTTTTGAAGGACTAAATGACGGGCCTACATTTACTAGGGATGTGCAGGCCAAAACAATTTCATTTCATTTGTTAGGGTTTTTTTTGTTTCTTTTTTTGTCTTCATATCATTTTTTCAATAGCGTGCCCTACTGTGCAATAGGACAGACTATTGCACAATACAGCGTACTGTTTACGTATCCATGAATAGTGTGCACTATTCTTACATGTGCACAAAGTGCATGTTATTGCACAATAGGGTGTGCTATTGTATTGTTTTATCAATAGTACACTATACTACGCAATAAGGTGCACTATTGCTGCTTTCATTAAAAAAAAAAACAGTGCATCCCAAATGTTTACCTGTTCCACTCCATTCATTAATTTATAGACCTCTATCATATCTCCCCCTCAGCCATCTCTTTTGCAAGCTGAAGAGCCCTAATCTTTTCAGCCTTTCCTTGTTCTTCCATCCCCTTTGTCATTTTGGTGGCTCTTCTCTGTATCTTTTCTAATTCTACTCTATCCTTTTTTTTTTTTTTAAACCTATGGTGACCAGGTGTAGAGGAGTAGCCTAGTGGTTAAAGCAACTGCCTAGTACCCAGAAGATCAAGGGTTCAATTCCCACTAGCATGCCTTGTGATCTTGGGCAAGTCACTTTACCCTCCATTGCCTTGGAGGGAAAGGCTGGCAATCTACTTCTGGAGATACGTTGCCAAGAAAACCCAGAGGTAGCTCAGTTGCTATGAGTCAACACTGACTTGATGGCACTAAAAAAAAAAAAAAAAATGGTGACCAGAAATGCACACAGTATTTAAGATGTGGTCACACCATGGAGAAATACAGAGGCATTATACTGTAATATCCTTGGTTATATTCTCCATTCTTTTCCTTATGATTTCTATCATTCTATTTGCTTTCATGGCTGTAGCTGCACACTGAGCAGAGGGTTTTAATGATGACACCTAGATCAATTTCCTGGGTGGTGATGCCTAATGTAGAAAAGTAATTTTAGTTATTCTTCCTTAAGTGCATAACATTGCACTTGTCTACATTAAATTTCGTTTGGATGCCTAGTTTCCCAGTCTCCCAAGGTCCTCTTGCAATTTTTCATAATCCTGTTGTGATTTAAGAACTTTGAATAATTTTGTGTCATCTGGAAATTTGATCGCCTCATTCATTGTTCCCATTTCCAGGTCATTTATGACAGTGTTAAACAACAACTGGGCCAACATCCTTCTCCATAGAGAAAATTGGCTATTTAGCCCTACTCTCTGTTTTCTGTCTTTTAACCAGTTCCAATCCACAGTGGTACACTTTCGCTTATTCTCATGCCTTTTTAATTTCCTCAAGTCTCTCATAAGGGATCTTATCAACCGGCTCATCTTTATCTGTTTATTCACACCTTCAAAAAAACATAGTAAAGTAGCAAGCCAAGACTTTTCTTGGCTAAATCCATGTTGGCCTTGTCCCATTAAACCAACGTTGAATGACCATTTTCCTGGCACTGACGTCAGGCTCAGGGGTCTGTAGTTTCCTGGATCACTCCTGGAACCCTTTTTTAAAACTGGCCTTATAGTGGCCCCTCTTCAATATTCAGGTACTATAGATGATTTTAATGATGGTTTATAAATTACTAAGAGTAGGTCTGCAATCTAATTTTGAGTTCCTTCAGCACCCTAGGATGTATATCATCTGGTTCAGGTGATTCGACATAGGAACATAAGGCCCGATATTCGAAGGCTCTTATATGGGTAATTTAGTTACGAGTGTAAGGGCTGTATCCGGGATATTCGAAGGGCACCTACACAGGTAGTGCCCTTTGAAGATCCCGGCTAAGTCCCTAACATGCCCAGATGCTATCCACATAGCATGGGGGCATGTTAGGGGCGTTCTGTGGCGGAGGAAGGGGCTACATGGGTAGCAGCGATTTTCGTTGCTACTCGCATAGCCTTTTGCATCTTAAAGATAGGCAAGAAAAAACCTTACCTATCTTTAAGACACAGAAGCTATGTGGGTAGAAACTAAAATTGCTGCTACCCGTGTAGCCTCTGTGGCTGCCAGGGCATCTAGGCTAACCCTGATAGTCACTTCCGCCAGTGCAGAAGTGAATATTCAGGTAAGGGGAGGTCAACGGGCAGGCTATGCGCCGCCACAGTGCATAGCCTACACAACTCAGTATCGGGCCCATAAGAACATAAGATATGCCATTCTGGGTCAGACCAACCTATTAAAGGGGGAAGGATGGTCAAAGTCACTTTCAGGTTCAGCTGGTTATCATCACCAGAAATAGATTAAGGCCCTGAAGTTAATTAATCTTGAGGTGAACAAAGTCCCTTAAAGGTAATTGGTAGAGTTGTATCGGTACAAGTATCCCTAGCAACATTAAGTAAACAACTTAAATAGCTAAACAAAACCTTAAAACTAAGATGCAGAAAGCAGTCCAGCAGCAAGATGGCCCATCCAGTCTTTTGCATTGTGTCACATGTATGATTTCCTCCCAGTTGGTGAGGTATCTTATGTGTGCACTAGGTGCAAGGGGCACTTGGCCTCAGAAAATGAGTCTGCACAGGAATAAAAGTAACAGGTTTTAGAGGACAGCTATCCAGAACAGAGGAGAGTATAGTGTTATAGGAAGATACAGCCTCATCAACAGACTTAGATGACATAGTGGAGGAAACAGGCGGTGAGAGAGTGGTGGAGAGAGCTGATAGGTTGATAGCGTGAAGATTCCTAAAGATGTTGGAGAAGACTGAGTGAGAGCAATGTGGGGGTGATGAAGAGTGATGGTCAGATAAGGGAAGAACTGAGGTGCGGAAATTTGAGGGCAAGCAGTTAGAAAAGAAGACAACATCAAGACAATGGCCTAGCTGGTGAGTAAGGGCAGTAGAGCATAGCTGGAGATTGAATGAGGTTGTAAAGGAAAGTAGCTTTAAGGCATGAGGGTCAGAGGGATTATCGACATGAATGTTAGAATCCCTAAAGATAAGTGAGATAAAGATGCATCCAGAAAGAGAGAAAGCCATGAGTCAAAGTCAGTGAGAAAGGTAAAGGTGGACTTATCAGGGAGTTGATAAATGACAGCTATCTGGAGAGGTAGTGGAGTAAAGAGGCACATGGTGTGGACTTCAAAAAAAAAAAAAAAGAAAGGAGTGAGAATGATGCAGAAGGAGAGGTTGAAATTGGCAGGAATGAGAGAGCAGAAACTCAACACCTCCACACCCACCACCCCATGACTGAGGGCAGCAGGTGAAGTGAAGTCTTCAGAGAGAAGCCAGATCTCAGAACAAGAAGATGCAGAATATTAGAGATAGAAAGGCTGTGAATGAAGGCAATTAGAGATGGAGTGTGCGTACTACAAGGAGCATGGAAAAGGGAGGGAGGATGGGAAAAGGAGAGAAATAGAAATAAGATTTGGGAGGTTGTGTGTGGATCTGCCCTGGAAGTGTGAAAAAAGTCTAGGGGGACCAGGGTTGGGATTTATATCCCCAGATGACGGAAGGAGAAGGAACAGGAGAGTGTGGAGGAGAAAGGAGGGGGCGTGACGGTAAAGAGAGTGAGGTATACAGAGAGGGAAGATGGATGAATGAGAGGAAGAAAATGGTGAAGCTGAAGAGCACCCAACGGGGTAGAAGCCAAGATGGCAGGAGAGGTGAGGATAGTAAGAGGGGGTGGTAAGGAGGAGGGCTTACGATTGTTGGCATGAAAGGAGAAGATTAGGGAGTGTCAACAATAGGAAAAGAAAGTGTGTGGAGCCATCGGAATAAGATGGAGGGAATCAAAGTTTGAGATGTATGATGGATAGAAAAGGTAGAGGTCCCAGAGAACTAGAGTGCACCTGTGCGCAATACTGCTAATTTATTTATTTATTGATTTATTAGAGTCTCTTTTATACCGCGCTATTCAGCATCAGTGCGGTTTACAATGAACAATAAAATACACATTTCCGATGGTACTTTGTGTTTACAATTGAACAGGTAATGCAACTTGGATAACAGGGTAACTATTTACAATTTAAGACATAAACTAATAAGCACAGGACAGCTATAAGAAAACATTTAGCTATGGTGGCGATGGATTGTAGAGTGGGTAGAAGGGATAAAGAAGGTAGAAGAGGAGCAAGGAACAGTCAGCAGAAGATGGCAGGAAAGCTGAACAGAATTACAAAAAGCAGCTAAGAAGCACACTAACTAAAAAACCAAATATATATGGGAGGAGTAGCCTAGTGATTGGGGCAAGTTGCCTCAGGCCAGAGGGCCAGGGGTTTGAATCCCACTGGAGGACAGCAACCCTTGGCCAAAGGGACTGGAGTTTCTAGTCCCACAGGTGCTCCTTGTGGCCTTGGGCAAACCACTTAACTCTCCATTGCCTCAGGTACAAGCCCTTTGGGACAAGGGAAATACAAGTATACCATACCCAAATGTACACCACTTTGAGCAAGTGAAAAGCGGTATATAAGCATTGCTAAATAAAATATATACAGACAAGCTGAACTTTAAACCATGTCAGCAGTCATTTGGCCTTCCTTCCACCTTTCTTACAACGTGGAATACATCTGATCTGGGTTTGCACAACAGTATTTTTAAACACATCTCAGGCCTAACGTAAACTCTTAACCTTTGCAGCTCCCCCATTTAGTTTTTTTCTCTCTCATTTTATCATAATTTCCCTTTTGAAAGTGAAATGCTAGTGCCGTGGATTTCCTTGCTGTCCTCCCTCCATTTATTAAATCAGAGGTGATCATGCCATGATCATCATTGCCAAGTGACCCCGACACCGTTACCTCTCTTACCAGTTATTGCGTTTTTCAAAGGACTAGGTCTAAAATAACTTTCCCTCGTGTTGTTTCCTGAACCAGCTGCTTCATGAAGCGGTTATTTGTTTCATCTAGAAACTTTATCTCCCTAGCATGTCCCGATGTGACATTAACACGCCAATACCAGAACAGTAGAAATCACACATTACTGTATTGTAAACTTTGCGAGCTTCCCTAATTTCTCTTAGCATTTCATCATCTGTCTGTTCATTCTGTCCAGACGGACGGTAGTATATCCCCACCGTCATTCCCTTCCCCTTTTTACATGGAATTTCTATCCATAGAGATTTGCTGTATTTTTTTTCCTGCAAAACCTTTATCTAGTTTGACTCAATGCTTTCTTTAATATATAGCAACACCCAGGACGTACCAAGCTATGCGCCTTGTGCGACTAATAAATCTGGTGCCCCCCTCCACCCAGCTATGTTCAGTAGCTCACTCTTTTTGAGCTTTCTGGAAGCCGAGTGATATCATCAGTGCCCCCCTCTGTGCTTGCGCCCTGTGTGACCACACCACTTGCAGAGCCCTTGGTACAGCCCTGGCATCACCCCTCTACCAATGTGATCTAGTTTTTAGCCTGGTATCACAGTGTCCCATTGGTTAACCTCCTTCAACCAGGTCTCTGAGATGCCGATTATACTTAACCTTCAATTCAGTGCTATATATTCTAATTCTCCCATCTTATTTTTTAGACTCCTAGAATTTACCTACAGGCGTTTCAAAGTTTGTTTTTTGTTCATATTAACAATCTGGTTATCAGTTTTATTTTGCATTATCAGTTGACAGGGGTAAAATGGAATGGAATCTTTCAAGTCTACGCTTTACTTAAAAGCACCTGGGTTACTTTTAACTTTATTGGAACCTCTCTATTGGGATATTCCCCATTTTGCTACTGTTCTAAAAGTTATATCAGTCTGAACTATGCACTCTTGGACAACAGTCGACTTTTCCCCATTATCCAGTTTTAAAGCTGTTCTTTCTCCTTTTTAAAGGTTAATGTCAGCAGTCTGGTTCCATCCTGATTAACATAGATCCCATCCCTTTGGAAAAGCTCCCCTTTCCCAGAATGTTGCCCAGTTCCCAACAAATCTAAACCCTTCTTCCTTGAACCATCGTCTCATCCACACATTGAGACTCTGGAGTTCTGTCTGCCTCTTGAGCCTTGCATATTGAACAGGAAGCATTTCTGATAATGCTACCCTAGAAGTTCTAGATTTCAGCTTCCTACTTAAAAACCTAAATTTGGCTTCAAGAAGCTCCCTTCCACACGTTCCTATTTCATTGGTACAAATATATACCAAGAAGCAGCCTCCTCCCCAGCACTGTCTAGAACCTTATTTAGATGGCTCGTGAGGTCTGCCACCTTCGCACCAGGCAGGCAAGTTACCAGGCAATCCTCACATCCACAAGCCACTCAGCTATTGCCTAATGATTGAATCACCAATTATAACAATCATCCTAATCCTTCCCTAATAGGATCATGCCCCTGGAAACCCCTCCTTGGTGTGAGAGGATATTACATAGAAACATATCAGCAGAAAAAAACCATATGGCCTATCTAGTCTGCCCTTCCATATCAAATACTGGACTACAGTTCCTTTGCCTTTAGAGGTCTTCTGTGTTTGTCCCATACTTTCTTGAATTCAGATATGGAGTCATTCGAATGCAAGAATAGCGGGGATGGACGTCCCGTTGGGACATCCATCCCCGCTATTCGGACCCTTTCCTGATCCCATCTACCTTCCCCACGCGTTGTATGGGGAAGGTAGACAGGGGCAAAAAGGGCATTAGAATGGGCAGTGGGCAGTCGTCGGCCCTGGACGTACAGGGCCGATTCTAATGTTGGCCCTGTACCTCCAGGGCCGGTGGCTTGAATGGGGAACTTATTCCACCTTGGAGGTGGAATAAGTTCTCCTAGTCGGTGGGGGACGGCAGGCCCAGGGAGCGGTAAGGGCAGGGAGAGCAGAGGACATTCCCCACAGCCTGATCCTGGCCTTAGGAGGCCAGATCATGGGTCAAGCTGCGGGGAATATAGCTTTGGAGCTGGTGGCTGAGGATCACGGCTTTTCAATGGAGCCACAGTACCATGATGCTATGGCTCCATTGGAAAGCCCTGACTGAGCTAGCCAAGCAAAGGCCTGTATGTGCAGGCCGTATGGAATCAGGGTCCTGGTCTGCATGTATGGGCCTGGTTGCAATTATGATGCTGCGGGGCTAGACGTGCCCCGCGGGATCAGAATCACAGCTCCTTCTGTGTATCCGGTTCCGACCGGGTGCACAGAGGGCCTCAACATGCAGATCAGAACAGGGCCCATACTGTCCTCATCTCTACTACATCCACTGGGAGACTATTCCACACATCTACTACTCTTTCCATAGAGAAATATTTATGCATATTACTCCTGACTATCCCCTTTCACCCTCATCTATTCATGTACTTATGAACTATTCATGTACTTAAGTTAATAATTTATTTGTATATAGTTACCCTGTTTGAAACCTGTACATAACCCACTGTTATATTGTAAGTTTAGTGCAGGTCCCCTGCACTGCACAAATATGTTACATGTAAACCGCACTGGTAGTAAAGAGCGCGGTATATAAGAAAAGATAAATAAATAAATCCCATGCCCTCCCCCTCTCCCCTCCCTCCCCCATTACAGAGCTTACTTTCAGTCGAAAGAGACTATCTTCTTGTGTTTCTATGCCATGAAAGTATGTAAGCATCTCTATTCAGCCTTTCCTCTAATGTATACACATTAAGATCTTTAAGTCTGTCCCCATATGGTTTATAATGAAGCCTGCTGACCATTTTAGTAGCCACCCTTGGCACCAACGCCATCCTGTTTATATCTTTTTGAAGGTGCGGTCTCCAGAATTGCACACAATACTCCAAATGAAGTCTCACCAAAGTCTTATACAGATGCACTATCACCTCCTTTTTTCTGCTAGCCATTCCTCTCCCTGTGTACCCAAGCGTACTTCTGGCTTTCGCCATCAGCTTTTCTATCAGTTTAGCCGCTTTAAGATCATCAGAAACAATCACACCTGGGTCCCGTTCTTCTTTCATGGACAGAAGTACTTCGCCCCTTACACTGTACCGCTCCCTTGGATTTTTGCAGCCCTTACATTTTTTAACATTAAATTTCAGCTGCCAAATTCTTGACCATTCTTCAAGTTTAGCTAGATTCCTCCTCATGTTATCTACTCCTTCCTGGGTGTCTACTCTATTGCAGATTTTGGTATCATCTGCAAACTTTACCCAACAGCCCTTCCGCAATATCACTAACAAAGATGTTAGAAAGCATCAGACCAAGGACAGATCCCTGCAGCATACCACTGGAAACATCCTTCTCCTCAGAGTGAGCTTCATTTACCTGTACATTTTGTCGCCTCCCACTCAATCAATTTTTAACCCAGTCAGTCACTTTTGGATCCATTCTTAGGGTGCTCAATTTATTTATTAGTCGCTTGTGCGGAACAGTGTCAAAGGCTTTACTGAAATCCAAGTATACCACATCTAGGGCTCTCCCTCTGTCCAAATCTCTGGTCACCCAGTCAAAGAAATCAATCAGATTTGTCTGATAAGACCTACCTCTGGTAAACCCATGCTGCCTCAGATCCTGCAATCCATTGGACTCCAGAAACCTCACTATATTCTGTTTTAGCAGCGTTTTCATTAATTTACTCACCACAGAGGTCAGACTAATTGGCCTGTAGTTCTCAACCTCATCCTTATTTCCACTTTTGTGTAAAGGAACCACATGCCTTTCTCCTGTACTCTGGAACCACCCGACCCTGAAGAAGCATTGAAAAGCTAAGTCAGTGGAGCTGCTAAAACGTCCCCAAGTTCTTTTAATATTTTCAGATGTATCCAGGGGCGGCTCTATCATGAGGCAAAGTGAGGCGGCTGCCTCAGGCGGCGAAGTTTTAAAGGTGGCAAAAAATGCCCCCAAAACAGGCGCCTCACTTTGCCTTCAAAAGTTAAAAATTAAAAAAATCCAAACACTCAAGTTGCTGCTGCTCCCGAGTCTGCTTCTCGGCAGTGGCAGACTCACCTCGCCTTCCTATAGCAGCCGCGGCTGTACTAGCGCGATCAGCCAGCCAGTGCGGAGCCTTCCCTTGCAGCAGCATCCCACCCCCAAAGGAAGTAACTTCCTTTACATACAACTTCCTTTGGGGGCGGGACGCTGTTGCACGGGAAGGCTCCGCACTGGCTGGCTGATCTCGCTAGTACAGCCGCGGTTCCAAGAAGCAGGAGCTGCAGCTGCTATAGGAAGGAGAGGTGAGTCTGCCACTACCGAGAAGCGGACTCAGCAGTGGCAGCAACTTGAGCGTTTTTATTTTCCTTGGGGCCAGGACTGGAAATGGGTGAGGGGAGGGGGTCTAGGACTAGAAATGGGCTGATGGGAGGGGAGGTTAGGACTGGAAGTGGGCTGATGGGGGGTGTTTAGGACTGGTAATGGGCTATGGGGGGCTAGGACTGGAAATGGGCTGATAGGGGGGGTCTAGGACTGGTAATGGGCTGATGGGGGGTCTAGGACTGGTAATGGGCTATGGGGGGGGGGTTAGGACTTGAAATGGGCTGATTGGGAGGGGGCTAAAACTGGAGATGGGCTGATGGGGTTTTAGAACTGGAAATGGGCTGATGGGGGTTTAGAACTGGAAATGGGCTGATTAGGGGGGCTAGGACAGGAAATGGACTTATTGGGGGGGTTAGGACTGCTAATGGGCAGATGGGAGGCTAGCACTGGAAATGAGCTAGGACTGGTAATGGGCTGATTGGGGGGCTAGGACTAGAGTGGGCTGATAAGGGGGATAGGACTGGAAATGGGCTAATGGGGGAGGGGAGGAGAGTGCTGCTGGCCCTGGAAGAAAACTAGGGCTAGGGCTACAAATGGGCTGATGTGGGAGGATGGTAGAATAGGACTGGAAGGGAGCGGATAATGAGAGGGTCTGCCAGAGGAAGGAGGGGGCACGAAGGTAGCTGACACGGGAGAAGGAGGGGGCTGGAAAGGAGCTGACACCTGGGATGTACTGAAGGGGGACTGGAAGGGAGCTGACATTTGGGGATGGGAGTGGTAGGTGGTTGGGTAATGGGGAGGAGGCTGGAAGGGAGCTGACATGCAAATGGCACTGGAAGGGGGATGGACAGAGGGTAGGGCGACTGGAAGGGAGCTGACTGGGGGGGGTGGTACTGAGAGTGGACGTGAGCTGATATCTGGGATGATATTTGGACTAGAAGGGGCTGAACAGTGGGGAAGGAGGGGGACTGGAAGGGAATAGACACCAGTTGCAGTCATGGGAACGCAAGGCGGTTGACACTGGAAGGTACTGGGAGGGAAGGACTGGAAAGGGGGCTGATACTGTGGAAGGTTACTGGAACTGGAAATGGGCTGATGGAAGGAAGTGAAGAAAACAAAAGAAGAGATAAGAAATGGCAGATGGACCATAGACCACAGAAAGAGAGCTAAGAGAAGACAGGAAAGCTGAAGCCTCAGATGGGGACCAGCATGATCAGAGAATAAAATGGTCAGACAACAAAGGTAGAAAAAAGAATTTTATTTAATTTTAGTTATTGGACTTTGTGCAATTTTATATTTTACACAGTATTGGAGAACTGCATCTCTTATTTATCTGATATTGCACTGCATGTGGACTCTGGCTTCTTGGGGTTTCAATTTTTACTTTAGATTGTGGTTACTTATTCTGTACTTGGTGAGGGACAATGCTGCGAGTGTTTGATGGAGGTCAGGTGTTCTGTTAACATGGAGTTTGTACATAAAGATCTATACTGTACTGTAGTAATTTGACTTGTTCAGCTTTTCAAATAGTTGTATGGATGTTCCAGGGCCCACTGTAGTATTTACAGTGATGCTTTTTTTGGATGGGCTCCTTATGTGAGTTTTGGAAGTTTGTGCTGATATGGTATGGTATGGTAGGTTTACTCTTTGTTGTATGTTTACTCTTTGTTGTATTAGTTCACAATATGCCTGGTACTGGAGAATAGTGGTTGTTGTTGTTGTTGTTGTTAGTGAGATGATCAGAATCAGATTTTTTTTTTAAATATTGAGTTCTATGGGTGAATGTCCTGGTTCTGCTCTGCACCTACTGTGGATGCAAAATATATGTTGAAAAAGAAAAAGCAAGAACCATAACACAGTTTATACCATCAAAATAAAAATGAGTTATAATTTAGTTTTATAAACTGTGCTGTTGGTTCTTGCTGTCTTTTAGTTCCTTCGTGTGCAAACGGGACTGTAAATAGCCCTGTGCAAGCGGTGCAGCTGCACATGGCAGAAAGGTTTGGGGGGCGCATTTCGGCTGTCTGCTGATCTTCTTAAAGTGCTGGCACCTTTCAGATTAGACGCATGCCCCCCTCCTCCTCCTCATACCTCCATCCAGCACTGCCTGCTCTTTTCCCTGCTGCCGGCGTCTCCGTGAAAATACAGAGGGTGGCAGCAGCAGGGAAAGAGCAGGCAGCACTGGATGGAGGTACGGGGGAGAGGGGGGGTGCGTGTGTCCGAGCTGCAAGTTGCACAGGGTGTGATTGCAGCTCGATATGGCCCTGTGTGCAAACATCTTGCATTTCCTCCATATAATCTAATTGGCTTTTTGGTTTGGTTCAGTCTCTGATTGGATTTCTGAAAAAGCCCCTCCCCCTCTAAAGTGGTGGGGGGGGGCGCCTTTTCATACTTTGTCTCAGGCAGCAGATTGCCTTGAGCCGCCCCTGGATGTATCCTACTTTTAGTTTAGCTAGTTCCTCACGAACAGTCTTCTGAAAATCATTCAAGATCCCCTTCACTTCTGCTCCTATTTATGGGTGTTTTCTGAGGTCCTGCTCCTGGCCCTTCATCTGTGAACACAGAACAAAAATATTTGTTAAAGCGTAATTGCTTATCCTCATCAGCTTCTACATATTCCTCCCCTTTCCCCTTGAGTCTGACAATACCACTTTTGCACTTCCTCCTCTTGCTAACATAATTGAAAAATGTCTTGTCCCCCATTTTATTGCATTGGCTATCTCTTCTTCTGTTTGTATCTTTGCTTTCCTGACTACTTTCTTAGCTTCTCTAAGTTTTTCCAAATATTGATACTTGTCTTCCTCTCTCTGTGATCTCTTGTATTTTGTGAAGGCCACCCTCTTTTCTTCACCTTTTCAGCTACTTCTTTTAAGAATCATAGTAGCCTCATTTTCTTTTTATATTTATTTACCTTTCTAACAGAATGGTTTGTTGCCCTTAAAATATTTCCTTTCAATTTTGCCCATTGCTTTTCTGCATCCCCCAGCTTTTCCCATCCCACTGATTCCATGAGGTAGTGTCCCATCTTGGCAAATTTAGTTTTCCTAAAGTCTAAGACCCTCACTTTTGAATGGACTTTATCAGCCCTAATCTTAATACTGAACCATAGCATCTGGTGATCACTGGATGAAAGATGATCTCCCATTATAGCATCAGAAACACTTTCCCTATTAGTAAGCACCAAGTTCAGTATGGCCCCTTCACATGTGGGTTCTGTTACCAGTTGCCAGAATAGTTCTCCCAATAGGGAATCCAGGATCTCCTTACTTCTAGATGACACTGCAACAAGGATGTGCAAATCAACAACCGGCATATTGAAATCACCCATCAATAGCACTTCTCCTTTCACAGCATTGCTGCATATGTCTTCTATTAAATCTCCATCCACTTCTTCTCCCTGTGAAGGAGATCTGTATATCACACACCAATGCAAATGGAGTTCCCATTCCCTTTCTAGTTTAACCCACGGTGCCTCCTCACTCCCTTTTAAGCTCTGTAATTCTATAGCTTTAATATTATTTTTTACATAGTGCCATTCCTCTGCCCCTTCTTTCTACTCTGTCCTTCCTGAATAAAGTATAGCCCAGTATAATTATATCCCAGTCATGGCTGTCCATAAGCCATGTCTCTGTAACCGCCACTAAATCCCAGTCAGCCTCTTCCATTAAAGCCTCAACATCTGGGATATTATTCCCCATACTAAGAGCATTTATGCATACTGCTTTCCAGATGTTGCCCCTTTTACCTATTGGCGATGGCATGCATGAAACTGGTCCAGAGTGTGTGGGGTGCGATGTTTTCGCCACCTTCGCTCTGCCCTGTGAAGATGGAAGCGCAGGAGGTGAAGGCCGGGATGATACCATGGGTGACGGTTAGGGATACGTCTAGATGAGTGGAGCTGAAGGGGAGCAACGTAGTCAAGAGCAGAGGATAGACGAAGTCCAAGTTGAGACCTGGGAGTTAGGAGAGAGGGCAGGAAAGTCTTATGGAAGAAGATGATGTGCAGATGGAAAATGTTGAAGTGTGAGAGGCGTGATAATATGGCGAAGTCGAGCAGTGGTAGTGAGGGCAACAAGGGAGGCTGCTTAACTGCTGGGAATATCCAGGAGGAAGGTTAGACAAGAGTGATCAGTCCAGGGGAGGGGTTTCACGGATATCTTTGAGACTTGCAAGGAGGCAGAGAGTGGTGTGATTACTAGATCCAATGTATGACCAGCTGAATGAGTGGGGACCAAGACATGTTGGTGAAGAGATAGGTCATGAAGCAGGGTGGTGAGAAGAAAGTCCCTAGGAGAAGTTGGGGAATCAAAATGGACATTGAAATTGCCTACCACAACCAGATGGGGGAACTGAATAGAGATATCTGAAAGAGTAAGGGAAAGAGCATCCCAAAGGTGGGATGGAAGGGAAGGTGGAGAGTAGAGAATCAGAAAATGGATAGGAGGGGATGACTGGAGACAATGAAGGAGATATTCTGGGTAATGTAGCACAGGAGAGGAAATCTGAGAAATAGGAAAGGTGGAGCGATAAAGAGCAGCAACGCCACCACCATTCCAGCCTATACGAGGGACAGATAAAGCAGAGAAGCCAGGAGGCAGAAATCTATTTATAAGAGAGTGCTCACCATCTTTGATCCAGGTTTCAGACAGGCAGATGAGGTCCAGGGATTCTTGGAGGATAAGATCTTGTATGAGCAGGGACTTAGTTCAGCAGTCCGAGCCTGAGGGGGAACAAGGAAGGAGGGGGAAGAAAGAGGAGAGACAAACCATGATGGGACCGACACTAAAGGACATGGGCATAGATTTGAGGGATTCTGCGATGAGATGGACAGGACATCCAGTGGAATAAGCTAACTGGATGTCAGAAGATCATGCAGCTGGGCCAGGAAAAAAAGGTAGGGGGGTGCAGGAAGATCCCCGCAGCCGGACTCTGGCCATGGGAAACTGGATCAAGGGTCCAACTGCGGGGAAAGAAGAAAATCTGAAGCGGCCAGCGTTTGTGGCTCCTGAATGGAGCCACTGTGCCATGGCGATGGGACACCATGGCACTGCGGCTCCATTCAGGAGCCTGACTGAGGCAGCCGGGGATCTGCTGAGCGTGCAGGCCAATCACAATCAGGGTCCGGCCTGCACATTCAGGCTGTAGACTCGATTCTGATTCCATAGACACGTCTAGCCCTCGCAAGATCAGAATCGGGTCTACCTCTGGGCATCCTGCTTCTAGTCAGCCCTACAAGGGGCTAAATGGCCAGGTCAGAATTTGCCTTCACCGGAAAGTTTGCCTGTTAAACTATACCCTGATTTAGTAAACATAGGATTGTAACTAGATAGAGATTTTATCAGCTTTACCCAAAGAATTCCCCTTTTCCCAAAAATTTTGAGAATGTGACAGCAGGTAAATGCTTACTAGTACAGATTTCCTCCCAGCATTTGTAGCTCCTTTCTCAGCAGTGCTTTAAGACTGAATATCACTGAGCTCTGGTTAATCTACTAATCTCTGTGCTTCTAAGGCAATCTTCTTTAACAGAGAATTGTAAATAGATACATATTTTACCAGCTTGCCCCAAAGAATTCCCTTTTCCCTAAGATTTTGATCATTTCCAAGCAGGTAAATACCAGTACAGATTCCTTCCGAGATGTAACAGCTACTCTCTCAGCAGTCCTTCAAGACTGTCAGTCAAAGTGGGGAAAAGGAGGCCAGTAGTGTCACTGGATAGAAGTATTTGGGTTAGCAATGGTGAGGGAAGGGGTGTGAGCCACAGTAACATTTTCATGTTTCATACTCGCCACCCATCATATCCTGGTGCCTGTTTTCTCGCAGAGTCTTTTATAGCTACGGTTAAGGGGGAAGGGCAATGGCAGGGTTTATTAAGCCAGATCTGGTCTGCCCCTTAGGACTATGCATGAGATAGATCTGCAAGAATCGCCTCTATTGCCTGCAGATCTGTTTCATGAATATTCATTGTGGATATCCTAAAAAACAGACTGGCTATGTACTCAGGACATGGGCAGACCCTCAGCTAAGACAGAATAAGGAATCAGAAATTACAAACATCCAGACTGAAATGGCAGCCTTCTTCTCTCAAATCCTAGACTCCTTCCATACTGTGCAAAATATTTAAATAGATAAGAGACACATTTCCCAAAGCTGATACATTCGAGTCTCTAAAAATGTAAAATTTTATTTTCTACAGTTGTGGTCTAGAAACCATTATAAAGAATAAAATTACTGAACATGTAGATAGTCACTGTTTAATGGTAGAAAGCCAATATGGATTTAGCCAAGGAAAGTCTTATCTTACTCATCTGTTATATTTCTTGAGGATGTGAATAAACGGTAGATAAAAGGAAGCCAGTTGATATAGTTTTCAGAAAGCCTTTGACAAGGTCCCTCATGAGAAAGTCTTGGCAAAATTAAAAAGTCACGGGATAGGAGGCAGTGTCTGATTGGGAACTGGTTAAAAGATAGAAAACAGGGAAGAGGGGAAGTAAGATGGTGGTAGGAGGAGCGTCGGTGTGAGACTTCTCTAATCCTTTCTCCTGAGAACCCGGGTATTAGTCCTACTGCCTGTTTAATGGGGCATAGGAAGCGGAAACAGCTCAACCTACCCTCGGGTCCCACTTTGGTGACCATACCAGGGCAAAGGACTTTGGACTTGTGCAGTTTTTTTCCCGGCATGGAAGCAGTGTCTTCATCAGAGCTGCCGGGTGAAGGGTTGGCTTTGAGCGCATTGGATGTTTGGCTCTCTCCGGACCAATGAACCCCTCCGCCGTGACCAAGAAGTATGCTGACTGGAGAAGTGCTCCCCTTCGGCCTGCCGACAAGCACACCGTTGAAGGGGAGTGAAGAGGGCACTCCATTGAGAGCGATATCCATTCTTGGCCCCACGACACAGCAAGGAGGAGCTGTGGGATCAGCAATATTTGGAGCAGAGGTATTGGCGTCGGAGTCTTCAGTGGTGATTCCTTCCAGAATTTGTGAGATAATGAAACCTGCAGTGATATCTATGAATGCACTGTGGAACGGTATAGCGGCTCTGAACACTTTCCTAAATATTTTGGTGGGATTTGTAAGTACTGAATTACCATTGGTAAAAAGTAGTTATTCCACTGTCTCCAGAGCTCAGGAGGAGCAAGCAAAGAAACTTACCATCCCCATCTAACTTCCCTGTACAACCGGCAAGGAGGTTAGATGTCGGCGGGGAAGGCACGAATAGCAGGGATGGATGTCCTGATGGGACATCCATCCCCATTATTCGTGGCACAGAATAACCTTGTTAGGGGGTCATTCCAAACAGCGATTAGCTGGAATGTACGTCTGGTTTGGATGTACATCCCCCACTAATCACTTGACACCTATTCTGCCCCAACACTCCCTGCATGTACAAAGGAGATGTGTGGGGAGCTCTGGATGGAGGTGGGGGAGTGGGCTGGAGGAGGAGCATGGGCAGGATGGAGGCCGGCCCATGACCCCAGACATACAGGGCCAATTCTTGTCATGGCCCTGTACATCCAGCTTGGAGGAGATAGACAAGGGACTTATTCCACCTCGGAGGTGGAATAAGTCCCCCATGACGATGGCGGACAGCACTGGAGGACCCTGCTGAAGTGGTGAGCAAACAAAGGAGGTTCCCCGTCCAAGTGCCCCGGTTCTGCTCCTGCAGGAGTGGAATCGGGGTCTAAACTGGCCCATTCAGATTTTGGA
Organism: Ichthyophis bannanicus; assembly: GCA_033557465.1. NCBI lineage: Eukaryota > Metazoa > Chordata > Amphibia > Gymnophiona > Ichthyophiidae > Ichthyophis > Ichthyophis bannanicus. The sequence continues at coordinate 72,459,006 of CM066037.1, forward strand.
TGTTCGGACAGGTTGGACATCCCCCGAGCAAAATTGGCTTCTTAGAGCGTGATTCTATAACGTACATGTCTGGCCCGCAGAAACATCTAAATCAAAAACTGGCCTCCTTTAAACCTAATTCCACATCCACGAGTCTGGACATGCCCATGGGGCCAGAATTGGGGAGACTGATGTGTTTGCAGGCACGTGCAAAAACTACTCAGCCGGCCCTGTGCCTCAGATGTGGGGAAATGTTTTGGGCATCGCCATGTCCATCATATTCTGAAATGTTACACATTTTGGATTCTGCCCATCGCCACGATGCACCTGCAGATGCAAACACCCTCAGGGAAAATGTACATCTTCTAAGCTGCTTATCAAAGACAGTAGTGTGGTGATGCACACTAAACATAAATATCAATGAGAAATGACAGCTGCTACAGCCTAGACCGTATATCAGTCTTCCTCTTGCCCTGAAAAGTGCTAGGTAAGCCCAGTGTACCCCAATTGGGTATACAAGAATGTAAATATGAACATGTATGTCAGGATATACCTTGCATCAAATGGTATCTGGCATTAGGAACCGGCTCCAGTGATTCCTGCCCTGGTCATCTCTACAAGCACGCCTTAAGCTGCTAAGGATGGACACTCACCAAGTCCACAAAACCCCAAACTAACCTTGCAGCTTCCCAAAGAATGCATAATATTGCTGAGCAACAAATGTATGCCCTTTTTGTGCCTATGGCCTTAAGTGCACCCATTCTGCTGCTCTGCACTATCAATCTCCTTTTATCTCTCCATACACCCCTCCCTTTGAACTCTGCTCTTTTGTCAGGTTGCTTCTATTTATGCATTTTCCTTCTACTGTCAAATCCGGATGTTGCTCCCTTCATTTTGCTGCTCCGTATGCTCCCTCCGTAGGGAGGGAGTGGTCTAGTGGTTAGGACAAGGTACTTCAGGCAGGAGGGCTGGGGGTTCAAGTCCCACCTGGGGACAGCAATCTCAGGCCGGAGGGACTGGGATTTCTAGTCCTATAGGCACTCCTTGTGGTCTTGGGCAAGCCACTTAACCCTCCATTGCCCATGTTCCCTGTAAGTATTAACATATGTGTGTCATATCCCCTCGTGTTAAATGTATCCCCCAATTGACCGCTTTGACCCGGTGAAAAGCGGAATATAAATACAGCTAAATAAATAAATAAATAAATGCCTAGAACAAACTACCTGAATCTGTACGTCAGGCTTTGTCCTCAGTCCCTCTCAAATCCAGGCTGAGAGCTCACCTCATTATTGCCACTATTGGATCAGATCCACCTAAGCTCCCTTGTGTTTCCTTACCATCCCTCCTGGATGTATCCTGTTCACAACTGCTATGTTATCTGTCCAGACTAGATTGTAAGCTCCACTGAGCAGGGATCATCTTTTATGTGCGTTTGTGCAGAGCTGCGTATGCCTTGTAGTGCTATACAAATGATCAGTAGTAGTTATAGTAGGGCCTTTTGGCTATGGCATTTGAGGCCTACCTATCTAGGTACTGGCATTTCTCCCAGCAGCTACACCTGTCCCATCATGGCATATGTTGGTCTGTATACTTCTGTTACCTGTGGGACAACCCTATCTGCCTTCCCACAGCCAACTTTGTGGCACTGATCTCCTGGTTAGGGCTGTGTGGGCATGGAAGGAGAGATCCCTGTGCCATCACACCAGGTAGCCAGACTCCAGATATATCTCCACTCTCTCAACTCTCATTGATCCTGGCCTCGGTAGGGATGTAGGCCGCATGGGACAATCCGAGGAATGTTGGCACTACATCAGTTGTATCTCCCAGTGCCAGGCACAGTGGATGCATGACTGCCCTATCACACTGGCACATTGTGACACTGCAGTCATCCATAAGGTCCAGGTACTGGCCAGGCTTTCGTGTTTATTTATTTAACATCTGTTTTATACCATCTTATTACCAGTCAAGATGGTTTACATAAAACTTAGTGCAATAACATTATAACTTGAACAGTATAGGTGCACATTACAAGGAACATATGTTATGACAGTTAATCAACATCAACAATTTGAAACTAACTATTTACAGGGCATCAGGATGTGTGGCTGAGAACACTGTTCCTTATTCTGTGTTTGGTCCATAGTGTACTAGAAACAACAGAGTCTAAGTTTTTGCGGAAGTCTCTGGTAAGTTGAGTGGTTCTTATTTGAGGTAGTAGAGAGTTCCAGAGAGTGGGGGCATATAGGGTAGGATTTTGTATTTGATCCTGCTTGTAATGGGTAACCAATGTAGCTGCTTAAGGAGAGGTATAATTTGAGTTTGTTGGGATTTCGCCAGTATGACTCTTGCTACAGTGTTTTGTGCTAGCTGCAGGGGATGTAATGTGCTCTTTGGGAGGCTGTAGTAGATGGAGTTGCAGTAATCAAATAAAGGTGTGACTACTGCCTGACATACTGTGTGGAAGTCCATGGGGGATAGGATCTTGCGTAGATTCTTTAGGGTGCGGAGTTTGAAATAGACAGATTTAGTGATGCGGCTTATTTGAGGCTGAAAGCTGAGTTCTTGGTCAAGTGTGATATCCAGGTAGCAGACTTGAGTTTTGACAGAGACTGGGATACTGTGTATCATCATTGTAGTCAGCGCAATTGAATTTCTTGTTTCTTGTGATGTGCAGTATGTCCGACTTGTTGTGGTTAATCATGAGGTTGTGTTCTTTATTGATTACAGCGAAGCAGTTTGAGATTTTAGTGTAGTCTGGCGATATGGTTGAGAAAGGGATAAATATCATTATATCATCTGCATATATAAAGTAATTGACACCAAAGTTCTTGATGATGTCACAGAGTGGTTGTATGCAGATGTTGAACAGGATGGAAGAGAGAGCAAATCCTTGTGATACTCCTTGTTTGAGGGAGAATGGTGTGGAAGTTAGGGTGCCAATTTTGGTTTGATAAGTAGGAGTGAAACCATTTTGAAGGAGTTCATTGGATTCTGATGTTGTGGAGTCTGTTTAATAGTAGTTGATGGGCGATGGAGTCAAAAGTGGATGTAATATCTAGGAAAATGAGTATAAATCCTTGTGTCATGATTTCTGTGCCCTTGATCAGGGTGTTGAGTAGGGAAGTCAGGAGGGTTTCTACACTATGGTGGGGGTGGAAACTGTGCTGGTGAGTGTCTAGAGGAGAGTTCATGTCCAGATGATCTTGAAGTTGCTCCAGAACAACTTTTTCAATAATTTTGGCAATGAACAGGATGCTAGAGATCGGTCTATAAGAGGTTGGGCAAGCAGTGTCGAAGTTTGGTTTCTTTAGGAGAGGATGGATAAAGGATTGGGGGGGGGGGGCAGAATTCCTTGTGATAGTGAGCTGTTAACCATCTTGCATATGTAGGGCATGAGGGAGGTTTTTTTCCATCTTAATCCAGGCCACTGGGCAGGGGTCAAGGGGATGTTCCTCCTGAATTGCAGATGAGCACACCAGATCCCCCCCATGCACCCCTCAAGCCACACACACACACACACATCCTCACTTTCTGTCACAAAAACATGATTCTGCCAAAAAGATGCCCTGAACCTATACATAACAGCTATGACATAACGTAATCACATGGGGATACCAGGACTGCAAATATGAACTCCGTTTCTCACCCAAAAAGGAATCCTTTCCCTGCTCACGCCCATACTATCCCTGCATCAGCAGTCCCATTTTTCTGAACATGGGAACTGTTAGGGTCCCATAGATTGGCTCCTTTAGTACAAACAGCACATAAGTACATAGTCTGAATAAACACTATTGCTCTTCTTAATATTTCTATAAGGGTATTTCTAAATGTTTCTTTACCTTACAACATTCTCTCACCTCTGCTCCCTATACCTTAAGACTGCATCTTGTATTTTTCCAGACTGCAGTCACAGAGGTTCAAAACATACTTGTCACGACCATTCTTGATGAATTGCAGAGCACAGTAGAATATGTTCTATGTCCTAGCCTTATAACATGTTTCAGCAGGAGTAATATGGACATTTCCAGGAAACACTTAATACATATATGGGCCTTTTCTAAATATGCTTTCTACATCTCGGTTGCTGACCATGCCCCCATTAGGCCCTCTCCCACACACATTCTGAGATCCCCATGCTAGAACCATGGATGTGCATGTCATCGGTATTTCAGAATACGGTCTGAGACGTTTTCGGCACAAAAACGTCCCCGCCGCACATACAAACCCTTTATTCATGTTCTGGAATGACCCCCCTTAGGGAAGAGTAACCTAAATTATGGTTACACGATGCAAGGTTCCACATTACAAACCACAATCCAGGAAAAGGATTGAGGCATCATCCTGTTGCTATAAAGGGATCCACTATGTCTGTCCCATGCAATTTTGAATTCTGGCACTGTATTTGCCTCCCACCACCTCCGCCAGGAGGGCATTCCAAGTATCCACCACTCTTTCAGTGAAAAATTATTTTCCGATATTGTTTTTAGGTTTACTGCCATGCAGCTTCATAGTCGATAATATACTGAAACACTCCGCCCAGTGTGCAGCGGCAGCCAAGAAAGCAAATAGAATGCTAAGAATCACAAGGAAAGGCATAGCGAATAAAACAAAAGATATTATAATGCTCTGCATCGTTCCATGGTGCGCCTGCACTTTGAATATTGTGTGCAATTCTGGTCGCCAGAATATAGAAGCATGTAGCAGAATTAGAAAAGGTACAGAGAAGAGCCTTCAAAATGGTAAAGAGGATGGAAAGATACCCTTAGAGGAAAGACTTAAAAGGTTAGGGCTCTTCAACATGGAAAAAAATGGCTCAGGGGGTATATGATAGAGGTCTATAAAATAATGAATGGAGTGGAATGGGTAAACGTAGATCAGTTGTTTACTCCTTCAAAAGGTAGAAATACTAGGGGACATGCAATAAAGCTACAATATAGCCCATTTAAGACTAATAGAAACTATTTTTTCCACTCGATGCATAATTAAACTCTGGAATTCATTACTAGAGGATGTAGCAAAAGCTGTTAGTTTAGCCTGGTTTAAAAAAGGTTTGAACAAGTTTCTGGAGGAAGTGTCCATAAACTATTATTAAAGAACAGGGAAATGTACTGATTACCCCAGGATAAGCAACGTGGAACCTGTGCATATTTTTGGGAACCTGACAGGTACTTGCGACCTGGATTGGCCACTGTTGGAAACAGGAGACTGGGCTTAATGGATCTTAGTCTGACACAGTAGGAAATATCTTATGTTCATTTTATTTTTCTAATCTGGTTGGTTCCAGTTTCACATTCCCATGTTCTTTGTGTCAGTTTTCTACGCTGTTTTCTAGGTTCTCTTTTTTCCATTTCTTCTCTCACTTCCTGTCTTCTTCTCTTCCTTCTCTATATCTGTCTGACACTCTCCTACTGTCCCCTGTCTCCTTTTTTCTCAACTTTCTATTCCTCAGCACATCACCCACATCAACAGTAGGGGTGGGCAGATACAATTTGTTTTGTTTTGTTTAATTTTTCTTTTCATTTCTTGCCTCTCTTGTACTGACATACTATCCCCCTATGTGCCAGGATTATTTGTTTGCCCTTTTGAAGAGTCCTTTTGGTTCTCTTCTCTAATAGTGTCAAGCTCTTTTCGGTCCACTCTTGTGTTGGGCTTTGATGTATTAGTGGTATGGGATAACATCAGTGGGATGCAACTAGTACATAAGAAACACCCAATCCTGTCCATCATGGGAGCTCTAAAACAGTGCCCAAATACATAGAAAATCAAATAGTCATCACTCACCCCCCCCCCCTCTTCAGTGGTACCTTCAGGTTTTCTGCATACCTGTCTTCTCCATTGAATTTCAATTTATCAACGACCTGAGATTTATTTATTTAACATTTCTTATATACCACCTTTCATGATTTCAAGGTGGTTTACATTGAACAAACTGAAATTACATTGAACAGGGCATTATAACTTGGAGATAACTATTTTATAGGGAACATGGGCTATAGAGGGTTAAGTGACTTGCCCAAGACCACAAGAAGCATCTGTGGGACTAGAAACCTCAGTCCTTCCAGCCCAAGGTTGCTGTCCTCTAGTGGGATTTGAACCCCCAACCTTCCAGCCTGAAGTACCTTGCCCCAACCACTAGGCCACTCCTCCACTCCATGACATCAGCAGAAAGAAACAGAGCTATATAAAAATGCCAAGCCTAGTTCATCATGGCTAGGGGGAAGAGTTAAAAAACAGCACGCTGGTACAATCAGGCATTGCATGGACATTGTTCATCCCCTCCAAAATCAGTCTCAGGTTTTCTGCATGGCTGCCTTTATTTTCTGACTTTTATGTACTAATAGCATCTGCGCATTAAAAAGCATGAGGCCACAAGAAAAACAGCATAAATACTAAGCTGAGCATGCCCAATTCTTTTTGCCTCGTGACTCTTTTTGGAAACCTGACACACAGGCTCCTTTGTCTGTACTGAGGGCAAAAGATGGAGAATTCATGGATGCAAGAACAGGAGGTGAAAGAAGAGGAGAGACTTTCAGGAGAGGGAAAGACAGATATCTGAGGCATGTGCTTTTGGACTCTCAGTGAGGAGAAACAATGGCATCAGGTGGTGTCTCAACAAGCCCAACAACATTCATTCTATTGTTGCTAGAAAGTGAAATTTACTAGGCATGAGTCAGAAGGACACGTCAAACCATCCACCCTTTCTGAAGATCCCATATGGTATGCCGACAGCTGTTTATGCTAAAGCTGCAGAATGCATGCAGTGGTCTGGAATAGATGAATCACAGCAATGACAGCACTGGTCTTGCAAAGCGGGTCCATCCAAGCAACAGAAATACAGCAGTCCCGAAGTTCCCAAGCTACTCCCATCTCTTCCACTGTTTTCACTCCATCAACACCATTCACGAGCAGCCATTTTAGAGGACCATGGGACGAGAGGTAAAAAAGGGGGCATCCGATCTTGAATGGGAAGAGGTTGTCTCATGTACCTCCCTCCTAGATCCAACTCGGTGTCTTCTAGGAGTGACTTATGTCTCATGTACTATAGCCCTGTCTCTGCTGCAATACTTATAGTATCTTGCAGACTGTTCATACCAGATGAGACCAAATAGGACACAAAACATATAGAGTGAAATATTTCAGCACAGTATTATATATACTTTATGAATCATAACAATTTACTCAGCAAAACCATATACATAGTTTTTGATTACCCAAAATTATGCATATAGATTTCTTCTCTAACCGGATTCACCCAGGAAATGCTTGCTAAACTACCTGGATAAAAATGGATATGTTGGTAACCTAGACGGAAACTTTACCTATATAGAGGATGAACAATAATCAAAATTCCAGTTTCTTTTGCCTGCAGGAGAGGCTTTGATCAAATGTCTTCCAAGTGGGATAAAGGCGGGATGGCAAATGAAAGTCACATATCTACGTAGGTAGGAGAAGAGACCAGGTCTGATAATGGACAGTATTGGTGGTGGGTTCTACCTCTGGTGTACTCTAAATAAATTTATTTATATTGTTCCAAATAACATAAGATGGCTAAACATCCCCATTTATTACAAGTAGCCCTTTAGGGATAAACATAGAATTTGACTGTTATTTGCCTTATGGAGGACAAAAGTGCTAGGGATGAATCAATCCCTTGATTACTGCTCTGATGAATGGTCAACCTCATTTTGTTTGAACCTAGATTACATGACCAGTATTCAGTCTCCACTCCTATTTCTGTTTTCTACCCTGAAATCTGTAACCCCTGTCATCAGCTCCTTCTTAATTATACCGTATTCTTTACATCTGTCCTGCTAAATAACCCTAATTGAAATTGCACCGGAGTGAATTTTAGTAATGTTCCCCCCAAGACATCCCGCAAGTGATCTCACGCGAGAAAACAGACTGAAGTCACAGCTGGAAGCACGTCAAGGATCATTTCCATTTTTACATGATTAATTTGAATTTAATATCTTAAATCAAAACCTGATTAATTTAAATAAAATTTTGATGGTGCCCTGCTTCTAATATACATTGCAGTAATTAGATTCAGCTTAATGTGATTTTTTTTTTACATAATTAAAAAAAGAGGGTAAGTCAAGTGTAACAATGCAATGTTGGTACAAATCAGTCTAACTATATAAGAGATTATTGCATGGGACATTACTCAGGTGCGAAAAGGTTGTAGCTGTGCAGCTATGTGAAAGGTCAACAGTATATCATCCCATACAGACCAACCTGAAGTGAAATCTGAGCAGCTATTAATTAGGCAGTGTCTAGGCAAAATAAACTAATAAATACATTAACATAAAACAAATATTAGCATTTTGTTTGCTGCCATTCATTGGATACTTGCCAATCAGATACATAATTTTTGCATGTACATCTGAAGTCCCCCCTAGATTGTAAAATGACAGTCTGACCTAATGTGTCCTGGTGGTGAATAAAGTATACGGTGAGTATCTCTTTGCAGACTGCTTCACAGTCTGCAGATTTGCTTTGTATTTGGAAGTCTGTGCGTGTGTTCAAAAAGAACTAGATAATAAAGAAACAATGGGCTCCCTTCAAAACTGCAACAGTGCAATTGTGCAAATGCATTGCAGGTTGTCATGACTACACCATTGGTAAATAGAACCAGACCATGCAGGTAATGCTGGGCACAAAATGTGACTGGCATGGCAAAACGTACCATGCAGGTCCCTTTGCTGGAGCTTCTAAAAGCAATACTACCTGTTCCAAGATTTAATACTTCTTAGCACCTTCGAAGATATAATCAAGCTACAAAAAAATAAAGACAGAACATAATGAGTAAAATTTTGAAAGTTATTTACTTCAGAGAAAGGACTTAACTGAAGATTTCCTTTCATAGCATGCATACGTTAGCTTAGTTTAAAAAAGGCATTCCTGGGACAGTGTTTAGGTAAGGGAATTAAACAGTATAGGGAAAGCTTTATTACTGCCTGCATTAGCCAAAAGCATGTACAAGCGCTGCTAGCTTTAAGGACCTTGCCAAATTTTCAAAGCAAAAGCATGTTTATATCATGCTTTGAAAATGACCCCAGGAAGGACTATGTGCTCCCCATTTGCACCCTCTATTTAGTGCACATAGCTTTTCAGAGAAAAATCACACACATGATCAAATTTTCAAACATATGCACATAAATGCAAACCGCTTCCCAACTCCCTGGATTGTCTCTGCTCACTGCGGGTAAAAGCGTGCAAGCAGATTGTACACAAACACTGTGACCCACATAGAGCAGGCATTGGATTTTTTAACAGACCATTCTATAGGTAAATCACTGTTTATTCTGGAAATTGCTTTGAAAACGACACTTATTTTGAAATTATGCATGCTATAGTGAACAACCTCATCCCTACCCCATCTCAGCCATCTGCATATATAGCAAGTAAATAGTAGAAGTGATTTTAGTGCATTTCTTCTGAGGTTGCTAATTTTCAAAGCACGCACGGTATGTGCCCCCTTGCAATATATGCAGGCTAAAATTGCACATATGCATTGCAAATAGTTCCTCAAGTATTAACATCACTTTTCATTCAAATCATAATAAAGGGCATAGTCAGTGGGGCAAAATAACTTTGGTCTAGTCAGCTCTCCAAGTTCTGTTCTTGGATTAGTAGACCTCGAATTGTGTGCAGGATGCAAGCAAGCCGAGAACAAAATTCCACAGGCACACATTCTTTATATTCATCAAAGAAATACCCCCGGCATCCTCTAGCCGACCATAAAAAGGTTTTGCTGTCAATTGATAATTGAAAGTTTCCCCCATCTGCACAAAATGTGACAGCAGTCTAAAAATAGCACAGTAGTGCCTTTCTGGGGGGAGATGATCCTCATTTCCATGCCAAAGTAAAAGGCGAAACAAAAATTAATCTGAAAGGGTTATCTGCACTGAATCATCATTCATTTTGGAAAATGTCTCCAGCAGCAACAGAACGAAAATACTTTCAGATAGTTGCACTGCATTATAAACTCCAAGGGCTGAGATTAGAGATGGTCCGTCTGTATTCAGCAACAAGAAGCAAAATTCTAAGGCTTTTCCCAAACTTTATTTTTCTTTAAAATTGTATTATTATTACCAGGCAACAGGGACGGCTTTTTTTTTTGTAGAGGGTGTGATTTAGGTGGCTAATTGAATGTGAGCCACAGTGCAAGACCAAGACAATCTTATCTTAGTGTACAGAATTATTTTCAATTTGTAAATACCATATTCATTTCTTCCAGATAAGAGAGACACTGTTTTAAAACCAGAAGGGATCATGTCTGGGTTGCAGATGTACTTTTTTTCATATTATTTAGTGCATGCAGGTCAGTAGCACTTTCACTGTATAATCTCAATCTAATACCACGGGGAATTAATATTATTATTAGAATCAGCCGTGAAGGGCTAAAAGGGGTACACAGCACTTTACAGAGACACGTGAGAGATGCATTATTTCCGCCTTCCACTAAAACTGCTGCTGTTTCTACTCATTACCTACAGCACAATGTCTCTGTTTCATATTCTATACCTGCACTGCTCCAAAATCATCCCTAGCTTGGAGTGTGCAGAAAACCCAAGGCTTTGTCTCTCCATTATAATAGATGTAAATTAATGTTTTGCCATTGTTTGTTGCTGTAATCATACAGGCAAGTATCTCTTCCTAACAGCTATCTTATTTTCAATTTGCAAAGCATACTGTGCTTAATCCCACAAGGCAACCCATGGTTCTGGATATGAATTTGTAAAGATAATTAGCCCTGCGCAGGGGGCTCTCCCTAAGACAGGAAGAGCAGCCTGTTACCAGGTCCAGGGGGGTCCCTCAGAGGTCCCAGGCTGGTCACAGTTCCCTACCTGGCTTATTACGTTTCTCATGTTTTTTTTATTTTTTTATTTTCTTCATGTGAAACAGTTTATTTGTTCATGAAAATTTAAATCACATTAATACTGGAGATGGTTGTTAGAGCAGACATAAAAAAGGGTCAGAGAGCGATAATTTTGACACATGGTACAAAGACAGCTCACCTGTGATTATTGTATTTTCTCCGGGATGATAAAAGATATTAAAAGTAGGCATATTGGGGACAGTTCTCTAAACTACAAAGTTCTCTCTATAAACTCCTTAGTTGGAAAGAGCCTCCCACCCTCTCAGGTAAAATTACTAATGCTATTCCATTGCATACATAATCTCACCAGTGTCCCATATTGTTGGGTCTGGGGGAGCACATAAGCAAGATAAAACACAAGATTTCATTTTAAAATTCCCAGAGGTGATGTATGGGATGGATTTTGCATCCGCTATAAATTCACTGGTACTCGAACACCTGAAATCTTCAAAGCGAAAGGGATGCTTCAAAAATTCACCCGAGAGTCTGTGGCTATAATCTGTGAACCTGCAAGCCAGCCATGGGGTTTACAGTACAAATTACTTCCCTAATGTTATATAGAAGTAATCACACATGACATTAAATCATAATTCTCTGTTCAGCAAGAGACATAGGGGCCTGTTTATGGTTTATTATGGTTTATTAAAATTTTGATATACCGCTCTTCAAACATCGTATCAGAGTGACTTACAATAATAAAATAAAATATTAAAAAAGGAAAGGAACTCCAATTTAAATTAAGAAAAGTAGTAAAGCTGGGTTAGCATAGGAAGGAAGGAAAGGGGAGGGGGAGGGGAGAGACGCAGAGTGTTGGGAAGTTCCCGGTGTTAGGGCAAAATAGTGCCCAGAGTTATTTGAGAAGTAACTGAATGTTGTCCAGAGTTGCTGTTTACTAAGTTACAGCAGAGGGCAAATTAAAAGCTTGAGAGAAGAGGTGGGGTTTGAGGGCCATTTTAAATCTAGAAAAGGAAGATTCAAAACATAGGGAGGAAGGGAGAGAGTTCCAAAGTGATGGTCCTAAAAAGAAAAAAACAAAACTGAATTTCGGGTGTCTTCCAAATGGGCAGCTGATGGAGATGGTAAATAAAGGCGATGTGCATGTACGGAGCAGAGGGGATTATGTGAGAGGAGGGAACTGCTGGGATACCCGAGTTGAAAACCTTGTGAATTATAGTGAGCAATTCATAATGGAACTGGTATGGAAAAGGAAGCCAGTGGGATTTTATGAATAATGGTCTGACCATGAGGCATGATGAAGGAGGTGGATGGCGGTGTTCTGAAGTGATTGTAAACTCTTTAATTGATACCGAGGAGGACTGGAACAGATGATGTTACAGTAGTCCAAGTTTGAGATAACTAAAGGCAGCATAAGAGTGGGGATGGCAAATGACAGGAGATAAGAGCAGATGCTACGAATCTGGCAGAGGGAAAAGAAACAGGGGCAATTGTCAGGTTAATGTGTGACTGAAAACTAAGAGAGGAATCGAGTATAACACCTAAGTATTTCAGAGTTTGTACAGTGGGTATGGTGTTGCCTTCAAGAGAGGGAGATATGGGTGGAGGTGTGAGCGAACCAGACAGCCTAAGTGCTGAGGTTTTTCCTGCACTGAGATATAAATTATTTGTTTCTAACCAAGAGGCCACTAAACTGAGACATGAATTGATTGAGGAAAGATCGGGCAAGAAAGGGTGGGTATGAGATAGCAGCAGGATGTATACTAACGCATGGTATATTTTTGCACTTACTGCATTTAGTTGCAAAACTTAATGTGCGGTAAATGCAATGTCCATGCAGTGACTGTTGTGGTGTGGCAAGCATCTTCCCTGCACTTACTGGACAGAGCAGACAATTGCTATGGCTGCGTGCCTTAAACGACCCAGATATCCTACTCAGCTTCCCAATTCACCCTTCAGCCCTCCACTCAACATACGCCCCATCGATAACCCTCCATCAGCATCCTGACCCCTCAAATAGCCCCCTCCCCCCAGTAGTATCAAGACCCCCTGCCCTCTCAATTCCCACCCCCTAATCCCAGAGAGGCATGCAGTGCTCCCCCAACCCTCGTAATCATTTCACCCCCGCCTTTTTCCTGCTGGTATAGGGGTAAGGCGAGAGTGGTAGTCCCACCACCATGAAAAGTGCTAGAGGTGTCAGGAAGGGAGTAGAAAGGTCAGATGCCTCTCCAGAGGGTTGAGGGAGCCTTGATGCTACTGGGATGGAATCAGGGAGTGGGGGCAGGATGGTGGGCAGGATGTTGAGCAGAAGAGTGCAGAGTGGGTTGGGATGCTGAGTGGGCTCAGTTTTTGGCAATCGTTGGATACGCCGATGCATGCCAAGAGTATAGTTGCACTTAATGCCTCCTCTTAAAGAGGCATTAAATACACTCACACTATTGTACCACATGCTGACTATACAGTCCATGCCCATTCTCTGCTCCAACCTGTCCAGTTCCAACTCTGCAGTACACGAAGCAGTTTACACGCCATTAATGCAAGCACACACAAATGGCTAGTGCAAGCTAAATCCCGCGATAATTGCTTAGCCCACTTTTATAAATATACACCATAATGTATTTATTTACCAAAATTTTGATTTTCTACCTTTTGTTAATCATCAGTGTGGTTTGCAACATTTTTAACAAATGCATATTTAAATACATATGAATCATATAACTATAATTCAACTAATAATTACTGTTGAACTCAAGAATGGAGCTATGTGATTTCTGGTGCCCTCTACATTCTGGAAGCTCATCTCCCCTTCCCTATCCCACCCCCTCCCTGCCGGGCTTGCTGCTGTCACAGGTTTACCTCCACTGCTGTATCCCCCTCTGTGTGCATAGTTCAGCTCTTATTAGCATTAAGTCATGTGATACAGAAAAAACTTTGGTGCAAATCTGAGAGTCGCCAGTCTCACAAAACTTGCATCAGAGTTCTTTTCTGCACCATGTGGCTAAAAGTTAATCCGTTTAGAGCGGTGCTTGCGGCAGCTATAGGCACCCCCAGACATCAGTGCTCCTTGTCATGCTTACCATTTTGCACAATCCTCGTTGAACTATCAGGCTCTTTATTTCACTCCCGATAACCCACATGTTTGATGGACAGACAGCGGGCATCTTTACATGCAATGAGTAACAGAGTTGGGGTGTGGCCCCAAATGACTTTCTTGCTCGCAGTTGTGGGGGACAGGAGAGTTAGAGCAGTGACTCCTAAACTGTGGGCCGGGACCCTAAATAGGCTTAAATTAAAATTCTAGGTGAAGGGGGTCAAAGAAACAGGGCTGCTCCCCCTCCCTCTGGACCTCAACTGTGCTCTTTGCCCAGTAGTTGTAGTCAGAATGGCACCTATGACTCATGAACAGTCACAGGCCTTGCCCTCTCCTGCGTGGGTTTCCGTGTAGAATGCCTTTATGCTTTGGATAAGTAGGGGGAGGAGGAAGTGGATGAGGGAGGAAAGGGGAGTGAAGGTCTACTATTTTATTCACTATCTAGGGTCACATGAAATTTTAAGTGTTAAAATGGGGTCATATTAAATAAATGTCTGGGAAGCACTGAGTTAGAGTCTTGCATGTTTGAAGTACTTCAACGGTTTCAAAACGTGCTAGTGGGTTCGGGTTTGAGAAGTTACAAAATTGCGCAGTTTGGTCATCAGCCATTATCCGCATAACGCTGTTCTAGTCTTTCTTCCATAGAGTCGTGCGACTCTGACGTGCGATCAGTAGGCCTTGCTAGGTTCTGGTCACTGGTGTCACCCTCACAGCACACTGTTCTCTGCTTTTAGAAATGAAATTCACAGACGTCTCCAGTGCAGGGATGTCCAAATAGGCACAGGGGCGTGGCAGAGGCATATCTGGGGAGAAATAAAGGTTTCACATGCCTTTGTTTGATCTCAGAAGCAGTGGAGACATCTGCACTTACATCCATGTTTATACCTGCTCTAGGCACAAACTGTCATCAGGACAGTGCTTGTTTTCACCTTAAACCATCCACAGAGTGTAGAATTAAGTGACTAGCCTTAGATCACAAAGGCCCACACTGGGATATGAACCCTGACCACACTACTCAAACCACTACTCTAACCATTATGCTACTAGGCATCGTGGTTCTGAACTGCTATCCTAGGGACGTCTATATAGATGTTTGATATACGTGCATATCGAGCACGCCCACGTTTCTGAAATCATGCCTGAACTTGCATGTGGCTGCTTTGTTTCAGATGTTCTGGCTTTGACGTCCAAGATTGCACTTGGATTGTCCCATTGTGAAATGGGCCTCATAGCCTTGGGACATCTAAGTGCAGTCTGGGACGTCAAAGCCAGAACGTCTGAAAAAAAGAGCAGGCACGTGGAAGTTCAGGTATGCTTTCAGAAACGTGAACATGCCTAATATGCACGTGTATCAAACGTCTATACAGACGTGCCCTCTGTTGCTTTTTATACTTCTGTGGTAGGCTATGGCCTGTAAACTAGGCCTAGACCCCAACCCCCACCTGAGACTAGTGTTGAAGAGAACCAGAGTTTGAGAAACTGCTTTAAACTGCTTTTGAAAAGTTTGTATAATTCCTTTATGCTGATGATAGACATGTTCCTGCATTCCCTGAGCTAGAAATGGCCTTGAAGTAGAAATGTATCAATGTCTAAGACAATGCCTTTGTTAGAATAGCCTGAGAAGGGGGTACAGGGAGCTAGACCCAGAGAGGGTCCTCGATTGGACAGGTGCAAGGGGCGTTGGGACCAATAGAAAGTTTGCCTGTATCAAACTGTAAAAATTATATATAAGGAATTTGCTCCTGTACTTCATTGATCAGTCTCTTTTGGACACGATTCTGTCTGAGCCTGTGCACAATAAATTGGCTTGGATC
Source organism: Ichthyophis bannanicus (assembly GCA_033557465.1). Classification (NCBI taxonomy): domain Eukaryota; kingdom Metazoa; phylum Chordata; class Amphibia; order Gymnophiona; family Ichthyophiidae; genus Ichthyophis; species Ichthyophis bannanicus. The sequence goes on from CM066037.1 coordinate 72,474,727, forward strand.
CTGCAACTGACTCCTGGTTTTATTCATTGCATGCAATTCGCTGCTACATATTCCTGGTGCGTTGGGCGGGAATGTGCGAGTAGTGGATGGTATTCAAGTGAATATACCACGTTTTACCGCCTCAAGGTTTGGTCCGGCTGGAACCGTGTCTGGCCGACCGCAGGGGAAGCCTCAGGCGCCACTGGTCCTCTTGCATCGGAGAGGATTCCTCCTTGCCTCGGCAGATTACTGGATCCGGCTGGCCAAACACCTCCGAACCCGAGGGGAGTCTGGGATTCAACCCAAGAACTGGTTTTGTATCGGGTACCGGATCCGGTGAGTAGAAATTTCTTTGCTCCTCAGTCAGTTAGTTTTGGGTACGTCTTGCATGAGTATGCGCGAGACTGAATTGGTATGGGAATAAGGTACCGAGAGCCTGATCACCTCTCAGGGCACGTCCGAGTAAGCCTTGCATGAGTATGTGCGAGGCCAAAACTACTGCCCTTGGTTAATCAGCAGTCCGAGTACGTCTTGCATGAGTATGCGCGAGACCGGCTGCTGTTGGTTAGTAAGGTAGGCCTTGGAATTTGGGAAAACGTTGCTAGCATGTCTGTTTGTGTCTCCCTCTGTTTCTAGGGCTGCCAGGACCCCTTACCGGCAGTCCGATCACCCACACCCTCTGTCTGTTGTCTAACCGCGGGTTTCACTTCTGGTATAATGTAAGGTTATTAATTAAGGAACAGTACTGAAAAAAACAACAACTCAGGAGTCACTTTAAGGAATCGAGTCTAAGCACAGCACAGCGAAGACAAGCTGTCTCTATGTTCTTTCAGCACACGGTATCTCTAGCAAGCAGAGGGAGAAGGGGTGTGTCTTTCACACAGCCTGCAGAAAGGAATGTTTTAGTTCCTATTAACCCCTTCGGATCTCCTCAACTGTTTTAGTTATATCTCTGCCCTGCCTGTACTGTTATTTCACCTATATCTGTTATATTTAGTTTGCTGGTTATATCTCAGCGCTGCCTGTATTTCTACGTCAACTGTTCCTGTTATATTATTATTATTTTTATTTATTTATTTATTTATTCTCTGATTTATGGGAGAAACCATACCGAGTACGGACCAATGGGGGAGGAAAGTGTTAATTTTACAGTTGCTGGAGAGTGAGAGAGTGATTTCTGTGGGATTTGGAAGAGAGAAATCTGAATGAGTAAGAGAGAGACAAAGGTTTTGAACAGCATTTTTGAAGAGCATGGGAGGGGGTGTATCTATACTGAGCTTTCTGCAGTGTCTCAAGAACTTTAAGAGGGGTTTCTCTGGTGATTATGTAATTGTAATGACCCCCAGGTCGATGGGAAGTTTTATGTGAACGGGAATGCCCCCCCCCCCGTCTTTATAGAGTGCACCCAGAGGAACACTGTCACATAGTTCTGTCACGCTGGAAATGTTGGATTTTGCTGGCATGTCTGTTTGTGTGTGTGTGAATGAGAGGTCTGGAAACACAGACCAAGCAAGTGCGGACTCCTGATTAGCGCAGTTCCTGGCCGGGTGACCGCACCCAGGTCGCGAAAAGGAGGAAGCGTTTGGTATTTGTCTACCTATTTCTTCCTAGGGCAGTACGGACCCCTTACCTGCAGCCCGACCACCCACCCCTACTGTCTGTTGTCGTGTACGTCATTATGGGAGGGTCGGAGTCCACAAAAACTCCGTTGAAATTTATGCTCAAGAATTTTAGCAAGGGATTTGCCGGAGACTATGGAATAAAAGTGTCTCCGTCCCGATTAGAAATACTTTGTGATAGGGAGTGGCCGGTGCTGGTCACCGCATGGCCCCTGGTGGTACCTTTGATGTTAATATCATATTCTTAGTTCACCAGATTGTACGAAAAGATCACCCTGACCAGTTCCCCTATATAGATTCCTGGTTAAGCATTTGTGAGAAAGAGCCCTCCTGGATGAAGCGTTGTTAGGAGGAACAGTGCAGGATATTTGTAGCAACCACAGGGGGGGGCCCGGAAGCCTGGGGAAAATAAACTGCCTGTCTAATCTCAGGCAGAGCCTGTCCCAGAGGGACCCATCCCTGCAGTTTTACCCCAAGTAGCCCCCCAACTGTCTCTGCAGCTGGAGGACCTGCACTCCCTCCCGACCGGATGCCCTGGCTCCGTTCAGAGTGCTTCGGGGGGGGCCACAGTCCACCAATAACGCCACAAGCAGGGATTCATTTGCCAGTTGAGGGTCACTCACTGCCGACACCCCATATCAAGGAACAGAACCCCAACAATCCCGACTACCTTATGCTTTCCAAAGTGCAACTGCGAGCCAAATGAACGCTTATCTGAAGCCTATAGACTATATACCCCATATGATCCAGCAGCCCAGGAAAATTTGCGCATGGTGAATTAGGGTTGCCAACTTTTTCACCGAGAAAAACCCAACACCTGTGGCTCGCCATGCTCCACCCATTCTCCGCCCCTAGTCCCACCCCTGCCCTGCCCCCAGCCCCTCCCACAAAAATTACCGAGGATATGTGTAGGCTAACTTCCTTGGTCAGATAATAATTAAACTGGGAACCCCAAAATCCAAACATGAAATGTACAACACTGGAGAAATAAAACTATAAAGTAATTTCCTCTTGCACTAAACAAAAACGCAAAGATGTTAGCAATACACACTTCCCAGACCAGACATATTCCAGTTAATAAATTCAAAATAAAAAGTATTTTTCTACCTTCTGTTTGGGCGTTTTATTTTTCAGTTGCAATTGCTCCAGTCACTTTCTTCTGGTTTCTTCGTGTCTTCTGCGATCTATCCATTTGTCCTTTCTTCTCTTTTAGATGTTTTCCATTCTCTCTCTATTTCTGCTTTAACATACTGATTGTTTCCCTTTTGCTCTTTCCCCCAATTCTTTCCTTATTCCTTTATCATCCGTTTAAATTTCACCCTTCCATTCTCAAGCCCCTTTTACTCTCCCAATACCCGGCCCATCATAGACTTTTCTTCCACACAAAATATTTTTTTCCCTCTCCATTCTCATTCCCCATCCATTCTAGTCCTCCCCCAAAATCAGTTCCCTTATAGTTCTAGACCCACCCAGCTTCCACTCCCTTCTAGTCCCATTCTCCCATGCCCCACATCAGCCCATTTCCAGTCCTATTCCAGCTCTTCATCAGCCCATTTCCAGTGCTAGCCCTCACATCACAGGCCATTTCCAGTCCTAGCACCCCCCCCCCCAATCACAGCCCATTTCCAGTCCAAGTCCCCCATCACAGCCTATTTCCAGTCCTAGCCCCCCCCCCACCATCACAGCCCATTTGCAGTCCGAGTCCCCCCGCACCATCACAGCCCATTTGCAGTCCTAGCCCCCCCCCCCACCATCACAGCCCATTTGCAGTACTAGCCCCCCTAATCACAGCCTATTTCCAGTCCAAGTTCCGCCTCCCTCCACCATAGCCCATTTCCAGTCCAAGTTCCCCTCCCCCCATAGCCCTTTTCCAGTCCTGGTACCCTCCACCTCCATCACAACCCATTTCCTGTGCATGTCCACCCCCATAGCCCTTTTACAGTCCAGGTCCCCCCCAATCACAGCCCATTTCCAGTCCAAGTCCCCCCCCTAGCCCTTTTCCGGTCCAGCCCCCCCCCCCCCCATCACAACCCATTTCCAGTCCAAGTCCCCCCCCCCCCATAGCCCTTTTCCAGTCCAGGTCCCCCCCAATCACAGCCCATTTCCAGTCCAAGTCCCCCATCACAGCCTATTTCCAGTCCTAGGCCCCCACACCATCACAGCCCATTTGCAGTCCGAGCCCCCCTCCCACCATCACAGCCCATTTGCAGTCCTAGCCCCCCTAATCACAGCCTATTTCCAGTCCAAGTTCCCCCTCCCTCCACCATAGCCCATTTCCAGTCCAAGTTCCCCCCTCCCCAGTGCGCTTTTAGAGTAGAGGTGTGCTCCACCCTATCACATCCCATTTCCAGTCCATGTCCCCCCCCAATAACCCTTTTACAGTCCAGGTCCCCCCACCCCCATCACAGCCTATTTCCAGTCCAACTCCACCCCCTAGAGCCCATTTCCGGTCCAGGTCCCCCCCCATCACAACCCATTTCCAGTCGAAGTCCCCGCCCCCCCATTGCCCTTTTCCAGTCCAGGTCCGCCCCAACACAGCCCATTTGTCGTCCCCCCCCCCCCCAACCCCCCCCATGCAGTCCTTGGCCCCCCCCCCCCCCCCCCCCCGACCAGCACCGCAGCTGTCTGAGGGGCTTTAGAGGGAGCCAGGGAAGCCCACGCGAGGCCCCGGCTCCCTCTGTACAACCACCAGCGTGAAGAGCCTTTTCCTTCACGCTGGCGGTTGTTTCTGTGAAGCCGCGAATGCTGGGAAAGGTTAAAGGGTATTGCCTTTAACCTTTCCCAGCAATCGCGGCTTCACAGAAACAGCCGCCAGCATGAAGGAAAAAGATCTTCACGCTGGCGGCTGTACAGAGGGAGCCGGGGCCTCGCGCAGGCTTCCCCGACTCCCTCTGAAGCCCTCCGGTGTGTGGGCCGGCCCTGGGTGTTTTTTTTTTTTACTTCGGGTCGGAAGAAAAGCCGGTCTTTTGCTCTGGCCACTCCCGATCTTGTGGCCAGAGCAAAAAACCGGCTTTTCAAAGGCCGGTTTTGCATCTGCGCCTGCAGCCGGCTTGGCCATGGAAAAACCGGCCAGGCCGGCTGAAAACTGGCCAGTTGGCAACCCTATGGTGAATGCGGCCTTTGTGAGTCAGTCCCAGGGAGACATAAAACGGAAACTGCAGAAGTTAGAAGGATTTGCGGGCATGAATGCGGCCCAGTTAATGGAAGTTGCTCAGAAAGTGTTTGTGAATCGTGACAATGAGCGTCAGAGGGAGAGTGAATGTAAAATGAAGAAGAAAGCTGATTTCCTTGCTGCAGCTTTAGTTGAACGATGAGGAGGAAGTTCCTCTAACAGAAGGACCCGAGGACGTGGGAGGGGCCGAGGAAATGGCTGGCCCCCGGTGGGCGTGAATCAATGTGCCCACTGTAGAGAAGAAGGACATTGGAAAAATGAATGCCCAAACTTTGACTCCACCTCCCGAAGGGGAGGAGGGAGCACTTGGAGAGCAGGGGGACGATAACAGAATTATGGAGGAGTGCGTCGCACACAGTTCCAACGAGAAGAAGCAGCCATAGAGGGAGTGGCAGTGGAAGAGGGCTATAACACGGGGGAAGACTAGGCCAGACCGGGCTCCAAGTTTCCTCTGGGTCCCCAGGAGCCTATGGTCAGTTTAAAAATTGAGGACCAAAATGTGGATTTTATGGTGGATACGGGGGCCGAACATTCAGTAGTAGCAAAACCAGTGGCCCCTCTGTCTTCTCCATCCATCACCATTGTCGGAGCTACTGGAGCTAGGGCCACAAAGCCTTTTTTGCAGAACCACACTTGTGAACTAGGGGGACGGAAGATAACGCACCAGTTCCTATACATGCCCGAATGCCCAATTCCCCTTTTGGGCCGAGATATGCTTGCTAAGCTCCAGGCGCAGATATCCTTTGTTGAAGGGGGAAAGATGGAAATGACTGTGAACTCGGAATCTGCTGGCCTGATGGTGCTGACTGTCCCCCGGGAAGAAGAGTGGCAGTTCTATAGTGCCTCTCCGACCAAGGCAGCCAGCCCCCATATACCCATCAGAATCTCAGCTCTGCCCGAGGTATGGGCGTAGGATAATCCTCCAGGCCTAGCAAAGAATATAGCCCCAGTGCTTGTCACCCTCAAACCAGAAGTGGAACTAGTGCACGTGAAACAATATCCTCTCCTGCGACCGGCGATTGAAGGAATTCACTGTCATTTAATGAAATTACTGACGTATGGACTTCTCAGAGAGTGCCAATCGCCCTGGAATACCCTCCTCCTCCCAGTCAAGAAGCCTGGGACAGGTGACTACCGCCCAGTGCAGGACTTGAGACGAGTAAATAATGCAGTCGAAACTATACATCCAGTAGTACCAAACCCTTATACTCTCCTGGGACTGATCCCTGCTGAGGCTACTCACTTCACCGTCTTGGATTTGAAGGATGCCTTTTTCTGCATACGTTTAGCACCAACCAGTCAACTCCTGTTCGCGTTTGAATGGGAAGACCCTACCACAGGAAGGCAAGGCCAACTCACCTGGACTCGATTGCCCCAAGGATTCAAGAACTCGCCTAATCTCTTCAGTGCTGCCCTCAATCAGGATCTTTCAAGTTATCCTGTGACTCCAGGGAAGAGAGTTCTTCTTCAGCACGTGGATGACCTGCTAGTGGCCACCAACTCCAAAAACGAATGCGTGCATGCCACCGGTGATCTCTTGCACCTCCTGAACGAAGCCAGATACAAGGTCTCAAGAGCCATGGCGCAGTTGTGCCAAACTGAGGTAAAATATCTGGGATTCAATCTGTCCAGAGGGATCCGGAGATTGGGACCAGAGTGAAAGGAAGCAGTGTGCCGCATCCCTATCCCCACCACCAGAAAACAGGTGAGAGCCTTCCTGGGAGCTGCAGGCTATTGTCGAATATGGATACCGAATTTTGCGCTGTTGGCAAAGCCATTGTATCAGGCCACCAAAGGAATGGAGCGATCTCCTCTAGAATGGGGCCCAGAACAGGATACAGCATTCCGATCGTTGAAAGCAGCATTGATGTCCTCACCAGCCCTGGGTCTGCCAGATGTACAGAAACCATTTCGCCTCTATGTCCATGAGTCAAGTGGAAATGCTTTGGGAGTATTGACTCAATCCCTCGGATCTTGGCAGCGACCTGTGGCTTACCTATCAAAACAACTGGATACCGTTGCAAAAGGATGGCCACCTTGCCTGAGAACTGTTGCAGCTACAGTTCTCCTGGCGGGTGAGGCCGACAAGCTCACTCTGGGTCAGAATCTTCAAATTATAGTACTGCATTCTATTCTAACCCTCATGGAATACAAAGGAAATTACTGGTTCACGAATTCATGGATGCTAAAGTACCAGAGCATGTTATGCGAAAACCCCCGATTGCAGTTGATCGTCAGTCAAGCTTTGAACCCTGCTACGCTGTTGCCAATTGGTCCTGGCCCACCCTATCATGATTGCTTGGAAGTTATGGACACTGTATTCTCAAGTCGCCATGATCTAACTGATGTCCCATTAGACGACCCTGAACGGACTTTCTTCGTGGATGGAAGTAGCCTTGTCATCAATTGGCGATGATGTGCTGGTTATGCAGTAGTGACCCTGGACATGGTAATAGAATCCTCAGCTTTGGCCCTGGGGACATCAGCAGAGAAAGCTGAGCTGATAGCCCTCACCAGGTCACTGATAATAGGGACAGGGCTCTGTTTAAATGTGTACACAGATTCTAAGTATGCCTTTACAACATTGCATGCGCATGGAGCCCTGTACAAAGAACGGGGGTTAATAATCTTGGGAGACAAGTCCATCAAGTACGGCCCTGAGATATTAACATTGCTAGATGATGTATGGGCCCCCAAACAAGTTGCAGTTATGCACTGCCGAGGTCATCAGGCAGGGAAAGGAGAGGTTTCACGGGGAAATAGGTTTGCTGATGCTTCTGCTCGAGAAGTGGCCATAACTGGACAAGTTCCTGCCCCCAATACCCCAGTCCAGGCAGCATTATTTCCAGTACCTCTCAGTGCATGGGCTCCTTGATACACTTCCAAAGAATTAGACTATTATTGTCAAGAGGAAGGGGGAGTGTTATCAGAGACCGGATGGATAGTGCTGCCGCCGCCGGTAGGTGGTTCACCTCCGGGTCCAACTGTAATCTCTGAATCATTAGGTCCAGCCTTTGTCCATACTTTTTACCAAGCCACACATTATGGAAAAACAGCGATGGAGAAAGCTCTCAAGCCTCATTTTTGTATCTCATTATTAGGACCCCTGACAGCCTCAGTAGCCCGCAGATGTGTAACTTGTGCAAAACGTCATTAGGAGTTTCCCCATTCAAGATTTTGAATTTGAATATTGTGAGATTTGAATATTTCTGTATTGTGTTTTTTTCTCTAATTTCCTGTTATGTTGTTGTTGTTGTTAAATGTCGTCAAGTTGGTGTCAACTCATGGCGACCCTCTGGATAGTTGTCCTAAACTGTGTTCGGTCTTCACTCAGGCAGCTCATTGTTGACAGACTGGCACACATAGCTGCTGTTATTGTATTGATCCATCTCATTGCTGGCCTTCCTTTTTTGTGTTGACCTTCTACCTTGTCAAGCATGATGTCTTTCTCTAATGATCTCTCTCTTCGAATGATATGTCAATGTCCAAAGTATGAAACTTCTGTTATGTATTGGAGTGATATGTATTTTTAAAATGTTGATAAATAATACAACTTTAAAAAATAAACATCTCTATCATATCTCCTCTATCCCACCTTTCCTCTAATGTATACATATTGGGAGTCATTTTGTTCCACGAATAGCGGAGATGGATGTCCCATTGGGATGTCCATCCCCGCTATTTGTCCCCCTGCTGTCCCCGTCAACACCCTCCCCATACATACAGCAGGTATGTACAGGGAGGCCTAGACAGGAGTGGGAAGGGGCATTCCAGAGGCAGAGCGAGGCCAGGGCATGGGCAGGCCGAGATCCCAGAGATACAGGGCAGATTCAGAGGTCAGCTCTGTACATCCAGGGCCTTGAATCTAGATGGGGACTTATTCCACCTTTTTTTATTTTTATTTTTATTTACATTCTCTTATATACCGCGCTATTCTGCATCAGTGCGGTTTACATTGAACAAACTGAAATTACATTGAACAGGGCATTATAACTTGGAGATAACTATTTTACAGGGAACATGGGCTATGGAGGGTTAAGTGGCTTGCCCAAGACCACAAGGAGCACCTGTGGGACTAGAAACCCCAGTCCTTCCGGCCCAAGGTTGCTGTCCTCTAGTGGGATTTGAACCCCCGACCTTCTGGCCTGAAGTACCTTGCCCCAACCACTAGGCCACTCCTCCACTCCTTGAAAGACAGAGGGGGATTGCGATGAAGGACCCAGGGACATAGGTGAGGGGGGGGGGGTGCAGGGTTTTCCTGCAGCCCACCCCAGACCTTGGAAGGCTGGTTTGGGGGTCGGGCTGAGGGGAACAGGCATCCGGTTTCGGGGGGCCAGGATCATAGCTTGTGAATGGAGCCACGGTGCCATGGCGACGAGATGCCACAGCACTGTGGCTCCATTCACAGGACTGGCTGGGTTAGCCGGGTAGTTGCTGGGACGTATGGCTGGACAGAATCAGGTCCAGGCCTGCACATCCAGGCACTAGACCCTAAGGGATCAGAATCAGGTCTAACTTTGCTTGCCCGATGCTGCCCGGCAGTATAGGGGGCTGGACATGCATGAATGGTATTGTCCTCATTAAGTCTATCCTCATATGCTTTATAATGAAGACCACTAACCATTTTAGTAGCCGTCCTCTGCACTGATTCCAATCTATTTATAGCCTTTTGAAAATGTGGTCTCCAGAATGAAACACAATACTCCAAATGAGGTCGCACCAAAGACTTATACAGAGTGTAACACAGCAGATCTGTCCCTTGCTTTAAATAGACAAAAACCTGATGCAAACAGGCTAGGTTCTGACAGGCAGGCAGATCAAAAGCATTTCTGTTGCCATAAGCAACCCAGGCAGGCACAGGATCTGCAGCCGTGCCTAGTTAGGAAACACCTCTCATTAGAGGGAGAGAACAACTTCCACGTGAGGGAAGACACGCCCCTAGGGCATTATAAAAAATGTGTAGAGAAAACAGCAAGGAGCTCAGAGAGAACCGGGAGAGCAGAGAGAACCGGGAGAGAGGAGAGGACCCGGAGTTCAGAGAGGACAAGAAGTTCAGGGAGGACCCAGAGAACTCAGAGACCTGATAGGACCAGTGGAACAGGAAACTCCAAAGGAAGTTACACGGGAGACTTCAGAGGAAGTTACAGAGGGTGTTGTAACGTCAGAAGCTGCCATGAGGGAGAAGTGCTGAGTGATTCTGAAACAAGCTCAGACTTCTCAGAGACGGAGTTTGAACCCCTGCAGTTCCAGTCAGAAAGCTACAAAAGAGTTCTACACCAGGAACTAGAAAAGGTTCCACTTGGCAGGTTAGTCAAAAGAAATATCCACCTCTGATACAGAGAGGAATTCCTCAACACCTACTTGAATGGGAGAGACGTGAGACAGGGAAAAAGCCATGTGTGTTTGAGAAGCAGGCTTGTAAGAAGCGGTCTCAGAACGTTGAGGGAAACTGGGCTATTGAAAATGTTTGTATGGATGAGACAGACAATTATATACCAGATAAACCAAGGCACAGAGTGATAAGAGAGAAACCTGTTCATTATAAAGAGCAGTGCTGTGAGCTACCAGTAAATGGGAGTAGCCGAGAGCCAGCAGTTAACAGAGGGAAACGTTATTCCAGGAAGTGTGTTTCTCTGCCTTGCCATTATAAAGTAAATGGTAATTACTTGCCTTGTACTGACTATGACTATTTGGGAAACCCAGGAGAAGATATAGAGCAAAGATATACGCAGGCTGTTTGTTCACAGGACAGTGATATTGAGCCAATGATCACAGAAGATAGCTGTTTGAATCCAGGCTTGGAAGAAATGGAATGCTCTCTAATGATAGCTGACGAGAATCCTTCTTTGTTGTAAACTAGTACAAAAGGTTAAGAAGAGATTATCAGCTGCCTGCTATAATTATTCAGTTTCTGTTACATTTGAAAGCAAGTTTGCTACCTTTGAGTTCATCCAGTTTTGTATCCTAAGTTTTACTTCTGTTGTTGATGTTTTTGAAAATCCATAAACCCCGGGAGGGGAAATAAAATCCTTTTGAACCTTGACCACTTGGATCCACGACTACACTCCTTTCCAATACAAGGTCAGGTGCATTAATAGCTTGGCTAACTGCCTATACCACAGCCCTGCTAGGACTATAGGTGTTACAAGAGGCACTATCACCTCCATTTTTCTGCTGGCCATTCCTCTCCCTATGCACCCAAGCATTCTTCTAGCTTTCACTGTCATCCTTTCTACCTGTTTAGCTACTTTAAGGATCTTCAGACACAATCACCCACAGGTCTTGCTCTTTTTTTTCTGGTACTTCACTCCCTACACTGTACCGCTCTCTTGGATTATTGCAGCCCAAATGCATGACCCTGCATGTTTTAGCATTAAATCTTAGCTGCCAAATTCTCGACCATTCTTCAGGCTTCTTTGTGCAGCAGTGTGTAGGGCTATCTGTAGCTGATTTGTGGCTTGCTTTGAGAGACCTTGCAATATGCTGTTGCAAAAGTCAAAGTGAGGGAAGATCATAGCTTGGAACACTGTTCCGAAGTCCTGTGGTAAAAGCAGTGGTCTTAGTTGTTGCCTTATCTGATATTGCTGCCTGGATGTCTCACCACCATTTGAAACTGAGAATGGCCAAAACTGAGCTTCTTATCTTTTCTCCTAAAGCCTCCTCCTTTCTTTATTTCTGCTCCCTGTTTCTTTGACTCACCCCTCTCCTTCTCCACACACATCCAACTGATAGTTAAAACCAGCCATTTCTTTCTTTATAACATCAGCAAAATTTGCTACATCCTTTCAGGACACACTACTAAGAAACATATCCACTCTTTAGTCACCTCCTGTCACCTCCTTTAGTCACCTCCTGTCTAGACATATCCACTCTTTAGTCACCTCCTGTCTCCTTCCGGTTAAACCTGCTTTCCCTCGATCGTCCAGTGGTCTAACCAATTCCCTCACAGACTTCTTGCTTTGCATATATTTTAAAAAGGGTTTTATTATGAGATTTTATTCTACAGCTAGCTTCCTTACAAATAATCTTTTGGTTTGCCTTATCAAGGCTTTGAATCTAATGACATTGCTTATGTTTTTTTCCCATTTCCTTCATTAGGATCTGGTTTCTGGTTCTAGAAAGGTGTTCAAAAGAGCTCCTCCACTCAAAATATAAATAAATATTCCTTAAACTTCAAAGGACCTCAAATCACCATTATCAGACAAATCAAGCCCAGAGTATACAGGCTAATGGGCTAGATAGATAAGATTCATCATCGGTCCAAGAGGATAACAGCAGCTCACATAGATCCCAAAATAACTAAGTATCGGTAATTTCAAACAGCCAAGTAATATACAGCTTAAGATTCTACATAGATACATCTGACACAATACTGCATTATGAATTACTCATTTGCGTCAGGGATAAAGCAAGATGTAAAAGCCTCTTTAGCCAGGATCCTTCCAACACAAAGCTCAGCATTTTGAAGATAGTAAGGCTTCACCACCCAGTGGAGACAACAGCCAATCAAACACCATACTCAACTTCAAATACACCAATCACCATCAAATGAACCAGCTCGCAATCAACCAATCATTATACAACCAATTGAAAAAGTAAGCAACCAATCAAACAGACCAGCTCACAGACTGCCAATCAACACAAAGTTGATTCAAATCAGTACAACCAACCAATAAGAATACTTACAGCTCATTCATTCACGTGTTATTCTTATCTCATTAAACACCACGTAGATACAGCTGGACAGCAGTACTATCAAATAAAGCAAGCCACCCAGTTTAGATTAGTGTCATCCACTCAGTCTCCTGATTTAAACCATAGGGCTGATAGGAGTGCAATCCAAACATCCATCCACATTCTTTCTCATTAAGGATAGCTTATCCTTCCTCTTCCAAGACAATCATACACTGTTAAGTACTCAACATCTCAGATCAAAAATAGTATGTCCCTTACTCACCCAATGATCCCAAAGGAGCTGTCATTACAGCATTAGTAATATGACTCTTATGCTCATTCAATTGAAGGTGTACTCTAAATTTACTATGACCTACGCATAACAGTAGCATGGGCATAAAATGATATAAATTACCCATGAAGAGTCACAATGAGATTGAGAATGACTAAAGTAGGTTTTCCTCTTAGAACATACACAAGAGGGGCCAACGAAAGTGAACTGGCACCATTAATGGTGGCCACGTTGGTCATGACCAGGAATTTCAACATTACATTCTTTAGGCATAAAACGGGTGACAATATCACCTACATTCAAACCACATTTGTGTGCAATTATGGGAAAGTCAGTGAACATTGGATGGTGATGAAGGACATCCTAATGAGATTTCATAATATTAACAATCTGCCATGAGGCTGTACAGAATGCTAAAATGCAGACAAGACAATCAGATAATTGACATCTACGATACTCCAGCACTAGCTCAGACTGAGCACATTTAGCCCTCTTATATGCCTGAGAAATCAATGGAGATGGATAACCTCTTGATTGAAAGCGTGCAGTCAAACTTTGCGACTTCTCACGAAAGGCAGCATCAGAGAAACAAATCCTTTGCGCATGAAGTTACTGACTCAATGATAGACTAGCATGTAAAGAATAAGGGTTCCAGCTATGAAATTGCATGTAGTTATGTCTATTTACTGTTTTACAATATATAGTACACAAGTATTGAAGCCATACTCAGTCTTGCAGATCTTAATATCCAAAATGTCAATTTTGACAGGGTAGTATGACCTAGTGAAATGAAGATTAATGTCTAGCATATTAATCCAGTCCCAAAAGTCCCCATGGTCTGCATCGGAAGACAGGGAGTATTCCAATGCAGACTACGGGGGTCATTCTGAGTCGCGTTAAGTGGGGATGGACATTCGATTTGGACATCCATCCCCGCTAAATGCTAGGGGACTGATTCCCAACACAGAACTCCCTGCATGTAAAGAGGAGATGTGCGGGGAACTCTGTATGAGGGTGGGAGGGGGATGGCTAGAGGAGGAGCAAGGGAAGGCCAAAGGCAGGACCCTGACCCAGACATACAGGGCCAATTCCGGTTGTGGCCCTGTATGTCCGGGTCTGCCGATCTAGACGGGGGGCATATTCTAGGGAGGAGTGGCCTAGTGGTTAGGACAAGGTACTTCAGGCCGGAGGGCCGGGGGTTCAAGTCCCACCTGGGGACAGCAATCTCAGGCCGGAGGGACTGGGATTTCTAGTCCTATAGGTACTCCTTGTGGTCTTGGGCAAGCCACTTAACCCTCCATTGCCCATGTTCCCTGTAAGTATTAGCGTATGTGTGTCATATCCCCTCGTGTTAAATGTATCTCCCAATTGACCGCTTTGACCCGGTGAAAAGCGGGATATAAATACAGCTAAATAAATATTCTGCCCTGGGGTATGGGATCGCCACCTGAAGGCTGCCGACAGCAGGGAAGGGGCAGCAGAAATTCCCCGCTGCTCCATCCCAGCCATGGCAGGCCAGATCGGGGGTCGGGCGGTGGGGAAATAGGCAGGGAAGCTGCTTGTCGGCAATTGGGACTCCTGCATGGCATCCTGGTGCCGTGGCTACAGGACACCATGGCACCGGGCTCAATGCAGGAGCCCTGGGTTGGTTGTGCAGGAAGCAACCTGGATGTACAAGGGCCCAGAATTGGGGCACATCCTAACCATCCAGGCTGGTTGCACCCGATTCTGATCCCATGGGGACATCTAGCCCCCACAGGACCAGCATCGGGTGCAGGTCTGGCCTATCCGGATTTTGGATATCCTGATGAGTCGGACATGCCCCACTGGGAATTGGTCACCAGAATAGCAGAATATCATCTAAGTAGAATTTTCATATTGCCACATGTTGAAAGTATGAGGAACTGTAGATAAACTGTAGATGAATTGCTCTATGGATATTACAGCACTGTGTACTCATATACCGCAGTCAGCGGCTCTGGAAACAGTTTATTGTACTATATCGCAGCTTAGCTTGGATCGACTTATTCCCTTAGAATTTGTTTGTCAAATTGCTGATCTGGTACTTTTCAATAATTGCTTTTCATTTGATGGAGTTTTTAATGAACAATTGCATGAGGTGACAATGAGGACTACTCTTTCCCCCTCTGTAGCCTCATTGTACATTGCTCGTTTTGAAGTGTAGTTCATCTACAGTTCCCCATACTTTCAACATGTGATAATATGGAAGCACTACTTAGATGATATTCTGCTATTTGGAAGACTCCTTGTTGGAATTTTGGCACTGGATTAATACTCTAGACATTAATTTTCAGTGCACTAGGTCATACCACCCTGTCGTAGCTGACTTTTTAGATATTAAGATCTGCAAAAACGGAGTATGGCTTCAATACTTAGGTGTATCGTAAAGCAGTAGATAGAAATATCTACCTTCAATTTCATAGCTGGTACCCTTATTCTTTACATGCCAGTCTACTGATGAGTTAGTACCTTCGGGTACGAAGAAATTGTTCCTCTGATGCTGCCTTTTCATGAGGAGTCTCACAGTTTAACAGTTTGATTGGATGCTTACTTTTTGAATTAGTTGCATAATGATTGGTTGGTTGTGGGCTGGTTCATTTGATGGTGATTGGTGTATCTGAATTTGTATATGGTGTTTGATTGGCTGTTGTCTCCACAGGGGGGGGGGGGGGAGTGAAGCCTTGCTATCTTTAAAATGATAAGCTTTGTTAGCCGGTTATGTGTTGATTGGAAAGATCCTGGCTAAATAGGCTTTTACATCTTGCTTTATCCCTGACGCAAATGAGTAATTCAAAATACCATATTGTGTTGGATGTATCTATATAGAATCTTAAGCTGTATATTGTTTGGCTGTTTGAAATTTGTGTGTACTAATACTTAGTTATTTTGGGATCTATGTAAACTGTTGTTATCAAGTTTATTCTCTTGGACCGATGAAGAATCTTATCTATCTAGCCCATTAGCCTGTTCACTCTGGGCTTGATATGCTTGATAATGGTGATTTGAGGTCCTATGACGTTTAAGGAATATTTATTTATATTTTGAGTGGAGTTCTTTTGATTATAGCTTTGAACTCCTTTGCATGGCTTGCCTTGGAAGGATTTCTGGCTCCACAGGCCTCTCTCCCTCCTGCAGGGCTCTTAACCTCTCCCTATGAACCACACCCTCCCAGCCCTGAACTCTGGGCTGCAGATTCTATTAAAGGTGACTGTTGATCCTTTTGTTGAGGGACAGGTAGCATTCTATATACCCCATCACACCCCCTCAGCTTAGCCATGCTCCACTGAGCACCTGTCTCACCCGGGGAAAGGAAGTCTGCTTTCAGGTGAATCCTACCAGCCCTATGGATGACCTGGAACTGGTAGGATTGGAGACTCAAAAGCCACCACATGATACAGCCATTGGACTCCTTATGTCAAACCAGCCACTTGAGGGATTGGTGGTCCATTATCAACATGAATGGATAGCCAAGTAGGTAGTAATTTGAAAGTTTCAAACACTCTTCTTGATCACTACATAATGCTTCTCCCAAGGAAGCAGTTTCCTGCTGATGAATGCTATGAGATGTTCTTCACCCCTGACTTCCTGGGCCAGAATGGCTCCCACGCCCACCTCTGAAGCATCAGTTTGCACAATAAATGATAGAGAGAAATCAGGGCTAATCAGGTTGGGTTCAGAGCACATGGCCTTCTTGAGATGCTGGAAGGCCAGGTCCAGGTCCAGTGACCACTGAATTCATTTGGGAACTCTCTTCCAGAGGAGATTGGTTAAATGCTCTGCCACCTTTGCAAAATAAGGGACCGATGGTAATAACCAATCAATCCAAGGAAGGCACAAATCTATTTCTTTGATTTTGGGGTGGGGACCCAGACAATGGCATCCGCTTTCTGTAGCCCATTCCTGATTAAATATTCCAGGTATTGAACATCCTGACCTCCTAGAAAACATTTCTTGGGGTTGGCTGTCAACCCAGCCTTCTGCAGACTGGTCAACACAGCTTGTACTTGGGTTAAATGACTGGTCCAGTCTCTGCTGTAGATGATTGTCGTCCAGGTATGCAGCTGCATACTCCTTATGTAGTCCTAGCAGGTGATCCACAAGTGTTGAAATGTGGCAGGAGCCCCATGTAATCCAAAGGAGCCCCAGGAGCCCCATGTAATCCGTATCATGGATCAAAAATACTAAGGAAGAACTAGCTGGAAACATTCAATACATAGTAAATCAATCCCTCTCCCAGGGCATTATGCCTGATGCCCTCAAACTCACAACAATCCGCCCAATAATAAAAAACAATAAACTCGACCCAAAAGACCCAAACTCATATAGACCAATAGCCAGCATTCCATTTATGGCTAAAATAATAGAAAAAACTGTTCAACTTCAATTGCAAGAACATATAGATGACCACAACTCCCTTGACTCCCACCAATTCGGTTTCCGCCCCTTCCATGGGGTAGAAACCCTATTAATTACTCTGATGGACTTCCTCATAAGACATACAGATGATAACACCCAAGGCCTCCTACTCCTTTTCATAGACATTTCCGCTGCATTTGACAACATCAACCACCTTACACTGATTAATAGATTAGAAAACTTAGGAATAGGTGGGACTGTCCTTAATTGGTTCAAGTCCTACATCACACAGACTAATACGAGTTCAATTAAACCAGGAAGCATCGGAAACCTTCCCCCAAGGACAAGGAATACCACAAGGATCAGCCCTTTCTGCTCTCCTTTTCAACCTGTACCTGCAACCCATCACAAAAATATTTAAAAAACACAAAATCAATCACTTTATCTATGCCGACGACATCATGCTCGCCCTCCCCATAACCACGAAAAACCCCAATTATAACACTCTATCCGAATGCATGGCGGAAACCTCATCCTGGATGGGAATCAACTTCCTCAGCATCAATCTCAAAAAAACTGAGGCAATGTTTGTATCAAGATCACCTGTGGCTGAAGATACCTACCCAACAACAATCTCCATCAATAACACAACGATACCTGTTAAAAAAGAGGTAAAATACCTAGGCGTTATAATCGATCACACACTCACCATGCTACCTCACATAAAACAGACGGTAAAAACTATATTCTACAAACTCAAAACTATTCAACACTTAAGGCTCCTCCTTGACACGCATGACTTTAGATCAGTCGTTAGTGCCCTCATAACCCCTCACTTTGACTATTGTAATAGTCTCCTAACCGGCCTCCCACAAAAGAATATCTACTTATTACAAAGAGCACAGAACATTTGTGCAAAAGTAGTCACTAAAGCCCACCTAACAGACCATGTAACCCCTATACTGCTAGATCTACACTGGCTCCCCATAAATTATCGAATCAAATACAAAATACTACTAACAACCTTCAAACTACTAAACGATATTGCCCCCTCACATCTATCCACACTCCTTCACGTCCCAAATGAATTAAGAGCCCGCAGACTAAATGCAACCCTCTCACTAGAACTGCCAAAAACATTCACGAGGACCAAAAACTCCACCAGTGCCAGAGCCTTCTCATTCACCGCTCCCACACTTTGGAATGACCTCCCAATAGACATCCGAATCATAAAGGACCTCTCCCAATTCAGAAAAGAACTCAAGACATACCTATTCTCTGAGCACTTCGGAATCCCCTACCCTCCAAGTCCAGACACACAGCGTCCACAGACACACAAACAAAAAAACCCGCAGAAACACAATTAACTGAACACACAACTCCTCTTCTAACAGCCCCCAAAGACACCCCAAACAACCCACGAAAAATGGAAATAAATTCCATCACACACAAACCCACTCACATACACACACAAACACACGCACACTTATACACACACACACTCACACATACATACACACACACACACACACCTGAATAGCGAATCATGTATTCTTGTAAATAATTTCTATAAATAGCAATGCCAGCTCGCTGACATTTCCTCTGTAAATTCAGCAGTATACAAAAGTATACACCCTGTAAATAGTTCTGACAATTTACTGTTCTGTTATATGTAAAAAGTTAAGAAGTTCTTGTTCTATGTAATGTTATGCAAATGTATGCAATTGTTCCATGTAAACCGCCCCTGATCTCTGGAAGGGGCGGTATAGAAGAAATAGATAAATAAATAAATAAATAAATAAAGGGCATTATTATTTATTTACTTATTTATTTAACTGTGTTTATATACCGCTGATCTTTGAGTCTAAGCAGGTTACATAAAACAACTTGACCTGGGGTGGCTTACATGGAACAGTAATAACTTAGTGAAGACATAACATCAAACATCTAAACATATTGTAATACTATTATATAGTGGGGAGGAGGACTGGGTGAGGGTGAGGGCTGGGCAGGGAGAAGGTGAAGGGAAACTAGGGGAGGGGGAGCTGGGATGTGACAGTTGCACTGGCGGCTCTTAGTAAGATCAGCGGTTATGTTTTGTCATCAGTGAAGTGTTCAAGAAATAAGTAACTTTTAAGGTTTTTCCTGAAGTCTGTGAGATCATTTATGGCATGGAGACTGCCTGGCATTTTGTTCCATAGTGCTGGTGTGAAGAGGGAGAAAGCCCTTTTAGATGTGGTGGAGCTGGTTTTCGTGTTTAAAGAAGGTATGTTAAGTGTGTTAAGGGAGTTGGTTCTCCTGTCTCTATTATTATTAGGTGATTTCTGTATAACGATTGGAAGTAGGTAGAAGACAGTCCCCAGGAGAGTTTGAAGATCATGTGGATAGACTTGTATTTGATTCGTTGAATGATAGGCAGCCGGTGCAATTGTTTGAGGATTGGGGTTATGAGTTCCATTCTTAGGGCATTGCAGAGGATGCATGCTGCTGTATTCATGACTAGTTGAAGTGGGTGAAGTGCAGATTTAGGTAGGCTTTGTAGAATGAGGTTACAGTAATCAAAGTGAGAGAATGTGAGTGCTTGAAGAACCGTACAAAAATCATTCGGGTCCAGGAGTGGTCTGAGATGTTGTACCATCTTAAATTTGTGGTAGATGCTTCTTGTAACACTGCTTATATGAGGGGACAGTGCAAGGTGTTGATCAAGAATGACTCCCAGATAGTGCACTTCCAATTTGAGCTGTAGTCGGGGCTCCAGCAATGGTTATGTAAGTAGGTGGTATGAAGTTGGCATCTTTGGAGATATATAAGATTTCAGTTTTCTTTAAATTTATATTCATGTTGTGTTCAGCAAGCCAATGTGTTATGGAGGTGAAGCATTTCTTTATATGGGTGATTATCGGGTTAGAAGTATTGAATGGATCATAAATCATGACATCATCTGTGTATATGTGGTAAAGTATGTTGTGCGCTTGTATGATTCAACAGATTGGTTGAAGGAAGAGATTGAATAACAATGAGGATAGAGCCAAGCCTTGGGTGGACTCCCTGAAACAGATCTTGCAGTACTGAAAAAACAGTCTTCCCCTTGGCAGTTGGAGTCAAGGGCACTATCTCTTGGTCAAATCCAAGATTGATATTAGATCATCTACTCTAGATCAAGATAAGGGAATTAGCGGCTCAGCATTGAGTTGGTGCAAATCTTATCTAATGGACAGATGGCAGCAGGTTCATACAGGATCAACAACCTCTGAGCCTTTTCAACAAAAACATGGTGTACCTCAGGGCTCCTCACTCTCTGCCCTTTTATTCAACATATACATGCAACCCATATGTGAAGTAATCCGCTCCTTCAAAGTCTCATGTTTGATCTATGCAAATGATATACTACTTTTCATCCCATTCTCGATTGACAATCCGGATTTCTCCCCACTAGCAAAATGCTTTGAGGCCGTAACGGACTGGCTCCACGCACGGAGCCTCAAGATAAATTTCAGCAAGACAGACGTACTCTTCATTACAAGAAATCAATCTTTCTCCCCACCACCGACATTAAAGACAAGAGACGCTAAGCTCATAAGTAGACCCACTATCCGCTACCTCGGTGTTACACTAGACCAGCAGCTCGAATTTAAAATACACATCAGCAACATCATCAGGCAAATTCACCATAAAATACGAACACTGAGACATCTCCGACCCCTGTTGCAACCAGACGACTTCAGAACAGTTTTTCAGGCCCTGGTGACCCCACACTTTGACTATGCCAATGTGATCCTTCATGGCCTACCCAAAAACACACTGAACCCGTTACAACTGGCAATGAATACTGCGGCATGCGTCCTACACGGAGCCTCCAGAGGAGACCACATTACCCCAATTCTAAAGGACTTGCACTGGCTACCAATCTACTGCCGGACCACATATAAAGTAGTCCTGATGACTTATAAGGCCATCAACAAAATATCCTCCTCCTTCCTAACGGATCTGCTCTACCCCACTCCAGCAAACAGAGCAAGGAGGTCATTTGCCATCAATACCCTTCAGACCCCAAACGAAATAACTAAATGCACCCAAGCAACGAAGAACAGAGCCTTTAAGTTTTATGCTCCCATCTGCTGGAACGCGCTCCCAGCCACCGTCCGAGCAATCACAGATATTGCCCAATTCAGAAAAGCACTAAAACACCACCTCTTTCTCCTACACTACTCACAGCCCAACCTTAGTCACCCAGCTAAGCAATGATAAGCCACAGACAACTTATATTTATACTGTAGATAGTTGTAGATTCTGTAGATAATTCCCCCAGTTTGAAATCCAAGTTGTATCATCCGTTCACTGTAAATGCATAACAGACATCCTGTTCTGCATAAAAATGTTATCTGTAAACCGCACTGATTTTAAAGAGCGCGGTATATAAAAGCAATAAAATAAATAAATAAATAAATAAAATAAAATACTCTGGGCATGAGATACGCTTTCAGTTTAGAAACTGCATTGACCCTCCTGAAGTCAGTACAGAATCTGATGTTTCCATCAGGTTTAGGAACCAAGATGATGGGAGATGACCAATCACTCATAGACTTCTACAATTCCCAGATTAAGCATCTCTTCCAACTCCTTGGCAATGGCCTATTGCTGGGCCTCTGAAATCTGATATGGTCATTGCTGGATAACCACCCCAGGATTAGTAATGATATCATGACAAATGAGAGGAGTTCGTCCCAGGCAGGTGAAGAACACCTTAGGTTCCAGTGGATCAAACCTTCTAGATCTATTTTCAGGCAGCAGAGAGCTGGTCTCCAATCAGGACTTCAACTGGATCCGATGGGGATGAAATTTCTGGCCCAAAATTATCTCCCTGTACCACCACAGCTGTCATGGGGGTTCATTTTTTTCAATAGGTTAATATGGTAAATTTTGGCATTTTTCCATTTATTTGGTTGAGCAATCTTGTAGTTAACAGGATCTGCTTTCTCTTCCACCTCATAGGACCCATGCCATTCATAGAGTAACTTGTTCTCGGATGAGGGAAGCAAAACTACAACTCTGTCTCCCGATTGGAAGGTGCGGTATATGGCTGCCTGATTGTAGCCCTTGGCCTGCTTGGCTTGGGCTTTTTCCAGACTGAGTTTGGCCACCTCTCAGGTTTTCCTCAGCTGGTCTTGCATTTGTATAATGCACTCCAGCAAATTACTCCCAACACGGGGTTCTTTTTCCCAGGTTTTCCTTACCACATTTAAGATGCTTCTTGGCTGTCTTCCGAAGAGCAACTCAAAAGGTAAAAACCCCATGAAATTCTGAGGTACCTCACAGATGGCAAATATCAAGTATGATAGGAGAATATCCCAATTCTTCCTATCTTCTTGCACAAACTTTTTTTTATCATCTATTTCAGAGTTTTATTGAATTGCTTGACAAGGCCATCCGTCTGTGGGTGATATACTGATGTTTGCAGCACCTTAACCTTCACCAAGGTACACACTTGCTTCATCACCTTGGGTACAAAGGGTGTTGCTTGATCTGTGAGGCTCTTATTGGGTATTCCCACCCCACGAGAATACTTCCCAGAGAGTATTTGTGATCATAGTAGTCTTCATATTCCTTAGAGCAATCATCTTTTGGTATCGGATAGCATAGTCCAGTATAACTAAAATATACTTGTTACCTTGAGTGGTTCCCTCCAAGGGTTCTACAAGGTCCATGGCCACTCTTTCTAGTGGGGTTTCAATGATAGGCATAGGCACTAGAGGGGCAGGTCGAACTCTGGCGGCGTTATGAAGTTGGCAGGTTGGGCATACTGGCAATATAACTACACCTGTTTATAGATCCCAGGCCAAAAATATTGGACCAAAAATATGCTCCAATGTTCTCTCCACCCCCAGGTGTCCCCCTAATAAATGGCTATGGGCCAATGATAACACCTGATGATAGGGCCATGAAACTATGTTATTCTACCTTTTTTCCATCCAGGGCACCCTCGGACACTCTGGATAACAAATGTTATGTACTGGAACTCCATCTACCTCCAAAACACACTCCCTGGAATGTTTATGGGACTCATCCTCTTGCTGGGCCCTCCTGAAGCTCCCTGTGTATTCTCCCAGCCCCCACTCTGGGAAGGGGACAATTGTATCTGGGTCATTATCGCTGAGCTTTGAGCTATCTCCAGAGGTTCCCCCCTCTCAGCTCTCCCTCCCCAGATCGCTCTTCTATAGCCACCAACCTTTTTCAGTGACAGCAACTCCAGGACCTAGCATACTTGGGATTCTTGACACATAGATCCAGATCTTCCAAGGGGTGAGAAATTTTCCTGGTCTAGCTTAGCAGAGCCATCAATTAGTCGAGTCCATATCGCTCCGAAGTTTGTATAGTCTCGGCCGATCAGCACTGGATACAGGAGACAGGATAGCATCACAACCTCAATCGTGGCTTGCCCTGCTGGAGTCTTAAGTGAAACCTGTGCCGTTGGATACTGCCTCTGGTCTCCATGCACACAGGCCAGTGCTAGTCTTTGCATAGTCAATTTGAAATCGAGTTACTTTTCCCAGCGAATTAGGGTCCATTCACTTCTATTAAGGCCTGGAGACAGGTCCCCTTGAGTTCCACTGGAATCACAAAGTTCTGTGCTCCTGGGTGGGGAGTGTCCATAAAAATGCAGGTGTGAGGAGTGGTTAGGCTGATATCCATGGGTTCCTCCATCCCCAGGGGCATTCCAGAGCAACATGTCCCCAGACTCCACACCTAAAGCAGGTGGGGCTGGGGCCATGTCCTCACCTAGAATGTGACGTTGGTGGTCAGAACATAGGAGCCAACATCCATTTTGGCTTCCCCTTCCATCCTCCTGGGCTAACGGGTGACTTTTTCATCTTCTCATAGTCTGCTTCAGTCACCGGCTGGGCTTCATGATACACTCCGGCTATTTTCAATGCACTCTCAAGTGTAAGCTTAGGGTACTGACGTACTCACTGTTTCATTGGGGTGGTCAAGCCCTCCAAAAACTGCTCCAATAGCACAATCTTGGCTATCTCCGGTCTTTCCCTCTGGTTGCAGTCACTTCTGTGCAAACTCCTTCAATTGACAGATGAACCCCCAATGGCTCTCTTTTATCTGGAGTTCTCCCTTTCTGAAGCACTGGTGGTAGGCCTCTGGTGTACAGCAAGCCTGTTCCAATATGGCTGCTTTGACAACTGCATATGTAGTTCTCCTATCAGGGTTGGCATTCTGGAATGCATTCTGACTGTTACCCATCAGCATATTCTCCAAGTAAGTAGTGCATGTTGCCTCGGGTCACCTGGCCATGCAGACAGTTCATTCAAAGTTCACCAAAAAGTAATCAGGTTCATCTTCTGCCATCATTTTAAGTAATGTTTGTTCTGGAGGGTGGAGTGGTGGCCTCTGAAGGGCTTGAGTCAACTGAGCCAGGGAACTCCTCTGTAGTTCACCCTGCAAATGTACAAGGTTCTGTATCTGCTGCTGCTATTATTGCTGCCTTTCCATAGGGTATGTTGAAACTTCTGCTGACATTGTTGTTGTTGATTCTGTTGTTTCTCCTGATACTGTTGTATTCACTCCTGATACTACTGTTGTATCAGAAGCTGACAGATGCTGGCTTGTCACTGTTCTTTTGGCAAACAACCACAGCTCACTCTTCAGCAGCTGAGTTAACTCTTCAGTATTCCAGCTCCAACAAACATTTAGTGGCCTCTGGTAGCCAAAACAAAGCCTGCCTGTCTGGCACTGACTAGACCTTCCTCAAGTTCCCTAACTAGGGCAAGGCTAACCCTCTTATTTCATATAAACAAACAAAAAAAATCCTGACCTGCTGTAGAGGCCCAGCCCTAGAGAGACATGGATTTGCCCTCAGTCAGGTGGTTAGAGGAAATCCTCAAACTGCCACTATATGTGGTAGTGTGGCATGTGCTGGGAAGGGATTTTCATAAGAACATAAGATATGCCATACTGGGTCAGACCAAGGTCCATCAAGCCCAGTATTCTGTTTCCAACAGTGGCCAATCTAGGTCATATGTACCTAGCAGTTTCCCCAAAAGACACAGGCCAGAGAGTAATTCAGGGAAAACAAATCAGTTTTTATTCTGTCCCAGCTTGTTAAATCACCATAAAGCTGATTCTCCCAGTCCTTTATCCAGCACCAGTTAAAGTTTCTACCTCTGAACTCCTTTGCATAGTTTGCCTTGGAAGGACTTCTGGCTCCACGGGCCTCTCTCCCTCCTGCAGCCTGCTGGATTCTAAACCTCTACCTGTGAGGCACGTCCTCCCAGCCCTGAACTCTTGGCTGCAGACTCTCGTAAAGGGGACTGTTGATAATCCCTTTGGAGAGGAACGGGTAGCATCCTATCTACCCCATCACAGGAGAATATTAAGAGGTATTTACATGGTTTGCAGATGTGCAAACTCTAAATGCTGCTCTGTGAGATATTCAGCAGCACTAACACGGTTAGTGCAGCTGAATATCCAGGGGTGCCGCCACTACATGCCCTGATGCTAAGCAGTTAGCACTGGGGTGTTCCAGAGCAGAGTGGAGGTGGCACCCATCGCTAACTGAGCAGCAGCGACATCGAGGTTCTGCCTTGTTAGCGATATGTGGCAAAAGTGGGGCTCAGGAAATCCTGGCCTAATTTTTGCCGCGTTAGCAAACAGGACAGTGGCTCAATATCACCGCTGCCTAGTTAGCCTCATGCAGTGTGGCAAACCCGGATATTCAATGCTGGGGCCGGTGCTGAATATCCCCCCCCCCCCCCTTAGGAGCTAGCTGCTGAGACCTCAGTCACAGTGCCTATCCCAAACCCTAAAGGTATATGTATCACGGGGCCTTTTTTAAGGGCCTGATTATTATTTTTCCATTTTCTATGCCATAAGAAGGCAGTGATCCCTCTCCATCTCCTCCCACCAACCCCCTGAGTACTTTGTCAGCAGCATATTGGTGACTCTTTGTACAGTAGCTGCCCCTGAGTTAACTTCATTTTTTTGTTTCACCTATCACCATGGCCTCTCTCCTCCACCTCACAGCTCAGCCTACCTATGAACAGCCGATCGTGGTGGAAGACGTTTGCCGATTTTGCAGTTTCAAGTCTCGAGAGATCAGCAAAACGTCCACCACTGTGATTGGCTCAACCTCCATGCAGAGCCGCACAGTGAAAGAAAGAGGCAGCACTAGCGATTGCAGCCTTTTCAATAGAGCAACAGTGAGTGTCACCAGGTGATGGCTGGAGGAAGCAATGAGATGCGGGGGGGGGGGGGGGGCGGGGTGATTAGAGGTTAGAAAAAAAGAAATCCCAGGTGCCAGGGTGCAATTTCTAGGCACCACAGTGACCTGGTGCCCTGGATTTCTCAAGCTATCCAGAAACCTCCAAACATACCGCATGGTAACTGCAACATTTCCAAAATCACTGCATAGTAACCACAATTCCTCTACCAGTTCACACAGAGGATTTCTCAGTATATGTGCATGCAGTTAATACACATAGAGAAAATACACTTAGCAACCGTTACTTGCAATGCAGATAACGTAGATGCACTTAACTCCGCCTATTAAGGAAGCAGTAAGTAGTCTGCATTATGTGCTGCATTAACACACAGTATCAACGTGTGCATCAAGTCTAAGTTGCAGTCCTCGCCCTTTCCCCACTCGTTCACACCCTGTTCTGCATTTGTCAGCTAATGCAAGAATTAGGGTATACATGGGGGTGATTTTATAAAGGGGGTGGCAAAATATGCACCTACCTGATGATATTTTAGTCATTTACGCACATGTATGGCCACAAGGGCAGGATTTGGGCACAGTATGTCACAAGTACACATGTAAATTATAAAATATTATAATTTATGCACATCATAGAAAGCTACAGATATAGTACAGACATTTACACCAGCTCTGTGCCTGAAAATATAGGGGGTCTTCTACTAAAGGGCACTAGGGTATTGCACTAACGTGACAAAACTAAGGCATGTTAGGTGCAACACTACCATGTTACCAGTCAGATGTGTTGAACGCGATCCTAAATAAGTGCAGTTTTGATCTCAATGCACTGTTAGTGGAACATTGCAGGAACAAGAGAAGCTGACAACGCAGACAGCTGAATTGAAAGCGAAAATACTGGAGACCCAAGATGTTTCTTTGTTTCAAACTCAATGGCAGGAGACGACAAAACAGTTAGATTCTTTTCAGGACCATGTTCGTGGCCTCAAGATACGGAAATTCCGGCATGACAAATCGGATTATGACAACAACTGTGTCTATAAATGGATGTCACCTACTGGTCAGTTTGTAGTTCCTGCTAAACAAGTCACATTTGCAGTGAGTTTGGATGATTCGACGGATTCCGAGGGGACGGATTCTAGGCATGGTGGCCACCAGTCTCGCCCGGCGTTTACAGAGGAAGTTTCTTCTCGGCGGGGGCGCCATTCGCGGCGTCAATATCAACAGGATTTTTGGGAAGGCCCCGAGACTCGATCCCGCACCAGGAATCAGTAGTTTTTAACTTATCTGGTCGGTCTCTGACTACCTCTCAAATGCAGCTGTTGGAATTGGGACTTTCTTTTGTTCCGACCTCTGGTTACAACGGCTTTGAAGTTCAGTTAGCACTTTACCGTTTTTTTTGGAAACTACGAGTTTTTCTATACTTTGCTCAACAAGGGCCTGGAGGAGGGGACTCTTCGGTTATATCTGGCCCTTCCAAATGGCTTCCTCCTGGGGTAGTGGATCCGGTTATTTCCACCTTTCAGGATCTTGTTTTGCGGGATTTGGACAGTCTGGAGATTGGTATGCCTGCTATGTACCCTAATCTTTCAAGGGAGCAATTTCAAGCTATGCAGGATCTCTCCAATTCAGATCTCATTATTTGGAGAGCCAATAAGGGTGGGGCGATTGTTGTGTTGTCCCCTGATCAATATCATGCTGAGATTCAGGTCCATCTCCAGAACCGTGCACATTATCAACTCCTTTCGGCTGATCCAACACCAGTAGTGTTGCAGAAAATTAGATCCATCATGTTGGATGCTTTGCAAAAAAGTTGGATTACAGGCCGTGAATTTCGGTTTTTGGTGAATTCGACTCCTAAGGTTCCCGTTTTTTACCTGGTCCCTAAAATTCACAAGAGCATACATAATCCTCCTGGGCGGCCCATTGTGTCGTGCCGGGATTCCCTTTTGGAGCCCCTATCTAAATTTTGTGATGTGTTTTTGCAGCCAGCAGCATCTAAGGTCCCCTCTTATGTACGTGATACTGGGGATTTCCTAACACAGCTGTCATCATGTGGTGACTATTCGGAGTATATGTTTCTGGTATCACTGGACGTGCAAGCGCTTTATACGAATATTGATCAAAATTAAGTGCTTCAGTGTCTTGCCACGTACCCTCTCGATCTTCCATCACGGATTCCTCGTTCCTTTTTGTTAGCCATGTTAGATTTGGTTTTTAATAGCAATTACTTTTTGTATGATAACTGTTTCTACTGGCAAATCTTCGGTATAGCAATGGGGGCTAAGGTGGCCCCCTCTGTTGCTACAATCTACATGGCTATTTTTGAGGATAAGTATGTTTACACCTCTCCACTGTTTCAGTATGTGACTTTTTGGCGCCAATTTTTGGATGATGTGTTCTTCCTCTGGTCTGGGTCCCAGGTAGATCTACAGCTCTTTGTGAGTTCTTTGAATGAACATTCTCCTCATATTCAGTTTACAGCTATGTTTGACCGACGGTCTGTACAATTTCTGGATCTCACAGTATGTTTGTCCCCTGAGGAGATTACTACAACGTTGTTTCGGAAGCCGGTACAGAGAAACACGCTGTTGCAGTTTTCCAGTTTTCATCCTCTATCGCTAAAACGGGGTCTTCCGTTTGGACAATTCCTGCGACTCCGTCGAAATTGCTCTTCATTAGAGGAATTTCAGAAACAGGCTGTAGATCTGCAGGATCGGCTGTTGAAAAGAGGTTACCCCCTTTCATTGATTAGGAAAGCTTTTAAGCGGGCTCGTTTTCTACATCGTGAGTGGTTATTTTTTCCACGCCCTCCACCTACCATTCAGACTGATTCTGACGAGGAGGACTTTACTGGCATTTTTCCGTATTTGACAGGGGTTCCTAAGGTAATGAATATCATACGCCGGTATTGGCCAGTTTTGTTAGTACATACTTGTTTTTCTGGCAAACGGTTTCGGGTGGCATATTCTCGGGCATCGAATCTACGGGACAGAATTGTAAAAACTTCCTGGCCCTCTGATCGACCCCCTGCCTGTCATGATGATCCGGGTCACTTTACCTGTGGTTCATGTAGCCACTGTGACACGGCGATGACTGGACCCTCATGGGAGGATGTTTCTACTTCTATTACTTATATTTCTCAATGGCATACCACTTGTGACTCTTCCTATATTGCATACTTGATAAAATATCCTTGTGGGCTACTATATGTTGGTCGCACTACCCGGAGTGTCACGGTTCGACTTGGGGAGCATGCGTCCAGATTACGGACGAAAACACTGTCGGCACCCATGGTCGACCATTGTCTTCGAGAGGATCATCTGTTCCATCAATTACAGTGGCGGGTTCTGGATATCATCCCTCTTGATCCGCGTGGGGGGGACTGGGTTGCGAAATTACAATGTATTGAGCAGCGTTGGATATTTCAATTAAAAACTGTTTCTCCCCGGGGTTTGAATGCCTCTGTGGAATGGCACACTTTGCTATGATGTGGACTGCTTAGGGGGTTCCCTTACCTGTGGGGTTTCCCTAAACAAAGAATGCTTGCTACGTTTTGATTGCTCATTGGCTGTTGCTCTCCTTGTCTGCATCTGACGTCACACGCTGTTCTTTTTAAACCTGGCCGTTTTGGTTTGTCCTATACGAAAGCCAACTGAATGGGATTCAACTTCTTCACCTGATGCAGGGCCACGGAGTGTTGGATGGCCCGAAACGTGGCACGTTGTGTTCTCTTGAATTCTGTGCTGGCTGGACTAAGATAAGTTAAGGTTTTTCAAGCATTTAAATGATTAAAAGGGAATGACCATGGCGAGGGGTGGGTTGCAGTCCTTCCCCCTTTTGAATGGTCACTCCGACAAAAAAGTCTGAGATTTTTTCATGTGTTATATTTTGTAAATGTTCTAGTACACGGAGGTTTGAGCCGGGGCTATTTCTTTAGATTTGGAGTGCTTTTTGCCTTGTGCTGGGGATTTTTTTGATTGAAAGCATTTTCCCAGCAGTTAACGTGGAGCACTGTCCCTTAACATGGGCCATAATAACGCTGGTGCACTGAACTCCACCCGCCATTAGCGTGCAGTGCGACCCCAGTGCTAACTTCTCTGAGCTCACCATGCCTACTCTCCACCCCAGCCTGCTTACTTGCGACCCTAATGTGGGTTGCAGTTAATGCAGGAATGGTCCCACACTTCATGGTCTCATGCTAGCTGGCAATGCATGTACTAGCACACCTTCAGCACACGCCAGAACACATGCTACCAGCTACAACTACTACTACTGATCATTTGAATAGCGCTTCAAGACGTACACAGTGCTGTGCAGAGACATGTAAGAGATGGTCCCTGCTTACCATCTAGTCAAGACAGCTGGGGACTAGATAACTTTACCATCTTTTCTACATTCAAATACGGGACACTCAATCAAGCCAAAGGGTTCAAAGATAAGGAAAATATAAAAAATATGTTTATAATTAAAATTTTAAGTTTAACCCAAAATTGTAATCAGTAGGCTAGGTTTATAACTTTACTTACAAATGTGCCAATCAGGCCTACTTGTACTTCTCTACAGAGTGACGTTTCTTCAAAAGAGCAACATTTCCACTAAGATATTTAAAACTTCTGGTCAACTCAACTCAAAATTGTACTGTACAATCAGACATTTGAGAGTCTCTACATGCAGTTTTTTTTTCTGTAGACAACACTTTGTTCATAATTGAAAAGGACCTTTCAGTTGGAGCATCGGAACCTGGCAAACATAAAAAAAAAATAATTCTGTATCCTACCTACTGCTCCCACCTCCCTCTGCTCCCTATTGGCTGGCTGTGTCTGACTGATGGTTGCCTGGGCCATGGGGAGGAAGCACAGCCAGATTTGTCAGATGAGCTGAGGACTCAGGAGTTTAGGATTGCCAGCCATCTAAATTGTTTTAGGATTCTACAACTTTGTAAAGTAGTTGTCTTAGCCAGAATGATGTCTAAATTGTCTGGGCATTTTTGAGTTTAGCTCTACAGCTTGTCAGTGCTCTGCCCTCATGTGCAGAGTAAGCGGTAGGTTCCAGCCAATGGAAAGGCTGCACTTGTCACAGGAAGGATAGACTGATTTTCTGCACAGGATCTGGGAGAACGTCAGTGGG
The DNA here is from genome assembly GCA_033557465.1 of Ichthyophis bannanicus. NCBI lineage: Eukaryota > Metazoa > Chordata > Amphibia > Gymnophiona > Ichthyophiidae > Ichthyophis > Ichthyophis bannanicus. Next base: position 72,506,190 of record CM066037.1, read on the forward strand.
ATAAGTGGGTTTCTTGGTAGGAGTGAGTGTAGTTGCTGAGAAAGCGTAGAAATGTAAGAGGAATAGGCTAGTGGGAGGAGGCTATTGCAGTCTAAGAAAAAGAACTGGTAGCAAAAGCAAGAACTGGGGGCACTGAAGTAGAGGAGTGCAGAAGCAGCACAGCACCAGTAGACAGAGACAGAATCTGTCTGACTGAAAAGTGCCAGTGTGCATGTATGTACCTAATGGGGGGGGGGGGGTGTGAATGAATACATGTGCATGACTGAAGTACAACGGAGTGCATGCATGTGTATATGTTTCTGTGTCTCTGATGGAAATAGTCTCATATAAATAGAGTTTTCCTTTGAAAATTTCAGCTGGAGTGAAGAAGTCCGCTGGTACGAATGTGGAGGAATGTAGGTGTGAGACACGTGTTTTAAAATAGGGGACATTTAGGCATCTCATATGATTCCAGGGACAAATCCTTAAAATACGAGACTGTCCTGTATAATACGGGATGGTGGTTACTTTAGACTAGGATATGTCTAGGAAAAGGCCCTCATAGGTATGCATTGTGCCTATTTGTCTTTATAAAATAGAACCAATTTAAGCGCCCTCTAAGGGTCAAGTCACTGTGTTAACTGTTAGTGAGGGAGTACAGTACACTAATAGCACACCAACTCCCATGTTAATTGCTAAACATAACTTAGTAAAAGGGCTCCATAGTCTATTTCCCAGTTTAATGTATATGATATTACTGTACACTAGTCTGTGAAGGGAGTGGAGTAGCCGCCTAGTGGTTAGAGCAACTGCCTAGTACCCAGATGATCAAGGGTTCAATTCCCACTGGCACTCCTTGTGACTTTGGGCAAGTCACTTTACCCTCCATTGCCTCGGAAGAAAAGGCTGGCAATCTACTTCCAGTGATACATTGCCAAGAAAACCCAGAGGTAGCTGAGTCGCTATGAGTCAACACTGACTTGATGGCACTAAAAAAAAAAAAGTCTGTGAAGAGCTAGAGCAAGAGTCAAACTGCAATCCTGGAAGGCTGCAAACTGGTGAGGTTTTCAGGATACCCCTAATGAAAGCTATATTTTGCCTACATCCGTCTCCACTGTATGTAAATATATTTCATGCATATTCATTGGGGATATCCTGAAAAACAGACTGGATTACAACCCTCCAGCATGCAGCATAACACCTCTGAACTAGAGAATTTGGCTGTAAATTTCAGGAAACATAATTAGCTATTTTTGAAACACATCAGAAGGGCCAAACAAACATAGATGCTGGCAGATAAGACCTGCTTCCCTTTCCCTTCTCTAATCTCCTTCCATCTCTCTCTATATATACACAACAATTGTGAAAGAGAGTTAGGAGCCTTTCAACAGTAATAGTCAAAGATATTTAACAGAGGTGTGCATTAAAAATTCTAATCACAATTCATTTTATGATTAGAAATTTTAACTACATGATTAATCACAATACATTTAAAGGCCTTATACTCCTATGATCCAGTATCCCTCCTTCCCCCTCTCTCTCTTCACCCTGTAAATCCAGCATCTCGCCCTCCTTCTCCCCACTGGATCCAATATCTCTTCCTCCCTCCCTCTGCCCACAGTCTTGCCTTTACAATCAGTTCTCCCCAGCAATGGCAATGATTCACGAACACTTCCTCTCACTAGTCCTGGAGCCTTTCCTCTGCCGTACCATGCCCCCACCAGTAACAGGAAGTTGAGACAGAGGAGGTATGGCATGGCAGACTGAAAGCTTAAGGGACGGCAAGAGGTAGGTTTCTGAACTGTAAAGGCAAGTCAGTGAAAGGACATGGGGGGGGGGGGGGGAGATAGAGAGAGATGCTGGATTGTGGTGGGGGCCGGGGAGAGACAAGGTTCTTCTTTAACATGATTAATGCATTAAAATTGTTAATGCTTGTTAAAATTTTGATGCATAGTGTTAATAAAGTATTAAGAGGGCAATTTTAGGAACTTCCACGCAGTTAATGTGCATTGCCATGTGTGCATTTGGGGCTTATTTTATAGAGTGAAGTATGTGTGTGCATCTTTAGGCATCTATCTAGTCATGGTAGTTACACCTGCTCTAGAGCAAGCATAAATGCCCACGCCTAGATTGGTTAGAAACGCCTTTAAGTTGTAATATTTTATAACGCATGTGCATAAATTTAGGTCCCGCCCCTGTGCACACCTAACCTGACATACGTCCCATTGCATGGGATGGGACTTACGTGCATGCTTAGAAAATAATGATTGCCAGAAGTGTGCACATAAGTGCCCATTCACAAGCATAGTCCTTTGAAATAGGGACTTATCCGCATAACTTTCCACATACCTCTTATGAAATCAGTCCCTAAATGCCCACCCTAGTATTTACCCTATAAAGTTGCTGGCTGGCTACATATCTTTGAAAAAATAACTACTCGCCATTAAGATAAATTGAAATTATAATTTTCCAAACTATGTTCCTATGTTTAAATTAGCCATTGATTTGAATGGTAAATCTCTCGCACTTTGCTAGAATGTGACCTTAGCAGCCAGTTACAATGCCTCGGTAAATTAAAGGATAATTTTAAAGCTACTCACATGGGTAAATAGTAATTTGCTCACATAAATTGGCTGTCTAAAGGCTTCCATGCTTTGTGTTACCCTCTGCCCTTTCCAACTCTTCAGTTTACTTGGTTACACATTCCTTGCTTTTTAAGCTCCATCCAGTACTGCCTCTAGCAAACTAACAAGTGGTGGACCAGAGTTTTTGGGATGGGTTGTATCACAAACAAACATTTGAGATTTTAGTTTGTATATGTCACTGCAAAAGATGTAAGCATAAAAAGCAAAGATTATGCAGTAAAAAAACCCCATCAGTTCGCTTTCAATTTCCTGGAAGTAAAATGTGGTTGGGCAGATGGTGCCTTTTTATCTTGCTAAATGAAGTAATTTGATGTTGAATATCTTTGCTGCTTGAGAGCCTAGGTATGTCTGCTATGCATATGGCAACTTCTGATAAGGTGTGGTTTTGATACTGTTATGCTTTTGTTTGTAAGAGGGATGGGATGTAGCTTCTGCCTAGTGATGGGAGAGCATCCAGATCATTGTGGAGCTGTGGTAATCCTCCGATATTCAGCTACATTGAGGTGGGTGGGTAGGAAAGCAGAATACATTAGATCTGAACATGAATATCTGTTGTGCCTGCGGGCAAGAGAAAATCTGGACATAAAATCAAACAAGCTCATGTACTGTATGGTACTTTTGCAATCATTAACTGCTTGAAGGTGTTTAGAGGCGTGGAACAGCTCCGTGCCTAAATATATTCAGATAACACTTGCCTAAAATCTAGGAATGAAGGAAGAATACACATCTGCCAATAGGAAGCAACTTGGCCCACCCTCTTCCTCTATACCCCATTCCAACTCTCCTGGCATGCTAACTCCTACTGGTAGTACTGTAAGACCACCGCTTAAGGTCATCCAATGCAGTTCTTTGTCAGGGCGTAAATGCACACTGATATATGCATGCACAACCTGACAGGCACCAACTAGACACATGAGACCTGATTTTGCACATGTCATCTAAACAGGAAAAGAGAAGTTCCAGTCAGGACACTTACAGTTTCCAGGGTATTTTACAAAAGGCTCGCTGAGTGCAGAGCCTTTTGTAAAATACCTATAAGACCGAGGAAAATGGCCACGTGTTTGGTGGCATGTACAGCAGGAGCGTCTGTGTTAAACAGGAACATGTAAAATAAGAGCAGCATCACGCAGGGCTTTGGACAAGCATATAAGTGACAATTCTGCAACTCGTGCAGTCAAGCGCCCGCGCCTTGATATGTGAGTGCTGGGTTTTACAAAGCTGGATGTCCAAGAGGAGACAATTAAGGAGCCAGGCTAAAAGTGCACAAAGTTTAGGATTTTTGAGGTGGTTCTTAGGGACAGAAAGATTAGTATAATTACCCCACCCGCCTTCTCCAAACTCTAGGATCAAATGAGTATTTAGATGATGTACATGCCTGGGGGAGGGGGAGATATTCTAAGCAATTAACACAGTTTAGACCTGATAGCTACATTAACCGCGCTGACCATGTTAATCCCTTTCAATATCGGGCCACTACTTTATTAAAATCTAGTACTTGCATGTGTGTTGTCATTTTCATTTGTAAGCGGCAAAATTGGCTTCCACCTGTGTAAGCGCCAGCGCTTATACTGTATGTGTAAAATGCTAGGTGGTGGTGCTCTTTTTTTCAACATAAAGCTTTATAAAATAGATAGTTTTGCTGCATATATAAGAAAATACACGTGTATTTCCTGCAGACCTATATATATTTTACAAAAGGCTCTGTGTTCAGCAAACCCGTTATAAGAAATCCAGGAAATTGTGAATGCTCTAATTTGAATGTCTCGTGCAAAATGGGGCTTAAAGGCTGCAGGTCACCTAGGTTAGGAGGGTAAGAAGGTGCCATTTGTTAGCCAGTTTTATAAAGACACTAAAAGGCATGTTTTACAAAGGACATCCAAGTGCAATCTAGGACGTCCAAGCCAGAACGTCTGGAAAAAAAAATAAAAACAAGAACATCCGAGTTCAGGCTCGATTTCACAAACATGGATGAGCCCGATATAAATGTTTACATCGATGTCCCTGGAATAGTAGTCCAGAATGGGGATGTTTAATAGCCTAATGGTCAGGGTACTGGGCTAGGACCAGGGTTAAAACCCACTGCAGCTCCTTGTGATCTTGGACTTCATCTTCCCCCATCTTTTCGCGCATGCTATGAATCTACCAGACACTCAGCTTTCTATTTTCTTGTTCCCAGACTTTGGACTTCACTGTCATCCCCCCCCCCCCCCCCCCAATATTTGTCTTGATCTTTTTCTCCCAAAATTTAAATCTCTCCTTAAAACCCATCTTTTCCAGCTTGCTTTGATTCTCTGCCTCCCCTCCCTACTCGCCATCTCCTTCCCTCACTGTGACTCTGTTCTCTGAATTTCCTCACCTTTCCTATATTTTACTGGCATTCCTTTCCTTTTAATTTGATATTATTGTACACCGCTCTGATGTCTGACGGGAGGTATAACAAGATTTTAATAAAACGTAAACCACTTAACTCTCCATCTACTCTACACCCTCTGGATGTTTTGCGGCCAAGTTAAGCACTTTCCCGATGTCTATTAGTGCCTCGAGCATGTCTAAATTTGGATGGGTGTTGCAGACGTCTCTGACATTTCTGAAATCGAGCAGGAATGTCTAAGTCCACTGTGCCTCTGCCACACCTCCTGCTTACTTGGATGTCCCTGTACTGGAGACATCTTTAAAAGTCATTTGTAAAATGGCTGTGGGGACGTCTCCATGATTTGGATGTCCAAGAGCATGTTTTCTGATGTCCAAATTGTGTCTAAGACTTTCTAAAAGACCCCATAGGCTCCTAAGTGTCTTTATAAAAGGCTTAAAAGGTTATGAATCTTCAGCTTGAAGAAGAGATGACTGAGGGGAGATATGAGAGAGATCTATGTAAGATTTAATGGTGTAGAATGAGTAAACATGAATCAGCTGTTTACTCCTTTCAAGAGTATAAAGAATATAGGGGACATGCAATGAAGCAACAAAGTAGTGCATTTAAGACTAGTCAGAAAAAATGTTTCTTCACTCAGGGCGTAATTAAGCTCTAGAATTCGTTGTCAGAGATGTAGTAAAAGCTATTAGTGTAGATGGGTTTAAAAGAGGTTTAGACAAGTTCTGGAGTAAAAGTCCATAAACCATTATTAAAGTGGACAGGAGGAAATCCACTGCTTAGCCCTGGGATAAGCAGCATGAAATCTGTCTACCTTTTGAGATCCTGCCAGGTACTTGTGACCTGGATTGGCCACTGTTGGCTTGATGAATGTTTTGTCTGATCCAGTATGGCAAGTCTTATGTTCTTACATACAAGGGAGAAACCAGCAAAAATCATGGCTTGATTGAAGCTGCAGTCATTTACACCCAGTAGGGAGCTGGTATAAATATATGCACATAGGGCCTGATTTTTGAAGTGCTAGGCACGTGTTATACATGTAAAGGAGGGTTTTACCCAGGTAAAACCATCATAAGCATGTAAACCAGATCTTCAACAAGGCAGCTTGGGTCAGAGAATACCAGCTAACTGCACAGCGCCAGGCACCGAGGCCTGGGGGGCATAACAGGAGCGTGTCTGTTGCCATCCCGCACAAACTAGATTTCCGAAAGCCCTGTGTGACAACATTGGACATCACAAACCACGAATGTCTATGCAATTTTTCCTGGTGCGTAAGAGCGAGAGGTGCGCATGTAACCCGTGTAGTGACATTGCAGTGTCTAGGTGTGTACCCAACTCGTGCAGAATGACAACATTGTTTGACCGGCCGAGAAGCAATGTGGGACATGCACATGGTGTTCCAGAGGTGAGACGCAGCAGTCATGCCGGTGACGAGAGGAGGAGTTGGCAGGCAATACAGAGACAGCAGCAGGCGGGGCCCAGCAGCAGGGATGGAGGTACCATGTTCCACGTGTACACAGGCCAGGGTAGCCTACCCACAACTGACAGAGGAGGTGGTCTACCAGAAGTACCGACTGGATGGGGCAACAATAATGGAGCGGTGGTATATACTCAGTGGTGAACTGGAGTCCTCCACCTCCAGAAGCCAGGCCCTCCCGGTGGCAATGAAGGTGACCACAGCCCTGGGATACCTGGCAACTGGCTTGCTTCCAGCATGTGTTGGGGGCAACTGTTGGGATCACGCAGTCTACTGCTAGAACCTGCATACATGCCTTCACCAGGGCCCTGCTGCAGAAAATGCGGCACCTCATTGCTTTCCCACAGACCCAGCAGGACTGGCATGAGACCATACAGGCCTATTATAACGTGTCAGGGTTTCCATCTGTCATGGGAAGTATAGACTGCACCCACATTTCACTGCGCACTCCACAGATTGGGCAGAGGGTGCACTGTAACCGGCATGGCCACACATCGATGAACATGCAGGTTGTTGTGAATGCCACACATGACCAAAATGGATGTGTGTGCCCACTACCCGAGTTTGTGCTATGATGCCTTTGTCTTTCCCCAATCCAGTCTAGGATAGGCAGCAGCTGGGGGACAGCTCGGAGAGTGCAAACATATGTGATGCCCACTGTGTAACTAATATTGCACCCCACCATGCTGGTATATGTTCTGTGTTTTGTTGTCTGTCACATCCCACATTCCCACCCAACACATGTTCCATGCTTATGTGCACATCTCCTATTACCCCACAGGTGACCGTAGATGCCCACTGAGGACATGGCTTCTGAAACCCTTATGCCACCCTAGGAGCCGGCAGGAGCAGCACTACAATGCTGCTCAGCAGCAGACCCGGACAGTGGTGGAGAGAGCAATCGATGTACCGAAGAGCCACTTTCGGTGCATCGACAGGAGTAGTGGGGAGCTCCTCTACAGCCCAGATTGCATATGCCAGATATTTGCAGCCTGCTGCATACTACACAAACTTGCACGCATACGTGGATTGCCAAATCCAGAGCCACAAGCTGTGGAGGAGTGGGAGGTTGCTGACACAGAGGATGGCAATGGTGTCTTGGTTGGGAGCCAGCAGCAGGTCCAGGCACTGGCACACCTCACATGGCTGATAAGGGACAGCTTTGGAGGTGGCCGTCGCACACCCTCACCCTGTTATGCTATGTACAATCACCAATAAAGTGCCCTCACTGCCGTTATGTGTTCTGTGTGCTCATTTTCCACCAAAGGTATCCCCTGCCCTCGTGTTTCAAGCCTGCCATGGGCGTTTGCCGACAAGTGCACTGCAGCACAGTGGATTAATGTCTGATGGCATGCTGGCAGTGTCATCTCCCTCCCCAGAGGGGCAGGCTCCTGCACACAGTTCAGGACTACCAGGTGTCTGTGCAGGTGTATTTGCTTCCCTGGCCTGCATTATGCCCACCAAACTGCACAGTGAGCCAGCAATAGTTGCCTGGTATGCTGCCATCTCCCGCATGAGATGCAGGTGCCCCTCCAGACGGTGCTCCACGTGCAATCTCTGGTGACGCCACTCCTCGTGCTCTGCTTCCCTCACTTGTTCTGTAGCCTGCAGGTCCTGCCAGATATTGTGCAGTTCAGCCTGGATGCCCTTTGTGCATGCTAGCAGGCATGCCCCATCCTGCATTAGCTCCTGGTCTGCATCTGTGGCATCAGCGTCCACAGGGTCATCAAGGATGGTGGATTCTAATTCCGCCAGTGGTGTATCATCTATCCCAATTTCCACAGCTCTGGCAGATGCCCCTTCCTGCTCCTCATTGCCTGGTGATGGGCCAGACTGCCTTACCGACCTTAATGCCAGACTGGACTATTCCTTTGCCCTGGAATGCACACCACCCACTGTAGATGTGCTGCATTCCAGCTGCATTCCATTGCACATTCTTTGCATGTGGTGAGGCTCCCTCTGATACATCTGGTCCTGGCTATGTGTGTTGGGTCCCTGTAAGGTCTGTGGGAGAGAAAAGGTGCCAGAGATTGGTGCCATGGGTCGCAATGTTGGCCTATGAGGTGTCACAAAACCGACAAAGGGACAGGCAGGGAGTTCCCCAGCCACCACCATTCCTAGCCCCTACATCATCCAAGCAACATCAGACAGATTGGCAGGCCCTGAGCGGGTGCCAGCACAGGGTGGGCACAGACATGGCTCCCATGATGCCACTCAAGCCATGTGGCAACCTCTATTCACCCTCCTGTGTGCCAGGGGTGGAGCTGTCAAAGCCCGTGACTCCTGCAGTGGAGATCTCCAAAAACTGTAGCACCTGTTCCTCCAGGGGGATGAGTTTGTGCTGATGCACAGGTGTCAGCTTGCTGTTGCTGGCCCTCCTCTCCTTTGCAGCCTGCCATACCATCTGCCACTTTTTATTTATGTCCTCCACATCCCTGTTGTGGTGGTGGATGGCATGCCATGCTGACATCTATGTCCTGGCATTCTCTGCTGCATAGAATGCTGCATGCTGCTGTATGAGTCCCAGGGCCATCGAGGTCTCCGCGGGTGTGAAGTTGGCCTTCCTGGTCCACTTTTGCTCTTTCCACCCTGTCTCTACCATCGTGCTATATGTACAGTGCTATGGCTAGATTGTGCTACCTGCGTAAGCCCTTTTACACATACGTGGATATGATGCACAACCATGCCATGCCCCATCCAAAAACATATCCACTACCTGCATAGATTCTTGTGCACTGTCAGTACAAAAATCTGCCTAAAGGTTATCTGCCATAGGGCACAGGGGCTGCACACCACGTTGCAGAGGCATATGCATGCATGGATGCCCAGATAGCAACACATGGGTAGGATAGACAGCATGATAGTAGGCACGGGTGCCGCAACATGAGGTGTTCCCTCCTGGACCAGGGTGCATGCTATGCATGTGCCATCACTGCGACACACCCATGGCAAACAGTGATGACACATGCACCATGCACATGTATGGTGGTGCCGGCTCACCCCATTGTGCATGGGTATGCAACTTGCATGCTACCCATGTAAAGTGATTGATGAGGGAGCATTGCGCATGTATGCACCAGCAGTACTGCTTTTGCAGAGCTGATGTAGCATCTGCTCTGCACCAGTATAGTGCTGTGACTCTGCCCATGAAGCGCCTCTGTGCCATACCCATGCAGTTACCCTGTCCATATGGCAAACACCCCTCAATGCCCAGAACACAAGTGCCCCCTCCCACAGACTCCAGCACCACATATGCATACAAACAGCCCTGCCCCAACAAATCTGACAACACACTGGGTTTGCAAAAGATGGGAACGTTTATTTACAAGACTACAACATAGCCAGCAATGGCAACATATCTGCTTCAAATAGTGACAGCAATCCCCAAAATGGGACAATGGGCACCCATGCCCTTGTCAAGGCATACCTGCCTGTCATGGCCGGGAGAGGGACAATACCTGCCATGGGGAGCACCTATGGTGCAGGGGAGCCTTGCCTGTGTCCCATCAAGGCATCAGTGAGAGTATCCATGTGCATGGAAAGTGCCTGGATCGCTGTTTGCAGATCTTTCCTGAGGAGACATATCTCTGCCATCAGAGTGGCCAGTGCTCAGTCTGCATATCGCCTGCTCAGCAGTGGTACAGAGGTGCCTGGTGTGGGTCCACCATGATGTGCGCAGGGGCACTAGGGTGGATGTGGGGGCCCACAGATGCAGAGTGCTGCCCATGGGTCTGGGGCACATCGTGCTTACTCCTGTCCATGCCCAGAAGATGCTCAATGGCCCCCTGGAATGGGCATTTCCAGACATGGCTGTGGGGGTCAGGGGTCTGCCAGGGTCCACTGTTTCTCCTCTTGTCCCCCTGCTGGGTACCTGCTGGCTCCTGGTTGCATCATACTGCCATATATGCAGCACTTGGCGGGTGGTGGCTGCATAACCCCACCCTCCCAGTTGGCCTCCCCTTTCTGCCACCCTCCCCCTCGGCCTCCCTTTCCTGCCCCTCACCCTCTGAGCCACCCTCCCCCTCGGCCTCCCCTTCCTTCCCCTCACCCTTTTACCCACCCTCCCCTCAGACTCCCCTTTCTGCCCCTTACCCTCTGAGCCACTCTCCCTCCTCAGACTCCTTGTCCTGCTGCTGCGCCATGGACCCCTCATTGTTCTGCCCTGCAATGGAGCTGTCCTCTATGGCTGTGGCACTGGTCTCTTCCTCCTCAGTGTCACTACTGCTTGTGCAGGATGGGGATGAAGGCTGGGATGGATGCACCACAACAGGTCTGCCCCCTGGGATTTGTGCCCGAGGTGCACTGGAGCTGGATGGCTCCTCCCTTGAACTGGCTGTCAGGGAAGAGGGAGGGTGTTAGATATCCACACCTGCATGGCCATGGTGTGGGACTGGCACATCTCCAGGGGACCCCACATGCATTGTGGAATACACCCTAAGGCCATGAGTGTGTGTCATCCCACAATGCACACTACAAGCCTTCCCCGGTGCCCACATCCACACCACTCTATACCCCCACCCATGGGCATCTGTGGCCTGCCATTCTCAACACCACCCCCCCCCCCCCAGGGCCACAGCCTCCCACAAATGGCAGTGCAGGTGGGTGTGCTCTGGCCATCTGTGTACGATGCTGTGGATGTGTGCCCCTGTGCCACCATTCCATGTCATACCAAGCCCATGTGCGTACCATCCCACAAGGATTGGGTGCCAGCTGGTGTGCACACGGAATAGTGGCACTGGGGATGGTAGTGCTGTGTAAGGGGATACCACACTGCCAGGTCTGTCTGCACTTGTCCAGCAGGAATGGATATCACCCCCTGGGTCTGAGTAACTCACTGACCTTCCTCTGCTGCCAAGCGCTCCCGGATGCACTGGAGTTGCACTGGTCACCTCCACCACAGCATCCAGAAAGGGCACTTTAGCACCTCAAGGGTATGTCACACACTATAATCACTGTAAATGAGTGGGGGAGAGGACACAGATAGGATCAATTGTGTGTTTCCATGTCACCTATTGCACATATCTGTATCCTCTCTCTGCCTGGGGGACCACCTGGTATGGGGACGGGGCAGATCCATAGGTAGCTGGTATGAGGGGGCATGTGATGGTACACCACTGCCAGATGGGACAGGGTTCATCCACTCTGCTCCCATTGGCCTTGGATACATGCCCCGTGCCACCACCAACCATGCCAGCTGCCCCACTGCTGCATCTGTGTCGCCCTCTAGTTCCATTTGCAACCTTGGCAGTCCTCAACCCTACCCAGTCCCCCCATCTGTTTCACACATCCCTGCCTTGGCACCATGGTATCTGGTTGGGGAATGTTGGCAGGCACAGCTGTGGGGAGGGGTGGCAGGCAGTGGTGGCTGGTACACAGGCAGGGACACACCGACAGCACATATGTGAGTGCTGACACTAGCCCCCACAAGCCATGGCCAGGGGTCACAGGGGCTGGTGGTATGGGCACAAGTCTGAGGCATTCCTGTAGCCCAGTAGATTCCCTTGGGGCAGGCATCCCAACTCCCAGCTCCTCATGCACAGGACAATGTCTTTGCAATGCCAAACCTGTGGTGTAGCTGCCATCCACCACCAGGGGGAGTAGCAGCCTCCCCACCTGCTGTGTCTGGACATTCCTTCCACTGTGGGCAACCAGGGATGGCAGCTATAGCATGCATCACACCACTGTCACCTATTGCGCTATGATTGGTACAGCCACCAGCGTGTGTCTTGGTCAAATAGTTCTTTCTCCTGGGCCAGACACACTGGGCCATTCAGGGTATATCTGGGCAGTCATGTTGCTCAGCCCCTCCCCCCCTTTCCATGCACATGCAGCTCTCCTTATCTACGCAGGCGGAGCTAGATGGCCCTCCAAATCGGCATTGTGAGATACAGGTTGGGACAATGGCCCCCCCTGTGTTATAGGACCCCCTTGTACCTAAGTACAGTACAGGCAAGGGTCTCAGATTCATTGGGGATGAAGTTTGTAGTTCGTCTTGCTGCCATTCCACTGTTGCTGACCTACCAAGCCACAGGTGGCTCCTGTACAGGCACCTTGCTGGGCCTGCATGACTGTGTCTTCCAAGCATGGGTACGATGGTGGGGGATACACATGTTCATGCCTACTTGCTGTTCCACCTATCTGCCTACCGGTGGGGAGGACTACTTGGGTAAGGCATCTGGTGTGTCGAACCCATTTTCTAGTCCCTGTGCATACACAGTTAGGCCGCGCTAGGCACCTGCCACTTTGCTCACTTTATGCCACATTTTTGTGGCCTGCCTGTGTAGGCAGCACATGACCCATGATTTGGACACTTTTACTGAACAAGTATCTTTCTGCGGGTATAGCCGCCCTCAGCGCCTTGTTGAAAATCTGGCCCATACAGTCTGCGCTATTGTGCATATGTTATAAAGAAAACATACAGTAGTTGGTAGCAGCTGCTAGTGCTACTAAAGCGGCTAGTAGCCACCGCTGAACTTTAAACCCAGATATTCATACCAGAACCATATACGGGCCCTGGCATTGAATATCCAGGTTGTCAAAATTGCTGGGAAGCTAAATGAGAGGTGGCAATATTCAGCCACTACCCAGTTAGCTTCTGCGGTGAAGGTTAGGCTACCTTTACTGCGCCTGACCTTTACCACTTAGCAATAACCCGGCAGTGACTCAATATCATTACTGCTCAGTAATCACCGAGTGCTGCTCCCAGAATGCCCCCGATGCTAACTTTAGCATTGGGACATGCAGCGGCAGCACCCATGGATATTTCAGTGGCACTAACAGTGTCGGTGCCGCTCTATATTTATTTATTTAACAGGTTTTCTATACTGCATTATCATAAAATTCAATGTGGTTTACATAAAACTCAAACAAGCAGTGTACACTGAACAAGGGATATTATCCAAGCTAGGGTTATTAATACAATTAGGGGTAGATTCAGAGGCCCGAATAGTGGGATTGTATGTCTGGGTTGGACGTACAACCTGTGAACAGGCTCAGGACCCTATTCTAGTCCCATCATTCCCTGCATGTATAGAGGATTTGTATGGGGAGCACTGGATGGGGGCGGGATGGAGGTGGAGTGGGGGCATTCAGACATACAAAAGCCATTCAGGTCTCAGGTCAGACTTCAGTACATCCGCGGGCTTCCACTTGGATGCCTCGAAGGTGGAATAAGTGCCAGGCATTCCGCCGATTGTTGCCTGCAGCTTCCCCAGTCACATTACACTGCCACAGCAGAGCGTCAGCCGCCCGATCCTGGCCATAGGGGCACATGGCAGGAATCAGGAGGCAGGGTGAAGGGGCCATTCAGTTCCTCCGGCTGGACATGCAGGTGCCATGTTACTGTCATACCAGCTGGAGCATTGGTCAGGCCGGCCAGCCGGCCAGATAAGTCCCTGGATGTCTCCCTCCCCTGAATGGCCTGTACTCCAGGCCGTCTATGTGTCCTGACTCTGCAGCCATGGGAACATATAGCTCCCGTGGTTGCAGAATCGGGTACAATTGAGGATGGTCCATTTTCAGGACATCTGGATGACCCGGACATGCAGGGTGCTAAATCGGGCTCATAGCAGATCTGCTAACTGTTTTAATCCCTTTGAGTATCAGGCCTATACTTTATAAACTCCTTTTCTACCATATGTATTTGAGTTTTCAAAAATTGGTTTGGACTGTTATCAGTCTTGAGACAGTACTTAAGCTGCTCGTCAAGACAACTAATGGATTGATGGAAGCTCTTCAGCACACACTTCTCCAATGATGCTAATAATTTCTTCAGCAGATTTGGAAGGCATGGAGCACATAGCAGAAGAAATCATACAACTCATCATCAGATGAGAATCCTCAGAGGGCACTCAGAGCACCGGTAATGACTGCCGAGGAACATTAGTTACTTGCAGAGCTTCAGGACTGGGGTTTGGAGACAAAAGCAGGGACTACACTAAGTAGTCACTGGCCCCAGCAATTCCAACAATTACTGCAGACCATTCACCATTCTTGACCAAAAAGGGGAGAATAGATACCTGACAGCAAGCCTCCTCAACAGCAAGGGAAAATACGCTTCCTCTTCAACATAATGCAAAGATAAGACGGGAGAGATCAAGCAACTTGAGCTAACATGCAGCCATATTGGATCGCACACAATTTCATATTAGGAAAGAGGGAAGGAAGACTTATTTCTACCCTATCATTCTCCTCAGAAATAGCTGTATTCATCTGCCAGCTCCTAACTGAATCAATCTAGCACTTTGAGAAATAAATTGTTTTTCATCAATTGGAGAGAGGTGGAGGCAAGTCACTTAACCCTCTATTGCCTGAGGTACAAACTTTCCTGCCCTCCAGAGGCAGGAAAATACCTATTGTATGGTACTTGAATGTAACTCACCTTGAACGTCTGAGTAAAGCTGTGAGCTAAATCCCATTCCCTCCTTTTCCAAGGAGCAGTGACCAAGGCAGCTGCTATCTTGAGCTTCAGGATAATTTCAGACTCTCTAATGCGAGGACCTCAAATTAGCCCTAGAGAAATCTTCAGTTTTCCGTACTGCCTTATAGTCTTGGGAGCCGAGTGCAAATCTGAGATTTAAGGCTGGCCTAATATTGGCATGAATAAAGTTGTGAATGTAGAATGCGTGCGAGGATGACTGGGTCTTGCATATTAATTTCTCTAACATCTTCTGCTTCTGTACTTTAAAACTCCCATTGCTCTCTCACTATCTCCACCTCTAAACCTTGGCAAACTACCCTTCTAAAGCCTGTCTTATCCACTGCCCCACCCTGACAACACAAACACACACTGACACATCCCCTTAACTCTGTATTTAGACATAACTATTTCTTGAGTTTGTCTATTTGGTCACAACAACATACACAAGGACCAAACAGATTCAATTACAAAAATAACAGGAAGAAATTTCAAGCAAGAACCCTTAATCCTAGTATCAGATCTAAGCAATATGCTTAAGTGCTCGGTGGTCAAATAACACATCCGTACTCAGGCTTCCTGTTTGCCTCTATGACCTGGTGACTTTAAAAAGTGCACACTCACAATTTTCTCTCTTTCTGCTGCTTCAGGTTTTGCAAGCACAATTCATCCCTGACCTATATTTTCTGAGTAACTGGTGGTTAGATGTGTGGTCATGAAACAGGCTTATGAAGTCCCTTAAGGTTGCTGGAACACACCAGGTGGCCCAGGCGATATTCATTTTGGTTTAACTGCCTTTGCTCAGTCTGTTTCAGTGGTCACAATGTCGGTGGGAACGTGGTGGTCGAATTGACTAGAGCGTAATGCTATGAGATAACATTCAATAACAATAGCAATGATACTAATAATAAAGTTTAAAAGAAACATGCACCTAAATTTAAATTCAAAACTCAATGTTATGTAAGTACTATACATCAAAGTGTCATTTAATGCAATTGGGTTCATTTTGCTTTGCTGATCTTTTAGTTGGACTTGAATATGTG
Source organism: Ichthyophis bannanicus (assembly GCA_033557465.1). Lineage (NCBI taxonomy): Eukaryota > Metazoa > Chordata > Amphibia > Gymnophiona > Ichthyophiidae > Ichthyophis > Ichthyophis bannanicus. The sequence goes on from CM066037.1 coordinate 72,522,121, forward strand.
CATTGCCTACCAGAAGGTACTTCAGTTATTGGAAGCTGGCGATTTTATTTTAGTTACAGGTGCTATAATATATTATGGTTAAACATCCTGTTCTTTGCACTTCCCAAGGGCAGTATTAAAATACCCATTTCTTGCGATACCCACATGTTTCTGTATGCACAAGAGAAAAGGACCATTAGCATCCTGATTATCGAAAACCAGAGGGCAAGCCTGCTCACCAATTACCTGGAATTAAAATCAAGTAATTTGACACACCGGCTTGAATCTTGACCACAAACTACCTCATAAGTAAATCAAGGGCTGTATGATTTACTTCTCAAAGGTCTTATTCTATTACCAATCACAAAAGAAGTCAAACCCTACTGAATATTCCGGTAGTTGGAGGTTTTTTTTCCTTTTCTGTCATCGTTGTTACATTGAGAGATGCAAAACAAGTTTGGAAAGCGCAGAATTAAAGACACGGCAATGGAAGAGAAATGTACAGATCCGAACACCTTTCCCAGTGAATAGAGCTCCCCTTGAGGGGCAGAGGTAGAGATAACAGAAGAGAGGTAATGAAGAGTCGTAAAGTGAATGTGCTGTTAGGTGAGTAAGAGAGAAGTGAAACGCACGCAGAAGCACTCAGAGAGCCAAGATAGTGACCTAAAGATTACAGGGTCATAAGGATGCGACAGGAAGATTAGCCATGCTGCTGAATTCTGAATAGGTTATAGTGGAAATAGATGATTTGGTGGAAACCTGTGAGGAGCAGGTTGCATTGCTCTAAGTGGGAGGTGATGAGAGAGCTTTGGTAGTGAGTTCAGAAAGGAAGTCATTGATTTAACAGTGTTTTGAACGTCTCTGGAACAAAAGAAGAGTTAAAAATGACTCTAGGATTATGGGCTGAGAGGAAGGGGAGAATGGCAAATTCATCCACACAGATAGAAAAGGGGAAGTGGGTTTGAGAGGAAAAATAAGTTCTGCCTTGGCCATGCTGAGGGCGAATATTAGATGTTTGAGATAATATTTGGCCATGTTGAGGTCACCAATTTAGAGTTTATATATGAAAGGCGGATTATTAATTGTTAAATAAATTCAAAAGTGCTTGTTTAAAAAAAATCCAGTGGATTTACATACAATTTGACCTTTTTGTTTGTAAACTAGTCAAAGTTATCCATCCAGATAAAAGGTCTGGTTTAGGGGTGGCGCGAGTTGGGCCAAAATATGATATGTCCCTTGGCAATATTCAGCCACAGAATGGATAATTTCTATATTCAAGTGCCAAGGGATAAATAGAAAGTCTAACTTTAAACATCCTTCCTAAATATTTAAAATTAATTTATATGGATAAAGCTTCTGAAAATACATATCACTTTAAGGTTGGATACATGTAAAAGGACGCTGGTAAAATTACACCACGGGGTATACCCGGATGAGCACATGTGGTGGACGCAGACACGTTCACCACCCATATTTAAGCATCTTCTGAGGCAGAGCTGGAGCGGAGCGGTGGAGAGTTGAAAGCGCGCGCATAGGTTTTAATATATTTACTGACAATGCCTTCTAAGTAGTTAAGAGAGACCATCAGAATGTGAGTTTTCCATAGCATATGCATGCCACTAGTATTTGATATGCTCACTATATTCAGTCATCAATCTCATAATCAATAGAATTCCTTCCTTGCTTGTAAAGAGGAAAAGGTTTTGTTATGTTCTACGTACAGAAAACACAAGGTTCCAATATTTAACAATACTCAGTGGATCAATACCCTTCAGCAATAATAACTAGCTTTTAATTTTGAAGGCAGCTAAATATTTCTTCAGTTCACGTTCTCCAGCAGCAAGGTCAGTGTTAACAATCAAACTATAAACACAGGGCCCGATATTCAGCACTGTTAGCTAAAGCTTCTACTGCTACACGGGTGGATGCAATTCCAAACGTGGCCCGTCCGGATGTCCAAAATCTGGACAGGATGGATGTGCACCCAGTTCTGTTCTCATGGGAGCAGAATTGGGGCAAAGGACCTGGATGGGCCCTATGGGCCCTGATTCAGTGGGACGGGACATGCAGCCATCCCCCCATCCAGCCCCCTCTGCTCCTGCATGGAGCCTCGGTGCCGTGGTGTCCTGTTGACATGCAGGTGTCCCGCTGCCCTGTGCTACATTACAAGAGTTTTTCCCCACCGCGCGACTCCCAGAGGGGCCTGCCGAGGCCAGGAAGGGTGGCGTGGAAACCCATGCTGTCGCTTACCTGTTCTGGGGGTATCATCTGTGGCAGGCCGGCAACGTCAGGGAGACTTATTCCACCTCTGAGGTGGAATAAGTTCCCTGTGCATCCTTGCCCCCCTCCCCTGGACATACACGGCAGCGACTGGAATTAGCCCTGTACGTCCAGGGTCAGGGTCAGGGTTCCCCCTCCGACCCACCCGCGCTCCTCCTCCGGCCCACCCCTGACCAGAGCTCCCCGCACAGCTCCACTGTACAGAATCAGTCCCCTGCAAATAGCGGGGATTGAATGTCCAAACTGGACGTTCATCCCTACTATTCACAGGGCAGAATAACCCCCTTAGCTTTTGCAGCAAAAGTTAGGGCAGTGTTTCTTGCGCATGACTTTCACTGTGTGTCGCTATCATGCAGCAGCTCAATGTCACCATTGCCTGGTTAGGGATGGATGCTGCCCCATGATGTCTCCAGCACCCCCAATGCTAACCAGTTAACATTAGGGAGTGTAGCAATGGCTACACCCACAGATATTCAGTGGTAGTAAATGCCTTTGAATATTGTGCTCACAGTACTCATCTTTTCATGTAGTTCCATTGATACTACCAAACCCCAACTCAGGTTTTGACAGATTCTACATCAGGGATCTGTCGGAGCATTGATCTGCATGTTCCCAAACATGAAATGGTAACCGATAGTTGATGCTGTGCTGCTCAAACACTGTTGCTACCTTAATTTTATAAGGAATTGCCTAGATTTATGTGTGAAAAATGCACGTAAATCTAGGTATTTCATGTGTAAGTGATATGGTCACTATTCTGTAAGTACATGCACACATGTGATCATGCATACTTTCATGGTGGGCATGGACAGAGGTAGAGTTTGGGTGGAGTGTGGGCAACATTTAAACTCTGCAGTCCAGCAGTGAACATCTGATTCATCAGTAATCACCAGCACTTTCCAGAGAGCAGTGATACTCGGTTGCTATCCGGGTTACAAAAAACGCTTAAGGTTAGGCCTGCTTTTTTTTGGCTTAATTTATGCGGTTTGTTATCTGGTTAGTGGTTTGACTATTAATACTAACTAGATAAAAATGTACCCTGGCTTGACCTATGGGCCATCCCAGATAGTGCTGAAGTGGTCAGAAGAAATATTCACTGGCACTATCCAGAATATCGCACTGGCCGGCACTTATACAATTAGGTGTTGCTAACCAGATAAGTGTTTTTATATATCGGCCCCACGACTTATGTTTGCTCCATACAAATATAGGTGCAGGCTTAAATTAACACATGTTTTTGGTCATTCACTCTAGTATTATATAAAATGAATACGCGTACTTGATTTTGTAAAATAGGTGTGAAATACGCTTATGAAAAAGCAGATAAACTATGCAGTTTATAAAATTACCCTCCGCATTTTTAGCTAAGACTTTTAAACGTAAGTGGCTGTGAATCACTGACAACTGGCGCCTTCATATTTAAGATGATGGGACATACAAGTGGCAATGAGAGAGCTTTTAGAAGGGACATCCCAGTGCAATCTGGGATGTCCAAGCCAGAACTTCTTTAAGAAATGCAGGCACGTCCAGGTGCGGATGTGATTTCACAAACCTCGACGTGACCAACAAGGACGCCTGCAGGGTGTCTACTTAGACATCCCTAGAACTGCATTGAGTGCACCCACGCTAATGTGGCATGCGCTAAGGGACAGGATTCCACATTAACGGCCAGGGAAATGCCTTCCGCATCCCTGACAGTTAACGCAGTGGTGTTGTACTTAATGCGCCATAGTTTCAGTGCCGTTGCTGCATTCGGTGCAACACCCTAGCTCCCTTTAGTAAAAGAGCCCCTAAATCTGCCAATTTCACTAGTCCTTTATGACGGTCCAGGTGAAGCAATGTGCATGAACATTATCAGTAACCCATATCACAAACTCTGCATTTCGCAGGATTTTGGTAACAAATGTCCTCATTTTGATCACTGCACTGATATACTGTATCTTGCGTCTCTAGTAACAGGAAGGCCGCGGCGCCTCGTGCCCGTGGCCGGAATTAACCGGGGGGGGGGCGCCGCCGCGCTTGCCCCCCCCCGGCTAGGCGTCCGCGCTGGCCGCGTCGGGGCTGTGTCGCTTCTGAGTGATTGGCTCCCACGGTTGTTGTGGCAGCGCGGGAGCCAATCACTCAGTTAGGACAGAGTTTGGTGGAGGGGGGGCGGCGCGGAGCTCAGCCGTTTTGCGAGCGGCGGCTGAAGGGGACGGTTGCTCTTCACCTCTTCTCCTACCTGGTCGTCCGGTGTTGGGCCTTTGCGGCTTGTCGGAAGCGGGCATTGCAGCGCCGATTGGGGGGTTGGCTGCACTGTTTCGCGGCGGTTCGTTGAGGCCCGACCACGTGTCCTCCGGATCGTCAGGCAAGGCAGGTGTAATTCTGGGTTTTCTTCTTTGGGTCTTGGCCTTGTTCCGGTTCTTGTTTACTTATTCTCTTAAACGGAGTGATTAAAAAAAAAAAAAAAAAACCCCTTTTTTCTATTTTTCTCCCGCGGGGACTCTGTGCTGTCAGGGCACCATGCGGCCTTCCCAACAGCGGGGCAGAGGTGTTCAGCGCGGTAAGGGAGCGGGACGGGGGGTAGGAGCGGGGGGGGGTGCATCGGGGTTAGAGGCTACAGCTGGGTCTGGGTCGCGGGAACAGAGGGGCTCGAGGCGTGGGGCTGTGGGGCAAAAGGGGAGTGTGCGGGGGCGGGGCAAGCAAAAGAAGGCTCGCAGGGGCCTTGGGGCTACTGTGACTGGGGGTAGGGGGCGGGTTGATGTGACGCCAATAAGGGGTACCTTTCCTGTGGGGTCGGGTGACCCTTCTATTCCTCTTGCGGGGGGCAGGGGTAGTTTGGGGGGCATTGCGGGTCTAGAGGGGCAGGAGGCGATGGGGTGTCTGGTGTCAGCCCTTCTGTGGCTTGGGCGGGACAGTCTGCCGAGTGGGCAGGGGGTAGAGTGGGGGCTAATTTCCAGGGTGGGTCGGGTTTTCCCATGGGGCAGGGGGGCGCGCCCTTGGCTTGGGAACATTGGAGTGGGGGTGGACAGGGATCTTCTCAGGTAAACTGGATGGGGGCATGGCCGCCGCCTTGGGCCATGGCTGGTGTTTCTTCGCCGTTTGGTGTTTTCTCTCCTCAGGTCCCTCTGGGATGGCAGTTTCGGGATGCTACAGATGTCCATCGGTCAGGCCAGCAAGGTGCGGGTGTAGCGAGCGGTGAAGGAAACCGTTTGGGAGCGGACCCTGGTGCGGGGCCTGTGATGCGCGGACTCCTTCCATCCGAGGGGACTACCAGCAGTGGTGCAGGTGAGTTGGCAATGGGCCTTTCTGGGGAGGTGGAGGGTGCGGGTGCTATGGCGGCAGCGCATAGCGTAGAGGAGGGTGACGTTTCGGCGGTAGCGGGTGATGTCGGCAAAAAGGCCAAGAAGAAAAGTAAGCATTCTCGTCGGCGGCGCCGTAGATCTAGTTCTTCTTCATCTTCTTCTACTTCCGTGAGCGAGAGGGAGGATCCTTCTATGAGCTTAGCGCAGCCGACGTTAGCAGCTTTTTCGGAGTTGTGGGAAGGGGTACCGAAAAAGTTGCGGCGTAAAATACAAAAACGGCGTTATATTGACCTGTTTCGGTTATTGGAGGGTAGGAAGCGGACGGGGGATAGTCGCAAAAAACGGAAAGAGGATGAGAAGGCAGGGCGGGTGCGCAAAGTAGCTAGGAATGTGGTTAATTGGACGAGGTCCTTCTTACGTCTTGCGAGTGTTTGGGGACATTTGCATCCTCAGCAGTATGGGATGCTTTTAGCTTATATGGATTCCATTCTAGAGGCTTCTCAGTCCCATCCGGGTTGGGCTTGGCTCAATTACGATGAGAAGTTCCGCGATAAGATGGAGGAGAATCGGCTGTTGTCTTGGGGAACGCAAGATATTAATCTTTGGTTAACTCAGATGGCTGTTCGTCCGGGCGGGGGGATTGCTAGTGGTCCGAGAAGTGCAGCTGGGCCGCTGATGGATCTGGGCGGTCCTTTCGTGCGACCACCTCGCCGGCGGCTCCGAGGCCAGCAGGGGGCAGCGCAGGAGATCTGTGTTGGCGTTTCAACAAGTCTTCGTGCCCCTTTCCGGACTGTAAGTTCCGGCATGCCTGCTCTATCTGTGCGGGAGGACATTCCGCACTTAAGTGTGTTAAGCGGGGGTCAGTCGCTCCCGGAGTGCCGCCTCTCAAGCAGTAGTGACCTTTTGGCTTTAGCTCCGACTCCTATTCTGTTTTCGGCTCTTAGTCTGTGGTTGGGGAGTTACCCCAGGCGAAAGGCTGGGAGGGTGTTGTCGGAGGGGTTTCAAAAGGGGTTTTCCATTCCGGTAGTAGGTACGGTGGAGTCGGGGAGGGTTCGGAATGCGCCGTCGGTGCGGAGATTTCCGCATATTGTGCGGGACAAGCTGGCGGTGGAGCTGCGTTTGGGAAGAGTAGCTGGCCCTTTTGCTGAGCCGCCCTTCCCCAACTTAGTAGTGTCCCCTTTGGGGATTGTTCCGAAGAAGGAGCCGGGAAAATACAGGTTGATCCATAATTTGTCTTTTCCTCCTGGCTCTTCCGTCAACGACCACATCCCTGAGAAGTATTGTACAGTTCGTTACGCATCGTTTGATACGGCGGTGGACCTAGTCCGGCAATGTGGTCGTGGGAGCTTGTTGGCCAAGGTGGACATTGAGTCGGCGTTTCGTTTGTTGCCGGTTCATCCGTCCGCTTTTCATTTATTGGGGTTTTCCTTCGAGGATCAGTTCTATTACGATAAGTGTATGCCCATGGGTTGTTCGGTGTCCTGTGCGTACTTCGAGCTGTTTAGTTCGTTTCTGCATTGGGTCTTCTCGAGGAAGACAGGTTGCGCGAATGCCGTGCATTACCTGGATGACTTTTTGTTTGTGGGCGAAGCACGTTCTGGTCGGTGCCAGGCCTTATTAGAAGCATTTCTCCAATTAGCTCATGAGTGGGGAGTTCCCTTGGCTCAGGACAAAACGGCTGGCCCGATGACGAAGCTTACATTTTTGGGCATTGAATTAGACTCTGTGGCGATGGTCGCGCGCTTGCCTCCCGATAAAGTGGTTCGGTTGCGAGTGTTGGTAGCGACTGCTATTGCCGCCAATAAGCTGATGTTGAAGGAGATGCAAGCGCTGATTGGCTCTCTGAATTTTGCGTGTCGGGTGATCCCGATGGGGAGGGTTTTCTTGCGTCGCTTCGCTTTGGCTACGACAGGGGTGGCAAGACCTCATCATCGTATTCGAATATCGCAGGGTATGCGTGCGGACTTGTCTGTGTGGGACACCTTTTTGCAGGACTTTAATGGGTACACCGTCTTTAGAGACGTGGAAACCACCAGTGCTGAGCTGGATTTGTATACGGATGCCGCCGGCGGTGGTGGTTTCGGCGTGTACTTCGGTGGTTCGTGGTGTGCCGAGCCATGGCCACCGTCGTGGGGTGTGGCTGGCTTAACTCGTAATATTACCTTTTTGGAGTTGTTCCCGATACTCGTGGTTCTCACTTTATGGCCTGATAGGCTTCGTAATCGGACGGTTCTATGGTGGTGCGATAACGCGGCAGTTGTGAGCGTTGTTAATACTTATTCCCCGCGGTCAGTGCCGGTAGCAGACTTGATGCGTCAGGTCGTATTGGCCTGCTTGAGACTTAATGTGGTGGTTAGGGCTAGGCATATCCCGGGAGTTACTAACAAGATTGCTGATGCTCTTTCCCGTTTTAAGTGGGAGCAGTTTCGGGCGTTGGCGCCAACGGCGGACATGGAGGGAGCATCGGTACCGGAGCACTTATGGCAGATTGGCCTTCTGAGATGATCCACTTGCTGCGTAGCTCGGTGTCGGCGGCTACTTGGACGGCATATCGGCGGGGCTGCAGCAGGGTCGAGAGCTTTCTGGCAGTTCGTGGTTGGCGACATGGACCTGTGTCAGATCACCTCACGAGTCAGTATGTTCTCTGGGCGAAGGCGGCGGGGTTTTCGCGGACGGCGGTTCGGCTGCATTTGGCTGGGTTTTCCTTTTTCTCAAAGGCAGTGGGGTGGGGGGCTGTTGGGGGCGGTTTTCTGACGCGGCGGTTGTTGCAGGGTTGGGAATGCTCCTGCCCTTCCTCGGGTGATTGTAGGCGCCCCATCACCCATGACTTACTTCTCCGGCTTTGTGGCGCCCTGCCCGGAGTGGTTACCTCCCCTTTTGAGGCTGCGCTATTTCGAGCCGTCTTTGTAGTTGCCTTTTTTGGGGCGTTTCGCGTTGGCGAGTTGGTGGCGGAGTCTGGGCGCTTGTCGCGTCCTCAGGGCTTGCTACTTCGCCATGTGGTCTTCTCGGCGGGCTCGGTTCGCATTCGCTTGGAGCGTTCCAAGACTGATCCGGCGGGTAAGGGGATTTGGGTAATTTTGCGGGCGCTTCCCGGGGTTATTACTTGTCCGGTTGCCTCGCTGCAGGCGTATTTGCAACTGCGGCCTGTCGGCGCGGGTAGTCTTTTTCGGCACGCGGATGGGCGGGCGCTAACGCGCTTCCAGTTTACTGCTGTTTTGCGGTTAGCGCTGCGCGGGTTGGGTGAGGACTCGAGTCAGTTTGCGCCTCATTCATTCCGGATAGGGGCAGCGACTACTGCGGCGGGGGAGGGTTTGCCTGTGGCGGACATTAAGAGGATCGGTAGATGGAAGTCCCGGGCTTTCCGCAGCTATGTGCGGTTGTAGGGGTGGGGGGGGATGTGGTTAACTGTTCATTTTGTTTTGCAGATCTTCGAAAGGGACCGTGTAGCTGTTGGGTGATTGGCCACTCTTTTGTTTATTGGGCCGGTCGACGAGCAGAGACGCGGCCCGTTGGCAGGAACCTCGGCCTGGCCACTTCCTTGGTAACCGTTTCATGGCTGGGCGAACGCGGTCTGCAGTGGATACAGCTATTGCCTTTGCTGCGGCACCATGAGCATCGGCGAGGACTGCCTGACATCACCGTGATTCATCTTGGGGGCAATGATTTGGGGGCTTGGACTTGTCGACAGTTGATTCGTGCAGCACAGCGCGATTTTGGAGAATTGTTAATTATGTTTCCAGGCGTGGTTATCGCCTGGTCTGATATCATTCCAAGGCCTGCTTCCTGGGGTGAGAGGCGGTGGTCACGGGGGTTGACCAAAATCAATCGGCAGATTGGTCGATGGGTGCGGGAGCGTGGGGGGTATCAGATTCTTCATTCTTGGGCGGAAGTAGCCTGTACGGGATTGTACCGGCAAGATGGGGTACATCTATCCCCTGTGGGGATGGATTTACTTCTCAACGACTGGCAGGAGGCCTTGGAGGATATTTTGCGGGAACCTGGGGCTGGTCGCAGCTTTGCCGTGGGGGCGGCTCAGGTCGAGGTGTCCTGAGCCGTTGGCGGGATCCCGGAGGTTTCCGGGGTCCGGAGCCGGAGGCAATCCTTAGGACGGGGGTGGGGTACCCCCGACCTGGACAATCCCTCGGCTTTTGCTAATAATATGGCAAAGCCGGATGAGGGAGGGATATGAAGTAGCCGGGGCTTGGGCCCGGCAGAAGCGGAGATAGCGTCACCTTGCTACTAGGATGGCTGGTGAAGGCTTGATCTGCGGGGGGTGGGGGGGGGGGAAGTTTGTTGATTGTGAACTCTGTTTAGTTATTGTTAAAGGCAAATAAAGCTGCGACCAGTTTTAATCCCAGAGCAGGTGTGATGTTGTTATTGCATGATGGTTTTAGGCATGGGAGGGGGAGGGGGGGGAAGGTTTGGGTGGGGGGGGGTTGCGAGGCGGCTAGTGCGCCGTACCCGGTTACAGGAAGGCCGCGGCGCCTCGTGCCCGTGGCCGGAATTAACCGGGGGGGCGCCGCCGCGCTTGCCCCCCCCCGGCTAGGCGTCCGCGCTGGCCACGTCGGGGCTGTGTCGCTTCTGAGTGATTGGCTCCCACGGTTGTTGTGGCAGCGCGGGAGCCAATCACTCAGTTAGGACAGAGTTTGGTGGAGGGGGGGCGGCGCGGAGCTCAGCCGTTTTGTGAGCGGCGGCTGAAGGGGACGGTTGCTCCCACCCGCCCTCCCTCTCCTTGGTCTGATTGACCTGGGGGTTGTGGGGGTGTTGCAGCTGGAGGGGGGTGGCGGGATCCCGGAGGTTTCCGGGGTCCGGAGCCGGAGGCAATCCTTAGGACGGGGGTGGGGTACCCCCGACCTGGACAATCCCTCGGCTTTTGCTAATAATATGGCAAAGCCGGATGAGGGAGGGATATGAAGTAGCCGGGGCTTGGGCCCGGCAGAAGCGGAGATAGCGTCACCTTGCTACTAGGATGGCTGGTGAAGGCTTGATCTGCGGGGGGTGGGGGGGGGGAAGTTTGTTGATTGTGAACTCTGTTTAGTTATTGTTAAAGGCAAATAAAGCTGCGACCAGTTTTAATCCCAGAGCAGGTGTGATGTTGTTATTGCATGATGGTTTTAGGCATGGGAGGGGGAGGGGGGGGAAGGTTTGGGTGGGGGGGGTTGCGAGGCGGCTAGTGCGCCGTACCCGGTTATATCCTGCTGGAGTGCTTTTCATTTCTTTTCTTTTTTTTTTTTATTGAGGTTTTTCAGTCACATACAATAACCAAATTAGATACAGGACACATTACTGAATTTACATTACAAGAAACTCAACCTACAAGAACATTGAGCAGCATATGTAGACCACGTCATGGGAGCCTACTACAACCATCATAACAAGAAAAATAATAATTATAATTATTATAACTAGAAACCAAGCCAAAAGGCCACATATCAGGAGGAACCAATATCAATGCTATCTAACCCTGCTGAGCCCTGCCGGTCAATCAAAAATTTTTCCAGATGAGTTACATCCTGAAAAACAAATGAAGCACCTTCAAAATTAATTAGGCACTTACAAGGAAAACGTAGGAAAAACGTTGCACCCAACGCCAAAACTTGAGGCTTAAGAGATAGAAATTGCCTTCGCCGCATCTGGGTGCTGCGTGACACATCTGGGAAAATGTTGCTTTTCATTTCTGATATTTGAAGAGGGCCTGCAGGTAGATCTCTACTGTACAAGTTTCGAACAATCACCTTTGTGTATCTGTTCAATTCTAATCTGCCATTTAGTACCTTTAAATTTGATGGCAGTCCTTACCTGTATAACAAATTACAAAACAGAGTTCTGGGATCAAGTCACAAAGGTTTAAAGGCTATTGTCCAGTTGATGAAAAAGAGAAAGGAAAAAAAAAGAAAGAAAGAGAGAAAGAGAGGGGACTATCCATGTAGGTTTAAACGCTCCCAGAAGGGCCTATGCCAACAAGCTCAGTCCTGCTGTTTTTCAACTAATCATCTGCAAAATTGAAAGAAAAAAAAGACTTCTGGTAGGTGAGCCACAGCAGGGCAATTAAGAAGATACTGTGGAGGTAGACATCTGCTCCCAGACAGATACAGTTCCACTGATGCTATCTATAGCTACAGTTCTTCCGAGAGATAAACAACATGCAAGAGCGATGCGAAGGGGGAAGCGTCAAGCTGAGAAATAGTGATCGGAGACCAGCCTTGTGGCCCCTGTGGTCTGACACCAAGAAAAGGAACGGGGCCTGTAGATGCACAGGTGACAGAACTCCCAGGACAAACTCATCGAGATATAAGCATGAAGAAGTATGCAAGGCTGGTAAATGAGGAACTGTAAGCAGAATCATTGCTGAGATAAAAGACAATTCTAAAGGTCTTTGAACCATGCAGGGCATCCTTTAGCACATTTTACTAGTTAAAAAGACATGCCATGTTCTTGTAAACCAGTTTACAGTTATTTATCATGCAAAAAAAAAGTACTTTAGTTGACAAAGAATTATACTGGATTTTTTTCTGGCAAGATCGGTATTTTCCTTTCACTCTGTGGCCAGCTATTTAAGCATCCTTCTTGATCCTCCATTTCTGGAAAGCCAAAGCAATGCAAGGCTACTGCCAACTTCCAAAGAGCCCCAAATTAACCCACAACCAGACAAGCTCAAGACAACCAGGCAGGGACGCAGTAACATTGCAGATGATGACCGAGACCAGTTGGTCACTGTGCAAGGATATACCCCAGCTACTAGCCATTGAATATGATCACTGCTTACCCCAGATCATTTTTGTCCTATTCCTCAAAATCATAGTGTTCTGGTTCATCAGGATTTTTTTTCTATAGACAGAATGGGAAAAATGCTTTAGTGAATCAGGTTCTTAAGATGTGGTCGTACTTCCAAAACATTTGCTCCAGTTTCACTTCTCTGCAAATGTTTTGCTACGTTTTTCGATGGGGTCATTACAGCATTAATCGAGGGAAAGAATGCCAGGTGCCAAACCAAAGCAGTATTTTGCTTTGCAAGAAAACATTTATATATCTGGAAGAATCAGACTGAAACTAAGAAAAATAGGCTGGCTCACAGTAAGTTTGCTTACTTTCCTCACATTCCATTTAGGCAAGTGAAAATGCTACATGCCTGTGTTTTTGGGGTTCAAGTCCTTGCACCCGATAAAGAGGACTGAACATAGAAAATGAGCTACAAGCAAGATAACAATGCTGTAGCTTTTTTTCATGTTCATAGCTAGCAAGTCTAGGTACTGGCCAACAATCTTACATAGGCAGGTCAGCTTGAGGGATTTGAACATGCAGGCCACTGTGTTATGTGCTCAAGTAATCTCTGACATTGGCAGAGGCATACACATGCAAAGGTAAGCACAGATAAATCACAGCAGCTCCTTTTACATTATATTGGCCTAGGTGCTCCTAAGGGCAGAGAATGCATAGAATAAGGGCAAAATTGGCATATAATTTTATAAGGCGCAGAGTCATATGCTGCCTATAAGCTTTTAACTTAGATATTTTATGGTTTATTAGACGTTTGATATACCGCCTTTCTATAGATAAACAAAGCAGTTTACATTGTCATAAAAATCAGATATAAGAAAGGAACTATAATTTATAGACAGAAAAGAGAGAAACTGATCAAACAAAAAAAACCCTAAACCACCATTTTCTCCCAGTGCGACGATCACAGAGGGCTGAATGTCTTATCGAATAAGTAAGTGTTAAGAGAGGATCGAAACTTGTGATAACATTGTTCCATATACAAGTCAGGGGTAATGAATTCCACAGCAGTGGGGCTTTGACATAGAAGGCGATCATCAGGTTGCTTCATATTTGGCAAGGGAAAGGAAGTGGATGGGATGTGAAAGCGATTTCCATGGAGAGGACGCAGAGCGTGTGCAGGGGCATGTACGGTAAGAAGTGATGTCAGGTATTCTGGATATCCTGTGTGAAGAGCTTTGTAGGCTAAAGTGAGAATTTTGAACACAACCCTGCAAGGAATAGGAAACTAGTGGTGTTCCATGAAGAGAGGAATAGCGTGATCACATTTATGTGCTTAGGTCAAAATTTGAATGACCATGTTCTGAATGCACTGTAGAAACTTTATTTTAAATGCTGGTAGACCAGAGAGGTGCTACAATAGTCCAGGCTCGTGATTAAGTTATGAGAGCGTTTGTATTTAGAAAGGGCATATTGCATGGATACAACAAAGAGTAAGAAATGAAACCCTAGCTACCCTATCCATCTGCTGAGAAAAGTAGAGTTCAGTGCAGTTACAGCTGCAATTTGTTTTAATGACAGCGGTGGTGGTTAAATGTAATACCTATATTCAGGGCCACAAGCCTGATAATGAGCGGCACTAAATATACTGTATGTACAGAACAGTAGCACTATAGCTGTCCGGATAGCGGTAATATTCAATCCATTACTATCCAGATACATTTAAGGACAGCCTTTCATCTTTCCTAACTTTGTCTAAGTAGTTATCTAGGGAGTGGACCGAGTATCGCTAGTATCCAGACAGCTCGACGGATCATCCATGCTCCACACTCCAGATAGCGCCAGGGAGGTCCGTAATGATTTTATAGTGCTGCTGAAGATCTATGAATAGGGCGCCTATCTAGGTTATGGCTGCTGCTATCAAGATAAGTGCCTTTGAATATCCAATCCTAACTTCATATAAAAGGAACATCTGTGCTTATTCCCCTTGACAGCTTAGGAACCCTGTTATAAAACACCTCCTCCTTCCCAACCTTCTTGGTCCCTGATGCTTATGACAAAATTATATTGTGCTGGAGGTAGGCAAAAATCATTTAGTATAGTAAGAGGCTGAAACCATGGGAACTGCATTTATGAAAATGGCCCATAAACTGGGTGATATAATATGGGTGATATAAAAATGGCTGGCTGACCTAGTCTTCTTCCTCTTTTCCTTCTCTCTCTTTTCATGTCCTCTGGACATCTTTGTGGTTTAGAATGAGTATTCAGTAGGCCTTTGTCAAATAGACTATAAATTGGTGTCCTGACTGGAATGTCCCTTTTCTGTATGAGAAGACCTATGCAAAATGAGACTTCAGCTGTGATTATAATACCATCAAAAGAGAAAATCTTAATCAAATACACCAAGCATGTGCTAGAGTCCAAGAGCTAAGCAAAGCACTTTCCATCCTCTCTAGTACATGCAAATCTCCCTTATCCCTATATCCCTCTCCTGCTGGTGTCCAAATAAAGGTTTAGAATATCAGTCCTGAAGTGGGTTGGTGGCTGTGACAATGAGGGTCATTTTAAAAGACTTAGATGTGATTTGGACTTTTGAAAATGTGCATGCTGATGTCCAAATCACTGCGATGTCCCAGAGCCATTTTAGAAATGACTTTAAGACGTCTCCACTGTGAGGGCATCCAAATAAGCAGAGGGTGTGCCAAAGGCATGGCTGGGTGGAGTGATGAACGTAGATGTCCCTGGTCAATTTCAGAAGCCTCGGGATGTGCGCAACCTCATCCAACTTGAGATCTGCTCCAGGCCCAGATAAGCACTGGGAATGTGCTCGTCCGAGCCTGAAAACATCTGGAGGGTGTAGAGAAGATGGCACTCTTACCCTCAGTATGCTCCACAATCACAATGTTATTATTTGTGTAACTGATACACGTGTTTTCTGTTTGCACCACTGCTGATCATCTCTTCGACATCCCCGGTCTTCGATACCATGCTCGGGATGCCTAAGTAGATGCTGGCCACTGGAAAAAAAAGCTTATTCCCCACAGTCCGACACCTGATCTGGCCTCTGAAGGCCAGTGTCAAGCTGCGGGGAATGTCTTCTGGCCCCCCCTGCCCTATCTGAACCCCGGCATGAAAAAAAACAAACCTTCCCCGCACATGTTGCTGGGCCTGGACGTACAGGGCCAACATTAGAATCTTCCCTGTACATCCAGGGCAGGTGACCGCCCACCACCCGCCCAGACTCCACCTCCAAACCGCCCCTATCTAACTTCCCCGCACAACCGGTGGGGAAGTTAGACATGGCAGGGAAAGGCACGAATAGCGGGGATGGACGTCCTGTTAGGATGTTCATCCCCGCTATTCGTAGCACAGAATTGGGCCCTATGTGTTTAAGAGAAAGATGGAGGTTGAGTGATATGAAATTGAAGTCAGTATAGAAAATTGGGGGTATAGGGCTATATTTGGGCAAGAGGATGAGATAAGGTGAATAAGAAGTGATGGAAGGGGAAGAAATGTGTGAGGACCCTTGAGCGGTGTTGCTCATATTGGGTGTGAAACAATGTGGGCAAGGACTGGGATCGATAAGCTTACATCAGGCACTATTACCAGCGAGGGGAAGTTTTGGAAGAGTTCATCACTTTTATTACAGGGGTAGTTTTTTCTACTACTAGGTGGAGATTTCAATATGCATCTTCTGAAGGCCGATGACTCAGGAAGAGTCTTCTTTACTGGATTGGTGGACTTAAATCTCATACAAATGTTACTACCTGTACACATAAAAGCAATAATTTAGATTTCATAGATAGGGCAGTATCTTAGTAGGAGATTTGTGGATTTATCCTGCTCCATGGACTGATCATTATGTAATAAATGGGAATATCACAGTGGAGAGGTATGTGGGAGTTGTGGCAAAAAAGGTGAATAAGCTTTAAGGATGGACAAATGCCACAGTGTGCAAATGCGCAATGCTCTGCTGTTTGTCAAAGGCTGGACTTATTGTTAAAGCTGCCTCAATTTGGCTACTTCTTTTGGCATTAAAGTCCTTTTTACTTTTTTTTTGTTTTTTTTTAAGTAATCAGTGTCCAAATCAATCCTAATGCAAAACAAATTCTTTTAAGAAATAGCCAACTTTGACCATTCGAGTTTCGAATGGGCGTTACACCATTCTGCTTCAGGGCTGTAGATAATTTAACACTAGAACTTATCTTATTCGTAAGCTTCTATTTTTCACATGCCGTACTTCACTATAAGACCTCCCAGACATACGCTGAACAATGGCTGCGGCGTTCTTTTCATCCCAGCAGAAGCACCACCCACTTCTGTGTTACTGCTTCAAACACAAACGACGTCAGATGATCCCGACCTATATCAGCGTATTATGGTCAATCTATAAATTTAACCCTTTTGGGCTGATGGGATCCAAGGTAAATTTCCAAGGTAAATATCCGGTTAGTATGTTGGTGGGTGGCAACAAGGCGGAATAGGAGCATAATGTGGGCATTGACAGCACATCATAGTTAGAGTGGCCCTTATGTGTGGCGCTAAGCACAGTGCCACACGATTGCCACAAACTTTACCAAAGGCCCCCACACTGATACCATGTTGCAACCATGTGTTACTGGTGCGGTTTTTAGTAAACATGCCCCGTTCTACCTCTGAAAGTACACACGCCTTTATAAAAAGAGAATTTCCAGGGCAGCATTTACACCTGCTTCAAGTCACGCATAACTACTGGCTAATCATTGGATGGATTTAGAGGAATGCTGGAGGGGGAGAGGGAATAATCCTCACCTCTCAGGAGTTTAAAACCACCTCAGAATACCAGAGTGTGAAATTCAGAGCTTGGTTCCTTAATTGGTTCCCCTTGGACATGCACTTTTTACAAAATCCTCCACTTTCACCGCTAAGTAGCGAAATCACTACTTATGCATGTATATAGTGCAACTTACGTGTGCAGAACCTCAAACAATGCAGCTCTTTTATTGAACTTGTTCTTTTGTAAAATGGCTTCTTTTGATATGCATTCTACCAAAGCCATGGGTTATTTTGGCAGTATTTTATGTATTTTATAAAAGTCTTCCCATTTGGTAAACCTATTATTCAATTCTTGGGGGAGGCGGGGGTGGTTTCAATGCATGAGCCTAAATGTTGGTTTTCCTACCTAGACATCCTATAGAAATTTATCATCTGCATCATTCAAAATATTCTTATTTCTGCTGATGTAAATTATTCCTGTGTCTGGTACCCTTCACGAGTATACTCCTATTGCTGAAAATTGTTTCTCTGGCCCAATCAAATGAAAGAACAGCTTATAAAACCATAGCGTTCATTTTGCTGGTTAGGTGAAAAGTGCTGATTTTCCAGGAGAATGCCCACTTCTTGGCAGCTGTGCAATTTTTGTGACACATTACACTTCCACGTAAAAAGAATTTGCCTCTCTCCAACCTCTGCTCTGCCCTCCTAGACTTATCTCTCTTACCTTGCTACAGGCATAATAAGGGCATCTCACCTTTGACCAGTTGGACAGATGAACAGCCGTCCTCTGGAGCCAACATCAGAGCTGCTAAGCAGATCAGCTGTCAAATGGAAGTGAACTGTGACCTCCCCCTCTGCCCCTTTCAAAGACTAAATACATAACTCAGCATCAAGGCCTCTGCTAATGCCAAGTCTGGGAATATGAGTTTCCACCTGATCCCACATTTTTCAAGGAGAAATCCAGACACAATGCAAGCTGACCCGCTATGAAGAACGCACTTGTCCTGCAGCCAGAAACTACTTTTTAGTTTCGAGACTCCATTTTCCAAATGATTACTCCCATTGTCTGACTATGTTAGAACTCTTTTGAAAACAGAGATGTGTCTGCAGACCAATCCTTAGACTTTGAAAACTAGCCCAAAATGGTTCAAAACTTATATTTGCCCACTTGCAAGTTGGTCTATCAGCCAATTAGTCACCTTTATCATCTTGCTGATAAAGAGAAATATGAAAAAACTGGGGTTAAACAAACTAAAAAAAAAGAACAAGCAAATTCATCCTGGTTTGAGTTCAGCTGAATTTTGTATTTTCCCTTGTAGCTACTGGAGAAGTTTGTTAAATGTCCACACAAGGAATCTTAGGAAAACCCAACCAGGTTTGTAGGAGTTCAAAGTAAATTCATTATTTCACAGGAATCTTGAATTTCCAAAAAACAGTGTTCATTGAATTAGTTTGATAAACTTGAGAGGTTTGCTAATTTACAGAACTAATTTACATTTTTTCAAGCATGCAAGTTGCTCTCTACGGAGAATAGCGGCTGATTTTTGTATCATGCAGACCGGCACAAGGAATGCACATAGCCTATACCTGCAGGCTTTGCACAACATTTCAAAGTGATATACGCATGCATCCTTCCTTTGAAACACCCATATTTTTACTTCCCCATCTAAACTTGCCCCTGGGAATGCCTCCACAAAATGGAACAAGGTGCAAATGAAGGGGCCTTTTTACTAAAGTGCGCTATGGTTTTGCATCTAATGCACGAATAGTGTGAAAATTAAGTGCAAAACCACTGTTAACTCTCAGGGGCGTGGACAGCATGTTCCTGGCAGTTAACACGTGATACCGTACCCTAACGCAAGGCGCTATTACTGAGGGTACACTTTTTTCCTCCTATTGAGGTGGAGGTCATTGCACCCGCACTTAATTGCTACAGTGGCAGTGTGTGATTTTACCCCCATGCTGACTGCAATGCGCTCATCACGCCCACTTTCTCCCCTTAACCCCCTCATTTGCCATCACAGCGCACGAATCACCACATGATAACTGTCCTGCCCACGTGCTAAGTTACTGCATGCCCAAGAAAGCGATTACTGCTGCGTTTTCAGATGACCAGCATTTTTTTACTACCGGTGTCAACTTTGAGGGCTCTTTTAGAACTGTCCGCACTGAGACAGCGATGAGGTATACTCTACCCAAAGACTTTGCACTAATTTTCAAAGCCAAAGCATACACAGATTTTCACTTTGAAATTTGCTACAGGTTCAAAGCATGCACAGTTACTTGCACCTGCATTTTTCTGTCAGCAGATTTTGGGGGAAAGGTTGGTGTAAGTACTTTTCCTGCCACATACTAAACATGCTTCCAGGGAAAAAACATCCTCTCGATGCAGCTAAAAATCTGGATATTGTGAATCGGGTTGCGGAAATTCAGCCAATTATCATGCAGATTATTTGAAAATTGGCATCTGCGCATCAGCAGAGCCCAAGAGACCCTCTTCTGAGGATTAGGAGTGTCTCATTTGATCTCTTTTTGATAATGAGATATCTGTCTCCTTCAGAAGTACATGAAGATCAACAGTAAACATGAAAGTGACTAAAAGAATTCTAGCATTATTACATCATAAAGGCCTGTTATTTTCAGCATTCTGTAAACTCAATTCATTATGGTCTTTAAAATATTTCAAGTATACACAAAGAGGCAAGAGCCAAGGACTTTGTTAGACTTATTTTTCTTGACCCAGTTTCCAAATAAGGATACAATGAAAGGGAGGGCACAGGCATAGCAGAGCCATACCTAATGTGATTTTCATATCTGATGTCTTCATACAATTCTGGTTTTCCAAATAGCCATGCCAAATCCCTATGCAACACTGCTATAAAATGCAAGCGATTCACAGCACATATATCCCATGAACATTTGTTATGGCTGTCAAGTAAATCAGACCATTCTCTGGGACTAGGTTTAGAATCACTGAATTTATCTGTTAAGTACTATATAAAAATCAAAATGAAATTGCATTATTTTTGATTAACTGAATGATATGTGAAAGATTTGGCAGGTTTTAATTGTTATGTGTAGGTATTTCATTTTCATCAGTTGACTTTGCTCATACAAACTGTTTCCATCGTAGAATCCTACTGCATCATCTCTGTTCTACAGTGATCTCTCTGGAGACTGCAGGAGATAATACAATAGGGCTGCAGTAGGTCTCATTAAAAAATTACTACTTTTTTTGACTTTGACGCGAGGCCTTTTTTTCCCTTTACCTAGTGGGACTCCAGTACTAGACATTCTACTTGCTTGTCATCCACTGGGAAAGTGATGACACCATTAATTATTAACACACATGAAAACCACAAGAACTATATAGCCAGATTGGATTGACTTTTTAACTCTTTTGATTAATAATACATACCAGCTTGGATATTTGAATTAGTTGGGTGCTAACCTGTTAACAAAAAAAGTGTAAGGGATGAATACAAACATCCCTCATAAGTTATTCTACTTAACACACTGGACAAACAAACCAGCAAATGGAACTCTCCGCAATGATCTCATATTTTTTTATCAACACGCTATAAATATTTGATGGTTATTTAACATGTGGATAAAAAAAGCAATATTTCCAACTGCTGTACATCAAGACTGCATGTACAAAATATGTTTTATTTTCTAGGCACAGAAGTGCGGCCACAGCCATAACTGTCCTTTTGCCTTTTTTTATGCCTGCTTATCTCATCTTTATACAATCCTCTTAACATTTAAATAAAATATTTGCAAAGGCAACCGAGACAGTAATTTCCAAAAACAAGTTTATTGTTTTTCGTAAATGAAGCAATTTTGTATTTCAAGACAGGTTGTGCTTATTTTTTACATTCCTATTCTATGAGTAATCAGTATTAAACATGCTCTCTTTCTCAGGCAGGCATCACACATTGAGCCCTGGCCTTTGTCTCCCCTGAAGATACCTTTTTTTTCCCTTATCAACTGGTCAGTAGGTGGTGCTATTGAATAGAGCTGGTAAATTAAATCCCTCCTCCCCCAGCATCTGCTTTTCTACCCCTTGGGTCACTGTCCTAAGGAGTGAGAACCCTGAGGCTTGTGTAAATCTTCTTTGGTGAAGCAGAGAGAGATAGAGTGAGATTACAATACCTAGAGATTTTGTGTGCGTGTTTGTGTGTGTCATGTGTGCCCTTCCTATAAATACTTTCCATGTACAATGCAGTAGGGCCTGTGCACTGTCAGATTTAGACAGAGTTAAAGCAAATGTAGATGCCAAGCACATGCTGGTTATATAGAGAGAAGGGCACTTTGTACAAGAGAGGTAATGCAAGATTCCTACCGTAAATTAAGGCAGTAAATTAATTTTGTGCTCACTATATTTTTATCCTTTAGTACTCTGACCATATTGTAAAGAGACATGGGCACAAATCAAGTAACCTCACAAGATCTAAATTTATAAATAAAGCAATCATAGGCAACCTTTAAGCTATGATTTTGCATATAAAAAAGAATCTACAAAATGGCTTTGCTACCCTCTATATACATTTTCAGGGAACTCATTAATTCAAACACAGAAAAAAAAAATCTTTCTATTCAAAATCTGTTTCTGTTTGTAGCAAAATGACTTGTGCATTTGTCAGGGAAACATACTCTGCTTGCAGACCAGAAACAAATAGCTGAGTGCTGCCTGTTGTAATGTTTCTGCCCCTGAGTGAGGACAAGGGCGGAGTGTTTCAATGTTATGGTCATTCCAGATCCAGGAAGACACGGTATTTGTACACATGTACAATATTTTAGACTTCTATAATAGACCATGAAAAGTGAGCAATCAAGATCCATGGGGAGTTTAGCGCCAAAAATGCATCACCCTTCCCAGCTCTGTCCCTGGTATGTTGCTTTGTGGGATGTTTCTTAAAATGGCATTACATTGAATTTTTACAGTGTCTTTTAAAAATAACAAAACTCCTAGAAATTTACATAAATAAGATAGTAAAAAAAAAGTTATATTAATGATCCCAAATGCAGTATATTGAAAAAATGACCAGAAAATGTCAAAAATGCTACTGGGAAGTTCCCAGCCAAATTGTGAAGAAACCAATTAGCTTGGTATATACCCACCTACTCTTCTACCCCTGGTGCTCTTGAGGAGATCGCCTAAGTTATGTTTGAAGATCAGGAACCAGCATATAAGTCTAGGACTAGTCTTTTTGTTGAGGCCAGCTGATGATCTCTTACCAGGGGCTGATAGTAAATCTGCAGCCACTTAGAAAATAGATAAAAGCCTTCCGTGCTCAATTATGGTTAAAGTTCTCCTTTCAACTACCGCATACTTTGTCTCCCGTTGAAAATATCTCCAGCTTACAAAAGCCATTGGGTGTTCCTGGTCATCCTTATCTTGGACTACAACTGCTCTACCCCACATCTTTAGGTAAGGGGCGGCTGTCTTCTCTTTACTCACTTACGGATGAACAAAATGCAACTTGTCCGTACCTGGAGATTACCAAATCTTCCCTGGGCTAAGCCCCCCTCTTCCACTCAGGAGGACTAACTAAGAGGTATGTTTACTAAACAGCGGTAGTGGCTTCCGTGCGATATCGGAGCCGTGGCCCCATTGAATTCATTTTTCACACAAGAAATGTCAATGTTCTGAGAGGCATCCACATGTTTTGACGTATTTTATAAATACAGGCCTACATCACAGTTCTGCCTCTGTTTGCCCAAACTATGCCCCAGCAATACCTATGCAAACAACATATATGGTTTTCAGCTTATTATGGTTTATTAAAATTTGCTATACTGCCCTTCACGAGGCACCAGAGAGGTTTATAATATAATTTAAAATAGGAAAAGAAATAGGAGAGGAAAGGAAGTAAATTTTAGGGTGTACGATAACAAAACAGGGGAGTAAATTTCAGCATAGATGATTGGGTTCAGCAGAGTTCAGGCCTCGCCCTGTTGGACATTTTTTAATCATTAAAAGCCAGCTCAAAGAGATATGTTTTAAATTGCTTCTTAAATTTTTGAAATAAGATTCAGTTCTAATATATAGCAGTAAGGCGTTCACTCTGTGTGCTTACCTTTTACATGTGATCATGCTATATTATAAAAGCCCTTTTCTGCACATAAGAGACTTTAAATATGGAAAAAAGCTTAATAAAATAGCCCCCTCCCCCTCCCCCCCCTCCACAGAGCCTATGTACTAAACCTTATAGTTTTATATTTATAGCACCTTAGCAGCAAACTTCAATTTTGGCATGTGGCCAGAGGTACTGGATTCAATCTGCAAAGGGGAGGATGTCAAGGAGTGGTCACTAGCAGCCAATATGCTTCAAATATTTGACAGGTAGCCAGAGAAACCTATCCCTCTGACGTTTGCAAATCCCACAGCTTATGAGGCCACAGTAAGTCTGAAAAATACACTCAGCACAAATGGTAGAGAATCATTTTGGCTCTGACTTTCAGAGAATGAGAAAGAAATGTTGGTGTGGGCTTTAGGATTGAAAAGGAGAAATAGCAATTTGGTTTGGGCTGGGGTAGGGCTGGAAAGAAAACAGAACATGGCAGCTTGGCTAGTGGTTTCGGCCACAGAGTTGAGTCTTGTGCTAAGACAGAGTTGCCAAGTTACCCAGTTCCAGAAGTGAGATTTTAAGCCAGTCTTGGATTTCTGACCAGCTCATCATGATGCATTAATGGACTGCACCAGTGAGTCCAATGGGTAAAATCAGGGATCACAAAGACCATATTGTATTGCAATACAAATGTAAAACCAGAACTGGGAAAAATTGGCAACCTTAGCTAAAGAGGACTTTAAAAGAAGAACACAGACAGTTGACTTTAAACCATTCACTAAAGAGGTACTTATGGCGGGGGTTTGATTGCTTTTCTACATCAAAGCACAAAAATTCAAGCTGGGCTTTTTTTTTTGCCTTCCTCATTGCTATCATAGGTGCTTGAAATGGTAAGGCAGGGAACTGCACTTTGATACAATACAGTGTGAGCGGCTGGAAGAAAGGTTACTGTAGCAAAATCTGGGTATTCCATTGTAGAACTAGAAGATTCAGTGCAATATTTTTTTCAACAATCTTCTTATCTATTGTGTGTGACAGCAGCTGTAAAGGTGGGAGTGCACAAAGAAATCTACAATACCGGCACAGTCTTTAGGAACCCAGTTCCACCAGAGCATTAGCTGCATAGCTGAGCAAACATATCCCCCTCTCCCCCTTGATCATTTTAAGACTGTCAGCTGTCATGCAGCCTAATTGCAATTGGACAGTGCAGGGTGTAACTAACGCCAGTTGTGGGACCTTGATTGCCACATATGAATCAGCACAGCTGTGAAAGGGGGAGGGCACAGGGTACTAGGGATGTGCATTCATCTGAAAATAAATGGGAAATGTCAAAGATATTTCCCATTTCATTTCATATTGTTTTTGAAAGAAAACAATATAGGAAATGCTGACTTTTTGTCAGCAATAGTGCACTCTATTCAAGTTCCTGGAGGAAAGGTCCATAAACCATTATTAAAAGAGACCCAGGATATCACTTCTTGACCCAATACAAGCACTGTAGAACCTATGTCTTTTGGGGAAACTGCTAAGTACGTATGACCTAGATTGGCCACTGTTGGAAGCAGGATACTGGGCTTGATGGACCTTGGTCTGACCCAGTATGGCATATCTCATGTTCTTATATAGTGCACACTATTGAGCCATAATTTGCACTACTAAGCCAAAGTTTGCCCTATTAGTAGAAACATAGAAGCATGAAGGCAGATAAAGACCATATGTCCTATCCAGTCTGCCCTTCCATACCAGCTCCTAGATTCTAAGCCCCTCTTTTACGTTAGAGATCTTCTGTGTTTGTCACATGCTTTCTTGAATTCAGATGCAGTTTTTCTCTCTACTGCCTCCACTGGGAGACTATTCCATACATCTACCAGTCTTTCCATGAAGAAACATTTCTGCAAATTACTCCTGACTATCTCCTTTCATCTTCATCCTATGCCCCCCTCATTGCAGAGCTTTCTTTCAATTGAAAGAGGCTCTCCTCTTGTGGATTTATGCAATGAAGGTATTTAAACGTCTCCATCGTGTCTCCTCTCTCCCATTTTTCTTCCAAAGTATACATATTGATATCTTTAAGTCTTTCTTCAAATGCCTTCTAATGAAGACCTCTGACCATTTTAGTAGCTTCCCTCTACACAGACTTCATCCTGTTTATATCCTTTTGAAGGTGCGGTTTCCAGAATTACACACAGTACTCCAAATGAGGTCTCACCAAAGACTTATACAGAGGCACTATCGCCTCTTTTGTTCTGCTGGCCATTCATCTTCCTACGAGTGCACCCAAGCATTCTTCTGGCTTTTGCCATCACCTTTTCTACCTGTTTAGCCACCTTAAGATCATCAGCAACATTCACCCCCAGGTCTCACTCTTCTTTTGAACCCCTATACTATATCGCTCTTGCTTTTTTGCAGCCGAAATGTATGACCATGCATTTTTTAGCATTAAATCCCAGCTGCCAAATTCTAGACCATTCTTCAAGCTTAGCTAGATCCCTCTTCATGTTATCTACACCTTCCTGGGTGTCTACTCTATTGTAGATTTTGGTATCATCCGCAAAGAGACAAACCTTATTCAATAGCCCTTTCATAATATCACTTACAAAAATGTTAAAGAATCAGACCAAGGACAGATTCCTGCAGCACACCATTGGTAACATCCTTCTCCTCAGAATGAGCACCATTTATCTATACTCTTTGTTGCCTTCCAATGAACCAATTTTTTTTTAATTGAAAATTTAAACTTCTACATCAAGTAAAAGCAAGGAAAAGTACACATCCAAAAAGGAAAACATCTAATAAATAAATAAATATGTTTTATAAAGGAGAGATTCAGAGTTAACTAATCACTCTGACTATAGCACCCTCACTGCCAGAACTTGAGTCTTCAGCTGTAGGAAACTCTTTCTTCGACCCTGCGTGGCCCATGAAACATCAGGAAAATCGTGATCCTCTGACCAAAAAAGGATTCTTCCTTTTTCTGGACATGCAACCTAAATACTAGCAACTTGTCTGACTCAGAAGAAAAAGTTACCATCAGAGTGACTCGAGCACTTATAGAATCTATCCATTGAATTACTAGATTCCAACACTATGCACGCATCTCCAGCAGCAGTAACACTCACATTCCTATTGGGTATATAACAGCAATTAGAAATAATATTATTTATAAGCATTGGGCAATACTACCTCTTTAAACTATATTTAAACTAATATATCTGGAGCCAAATAATGAGTTTTGGGAAAATTTTAAAAACAATTTTCTTGCCCTAGCAGAATTTTCTAGATTCTCTACTTGCGGGTGGCGGAAAACTTACAATCTGCTCTGGAGCGAATGGAGGGGGTAGTACAAGGGAAAATTGATAAGGAGCGGAGGGTGGGCAAGATTGCGGGCCCCTTTGAGAGCAGGCCCATCCCTAACCTGATAATTTCACCATTGGACCTGGTCCCAAAGAAGGAGCTGGGGGAATATCGGCTCATACATCTCCTGTCATACCCTGATGGTGACTCAGTAAATAACCAGTTGGGCCCGGCAGCCTGCTCTGTGAAGTATACCTCATGGACCAGCTGCTCCTGGGCCTGGGGAGGGGGGACATGGTTGCCAAAGACGGATTTGGAGGTGGCTTTCAGGTTGCTGCCAATATATCCTACTAGCTTTCGTCTGCTGGGATTCCACTTCAGGGGATGGTACTATGTAGACAGATGCCTCCCAATAAGTTGCACCATATCCTGCACCTATTTTGTGGAGTTCAACTCTGCCATCCAATGGATGGTTGAACAGGAGATAGGCCATGGCAAAATCATACACTACCTGGATGATTTTTTAATCTTGATGGGGGACAAGCAAGGTTGCCAGCGCAACCTGAACAAATTTCAATGAAGGTTGCAGTGCTAGGGCCCCACTTGTGAACAAGAAGACAGAAGGGCCTGTTCAATGGCTGTCCTTCCTGGGGATCAAGAGTGACACTAAGGAAATGGTGAGACGCCTACCAGCAGACAAAGGCCGTGGTCTGAACGTCAGTTGCCGCAAAGATCACACTGAAGCAAATGCAGTCTCTGAAAGGGCATTTGAACTTTGCTGGCCAGGTGATGCCCATAAGTATGACATTCATTTGGTGGCTAGTGGACTCCATAAAGGGGGATGACAGGAGACACCACTTCATTAGGGTCAATGCCCCTATGAGGGAGGAATTGACAGTGTGGCAGCAGTTCCTGCTACAATATAAAGATCAAGAAACCCTCACTTGATCCCACCTGTCCTATCGACCCATCTCCCTCCTCCCCTTCATTTCTAAACTACTTGAACATGTGGTTCTCCGCCGTTGCCTTGACTTTCTCTCCTCTCTAGCCCTCCTGGATCCTTTACAATCTGGCTTTTGTCCTTTACATTCTACTGAAACGGCTCTTGCCAAAGTCTCCAGTGATTTGTTCCTGGCATAATCAAAGGGTCTTTACACAGTCCTCATCCTTCTTGACCTCTCTGCTGTTTTTGACACAGTTGATCACAACCTTCTCTTGATACCCTGTCCTCGCTTGGTTTTAAGGGCTCTGTACTATCCTGTTTGCCCTCTTATTTCTACCATTGCTCTTTCAGTGTTTGTTCTGGTGGATCCTCATCTGCTGCTATCCCGCTCTCAGTTGGTGTACCCCCAAGGATGTGTCTTGAGTCTACTCGTTTTCTCTCTCTATATCAAGTCTCTTGGTGCACTCATCTCTTCCCCTGGCTTTCAGTACCATCTTTATGCTGATAACTCCCAGATCTATCTCTCTACACCTGAAATCTCTCCAACAATCCAGACCCGAATCTCTGCCTTCCTTTCTGACATTGCTGCTAGGATGTCTCACCGCCACTTGAAATGAAACATAGACAAAACTGAGCTTCTTAGTTTTCCCCCTAAAACCTCCTCTCCCTCCTTTCTCAGTCTCTGTGGTTAACTCTCTACTCCTCTCTCTCCTTCTCCACACACATCCATCTGATAGCTAAGACCTGCCATTTCTTTCTCTATAACATCAACAAAATCTGCCCATTCCTTTCTGAACACACTACTAAGACGCTTATCCACTCCTTAATCACCTCCTGTGTTGACTATTTTAACCTTGCTGGTCTCCCACTGAATCATCTCTCTCCCCTTCAATCTGTTCAACACTCTGCTGCATGGCTCATCTTCCATCAGCCTCATCATGCTCATATTACCCCTCTTCTCAATTCTCTTCATTGGCTTCCTATCCATTTCTGCATCCAGTTCAAACTTCTCCTGCTGATCTATAAGTGTGTTCACTCTGCAGCTCCTCACTACCTTTCCTCTCTTACAGTTTCTCTCCCTACACCCCTCCTCTGGAACTCTGCTCCTGTCAAATTGCTTCTATCTGTGCCTTTCTCTTCTAGTGCTAATTCCAGACTTCATTCCTTTCACCTTGCTGCTCCTTAAGCCTGGAACAAACTACCAAGTCTGTACATCAGGCGTCTTCCCTTGCCCTTTTCAAATCCAGGCTAAAACCTCAGTTTGCTGTCATTTTCGGATCTTGACTCACCCGATCTCCTTTGTGTTTCCTTACCATTCCCCCTAGATGTATCCCATGTCTACATCTACTGTATAGTCTGTCTTGACTAGATTGTAAGCTCTGATGAGCAGGGACTGCCTCTTACATGTCTGTGCAGCGCTGCGTACGTCTTGTAGTGCTATACAAATGCTCAGTAGTAGTAATAGTAGTAGTAGTATTTGCAACAGGGACCTGGAACTATTTATGGATGCAATGGGGGGGGGGGGGGGTTGGCTTCAGGATTTATTTCAGAGGACAGTGGTGGTGCCTGGAGAGGAGGCCAGTGGAGTGGCACCGAAATGGAATAACCAAGGATATCACATTCCTTGAGATGTTTCCAGTCGTGGTTGCCATGGCCATATAGAAGCTGCAGCTCACCAATAAAAGGATAGTTTTCCATTTGGACAACACGGCAGTGGTGTTCGCCATCAATAAGCAATCAGCAATGGCAGGTAGAGTGATGAGGTTAGTCAGGAAGTTGGTGTTGCTGAGCCTGGAACTGGGTGTGTTTATCACGGCCAGCCATGTGCCAAGGGGAGAGCAATGAGATAGCTAATGCTCTCTCTCATTTCCAACACCAGCACTTCAGGCAACTAGCCCCAAATGCAGCACCCAAGGTGGCACCTATGCCCGAGGAGATGTGGATCTTTGGATCATTGTCACCCAGTACCTGGAAGGCTTCCTGGAGAACCTGAGCTACATCATCATTGCAAGGGGTGACCACTGGGACCCTGATCGAGTTCTTGACATACTTGTGGGCAGAAGGAACCTCGAGCAGACAGGCCAAGCTGATGCTGGTGGGGGTTGTCTTCTTCCTCAAGTTGGGGGAAGGAACAGGGATGTGGCGAAGGAGTTCATGGTTAGGATGGTGATGGAGGGCTGGACCTGGGAAGCCTCACTGCAGCCTGATACTTGCAGGCCAGTTACCCTGCTCATGCTAAAAGGGGTCATACTGAGGGCAGCAAATGTTACCAGGAATGGGTTTGAGGAGAAACTATTCAGACTTGCTATATTGCTGATGTTTTTTGGTGCCTTCTGGATGAGTGAGATTCTGCCTCAGTCCACATTGGACACGGCAGGCACTGCCATGTGGGTGGAGGATGCTGCATTAGTAGGGGATGGGGTGCACCTGTTCCTGGCCCAGTCTAAGACAGACCAGCTCCAGAAGGGGAGAGCAGTATGGCTGAATGCCACAGCAGTGCAGGATCTCTGCCCTGTATCTGCCATGCGCGAGTACTTGCGAGTGTGCCCACCGATGGGGGACCCTTGCTGTGGCACCTGAACAGGTTTTGTTTATCCCAGTATCAGTTTAGGGCCATGTGGCTGAGGGCAGTATGAGAGATGGGGTTCAAGCTCACCAGATTGACCCTACATCTCTTTAGAATAGACATGGCAACCACAGCACACGACTTGAGCATATAGGGCGGGTCAAATATAGGCTATTTGGAGATGGGCTTCAAATAGGTATAAGCTATACATTTGGCAGTGATGGCAGCTAGCTAATGCTGTTTTCCTTTTGCCCACTAAGTCACAGAGGGATCTCTGTCCGGATAATAGGTTATTCCTATATCTACCGGGCAAGACAGATTGCAGCGGGGAGACGTTTCAGCAAGCAACTTGCTTTCCATCCAGACATCATGCATATGCAGTGGCTGGGCAAGAGGGAGATGCAGTGGGATCAGCTGAGGCCTGTGCTCGATGGCCAGTGCAAAAGAAGCCACTCGCTGGACTTCATAGTCCTACACATGGGTGGTAATGATCTAGTGTCCACTAAAGGCATACATCTTATCATCAAGATCAAGGTGGAAATGGCCTGGATATGCACCAAGCTGGGAGCTGGCATCATCTGGTCTCCAGTTATCCCCTAGCAGAGGTGACTGGGGGCAGAATGGCCAAATGGTATCGAGAAGAGGAGGAGGAAGCTGAACAAGGAAATTTGGGAACTTTGTGCAAGCTTTGGGGAGGGTAGTAGTGGAACACAAGGGCATACTGGTGGGAGGAGTGGCAGTAACTTGGGGAATGGGGTCCACTTGAACAAGATTGGATTGGAATTGATGGAGAGCTTACGGTGGGCCATCAGTTTGGTACTCACTATGGGGTGAGTCGGGCCATGGGCTCTCCTGGTAGCAGGACCTCACCAAAAACGGGGAAGGGAGGGGTATCACAGAGAGAAAAGGGTGGGCCCAGGTACCACTCAGGAGGTGTCTGGTCCCTAGTAGTGGGGGGAGGGGAGGGCAGGTACCAGGGCTAGGGGTGCCTGGCCCCAATTACCATGACCATAGAACACACGAGGCACCCAGGCGCAAACATGGAGTGGCTGGTGATGGGGGTGGAAAGGGCTAGACCTTGGCAACAGTTTGGGGCAAGGCCACTGAACCAGGCAACAAGAGCAGTGGTAACCCTCCACGTCAGTCAGTTATGGTTATTATAGTTATGACTGTTATCACTACAATTATGGTTGTTTCCAACACTGTTACTGTGATCTGCAAGCTGTGGCCCTTGAAATCCACTAATAAAGGCGGTTCGGAAATGATGGAGTGGGCCATTTTGTGCAAGCAGGAAAGGGGGGAAGGGGATGGGGGAGAACGGAAGGAACCCAGAAGTCAGTCTGTAATGCCCCTGGTTATTTAATACCTGGGGCAACACAGCAAAATTGCCACTACTGGGAAACTTTCGCAGGACAGAGAGGCCAGCAGTGCCCACGCTTATGGTGGGAATACCCAGGCCCTCTGACAAAGACGCTGCCTTCTCAGCAGGTAAGGGAGGAGGAGTTCTAACTATAGGGCTCAAAGAGGCCCTTAAAAACGAGGATGTAGAAAGTTCAGATGTTAAAGACAGAGGAAGCAAATGTTTATCCATTGCATCAGCCACCTTACCAATTAATGCTGTAGAAGCAGCCTTGCATGTCTCTTTATTCTTCCTTATACTTCCTTCTTTAGGCATAATGAACTAGGAAAAAGAGTATTTCAACTCAAGATGGCATCAATGTGGCACGCCCTTTTGATCACATGCCCGCAGTCACCTGCGTGTGACTGCGCAGCAGCATGCTGGGTTTTAACAGTCCTTCGGGTCATCCTGCTGACGTCAGCAGGGGGGGGGGCAGAACTACTGGCACACTCCACTTCTTCAGCCAGCTTCTAACTCCCCTCTGTGCTGCTGCAATCCAGGTCTACTCAGTTGATAAGTTCTGCTCCCTCTTCCACTCAACCAATTTCTAACCCAGTCAGTCACTTTAGGTTCCATCCCTAGGGCACTCAATTTATAAGTTGCCTCTGCAGAACAGTGTCAAAGGCTTTACTGAAATCTAAGTATACTACATCTAGAGCTCTCCCTCGGTCCAACTCTCTGGTCAGGAGAGTACTCCCTATTGCTCATTAGTGCACACTATTAATAAAAGACAGGAAGTGAAAAAAATGCAAAAAAAAAATAAATCACAAAATGAAAATCTTTGGATACTAAAGTTGGAAAACGAAATGAAGCAAAATGTTTTTGCCTGCAGACCTCTACAGGGAGCCTAACTGTATCTACTCCATTCCATTGTTCATAGAATACTAAATATAAAAGATAAATAAAAATGAAAAAAAGCTACAATACAGGCACATTACCAGGGAATCCAGTCCCATAGGAGCAATAGCTGGGTAAACATATACCCCCCTCCTCCCAGTCCTTTCAAGAGTGTCAGCACGAGTATGCAGCCTTGCCAGGCATTGCGGGGCCTACACCAAGCATATCATAATGCTTTGGAAGAGTATGTCTGGAAAATGAAATGGTCATTGAAAGAGAGAGGGAACGGAAGGCTAGAGCAGTACTTGCACAAGTGAACAGAAAGAGACAGGGCATTCCCAAGGTATGGTTATGACCTTCTCTATTCTGCAATCCAAGCTAAAGAGCAAGGTGAGTAGAAAAGAGCTATAGTTTCCCCAATGAAACAATGAAGGAGCAGGTGTCTGGTGTCATCTCCACAGAGGGGCAAACGGAGGTTGATAAGGTGCGTGGGCAGGGGGGCATGAGAGAAGTGCAGATGGTCTTGGCAAATACAATATCTGAGGAATCCACATGGATGGGATTTACATCTGATATTGAAAATGTCCTGGCTGAAGAGACAGTAGAAGAGGTTGTTGTTAGTGTGCCAACTGGAAGGAGGCAGAAAGTGATTCTGGCACTGCCAAGACCGCGAGCAAACCTCAATGCTGCATTGCAAAATAGCTTTCCCTATAGACTTCAATGGGGACAAATGGGATGAACAAACTAATGCTTCTGTTCCCGAAGATTAATCAAATGGGTACATTCTGATGAACAAAAACGAGCCTGAAAATCTTTGGCACACATATGCCTACAATTACTAATGCTTAGCGCATGATAAAGGCTTTGCAGCTGATAACAAATGATAACACCATTATCACATGCTAAGCATTAATAACTAGAGGTCTAGTGAATTAGCTGTTTGGAGACCTGTGCTGAAAGCTGCGGTAAGCATCTAACATGCTTTTGTAAATAAGTACGCTTAATGCTCTGTAAGAGTGAAGAGTAAATTAGTGGTTAGAGCAACAGCCTATTACCCAAGAGATCAGGGTTTGATTCCCAATGGGCCTCCTTGTGACCTTAGGCATGTCATTTTACCCTCCATTGCTTTGGAAGAAAAGGCTGGCCAATCTGGTCATACCTTGCCAAGAAAACTCAGGGGCTGCTGGCTTGCAAGGAATCAGTGTTGACTTGATGGCACTTAAAAAATGCTCACTAAAATCAAAGAGGCATTTTCTAAGCCATTTAGGTGATTTGCAGACCTACAAACTTCCTAAATTGTGATATCTGGTCACCTCCTATCTAGACTATTTTAACCCCTCCTCGTTGTTCTCCTTTTGCGCCATCTCTCTCCCCTTCAATCTGTTCAGAACTCAGTTGCATGGCTAATCTTCCGCCAGCCCCGATATACTTATATCACCCCTCTTCTCAAGTCACTTCATTGGCGCCCCTTCCGTTTCTGTATCCAATTCAAATGTCTCATTCTGACCTATAAATGCACTCGTTCTACTGCTCCGCACTACCTTTCCTCTCTCCCTACACCCTCCTCATAAACTCCGCTCCTCTACTGACTTGCTTCTCTCTATGACCTTTTCTTTCACTGCCAACTCCAGACTCTGTTCCTTTCACCTTACTGCTTCTTATGCCTGGAACAAACTACCTGAGTCTGTGCACCAGGCTTCATCTCTGCCCCTCTTCATATCCATGCTGAAAGCTCACCTCTTTGAGGCTGCTTTTATTTATTTATTTGTTTGTTTGTTTTTATATACCGCTTTGTCTTGGAAATCAGAAGGGTTTACATGAAACCTTTGAACTACTGTGCAATGCAGTTTGCAAGGAACAAGAAACACTTAAATATAACAATTGCCGTTAACAATAACAATAAATAATGTAACTATTTACATGTTCATGTATTCTTATTACTTTACAAGAGTGAGTGGTAACATTGAGAAAATGGTGAGAGTCATTGTAATGTTGACCGGAGGTAAATATGAAATTTATTGCTGTTGATCACATTTACAGCAGTCCGTGAAGATGAATGTCTTGAGATGTTTTCTAAATTGAGTGAGGTCTTTGATTTCTCTTAGAGTACTGGGTAGGTTATTCCAAACGTGCGTAGGAGAAGGCTCTGTTGGTAGTTGATTTGCTTTTCTTACATTTTTTGGGATGGATAGAGTGTTTTTCAGGTTGTCTCTTATTGTTCTTGTGTGTTGCTGCATGTTTATCAGTGTGCCGAGGTATGTTGGTGCAATGTTTATTATTTTATAGATGTTCATAAGGGCTTTGAATTTGATTCTTTGAAGAATCGGGAGCCAATGGAGGTGGAACAGAATGAGTGATGTGGTCGGATCTTTTGGCATGCATAATTGTACATGCAACTGTGTTTTGAGCAAGTTGTAATGGTTTTAGTGTTTTCTTGAGTCCATGAAGTATGCTGGTGCTGTAGTCAAAGTGTGAGAAAATCGGTGCTTGAACTACAGAGCGGAAGTCAGCATGGGAGAGCAGTGGTCTCAGGTGTTGTACCATTTTGGTTTTATGGTAAATTGCACGGGTGGTCATGTGGATGTGTCTAGTCAAGTCAAGCTGTTGATCTAGGTAGATTCCAAGATATTTTATTTCTTCTTTTATTTCCAGTGTTGCATTGTTTACATGGAGTGAACAGGGAGGGTTGAATGCTTTGTTCCTAGTAATAATGAGTGCTTCAGGTGTCTTCAGGTTGACTATGAAGCTGACTGAATTGAGCCATACAGCGACGACATTGACGTCATTGGACGTCCCGATCCCTTATTCTCTTACATGTCTTCTTTCCTTCCCTGGGTGTACCCTTGTTCCCAGCTACAGTATAAATGATTAATAGAAGTAATAGTAGTCAATGTGATTAGTGCTGCTGAATATCTATGGGTGCTATCACTGGATGCCCCAATGCTAGCCGGCTAGTGTTGGGGTATTCATGGGATGGATTGGGGACAGTAGACAGGGATAACCAGCTACCAGCAATGTTCACCTAACCTTTGCCACTACAGAGGTTAGTTTCAGCGCTATCCGGCCAACCCGGATATTCAATGCCAATGACCAAATATCTCAGGAGAAATCTGAGGAAATATTTCTTTACGGAAAAAGTGGTAGATGCATGAAATGGTTTCAGCCTTGTGTTTTCCCTAATTTTATTGGATTGTGTTGTGGGTGTTGAATTGCAAATTCTTAGCAGGCTTTAGCAAAAGGGGCCCCTGGTCCACATAAGATAACAGAATAAGTAGCGAGATTTTTTAAAAATAGTAAATATGATTACATATGCTATCGTACACATATGAATTGCATTAGCACGAGGCTCTTTTAATGAAAGGTTACTACCTTGGTATTCACTCTAAGTCCTCAAGGGTCACCAACTGGTCAGGTTTTCAGGATATCCGTAAGGAACAGGCATGCGAGAGATCTGCGTACAGACATGCAGCTCTCTCTCATGCATATTCATTAGGGCATTGCTTCACAACCCCCTCCTGGAGGCACACCGTGCCAGTTTGGTTTTCAGAATCATCACAATGAAGATGCCTGAGGCAGATTTGCATATAATGGGACTCTGCTATATGCAAATTAATTCCATGCATATTTATTATGGTAATCCTGAAACCCTGGCTCCTTATCGTCTCTCTAGGATCGAGAGTAAATAGCAAGGGGCTACTAGATCAATTTATAGTTTGCCTACTGGTGTATATACTGGCATTGGAAAAGATGATTGCACTGTGTGGATATACAATAATACCTGGTGAGGTCTGAAAAAACTCTGGCATAGTCTATGGAGACAACAGAATCTGCCACACATCTGGTCAAATGAGACCTGACTGTCAAATAAGGGGCTGTCTCCAGCTCTTGGTTGATTACCATGGATGAACCAGATGATTCTATGCTTATATTGTTCATTTCAAACCCTTTTTCACCTAGTGATAAAGCATTTGCTGTCTTCACGGGGAAAAGGAATATAGTTCCCACAGGAGTGTTTCCCTTTAAACATGACACGATCTACAGTAAACATTATTTTATAAGGTGTTAAGACTTCATCATAAAAATGTTGGATTCTTGTAACAAATTTGGAAATGGAAATAAAGCAGCAGTGTTTATTTTCATACTATAAGTTGTACTTTCAGGTTTTATTGAGGGCCAGGGGATTCTGGAACCTGACTGTGTTAATGGATCTTTCCTATCCTTCAGACGTTAAGACTGGCTTCAAAAAAATTACAAGCATTTTTTTTTCCATTTGGGATTATGCAGTAAAATGCTCTCCCGCCTCTAATCAATTATATTTCTTCAGTATCTTTTGCATTTTACAGCAGAATCATTTGCAAGTAGAACAGAGAGATCCTTTAGAGATAATCTCGTGATTATTACATATTAAACCTCTGATGCTGCAGGCACTAAGAGATGAAAATTGCCTAAAGTCCACTGTTTTACAACAAAGCCATACCTCTGGACTCCTGTCCTGAGGTGAAAATGCAACGAGGAGAAATAGAATCATTTTGACAGTTCATAAAATTAAGTGGGGACTTGGGATCCGCTTATAAAAACTGTCATAGGTCCTACGGAATGCTCGCCGTGTCTTACTGCAACAAACACTTACGCCACTCTACTAGGAAAATTAATTTTATAATTAAACCAGCAAGTAGACTGCTTTATTGAACCCAAAAGGCATGCACAAATAGATTAATAAAAATACCATTAAAATGGAATAGAATAAATGTAATTTATATACTGTAACAAAATAATAAATAGATGAGTTGATATTCAAAAGCAGCTATCTAGATTGCAGTTTCTTCTATTCGAGTACTTGCCAGACCTTGAAGGTAGAAATAAAGATTTAATTGAAGAAATTTGCAAGGAAGATGATAGATAAATGATGTCAATTTTCCAAATGTCAATTGAGATTTCCTGGCTGCAGGATTCACTACAGGGAGAATGTTCCAGTAATTGATAATGAATCACATATGGGAGGGGGGTATATTGGACCTGGTACTTATGAATGGGGAACTTGTTTCTGATATTACAATGGCTGATCATCTAAGATCCAGTGATCCCAGATAAGTGTTTCTTTCTTAGAATCCATCTTTTTTGCCCCATTCCCCGTCCCATATAGCCACAGGCCTCCTCCGTGATGCCCAGCTCTCACTTTCTCAAAGGTTGCTAACCTCAGTTTCATCGTCAGGTTTTTATCCGCTGTGTGCATTATTGAAAGCTACTCTCGCCAGGATATCTATTTGTGCTTTATCGACTATAGCAAGGCTTTTGACTGTGTAAACCATGAGAAACTCTGGGCCACATTAAGAAGCATGGGTATACCAGAACACCTGATCGTTCTCTTGCACAATCTGTACATTGATCAAGAAGCAGCAGTTCGAACGGAACAAGGAGAAACAGAATGGTTTAAAATAAGCAAAGGTGTAAGACAAGGCTGCATACTTTCCTCCTACCTGTTTAATTTATATGCAGAACAAATCATCAGAGAAGCAGGATTGTATAAAGACAACAGAGGTGTGAAGATTGGTGGAAGATTCATCAACAACCTTCGCTATGCTGATGATACCACATTACTGGCTGAAAGTGAAGATGATCTGAAACATTTGCTTCTCACAATCAAAGAACATAGTCTCAAAATGGGCCTGCACCTTAATGTAAAGAAGACAAAGATCTTGACAACTAGCATAATCAACAGATTCATCGTTGAAGGAGAAGAAATTGAAATCGTGAACAACTTTAACCTACTTGGATCAACTATCAATAAAGAAGCAACAAGCAGTCAAGAAATCAGACGACGCATTGCTCTTGGCAGAATGGCTATGAACGACCTAGATAAGATTCTCAAGAGCAGAGATGTCTCTCTCCATACAAAGTTTCAACTTGTTCAAGCCATGGTATTTTCAATAACATCATATGGATGTGAAAGCTGGACAGTGAAAAAGATAGACAGGAAGAAAATTGATGCCTTTGAATTATGGTGCTGGTGGCGAATACTGTGTATACCATGGACTGCCTGAAGAACAAACCAGTCGGTACTAGAGGAGATCAAACCTAAGCTTTCTTTAGAAGCTCAGATGACAAGACTTTGACTTTCATACTTTGGACACATCATGCGAAGATAGATCGTTAGAGAAAGACATCATGCTTGGCAAGATAGAAGGTCAGCGCAAAAGAGGAAGGCCAGCAATGAGATGGATCGATACAATAACAGCAGCTACGGGTACCAGTCTGTCAACAATGAGCCGCCTGACTCAAGACCGAACACAATTTAGAATAGCTATCCAGAGGGTCGCCATGAGTCGACTCCGACTCGACGGCTCTTAACAACAACAACTCTCGCCACTGACCTCATATCCGATTCCTCTATTGACTTGTTACAGAAACATGACTGATGGATGGTGAGAAAGCTTTGCTCCTCTTCAGCCTGCCTCCAGACCTTTCCTTTCTGGTGGTGAATAGATCCTCTAAAGCAGGTGGAAGGATTGCTATGATTTTTTCAAACAAACTCTCGTTAATTAATCTCACCCCTGCCTTTCTTACCTATTCTGAGGTTTTGTTGGTCAGGACGCTTTTAACCTTCCACTTTACTTTACTAGGTCTTGACAACTCTACATGAGATCTCATCTACAGCAATATATAGAAGTGTCTACACAATTCCCTAATTTAGTGGTCCTGGGAGACAAACATTCTTTATGATAATACAATTATACCCAATGACTCTGATTTTATCACTTTATGGATAATCTAGGCTTTATTCAACATACCCTGGGTCCTACCCATTCAGTTGGACATACCCTTGACTTGATTTTCACTCTTCCTACTACCTCTTGTTCTCCGTCTTCAGTACACGTACTTCACATTCTTTAGTAAGGCCACTCACTCATTACATTTACCATGTCAGTCCCTATTATTATTCCTAGTAATCCATAATGTTCCATACTAGTTTGGAATCTGCCTCATTTAGATCGTGATGCTCTAGCATCCATATGTTCTTTTTCCAGACACATTCTCCTCTCTTTCTCTCGCTGATCAGATCTCTTCTAAAATGCATTACTAAATGCTGCTTTAAATTCTATTGCTCCTCCCAAAGTCAGTATTAGGTCTTCCAAGACTTATCACCCCTGTTATCATAGCGGCTTATGCGTCCTTAAGTGCTCGACCCGGAGCAAGGAGCATCTCTGGCATAAACAAAATATTCCTCCTTCTCTTTCACAGTATAAACAGCAATGTTATACTTTGGAAGTCAAGAAAGCCTGAAAGAATTGCTTTGCACAGCTTAGGAGGTGTGATCAAAAAGTATCGAGACTTGTTGTGTAGCTATATAACAATACGTTGCAACATGATGCTATTAAGCATGCAGTGACCTAGTTATGTGCTCTGCATGTGCAGAGTGTAGTGTGGCTGCAGAACATCTGTACTTTTTAAATCATGTGATGTTTGGTATCGTGTAAAAGCAGTTCATCAGATTTATGATGAGTGAAAAAAATTGAATAGCAAATTTGCATTAAATTCTGCCAGAAACCTGGAGATTCATGCAGAGACTTATTACAAGTTACAGCAAGCGAATAGCGATGAATTCATGAGTTGTGCTCGGGTTTGACTGGTACAAACGTTTCCAAGAGGGCTGCCAAAATGTTGACAGTGACAAAGGTTCTGGAAGGCCATCCATGAGCAGTGCTGTTTGCTCTGCTGAATGCTCTTATTTTGAGGGTCCCTTATTATTGACAGGAATATGTTTTGACATTTAGCTATAGGGAACCTATGCTGATTCCTTCTGGATTATTTTTCATAGAGTACTCTAATAAGATCTGATATTGCTGGCAGTGTGATAGGGCAGCCATACATCCGCTGTGCCAGGTACTGGAAGACAGGACTGATGTGCCAACATTCCCCAGATTGTACCATGTAGCCTACATCCCATCCCAGGCCTGGATCAATGAGAACTGCGTGATATACCTGGAGTCTGGATATTTAGTGTGGTGCACAGGGATCTCATCTCCCATGCCCACACAGGCCTGACCAGGAGAGCAGTGACACAAATCAGACCATGGGAAGGCAGACAGGGTTGCCCTATAGATAGCAGATGTTTACAGACCAACATATACCATGACGGGACAGGTGTAGCTGCTGTGAGAAACGCCAATACCCAGATATGTGGGCCTCATATGCCATAGCCAAAAGGCCCTATTACTACTACTACTACTGATCATTTGTATAGTGTTACAAGGCGTATGCAGCACTGCACTGACACACGTAAAAGATGATCCCTGCTCAGCAGAACTTACAATCTAGTCAAGACAGACAGCACAGCAGTTATGGACAGGATACATCCAGGGGGAATGGTCAGGAAACACAAAGGAGCTTAGGTGGATCAGATCCAACAGCAGCAACAAAGAGGTGAACACTCAGTTTTGAGGGAGGCCAGAGACAAAACCTGACATATATGGACTCAGTTTATTTATTTATTTAACACGTTTTCTATACCGCCTTTCTTAGTATCAAAGCGGTTTACATTACAACTTCAACAGAACATTACAGAGAACTCATTTTGCAATGTGGGAAGGGGTACATGCAGGACATGCTAGGAGCATAACTTATTTACAGATGATGTATTTGGGTATAAAATTATTTAGGTGTGAATCATTAGGGTGTGTACTGGAAGTAATTTTTGAAGTGTTCAGAGAACAGGAAAGTTTTTAGTTGTTTCATGAAGTCTTTAATGTCCTTGGTTGTCCTTATTTTCTCCGGCAAGGAGTTCCAGATGGTAGGTGCTGCAAGTGAGAGCCCTCTTTGACGTTGTCATGTTGGCTTTAATGAAAGAGCTAGGAGTTGGTATTGTTTGTCTTGTGTTTTGTCTTTTGGGTCTATTGTTGGGTTTTGCGCTTAGGAGCTCTTGTAAGGTTCCGGCTGATGTTTCATTTCTGATTTTGAATATGGTTAATGTTGTTTTGTATTTGGCTCTTAAGGTAATTGGTAGCCAGTGCAGCTGATGTAGAATGGGTGTTATGTATTCATTTTTGGCTGATCCTATTATAAGTCGGGCAGCAGTGTTCTGGACTAGTTGAAGTGGTCTTGTGGAATTTGATGCAAGGTATGTCCTGACATACATGTTCATATTTACATTCACGTAAAACATAGTGCGGTGCACTGGGAATACCTAGCACTTTTCAGGGCATGAAGAGGACTGGTATATGGTCTAGGTTGCAGCAGCAATCATTTCTCATTGGTATTAATGTCTATGATGAGCAGGTTAGGAGATGCATGTTTTTCCCCGAGAGGCATGGCACCCGTGGGTACATCGCGGGGACGGGCAGGATCCGAAAAGGGTAACATTTCAGAATACTGTGGGTGCGGGTACATCCACAATGTTTACTTGCATTCGATAATATTAATGGGGATGTGTAGGCTGTAGGATTACCCCCCCCCCCCCCCCGCTGATTTTTCCCACATTTATGTCTGTAAAATAACACTTTCCACTGCATGTGGATTTTGATCCCCAAGTCTTCCTTTCTATGATTTAAAACACACGTCCATACAGTGGGATGGATATTTGTTGATTTTATATCAGACCTACATGTGCAAACGCCTCTCTTTCTAAAATTGACATCGATTTTCAGATGTTTTCACTTTGACATCACTATAATCACATACATGGCCTCTCTAAAATGTGTCTGCACATATGTTTAGCTGAATTGGACGGTGGAAAGTTTCAAAACTGCCATATTTACCCAATAAATAGGGGTCACATCATCTAGATCAATTAGGCACCTACTGCTGACAATTAACCCTAGGTACCTAACTTCTCTCCCCCGCCTAACTCTGTCTACCTGCCCAGTCATTTATAGGAAAATAAATTGTGGTGCCTTTTTTGAACTTAGGAATCTAAATTCAAGTGCATGGGTAAGAGCATTTTCACTTATGAAGATCTCGTCACCTGGCTCCTTAAGTAAGGTGCCATAACCATTTGAACTGTGGCTTCTCGGGGGTATGTTTACTAAAGGGCGTTAGGCTATTGCAGTTAACGCTGGGCAGTAGTGCAAAAGGCACTGCGGTTGTTGCCTGTTATCTGTTGAGGGGCATGCCCAGCATTTCCCCAGCAGATAATGAGGTGCAAATGCAGGGGTTATGGAGTGACGGCATCACAGATGCAGCTAATGCTACTCATTGAGGTGGCGTGAGCTGCGTCCTTGAATCTGCGGAACATGAGGCTACTGCGCACAGTCAACGCTTGAGGCAACTGCATGATACAGGCATGCTCACTCTACGCCCACTCCCCACCCACTCTTGCTGCTAACACATCGGGGTATGTTTGCCAAATGGCAGTAGCAGCTTCCGTGTGATATCGGAGTTGTGGCCCCATGGGGCCGCAGCTCCGATATCGCACGGAAGCCGCTACCCCCATTTAGTAAACATACCCCATAGTATGTAGCTATCACAAAAATATTGCCCAAGGTAGCTGAATTTGGCCTGCAGTTACCTGTCACCATGGAACAATTATCCCAGCTAATGTCCTTTAATAAACATCCCCTTTAGTTCCCATGCTAGTAAATAACCTTACCATAAATGGGGTAACTTTATAGAGCATGTCCTGCATGATAAAGCCTGTTCTACTTGCAGAAAAGATCTGTCAAAAATTGTATGGCTGAATATGTACATATAGGGGGTCATTCTAGAGGCCCCATTTATGATTTGCACTTCCATCGACTCAGATGTGCCAATCCCAACTGCGTCCCAAGAGCTATTTTAGAAAGCCCTGAATTTATACGTGTCTGGTGTGATCCTGACTATGTTACAAGGGTGGGTATGACTGAGCCATGTCCAGAGCATTCCAAAAGAGATAGACATGAGAACCCGGCGCCACATGTTCAACCTGCCAGTGGACACGTCCATTTCTACACCTGCTCCCAGGAACAAATAGCCATCGGAAAAGTGCTAATTTTGGCATTCAAACAACTGTACAGAGAAGAGGCGAATATTCTTACTCCACCAATCATTTTCGCTCCTTCGAAAAAGCGTACCAATAAATAGAGGGGCCTTTTTCCTAGCTTTTGCACCGCTTCACATCTCAGTTTGCAAAATGGCAGGCCAGGAGGTATATGTGGTGAGGGATACCTTCATGGCCTACCCAAGAACACATTAAGCCCGTTACAACTAGCAATGAATACCGTGGCACGCTTCCTACACGGAGCCTCCAGAGGAGACCATATCACACCGATTCTAAAGGACTTGCACTGGCTACCAATCTACTGTCAGACCACATATAAAGTACTCCTGATGACTTTTAAGGCCATCAACATCATGTCCTCCTCCCTAACAGATCTGCTCCACCCTACCCCAGCAAACAGAGCGAGGAGGTCATTCGCCATCAATATCCTTCAGACCCCCAACGAAATAACTAAATGCACCCAAGCAACGAAGAGCAGAGCTTTTAAGTTTTATGCTCCCATCGCCTGGAACGCGCTCCCAACCTCCATTCGAGCAATTACCGATATTGCTCAATTCAGAAAAGTGCTAAAACACCATCTCTTTCTCCTACACTACTCACAGCCCAACCTTAGCCACCTTTCACCCAGCTAAACAATGATAAACCCCAAGACAATTCATAGCTATAATGTACATAGTTGTAGATACTGTAAATAGTTCCCCCAGTTTGAAATCCAAGTTGCATCTCCTGTTCACTGAGATGCATAGATGTTACCTGTAAACCGCACTGATTTTAAAGAGCGCGGTATATAAAAGCAATAAATAAATAAAATACCTGTGTGTTCTGAAATAGCATCTATGTTCCCAGATTTCCCCCAACCATATCGGACATGTGCAAGTTTCTACAATCAGTTGAAAAGCTGCACGGGTCTGATCCATTATTGTGTACATCCCTGTTTCTTTTCCTCTTGCTGGAGACGCTTTTCTTTTAGGGTGGAGATGGGTCGGTTTTAGAAAGTACTTACATGTGCCCGCTTTCTCCGCTGTCATTCCCACAGAATTTCAGATGTTTTGACTTGGACA
Source organism: Ichthyophis bannanicus (assembly GCA_033557465.1). NCBI lineage: Eukaryota > Metazoa > Chordata > Amphibia > Gymnophiona > Ichthyophiidae > Ichthyophis > Ichthyophis bannanicus. Next base: position 72,566,279 of record CM066037.1, read on the forward strand.
TCTCAGATTGCATCTAAGGGGCCTTTCTAAAATGTGCCTTCATAGATCACGTGTACTTATATATGTGCAGTGCTTAGGTATTTCTGGGGTGTACACAGATTTTATAAAATGTGCATTTATGCACACTCAGTGCATGCACACATCTACAACTTCAGAACAAGCGCAAATCTGTGAAAGAGCATTTGTGTTCTGGGGTTGGGGGAGCTTATAGGGGCCCATTTTCTAAAGGCATATACTAGATAGGTATCTTGTCATAAAATGAGCTCCCAAATGTTTAACATATCCTGATTCTAGGTGAATCAAGCCCCTGGAAAATCATGTAGTCATCAGTGGTTGTTGACAAAATTAGGCACTAATGATTTGCATAGAACAAAAGACACTGATAAAGTTAATACCAGCATGTACAGTATATGTGCACAGCTAGACACAAACCTGTGCAATTAGAATTTCAGCATTTCTGAACGTTCCTACTGGTTAGAACCTGAAAAGCACTTATAGATGGCATGTTTTACGAAACTTCTGGCGAAGCATAACCGGACATACTGTATTCATACAGTCCTAGACAGGGATTCGAATAAACAGAACAGATCAGTCTGTGAGGGCTGTCTCCTTCCATCTGGCCCTAAGCAAGATTATTATCCCCAGTTTACAACAGTTTACAAACATGCAGAAATGCTGTGGGTGTGGGGAAGGGAACAAGCTACCGTAACTGCCTCACAGCTACTCACTCCAGTTCCAAGTCTGCTGCCAAATGTTCCAACTGCTTCAATAATTCAGACTCCATTTCTTGGTGCTGTCTTGACTTATTCCTCCCTCAGTTCACAGGACATGTTGTGCAATAGATGCAAGCACAGACAAGGTGCAAACATTAAATCAATGGGAAATGGAATGGGTAAAAGCATCTGACCTATAGTTCTTAGGTAACAAGAAAGTTTTGTCGGGCAATGGGTGTAGACACTTTCTGGGAAAAATAGGGAAATGATCCTCAGCTCCACAACATACTTCATCCTTCCAATGTCTCAGGTAATCATATGCTGTAATCCATTTAAGGGCAGGAAATTGTATTTGCATAGACAACTAGTTGTAAAGTGTCCTGGTACAGAGGGCTATAAATCTCCTGCACTGGAATCCAAACATAGGAAGGAAAGGAAACTTTACCGGGGCTTGATTTTGTTACAGGACGCCTATGCTAAAAATCCAAAGAGGTTCCTATTACAAGCATATCTCGTAAAGGCAACATAGGAATTTATGTGCCTTTATAAACTAGTCTCCTACAACTGGCACCTGACCACGGAAAAAGCAATATATGCATTGATGGCTGCTCCGAAGCAGGTGCATTTTATAAAAACTGCGTGGGTCCATCTCAACCTCACCCTTGGGAAAGCCTCCATACAGCGCACATGTAAGTGCATGATATCTTGCTGCTGCACATACTTATCAGTGAATCTACAGTGGGTAATTTTATAAAAGGATCTTTCTGCACGTCAAACAGCCTTTGCAAACAGCAAAACCTTTACAACACTACTCCTGGTGTGCATGGGAAAAACAATGCTTTCCTTACATAAGAAATTCCTTACTGGGTCAGACCAAGGTCCATCAAGCCCAGTATCCTGTTTTCAACAGTGGCCAATCCAGGCCACAAGTACCTGGCAGGTACCCAAAAGGCCACAGGTTCCACAATGATTGTCCCAGGCCAAGCAATGGATTTCTCGGGTCCTCTTTATTTTATTTTATTTATTTAACAAGTTTTCTATACCACCTTATCCTTCAATCAAAGTGGTTTATATTATGCAATCGCTACAAACAGGTACTGGATACTTTCCCTTGTCTCCAAAGGGCTCATAATCTATGTGTACCTCAGGCAATGGAGGGTTAAGTGGACCTTTCCTCCAGGAACTTGTCCAAACCTTTTTTAAACCTAGTTACACTAACAGCTTTTGCTACATCCTCAGGTAATGAATTCCAGAGTTTGATTATGCACTGAGTAAATTATTAATCTTAAATAGGTTACATTGTAGCTTCATTGCACGTCCTCTAGTCTTTCTACGTTTTGATGGCATAAACAGCTGATCTGTGTTTACCCGTTCCACTCCATTTTATTTATAGACCTCTATCATATCTCCACTCAGCAGTCTTTTCCAAGTTGAAGAGCCCTAACCTTTTTAGGCTTTCTTCATTGGGGTATCCTTCCATCCCCTTTACAATTTTTGCCACTCTTCTTTGTACCTTTTCTAATTTAGTTATATTCTTTTTAACCCCTTAACCGAGCAGGAACCATACCACCTAGCCAACCACTGCCCAGAGAATTAACTATCCAACTGCAGAGTTTGTTTCCCCGCAGTGAATCGGTGATCGGCAAGAGCAGTGGTGATCACTGTGGGCAATGAGTTAACTTGGCTTCCCCATTGGTTGAATGGCTAGGGTAAGATGACTTAACTTGTCTTCACCAGTTAATAGGTTTAGATATGGGGACCAGAATTGCACACAATATTCAGAGTGTGGTCACACCATGGAATGATACAGAGGCATTATATCCTTTGTTTTATTTTCCATTCCTTTCCTTATGATAACTAGCATTCTATTTGCTCTCTTGGCTGCCGCTGCACATGGGGCAGAGGGTTTCAGCATGTTGTCCACGATGACGCCTAAATCTTTTTCCTGGGTGGTGGTTCCTAATGTGGAACCTTGCATCATGTAACCATAGTTTGGGTTGTTCTTTCCTAGGTGCATAACTTTGCACTTGTCCACATTAAATTTCATCTGCCATTTGGATGTCCAGTCTTCCAATTTCTTGAAGTCCTCTTCCAATTTTTCACAATCCTCTTGCATTTTAACAACTTTGAATAATTTTGTGTCATCTGCAAATTTGATCATCTCACTCGTTATTCCTATTTCCAGGTCATTTATGAAAATGTTAAAAAGCAGCACAGCCCAGCACAGATCCCTGGGTTACTCCACCATTCACCTTTCTCTATTGGGAAAATTGGCCATTAGCCCTACCCTCTGTTTTCTATCTTTTAACCAGTTCTTGATCCACAATACTACATTGCCTCCAATCCATTGACTTTTTAATTTCGCCAAGTTTCTCATGAGGGACCTTGTCAAAGGCTTTCTGAAAATCCAGATACACTATGGGCCCGATGCAGAGTCCTGCTCTGCAAACAGTCCTGGCCTAATGTCCCCTCCGGCTCTCCCCACATGTCCTGAGCAGCAGGATGGGGAAAGCTGGTGGGGGATTGGGCTAAGGCGGAGCAGGGGTGGTCCAGCCCTGCAAGACGTACAGGGCCAATTCAGGTCACAGCCCTATACATCCTGCCTTGTCAAAGGGGACGTGCTACTTATTCCATCTTGAATGCTTTCCATTTTTCTTGTTTGTTTGTTTCAATGTGTTTCTGTATTTTAGTATCTAATACAAGGTAAAATGCTTTAACATAAATTAAACACATAAAAGTGTTTGCTTATAGCATAACACAAAGGCGCTTTTCCTCTTCATCTGTGTGCAAATATGTTGCTTAAGGGTAGCACACCTGTCAGGCCATATGGCTGTGTGCATGGGGGCTTGTATGAGAAGTGTGCCTGAGTGGAGTGTGTGAGGGTGGGTCAGTGAGCATGCAAGAGGTGTAGGGATAGGGGGATATAATGGCTGCGGGTAAGGGGTGTATGAATGAGTGTGTGTGAGGTGAGGGATGAGAGTGGGTGGGGGGTCTGCATGGGTATAAGAAGTTCGTGTCTATGTGTATGAAAGACGAAGGCAGATGGAGTGCTATGACACGTAGATAGTAAAACTGTCCATGAGGGAGGGCTGGGGTGTGTGTGTGTGTATAGGGTGGATAGATGATGTGTGCTTGAATGAAAAGGAGAGAGGATACCTAGAGAGAAGGTGTGTGGGGAAGGAGAGTGGACATTAAGTAGGAAGTTGTGTGTGTGCATGGGAGGGAGGTTGGAGAAATGATGTGTGTGTGTGAAGGATGGTTGTGTGGGGGATGGGGAGGAATAGCCCTGTCTCCTCCATCCCCTCTTCCCAGAATCCTCTTCTCCATCCCCCCCCCTCCCCCAGCTATCTGAAACCTTTTTCTCAACCTGGCCAGTACAATTACAGGGAAGTCACAGGCAGTTAGCAGCAGCAGCTCCTTATCTGCTGCAATGGCTTTTTCTCTCCTTTTTCCAGAGCGGTTGGGTCCCTGCTCTACACACAGCAGCGACTCTTCTTTGTTTAGCTGGTGGGGCCAGGTGCAGGCCTCTTGGCCGCCACTGCTGCTCTTTTCCTTCAGTGCCTTCTCCTGACTGTCCTTGCACATAGATTTGTCTACGCTTGCAGTGAGTGTGTGGATGGTAAGCAGAGTGTGGCTAGCGACTGATGGTGTATGCGAGGTGCGTGTGTGTATGCGAACCAATAGTACGATGTATATATTTATCTTACCTGGCAGAATTTACCTGCTTATCTGTGGGCACGTGAAGGTGGAATATCAAAGGGTGAGAGATGTGTGTGCGAGTGTGTATGTTTCGTTTGAGTGGATGTGTGTTCTGGGGGGATGTAGGTGTTGGCGCTCTGTCTCAGAGGCGGTATGTGTGTGTGTGTTGGGGTGGAGATAATGTTTAATACAGCTTGATCAATCATCTTTCAGTACTAAGGTCAGGAAGGCGATTTACAAAGTATAAACTAATAGTAGCCTAATTCTTACCTAAAAACAGTCATAAAAATGCACAACAGACATAATAGGGCTACCATGGAAAATCTGCGTTTCCCCCAGAGCCTCTCGCTTCCTCCCCCCCAAACACAAAATGTCAGTAGTTTCACGCCCCATGGAAGACACAAGCCTCAGACTATCCAATTCATATAAAAAGACTTTTTAAAATGGACATTTAGGAAGAATCAGAGATGTCCAGAGCTAAGGCAAATCTGGGACACTTATCCGAATTGTGTGGAGGAAGGGATATCTTAGTTCCAGGTTGAACGAGGGAAGAGGTGTCAGTACCCTGCCCCACCCCATCCATCCATCATCTCCAAGCAGAAAAATTGACAGAGAAATAGAAACCACGGTGCATCCAGAAAGCGAAAAAACATGATCGCATCACTCCAGTCCTGAGAGAACTGCACATACTACCACTTGAAGCAAAGATCAAATACAAATCTGCCCTACTTATCCACAAAGCCCTCCATCAAACGCAGACCTCAACTCCGGTCCCTACTACCCCAGCCCACCCTCAACAGAACGACCCAACAGACCACCAGCAACACCCTCACTATCCCCCATGAACGAACTTAGTGCAATCAACGGACCTGCAACAGAGCTTTCCAACTGTACATACCCTCCCTCTGGAACTCCCTACCAAGCCAAATCTGAAACAGAGACCTCTCCACATTCTGGAAACAACTAAAAACCATCCCGTTTCATGAATATCTTGGACCAGAAACAGACATCTCTCACTGACAACTCTTCCAGACCTTCTAACCTATCCCCAAGACTACCTACTAAGAGATTTATGTCAACTGTCTAAGTTGTTACTTCCTGTTCAGATCATCATTGTTGGCCCCCCTGATGACAGCCCCCCCCTTCTCTGTCGAATTGATTACTGTCCCCCCCCCCCCTTTTTTTGTTAAACTGCTTTGACCCGGTGAAAAGCGGGATATAAATGCAGCTAAATAAATAAAATAAATACTGTGAAAAATATAAAGATAATGGTGTAAATACTTAAAGCTGACATATTCAAATTACTAAATTGGAAATATACTGTAATTCTTTTTTCTACTCTTCTTTCCCCATTGCTGCAATCAGAGACAGGAGGCTGCCAAACAGGTGGGAATCGGGGACACAGCTCTAAAACTGGGGACAATCCCCAAAATCAGGAACATCTAGTAACCTTATCAAAGCAGAATGTGCAGAAAGCTGGGGGAGTGGTGGCAGTGAAGGGGGGGGGGCAGGAATAAGGGCCTTCTGAAATCACTCCATCTCTGACCTGAAAAATGCACGTCCTAGTAACCGATTCTGGAGAAGGGCCCTGTGCAGCAGCAAGGCCAGATACATGCACAGGTGTAGACCATTTTATAACTGTGGATGTCCCTGAATTGCATACCCAGACCATGGTACATCCTGGTCTGGGTATTTCAGAAGGGGGACAACTATGTTCTGAGACTAACATGTCCTGCCTTGCCATTTCAGATACCCAGAGATGTGATGGCGAGCCTGTAATATCTGCTTGGTATGTACAGGGCCAGCCCAGGTATTCTACTAGTCTGGGCAGGCCACGCCCCCCTGTGCCTGCTGCATCACCCACTAGCATCCATATTCTCACCTGGGGGAGGGGACAGCATGGCAATCCCTCCCTTCATTGAAGAAGAAACACTTAAAGCACCCACACATGCTCACAGCCTGCCCCTTCTGCCCTCTCTGATGCAACTTCCTGTCAAGGGGGGGGGGGGGCGCGCAAAAGCAGCAGGCCATAACTGAGCACTTGCACATGGGTGCTTTAAGAATCACCATGTCTCAGAAGGGAGGGAGAGAGGGATCGCCGTGCCGCCCACCAGGTTCTGCCACTCTAGGTGACACCTAGCATGCCTTGTGTCTGGGCCGAACCTATATATTTATATGCAGGTTTCTTCAGCTAGGAAATATTAACTGTGGTGATGAAAGCACATTTTGATTTTCCTCCTGGAAGCATTGCAGTCGCAAAGTGAGCACTTTTTTGCACTCCTCCAGCATCCCCCGTGCTACATGGACATTTTCGTGCCAGGGATGTCTCCATGATTTACATATCTATGTGCCCATCATCAGATGTCCATGTGGAGGCCAATTCAAACATGTTCATCCCTGGGCCGTCTGGACGTCTAGACGGCCCAGGGATGCACTCAATTCTACTCCCATGGGGGCTAGTTGGCCCCACGGGAGCAGAATCATGGCATAAGGCTGGGATGTCCAGGATGTGCCCAGATTCGGGCATCCTGGATGTCCTGGCACTTACCTGTCTGGCCCAGCCAAGCTCTTGCATGAAGCGGCGGTGGTATGACATCCTGTTGCCATGGCACTGCAGCTCCATGCAGGAGCCATGATTCCCAGCAGACCCCAAAACTTTCCTTTCCCCACAGCCCAACCCCTGATCAGACCTAATGTGGCCAGGGTTGGGCTGCGTGGAACCCCCCCCACCCCCACCCCCCGCACCTGTTTGGCTGGCCTAGGCCCCTGCATCCTCCAACATCCAGAGGAGCTTATTCCACCTCTGAAGTGGAATAAGTCCCCCATTTAAATGGCCGACCCTGGATGTACAGGGCCAACCTCGGAAGCCGCCCTGTACATCCAGGGTCAGGTTCCTGCCCACTACCCACCACCTCCTGCTCATTAACAAAGCTCCACTTGTATGTGTGGGGAGCTCTGTATACAGGATGTTTGTAATCTCTTCATCAATGCAGATCCACATCCTGCCAAAAGGACAATACGAGAATCAATATGATTAAAAATCAAGGGTATGGCTGAGACACTGAAGATTTTTCTCCAAAACAAACCTTACTGAATGTATCTTCCGCCGAAAGAAAAAGGAAAAACAAACTAAAGCTGAAACTTGTTGTTCAAATAGCAAAAAATGAGTCTCGTTTTACTCCTGGGACTGTGACCACATCTTTAAGTTGAAGTGAAGAGGCAAGAATAACCGGGTGCCCCATTATGTACTAAACTGCCATGTGGAATCCAGATAGTCTCACATGTGTCTGGTATGGCGTGTTTCATATGTGTGTCTGTGGCATTGGGGGTTGGATGTGCATGACTCTCCCTCTCTTGTCCCATTCTCTTCCTCTCACCCTCTTGCACTATTCCACCTCCCTAGCCTTTGCTGATCCCCCCCCCCCCCCTTCCCTTATTCTCTGGCCACATTGTACTCTGTCCCCTTTCACTGTCTCACCTTTTCACTCCCTTCCCTTCCTCTTTTTACGCTCTTTCTACCTTCCCTGACCCACCTTGTCCACTCATTTCCCCTCATCTCCCTGCACTTCTTCCCTTGTCTTTCACCCTTCCTTTCCTGATATCCTGCCCCATCCTTATGCTCCACCTCTTCCTTGCCTCTCCATTTTTCCTCCTCTTCCCCACCTCTTCCCTTGCATTCCGTCTCTCATCCTCGCCTTTCATGCCATGATACTTCATCCCTCCATCCTATCCCATCCCCTCGGGCAATCCCTTATGGTCCTCTCCTCCCTTCCACCCATTCTCCAACTCCTGCGCAATCTTCCACAGAGGTAGATGAGGATTCCCACCAGCACTTTAAGGAGTCTCACTGCTGTTCTCTTCTTTTTGGGAGGTGTGAACAATTCTTTAATTTGGTACGCTGCCACTGATCTACTTTTTGTTTCACTGGCAGGAAGTGGGAACTGCTGGCAGCTCTTTCATTAGGGAGATAGGGACTTCTGCAGGTTTAGCCCCAGCTCTTTTTCTTCTGTGTCTCTTCCTACCTGTCCTAATGCATAGCTTTGCCTGCTCAAATGCAGACAAACCTGTGCATACAAACACACACAGTAGCGAAGCACAGCTAAAAATGTTGTTAGGGTTTTCCAGAGATACCGAGGGTGGCCCATCCCAAAGAGTGAGATTTCCTGCCCCAATGTGTGAGATTTCCAATGGAGTTTCAAGAGTAACATTTATGCATATAAACTCCCCCCCCCCCCAAGCAATCCTTTCTTATTGGCTTCAATTAAACACGCTCTCTTCTTGCATTCCTACTTGACTCAATTATCCTCTCCCAAAGTGGCCAGCAATTTCCCTTCCCTCCCCAACCATGCCCCTTCCTCCTGGTGGCTAACAATTCCCCTTCTCTTCCCATCTTCCTCAGGTATCCATCATTTCCCCTCATCTTCACTCTCCTCCCTGTCTAGCATGACTGTGCTACCCCTTCCCCTCTCCTCTATGTGCAACATCCCTTCCATCCATCCCCCTCCATGTGCAGCATCTCTTCCTCTCTACCTCCCTTCCCCTTCTCCCCATTGCCATCACCCTCACCCTACTGCCAGTTCCCCAGAACACTGTGCTAATATTAGCTCTGCACTCTGTGGACCCTCTGAGCACAGATGCATGCTCCAACTCTTCCTGGCCTTCCAGTTTTCAATGACACATGAAATAACTGCTCAACCCTAGACAACAGTCAAGAGCTTCTTCACAACCATTACACCTCTTTCCAAGATGTGTTTGGCAAGTGCTTTTTCTGCGATAGTTATGGTGGCGGTGGTGATGGGGGGAGAGCAGCCATTATTCACACTGCAAAACAGTCCCTTTTATGAGTTAGAACCCATATCATCAGCACTCGAAAACAGCTCTAAAAGTATCTATTGCATATAGAATTAAATGGTTCAACACAACTAGTTGCAAAAACTCACTGCTCATGTCTCATCATTGGTCCATTTTTTTCTAATAGTTTTCCATCAAGTTCGATCATATCACTTTTATATATTCAACATAGTAATTTTGTCCAAATTATGCCAAAAATAGTACTATATTTTGAAAATACTGTAACTTCAGGGGTGTAACTGCAGCGGCAAGGCGATATGCTTAAGCTCTTTGGAATGTGATAAAAGCAGCGTAAGCGTCCTATCAATAGTATGCGGATGCTGACGTTCCATAATCGGTACAAATGTGTGCTTGTACTCTGTGCATGCACCTATATATTTTATCAAATGTGCACACCCACCCATCTCATCCCAAACCATGCCCCTGGGAATAGCTACATGCAGATTGTGTCAACACAGGCACATGCTTTCTGCGTATTTGCTTGTACAATATTATTAAAGCCCTTTCTCACGTGTCAAACAAGCATATTTATAAAATGGCCCAGCTCATGTATAATATATACAATAAGCAAAGTGATGCTTACCTCCAAGATGTCTAAGCTGGGGAGAAGCTGGACTGAATGCCACACCACAACTCTATTCTGTATAATTAATGGACTGTTCTCTTGCATCCGTTGAAACCTTGATTAAGTACGGTCAAAAATAAAATATGTTGGCTGTTGTTACTTCCGTTGCTAGGTGTGATATATGACCCGTAGATGCATTTTTATTCAAGTAAATGCATCTCATTACATCAGCTCACACAGTTAAAAAAAAAATAAGCAATAACTTGACAAAATATTTATAATCATGGAATGGCTGCTTGGAGAGAATGAAACCTCTTATCAATAATGATTAATCAGGAACGGGCTTGCTTTTAGTAAAGTGGTACTTTCTCTTTGTCTTAACGCTTTCTTAATGTGCCTGTCTTTCCACTCGCGGCGCTTTCTTTACCTCACTATTGCATTGACGTTCCTTCCACCATTCTCCACTGTTTGCCAAGCAGCTGCTGGGCTGGGTTTGAGTGCTAGGAATTTGAAAGCAAATGCTGGGAAAGTGAAGCGAGCCATTCAGACAGCCCATTAGGTGAAACTATTACAAAGCTTCAAACTGCATCAGTCACAACGGTTCGACTGAGCAAAATGAAGCCAGCCTTGACCCATTCGGGACATACGTTTTTGCAACTCACAAGGCAGCAGTAGAAATGACTGAAGTTAATTTATCAGATGTATATTAATGAATCAGCATCTTCCCAGTCTCTTCTATATGTACTAGCATGAGAGGCAAAATGAGAGAGAGAAATTGTATATGCGTGTGGGCAGACACAGACACATGGCAATTTCCACCTCGCTACGCCCATACACCTAGAATAAATTTCCTAAGTTGACATCCTCTCTTTCTGGCCATATTAAAATACAGACTAGAATCTTTCTGAATCTGCTTTTGAATCTTAACAACTTCTTTATAACAAATTCATTTTGGGTCTAATAAGGCTTTATCTGCATGGAAAGCCTATTTTACACATGGAAAATGTTTTTTATCAAACTGCGCAACTACATATATGCATAAAAATTAACAGCAAGGAAAGTGCGCGCCTACATTTGCATGATTTCCATGTAGTGTCCCAAGTGTGCAGTTTAGGTGGAACAGAGGCAAAGTTGTACGGTGCTAGTGTATCTTATAAAATGCATCGGTGCATGCATAAAGTAAAGGATCGCATTTATACCATCTTTACAGCAGGTGCAACTATATGGCAGCATTTAAGTACTATTGGAGCTGGAGTTGGGAAACTGGTTTATAAAATCACATAGGCAGGACCATACCGAGCCCTGTGCGAGCGGTGCGGCCGCACACGGTGCAAAGACTTGAGGGGCGCATTTCGGCTCTCTGCCGTTGCCTGCCGCTGCCACTTTAGCGGTGGCAGGCAGCGGCAGAGAACCAAAATGCACCCCTTAAGTCTTCTTGCCGGCACACTAAGCAGGTCTGGTCTCTCAGGGAGGGTCCAGACCTGCTTAGTGTGCCGGCAAGTTGCAAATCGGGTGCACGCCTCTTCTCTCCCACCCCTATAAAGTGACTAGATGGAGGTGCGGGAGGGGGGCGCGTGCCCGATGTGTAACTCGCACAGGGCGCTTTTCACCATCGGTACGGCCCTGCACATAGGTACCCGTTGCTTTTATAAAATAGGCTTCAAATAGATACCTTTTGGGACTCTTCACAAGTATTTTGTTACCACTTTGACTCTTATATAAAGAGGTATGAAAGAATTGCTATACGAATAAATAAATAAAATCAAACCCTTCTCGTTGACTTGTCTTGGCTTGATTGCAAACTTCATTATACTGTTCTGTGCAATGGTTTTAGTAGGAGCAGTAAAGCAGTGTGGTTGCTGAGTTAGTCCACTTGAATGTATAGAAATAAAAGCTAATCAAAAAAGTAAGCAAGCGATCTAATTGATTTCTTTGACCGGGTGACCAGGAGTTGGACTGAGGGAGAGCCCTAGATGTGGTGTATTTAGATTTCAGTAAAGCCTTTGACACTGTTCCTCACAGGTGACTTATAAACAAATTGAGCACCCAAGGGATGGACCCTAAAGTTACTGCTTGGGTTAGAAATTGGTCGAGTGGGAGGCGACAAATGGTACAGGTAAATGGAGCTCACTCTGAGAAGAAAGAGGTAACAGTGGTGTGCTGCAGGGATCTGTCCTTGGTCCGATCCTTTGTAACATCTTTGTTAGTGATATTGTGGAAGGGCTGTAAGCAGGGCCGGATTTACCTTGAGTGAGGCCCTACGCCAACAAACATTGTGGGCCCCCAGCAGGGGCGGCCCAAGGGGGGTGCGGGGCCTCATTTGCATAAGGGGCCTCATTTGCATAAATATTTGCATAATGTTACCATATACTAACTTTTAGTAAACGTGCCTCTTAATGAGTGTATGGATAAAGAAAGACTAAAAGATTTCTACATTACTATAATCCAGTGCCAACTGCCAGACACATTAGGAACTACTACAAACACTGCCCATTTAGAACCCATAGCAAACCCGCCGTATCCTAACAGCACTACCAGGACTCACAAAGCACCATACTCTACCAATCAAAAGGCAACACTGCAAATATTAAACCAATACATTTCAGAGAACAACAATACATGACCTACTGGGGAAAGAGAACAAGTGGCAATGTCAAATAGGAATTATATAAACAGAACACCTCAGCTCAGTTACACATGCAGAACATAGACCATCACCAAACAAGGAATCACAATTTAGAAACAGGAAGACAATAATTAAACTGGGAATCCCAAAAGCCAAACTTGGAATGTACAACACTGTAGAAATAAAACTATACATTAATTTGCTCTTGTACTAAACAAAGCGCAGATGTTAATGATGCACATTTACCAGAGCTGACATATTCCAATTAATAAATTCAAAATAAAGAGATATTTTTCTACCTTTTGTGCATTTTTTTCAGCTGCAATTGCTCCAGCCACTTTCTTCTGGTTTCTTCGTGTCTTTTGCTAACTCTCCATCGTCTGCTGTCCATTTGTCCTTTCTTCTCTCTTCTAGTTTTTTTCCATTCTCTCTCTACATCTGCTTTAACATACTAATCTTTCTCCTTTTGCTCTTTCCTCATTCCTATTTCATCCACTCAAATTTTACCCCTCCATCCTCAATCCCCACTTACTCTCCCAATACCCAGCCAATTATTTCCCTTCTCCATTTTACTCTTCCAGCCCCATCCCATTCTAATCCTCCCCCAACATCAGCTCCCTTCTAGTTCCAGCCTCACCCAGCATCCATTCCCTTCTAGTCCCTGCATCAGCCCATTTCCAGTCCTAGCCACCCATCAGCCCATTTCCAGTCCTAGCAACCCCCCAACCCAATACCAGTCCTAGCCCCCCCATCAACCCACTTCCACTCCTAACCCATCACCCCATTTTCAGTTTAAGCCCCCCCTGTAACCCATTACCAGTCCTAACCCCCCATCAGCCCACTTCCAGTCCTAACCCCATTAGCCCACCTCCAGTCTTAACCCCCCCAGCCCATTTCCAGTCCTAGCCCCCCCCATAGCCCATTACCAGACAGCCCCCATCAGCCCACAGCCCATTATCAGTCTTAACCCCCCCTCATAGCCCATTACCAGTTCTAACCCCCCAACAGCCCACAGCCCATTATCAGTCTTAACCCCCCCCCATAGCCCATTACCAGTTCTAACCCCCCCAACAGCCCACAGCCCATTACCAGTCCTAACCCCATCAGCCCACCTCCAGTCATAACCCCCCAGCCCATTTCCAGTCCTAGCCCCCCCATAGCCCATTACCAGACAGCCTCCATCCGCCCACAGCCCATTATCAGTCTTAACCCCCCCCCCTAGCCCCTTACCAGTTCTAACCCCCCCCCAACAGCCCACAGCCCATTATCAGTCTTAACCCACCCCAAAGCCCATTACCAGTTCTAACCCCCCCAACAGCCCACAGCCCATTACCAGTCCTAACCCCATCAGCCCACCTCCAGTCTTAATCCCCCCCCCAGCCCATTTCCAGTCCTAGCACCCCCCATAGCCCATTACCAGACAGCCCCCATCAGCCCACAGCCCATTATCAGTCTTAACCCCCCCCCCCTAGCCCATTACCAGTCCTAACCCCCCCAGCCCATCGGCTCAAGTAAAATGATATTTTAAAAAAGCAAAACCGCTGGCTGCTACCAAGGCCGCAGCAGCATAGACGGTCCCGCGGGGCCCCCTCTGCCCTGCCGAATCCCTCCCTCCGCAATGGCTTTGAGAGGCGCGAAGGGAGAGTGTCTCCCTCGCGTCTCTGTTAAGCCCGCAGGGGCTGATGGGAAATTTCCCATCAGCCCCTGCAGGCTTAACAGAGACGCGAGGGAGACACTCTCCCTTCGCGCCTCTCAAAGCCAGCACGGAGGGGCTCAGCCGGGGATTCGGCAGGGCAGAGGGGGCTCCGCGGGACCATCCATGCTGCCGCAGGAACGTCCATGCTGCCGCGGCAGCTTTTTGTGGGCCCTTGCCAGCTGTGGGCCCTACGCCATGGCGTACATGGCGTATAGGTAAATCCGGCCCTGGCTGTAAGGTAAGGCTTGCCTCTTTGCAATGATACCAAAATCTGCACTAGAATAGACACCCGGAAGGTGTAGATAACATGAGGAGGGATCTAGCTAAGTTTGAAGAATAGTCTAGAATTTGGCAGCTGAGATTTAACTTTAAAAAATGCAAGGTCATGCATTTGGGCTGCAACAATCCAAAGCGGCGATACAGTATAGTGGTGAAGTACCTCTGTCCACAAAAGAAGAGTGGGACCTAGGCCTGATTGTGTCTGATGATTTCAAAGTAGCTAAACAGGTAGAAAAGGCGATGGCAAAAGCTAGAAGGATGCTTGGGTGCATAGGGAGAGGAATGGCCAGTAGAAGAAAGGAGGTGATAGTGCCTTTGAATAAGTCTTTGGTGCGACCTCATTTGGAGTATTGTGTGCAATTCTGGAGACCGCACCTTCAAAAGGATATAAACAGGATGGAATCGGTGCAGAGGGTGGCTACTAAAATGGTTAGTGGTCTTCATTATAAAGCATATGAGGACAGACTGAAGGATCTTAATATGTACACCTTAGAGGAAAGGCGAGATAGAGGAGATATGATTGAGATGTTTAAATATCTCTGTGGCATAAATGAACAGGGGGAGAGCCTCTTTTGATTGAAAGCAAGCTCAGCTACGAGGGGACATGGGATGAGGATGAAAGAGGATCGATTCAGGAGTAATATGAGGAAATATTTCTTTACAGAAAGAGTGGTAGATGTGTGGAATAATCTCCTAGAGGAGGTGCTAGAGATGAGGATAGTATCTGAATTAAAAAAAGGATTAATATGGAAGGTAGTAGGCAGACTAGATAAGCCCTGTGGTCTTTTTCTGCTGTCATGTTTCTAAGAAAAAAAAAATATGACATGATATATTAAATTAGTCCAATAAAATGTATGTTTTGAGTAGTTTTCAGCAGCTAAAAGCCCTGCCCTCTTCAGAAGGGGGTTTTAGCTTCCAAAAACTATTCAAAAATGTATTGTTAGTCCAATAAAAATGAATCATCTTATTTTTTATGTTTTTATTAATTATCCTTTTTTGTAGTCGTAGTAAAAATATCCATACAATAATAAGTTCTAATCTCCAGGAACAAGCAGGAATAAGTCCTCACATATGGGTACGTCGGTACCGACGGAGCCTGAGCGGGAAAGCTCCCCAGCTTTCCAGAAGGAAGCTTTTGGGGCCTCCCACTGCACATGCGCGCTGCCTTCCCGCCTTCCTGACCAGCTCTCCTCAGTTTCTCTTTTTCCGCGGAGCCAGCAGGTCGTGTTCCTGTCACCGCTGAAGAAATTCTTATTTTAGTTTGTTTCTTTAGACCGCGTACCTGCCTTCCCCATACCGAAACCGGTACCGCCGGTCTCTCTTTTCATTTCTTTACAAAAAAAAAAAAAAAAAACTTTTATTTAGCAACTTGGTGACTTCGGTTAGGCCTCAGGCCTACACAAATTCTCCTCATGGAGAAACCAGCCCCTGGTTTCAAGAAGTGTACCAAGTGTAGTGCTGTTATTTCTGTCACAGACATCCATGACTGGTGTCTTAAATGTTTGGGACCTGACCACTCCATTCCGGACTGCCCATCCAGCTCCCAGATGTCTAAACGTGGTTTGCAGAACCGGGCCAACAAATTCCATGTGCTGTTTGCTTCAGATAATCCAGCATCACAGTCATCCAGGTCTTCCTCTCCGGATGGATCTCAGGTAACCAAACCTTCTTCGGGCAGGTCCTCAAAGAGCAAATCTCCTTCAAAGTATTGAGAGGCTCTCACTTTTGAATCTGAGGATGCTGTCCCAGCCAAACAACCCCGGCGGGAAGCTCTGGCTTCCAAAGCACCATCTATGGGGTTACAGGTTGACATCGATGGCACGGCCTCGACTGATCACCTGTTAGACTGCTCTTGGGTACCGGCCCATACCGGTACCGACATCCAGGCAGCAGTGGCGTCTATGAGCAATACTGTTCAGACCATGCAGCAGGCCATGCTGGCTTTTATTAATGCTGCGACGCCCTCGGTACCGCATCTAGCGGTTCCGGGTCCGGTTCCGGTACTGTCTTCCATACCGGAACCGAGACCATCATCTTCCAAACGCAGATCGGTTCCACATGCCGGATCCGGGTTTTCACCCGATACCGATCCCATAGCCGGTACGCCCAATGTCGATACCGATCGGTATGCGTATCGTGCGTTGGAAGCAAATAGAGGATTCTCTGATTCTTCTGAGGATTTTGACTCCTCTGATGACTCTGATGAGCTGTCTCTGGTTCTTCCTGAAGAGCCTTCTTCCCCAAAGAGGAGAATGTCTCCACCAGAGGATTTGTCCTTTCAAGACTTCATTATAGAAGTAGCTAAAGGACTTTCTATTACTACATCCTCTGAAAAAGAACCTAGATCAAAGAAATTGGATATTTTAGGATACCCTAAGGTTCCTAAAGAGGCAGTCACCCTGCCTATCCATGAAATCCTTCAAGAACACTTGATGGACTTATGGGAGGCTCCTCTAACGTTGTCTCCTCATTCTCGTAGGTTGGACACCATGTACCGGGTCCCTCCTTCTCCTGGTTTTCAAAAAACTCAGCTGCCTCACCATTCCATTGTGGTGAAGTCTGCGCTGAAAAAGATTAAGAGTACCAAAAGGCACTCTTCTACCCCTCCAGGGCGAGAATGTAAGACCCTAGACTCTTTTGGTAGGAAAATCTTCCAGGCTAGTATGCTTATAGCCAGGATTAATTCATACAGTCTGTATATGGGCATGTTTCTAAGGGAACTTGCCCTAAAGGTACGGCATTTTACCTCATTTATCCCTGAGGATAGAAAGGAGGAGTTCATTTCTCTGGTGCAACAGCTTCTAGATGTTTCTAAGTTCTCCAACAGAGCAGCCTTTGATTCCTTTGAAGGTGCCGGTAGAGCTTCGGGCATTGCCATTGCAGCCCGACGACTTGCTTGGCTCCAGGCCTCTGACCTAGAACCCTGGGTCCTGGATGGCTTACGGAATCTGCCCTGTACAGGTGAGAACTTATTTGGTAAAGACTGGCAAATTAAAGCCACTCAAATGGACGCAGAAAATGCTACATTAGATAGACTTTCTAAGTCTACCTCTACTCCTGCCAAGAAAAAGTCTTTTAAGAGGCCTTACTACAAGAAGGCCAGATTTTCCACAAATACTGGCCAACAATCTTCTCAGCCTCGCTTTGCTGCTAAACGTCAGCAGCCTAAACAGGCAAGATCAAAGCCTGCAGTGTCTGCCACTCCTCAGCAGGCTCAACCCCCTCAGGGGTTTTGACTTGCCCCTAGAGAACTTAACCTTTCTGGCTCTAGAACAACCAGAGCCCCTCACCATTCCCGGAAGGTTAGCTCACTTTGCTCCCAGATGGGGGCAAATTACATCAGAGCAATGGACCCTCTCTATCATCAGAGAGGGCTACAAACTTCATTTTTCCAACCTTCCTCCATATACCATGGTGAGGCACTTCAATTCTCCCCCATCTCTCCTGGCCCTGTTGGGTCAGGAAATCTCTTCTCTCCTTGCCCAAGGGGCAATAGAAGAGGTTCCTCTTCTTCAACAAGGGACAGGATTCTACTCCCCTTATTTTCTCATACCAAAGAAGACAGGGGATTCAGACCTATCCTAGATCTGAGAGAATTGAACAAATTTCTGTACAAGGAGAAATTCAAAATGCTTTCTCTAGGCATTCTCCTTCCATACCTTCAGAGTCAGGATTGGCTTTGTTCTCTAGATCTCAAGGATGCGTACACACATATACTCATCCACCCATCCCACAGAAAATATCTAAGATTTCTGTTTCAGGGAAAACATTTCCAGTACAGAGTACTTCCCTTCGGTCTAGCCTCTGCTCCAAGAGTGTTCACCAAATGCATGGCAGTTGTTGCCGCATTTCTAAGAGGTCTGGGAATTTTTGTATTCCCATATCTGGACGACTGGCTCATTCGAGCTCCATCTCAGTCAGAGGCCCAGATTTCCCTGGACCGCACAAGGCACATTCTGCAGTATCTGGGACTGGTGATAAACCTTCCCAAGTCTCAACTTATCCCTACTCAGTCTCTGGAATTCATAGGGGCCCAGTTGGACACCACCACTGCAAGGGCCTACCTACCTCAAGTCCGGGGCCAACGTCTGGTGTGCTTGGCCTCCCAAGCTCAGTCCAGCAGTCACTTGACAGCCAGAGAAATGCTGCGACTTCTGGGCCACATGGCCTCCACGGTACACGTGGTGCCCTACGCTCATCTTCATATGAGAGCAGCTCAATGGACCTTGGCCACCCAGTGGACTCAGGCATCAGGAGCGCTCTCCGACCAAATACTCACCTCAAAGCGTCTGTTTTGGTCCCTCCAATGGTGGATGTCCACCAAGAATCTGTTGTTGGGGGCCCCCTTCCAACCTTTGTTGCCCCAAGCAACCCTCACAACAGATGCCTCCCAAACAGGGTGGGGAGCCCATCTACAACACCTCTCCACTCAGGGTACTTGGTCTCCACAGGAGACCACCCTTCACATCAACCTCCTGGAACTGCGAGCAATCTTCTTTGCCCTCAAAGTCTTCCATACCCTCCTTGTCAACCTGACCGTCCTAGTTCAAACGAACAATCAGGTGGCCATGTTCTACGTAAACAAACAAGGAGGGACAGGCTCTCTGTCGCTTTGCAACGAAGCTCTCAGATTATGGGCCTTCGCCAGAGAGCATCAAATTCATCTTCTGGCAGTGTATCTTCCAGGGGTTCAAAACTCTTGGGCAGACAGACTCAGTCGAGTTCTGCTTCCACACGAATGGTCCTTGCATATGGACCAGATACGCAGAATCTTTCAGGAATGGGGAACCCCGGACATAGACCTCTTTGCAAGTCTGTGCAATGCCAAACTTCCCCGGTTCTGTTCCAGGACTCCGTGTCAGAGAGCTCAGGCCAATGACGCCTTTCTCCTACATTGGGGTCAGGACTTCCTATATGCCTTTCCACCCATTCCTTTGATTCCCAAGACTCTGTTCAAACTCCAGAGGGATCACGGATCGATGATCCTCATAGCTCCACGCTGGCCACGCCAAGTGTGGTTCCCTCTACTTCTGCATCTTTCCCAGGGACCCTCCCTGGACCTGGGAGCTGCGCAAGACCTTCTGTCTCAAGAGGAGGGGACTTTGTGGCACCCAAACCCCAAGTCCCTATACCTCAGAGCTTGGTTACTGAAGGCCTAAGCCTTCATGACTTCAATCTTTCTCAACCAGTGAAAGATATCCTTCATGCCTCTAGGAAACCCTCCACGAGGCGTTCCTATGCTTTCAAATGGAAACGCTTTTCCATTTGGTGTGCTCAACAGGGTCTTGACACTCTGGCACTTCCCTTGAATTCTCTACTAGACTATCTCCTGCATCTTTCTAATGCAGGTCTTAAGACGAATTCAGTCAGAGTCCATTTAAGTGCTATTGCAGCATCCTTAAAACCTATAAATGGACAACCTGTCTCCTCTCATCCTCTTATTGCAAGGTTCATGAGAGGCCTGACTCTAACTAAGCCTCCCATCCGACCTCCTCCGGTAGCATGGGATTTGAACCTAGTTCTAGGTCAGCTTATGAAGCCACCTTTTGAACCGTTGGTTTCTACCTCCTTGAAATTTCTTTCCTGGAAGGTCCTTTTCCTTATTGCAGTCACTTCGGCTCGCCGCATCAGTGAACTACAGGCCTTAGTGGCTCATCCACCTTATACTAGGTTTCATCATGATAAGGTGGTCCTCAGGACGAATCCCCACTTTATGCCCAAAGTGGTCTCGCCTTTTCATCTTAATCAAGAGGTATATCTACCTGTCTTTTTTCCGGCTCCTCATGCATCCAGTGCAGAGAGGAACCTTCATACTCTAGATTGTAAAAGAGCTCTCGCCTTTTACCTCAACAGGACTCAGCCACATCGAAAGTCTTCCCAACTTTTTGTGGCTTTTGATCCTTCTCATTTGGGACTTCCAGTCTCCAAATGTACACTTTCCAATTGGATTGCTAAGTGTATTTCCTTTGCTTACCAGAGTAAAAACATTTCTCTGGAAGGCCATGTCACAGCTCACAATGTGAGAGCCATGGCCACTTCTATGGCTCATCTTCACTCTGTATCCATAGATCAGATCTGTCGAGCCGCCACCTGGGCCTCGGTTCATACCTTCACAGCCCATTACTGTTTGGACAAGGACTCCCGCCGGGATGCCTTGTTTGGTCAGGCTGTCCTCAAACACCTGTTCCATACTTGAACAACTCCTGCCCACCTTCCCAGGATGGATGCCTGAGATCCATACGAAGATGGCGAACCCTTGGAAGGGGATCTCCCAGGCATCTTAGCTAGGGAGTCCCCATATGTGAGGACTTATTCCTGCTTGTTCCTGGAGATAGCACAGTTACTTACCTGTAACAGGTGATCTCTGGGAACAGCAGGAATTAGTCCTCACAACCCACCCACCTCCCCTAGGAGTTGTATGTTCTATCTATCTTCCTTTCCTCTCTCTATTGTTTCAGCTATAAACTCGAACTGAGGAGAGCTGGTCAGGAAGGCGGGAAGGCAGCGCGCATGTGCAGTGGGAGGCCCCAAAAGCTTCCTTCTGGGAAGCTGGGGAGCTTTCCCGCTCAGGCTCCGTCGGTACCGACGTACCCATATGTGAGGACTAATTCCTGCTGTTCCCAGAGATCACCTGTTACAGGTAAGTAACTGTGCTTTATGTTGCCTCATGCCCGTTCATTTAACAGCTTTTTTTCCTTTGGCACAATAAAGGTGGTAAGGATTGCAAGAATAATCAGTTGATTATGGGTCCGATTCTGAAACGGGTGGCGGGATGTGCAGCCCTGCAAGCCATCAGGGCCCAAGTCCCCTTCTGGCTCTCCCTGTACGTCCTGTGCATCAGGGGTCCCCACTGCCAGATCCAGGCCATGGCAGGCTAGCCTTGGGTCAGGTGGCAGGGAAAAGGGGGGGGGGGGGGCCAAGGATGCCGGAGTTGTGGGCACCTGCAGAAATTCCAGGAAGGGTTTCTCATAGAATTCAATGGGACCACGGCTCCGATATTGCACGGAAGCCGCTACGGCTGTTTAGTAAACGTACCCCTAAGTGTCATCATGGCCGCATGACAGAATCCCTCTCACCACAGGCTATGGGCACTGCCTCTACAGCATTTCCATTTTCAACTGACCCAGGAAGTAGAGGGTTTGAAACAGGAACTGTACCCAGATCCACCACATGGCACTGTTACTGAGTCACTGAGCCTTAAGACAAAACTCAGTCTTTGCATTTGATATTGAGAGCTTCGCAATATGTCTGAACTACTTAGAAACACCGAACAATTTTATTTTTATTCCTTTTAAGTGTATTGATGCCAACATTGAAAGACTTTGTCTGCTCATCTTCTGGAATTAGCCAAACACCCAGATTTAAACATTTCTCCTCACTCCCTAGAAAAATTTTGTCTGCAAATTTCACTTGCACAAAATTTAGCTGCCACATAGGGCCCTGGGAAAACATAGAAAATGGCATGTGAGGCATTGGGAGGGCACAGTTATATTTTAATGATGCAGATAACTTCACCTGGGATATTTTGTGGTAGATATTCCCAGATATCTAGGTAAAGTTAACATTACTCTTCACCGGGTTTCTGACCAAGAATCGATCCAGCCCCAAAAGGATTCCTTTTTATGGAATCCTTAAGAGACTGTATCCATTTTATCTTGCCTGTTTTTGATTTCTTTTAAATAAATGGAAAGAAACAAAACACAAAAAAGAAAGAAAAAAAGCTCTGTGTATATCCATTGTTGAAAATGGATTGTTCACCTTCTGAATGAGGTTCATGCTGGATAGAGGTAAGTCATTCGTGACCAGATTTCATTTGGAACTTGGAGCTTACAGCATAACACAGACTGATGGCAGACCAGATTAAATTTGGTGACAACCAACCTTGCTTCGGACGACCTTTTCTGGTCCATTCTGGTAGGTCAAGATCACATTGCTGTATCTTTAAATCTCACCGAGTGTAGAATTCCAGTAGCCATGTTTGTGCTGGATAAAGAGAACAAGTGTAATCTCTTGAAGACCCTTGTACGTCAACCTTTTTCATGCTGCTGGTAGTACAACCCATGAAAACTCCAGTGATGATGGCTAGTTGAAAAAAAAACTATAGGAAATTGGAGAAGAAAAATAATTAAGGAGTGATAAAACCTGCAGAGAAAAATACAGACAGCTCTTTTTGTCATTCTGTTGCCTGAGGGTGTGAGAGAGGAAGGACTAGAGTAAGGAGGAGGGCTAAGGAAGTGTGAAAAGCAAGTTTCTCATTTCAAGAATAATCTTGCATGGCTTTGTCAATTCTTTTCTGCAGACAAAAAGTGTCAAAAGTTCTCATGGAAAAGGTTTGGGGGAACAGATAATTATTGCAAGATTTCATAAAAAACAATTAAATATCAATAAACCTCTGCAAGTATGCATCACTGAGCCTGGGCTGAAAAAAATTAAGAAAAGTCCTCTTTAACATTCACATTTAACGTTGTGCTTTTGGTAAAAATGTTCCCATGTCTCCAGATAAGACACACTGAGATTATAGACAAGCAGCAAGATTTCATATTGCATAGATATTTTTGAATGTATGATTAAATGATATAATATTTTCAAATATTACAAATATAAGCTATATTGAACTTCATCTTAGGTTTTAATAGTACTAGTTCAGCCTACATAGATAGAAGTGGGCTAGTGAGTTATTAGCGGGGAAGTGCATTCTTTGAAAAAAGAAAAAAAGAAAACCCTTCATATCATTTTAAATCTGAACAGCCTGGCCTCAAACGTTGATCACTGGAGGGGGGAGGGGGAGGGGAAACACAGGTCTTACTGGATGAGCTACAGTATTATGTCTCCAAGGGGGTTCAAATCCCACTAGAGGACAGCAACCTTGGGCCGGAAGGACTGGGGTTTCTAGTCCCACAGGTGCTCCTTGTGGTCTTGGGCAAGCCACTTAACCCTCCATTGCCCATGTTCCCTGTAAGTATTAGTGTATGTGTCTCATATCCCCTTGTGTTAAATGTATCCCACAATTGTGTTGTGACCACTTTGATTGAAGGATAAGGTGGTATACAAAACTGTCTAAATAAATAAAATAATTGTCGTGTATTTCTGGTGATGATCTTTTGTGTTTTCTGATTAGCCCAGAGCTTGATTCTTCTTGAGCTCTGTGGAAAACCTTTCCTGTTTTTGCATTTCAAATCTATTGACTCCTGCTCTTGAGGCATACTCCAAAGACTTTTCTTTTGCCAAGTTCTTGTGCCAGAAATTCTGTGAAACCATGTATAAATACACTATCAGAGGCATTTACTAAGCCTAATTCAGATCCTGGCTCTCCAGTTAGTGACATATGTTTTGGTAAAATGTCTCCGACAATATACTTAGACATGGGAGGAGTCTTTTACTAATGGATACTACCTGACAGCGCATGTTCTGGCACATGCTGAAGGTACCCTGGGACACCTGTTGCCAGATAGTGCGGGGCCATGGCGGGGCTACCTGTGCAACCCATGTTAAGGTTGTGAGTGGGTGGGTTAGGGGTAGAGAGTGGGTGTGGTGAGCTCAGTGCAGTTAGTGCGGTGTTCACACTGTGCTCTAACTGCATTAGCGTGGATTCATCTAACACCAGCTCAATGCAGCATGTGCAGGGGACGGGGATCCATGTTAACTGCCGGGAAAATGCTTCCTCTGCCCCAACAATTAACGGGGTGCTGTGGTTTTGTTTTGTGGAACAACATAGCGTCTGTTAATAAAGACCCCCATGGTTTCACAGAATTTCTGACCCTAGAATATGGCAAAAGAAAAGTCTTTCAAGTAAGCTTTAAGAGCAGGAATCAAGAGATTCACAAAACATAAATTCCAGGAAGGGTTTCCCACAGAATTCAAGAACAATCAAGCTTTGGGTCAATTAAGACACAGGAACGCAGATCATCAGGAATAGAAGACACAGTTAAGAGCAGGAGATATAATAACTCATCTTAGAAGAGGACTGGTTTTTTTTTTTTTTAAAACAAAGGTCAATAGTTGGAGGCTGAGTCATGACACTATTGAATAATAGTTGAAAAAGAAATAGCTTTTTTATTTGTCTGGAAACCTTTCAGCTGTTTTTTTTTTAAAGTGTGGGCAACAGTCATAGGCACATCTTAATTAATAAAGGGCCTGATATTCAAAGTCATTTACAATACTGGTTAGTGCTGGATATCCGCAGGTGCTATGCGGTTAGTATCAGGGCATGTTGAGAGCGTTCCGGAGAGGAGTGGAGGCGGCACCTAGCCGTGCCACGGGCTAACCGACCCATGGGCTAGCCATGCAGTGATCCAGATATACAATACCATGGCTGGATATGACCCCGGAATTGAATATCCAGGGTTAGTATTCAGCGGCGACAGCTATGTGCTTTATAAACGCTAGCCGCTACTGCTGAATATCGTGCCTAGCATTTCCTTGAAATGAAAATTTTAAAAATGAAATGCAATGAAATGAAAAAAAAACCTCCATGCAAACAACGCATTGAGTCTAATAAAATGAAATATTTTTGCCTGCACTCCCATAATACTACTTCTTATGGGTAAATCTCAGCACTTAGGAAATGTTTCTAGTGATAGACCATATTTTTGGATATGTTTCTCATTAAAATGGCTCTTCCCCTCTTGATGAGCCAGAACTTGTTCATTCTCAAGTGTCCTTATATGAATTTTACAAAAGGCTTCAAACTTAGCACAGCCGTTTGCAAAATACACAGAAAACATCCCAACGTGGCCATCCTATTTCCCATCTAGATGCTCAATGCAAAACAACACTTTTATTGTCACTGTCAACATGAAATATTATACTTTAAAGAATAATGTTATAACGGTGTGCACAAATAAAAGGTATGGAGTGGTTGTAGCAGGGGCTGGGTTGCCAGGAGTCGGCATTAAGTCAAAGGCACACACTTTCACTTTTTCATTCAGCCTCACAGGGGTGGCTCTAACTATTAACTAAGTGAGGCAGGTGAGGTGTCTGTCTCAAGCAGCAACATTTTGGGAGCAGCAAAAGTGCACACAAAATATTCCTGCAGCAGCTGCCTCACTTCTGCCTGATCCCATGGAGTGCTACCATAGTCACTTCTCTCGAGGACTGTGGGAGGGGGGGGGGGGGGGACCAGAATCAGCTATACATGAAGTGTGGAATCCTTGAGATTCTTGAGCTTTTTTCAAAACCTGTTTCTGTCTTTTTCTGATGCATATTTCTTGTGTTGGAGAACAAAACTGAAAGGCCTTGGAAGAGCATGAGAGTCTCAAAGACCTTGTGCTTCATGCAGGGAACATGGGCAATGGAGGGTTAAGTGGCTTGCCCAAGACCACAAGGAGTACCTGTGGGACTAGAAACCCTAGTCCTTCCAGCCCAAGGTTACTGTCCTCTAGTGAGATTTGAACCCCTGACCTTCTGGCCTGAAGTGCCTTGCCCCAACCACTAGGCCACTCCTCCACTCCATTGCCATTACCACTGCTCCATGGGTTCAGAGGAGATTATAGCAGCTGAGGGTTGGAAGACATATTGGAGGCCACCACTGCAGAGGGTTTTTTTTGTGGGTTTCTTGCCATCTTCCAGAGTTTGGCACTCTAGGCGACTGCCTAATTCAAACAATGGCAGTCAGAAGCCCTGTATAAGGATAGTACTACGAGGGCCTGTGAAGATTCTCCAGGGCATTATCCATGTAGTGTTGCTGAATATCCCTGGATTGCCGCTGCTAAGAGAAATATAGGAATATCTTCCACCTATCCGTATCAGGTCCTTTGTGCATATTTTTGTCTTTATGGACTTTGCCAGACTTTCCAAGCAAGAACATGTGTGCATTTGAAAATGCACGTATTTTAAAATTACCCTTGGGAAATTAGGCATAGCCAATTATATTTTCTCTTTAGCATGTACAAATATTTTACGGCTTATTTTCATGCATAAGGGAGAATTTAAAATTTGCAAGTATGGACTTAAGTGAAAGCCCCCCTCTATTCCTATCCCCAGAGATGTTTTCATTCTGAGGGGGTAAACTCGCATGCATACAGTGGTATGCACATACAGTTATATGTACATCAGACAGACAATTTTAGAAAAGCGTATTTCTAGACTCATTTTAGAAAGGCCATTTAGGTGAAATGTCCATGTCAAAATGTCTGAAATTCTGTGGGAGGGACAGAAGTGAAGGTGGACATGTGTAAATGTCTAAAATCACCCTATTTCCACCCCCAAAAGATAAATGTGTCCATCATGATATAGGGTGGGATTGGAGACTTTTAGAATATGGGCCAGATGCAAGCAGAAACCCAGCCAGTTTTAAATATGTATATGCAAGATATAGACGTTTGTAGTGTCAGCCACAATACAGCGGTATTTTGAGAAACGCATGTTTTTATGTCACAAAATACATGTCCCAGCTTGCCATCTTGAAAAGAGAGACATTCAGGAACACAGCAGCAGAGAATAAGGTCTCATTATGTACCAAATAGTTTTCTTTGAGTTGGTGAATAATACTGAGGGCGTGAAGGAGCATTCGCCTCTTCTTCATACTCTTGATAGCCGGCTGAAATGAGCACTTTCCAAAGGTTTATTCGTGCTCAGGAGCAGATATAGATATGAACATGTCTGCTGCCAGTTGTAAATGTGCAGGCCTGTTCTGAAATTGGGCACATGTGTGCCATGGATATGAGTACACTGGATACATGTAAGTTCAGAAGAACCTAAGAAATGCCATACTGGGTCAGACCAGAGGTCCATCAATCCCAGTATCCTGTTTCCAACAGTGGCCAACCGAGGTCATCTGCCAGTTTCTTAAAAATAAATATGGCAGGGTTTTTTTTCCAGCGTCCGAGGCAGCCTTTTGAAAATCATAGCAACCTATAATAAATTCGAGATGGGTGTGATGTGTGTCACAGTGCCGGACAGTTTCCTGAGGAGCCCTAGGGAGTGTCCCGTTCCTTCTTTCTGCACCTTCATTAACTATTTCCGTATAAGAAATCCGTAAATAACCCATCCAGATCTTGTGTAGGCTCGTTGCGGTCCGCCGATGCAGTTTTTGCCTTCTAGCTAGTGGTCCTGAGCTGCGCTAAGGGGGTGGGGGGAGCCAGGTTTGGAGAAAGTTGGCTACAGGAGTAAAGGGAATCGGTGTGCGTCCTCTGGCTGGTTGATTTGGGAGGGGGTTATAATGCTGCCATATTATGTGCCGGGGTATTTATTTTGTGTAAGAGGAGTATATATTTGAATTTGGATCATGCGCTTCCATCCAGAGACGAGAGTCCTTGGAGTGCTAGTCTAGCTGCAGCTGCTGAAGGTTAAAACATCATTAACTCTCCCGGGAGTAGAACCAAACTCAGAAACCTGCGTATACCCTATGGGAGGAAGAAACCCGAGCTGTAGGTGGCCTCAGAGCATATAAGTGGGGGGAGGGGGACGGATCCGTGTCGGACGTGCAGGACGAGACCAGGGGACAGGTTACGCATCTGATACAATCTCTGTGTACAGGAGAGGTGCAAGGGTATTAGGCGCCCTAAGCGAAACTTCAGCCTTGCTCCCCATCAGAACTAATTTTTAGACACCTAGGGCACCTTCCCCCTTCAGATCTTGATGATTAAAATCAATAGTAATCATGTATCGCCCCCCCCAAAATCCTATGAAAATGCGACTGCACTTTTAAATATTAAGCTTTGTTTTGTACATATACATAATGATGGCTATTTCAAAAAGCCACTGACAAGGATATATGGACTATTATATGGAGGATGTACTAAAGGCTGTTAGTGTAGCTGGGTTTAAGAAAGGTTTGGACAAGTTCCTAGAGGAAAGGTCCATAAACCATTAATAAAAAAGGGACCCAGGATATCAATGCTTGACCCAATACAAGCATTGTGGAACCTGTGTCTTTTGGGGAAACTGCTAGGTACCTATGACCTAGATTGGCCACTGTTGGAAACAGGATACTGGGCTTGATGGACCTTGGTCTGACCCAGTATGGCATATCTTATCTTATGTTCTTAGGTTACTAGACGGTAGACAGATTCCATGTGGCTTGTCCTAGGGATAAGCAGTGGACGTCTTCATTCACTTTAATAATAGTTTATGGACTTTTCCTCCAACAACTTGTCCAAACCTCTTTTAAACCCAGCTCAACTAACAGCATTTATCACATCCTCCAGCAATGAATTCCAGAGTTTAATTACCTGTTGCGTGAAAAAATACTTTTCTCCAATTAGTCTTAAATGTGCTACACTGTTGCTTCATTGTGCGTCCCCTCATCTTTCCACTTTTTGAAGGAGTAAACAACTAATCTACTTTTATCTGTCCCACACCATTCATTATTTTATAGACCTATATCTCCTCCCAGCCATCTCTTTTCCAAGCTGAGGGCCCTAACCTTAAGCCTTTCCTCATAGGGATATCCTTCAATCCCCTTTATCATTCTGGTCACTCTTCTCTGTGCCTTTTCTAATTTCGCTATATCCTTTTTCAGATATGGCGACCAGAATTGCACACACTGTTCAAGGTGCGGTCACACCATGGAGTAAAACAGAGGCATAATACTATCCTTGGTTTTATTCTCCATCCCTTTCCTTATGATTCCTAGCATTCTATTGCTTTCTTGGCCGCCATTGCACACTGGGCGGAGGATTTCAGCATATTATTCATGATGATGCCTGGGTGGCGATTCCTACTATGGAACCTTGCATCATGTAACTGTAGTTTGAGTTGTTCTTCCCATGAAGGCACATTTTACAATGGGACATCCAACTGCAATCTGGGACGTAAAAGCAAGAACATCTGAAAAATAAAAGCTGGCATATGCAAGTTCAGGCACAGTTTCAGAAACGTGAATGCGCACGATACGGATGTCTATAGTGACGTCTACATATTTGTCCTCAGAATAGCATCTCAGAACATGGGCATCTACTATCATAATGATCAACATAATGGTTTGGGAGCAGGGTGGCCAGGGTTTAAATCCCAATGTGGGTTTTTGTAAGACTAGTCACGTAACTCTACACTCTCTGGATGTTTTAAGGCCAAAACAAGCATTTTCTTGATGCCTATTCATACCTGCAGCAGGTCTAAACCTCGACCTGCCGGCAGACATCTCTGTTGTTCCTGAAATTGAATGGAGACATGTAAATCTACCACACCCACTTGCCTACTTGGACATCCCTGCACAGAGATGTCTGTAAACATCATTTATGGAAGGGCTTCTGAGACATCTCTGTGATTTTGATGTCCACATGCATATCTTCAGACATATTAAATCACAACTAAGCCTTTTAAAATGACCCTCTAAATGCATAACTTTGCACTTGTCCACATTAAATTTCAGCTGCCATTTGGACGTCCAGTCTTCCAATTTCTCAACGTCCTTTTGCAATTTTTCACAATCCTTTTGTGTTTTAACAACTTTAAATAATTTTGTGTCATCTGCAGATTTGATCACTTGTTGTTCCCATTTCTAAGGTCATTTATGAATATGTTAAAATGCAGCAGGGCCAGCAAAGATCCCTGGGGTGCTCCACTATTCATGTTTCTCCATAGAGAAAATTGGCCATTTAGCCCTACTCTCTGTTTGCAATCTTTTGACCATTTCCCAATTGGAGCATTCTAACATGGCTCTTGGGACATGGATGTGATTGAGACATCTGGTTGTTTTCAGACGTCCGCATCACGAATAGAGCTTCTAAAATGTCACCTATAATTAGTGCATAGAATTTCACTCTGTGAGGGGGATGGATGAAGTTTAATGGGGATTTTACTAAGGGTAAATAGTTATTTATCTGTGGGAAAAGTTTTGAAAATTGACCTCTTAATGCACATTAAAACCTATTTAATGTATGTTAAATGATTCTAGTGCATTTTAAAATCAGTTAAGAATATTAAAACTAAACAACAAAAGAATGAAAAAGCTAATAGAAAGACAAATAATGAAAGAAAAAAATTTCCTTCACACCTATTACTTTTTGTATTTATTGATTCTGCAAGAGGATTTTAACATTCTGCCTCTAATGAAATCAGAGTTAATCACAAAACAGTTCTAATTCTATATATCACAACTTACAAAAATGAAACCGAATAAGCATGTTTGCTGTTTCATGCCAGGGACGGGTAAGGTCGCTCAGTCCCATTTTTAAGTGTAGAGACTACTTGGATTTTGCATTGGATTAGTGGCACCAGCCAGTGTCCCTACTAATAATTGCTAGAAGTAAACAGAAGTGGACTAATGTTTTTTCAGATCATGGGAGGTCACTCCTGACATTCGTTTTAGGACAGGAGGCGGCTCCCTTGTGAAGGGAAAGCCCACTAGGTATAAGAGCCTCGCCCCAAAGGGAGTATTTGGTCTTTGGCCACTGCACCAAGATGGTCTAGGTGGATGATTACCCCAAAAGGGAGCAAATTCCTCAAGCACCCCAGCCAGAGCAGACAACCACACAAAAGAGGAGTTGCACCAACCACCCCAACCAACAGAAGGATAACAGTGGCTTGGACCTACTACCAATAGGCAGGGAGATGCTCAGCCAGAGGTCAAAGGTTCTTGAATGGTGCCTACCAAAGACTAGTGAGGCAGCATAAGAAAGACTGAAGTTCATGGAAGAAATCCCCTACAGAGTGGTGAAGGAACCTGCACCACAGAAGAAAACACCAAGGTACCCAAGTAAGGGGTATATGAATCTTCACAGGGCTGGGAGAATATGGGATAATAGCCCCAAAATCCAGTACCTTGAGGTAGTAAAGAGGTAATGAAGGAAAATAAAAATTTTAAATACCAGTGGACAAAGAAGTGAAAGGGGTTGGACGAAACTTAAAAAACAACAAGTAAAGTGCAGAGAATGGGAAGGAATGGGGTAAACCACAGTATACGCCAAATACCACAAGAAGAGTTTAACCTCTTGTATTATAGTTCTTTTCCTTTGATATGACTTGCAAATTGTTGAAGTTGTTTCAGTGATCCTAAATTTTGAGCAAAACCCTTGGTTCAGAACACAATTTCTGGCCTGGACTCTGCCTATTGAGAAGGGTAAATGTGACAAGCAATTTTAAAGCTACTGTCTGGACCACACAGAAAGGGGATTGCAAAAGCATGATTGGGCGATGAGGGAAAGGACTAACTTTTTAGTGTGGAATGATGCATGCTTAGTCCTGGAAAAGGGAAGGTCCAATATGCATAGGTGCTTATCTAATTAGCAGCACCTGCTAACTGGTGTCGCTGACCGTAACATTCAGTGGCACTATCCGGCATCATCCGGCAAAGTCTGGAGGCAGAGTTAGGGAAAGAGTGGAAAATTATCCAGCCCTGCTATCCGGATAACTATCTACATACCATAGGACACCAGAAAAGCTGTCCTACACTATCAGGATAGGCTATGTGGATAGAGAGCTGAAGATTGCCTGGTGTCCATGGCTGAATTTGGATTCGGTGCTGGTCACTAACCAGATACTGGTGCTAAATACTGGATTTTATTTAAATGCAGTGGTCAGTATTTTAAACGTTGCCCTGGGAATTTCCATACTGTCTGCATAAGCGCAGGTGCATCAGTACATTTTACCCACGGACATTGCACCCATGTTCAAACGAAAAGCAAACACCTTCTTCTGCTTGGAAAATTGCCTAAGGAAAATGTACCCATAGAAACTTGCGCCTCCTTTTTATGCTGGTACCCTTTCTGACCAAACAGCACGCGGATTTTGAAAACGTAAAGTGCATACAGTACATTGTTTCAATCCCTGCCCTCACCCACCTCTAGGACTACCTCCACTAAACCTGGATACATGTGCACCCAGTGTTCTACAACACACAGACTTTTAATCAGCCGGGCAGTTTTCAAAGAGCCCTCATATGATCTAGCAAGTGCTCTCTGCCCAGTCAGAGTCATTTACAAATATCCCCACTGTAAGATGTAGCAGTAGAAAACACCTAGTTCAGATTTCTAGGTTTACATAAAGCTACAACCTGTATAACAGGTTTTAAGATAAAAGACGACTTTGTAGTCTAAGAAACCGTGTTGAAATAATTAAACCACAGGTTACAAAGGGTCTGTCTATGGAGATATCGTATAAAGATAATGGCGCCTCACAAGTCTGCCAGACTAATACACAATTGCTCCTATATTTAAAGGATGACGGCCTTTGCATATCCAATAATTATACATAGAATCCAGTATTGTATCTATTAGGGATGTGCATGTCTTAGGGGCTCCTTTACTAACGGGCGCTAGCTGACAGCGCATGTTGCAGCATGCACTAAAGGCACGCTGGGATGCACGTTGCCATAATAGCGCAGGATAAATCCTGCACTAACTGCACAACCCACATTCGAGATGCAAGTGGGTCGGGTAGGGGTGCAGTGAGGGGTAGAGGAGTAGACGTGATGAGCTCAATGCAGTTAGCGCTGTGTTCATGCTGCGGTTAGCTGCGTTAGTGTGGGTTCACTTAATACCACCTCAGTAAATGGCGTTAGGTGCAGCCACACTCATGCAGTATGTGCTGCGGGGCAGGGCTCCACATTAACTGCCAGGGAAATGCTTCCCACGCGCCCAACAGTTAACGTGGAGGTGTTGAACCTAACGCACCATGGTTTCAGCTCTATTGGCACATTAGATGCAACACCTTCGTGCCCATTAGTAAAAGACCCCCTTAGTGTTCATTCAGTTAGATCCCCTTAAGAAATTTAGGAGGTTATTTCAGAGGCATCTAGACATGTCAATAGTGCAGTTTACACATCTAGATTGCACATGCCCAAAGAGCGGTTTTAGAAATCTGCTGTCTGGTGCATTTGATTCCTGGAAAAAGTGGTATATAAATAAATACACCCCTCAGGATGGGAAGGAGGAGGGATGTTCTAGGTGGTGTTGTGGCATTTGAGGTATAGTAGGAGATTTTATGGTGGCTGTTGAGGGAGATCTGGTATAGGAGGATGAGGTACAATGGATGTCAAGGGAGTTCGAGGGAGGGAGGTCTTGATCCTACCACCAGCCCCTTTACCCGACTGGAGCCGGCTGTATCAGTTGCTGCGGCGATGAGCCTATGATACTAGTGGCTGCAGTGATGCAAAGGCGGGATCTGGGAATACTTTATTTTCAGCATCTGCATTTGTAAAATTACTGGCTTTTCCAGAGGTGCTCAGAAGTGAGTGTGCGCTCCGGTGCTTCCTTCGGGGTATTTTACAAAAGGCTCTGTATTTGTCAGAGTCTTTTATGACATACCGGGAGACCAGGAGAATCCATTTTACATATGCCAAACCCAAATCAGGCCTTTACATATCAGAAAATATCCAGTATCACCATTAATTATACCACAAGGTAAATGGCTAGAACTGGTTTCATTTTGTAGATGTATAAACTATTACACAGGTACACTAAAAAAAATTTTTTTTAAACTGCCTCTAATGTTTCGATTGATTTTTAAGTTTTTTGGTGCGCTGAATCCAAATCTGGTAACCAATTTGCTCCATCACGTACAGATTTTTTGCTACATTGGGTTAGCAGTTTGAGGTGAACGTTTCAGATTGAGTGCGATCGAGATAAAAGTTTCTTGGATGAATTCTTTATACTAATTGTTTAGTAGTTATTCAAATAAGAATAAAGAAAATTGTAACAAGGCAGCACATAAGAATAGAGTAATGTCAACAAAACACACTGTGATGGTAGCAAAATTGTCTGCACTTAAAACAGCCACATACATGTGCACAAACATTGAGCATATAAGAGCGAGGTTAGACACAAAGCAAAGCAAAGAAATGTGCAAAAAGTGTTGTACAGGTATGTATGTAAGAATAGAAAACGCAAACCGCACCATTGCAATACATGAAGACAAACACCCGATGGTGTGAAAATAAAATTCTAATAAATGAGATCCGACACTGTGGTAATAACTAGCAAATTTTTATTTCAAAGTTTAGTAAAAACACGATATTTGTCAACACAGTTTAGATTTTAAAGTCATTCTTGGGTCAATCAATCTCCTGGTGGGCCCGTTTCTTCTTCCCCCGAATGCTTCTCTTGGTGCGCTGCTTGGCGTATTTTTCATCTGGGGTTTCCCGCAGCAGCAACCAGCAGAAATCAGCCATCATAGTGGTGTTCCATCTTCCTTGGTACCTTCTCTCTGCGTCCTTGATGTCCTGGTGAAACCTTTCACCTTGTTCTTCACTGTACGCCCCAAGGTTTTCGGGAAAGTAGTTCACATGGGAGTGCAAGAAATGGACTTTCGGGCTCATGTTACAGCCTTGTTCTTTGAAGGCATTGAGCATCCTGGCAACAATATCCTTATAGTTCTCATCCCGCCTGTTCCCCAAGAATTTGAGAACAACATCCTTGAAGGAATCCCAGGCTTCTTTTTCCTTCTCAGACATCGTTTCAGCGAATGCTCCATCTGAAATGAGTTTCCTTATATCAGGGCCAACAAACACTCCTTCCTTTAGCTTTGCTTCAGAAAGTCGGGGGAACTTTGAGCAAAGGTACCGAAAGCACTCACCATCTTTTGGAAGGGATTTGATGAATTGCTTAATGAGACCCAACTTAATGTGGAGAGGTGGTAATAGAATTTTATCACGAGGTACCAAGCTCTCATGAAGAACATTTTTCTCACCGGGTCTCAAATACTCCCGAATTGGCCAGTCTTTTTTCCCCCAGTGTAGGTCGCGGGCCCGGCTATCCCACAAGCAAAGGAAGCAGGGATATTTGGTGAAACCGGATTGCTGCCCTAATAGCATGGATAGAATTTTAAAGTCTCCACAAATCATCCACTTATGCTCATCATAACAAATCTTCTGAAGAATCAGGGCCAAATTCTCGTATTTTTCTTGGAGAATAACAGAGTGAGCAATAGGAACTGAAGCGAATGTGTTGCCATTATGAAGAAGAACACCTTTTATGCTGTCTTTTGACGAATCAATGAACAGCCGCCATTCAGCAGGATCATACTTGAGTTTAAACTTTTCCATCACTCCGTATATATCGTTGCAAAATACCAAATCTTCCTCTTTGCTGAAATACTTCAAAAATTGTGTCTCGCGGTTGCGGTACCAATAAAAAGTTGTTCCTGGTGACAATAGATTTTTCTGTTTAAGCCGAGAACCTAGCAGTTGGGCAGCATCTTTTGGGAGTCCTAAATCCCGGACTAAATCATTCAATTCAGCTTGAGAGAAAAGTTCAGGTTTCGGATCTGGTTCAGTTTCAAACTCGGAAGTACTGGACTCATCGGGAAAAGCCATCTGATGAGTCTCATCATGATCAGAACCGTCCACACAAATATGATCCAAAGATTTTGGTGGTTCAGGCACAGGTACTTCGTTGCTATGAGGCATAGGCCTAATTGCTGAGGGAAGGTTGGGGTAACTTATTACGTTCTTATTTTTTAAGTTGTATCCCTTCACAATGCAAGAGCAAAAATAGCAGTCACTGCTGTGGTCTCTTTGTTCACGCCACATCATAGGTATTCCGAAACGAAATGCTTGTTTTTTACCTTTCATCCATAAGCGTAGATCTTCCTCACATGTCTTGCACACTTTGTGAGGAGCCCACGGTTTGTCTTGATCGCCTAACTTCAAACCGAAATAGGCGAAATATACTTTTTTAATAAATGCAGAAATGTTCCTCTGCCGCTTTTTCATGGTATATTCCCCACAAATAAAACAAAAACTGTCCGGAGAGTTGACGCAACCTCTGGCTCTGTGAGCCATCACAAATACACAGCACTGCAAACTACAACTGTAGTGAACCACTTCGAAATAAAGCTGGATTACGACTGAGCAAACAAAAGGTAATAATGAACTTGCAAGAAACTGAAATTTGACAGGAATGTTCATGTCGCAACCACCGTGTTTGAGCGAGCGAGCGAATGAGGCGAGGCGAACAGGAAAGAACATGCGCCAGCGCGAGTACTGGATTTAGCCCCCCGCCTCCCAATTGTCCTGTTAATGTATAAAATGAATACAAAACACTCTAAAATATCATGAGGGAGTGTTTCTAGTTAGTTAACCATTACAACCTCTATTTTGGGCCAAGAAAATAAACTGCAGTCGGCTAAAAAGAAATTATGTGAACATTCCTTATATGGGTAAGAAATCTAATTTTGCAAGAAAACGTGACGTGATGGAACATTTTGGCTATTTTTCCTGGATTCAGCACCCCAAAATCTATAGGAATCAGTTGCAAAACTGGAGGCAGTTTTTTGGTAGTGTACCTGTGTTATTTATTTATTTGTTTAACAGATTTTTATATACCACCTTAAAGCCAAGGCGGTTTACATCGAGCAACAGTATATGAGCTCAAGAGAGTTGCATTACATAGAACATAGGAGGATAAACTAGGTTAAATATGGGGGCTAAACAATCATCAACAGTGAGCGGAAGGGATATGGGATATAGGGTGTTAAGTAGTGTCATTGTGACCAAAATGTTCAGTGAAGAGATGCATTTTTAGCAGTTTCTTCATTTCTTGTGGAGACTGTGCAGATCTGATGGTTTCTGGTAGTGAGTTCCAAATCGTAAGAAAGGTCCCTTGGCTTATGTTGTTCATAGAGCACTATTTACTCTATTTACTGTGTTCCTACAGCACAGACTAGAGGGCCAGGACTATAGAGAAAGCTATCCAAAGAGTTTCTGCTTCTTGCAAACTAATATCTAAAGGCTGGTTTTGCATAGGGTATTGAGGTAGGGCTTGGGACATTCATATCGGGAGGTGCACTATTTCTGAGGTATTTTACAAAAGGCATTTTAATAAGCAGCATGTTCAAAAAAGAGCAGCATCATGCGTGGCTTTGAATATGTATGTGCTGGGAGTGAACTCAGAGAGTGTGTGGAGGGGAGCCGGTCCGCGGAGAGTGGGACCTCAGACTGCTGGACTGTTCCGGTGGAGGCGACGCTGCTGATTGCAACATCGGGCAGGCACGCCCAGGACAGTCTCCTCCTGGAGGGGCCTAGAGAGGGATTTAAGGGCCCTGCTGATGATCCACCTCCGGAGTGAACTCGGAGAGTGTGTGGAGGGGAGCCGGTCCGCGGAGAGTGGGACCTCAGACTGCTGGACTGTTCCGGTGGAGGCGACGCTGCTGATTGCAACATCGGGCAGGCACGCCCAGGACAGTCTCCTCCTGGAGGGGCCTTGAGGGGGATTTAAGGGCCCTGCTGATGATCCACCTCCAGAGTGAAGTCGGAGAGTGTGTGGAGGGGAGCTGGTCCGTGGAGAGTGGGACCTCAGACTGCTGGACTGTTCCGGTGGAGGCGACGCTGCTGATTGCAACATCGGGCAGGCACGCCCAGGACAGTCTCCTCCTGGAGGGGCCTAGAGAGGGATTTAAGGGCCCTGCTGATGATCCACCTCCGGAGTGAACTCGGAGAGTGTGTGGAGGGGAGCCGGTCCGCGGAGAGTGGGACCTGAGACTGTTGGACTGTTACGGTAGAGGCGACGCTGCTGATTGCAACATCGGGTAGGCACGCCCGGGACAGTCTCCTCCTGGAGGGGCCTTGAGGGGGATTTAAGGGCCCTGCTGGTGATCTACCTCCGGAGTGAACTCGGAGAGTGTGTGGAGGGGAGCCGGTCCGCGGAGAGTGGGACCCAAGACTGCTGGACTGTTCCGGTGGAGGCGACGCTGCTGATTGCAACATTGGGCAGGCACGCCCGGGACAGTCTCTTCCTGGAGGGGTCTTTGCTCTCTTTATATTTTCCTTATTCTCTCGCGACCGTGGAGCGTGACCGCGGTGCGTGCTCTTGAAGGGGCATGTCTAAAGGAGCAGGATTTGCCCCCTTAGACGCCCCTTCGACGCCATTTCAACGCCGTTCTGGTCTTTTGAGAATTGTTTGTTTCCTTCAGCTAAGCTTCCTGGGGGGTTGGTAAAGTATATTTGTTTTGCCTGTCCATGTCTCGTCGTCCCTTATTGGGTTTGTAATTTTCCTTTTGTTGATTTGGTTGTTACAATGGGGAAGAGGAAGGCAAAGGCAGGCACTAAATCCCTGAGGGCCGATACCGGTGGGTCTAAACTGGTCGGCCCCATGGATAAACATTTAGTTTCTGTACCTCCTCCTTTGGCCCAGTCCTCTCCTGATGGGGTTTCGTTGAGCCCTGATGGGAGATCTCCTCCCCCTTGCCCTGGGTCTGGTTTTTCTGTCACTTCTAGAACCTTTTCTGAGGCGAATAGAGAGTTGAGGGGTGGGATCATTTTGCCAACTCCAGTTCAGGGTTTAACGCCGGGAGTTACTTTAGAGCTCCCGGAGTTGCCTGCTGAGGTGGATGTAATCTTGAAGGACGTGTGGGGAGCTTTAAAATGTATAGATTCGAAAGTATCCCTGAAATTAAATTCTTTATGTGCTTTCACCCAGGATGCTACAGATTCACTGCGGCTGCTGGATGAAAGGGTTTCCTCTATGGATGTGGCTCTTTCCAAAATAGAATCTCAGGTGCTTCCTTTGCATTCAGTTGCTGTTGCAGGAATTAAGGACTCCTTGATTGTACACTCTAAATTGGAATCACTGGAAAATTCTATGAGGGTATGTAACTTGCGGTTCTTAAATTTCCCTCAATCTTCTTTGTTATCTGCAAAGATCCTTTTGGATAAATATCTTAAAGAGATATTAGCCATATCTGACCCCATTGAGGTCGCTCAGATTTACTATATCCCCTCTTCCGTGAAAAAGGTTAACTCCTCGGAGGGCGAACTGGACGAGGTGGTTCCCTCTTTCTCTAACCTCACCGCCTTT
Source organism: Ichthyophis bannanicus (assembly GCA_033557465.1). Taxonomy (NCBI): domain Eukaryota; kingdom Metazoa; phylum Chordata; class Amphibia; order Gymnophiona; family Ichthyophiidae; genus Ichthyophis; species Ichthyophis bannanicus. The sequence continues at coordinate 72,605,382 of CM066037.1, forward strand.
ATAGAGGATTCTTTAGATACTATTACTGTACGGTCTACTCTGCTGGTCACCCTTCCTTCTGTAGTGATCAAACAGCGTATTCGTAAAGCTTACTTTAAAGTTAAAGCAATTAAGTTTTGTGGGCAGATTGTAAATGTTTTCTCCAATGTAGCACGCGCCACCCAATTGCGCCGGAGGCAATTTCTAATCATTGAAGCCCCGGGTTCTTGCTTTGGGAGCTACTTTTTTTCTAAGGTTTCCCTGTAAGTGTGTCATCAATTATGATGGCGCTTCCTTTATATTTGTAGATGTTGTACATCTGGAGAAACGTTTGACAGACAGACAGGGCATAAAGGGGAATGATGCTGTCTGATTGTAAATATCCCTCTAAGAGTGGGTCAACTTAATTGACCCTGGTTACTATTTGAGTTTAATTTCCTTTTCTTTGTCTAGTTTTCACTTCCATGATGTGGGCTAAATCATGTATTTATTTCTTGTATAATTGATTATGGCGTGTTTGCTGTTTATGATATTTCTTGATTTTCTTTATTTTGTATTTGGTCATTATGTTTGATTGAAATAAAGAAAAATGAACATGTGTGTGCTGGAACTCACACACACCAGTTCCGATTTTACAACATACACCTATAAGCATCGGTACTTGCACATGTTAGTGCCAGACTTTACAAAGCCAGATGTCCAGGAAGAGCCAATTAAGGATCCGAGTGAAGGAAAAAAACCCTCTTGAATTTACGAGCTGGTTTAAAACCTCAGACAGGTAAGCACAATGGTATCCTCAGTCGCTGGTGGAAACCGCAGGTTCAAATGAGCAGCTAACAGACACTTACGGCAGCCTTGGGTCAGATATAAATGCATTGTCCAGATATTTTTTTAAAGTATGCGTGTAGGACCATGCAACTCACCCAAACTGCACCCACCACACACCCTCTTCCAAACTGTTCCTGCCATAGTTCTAAATGTTAAATATTGGCTCTCTAAGACCACTTTCCACACGTAGCACTTTACCAAAGTTAAAGCATCACAAGCCTTCTAACATGAGCTCCACAGTATAATCACACTAACCACAGAACTAACAAAAACCCAATATCACAAGAAATTAAATATTATCAAAAAGCCAAAAAAACTCTTGCATAATTTTTTTTTTTTATTGAAGAATCATCAAATTAAATGGAGAGCTTTTCATGGAAGAAGCCTGATCCTTCCAGATATCATTGGCCCTCAATATTATTTATTTATTTATTACAGTTTCTTATATACCGCGCTATTCGGTATCAGCGCGGTTTACATCATAACATAACTACCATAACGACAAGTTGTCAGGTTTTACATCAAACAGGGATACAAACTTGGATAACAGGGTAAACTATATACATAAGCTATTACTTACAATAGTACTACTATGTATGATTCAGCCCCAAATATATTTAAAAAGTGCTTTCAAATGATATAAAGTGCTTCATAGTGCCATATTATAATTCATATTCAGACAAAACATCTCTTAAGTATATATATATATATATACACACACACACACTTATCTACCTTAAAACATGATCCAACTTATTATCATGTATTGTCTTACCTCATCAGAATTCATACCTCACATCTCTTCAATGCACCCATAACCGAACCAAAGACAGGGGCCCAGATTCTGTAAGGTGGATAGATGGGCTGCACATCCCCCTGTATCCACCTTCACCATATTCCGCCCCCTGTCCCCCCGCATGCATTGAGCCACAGTGTGTGTTAAGGGGGATGGGGCGGTATGGGAGCAGAGAGTGGAACGGCCATGGGTGGGACCGGCACCTGGTCATAGAGGGACGATTCTTATCACAGCCCTGTATGTCCAGAGGGCACGAGGGGGCAGACGGCCAGATTATTCCACCTCAGAGGTGGAATAAGCGCTGGCCACCCCTCCCCCTGGATCGGCCAGTCAGCCACCTGGCAGCATCAGCAACAGGCAGGGCGAGTCCCTGCCATCCGATCCAGGCCCTGACTGGCCCCATCGGGAGTCGGTTGGCAGGGTAAAGGGGGACAGCAATGAGGTGGGCTGGCTGGGAGGCAGTGAGAACGTCCTCTGGTCAACTGCAGGGGCACGCCGAGCGGTCTCCATACCCGATCCTGCACCCACAGGACCATCTTGCTCCCACAGTGTAGAATCCGATCCTAATGGGCCTGTTCCGCTTGGGGCCGTCCAGATGGCCCGGATGTGCTGCTTGCTGAATCGGGCTCCACAGGAGCAAATAAAAGACATCCAATCAATTTCATCCTTAAGACCAAATGGTATTAAAGAGTTAATAGAAAACATCCATTGTTGCTCCTTACAACCCAACACCTGTTCATAATCACCCCCTCTCTGATTCATTTCAGTTTTATCAAGTACATGCCATCCTTCATTAAAAAATGTTTTATGCAAGAAATACCTCTGATTATATGTCTTTATAACATAGGCTTGTACAATCACCTCTCTTCATAGGCACCCCATATAAGAAGCTTGGAGAGGCTAAGCCTTCCTAGCCCAAACCATCTTCAACCTTTCCGACTATGGATCAAACTGACAGGCTACGCTAATTATTTACTTGCTTTACAGTTTGACTTCAGTTGGGGCAAAGCAGAAAGTGACTATTTTCCTTCTCCCAATCACCACTGACAACCCCACCATTGCCGCTTTGCAGGACCCGTGGTAGTGGCAAAAAACACTAATAAAGCACAGGGCCATTCAATAGGCATCCCTTCAGTACTGCTGATGGCCCTGCCAGCCATGCCCTTAGAAACAAGTTCACGTTAGAGAGGTTAGGGCCGGCAGAGCCAGCAGCAGACAGAAGTGCTGCATACTGAAAGGCCCCATGCTTTTTCACTGTTTTCTTGCCGCCATTGCAGATCCTGGGAAGTGGCCGTGGTGGGGGATGTCAGTAGGCAGGGAGGGAAGGCATATGCTAGGGTGGACTGGGAAGAAGAAATAGGAGATGCTGGATTTGGGAGGGGGAAACAAAGATGTGACTTCTAGCTTGAGGTTGAGAAAATGAAGGCTAGGGAGTGGGACACAACAGTAGATGCTGGACATGGGGGGACGGGGAGCAGGGAGACAAAGGGGAGATACTGGCCATGTGGAAGGAGAGCGGGGAGACAGAGGGGAGGTGTTGGATGGAAGAGAATGCAGACCTAGGGGAGAGTTAGTGAAAGAAAACAACAGGAAGGGGGACAGGAGGGGCAGGGTAAAGGAAAGATAGAAAGCTGTTGCTAGAAGCAGAAAAAAGGGAGACTGAAGACTGGATAGTAAGAAGGAATGAAATCTGAGTGGACAGAGGTAGAAAAATGGAAGAAAGCTGAAACGCAGTAGGAAAGAGAAAAAAATGGCAAATGGACAGGAGACCCTGGAAAGAGACTTAAGAGAAGACCAGAAAGCAGAAACCAGACACTGGTACCTACACGATTAGAAAATTAAAATAATGGACAACCATGGTAGAAAAAGAAACATATTTTAAATTTGCTAGTTGGACTATGTCAATATTTGAAACTTATATCTGCTATCTTTGTATTTTTACACAGTAGAGGGAGAAATTCAGGGCCGCGGAGCTAGTGCACGTGGCCCCTTGGTAACCGTGGGGGCGGCGAGGACGCGATCCCCCCCCCCGGGGGGCCGTGACGTCAGCGGGGAAAGGGGGGCGAGCCGGTGCGGTGCTGGGAGCCCCATTGGCTCCTGTGGGCTGCCGGGAGGCAGGGGGAGCCAATGGGGCGTATAGGAGGGCGGGACCAGCCGGAGCGAGTGCGGGGACGCGCCGTGGCTCCGGCCTTTTCCAGGTCGGAGCCAGGCGCGTCGGGTTCCCGCCCGCCCACCCTAGCGTGGGAGTGGGAGGGGAGACTGGGGTCTCGGTTCTGGGTTGTTGCAGCTGGGGGGGGTGGCGGGATCCCGGAGGTTTCCGGGTTCCGGAGCCGGAGGCAAGCTTGTGGGCGGGGGTGGGGGACCCCCGCCCGGATAACCCCTCAGGTTTTTGCTAGTAGCATGGCGAAGCCGGACGAGGGAGGGCTAGGCTGTTTAGCCGGGGCCCGGACTCAGTAGAAGCGGAAGCGACGTCATCTTGCTACTCACATGGCGGGTGAGGGGTCGTGCTTCGAAAAGGGGGGGGGGAAATGTTATGATGTTGAATTGTTATTGCGTTATTGTTAATGGTAATAAAGCTGCGACCAGTTTTAAGCCCAAAATTGTGTGTTGGTCTTTTATCAAAGGGTGTGTGTGGAGGGGGGGGAGGGGCGACGAGTCCGCCTTACCCGGTTAATGCGTCACTGTTTCTATTTCTCTGGTGTTGCACTGCATATAGAGACTTCCTTCTTGGTGCTTCAGTTTAATCTTTGTCAACATTTTTTCTATTTTTAATTTGTGGTTCCTTATTCTGTTCTTCATGGGGCTCTATCAGTTGTCTGCATGTTTGAATGGCCAGGTATTCCGGTAGCACTGAATGTCTGTATAAGATCAAAGCGTAGTAATCCGGTTTGTTTAGTTTTCTCAGTAGGTGTATTGATGTTGTGGTGTCCACTGTAGAGTCTACGGTGCTGCCTTTTCCTAGGTAAAGCCCTTGTGTAACCTCTGGAAGTCAGCGCTGTTATGGCATGGTAGAATTACGCTGTAGGTCTTGAGTTACTTTTGTAGGGTTTTGTGTCATTTTACAATTTGCCTGGTACAGGGGAGAGTTTACGTTAAAAGACTTTGATAAAGCTAAGACATATTCCAAACTCAATGATAAACTAAAGGCTAGCAATCTGAAGCCTAGTGGCGATTTGGCAACCTACCAAAAAAAGTGGTAGGCAAATCATTTTATGGTTGCCAGTAACCAAAGGATTTCGGCTGCAGTGCTGCTGAGCATCATTGCTCATGTGGCTATCAGGAAGATACTGGATTGGGGGGAGCGGGATGGATAGGGCTGAATGGAAGTATTAAAATACCTGCATATATTTCCAGAATACTGCAAATGCTATTGCATTATTTTGGTGCATTATTTCGATTTTTTGGTGCATGATTCCCTGGAGTGTATTCAGTGTGCATATAACCATCAGTGGCAGTGGTACTAGGTAGGAGGCAGCAGGTGCAGCTGCACCAGGACACAGTGAAGGGCTCGTTTCCCACTGTGCTGAGACTTTCCATTTACTGCTGACAAGTGTTGCACCTGCCCAGGCTGGTGCAAGGAGATGAGCTGCCCTAGGCAAAGCTCATTCCTTGCGCACACACTCCCAGGCACCGTTGCTGCCGCTGCAGCCCCTCATGCATTGGTGGCTATGACAGCAAACAGTCCTGTGGAGCTTACCTTGAAACTTCAGCACCACCCCTCCAATGCTCGACGTGGACTTCCTGTTTGGCATGCGCAGGAACTCACTCTTGTCAGGCTTCCTGGAAGCCTAGTGATGACATCAGTGTCCCTGTAGGGCTGCACTGCTCGCACAGCCCTTGATACGGGCCTGTCTGTAATTAATGTTGAGTATGGCAGAAACGTTTTTTTATCCCCTTTATCAGCCAAAAAATAAGCATAAGTGAATGTTGCTTTAAAATGACGGTCATTACTCTTAGTCATTCTTCTTCTCTACCATACATATACATGACATCTGCAGGTAAAATAAGTCTTATGTAATGGGTATAGTATATGTAAAAGTCATCTTTCTACCTTCAAGTCCTTCAAATTATGCTGTTGGTAAAGAATACCGCATATACCATGGACTGCCTGAACAATAAATCCATGGGTACTAGAGGAGATCAAACCTAAGTTTCCCTTAGGAAACTCAAATGACAAAACTTTCATACTTTGCACACATCATGTAAAGAGAGAAATCACTAGAGAAAGACATTGTGCTTGGCAAAGTTGAAGATTAATGCAAAGAAGACGACCCGCAATGCAAAGGATCGATATATTAACACTGCTTTAAATGCCACTGTATCAACAATTGGCCACCTGACTGAAGACTAACATGGTTTAGCAAAAAATTGCAAACCTCAATGCACCTGGTGTTAAAACTCAATAGAAATTAGAAAAAACAGTGCAAAAAATAAAAAGTTAACAAGCAAAATATGCAATAGTGGAGAAAAAAAGACCTCGGTGAATATTGTCACCAAGCTGATGCAAAGGCTGATATGTCACAGTAGCCACTCAAACACACCAACAACGGGCATAAATAGGCTACAGGGACCCACCATCACTGGTCAAAAAACCTCCTCATTAATAACACACTAATGATATTTAAAATATTGCATGATTAATATTTCAACACTTTGCATGATTCTGAATTCTACATATCACCAAACGGCATCAACAGCACTGACAGGGCATATGAATAATACAGGCACTAATTAAACTTAGCTGTAGCACGGGCTGTAATACTGTCCTGGCTCCAATGCTGTCTCAGGAAGTAGGACCTGCTCATTATCACCAAGTCAAGACCACTGCAGTCTGAAACCAGCTAATACCCCATAGCACCCTCACACAAATCCACTGAGGTACAAGGAGAACTAGAATGGTTTAAAATCAGCAAAAGTGTATGACAAGGCTGCATACTTTCCACCTATCTGTTTAATTTATATGCAGAATAAATCTTCAGAGAAGCAGGATTGTATAAAGACACAATCAAGGTGCAAAGATTGGTGAAAGAATCATCAACAACCTTTGCTGTGCTGATGACACCACAATACTTTGCTTCTCAAGATAAAGGAACATAGTCTTAAATGGCCTGCATCTTAATGAAAAGAAGATAAAGATCATGACTACTGGCACAATCAATAAGTTCATCGTTGATGGAGAAGAAATTGAAATACGCAGTTGACAACTTTAGCCTGCTTGTATCAATAATCAATAAAGAAATCCAACAATGCATTGCTCTTGGCAGAATGGCTAGACCAAATTCTCAAGAGCAGAGATGTCTCTCTCTATACAAAGATTCAACTTGTACAAGCCATGGTGTTTCAGTAATGTCATATGGATGCGAAAGTTGGACAATGAAAAAGATAGACTGGAAGAAAGCCAATGCCACTGAATTATGGTGCTACTGAAGAATATTGTGTATACCATTGACTACCCAAAGAACAAACCAGTGAGTTCTTGAGATCAAACCTAAGCTTTCTTTAGAAGCTCAGATGACAAGACTTTGACTTTCATGCTTTGGACACATCATGCGAAGAGAGAGATCATTATAGAAAGACATCATGCTTGGCAAGGTTGAAGATCAACATAAAAGAGGAAGGCTAGCAACTGGATGGACTGATACAAGAACAGCAGCTAAGGATGCTATTCTATTAACTATTTAGCCACCTGACTGAACACAGTTTAGGGCAACTATCTAGAGGGTCGCCATGAGTCAATACTGACTCAGTGGCACTTAACAACAACAAAGTGGATTGTATATCATCACTTTTTAGATAGTAGTGGCACTTGCCACTCTATCTGGGTATTCAGTGCTGCCATAATCCAGGTATCGCATGGAATATTCGGATTATATTTAAACGCTGATTGCAGTAGTTAAATATCCAGTTATATGTTGATGGCATTTCAGAAAATGTCTTTTGAACATAGCACTAGAAGACAAGTATGCAGGTTTAAGCAATGCTACCACACAACCCACATACAGTTGTGGTCAACATTATTGGCACCTTTGCATTTTAGGTATTTGTATACAATATCTTGAGAAATAATTGAAAATATTACAACTGTATGTCGTCAAAATATTTTAATAACATGTTCAAAGGTATACAAAAAAAAAGTCTGTGCAGCTCAGACATAGTAATTCTGAGAAAAAAATATGGCCTGTACAGGATTAATGGCACCCTTTATATTTGGTTGTACAAGCTTTGACAGTGATGACAGCCACCAAACATTTCTTGTAGCCATCTATAAACTTTGTACATCTATCTGCTGGTAGTTTCTCCCACTCTTCAACTACGATTTGTTCCAGCTTATGAATGTTTCTAGGATTTCATTTACCAGTGGCAGATTTCAGTTCTTTCTAAAAGTTTTCGATTGGATTGAGATCAGGACTCATTGATGGCCAGTTTAAAACAGTCCATTTTTTTTCCTTTCTAACCATTCTTTTGTACTTTTGGATGCATGTTTTTTGGTCATTGTCCTGCTGGAGGACCCATGACCTTTGACCCAGACCTAGCTTTCTGACACTAGGTAGCACATTTTGTTCTGAAATACCTTGACAGTTCTGAGACGTCATGATTCCTTTAATATGTTCCAGAATTCCAGTTCTTGAGGCAACAAAACAGCCCCACAACATTATGGAACTTCCACCTTATTTAATTGTAGGAAGGGTGGTTTTTTTCTTATAAGCTTCATTTCTTCACCTGTAAATGTATCGCTGGTCTGCATTGCCAAAGAGCTCAAGTTTGGTTTCATCTGTCCATAGAATATTTTTCCAGAAGGATCGTGGTTTATAAAGGTGAGTTTGGAAAAAGATCAGGCATGACTTTTTATGTCTGTCTTTGAGCAGTGGGGTCCTCCTTGGCCTTCGCCCATTAAGACCTTCTTTGATTAGTATATGATATGTGGTGCAAGTTAAAACCACCACGCTAGATTGCTCCAGGTCAGCCTTAAGCTCTTTGAATGCTGTCCGTGGTGTTTTTCCAACAGTTCGCACTAACCTTCGAAAACTTCTTGAATTAATTTTCCTTTTCAAAATGTCTTTAAACTCTTTTGGCAGTGAGGATGGAATGAAAGCAGTTTGTTAATAGAAGCTTTTGGAAGAGCACTGGCTCAGCTTAGGTGGTGGAACCCTATTAAAGGAAACCCCCTGAAGAAGTGGTGGCAAAACACTTGATGGCGCCATGCATGATGTTGGGGACACCGGGGAGATCACCAATGTCAGATAAGCCTTGAGATTATCTGACATTTAGTGTGCTCTATATACTATTGATGCACCTGACATTTTGTGGTTGTTTCAGAAGGCTTGGTCAAATGTTCTGTAGAGTTTAACACTAGAAGCCCCGAAGTGCATCAATTGACGCAAATGCATCTTCGAAGTTGTATACCAGAGCCACTGCTAGAACCATGTCAGACATGTTCCATAACTTTGTTAGCAAGGTCAAGATGTTCAAATATATGCATTGAAAATTAATGACAGATGCACCACCTAGCGGGAAAATACATTTATACCTAGAAGCCCCAAAGTACATCAATTGACACACTCAATTGTCTTGGATGCGTCAATTGACATACTTTGGGGCTTCTAGGTATAAATTCATGTTCCCACTAGGCGGCGCATCTCAATCACTGTTTACAGTTTTACTCTGACATTACAAACAATAAACGCACGATGACGTCATGTAATGACATCACATACTGCACGTATTTAACAAATAAGTAACTTCACATTAATTCACATCTGCATTTCATGCTAAACGCAGTAGTCGTGATAATGCGTCAATTGACGCACTTTGGGGTTTCTAGGTAAAATTCCTTTTGGGGCTTCTAGTGTTAAAGACATTTTGTAAAGTTTCAAGAAATTGATGATTTTTGGATAAACACATATCAAGAATACTAGAAAAGGAGGAGTTTTTCTGGATCAGTGATGTTCTGAGCATTATTGAGGGGCTATTTTGATATGCCCATATTACTAGCTCAACTAAGATCCTTTTCTCCTCATGATTAATTATAACTAATTGAACCCTGAGTTTTGGAGAGCCCTTGATATTTTAGTGGAGTGAGTTTTCATTATTTGATTTGAATAATCATGCCCTGGCAAAGTCCCAGTTGTTATACTATTTCCTAATAGTTTCTTTTTCAATTGGTCTTGTTTTATTTGATTCTTTTGTGTGTCAAATATGTGTGCATATATAGTCCAAAGCCATTTCACTGTCCACTTATTTTATAGGAGATAATGGACATTAAGGGGTTGGACTGAAAGGGTGCCAATAATGTTGACCAGAGCTAAATACATATACGCACAAACAAAAGAAAGTACAATTTCATCATCCACAAGCAACCTGAGACCCCAGCAATACCAACAAATAGTCCCAAAAGCCACTCATTATATTCTATTAGAGGCCTGCTCAGAATCCCAGGTTTTGACTTTAGCCTTAAATAGGAAGCCTCGTTACGCAGATCAACAAGAAGATTGTTCCATAATGATGGAGCCAGATATTATGGTGCCTGTGGTTTCATATGTCAGCTGCCAATGTGCCTTAAAAAGATCCAATGATGAATATGCATCAGATGTAGACAGTGTAATTCAATCTCTCCAAGCACAGAGTAAGTGCTCAGAGAGTTAAGACTATACTAAGTTGTTTATTGGTATATTCCTGCACATACCAGACCTGTCATTCAGTTATATAACAGATTTGATTCCTTGTTAGTACTACGACTAGCCTCTTATTATGACAAGTCTTAAAAACTCCAACCGCATCAGCACATCAAAGTCTTCGTCCTAACTCAAATTACTTCGCACATCTGTATATTTTCATCTGTACTGTTACTGTATGCAGTCTCTAAGTGCTGAAAGAAATTAGTTGGGTGTTAACGAGTAAGAACACCTACCATTACAATGGAATTTGTCCATGTGTCTTCCAGAGTGAAAAAGGAGATGTTTATTTTCCCATGTCCGTGATGGCATTTTTGGGTGAAAATGTGCAGTCAGTTAAACCTTCCCGTATGCTGCTTTGCGATCATATTAGTCATTTATTTTATTTGGCACAGAAGTGTGTATGTTGGCTCACCAGTCAAAGGACCACAGTAAAATCATGACATGCACACATACTGCAAGCATTTTTCCCACTATAAATCTATCCCAAATGGCAGCGTACTAGAGTGATGTGAGATTTCATTATTGCTGACTTAGAGTAGGCTGGCACAGCTTGTTTTGCAAGAAAACAAAATAATACCTACAGTTTCAAATAGAAACTGGAAGCTAATTTAGATGCAAATAACATATGTATTAGGTCCTGGTCACCCGATCTAGTACCTGGGCTTTCCTGCAGGCATTTGGAAAATGCATGCCTCTTGTACACATGCCAAAGTCTCCTCATTTAAGGAGACTCCCTTTTATTAGGCTGCAATCATGGCTACTTTTTTTCCCTTACACCAGTTATTTTCAATGGACAGATCTCTCTCTGCTGCTAACGTTGGCAAGCAATCACTTGCATCTACTTTCATCCACTGGCAACCCGGAATGACCTTTCTTTTGTCTGCCTGAAGTATCTGTCTAGGATAAAAGGCCTAATACACAATCAGTTCAATTTTAAGAGATCAACAGACCCTTTCAATTTAAATGGATAAGAAAATCTATTTTAAGTTATGGGGATTTTCAACAGTGCGAGTAGGGCTCTGAAAATCCATGTATAACTTGAAACAGATTTTTTATCCATTTAAAATTATACCTTCTATTCATGCATTCAAACTTGAATGCATAAATTATGTGGAGAACAGCTGAACTTTGCGACTCCACTCATAAATTTTTCCTCCATCCTCAGGCTACCTAAAGTCCTCCCAAATTATGGATATATAAAGGCACATTCTACAATGGGACATCCAAATGCAACCTGGGACATCAAAGCCAGAACGTCGGAGAAAAAAAAAAGCAGGCCCGTGCAAGTTCAGGCACAATTTCAAAAACGTGGATTTATTTATTTATTTTATTTATTTATTCATTCAACTGTATTTATATCCCGCTTTTCACCGGGTCACATCCACCGGGTCACCGTGGATGTGACCCGGTCAACGGGTCAATGTGGATGTGACCCGGTCACGTGGATGTGACGCAGTCACCGGGTCAACGTGGATTTATTTATTTATTTTATTTATTTATTTAACTGTATTTATATCCCGCTTTTCACCGGGTCACATCTACCGGGTCACCGGGTGGATGTGCCCAATATGGGCATCTAGCCTTCTTGGATGTCCCTGGCATGGGAGATGTCTGTAAACGTCATTTGTGGAATAGCTTCGGAGATATATGTGATTTCAAAGTCCACGTGCACGTCCTCAGACATCCTAGATCACGACTAAGCTTTCTAAAATGACCCTCATAACGGTCAATACAGCCAAAAACGTAAGCACTGGCAGTGGTGATATTTTAAGCATCAAGGGGATTTGCTGTCAGCACTCATAGCAGACAGCATAAGTTCTTTTGGAAACTGACCCAAATATAAGCTATTTTGAGAGAACATTTTTAGGTGTCCACCAAAGAAGTCAATCAAGGAAGCAATAGCAAAGGCATCTTCATTTTCTTGTATTTTGCTGCTTGAAATTTGTTGGATTAACAATTGTTTTATGATGAATATCTTGGCTCTATCAGGTTGCATGCTATCCTGCTCATTCGTATATGAAGATAATTTTTGATTTTGCCATAGAAAAAACTAAAATGTCATACTTGAAAATAGGATAGAAACAGACCACCTATTATTTTGTTGGAGTCCTTGCTTGATTATGAAGCTTAGTTGACATGAGGATGCTGTGTGCTTTCCCTGGGGCCACCTGATAAAGTCAACAGTTCTCAGCAGATACAAAGAGCTATGGGTGACCTACTTGGAGACAGAAGAATTCCCATATCTTAGCATTTGACTGTGTAGCACAGTATAATATGCTAATTGTAGTACATATTTTTATTTTGCCTTTTTTATATAAAGGTTTAGGTTTTATATACTGTTTGACAAGGCATCCAAATGTTTTCATATGGACTTGTACTGGCTACCAATCTACTGTCGGACCACATATAAAGTAGTCCTGATTACTTATAAGGCCATCAACAACATATCCTACTCCTCCCTAACGGATCTGCTCTACTCCACTCCAGCAAACAGAGTGAGGAGGTCATTCGCCATCAATACCCTTCAGACCCCCAACGAAATAACTAAATGCACCCAAGCAACGAAGAACAGAGCCTTTAAGTTTTATGCTCCCATCTGCTGGAACGCGCTCCCAACCACCGTTCGAGCAGTTACGGATATTGCCCAATTCAGAAAAGCACTAAAACACCATCTCTTTCTCCTACACTACTCATAGCCCAACCTTAGCCGCCTTACACCCAACTAAGCAATGATAAGCCACAGACAACTCATATTTATACTGTAAATAGTTGTAGATACTGTAGATAGTTCCCCCAGTTTGAAATCCAAGTTGTATCATCCGTTCACTGTAAGTGCATAACAGACATCGTGTTATGCATAAAAATGTTATCTGTAAACCGCACTGATATTAAAGAGCGCGGTATATAAAAGCAATAAATAAATAAATTAAATAAAAATATCCCCCAATAGGGCTGAATGGCAGGATGGACACTCCTCAGAGAGGACACTTTATCATAGGTCTCCTAAGTTAATTGGGCAGAAGCACCTTTTTTCATCTATTTTACAAAAATGCATAGGCCCCTATGTGTTTTTTAGAAAATACTAGCACATATCCTTCAGAAATTGCATCTACACTGAAGGCGCAAACATTTATACCTGCTCAGAAGCAGACATACATGTTAGCACGTAAAGGGGAAAGTTTACTAAAGACAGAGCCGGCAGTGCAGGATTGTGGTGTGCTAACAGAGTATTTGCCAACGCTAATGTTTCCTGGTGTACGTCTCCGTCTTCCATGCTGACAGTGCATTACAGTTGCGTGGCACTTCTTTCACCCGTCTGCTGGCTCACTTAACGCAACCCATTGAGGTGGCACTAAGTGGACCTGCGCTAACAGCAACAGTCACGGTTAGTAGGCACCTATAAGGCCCATGTTAACCATGATGCACCATCAATGTCCACGTTATGCCCCAACTCACCTTGTCCCTGCCCGCTTGCTTGCTTGCTACCTAATTTGCGTGGGATTTTTAGCGCAGCACCCTGTGCTAAATATCAGAACAGCACACTTGGTGTACACTGAACCCTGCACTACCTGATAGCATGCTTTAGTAAACATGTCCCAAAGTATGCACATAAATCCTGACTGCCGATTCTGGGCTTGTAGTCCTCTTTGAGCATGCCTACTCTACAAAGATATGCCTACTTGCACCATGTATTCTTTTAGACATGACACAAATTTATAAGCAATCTTTTACCTGCATAAATCAATATTTTATGTGCAAAAAAGGTTGACAAAATAGTCAACGTATTATATAGGTTTCCAAAGGCCAACAAGCGATACATCAAATGCTCTTATTTGGGCCGTGCACATGATCATAGCTAAAAAGGCTAGGAATTGTTCAAATAATTACTTTGCTGAAGATACAGAAGGTAGATTGAGGAAAAAAAAAAGAAATCTTTCAGTTGATAAAATCCAGAACCCAAACTCTACTTTACCTCTCAACCTGATTCTTGTCTCACATTATTCACCGAAGATGGACAGGCTTGTTAAATGAATTCCTTTACAGAAGCATTGTCAAGAGATAGAATGCGGGGAGAGTTACTAGCACAGCCGGAGTTGAGCGGAGGAATCAGGCTCCTGTCCGGGTGGCCCCAATGTCATCAGGGGCCTCCTTAAAAGCAGCTGGGTGAGAAGAAAGCTTTGGGAGAGTTACCAGCAGAGCCGGAGTTGAGCGGAGGAAGCAGGCTCCTGTCCGGGCGGTCCCAACGTTACTGAGGGCCTCCTTAAAAGCAGCTGGGTGTCAGATGCGATCTAAGGGGCATGATACAAGGGGTGTTATAGGCCCCTTGGGAGCCCCTTGGAGCACCTCAGGAGGAACAGGAGTTGTGGGTATTTCAGGGGCAGCTCCATGGGTAAGCGGAAGAAGAAAGAAGTCCCTGCTGAGAATGTTATTGGTCTGATGGATCGGCATGTAAAGGTAAATGTTAGGTGTAATTTGCCTGCAGATTCTGACTTTGTGACTCTGAGTTCTCCATAACGTTCTCCACCTCCTCCTCCATTTGATACCTCTCAATCTACTCTAGACACTGTAGGGGATGTGTTTCAGTAGAGTACTCCGGTACAAACGGATGGAAAACTGAAACCTGTTGCCTGGTCTCCTACTCCCTGTGTCATTAAGGATATACCTGAGGGTCAGGTAACCTTGACGGACATTTGGAGAGTGGTGACACGGACAGAAAATACATTTGTGTCCACGGTTTCTCAGCTATGTACTTTTTCTTCGGAGATAGTTACAAAGCTGAATTTAGTTGAAGAGAAGGTGGGGGGTTTGCTTAATCGGGTTTCTAAATGTGAAAGTCAGTGTCTCTCTCTTCAGGCTGTCACTACATCCAGTATTAAGGATAGTTTAGTTATGCATCATAAGATGGAGCTATATTTGCTTTTTTAATTTTCCTGTATGTCATTTACTGCCACCAGAGATCTTGCTACAAAAGTATTTTAGAGAGGCTTTGGCTACTGCCGATTCTATAGCTATCTCTAAGCTTTGTTATTTATCTGGACGGAGAGTTTCTAGTGGGTCCCCAGGTGGGTTTGATTCACTTCAGGGCCGTCAAGACCTTGACTTGACTAAATTCCTGGAGGGCTCACAGGATACTATAATGTCCCATGCTACTGTTGTTGTAACTTTTGTTTCTGAACAAAATAGAATTTCTGTATTTAAGAGTTACTTTAAAAATAAGGTAGCAATGTTTTGTGGTGCTAAAGTACAATTATTTCCGGATGTCTCAAGGGCTACGCAACTTAGGAGACAGGTCTTTTTGGCCTTGAAACCTAGGGTGTTGGCCCTTGGTGCAACGTTTTTTCTTAGGCATCTCTGTAAATGTTTAATTACATTACAGGGTTCTAAGTATGTATTTATGGATTCCTTACAATTGGAGGTCTGTCTAGATGGTAGAGAGGGACAAGAGATTTAAGAGATTTAAGGATTGGAGGATATAGGATATAAGCTGTGTATTTTGAGCTGTTTGGCTTTCTTTTTCTTTTGTATGATGATTTCTTTGAAGTTATCCCCATAATGTGGGCTGTGAGATAGTGGCTGTATTTTCTTTTGGAATTGTTTAATCTTTTATGTTACGTTAAAGGCTACTAGAGGTTCTTGTACGCTTGCTATGTAAGCATTTGATTGAAAATTTGACAAAAAAAAAAAAAAAAGAGATAGAATCCAAAAGGGAAGAGTGAAGGCAGAGACGGTGACGAGATCTCAAACTGGAGTTACCAAGAATGTAAAATCGAAAGGATCTAAGTAAAATAAAAATAATGGCAATCATACGGATTTGCAGAGCTACTGACTTGATTGGTTTTGTAAAGAAAAAGTGCCAGAAAGTGACGACAGACTTTATAACCCTAAAAGGATGGCGTCTTGTGCTTACATTTGATGCTACTAAAGACTAAGGTTTCAATAGGGAACTTAAGTTCAAAAGTCGACAAGTAGTTTCAAGTCCACATAGAACCAGTCATATTTCAAAGGCAAGGTACTGCCTCTATTGTCTTTGAAGATCAGCTGCTAATGCAGCTTTACTAAAGTGTGCTGTGCAGATAGCATAGGTTTGGGCATACACTAACCGCACGCTATGGCCCATGATAACTATCAGCACGCCGCCATGACAGCGCACACTAATTTCCGCACTAACTGCTTTGCAATTTAGAGTGTGAAATGGGCAAGTTAAGGGCAGAGAGTAGGCATGGCGGATGCTGCGCAGTTAGCACTCCGGTAAACACCGTGCGCAGACTGCAATCACCTCCACCTCAACAGGTAAAGTTACCTGCACCCATGCAAATAGCGCCCCATGTTACGGAACTGTGCCATGCATTAACTGCTGGAAAAAGCCGTGCACGCCCCTGACAGTTAATGCAGTGGCTTCGCACTTAAGACGCCTCCATGTTGTGCACTATTGGTGTATTAGATGCAAAACCACAAAACACTTTAGCAAAAGGGCCCCACAAGAATTGTTAGCAGTGTTCAAAATATATGTTGAGAGCAATTTTCAACCTGCCCTCATTGCTACAAAGTTTATGGGTGTTTTTGCCCATGGTTTTCGCATTAATTTTTTAAATGCTTGCAGCTTTTTCTTTGGGCAAATTTACACGGAAAATATCACGCTTAGATTTGAAAATGCAATCTGTTTGCATTATTTTCCTCTCATGGCCTAAATATGTTCCAGACAATGTCTCCTCCTAATGCAACTAAAGCGACTTGTGACTGGGTTAAGGGTGGACATTTTTCATACTGCTCTTTTGCCTGCGTAAATCAGTTTTTACTCAGCAAAATGGCTTTTGAAAATTGTCCTCTCCCTTTAAATGCATAGCTTCCAACTGCCACCCTGAAATTCCCCCTCAATCCCCTCATAATACCTTTTTGCTATGCAGCAAAAAGTACCTGTATTGAACAGTGCACATAGGCTTTGAGGCAACTGATAATTTTATATACTTTGTCAACCTCATATAAAATTTGATCATGCCTAAAGGTACATGTGACACAAAATGGCATGCAATTGTAGAGTAAGTATACTCAGAGGAGGAGTTTCAGCACAACATGGGCGGGGTTACAATTAATGCTCATATTGTATCAAAAATATGCATCAGTGCGTAAAGCACATGCTAATATTTATGCCAGCTCTTCAACTGGTGTAAATTATCCATGGCTTCAATGTAGGCATGATTTCTGCAGAAATTGTGCTAATATTTTATAGACACAAAGGTGCCATGTCTCCTTATGTGTTGTTAAGTACTATTGGATAATCTCCTTATAAAATAGACTAAAAATAGGTGTCTCCCTGCTCTATTAAACTAGACATGCATAAGGGGGTAATTTTATAACTGTGAGTGTGCATAATGAGTATGTGCATACTTGTGCATGCTTATATGAATTTTCAAAATGAAAGTATGTTCAGTCTTCCTCTTTAAAGTTACCGCAGGTAGTTACTGTGCTTATGTTTCCCTACATTTGGCATGCATATGTTTCCCAGGTTAATTTTCATCTTTACATGTGTATTTTTTAAATATGCAAAACTCTGCGATACATTAAGCAGCATGGATATACCAGAACACCTGATCGTTCTCTTGCACAAACTTTACATTGATCAAGAAGCAACAGTTCATATGGAACAAGGAGAAACAGAATGGTTTAAAAATCAGCAAAGGTGTACGATAAGGCTGCATGCTTTCCCCCTACATGTTTAATCTATATGCACAACAAATCATCAGAGAAGCAGGACTGAATGAAGACAACTGAGGTGCGAAGATTGGTGGAAGATTCATCAACAACCTTTGCTTTTATTTATTTTACATTTCTTAAATACCGCCTTTCATGATATCAAGGTGGTTTACATTGAACAAACTGAAATTGTGTTGAACAGGGCATTATAACTTGGAGATAACTATTTTACAGGGAACATGGGCAATGGAGGGTTAAGTGGCTTGCCCAAGACCACAAGGAGCACCTGTGGGACTAGAAACACCAGTCCTTCTGGCCCAAGGTTGCTGTCCTCCAGTGGGATTTGAACCCCCAACCTTCCGGCCTGAGGTACCTTGCCCCAACCACTAGGCCACTCCTCCACTATGCTATGCTGGTAATACCACATTACTGGCTGAAAGCAAAGACTATCTGAAACATTTGCTTCTCAAGATCAAGGAACATAGTCATAAAATGGGCCTGCACCTTAATGTAAAGATCCTGACCAATGGAAAAATCTTTAAGCTCATCGTTAATGGAGAAGAAATTGAAAGACTGGACAACTTTAACCTACTTTGATCAGCTATCAATAAAGAAACAGCAAGCAGTAAAGAAATCAGATGATGCATTGCTCTTGGCAGAATGGCTATGAAGGACCTAGACAAGATTCTCAAGAGCAGAGATCTCTCTCCATACAATGATTTGACTTGTTCAAGCCATGGTATTTTCAATAACGTCATATGGATGAAAATCTTAGACAGTTAAAAAGACAGACAGGAAGAAAATTGATGCCTTTGAATTATGGTGCTGGCAACAAATATTGTGTATACCATGGACTGCTTGAAAAACAAACCAGTCAGTACTAGAGGAGATCAAACCTAAACTTTCCTTAGAAGCTCCTTATGAATATAAAATCAGCAAATATGATAAGGTGACAATGGAAAATAATATTTATTTTGACCTTGAAGACTTCAGGGATATTTTATTTCTATGTTTTAAATGTTTAATATGTTAGGTGTAATAACAGATACCAGCTTGTTGCAGGGCTCTACTTATGTTTGACCCATTTTCTTCAGAATTTAGCAATCCAGCATTCAAATCCTGCTGACACTCCATGTAAGCTTGGGCACGTCATTTCACCCTCCACTGCCTCAGATTCAAAGTTAGGTTATAACCTCTCTTGAACTGGATCCTAGCTATTGTAACTGAAATGTAGTTTACCTTGAGTTAATGTTAGTTAAGGTGAGTGATTAAATCCAAATTCAACCCTGCCCCATACCTTCTCAGCCATCCACCTCCTTGAAGTTCACAGTCCATTCTTGAGCCATCTGCAACAAGACCACTCAGACCTCCTCAACTTCAAGGCCCAAGCCATTCACTTCCTCTACTTCCTTCCTACAGGCAAGAGAATAGTAGCTTATCTTTTTCTGTCCCATTGCTGTCAAAATTATCCTACATACGGCCAGCTAGTATGATTTGTGTGTGTTGTACAAGATAGTACGCACTGCACACCTCTCTATCTGCCTGTAGAGGGATTATATGTCCAGAGGGAGGAGGGGGGTGCAATCAAGCAGGTTTATGGAGTTCTAGGTAACTTTGTTGCTGAGTTGGGAAAGCGTAGTTACTCAGTTGTAGCAGGTGTTCTCCGGGAACAGCAGGAATCAGTCCTCACATATGGGTGACATCGGCGCCGACGGAGCCCGCGCGGAGCATTTCCCCAGCTTTCAAAGAAAACCTTTGGGAATTCTACCATGCATGTGTGGTCCCCTTTCCGCCCAAGGGTGCCATCTTGTTCAGTCAGATGACATAGCTTAGGCGAAAGACAGACAGATAGAAGAGGCAACTCCCAGTGGAGAAAGGAGGGTTGTGAGGATTGATTCCTGCTGTTCCCTGAGAACACCTGTTACAGGTTGTCACCAGCTCTCCTTAAACCCCCGAGTAGAGGTTAAGGGAGTGGGTTTTTCCTTATTGAAATAGCTGTTTTACAGATCCTGGAGCAATGCCCCTTGGGAAATGTAGTCTTTTCACTCAATCAATGAGGAGCAGTTGTGGAAAAAGTGGTTAAGCAACCAAAGGATTTTATTTCCCCTCCCGGGGTGGATTTTACCATGAACAGAAGACACAATCCAGGTATTTACTGGTATTTGAACAAACAAAAGTTCCTTAACAGAAAAAAAGGCTTTCTTCAGCATTAACCAAGGTGAAAACAAACATTCAAACAAAACCACGCTGTTTCCTCACAGCTCTCTGTTTCCACGTGCTATCTGTGCTGTACTCTCTTTTCAAACAGGCTTTCAACGCAATGAAACTATTCCATTGGCCAGAGATAATGTACAGTCCATTATATCTATATCTTCCCCAGTATCAATACACTCTGGTTCACAGTCCATCAATTCCTCCTGGTCATAAGGAAATGTTTGAACCGGCACTGCTGGTGCCACGCCCTTTCTTATTGCTCCAGGCTTTACACGATATGCTTGGGTCAAAAACTGGCTTTCACACAGATTATTAGGCTCAGTATTCTTTTCCCAGCACCACCCTTCTGGGTACAAACAGTCACGGTAATTAATTATATTCAAGCCTTTTGGCTTACCTTTCAGCCTTACAGGTGGAGGTTTTCTCTGGCGCTTTTGAACAGCTGTGGGTTCCCAACCTAAGCCCTGCTCATAGCATTTCACTTGCCTCCTAGGCTTTCTGTCTCTCCCGTGCTCCCCTGGATATTGCAGAGAATCCCTTCTGCCTTTGTTATATCCTGGCCTCGGGGTTTCTTTCTTTCTCCTCAAGAAGGAATCTGTCTCTCCTTTCCATAGAGACTCAGGCTTACTCTGGGCATAGCTGTCTTCAGTGTAGCTCTCAATAACTTCTCTCTCCAGCTCATATGCCTCACTTCCTGTTTCTTCAGCCAACTCTTCATTACTTCCTTCTCTGCCTACTTTACTCAACTCCACTGAAGTTTCCTTAATAGGGTGAATTCTGGGGCCGTGCTCAACTCCACCCCCTAACAGGTGTCCTGCATTACCTTGTGATTCACCCTTTGAATGATAGCACCGGTGTTTCTCCTGCCCCTGTGCTCGGTTGCCACAGTAACCAGGAGCCATGTGCTTCTGTTTACAGCTCAGCTCTACTTTTGTTCCTGGCTTTTTAGCTTCATTACACAGGCTAGAAGGACCCACTATGTCACAGATCCCCCCCCCTTAAGATATTACGGGCTGCCAAAGCCTGCGGCGGACAGCACGTAATCCCTTGTGTAGGGTTCCTGTGGCGCTCCTTCATAGCTATTTGTACTGTGGCTACCCTTTCTTGCCAGGGTTTTAAGACATTAATGTGATATACCTGGCGCCGGCCCTTACTATTCTCTACCCTGTATGAGACGGGACCTACCCTCTCCACTACCTTACAGGGCCCCTTCCATCTGGACTCGAATTTTGGACCTACCTCGGCCACCATAATCATCACTTTGTCGCCTATTGCCAATTGACGGGGTTTTGTTCCCCGGTCGTAGTACTTCTTCTGCCTCTTTTGGCTAGCCTTTAAGTTTTCCAAAGAGGCTTGAGCCGTTCTCTTCAAACGACTTCTTAAGTCTTTGAGGAACTGGGGTACTTCTGTCTCCCCCCTATCTGGTTCCACCCATTGTTCCCTGAGTATATCGAGAACTCCTCTGGGGGCTCTACCAAATAACAGCTCGTACAGGGATGCTCCTAGAGATGCCTGTACACGCTCCCTACACGCATATAAAACAAAGGGTAACAATGTATCCCACTCGGACGTCTGCCCATCTAGTCCCCTCCTAAGCATTTGCTTTATGGTCTAGTTTGTTCTTTCAACCATCCCATTGGACTGGGGGTGGTATGCTGCAGTCCGCACGTGGTGTATGCCAAAAGCATCCCACACACTAGCTAAATATTTTGATAAAAAGTTGCTCCCTTGGTCAGTGAGCATCTCCTGAGGGAAGCCAACCTCACAGAACAATTTTACCAGTTCCAAAGCTATTGTTCTGGCAGATGTATTTCTCATGGGTATGGCCCATGGGAACCGTGTAGCTTGGTCCACTATCACTAATACGTACTGAAAACCTCGGGGAGTCCTTACGAGTGGCCCTATGATGTCCATTGCCATTCGCCTAATGGGCGTGGATATGGCAGGTGTGGGTATCATAGGCACTGCTCTCGGTTTCGAGGCAGTAACCCGTTGGCAGGTTGGACACGCTTCACAATAGCGGGAAATTTCCTTGTAAACCCCTGGCCAGTAAAAACGGACCAAGACCTGGTCCAATGTCCCCTGAATCCCCTTGTGGGCTCCTATTGGGTGGTCATGGGCTAGACGCATCACTATGGCCTTAAATGTGGTTGGTACCACCAACTGCTTTCTCACCTCACCGGTAAGTGGGTTATTACTCTCCCTGTACAGGATATCCCTTTCTAAAAGGAATCGGGGCAGAGTATCTCTTTCCTCCTGCGCAAACACAAAGGCTCTTTTCAAAGCGGGATCCGCTTTCTGTTCCCCTGGGAAGGATGGGAATTTCTTTACCAATTCTGAGGGCACCCATGGTAAACCCTCCCCGGCTCCCAAATCAGCCCTTCCTTGGGTCCTGTGCTGCCTTTCTTGTTTTTTCTTGGCCTTTCCTTTCCTTACCTCCTTGGGCATGGTATCAAAAAGGTCAGTCTGTATGGGCAATGGGTCTATTGTTTCCTCATCATATCCCCTTTCTAAGTCAGGGGAATCTTCCCTAACGTGGGATAGGCCTGGCACTTCATCAGGGTCCTCCTCCCTATGAGGGGTTCTTGCCTGGGAGCGGGTAGAGACATAGCCTGTCCTCTCTGCTATTCCCTTTTCAATTCCCCGGCAAAATGGGGGCAAATCATTTCCCAGAATTACATCATGTAACAGCTGTGGGATTATTGCCACCTTTACTCTCTTGGCTGCTCCTAAACCTTCTATCATGTGGTCATATACGGGGTAATAAGAGGCTGACCCATGCAAACACTGTACTTTCACCTGCCCCACTGCTGGACTCAGCGCTACTTGAGCTTGTATGGCTTCCCAGAGCCGTTGGGACACCATACTCTGGTTAGCGCCCGAGTCTAGTATCGCTTGGGCCTTTATGCCCTCCACCTGGACTGGTAGCAAAAAGCCTGCTTTAAGGTTTTCCCCATTACCAGATATTAAGGCAGTGCGTGTAATACAATCTTTTTGCCAGTGTCCAACATCTCCACATTTGAAACACTTTCCTTTTGTAGAGGAAAAACCACTATTTTTCCACGGTACTTTACATTCAAAATTCTTACTCACTTTATCCGCCTGCGTCATACCCAGAACGCCGGATTTTGAGGTTCTTGAGAATTCAGCCTCAAAATACCGTTCTGTCATGGCCGCTGCTTCAATTGTTGTCTTACAGTTCTGTAACATAAGAAACTTTTTAACCTCAGCAGGTACAGCTTCCATGTACTGTTCCAGCATTATTTCATCAAGCATAGATTCTACATCTTGCTGCTCAGGTTTGAGCCACTTACAAGCTAATCCCTTTATTCTAAAATACAGGGCTTTAGGGGTTTCTCCAGGCTTTAACTTTGCCTCCCTAAACCTTCGCCTGTAGAATAGAGGGGTGAGCCCTAACCTGTCTCGTACCGCACTCTTTACAGCATCATAATTCATTGCTAACGTAACTGGCATTGATTTGTATGCTGACAAAGCTTCACCAGATAAAGACATAGCAAATCTTATAGCCCACTGCTCCTTAGGCAGTTTGACGGCTTCTGCAATCCGTTCAAATGCATCTACATAATCATCTACATTGTCAGTAGGAGATAACTGTCCCAGCAAAAGTGATCCTGAACCATTCAGTCCTACCCCTTGGGTAAATCCCGGAAAAACTTCCACTGGCTCCTGCTGTTGCTTGGCTAAATGTTCTATGAGAGCATTTATTGGCCTCAGCTGTTCTTGCACGGCAGTCATTGCTTGGTCATGCACCCTTCGTGACATCTCCAGCTGCTTATCCCATTGCAGGGACATCCAGCTTAATATTTCTTGCGGGTCCATTCTGTATCTCCCGATACCTGCAACACAAACACAAAAAAAAACCAAGTGTGGCCCCAAAAAAAAAAGAGAGAAAAAAAATTCTCCTTTTCTTTTTTTTTTTTTTTTCAACACCGTGCACTATGCCTGTGCACCACCCTTTCTCCTTGTATCCTTCTCCGCCCGTGCCCAGCCACAATTACCTGGCACCAGTGCAGAGTCAGGCACTGAGAAAAGGGAACTCCCCAGTCTGACCGACCGTCAGCCGAGCTCTGGATCTTTTCTCCTGGTTGTCAGCCTCCGTCCTTGTGGCAGGAACCTCCGTCCTTGTGGCATCTTCAAATCCAGGTAAAAATCCAAACTACTATGCCATTTGTCACCAGCTCTCCTTAAACCCCCGAGTAGAGGTTAAGGGAGTGGGTTTTTCCCTATTGAAATAGCTGTTTTACAGATCCTGGAGCAATGCCCCTTGGGAAATGTAGTCTTTTCACTCAATCAATAAGGAGCAGTTGTGGAAGAAGTGGTTAAGCAACCAAAGGATTTTATGGTATTTGAACAAACAAAAGTTCCTTAACAGAAAAAAGGCTTTCTTCAGCATTAACCAAGGTGAAAACAAACATTCAAACAAAACCACGCTGTTTCCTCACAGCTCTCTGTTTCCACGTGCTATCTGTGCTGTACTCTCTTTTCAAACAGGCTTTCAACGCAATGAAACTATTCCATTGGCCAGAGATAATGTACAGTCCATTATATCTATATCTTCCCCAGTATCAATACACTCTGGTTCACAGTCCATCAATTCCTCCTGGTCATAAGGAAATGTTTGAACCGGCACTGCTGGTGCCACGCCCTTTCTTATTGCTCCAGGCTTTACACGATATGCTTGGGTCAAAAACTGGCTTTCACACAGATTATTAGGCTCAGTATTCTTTTCCCAGCACCACCCTTCTGGGTACAAACAGTCACGGTAATTAATTATATTCAAGCCTTTTGGCTTACCTTTCAGCCTTACAGGTGGAGGTTTTCTCTGGCGCTTTTGAACAGCTGTGGGTTCCCAACCTAAGCCCTGCTCATAGCATTTCACTTGCCTCCTAGGCTTTCTGTCTCTCCCGTGCTCCCCTGGATATTGCAGAGAATCCCTTCTGCCTTTGTTATATCCTGGCCTCGGGGTTTCTTTCTTTCTCCTCAACTCCACCCCCTAACAGGTGTCCTGCATTACCTTGTGATTCACCCTTTGAATGATAGCACCGGTGTTTCTCCTGCCCCTGTGCTCGGTACCCATAGTAACCAGGAGCCATGTGCTTCTGTTTACAGCTCAGCTCTACTTTTGTTCCTGGCTTTTTAGCTTCATTACACGGGCTAGAAGGACCCACTATGTCACATGGTGAGTAACTATGCTTTCTCCAGGAGCAAGCAGGAAGTCAGTCCTCACATATGGGACTCCCTAGCTCCAGGCTGCCAGGACCCGAACCATGACAGCACTAACGGTGACCACCCAGGGAGGCTGCTAGTTGCAGAAGACGAGTCCCTATCCAGAAAGACCACAACGCCCAGCTATCCTCATCGCCAACAGTCCGGGAACCTGACCATCGACGGGTTGGAGGGCAGGAGTATGCTACGAATTACCACCAGTCTGAAGGCACTGCCCCTGCAGGACTCACACTCTAGGCAGTAATGTGCTGCAAAGGTATGCACTGAAGACCATGTGCGGCCTTGCATATTTCTGTCATTAGTATCAAGCACAGGTTGGCCACTAAAGTGGCCATGTCTCTGATGTGATGAGCAGTGATCTGGTGCTGCAAGGAAAGGCCCGCCTGCTCATAAGCAAAGGCGATTCAGTCTGCCACCCAAAAGGACAGAGTCCATTGGTTAGTGGCAGCCCCAGTTTACTAAGGTCGAACAAGACAGAGTTGGGGCGTTTTGCGATGGTCCCTGGTCCTATGAAAATAGAATGACAGGGCCTTCTTGCAATCCAAGTTATGAAAAACCGACTCCCCCTTGTCTGAGTGAGGCCATGGAAAGAAGGTAGGGAGAACAACCTCCTGATTGAGGTGAAAAGTAGACACCACCTTAGGAAGGAACTTGGGATGCGTCTACAGCACTACTCTGTTCGTGTAGAACCAGGTGAAGAGAGGATCCACCACCAGGGTCTGCAGCTCTCTCACCTGTGGGCAGAGGTCACAGTCACCAGGAAAGCCACCTTCGAGGAGAGGTATCTCAGGTGACAGGATGGCCATAGGCTCAAATGATGATCTGGTGAGCTGGCACAGCACCACATTGAGGTCCTATTCTGGTGCCAGAGGGCGGAGGGTGGGTCTTGACAAAAGAAGGCCCCTGAGGAATCTGGAGACCAGGGGCAGGGTCGAAAGAGGCTTCCCCTCTACAGGGTGGTCGTTCATAGCTATGACGTTGAGATGTACCCTGACTAAATTAGATTTCAGGCCAGAGTGCTAGAGATGCAAAAGGTACCGCAAAATGGAGTTGTACCTGGCAGGAGAACGGATTCACGTTCCTATCTACACACCGGACAGAGAACCTCCTCCACTCCTCCTGGTAGAGGGCTTCCTGGAGGCCAGGAGGACCTCCTCGACCTCCCTCATGAGGTGGAATGGGGCCAATGCTACCTGTTCAGCAGCCTCGCTGTCAGCGTTAGAGCCCTCAGGTTTGGGGTGCAGGAGGGAACCATCCTCCTGTGAGAGGAGGCCCAGGGCCTAGCCCAGGGGTACTGGGACTGTCACCGACAGAGAGAGCAGCAGGGGAACCAGGGTTACCTGGGCCACCAGGATCACTGAGGCAAGCTCGCTCTGGATTTTGAACAGACACTTGGGTATCAGTGGGAGGGGGGTGGGGGGGTCGGTGGGAATGCGTAAAGCAGGCCCTGCGACCATGAGATCAGAAATATATCTGCTGCCACTCTCCCACAGTATGATTGAGGGGAGCAGAACCGTGGAAGTTGAGTGTTGTCTGGAGAGGCAAATAGAGCCAGGCAGGGCCTGCCCTCGAGCCGGAAGAGCCTCTGGGCCACCTCAGGGTCCAGGCGCCACTCTTGTGGGCGGAGGACTCTGCTGAGCCTGTCCGCCAGGAAGTTATCCTGGCCAGTAGGTGCACAGCCCTTAGGGTCATGCAGTTGCATACCACAAAGGAATTAAGTTCCACGGCCTCCTGACAGAGTGAATAGGAGTCCATTCCACCCTGCTTGTTCATGTAGAACATGGCCACCTGGTTGGCCGACTGAATGAGGATCGGAAGACCTCAGAGCAGGTGGCGGAAGGTCTGTAGGGCCAGGAAGATGGACCAGAGCTCTAGAGATTGATCTGCAGGAGACACTTCTTGGTAGACCAGTGACCCTGAGTGTGCTGGCCCTCGCAATGCACACCCTAGCCCACCAGGAAGGTGTCCATAGTCAGAATCTTCTGAGGTGCTGGTACCTGGAAAGGCATCCCCACCATGAGGTAGTGCAGGGACGTCCACAAGGTAAGGGAGGCCGCCAACTTCTGGGTGACCCACACCTTGTCTTTCAGTCCACCTGTGGCCTGAGAACACTGAGACCAGAGGCACCACTGGGCCGCTCGCATGTGTAGGCGGGCTAGGGGCGTAACATGCACTTTTGAGGCCATGTGGTCCAACAAGTGGAGGAGACGATGGGCCAGCACCGACCTGAAGGCTTGCACCTCCCCGGTCAACTGCATCAGGCAGTGAGCTCTGTCTTCTGGGAGGAAAGCCTTGGCCAGTAGAGTATTCAGCTGGGCTCCTGTGAATTCCAGGGTCATAAGAACATAAGAACATAAGATATGCCATACTGGGTCAGACCAAGGTCCATCAAGCCCAGTATTCTGTTTCCAACAGTGGCCAATCTAGGTCATATGTACCTAGCAGTTTCCCCAAGAGACACAAGTTCCACAATGCTTTGATATCTTCGGTCACTTCTTAATAATGGTTTATGGACCTTTCCTCCAGGAACTTGTCCAAACCTTTTTTAAACCCAGCTACACTAACAGCATTTACTACATCCTCCAGTAACAAATTCCAGAGTTTGATTACACGTTGAGTGAAAAAATATTTTCTTTTATTAGTCTTAAATAGTTTACCCTGTAGCTTCATTGCATGTCCCCTAGTCTTTCTATATTCTGATAAGGTAAACAATCGATCTACATTTACCCGTTCCACTCCGTTCATTAATTTATAGACTTCTATCATATCTCCCCTCATCCGTCACTTTTCCAGGTTAAAGAGCCCTAACCTTTTTAGCCTTTCTTCATAGGAGTATCCTTCCATCCCCTTTACCATTTTGGTGGCTCTTCTCTTTACCTTTTCTAAAATCGCTATATCCTTTTTAAGATACGGCGACCAGAATTGCACACAGTATTCAAGGTGCGGTCTCACCATGGAACGATATAGAGGCATTATAATATCTTTTGTTTTATTTTCCATTCCTTTCCTTATCATACCTAGCATTCTATTTGCTCTCTTGGCCGCCGCTGCACACTGGGCCGAGGGTTTTAACATGGTATCCACAATGACGCCTAAATCTTTTTCCTGGGTGGTGGTTCCTAATGTGGAACCTTGCATCGTGTAACCATAGTTTGGGTTGTTCTTCCTTAGGTGCATAACCTTGCACTTGTCCACATTAAATTTCATCTGCCATTTTGATGCCCAGTCTTCCAATTTATCAAGATCCTCTTGCAATTTTTCACAATCCTCTTGGGTTTTAACAACTTTAAATAGTTTTGTGTCATCTGCAAATTTGATAACCTCACTCGTTATTCCACTTTCCAGGTCATTTATGAATATGTCAAAAAGCAGCGGACCCAGCACAGATCCCTGGGGTACACCACTATTCACCTTTCTCCATTGGGAAAATTGGCCATTTAGCCCTACCCTCTGCTTTCTATCTTTTAACCAGTTCCTGATCCACAATAGTACACTGCCTCCTATCCCATGACTCTTTAGTTTTGCCAAAAGTCTCTGATGAGGGACCTTGTCAAAGGCTTTCTGAAAGTCCAGATACACAATATCAACCGACTCACCTTTGTCCACCTGTTTATTCACTCCTTCAAAAAAACATAACAGATTAGTAAGACAAGATCTTCCTTGTCTAAAGCCATGTTGGCTGTCTCCCATTAGGTTGTGACTATCTACATGCTGAGTAATTATATTCTTTATGATGGTTTCTACCATTTTTCCCGGTACTGACGTCAGGCTCACCGGTCTGTAGTTTCCCGGATCACCCCTGGAACCCTTTTTAAAAATTGGTGTTACATTGGCGATCCTCCAATCTTCAGGTATTAGAGATGATTTTAATGATAGTTCACAGATTACTGATAGCAGTTCTGCAATCTCATATTTCAGTTCTTTCAACACCCTTGGATGTATACCATCCGGCCCAGGTGATTTGCTACTCTTCAGTTTATCTAATAGTTGTAAGACATCTTCCCGATGTATCGATATTTCCTTCAATTCTTCCGCACCTTTAAATACCACTTCAGTCATGGGTAACATCCCTACATCTTCCTCAGTAAAGACCAAAGCAAAGAATTCATTCAGTCTCTCCGCTATCGCCTTGTCGCCTCTTAGTGCTCCTTTAACCCCTTTATCATCTAATGGACCAACTGACTTTCTCACAGGTTTTTTGCTATGAATGCACTTGAAAAGGTCTTTATTTCGCGTTTTTGCTTCCGCAGCAAGCTTCTTCTCAAATTCTCTCTTTGCCTGCCTTATCAATGCCTTGAATTTGACTTGCCAGTGCTTGTGCTGTTTCCAGGTTTCGTCGTTTGGCTCTTTTTTCCATTTCCTGAAAGATGCTTTTTTGGCAACAACAGCCTCTCTCACCTCACCTTTAAACCATGCTGGCAGTTTTTTGGACTTCCTTCCACTTTTCTTAAAGCGTGGAATACAGCTGGTCTGGGCTTCCAAGATAGTATTTTTCAACACCACCCAAGCTTGATGTACGTCTTTAACCTTCGCAACAGCTCCTTTTAGTTTTTTCTTAACTGTTTTCCTCATTTTATCATAGTCTCCCTTTCGAAAGTTAAAAGGTAGTACTGTGGATTTCCTTACTATCCCTCCTCCACTAATTAAACCAAACACGATCATGCTATGATCACTATTGCCAAGTGGCCCCAACACCCTTATCTCTTGCACTAGATCTGGTGTTCCACTAAGGACTAGGTCTAATATGGCTTCCCCTCTGGTCGGTTCATGAACCAGCTGCTCCAAGAAGTAGTCATTTATTTCATCTAGGAACTTTATCTCCCTAGCATGTCCTGACGTGACACTGACCCAGTCGATACCGGGGTAATTGAAATCACCCATTATTATTACTGCGCTGTAACTTTTGTTAGCTTCCTTGATTTCTTTGAGCATTTCATCATCCATTTGGTCATTCTGGCCAGGTGCTCGATAGTACACCCCCACTGCCATTGCCTTCCCCCTTTTATATGGAATTTCAATCCATATAGATTCTACAGCAGATTTTGTTTCCTGCAGAAATTTAATCCTTTCTGAGTCAATGCCCTCTCTAACATAGAGCGCAACCCCTCGACCAATTTGATCAGCTCTATCATTACGATATAGTTTGTACCCAGGTATCAGTGTCCCACTGGTTGTCCTCCTTCCACTGGTTGTCCTCCTTCCACCATGTCTCTGATATTCCAATCATATCTAACCTTTCATTTAGTGCTATATATTCTAACTCTCCCATCTTATTCTTTAGACTTCTAGCATTTGCATACAAGCATTTTAGAGAATGTATTTTATTCATGTTAATTTGGCTATTGTTAGACATGGGTAAATTGGGATCTTTAAGCTCTGTCTGCTCCATACTTGAGGGCATTTGGGTCTGCGTCAGGGCGAGCCTGGACTTGGGGTAGTTGATGACGAAGCCCAACTGATGGAGGACATGAATGGTCAAGCCTTGTGGCCCGGTCCACCTCTCTGGCGGTGCTGCCCCTGACGAGCCAGTCATCGACATAGGGGAAGACGTGAGCCCCTTGAAGGTGCACATGTGCAGCTACTGTGGCCAGGCACTTTGTGAAGATCCTTGGGGAGGAGGTGAGCCCAAATGGGAGCACTCTGTACTGGAAGTGCAGACCTCCCACCACAAACCTCAGTTATCGCCTGTGGGAGGGATGAATCAGCATGTGGGCATAAGCATCCTTGAGATCCAAGGAGCAAAGGCGGTCTCCCTGGAGGAGGTAGGGCAGTAATGTTCCAAGGGAGAGCATCTTGAACTGCTCCCTCACCAGGAACCTGTTGAGGTTGCGCAGATCCAGGATTGGACGGAGGTCTCCTGTTCTTTTGAGGACAAGGAAATATCAAGAGCAGAAGCCCCTGCCCCAGAGGTGGCAGGACATGTTCCACAGCCTTGTCCCTGAGCAGGTTTGCAAGCTATGTGATGAGTAAGGCCTGGTGAAGGAGGGGAGGGGGTGGCTCCCCTGGAAAGTAATCTGAATGGTTCTGTTGCAAGTAGAGGGAATACCTCACTCTCACCACTCACAAGACCTACTGGTCTATAGTGATGGTGACCCAGCTGTTGGCAAAGGAGGCCAGTCGACCCCTATGGGCTGAGGTGGGTCTACTGGGGGAGGGGAGACCCTGCCCACCGAGTCAAAAGCTCCCCCCTGACTGGGGGCCTGGAGCCTGGGGCTTTGGGGCCTTGGGTTTCCTGGACCCATGCCCTTGGCCCTTTCGCTGTGCGGGTTGGTGAGGCTGACCCTGGTAAGGTTGGTAATGGCTGGCCGAAGGGTAACCCTTTTTTCTCAGGAAAAAGGTCTTCTTTCCAGAGGGCTTCTTCCTGGGGAGAGCCGAGGTCTTTTTGGAAAGTCTCTGCCGGGTAACTACCTCGGCCTCCTTATCAGACATCGGCTTCCCAAAAGGTTTCTCCCCATTGCAGGGCACATCCAGGAGCTTCTCACTGCTTCAGGACGAGGTCTTGAACCCATCGTAGGAAGCTCTAGAGAGAAACTTAGAGCAGTCCTGGACAGCCCCATTTAGGGACAAGAAGCACTGGAGAGGTTCCCTGGTGAGGCCAGCCAAGAACCCCGAGAGCTCCTGGACCAGGCTCTTCAAATACATCTCCATATACAGCTCATAGGCTGGTATATGGCACCTGAGCATTAGGCCCTGGTAGAACCTATGGCCCAGGGCGTCAAGGGCCCGGGCCTCCTTGTTTGCAGGCACAGAAAAGTCAGTCTTTTGACTCTTGAGCTTTTCCATAGATGACTACACCACCATTGAGTTGTGGGGGAGCTGAGGCTTCTGGAACTCCACACCATTCCGGACTCGGTAAATGGCGTCGACATGCCAACTGACCACCAGCATTGAAGTCAGGGTCTCCCATGTCCAGAGCAGGAGCTTCTTGAGGATGGATGGATCGGGACTGTGAGAGTCTCCTTGGGCGGAGACTCGTACTGCAAACTTTCCAGCTCCTCAGTGCACGGGTCCGCCTTGGACTGTCTGCACTGAGAGAGTCTGGGCCATGTCCCAAACAAAATCATGGAACGCCACATCCTCGGGTGGGGAGTGACATTGAGGCTGCGGGAGTGAAGGCTTCGAGGGGGACATCCCGATGCTGGGAGGTCTCAGGAGAAGCCTTGTCCTCGGTCTCCCATTTGGAACCCGAAGTCATTGAGGACTCTGCCTCAGGGGTAACCCCCCAGGAACTGGGGACCACCCGAGGACTGGGGGGTCAGATCCCTGCAGGCTCGCTGGGGAGGATCGGAGCCCCGAGGACCAGGACTTCGACCGGGGCCAAGGATTTACCTGATTCGACACCCCGGGCATCCCCCGAGGCTGGGGGGCCAGGTGTCGAGGCCAATGATGCTCGGAATTCAGACATCAACGCCTGCTGCAAGGCTAGAATGGAGGACAGACTCTGCTCCATGGCCGCCATACAGGCCTCGAGACCCAATGGCTCAGCAGCCTTCGGCGTGGACACTGAGGGCCTCGGGTCTGGCACCGGCATTCCGGAGAGTGCGTCCTCCAGAAGGACTATGGGTTCCCGAACCCTGGCACAGTCACACCTGCCCAAGGGCTCCTACCTCGAGAGTTTGGGAGGGTGCTGCACCGTCTCCTGAATCCCACCACGGGACCTTCCCAGGCTTCATCGGCAACTCGGGGGGCTGCACCTTCTTCTTCTCCTTAGGAGGATCCAGTGACCTACCAGAGGAGCTGCCACCGTGGGACTCAGAGGACGCCCGGACCTCCCTCGAGGAACCCTCCTTCGGACCAGGAGAGGGGGACGCCGGAGCGGAGTTTAGCTTGGGAAACAGTTTCGCCTGCAACTCCAACTGTTTCCTGTTGGTCTTGAGTGTCATGGCCTGGCACCAGTCACAGGAGGAGCTGTCATGGTCTGGACCCAAACAGTGGAGGCAGCAATCATGAGTATCCATAACCGATATGGTTTGGCCACATCAGTCAGTTTTTAAACTCACCGGAAGTCATGGTGGGAGAACATCTGGCTGGGGTTGAAGATCCCCAGGTGAAAAAAGGTGCAAGCACCGGTCAAGGAAGAACTTCGACAAAAAAAGGACCGCATGAGGCCAAGAATGGCACCGAGATGCCCGACTCGAAGCAGAGGCAGTACAGGGACCGAAGTCGAGAATTTGGAAGGGAAAAATCACTTTTTACGGGAGAGATGAGGACCACGTCCATTGGGCTCCACAGAAAAAAGGAGACTTAACAAGATGGCACCCTTGGGCAGGAAGGGGACCATGCATGCAAAAGGATATGCTCTGTGTGGGCTCCATTGGTGCAGACGTCACCCATATGTGAGGACTGACTTCCTGCTTGTTCCTGGAGAATAGGGAGTTTGATTTCAGGCTGACTACTTCTGTCATGATGCTGAGAAACAAACATCTGAATAGCCTTTTTATGATAGACAGAACAGGAGCATGGATTTATTTAGCTGTATTTATATCCCACTTTTCACCAGGTCAAAGCGGTCAATTGGGAGATACATTTAACACAAGGGGATATGACACACATACGCTAATACTTACAGGGAACATGAGCAATGGAGGGTTAAGTGGCTTGCCCAAGACCACAAGGAGTGCCTATAGGACTAGAAATCCCAGTCCCTCTGGCCTGAGATTGCTGTCCCCAGGTGGGATTTGAACCCCCGGCCCTCTGACTTGAAGTACCTTGTCCTAACCACTAGGCCACTCCTCCCACTTAGAGAGGAGGGATTGCTTAGAGAATAGTACACTGCGATGCAAGATCAAGGTCCTAGCCTTTTTTGCTGCCTCTTCCTACCTCCCCATACCCCTGCCATGTTAATTCTCTCATAATTAAGTGGCTATGAAGTGAACACAGTTTTTGTGTATAGTATATAAGCTTAGAAGTTTTTCCCATTTCCAAAAATAATTTTATTGCATTTGAAATATTTACAATTTTCATAGCAAGAATAAGAAAAAGAAATCTAATTCAGCAATCATTCAAGCAATATTTAAATAAACTAGAGGCAATACAAATCTCAGAAATTCCTAAAATCCAACACAATAGAGAGAGAATGGGGCCAAATCAAGGTGGCAAACAAAACCCCACATCTCATATTAGAATATCATCTTACCACTTTCAGTCATAATACCCCCATATCAATACAAACTACCAACCCCCCTCCCACTGAAATACTATTCAAGCAGATTCCTTGTCCAAAAGAAATGATTCAAGTTTTAGTGGGTCAAAAAAAGTGTAACTGTGTGCCTGATGCCTGACCAGGCACTTACATGGAAATCTTAAATAAAAAGAAGCCCCTATAGCACCTTGTCTAGTCTTAACTTGGAGGAAATCCTTCCTCCTTATTTTCAGTACATGGCCTTAGCCACATCAGGGAACAGAGACACTCTTTGCCTATAAAAACAATTTCTCTAAATTTGAAATACTTTTCAAACAAAACAGATTTACAGATCACCAAACCCAACACAACTACTAAGATTCCCAAAAAGCTGAGAGATCTAAATTGTCCACCAATACAAGAGAATCTATAGTCCCTTCCTCTCCACTCTCCTGCTTCTTCCCTATCAGGAGGTAAAACATCAGCAAAACCAAAATCTCCTTGGACTTCGATAATTCCAATACATTGCTTAAGAACATACACCACAGTTCCTTCAGTGATAACAGTCTTGTCTTTAGAAAGTTCAATAGCCTAATATTCTTTGAATGCTGAGTATTATCAACCATCTCCAACTTTAGATGTAACGACAAGCTCTGTTTTTTGAATTATGGCAATTTGCTGCTCCATATGTCTGGAACAAACTACCTGAATCAGTGCAATGAGCTCCTTCTCTAGCCCTATTCAAATCCAGGCTAAAAATCCATCTCTTTGAGGCTGCTTTTGGATCCTGATGTTCTTCACTCTTTTGTTCACTACTTGTGTATCTTACCATACTCTAGTCCCCAGTTTTGTGACGTTTTTTCACCTTGATAAGATTGTAAACTCTGCTATGCAA
The DNA here is from genome assembly GCA_033557465.1 of Ichthyophis bannanicus. Taxonomy (NCBI): domain Eukaryota; kingdom Metazoa; phylum Chordata; class Amphibia; order Gymnophiona; family Ichthyophiidae; genus Ichthyophis; species Ichthyophis bannanicus. The sequence continues at coordinate 72,640,829 of CM066037.1, forward strand.
GGACTATGTGTCTTACATCTATATGTTCAGCACTGTGTATGCTTTGTAATGCTATACAAATAGTAGTAGTAGTAGCTGAGACTCCATACTTCCAACTTGCTGTCCCAATTCAACCAGTTTACCTTCATAATCTCTCAGCTTGGCAATTTCCTGTAACGTAAATTTGGACATTTAAGAAATAAAATACCCACACCAGCTTCAATCCTCAAAGGCAACCTTTTTACCACCTGGTAAGCCTGCCATGTTGAGACCAACACCTGGCAGGGCTTTGGGAATAGGATCAAAATTTTACTCGCAGATCCATTAGCTTGTTCTGCAAGGCCAGTTTCAACAGCGCTCAGAGAACTCTGATATTCACCCGCTATTTCAGCAGATCTAAGCTTACCTTCTAAACCTCACTGAACTCCTTCCTTCTGGCCTATCAATCATCTTGACGGTCAGCTGTTCCAGTCTGCTGAGAGCTGTGTCATAATGACACGATGTCTGAGGCGGGGGTTTGGCTGCCGGAGCTTAGTGAAATGCCTGCTCCCCTGGAGAGGTCTTCCTCCCCTCTTTCTGGCAGTACTGATGCGCTGGTGGTAACATGTTGGTCCTTTAGGTCACAGACTGGACTTTTCTGCTGAAATGGGGCAATCTTGCCCTTCCGCTTATGAACCATCGTCAAAGTAGAATAAAAGCAGAAGAGCTCAAATGAAGATAACAAATAAGAGCAGCCTCACACGTATCCTAACGCAGTGTCACCTCAGCTCTAAGTAGCATGCGCTTAATTTATTTGTTTTTGAACACCCAACCTCGGCAAATTTCCTGGTACATCACCAACTTAGGCAGTCAACCAATGCCCATGTTAACCTGGCGTATCATAGATTAATGACTCTGGTGGTAAAGAAATGCTATTTTACTGCAGCTTAGTAACTACCCTACAAATTTCCTTAGGTGCCATGGCAGAATTGCTATATTAGCGAGGAAATGGGCAGAAAACCATTGTAGAAGAAAAACAGAGAACGGTCTCCATATAAACAAAGTCAAGCAATTTCTGCTACTATATTTAGGATTGTTTTTATAGAAAGCGGATGTCAGTTATACCAGATAAAGCTTGACTTGACCAAGGGTGGTAAATACATTTGAATGATGAACCCAGGTGAAATTAATCTAAGAGCTATTTTCTAAACAATATCTAAGCATTCATTACATGAAAAAACTTAGAAGCCTAATTTTCAAAAATGCGCTGCTTGCCTGCTGTTTGAGAAAAATAGCTCAGTAACAGCAAAAAAGTGCAAGGAATTGGCCACTAGCAAGATTAAGGGTCAGAATCTGAGTTTCACACTTTTCATGTAGTAGGAGAATGTAGCACAGTGCAAGACTTCCTATACGTTTATGCATTTGGCACACACATTTTGCCAAGTGTATTTCAGCAATTTGGCTATATCATAGGCACAGTACCAATGATTGATAAAAGACCAAGTATATATTTGTAAAATATAAAACCGTATTGTGGAGTTTCATAGTTTGTCCCAGTGTTGATGCATTAACCAAAGGTAAAGGTAAGGTTAGCAATGTGTAATACAATCATAATGGGGTAATTTTATAGTGGAACGCTACTGTCCTTACACAAATAGCCTGTGATGATACCCAGCCATACCCTCCACAGTTCGTGTGATTATGCCCGCTGGATAGTTAATCTTTCCAGTAAATCACTCCATTTTCAGAAAATCACTCTATTCCATCCAGTATCCTTTCAGCTAGTCACCGTTTCCCTATTCAAAGCTGTGGCCTCTTTATCACCAGAACAATCCACAAAACACTTCTTACCAAAACTCCAGCATGTATTCCCTTATCCCCAACATACCCAATATAAAATTTATCCTGGGCAATAACGACCAGTAACTCCCTATTGTCCATCACACCTGACCACAATGCTCCTAAATGGTTATGTTTATAGTTATATTTTATTTGATATACTGCAACATCGCATAACAGTCTATGTGGTGTACAAAAATTAAAACAGAAAAGAAGTGAAAGGAACTCCATAGTATAGACAGGACAGTATAGGAGACATAGGAACAGCATAGAAAAGATAGGCAAACGGAATAAGACAAAGCGAAATACACACAGTTCCCTTAGACTATAGGGCTGTACTTACCATGCCCAAAGGGCGTTGTCGTACCAGAATATCTACTCAGGTAAGTTAAGAGCAGTCCTAAAAAGGAAGATTTTCAGAGATTTTTTTTTAAGCACTTGAAATTTATTTCTGTGTGGATGTGGCCCACAAGCCATTCCAATGTGCCGGAGCTGCAGTAGAAGGGGAGGTGTAAACGAAAATTGCGGAGCGAGCGAAGAAATCTTACTGGCACATATAGGGAGACAATAATAGACAAGTAATCCGAAACTGTGTCACGAATACTTTTGTGTGTCAGGGTAAGAAGCTTGAAAATGATCCGAGAATTTATAGGTAACCAATGATATTTCACAAATACTGGTATAATATGATTGAATTTGCGTGCATCAGCTAGTACGCGAAGAGTCATATTTCGGATGGTATGGAGGAAACGGAGAAGGACCCGTGGAAGGCCTAAATAAAACAATATTGCAATAATCAAGTCTCTGTATCACAGTGTGTAAAAGCATGGTTATCTGGGCCAGGTGATGCAAAAATGAACGAATGCTACAAAAATGCCGTAAGGCCAGAAAAGTCAATTTAGTTATCTGGGCCAGTTGAGGGGAGAAAATAAGGGCTGAATCTAACACAATTCCAAGATATAAAAGGGAGGTATGCAATATTAAAGGCTGACCGTCTATTGTAGGGACAAGTGTAGGTTGAAAATTCAAACCGGTAAACCAGATGGCTGTCGACTTAGTAGGGTTCAGTTTAAGAGACTGTTCAAATAACCAGGCGTATATTGTTATTAAAAATTTGTTTAGCGGGGCCATATCTATTACTGAATCATCAGTAGAGTATAACAGTAAGATGTCATCTACATAAACATAACAGGAAACGTGCCTAATATCTGTATTTGAGTAATTAATGGGCTGAGGAAAATGTTAAATAAAGGGGATAAAACAGAACCCTGGGGTACGCCGCACAAAAGGTCTCGGGGGGTAGATACCGCTCTTTGAATATGAACCTGGAAAGATCTGTGATTTAGGAACGAAACCAGTCAATCACTGTACCTCAGATCCCTGCCTCATATAAGTGGGCCAAAAGTAGGTTGTGATCCACCAGATCAAAAACCGCAGATAAGTCCAGCGAAACAGAGTATAATTCCCATGATCAAGTGACCTATAAATATCATTAAGGACTGCTGTCAGGACTTTCTATACTGTGGCATGGGCGAAACCCTGATTGACAAGGATGGAGAAAATGAATTTGGTCCACATGATCTGCAATGTGACGGAAGATGATTTTCTCAACTATCTTCAATGTGATGGCTAAGTTTGAGATAGGGCATTAATTTTGAGGATCAGACTGATCCCCATGCTGATCCTTTATTAAAGGATGAAGTATAGCTTTTTTCCAGGCCTCAGGTTCCACTCTTTAGTTGATGAGTGAATGCAAGATCGGGAGGAGTCCCAAACTAGAGTCATTTAGCCACGTGATGGAATTGGGTCTAAGGAGGAAGTAGTTTTATGAATGGACTGCGATACCATCTCTAATTGGGTGAGGGACACAGGGGTAAAATGTGACTAGGAGTGCAGTGGTAGTGAAGTACCTCCTGCTTCAGCCGGTGGAGAGAAAGGTGGAGGTGAGGATAGCGTAGCCTTGAGTGACTGAACGTTGGTCAAAAAGTAGTCCGTTGGTGTTTCTGGGTTAGGCCAAGATCAGGGTAGAGGCCGTTGGGGGTCAGCATTGTGTAGAAAGTTGAGAGACAACTGAAAATATAAGAACATAAGATATGCCATACTGAGTCAGACCAAGGTCCATCAAGCCCAGTATCTTGTTTCCAACAGTGGCCAATCTACGTCATAAGTACCTAGCAGTTTCCCCAAAAGACACAGGTTCCAAAATGTTTGTGTTGGGTCAAGCAGTGATATCCTGGGTCCCTTTTAATAATGGTTTATGGACCTTTCCTCCACGAACTTGTCCAACCTTTTTTAAACACTAACAGCTTTTACTACATCCTCCGGTAACAAATTCCAGAGTTTGATTACATGTTGAGTGAAAAAATATTTTCTCTTATTAGTCTTAAATAGGTTACCCTGTAGCTTCATTGCATGTTCCCTAGTCTTTCTATATTGTGATGACGTAAATAATCTATCTAGGTTTACCCGTTCCACTCCAATAGACCTCTATCATATCTCTCCTCAGCCGTCGCTTTTCCAAGTTGAAGAGCCCTAACCTTTTTGGCCTCTCTTCATAGGGGTGTCCTTCCATTCCCTTTACCATTTTGGTGGCTCTTCTCTGTACCTTTTCTAATAACGCTATATGCTTTTTAATATACGGCAACCAGAATAACTTTTATTGTAACTGGAGAATTGGTGATGAGCATGGAAAAGTAATCTTTCTTTGTCTCAAATATTTTATGACGATAGAAAAGCTGGCAGGCCTTAAACCTCTGTAGGGTTTGAGTTGATTTAGCTTTCCTCCAAGATATTTCTGCAGCTTGGGTTTGTTGCTTAAGCAACTGGAGACCTGCATGATACCATTTGTGTGATGCTCTGGAAGCACAAGTCTTAGTCTGCAGCGGTGCTAGCTTATTTAATTCTGTGGAGAGTGTGGCGTGCCATATATAAGCCTGCTTAGCTATAGGCAGATCATAGAAATTTACAGGAAATAATGTGCCGACTGTCGGAAAAGCTGCAAGAGTAGTTGGGGTGATGGGTCTACAGGAAAAAGTCACATGAGAGATGGTTGAAGCAGCGGATAGGAACAGCTCCAGGTAAATCAAATCAAAGAGCAATAAGAACATAAGAACATAAGATATGCCATACTGGGTCAGACCAAGGTCCATCAAGCCCAGTATCCTGTTTCCAACAGTGGCCAATCTAGGTCATACGTACCTAGCAGTTTCCCCAAAAAACACAGGTTCTGCAATGCTTGTACTAGGTCAAGCATTGATATCCTAGGTCCTTCTTAATAATGGTTTATGAATCTTTCCTCCAGGAACTTGTCCAAACCTTTTTTAAACCCAGCTACACTAACAGCCTTTACTACATCCTCCGGTAACAAATTCCAGAGTTTGATTACACGTTGAGTGAAAAAATATTTTCTTTTATTAGTCTTAAATAGTTTACCTTGTAGCTTCATTGCATGTCCCCTAGTCTTTCTATATTCTGATAACGTAAACAGTCGATCTACGTTTACCCGTTCCACTCCGTTCATTAATTTATAGACTTCTATCATATCTCCCCTCAGCCGTCTCTTTTCCAGGTCAAAGAGCCCTAACCTTTTTAGCCTTTCTTCATAGGAGTATCGTTCCATCCCCTTTACCATTTTGGTGGCTCTTCTCTGTACCTTTTCTAATAACGCTATATCCTTTTTAAGATACGGCGACCAGAATTGCACACAATAAGGTATGATTGGACCAGGGCACAGAGATTGTATTAAGATTACCAACCGATGAGCATGCATTTGAAAGAGTGAGTATAAGATCAAGCATATGCCCCGCTGAGTGGGTGGGCAGATGGACATGTTTTAGGATATCATGGTCAGAAAGAAACGTATGAAAGACTTGATCGCAGTGGGTCATCATAATGAATATTAAAATCTCCTAATATAATACGATCTGGGCAAGACACAAACAAATCAAGTATTAGCTGTTGAATGTCCTCCCAATCAACTTACAATAAGGGAGGGTGGGCAATACAGGAGTAGTAAGAAAATATCTACGTTGGAGCCGAATTTCACCAATAAAGGCTCAACTGTCAAAGGTAATGGTATAGGCAGTTCATACAATGTCAAGGTGGATTTGTAAATTATGGCCCCTCCTCCTCCATTACTGGAGGACTGAGGGGCAGAAGCCGCCAGGGCCAGATAGGCCTCTGCATATAGTTGTTGTTAAGTGCCGTCGAGTCGGAGTCGACTCATGGCGACCCTCTGGATAGCTAACCTAAATTGTGTTCGGTCTTCAGTCAGGCGGCTCATTGTTGACAGACTGGTACCCGTAGCTGCTGTTATTGTATCGATCCATCTCATTGCTGGCCTTCCTCTTTTGCGTTGACCTTCTATCTTGCCAAGAATAATGTCTTTCTCTAATGATCTCTCTCTTCGCATGATGTGTCCAAAGTATGAAAGTCGAAGTCTTGTCATCTGAGCTTCTAAAGAAAGCTGCATATAGAGGTCCTGGAAAATGGCCTACGACCGATCATTGACCATGTGTAAGCAGACCATGCATATCAGCTGCAATGACGTCAGGTCCAGGTTAAACTCCCAACCTAAGAGGGTTTTGTATCATGCCTTACTCACAGCAGATGGAATTAGTTGGTCAACTTCCCCCCCCCCCCTCCCTTCTAACACATCCAGGCCTTCTGGTTCGGCTGTCCATGAAAACACTTCTCTGGCGAATACCACATTCTGACACTAGCAAATTTCAAGTTCTGACACTGAAAGGGCAAATGGCAGACATCCCTACCAACCCATTCTCCCATAGGCTGCAAGCCTCAGGGTATAACATGCCACAGAAAGACCATCGGCCTCAGTCTGCTTTCCAAAACACGCATCCCTAAGAACCTTCTGTTCTTCTTCTTACAAATTTGACAGATTTTTGAAAGGCAATATATCAAACAAACTAATAAGATAAAGATATAGATACAGATAAATGAAAACAGATTAACCCCTTCTCCTTGTAACCAGAAGCATGAGCCCAGCTCCCAACTTTAATCAAGCCAGAATGCAACACAGCCCCCTCAAGGAGTCCTTTCTCCGCAGCTCAGCAAATTCAAATGCTGTAATCATGGGGTCACCGTCATTTATAATAGATTGCATATCCACCCACATGTCAAATGGCCTCTCACAAGGGCTGGGCACTGTATTGTAAGACTCCCCCCAAATACCACCCACCTGTAGGACCTGATTATAAATCAATACTTGCTTGAGCGCCCTATCACTTTATCAAATCCCCCCTCCACCCCAAGTACGGCATATCAGAAGGTATAGCACACATTTTGCAGCAATGCATAATCGAAACACTCTCACCTACAACTATACTAACCTCTCCCTCCAACTCATCCATTTCATATATTTTTGACATGACATTTCCCTTTCAACTAACCATGAACTTCACTAAAACGATGTCTAAATCTTCCTCATTCACCTGAATTGTAAATAAGTTTAATCACTTAGAATCATGTAATTATTCTTGATTGATTGTACTCAAGCATCTGTCATATTGTTAAAATGTTCAATGTATCTCAGTTCTGTATGTAAATCACTATGATTACTCCTAATGGCAGTATAAAAATCACTCAAATAAAAAAAACTTGCTCAGACCTCGCACACCCTGCCTAAGCCCACACTTGCAAATGAAAACCATCTCTGATGTTCTCCAAACTGAGTCAACATGGTCAGCACACCAGATCCCCAGAGCCCATAAAGAGGAATGCAAGCCCTGCTGGCAAGTATAACCCAATAATCATGACGACTGTCCTACATGATTCCTAAGATATGTAAGATTAAACATTATCCTACCAACTGTCTTGCAGTTTGCATGGGTTCCGAAAACATACTGAGGTGTATCACTTCCATATCTGTGGTTCCCACTGACGTACATAACCATCATCATGCACCTGCACCACCTCAGCAGATATTAATACTCCTCTTACAGCCCCCCCCCAACCACAGATATAATCTCACATAATACCCTAAATTTCTGAGGGTCCCCTCCCCACTCCCATATCAGCCACCACCCCAACCTTACTTCTGCCGGCCCGCTGCCATACTGCCTGGACCATGACGATCCCCCAACTTGCGAGCCTACAAAAAGGATATCGATTGCACTATGTGCTCACCTGCAACATCTTCCCCAAGGTCCAAGGAGAGGAATCTATAATGCTGCTTTCACTGCACAATGAGGTGAGAAAAGGGAGAACAATAAATTACATGGAGATACCCATGGCTAGGAGGAGTAAAATGGTCCATACCTGAAATAGGCCTAGAGAGTATGTGATCCAGGTTAGATTGCATCTACCAAGTCCACACTGGCACTGATCCCAGAACCAGATGGTGATAGCTCTAACACTGTAGCTAGCCTGCTCAGATGGAGAGAAATTTTATAAACACCCGCATGGGCTATGCACATTTCCACACATGTATGTGGGGCCTTTTTTAAGAAAGATCCCCAACCTTGGTACAGCAGTTATGTTCACCTGAGAGCCATGCCTAGATCAGTGCACACATGCATGTAGGTCATAGTATTATATAACTTATGGGCACGTGCTTACAGACTAGTGACCACCATAAGCATTCAAGTAACTCCTTTAAAATAGTGACTATGTATGTAAATAGCACATAACTTTCCATATGGCCCTTATAAAATCAACCTTTTAATGTACTGCAGGATAAGCTGCCTTCCCAATTTGCATAAGACACTCCACCCGCACAAGGTGTGAGAGACTGAGAATCCAGATGCTGATCCCCCTTTGGAAAGAGCATGGACATTTCCAGAGGGAAATAGATGCTTGCTAAGAAGATTAGAAAGCAGGTGGGGGGAGGGGGCTAATGTAAACAACTCAATAATAAGCCCACAAAAAGATAAAACCCATGGTAATGGTAGGACACCATCCTGCACCAGGTCCTACGACCCTGCCCATACACCATATGCCACAAACCGAACTGGAAAGTGGGAATATTAATGCAAAAGCTGATAGAAGAGGACTCCACCCGCAAGATTACAACAGCTATGTGTTGCAATGGCCCCAATACTAAGTCAAGCTACTTGCTAATAACTTAACCACTAAAGTTCTTGACATTCCCCCTAATAAAGAGAATGGTTTACTCACCCGCTAGCTCACATTTATGCCACCTACATAAGAACATAAGAAATGCCTTACTAGGACAGACCAAGGTCCATCAAGCCCAGTATACTGATTCCAACAACGGCCAATCCAGGCCACAAGTACCTGGCAGGTTCCCAAAGAGGCACACAGGTTCCACAGTGCTTGTCCTGGGGAAAACAGCAGATTTCTGGGGTCCCCTTTAATAATGGTTTATGGATCTTTCGTCCAGGAACTTGTCCAAACCTTTTTTAAACCCATCTACACTAACAGCTTTAATTACATCCTCCGGTAATGAATTCCAGAGTTTAATTACGCACTGAATAAAAAATAGTTTCTCTTATTAATCTTAAATGGGTTGCATTGTAGCTTCATTATGTGTCCTCTAGTCTTTCTACTTTTTGATGGCATAAACAGCTAATCTATGTTTATTCATTCAACTCAATTCATTAATTTATAGACTTCTATCATATCTCCCCTCAGTCATCTCTTTTCCAAGTTGAAGAGCCCCAACTTTTCAAAACCTCTCCTCATAGGGGTATCCTTCCATTCCCTTTACCATTTCTGTCACTCTTCTTTGTATCTTTTCTAATTCAGCTATATCCTTTTTAAGATATGGGGGCCAGAATTGCCGTCTCGACATGGAATAATACAGAGGCATTATAATATCCTTTGTTTTATTCTCCATTCCTTTTCTTATAATTCCTAGCATTCTATTTACTCTCTTGGCCATTGCTGCACACTGGGCGGAGAGTTTCATTGTATTATCCATGAAGACGCCTAAAACCTTTTCCTGGGTAGTGCTTTCTAAGGCGGTACCTTTCATCGTGTAACCATAGTTTGGTTTGTTCTTTCCTAGGTGCATAACTTTGCACTTGTCCACATTAAATTTCATCCGCCATTTGGATGTCCAGTCATCCATTTTTTCATGGTACTCTTGCAATTTTTCACAATCCTCTTGCATTTTCACAACTTGAATAATTTTGTGTTATCAGTAAATTTGATTACCTCACTCGTTATTTCCATTTCTAGTTCATTTATGAATACATTAAAAAGCAGCAGGCCCAGCGCATATCCCTAGGGTACTCCACTATTCACCTTTCTCCATTGAGAAAATTGGCCGTTAAGCCCTACTCTCTGCTTTCTATTTTTTAACCATTTCCTGATCCACAATAGTACACTGCCTCCATTCCCATGACTTTTAATTTCTCGAAGTCTCTCTCATTAGGGACTTTGTCAAAGGTTTTCTGAAAATCCAGATACACTACATCAACCGGCTTATCTTGGTCTACCTGTTTATTCAGCATTTCAAAAAATGTAACAGATTAATAAGACAAGAATTTCTTGGCTAAATCCATGTTGGCTTTCTCCCATTAAACCATGGCTATCTACATGTTCAGTAATTTTATTCCTTCCAATGTTTTCTAGCATTTTGCTAAGTACTGACATCAGAGTCACCGGTCTGTAGTTTCCTTTATCTCCCCTGGAACCCTTTTGAAAAATTGGAGATACATTGGCCACCCTCCAATCCTCAGGTACTACAGATGATTTAAGGATAGTTCACAGTTTACGAATTGTAGGTCTGCAATCTCATATTTTAGTTCTTTCAACACCATTGTATGTATACCATCTGGTCCAGGTGATTTGCTACTCTTCATTTTTTCAAACAGTTGTAATATATTCTCCCAGTTTGTCGATATTTCTTTTAATTCTTCTGCTACATCTTCTTTATATACTATTTCAGACATGGGCAACTTCCCTACATCTTCTCCAGTAAAGTCCGAAGCAAAGAATTCATTCAGTCTCTCCACTATGGCCTTGTCCTCCCTTAGCTCCCCTTTTGCCCCTCTATCATCCAATGGTCCAATTGACTTTCACACCTTTTTTTTTTTTTTTTTTACTATGAATGTACTTGAAAAAGTTTTTAATATATGCTTTTGCTTCCATGGCAATTTCCTTTTCAAATTCTCTCTTTGCCTGCCTTATCAATGCCTTGCATCTAACTTTCCAATGCTTATATTGTTTCCGTATATTGTTCGTCAGGCTCCTTTTTCCATTTTGTGAAGGATGCTTTTTTGGCAACAGCAGCCTCTCTGACCTCACCTTTAAACCATGGTGGCAGTTTTTTGGACATCCTTCCACTTTTCTTAAAGTGTGGAATACATCTGGTCCGGACTTCCAAGATAGTACTTTTAAACAACGCCCATGCTTGATGTAAATCTTTAACCTTTGCAGCTGCTCCTTTTAGTTTTTCTTAACTATTTTCCTCATTTTATCATAGTCTCCCTTTTTTAAAGTTAAAAGGTAGTTCTGTGGATGTCCTTGCTGTCTTTCTTCCATTTATTAAACCAAATGTGATCATGCTATGATCACTATCGCCAAGTGGCCCCAAAACCCTTCTCTTGCACCAGATCCCATGTTCCACTAAGGACTAGGTCCAGAATAGCTTCCTCTCTTTTTGGTTCATAAACCAGCTGCTCCAAGAAGCAGTCATTTATTTCATCTAGAAATTTTCATTCTCTAACATGTTCTGCTGTATCATTGACCCATTCAATACCAGGGTAATTGAAATCAACATTATTAATGTGTTGTAACTTTTGTCAGCTTCCCCGATTTCTTTCAGCATTTCATCATCCATCTGTTCATTCTGGCCAGGCAGTCGGTAGTATACCCCACTGCCATCACCTTCCCCTTTTTACATAGTAAGCTTCCAATGAAAACTGGGCGATATGTATATGCATCCTGATGGTATTGCCACTTAGTAGATAGACACCCTGCACATGACAAATATGAGGAGGAATTTGAAGTCCTCAGAAAACCATGCCTCAATAGCCAAAGGTCAATCCAAAGTCCTGCATCGCTTAGCCCAAGCAACAGATGAAACACTGAAAATAGAGAAGTGTACGCAAGATGTCAGTGAAGGGACATACAAAGTCACTCTAATCATCAGAGAAGGCCTCCAGCTAAGCACCAGGAATTGCTGCAAGCCAAAGGTTCACAAATTTCTTAGCCCAAACCCTGCTCATAATCAGCCAATGACTAGAGAATTTCTTCCCGCATTTCACTGCTACTCCTAAGTACTTTCCTATGAGAAACTCAGATTTGTCCTAGAAGAATGGCAAATGATGCATAGCAACCCCCCTATGAAAGCATGTTCTATGCAAGCACACTAACCACTATGACATAAGCCAAAAGTTGACCGATACCTACAAAGAGGCAGCAAGCTGAGGTGGGAGCCATTCCCCTTAGGCATAAAATATACTCACAGCCCCTAGGGCTTCATAAAGGTCCAGTAAAAAGAAATATATGTCCTTGTCTTGACTGTGAATGTGTTTTGCCATATTCTTGAACTACATAAAAACATAAGAAATGCCTTATTGGGTCAGACCAAGGTCCATCAAGCTCAGTATCCTGTTTCCAACACTGGAAAATCCAGGCCACAAGTACCTGGTGGGTTCTCAAAGAGGCTCACAGGTTCCACAAATCTTGTCCTGGGGGAAAACAGTGGATTTCCCGTGCCCTCTGTAACAGTGGCTTACAGAACTTTCTTCCAGGAACTTGTCCAAACCTTTTTTAAACCCAGCTACACTAACAGCTTTAACTGCATCCACCAGTAACAAATTCCAGAGTTTGATTACGTGTTGAGTAAAAATATTTTCTCTGGAATTTAAAGGAGATGCCGCGGAAGAATTGAAAGAAATATTGATACACTCGGAAGATGTATTAGAACTATTTGATAAACTGAAGAGTAGCAGATCAACTGGTCTGGATGGTATACATCCAAGGGTGTTGAAAAACTGAAATATGAGATTGCAGACTTACTATTAGTAATCTGTGAACTATCATTAAAATCATCTGTAATAGCTGAAGATTGGAGGATGGCCAATGTAACGCCAATTTTTAACAAGGGTTCCAGGGGTGATCCAGGAAACTACAGACAGGTGAGCCTGTCGTCAGTACCGGGAAAAATGGTAGAAACCATCATAAAGAACAAAATTACTCAACATGTTGATAGCCATGGCTTAATGGGAGATAGCCAACATGGCTTTAGCCAATGAAGGTCTTGTCTTACTAATCTGTTTTTTTGAAGATGTGAATAAACAGGTAGACAAAGATGAGTCGGTTGATATAGTGTATCTGGATTTTCATAAAGCCTTTGACAAGGTCCCTCATCAGAAACATTTGGAAAAACTAAAAAGTCATGGGATAGGAGGCAGTATACTATTGTGGATCATGAACTGGTTAAAAGATAGAAAGCAGAGGGTAGGGCAAAATGGCCACTGTTCCCAATGGAGAAAGGTGAATAGTGGAGTACCTCAGGGATCTGTGCTGGGTCCCCTGCTTTTTAACATATTCATAAATGACCTGGAAATGTGAATAACGAATGAGGTTTTTGCAGATGACACAAAACTATTCAACGTTGTTAAAATCCATGAGGACTGGGGAAAATTGCAAGAGGATTTTGATAAATTGGAAGACTGGGCATCCAAATGGCAGATGAAATTTCATGTGGAGAAGTGCAAAGTTATGCACCTAGGAAAGAAAAACCCAAACTACACGATTTAAGGTTCCACATTAGGAACCACCACCCAGGAAGAGATAACATGTTATAACCCTCTGCCCAGTGTGCAGCAGCGGCCAAGTGAGCAAACAGAATGCTATATATTATAAGGAAAGGAGAATAAAACAAAGGATTTTATAATGTCTCTGTATCATTCCATGGTGCGACCGCACCTTGAATATTCTGTGCAATTCTGGTCACCGTATATTTATTTATTTAGACAGATTTGTATACCACCTTATCCTACAATCAAAGTTAAAAAGGATATAGTGTTATTAGAAAAGGTACAGAGAAGAGACACCAAAATGGTAAAGGGGATGTAAGGATACCCCTATGAAGAGAGGTTAAAACGTTTAGGGCCCTTCAACCTGGAAAAGAGACAGCTGAGGGGAGATATAATAGAGGTCTATAAATTAATGAATGGAGTAGAACGGGTAAACGTAGATCGATTGTTTACACCATCAAAATATAGAAAGACTAGGGGACATGCAATGAAGCTACAGGGTAACATATTTAAGACTAATAAGAGAAAATATTTTTTCACTCAACGTGTACTCAAACTTTTGGAATTTGCTACCGGACGATGTAGTGAAAGCTCTTGGTGTAGCCAGGTTTAAAAAAGATTTGGACAAGTTCCTGGAGGAAAGAGCCAGAAACTATTATTAAAGAGGACCCAGACTATCCACTGCTTGACCCAATACAAGCATTGTGGAACCTGTGTCTTTTGGGGAAACTGCTAGGTACTTATGACCTAGATTGGCCACTGCTGGAAACAGAATACTGGCTTGATGGACCTTGGTCTGACCCAGTATGGCATATCTTATGTTCTTAGTCTTAAATTGTTGCATTGCACTACTTTTTGATAGTGTAAGCAACCAATCTATGTTTATCCATTCCACTCCATTCATTATCCTCTATTATATCTCTCTCAGCTGTCTCTTTTCCAAGTTGAAGAGCCCCAACCTTTTAAGCCTCTCCTCATAGAGGTATCCTTCCATTCCCCTTACCATTTTTGTTGTTCCTTGGTATCTTTTCTAATTCATCTATATACTAAGATATGACAACCAGAATTGCACATAATATTCAAGGTGTGGTTGTGCCATAGAACAATACATAGGCATTAAAATATCATTTATTTATTTATTTATTTAGTGTACACTTATATCCCGCTACTTCCAGCGATCAGCAGCGGTATTCCAACAGAGAAATAGAGTGGCTGTACTGGCCAGAATTTACAATACACAGGATGATTAGTGGAAGAGGTACAGTTCACAGCACACAGTACACAGTATGATTAGTGGATAAGGTACAGTTCACAGCACACAGGGTTAAGGTTTAGACAAATTGAGAAGGGAGTATTTACAATTAGCATTTACAAAAGCAGTTACATATTTACACAAGCAGTTACATATTCACACATCAGTGAGGCTAGTGGTGGCGAGCTCAGTGCTGACATGCTTCATACATTTTGCTTTGTGGGTTCAATGAACCGAGAGTGTTGTGCTTATGTAGTGCTGAAGTGTGACTGGAATAGGTACGTCTTGAGTTGTTTTCTGAAGACCAGTAAGTCACTGCACGCTCTTAGATCGACTGGTAGCTTGTTCCAGAGTTGAGGTGCTATGAACGAGAATGCTCGGTTGCTGGTATGGACATTGACGTGCCTCATGCGGCCGGGGACCAGTAGGGTGTTGAGGCTCGGGAACGTCTGCTCCTGTTATTTGTTTGGGCTGACACAAGTGAGCCGAGGTAAGAGGGCGCGATGTTATGGAGGAGCTTGAATGTGGTAACTATGATTTTATACTGTATTCGGGCACTGATTGGGAGCCAATGCAGGTCAATTAAAGTAGGTGTGATGTGATCCTTTAGTCTTGTTCCCGTTATGATTCTAGCTGCCACATTCTGCGCCAACTGGAGGATACTGATGGTCTTTTTAGGGAGCCCCTGAAGTATGGCGTTGCAATAGTCTATGTGAGGAATGATGAGGGCTTGCGCTACGGTCCGGAAGTCCGCATGATCTAAGATAGAACGGAGAGGTTGTAGAATTCTTAACTTATGGAAAATGACCCGATTTGTATTTCTAAGATGCTTCTCCATCTTTAAGTTGCAGTCCAGCGTCACTATTTGTTCTATTCTCCATTTCTTTCCTTATGATTCCTAGCATTCTATTTGCTTTGTTGGTTGTCGGTGCACACTGGGCAGAGGGTTTCAACATATTATCCATGACGACGCCTAAAACCTTTTCCTGGGTGGTGTTTTCTAAGGTGGTAACCTTGAATCGTGTAACCATAGTTTGGGTTGTTCTTTCGTAGGTGCATAACTTTGGATTTGTCCACATTAAATTTCATCTGCCATTTGGATGTCCAGTCTTCCAATTTTTCAAAGTCCTCTTGCAATTTTTCAAAATCTTCTTGCATTATAACAACTTTGAATAATTTTGTCTCATCTGCAAATTTGATCTCCTCACTCGTTATTCCTATTTCCAGCGTCAGTGATGGCAGATTGCAAGTCATGGAAAATCAGCATGCAGAAAATCGACAGCAGCACCTGGGCAGGTGGTGATGACTGATGTGCACCACCACAACACTGAAATTCCTATATTATACCAACCACATCCAGCCCTACACACTGCTGGTACCTGAAGCAACATACCAGTGAGCAACAATAACTACCGAGTTCTGCTGCCCGGTTAACCCCTTGCAGATAGACACTACTATATCCCAACAATGGGCAAGGTGTCCCTGACTCCATCGTGTCCAGGATCCTGTCTTCCATATCACCCCTCACTAAGCTTTCTTAAGTGGAGGATTAAGTGATTTTCCCATGGTACCTAGTAGTGCTAGTCAGTGAAAGGGCCTACGAACCCTGGCTTTTCTGGTTTGCAAGTACCAGGTAGCCAAAATTAACATGTCATATGGTGCAGCCAGGATAGGAGTGCCTGAGGATGGGTTCCCCTTGCTGTATCCCAGTGGGGGCCCTGTACTGGTTTCAGTTCGAAGGATAGCTTGCTGATCCTAAGGCAGGCCAGGGACTAAAGAAAGAGAAACATGATGGTTCATGCCTAAATTAGAGGCGTGAGCTAATAACCAGCCCAGTGCCGCAGGGTCTGTCCGAATGCCTTTCCTGGCCAACTGGCTGGACCATGCTGGCCCTTAAATGCCATTACCTGCTATGCTACTAAACTATTATGTGTTAACACCAATGTGGTATCTCATTGGCACACTCCTCCCCCAAGCCCCTCTACATATACTCCCTTTCTCCCTTGCCTCACCATACATCAAACCTTCCCTCTTTATGGCTCCACACCATCCATTTCTCACCTGCACTACCACCTCCAGCCAAAGACCTCCCAGTGACGACTAACAAACCCCCACACAAACCCCTTATTAGGCCCCTTGCTCACCAGAACTTTAAACTGCTGGCGCAACCATTGCTCCTAAGGTGCCATCTCCCAAAGAGAATTGGCTGCATCATCACCTGCAGGCTCCACTGTGGCCTTTGCTTCACTGCCTTTGACCTCCATCATCCAGACTCAGACCAACTGTGCCTACAGACTGCATCTCCATTGACCAGATGCTCGAGGCAGGACTCATCTGTGATCCGGCACACAATGCAACCAGCTGCCCTAAGAGAACCCTTGCCTCTGATCCATACAAAGAAGATCTGGTGGTTGAACGGGCACCACTGTGGTCACCCTGCACATATACAGGCCTCCCATTGGCCGAACCAATGCACTGAACCATTGCAGTAACTCCTGGCAGCAGCCAGTCTGACACCAGCAAGAAATTGTCCCAAAATCACATCTCTCCAAATGCCTGATGGAGACGACCTCTGCCTGCATCTGCATCACTACAGTTGATCCCTGTCACCATGGCCTTAAACCAAGGAACTCCAGTGGGGTCATCCTGGTAAGGACAAAGGCGGCTAAAAGGGGGATAGATAATCACCGCGCTCTTCCCCACTACCACTGCTAAATTCCTCTCTCATTAATATGAAGCAGGCATATAAATGGCCTCCACTATCTGCATTGTCAATTTCAGTTCCTGCCAGGGGCACAACACAGTCAGAGCTCATGGTCCTATCTAAGCTGCCACCCAGCTATGACCTCAATCCAGCCCTAGCAGCCCACTGGGGAGATACCCCCCCCCCCCACACACACACACACTAAACCCGAGATAAGCCCAAGTAACCCCCATGTCCCAGACCCACAATACACAAAAGCAGGGGGGCAGGCCAGTTGTTGTTGTTAAGTGCCGTCGAGTCGGAGTCAACTCATGGCAACCCTCTGGATAGCTATCCTAAATTGTGTTCTGTCTTCAGTCAGGCAGCTCATTGTTAACAGACTGGTACCCGTAGCTGCTGTTATTGTATCGATCCATCTCATTGCTGGCCTTCCTCTTTTGCGTTGACCTTCTATCTTGCCAAGCATGATGTCTTTCTCTAATGATCGCTCTCTTCGAATGATGTGTCCAAAGTATGAAAGTCGAAGTCTTGTCATCTGAGCTTCTAAAGAAAGCTTAGGTTTGATCTCCTCTAGTACCAACTGGTTTGTTCTTCGGGCAGTCCATGGTATACACAGTATTCGCCGCCAGCACCATAATTCAAAGACATCAATTTTCTTCCTGTATCTTTTTCACTGTCCAGCTTTCACATCCATATGATGTTATTGAAAATACCATGGCCTGAACAAGTCGAAACTTTGTATGGAGAGAGACATCTCTGCTCTTGAGAATCTTATCTAGGTCTTTCATAGCCATTCTGCCAAGAGCAATGCGTCGTCTGATTTCTTGTTGCTTCTTTATTGATAGTTGATCCAAGTAGGTTAAAGTTGTTCACAATTTCAATTTCTTCTCCTTCAACGATGAACCTGTTGAGTATGCCAGTTGTCATGATCTTTGTCTTCTTTACATTAGGGTGCAGGCCCATTTTGAGACTATGTTCTTTGATTGTGAGAAGCAAATGTTTCCGATCATCTTCACTTTCAGCCAGTAATGTGGTATCATCAGCATAGCGAAGGTTGTTGATGAGTCTTCCACCAATCTTCACACCTCTGTTGTCTTCATACAATCCTGCTTCTTTGATGATTTGTTCTGCATATAAATTAAACAGGTAGGGGGAAAGTATGCAGCCTTGTCTTACACCTTTGCTTATTTTAAACCATTCTGTTTCTCCTTGTTTCGTTCAAACTGTTGCTTCTTGATCAATGTACAGATTGTGCAAGAGTACGATCAGGTGTTCTGTTATACCCATGCTTCTTAATGTGGCCCAGAGTTTCTCATGGTTTACACAGTCAAAAGCTTTGCTATAGTCGATAAAGCACAAATATAGATATCCTTTTGGTATTCTTTAGTCTTTTCAAGGATCCATCTCACATCCGCAGTGATGTCTCTCGTTCCTCGCCCTTTACTGAACCCTGCTTGCACTTCAGGTAGTTCTTGTTTATTTATTTATATTCTCTTATATACTGTGCTATTCTGCATCAGTGCAGTTTACATTGAACAAACTGAAATTACATTGAACAGGGCATTATAACTTGGAGATAACTATTTTACAGGGAACAGGTATGGCAGGCCAGGAAACATGTTCCAGGTATGGCAGGCCAGGAAACATAATTCTCACCACTTCTTTCTGCTAGCCTGTCCCTCACTGATTGACCGCTGCCTATCACCTCTCATCTCCCCTCTCACTTTCTCCCCAACCCCTGAACGCTCTGGCCAATCAATGATCTGCCTTTGCCTCATTATGTAATCCAAAATTGGCCACTGCCCTTGTAAGAGGGTCTGGCAATGTTATAGGGCCCTGGATTAGCCTTCGGGACTTCTTTATTATAAGAAGAGCACAAAGCTACAAAAAGCAAGATGCATCTAATTATTTTGGGACAATATCTACATCCAGTGTCCAAGGCAATCCTCCAAAGATAAAAAGAAAAAACATCTCATTTCCACCACACACATCCCAATATACCCATCAAAACATCATTTTAAACATGGCAAACTTAAATAATACTGCAGACATCATCAGGATGCTTAGCCTTTTGTTGGTCTTGTTCTTGGGATAAAATGTCTCCAAATGTTAATAGTCAAAGTTTATAATGCCTCAGTTTAGAAAACAAATTGCGCATTTTTATGTCCTGACACTTTGATGCATTTTATTGATAGGCCACAAAAACAGAACTTCATATACACAGAACTACAATCTTGCAAAATCAAAAATAATTATAAAAAGCACATACTGCAGGTTTATATTTGCATTTCTTGTTTTATAGTTGCTTAATTCAAACCTTAAAAATGAAATTATTTGGCCAGTACTGCTGGCCTCAACATAAATCCTATTGGATAAGCATCAAATGGGAGTTTTCAAATGAAGACACCCAAGAGGCCTTGTCTCCATACCATCCAGCAAGCCGGAGTGGAAAGTTGCTTTCAGATACAGCATGCTTAACATAACTTCTCTCCATAGCTTACTCTATCATTAAATCATCAGAGAATGACCCACAGCAAAAGAACATATTGAATTAATTGTCTTGCAACCCAAGAGATGAATGGGTTATCAAGACTACACCACATGTAGCCTTCATCATAACTTCATCACTGAAGAGAATAAATACAGTACTGTTTTTTCATCTGTCAACTTTAAGTAGTTTGGTTATGTATGCCAGCAATTGAAGTCTCATGAGAAGATTTGTTTAGAGAAATAATTCCCCATTGAAATGCAACAGAGTGAGGTAATTTTTAGATTGGAAGCAGTAAGAAAAAAAACTAAGGCATGTTTAGCCATAAAGGCATCTCCCTCTTAGAGGGTCTTTTATGTGCAGTAAAGTTTTGCAGTTACCATGTGTAAGCTGCCAAAAAGATCACATCTGAACTGCAAAACTTGAATCTCACTCAGTTAACGCAGAGAAAATACATGTGCAAGGTAATTTTATAACAGGGTGCCTACTTCATTTGGCCAGGAAGATGCCTACTTTAAGCCTATTTTATAAAGATACGTAGATGCCTATGGGGTAGATTCAGTGTTTAGCGGGTCTGGACATCCGATCTGAGCTCCCTGCATGTACAGGCACGATGTGTGGGGAGTTCTGTTCATGGGCAGGAGGGGGTCAGGCTGGACTTGGAGCGAGGGTGGGCAGGAACCTGACCCTGGATGTACAGGGCCAAGTTTGAGGTCTGCTCTGTACATCTGGGGTCATCCATTTGCATGGGGGACTTATTCTACCTCAGAGGAAGATTGAAGACCCGGGCCTGCAAAGCAAAGTGAGGGGGTGCAGGGGGTAGCCCACAGCCCAACCCTAGTCACAGCAAACCCGATTGGGGGTCGGTCT
This sequence comes from Ichthyophis bannanicus, assembly GCA_033557465.1. Lineage (NCBI taxonomy): Eukaryota > Metazoa > Chordata > Amphibia > Gymnophiona > Ichthyophiidae > Ichthyophis > Ichthyophis bannanicus. The sequence continues at coordinate 72,661,633 of CM066037.1, forward strand.
GCAGGGAAAGCAAATTTTGAGGCCTGCCAGGGATCGCGGCTCCTACATGGAGCTAGTCAGGTAAGTGTTGCTGCATCTGGAGTGCCTGAATCAGGGCATGTCCTGGACATCCAGGCCTTATGTCACGATTGACTCCCGTGGGGCCGTCTAGCTCCCATGGAAGCAGAATCGGGTGCATCCCTGGGCCGTCTGGATGTCTGGTCATCCGGTCAGCCCAGGGACGCACATCACTGAATTGGTCTCTGTGTGTCTTTATAAAATACTAGCACAAATCCAATAGCAATAGCACTTACATAGAAGACAAGAACGTTACAACTCTTTTGGAATAGACATAAATGTGTAAAGCGCACAACTATGCCTATCGATTAAAGTATTTTATAATCATTGGGGGGGGGGGGGGCCAAATTCAGTGGCAGTGGCTAATGCTTGTAAAGCACCCAGCCATTGCTGCTGATGCCTAACCCAGGATATTCAGTGCCAGAGCCATATCTGGCCACCGGCATTGAATGTCTGGGTCACCACAGAACCCGGAAGCTAATCAGACAGCAGCGATATTGAACCAGCGCCCGGTTAGCTTCCGGGGGCAAAGTTAGGTCAGCCTTTGCTGCTCCTGACTTTACCTGGTTGTCACTATCCAGGCAGGGGCTCAGTATCGCCATTGTCCAGTTAGCAATGGGTACTACCTCCACTCTCCCCAGAATGCCCATGACATGTCGCGATGCCAACCGCTAGCATTAGGGTGTGTAGTGGCACATGTTAGTGCCGCTGAGTATCCTGTTCAGCAGCATTTGAACAGTTTGTAGGTCTGTAAACCATGTAAATGCTATGGAATATCCCCACCGTGTGTTTATTTGTTTCACAGGGTTTTTTTTATACCACCATTTTAGTCAAAGCAGTTTACATTGTAACTTGAACTTGGTGATGTAAATTAAACAGGGACATTGATAACTTGGATTTTTCTGAGGCAATGGAGGGTTCATGACCCTGTCTGTGCTCAGCCTAGACCATTCCCCCAACATCACCTGCATTTATGGTCACCAACCATCTGGGTTTCAACCAGACAGTTGGGTAGTTAAGCTTGTGTACAGGGTCTGTTTACAAGTGGTAACCAGAAACTGTACTGCCTAGTCAAGACAAATCCTGCTTCCCACCGCTGCTTCCGTCACTGCTGCCTACCTCCACCTCGAGTTAGGAGGGGCCGCATAACACGGCTGAGTCCTAAAGGGAGATCACTATGGGGTGGGGGGATTGAAACGAGGAGGTAGGAGAGGGGGTGAGAGGATCATTTGACTGAGTTTTTATACCGCTTTCCACCGGGTCAAAGCGGTGTACATTGTACAAATTTAAACATTTCCAGAGAACTGTAATTATTCACATTAACAATTTAACTAGGACATTTGGTCCTTAACTTTACAGAGCTATTTTGAATGGGGGTGGGGGGTGGTAGGAGAGGTCAGCTGATGGTCTGGGATGAGACTGGCAAGGCTGTGGGGTTGGAGTGAACAAGGATAGGGAAGGAAATGGTGTGGAGTGTGGGAAAATCAAACCTGGATAGTAATTGGTGGGCAGACTTGAGTGGACCACAGGGCGGCAGTGCGGTGGCAATTTTGCCCCTTTCCCTACTTGTCAATTGGTGGTATGGGAGGGAAATCGAGGTGCAGGAATGGGAGGCAATTGGTGGGGGATGGTGGTAAAGGTTGTAAAGTGTCACAGCTTGTAAATGGGAGAAGAAATGACCTCCCAGGAGGCCAAGTAGCATCTTGTGTGGATTAGTGGTGAGAATGAACAAAACAGGGACAACCCATGTGCAAAGTGTATGTTCAAAAGGGCTCCGTTAGTTCTGGAACTTAGGCCCGCAGGCTAGGGGAGGGAATGTGACTCTCTACTTGAGGGCTAGGACATTACCAACTACTTCTGAACAAAGTCAACCCGTGAGAACCATGCTTGGTTAATGGAATTAATGAGAATGTATTAATTTTGCATTAATTAATTTTAATGTTAATAAAAACTTTGGTCGAATTTTGCTGCTATCCATGGTTTCAGTGTTTGGTGGTTTTGAGAACAGTATGAGGTGATTGAGTAGGGGATGGGTGTGGGTGTGAGTGTTAGTGAATGCAGCCAAGAGTCCATAACACTGTCACAGGAAAAGTCAGTTCTCCTTTTGTGCCTAAAATGCTTTGATAAGTTAAACTGGGGACGTGATCAATTTTTCATTGGAATATACATTTAAAAAAATATCATATGCCTGGGAGACAAGTGATAAAATGATCGTTCTTTTTCTACTAGCTCTATCAGTACTGAAGCCCTTTTGAGGTCTCTTTGAGGTATTTCATTTTGATTGTTTTGGTTATAATTTGGGATATCTAGTTGGGCACATGCATATATATTTTCTAATACTATAAAAGCCATTTTACATGCCTATGTTGCCATATATGTGCTAAAATGACTTTATAAAATTGCCCCTCATTGGTAATTTTATAGTAGGCTGCCAAGACGAAAAGGGCAAAAAGGCATGTAGGTTTAGCTTATTTTATAAAAATACATGTACCTTTATAAAATACTAACACAAAATCTGCAGCAATCACGCCTAGATTGAAGGCATGGACATTATGCCTGTTCGAGAGCAGGTGTAAATATTAGCATGTAGTTTACATGCATGTTGTTGTTAAGTGCCGTTAAGTCGGTGTCGACTCACGGCGACCCTTTGGATAGTTGTCCTAAATCGTGTCCGGTCTCCAGCCAGGCGGCTCATTGTTGACAGACTGGTACCCGTAGCTGCTATTATTGTATCAATCCATCTCATTGCTAAAACATGTTGTGCCTGATATTTGAAACCCTGTAAACCATGTAACTGCCTTCGACGGGATTATTCAATGACACCTACATGGGTAGTGTCGTTGAATATTCCTATGTCCCCTATGTGCCTCAATGCTAGCCGGTTAGCATCGAAGCATGTTGGGGGCAGTCTGGGATGGAGCAGAGGCAGAGAATGGCGCTAACCGTACAGCAGTGATACTGGAACCCTCGCCTATCTTTAAGGCACTGAAGCTAACCGGACAGTATCTAGTATCTCTGCTGCACGGTTAGCTTTGGCATCAGCAGTGATCACCGGATATTCAATGCCATCACCACAGTATTGAATATCTAGTTTAGGAGTCGGTGGGAAGGCTATGTGCCCATCGAAGCATAGCCCTTCCAAACTATGGATAATTGAATATCATGCCCATTAAGCATAAATATGGTTTATAAAATCACCCTCGTAGCATGCATTAAATGATGCCCTTAGCACTCCTACTGAAGTGGCATGAAGGGGCTGAGTTTATAAGAAGCTTCAGATTTATGCCCTTAATTTACCTATTTTTCAGGATTTATGCTGGATTTTTCCAGGATTTAGGCTGTCGCTATTTTGTAAGTATGAGTATAAGACCTTTTGCTCTTACCTTCAGTGTGGGCATGCACAGGGAAGCACCAATTGACAAACAGAAGTTATAAAATACTAAAATTTATCCATGTGCTTGAAGAATCTAGGCATGAGCATTTACACCTGCCATAGGACAGGCTTAGGTGCTTGCGCCTAGTTGTGGGCATCTTTACACCACTTACTCCCCTATTTTATAAAATCTGCGCAGTAACTGCTGGGGATGTGGCCACCATCTGCATTTTGGTTACCACCTAGGACAGTTACCACATGGTAAATGCATCAGCAGGTAGCATGGTACATGCCTCTGTACTCGATGCAGTTACTATGGCCCCATGAATTAAAAGCTCCATCAATATCAGCATCTCCTCACACTCGCACTCCCCAGTTAGCATCAGCATCCTCTTACCCACAAATGGCCTCAGATCATTTCTCCAAAGAAGCACCCTACTTTTCCTTCCATCTTCCTGATCTACTCCTGCACCTACTGGGGGTTTGTCTGGTGGGTTAGTGGCAGGGAAAGAACAATCCTCAAATGTTCTTGCCCTATTGCTAGCCTGGGTTCAAAATGGCAACTCTGACCACTGCCAGTAATCTCATGGTATTTGTGGGGAATCTGATGCTAAGTGGCGGTATGATCAAGAGGTAGGAGAGGGAATCGGGTGCAGGTAGGAGGTGATGCTGAGGCTGATCAGGGGTGGATGGAGAATCAGGTACATCTTCAGGGGTGGAGGAGAGTTTGTTGCCAATTCAGAGCTGAGGTGAGGACTGGGATGATGATGAGGGGATTGGTAGGGGGTCAGAGTGTTAATTGAGGGGAATTGAACAATAGCACCTGCCTGCTAGTAGTACAGGTGCACTTAGTACCTGTTCTTGAGGAGGCATTAAGTGCCCTCGTGCTATCGGCAGACCTGAGAGTGAGCACATGCCAGTACCATGTGCTAACACAAGGTGCAAACCATGGCCATTCTTTACCCATACCTCATCTATTTCCTACCTCATTACAACTGTTATGCCTGTGCTGTAACAGTTACCAACCTTGTGTGCTAACAGAGCATGCCAATTCATATGCTAACTACTTAAGAAGCCCAAAGGGTCAACCTGCAGCTCTAAATGTTAGTGCAGGCCTCAGGGTCAGCCCATCCATTAGGATAAACAATAAATTATGGCAGCCAGGGGGGCATAAAGCTTAAGTTTTGCCTAGTGTGCCAACACCTTGAACCAGCTCTGGGGCTGGCCCTGATTAGCATGCTTTTCTTCCTGCATTGACTGCTTAACACATTTTGGTGAAACTGCTCCTTAGTCTTGAGCAGGAAAAGCTACAAATTCTGCAACATTAGTCAGTATTACTTAGGCATCATCACAACCTCATATTCATGAGTCATTATTTCTGAATTTCAGTACAAATCCATAGGTTTGTACTCATGAATATTGTAACCAGGTCTATGTTTTAAATGACTGTCTCTTTAAGCACTGTAGTTTACATAGAAAACTATAGATATCAGGGACGGACTTGGTCAGTAAATCTCCCCATGGTTTGGAATAAATTAAAGTAAATGTGAGGGTTCAATCAGCAGCACAGTCTTTGCTAAAGAAAGTTATGCAAAGTGAGGTACTGCCAGACCACAGTTTTCCTTCAGCCATCATCAGTTTTCAAGTGGTCAGCTTGGTTTGAGGAAACAGCCCAACAATGAGAGCCTGGTATAAAGGCAAAAACTAAACCACCTCCTTCTTCAGCTATGGGCATCTGTTCTAATGTTATTACGTATACTGCTTTTCAAGAAACTGACCAATCACTGGGATGAGAACAGTATACTGCTGACGTTTGGGAGAGTTTGAGCATATGTCTGTATGGGGCATCTAGGATAGAAAACAGGCATTTAGATCCATGTGCACAAAAATGGAATTGCATTTCATAAAAGTCTTGCTGTATTTGTCTCAATAGACATCAGGGGAAGCCATTTGACAAAAGGGACTTCTGTAGCACATTGGGTCTACTTTCCTGCTCTCTGTCGTCTCATAATACTATTAGAAATGCTAAAAGAAGGGGGATGGGTCATTCACAACATGTACAGCAGGGACGCGGGCCTACCTCCATATAAGAAATACTATGCATGTGAGGTCAGGTCCCCATTTCCACAAATGAAGTGGGGCGTGATTGAACCGATTCAAAGGGCAGTTTGGTAACAAAGGCTGCCCTGCAGGATGAAAAGTGGAGGCTTAACTTGCACAGCCGAGTTCCTGGAAAATTGGAAAGGGATTTGGCCATAATAGCTTCAAGGGCAATGCTATACATTTTAAAAGAAGGCATGTTTATGATAAAAAGTGTTTCTGTATACCTAATTAAAGATGGTTTTATCTATAGAAGTATAGCCGGAAAAGAAATGATTGTACAAAGCTGCAAATTTTGTATGTGCATATTTTATCCGCGGTTCTATCAGTATTCAAAGACTCATGCAGTTATGTAGCATTTTTTCTTTGAATGTACGTCCCCCATCCCTCCCAACTGGGAATGTCTAAGGAATGTGCAAGTTTGGCAAAGCTGGAGGATCCTGGAAGGACATCTGACTTTTAAAGCTTTTACGGTTGGAGTGTGAGTGAAGGACGCAGAAATCTGACCTTAAAGCTATGCAAGGTGAATTGAACTGTGCTTGTTAGGGAGTTCTAAAAGCAGTGTTAGCAGTGAAAGGGAGAAGGATATCGACTTTTCCAAATGCTGAATTTATTTATTTGTGTGCTTTTCTATACCGCCCCTTCCAGAGATCAGGGGCGGTTTACAGAGAACATGGCAAACATCAATTACATAGAACATTTTTGAGCACATAACTATTTTACAAAGAAAATATTAACTATTTTACATAGACTGAGCACATATTCATTATTTACAGAGAGTAGGACAAATATGCAACATTTTGAATATTCTTCTTGAGTTTCATTTGATGATGTGGTCTCATTTATCCCCCCAAAAAAGAGCAGTATTTTCTCTGGAACCTGTTATACTGTATGTAAGTGTAGACTGTCATGGTCTGGGGTCCCCCGCTGCCTCAGATTCTTACTGTACAGGGGTACAACTTGGAGGTAACATTGTCTTGTTCGCCTCTCAAGACTTCTGGGTTCCAGATCAGGGCAAGGTTAGCCTGGAGGCTGTTGGTTCCAATGATCCACTCTCTCTCTCTTTGCTCCTACATCCATAAACTACATCCAGTCCAGGGTGTGTTTTGAAGAAACAGTCTACTGAAATGTTTAAGTGGCAGAATGAAAACAAGAGTCAGTGAATCAGCAGAGACTAAAAATAGAACAAGCATAATTATCCCACTTCTTTGGGTCTCTCCCTTGTGGCAGGAAACTCCCTAATCCCCTTTTCTGCAGAAATAACTTGTGGATCTGGAGTCTGGACTCAGATGTGACCGCACACCTACTACCCCTTCTGTAGAACCGGGCCCCTGTTTGTCTCAGCTCTGAGAGGTTCCAATGCTTTATCCTCTTCTCTTTTCCAGGATCAGTGGCACCCCTTCAAAGATTTCTTAATTCATCTACTCCTCTTTCTTCTGAAAATCAGAGCACAAGATCAGCAAAGTGCAGAGGCCTAAACAATTCTTGTTACTCCTCAGCAACTCAGTGCTCCTTATGATGTAATGGCTTGGCCATCCAAAGACAAAGATTGCCCCTGGGCTAGGATTTTTATTTACCAGTCTAAGTTTCCCTCCAAGTGAGGTCTCCTCCCACCACCATTACTTCACCGATGCCGAGCGCCCTCCCTTGTTCTGGAAACTGAGTGACAAAGACACAACCCTACATTATTTTCCTAGAGCCTCTAGAGAGCTTTGCCATCTAAGCAAGGCCAAACCTTAGGGGTCTCTAGATAAATTTATTGGGGAAAAGAGAACAATAAAGTAGTGTGTCAACGTCACATACTGGGATTTTCAAAGGGTTTGTTTCCTGCTAGTTGTTCTTATCCTTTTGATTTAGGATTGCTAGACTTGCATGACTTTAAGTTATCTAATACCTCCCTTTTCAGTTTATTTCAATTCGGTGACTCTATAGTATTAAATGCTGCAGATGTTTTATCATAAGGCACTATGCCTTTGAGTCAGTGCTGACTCCTGGCAACCCAGCACCTCCTGGGTTTTCTTGGTAGTGTGACCAGAAGTAGATTGTCAGGCCTTTCTTCTGAAGCAATGGAGGGTTAAGTGACTTGCCTAAGTCTACAAGGAGTGCTAGTGGGAATTAAACCCTGGTTGCTTGGTGCCAAGCCAGTGCTCTAACCACTAGGCTACTCCTCCACTTAAGTTTTGTCCATGTCAATTTGTAGAAGAGATAAGCAAGTCCAACTTCTAAATTGCATATATGTTTATGTTTATTACATTTGATATACCGCTCAGGCCAAGAAGCATCAGAGCGGTTTACAATCCTACATTTATGTTATGGAAAATAAGAAAAGAACGCCATTAATAAGATAGGACAGAGTAGGAGAAACAGATAGACAAAGAGATAGCAAAGATAGGAGAAAACAGAACAGCAGACTACCTTCACAAACTACAGGCATGACAAATAGACTCACAATATATATCCATAATCAACTTGGCTAGTGGGCAATGTTCCCACCAAGCTGTGAATAGGTTTTCTCCCTGGTAGAGGGAAGTGTTGCAACATCACATTTCTAGTTAAGAGATGCATGCTGGTGTAACTAATTTGTCTGTGTTGTGATGATAATTATCCATTTCCCTTACCCCTACAAAAAAACAAAACAAAGGAAACAGGGCAACACATAAAACCGCAATGCAGGGAATCAGTAAGGCCTATACTGGACAGGCACTATGTGCATCTATCATGTATTCTGTTTTCACATCACATCTCAGCAATCTTGGGGGACCATTTCTGAGAACTATAAAGTAGCACAAGAAAACCTGATTTTCAAGATGACTTCCTTCCTTATGGGATTCTCCTAGAAGCAATAACTGGTCAATAAGCAAAAAATCTAGGCACTTAATTTATGCACCTAGATCTGCATAAATAATGGTGGCAGTAGTCAAAAGGACCTGCCAACTGGCTAAACCCTGGCGATCTCGGTATTCAGCAGCACTATTTGGATGTTGTTGCCATCGAGTCAGTATCAACTCATGGCAACCTTCTGGCTCATTGTTGATAGAGTAGCATCCATAACTGCTGTTATTGTATCAATCTATCTTATTACTCGCCTTCCTCTTTTGTGTTGACCTTCAACTTTGCCAGGCATGATGTCTTTTTCTAATGATCTGACTCTTTGCATGATGTGTCCAAAGTATAAAAGTCAAAGTCTTGTCATCTGAGCTTCTAAAGAAAACTTTGGTTTGATATCCTCTAGTATGGACTGAATTATGGTGCTTGCGAAGAATACTGTGCATACCACGGACTGCTCGAAGAACAAACCAAAGACATCAAATTTTCTTCCTGTCTTTTTCATTATCCAGCTATCGCATCCATAAGAAGTTATTGAAAATATCATGGCTTGGACATGCCAGATCTTTGTATAGAGAGACATCTCTGCTCTTGAGAGCAGAACAAATCAAAGAAGCAGGACTGTATGAAGACAACTGAACTGTGAAGATTGGTGGAAGACTCATCAAAAACTTTCACTATGCTGATGACAACATGTTAGTGGCCGAAAGTAAAGATGATCTGAATCATTTGCTTCTCAGGATCAAGGAACAGTCTTAAATTTGGATAGAGCCAATGAAATCCCCACAGGCTGCTGGAAAGGTGCAAAGTTAATTCCAGGGCGACCTGTGGGCAGACTGGAAGTGGTCGCAGCAGCTGTCTGGTCAGCGGCAATGTTCAGTCACTAACCAAATTGTTAAACCACATGAAGTTAGCACAGATCAATGGCTGTCCTAACTTTAAGTGGTTTTGATGTTCGAATAGAAGTTGAATATTGCAGCTAACCAGACTGCTGCCCCGATCACTGGCAAAATTGGATATTCAGTGCTGGACGCTGGATAGACTCTGATGCTTTCAATGATGGCAGCCATGCACTGTAAAAGTGTTGGCTGCTACCTCTGAATATTGACACCAACATTCTTCCTTTGCTGAGTTTCAAACTTGGTCTGTTTTTAAAGGCACCTAAATTGGATCTCCTAAAAGTAGAAGGGGGCAGGAAAGAGGAATTTAGGGACACTGCAGATTTCCTGCAGTAGGCGCCCAGCCTAGGTATCTACATTTAGGAGAAGAAATAGCAGGCCTAAATAAGAACTACTCAGTTTCACTAATTTTCACCGTAAAACTTGGATGCCTAAGCATGGTCGAAATATTTCCAATGTTTGGACACCGAAGACTGAAGTACCTATGTCAGATGTTCAGCCAAATTACAAATAGAGTAGCAGTTATTAGAAATCCATCTTTTTGCTCTGCTGGTGGTAAAGCCCTTTCATTTAGGCTCTTACCATTTTTAATGCAGTCTGTTCAGCAAAGAGCAGGGCCGGATTTACCTTGAGTGAGGCCCTACGCCAACAAAAATTGTGGGCCCCCAGCAGGGGCGGCCCAAGGGGGGTGCGGACCTCATTTGCATAAGGGGCCTCATTTGCATAAATATTTGCATAATGTTACCATATACTAACTTTTAGTAAACGTGCCTCTTAATGAGTGTATGGATAAAGAAAGACTAAAAGATTTCTTCATTACTATAATCCAGTGCCAACTGCCAGACACATTAGGAACTACTACAAACACTGCCCATAGTAAACCCGCCGTATCCTAACAGCACTACCAGGACTCACAAAGCACCATACTCTACCAATCAAAAGGCAACACTGCAAATATTAAACCAATACATTTCAGAGAACAACAATACATGACCTACTGGGGAAAGAGAACAAGTGGCAATGTCAAATAGGAATTATATAAACAGAACACCTCAGCTCAGTTACACATGCAGAACATAGACCATCACCAAACAAGTAATCACAATTTAGAAATGTTGTTGTTAAGTGCCGTCGAGTCGAAGTCGACTCATGGCGACCCTCTGGATAGCTATCCTAAATTGTGTTCGGTCTTCAGTCAGGCGGCTCATTGTTGACAGACTGGTACCCGTAGCTGCTGTTATTGTAGCAATCCATCTCATTGCTGGCCCTCCTCTTTTGCGTTGACCTTCTATCTTGCCAAGCATGATGTCTTTCTCTAATGATCTCTCTCTTCGCATGATGTGTCCGAAGTATGAAAGTCGAAGTCTTGTCATCTGAGCTTCTAAAGAAAGCTTAGGTTTGATCTCTTCTAGTACCGACTGGTTTGTTCTTCGGGCAGTCCATGGTATACACAGTATTCGCCGCCAGCACCATAATTCAAAGGCATCAATTTTCTTCCTGTCTATCTTTTTCACTGTCCAGCTTTCACATCCATATGATGTTATTGAAAATACCATGGCTTGAACAAGTCGAATCTTTGTATGGAGAGAAACATCTCTGCTCTTGAGAATCTTATCTAGGTCTTTCATAGCCATTCTGCCAAGAGCAATGCGTCGTCTGATTTCTTGACTGCTTGTTGCTTCTTTATTGATAGTTGATCCAAGTAGGTTAAAGTTGTTCACGATTTCAATTTCTTCTCCTTCAACGATGAACCTGTTGATTATGCCAGTTGTCATGATCTTTGTCTTCTTTACATTAAGGTGCAGGCCCATTTTGAGACTGTTCTTTGATTGTGAGAAGCAAATGTTTCAGATCATCTTCACTTTCAGCCAGTAATGTGGTATCATCAGCATAGCGAAGGTTGTTGATGAGTCTTCCACCAATCTTCACACCTCTGTTGTCTTCATACAGTCCTGCTTCTCTGATGATTTGTTCTGCATATAAATTAAACAGGTAGGGGGAAAGTATGCAGCCTTGTCTTACACCTTTGCTTATTTTAAACCATTCTGTTTCTCCTTGTTCCGTTCGAACTGTTGCTTCTTGATCAATGTACAGATTACGCAAGAGAACGATCAGGTGTTCTGGTATACCCATGCTTCTTAATGTGGCCCAGAGTTTCTCATGGTTTACACAGTCAAAAGCCTTGCTATAGTCGATAAAGCACAAATAGATATCCTTTTGGTATTCTTTAGTCTTTTCAAGGATCCATCTCACATCCGCAATGATGTCTCTCGTTCCTCGCCCTTTCCTGAAACCTGCTTGCACTTCAGGTAGTTCTTGTTCTAGGTATGGCTGTAGTCTCTTTTGAATAATCTTCAGTAGAATCTTGCTGGCATGTGGGATCAGAGCGATTGTGCGATAATTTCCACAGTCAGTTGGATCACCTTTCTTTAGTATTGGTATAAACACAGATCTTTTCCAGTCAGTTGGCCATGATGTTGTCTTCCATATTTCTTGGCAGAGCCTTGTAAGTACAGTAACAGCTGCATCAGATTGCTGCAATACTTCTTTTTTTTTTTTTTTAATTATTTATTTAACTTTTGACACACAAAGAAAATATCCATACAGCAAGTACAACAGAGAGGAAAACCACACAGCAAATACAACAAAAAAAGTAAATAAGAAACCCACCCCTCCCACCCTCCCACCCTCACCACCCCGTCTCCATGTGAGTCAGTATTAAGAGTTCATACACAGTTAGACAAAAGGGCCCAAGCCTGCACTAAGGAAGAAGCACAGACCAGAGAAGGACAAGGTACAAAAGGCCAGCCAACTCCCCAGGGTGGTTAGGACCGCAGCCTAGCAGTTGCAGTATATCTATCCAACCACAACCACTTATCCGAGGAAGAGACCTGCCCCAGAGCGCTCCCCCCCCTCCCAGGATTGCTCGAGTGATCCTGCGCCTTCTCATAGCTGGCATACAGACATACCATGCTCCACCATTGATGAATATCCAGCTTGCTGGAGTCCTTCCAGCATACCAGAATAAGCTTCAGAGCTATGGCGACTAGAAAGTCCAGCAAAAAGTGCTTTTCTTTCATGTCCGGAAGATCGCCCAGAGAAGACCGCAAGATCACCACCTGCCAAGTAAGGGGAGCCTGAAAGCTCAAAATCTTTTGTACCCTCTCCCAAACTAAAACCCAGAAAAATTGAACGTGAAGGCAATCAAAAAACATATGCTTATAAGTACCAGGACTAAGGTTGCAGGACCAGCATAAATCACCCACTCCCACCTGCCAACGTGCAAGCCGAGCGGGCGTAATAAATGCACGGTGCAGCAAGAAGAATAGGGATTGAGTCATACCCGCAGCTCTAGAGACCCTACTGACCTTGGAGCATAAACGCAGCCAAGTATGAGAGGAAATAGGGACACCTAAATCTACCTCCCAGCCTCTGCGACTGCCAGTGAGGCTGTACCCTCTTCTCCCATGTAGGCATAAAATTTAGACGCAGCTCCGGGTTTACAGGAGTACGCAAGGACCAACTCCTGCACATCCCAGGTCTGAGATACCACTAGATTAGAAACCCCCGCTGCTGAAAGACAGCTGACTAATTGAAGCCACTGGAAAAAACAAACTGCTGGTAACGAGAATTCCTGCTTCAGCCATGCCCAGGGTTTCCACGCCCCGTCTAGGAGTAATTGACCTACAGTCCAGATACCCTGCGTTTGCCAGCGCCGCCATCCAAAGGTCTTGTGTCCAATCTTGAAAAGAGGGTTATACCAAAGTGGCAGTGGGAGGGACACAGAGGGAACAGGACTCATAACTCTCGCCAGAGATTGAAAAGCTGCTTGCGTGGCCCTTACCACAGCAAGGGCTGCAGAGGAAGCCTTGCACTGCATGCCAATCAGTAGATGCAATGGGATCGGATCTACCAGGCGCTTTTCTACCTCTACCCATACCGGCGCCACCCCCCCGCTCTGCCTGGGGCACCATAGTGCCCCTTGCTTAAGCAGGAAGGCTAGGTGATACCTACGAAAATCAGGGAACTTAACCCCACCATTGTCCTTGGACGCTTTGAGTTTCCTAACCGCAATTCTAGAGGGCTTTCCGAGCCACAAAAAGGCCGTGAGTGATCTCTCCCACTCTTTGTAAACCTTCCGCGGGAAGGAGAGCGGCAACATCTCAAGAATATAATTTATCTTCGGGGCTAAAGTCATCTTGATAGACTCCAAGCGGCCCCACCAAGATAAATGCAATGGGGACCATTTTGCAGAGAAGGACCGAATCATCTCACCGATATGGCTACAATTGAGTGAGATAGTCTCCTCAATGGAGTCACAAAAGCGAACCCCAAGGTACTTGATCGCCTTCCCTTCCCAGACAAAGGGGAAATTAGCAATATCTTCCGAGAAAGTAGCCCTGTTCATAGGGAACGCCACGGACTTATTCCAGTTGATCTTATACCCAGAAACCTGTGAATATCTATTAATGACCTGCAGTATCTCCTCCAGGGAGTCCGGACGTAAGAAAAGCAACAAGTCATCGGCGTAAGCCGATAATTTAATCTGTAAGTCTCCCAGCCTGATGCCACAGATTCTCTCCGATTGTCGGACTAAAAGTCCCAGAGGCTCCAACGCTAAGTTGAACAGAATCGGCGACAGCGGGCAGCCTTGCCTGGTCCCACGATGGAGCGAGAAGGGAGCAGACAGTTGACCGTTTACCAAGATGCGAGCCTGGGGAGTGGCATACAGAATCTGGATCGAGCTAATAAACCCCTCCCCGAAACCGAACCATCTCAAGACTTTCAACAGGAACGGCCATTCAAGCCTGTCAAAGGCCTTTTCAGCGTCCAAGGAAATCCCGACCATGGGAGAAGGAAGCTGTTCCGAGACAGCCAGTAGATTTAACAACAAACGTGCATTATCCGATGTCGCCCTACCAGGCATAAAACCACATTGATCGGGATGGATCAGATCTGACGAGACTTTTGACAAGCGACTCGCAAGAACAGTGGCAAAGAGTTTATAATCGGCATTTAACAGTGAAATTGGCCGATAGTTTTCCACCCTGAGGGGGTCCCTCCCTGGTTTCTCCAAGACGACTACGGTAGCCTCGTTAAAACCACCCACATTAGGAGTCTGCGCATGTAAGAGCTGATAGTATTTAAGAACAAATGGTAGGATCTCCTCCTGGAACGTTTGGTAAAACTCAATGGGTAACCCATCTGGGCCTGCCGCTTTCCCTTTCTTGGCTGATTTTAAAGCCACCCGGAGTTCACCCAAGGACAACGGGGCATCTAACTCAGACACTTGTTGCAGTAAGAGGGTGGGGTGCTCTATAGGGCCCAAAAAGGCCTCGCTCTCTTCTCCATTGTCCCCACCCTCAGAGGAGTACAATCCTGCATAGAAGGCTCTAAACGCCTCTGCTATCTCAGAGGTCTGAGTGAGCAGGTGATGTTCTCTGGAAAAAAACGCCAGCAATCTTAGTCCGCTCAGCTTTGGGTTTCAGAGTCGTGGCCAGCAACCTGCCAGCCTTGTTTTGTTCTCCATAATACTTGGCTTTCCAAGCATGAGAGAGCTTCTCAGCTTCCTCACTGAGAATAGTGTTATATTGATATCGTAATTTTTGCAGACGCACTAGGATGCAAGGCTCTGAACGTGCTCTTAAGAGCCTCTCCCCCGCCTGAATCTGTAACTCAAGTTCTTTCAGCAAGAGCTTCTTTCGCCGCGCAACCCCAATAGAAAAACTAGTGATTTTGGCTCGCAGGGAGGCCTTAAAAGCCTCCCACCATGCCCATCCAGATGTAGCCTCCGGGAGATTCACCGAGAAATATTCCTTTATGGCTCCCCTCATATAGTCACGAAAAGTCGCATCTGCCAACAGAGTCCTTTGAAAAAACCACCCAGCACTCTTCACTGAGTCAGAGAGTAATCCTATGTGTAAAGAGATAGCCGCATGGTCCGAGACGGTACAAGCTTCAATTTGAGCGTCAGACACCTGAGAAACCAACGACTGTGAAATAAGAAAGAAGTCGATTCTCGAGTGTGACCCATGTGGGGGAGAATAGAAGGTAAACTCCTTCTGCGAAGGATGCAGGAGCCGCCAAATATCAACCAAGTTCAACGCCTGAACCATCCCCTGCATCGCCAAACTAGCCCGGCTAGGCCGAAGGGATCGATACGGCTGGCGGTCTAAAAGAGGGTCCATCACGAGGTTAAAGTCTCCTCCGACAACAAGATCCCAGTGTATCAACTCTTGTACCTCCTCAGCAAGCCTATGAAAGAAGGACACATCGTCCACATTCGGACCATAGATGTTCATGAAACCAAAGGACCGGTTCCCGATGCGGAGACGGACTTTCACCCACCGCCCTCCCGGGTCAGCCCGAGTCATCTCGATTACAGGTTGCAGTGCTTTCCGGACCAGGATAATCACCCCATTTCGTTTTTGGTAGGCCTCTGCAACCCCCACTAGTGAAAAATGTCCCCCGCCCATCTTTTGCGCCTCTGCAAAACTCAGACGGGTCTCCTGTAGCAGGATGACATCTGCTCTCTTCTTTCTGCAATAAAGGAGAATTTTTTTTCGTTTCATAGGGTTATTGATACCCTTCACGTTCAAAGATAAAATATTAAGAGTGCCCATCCCTAATCACATCAGCATGATAAGCAGGATAGCGCGAAGTGCATACCTGTAATGAATCCACCTTTTGACTTGTAACAAACCCCTCACATGGAGACAACCTAAACCCCCTATTAACCCCAAAATAAACATAAAAGCACCCAGGTGCCGAACCCCTTCCTCCAGGGGAACACAAACGGGTGAGCCAATACTGGGGAAACACAACCACCCAACCCCACCCCCTTTGCGCTGAAAAAAAAAAAAGAATAACAACAAGAACCCCCCCCTCCCTCCCAAGTTACCCAAACATAGGAAAAATTATTCCCCCATTTTCATTCGCAGTAGTAAGTTTAATTTATTTAGTTATGTGCGATTCCCTTCTCCCCCCCCACCCCCCCCACCCACACATCCCCCCGACGCTCCACCCCCCCCTCCCTGCACACATTAACCTCCTCATCAATTATCTTATCAATATACGCCTAACCGTAACAGCGGAGGAACCAGGCACCTATGGCAGATTCCATTTACTGTGCCCATGTCATCAGCTCTGATCCCTCGAGGAGGTACAGGAACGGAAAGATATAAATGAAATAGAAATAAACTGTCTGCCAGGCCCCCAGACACACGTGACAGTAAAGCTGCAAATATACATATCTACAGAACTGCATCGCTTAACAAAATAACATATTTAGGATTAAGTAAAAATCACTACACAGGGAGTGAAGGCCCAAGAGAGAAAGGGGGAGAGAGGGGGAGAAAGGAAGAGAAGAGAAGGAAAAATGAAAAAGAAAACAAAGGGTAGATAGCCCCCGGTTCTTCAGAGGGACATATCATGTAAGGCTATTGCAGTTATACGATCAGAACAACAATGATCCGAGATTGCAAAACAATAATCTCAAACAGAGCAACCAAATAGCCAGCCAGTAATCCTGGCGTACCGCCATCAACACCAAGACCCCGGTGCCTGAGGCGAGAGCGCTGAAAATCCTGCAAGCAGCTAGTCCCGGAAGGATTCAGCGCATCACTTCGGCTTCTTTCTCCTCTAAGAAGGACTGAAGGGCCAGGGGATCTTCGAAAGTCCTGGTTTGATTGAACAATGTGACCCGCATCCGCGCGGGAAAGAAAAGTCCATATCTGGCTTGAAGCTTCTGAAGACGTGGGCGGAGAGCGAGGAATTGCTTACGTCTTTCGACCGTGGCTTTGTGAAAGTCTGGAAAGAAAGCCACCGTGTGCCCTTCAAATTTTACCGGGGCGCTAGACTTCGCCGCAGCCATGATCTGAACTACTTGAGAGTAGCGAAGCGCCCGAATAATGATAGGCCTCGGTCGATTGGAAGTAGGGCTCGGTTGAAAGGGAACCCTGTGGGCTCTATCGATTTCAAACCCTGGGTTGAAATTAAGATGCAGCAAGTGGGGAATCAGATTTTCCATAAAAGCCACGGTGTTAACGCCCTCTGCGCCTTCCGGAATACCGATCACTCGGATATTGTTTCTGCGGGTGCGGTTGTTGAGGTCTTCCAGGCTCCGCTCTAGGGCCTCAATTCGCTTGCCATGCTTTGTCACCACCTTCAGCTTCTCATCATGCGCTGCCACACGATTCTCTAAGGCGTCCATACGAGGTGCAATCGCTATTAGTTGGTCTTTCAGCGCCTTTAATTCGAGCAAGTCCGTTTGAACTCCAGCCAATGTCTCACCGTTTGTGGCGACCATCTCGCGAACTGCCCTGATCTCTTTCAGGAGTTCTTGTAGGCTCTCCGCATTTTCTCGGGTAGAAGCCATTTTGAGAGGGGAAGGAGGATCGGGCTTCGACCTTTTCACTCCAGGATTTGATCCTGCCCCAAACTCAAGCCGGGTTTGCTTGCTGACCGCCATCCATATAGCAATAAGCCAGATGTGAGAGGGAAATAAAAGTAAAATAAGTAGGAAAGGAGGCGGGGAGGCAGGATTTAGAATGGATTCAGCAGGGAGCTATCGGGCTAAGCAGCCATCTCCCTCGGTAGTTGGCTCCGCCCCCTGCTGCAATACTTCTATGGGAATGCTATCAATGCCTGGTGCTTTGTTCTTTGATAAGGCTTTCAATGCTGCTTCAACTTCTTTTTTCATCACCAATGGTTCCTGATCATAAGGTATAGGTTGAAACGGCTGTTGGTCCACTTGATCTTTATCATATAAAAACTCTGTATATTCCTTCCACCTTTTCTTGATCTTCTCAGCATCATTCAACATAGAACCTTGAGCATCTTGTAACATTCCAATTCGAGGCTGGAACTTTTTCTTTAACTCTCGCAGCTTTAGGAAAGCCGATCTTGTTCTTCCTCTAATAGTTTCTGCTTCTATTTCCTTGCAAGTGTCATTGTAGTACTTTTCCTTGTCCTGTCTTGCTGCACGTTGGAAATCTCTGTTGAGTTCTGCGATTGTCTTTCTTTCTCCTTTGGCTTTAGCTTCTCTGCGTTTCTGGGCAATCTTCAGAGTTTCTTCCGTCATCCATTTTGGCCGTTTTTGCTTTTTCACCTTTTGTAGAGACTTCTCGCTTTCTTCCAGCACAACCTTCTTGATGTCATTCCATAACTCTTCCGGAGCTCTGTCATTTGTATCTAAGGCAGCAAATCGATTTTGCAGGCAGTCTTTAAATTCCAGTGGTATATTCTCAAGGTCATATTTTGGTGCATTCATGAGTGGTTTGCTCTTTTTCAACTTTAGCTTGAGTTTGCATACTAGTAGTTGATGATCTGTACCACAGTCAGCTCCAGGTTTTGTCTTTGTTGATGTTACAGAGCTTTTCCATCGTTGACTTCCACAGATGTAGTCAATTTGATTTTTATACAATCCATTGGGTGAAGTCCATGTGTACAGTCGTCGCTTGTGTTGCTGAAAGAAGGTGTTTGAGATGAATAGATCATTGGTCTTGCAGAATTCTATCAATCTTTCTCCAGCTTCATTTCTGTTGCCAAGTCCATATTTTCCAACTACTTTGCCTTCTTCTTTGTTGCCAACTTTTGCGTTCCAGTCACCCATGACTATCAGGATATCCTGTTTGCATGTTCTGTCAATTTCAGCTTGTACTTGTTCATAGAACTCTTCAATTTCATTCTCTTCTGCAGCTGTTGTTGGGGCATATACTTGAATTATAGTTGTGTTGATAGGCAATCCTCGTAGACGAATAGAGATTAAGCGTTTGCTGACTGCATTGTATTTCATTACAGTTCTTGCAAGTTTCTTCTTTATTATAAATGCAACACCATTTCTTCTTTGTCTTTCATTTCCAGCATAGTAGACCATGTGATCATCTGATGCAAAGTGCCCGATGCCAGTCCATTTCAGTTCGCTGACACCCAACAGATCAAGTTGTACACGTTCCATTTCATTCTTGACCACTTCCAACTTCCCTTGGTTCATGCTTCGTACGTTCCATGTTCCAATGTGTAAGACATCTTTACATCTTCCTATTTAGAAATAGGAAGACAATAATTAAACTGGGAATCCCAAAAGCCAAACTTGGAATGTACAACACTGTAGAAATAAAACTATACATTAATTTGCTCTTGTACTAAACAAAGCGCAGATGTTAATGATGCACATTTACCAGAGCTGACATATTCCAATTAATAAATTCAAAATAAAGAGATATTTTTCTACCTTTTGTGCATTTTTTTCAGCTGCAATTGCTCCAGCCACTTTCTTCTGGTTTCTTCGTGTCTTCTGCTAACTCTCCATCGTCTGCTGTCCATTTGTCCTTTCTTCTCTCTTCTAGATTTTTTTCCATTCTCTCTCTACATCTGCTTTAACATACTAATCTTTCTCCTTTTGCTCTTTCCTCATTCCTATTTCATCCACTCAAATTTTACCCCTCCATCCTCAATCCCCACTTACTCTCCCAATACCCGGCCAATTGTAGATTTTTTATCCCTCCCACACAAAATATTTTTCCCTTCTCCATTTTACTCTTCCAGCCCCATCCCATTCTAATCCTCCCCCAACATCAGCTCCCTTCTAGTTCCAGCCTCACCCAGCATCCATTCCCTTCTAGTCCCTGCATCAGCCCATTTCCAGTCCTAGCCATCCATCAGCCCATTTCCAGTCCTAGCAACCCCCCAACCCAATACCAGTCCTAGCCCCCCCATCACCCCACTTACAGTCCTTAACCCCCATCACCCCATTTTCAGTCCTTAACCCCCCATCACCCCATTTTCAGTTTAAGCCCCCCCTATAACCCATTACCAGTCCTAACCCCCCATCAGCCCACTTCCAGTCCTAACCCCATCAACCCATTTCCAGTCAGCCCCCCATAGCCCATTGCCAGTCCTACCTACCCCCCCCCATCAGCCCACAGCCCATTACCAGTCCTAACCCCATCATCCCACCTCCAGTGTTATCCCCCCAGCCCATTTCCAGTCCTAGCCCCCCATAGCCCATTACCAGACAACCCCCATCAGCCCTCTGCCCATTACCAGTCTTTACCACCCCATAGCCCATTACCAGTTATAACCCCCCCCCCAAAAGCCCATTACCAGTCCTAACCCCATCAGCCCACCTCCAGTCTTAACCCCCCAGCCCATTTCCAGTCCTAGCCCCCCCATAGCCCATTACCAGACAGCCCCCATCAGCCCACAGCCCATTACCAGTCTTAACCCCCCCCAAAGCCCATTGCCAGTTCTAAGCCCCCCAACAGCCCACAGTCCATTACCAGTCCTAACCCCATCAGCCCACCTCTAGCCTTAACCCCCCCCCCAGCCCAGCCCAGCCCAGCCCAGCCCATTTCCAGCCCCAGCCCCCCAATAGCCCATTACCAGCCCTACCCCCCCCCCGTCCTTTACCCGCCCCCGCCCCCCCACTTGGCAATTACCAGTCCTACCCCCCCCCCCTCGCCCATTACCAGTCCAACCCCCCCCCCCCCCGGCCTAAAGTAAAATTTAATTTAAAAAAAAACCTGGTGGCTGCCGCCGCGGGGCCCCCTCTGCTGCCGCGGGGGCCCCGTCTACCCGCTGAAGCCGTGGGGTCGGGTCGGGTGGGGTCGGGTCGGGTCTCTCTCCCTCCCTCCCTCGCTGCAGGCTGCAGGCTGCGAGAGACGCGAAGGGAGAGCGTCTCCTCGCGTCTGTGTTAAGCCCGCAGGGGCTGATGGGAAATCCCATCAGCCCCTGCGGGCTTAACACAGACGCGAGGAGACGCTCTATCTTCGCGTCTCTCGCAGCCTGCAGCGAGGGAGGGAGGGAGGGAGAGACCCGACCCGACCCGACCCGACGGCTTCAGCTTGTAGACGGGGCCCCCGCGGCGGCAGCCACCAGGTTTTTTTTTTTAATTGTGTTTAAAAAAAATTAACTGGTTCTTTTTTTGTGGGCCCCTGCCGGCTGTGGGCCCTACGCCATGGCGTACATGGCGTATAGGTAAATCCGGCCCTGGCAAAGAGCATTGTCCAAACTATTCCACAATATAGAATATAGCATCGGAGGTCTATGAGGAGTCTGTCTGAATTGCAACATATCTTCACAAATAAATAATACCCTTCTTAGAAGTTCAGCACTTAATTACCAAATCACTTCAAACAGTTTCAGAATCTAATAGAAACAATATGGTGTGACTCAACGATGGCTGTTACAATTAGTGTGTTATTAATTAAAATTCTCAAGAACTGTAATAATTTGATTGTTGGAACCTTTCTTTGCATTCAAAATAAATGCAGATTGACTCTGTTGGTATGAGAACTCTGAAAGCTTTGTTTTACTACTCCCACTGCTACTACTAATACTAAATACTTTTATAGCACTAAAAGGCATACATACTGTAGCAATGCACATATACACATAAGAGAAAGGCCCTACTCCAGGCCGGTTCTAGGGTTTCTCATGCCCCCCTGCAACCTATGGATCGGCATCCCCCTCCCTCATTATTATTAATGCTACTAAATCCCACCCCCTCCATAAGGAGCCTACCCCCAAAAATACAGTACTGTAAATACTGCAGTGGGCTCTAGAACATCCAGACACCCATTTGAAAAGCTGAATAATTCGGGATTACTACAGTAGAGATCCCTATGTACAAACTCCATATTAACAGAACACCTGGCCTTTGTCATACACTCAGAACACAGACCCTCACCAACTACGGAATAAGTGACCATAAAAAAATGTAAAGAAAAAATAAACTGCAACCCCAAGAAGCCAGATTCTGCATCCAAAGCAACACCAGAGAAATAGAAGGAGATGCATTTCCCTGTGTTTTATAAAATATAAAGACAGAAAATACAATTATTTTTTCTACCTTTGTTGTCTGACCATTTTATTCTCTGATCATGCTGGTCCCAATCTGAGGCTTCTGCTTTCTTCTCTTAGCTCTTTCTATGGTCTCTAGTCCATCTGCCATTTCTTGTCTCCTCTTTTGTTTTCTCCACTTTGTTCCATCTAGGATAATGATATTTTCCCTTCAGCTTTCTTCCATTTATTTTTCTCTCTGTCCACTCAGACTTCACTACTCTTTATTACTATATAGTCCTTAATCCCCCCTTTTTTTTATTCCATCTACCTATCACTTTTCAACCATCACCCCAGTTCTCCTATTCTCCATTTTTTTATTCCTGGTCCATTATTCCACATTCTCACTCACTGTCTCCCCCCTCCCATCCAGCATATCCCAACTCTCTTTTTCTCTCTCTCTCTCTCTATGTCCTCCCCCCAGAGAGAGAGATCATTGGAGAAAGACATTGTTCTAATTGTCAAGCTCTGTTACTGTTCAATGTAAACCTGTTCTATGTACTGAGTTGTTACACTATAAACCGCACTGATTTAAAACCAAATAAGTAAATAAATAAATAAATAAAATAATGCTTGACAAGGTAGAAGGTCACCGTAAAAGAGGAAGGCCGGAAATGAGATTGACCGACACAATAACAGCAGCTATGGATACCACTATGAACAATAAGTCACTTGGCTGAAGACCAAACAAAGTTTAGGTCAACTATCCAGAGGGTCCCCAGTAGTTGACACCGACTTGACAGCACTTAAAAACAACATTTTCTATGTGATAGTCCCACTTGTTCTCTTACCCCAGTAGTAGATGTATTGGTATTCTCTGAGATGTATGGGTTTAATATTTGCAGTGTTGCCTTTTGATAGGTAGGGTTTGGTGTTCTGTGAGTCCTGGTAGTGCTGTTATGATACGGCGGGTTTGCTATGGGTTCTAAATGAGCAGTGTATAGTACTTCCTAATGTTCCTGCAGCTGGCACTGGAGTATAGTAATGTAGAAATATGGTAGCATTTCTTTATCCTTGCTGCCCATGCAAATGGTATTGAGAACCTCATTGAGAGGCATGTCTACTAAACGTGCACATTAACATTTCTGAATGTGCGCTAAGTGCAGCAACACCCATTTATTTCTATTAGCACAGTGGCACTTAACGTACATTAATATTTAGTAACATTCCCTTAAGTAATTGCCAAGACAAAAAAGAGGCTTGTGAAGGACTCCTTTCAAAGCCATCTAAAATTTTAGATGGGCAACATATACATTTTAAACGAAACTAAATTAAATTTATGCAAATAAGGTCTGGTGGCTATGCAAATGAGGCCCCGCAATGAATCTCTGCACATGGCTACGCATCACTCTTGGCCCACCCCTGCCCAGCATCAGCCCATTTCCAGTCCTAGCCCCCCATTATCAGTCCTCCTCCAGTCCCAGTCCCTCCCAGCATCATCTCACTTCCAGTATCCCCATCCCACAGCATCATCCCATTCTATTCCTAGCCCCCCAGTATCATTCCCTCTCCGGTCCCAGTCCCTCCCAGCATTCTCTCTCTTCCAATCCCAGGTTCCCCATCCTGCAGCATCAGCCCATTTCCAGTATTAGCCCCCCAGTATGTCGTCTACTTTCAGTCCCTCCCAGCATCAGCTCCCTTCAAATCCCTCCATCCCCCAGCATCATCTCATTTTTAGTACTAGCATCCCAGTATCAGCCTCTTCCAGTCCCAGCATTATCTCCCTTTCAATTGCAGTCTCCCAATCCCCCATTAGCCCATTTCCCATTCTAGACCCCCGTAGTCGTACAGTGTCAGCGGCTCCCCTCCTCCCACACACACCTGACCCCACACCAAGAGGAGCCCTGTGTGCACCTGACCAGCTTCAGACAGAAAATGCCCCTGTTTAACTTCCAGGAATTCAGTGGCACCGATATCTGTAACTTCTCACAGCCATAGGACTAAAGGAAAACACCGCTATTTACTCCAGTAGCTGTACAGAGGTGAACCAGGGCGCTGGGCTTCGGGCCTCACCAACTCCTTTTGAAGCCAGTCAGAGCATGCGGGACCCCTCATGCCCTAGAGACAGCCCTGCTGGGGGGGAGGGGATGTCTAGGGATGGCACCCCCTGGAGGATGGTGTCTCCCTGCCACACTTACCCCGCTTACCGGGTAGTGACGGCCCTACCCTACTCTATAGAGCTTACAAACTATTCAAGACAGCGACTCAGTGACCAAAGACTCACCAGACTCGGCGAATGAGGATCTGCCTTAACAGCCAAACTTGAAAGACTAAGGACAGAGCAGCAGCTCAGGTCCAAAACCACCATGCCGGCTCCAGGGCTTTGCATGATGGTGGTTTGAAATAGACAGAGACCATCTTGGTTTATTCAATTATCAACTGAATTTTAGATAAGATAATTAATTGTATTTTTACAGATCATCTGAGCTTTTGCTGCTCAGCTACTTCATAAAGGGTGATTTAGACCTCTATTACTTCCAGGTGCTCCCTATTTCCCTACCGAGCCATAAATTCGCCCTGTGTGATTTGTACATCTGGCACGCCCTCCCCCCCCCCAATCACAGGTTTGTCATGTGCCCAATGCATCTCCCTATGTTACTTCCATATCCAGCCAGCTCTCCTCCAAACTGCCTGCCCTTGCCCAGCCACTGCCACAGCTTTTAATGCTGCATTGCCGGTGGTGGTGACAGCATCGACATCCAACTGGAAAAATAAACACACGGGTTTTTGCAACTCCGTGCTTGAATGGCTGGTCTGCAAGATACATCAGGAGGGGGATCAGACCTGCATGCTAGCACAGAATCGGAAGGACCCGTGATTTTATTTTTTCAATTGCATGTCGATGCTGCCACCGCCAAGGCAACACTAAAAGCGGCGGCAGTGGGGCAAGGGCAGGCACCTGGGGGGAGGGGGAGAGCAGAGGCCAGCGGCTCCAAATGCACCCTTATTTCTTTGCACCCTGGGTGGCTGCACCGCTCGCATAGGGTTAGGTACAACACTGTTCCCCTATATTTTTCTCCTGTCTATCCATTTTTCTTCTGACTTCTACTCTCCTCTCCATCTCTTTCTTATGGCTCCACATCACTTTTTCTTTCTTTCTATTGATACTCCCTAACCTTCTCCTCTCATACCTTCAACCCACCCCCCTCCTTATTATCCTCTCTTTACCTTCCTCACTTCTTCCACCATCTTGTTGCCTACCCTGTCGTCAGCTCTTGAGCTTCACTTTTTTCTTCCTCTCATTCATCCCTGTCCTCCTCACCCTCGTTATTTCTGTACCATCTCCTCTCTGCCCAACACTCTTCTGCTCCTTCTCCTTCTATCTCCTGGCCCCTTTAGATTTTTCTCACGCTCCCAGGACAGATTCCCACGCAACTGCTCAAATCTTATTCATAACCATTTCCTTTCCCCCTTCTCTCTCCCTTTCTCACGTGCCTTGTGGAGCGCACACTCCATATCAAATAAACTTGCCTTTACTCATGATCTCTTTATCTCTAATCCTCTCCATCATCTTGCTCTAACTGAGACTTAGCTCCTCCCAAAAGACTCAGCTTCAGTGGCTGCCCTCTGCCATGGTGGCTACCAGTTCTCCCACATGCCTCCTCCCACTGGCCATGGTAGTGGTGTTGGGTTTCCACTCTCTCATTCCTGTCAATTTCAACCTCTCCTTCTACCTCATTCTCACTCCTTTGAAGTCCAATCTCTCTGTCTTTTTACTCTATTACCTCTCCAGATAGCTGTTATTTATTGATCTCCTGACAAGTCCACCTCTACCATTCTCGCTAACTTTGACTCATGGCTTTCCTTCTTTCTGGATTCATCTTCCCTCTCCCTTATTCTTGGTGATTTTAACATTCATGTTGATAACCCTTCTGACCCTCATGCTTTAAAGTGCCTTTCCCTTACCTCCTCATTCAACTTACAGCATTGCTCTATTGCCCCCACTCACAAGCATACCCTCTGCCTTGACCTTGTCTTCTTTTCTACTTGCTTTCCCTCAAGTTCATCACCCCCTGTCTCAATCTTGCCCAATTTCCTCCAATCTCTTTAGAAATCTTCATGCTATTGACTCATCATCTCTCTCCACTACTGTCTCATCACCTCTTTCCTCCACAATGTCATCTGAGTCTGTTGATGCGTCAGTAGCCTCCTATAACACTGCACTTTCCTCTGCTCTGGATGCTTTTGCTCTGCCCATGCCACATCCTGTGAAGCGTACTGTACCTCAGCCCTGGATGTCTTCGACTACCCGCTATGTTCCTGTGCCCGATCAGCTGAGTGCATTTGTCTCAAATTCTGCACCCTTGCTGATTCCTACACTTCAGATTCATGCTTGCCTCCTTCCAATCAGCCATAGCACTCACCAAACAAAACTACTATGTCCACCTATGATTCTTGCCTCTAACCTTCACCGTCTCTTTACAACTCTCAACTCTCTCTTCAAGGTGCCTCTGCATCTGATCCCTCCTTTCCTTTCTGCCCAAACATTGGCCAATTATTTCCAGGACAAATTCCACAAGATTGCACTCCAATTCTCCATGAGATCAGCTCCATTCCCTCTTCCCCCTGTTCACTCCCAATTCTTCCCCTCAACCTCTGCCACCCTTTCTCCCTTTTCTAAGATCACTGAGGAGGAAACCACACTTCTTTCTTCCTCCAAACTCACTATCTGCTCTTCTGATCCTATTCCCACCCATCTTCTAAGCTTCATCTCCTCCACTGTCGTCCCTTCCATCTCTCATATTCTCAACCTGTTGCTCTCCAAAGCAACTGTTCCTGCAGCCTTCAAGCATGCTGTGGTCACACCTCTCCTCAAGAAATCTTCACTAGACTTTAAATGCCCTTCTAATTATTGATTACAAAAATCCTCTCTAGGAGCCAAAAATCAATGATGCAATTGGAAGAAAAAACTCCTAACTTAGGCACAATGTTTTTTACATTCTGCCTGTTAGGATTTTTTCTTCCAATTGCTTTTAATTATTGGCCCATCTCCCTCCTTCATTTCTAAACTACTTGAATGTGCAGTTTACTGCGCTGCCTTGACTTTCTTTCCTCTGAAGCCCTTCTCGATTCACTGTAATCTGGATTTCATCCTTTACATTCTACTGAAACAGCTCTTGCCAAAATCTCCAGAGACTTGTTCCTGGCAAAATCAAAGGGCCTTTACTCAAGCATCATCCTTCTTGACCTTTCTGCTGTTTTTGACACTGTTGACCACCACCTTCTCCTTGACATCTTGTCCTCACTTGGTTTTAAGGGTTCTGTGCTATCCTTGTTCTCTTATCTTTCCCATTGCACTTTCAGTGTTTATTCTGCTGGATCCTCCTCTACTGCTATCCCGCTCTCAGTTGGTGTACCCCAAGGATCTGTCTTGAGCTCACTCCTTGGTGCACTCATTTCTTCCCATGGTTTCTGGTACCATTTTTACGTGGATGACTCTTAGATCTTCCACTGTATGCCTGAAATTTCTCCTGCAATCCAGGCCCGGATCTCTGCCTGCCTATCTGACATCACTGCCTGGATGTCTCATCGTCATTTGAAATTGAACACGTCCAAAATCAAGCTTCTTTTTTTTCCCCTAAATCGACCTCCCCCCTTCCTCCTTTCTCCGTCTCTATGGATAACACTTTACTTCTCCCCGTTTCCTCAACTCACAACCTTGGACTCCTCCTTCTCCTTCACACAATACAACTGAAAGCTAAAACATGTTATTTCTTTCTCTATAGCATCAGCAAAATGTGTCCCTTCCTTTCTGAACACACTGCTAAGACACATATCCACTCTTTAGTCACCTCTCGTCTAGACTATTACAACCTCCTCCTTGATGGGCTCCCTCAAAATCATCTTTCCCCTTCAATCTGTTTAAAATTCAGCTGCATGGCTAATCTTTGATCAGCTTTGATATGCTCATATAACCCCTCATCTCAAGTCTCTTCATTGGCTCCTTATCCGTTTCCGTATCTAGTTCAAACTTCTCTACTGACCTATAAGTGCAATCATTCTGCTGCTCCTCACTACCTTTTATCTCTCCCTACACCCATCCTCTGGGACTCAGCTCTCCTAGCAAACTGCTTCTGTCTGTGCCCTTCTCTTCCACTACCAACTCCAGACTTTGTTCCTTTCATCTTGCTGCTCCTTATGCCTGGAACAAACTAGCTGGTCAGGTTTCAACTCTGCCCCTTCTCAAGTCCAGGCTGAAAGCTCATCTATTTGAGGCTGCTTTTGGATCCTGATCTACTTAGTCTCCTGTGTTTCCTTACCATACCCCTAGATGTATTCTCGTCCTCAGCTGTTGTCGTGTCTGTCTTAACTAGATTGTAAGCTTTGATGAACAGGGACCATCTTTTACATGTGCCTGTCCAGTGCTGCATAAGTCTTGTAGCGTTATACAAACGATCAGTAGTAGCAGAGTAGTAATAGTAGTAGTAGTAGTAATAATAGTAGTATCTATTCCAGGTTCACATTTCAAAAGACACATACATATTAATGCAATTGACCATTTTGGGACTGAAGTATTGGTTGAGGAATCTGCCAGGGTTTGGGGTACTGTGGAGGCAGCACTCACAGCCCCTAGTGAGAGATGATCATATACGTCATGCAATGTGCAAATCTAGTGAATGGATTTAAGCCCTTAGCGCATTGTCCCTGTCAGAAGGTTGTCAGTGCAAACAGTGAAATAAGTAAAGTAGAAAGGGATAAAAATAGGGAATAAAGTCCATGTGTAGTTGCAAATGAGGGCTTATGGCATCAGACCACAGCCATGGTTTCCACTGCACTGGAAGTCCAAAGAAACAGAGGACAACTGCCAATTCAAAAACAATAGCTAGCATTTAACAAAACATGTTCAGCTAAGAACAAGGATTATTCTTAACAGGTTGCCTAATGGGGGAGGGGGCAAGTAAGCACCTATTTTGGGGCTATTTAATAAGGACACATAGATGCCTATGGGGCATGTTTATTAAACCACACTAACCACTAGCCTGGCATATAGCACTCGGTGAGCTTGTCACGCTAAAATTTAGCATGGCTCTTCACACTGAAAATCCCAAGCTAGTAGACTGGCAAGTAATTGAGCAAAGACAGGGAGGGTTGGGGGGGGGAACATGGTCATTGAAGGTGCATCGCAGTTTGCACAGACATAAGGGATGCGCATTAATCGCGATTGTTGCTGTTAGCGTGGATGCACTTAATGCCACCTCAAGGGTGGTGGTAACTGCACCCACATACCTCCTTATTCCAGTGCCACACATTTGCAAGGTGCAACAGCAGGGGGATGGATGCACAAGCCCCCTGAAGTTAGCACACAGATTTTGTGGCCCAATCTTGTGCTGCCGGCACAATCTTTAGTAAACACGCCTCTATGTATCTTTATCATAGACCTGTACAAAAAAGGCAGCAATCACGGCTGAAAGGAAGCCAGGCACATTTACACTTGCTTGACTGGCTTGCATTCTAGAACCACCACACATCATTTTCAGACTCCGCCCACGCTGCACCCAAACTGTACCCCTGAACACGCTCACATCCTTGTCACCTTCTCCTCATCATGCATACTTTCACATAGGAAGCAGCGTGATTTTATAAGAAATATTGCATACAGTACAAGGCATTTATGTGGCAAAAAGCTTTTATAAAAATGATCCACTACTCGGCCATTGATTCTATTCAATTAAAAAAAAATAGAACCCTAAACCTCCAAATTAATTTATTCTGTGACAAATTGTTGAATAAATTCCATATTTCTCTCGATCTCAAATGATCAATAATATATTCGCCCTGATGTTTCTGATGAGAAAGAGATGGATACATGCTTAACCATAACAGATAGTCCAAGTGCAAAAATTAGTGCCTGCTGCATAATCCAGGGTTTATTCCTCACTGTTGAGATTAATCATTAATACATACGTACAGATGGCTCTCATACCACCTGCTGTGTTCGTCTGATTACATTTCTCTCTAAGGGGTCTATTTACTAAGCTGTGTTAAAATTAGTCATTAATGTGCCAAATTAAGCATGAATGTTAGGAGCCGATTTAATATTCAATGTACTAAAGGCTATTAGGAGGGTAAGTTTTATAGCAGGGCACCTAGTTTAAGAGTGCAAATAGGCATCTACGTGTCTCAATAAAATACTAGCCTACTGTAAGAGACAGAAATCATGCATGCAGACGTGGATATTTATATCTGCACGAGAGCAGGCAGGCATGCTCATATGTAAAGTAGGCTAGTATGCACATAGATCAGCATAGTTTATAATCTATACGTGGACTTGCAAACTCCACCCATTCTATGCCCATTCTCCACCCCCATACACAGCTATTGACAGCCATCATTTCCATGCACGTACTTTCATGCTGCACAGACGTGGGGAAGAGACTTTATAAAATTGACCTCTTTAAGCTTCTATAAATTGCAGTGATTGCTATATTTTGCGGTAGATAACAAAAGCCTCTATGTACCTACAGACGTGGAAAGGACTGCATCAATGGACTTCAGATATCTCCACTTATACCTTCTGATATCTAGGTAGTCAAAGGTCCTGATTATCCCTCCCCCTGATCAATCCCCATCCAGGACACACCATCTCATCTGCACTCCCAGAAACACTTCCTTGGAGGACCTCTCCCAACCCCTGTCTTAAAGTTTACCTCTTGAATTTGTGTCCAAAGATGAATGAGGAATGAGATAGTCCTGATCTCACCCACCTTGTACTGGTTGAATCAGTGCTGGATTATACCCCACAAACAGGGCCGGCCCATCCATTGAGCAAGAATGTGTTTTGCATAGGGCCCTGCGTTTCAGGGGGCCCCGCGCAAAGAACATTCTGCTTTTTTAAAAATTAAATTTAAAAAGAAAAAAAGCTGGCTGCTGTCGCTGCCGCCGCGGCAGCAGCAGAATGGAGTGTCCTGCGGGGCCCCCTCTGCCCGGCTGAGCTCTCCCGGCCCGGGTGAGCCCCTCTGCGCCGGCTTTCAGAAACGCGAAGGGAGAGTGTCTCCCTCGCGTCTCTGTTAAGCCCACAGGGGCTGATGGGAAGCAGGGGCTGATGGGAAATTTCCCATCTGCCCCTGCGGGCTTAACAGAGACGGGAGGGAGACAATCTCCCTTCGCGTATCTGAAAGCCGGCGCAGAGGGGCTCAGCCGGGCCGGGAGAGCTCAGCCGGGCAGAGGGGGCCCCGCAGGACACTCCATTCTGCCACTGCCGTGGTGGCAGCGGACAGCTTTTTTTTTTTTTTTTTTAATTTTCCATGAGCCGATGGAGGGGGGGTTAGGACTGGTAATGGGCTATGGAGGGGGTTAGGACTTGACTTGAGGTGGGCGGGGGTCTGTTGGGGTGGGGGGGAGAGGACTGGTAATGGGCTATGGGGGGGTTAAGACTGGTAATGGGCTGTGGGCTGATGGGGGCTGTCTGGAAATGGGGTTATGGGGGGTTAGGACTGATAATGGGCTATGGGGGGTTAGGACTGGTAATGGGCTATGGTGGGGTTAGGACTGCTAATGGGCTATGGGGGGGCTAGGACAGGAAATGGGCTGATGGGGAGGGGTTAGGACTTGAGGTGAGCTGATGGTGTTAGGACTGGTAATGGGCTGTGGGTTGTTGGGGGGGGTTAGGACTGGTAATGGGCTCTGGGCTGATGGGGGCTGTCTGAAAATGGGGTGATGGGGGTTAGGACTGGTAATGGGCTATGGGGGATTAGAACTGATAATGGGCTATGGGGGGGTTAGGACTGATAATGGGCTATGGGGGGGGCTAGGACAGGAAATGGGCTGATGGGAAGGGGTTAGGACTTGAGGTGGGCTGATGTGGTTAGGACTGGTAATGGGCTGTGGGCTGTTGGGGGGGTTAGGACTGGTAATGGGCTATGGGAGGGGTTAAGACTGGTAATGGGCTGTGGGCTGATGGGGGCTGTCTGGAAATGGGGTGATGGGGGGTTAGGACTGGTAATGGACTATGGGGGGGGGGGTTAGGACTGATAATGGGCTGATGGTGGGCTAGGGCTGGAAATGGGCTGATGCAGGGACTAGAAGGGAATGGAAGCTGGGTGAGACTGGAACCAGAAGGGAGCTGATATTGGGGGAGGATTAGAATGGGATGGGGCTGAGAGAGTAAAATGGAGAGGGGAAAAATATTTTGTGTGGGAGGGATGAAAAATCTACAATTGGCCGGGTATTGGGAGAGTAAGTGGGGATTGAGGATGGAGGGGTAAAATTTGTGTGGATGAAATAGGAATGAGGAAAGAACAAAAGCAGAAAGATTAGTATGTTAAAGCAGATGTAGAGAGAGAGAATGGAAAAAAAACTAGAAGAGAGAAGAAAGGACAAATGGACAGCAGACGATGGAGAGTTAGCAGAAAACATGAAGAAACCAGAAGAAAGTGGCTGGAGCAATTGCAACTGAAAAAAAATGCACAAAAGGTGGAAAGATATTTCTTTATTTTGAATTTATTAACTGGAATATGAAAGCTTTGGGAAATGTGCATCATTAATGTCTGCGCTTTGTTTGGTACAAGAGGAAATTAATTTATAGTTTTATTTCTACAGTGTTGTTGTACATTCCAAGTTTGGCTTTTGGGGTTCCCAGTTTAATTATTGCCTT
Source organism: Ichthyophis bannanicus (assembly GCA_033557465.1). Taxonomy (NCBI): domain Eukaryota; kingdom Metazoa; phylum Chordata; class Amphibia; order Gymnophiona; family Ichthyophiidae; genus Ichthyophis; species Ichthyophis bannanicus. Next base: position 72,694,325 of record CM066037.1, read on the forward strand.
CCTGTTTCTAAATTGTGATTCCTTGTTTGGTGATGGTCTATGTTCTGCATGTGTAACTGAGCTGAGGTATTCTGTTTATGTAATTCCTATTTGACATTGCCATTTGTTCTCTCTCTTTCCCCAGTATTCTCTGAAATGTATTGGTTTAATATTTGCAGTGTTGCCTTTTGATAGGTAGGGTATGGTGTTTTGTGAGTCCTGGTAATGCTGTCAGGATACGGCGGGTTTGCTATGGGTTCTAAATGGGCAGCCTTTGTAGTAGTTCCTAATGTGCCTGGCGGTTGGCACTGGATTATAGTAATGTAGAAATCTTTTAGTCTTTCTTTATCCATACACTCATTAAGAGACATGTTTACTAAAAGTTAGTGTATGGTAATATTGTGCAAATATTTATGCAAATAAGGCCATTTATGCAAATGAGGCCCCACACCGAGTCCCCGCACATGGCCCCGCACCCCCCTTGGGCCGCCCCTGCCCACAAAATGCTCAAATACTATCAGAAAGGGTAAGTTTTGGGGTTTGGGGAGTCTTCTGGAACAAGTGCTTCTGCTGAGTAAGGATGGGGAGCAATGGAGGTCATTGATGTTGCACTGGAGGGTGGGGACTAAACAGGCTCTTTTGAAGATTCTTGTGTGGGAACTATCTTGTTTGAAGAGAATATGAAATGGATATTCCCTGAAGCAGAACTTGGTTCACATCCGATGTTCAAAACTCAGTGCTGTTTCGGAACAGTGGAACCACCATGATCTGGATTTGATGATTAGCTGCAGTTTTCAGCTAAGTGTTTGCTTTTTTTTTTTTTTTTTTTATAAACTTTATTTTCAATTTTCAAATACATACCAAATAATAATACATGACGACCATCATAAACAACATCAACCTTGCACACCCAACCCTCCCCCCCACTTCCCTCCCTCTCTAAATCCAACTTACCCCCCCCCCCCCCTCGGCATCTCCTTTTGGGATCACCGGAACCTGTGCCCCGTGCACTAAAACCTTAATATAATACGATGATCATTACTTCGCCTTTGCAACATAGTCATCCAAATAACTCCATTTACACTTCTGCGAACTCCCGGTGCCCAAATCCCAACCAACAGATGCCCTAAAATTTTTATGTCTCAAAGGAAGACAGGATTGATCACATTCTTTCTCAAAATTAGCATACAAACAGAATAAATTCCACCAGTGAATATCATCCAATTGAGAGGAGTCTTTCCAACAACTAAAAATCAGTTTTATGGCTATAGCCATCATAAAGTTAAACAGAAATCTTCTATCTTTAGTTACCGTTATATGCTCATCTGTTGAACGCATGATTACAGTTCGCCAAGTTAGTTGTTCTTGTAAACAAAGAATCTGTTGAATCCTATCCCAAACTCTAGACCAGAAAAATTGAACGTGAGGGCAATCAAACAACATATGCCGGAGAGTAGCCGGCCTTTGATGGCAAGTCCAGCAAGCGTTCTGGGTTTCCTTATTCCATTTGGATAACTTTACCGGGGTAATATGAGCTCTATGGATTAGAAAATATAGGGACTGAGTGATCCCGGTCCCCCGAGATACTCTAGTCACCTGCCGCCAAATCCGTTCCCAGACGGTTGCTGGTACATGAAATCCTAGGTCACTATCCCATGTCTTCTCAAGCCCAACTAAACGATGGGGGGAACAATCCCGAAAGATAGCATAAAACCGGGAAGCAACCCCCTTCCCGTAGCTGCACTCTACCACCGCTTTTTGTAATTCCCACTCCGGCGAAAGAGTTGGTACTTTTACCTTCGCCTTTGACAAACAATGAATTAATTGTAGCCATTGGAAATGACAAGCATTCGGTATGCCAAACTCTCGCTGGAGCTCCGGAAACGTTTTCCAACGCGAGGGAGTCGCTAAATGACCCAATGTCCAAATTCCACTAGTTTGCCAAATTTCCCAGGAGACAACTCGCTGGCCAATTTTAAAGCAGGTATTGTACCAAATAGGAGTTTGTCAGGAAAAAGCGGTGTTCCTACCCGAGAACTGATCTAAAGCGAGGAAAGCCTCCTGTGTAGAAATCATTACTCTAGCTAATGGGAAGGAGTCTGGCCATTTCATGCCCAATACATTTGAAATGGGGATCGAGGCAGCTATTCGTTTTTCCACCTCCAACCAGGTGGGAAACCCGTACTGGTGATCCGCAACACACCATAGAGCACCTTGCTTGAGACGAAACGCATAATGATAGTTCCTAAAATCAGGAAATTGAACCCCACCTTGACTTTTTTTGCCTTTAATTTACAGGTCGCTATTTTGGGAGGCTTACCTTGCCACAAAAAGTTAACTAACTGACGTTCAATGGAACGATAAACCCTGGGAGGGAAGCTAACCGGTAGCATTTCCAAAACATAATTGATCTTCGGCGTCAAAACCATTTTAATGGACTCTAATCTGCCCCACCATGTTAAATGCAACGGGGACCACTGTTTAGCGAAGGACTGGACCATCTCAACCATGATCCTAGAGTTGATATCAATTAAATCATCCAAGTCTCTCAAGAAACGCACACCTATGTATTTGACTTCGGCAGGGGCCCACACAAAGGGGTGAGGGCCCAGCATAGATTGAAAAGCCCACCTATTTAGCGGAAAGGCTACAGATTTAGACCAATTTATTTTGTAACCCGATAAACTGGAATAAGTGTCGAAAGCATTTAACAGGCAGCCGATGGAGGAAGGGGGTATAAAAAGTAACAGATCATCAGCATAGGCTGAAATTTTAACTTCCAGATCACCTATTTTGACACCAGAAATCTCTTTTTGGGAGCGAATAAGAAGCATCAAAGTTTCGAGAGCTAAGTTAAATAATAAGGGTGAGAGAGGGCATCCTTGTCTGGTTCCTCTGTGTAGTAATAAAGGGGAAGAAAGAGAACCATTGGCAAAGATTCGAGCAGTTGGATTCGTGTATAGGACCTGGATTAAACGTAAACATTTTTCACCAAAGCCGAACCATCTTAGTGACTGAAACAAGAAGGCCCATTCCAGACGATCAAAGGCCTTTTCTGCGTCTAATGATAAGCCCATCACTGGATCAGCCTGATTCTCTGCAATAAGGAATAGATCTAGGAGAAGCCGCGCATTGTCGGAGGTGGCACGACCCGTCATAAAACCGCATTGATCAGGATGAACAAGATCTGCCATAACTGTTGATAGCCTTTTCGCCAGGATAGAAGCGTAGAGTTTGTAATCAGCATTTAATAAAGAGATAGGCCGGTAGTTCTCAACTTTCTGGGGATCTCTACCCGGCTTGGGAATTACCACAATTGTTGCGTCGTTAAACGCACCTATTGCGGGGGACTGAGCTACCAGCAGACCGAAATAATCCAACATGTACGGAGTCAACTCAGTCGCAAAAACTTGGTAAAATTCACAAGGGATACCGTCTGGGCCTACCGCCTTCCCCGCTTTCCCATCCTTGATAGCATCTTGAATCTCTCTGGCGGTTATATCGGTTTCAAGCCCCCTGAGATGAGTCTCAGAGAGTGTAGGATGGGAAAGGTGGCCAAAGGTAGTATGAAAATCATCAGACTCCATTCGGGTCTCAGACGCATATAGGTTAGCGTAAAAATGGCACAAGGCCTCTACAATATCGGAACTCTTTGTCAACGGTTCCTGTCTGTCTCCTTGAAGAACTTCTATTCTAGTCCGAACAGCCCGGGGTGTCAAGGTCTGAGCCAACATTCTTCCTGACTTATTGGCTTCAGCATAATATCTAGATTTCTGGTGCAAAATCTGTTGCGACGCCTCCGCACTTAAGATTTGGTTATATTGACACCTCAGCCTCTGGAGGCAAAGCAGAATACCAGGATCAGTTCTAGAGATCAGCAGCCTCTCTCCTGCTTTAATTTGTGAGTCCAAAGCAGCTAGTTGGGCTGTCCTTGTTTTGTGCAATGAGATGGAATAACTAGTGATTTTGGCTCCGATGGTAGCTTTAAATCCCTCCCACCAGGCCCAACCTGACGTGTCTCCCAAGAGGTTCACTTCAAAATACTCTCTTATGGCCTGTTTGTTATGATCACAGAACCCTCTGTCGCCCAAAAGGGATCTATTGAAAAAGAATCTCGACCGATGAGCTTCCTGCTCCCCCAGGGAAAGAGAGAAGGTAATGGCCGCATGATCAGATATTTGCGACGATTGTATATGAGACTGCGTAACCGCAGGAATTAAAGTTTTGGCAACTAAAAAATAATCTATCCGCGAGTGCGACTTATGGGGGAGAGAGAAGAACGTGAAATCCTTCTCACTAGGATGCTGTAAACGCCAGATATCAGACAGACCCATGTCATGCATTATAGCACGAACCACTGAAGGAGCATGGCACGTTCTATATGAACGAAAAGGCTGACAGTCCAGCAGGGGATCTAAAATCAAATTAAAATCCCCCCCCCCAAGGGGGCGGAGCCTGATGTCCAGCGGGATGGTCGCATAACGCTGAGGCTCCCGAGAGGCCTACTCAGAATCCTGAATTAACACCAGTACATACTTGGATTTCTACTCTGATCTTGCCGGGGCACATTGGTGAGATGGCGGGGACCAAACCCACGCGCCTGGAATTTGGATCTCCAGCGGCTTCTCACGGCAAACGTTCCAAAACTGAACCTCCGTCCCCGCAGAAGGGGCTGGCCTTGGGCGAGGGCCCCGAAATGCAGTAGGAAATCCTCGCAGAGATCAGAGGGGTCAAAAATCTCGTGCAGTCAAACGGTGAAGCACTCCGAGCGCTGCGGGAAGATTTTGGTGTGCTGCAAAGCAAGCTAGAAGGGCTTTCTTCGCGTCAGGACAAAATGGAGAGCACATTGGACTCCCATGTGGCCCGGTTGTCCAAACTCGACAAAGTTGAACGTCAGGTGCGGGCCTTGCAGAAAGAAGTGGAAGATGGCAATAATAGAGCGCGCCGCAACAACATACGACTCGTGGGCATACCGGAGGGAGCGGAATCGGGAGACATGAAAGAGTTTTTATGCAAAATCCTCCCTTCCCTGCTCCAAATCACCTTTACTAAAGATTTAGAGATCGATCGCGCGCTCATCGTGTACCCACAAGCATACCGCTCAACAGGAAGACCCCGCGGCCTATCATTTTTCGACTCTTGAGATACCAACACGTGGAGCAAATTCTAAGTGCCTCTCGGGCAAAGGGCCATATGGAGTATGAGAGCCACAAGATCTCCTTCTATCCCGACTTGGCTAAACCCACGGTCGACCGCCGAAAGCGCTTTCTGGAATTCCGGCCGAGGCTTCAACAACTACAAGCACGCTATGGCCTGATGTACCCGGCCAAGCTCCGAGTCACGCTTCACAATCAGACAAGAACATTTGAGGACCCTGATCTGCTAGCGGAGTTTTTGGATTCCAAAGAGGCCGACTTGATGCGCTGACTTCCAGAATATTCCTGCAAGTATTCTTATATCCGCTGTACCTGGCATATCGGATCTACCGCTGCCCAGCCAAGAGTCTGGCGAGGGCAGTTTGCTGCCTTACTTTTGAGGATATCTGTGACCCGACTCCATCTACCCACAGTAGCCTCGATGAGTATCAGAGACAGTGTTACTTATGGACTCTGGTGTTTCTTTTCTCTTTTTTCATGTCTTTCTTTTCCTCTCTAGGGCCTCCTCCCGCAGACATATGGTCGCCATATTCTTTGGGGGTTTTGCTTCTTCTCTAAGATACTTTAGTACATATTTTTCAATATGGGGTGTATTAGCTAGAATACTCGGTGATTATGTTATTGTCGCACAGATTCTGATTATGTGTTATGTTTTCAAGCGCCCTTACCTAAAATGTCTATTACCGCTTGATGGCACCATGTAAGATTTTCTCATTGAACGTAAAAGGAATCAATAATCCGATAAAACGGAAGAAAATCCTAAGCTACCTAAGCCATGAAGCTGCGGACCTAATTTTTCTCCAAGAAACGCATTTGAATTCGAAGGAAACTCTTAAACTCAATATTAAACCTTACATGGTGGCCGCCTATTCCCCAGCCGTTTCTAAGAAATGTGGGGTTGCCATACTGGTTAGGAAATCTTTGCATGCTACTATTATTGCGACTAGCTCAGATACAGCAGGTAGATGGTCCAGAGTTCATCTCAAGATAGGTAGCCTTGAATTTACATGTATATGCCTTTACGCTCCTAATGTGGATGACCCTGCCTTTTTTGCTACCATTGCTCAGGTTGCGCAGGCCTCTGCTAATACTTCATTGATAATTGGGGGGGATTTCAATCTAGTCCTAGATCCCCTGATTGACAAACAGCCGCCTAGGACAAGTGGTCCCCCCAAGAGTCACACCACGCTTACCTCCCTGATCAAAGATCTTGCTTTAGTTGATCTATGGAGGTTACTACACCCCAATGAGCTGGACTTCACCTTTTTCTCTTCCCCTCATAAATCCCAGTCTCGCATAGACTTCTTTCTAATATCAAAACTGTTAGTCCCTCAGGTGGACACTGCAAAGATTCACTCCCAACATATTTCAGATCATGCTGCCATTTCCTTTCAACTACACTCTACTGCACCCCAAGGGAACTCGGGGGCCTGGTTCTTTGATAGAGCCCTGTTAGCTCAGCCAGAGTTCCAGTTAGAAATTCGAGCAGCCATACAGGATTACTTCCATTTTAATCTACCCCAGGATACTGCGAATTGGGCTTGGTGGGAGGGCTTCAAAGCGGCCATTCGAGCAACGATCACTAGCTATCAAATCCGCCTGCGGAAACAACGCAAACAGCAGCTACTTATCCTAGACCAACAAATAAAAGCAGGCGAACGAGTTCTAACTTCACGTACTGATCCATGTGTATTAATTCGATTACAGCGTCTCCGTTTTCAATATAATTCAATCCTCTCAACTGCAGCTTCTAAGAGTATTGAGCTTCAGCGAGGGACATATTATCGTGAAAATAACCGAGCCGGTCGACTCTTAGCCAACGCTTTGAAAGGTCAAAAAGAAGCCAAACGCGTAGCGGCCCTTCGAGTTCCACAGGGAGGGGGCATAGTGACTACAGACTCCGACATCGTAGAGCTCTTTCGGGATTTCTATACCCGTCTATATCAATCTGAATGTGAGTTCTCGTCAGAGTCATTCGAGCGACTGCTGTCTGGCATTCAGCGGCCGACCCTTTCTGAAGATGATAGGGACGCGATGGATGAACCCTTCTCTATCTCAGAGATCCAATCTGCCCTAAAACGAACAGCCTCGGGCCGTGCCGCAGGGCCCGATGGTCTCCCGACCGAATTCTACAGAACGTTCAGTGCAGATTTAGTTCCCTCTTTAAAACTCTATTTTACTGCCCTTGCGGTAGATACATCCTCCTTGGGATCTTTCTCTGCAGCTAATGTGGTAGTATTTGAGAAAGAAGGCAGAGACCCGCTACTAACCGCCAACTATCGTCCAATCTCCCTACTTAATGCCGATTATAAGATCTTCGCAACGATCTTGGCCACCCGGCTATCTGACAGGATGGCCACCCTAATTCACCCCGACCAATGCGGTTTTATACCCGGCAGATCAACTGCTGACAATGCTCGGACCTTGTGCCATGTGCTATCCAGTGCTGCTAATCTAGATCATCCATGGGTGGGTCTTTCCCTGGATGCCGAAAAAGCATTTGATCGTCTAGAATGGCCCTTCTTATTCGCAGTTCTCCGATGGTATGGCTTTGGGGAGGGCTTCCTTCGTTATCTCCAAGTTATGTATACTCAACCCGTCGCCAGTATTTGTGTAAATGCCATCAAGTCTCAGCCATTTAATCTCCAAAGAGGCACGCGTCAAGGTTGCCCCCTATCACCAATGCTCTTTGATCTAGCTCTTGAACCCCTAGCCCTCCTTATTAGACAGTCCGCACGTATTCGAGGTGTCCCCTTCAGTCATAGGGAGATTAAACTCTCTGCATATGCAGATGACCTTATGCTTTTCGTATCCCTCGATTCGGTTCCAGCTGTCTTGGATCTGATTGACGGATACTCACAATTATCGGGCTATAAAATTAACTGGACCAAATCTGTAGCATTCCCACTGAACCGCTGGGTACATGAGGCTGACATGCGGGCCTTTCCCTTCCTTTGGCAATCCCGCATGGTGAAGTATCTCGGGGTCCATTACTGTTCTCCTTTAGAAGACACTATCAGTTTTAATGCCAAGGAGGTAGTCTCCAAAGTCCGTGAGCTCACCAATCGTTGGTCTCCTTTATCTCTTACATGGTGGGGCCGCTTAGAAACTGTGAAAATGATGATAGTCCCCAAAGTGAACTACATTTTAGAAATGCTGCCAAGCTTACTCCCGCTACATACTTATAAAGATATTGAGGGCCTTCTCGTCCGTTATCTCTGGCAGGGCAAACCACCAAGGATAGCTAAACACAAACTACAGTCTGCAAAGGAAAGTGGGGGTACCAGATTTCCTGATTTTCTTAGATATCATCAAGCCTTCCTACTCAAGCAAGGTGCCCAATGGCTAGATGCCTCAACAGACAGCAGACCAGTTTGGCTTGACATAGAAGAGGTGCTTAGTAGTCCAATTCCGTTGACCCATCTCCCCGGCATGTCCTATCAAGTAGACACCCGCCATCCACCAATGATTGTCGATACTCTTGCGGCCTTTAACACTCTCATTCTATCATTGGGCCCGAACGTATGTCCTCTGGACAGACTCCCGCTATGGAATAACCCCAGACTTCAAGTCCTAAATAGAACGATAGCATGGAAACCCTGGTACTTAAGGGGGATCTGGACACCCCAACAGCTTTTCTCTGCAGCTCGTTGGAAAACCTTTTCAGATTTACAAAAGGAATTTGCGTTACCAGCGAAACACTACTTTCAATTGATGCAGCTTCAACACTGTCTCAAAAGTACTCGAATTATGCCGCCCTCTGCCCCTACTGAGGACGGGCTATTAGAGATAGTTCACTCTATTAGTAGTACACATGGAGTAGCCTCTCACTTTTATAAACTACTAGGTCAGGGTACAGACACGGCCACTTTTAGAGCCCAACAAGCCTGGGAGCGCGAACTGCAAATCACTTTAACCCCTGGGCAATGGAGCGTTTTCTGGGGTAAAGTAGTGCGGGTTTCCCGGTCTGCCTCTGTTACCCAAACTCTCTTCTTTTTTGCACACAGATGTTTTTATACCCCAGAAAACATAGCCAAATGGCACACAAATGCTGGGGACCAGTGTTGGTCTTGCCATGCTGCTGTGGGAACCTTCGCTCATGTTATCTATGAATGTCCTCAATTACAGGTTTACTGGGGGCGGGTCTGGGGTCGTATTCAATTTATCTTACACCTTTACGAACCTCTCTCTTGGAAGATCGTGGGACTCCGCTCAGTGGCGGAGGTCCCCTCTCTTCCTAAGAAGGGTCGCTTTCTCCTTGACTTCATGCTGGGTATAGCCATATGCTTAATCACGAGGAATTGGAAGGATAGCTCTCGACTTACTGTCAATGAATGGTGGAACCTCGTCTGCTTATATAGTAAATATGAGCAGATACCTCGGAGAGCTACTCCCCATGCCCAAACTCACTCTCGTTTGTCTAAATGGCAGATGCTTAATGATTATGTACAATCTGCTCATTGTTCCAACATGCCTGTATAATGTGCACACATCATGTTTCAGATCACCGTTAGGTTTTGTAACACAATAATGTAAGTACACGCCCGCTTCGGGAATGATTAGTTTCTAGAGAAGAAGCAGGGGGGAGGGGGGTGGCAGGGGTTTATTTTGGTGTATGTTTTACACTTTATGTATCTGTCTTTTAGCTGTATGTCTTCCTTTTCCTTTGTAGTTATAAAACGAAAATAAAGAATTAAAAAAAAAAATCCCCCCCCACAATGACCTCGTATTTAGATAATGAAAGTATCTCCTCCGCAATGCTATGATAGAAGGTTACATCATCAACGTTAGGAGCATACAAATTTAAAATGGCCAGCTTCTTCCCACTTATTTGGAGTAGGACCGAGGTCCATCTACCATTTATATCAGCATGAGACGCCTCTATCACAGGTAGCAATTTTTTCTTAACTAAAATGATAACACCATTCTTTTTTTGAACAGCAGTAGAGTGTGCGACTAAAACATAATTGCCCAGGCCCAATTTGAGAGCTTCCTTAGATGGCAGACGGGTCTCTTGCAAGAGAACCACGTCAGCTTGCTCTTTCATGCAGTATAACAGAATCTTTTTGCGCTTAATGGGGTTGTTGATTCCCTTCACGTTCAATGACAGAAATTTAAGTGAGCTCATGGGACAGCCGAGATAAACAGATCTGTGTTAATAAAAAAAAAAGAAAGGACACCATAATTACAATACATGGTACAACATGACTATAGGTCACAGGAAGAACAGAGCTCCCGCCACCAAAAGGAGACACCAAAAAACCCCAATCACGGGAAAAAACCGGGTGAGACAGCATTCCTCGAGCACTGCCCAAACCCCTGAGCCCATCAAACAAAGAAATCATTCCCCTTTACAAATCGAAACTAAAAGGTCTCTGAAAGACCCCACCTGTGAGTTTCCCCAGTGCCCCTTAATTTCAAATATTTATTTTGTTTATTATTATTATTATTTTTTTTTTTTTTAATAAATTTTCAATCTATTATTTTTTTTTTCTTTTTTGTTATGCGAGCACTTCTTTCCCCGACCTAGTCTATCTAACCCACACATCCATTTAAGTACTTAATCCAAAAGAGTCTAAGTAAAGAGACCCCCAAAACCTAGAACAAATAACTCTACAACAGTAGGAATCAGAGTACATATGCGGCCGGACCGCTACCGCCATCAAGGCTTCATTCGGAACCACTCGTGGCAGTCTCCGCAGCGAACATGTCCACAGTAGCTCTGTGTCGGCGTCTTCAGCTCATCTTCAAGGCTTCTTGTTCCTCCACAAAGACTCCCAGAGCAGCGGGATCCTCAAACGTGCGCGTTTGATTATGTAGTGTAACCCGGAGTCTTGCAGGAAACAGAAGGCCGTAACGAGCCCCTAGAGATTGCAGACGGGGGCGAAAAGCCAAAAACTGTTTCCTTCTTTCAACTGTAGCTTTGTGAAAGTCCGGGAAAAAGGACACCCTTTGCCCATCTACTATGAGAGAGGGAGCAGCTCTTGCTGCCGCAAAGATCTGCATTACTTGAGAATGCCGGAGGGCACACAATATAATTGGGCGCGGGGGCCGGACATTAGGGCCTGACTGTGTTGGAATCCTGTGAGCCCTCTCAATCTCGAACGGCATTTCAAAAGAGATTCTCAATAGTTTAGGGATCATCGAGGTCAAATAAAGAATCATATTGGAGCCCTCCGCACCTTCCGGCACTCCCACAATTCTGATATTGTTCCGTCTCGTTCTGTTATTCAGATCTTCCAGACTCCGTTCCAACATAATTATCCTTTTGGAGTTAGCCGGCACTTGCAGCAACCTCTCCTCATGCGCTGCAACTTTCCCTTCTAAACAAGTATAGTTACCGGCCAGGGTAGCAACTTGCGCTTTCAGTTCTTTCAATTCCGTGATGTCCGTTTGCATCTCCCGCACCGCTCGAATTTCAGAAAGGATTTCTTGCAGGCCCACGGGGTTCTCTTTGGGATTCGCCATCTTTTGTGGAGAGGGTGGGTCGGCCTTAGCTCTTTTCACCCCACCGCTTGCAGCCGCTGGGAAATCGAGCCGCGTGGGTTTACCGCAGGACATTGCTTCACACGTTGAGCTTCAAAACCCAGGTGTGGGGTATCAATAAAACAGAAGGGGACAGGATTCTTTATAGGAATCAGGGAGCTCAGTAGTTAAGCAGCCATCTTGGACCCAGCTGGCTCCGCCCCCTAAGTGTTTGCTTTTTAAAGAACATTACAAATTTATTTTTGATTTATCATTAATTTTGACCTTATGGGACTGTGGCTTTCTGTATTTAGCACACAGTAAATGTTTTAGTCCTACACACAAAAAAAAACATTTTATATAATAAGCATAAAATTAGTAAAAAGATTTGTGGGATTTGATTTTTGAGGTGATATTTTGTTTATATGTCAGAGCAAAATGCAATGCAATGTGTGCCTTCGAATCAGTCCTGACGCCTGGCGACCCAGAAGCTCCTGGGTTTTCTTGGCAGTGTCACTGGAAGTAGATTGCCAGGCCTTTCTTCCGAGGCAGTGGAGGTTAAGTGACTTGCCCAAGGCATGCTAGTGGGAATTGAGCCCTGGTTGCTTGGTTACCAAGCCAGTGTTCTAACCACTAGGCTACTCCTCCACTCCATAAAAGTCTCTGGATCATGGACTCATTGGGGGAGGGCATGCAGACTCATCACACTATTACTGGCCTGTTGAGGCTTACTCAAAAACTTAACTACACCGCAAGAAGTGTGCTTAAGATTTGCAGCCCAGACAGGTTAGTACAATCATTACTATGAATTGTACTTCATACAATCTGTAGTAACCCCGTATTATTTATAAGCAGCTTAACATGCATTTACATGCAATGCAGCTCCTTTTCTTTATGAATTTGCATTAGGCCACGTTAGGTCTGCATTAAAGATAACTTTAACACGGGTCAGCTAACAATTTAGCATTAACATGCAATACCTCTAAGACTCGTATTCCAGTTGTTATCTGTGTACTTTATTAGTCTCTTTTACTTATTACATTTACTAGACTGATAAGGAAATCTAGCCTTATAATGCCTAAGTCACCTGGTTCATGTAATTACAGAGAATATTGAAGTCCTTCCTCTTCCTGCTCTATCTCATTAGCTAATGATATCTCATATTCAACACTACCAAAGTTATTAATACTTTATCTTATCAAAGTAATATGGTCATTATTAATAAGTGATTTTCTTTCATAGGCGCAGATTGCAAGAAAATTATGGATGAAACAGGTCCTATTGTTATATTATAATTTTAGAACAACTGCACCACCATTTGTGCATTTGGGGGCACGTTTACTAAAGGGTAGCGTGAGGTTAGTGTGGGATTAGCACGTGGTTTCAACATGGCGCTAAAAAGTAGTGCAGGGCCCCACACCAGAAACCCCAGGGTACCCTTGTAGTATATGTCAGGGCAGCAACTGGGTGAGATGGGGGCTTTCCCATCATGGTGCAGTTAGCATGGGTATTTACTTGCACTAAGCTCATGTGGTACATGTGCAATTAACATCACCTCAATGGGTGGTGTTAGGTCCTCTCGCTGCCGGTTTGACATGTTGAATGGAACTCCAGGGAGATGGATGTACCCAGAGCCCTGCAGTTAGCCCACAGCCCTGAACTGGTAATGTGTTCCACAAGCACATTACCAGCATGGGGTTTAGTAAGCATGTTCCTTGATTTGTTAGCATGCCTTAATCTAACATGTTACCCTATGAATTAATGCCTGTTCTAACAGGTCCTGCTAACCAGCTAAACCCTTTTGAATGTTGTCCCCGATGTTTGCACGTTTGTCTGTCTGATGAGAGGATGGTCCCTGAAAAGTTTAATTGCATTTCTTTGCCTGTGAGTTTGTTTGAAGTGTGCTGCTTAGTAGTTCTCTGATAATATCAAATGCTACGTTCTCATTAGTCAGATAGATTGTTGGACCTGTTGCAGACAGGGAACCGATGCTTGCAAGTTTGTCTCTTTGTTTGAGGTGCGCTGCTCAGGAGTTTGGCAATAGTGTGGATTGGCACAATCTCATTGGTCAGAAAGGCGAACATATTGCAGACAAGGAACCTCTCTTTTCTCCCCAGAAAGTAGTTGACCTTTTTCCTGGTTGAGAGGAAATTCCCTGGAAAGTTTTATTGCATTTGTTCGTACTGTGTCCAAATGCATGAAGAACAAAGAAACCTACAAACTTTCTTTGTCATATATATATATAGCTGTATATAAATGCCAATCACTCCCCTGCTTCACCTATTCTTTGCTTCCAAGAATGCCTGTGCATATAGTATATAAAAGTGGATGCTATGAGGATCATTTTAGAAGCTCTAGTCATGATTTGGACATTTGAAAATGGGCATTGAGACGTGCAAATCACAGTGATGTCCCTGGACCCATTTTAGAAAGCTGGACATCCCTGGCATGAGCACATCTATGTCTCACAGGAGCATGGTGAAGGCATGGCCTGGGCAGTACCATAGAGATCTACATCGTGCTGTGATTTCAGAATGGCGCAAGCATGTCTGGTCCTGGCTGTTGACGCATCCAAGGCCTATATCTGAACCTGACCATGAATAAGGAGCAAAGTGCTTATTTCATGGTGGCAACTCTTGCATGGAGGAAGAGCAAAATGCGCTGTCATCGTTAAGGTTAATTTTTCTGGGACAAAGAAATCTGCAAGTTAATTTATAGTCCAAGCATATTACTGGTCTGCCACCACACGTCTGCTTATCTGAAATGACTGGCCGAGATGTGCATGTCTCATAGCATAGGCGCACCCCCCTTCTGAAAAATTACGGTTGGCACATCCAAGTACCCACGTCTACAGCCGTGCAATTCAGGAATGTGAGATATTTAGAAATGGCCTCCAACCATGCATGCTCCCGGTCTTACTATTTGCACAGGCCGGTCACCAGACCCGATTACTGGAAGGTTCATCTTTCAAGGTAGAGATGGAGCGATTTCAGAAGGCATCGACACATGCCCCCCTCCCCCCTTCACTGCTGCCACTCCCCAGGATTTTTGGATGTGGTGCACTGAACGTCCCAAATTCCTCCTAGATGGCCCTTCTTAAATTCCACGTCACGGGTCTATGCACCTACTTTGTATATGCATCAACTGCCAAGCAATTTTAGAATAACCAACTTGAGCAGTAAAACATAGTTCTGCCCCTTTGGGAGTATGTTTATAAAGTCACGTAAGTGCATATGTGGCAAAATACACATGTAAAATGGCTCATAAAATTATGCACGATGACATGAATGTACTTTTACCATTGGCGTTGCCAGAGGCATGGTATGGGTGGAGCATAGGCAAGGTTGCAAGGTGTACACGTTAAACTATGCTGATAGTCACTGTCACCCAGCAGACCCGGTTGAGAGAAAAGAAAATGCTTTAAACAGAGAAAAAGATACATACAAGCTGTAATATCTGGAGGAGCCAGCTAGAGGGAGCAAGAGGGACTTCAGAGTGACTGAGGAACCACGCCCCACTGGTCATGAGGTAATGCCAGCCAGCTTCCAATCCTCGAGCGCAGGAGGACTTCTTAAGGAGGAAGACTGGAAGAGAAGGGGAGAAGGAGGCAGCGAGGGAGGCAGCTGGAAAGGCAGCTGGAGAGGCGGCTGGAAAGGACGCAGCAGGTGTGAAGGCAGCAGGAGTGAATGCAGCAGGAAAGCGTGCAGCAGGAAAGAAGGCAAAACAGAGGAAAAGAGGTTAGAATGGAAACCTGATTATTCCACTGCTAGCAAATCACCCAGAGTGAAAGGTGATTGCCTGGGAGCTAATGAAGAACCTGGGAAGATCTCAGCTCAAAGAGGAGTAAGAGCTGTTTGCCCAGAGAGGCAAAAGCATTGCTGCAACTGTTGTCCAAAACCAAATGAGAGACAGCCTGAAGACCTAAGCCGTGCTGTACGGGCAAGCCAGAAGAGAAACTGGTGCAAGCCTCAACCTTCATTTGAAACAGAGAAGCCAAATTCACAAGGTAAAGCTTCTTATGATACAAGCTATAGAAAAAGTTTACCTGATAAGAGAGTTTTGAATAAGAAGTGTTTTTATAAAGCTTTTATAAAACCTCTAAGTAGAGAGGAATTTTCTCAATACAAAACAGCACAGAGCCGACGCCCTACAAGTCACCCAGAACATTGGGCAGTGCTAGAGGAGCTATATAAGAAGCCTGACTATAACTTTCCTGAAACCAAGGACTCAGAGTCAGAGGCTTCGGGCTATGAGCCAATGCAAGTGGAACTGGCAGATGAGGTTTCAGATACAGAAATGGACTGTACTTACTGTACTACGGGAAGCCTAGAATCCTTGCCAGGCTTGTAAGCTATATGTATTGCTGCCTAGAACATTCTTGTTCGTGTGAATATCATCGCTACTGTGAAAGTAACAGTTTTTGCTTTAAACTTCTGTTTTACTTTTTCTTACCTGAAGTAAGGACATTTTGCATTGTTGTTGTTACCCAATCATTTGAACCTTTGCGAGAAAGGGAAATAAAAGCCTTTATTTTCCCACCACTTTGTGCAGTTGATTTCATTGAAGATAAGGACCCAGGAAACTAATAGGACCAAAAGTCAATTGGGCCTCTGGATTACTGGCCAATCTCATCCCTATATAGTTATGTCCGACCTGCCCTGACCTCTACTTGCCGCCAGGGTAGTGCTCGCGACATCACATACTCCACGCATGGACATTTATACCTGCTTTTGAACAGGCCTAATGTCCGTTCTTTCAACCTATGAGTCACTGCTGCAGGATTTGGACCTATAATTTAGAAAGACACGTAAGTACCTCCTTGTCTTCATAAAATAGGTGCCTTCTTACAGTCTTAAACTAGGTACCCTGTTATAAAATTACCCTCTTTCTGTTTACTGCAAGCAAGCATCAACAAGTGCCCATCTGTGCACTAGTGTGTGACTCAAACTCTGGCCTGTGTCAGACACTGCTGTAGTCAGGAAACCCCATTTAAATGGACACTCAGGGGGTAATTCTGAACCTTAAAATAAACTTTAAAAAGACAAAAGTACTTTTTATCACAAGGGATGTAAAAATTTCTCCCCGCTTTCAGTTATAAAAGTCAAGAACTCAGATTTGGAAGTGAAGAATGAAATCAAATACTGTGAAATAATGATCGACCGATGACTTACCATACAATCACACATCAACACCACCACCAGAATGATCTGTTAAAAGATTAAATCCCTCCATCATCTACAATCTCTACTTGAACCCCAGAACAGTATTCCAAGCATCAACATTCCTGCACTTAGACTTTTGTAATATCATCTTCCAAGGCATACCCAAATATGTCTCACTGCCACTACAAATGGCACAGCATTCTGCAGTCAGAGTTCTAGAGGGGGCATCCAGAATGGATCATAGCACAGCTATAGAAAAACGGAGATGCAACCAAACAAACCTGTGCGTATGCCTTCTCATTGTACGCACCGAGTCTTTGGAACAACCTCGCGACAAAACTGAGAAACGTAGATGACATCTCTCACTTCAGAAAAGACCTAAAATTCCTACTTTTCAAAGACTATTTTGAAGATCAAACATCTCAGCGTCACCCACTACTGCTCCACATACAACTACACACATTCTACTTTGCCCACGTACAAAGCTGGACAAGACTCCATCCTCAAAGTAATCAAATGAACCACTAAATCAAAACATTACACCTTATGCAACATTCTCCAGATACCATCTAGCCACACACACAATAAGCATGTATCACAGTTAATTTCTAAAAGTTAATACTTGTTTTACCCCATTGTTAAATGTTTCATTCCATGTTATCATTCCCTGTTCTATGTAACGTTCTCTCAATTTGTTTCTTGTAAAATATGCTAAATAAAATAAAATCCATTGAATATTATGAAGGTGGGTAGTGGCTTTTTGCTGAAAAAAAATCTGCACTAAAGCTGGAAAACAAAAGGGATGTCTAGTGAAAAGATTAATTATTCCTTTGTTGTATTATTTAATACCAGCATCTGAGTATGACTTTATTGTAAGAATTGTGCCAACTCCAAGAAATAAAATGATGGACAACCTCTTGCAACTAATGCTGCTCAACAGAATACATCTATCTATTTATAGATAGCTAGATAAAAACTGTTCCTCATTAATTTAATCCCACTTTTATTAAATCTTTTCAATCGTGGCTTTGATATCTTAATTCAAAGCCTCTTATATGTTTTTCATTGTGGGGCCTATTTACTAACCTGCAATTAGTGTGCACTAGGGGCATGCACTCTCTCACTTGGTTTGCAGCTTGTCGTGCTGTGAGGGCTTGTGTGCATCAGTGATGCTGAGAGCTAAACTATCGGTAGTTTAACTACTGGCAGGGTCTCCCAAGATGGACAGGTCTCAGCTGAGGTGCCAGACCAAGACAAACCACACATCTGGGCAGCAGCAGAATGGGATAGTGTTGAAGGCAGAGGATCACATTTCTGTGACAACGGCAACAACACCAAACTTAAACTACGCGGAACAAAGGCCAGGCAATCTACTTCTGTATCTTGCCATGAAAACCCAATGAATAGTTACAACAAAACAAATTGTGCTATAGTGCTGGAAGATGAGACCCCCAGGTCGGAAGGCACTCAACTAGCTACTGGGGAAGAGCTGAAGACTTTTCAGAGTAAAGCCAGCATTTATGATGTGGTTGGATCAAATCCCTCGGGACGTCTGACTGCTGATGTAGCTGTGCATGAAATGAGAGTCAGAAGCTGTAAAGATGTCTTGCGCATTGAAACATGGAACGTACGAAGCATGAACCAAGGGAAGTTGTAGGTGGTCAAGAATGAAATGGAACGTGTACAACTTGATCTGTTGGGTGTCGGCGAACTGAAATGGACTGGCATCGGGCACTTTGCATCAGATGATCACATGGTCTACTATGCTGGAAATGAAAGACAAAGAAGAAATGGTGTTGCATTTATAATAAAGAAGAAACTTGCAAGAACTGTAATGAAATACAATGCAGTCAGCAAACGCTTAATCTCTATTCGTCTATGAGGAATGCCTATCAACACAACTATAATTCAAGTATATGCCCCAACAACAGCTGCAGAAGAGAATGAAATTGAAGAGTTTTATGAACAAGTACAAGCTGAAATTGACAGAACTTGCAAACAGGATATCCTGATAGTCATGGGTGACTGGAACACAAAGTTGGCAACAAGAAGAAGGCAAAGTAGTTGGAAAATATGGACTAGGCAACAGAAATGAAGCTGGAGAAAGACTGATAGAAATCTGCAAGACCAACGATCTATTCATCTCAAACACCTTCTTCCATCAACACAAGCGGCGACTGTACACATGGACTTCACCCAGTGGATTGTATAAAAATCAAATCGACTACATTTGTGGAAGTCAACGATGGAAACGTTCTATAACATCAACAAAGACAAAACATGGAGCTGACTGTGGTACAGATCATCAACTACTAGTATGCAAACTCAAGCTAAAGTTGAAAAAGAGCAAACCACTCATAAATGCAGCAAAATATGACCTTGAGAATATACCACTGGAATTTAAAGACTGCCTGCAAAATCGATTTGCTGCTTTAGATACAAATGACACAAGCTCCAGAAGAGTTATGGAATGACATCAAGAAGGTTGTGATGGAAGAAAGCGAGAAGTCTCTACAAAAGGTGAAAAAGCAAAAACGGCTGGATGACGGAAGAAACTCTGAAAATTGCCCAGAAACACAGAGAAGCTAAAGCCAGAGGAGAAAGAAAGACAATAACAGAACTCAACAGAGATTTCCAATGTGCAGCAAGACAGGACAAGGAAAAGTACTACGACGACACATGCAAGGAAATAGAAGCAGAAACTATTAGAGGAAGAACAAAATCGACTTTCCTAAAGCTAAGAGAGTTAAAGAAAAAGTTCCAGCCTCAAATTGGAATGTTACTAGATGCTCAAGTTTCAATGATGAATGATGCTGAGAAGACCAAGACAAGGTGGAAGGAATATACAGAGTTTTTATATGATAAGGATCAAGTGGACCAACAGCCATTTCAACCTGTACCTTATGATCGGGAACCATTGGTGATGAAAGAAGAAGTTAAAGCAGCATTGAAAGCCTTATCAAAGAACAAAGCACCAGGCATTGATAGCATTCCCATAGAAGTATTACAGCAATCTGATGCAGCTGTTACCATACTTACAAGGCTCTGCCAAGAAATATGGAAGACAACATCATGGCCAACTGACTGGAAAAGATCTGTCTTTATACCAATACTAAAGAAAGGTGATCCAACTGACTGTGGAAATTATCGCACAATCGCTCTGATCCCACATGCCAGCAAGATTCTACTGAAGATTATTCAAAAGAGACTACAACCATACCTGGAACAAGAACTACCTGAAGTGCAAGCAGGGTTCAGGAAAGGGTGAGGAATGAGAGACATCATTGCGGATGTGAGATGGATCCTTGAAAAGACTAAAGAATACCAAAAGGATATCTATTTGTGCTTTATCGACTATAGCAAGGCTTTTGACTGTGTAAACCATGAGAAACTCTGGGCCACATTAAGAAGCATGGGTATACCAGAACACCTGATCGTACTATTGCACAATCTGTACATTGATCAAGAAGCAGCAGTTCGAACGAACAAGGAGAAACAGAATGGTTTAAAATAAGCAAAGGTATAAGGCAAGGCTGCATATTTTCCCCCTACCTGTTTATTTTATATGTAGAACAAATCATCAGAGAAGCAGGATTGTATGAAGACAACAGAGGTGTGAAGATTGGTGGAAGACTCATGAACAACCTTCGCTATGCTGATGATACCACATTACTGGCTGAAAGAGAAGATGATCTGAAACATTTGCTTCTCACAATCAAAGAACATAGTCTTAAAATGGGCCTGTACCTTAATGTAAAGAAGACAAAGATCATGACAACTGGCATAATCAACAGGTTCATCGTTGAAGGAGAAGAAATTGAAATCGTGAACAACTTTAACCTACTTGGATCAACTATCAATAAAGAAGCAACAAGCAGTCAAGAAATCAGACGAAGCATTGCTCCTTGGCAGAATGGCTATGAAAGACCTAGATAAGCTTCTCAAGAGCAGAGATGTCTCTCTCCATACAAAGATTCAACTTGTTCAAGCCATGGTATTTTCAATAACATCATATGGATGTGAAAGCTGGACAGTGAAAAAGATAGACAGGAAGAAAATTGATGCCTTTGAATTATGGTGCTGGCGGCGAATACTGTGTATACCATGGACTGTCCAAAGAACAAACCAGTCGGTACTAGAGAAGATCAAACCTAAGCTTTCTTTAGAAGCTCAGATGACAAGACTTCGACTTTCATACTTTGGACACATCATGCGAAGAGAGAGATCATTAGAGAAAGACATCATGCTTGGCAAGATAGAAGGTCAGCGCAAAAGAGGAAGGCCAGCAATGAGATGGATCGATACAATAACAGCAGCTATGGGTACCAGTCTGTCAACAATGAGCCGCCTGACTCAAGACCGAACACAATTTAGGATAGCTATCCAGAGGGTCACCATGAGTCGACTCCGACTCGACGGCACTTAACAACAACAGGAGGCATGCATAGTCAATTAAAAGTTTGGTTTCTGTTCATTTAAAACAACATTTTCCCATGTTTGATTGACCTATTTGTTCTTTTAGGTGTGCATTATGGAGCATATTTAATAAAGTATGTTAAGCAGTTAGTGTGAGATTTCATGCACATTTTAAGCAATGGCCCGCTATAACAAATATCATGAGCTAAAGAAAGCCAACATTGTAAAAATCCCATGCTAATTCTTTGTAGTGGGGCAGGAAATGCGCAAGTTGTGGGCAGAGAATGGGTCGGGATAGCGGTTGCAGTTAATGTGTGGTACTTTACCATTTGGTGGCATTAAGAACATAAGATATGCCATACAGGGTCAGACCAAGGGGCTAATAAGTCCAGTATCTGGTTTCCAACAGTGGCCAGTCCAGGTCACAAGTACCTGTCAGTTCTCAAAAGGTATATAGATTCCATGTTGCTTTTCCTCCAGGAACTTGCCAAACCTCTTTTAAACCCAACTACACTAACAGCTTTTACTACATCCTCTGGTAACAAAGTCCAGAGTTTGATTACACTTTGAGTGAAAAAATATCTTCTACGATTAGTCTTAAATGTGCTACATTGTAATTTCATTGCGCATCCCCTAGTCTTTCTACTTTTTGAAGGAGTAAACAATCAATCTAGGTTTACCAATTCCACTCCATTCATTATTTTATAGACCTCTATCATATCTCCTCTCAGCCATCTCTTTTCATTAGCATGATCTGTATTAAAAAAAATATACTGTGATCACCAAATGAACATCATGAGCCCCACTCCCACCCCCAATCGGCAGCAGTATGAAACTCTCCCCATGCACCGATCCCCTTACCGATCTTCATTAACCCCCAATCCCAATCCCGTTTATGATCTACATCAACCCCCCCCCCCCCATTTTCTTACCCAAGAGCATCACATGACCCTCCCCATCCAACCCTTCGTGATAACTATAGCTAAGGATAAAGTTGCCAAAGGGGAAAAGCCCTTATTTGGTAGGCTGACTCCTGGCAATATTATCGAGAGACTAGCGCTATGGGTGAGAACCACCATTTTGAATTCAGGCCAGATAAGAGGAAGGAGTGCCCAAAGATCATTGCTGCCACTCCAGTAACTTACCAGGAAAACTCCCTATAAGTACTATGGAGGGTCGGTGGTGCTTTTGAGAATGGGAGGACTGAGGCAGATCGGGAAGGGGGATCAAGGCTGGAGGTGGGGTTTGAGGCTACTGTCAATTGAGGGGGTCATACTTGGGCATCAAGCACTTTTATCACATATGTGGTCATGGCAGCTATCACCAGAGAGTGCGGATGCACTTACTGAGCTATCTGGCAATGCATTTACTGTGTGGTGTTTGCCATGTATGGCAACTTCAGAGCAGATGCCAGCCATACCCTGAACAGTAAATGCGCCAGCTTTGTACTACCATGTGTTACTTTATTGACTTTTATAGCATATATGTGTGCAAGAACTTAAAAGTGTGTACAATCGATTCATAGGTACACATAGGTTCAAGTGATGTGCATGCACTTAGGCACTACAGTGGAACAAATCCACACTCTCAAATGCACACCCAGAGCTGGTGCAAGATAGTTGGCACCCTAGACAAACCTTAAGCTTTATGTCCCCCTTCCCCCCAAGAGTTTTAGAATTACATTTAAAAATCATTTGAACACCGCCTTTCCAACAAGAATCCTGCCCAAATGCATAGCTGGACCTCCTACTTTTAGATATTCAACTCTGCTTGGTATGTTTGTGTGTGTCGGCTCTTCCTGCAAGTAAAAGAATGTGCCGACCTCTCTTTGAGCTTGTGCAGCTGTTAGGATCTGTTTTGCTTTGACGGCTACGGCTCTTTGCTGGCCTAGGTGATTGCTGGGCTGACCCTGTGCATGCCCCCAATGTGCACTAACAGTTGATGCAGCGCCTTAGCAATTCGTGCACACTAGTATCTTCAGTAGCTTTTTACTTCATGGGGTTTGGAAAGGGCAGAAAGTGAGTGGGAACTGCAACTTACAGTTAACATGGAGGTACTCTAGTTACGGTCTGTGTTATCTGCCACACAGTACAGCTAATACGGCCTGAATATGTGTAACTAGCTGCCTCGTGTTATCTGTCATCCAGTTAAGGTGCAGTAAAGAAATTTCATCTGCGATATTTGAAGACCAAAATGTTGAGAATGCCCCCGACAGTTAATGGAAAGGATTTGATGTTCCCGTACATTAATTTGAGCCACTAGTGTGCACTTTAGCAAATGCAGTAGGGCTCCCTGAATGGTTCTGTCTGTCTTGACTAGATTTTAAACTCAAAGGAATAGGGCTCGTCTATTGCATGTTTCTCTACAGCACCGCATATACCTGGCATGTGCCATTCAAATGATAATTGTCATGTCTATCTATCGATCTACAGTATCTACATGCAGATAGCTAGCTAAGATCTATGGCAGTTCCTGCCCACTGTGGGAAAAAGTGAAACAGGATATTCAGACTGGGCCCCAGAGATTCCACTGGCACTAAATTTCCGGTTTTGCCAGCATCCAGCAATGTTGTCAGGTTAGTGGCAATAATCAGTCTCCAACTGGTTAGGTAAACTGCATAAAGATAAGACAGCAACAGATAAGATAGAAAGATAACAGCAGAAAAAGACCATATTACTACTACTAATCATTTGTATAGCGTTACAAGGTGTACGCAGCCCTTCCATATCAATACTATAGTCCCTTTTTTCCCTTTAGAGATCTGCTTTGTTTGTCCCATGCTTTCTTGAATTCCGATACTGTTCTCATCTCTACTACCTCCACGCATCTTCCACTCTTTCCATATAGGAATATTTCTGCATATTATGCCCAAGTCCATCCCCCTTTATCCTCATCCTGTGTCCCCTCGTTGCAGAGCTTACTTTGAATTCAGACTCCTCTTATGCATTTATGCCACTGAGGTATTTAAACATGTCTATCTCCTCTATCCCACCTTTCCTCTAATGTGTACATATTAAAATCTTTAAGTCTGTCCTCATATGATTTATGTGGTTAGCTATCCAGTTAACAGGCTGAAAACCACCACTGACCAGATTGGTGCCGGGACTACCCCAGCCCCACCCAAGACAGTCCTGGCACTATCCAAATTGTGCCAAGGCAATCTGTGGGTATATTCAGTGGCACTAACCATTTAGTGCCACTGAATATCAGGCTCAGTAGATTTATGAGTTAGCAGCTCCTGCTAACCACATAAACCCTTTTGAATATCGGGCTCTTTAGTAATATTATAATTGCTTTTTTTTTTACATTACCAAATGAATTTACTGTAGAAAATGTACTTGACTTGCTGTCATTCCACAGCAAATCTTCCAACATGACACAAAACAAAAACGAGTGAGTTACATCTTCTTGGACTTATTCCTCAAGAGACCATGAACTGCAGGGCCTCCAGGTTATAGTGGAAGTTTCTGTCTTTTTTATCTAAGGGTTATTGGATGTCAAGATGCGACTTGCTTTTGTTCCATAACAATTGTGTGGTTGTCATATTAGTTCCAGAAAAATGAATTTCTAGTGCACACCGGCATAAAAAGCTAACCTTCTTGCGCTCTTGGATATGACAATTTAAAAGGAATCTTTCCAAGCTGCTGAAAATAATCATTTCAGATTCCTAAATGTGCTCGTTTTCTTTTTCTACCCATTTCTCGGTGTCACAGTTTGGGTGACCACAGCGCCGTCATACAGCCTGAGACCTGATTCTCACTGCTTTCTGTAGCCCACAGAGCTTGCTTTTTCCCTCATTCAATTACTAGTCAGATATAACCCTACTTAGTTTCCAAAAATGTAAACTGGCCAGTGGTACTGGTGCAAAATTTATATAATCCGTATCAACTATTAATCCATGATTCCAATGTCCTCTATAATCACCACTTCCTGATACAGATCCTTTGGAGGTCATTTTAGAAGCAAACTTTACACATGTGGAACAATGTTTTTCACACTCAAGTAACACGTATGAATTTACCTTGGGGCATAAGTGCATAAATGTAGGCAAGAGAAAACATAACTTTATAAAACGATGGCCATGCCAGCTAAATATTCAGAACTGCTATCTGGATAGCAGCGGACACTGAATATATATAAGGGGATTATTGTATAAGCCTTATTTGTGATTTACATAAAACAGTAAACATCATTGACTATAACAAAACTCCTTGATGAGTGACCATTTCCTCGTAAAAAAAAAAATATATAAAATAATAATCCATTGAAGTTAAAACAGATCCAAGCAAAATCTAACATACTGTAGATTTGTTATGAATCAAAGGATTCACCTCAGATTTCCAAAGATCTGTATCTAATTTTCCCAAAATCAGCAGTAAAAAAAAATCCAACTGATTTTACCTAGTGGATTTTGGGGAGAGCTATAGATTTTTGTTGAGCATGAAGCAGGCTGGAATCCATCCAGCTCTGTGCAAAGAGGCATCACCTGATCTGTGAAATTTCACAGCTTAATCTCTTTATTCAAACGCACATGCAAGGAGTTTTTCTCACAACAGCTCAGGGGGGAGAAGGGACTCACATAACTAGGGAAGTTATTAAAATATTCGGTGCACTGTACCCTTGAAATATGGAGGTATATAACTTTTCATACATTATTTATAGGTCTTTGCAGAATATATGATTATAAAATACACCAAAGGGGAGTACTTCAACGCAGACAACATTAAATTAGCTATGGAAATGTTGCTTAATTTTATTAGAATATTTCATTGTATACTAATGAAGGAAAGTTTCAGTATAAGTACATGAAGAAACTGTTTTATGATTTCATACCTACCTTATGATGGCCAGGCAGAATAGTTGGGCGGTAACAAATTGTTGAAAGAAAGTCTGTATCAAACACACTTCGCGCTCTACCTTCTGAGTGCTAGGATTGCTCGAGTTTAGTGCGTTACTTAAAGCGACACAATTTTTCAGAGCCTGTCTGCTTGTAGAGTATGCATATATTTTATTGTGCAAACTTCTTAGTCAATATTCAGCCTAGCCTGCAAAGTGGTTACATAAAATACATAGATTCAGCACTGCCATCCGTCTAGCGGGGGTCTGTGCACATGTGCATAGCATGGTCATCACAGGAGCTATCTGGATAGCAATGATATTAGGGCCACTAGCCAGATAAATTCTCCAGTTAAGTTAGGACAGCCCAAGCTCTTCCTAAGCTCTAGTCTGATGCTAAACGTGTAGTGGAAGGCAGTCAGTGGTCCTGTCAGGTTTGCGTCACTGAAAACTGCTAGGTACCTATGTGGATAGCAGCTTCTGCTGCCCAGATAAGTGTCTCTTTCTAGCTAATTTTAAAAAAGAAACTAGCAGGATAGTTTGTTTGTAAATTAGATAGCATGAAGGTTGCACATACAAAGGGCACATGGTTCCCAATTAGGCCTTAAAGTATTAGCGAATTAGTCTGATATTCAGGATATTCGCCAAACAGTAAATATGCATAATATGTATCTGAATCTGATGGAGACAATCCACGCAAAGATGGCATGTGCTATAGAGATTCTGAAAATCTGAATGGCTGCGAGATTCATGAGGTCTGGGCTGAGAACCATGGGCCCAAGTTTCAACCGCATCGATCGCAATGAATGGGATATACAACGGCAGTAACATGGTTCGTGCTGCTTAATATCCAAGGCTGCTGACTCTACATGGCCTTAGCATTGGGGTGTGTCGGGGCGTTCCAGGGCGGAACTGAGGCAGCTCCACTCGCTAACTGAGCAGCAGCGATATTGGGCCACTGCCTGGTTAGTCATAGGTGGCAAAGGCCAGGCACAGGAAACCCTGGCCTGACTTTTATCACATATCGCTAACCGAGCAGCAGCTCAATATCGCCACTGCCCAGTTAGCGAGTGGCCTATGCGGCGACTCTGGATGTTCAATGCCAGGGCAGGATATGAATATCTGGATTTAATATTCAGCCCCAGCGGCTAGCTACGTTAGCAATGGTAGACTCCAGCACTGAATATCGAACCTTATAAGCGTAAATTACAATGAGAAAGGGAGAGAGAGAGAGATATCCACAGGTATTGCAAGTTTTTAAATATGCCTTTAGGATTATGCCATTTCCTCTTTCTGATTGTAAAACATGCTAGTGGGCTGTTGTTCTAGGCTTGTTACGGAATTTGTTAATCCCTTCGAAAAACATTTGCCTTTCTTATTGCATTCTTTAAACCTGACCTAATATGATGGACCCACAATGCCCTCTATACACAGGTAGCTTTACTCTACTGTCACTCACATGCCCTAAAGACATGATCTTGGCAATGCTTAGTTTCCATTGTATGTTCAACTTTAACAATAAGCAATTGAAAGCATGTTCCCTGAAATGAATCATATATTCAGTGTTACTGACAACATCAAATTTCCGTCTCTTTTCGAGTTCAATTTAAGGTTCTATCTTTTGAACATAAAATTATTCATGGGAGAACGGAGTTGGGTCCTGCTGGTGCATGAGAACAACTGCGATTGCTATGAGTGGGAGCTGACGTCAGACCTGTGCCCTATAACAGTCTGGGCTGAGCCGCGGGACGCCGGAGAGCAGAGTTGGGTCCTGCCAGTGCATGAGAACACCTGCAATTGCTGTGAGTGGGAGTTGACGTCAGACCTGTGCCCTATAACAGTCTGGGCTGAGCCGTGGGACACCAGAGAGCGGAGTTGGGTCCTGCCGGTGCATGAGAACACCTGCAATTGCTGTGAGTGGGAGCTGACGTCAGACCTGTGCCCTATAACAGTCTGGGCTGAGCCGCGGGACGCCGGAGAGCGGAGTTGGGTCCTGCCGGTGCATGAGAACACATGCAATTGCTGTGAGTGGGAGCTGACGTCAGACCTGTGCCCTATAACAGTCTGGGCTGAGCTGTGGAACGCCGGAGAACAGAGTTGGGTCCTGCTGGTGCATGAGAACACCTGTGATTGCTGTGAGTGGGAGCTGATGTCAGACCTGTGCCCTATAACAGTCTGGGCTGAGCCATGGGACGCTGAAGAGCGGAGTTGTGTCCTGCCGGTGCATGAGAACACCTGCGATTGCTGTGAGTGGGAGCTGACATCAGACCTGTGCCCTATAACAGTCTGGGCTGAGCCGCGGGCGCGTCTTTGGGCGCGTGACTGAAGGGGCAGGCCGCGCCCCTTCAGAGTACTTCGGAGGGTTTGGAGAGGGGTGAGTTTTTGTTATCTTACAATGGGGAAGCAGCGAAAGAAGAGTTTTCCATCTGTCCCAAATATGAAGGCTTCCAAGAATGAGGGTCCTATGGACAAACATCTGGTAAGGCGTGTTTTGGAGGACTGTACTTTGGATGTGTCGGCCTCTAAGTACTTTCTCATTGTCCACCTCATCTTCAATTGGGGGCTGTAACCCTACCACACTTGTCACAGGATCTAGGTGGGACGGTAGCAGTGGGTGTGGGAGTAATATCCTCTCCTCTTGCTTCGCCCCCGGTTCCAGCTTTGTCTTCGGAATGGGTGAGTCTATCTGTTAAACAGTTGCCTTTACCTAAAGTGGTTCAAGTCCCGTCTATGGGTGTGGGTGAGGCTTTGTCCTCTATCCCTTCCCAAGATGTGACACTTAAAGATATTTGGACAGTTGTTACTCGAACTGAAGCAGCTTTAACAGGAACTTTGGGACAAATTGATGAATTTACTTGTGATACTGTTGCTAAATTAATGGATTATGATGGTCAGCTAGGGGTTGTGGAGGACCGCCTAGGTCAGTTAGAAGCTAAGGTGGGTACTGTTAAGGCAGTCTCTGTAGCTTCTGTCAATGATAGTTTATATTTTCGTAGACAATTTGAAATGTTTGAGAACTTATCACGCTCAAAAAATTTGAGATGTTTAAATTTTCCTATTACGCACTCTCTCTCCCCACTTATCCTATTTTATAAATATTTGAAAGATGTTTTGTTGTTTGAGCAGCCTGAATCTTTTAAGGTTGCAAATATTTATTATGTTCCTAAGTTTAAGAAAGTGGTTAGTCCTCGGGACGGTGGGGAGTTGGATCAGGCGGCCTCCCCTCCTAGCTTGGATATTTCTGAGTATCTTGAATCCTCCTTGGATTGTATATCTGCTCGTGCAACGTTAATTGCTACGTTTGTTTCCGAGATGGACAAGAATCCTATCTTGAAGACTTATTTTCCTAAAAAGAATGTTTTATTTTGTGGTCATAGGGTCACTCTCTTCCCTGATGTGTCAAGGACGACTCAAATTCGCCATAGGGCTTTTTTAGAGTTGAAAGATCGCACATTAGCTATGGGGCCTACTTTTTTTCTCAGGTCCCCTTGCAAATGTGTAGTTGGCCATTTAGGGAAGAGTTATGGTTTTATGGAACCTGATCAGTTATTGGTTTACTTAAATCTCATGAGCCCCAACCTGAGGTGACAAGTTAGTAATTATAAGGTTTTGTATATATATTTCTCATTTCACTGGAGTATTGTTTTCTTTATATTGTATGTATTCTCTGCTCTCCCATAATGTGGACTTGTATGTTCTTATGTGGTGATATGATGGCCGTAAGTGGTCGGCTGTCTATTGTTTTGTTTTGTTTTGTATTCCTCATATTGCTTGATTGTTCAATATGTACAATTAAAAATTCTCAATTAAAAAAAAAAATATTCATGATGTAGCTCCAGATTATCTTGCTTCTTTGGTTTCTCTAAATGTTCCTCTAGCCCTTCCCCTGATGCAGATAAATTTATTAATTTTTCTTATCAAAACACAATATTGCATCAGATTATCTATTAAACCAATGGCTATATGTTCATCTTTATTTATTTTATTTATTTATTGTATTTTATTTAGTTTACACTTATATACCGCTATTTCCAGCGATCAGCAGCGGTTTGATTACAAATTTGGGAGATGTCAAATCAGGACAGGAAAATTGGGATCATATTTACATAGATTTAGGGTTAGGCACACCATGCAGGGTTAGACACTTCAAGGTTAGGTTTACATATTTACATATTTACAGTTCTATAATAATTACATTTACACAGATCGGCTTCGTGATTCCACTTTTGTTTACATCAGGTTATAGTGACATTTGAAAAGATGGGTTTTTATTTTCTTTCTGAAGTCATTTATGTCTTTTATAGCTCGCAGTTCATGTGGTAGATGATTCCAGGTTATCGGGGCTGAGAATGAGAACGCTTTGTTGCTAGTACTTGCTTTTACTGATCTGATGTTATTAGGAACTTGTAGTGTGTCAGAGTTGATAGTTCTCCTGTCTCTGTTGGTTGGTTGCTTGCTGACCAGGGTTGAGAGGAATGAGGGTGCTATGTCATGTATGAGCTTGAATATGGTTACCAAAGTTTTATATTGTATCCTGGCCGCAACTGGTAGCCAATGTAGCTCGATCAGTACAGGTGTGATGTGTTGAGTGATGCTTGTTCGTGTGATGACCCTTGCCGCCACATTTTGGGCCAATTGCAAAATATTTAGCGTTTTCTTTGGCAGACCCTGTAGTATGGCGTTACAGTAGTCTAAGTGCGGCATAATGAGTGCTTGTGCCACCGTCCGAAAATCACAGGGTTCAATTAAGTTCCTCAGTGGCTGTAGGACTCTGAGCTTGTGGAAGATGGCTTTGTTGGTTTTTCGCAGGTGTTTTGTCCATTTGCAGTTTGCTGTCAAGTGTGACACCCAGGTATTTGATCTCGTTTTTTGTGTTGTATGTGTTGTTGCAGAGGGTGACCGTCGGAGGGGGTTCAAAGTTCGGTTTACTTGATATATACATTACTTCGGTTTTCTTATGGTTAATTGCCATGTTGTTTTGCTGGAGCCATGCTAACATCTCGTACAGGCAGGATTCAAGCTGGGTATACTTTGGGTCATTTGTGTCTAATTGAGTGTATAACATAATATCATCTGCATAGACATGGTAGTTGATGTTATGTTTTTTGAAAATGTCACAGAGGGGCTGCATGTAGATGTTGAAAAGTAGAGCCGAGAGGGCTGATCCCTGGGGTATGCCTTGCGTTTGAGTGAACCCTTCTGCTTTTTCTCCATTGAATTGTACCTGTGGACTTCGGTTCGTTATATAGGAGGAGAACCATTTAAGGGTGGTTCCCGAAATTCCTATTGATTCCAGTTTTTGTAGTAGGATACCATGATGTACAGTATCAAAGGCGGCGGAGATGTCAATGAAGATGAGTATTTTGTGCTCAGTTCACTGTTTATGATTTTATTTTATTTATTTATTTGCAGTCTCTTTTATACCGCGCTATTCGACATCAGTGTGGTTTACAATGAACATAAGAGTTGCACATCTCAATTTCGTGATTTGTGCTTACAGTGAAACAGGTATAATAACTTGGGTATACATTAAACAGGAAAATTAAACTTGGGTATGCATTAAGCAGGTATAACAGGTAAAATAGGGTATAAATAACCAGTCCCTTAACAAGGAGACACGATGAATAAATACAGTCTACTTTATGCAACAATATAATGAGTTATGCGGCACTGCATAAGTTTCTCATGGTGGTTGGAGGGGAAGGTGTGATTGTGAGTGATCAGTCTGGGAATGTGACGTGCATGAGTTTGAGGTGCTGCATTGAGATGCGAGAGTGGGTGGGTGTGGGGAGAAGACTGCATCATCGTAGTGATGAAGAAAGAGGTGCCGTTTCAGTGCCTTCCTAAATTGGGAGAGTTTACTGATGGTTCTGATAGTTGCTGGTAGTGCGTTCCAGCAGGATGGAGCAAAGAAGGAGAAGGCTCTGGATCTAGTGAATTGAGAACACTTCGTGCTTGCCTTAGGTAATAAGAGTATTTGCGGCATTCGATCTCCTTGCTCGATTGGGAGGTGTGATTGAAATTAGATCAGTAATGGCAGTAGCAGGGTATTTATTGATGGCTTTATGGGTCATAATTAGGATCTTGAATGAGATCCTGGCTTGTATGGGTAGCCAGTGCAATTGTTTTAGTATTGGGGTAATATGAGAACTTCTTGAGGCTCCATGAAGGATTCTTGCAGCTAAATTCATTGCAAGTTGTAAGGGGTTAGTTGTGCACTTAGGTAGACCATACAAGATCACATTGGCATAGTCAAAGTGAGGCATTATTAGGGCCTGAAAGACAGTTCAGAAGTCATCAGGTTCTAACAGTTGACGCAAATTGCGGAGGGTCCGGATTTTATGGTACACCGACTTTGTTATGTTTTTGATATGAGCCTTCATATTAAGCTGCTGATCAAGCGTTACACCTAGGTATCTTACTGTAGTCTTGCATATGATCTCTGCGTCGCGAACCTTGAAAGACAGGGGTGGAGTAAAAGCTGGATTCCTGGTTACGAAGAGGGCTTCTGTCTTTTTGAAATTTAACTTAAGCATTTGTGCATTTAGCCAGTCTGTGACAGCGTCAAAGCACCTGATAAGTGGGGATAGTTCAAGATGTTCTGTTGAAATTGTCATGTACATCAAGACATCGTCAGCATAGACCAGGCAGTTGATATTAAATGATTGGATGAGATCACAAATGGGTTGCATATAGACATTGAATAGCAAGGCGGATAGAGATGAGCCCTGTGGAACACCTTTAGTTTGGGGGAAGGAATCGGAGTTGGAGGAGCCAGAACGGACATGTTGCCAGCGATCAGTGAGGTATGAAGTGCACCATGACAAAGCTGAAGCTTGAACTCCCTTCTCTCTGAGGCATAGCAGGAGAACTTCGTGGTCTACGGTGTCGAATGCGGCAGCAATGTCCATGAAGATCAGTGCAAAGCCTTGTCTGATGTTATCGAGACCTAAGGTTATGGTGTTGAATAAGGTTGTGAGTAATGTTTCAACACCATGTGCTTCGCGAAATCCATGCTGGCAGGGATGCAGGGGTGCATTAGTATCTATGTGATCTTGTAATTGGCGTTGGGTAATCTTTTCAATGATTTTCGATAGGAGAGGTATGCTGGAGATAGGCCTGTAGGATTCCATTATCGAAGGGTCCAACTTAAAGTTTTTTAGGAGTGGTCTGATAGCCGTCTGTTTCAGGCTTCGAGGAAATGTTCCAGTAGAGAACGATACATCAATCAATTTGGATAGGAATGGGCTGAGCTCGGCACGCAGGATATAAGTATGGACCTATGATGAACGCTAAACAAGCTAGTTTTGGCCCTTGAGGCTGATATACTGTTTGAGACCACTGTAAGGGTCTATGCAATGTTAATGAAGTTAATGCATATTATAAAGTCATAAAGTGAAATAAAGCTGTGGCCAACTTTTACCACTTTCAGGGAAGTCTGTGTGCACTTATTGGAGGTAGAGAAAGTTAGGTGGGGTGTGAATGCCAATGTTATTTACTTTATAAAATAGGGGTGTAAATGGTAAGATTCATGCACCAAATCTAGGCAAAACCACTTACACCAACCCTAGACTTGGTGCCAAGAAACACACCTACCTTAGCAGAAAACATTCATAAGTTATAGTATTTTATACATTTAGAGGCCTATTCTGGTCTTGCCTATACATATGGGGAGCTCTGTCTTCCGGAGCAGCAACCCACCGTTTAGTGCAGTGGTTCTCAACCTGTGGGTCGCGACCCCCACGGGGGTCAACACAGGATTCAGTGAGGGGTCGCCTCACTCCGCTGTTAAAAAAAAAAAAAAAAGCGCACAAGTTGCTGCCGCTGCCGAGTCCACTTCTCGGCAGCGGCAAACTGACAGACTCCAATCTTCTGTAGCCGCGGCTCCCTGCCTCTTAGGGAACCGTGGCTGTGCCTGTGAGTGAAGCCATTGTGGAGCCTTTCTGTCTCTCGATGGGCTCCGTGCAGCATTGTCCCGCCTCAAAAGGAAGTTGTTTACCATAATTTTGAAATCAAATATTGTTATTTGTTATTGTGGTTTAAATAAGTAAATTTTATAAATAAAAACATATTGCAAAAGCCTATAATTCAACAAATGATTACAGCGACAATGCGTTAACGATAAAGAAAGAGAGACACATTTGATTTTAGCATTGAGGGTCACCACAAGTTGACCAATGGTAAAAGGGGTCACGGTACAAAAAAGGTTGAGAACCACTGGTTTAGTGGGTCTGGACATCTGGATTGGATATCCATCAGAATGACCCTCTTAGCCTTCGCCCAAGCTCCACCCCTGTGCTCCACCCACCCACACCCTGACACATGTACTTAAAGAATACCACCGATCTAAACTGCACGCATAAGTGCCCAGCTCAGCGATTTGTCATTGAAAATAGGTGATTTACATACATTGATGGTGCATAACGTTAGCAGTCTGTAATAAAATCACCTCCTTAAATAGCTGGAAGACTAACCACTCCTGGAATGAAATGAACACAAATGGAGCACGGATGGTCATTAGATTTGTGGAATTATATTTGGCCTATATATAGTAAGATGTTTCTTCGAGCACTTAATTTTTATTTATTTATTTATTTAACAGTTTTTCTATACCGCACTATTCACCATCAGCGCGGTTTACATGGAACAAGAAACTTCAGATAAGTTACATATATCTGTTCATTACATATAACAGGGAAGTCAAACCTGGGTAACAGGGGCAACTATATACAGAGAACAGCAACAAGAGTAACTATATACATAGTGTGGAGTATTGTAGTGTAGTGTGCGGCTGAGGAAAGATTGAGTGGTTAGAAGGTAGTTATTGATATTTGGGTGTTACTATGTTTATGAACGGGGATTGCACTGTAACCTACAGTGTAGGCAACGACAATTATGATTGGGTGTGAACAGGATTACAACTCGCACAAAAGGTGTTTTCCAGATGTTAACAATGGCAAAATCCTCTCCGCTAACGCTGCCATCTGCTGTTTCATCCTGTCCTGTTCATTCACTGCTGCAACTGCAGCTGTTGTGACTATTGTTGCAGTACCGCTCTCATTGCTGTATGTTCAATCATATTATAATATTGTTGCCGCATTTCAGAGGTTATCGGCGATGGAGCAGTCTACAGTATATCGTGCCCTGTGATAGTTCCCTTCAGCAAGGCTTGCAAACCCCCATCAGCTACATCCCCCACTGTGCCACGACAATGAATTAACTGTCCTGGAGCTTGATTAATAAGCATAGACACAGGTTACTCCGCCTTCATTTCACTTTAGATCTGTTCTGAAGACAAAAAAAAGCGACATCTCTTTCTTCTTTTAGTTCCAACTTCTGTTCAAAATGACGGATACTGTACCTTAAAGCATGATGCCTGTGCTAGGTCTAGTGAATAAAGATTCTTTTTTTATTTTGGAGGGAGGGGAAAGGATAAAGCTGGATTCCTAATAGAATCCAGTTTAAGATCCATTGCATGTCTGTGCAGTTACCAATGTCTTTGGACAGAGTCCTCCTCTCCAGGGGACGGTGAAAGTATATACATACTGTTCTTTTAAATAAAGCTAAGGCAACACTGTTGGTGGCACAAACAGAAACCACTGCCACTAGTTGAAAAGTTAATTATGGATTGCCTCTTGAAATAAAACAACTTTTATTGGAAGTTAAAGGATAAATAAAAACAGCTGGAAGGAAAATACCATGGAGCTGCTGTGATGAGGTCCATGATGTTTTGCTTAAAGTAAACATTCCTTTTATTTCGTTTTGAAAGCTCCAGTCTGCTGTGTAAAAGTCACCAGTTCTTTCATGTGGTACAAAAGGAAAGTTGAAAGTGGAATTTACTTAAAATTGTTTGCTGAAAGTGTAGATTATGGGAGGCTTACTTAGGAAAGCTCCCAGCATCCTTCTCTGTTGCCACAGCACACTGGATGGACCCACGAGCACTGCATTGGGTACTGTGCTTATTTTAACTCAACCACTTGGCACTGTAAAATAATGAGAGCGAATTTCATGCTTGCCTGAACACAGATATGTAGAATGATTTGATAATTCTGCAATACATCTTTTCTTAGGACCAATACACTGAAAGGCTTTTCTCATACTGTGCCTTTGTGATAAAGAAAGCTTCGTACTTTTGACCCTTTAAAGGCACAGGGCGGATATTTTCAAAAACAAATAGTCTTCATTCACCGATATGCATGAATCCCAGCAAAGAAGCACTTTCAAAGAACTGTGAGTTGCAGGCATCTTGCCTTTAAGGACTATAGCACCTTAAAGACTAACACCTCAACTCCCCTCACTCCCTCCCCCTTGCATCAATAATATGAAATATGTCGAGACAAAGTTGAGAGGTGTTCACAAAGGTAATATAAATTAGAAGAGTGTTCCTGCCTCCCTCCCCCCCCCCTCCCAGATTTGACATAGAGCTGTTATCTAGATGGATTACCAGGGGTGTATTTAACCTGCTGGTGGCAGTGGGTTTGTTGATGGTAGTCAGTGTGAAGCAGTAACTGCACGGAGCACTTGTAAATAGACAGGCCAATGCAAAAAGCTGGCACTAGACCCGCACTGAAGCAATTTTTTTATGTTTCCTGACAATGCACACATTCTAATGTGCAATGCAGGAAGGACAAGGTATGCAAATGACCCCCGCGTTAACTGTGCGCAGGCAAATGAGCCACTGCAGCATTAAACTGGGAGAGCAAACCAAACACATGCGCACAAGAAGCCTGCGCTAGTTCAGCTTGCTCCAGGCACCATGTGGCTAATTTGCATAAGAGTATTTTGATGGCATTGGGAACAATCGTGGCATCGGGAAAAGCCCTCGCCATGAAAATACTATCGGGGGCCCTACATGACAAAAAAAAAACAAAAACCTTTACCTGGTGGTCTAGGGGCCCCAAAATCCAAACCCCCACCTCTGTACCTTAAAATAGGCGGGAGCGCTGCCTACATGCTCCTGCTTTGGTCTGCCATCTTGGCATGCCTGACCCCGCACAGTGCATCCTGGGATGCGCTGGGTGAGGTCAGACTGCCATATAAGGTAGACTATGCTTTCTATAGCAGCCTAACCCTGCTTGGTGCATCCAAAGATGCACCACGCAGGGCCAGGCATGCCATTTTACAAGATGGCGGACCAGAGCAGGAGCACATAGGCCGCGCTCCTGCCTATTTTAAGGTACAGCAGTGGGGGCTTGGATTTTGGGGCCGCTAGACCACCAGGTAATTGTAATTTTACTTTGGGTTGTGGGGTGGGGGTTCAAGGGGCCACTAGACCACCAGGTACTAACTTTGTCGGGACACTGACCCCCAACAGTGTTTTGATGGCATCGGGGGCATTTCCCAATGCCACGATCATCCCTGATGCCATCAAAATACTTTGGGGGGGGGGGGGGCACTGGACCACCAGGGATTCTTTTTTTGTCAGGCACTGATCCCCGCCAGTATTTTGATGCCATCGGGGATTTTTCCCGATGCCTGATCCTCTAAGGAGAAGATGATCTATTCTAGGCATTGGGGAAAGCACCTGTCAGGGGGCAGGCATTAGAAGTTAATGTCTATTCAGACCTTGCAGTAAAGGTTTTGGTGCTATGGCTGGTTGTAAAATCCTCTACGCTTGTCTCTGCATCGGTGTAGCCATAATTTGCATACCAGACCAGTTGATTAAAATACATTTTAATAATTTAAAGTTAATTTAAATACATTTAAATACACATGGCATTAGTTGGGCGCAAGTTTTTCCGTCGGTGTATACAACTGTTTTCTGCATTTAAAGCAGTGGTTCTCAACCTTTTTTGTACCGTGACCCCTTTTACCATTGGTCAACTTGTGGTGACTCCCAATGATAATATCAAATGCGTCTCTCTTCCTTTATCGTTAATGCATTGTAGCTGTAATCATTTGTTGAATTATTAATATATTATAGGCCTTTGCAATATGTTTTTATTTATAAAGTTACTTATTTAAACCACAATAACAAGTAACAATATTTGATTTCAAAATTATGATGATTTTGTAGTCAAATCACTAATATGAAATAAAATTATTTTTTCTACCTTTGTTGTCTAACCAATTTATTCTCTGATCATGCTGGTCCCGATCTGAGGCTTCTGCTTTCCTGTCTTCTCTTAGCTCTCTTTCTGTGGTCTATGGTCCATCTGCCATTTCTTATCTCTTCTTTCGTTTTCTTCACTTCTTTCCATCAGCCTATTTCCAGTCCCAGTAACTCTCCCCAGTATCAGCCCCTTTCCAGTCCTCACTCCCAGTACCTTCCAATGTCAACTTGCATTCCCATGACTGCCACTGGTGTCCATTCCCTTCCAGTCCCCCTCCTTCCCCACTGACCAGTCCCGTCTAGTACAAATACCATGGCAGCCTCTCTCAGATCCACTCCCTTCCAGTTCCATTCTCCCATCCCCTCATATCAGCCCATTTGTAGCCTTAGCCCCCAGTTTTCCTCCAGGGCCAGCAGCTCTATCCTTCCCTCCACACAATCAGCCCATTCCCAGTCAAAGCCCCAAATCAACTCGCTTCCAGTGCTAGTCCCTCCTCAAAACCATTACCAGTGCTAGCCTCCCCTAATCAGCCCAATACCAATCCTACCCCCCCATCAGCCCATTTCCAGTCCTAACTTCCCCCATCAGCTCATTACCAGTCCTAGCCTCCCCTAATCAGCTATTTTCCAGTGCTAGTTCCTCCTCAAACCCCATTACCAGTACTAGGCTCCCCTAATCAGCCCATTACCAGTCCTACCCCCTCCCCATCATCCCATTACCAGTTCTAGCCTCCTCTAATCAGCCCATTTCCAGTCCTAACCTCCCCGATCAGCTCATTTCCAATGCTAGCCCCCCATCAGTCCATTACTAGTCCTACCTCCCTATCAGCACATTACCAGTCAAAACCCCCCCTTGATCAGTCCATTCCCAGTCCTAGCCTTCCCTAACCAACCCATTACCAGTCCTAGCACCCCCATCTGCCCATTATTATCCTAACCCGCACTGTCTCTCCCCTCTGTCCAGCATTTATCCCCGTCTGTCCAGTATTTCCCCCTGTCTCTTCCCTTTGTCCATGTCAGCCCACCCTCTGTCCATGTCAGCCCTCCCTCCATCTATCTATCCCTCCATGTCAGCCCCCTCCCTCCCTCCATCCATCCATCCCTCCATGTCTGCCCTCCCTCCATCTATCTATCCCTCCATGTCAGCCACCCTCTCTCCCTCCCTCCCTCCATCCATCCATCCATCCATCCCTCCATGTCAGCCTCCCTCCCTCCATGTCAGCCCCCCTTTGTCCATATCAGCCCCCTCCCTCCATGTCAGCCCCCCTGTCCATGTCAGACCCCTCCCTCCCTCCATCCAACAATCAGCTATCCCCTCCCTCCATGTCAGCCCCTCCCTCCCTCCCTCCATGCCATCCCCGTTGCAGGTTCCCTGCCCCCTCCTCCCCTCTCCCTGTCTGCCTACTACTGCCCTGTTCTTCAGCAGCTGTGGCTGTGCCTGCTGTGAGTGAAGCCGTTGCGGAGCCTGTCTGTCTCTTGACGGGCTCCGTGCAGTATGCCATTGTCCCACCTACAAAGGAAATGGTAAACAACTTTCTTTGGAGGCGGGACAATGCTGCACAGAGCCCATCGAGAGACAGAAAGGCTCCGCAATGGCTTCACTCATAGGCACAGCCACGGTTCCCTAAGAGGCAGGGAGCTGCGGCTGCAGAAGATTGGAGTCTGTCAGTTTGCCGCTGCCGAGAAGTGGACTCGGCAGCGACAGCAACTTATGCGCTTTTTTTTTTTTTTTTTTAACAGCGGAGTGAGGCAACTCCCGCTGAATCCTGTGGCGACCCCTCGTGAGGGTCACGATCCACAGGTTGAGAACCACTGATTTAAAGGATCATAAATTTTGCTTAAACATGGCATTAGGGGCTCGTAAAGCCCATACTAGCTTTCTGCATTGGCCAGAGAGTAAGTAAATTATAGCCACAGTACGTCTAGGGTATTCTCTTATACAGTGCATTGCAAAAGTATTCATCCCTTCTGTGTTTGTCCTGCTTTGTCGCATTACAACCTGGAATTAAAATGGAGCTTTGGGGGGGTTAGCACCATGTGATATACACAACATCTCTACAACTTTGAAGGTGCAAAATATCCTTTATTGTGACACAAACAATAATTAAGACAAAAATAAACTGAAAGCAGGAGTGTGGATTGAGGTCTGGGCTTTGACTAGGTCATTCCAAGACATTTAAATGTTTCCCTTTAAACCAGCTTTAGCAGTATGTTTAGAGTTATTGTCCTGCTGGAAGGTGAATCTTCGTCCCAGTCTCAAAAATCTGGCAGACAAACAGGTTTTCCTCAAGAATTGCCCTGTATTTAGTGCCATCCATCGTTCCTTCAATCCTGATCAGTTTTCCTGTCCCTGCCAATGAAAAACATCCCCTGACTCTGCAACACCACTAAGCAAGCAACATGAAGACTAAGGAGCACCACGGTTTTACTGTGGGAATGGTGTCCTCAGGGAGATGGGAAGTGTTGGGTTTGCCCACACATGGCATTTCTCATGATGGCCAAAAAGTTAAATTTTTGTCTCATCTGACCAGAGAATCTTCTTCCATGTGTTTGGGGGGTCCACCACACGCTGTTGTACAAACTCTAAACATGTTCTTATTTCTTTCTTTAAGCAATGGCTTTTTTCTGGACACTCTTCCATAAAGGCCTGCTCTGTGGAGTGTACGGTTTAAAG
The DNA here is from genome assembly GCA_033557465.1 of Ichthyophis bannanicus. NCBI lineage: Eukaryota > Metazoa > Chordata > Amphibia > Gymnophiona > Ichthyophiidae > Ichthyophis > Ichthyophis bannanicus. The sequence continues at coordinate 72,735,065 of CM066037.1, forward strand.
TAGTCCTATGAACAGATGCTCCCATCTCCACTGTGGATCTTTGCAGCTCCTTCAGTGTTATTCTTAGTGTCTTTGCAGCATCTTTGATTAGTGCCCTCCTTGCCTGGTTTATGAGTTTTGGTGGGCGGCCTTCTCTTGTCAGGTTTGTAGTGGTGCCATATTCTTTCTATTTTGTTATAATGAATTTAATGGTGCTCCGTGGGATATTCAGAATTAGGGATTTTTTGATTTTTTTATGTTTTTTTTATAATGGAACCCTGACCTATACTTCTCCACAACTTTGTCTCTGACCTGTTTGGAGTGCTCCTTGGTCTTCATGTTGCTTGCTTAATGGTGTTGCAGAGTCAGGGGCCTTTCAGAACAGGTATATTTATACAGGCATCATGTGACACTGATTGCACACAGGAGGACCCTAATCACTATGCGACTTCTAAGGTTAATTGCTTGCACCAGATCTTATTGAAGAGTTTCTTAGCAAAAGGGATGAATACATATATACTCACAACTTTTCAGTTTTTGATTGTTTTTTTTAATATATATACAAGGTATTTTATTGTCATTTCACTTCACCAATTAGGTAATGGACCTAACAGTATAGTCCAAACATCCAAATGAACCTCCATTTTCATTCCAGGATGTACCTAATGCGACAAAACAGGACAAAAACCAAGGGGGTGAATACTTTCACAAGGCACTGTAGAACCACACTGTATACAACATATACCAATCAACATCCTACCGTCCAGGCTGGGTTGTGCTTTTATCTGCTTTTTTATAATAATGCGTAAGAGTTTCCCCCATCTTTAGGAAAAGCAAACCAATCAGCAAAAAAAAAAAAAGATGTGGGGGAGATTGTCAACGGTGGTGGCTAACACCGTTACAGCAGCTGGCTGGCGCCGCTGAAAACTGACCCTGGATATTCGATGCTGGGGTCATATCCGGCCAGCAGCACTGAATATCCGGGTTGGCCCAATAGCGAGTTAGCTAACCAGTCAGCGGTGACATTCAGCCGCTGGCCGGTTAGCTAAAGCGGCCATTAAAGTTTTTAGCTTTAGTTGCTTTAGGATAACTGGTGAGAGGCTCAGTATTGTCGCTAGCCGGTTATCCGTCAGGTGCAATCTCCACTCTGCCCACCGAACGCCCTGATGCTAAGCGCTTAGTGTTGGGGTGTTTAGCAGCATGAATCGGGGATATTCAGTGACACTAACCCGGTTAGCGTCCTTGAATATCCCACTGAGCGGCATTTAAGCAGTTTACAAGTTTGTGAACCACTTAAATGCCTTTGCATAACCTCCTCCACCCCCCTCCCCCTTGCTTTCTAAACTTTGGCCTGGGAAAAATAAGGTTTTGATTGTCTGTCATTGATGGAAGCAATTATCCCAGTTTTGAAGCAGGGCATTAGCCCAATGGAAATTGGGGGGAAGTAGAGGAACACAGAAATCTTCAAGCACCAAACATCATGGAAATAAAACATCACAAGTTTTAATTTAATTATGCAATCCAAAATCATGGCAAAACAAAACTCATCTTGTTCATCATCAAGGTGTCATATCGCTGGTCTCGCAAGCTTTCTTGCATTTTGTACCTACTATGTATGTATGAATATTTAAATTTAATTATATTTATAAGCCACATACCTCAAAATCTGCTTATGTGACGAACAGTCACTGTTGAAGAAATACAATCCACAAGTTCACAGTCCCGATTCCCGCCATTTCCTCAACCTGTTTCTCAGGGCTTTTCACAAGGTTAACCCCACACAGCACTCTACTATCAGGACATATACTGTAGAGTGGACTGTCTGGACGGAGCGTTTCAATCTTTATTTGTGATTATCTACGATGTCATTATGCTACTACAATACCCAATCCTAGGTCTAAATACAAATCCTCAGGCTTGAAACCAATGCTTTTAAGGAAATTTAAACAAAAAAACAAAAAAACCCCTATGGATTTGCCCATAGTGAACAACAAAAAATGTACTTGTTTTCATTTTTTCAAGCTTTGCTTTCTATAGAGAAAGTCCTTACAAATCATGGGGGGGGGGGGGGGCATATTCAAAGCAGTTTAGGCAGTTTGCAGGACCCAAGATTCAGCAGTATTATCCAGGTAGTGCCGTTGAATATTGACACAGACCGCAGAAAAATACCAGATTAAAACCAGGGCAGTTTGTGGGCAGATCTGGGGCAGTCTCAGTAACTACCCAGTCAGTGATGATATTCACCTGCTAAATCGGACAAAGTTAGGACGGGTCCGGGAAGTCATGCAAGGAGGGATGAGGAAGTACCATGGGATCCTATGATGGAAACTCATCCATGGTATAGCAGGGGTGAGGGGCAGAGGAGTTGCCTGGTTACAGAGGGAATAGGGTGAGTTGCAGTCTGCTGTATCTCATATGTTGCAGCTTCTGTAGCATGCCTGGTGGTCAGGGGCCACAACAGGGCTCTGTCTGTGGGTGACTCTTCTAATCATGCTTTGGGGGCTTCTGGATGAGTTGAGATAGCGTGTAGGTGGTCTATGTGCATTGGCTGGCCGATGCCGTAAGCCTTCAGCTATGACAGCTGGTGATGTCGTTGTTTGCTCTGGCTGCGTGCTGTCCAGTCCCCAAGAAGTCTCTGTTAATCTCATCTGAGGCTAATGGAGGGTGAGAAGTGACCAAAGATATGCCCGTCCCCCCTGGGATCTGGCTGTTCACGTGCCTCCCTTGCTGGCCCAGTTTGCCTTGTGATACCACGGCTCAGATGTGGCTCTCCTGAGTCTACTGCATTCAGGTAGACTCCCTGGAAGCCTGTGTTATCCAGTGATGAGGTAAACAATGCTGCCTTTTTTTGGTCAGAAGATCCCTGAAGAGGGGATCGCTGGACGGCTAGTAGGTCAATCAAGTGGCGGAATCACTTGGAGGCTGGACGTCGACAGATGATCTTGGCAGTTAGAGTCCTCTGCTCGGACCAGAGATCGGTGCCAGAAACACATGTGCAGCATCTGTAGAGCATACTGGGGTACCAATGGAGCCAGCACACTGCATGTATACTCGGCTATACTCACTGCAATGGCATCAGGAGGAGCCAGCACACTGCATGTATACTCGGCTATACTCACTGCAATGGCATCAGGAGGAGCTGGCACAGGGCATATTGACAGATTTGACCTGGAGATCTCCTTCGGGACATTTGCGTAAAGCGTTGGCAGGCCACAATGGAGTGACTGTAGAGGTGCTATCCTTGAAGATGGCGGCAGAAGAGCCAAGCTAAACTTCAGTAGCAGCAGTAGCAGAGCTGCAGGAATGAAGGTCTGTAATTGGGTTTGAGAAGCAGACTGATTTCCCGGCACAGCTTATACTGTTCATATTCCCGGCGTAAGTAACATCAGGCTATTGCAACAAGCATTGTGATCTCTGGCAGAAGCAGGAAAATTCACCTTCTTTTTCGCTTTTTTCTTCTGATAATGTGGCAGGAGCACTGCTAATGGGACTTCCAGGTGGGTACATGGTCACATTAAATCATGGGCCTTCACACTGAGTTCTGACCCTTCTATTTGTTTTGCATATTAAAAAATATAGTGGTTTTCCAATTTTCATCCATGTCTGGATAATTCATTTTCTTATCCCTTCCCTCTGTCATATCCTTAACCTATTGCTTTCTACTGCAACTATTCCTGTGGCCTTCAAGCACACTCTGTTCACATCTCTCTTCAAAAAGCCCTCACTAGACCCTACCTGTTCTTCCAGCTATTGGCCTCTCTCTCCTCCCATTTGCTTAAAAACTACTTGAATAAGTGGTTCACCACAGCTATCTTGACTTCTTTCCTCTCAAGCCTTTCTAAGCCCACTGCAGTCTGGCTTTCATCCTCTACATTCCACAGAAACAGCTCTTGTCAAAGTCTCCAGTGACTTGTTCCTCGCTAGATCCAAGGGCCATTACTCGATCCTCATCCTCTTTGACCTTTCTGCTGCCTTTGACAGATTGATCACCACTATCTTCTCGATACCCTGTCGTTGCAAGGATTTTGGGGCTCTGTTCTGTCCTGGTTTTCTTCTTCTCTCTCCCATCGCACTTTTAGTGTATGTTCTGGTGGATCCTCCTCTACTGCCATCCCGCTTTCAGTTGGTGTACCTCAGGGCTGTCTTGGGACCTCTTCTTTTCTCTCTACACTCAGTCCCTTGGCGCACTTACTTCCTCCCAGGATTTTCAGTACCATCTTTATGCTGATGACTCTCAGATCTACCCCTCTGCACCTGAAATCTCTCCAGGAATCTAGTCCCAGATCTCTGCCTGCTTAACCAATATTGCTGCCTGGATGTTTCACCACCATCTGAAACTGAACATGCAAAAACTGAGCTCCTTATTTTTCTCCCTAAACCCACCTTCCCCCTGCCTCCATTCTCTTTCTGTGGATGATACTACATTCCTCCTAGTTTCATCAGCTCGCAACCTAGGGGTCATCTTTGACTCTACTCTCTCTTTCTTTGCGCACATCCAACAGATAGCTAAAACCTGCCATTGCTTTCTCTATACCATCAGCAAAATTTATCCTTTCCTTTCTACTACACTACTAAGACCCTTATTCACTCACTAGTCATCTCTCACCTTGACTATTGCAACCTGCTCTTCACCGGTCTCCCTCTGAATCTTCTCTCTCCCCTTCAATCTGTTCAAAACTCAGCTGCATGGCTTATCTTGAGCCAGTGTCACTATGCTCATGTAACCCCTCTCCTCAAGTCACTTCACTGGTTCCCTATCAGTTTCCACATCAACTTCCCCTACAGACCTACAAGTGCATTCATTCTGTGGCTCCTCACTACTTTTCCTCTCATATCTCACTCTACCCCCCTCCTTGGGAACTTTACTCCTCTGGCAGATCGCTTTTGTCAGTGCCCTTCTCCACCACTGCCAATTTCAGACTTCATTCATTCCACCTTGTTGTTCCATGTGCCCAGAACAAACTACTTGAGTCTGTGCATCAGGCTGCTTTTTTAGTCCTATTCAAATCCAGGCTAAAATCCTACCTCGTTGAAGCTGCTTTTCGATCCTGAAGCTCCTCACTCTCTTGTCCACTACTTATGTGTATCTTACCATGCTCTAGCCCCCAGTTTTGCTATGTGTTTTGTCTTGATTAGATTGTAAGCACTGATGAGTAGGGACTGTGTCTTATATCTATATGTATAGTGCTGCAGATATGCCTTATAGCGCTATACAAATAACACTGGTAAACAAAATCCAAAAAACTTTGTCATAGAAATGAAAATGGCTGATCCTAGTACTGTTTTTTTGTTACGATCTCTGATATGTACTTAGAAATTCTCCATCACGTAACGTTTTTGAGGGACATGTAGTTTAAATGTAGACTATGTTGCTCATATTTACATTAGATGTATATAGATGTATATTGTAACGTAATGTCTCCTAAAAGGTAGTTGTATATGATTTTCTGCGGTATTGCGCCTCAAGAACATCCCTCTTAAGGGTCCAACAATAGTCTGCAAGCATACTGGAGCTCCACTTGCCCTGGTACCTATTTTCATTACCGAAATGTCCTGATTAAACCTTTCCCCATCTTCATCTCTGACTGCTCCTAGATTTGCAGGAAAAAAATCCAGGTGTGAATGCAAGATGTGCATTTTCAAAAACATGTTACATCCCAGTTTCTGGTAAGATTTCAGTAGAGTATCCACTGATTCAGCGTAGTTGCCTGCCTTATTTCCCATGAAGTCGCGGCAAACAGTCTTAAAGAACTCCCATTCAGCTCTTTTAGTTTCATTCAACTGACCGTCAAAGTTTTCATCTTTCATCAGTTTTCTAATATCAGGTCCTACAAAGATCCCTTCTTTGATCTTCGCCTCACTGATTCGTGGAAATGTCTCTCTTAGATATGCAAATCCAAGTCCACTTCTATCCATGGCTTTTACAAAGTTCTTCATAAGACCCAACTTTATATGGAGTGGAGATAGATGTACTTTATTCGGCTCCACAAGTGGGTCATGTGTAACATTTTTCTGGCCTGGGACTAGTGATGTTCTCTTTGGCCAGTGTTTCCGGATGTAATGATTTTTCCTGTCCCTGCTGTCCCACTCACACAGAAAGCAACAATACTTTGTCCAACCAAGCTGTTGTCCAAGCAAGAGGGTAATTACTTTTAAATTGCCACAAATATTCCACTTGTGTTCTTCATACTTGATATTTGTTAGCAGGAGATGCATACTGCTGTAAGTTTTTCATATTGGCGGCATGAGCTACTGGAACTGATGGTAAAATATTTCCGTTGTGGATAAGCACAGCTTTTAGGATATATTTAGAAGAAGCAATAAATAGTTGTCAATCCTCTGTTCTATAATCCGGACAAAGTGTTTCCATCAGGGATTTAACTTCACAACAAAAAGCAATTCCATCTTCAAAGGCAAAGTAATCCACAAACTCGGTATGCCTATTTCTAAAAGTGCACACTTTGGTTTCTTTCTGAAGAAGATTCCAGCCTTTCAATCGTGACCCTAACAGTTCTGCTTGTCGCTTTGAAAGATTCAAATCTCTGACGAGATCATTCAAATCGCCTTGGTCGAGTAAATGTGGTTCAGAAGAGGAACCGGATGCCTCAAATCTTGGATCCTGCATTACAGCATCGCCATCATCAACATCAGCATTCATTGGTTCTTCTTCTTCATCCTCATTCACTAAGATTTTCTGGAGGTTTTGGCATCGGCAGTTCTTGACAGTGAGGCTCAAGCCTCATGGCAGATGGTAAATTTGTGTAATTTACAGTGTGTTTTGATTTTGAAGTAATGCCTGCAATGTTTGTAAGGCAAAAGTAGCAATCTGTCAAGTGTTCTCTTGGTTCCTTCCAGATCACTGGAACAGCAAAATTCATGTGTCGAACACCCTTTACCCAACCTGTTAGGAGTCTGACACAGGTAATACAGCAGACGTGAGGCGCCCAATTTTTGCCCTGGTCACCGACTTGACATCCAAAGTACAGCTTATAACATGTCTTAACAAGCGGAGTAAAACGTCTTCTCTGCTTCTTAAAAGTAACCTCACCGCAAATGTAGCAAAATGAATCCAGATGATTAACACGCTTTTGAGGCATTGTTAAACAACTACAAGCAATAACCGTAATATTTATTAACCAACTGCTGTTTATGAAATAGATTAACGCAAACTCACATCCATTCAGATTCTGTTTTTTTCAAACAAGACAAACCACAATCGCTGACGGCGACAGAAAGCATACCAATACATGACTCAGTGTTTTCTGCTTGTATCGGCCGGACCAGTAGGGCAAGGGGCCCGGTTAATTAATTATATTATAACTACATGACTCAGCATTTTTGGTTGTGGCTGACAACATACAATAATAATTATGATGGAATTTTTCGTATTCAACCTTTGTTTACTGAAAAAAAACTGTAACGGCTAATTTACAGTAATGTACACATTGTACTAAATGATATCTCCTGAAGTATGGGCGATAGAAAAATTCTGATACCATATTTGTAAACAATGGGAAAAATTACATATGAAACAGGCCAGAGCGGGTCTGTGACAAAAATTGTGTTGACCACTATAATTAGTTTTAGTAGTTATTTATTGAGTTTTATGGCTAAAGAATTTTAGGTATCAATGTGAGAAAGGAGAGCTCAAGGATGGAGACAGGAGGGGGGGAGTATCAGAGATGCGGAAAGGAGAGGGGGGAAGGATCAGGTATGGAAAGAGAAGAAGAAAAGAGGATCAAGGATGGGAATAGAGTAGACCCTTTGTAAAATATTGTGGGAATTTTCCACCTTCCAACCTGGATGTCTTAACACTCCTTCTCACTTCCTATCTAAAACTGGCTTTATTGTTGTGTATCCCATGATGTTTAAATTTCCTGTATTGACTTTTATCCATATTCTTTTTCACGCTTTCAAAGAATTCTAAAATATTAGTAAGGCACAACCTCTATTTGCTAAATATAAGCTGGTTCTTTCCTATTAAGCTTTGCTTACTCATATGACCAGGTATTTTGTTCTTAACAGTTTCAACCAGCACCAACATTAGGTTCACCAGTCTATAGTTACTGTATTTCTGCCTCCATGGATTCCTTTTTCATTTCCCACCCATCAGTCCTCAGGTATAAAAGCAGATTTGGCTGAAAGAGTATAGATTACTAGTGAATCTGAAATTTCATATTTCCTCTCAATCAGCACCTATAAAGATTGGTTATATCCTGGGTATTTTCTCAACATCCTTCTCAGCAAAGATCAAAACAAAGAAATATTTAGCTTTTCCACTATGGCCTTTTCCTCCATTAGTGCCCCTTTCAATTCTTATTTCACCCCCCCCCCCCCTCAGTTTCTTTTTTTAGTTATTGAATAATGCATAATCAAGACAAAACTCTTGTACAGAAAAAGGTAAACTCTTGAATAGCACAATGCATTAAGTAGAAAATAAAGACACATAGGAATATCAAGAAAAGAGCTACCTACAAGTCCACAATACTGATGGGGGAGCGTACAGAAAATAAGGAGGGAAACTACCCAAATTAAGAAAAAATATGTAAGGAAAAGAAGGTAACTAGAGCAAATTGAGGCCAAAACTTTACTTAGCATGGCTATGCAACCCCAAGAGGAAAGGCAGCAACCAATGATTCCGATAACCTGGCATTGATGAAAGAGACTGTCAGTTCATTGGAAAAAAGACATAGGGGTATGTTTACTAAACTGCGTTAGTGCAATTCGCGTTAGGAGCCACGTTAATGAAAGGAAAGCCAAAAAAGGACATGGGCGGGACATCGTAACCAATAACGCGCAGTTACGCACGTTATTGCATGCCGCGCAGCAACGATCGTTACAGCGCGCTACTGCGCGCACACTTAAGACAGCGTGCAGACACCCAAACACAGAAACAGAGCTGTAGCACAATGGTTACTACACAGACTGAAGGTACAAGAGTCATGGGTTCAATTCCCCAGTGTGCCCAATGAGTAAGGATGGCTGAAGCATCCTGTGTAACCCTTTGAAAGCTGACAATAATATTTTAATCCGTATTCTGCAGGCGGATTACAGTTTGCATATGTCAGGAAAAGTGTACCCTTCCTATGAAATATGTTCTAATAGTGACGTTCTCTCTGACATGGTCATGTATTATATACCAGTTGATAGGAATATTTAGGCGCTCCCTATAAGGCGAAGTGTAAGGCGCGCCCTATAGGGAGCGCCTAAATATTCCTTTCAAATGGCATATAATACATATAATATAGGGTGAAGTGTAATGTGCGCCCTATAGGGCGCTGTGTAATGTGCACCCTATAGGGCGGCACGTAAGACGCGCCCTATAGGGCACCATATAAGGCGCTCCATAGGGCGCCTTATAAGGCGCTCCATAGGGCGCCTTATAAGGCGCCCTATAGGGCGCCTATTGAGCTACCCTAAGGTGACAGTACCCTGAGGGTGGTTCTGCTGGCAGCACTAATATACAGTAAAAATATACAATGCCTAAGACAGGCCTATCAATGAACCCCACTGTGGGTTGTGAACCTATGACCACTGGCTCCATGGGCAGTGAAGTAACCAGTGGGCTAGAGCTGCTAATAAACACATGGCTGGCTACAGGAGGACTGCACGGTACCACACCCACATTCTGCTGTGGTTACCAGGAAGAGTACATACCACCACCCAACACACCCTCTAGGGCTCAGGGTGGGGGACAGGATCTCCCGCCCACAGATCCACTTCCAACCCTCTGCAATGGTGGCAGTAGAGGGGACCATCACCCCAGTCCCACTCAGGATCAAACACACTACAGGGCAAGCAATGCAGAGCAGTACACACCCATACAGCAAGAGCAGACAGACCGCAGGTCTGGAAGTGCTCAGCTGCCCCCCACCATTATCTGACATTCCCCAGCAGCAGGCCTCCAGCTGCTGCACGGTGTTCCAGCAAGACACATACCAGCTGCAGACAGTCTGCCAGCTAGTCCATAGTGCATGGTCCTGGAGGAGATGCATGCACCCAGAACGGGGATATCAGCATACACACCAAGCAGATAAGTCCGTGATTGGTCCCCAAAAGGAAACCCATAAATATCACATAAAAGAAATGCTATATAGCACTATGGTGGAACCTAGCCATGCCATGGTCACTGCTCAGTCAGGGTGAGAGTGACCTCCCAGCAGGACATGCTTTGGCCACCCTGTCCGTGCAGGTGGTACCGGGCACTTCAATGTCCGGCCATTGCCCTATGTCCTGTGCGGATGCAGACAGGCCAGGCCACCCTATCCAGGCTATTCCCACAGTACCTTGCTCCTCATTATGCACATTGGCAGGCCAATACTGGCAACAGTGCTAGCAGTGTGGGCTGTGGAGGGTGTTGGAAGCCACCACACACTGGATAGACAGACAAGCACTCCCCACACCTATGCAAGCACTGTGCAACACTAGAGGTGTTGGGCAGCCCAGGCCACCACACCAGTCCTGGGCACAGTGCAGGCATGGCTATGGTACGCAATACTGTCAGAGCCACTCCCCAGGTTGGTAAACACTGTTAGACACAGGACCTGTAGCACACTCCACAGACATCAGAAAGGTTGCTATGATGCAGCTCACTCAGGAAATTGTACTTAACCTAGGAATTGCTATCTGCCAGTGCTCATAGCAAACTTCTGATAGCTGTGTAACATATTCCCAGGTTTAGGATGGCATTAATACGGTATGCATGTGCTAGTATTGGGAGATGCACGCAGAGTCCAAAGTCCTGCCTCTCCAGGAGGCTTTGGATAATGGGGCCTGTGGGTGCGGGTGTGTCTGCCCCTGTTGACTGCTGCTTTACAGCAGAGGTTCCCAACTCCAGTCCTGTGGTGCCAAACACTGTTCGGGTTTTCATGCTGTCCCTCATGAATATGCATGAGATACATCTGCATACCATGGGGGTGGCGCATAGAAATGCAGCAGAGGCATCTTTATCAGAGGCAGCATGGAACCGGGATGGTGTTTGGCCCTCCAGGACTGCATTTGGGAGGCTCTGCTCTAGGTAATGTGCATGTTTATGGTGTCTGTGCTCTGTAGGGTAAAATGTGGGTGTTTTGGGCATGTTTACGTCATCTGCAAGACCGGTTCTGTCTGTATTAGCCCGTTCTAGTAGTGGGTAAAATATGAGGACTGGGTTGGCGGAAACCACAGCTGGGACCTGAACCTGTGACCCTCTGCTTCTGAATACACTGGTTCTGTGCACTGCACCACCATGTTCTCACAGAGATGGTGCGTTCCCTGGTGATAACATGACTGTTGATCAGACAGGGCCTGTCTGTTGGAGTGCACTGCACCCACGTGAAGGGGGCTAGGCCACGGTCTGCTCTGGGCAGCTGCCACTGCCCCCTCCACCACCAGTATCCCTCAGCCACCATGCTGACATGCCCTTCTGCTGGTGGTGCTGGTGGTGTGCGGTCTCAAGCCATCCAGTGTGCAGGTAGGCGGCTGCCTATGGTGCGTGTTCTTGGGTGGGGGTGCCCGCATAGCTGCTCACGCTTTCCCCCAGCACCGCCTGCCAATGTTCCGTGCCATTGGGGGTACCTGCTGGGTACTATTCCCTGTGACACTGTGGGAAGCACACTCTTGCCCATGTTGGGCCCTCAGCAGTTGCTGTCTGGCTGCTCTACTGTTTCAGCATTCCTATAGGCCAGCTAGGCATCACCCTAGTCCCCACTGTGGCCCAGCTGCTCCACAGCATGTGCCGCCTGCAGCCCTCTGTATCCCCTTCTCCAGCATCTGACCGGTTGCCCATTCCGACATGCCCGCCCTGATGTTGCGGGACATGTGCATGCCATAGGAACCCTGTCCAATGGTGGGGAAGTCCCTGAACAGTGCTATTTCACTGTGGGCCTGTGCATCTTGTATGGGGACGGGGTATGGACCCTTCCGCGGTTTATAAATACATAACTAACATGAAAAAATACATAAATATCTGTTCAATGGAGCTTCCTCGGGGGGGGGGGGTTTGATGTTTCTCATTGATACCACTTTTGGCCAGCTTGGTTGCTGTTTTTTTCCAGTTTGTTGGGGTCATTTTCAGTGTTTCTGTGCCCTTTTGTTTTGTGCACATGTATCACACTTATCACCTGTTTTTGGTTTCCCTTCCAAATGTACATTGCTGACATTTAAATGGTTTCTCTCCCCTTTAATATGCCTTTAACGGCAGGTTTTCATTCGCGTTGGAATTCAGCTCTGAAATTCAGCACATTAGTATAATGGGAGCCTCTCCCCGCCCACTCTCTGCCCATTGACCCCTTCTCTCTGCCTTCTGCGTTGTTTTACCGTGCTGCGGAGCATCATGCGCGTTAGCGCGTGATAACGCGCGCTATAGCGTGTTTATGATCGTTAATGCGCTACAGCATGCGCTATAGCACGATAACGATCGTTAACGTCGTACAACGTGCGTTAATCACGTTTACCGCAGTTTAGTAAACATACCCCATAGTGTACTGACAAACACAATCAAACATTTACACAGAAATTTTAAGTGGAAAAAAGGCCCTAACTGTAGTACGCACAGCTTAAGCAACAGAACGTTTTACGCAGCTTCTGAGTCTCTTTTGTCAAATCGGGGGAAAAAAGAAATTGTAAAGCCACAAAAGGACCCTGTCCTCTTTTTGTAATACAATTTCAATATCCAATCTACAATCAGTGCTGCTGGAACAGAAGTTTCTGCAACCGAAAATGCCAAAAGTTGAGTAACACTCAAGACATTCATAGGCAACTCAGAAGCTGAGGCAGCAGGCTCTTTCTTGGTTACTGGTAAATAATACGCTTTAGTGATAGGCAGAAATAATTCTTTAGGCACCAAGAGAACCTCCAAGAATTTTTTTTAACATATTGAAGGGCGAGACGCCAGCAGTTTGCGGGAAATTTAAATCGTTCAGATTGACAGCACAAGTTGCATTTTTTTTTTTTTTTAATTCTTTATTTTCGTTTTATAACAACAAAGGAAAGGAAGACATACAGCTAAAAGACAAACACATAACGTGTAATACATACACCAAAGTAAACCCCTACCACCCCCCTCCCCCCTGCTTCTTCTCTAGAAAACTAAGCATTCCCGAAGCGGGCGTGTACTTACATTATTGTATTACAAAACCTAACGGTGATCTAAGACATGATGAGTGCACATTATACAGGCATGTTGGAGCAATGAGCAGATTGTACATAATCATTAAGCATCTGCCATTTAGGCAAGCAAGAGTGAGTTTGGACATGGGGGATAGCTCTCCGAGGTATCTGCTCATATTTACTATATAAGCAGACTAGGTTCCACATTCATTGACAGTAAGTCGAGAGCTATCCTTCCAATTCCTCGTGATTAAGCATATGGCTATACCTGACAGGAAATCAAGGAGAAAGCGACCCTTCTTAGGAAGAGAGGGGACCTCCGCCACAGAGCGGAGTCCCACGACCGTCCAAGAAAGAGGTTCATGAAAGTGTAAGATATATTGAATACGACCCCAGACCCGCCCCCAATAGACCTGCAGTTGAGGACATTCATAAATAACATGAGCGAAGGATCCCACAGCAGTATGGCAAGACCGAAAATCAGATCCGCTGCTTCCGGACTGAGGTAGCTTAGGATTTTCTGCCGTTTTATCGGATTATTGATGCCTTTTACGTTCAATGAAAATCTTACATGGTGTCATCAATCAGTAGTAGACATTTTAGGTAGGGGCGCTTGATAACATAGAACATAAGCAGAATCTGTACAACAATGTCATAATCACCGAGTATTCTGGCTAATACACCCCATATTGAAAAGCCTGTACCAACGTATCTTAGAGAAGAAGCAAACCCCCAAAGAATATGGCGACCAGATGTCTGCGGGAGGAGGCCCCAGAGAGGAAATAGAAGACATGTATAAAAGGAAAAGAAACACCAGAGTCCATAATAACACTGTCTCTGATACTCATCGAGGCTACTGTGGGTAGATGGAGTCTGGTCACAGATACCATCAAGAGTAAGGCAACAGACTGCCCACGCCAGACTCTTTGCTAGGCTGCGGCAGATCCAATATGGCCGGTACAGCAGATATAAGGAGACGTGCAGGAATATTCTGGAAGTCAAGTCGGCTTCTTTGGAATCCAAAAACTCCGCTAGTAGATCAGGGTCCTCGAATGTTCTTGTCTGATTGTGAAGCGTGACTCGGAGCTTGGCCGGGTACATCAGGCCATAGCGTGCTTGTAGTTGTTGAAGCCGTGGCCGGAATTCCAGAAAGCGCTTTCGGCGGTCGACTATGGGTTTAGACAAGTCGGGATAGAAGGAGATCTTGTGGCTCTCAAACTCCATATGGCCCTTTGCCCGAGAGGCACTTAGAATTTGCTCCACGTGTTGATATCTCAATAGTCGAAAAATGATAGGCCGCGGGGTCTTCCTGTTGAGCGTTATGCTGGTGGGTACACGATGAGCGCGATCAATCTCCAAATCTTTGGTAAAGGTGATTTGGAGCAAGGAAGGGAGGATTTTGCATAAAAACTCTTTCATGTCTCCCGATTCTGCTCCCTCCGGTATGCCCACGAGTCGTATGTTATTGCGGCGCGCTCTATTATTGCCATCTTCCACCTCTTTCTGCAAGGCCCGCACCTGTCGTTCAACTTTGTCGAGTTTGGACAACCGGGCCGCATGGGAGTCCAATATGCTCTCCATTTTGTCCTGACGCGAAGAAAGCCCTTCTAGCTTGCTTTGCAGCACACCAAAATCGTCCCGCAGCGCTCGGAGTGCTTCACCGTTTGCCTGCACAAGGTTTTTGACCCCTCTAATCTCTACGAGGATTTCCTGCTGCATTTCGGGGCCCTCGCACAAGGCCTGCCCCTTCTGCGGGGACGGAGGTTCAGTTTTGGAGCGTTTGCCGTGAGAAGCCGCTGGAGACCCAAATTCCAGGCGCGTTGGTTTGGTCCCCGCCATCTCAACAATATGCCCCGGCAAGATCAGAGTAAAAGTTCCAAATATGTGAGGTGTTAATTCAGGATTCTGAGTAGGCCCCTCGGGAGCCTCAGCGTTATGCGACCATCCCGCTGGACATCAGGCTCCGCCCCCCGACAGCACAAGTTGCATTTTCCAACTGCTCAATTTTGAATTTCATAGCAGTATTATCTTTCATCAGAGCTGAATTAAGATTTCTGCTTTATCAGATCTTATGTGTAAGATCCTGAACATTAATAGTTAAAGAGTCAACAGCACTCACAGTTGAAGTTATCTTCTAAAAATTTCTGTTGAACCTTGGCAATCAAAATCGATGGTTTGCTTAGACATACAGTAGTATCCGAAAGAAGAACAATAGCATCCCATATGGCTTCTAAAATAAAATTTTTAGTTCTCAAAAAAAGTGAGAGAAATAGTTGTAGCCTTCACTCCATCAATGTCAGGCCCAACTTGTGGAGGAGAATCTGCTGCTAACAACTCTCCCAGGGCGTTCCCAGGAGTACCTTGAACAACCATCTTCAAGTCATCCAGCTGATCCCCTTGAATGGAACCAGCAAGCGTATCTCCTTCTGACATGCTTGGCTCTGAGCTGGAGGATGCTGAGAGGGGCAACCCGGGCGTGGCAGCGATGTCCATTCAGCTGGGGAGAGTGATGGATCAATATCGGAGAGTGGGGTTGAGCCCTCCAAACACATGGCCGCATAGCCCGACCTTATCCCAGCCATTGCAGCCTCAGACACCCCGACAAATCGATCCATAGGACCAACGAAGGCTTGGGCTCCGAGGGTGGAAACTTACCAACATTTTTCTTTATGCCTAAATGCAAAGGGAGAGTTAAGTCAGAGTTCTCGCTCTATGCAGCCTTGAACTATGCCCCTCAGCCTCCTCAAGTTTCTTGGTTATAATGTACTTAAAATCAGTTTTTTATTGTTTTTTTTTCTCCTATGCTAGTCTCTCTTCAAATTCTCTCTTGGCAATGCTTTATTAATATTTTACATTTAACTTCCCAGTGATTATATATCTCTCTTTTTTTCTCATTATTCTGTTTTCTCATTTTTAGAAGATACCATTTTGCCTTTGATAGCCTCTCCCACACCATTTAGCCAGACTGTGTCAGTGGGAGTGGACGCGGCAGAAGGCAGGAACCGTGGCACAGCATCAGAGCCTTTGGTAGCCACTGCATCGCGGTTTCCTTGTCATTGCCACCGCTGCTGGTCCCAGAAAGAGGCAGCAGCTGAAACAATGGGTACCCCAGAAGACTGGTTCTCTAGGCAGTTACCTAGTTCACCTAATGATAGCACCAGCACTGAGAAGATCCCACCCCAACAGTCTGAGTCATTGCAAATGGCCAAATCTAGCTCTATACAAATGAGTCTTCGGCTGTTTCCTCGATCTTATGTGGTTGGCCAAGAAGGTTGCAGCTCAAATTTAGAGAGATCAAATCAATGAAAGTACCATAAATATTAGCAGAAAATTATCAAGTGACTCATCTAGCCTCACCGGTTGTTCCAATGCACTTTCCAAGGATAAATACCAACCACCAGCAATAGGATATAACTGCTTCCAACATATTTCTCTTTATGCAGGATGGCTTTTCATCTTTCTCACTTGTATTTCACTACCTTAGGCAGATGAGTGCAAATGATTCCCCACTTAGGCGCCCTTTTACTAAAGTACGGTAAAGTTTTCATTTACCACGCATTAGGAGCAAAAACCAATGTGCAATAACTGCAAAGGGGTGTAGCTGGCATGCCCACTACAGTTCAAGCACAGAAAAGTTCTTTACCAAGGGTTAAGTTCATTTGCAAGTGCACTTAACACCTCCTATTCAGATGATGTCACGTGCAGTTGTGTGACCTGCAGAACTGACAGCACATAAGTATTGCACACTAACAGCAATGCACAGTCCACACCCAGCCAGCTGCATTGGTGCCTGTGTTTAAGATCTGCATTTGTTAGCATGCATTCGGTTCTTTAGTATGAATTTAAAATTTAGGTGCAAATATTCAGGAAGGCGTTATGTGGTTAGCAGCACCTGCCAGTGATAGTCAGTGGCACTATCTAATATATAAAGATGACAGCAGATAAAGACCACACAGCCATTGAATATCTCCTCTGACTATTGTGGCACTATCCAGTTTCCCCTGGGGCAGTCCATGGGTAAAGCGGCGGCAGTTCCCGGAGTTATCAGATTAGCAGTGATATTCAGTCCAGTCATCAGACCACAAACCACCTAATGTTAGGCCACAAATAAAACCGTCCTAACTTTATGCAGGGGGCAAACCTGAAAGTGCTAGAGGTCAGGGCTGAAAACGGATATTCAACGCCGGCAGATATTCAGATTCGCGGTCATTCCGAGCTATGAACAACAGGGATGGATGTCCTGTTGGGACATCCATCCCCACTATTTGGTCCCCTCTGCCACCCCCTCTGGATAACATCCCTGTACAAACAAGGTCTTTGGATGGGGAGGCTAGACGGGGGGCGGGAAAGGGGCGGTGCGGAGGCAGAGACAGGGCAGGCAGTGGGTGTCCGCGGCCCCAGACGTACAGGGCCGATTCTGATGTCGGTTCCGTATGTCTGGGGCTGACAGACCAAATGGGGAACTGAAATAAGTTCCCCTAGACAGCGGGCTACGGCGGACCCAGGCAGCGGAAGGGGTTGGAGGAGGTGCAGGTGATTTCCTGCAGCCCGACTCTGGCCTTGGGAGGACAGATCGGCGGTTGGGCTACAGGAAATTTAAGAAGAGGTCGGCAGCCGGGGATTGCGGCTCCTGAATGGAGTCGCGGTGCCATGACAACTGGACGCCGTGGTGCCATTCAGGAGCATTGACTTAGTTAGCCGGGTAAAGGCCTGTAAATGCAGGCTGCCTGGAATCAGTCCTGGACTACACGTACAGGCCTATTCATGATTCTGATTCCACGGGGCTTGACATGCCTCACGGGATCAGAATCGCGTCTGACCCTGTGCATTCGCTTCCGATCGGACGCACAGGGGCATGGACGTCCTGATCAGCATGAAGCCCATTCTGAACCTGAATATCCTGTTTCAGTTTAAATACAGCAACTGGTGTTTTGAAAAAATACCAACCACGGAGTAGTGTAGTGTGCACTGACATGAGTTAACCTATGAATTAATGTGTGTTGTCAATTCATGTGTTAAAAGGTTCTAACGCAAAAAGTCCAAAGTTGACCCAAAAATTAGCCAATATTTTTTCCATGCACACCCCATATGCATTTCTGCTCAGACATCTAGTTGATTCTGTTCTTGCAGCCTGCCAGACAGACCCAGTTGCATTGTCGCATGAATTTCCACTAGGGCTTCAAAGAGTCATTTTCTAAGAGGTTCCTAATTTTAAGTGCTAATGTGTGTAAATGCAGTATATTTACATGCATAAGTGGCCACTTACATGCATAAATGAGCTCTTATAGAATACTGACCAGTGTAAACGTCGGCATGTTGTTGGTCTGGCACATACTTTGTTGGTGGGAGGTAACCTGGGTGGAGTTTGGGCGAGGAACTATCTGTGTTAATAATGAAATATGATTACTTATGAGCGCACTTGCAAGATGTAGGCGTATTCACTTACGCCTTCTCCAGAGTTGGTGCAAATCTTGATCGCTCCTTAATTTAAAGTGCATTCTCTGTCAGCTGCCTACATAAAGCCTATTTTATAAAGACAAGTAGGTACCTACCTCCCTTTATAAGGTACCAGTGTAATTGCCTAACAAGTGTCTACGTTTGAACCAGCCTATATTTTTCAAATATTTGCATAAATTGTAGTATTTTATCATCTGTGTGTACATGTGCGCTCCACCCAAACCTCGCCCATGGGCACACCCACTGGCAAAGTACGTGCCTTGATGCCAAAGTTCATACTTCTTAGAGAGTATTTGCACATATATGTGGGAATGATTTTTTAAAATTACCCCCATTTAGGAAGAGTAGCCACCTAATAGTTAGACCACTGGTCTGGGAACCAAGAGACCAGGGTTTGATTCCCACTAGCACTTCTTGTGGTCTTGGGCAAGTCATTTAACCCTCCATTGTCTCAGAAGAATCCAAGTTATCAATGTCCCTGTTTAATGAACAATGTAAACTGCTTTGACTGAAATGATAAAGCAATATAAAACACCTGTTAAATAAATATAACGGTGCACCTATGTGTCAATATGAGCCCAGAGACTGCACCTGAAATGAAGCCATGGGCACTGATGCCTGCATGAAAGGAGGTACAAATGTTCACATGTAAAATACATGCACAGAGCATATTTTGTAAAATGTATGGATACATCATGACCCTGCCTGCACCGTACCCAAACTGCTCCTCTGAACACACCTACACCCGGGTCACATAAACGTCTGGGGTAATTTGCGTGTATATACAACACATGAAAAAAAGACTATATAAAATTGCCCACGTTGCGTACCTGTGCACATGCATAAAAAGTGCAGATTTGGCTTTCTCTGTTAAGACGTGACTGGATTTTCAAGACACACATGCAGGGCTGGCACATCCACCAGGCAGACTAGGCAGCAGATAAGAGTGGGTGGCACACCATGATTTTTGGAAGTGGCGGCTTTGTGCCACCACTTTTGTGCCTGCAGCAGACCATGTGCTTCGCTGATCACGGTGTGAAAACGGTGACCTGCCGCTCCTGACCCACTTCTGACATAACTGCCTGTCGGAGGGGAAAAGGAGCAGCTGGCCATGAGAGTGAGTGCACAGTCACCAAAGCGGTGGCACGAAGTTGGCGCTTTTAAATTGGGGGTAGGATCATGCCGCCGCCACCACTTCTGCCGCCCATCCCTGCAGCAGATGACAGGAGGGCGAACGGGCAGTGGCAGGAAAGGGCAGCGCAGCAAGCTGGGGGTACTGCAGGGGCTCCTGGCTAGGGTGGCAAAAGCCCTTGGCATGATCCTTCACACATACCTCTGCTTTGGAAATTACCCAGAGAAAACTAAGCACACACGTTTATACATTCTCTTTAGCAAGCACATATTTTCAGGACCAGTTGATGCAAATATGTTTTAGGGGTGTCCAGGCAAAAAAAAATTGTTTTGGTTCATTTCGGCTTTGATCGCCCTTTTAAATTAAAGCGAGCCCCCCCCCAATATGTCAATTTTTGCATGTGCGTTGCATCTGTTCCGATGATCAGGATTTTTGTTGTCAGGCTAAGTTATTGGCCGAGAGATTGTCACAGCGTGGGTACCCCAAAAAAGCGATTCAAGGAGCTTATCTAAGGGCAAAGTATGCTAATTGTTCTCTTTTGTTACAAAAACATCACCCTAGTGACATGGACAAAAAGTGTGTGTTTTCTGTTATTCAGATAAAGCACAACAAATTGCTCATAGCAGACATCTTTCCCATTGTGTTGGGTGCCACAGGCTTGATAAAGAAGAATTTCCAAGCACATGTTGACAAACTACCCATACCTGTTACATCTTATGAACTCCAGCAGGAGGCGCTCTTTGGCACAATACAAGTACTATGCCGAGCCTTAGCAGTAAATTTGAGAGACTGAGATCATATTCCCTATGCTCTGGCTTAGAAGTGAGGTTCACGACTGTCATGGTATGCACAAAAGTAACCCATTTGGAGACTCTTCCCCCAGATATACTGTATGTCAATTCTATAAGAAAGACCTGGAAACTGTGGTTCACCTCATAGCTGGCTGTGAAGTTCTGATAGCAGAAAATTGCTATACAGAAAGACAAAGTAGTGCGCCTCATCCATTGGAAAGTATGTCAGCACAACATCATCACTATGTTCGAAAAGCACTGGGATGACGACACTAAGAGAATTACAGAGAATGAAGAGGTTATGATCACCTGAGATACTCTCATTCTGACCAATAAAAAACTGGATGCGAGGAAGCCGGATATAGTGGTTAAGGAGAAAAACACCACGACGGCATTGATAATAGAGGTGTCAGTTCTAAGCGACTACTCTGAATTGCGTGGAGTGGCAGGAGGTCCTGAAATACCAGGAAATGCAGTCAGAGACCAAGAAAATTCAGCAGAAAGATACCGAAATTTTTCCCATCGTGTCGGGTGCCACAGGCTTGATAAAGAAGAATTTCCAAGTCCATCTTGACAAAGTACCCTTACATGTTACATCTTACGAACTCCAGCTGCAGTCTTTTTTTTTGGCACGATACAAATACTATTCTGAGCATTAGCAGTAAATTTGAGAGACTGAGATCCTACTCCCAATACCCTGGCTTAGAAGTGAGGTTCACGACTGTCATGGAATGCGCAAAACTAACTCATTTGGAGAAACTGCTCTGAGACAAACCATTTTCAATCACTGGCACATTTTGTCATTACATCCTGTGTGGCCCTTGAATTGCATTCACTCAGGCTCATAATCTTAAAGATATTTTAGTACATTCAGATTTTTCATTTCAGAAACTATCTAGTCAACAAATAGTTCAACATGGGCCATGTGGACATTGTGTGATGTGCCCTATGTCTAAGGGGCCCGATTTTTGAAGGCATTTACACAGGTAACTGCCCTAGTTACCCATGTAAATGCCTTATCTGGGATCTACATGAGTAGTGCCTTTCGAAAATCCCGGATAAGTCCCTAATTCGCCCCAATGCTAAGTAGTTAGCATCGGAGCGTGTCAGGGGTGTTTGGGGGCAGAACGGGGGCAAAGGAAAGGGCTAAATAGGTAGCAGCGATGTTCAATGCTACCTGCTTATCCCTCTGTGTCTTAAAGATAGGCGAGGTTTTTCCTCGCCCATCTTTAAGGCGCAGGGGCTAAGCAAGTAGCATGGAAAATCGCTGATAACCGCTTAACCTTGGCGGCTGCTGCTGGCACATCCAGACAAATCCAGATTTTCACATCTGCTGCCATGCAATTAAAAATCGGGCCCATGATCATTAATGAATAGACAGACCCGCAACTGGGTAAATGCTATACTCTTAAACGAGTTCCAGATTGTCAATCCTCCTGGATAGTATATTTGATCATATGCCCTTGCCCCAAAGTATATGTGGGCAGGACAAGCAGCAAAATGAAAGTGCAACTTGGTAAACACAAATCACGCTTATCAAATCGCATTACAATAGTTCCTATAGCGCAACATTGTTTCTATTTTGAACATCAATGGCAATACTTACAATGGCTGGTCATCGACGGAATTAAGGATATTCGCAATGGGAATGCAGAACAATGATTGGCTCGCCTTGAGCAAAGGTGGATTTTCACTTTAAATACTGTGCAACCAATGGGATTGAATGAGACTTTAAATTGGATGACAGCGATTTAATCTGATTGGTGGAAGTTTGCTGCTCCTTTAAATAACCATTAGTAAGGGTTCTTTTCATTCCTGAGGGTTATTCACCTTAGCTGTTTGACATATCCTGATGCAGCCCAGAAATTCAGCGGGCGAAACTTGAGTCTACCGAGTGTCTTGCAGCACGCTCCCCCTTGAGTTTTGGGGAGTTATGGAGATTTCAGTTAAGTGCTTTTCAATTCTATAAATGCATTTAAAAATTGTAAAACAAACTAACACCGAGGTCTATGAATGAAAATTAAGGGCAATATTAGTGTGCATTTTCTAGTAGGTTCAATATCACCGCCACAAGCCCTGATACTGAGGCTCCTCCTTTCTCCTCAGTGGTGGTCTGTTCCTCAGGTTTAATTAATTTAATTATATTTTGATACATTGGCCCTTTTTTCTTTAGTTAGTTGTTTTTGTAAGGGTTCTGTGGAGTTTTGGGATAATTTTGGTAGAACTAGTATAAATGACAAGGCTCCCTAAATATTTGGGCCTAGGCCTGCGCCTAGCGTGTCTATGCCTTAATCCAGCCCCGCATATCAGCCTTGATCTCAAAGTCAAGGATATTAGGCACCATAGGTGAAACTTCAGTCTTGTGTCCCCTCCTCATATAACTTTCGGGCCCTCCCCCCCCCCCCCAAGATTTGAATGATTAAACTCAATCATGATGAACTCAACACCTCCTCTGTCAATCATATGAAAACACAACGCTGGATACCATTTTTTTAAATACTAAGCTCTGTTTCAAGCACGATGAGGACAATTCAAAAAGCTACTTACCCAGTAAATGAGCTATTTGAAAAGTGCTCTTCCCTTCCTGGGAATAAAACATTGATGGTTCTTGAGGTTGTGTTGCATCAGGACCTTCTGCTCCGCTTTGATTGCAGCTACTTTTCGCTGCCCACAGAAACTACTCACTTAGATGATCACCTAGTCTGCCTAATGGTTAAGCTTGCTACTTATGGTTTATTGGTATTTAATATACACTACTTTTCTAACAAACTGCAAGGCAGTTTATAATAAATTAAAATTACAAGGAAATGGAAAACAACTACATTAAGGACAGGAAAGAGAAAGAAGAGAGATCACGGATACCACCCTGCCAGTCAGCCCACCAACCACCCGCTGCCAGCCCAGAATACCATGCTGGATAAATGTGTTTTCAGGTTCACCTTGAAATTTCTATGGGATGTCTCATGCAGAAATGGAGAGGAAGAGCACTCCAGAAGTTGGGAAAGGTAAAAACGAAAGCAGGGGTTAACGAAGGCAGTTAACCCCACTTTAAGGCAAAGGACTTGTTTTGAAAAGAGCAGATACAGATGTTAAAATAGATAATAGAATTCCACAGGCCATTATGTGCAGCAGCAAAACACTGGAAATTAGAATGTTCTCAGCTCCCTCGCTGTGAGTCCAATCTGAGAAGGCAGAGGCTCGCCTATTCAGAATAACACCTTAGAGCATTAAGAATCTCTGGTTCCAGAGTCTTATGCCTCTAGCATTGGAGAATATTTTAAAACCATCTGTAGATAAGCAAGAGAAAGACTTGTCTGAAAGGGGCAGGGGGGCAGAATCATCGTTGCTACTTCCCTTAGTAACTCTAAATGGCCGAACCCTCATTAATACAAAGATGCAGACAGCAGTCCAGCAGTTAGATGCTGGCTATCCAGTCTTTTGCATTGAGTGCCATATGTATGGTCATATGCATGCTGTGAAGTTCTGATGGAAAAAAGGTTCTATACAGAAAACCACAATAAGGTAGCATGCCTCATCCACTGGAAGCTCTGTAAATACTACATCATCATTGTGCCTCAAAAGCACTAGGATCACGACCCTAAAAGAATTACAGAGAATGAGGTGGTTATGATCACCTGGGGCTACTCCTATTCCAACAGATAAAAAACCAGATGTGAGGAAGCCGGATATTGTGGTAAAAACACCAGAACGGCATTGATTATAGAGGCGTCAGTTCCAAGTGGCTACTCTGTGAATCACATTGAGAGGGAGAAAATAGTCAAGTATCAAGAAATGCAGTCAGAGATCAGGAAAATGTAGCAGAAAGATACTGAGTTATTTCCCATTGTGTTGGGTGCCATAGGCCTAATTAAGAGGAATTTCCAAGCACCTTGATAAATTACCCATATACATAACATCGTACAAACTCCACAGGGAGACTCTCTTTGGCACAATGCAAGTACTATGCCGAGCATTAGCAGTAAATTTGAGAGACTGAGATCACACTCCACATAACGAGGCTTGGACGTGAGGTTCATGACTGTCATGGTATGCACAAAACTGCCCCCAAAGAGCTCCTGGCATTCAGAGAATGAATCCAATCTATGGAGGCTAGAGTAGCAGACTTGGAGGAGCTGAGGCAGACAGAGAGATAAAAAGACGAGACATACAGTAGGAAAACCCCGCCTCTAGTCTGGCAGTCACTGTGCTGCCTTGGAGGAGAGAGGTCACCTGGAAGGAGAGCATAATCTTATTGTGGCAGAAATTCAGCCTATAGCCAGGACCTACTATCCAGGGGATGCAATATCATCTCACATTGAGGATGCGTCTCCAGGGGTTTCTGATCAGGAGGGAAGGGTTAGCATACTGTTCTAGCTGTCGATTTGGTCATTAGGCAAGTAGGTAGCTGAATAGTTGGTGGACATGAGGATCACTTAATCACTTGCCTGCCTGGTGTGAAGATGGTGGACCTCATGTGTAGCCTAGATAGAATTTTAGATGATGCTGGTAAGGATCCAGCTGTTCTAGTACATGTTGGTACCAATGATGTAAAAAAATGTGGGAGGGAGTTTCTGGAAGCCAAATCTAGGTTTTTAGGTAGAAAGTTGAAATCCAGGACTTCTGAAATGTTTTCTATTCCACAAGCAGGACCCAAGATACAGACAGAGTGATGGAGTCTCAATGCATGGTCCAGGGAGGAACATTTAGATTTGTTAGGAACTTGGCTACATTCTGCGGAACGGAACACCTATATTGCAAAGATGGACTTCACCTTAACCAAGACTGTGAGAAGGTGCTGGTGTTAACGTTTAAAGGAGATAGAGCAGCTTTTAAACTAGAACCTGTGGGAAAGCCAAAAACCACTCTAAGCACATGGGTCAGGGTAAAGTTTCTTTAAAGGATACCATTAAAACAGGGAAGATAGTGCACTCCAAAATAAAGGTTGCAATAAAGGCTAAATTAGCCTAGATGCCTTAAAAGTTGAAAAGCTACAAATTATCGCTGTCAACTGCTAAAAAGATTGTAAATTCAAAGAAAAATGCATTGAAATGTCTACACAAATGCCAGAAGTCTAAAAAATAAGATGGGCGAGTCTGAATGTATAGCACTAAATGGCAAGCTAGATATACTAGGCATTTTGAAGACCTGGCAGAAGGAGGATAACCAATGGGACACTGTGATATCAGGGTACAAATTATATCACAATGTTAGGAAAGATAAAATTGGTGGCGGGGTGGTGCAATATGTTAAAGAGAGCATTAAATCAAATAGAATAAAAGTTCTGTAGGAAACAAAATACACTACTAAATGTTTCTGGATAGAAATTCTATGTATGAAGGGGAAGAAAATAGTATTAGGAGTATACTACCATCCACCTAGACAGAATGAGCAGACAGATGATGAAATGTTATCAGAATTTAGGGAAACTAACAAATTTGACAACACAGTAATAATGGGTGATTTCAATTATTTGAATATTGATTTATAAACATCATGTCAAGACATGCTAGGGAGATAAAGTTTAAGATGAAATAAATGACTTTTTCATGGAGCAGATGGTTCAGGTACCAACTAAAGGAGCTATTTTAGATTTAGTCCTTTGTGGAACACAGGATTTGGTACAAGAGCTAACTGTATTGGATCACTTGACCATAGTGATCCTAATATGATTAGATTTGACTTAATTGGAGTACACAAAGGAAATCTACTGTGTCAGCAGTTCATTTTTAAAAGGGAGACTATGATAAACAGAGAGCAATGGTTAGAATAAAACTAAAAGAAGCAGCTGCAAAGATTTAGAATTTACATCAGGCATGGATGTTGTTAAAACAATCTTAGAAGCCCAGACCAGATGTATCCCATGCATTAAGAAAAGCCAAACAATAGTCAGTATGGTTAAAAGGTGAGGTGAAATAGGATATTAGAGCAAAAAAAAAAAATTCAAAAGATGGAAAAAGAAACCAAATGAAGAAAATAGGAAACAGCATAAGCACTGGCAAGTCAAATGCAAAGCATCAATAAGGAAGGCAAAAAGAACATTTTAAAATAAGCTTGACGTAGAAACAAAAATTCATAATAAAACTTTATGGTACATTTGGAGCAAGAAGTCAGTGAAGGAACCAGTTGGACTATTAGATGATCAAGGGGTAAAATGGCCTCTCAGGGAGCACGAGAACAAGGTCAGAGCTGAGAAACATGGGGTTTATTTTAGAAGGCTTACTGTATTCATGTTTTAAAAGTGGATGACGTGGAAGAAAAACATGCAAGCCATATCTACGTTTAAAACATAATTTTATAAAAGCTGCAGTTGAAACTGTCCTGCTCTGGACACAACACTATTAAAACATTTGGCTGGGAGGCATTCCAGGGCATTTTGGAGTGACCTAGGGAGGACAAAAATCTACAGTCATCTCCCTTTTGATATAGGGGATGCAGCTGTACAGATGGCATTTCCAATGTCTGAAGTCACACCTGCCCCCTGACATGAAAAGAGTTTCTAAAGTGCTTTTTTTAGGTATCTTTTCATAGGGTGATTAATGAGCATATCCCCCTTAATGCCCCCAATGTTTATTTCCTCCCTAAAGTGAAATACATAGAGTTCTCTGTAGTCCCTTAGTGGCGTCTACACATCTAGGTTACAAAAATGGCCAGAATACACATGCTTTCCCGACATTTACATGTGTGCATTCTAAAATATTGAAACAAACGTGTAAGTCATGAGGGTTGCTCAATGTTTTTCCCACATGCAGATTTACAAGATTGCTTTTCCTGTTGCACGTGGATCTGTACTTTAGAAATGGCTCAGCCTTCAGCAGGGCTGTTCCTGAAATACCATCAGAATTGAAGATATGGTGGTATCCATATCACAATTCTGACTTCCAGGTTTTTTCTAAAATGAGCCTTCATATGAGTTCTTTGCTTTGGTCCTTACTGGGGGAAGATGTGAGGAATATACTCATGCCAGAAAAGGTATTTAATGGTGATAAGTCAGAAGAGTTGAGTCTAATCTCAGTAAACCTGGAAGATATAGAACAACTTGACAAACTAAAGAACAGCAATTCATCTAGATCACATAGTATACACCCAAGATATCTGAGAGAACTCAAAGATAAAATTGTAGAGCTACTATTAACCTATCATTAAAATCATCTGTGGTACCAGCAGATTGAAGGATGGCCAAATTTTTAAAAGGGCTGCGGGAATGATCCAGGAAAATACAGATTGGTGAGCCTAATGTTGGTACTGAGCAAAATGGTGGAACCCATTATAAATAACTAAATTACTGAATACATGGACATACATGGTTTAATGGGATAAAGTCAACAAGAATTCAGCCAATCTGATTAAATTCTCAGATGACACCAAAATATCCAAAGTTGTTAAATTGCATGTGGATTATGAGAAATTGCAGGAGGACCTTATGAGACTTAGTGACTTGGCATCGAAATGGCAGATGAATCTTATATTGGACAAGTGCAAAATGATGCACAAAATCATAGGTGCCGGAAGGGGGTGGGTCATATGGGTCCTGGCCCCACCAAAAATCATGGCATGGCAGGCAGCAAGCTGCCCACAGTGATCCCATCCCCAGCGGGCAGAATAGTAAGAGAAGCCGCGATTGCGGCAAAGACTCTTCCTGTTTGTCTTCAGGAAATCCAATCCCCATGGGCAGACAGGAAGGGTATTTGCTGTGATCATGGCTTCTCTTTTTTCTTCTGCCCACAGGGACTGGGATTCCCATAGGCAGCCTACTGCCTGCCAGCTGAGATCATTGTAAAGACCCTTCCTGTGCCTGCAATCCCCACAGGTAGAATAGAAAGGAGTCTTTGCCGCAATCATGGCTTTTTTCTGCCCACAGGGAAGAGATCTCTGCCGGTAGAGATCACTGCTGATCATGGACAGACAGGAAGGGTCTTTGCAATGATTGCGGGTGGTAGTCTGCAGTCTGCCTGTGGGGATCTCTTCCCCTGTGGGCAGAAGAAAAGCCACAATTGCAGCAAAGATCTTTCATGTCTGCCCATAGGAGAGTGGATCCCAGCAGGAAGGGTCTTTGTCCGTGAGGTGGGGCTTGGGGCAGAATTAGGGTAGAGCTTGGGACAGTGCTTGGGCCTCCTCCAAAGAAAAAGGCCTTCCATCGCCCCTGCATGTAGGGAAGAATAATCCAAGCTATAGATACACAATAAGAGTTACCACCCAGGAAAAGGATCTAGGTATCATCATGGACAATACATTGAAATCTTCAGTTCAGTGTGTCGCAGTAGTCAAAAAAGCAAACAGGAATCATTAGGAAAGGAATAGAGACTAAAATAAAGGATATGATAATGCCTCTGTATTGCGCCATAGTGCTACCACATCTTAAGTATTGTGTGCAATGCTGGTCTCTGCACCTTAAAAAAAATATAGCAGCATTAAAAAAGATACAGAAGAGAGCCACCAAAATGATAAAGAGGGTGGAATGTCTCTTCTATGAGGAAAGACTAAAGAGGTTAGAGCTCTTCAGTTTGGAGAAGAAATGGCTGAGGGAAGATATGATAGATGTCTCCCACCGTCCTCCTTTTTCTGTCTCTGTGGATAACATTCTTCTGCTTCCTGTTTCCTCGGCCTGCAACATTGAGGTCATCTTTGACTCTTCCCTCTCCTCCACACATATCCAACAGATAGCTAAAACATGTTGTTTCTTTCTCTATGATATTAACAAAATTTGCCCCTTCCTCTCTGAACACACTACTAAAACTGTTATCCACACTTTGGTCACCTCCTCGACTATTGCAACCTCCTCCTTACTGGTCTCCTTCAGAGTCATTTCTCTCTTCAATCTGTCCCGAACTCTGCTGCATGGCTAACCTTCCATCAGCCCTAATACACTCATATAAACCCCCTCTTCTCAAATCACTTTGTGGCTGTCCTTCCATTTCCGTATCTAATTCAAACTTTTCCTTCTGACCTATAAATGCATTCATTCTACTGCCCTCACTACACCTTTCCTCTCTCCTCTATGCCTTCACCCTTCCTCTCCCTTTCTTCTCTCTATGCCCTTTTCTTCCACTGCCAACTCCAGACTTTGATCTTTTCTTCTTACTGTTCTTTATGTCTAGAACAAACTTCCTAAATCTATTTGTCAGGTCTCATCTCTCCCCCTTTTCAAATCCATACTAGAAGCTCATCTCTTTGAGGCTGCTTTTGGATCCTAATCCCCTTGCTCTCCCTGTATCTCCTTCCCCTATAGGAACCCCTTGTTTCTCTTATATTGTAGTATTTATTTAACATTTATTATATACCACCTTTCATGATATCAAGGCGGTTTACATTGAACAAACTGAAATTTATTTATTTTATTTAACATTTCTTACATTGAACAGGGCATTATAACTTGGAGATAACTATTTCACAGGGAACATGGGCTATGGAGGGTTAAGTGGCTTGCCCAAGACCACAAGGAGCACCTGTGGGACTAGAAACCCCAGTATTTCCAGCCCAAGGTTGCTGTCCTCTAGTGGGATTTGAACCCTTGACCTTCTGGCCTGAGGTAACTTGCCCCAACCACTAGGCCACCCCTCCCTCCTTACTATCTGAGATTGTAAGCTCTAACAAGCAGGGCCCATCTTCTATATGTTCTTGTACAGTGCTGTGTATGCCTTGTAGCGCTAGATAAATGATTAATAGTAGTAGTAGTGATAGTATAAAATCCTAAGTGGAGTGGAACGGGTACATGTGAATCAATTGTTTACTCTTTCAAAAAGTACAAGGGCTAGGGGACATACCATGAGTATACAAAGTAGTATATTTAAAACAAACAGGAGTAAACGTATAATTAGTCTTTGGAACTCATCGCTGGAGGATGTGGTAATAAAGCTGATGTTAAAAAAGGTTTGGACAAATCCATAGGAAAAGTCCATCAACCATTATTAAGAGTCCAAGAGAAAACCACTGGTTATCCTTGGTGAGAAGTACCATGGAATTGGCCACTTTTGGAAAACGGATGCTGGTCTTGATGGAACTTTGATCTGACCTAGCATATAGCTTTTCTTAAGTTCTTATGTAACAATATTTGGGTTCAGAACAAGCAGTACAGACATTGTTTTTCATTTCTCTTCCCGATCGGTTTTTCCTTGCCTTTAAACATGCAACATGGAGATCTGTTTGAATTGTTGATTAAAATGCTGATCCAGGAGGAGGAACGGCATCAAGAACTGGGGCTTGGATCATTCTGCTGTAAATGTGCTGCAACAGAGCAATGTTATCATATCAATTAGAAGCAGCTGTAAAGATGTATTAGCACTGTAGTAACAACGACATACTGTAACCTTTTGCATTCAATTAAGTGTAATTGAAGTACTGTTAAGGAAATTGGTAAAGGATGGCGCACAGCACAGCGAGAAAAGCTGGGATCTGAGTTCTTGAAGGGCAAGGAGACTGTTTGAGGTTTGTGATCTTCTGATTGAGAACAGAACTCTGTGTGAATGGGCATGCTTTGTTTTTTATTTTTGTTCTTGAAAGGTGTCAATGTGGCTAGAACATGTAGCACTGCTAATTATGCCCTTAGCTTTCTTTTTTCACTTTTATTGTACTATGTTAAGCAGTAGAAGTGAAATCCCAGCAGAGGTTGGCCCTTTGATGCTGCCTTTGGGTCAGCTGGCCAACCATGAACCTGAATGACACATTTCCTCTGTGGTTCTGTACTACCACTTTCAGATATAGAGTGCCAACTCCTGAAATGTTGGGGTTTCCATTGGCAGACGAAGCAGGTCACAGCAGACCTGCAACTCTCCCATTACTCTCACTAGATTCACTTCAGCAAACTGATGACCACCACTGCAGGTCAGGACTTTCTCAAAGCTTTTCTGGTAACCCCCAAATCAATAATGGATAGGCATTAGATACAAATTCACGAATAAGGAACATAGTAATCTAAGATTTGCCTTAATGGGTTAGACCAGGATGCAGGACCTATGGCACGCCTGCCCAAGGTGGCACGCAGGAAAACAAAGTTTGGCACATGGCAACTAGCAGCATGTCCTCTATTTTTTCAACGATGATAATAACTACATAGTAATAATTATCTGACTGAAGCTGTAGTAACTTTCACTGGAAGGGCTCGATTATTGTTAGTATTAAAATAACTGGCTGCATAAACAAACTTTGTTAGATTGCCCTTATGCATCGGGAGTTTTTTTCTATTAGATTAGAAAAAGGGTAAAATGGAATTCGAACAATAGTGATAAACGTCAATATGCTGTGCACAAATTACAACTGGCACGCAAGTCCATTTAAGAATATTTGTGTCGATTTGGGCACATGCTCTTAAAAAGGTTCGCCGCCCCTGGGTTAGACCAAAAGCCCATCAAGCCCAGTATCCTGCTTCTAAAAGTGGCCAATCCATGTCACAAGTACTTGGCACGATCCCATAAGGTAGAGGGATTCCATGATGCTTACACCTCCAGGAATAAATAGTGGATTTTCCCAAGTCTACCTTAATAGTGGTTTCAGGGCCATACCAATGGCGACATGGGCAGTGTGGCTGCACAGGGTGCAGGTATGAAAGAGTGCTAATGTCATCAGTGGGTTTTCAGGAAGCCCAGTAAGAGCGAGTTCCTGGGCATGTGGCTGGGGAGGGAGGGGGATCCAGAATCCTGGGTTACACAGGGCGCTTCTCTAGCTTCTAATCATTCCTGAATGGTTTGTGAACTTTCCCCCCAGGGATTTATCCAAACCTCCTTTATATCCAGCTACACTAACGTTTTTTAACACAGCTTCCAAGAACAAATTCCAGAGCTTAACTATGCATTGAAAGCAAAACATTTTCACCAATTTGTATGGTGTATCCCCTAGTCTTCGTACTTTTCAAAAAAGTAAATAACTTATTCACATTTACCAATTCCACTGCACTCATCACAAAACCCCTCAGCTGTCTCTTCTGCAAGATTTATCTTCTCTTCTCTGCTTTGTACCTTTCCTAATTCCACTATTCTTTGAGATGGGTTGACCAAAATTGCACACAATATTCAAGGTATGGTAGAAGCATAATGATATGCAGCGTTTTGTTGTCCATTGATTTCCTAATAATTCCAGTCATTCACAAGTAACCTTTCTAACTCTTGTAATGAGGAATTGTACAAGCCAGTCAAGACACAAGATAGTAAACAACATAGATACATCTCCAATTACATGCAAGGCTAATTTATATATTATATACCTCATGGGTGATCTCAGGTTCTATTATATAGCTGAACCCAGAGTGAAGGGCCCCCCACCCAAGGTTGAGAATGTTCAGATCAGCAGAATATAAATGTATAGAAAGAAAAATATAGTTTGTCTTAAAGTTTACAGAGTACCTATTGTAACAAAAATGACTATAGAATGTATTTTTGTAGGTATGTATCCTAGAACAGTGTTTCTGAAGTCAGTCCTTGACTAACCCATGGCTAATCAGGTTTTCAGAATATCTTCAATGAATAAGAATGAGATAGATTTGTATATACTACCTCCATTGTGAGTTGTCCTGCCCTTGTAGGGCAGTGGGATGGCTTTAATATTTATGGGAAGGGACTGCATTTGCTACTTGTATATTGGTCTGTCTGATGAGAATTTATTGCATCGTCAGGTGGGTGATATTTTGTTATTGTAACAATGCCGTTGATTGAATATTGTGGGGCCTATTTACCAAACTGTGCTAAGTAGCACATGTGAGAATTACAATGCATTAGCAATGTGATGGCTTGACAGCGTATGCTAATTTCCACAGTGAGGATTAGGGTGAGGACTGTGCCTTATAACTACTAATGAAGTAGTCAGTGTGTATAACATACCGTAGTTAACACGATCTCAGTATGTGTAACTAATTGCATCCCGTTCTCTGCATTAATTATATGGGAAAATGCAGGGAATGCACCCGGCACTTAACACAGATGTTTCCCAATTATCGCATAGTAATGTTTGCTATAAGGCTTTGCACGGTAATTGCGCAACCTTACTACAAGTGTAACTAAAAGTATGTAGCCTTGGAACACTGGCATATGCTGCTTGCAAGACGCTGGTCACAACCATCCAAGAGCAGTGCAGTCCCTTTGGAGCCTTTTACTCAAGCGTGCTATGTAGTTGATGCAGGAATTAGCATGCTGTAATTGTTAGCGTGGGCTCGGGTAACTGCTACCGCACTGGCATGACAGTTACTGCATTCTAATGCCCGCGTTAACTGCAGGTAGAGCAGGAGTGGAGCGTGAGCATGGACTGAACATTGTGCTTAGTGTGGACGCCATTAACATGCACTGTCATCGCTGCAGTTAGCACCCGTGCACTTAAAATCACCTCAGCATGTGGTGTTAAGTGCACCTGTGGTAATGGTGAATGTCCTTAAAGCACGTTAAAGTACTTTTCATTCCCCTGAAAGATAGCAAATGGCTTTTGTACTTATCATGCATTAGTTTTTCCTTAAAACGCATGTTATTTGCAAAAACTTAATGAACTCTAGTAAAAGGGTCCTTCAGTCTCTACTTCTGCACAAAACGTAGTGGATTCTTTAAATGGGAGCAGTATACAATACACTTGGAAGCCTATGGCATTTAAAAACTCCACTCATTCCTCATCCTCTCTCAGAAGAACCGAGTCCAGGCTTGAATGTGTGCGCTGAACCAACGGGTGTACTTAAAGAACTTTAGGGGCAATGATTAGAATGGCAAAAACGCAAATGACAGAAACAATAAAACGGAACTATATTCCAAGCAGTTAACTCTTCCCTTTCTCTCAAGATATATACACGGAGATTAATTCTCTCTCCTCTCACTCTGTAATATTACATCTTCCCTGGCATTGGAATTTTACACCAAGCTCGTCCACTCCTTCACTTGTATTACTCCTTGGGTTATCCTGAGTGAGAACCCTCCTCCTGCACTAGTAACCTTTCTCGGTGTACCTTAAGCTGCAAGCTGTGTAGTTGCAAATCCCCAATACTGCCCTGTGGTCATCCTGGCTCTGGTGTCACTGGTTGCTGATGGACTACTCTAGTTCCTCTTCTCCTTGAAATAGATGGCTTCCTTCTCCTCTCTTCACCACCAGCTGTCCTGCTCTGCACTTAAGCTACTGTTGGGGGTTGCAGGGTTTGCATACTCACAAAGGCATGAAGGTGAATGCTTTCGAACCTTGCTGCTCTCTCCTCCTATAACTTTCTCCTTGTGGATCCCTCCAGAGGAATGAGGGCTTGGGAAGAACAGCACATGCCCCTCTGGGGCAAACTCCTCTACCTCTCCATGGTGCCGTGGCTGGCTGCCAAAGATACCTGTCGCTAAAGGCAGGTGCCTTTACGTCCTCGTGATGCAGTGGCATCCTTCCAGACACAGTTCTGCCTTTGGGAGTGGTTTATATTTAAACTGCATTTTCCCTCCAAGAGGAGTCTCCTCCCAGCGTTATGGCACTGGTTAGACGTCACCTCTCCTGTTCTGGAAAATGCTAGGCCAAATGCAGATTATACTGTAGTATTTTACTAGGCCTACTGGAGGTCTCTGATGTTTACAGCAGTAAAATCCCAAGGGGTTTCTACACAAGCTAGTAAATGGGACCTTGTATGAGCTGCTAGGGAGTTGTATTGTTTTATTGGGAGGGCTTTTTTTTTTTTTTAGTTAGGTGGTGCAGCCTTTTGATTTCCTAGTGAGTGGAAGGAATAAGGTAGGATAAATTGTTATCAAATGTTAATTTTGTATCTGATGTATGGGTAGGGGGTTATGAATGATGTAAACTGCCTTTGGTTTCCTTCGCAATGGAATTTTGAAGAAGGGCTGTGAGAATCGGGAGCCCGAAACACAATGTTGGGTTATTTCTCAAATACTTTTGAATAATTGGCAAATCTTGGAGTTATCTTCGTTATTTAAGTGGTGAGGAGGAGGCTTACCCAGTGTTCCAGCGACCCATTGCTGTCGGTACTTTTGGAGTTGGATGAGACAACTTGGGAGAGCTAAGTTAACCCCCACCTTTTTCTAATTCATGAATAATTAGTTTACACAAACAAAATCATTTTACACTTCTTGATTTAATTATCTTTAAGGGTTGTTTCTGGGGTTATCCCCCTTTTTAATAAAGAATAAAAGGACTACAGTTGCTGCGAGAGGGTGTTACATCTTCAAGGCAACGATTCCGACAAAAATTATACATACACATTTCTTAGTTTATTATTTGGTTTTCTTTGGGCAAACAGATATAAAAGAAAGAAATTGAAAATAGAAATAGGCATATGTTTGATCTGCTTCCCATATCACTTTTCCTATCTCACCTCTCCTTTCAGCTTTCGGGGCTCTGGGAGATGGACTGCTTACTTTTTGCCTTGGGTTGAGCTACTAGCAGTTGTCAGAATGCTCCCGACAGGCTTGATCCAGTCCTGAATTTACCCTATTGCATGCAGGGACATGTATTTTGATTTGTCTATTGCACTCCATAAGAAATGCAAGACTACAAAGTCCCTGCATGCAGCAAGGTAAACCCAGGACTGGATCAAGCCAGCTGGGTGCATCTGGAGCCAGTTGGCAATCCTATTTTATATGAATGAAACCACCTTGAGCTTTCCTGGATGTAATTGAAATAAGAGGTGACATGGGAGGCAAATCTGATAATGGAGATGTTCAAGCACCCACAGAACTTGTGATATGAGCAGATTGGCCTGCTGGGCGATCAGACATCTTCCATTAGGCTGGGGGGTTGATTTGCTGGTCATTTGAAAGATAAGAACTGGCCAGTGCTATAAAAAGAGGTAATGTAATTCAAGTCTACCCTCTTAATGATGAAGATTATTCATCTTCACCATTAAGGAGTGGAGAGGTAGCCTAATGGTTAGAGCACTGGCTTGGGAACCAAGAGACCAGGGTTTGATTCCCACTAGCATTCCTTGTGGCCTTGGGCAAGTCACTTAACCCTCCATTGCTCAGAAAAATCCATGTTATTAATGTCCCTGTTTAATGTACATTAGCAAGTTTAAGATACAATGTAAACCACTTTGATTGAAACAATAAAGCAGTATAAAAAAACCTGTGACATAAATAAGATACTTGCAGGTCAGTGGCATTGGAATCACCATTGGCTCCTGAGTCCCTGTGAGTGGCATTCTGAACAGGATGTCCAGGCCCCTGTGTACCCAACTGGAATCAGACACATAGGGGCAGTCGCAATTCTGATCCAGTGAGACACATCAAGCCCTGCAGGATCAGAATAGGGTTGCCAACTGGCCGGTTTTCAGCCAGCCTGGCCAGTTTTTCCATGGCGCTGCCGGCGCAGAGGTAAAACCGGCCCTTGAAAAGCCAGTTTTTTGCTCTGGCCGCAAGATCGGGAGCGGCCAGAGCAAAAAACTGGCTTTTCTCCCAACCCGTCCAAAAAAAAAAAACCTTCCGCGGGGCGGCCCACACACCGGAGGGCTTCAGAGGGAGCCGGGGAAGCCCACGCGAGGCCCCGGCTCCCTCTGTACAGCCGCCAGCGTGAAGAGCCTTTTCCTTCCCGCTGGCGGCTGTTTCTGTAAAGCCGCGATTGTTGGGAAAGGTTAAAGGCAATGCCCTTTAACCTTTCCCAGCATTCGCAGCTTCACAGAAACAGCCGCCAGCGTGAAGGAAAAGGCTCTTCACGCTGGCGGCTGTACAGAGGGAGCCGTGGCCTCGCGTGGGCTTCCCCGGCTCCCTCTAAAGCCTCAGACAGCCGCGGTTTTGGTGGGGGGGGGGAGGCCAAGGACTGCATGGGCTGTGATGGGGGGAGGGGACCTGGACTGGAAAAGGGCTGGGGGGGGGGACTTGGACTGGAAATGGGTTGTGAAGGGGGGGACCTGGACTGGAAAAGGGCAATGGAGGGGGCATTGGACTGGAAAGAAATGGGCTGTGATGGGGAGGGGGACCTGGACTGTAAAAGGGCAATGTGGGGGGGGGGGACATGGACTGGAAATGGGTTTTGATGGGGAAGGGGACCTGGACTGGAAAAGGGCTATGGGGGGGGGGGAAATGGACTGGAAATGGGGTGTGCTGGGGAGGGGGACCTGGACTGGAAAAGGGCTATGGGGGGGGGGGGGAACTTGGACTGGAAATGGGCTATGGTGGAGGGAGGGGGAACTTGGACTGGAAGTAGGCTGTGATTAGTGGGGCTAAGACTGCAAATGGACTGTGATGGTGGGGGGGGGGGGGCTAGGAATGCAAATGGGCTGTGTTGTTTCGGGGGGACTCGGACTGCAAATTGGATGTGGTGGTGGGGGGCCTAGGAATGGAAATAGGCTGTGATGGGGGACTTGGACTGTAAATGGGCTGTGATTGGGGGGGGGGGCTAGGACTGGAAATGGCCTGTGATGTGAGGGCTAGCACTGGAAATGGGCTGATGAAGAGCTGGAATAGGACTGGAAATGGGCTGATGTGGGGCATGGGAGAATGGGACTAGAAGGGAGTGGATGCTGGGTGGGTCTAGAACTATAAGGGAACTGATTTTGGGGGAGGACTAGAATGGATGGGGAATGAGAATGGAGAGGGGAAAAAAATATTTTGTGTGGAAGAAAAGTCTATGATGGGCTGGGTATTGGGAGAGTAAGAGGGGCTTGAGAATGGAAGGGTGAAATTTAAATGGATGATAAAGGAATAAGGAAAGAATTGGGGGAAAGAGCAAAAGGGAAACAATCAGTATGTTAAAGCAGAAATAGAGAGAGAATGGAAAACATCTAAAAGAGAAGAAAGGACAAATGGATAGCTCGCAGAAGACACAAAGAAACCAGAAGAAAGTGACTGGAGCAATTTCAACTGAAAAATAAAACGCCCAAACAGAAGGTAGAAAAATACTTTTTATTTTGAATTTATTAACTGGAATATGTCTGGTCTGGGAAGTGTGTATTGCTAACATCTTTGCGTTTTTCTTTAGTGCAAGAGGAAATGACTTTATAGTTTTATTTCTCCAGTGTTGTACATTTCATGTTTGGATTTTGGGGTTCCCAGTTTAATTATTATCTGACCAAGGAAGTTAGCCTACACGTATCCTCGGTAATTTTTGTGGGTGGGGCTGTGGGCGGGGCAGGGGTGGGACTAGGGGCAGGGAATGGGTGGAGCATGGCGAGCCACAGGTGTCGGGTTTTTCTCGGTGAAAAAGTTGGTAACCCTAGATCAGAATCACAACTAGGCCTCTATGTGCAGGCCTGGGGCCTGATTCCGATCAGCCTGCAAGTACAGGCCTCTATCCAGCTTACTCAGTCAAGGCTCTGGAATGCAGCCATGGTGCCATGGAATCTGTTGTCATGGCACTGCAGCTCCATTCAGGAACTGTGATCTTCAGCCACCAACAACTATTTTCATTCCCTGCAGCCCGATCTCGCCTCCCAAGGCCAGGGTTGGGCTGCAGAGAATCTCTTGCAGCCCCCCTCATACCTTTTCTGCTGCCTGGGCCTGCCGTCCCCCATCGTCTAGGGAAACTTATTCCACCGTAGAGGTGGAATAAATTCCCCGTTCAGTCTGCTGGCCTCGGATGTACAGGGTCGACATCAAAATCGGCCCTGTATGTCCAGGGACGCAGACTGCCCACTGCCAGACCTAACTCTGCGTCCCCACTGCCTCTTTCCCATCCCCGCCTAGCCTCCCTGTACAAACACCTTGTTTGTACGGGGAGGTTAGCCAGGGACGCAGAGGGGGCCGAATAAGCACTGCACTTAGAAGGGATACACTGCTGCTTTAAAATGTATGCAAGAAAAGGTGTCCCTGAATTTCCAGCAGCCAGTGCAGGCCACATTGGAAGCAGTTGCAAGTAGGCCTGGATACCTATCAGTTAACTGGGTTGCATGAGAAAGAACAGCCCTGGCAACAGGCATGGGCCATACAAAGAGTGAGACAGGAACCACAGGCCAAGCTAGTGAGGAGAGTAAGAGGAAACTGATAGAAAGACTAGGGATGATTGGGGGAAGGAGGGAGCTCCTGCCCTCTCCCCAGGCCAGTTTTTTGACAGAATGTGCTCCTGGCTGGCACCTATGCTCACAGCTCCAATCAATCTTCCAATGGTTCCAGGAGCTGCTGGTAAAGTGTAGGTTCTGAGTCAAGAAAGCAGCACATGATTTAGGCCTCTAGCTACCAGCGAATATCAATACATAACGGACAGATTAAAAAATTGCTTTTCTGGC
Organism: Ichthyophis bannanicus; assembly: GCA_033557465.1. Taxonomy (NCBI): domain Eukaryota; kingdom Metazoa; phylum Chordata; class Amphibia; order Gymnophiona; family Ichthyophiidae; genus Ichthyophis; species Ichthyophis bannanicus. Next base: position 72,774,615 of record CM066037.1, read on the forward strand.
AAAACACACATTTCATGGACTTACCCTGTTAAAAAACAGACTAATGCAAAAATAGAATCTCACTGGGCTTTTTTTCTCCCTTCTCAAGCAAGCCGAGCTATCGCAGTTATGAAAAATAAAATTCCCTTCCAAAGGATATCATTTAATTTGCATTATTCTCAAAGGTGCATAGCCAAAAGAAACCTCTTGCAGAACAGGGTCCTAAGTCAGCAGCAAGGGCTCTGATAGCGTAATGGAGAGCACGTGCAGACAGGAACAAAAGAGATAGTCTGAGTCATTGCTTCTTTGTCTTGTCAAGAAGAAAGAAGATTTTACAACTCGCATAATTTGAAACATAGAGGAATCTTTTCACCACAGCAGATCAAGTCATATTTGTGCAAAGGAAGAGCTTAATTTGCCAATCACTCTCTCCCCCTTTCTGGACTACGTTGTTGCAGCTCCGAGTCAAATGCTCAGCTTAACCAAAGTGATTTGCAAAAATAAATTTTGAACTATGATAAATGGCTTATTAATGCCAGAAACGGTCCTGGCAATATTTATTTATTTATTGCTGTATGTGTTTTAATCCCGGTCTCAAGTTTCTCACGAAAGAAAGTCTCTCTTTTTTTTTTTTTTTTTAGTAATGTGTGTTTGCCTTCACGGCTTCGGAGAGCTCGCTAATTCCATCTGTCCACAACAGAGCCGTCGGAACTGCGAGAAAAAGCATTTCCATATGTGCAAATTAGCATCCAGCCTCTCTTAATCTGTGCGGCGCTCCTCTGAAGTAGGTGGTGCGGATGCTTGCCAAGACTAGTAATGGCATTCAAATAAAGGACTTTATTGGCTTTGCCTGCCACAGTTTTCTGTCTTTTTTTTTAAATCATTGGGGAGATTTACTGTAGATTGAATCCTTCTAACCCCCTCCCCCCAACCGCGGCCTCTTCCTGTCTGATAGTGTTCATTTGTGTCCCTAATGTGAAACAAAGGGGATGAACAGTGCAGCTTAGTCATGGAATTGGTTTTCATCCCCAAATACACTCGGTGCTGTTTTCTTTTCTAATAAAAACTGTGAGGCTCAAGTCACACAGAACTTACAATTGCCTGTGCGGTGTTTCCCCTTAGGGTGATTCATGTCATGTATGACGAGCAGAGATGATGGTAGAAAGGGCTGGAGCAGGGATAAGGAGAGGGCTAGATGTTATGCATATCATTTGATCTTTTCTCAGATCACTTACGGTTATAATATAAACTTATTGTCCCTGCTTTTTTTCCTCTTTTCTCTTCCTCCCCTTTTTCTATTTTCCTGATGTGTGGTTTTCTTGTTCTGGTACTTTACTGGCACAAATCTAAATTGGAGTCTTTGAGTCCAGCCTACGAAAAGGATTTCGCCACAGAAACAAACTGGAAAGCCATTTTGCAAACCAAACTTTTAGTATGTAATGCCATTGGCGTCTCGCAATGTAAACAGGATGAAGCGTTGGTTCTCTTTTCTCCAGAGAGACAAATATCCAGCTCTGGTTTTACTTCACTTCCTGCACTGACTTGCACCCTGACCAAGTCACCTTTCTCAAAGGGATTCTGGAGTCTGGAAGATCTAACCATCACTGAGCTCTAAGCCTCAAGATTAACTTATCAGCCTCAAGCCTTTTGAGCCCCATCAGCCCTTATCATGTCAAGGTTGCCAGAGTTTGCTCCAACACCATTTTGTACCATGCTAAAAAAGAATATTTACCTGCTTAAGAACATAGGAAAGTCATACTGAGTCAGACCAAGGTCCATCAAGCCCAGTATCCTATTTCCAACTGTGGCCAATCCAAGTCACAGGTACTTTACAGGTTTCCAAGAAGACACACAGGTTCCACAATGCTCGTTCTAGGGTAAGCAGAGAATTTTTCAGGTACGTTTTAATAATGCTTTATGGACGTTTCCTCCAGGAACTTGTCCAAACCTTTTTTAAACCCAGCTACAGTAACAGCTCATACTACACCCTCTGGTAACAAATTCCAGAGATTGAGTACACGTTGAGTAAAAAAATATTTTCTCTTATTAATTTTAAATGGGATACATTGTAGTTTCATTGCATGTCCTGTAGTCTTTCTACTTTTTGATGGTGTAAACAATCAATCATCTACGTTTACCCGTTTTACTCCATTCATTGATTTATAGACCTCTACCATCCCTCAGCCATCTCTTCCAAATTGAAGAGCCCTAACCTTTTAAAGCCTCTTTTCATAGGGTATCCTTCCATCCCCTTTACCATTTTGGTGGCTCTTCTCTATACAGAGATCAGAATTGCACACAATATTCAAGGTGCTGTCGCACCATGGAATAATACAGAGGCATTATATCATCCTTTGTTTTATTCTCCATTCCTTTCCTTATGATTCCTAGCATTCTATTTGCTTGCTTGACTGCAGCTGCAGACTGGGTGGAGGGTTGCAATGTTTTGTCCAATCTTTTTCTTGATTTCTAAGGTGGTCCCTTGCATCGTGTAATCGTAGTTGGGGGTTTTCTTTCCTAGGCTCATAACGTTGCACTTGTCCACATTAAATTTTATCAGCCATTTGGACTCCCCGTCTTCCAGTTTTTCAAGGCCCTCTTGCAATTTTTCACAATCCTCTTGTGTTTTAACAACTTTGAATAATTTTGTGTCATCTGCAAATTTGATCATCTCACTCGTTATTCCCATTTCTAGGTAATTTATTATCTTAAAAAGCAGCGGGCCCAGCATAGATCCCTGGGGTACTCCATTGTTCACCTTGCTCCATTGAGAAAATTGGCCATTTAGCCCTACTCTATGCTTTCTATCTTTTAACCAGTCCCTGATCCACAATACTACACTGCCTCCAATCCCATGACTTTTTAATTTCGCCAAGAGTCTCATGAGGGACCTTGCAAAAGGCTTTCTGAAAATCCAGTTACACAATGGCCCCCAATTCTATAAGGCAGATAGCGGGGCTGCACAGCCTGTTGGGACTTGCAGCCCTGCTATCCAACTTCACGGTATGCTGCCTCCCATCCCCCTGCATGCACAGAGCCGCTATGCGTGCTGCAGGCGATGGGGGGGGGGGGGGCAGCACGGGTGCAGACCATAGGCAGGACCAACCCTCAGATGCAGAAACCAATTCCAGTGACAGCCCTGTATGACCAGGGATCGCCAGGGGGACGCCCTGCTTATTCCACCTCCGAGGTGGAATAAGAGCATGGTGCCCCTCTGAACCGGCAGCTCCCTCAGAACCCAGTACCCCACACTGGAACACAGGGTCACTGACGGTGAGTCCCTGCCACCTGATCCAGGCCCCAACAGCCCCTGTTGGGATTGGGCAGTGGAGAATCGGGATCTTGTTGGGCAGTGGGCACGTAGTGCCATGGGGAGGACATCCCTGCGGTGATGCAGGGGCACGCCGGACCATCCCAGGGCCCGATTCTGCACCAGTGGGGCCATCCTGTTCCCACAGTGCAGAATCATGTCCTAATGGGCCCATCCTGCCCAGGGGCATCCAGATAGCCCAGACGTGCCTCTTAGGGAATCAGGTTCTATATGAACTGGTTCTCCTTTGTCTAACTTTTATTCACTCCTTCAAAAAAATATAATAGATTAGTAAGACAAGATTTTCCGTGGCTAAATCCATGTTGGCTTTCTCTTATTAAACCATGACTATCTACATGATTAGTAATTTTATTCTTCATAATGGTTTCTGCCATTTTGCCTGGTTCTGACATCAGGCTCACCGGTCTGTAGTTTCCAGGATTACTCCCGGAACCTTTTTAAAAATTGGCGTTACATTGGTCACTCTCCAATCTTCAGGTACTACAGATGATCTCAGTGATAGTTCAGAGATTACTAATAGTAGGTCTTTAATATCATGTTTCAATTATTTCAACACCCTTGGATGTATACCATTTGGTCCAGGTAATTTGCTACTCTTCAATTTATCAAATAGTTGTAATACATCTTCTCAGTTTATTGATATTTCTTTCAGTTCTTCTGATATATGACCTTTATATAACATTTCAGGCACAGGTAATGTCCTTACATCTTCCTCAGTAAAGACCACAGCAAAGAATTCATTCAGTCTCTCCACTATGGCCTTGTCCTCACTTAGCGCCCTTTTTACCTCTCTATCATCCTGTGGTCCAACTGAGTTTCTCACAGGTTTTTTGCATGAATGTACTTGAAAAAGTTTTTATTATGCATTTTTGCAAGCTTTTTTTCAAATTCTCTCTTTGCCTGTCTTATCAATGCCTCATATCTAACCTGCCAATGCTCATGTTATTTCCCATTTTAATCATTTGGCTCCTTTTTCCATTTCCTGAAAGATGCTTTTTTTGGCAGCAACATCCTCTTTGACCTCACCTTTAACACTAGAAGCCTCAAAAGGAATTTTACCTAGAAACCCCAAAGTGCGTCAATTGACACATTATCACGACGACTGTGTTTAGCATGAACTGCAGATGTAAATTAATGTGAAGTTACTTATTTGTTAAATACGTGCAGTATGTGATGTCATTACATGATGTCATCATGTGTTTATTGTTTGTAAATGTCGGAGTAAAACTGTAAACACTGATTGAGATGCGCCACCTAGTGGGAGCATGAATTTATACCTAGAAGCCCCAAAGCACGTCAACTGACACATCCAAGACAATTGAGTGCGTCAATTGACATACTTTTGGGCTTCTAGGTATAAATTCATTTTCCCGCTAGGTGGTGCATCTGTCATCATTTTCAATGCACATATTTGAACATCTTGACTTTGCTAACAAAGTCATGGAATATGACTGACATGGTTCTAGCAGTGGCGCTGGTATACAACTTCGAAGATGCATTTGTGTCAATTGACGCACTTTGGGGCTTCTAGTGTTAAACCATTCTGGTAGTTTTTTGGCCTTCCTTCCACTTTTGTTAAAGCGTGGAATATAACTTTCCTGGGTTGCCAAGAAAGTACTTTTAAACAATATCCATGCTTGTTGTAAATCTTTAACCTTTGCAGCTGCTGCTTTTAGTTTTTTCTTAAATATTTTCCTCATTTTGTCATAGTGTCTCTTTTGAAAGTTAAATGGTAGTACTGTGGATTTCTTTACCATCCTTCTTCCATTCATTAAATCAAATGTGATCATGCTATGATGACTATTGCCAAGTGGCCCCAACATCGTTATGTCTTGCACCAGATCCTGCGCTACACAAAATTCACCCTCGCCATGGCTTCCCAGCTAGGACAAAAACCCTGGTGGTCAGTTTTCAATTCTCAGCTCATCCCGAGACACACTGGAGATTTTTGTATGGTGGTACTGGTACAGGCAAATTTTAGCCCAATTCATACATTCCTTGCTCTCCTATATAGTCTCTTTTTCAGATTTTTTGTTCTATAGCCCCCCCCCCCCTTTTCTTCTGGCTTCATTTCTCCCTTCTTTTGTTTATTTTGCAGTACACCATGTCCGAGGCCTCAGAATACATGGCAAGGGATTCTTTGTCACCCTCCTTCAGGCTTTTACATGATTAGCAATCTAAAAGCCCAGAAGGCAGTTCTTTAATGGGGAGTTACCGATAGATCAGTGGTTCCCAACCTGTGGTCCTTGGACCCTTGGGGTCCATGAGACCAGTACAGAGGTCTGCAGGATACAGAAAGAGAAAAAGAGAACAATTTGTGGAGATTGGTAGGAGGGAAGAAAGAGAGGCTCAAGGGAACTGTTGGGAGTAGAGAAAGAGAAACTGAGACTGATGGAGATTAGCTAGATAGAGAGACAGTGGTAGAAACCAGAATGAGAAAGGATTAATGGAAAAAGACTTAGTGCTGAAGGGAGGCACTCCAGAAAAAATGGTAGAGATGAACTGGGGGTCCTGAGCCTTGTGGAGGTTAATAAGGGGTCCAAACAACCAAAGCGGTTCTTAGCAATGATGTGCTCCTATTTCCAAGCAAAGCTTTTCTGGAGTTTCTACTGGATCAAGAAACACCTTCATCAACCAATGAGCACCAAATGACATGGTCTTTTCTAACCCTTCCCCTCTGGTTTATGATCAAAAACTAATAAGAAAGGGCTGAAAGAAGATCTGAGCTTTTTAACTAATTATGAGTCATATAATTCTACTGCTCATCACCTTCTGATTACCTATCAACCTCCCACACCTTTCCCCTTCAGACTATCATTACAATGCAACTATATTTTTTACAATGCCATCTCGTGCTTATTCTATTCTGATCTGAGGAAGGGAATGTTAGCCCCCAAATGCTAGTCAATAAAAAGGTATCACCTTACATTTTCTGTTGGTTTTCATTTGCTAACATTTATTTCTGAACATTTGGGTAGAGTAACATGGAAACAGCACTACTTTGCTTCTGAATTATATTCTACTGTTGAGTATTTAGGTTGATTCCTGTACACTGTTTTCCCATGTGGTTATAGGTGTTGTTAATGGTTTCAATTTGACCATGGGGTGACAATAAGTGCGTTTATCTAAACACTGGTTGTGGCCAATAAATATGTATATTTGGTATCACTGTGCAAATATATTTAGTTATCTATTTTAGATATGTATAATCCACCCTATTCAATGTAACAAAGTCCTAGGCAGACTATGATAGAAGCACACAAATTTCAGAATACAAAATGACAACTCTAACCTGAATATACATATTCACTGCTGTGTGAGGCCACCACTAAACTATATGGATACTTTTGGGTTGTCGCCTTCAGTCCATCCTAACTCTACCCCTTTGCTCAATTGATTGTGGCAGAGTGGTTAGATGAATTGTCAACCTGCCATTATCTGTATAAAGACTGCAAATTAATTGATAGGAGACCCTAGGGCACAGGAATTCAGATGTACAAATCACAGAGACATACGAGCGGTATGGAGTGCACGTCAGCATGCAATTTCAGAACAGCACAAGCATGTCTGTTGACATATCCTTGCCTATACCTGCTCCTGACCACGAATAAGTGTAAAAACGTGCTCATGACATGGCAGTAAAAATTGCAGGGGGAAGAGTGAAATGTGCTTTTATGTCACAGTAAACTTTACGGGCTAAAAAACCTGCATGAAATGGCAACCTATGACATGCACATCTCATAACAGATGCCCTTGTTCTGAAATACCCCAGCCAGCATGTCTGAATATTCATTTCTATGGCTGTGTATTTCGGGGACATCCACATTTCTGAAATAGCAAAGCCGGGTATGTACAGGGTTGCAGACTATCTGTACTTGCTTGTCTCCAGACTCGGTTGCGGGGACGTGCATCTTTTGGAGTGGAGATAAGGCAGTTTCCGAAAGCATTTACACGTGGCTCTCTTCACTGCCACCACTTCCCCGGAAATTTGATGGCCCATCTAAAATCCCACTTCACATGCTTTCCAGCCTGATTGTTCCTTAGTTCCCTTTTAAAAGGAGAACTAGGGAGCCTCATATTCAAAGCAATTTACTAACCACGTTAATTGCAGTGACCTGGATATTTGTGGATGGTGCCGTTAGATGTTGCTAGAGCATTGGGACATTCTGGGGGTGGAACAGGGGCATCGTCCAGGGACAATCAGGCAGTGGTGATAGTTAGCCACTGTCCAGTTATCCTTCGGCAGCGAACGTTAGGCACCTTAAAGTCTGTCCTAACTTTTGCCCCTGAAGCTAACCGGGCTGTGGCTGCGTATCGCCACGGCCCATTTAGCTTTCTGCTATCCAGTCGACCCGGATATTCAAGGCCGATGCCCAGATATGGTCCCGGCATTGAATATCTGGGTCTAAAGTTCAGCAATGACGGCTAGCCACTTTCAAGGGCTGAATATGGGGCCCTAAGTTTATATTCGTGGTTGCTCCCATCATTGTCTAAAATAGACCTGCTTTTATTAGGGAAATCAGGCTAAAGTCCATGAACGCCAGGGGGTCGGACAAAGACTGAAAAATAGATTGTATCCTGCCAGCAGGCAAGAAATGTAAACTGATAGGGACAATACAGACCAAAGCCAGAACCTGAGCAATATTCTTGCTATTTTCCTCTCTGCACGCTGAAATTTTATTTTACTGATGTTTCAATTCATTTGCAGATTATCTCCTTTTGTCTTTTTCTGCCTTAACTATGTGAAGGCGCATTCTAGATGGTCTACGGAGACTGCATATCCCTCTCCTTTCCCCTTCCTCTCTCCCTTTCTCACGTGCCTTGTGGAACGCACACTCCATCCCAAACTTGCTTTTACTCATGATCTCGTTATCTCTAATGCTCTCCATCTTCTTGCTCTGAGATCTGGCTTCTCCCAGATGACATGGTATTTGTCGCTGTCCTTTGTCATGGTGGTTATCAGTTCTCCCACACGCCTCGTCCCACTGGCCGTGGTGGTGATGTTGGGCTTCTACTTTCTCCTTCCTGCCAATTCCAACCCCTCCTGCTGTCTCAGTCTCACTCCTTTCCATCCTTTGAAGTCCACTCTATCCACCTTTTCACTCCACTACCTCTCTGGGTAGCTGTTATATATCAGCCTCCTGACAAGTCCTTTCACACTGACTTTGACTCGTGGCTTTCCTTCTTTCTGGATTCCTCTTCCCCCACTCTTATTCTCAGGGATTTTAACATTCATGTTGATAACCCCTCTGATCCTTATGCTTTAAAGCTCCTTTCCCTTACCTCCTCCAGTTTTGCTCTACTGCCCCCACTCACCAGCATGGCCACTGCCTTGACCTTGTATTTTTCTCTAATTTCTTACCCTCAGACTTCTGTACCTCAGTTCTTCCCTTATCTGACGATCACCTGCTAAGCTTCACTCTTCATCACCCACCACCTCAACCTCATTCTTTCTCCTCCAACCTCTTTAGAAATACTCGTGCTATTGATCCTTTGGTTCTCTCCTCCACTGTTTCATCATCTCTTATCTCCACTATGTCATCTGAGTCTGTTGATGAAGCAGTAACTACCTATAACGCTGCACTCTCCTTTGCTCTGGATGCTCTCGCTCCACCCATGCCATGTCCTGTGAGGCATACTATACCCCAGCTCTGACTGTCATCCGCTCCTCGCTCTTTACGTTCCTGTACCTGTTCAGCTGAGCATGCTTGGCTCAAATCTCACTCCCTTGCAGACTTTCTACACTTTAAGTTCATGCTTGTCTCTTTCCAGTCTGCCATAGCTCTTGCTAAACAAGACTATTATGTCCATCTGACTAACTCTCTTGCCTTTGACCCTCACCATCTCTTGACTATTCTCAGCTCTCTCCTCAAGGTGCCTCTGCCTCCGACCCCTCCTCCCTTTCTGCCCAAACCCTGGCTGACTATTTCTATGACAAAGTCCACAAGATCACCCTCCCATTCCCCACAAAGTCAGCTACTTCCCCCTCCTCCCCCTCTTCACTCCCAACTTTTCCCCTCTACCTCTGCTACCCTCTCTTCCTTTTCTGTGATCTACACACCTTCTTTCTTCCTCCAAACTCACTACCTGCTCCTCTGATCCTATCCCTACCCATCTCCTAAGCCCCAACTCCTCCACTGTTCCTTCCATCTCTCATATTTTCAGCCTAACATTCTCCATTGCAACTATCCCTGCAGCCTTCAAGCATGCTGTAGTTACACCTCTCCTCAAGAAATCCTCACTTGATCCTACTGTCCTTGTAATTATAGACCCATCTCCTTCCTCCCCTTCATTTCTAACCCTTTCATGGCTGTTGTTGCCAAATGGCAACCTTCAAATTTTCCACAAAATTTTTCACCGGATTCTATATTTCCAAAAACTCCACACACTGTGTGCGAAATTTGATGTGTATCTGTGCTTGACATCTGAAAAAGACTCTTTAAACACTCACACTCAGCAGTACATGAAATTGATGCCAAGACTGTTTTTAATTGTCAGCCATTCAGGACCGTACTTGCCATATGGCAACAGTAAATATTGTTTCTTAGAAATAAAACTTTTCAAAAAAACTTTATATTCTGAATCATTTAGCTCAAATCTTAATTTAAAAAAAACAGGAAAAGAAATGTCAGTTACAAAACAATTATGTGGACGCGAAAGGGCTAAACTACTTGAACGTGTAGTTCACCGCCATTGCCTTGACTTTCTCTCCTCTCGAGCCCTCCTGAATCCTTTACAATCTGGCTTTTGTCCTTTACACTCTACTGAAACGGCTCTTGCCAAAGTCTCCAGTGACTTGTTCCTGGCAAACTCCAAGGGCCTTTACTCTGTCCTCATTATTCTTGACCTCTCTGCTGCTTTTGGCACTGTTGACCACAACCTTCTCCTTGATACCTTGTCCCCGCTTGGTTTTAAGGGCTCTGTACTATCCTGGTTCTCCTCTTATTTCTCCCATCGCTCTTTCAGTGTTTGTTCTGGTGGCTCCTTCTCTGCTGCTATCCCACTCTCGGTTGGTGTACCCCAAGGATCTGTCTTGGGTCCACTCCTTTTCTCTCTCTATACCCAGTCCCTCGGTGCGCTCATCTCTTCCCATGGCTTTCAGTACCATCTTTAAGCCAATGACTCACAGATCTACCTCTCTACACCTGAAATCTCTCTGGCAATCCAGACCAGGATCTCGGCCTGCCTTTCTGACATTGCTGCTTGGATGTCTCACCGCCGCTTGAAATTGAACATGCCCAAAACTGAACTGCTTATTTTTCCCCCTGAAACCTCCTCTCCTCTTCCTCCTTTCTCAGTCTCTGTGGATAACTCTCTACTCCTCCCTGTTTCCTCGGCTCGCAACCTTGGGGGTCGTCTTTGACTGTTCTCTCTCCTTCTCTACATACATACATCTGTTAGCTCGTACCTGTTGTTTCTTTCTCTATAACATCAACCAAATCCGTCCATTCCTTTCTGAACACACTACTAAGACATTTACCAACTCCTGTCTTGACTATTGTAACCTACTCCTTGCTGGTCTCCCTTTGAATCATTTCTCTCCCCTTCAATCTGTTCAACACTCTGCTGTGAGCTAATCTTCCGCCAGCCTCATCATGCTCATATTTCCCCTCTTCTCAAGTCACTTCATTGGCTCCCTATCTGTTTCCACATCCAGTTCAAACTTCTCCTACTGATCTATAAGTGCATTCACTCTGCAGCTCCTCACTACCTTTCCTTTCTTATCTCTCCCTACACCCCCACCCCTCGGGAACTCCACTCTTCTGGCAAATTGCTTCTATCTGTGCCCTTCTCTTCTATTGCTAACTCCAGATTTCGCTCCTTTCCCCTTGCTGCACCTTACGCCTGGAACAAACTACCTGTGTCTGTACGTCAGGCGCCTTCTCTGGCCCTTTTCAAATCCAGGCTGAAAACTCACCTCTTCGCTGCTGCTTTTGGATCTTGACTCAAATGATCTCCTTGTGCTTCCCTTGCTGTCTTGACTAGATTGTAAGCTCTGGAGAGCAGGGACCATCTCTTACATGTCTCTGCAGCGCTATACAAATGCTCAGTAGTAGTAGTAGTAAAAAGCTCTGCTAAACCTGGCACCTGCTCCAAGTGCAAGAATGCATGTGTACTTCCCGATATGTGGAGCCAGAGGACTCATTTTGCAAATCTACATATGGGAAAAATCAAAAGGAGAAACTCAGCAACTTCCACGTGTAGGTTCCGGCACTTCCATGTGGATGTTCACCATTTTGCCGACCTACACAAATAAATGTTGCCACTTAACTACAGATGCTGCTATCTTTATTTTATTTATTTAATTTATTTAGCTGCATTTATATCCTGCTTTACACCGGGTCTATCTAATTCAAATTTGGAGGGGAAATAAACAACTGGGGATTAAGGAAAATAAGCCCCTTAACCCTTCATGTAAAGGGCTAGCCGAAATGAATGTCATAAGATCTATAAGCAGAACAAAAAGAAGCAACAAAGTATCTGTAAAGTCTACAGGAACAGGAGGAACAGATACCAAGACTGGCAGGATTTCAGGTTTACTCAAACCCCTTTTATTGACCCCTACGCATTTCGGCCCACGGTCTTCTTCAGGGGGATATCAAAATGAGGAAACAAACCTCAAAAAAAACAAATACAAAATTAAACCAAATATATTAAAAAGTTAAAAACACCATCAAAAGAGAAAACATTAAATAAATAAATAAATGTTAATAAACGATAAATATACATGCTGTTAGACATTAAAAATATAACAAATGTAAATATATGTAAAAATCATAAAATATGCATATAATTAATATAACAGTCAACATATATAATGCTCAATTTTTTATATGTGCAATGAACCATCTTATATCGTATTATATTGTAAAGTGAAACAAAGGGAAAGAGATGAGGAGGATATAGTATAACAAATGTATAAAAATAGTGGTGCAAAGTGACCATAAAAACATCAAATTATAATAAAATTATATGAATATCAGTACCTTTAAATAAAATCTTGCATGTAAATAAAGACACTGACCACTGAAATAGACAATAAAAATGTAAAACAGAATTTAATAACTTAATAAACCAAAAGAATAAAAACATATGAAAACTTATATCTCAATTATGTTGTTAGCAGAACACACAAATGATCTCCATGAAACAGAAGCCGACTAGAGGAATCTTACAACGTGAAGTTGGACAAAGGAGGAGCTCAAAACATTAGCGAGGCAAATGACACTAAAAAGTGGTAGAATATATAATATATATACAAACATCAATAGTATTCACCACTTATTGTTACAAAAAACCCCCACAAAGGGTCAATAAAAGGGGTTTCACTAAACCTGAAATCCTGCCAGTCTTGGTATCTGCTCCTCTATAAGATCTATAAGCGCCAGGGAAAACCTGTAAATCCTAACATGAACAATTGGAGTCATACACATCTAGATTTTTGACCCACTCAGGCCCCCAACACATAGCCTTGCAATTTCCACATGTAAATAACTGATTTTGCATGTGGACATTATCAATAAAGCTTCTAAAAGAACCCCCTAAATGTATTACTTTGGCAAAACATGTAAAATTGTCATCCCAACAAAGCTACCTAGATCTGAATCCTGCCTTGTGAAAATGAAATGTCTACCAAATGGTCTACCAAATGGTCTACCAACACGTGTGTAAAATTTCACTTGGTCCCAGTGACAGATTGGTTTGAGGCTTTCTTCCCAGTTCACCACCCAGTCCATTTCTGTGCATTTTTAGTTTTATTGCCATGAAACGGGAGCTGGGGAAAACAGGGTAAGGCTTTTCTTTATTCCTGTAACAAGGCTGCTGCCAAATCCACTGACTGGTCTACCTGTGGCACTCTACCTGCACAATGGAAGCCAGATCTTCAGATAAAAGGAGGCAGTAACTTCAGTGACATTAAAATACTTAGTAGTCCATTTCAGAGTGGTATTCTGTGACAGGGCAGAAGAAAGAAACTAAAAGGAAGCCTTAAAGAGAGGTGAGTTATGAACGTATTCTCTCTTTCCCAACCCCCCTCTATCTACTGCTGGCAAGAATTAAGAAGCCACGCCTGGAGCTTTGGGATCTGAAATCTTTCTGCAAATACCATGGTTATTAATCCTGACTTCCCAGGCCTGCAATAAAACCACAGTGTCTCGAGTGTGGCAGGCTCCATATATTAGCCCCCAAGCTTGCCTAAATTTGAAACATTTCTAAAATGTCATACGATGCTGTAATAATGTTTGTACAAAACAAAAGCTGAATTACTAGAAACCCTGAAAGCCACACACGGCCATTAAGAGGAATCTGGGCGATGGCATGAATTATATAGACTGCACTTTAAAAAATATCAATAAAACATTAAAATCTGGAAAGGGGTATCTGATCGACTGGAGTGAGCAGAGTGTTTTCCCCCAAAACACCCGTCAATGAAACACAGAATGAGCTACTCATAGTGCCCTCCCTCTTTTTCTCTCCCTCATTCGCTCTCATTTGTCCCCCTTTACCTCTCTTCAAGGGTTTTAGCGTACAGTGGCAGACAGGCCCACACATTAGTGTTCCCAACTGCTAGCTGTTGTGTGCTAAAACACACATTAACCAGCCAGCAGGGTTTAGCAAAAGGGTCCCTAAGTTCTATTACCTTTGCTAACAAAGTAAATAAAAATGTAGCATATTCAATGTGGCAGGAGAGCCCTATTGCAATAAGCATTACTGAGATTTACTTACTAAGTCATAGTGTAAATTGACCTATTTGTCTGTCTTTAGGTTATAATCCTTGAGTAGAGATGGTCCACAGGGAGGGAAATTTTACAGCAGGGTATCTAAGCTGTGAGGGCACATAGGCAAATAGATTATACCTATTTCATAAGAGCAACATGTGTTCCTTTCTAAAACTGCTCCCTAAAACCTGTCACAAACAAAACAACACTTTCTCCAAGGTAGGAGTAATCTTGTTTGTATATACTGGAAAGAATTGGCACTTATGTTGGTAAATTTACAGGATTATTTCACATGCATATGTCAGCGTACGCACATAAAAGATGTCTTATGCATAGCACAATTAGGCGCATACTTATGCACAACCTTAGAGTAGGCTGCTCAAGGGAGGTGTTTAGACAGATTGTGGTGGATTCGTAATTTACACGTGAAGGTGGATTTTAGAAGGGATGTCTAACAAGAATCTAAGACATCCAGAGCACAACATCCAAAAATCCGGCGGAGTACTAGCAGTGAAGGTTTGCACATATAAGTGTCTTCTAAAATCGCTCCAGCTCCACCCTGAAAGATGAAATTCCCAATGTCCGATTCCAGTGATGGGCCTCCACAGAGAGCAAGGTTGTATACGTTCACAGGTCTAAGCCATTTCATAAATGTGGACATCCCCAAATTGCAGTCACAGACTTCAGGACTTGGCTGTCCCTGCTGGGGTATTTCAGAAGAGGGGCCACTATGCTATGAGACGTGCATGTCCTGGCTGTCAATTTCAGATAATCAAATGTGCAGCGATGGGCCAATAATATATTTGGAGTATGTATTTGCATGCAGGTTTCTTTGGCCAGGAAATATTTACTGTGGTGATGAAATTGCATTTTGCTCTCCCCCCTGCAAACTTTGCAGCCATAAAACTGGCACCTTTTTGCACCTTCTTCGTGGTAAGGAGTAGGTATAAGCATGGACGCCTGAGCACCCAGGGCTAGACGTGATTGTACCATCCTGAAATTGCACCGTGACGTACATCTCCCTTGCTCCATACAGGGCACACCTCCACCATGTCCCTGTGCTGGATGAATGTTCTCGTGCTGCAGATGTCTATATACCCAGGTTTCTAAAACGGCTCCTGGGACGTCTCTATCTTTTGCACATCTGAATGCTCATTTTCAGACATCCAATTCACGAATGGTCACTGGGACCACCCCAGCTCTGTCAGCCGACTGTCCCAGAATTACCCAGGCATCTTACTGCAATCTGTGGGGATATTCAGCAGTACTATCGGATAGTGCCGCTGAATATCAGGATCACTGGGGTTTATGCGTTCGCAGGTGCTGCAAACACATTAACCCGCCTGAATATCGATCTTGATATGTTTATAATTGTGTATGCACATTTGAGATATGGCTGTGGCTGCTCTTGCCCTGCCTCCAGGTGGCCCTGGCCCACTGGCTGCCCTTCAACCTGGTTCCGTGAATACACATTCTGAGGGGGGGCGGAGATAAGGGGAGCAGCACCACTGACAAAGCACCATTGCGCTGGAGTGCACGGATGGAAAAATTCTTATACTTGGGTAAGGCGAGTGATTGTGGGGTGGGGGCGGGGAGGACACAATAGGTCCTTCCTATTGTCACCTTCTCATCTGCTTCTACTAAAGGTTTGCTGTAAGGGGGATGTTCCTTGAAGTAGCAGTTGCTGCAGGGGATGGTTGTCTCTGACTTTGTGCCACATTATCTGCCGAGTTGAAAGCTGGTAGATCTATGCCTTTCTGGGTGGCAATGTTGTACAGCAAGCAACAAGTTGTAAGATTTCACATACTTTCCCTGCTATATGGCAGTTCCTCTTGGCTCCTGCCCAGATACCTAAATCTACTCTTGAAGACTCCAGTTATGTACTCTATGATAGATTTGGTTTACTGGTGTTCCTTATTGTATCTCTCTTCCTGGGGCATCTGTGGCTACCTCACTGGATAGCCCTAATCACCTTTGGGGAAGAGAAGGCAATGGGGCATTGTTCAGTGACATAGGAAGACGACAGACAGGTGCATACTGCATGTTAAACAGTTTCATCTGACATGGGCAATGCAGACAGACCGCACTGTTGACCAGGGATGATACATACATACATTCTTGCACATGTGATGTGCTTGTTTGTGCCCCTACACAGTTCCAAGGCCTACAGTGGAGGGGAGGGAAGAGGATTAGAGAGCTTCACTTGCAGTTCTACAGCAGATGACAGGCAATAGGACATTTATCCTATGGATCAGTCCTTTGGAGGGAATGATATCTCAAAATGTTACAACATTATGTCATTTCCCTGGCATCTCTAATGGCACTGGCTTGTCCAAGTCTGGATTGCAAGAGCACATGTGCATAAGGACAGGATCCAGGATATCTTGCGCATACATTAGTTATAACAAATCAGATGTTGAAACCACCTGCATAGTCATGGAGGGGTAGTTCTGTCAATTTCTAGATGCTTTCTCATCCTGCCAAGGTGGTTTTAGGGCTACATGTGTACAGTCTATGGTCCCTAACACAGAGGGAAAAACAGTAAGAGTAATACATGGGCTGTCATGTCAAAGCATGTACTTTTACCCCTGTTGGAATTTTATAAGAGGCCATTGGCGCATGGTATGTGCCGACATCCATGTAGAAATGAAGTTATAAAATTATCTCCTTAGAGGACAATTTTGGGCTGGGACAAAGTCCATGGGCCTTTTTCATCCTTTTGACTCTGCATCAAGTGTCATAGGAAATGTGTGGATGTATTCACCCTTTGAAACCTGCTTTCTCTCAGAATATGTCCCTAACTTTTCGTCCTTGTATTGGTGCTCTGGAAAAGGAATCTCTCTCTGCTCTCAGGAACACCCAATCCATCTGACCTCTCCTGTATGCCAAGGCGTCATGAACCCTCATTCACGCATCAGCTTGCAATCGATAGATAATTGCAATGCTTTGTCTTCTGAACTCAAATATCCTTTCATTAAATGCCTTCAAAGACTCCAAAATACTGCTGTGAAGCCTCTTTTTGATGCCAGTAAGAAAGATCATGTAACTCTGTTCTTGATGGAACATCACTGGCTACCCATCCTTTTGAGACCAAAATTCAAGCTACTAATGCACTTCGCCTGCTTAAACTGAGAAGAAGGAGTGGCCTAGTGGTTGGGACAAGTTACCTCAGGCAGGAAGGTTGGGGGTTCAAATCACACTAGAGTACAGCAATCTTAGGTTGGAAGGACTGGGGTTTCTAGTCCCACAGATGCTCCTTGTGGTCTTGGGCAAGCCACTTAACCCTCCATTGCCCATGTTCCCTCTAAGTATTAGTGTATGTGTCTCATATCCCCTAGTGTTAAATGTATCCTCCAATTGTGTTGTGACCATTTTGATTGAAGGATAAGGTGGTATACAAAACTGTCTAAATAAATAAAATAAAATTGTGCTTTGCCTCAGTCTCCTATGCTACATTTCTGACCAGTTTATTCCTTATACTCCTCAGTGTCTGAGGTCATCTCCTCTGCCTGCCATCGCCAGCGCCGTGCTAATATTACTGGTGCTAGGTGCAGCTTTAACGTGAGGAATGCCATATAAGGAAGTGGGTGTTCTGGCGTCAAGGTAGCAATGGATTTTCATCGCACGCTAGAGAGCACCTTGGCTCGTTATCGCGTGGTAACCTTAATTTTGTGCCAGCGCTGTGTTAAAAGCTATAGAGGTGTAGCCCACTGGTTAATACAATGACTGCCGAGCCAGAGGTCATGGGTTCAATCCCTCAGAGGTCTCATCTAATAAGGCTGCTCGAGGCAATCCCTTTTCCTGCCTGTAACAGTCAGACACATCTGTACAATCTGTGCTTCCAGCAAAAACATCCTCACCTCAGTGCTGTAACCTAAGGTGCCTCATAAGACACCCCATAAGGCACATTATAAAGTGCCTTGTCCGCCAAGGCACCTTATAATGTGCCCTATAGGGCGCTTTATAGGGTGCCCTATAGGGCACATTATACAGCGCCTTGGCTGACAAGGCACTTTATATTGTGCCCTATAGGTTACGGCACTGAGGTGAGGGTGTTTCTGCTGGCAGCACAGATTGTAGAGATGTGTCTGACTGTTACAGGCAGAAAAAGGGAATGGCTAGGACAGCTGTATTAGATGAGACTTCTGAGGGATCAAACCCATGACCTCTGGCTTGGCATCATTGTACTAACCAGTGGACTACACCTCTATAGCATTTATCACAGCACTGGCTGGCTGCAGAAAGACTGCAGGTCACCACACGAAATGTCTGCTGTGGTTACCAGGATAGGATAAACCCATCAGTACCCATGATGCAATGCACATGCAGAACAGCAGTCTACATCTGATCACAGGATGGAGTATCTGCCTCTACAGCACCTCAGCCTGGTAGGGGGAACTGACCATGTGTGTTACTGGCACAGAGTAGCTACAGACCGTGACATCGTGCGGTTCCTGTGCTCACCCTGAGGTGGGGCGCCCAGCACCAGGTCCGCAGCACCTGGCTTGGCTGAGATAGGCTATGCTGCAGGTCTCCATCAGTACCAGTGTGAGACAGGTAGTCCTTGCAGACACACCTAGGATACACCTGTGTCCATCTGTATTCCCCAATCACGTCTGGACTATGACGCACTCAGAATAGTGCATATTTTGTGTGGTTGCCATGGTCACCTGTTATAAGAGCAGGGGGGGGGTCTGGACCCACATGCAGATTATGTAGCACCACCTACCAACCCGCCCTCTGTCTGGGTCAGGATGGGGAACAGGATCTGCCACCAACAGAACCACACTCTACATCTTTGCAATGGAGGCAGTAAAGGGGACATGATGAAGGGCTGTGGGACCATCAACCCCAGTCCTGCTGGGGAAAAGGTGCCCTCCAGGGCAGGTAATGAAGATCTGTACCTATCACATAGGGCACTGGCAGACAGGCAGTAGGCCTGGAAAGGCTCAACTGCCCCCCACCACAATCTGACATTCACCAGCAGAGGGCACAGTCAGTCTGCACCCTGCAAGGTGTTCCAGCCATACACATGCTAACTGCAGACAGTCTGCTAGCCAGTACACAGTGCATGTTCCTAGAGGAACTATGTGCACCAAGAAGTGGGATGTAAGCACAACCACCAAGCAGGTATGTCAGTGATTGGGCCCCAGAAAAGGGAACCCACAGATATCACTTGAGAGAAACACTGTATAGCACTATGTGGGAACCTAGACATGCCATGGTCACTGCTCAGTCAGGGTGAGAGTGACCTCCCAGCATTACATGCTGTGGCCACCCTGTCCATGCAGGTGGTGGTCGGGCACTACAATGTCCCAGCTATTGCCCTACGCAGATGCATCCTGCCCAGACCGCCCTGTCCGGGCCATACCCACAATACCTTGCTCCTTGTTATGCACATTGGCAGGCTAATGCTGGAAACAGTGTAAGCATTGTGGGATCAGTAAGGTGTAGGCAGCCACAAACCACTGGATAGACATACACAAACTCCCACACCTATTTCAGCATTGTGCAAAAATAGAAACTTTTGGCAGCCCTGCCCGCCACACCAGTCCTGAGCACAGTGCAGGCATTGCTAATGTATTCAATACTGTTAGGGTCACTCTCTGGGATGGTAAACACAGTCAGGAAAAAGGAAACACACTCCAAATATCAGAAAGGTTGCTATGATGGATCTTTGTTAACAAATCGTGTTTAAGTTAGGATTTGTTATCTGAAATTAATCATAGCAACTTTTGATATATATGGAGCGTGTTTCCATGTTTATGACGGTGCTAAGGTATGCAGGTGCTAGTAGTGGTAACTGCTGCTCCACGCCGGCCCCAACAGCCTGACTCTCCATGAGGCTTTGGCTAGTGGAGCCTGTGTGTGGGGGTGTTTGTGCCCCTGATGGCCGATGCTCTAGGGAATGCACATGTTTATGGTGGATGTGCTCTGTAGGGGAAAATATAGGGACATGGTCAGCAGGAGCCACAGCTGGGACTTGAACCTGTGATTTTCTGCCCCAGAACACACTGGCTGTGTGTACTGCACCAAACCGTTGACACAGAGACAGGTCAGTCCCTGTAGATAACCATGACTGTTCTTCAGACAGACCTTGTCTGTTGCACGGCACGCCACACACCTAAATAGGGCTTGGTCTTGGTGTGCTGTGGGCAGACGCCACTGCCCCCTCCACCACCAGAACTCCTCCACCACCATGCTGACATGCCCTTATGCCAGTGCTGTTGGTGATGCGCAGTCCCAGGCCATCCAGTGTGCCAATAGGTGGCTGCCTATGGTGTGGGGTCTGGGGTAAGGGTGCCTACATAGACATCCGCGCTTCCCCCCGGCACTGCCTGCCAATGTTATCTGCCCTTTGGGGTATCTGCTGGGTACTGTCCCCTGGATGGGACACTGTGGCACACACACTCATGGGCATGTTTGACGTTGATCAGTTGCTGTCTTGCTTATTTTCCGTTTCTGTGTTCCTGTGTGCCACCTAGGCATCTGCCTAGTCCACCCTGTGCCCCAGCTTCCCCACTGCATGTCCCGCCTGCAGCCCCCTGTACCCCATTTGCAGCATCACCATAGTGCCCTTTCACACTTGGGCACTATGCTGTTGCTGCACATGTGTCACTACTATCACTTTTCTTGGTCTCCCTGCCTTTGCTGTACATTGCTGACTGAAATGGTTTCTCTCTCCTGCAATTGTGCCTCTAACGCCTGGTTTTCACTCATGGTAAATTTCAGCCCTTCATTTCACAGCGTTAGTGTAACAGGAGCCTCTCCCCGCCCACCCTCCACCCATTGACCCCTTCTCTCCGCCCTGTCACCACCCTCTGCGGGACTTAATGCTGCCAGGGACGTTATCGCGCATTAACATTACATAATGCGTGATAACGTTACATAGCTTGAGATAACGTTGCCGCTGCGACGTTATCGCAGTTTAGTAAACATACCCCTTAGATTTGAATCAACATGCTACTATGCCTTCTGCTGCAGAGCCCCCATCCTTGTGGAATTCATTCCCTCATTCGCTGGGGTAGAGAGCTCATGCCCAATTTAAAGTAGGATTTAACACTGGCTTTTTTCCTAGGCCTGTGGCGAATGATAATCAGTCTTTTAGAGTTGGTATTTCTGTTATTATCTGTTTCATTTTACTAGTCTTTACCTTTGCGGTTCTTGCATTAATCTATTAAGTATTTTACATCTGCTAGTCCTCTTTTCTGTTTGTAACTATGAATTCCCGTGCCCCTGTGTCGAACCCTCTTTTTCCTTTTCTTTTCCATTTTAGGGTATGAAACTAAGAGCAGTAAAGCAAGTTATTTATACTAAACTAAACTAAACTTTCTCAATAGGTTTTTTTTTTGTATGGCTAGATTTTGCATGGACAATAACATTTACAGACTTGAAAATACGATTTTATGGCATTACTTTCAGATCCCATAAAAAAAAAAAAAAAAAACCCCACACACCTCAAGGAAGGCTCTCCCTAAATGCAGCTCAAGCTATGTGGTTGTGGAATTACACACTAAGGGACATGTTTACTAAACCTCACTATTGGGGTAGGTCGGGATTAGCATGTGGCTTTGGTGCTGTGCGAAAAGGTAGCGTGTCAGAGTGGGGGCTAGATGGGACAGTGGTGTTATTGGTACAACCAGCATGTTAGTCACCCACAGTAATCGTGCGGATGCAACTAGTATCCCCTCAGTGGATGGGGATATTTGCACCTGCAGCCCATCTGCTTCATTAGAGCATAGCTTTCCCACGCTTCCTACAAGGGGGCAGATATACATGCCTCCTGTTAGCTAGCAGCCCCATGCTGGAGACGCGGACCATACATGTGTTACTGGCTCAGGGCTTAGTAAACATGCTCCATAGTTTTACTCATAGCTAGAGAGGGCAATTTTCAGCCAATTTACAAGAGCAAAGGCTCTTAAAACTGTTTCCCTTAAGAATTAAGATCCGATTTTGACCTTCAAAAATATAAGTGTCTGATATTCAGCAACGGCAGCTAGCTGATCTAATGTGGGTAGCTGCGGCCGCTGAACTTTAAACCCAGATATGAAAAGCTGGTGTTTTATCTGCACCGGCACTGAATATCCGGGTTGCCCAGATTTGCTGGAAACTAACTGGGCAGCGGCAATATTCGGCTGTTGCCCAGTTAGCTTCCGAAGGACAGAAGCCATAACTTGGCAGTAGATGAATATGCTGGTAAATGTATAGGATTATTTCACATGCATATGGTGTTAGTGCTACTGAATATCCCACTTTGAATATCAAGCCCTAAATATTCTTCTAAGGAGGTTAAGTAATTTGCCCAAGGTCACATAGAAAATGATAGAAAAGAGATTCAGGTTTACCGAGTATCAAGGGTTGGTTTCTGCACCAGTCAATTCAATGGCTAACTATTTAGAAAATATCTTTGAGTAATATTAACAAAGCACTGCAAAAAGTTCTGAATCATTGCATTTTATAATCACGTTTTAAAGGTATAATGTGAGACTCTAATTCTATTTACTTTTTAAGAGATGGACAGAGCAGATTCTTTTTAAGGTAAAGGGTGATCTTAGCTCTATCCCATTTGACAAGAGTATAAAATTCAAATCAATTACTCATAAACACTTATAAGATTAATTTTAATTTTTCCCCTTAAAACGGGCAAATTAAAAGAATCATCTTATTCCTTCTTCTGTAGTGAAAAGATTAAAAATTAAATTTATACAT
Source organism: Ichthyophis bannanicus (assembly GCA_033557465.1). Classification (NCBI taxonomy): domain Eukaryota; kingdom Metazoa; phylum Chordata; class Amphibia; order Gymnophiona; family Ichthyophiidae; genus Ichthyophis; species Ichthyophis bannanicus. The sequence continues at coordinate 72,797,352 of CM066037.1, forward strand.
ATTTCATATCCACATGATAAAGCCTTTTGCAAAAGGAGAAAAAATAGCACAGTTCATCTAATTAAATCACAGAATATTGTCTGCAGGGTGCTGGAGTATTACAATTAAATGCCTGCCAAAACCGGGCCCTTGAATTCTTATTAAATACCACTCCAGCTTTAAAAGACAAAACATGCTTTTTTAGCCTTGTGTGCACTGTTTCTGATATGTTCCTTTTTCTCACATTTGTTGGAATGTCTGGTCAAGCTACTGTGTAATTTGTTTTCACAATTTTATTGCAAATATTGGCCAGGGATGGGAGGGAGGGAAGATTGGAATGTAAACTCTAACAAACAGGGACTGTCTCTATATATGTCTATATGTAGTGTTGTGTATGCCTTGTAGCGCTATATAAATTAATAACAGTAGTAGTACTAGTAGGATAAGTCAAGTCATAGACAGAATTTATGGCAAATGGAATCATCTTGGCTAGGCAGAGAATGCTATCCTGACTGAGTGAATAAGTCTCATTTATCACGCATAAAATTTTAGATTTTATTTGGGGTGGGAGAGGGGAGACACCACTCCTTGAACTAGTTTAGCTTTCCATTCTTGGACACCAGGATATTTCCATGTGAGGTAAAACTCTGCTTGGAAGCAGCCATAGAAAAGCGGTCAGGATCTGAGGTTTGCAGATTATTTGCAGCTAACATTGAACTGTAAGGGTTATTTTTATTTTGGCTCTTTACTCTATGGGGCCCTCACTTGGTTTGCAGCTTGTCGTGCTGGGAGGGCTTGTGTGCATCAGTGATGCTGATGGCAAAGCTATTAGTAGCTTAACTACTGGCAGGGTCTCTCAAAATGGACAGTCTCGGTTGAGGTGCCAGACCAAGACAAACCACCCATCTGGGCAGCAGCAGAATGGGACGGTGTTGGCGGCGGAGGATCACATTTCTGTGACAACAGCAAAAACACTAGAATTAAACTGCACAGAAGAAAGGCCTGGCAATCTTCTTCTGTATCTTGCCACCAAAACCCAACGGATAGTCACAACAAAACAAATTGCACTATAGTGCTGGAAGATGAGACCCCCAGGTCAGAAGGCACTCAGCTGGCTACTGGGGAGGAGCTGAAAACGTTTCAGAATAAAGGCAGCATTTATGATGTGGTTGGATCAAAGCCCTCAGGACATCTGGCTGCTGATGTAGCTGTGCATGAAATGAGAGTCAGAAGCTGCAAAGATGTCTTACATATTGGGACATGGAACCTATGGAGCATTAACCAATGGAAGTTGGAGGAGGTCAAGAATGAAACGGAATGTGTACAACTCAATCTGATGGGTGGCAGCGAATTGAAATGGACTGGCATTGGGCACTTTGCATCTGATGATCACAGGATCTACTATGCTGGAAATGAAAGACAAAGAAGAAATGGTGTTGCATTTATAATTGTGAAGAAACATGTGAGAAATGTAATGAAATGCAATGCAATCAGTGAACGCTTTATTTCTATTCGTCTACGAGGAATGCCCATCAACACAACTATAATTCATGTATATGCCCCAACAACAGCTGCACAAGAGGATGAAGTTGATGAGTTCTATGAACAAATACAAGCTAAAATTGACAGAACATGCAAACAAGATATCCTGATAGTCATGGGTGACTGGAACACAACAGTTGGCAACAAAGACGACGACAAAGTGGTTGGAAAATATGGACTTGGCAATAGAAATGAAGATGGAGAAAGACTGATAGAATTCTGCAAGACCAACAATATATTCATCTCAAACACCTTCTTCCAGCAACACAAGCGGCAACTGTACACATTGACTTCACCCAATGGATTGTACAAAAATCAAATTGACTACATCTGCGGAAGTCAACAATGGAAAAGCTCTATAACATCAACAAAGACAAAACCTGGAACTGACTATGGCACAGATTAACAACTACTAGTATGCAAACTCAAGCTAAAGTTGAAAAAGAGCAAGCCACTCATAAGTGTAGCAAAATATGACCTTGAGAATATACCACCGGAATTTAAAGACTGCCTGCAAAACTGACTTGCTGCTTTAGATACAAATGACAGAGCTCCAGAAGAGTTATGGGATGACATCAAGAAGGTTGTGTTGGAAGAAAGTGAGAAGTCTCTACAAAAGGTAAAAAAGCAAAAACAGCCAAAATGGATGACCAAAGAAACGCAGAGAAGCTAAAGCCAGAGGAGAAAGAGAGGCAATCACAAAACTCAGAGATTTCCAACATGCAGCAAGACAACACAAGGAGAAGTACAATAACACATGCAAGGAAATAGAATCAGAAACTATTAGTGGAAGAACAAGATCAGCTTTCCTAAAGCTATGAGAGTTAAAGAAAAAATTCCAGCCTCAAATTGGAATATTACAAGATGCTCAAAGATCCATGCTGAATGATGCTGAGAAGATCAAGAAAAGGTGGGAAAAATATACAGTCATTATACAATAAAGATCAAGTGGACCAACAGACATTTCAACCTGTACCTTACAATCAGGAACCATTGATGATGAAAGAAGAAGTTGAAGCAGGACTGAAAGCCTTATCAAAGAACAAAACACCTGGCATTGATGGCATTCCTATTGAAGTATTACAGCAATGTGATGTGGCTACTACCATACTTATAAGGCTCTGCCAGGAAATTTGGAAGACATCTTCATGGCCAACTGACTGGAAAAGATCTATGTTCATACCAATACTAAGGTGATCCAACTGACTGTGGAAATTATCGCACAATCACTCTGATCACACATTCCAGCAAGATTCTACTCAAGATTATTCAGCAGAGATTACAACCATACCTGGATCGAGAACTGCCTGAAGTGCAAGCAGGGTTCAGGAAAGGATGAGGAACGAGAGACATAATCGCAGATGTGAGACAGATTCTTGAAAAGACTAAAGAATACCAAAAGGACATCTGTATGTGTTTTATTGATTATAGCAAGGCTTTTGACTGTGTAGACCATGAGAAATTCTGGGCCACATTAGGAAGCATGGGTATACCAGAACACCTGATGGTTCTCTTGCACAACCTTTACATTGATCAAGAAGCAACAGTTCGAACAGAATAAGGAGAAGCAGAATGGATTAAAATCAGCAAAGGTGTATGACAAGGCTGTGTACTTTCCCCCTACCTGTTTAATTCATATGCAGAACAAATCAGAGAAGCAGGACTATATGAAGAAATAGAGGTGTGAGATTGCTGGAAGACTGAACAATTTTCGCTATGCTGATACCACCATATTACTGGCTGAAAGTGAAGATGATCTGAAACATTTGCTTCTCAAGATCAAGGAACATAGTCTTAAAATGGACCTGCACCTTAATGTAAAGAAGACAAAGATCCTGACATCTGGCAAAATCAATAAGTTCATCATTGATGGAGCAGAAATCAAAATAGTGGACAACTTTAACCTACTTGGATCAACTATCAATAAAGAAATAACAAGCAGTCAAGAAATCTGACGATACATTGCTCTTGGCAGAATGGCTATGAAGGACCTAGACAAGATTCTCAAGAGCAGAGATGTCTCTCTGCACACAAAGATTTGACTCGCTCAAGCCATGGTATTTTCAATAACGTCATATGGATGTGAAAGTTGGACAGTGAAAAAGATAGGAAGAAAAACTGATGCCTTTGAATTATGGTGCTGGTGACGAATACTGTGTATACCATGGACTGCCCGAAGAACAAATCAGTCAGTACTAGAAGAGATCAAACCTAAGACTTCAACTTTCATACTTTAGACACATCATGCTGAAAGAGATATCATTAGAGAAAAACATCATGCTTGGCAAGATAGAAGGTCAATGCAAAAGAGGAAGGCCAGCAATGAGATGGATCGATACAATAACAGCAGCTAAGAATGCCACTCTGTCAACAATGAGCCGCCTGACTGAAGGCCAAACACAGTATAGGGCAACTATCCAGAGGGTCACCATGAGTCGACACCGATTCGATAGCACTCAACTCCACCACCGCCCACTCTATGGGGTATGTTTAATAAACCCGACTGAAGGTTAACGCAGGCTATCTGCAACATGGGACCTAGTTGCAGAAAGCCCAGGCTAATCGTTAACCCTGTTTAGTAAATGTACCCTTATGAGGCTTTGCATCATGAAAACAGAAGTTTCTTCCTGGAATAAAAGAAATTGCTAAGATTTTTGCCTTGTTTTCATAATATTTTTTGTTTGATTTTGGAAAGAAGATTGACATCTCACAGTGTTTGTTTGGCATTTGAATTTCTATATACATGTGTGTGTCATTATTTAAGAAAAAAATTGAAGCCTGTAAATTTTGACCTGAGACTTTTGATACAAGTAAAATGCTAAACCAGGTTCACTAACCCCACAATAGGGGTGATAGTAAGGAGAAATATATTCAAATGTCAGATCTTGTGTGTTTCATGTGCATATTGAGAGTAATTTTATAGCAGGTCACTTATGATAAGAGTAAGCAGGTACCTGATACAATTCTCTGAAATTCTCTGGTAGCATTCTCTGAAATGTTTCCCATTCCACACACAGGACCCAAAAGGCAGGCAGAGCTCCGGAGTCTCAATGTATGGATGAGACAATGGTGCAAGGAAGAGGGTTTTGAATTTGTTAGGAATTGGGCAACATTCTGGGGAAGGGAGGGACTTTTCCAAAAGGATGGGTTCCACCTTAACCATGATAGAACCACATTGCTGGCAAAAGAGGGAAATTAGGGCATTCTAATAGGGAAGTTCCAATAAAGATAAAAGTAACCCAGAAGCACTTAAGTACAGAGCAGACAGAGCTGAAAGATTCCAAATTGCCTCTGTCTACTGATAACCAGATTAATATGAATAAAATATAACCTCTAAATTGCCTATATGCAAATGCTAGAAGTCTAAAAAATAAAATGGGAGAGTTAGAATATATAGCACTAAACGAAAGGTTTAGATATAATTGGCATTTCAGAGATCTGGTGGAAGGAGGACAACCAATTGGAGACTGTGATACCTGGGTACAAACTTTATCGCAATGATAGGGTAGATCAAATTGGTGGAAAGGTTGCGTTCTATGTTAGAGAGGGTATTGAGTCACATAGGATTAACGTTTTTCAGGAAAAAAATACACTGCAGAATCTCTATGAATAGGAATTCAATGTAAAAAGGGGAAGGCAATGGCAGTGGGGATGTACTACCGACAACCTGGCCAGAATGAACAGATGGATGATGAAATGCTAAAAGAAAACAGAGAAGCTAGCAAAAGTTGCAACACAGTAGTAATGGGTGATTTCAATTACCCTGGTATCAACTAGGTCATTGTCACAGCAGGACATGCTCGGGAGATAAAGTTTATAGATGAAATAAATGACTGCTTCTTGGAGTAGCTGGTTCATGAATCAACAAGAAGGGAAGCTATTTTGGACCTAGTTGAACACAGGATCCAATGCAAGAGATGGATGTTGGGGCCACTTGTCAATAGTGATCACAGCATAATCACATTTGATTAAATAAATGGAAGAAGGGCAGCAAGGAAATCCACAGTATTACCTTTTAATTTTCAAAAGGGAGACTATGCGCCCCATTCCAAAATGCGGGTGGCGGGGCTGCATAGCCCAGTGGGATGTGCAGCCCCGCAAGTCATCAATGCCTGATTCTCCCACTGGCTCTCCCTGTATATCAGGATGGGGAGACCCAGCAGGGGCCGGGAGGCAGTGGGGTCAGAGCGGGTCTGAGCGAGGGTGGATGGGTGTTGGCTAGTCAGGCAGCACACACAAGGCCGATTCAGGGCACGGCCTTGTACGTGCTGCCAGCCTCGTGGTGAAGCACTGAGAAATCTATTCGCATTGGTGTGATATACAGACCTCCCTCACATGAGGAAGAGGTGGACAGAGTTAATTGAAGACATACGCAGCATTGCTAGGAAAGGGGAAGTGCTACTGATAGGAGATTTCAATATGCTAGATGTTTGATTGGCACATTCCTGATGCAGTATCTAGAAATAAGGAGATCTTGGATTCTATACAGGGAGAACTATTCAGGCAATTGGTAACAGACCACATATGTGAAGGGGCCATACTGGACTTGGTGCTTACCAATGGTGAAAGTGTTTCTGATGTTGTAGTGGGAGATCATTTTGCATCCGGTGATCCCCAGATGGTGTGGTTCAGTATTAGGACTAGAGCTGTTAGAATCCATTCAAAGGTGAGGATCTTAGACTTTAGGAAGACTAACTTTGCCAAGATGGGCCAATACCCCAGGGAGTTGTTAGTGGGATGGGAACAGCTAGGGGATGTAGAAAAACAGTGGGCAAAACTGAAAGGGGATATTTTAAGGGCAACCAACCTTTTTGTTAAAATGGTAAATAAAAGGAAAAGGAAAAGGAGACCGCTATGGCTTTCGAAAGAAGTAGCTGAAAAAGTGAAGAAAAAAAAGGAGGCCTTCATGAAATACAAGAGATCACAGAGAGAGGAAGACAGGCATCAATATTTGGAAAAAACTTAGAGAAGCTAGCAAAGTAGTCAGGAAGGCAAAGATTCAAAAGGAGGAGGAAATAGCCAATGCAATAAAATGGGGGATAAGACATTTTTCAGATATGTTAATGAGAAGAGGAAGGGTAAAAGTAGTATTGTCAGACTCAAGGGTACAGGGGAGGAATATGTAGAAGCTGATAAGGATAAAGCCGAATTGCTTAACAAATATTTTTGTTCTGTGTTCACAGATGAAGAACCAGGAGCAGGACCTCAGAAAACACCCACAAACAGGAACAGAAGCGAGGGACATCTTGAACAATTTTCAGAAGACTATGTTCGTGAGAAACTAGCTCAACTTAAAGTAGACAAAGTGATGGGACCGGATGGGATACACCCTGGAATACTGAGGAAACTTGGGGATGTTCTAGCAGCTCCACTGACTGACCTTTTCAATGCCTCGTTGGAGTCGGGAGTGGTGCCAAAGGACTGGAGAGAGGCTTATGTGGTGCCTTCACACAAAAGCAGAAGTAAGAATGTGGTTGAAAACTACAGGTTGGTTAGTTTAACTTCGGTAGAGAGCAAATTATTGGAAACGCTGCTGAAAGAGAAAATAGTGAGGTTTCTGGAGTCCAGCGGATTACAGGATCCGAGTCAGCATGGATTCACCAGAGGCAAATCTTGTCAGACAAATCTGATTGATTTCTTTGACTGGGTGACCAGGGAGTTGGAACGAGGGAGAGCCCTAGATGTGGTGTATTTAGATTTCAGTAAAGCCTTTGACACCGTTCCTCACAGGCGACTTATAAACAAACTGAGCACACTAGGGATGGACCCTAAAGTTACTGCTTGGGTTAGAAATTGGTTGGGTGGGAGGTGACAAAGAGTACAGGTAAATGGAGCTCACTCTGAGGAGAAGGATGTTACCAGTGGTGTGCCCCAGGGATTTGTCCTTGGTCCGATTCTTTTTAACATCTTTTTCTAAGTGATATAGCGGAAGGGCTGTCGGGTAAGGTTTGCCTCTTTGCAGATGATACCAAAATCTGCAGTAGACACCCAGGAAGGTGAAGATAACATGAGGAGGGATCTAGCTAAGCTTGAAGAATAGTCTAGAATTTGGCAGCTGGGATTTAATATTAAAAAATGTAAGGTCATGCATTTGGGCTGCAGCAATCCAAGGGAGCAATATAGTATAGGGGGTGAAGTACTTTTGTCCACTAAAGAAGAGCGGGACCTAGGCGTGGTTGTGTCTGATGATCTTAAAGTAGCTAAACAGGTAGAAAAGGCGACAGCAAAAGCTAGAAGGATGCTTGGATGCATACAGAGAGGAATGGCTAGCAGAAAAAAAGGAGATGATAATGCCTCTGTATAAGTCTTTGGTGCGACCTCATTTGGAGTATAGTGTGCAATTCTGGAGACTGCACCTTCAAAAGGATGTGAATAGGATGGAGTCGGTGCAGAGGGTGGCTACTAAAATGATTAGTGGTCTTCATTATAAAGCATATGAGGACAGACTTAAGGATCTTAATATTACACCTAAGAAGAAAGGCGGAATAGAGGTGATATGATTGAGATGTTTAAATACCTCTGTGGCATAAATGTTCAGGGAGAGAGCCTCTTTCAATTGAAAGCAAGTTCTGTTATGAGGGGACATGGGATGAGGGTGAAGGGAGATAGATTCAGGAGTGATATGCGGAAATATTTCTTTACGGAAAGAGTAGTGGATCCGTGTAATAGTCTCCCAGTGGAGGTGGTAGAGATGAGGACAGTAACTGAATTCAAAAAAGCATGGGACAAACACAGAGGATCTCTAAAGGTAAAAAGGGGACTGTTGTAGTTGTTGATATGGAAGGACAGACTAGATAGGCCATGTGGTCTTTTTCTGTCATCATATTTCTATGTTTCTATGTTCTATGTTTCTATTCCACCAAAAAGGTGGAATAAGCAACAATTTTGCCACAATCAGGGCCAGGCATCCCCCTGAGGCCGGGGCCGGGTGCGGGGAAGGGGGAGGGGGTGTCCCCGCTGCCCAGTCCAGGACATGGCAGGCTAGCCTTGGGTCGGATGGCAGGGAAAAGGGGGACCGGCAACACCATAGTCGTCCTCGGGCTTGATTCTGGGTCCAGAATTGGGTCCAAACAGGCCCATTTTGCTTGGGGCTGTTTGGACGGCTAAGATATGCCCCTACCAGTATCAGGCTCCTTGAGAAAATGAGGAAAATAGTTATTAAAAAATGAAATGGAACAGCTGCAAAGATTAAAGATTCATATCAAGCATGGACGTGGTTTAAAAGTACTATCTTGGAAGCCCAGATCAGATGTATTCCACACTAAGAAAAGTGTCAGCATAGTTTAAAGGTGAGGTCAGAGAGACACTTATACCCAGAAAATCATCTTTCAGGAAATGGGAAAAGGAGTCAAATGATGAAAACTGGAAACAACGTAAGTACTGGCAAGTTAGATGCAAGGCATTGATAAGGCATTGAGAGAATTAAAAAAAAAAACCTTGCCATTGAAACAAAAACACATATGGCCTGATTCAGCAAAGCAACTTGCGGGGCTGCAACCCTGCAAGTCGTCCTGCCTATATTCCCCCACATATTCTCCTTGCATGGACCAGAGCAGCAGTATGGGGAGAGCCAGTGGGGGTGAGATGGGGCAGAGTGAGGGCAGAGCACGGGCAGACTGAGGCAGCAGGACATACAGGGCCAATTCAGATCACAACCCTATATGTCCTGTGGGTCAGGGATAATTGTGCTTGGAGGTGGAATAAGCAGCTAGGTCTGCAGCGATCAGGCCAGAACTCCCAAGGCTGGAACAGGTGGCAGGTAGGCCCCGACTGCCCAGCCTAGGGTCAGGCAATAAGGTAACAGGGGGTTGGGCGCTGCAGGAGTTGGAAGGGCATGCAGGGAGAATGTTCCCTGCGTGTATGCAGGAGCACATTAAGCCCTCCAGGGCCCAATCCTGCACCCAAGGGAAAGTCTGACTCCTGCGGTGCAGAATCAGGGCGTAATGGGCCAATCCTGCTCGTAGGAATCCAGATGGCCTGGACATGCCCCTAATGGAATCCGGCACATAATAAAAGCTTTTTAAAGTACATTTCTAGCAAAAAAAAACCTGAGTCAATTGGACCATTATATGATAGAGGGGTAAAAGGGGTGCCAAGGAAGGACAAGGCCATAAGAAAGAGACTGAATGAATTCTTTGCTTCGGTCTTTACTGAAGAAGATGTAGGAAAGTTATCCATGCCTGGAATAGTATTTAAATGGGATGCATTGGAAGAATTGAAAGAAATATTGATAAACCGGGAAGATGTATTGCAACTATTTGATAAACTGAAGAGTAGCAAATCACCGTACCAGATGGTAGACAAAGGGTATTGAAAGAACTGAAATATGAGATTGCTGACCTACTATTAGTAATCTGTAAACTATCATTAAAATAATCTGTAGTACCTAAAGATTGGATAATGGCCAATGTATCAACAACTTTTAAAAAGGGTTCCAGGAGTGATCCAGGAAACTACAGACCAGTGAGCCTGACATCAGTACCAGGCAAAGTTATAGAAACCATTATAAAGAATAAAATTACTGAACATATAGTCATGGCTTAATGGGAGAAAATCAACATGAATTTAGCCAAGGAAAGTCTTGTCTTACTAATCTGATATATTTTTTTGAAGGTGTGAATAAACAGGTAGACAAAGTAGACCAATACAGGGTATCTGGATTTTCAGAAAGCCTTTGACAAGTTCTCTCATGAGACAGGAGGCAGTGTACTGTTGAGGATCAGGAACTAGTTAAAAGATATAAAGCAGAGAGTAGGGCTAAAAGGCCAATTTTCTCAATGTAGAAAGGTGAATAGTGGAGTACCCCAGGGATCTGTGCTGGGCCCACTGCTTTTTAACATATTCATAACTGATCTGGAAATAGGAACAACAAGTGAGGTGATCAGGTTTGCAAATGACACAAAATTATTCAAAGTTGTTAACACACAAGAGAATTGTAAAAAATTTCAAGAGGATCTTGACAGATTGGAAGGCTGGACGTCCAAATGGCAGATGAAATTTAATGTGGACAAGTGCAAAGATATGCACCTAGGAAAGAACCACCACAACTATGGCTACATGATGCAAGGTTCCATATTAGGAACTGCCATCCAGGAAAAAGATGTAGGCGTCATCATGAATAATATGTTGAAACACTCTGCTCAGTGTGCAGTGCAGCAAGAATTTGAGAAAAAGCTTGCTGTGGAAGCAAAAACGCGTAATTAAGACTTTTTCCAAGTACATTCGTAGCAAAAAACCTGTGAGAGAGTCAGTTGGACCATTAGATGATAAAAGGGTAAAAGGGGGCACTAAGAGGGGACAAGGCCATAGCAGAGAGAATGAATGACTGACTTCTTTGCTTTGGTCTTTACTGAGGAAGACGTAGAGATGTAACCCATGATTGAAGTGGTATTTAAAGGTGATACTGCGGAAGAAAGAAATATTGACACACTGGGAAGATGTATTACAACTATTTGATAAACTGAAGAGTAGCAAATCACCTGGACTGGATGGTATACATCCAAGGGTGTTTAAAGAAATGAAATATGAGATTGCAGACCTGCTATTAGTAATCTGTGAATTATCATTAAAATCATCTCTAATACCTGAAGATTAGAGAATGGCCAATGTAATGCCAGTTATTAAAAAAAGGGTTCCAGGGGTGATCCGGGACACTACAGACTGGTGAGTATGACATCAGTACTGGGAAAAATGGTAGAAACCATCATAAAGAACAAAATTACTGAACATGTAAATAGTCATGGCTTAATGGGAGAAAGCCAACATGGCTTTAGACAAGGAAGATCTTGTCTTACTAATCTGTTATGTTTTTTTGAAGGTGTGAATAAATAGGTAGACAAAGGTGAGTCAGGATTGGAGCGGCAATGCGATAAGTCTGCAGAAAACTGCATTGTATGTTGTGTCAAACTCTGAGATAGTCGAACAGGCATTACTGTAGAAGGAATGGAAGGACCTGATAAGGCCAAGGAAGCACTCACAGTTATTGCAGAAACTCTGAGCACTCATCTCTTCTCAGATGCTGTTTTGGGGTATCTTGAAGTCGGGTTAACTGCCATAGCTCCACCGCCCAGTTCTTCAATCATGCTCCTAACTCCTTCCAGAGTTGTGGCCTCAGAACTGGTGTCACTGGAGCCATGCATTGCAGCCAGCGTGGAACTCGCTGCTGACATCCCGATAGGCACCCTCCTTCCAGGAGATAATGAAATTACCCCCGGGGAGTCAGAGTAAATCTCCGGTCCAATTGCAGACTCCAGCAAGGCACATCCAGAGGTAATAACCAGCAAAGAAGTCTCCTTGACCAAAAAGGAGGTGATAGGGGGCTGAATAGGCATTGTTGTTTCACCAAGTCCCAAGCCCATAGCCTTGGCTGGGACAACACTGGTTTTCATCTTCTGTTTGCCCATGCTCAGGGCAAAGATCCTCCACCATGCCTGTTTGCAGCTGCCATCTTACCACACCCGATCATGTGTCCTCTGGACTTTCTACTTTTTGATGGTATAAACAACCGATCTACGTTAACCCGTTCTACTCCATTCATTAATTTATAGACGTCTATCATATCTCCACTCAGTCTTCTCTTTTCCAAGTTGAAGAGCTCAAACCATTTAAGCCTTTCCTCATAGGGGTATTCTTCCATCCCCTTTAACATTTTGATGGCTCTTCTCTGTACCTTTTTTAATTCTGCTATATCCTTTTTAAGATAAGGTGACCAGAATTCCATACAATATTCAAGGTGTAGTTGTAACATGGAACAGTAGAGGCATTATAATATCCTTGGTTTTATTCTCTATTCCAGGCATGTCCAACAGGTAGATCGCGATCTACCTGTGGATCGTGGAGGGGTCAAAGGTAGATCGCCAGCCCCACTTGGCTCCATCTCTCCAGCAGCTCTCCCCATCGCTAGGAGAGAGCTCGTTCCGGCAGGTCGTCTGCCGAGGGCTTGCCGCCGCTGCTGATCCTTTGCCTGTTTTTTCCCTGCCTGCGGGAATCTTGCCTGTGGGTGTATTGGGGGTGCTTGTTGTTTTCGTGCCAATAGTTTGTGGGTACCCCAGGGGGCCACCGCCGCCCATGCCCCGCGACGAGACACCACAGGGCCGGCGTCATACCTGGTCTCCTGCCTCTCAGAATCACCCATTCCTGCCCCCGCCCCAACACCCCTTAGAAGTGTGTTATATACCGGGCGATATCCATTCGCCCGGGCATTACCTGAATACACTTACCGTATTAGTTGTGTCGTGTGCTGGTCGTTGGTCGCTTTATAGTTCGCTTTTATTAAACATTTTCGGGCAGACACAACAATGTGTCAAGAATTTGGTGATTTTGGTGGGCTTTTCCAATTTTGTTCTAACTTGCCTAAGCCTTGCCTTCGAATTGGTTCAAACCACTGTGACTTTTGCTTGCCTCTGCAATTTTATTTTGCCTAGCCTTTGCGTTGATTCTACACTGCAATTTTATTTTGCCTTGCCTTTGCGTTGATTCTACACTGTGTGCAGAATTTATTAAATCTCGTGTGGTGGTATTTGAACTTGTTTGGCATATTTGATTTTATCTGGTTTGCTGGACAGGTGTTTGAGGTTTTTTGATGATTGTTTGGTGGTATTGGTGCCAGTATGATGAATTCTTATTTTTACTTTTAGAACTGCATGTGTGGTTTTGGCATCTCCAGTCCTTGAATTGCACATCATCCAGAGGTCTTCAGTTCCTGTTGATCTTTAATACTTTGGGACAGTGACAGTTTTGGACCACATTCAGCCAGTGTTTATACAAACTTAGCAGATTTGGCCTTCTTACATCCAGCCACCCCAGTATAACGAATATGAGTGTTCCAAAGAAGAGCAAAACCAAGAAGAGCAAAATGGACTACTTCTTCATCATGGTGAAAGACAAGTGTTGTTGTCTAATTTGTAACGCCCCAGTATCCTTGCCCAAAAAGGGTAATCTGGAACATCATTATAAGGCTCTGCATAGCTATACGTTTGATGCTGATTTTCCACCCAAAAGTGAAATTCGTAAACTGAAGCTCAAAGAACTTAAATTGAAATTGGCTACTCAGCAACAGTTGATGGTGAAGCCAAGGTCACATTCAGTCAATGCAACCATAGCATCCTTCAAGGTCAGCAAACTGATCACAAAGAAATGCAAACCTTTCACAGAAGGGGAATTTGTAAAAGATTGTTTTCTTGAAGCAGCTGACAATCTTTTTGAAGGATTTAAAAATAAGAAAGAGATCATAGCTGCTATTCAAGATGTACAATTGTCAAGAAACACCATCATGCGGTGAATAGAAAAGATGTGTGGAGACACAACTGAACAATGGTTGGAGGATGTTTCAAATTGTGTTTTCTCACTCCAACTGGATGAATCTACAGACATAAGAGACATAGCCCAGTTACTAGTCTTTATCTGGATGGTTTTTGAAGACTTCAGTGTTAAAGAAGAACTACTTGGAATGATTTCTTTAAAAGGGAGAACTACCAGTCAGGAAATATTCAGTTCTTTCCATTCTTTTGTGACAAAGTGTAATCTTCCATTGCATAGACTTGTTTCTATCACTACTGATGGAGCAAGAGCAATGACAGGTGAGGTTAACAGTTTCATAGCCCTCTGTAGACAGCATGACGACTTCCCAGATTTCCTTTCTTACCACTGCATCATTCACCAGCAAGTTTTGACAAGCAAGAGACTCAATACAAAGACCGTCATGGACATCACTTTCAAAATTGTAAATTCAATTCGTGAGAGATCACTTCAAAGATGGCTTTTCAATCTTACTCTTGATGAAGGGGCAGCGGAAATCATTTTGCACACAGATGTAAGGTGGCTAAGTAGGCACAAATTTCTGCAAAGATTTTGTGATTTGCTGAATGAAATAAGTTTTTTTGAAGGAGAGGGGAGATGACCAAGCAGAGTTGGAATATGAGGAGTGGTTATGTGATCTGGCATTTCTCGCTGACTTAACAGGTGAACTAAGTGATATGAACCTTGAACTACAAGGTAAAAACAAATGCATTGGCAAGATGAGTACAGTTTCATCCTACAAGAGCAAATTTGAGCTAATGATGACTGACCTTGCAAACACTTTTGATCATTTTCCTAATATGCAGGACCATCTGGGACAATATCCAAATTTTGTTTTTCAGAATGAGAAGTATGTGATAGAAATCTGTTGTTATCCAGGAATTTGAAAATAGATTCTGTGATTTCCAAAAAATTGGAACAGTTGTGGAGTACTTGTCATACCCATTCGAAGTAGATGTGGACATTAAAGAAACTACAGCTGCTATCAGTAAAAATTACTCATTGAACAAGCCATCTCTTGAAAACAAAATATTAACCCTTAAAATGACATTTTTCTCAAGACCTGTGCTGAGCAAGAATCGTTTTGGAAGCTAGTGCCTAGAGACAAATTTCCCAACTTGAGAAGATGCAGTGAAGCTGTACACTCCTGTTTCGGTTCAACTTATTTGTGCGAATCTGCGTTTTCCCATCTGAAAATGACAGAGTACACAACGTTCCAACACGACAGATGAGCATTTCCAGGATTCCCTGAGACTGGCCCTCACGCAATATTCACCCAACTTCAAAAAGCTGGTGGATGAAATGCAGGCTCAGACGTCTCACTAATGAGCAAGAGCAAAATATTAAAGATTGTGCAAGATCAGCCTGGATCAATACTTGACCTAAATTTAACACAAATTACTCAATAAAAGTTAAAGAAAGTTATTAAGACAGTTACAGAAATTTATTACTCAATAAAACTTTAAGAAAAAATGTATTTTCCATTTCCCCTCGCAGTTCTTACTGGATCTATGTCTCTGTTTTGCTTTTGCTTAATTTGCTTAACAGCTGATCAAAATGCAATACATCCAAGTAAATGACAGAAGGCTCATTAAAAATGGGGGGGGGGAGGGAATCCTCCAAATTTATTGGGTTAAAATTTAATTTGAAACTAATTTGAAACTTAATTTCATGGTGGTAGATCACTGGCACTTTTGGCTGGAAAAAGTCGATCACGACCTGTTTGAAGTTGGACATGCCTGCTCTATTCCTTTCCTTATGATTTCCTGAATTCTATTTGCTTTCTTAAGAACATAAGAACAGCAGATATGCCATTCTGGGTCAGACCAAGATCCATCAAGCCCAGTATCTTGTTTCCAACAGTGGCCAATCTAGGTCATAAGTACCTAGCAGTTTCCCCAAAAGATACAGATTCCACAATGCTTGTATTGGGCCAAGCAGCGATATCCTGGGTCCCTTTTAATAATGGTTTATGGACCTTTCCTTCAGAAACTTGTCCAAACCTTTTTAAACCCAGCTACACTAACAGCTTTTACTACATCCTCCAGTAACAAATTCCAGAGTTTGATTACACATTGAGTGAAAAAATATTTTCTCTTATTAGTCTTAAATAGGTTACACTGTAGTTTCATTGCATGTCCCCTAGTCTTTCTATATTTTGATGACAAATCGATCTACGTTTACCCGTTCCACTCTGTTCATTTATTTATAGACCTGTATCGTATACCTTGTGTTGTAAACCACTTTGATTGAAGGAAAAGGTGGTATATAAAACTGGTTAAATAACAAAAAATAAATCATATCTCCCTCAGTCATCTCTTTTTAGATTGAAGAGCCCTAACCTTTTTTAGCCTCTCTTCATAGGGGTATCCTTCCATCCCCGTTACCATTTTGGTGGCTCTTTTCTGTACCTTTTCTAATAATGGCATATCTTTTTAAGATACGGCGACCAGAATTGCACACAATATTCAAGGTAACGATACAGAGGCATTATAATATCCTTTGTTTTATTCTACATTCCTTTCCTTATATTTGCAAGCATTCTATTTGCTTTCTTGGCTGCTGCTACACACTGGGAGGAGGGTTTCAACATGCTATCCATGATAACGCCTAAATCTTTTTCCTGGATGGTGGTTCCTAACGTGGAACCTTGCATTGTGTAACCATAGTTTGGGTTGTTCTTTCTTAGGTGCTTAACTTTGCACTTGTCCACATTAAATTTCATCTGCCATTTGGATGCCCAGTCTTCCAATTTATCAAGGTCCTCTTGCAATTTTTCAATATCCTCATGGGTTATAACAACTTTGAGTAATTTTGTGTCATCTGCAAATTTGATTAACTAACTTATTATTCCCATTTCCAGGTCATTTATGAATATGTTAAAAAGCAGCAGACCCAGTACAGATCCCTGGGGTACTCCACTATTCACCTTTCTCCATTGGAAAAATTGGCCATTTAGCCCCAACTCTCTGCATTCTATCTTTTAACCAGTTCCTGATCCACAATAGTACACTGCCTCCTATCCCATGACTTTTTAATTTTGCCAAGAGTCGCTCATACGGGACCTCGTCAAAGGCTTTCTGAAAATCCAGATACACTATATCAACCGACTCACCATTGTCTACCTGTTTATTCGCACCACTCTCTCTTCATCTGCTGTTCCTTCCTTTCTGATGCTCAGCCTGGCTGCTCTTATCAGCAAGTCTTTACGCTCCAGAACTCTCCACATTCATGAAAGTATTAGGCAACATGCCCTTGACATCCTTTTTCTTGCCAAGACCTGGCTAGCTGAAGGTGAAGATCCCCTTCTGGCCCATTGTCTTCCACCTGCCTTATACGCTTTGCACACCACCCGCTCAGGCC
The DNA here is from genome assembly GCA_033557465.1 of Ichthyophis bannanicus. NCBI lineage: Eukaryota > Metazoa > Chordata > Amphibia > Gymnophiona > Ichthyophiidae > Ichthyophis > Ichthyophis bannanicus. The sequence continues at coordinate 72,814,533 of CM066037.1, forward strand.
ATTGCGGTGGCGGAGTAGCTGCTCTGTATCATTCTACCATGCCCCTTTGTGAGATCTCCTCCCCTGTCCTCCACCACCTTGAATCCTTGCTACTTTGTTTAGATTCCAACCTTCCCTCATTCATGTTCTCCTTCTCTCTGCTCCTCCCTCACGTCACCCTGATCTCTGGGACTCCCTGCTGCTCACTCTTTCTGAGATCCCTGAATCCCACCCACAAATACGGTGACGGAGTTCAAAAGGGCATGGGACAGACACAGTGGATCCCTTTACAGCAACAAGAAAATACCAAAATAATCGGAACCATCTAATTCCTTAACAAATAGGGGTATCCTACATGGAGTGGCAGGTCACCCCTGGACAAAGACATGGGAAGGGGGGGGGCCTGCACAGAGCGGCAGGTGTACCTACTCTTGGCATCGACCTGGGCAGACTAGATGGACCATACTGGTCTTTATCTGCCGTCATTTACTATGTTACTATGTTACTTGCTGATCCTTGGCGATTTTAATATCCACCCAATCTCTCCCAGGAATTCCAGAGACAGAAGCCTCCTTGCTCTTCTTTCAGACCTCTCTCTACATCAACATATTCTTTGTCCCACACATATGGCTGGGCATAACTTAGATCTTATCCTTACACCAATTGCTTCCCCCTACATACCTCTAAATTCTCTACCATTCCGCTTCCATGGTCTGATCATTTCTGTGTTCTTTTCTCCCTCCATCTCCCATCTAATCATCACCCCTGGTAAAACTCCGCCCTTCTTCTCCACCATACTTATCTCTGATGTGCTGAACATCATTAGCATAAACACCCCACGCCTTCCTCTCTCTCTCTTTCATAACTGTCACCACCAATATAAAACGATGATTCCTGACATTAAGAAATCTTAGTACTCCAATCTGATCTCCTCATCTGCTAATTCCACACAGCAACTCTATCGGGTTCTTCGCTCACTCTCCATCCCCCATGGTTTTGCGTCTCTAGTCCCTTGCACTTCCATCCCAACTCCTGCCCTTCTTGCTACTTATTTCTCTGAGAAACTCTCTATATTATGGTCCTCTTTTCCTGCCTGTTTTCCTTCGCTATCCCCAACCTCTCCCTCTCACCTCATCCGCCCCTTCTCCTCCTTCCACCACTCCTTCTCTTTCCCATGTTAGGTCCTCCTTTCATTCAATCTCTTCATCAGAGCTGTCTAAAGCCCTTACTTCTTCTCATAAGACCACCTGTTCCCTCAATCCAATTCCCTCCCATTGGCTCACTGACGCTCCCTTTATCTCCTCCCCTATATCCTATGTATGTTTAACTCTAGCTTCTCCTCTGGCATTTTTCCCTCCTTATGGAAGCACATCCTGGTCCACTCTATCCTCAAGAAACCTGTGCTAGACCCCACTATCCTTGCTCACTGGCATCCTGCCTCCAACCTCCCTTTTCTTTCAAAGATTCTAGAAAAATTGGTCTTTGCCCAACTGTCAACTCACCTCGACTCCACTCATGCTCTCCACCCCCCGCCAGTTCTGGATTTTGGCCGGGTCATAGCACGGAAACCATTCTTCTTTCTCTTCTAAATGAGCACCATGTTTTGCACAATCGTGTTGATATCACACTTGCTGTCTCCCTGGATCTCTCTTCAGCCTTTGATTTGGTCAATCACTCCACTCTTCTCATCTTCATGATTTCAAGCTTCTTAACACTGTTTTTCTTTGTTTCCAGTCTTTTAACTCTGCACATTCTTTCTCCATTCAAGCCGGATCTTCTATCTCTCCAGTCACACCTCTCACTTGCAGAGTCCCTCAGGGCTCTGTTCTGGCCCCTCTTCTGTTTAACATCTTCTTGGCTCCCCTTGCACTCATCATCCAACAGTTGGGTATATCAGCATATTTCTTTGCCGATGATATTCTGCTTCATCATACCAGCCCCTAGCCCCAGATCTAGCCCCCATGAACTTCTGTCTACTTTGCATTTCCTACTGGTTATCTGCAAATTTTCTCTATCTCAACCCATCCAAATCTGCCACCATTTGGTTCACCTTTAAAAGGCCCTTTCCCCTCTCTGGCCCTTCTGATCTCACACTCCACTGTTCCCTGTGTCTCCTCCCTCCATTATCTTGGGGTTACTCTGGATACCTCCCTCTCCTTCTATGAACATTTATCCTCTCTCATTTGCCGCTCTTTTATCTGTCTTTGACAAATTCGTGCAATACGCCCCTTCCTCTCTCTCCACTCTCTGATGACACTTGTTCTGTCCTTAGTCACTTCCAGATTTGACTTCTGCAGTGTTATGCTAGCTGGTTTTCCACACTATCAATTCCAATGCCTTTAGCTCTTTCAGAACACATCAGTTCGAATTCTCCCCCACTCGTCCTGTACAGACCATATTACTCCCCTACTCATCCGGCTCCATTGGTTTCCCCTCAAACACCGAATCAACCATAAAATACTCACCTTGGTCATAAAGTTCCTCAATACCTCTCATATCTCTTACAATTTCACACTCAACACCACCTTCTTAGAGCCATTCATATCAATTACTTAGTGCTTCCTTCTCCCTTCTGTGCTCATCTTGAACTCACCTCAAATTCTGCCTTTTTCTTCTTGGAACTGCCCTTTGGAACTCTTTACCCGCCACCCTCTGCTCGGAAATCTCATTTACTAGGTTTAAGAACATCCTCAAAACCCATCTATTTCACACAGCCTTCGACTTCCCAGTTCCTCCCACCCTGTCCCCTCTGGACCCTCACTCCCCTAGCCCATAACTTGGTTCTTCTCTCTCCACCTCACTCTCTGGTTTCTCTCTCCTATACACCTAATCTTTCACTCCTCTATCCTATTTAAATTATGGCATTCCTCTGTTTCCTATTTCCATAGTAAGATTTGTACTTTGTAAACTTCTCTGATTCTCTGCCTGAATGGTTTATCAAGAATCTAATAAAGATAAAGAGCTGGCCCTAAACAGGGTGTCTATGTGTACTGACAAGGACTCCTGACCACAACTGTTGTGATATATTTATTTTCTTGATAAAGTTGGTATTAGTGTATAATACTAGATATAACCACATTTTCCTAAATAGTTTAAAGATTTGCAACAGCCTCTAGAAACCTATCTTTAGGGCTGTCATTTATTTTGTTTCAGTTTCTCCTTGTCTCTCCTTTATCTCATTGTTCATGCCATTAGAAATGATGTCATAAACAATTCTGAAAAGTCTTGACAGGTGAAATTAACACAAATGGGAAGGTCAGAAAAGCAAAGCTGTTTCCCTTCAGAGTTAAGGTAAATGAAATTCAAGTAGACGGTTATCGTAAGAGACTTAACATACAGCTTTCGACTCTTCTAGTAATAGTCTATGAGCAATTTTGAATATTGTGCATTGCTGGCAATATGCGCAAGCACTTTTAGAAATGGACATCGCAGCTTATTTTCAAAGGGAAACCAGTCACGTTTTTTCCCTTTGAAAGTTAAGAGCTGCCAAGTGCTTAACTACTTTGTACCTGCTAAGTGCACCCAAGCAGAGAAAACAGTTCATGTAACTTGAACATCAAATGATCTAAGCATACCCACGGGAATGCCTCTTTTTAACCTCGATAAAAGTATGCATACTGTGGAAGCCTCTATGTACTTTTAGCGAGGCTGATGAGTGCAGTTTTCACAGAGGCCAATTTACTCAGGTAAATGGCTTTGGAAATTGTCCTCATAGGGGTCTATCTAATAAAACTAAAAATGTTTTTTGCATGTAGTCAGTAACATTTTATGGGTACATTAAAATGAGACTTAACATTTTATGCAACAAAATGTTCCAAGGGCATGGTAAAATCTTCCCTCCATGCTAACTTGGATGCTAATACAAAAAGGCAAATTTTAGATAAGACCTGGAGAAGGGAATTAAAATATCCAGGTTGGGACTTGGAAAAGTAACACAATATTTTGCAAAGGTTTTGCCAAATGCAAAGCCTCTTGTAAAATACGTATAAGGATGTACAGGACTACACATTGCTATTTCTCCACATTCAACACCAGCAGATATTTTAAAAAGATGCAGGTTGGGGAAAATATGCAGTTTTACCCCATCTGTGTATGGGAGCAATTTTTAAAGTTGTGCTCACAATATCCATGCACCCCCAATCCTCTCCTGCCAGCACTCCTCCTCAACATTGCTTCCCCACCCAACATCGCCCTGTTTTCCAATTCCCTTGACCCGTAACATCTGATTTCCCCCACTTGATCACACTGTGGCATCCAATCTCCCCCTCCCAACCACTCTCCACAGCATCAAGAAATCATCATGGCCCCCCAGCAGACCCCCACATTCCACACCCCTGATCCCATCTCTGACTTACTGGGTCCTTAGTGTCTAATGGGAGAGGAAGCTATCTCCAATTGTTCCTGCTCATGCTGGAACATAGCTATGAGTCAGGGTGCTTGAAAATAGCACTCTGACCCATAGCAATAATCTCTCAGTACTAATGCTGGGGTTGGCTGCCAATTGGTCATGGGTTCCAGCATGAGCAGGAGTGACCGAGATCACTTCCACTCCATCTAGGCAGAAGGAACCCTGCTAAGAACCAGGGATGGGATCAGGAGGAGGGAGTGGTGGTTCTGTTGGACGAAGATATGTAGGGGTTTCCTGATGTCACTAGGGATCTTGATGTTGGGAGGTCAGGTGGGGGAATTTATGCTGCAGAGGATCAGATTTGATACAGAGTTGGGTGGGGGAGATCGAATTCCATGGTTGGGTTGGGTAGGGAGGATCAGATGTTAGGGGGATGGAGGGATTGGAGGCCAGGGAAGGTGAATGTTGGATGGGGGAACAAAGTTAGAGGGTGATTGGGGAGGCTCACCTTAGTCGTTAAAACTGCCTCTTCAAGCAGGCAGCAATGCAGGGCCGGCCCGTCCATTGAGCAAGAATGTTTTTTGCACAGGGCCCCGCGTTTCAGGGGGCCCCGCGCAAAGAACATTCTGCTTTTTTTTTTTTTAAATTACATTAAAAAAAAAAACCTGTCTCTGGCTGCTGCCGCTGCCGCGTCCGTCGCAGCAGCGGCAGAATGGAGTGTCCCGCGGGACCCCCTCTCCTCGTTGAGCCCTCTGCAAGGGCTTTCAGATTCGCGAAGGGAGAGTGCTCCCTCGCGTCTCTGTAAAGCCCGCAGGGGCTAATGGGAAATTTCCCATCAGCCCCTCGCGTCTAAAGGGGCAGATGGGAAATTTCCCATTAGCCCCTGCGGGCTTTACAGAGACGCGAGGGAGCACTCTCCCTTCGCGAATCTGAAAGCCCTTGCAGAGGGCTCAACGAGGAGAGGGGGCCCCGCGGGACACTCCATTCTGCTGCTGCTGCGACGGACGCGGCAGCGGCAGCAGCTAGAGCCAGGTGTTTTTTTTTTTTTTTTTAATTTGCCGGAAGGGAAGGGAAGGGAAGGGAAGGGAAGAGGGGGGGGGGGTTAAGACTGGTAATGGGCTGGGGGGCTGATGGAGGCTTATGTAAATGTGCTTGGTGGGGTTAGGACTGGAAATGTGCTACGGGGGGTTAGGCATGGAAATGTGCTGTGGGGGGTTAGGAGTGGAAATGTGCTGGGTGGTGGTGGGGGGGGGGGGTTAGGACTGGAAATGGGCTAGGGGGGGTTAGGACTGCTAATGGGCTGGGGCTGATGGAGGCTGACTGGAAATGGGGTGGGGGGGGGGTTAGGACTGGATATGGGCTAGGGGGGGGTTAGGACTGGAAATGTGCTGGGGGGGTTAGGACTGGAAATGTGCTGGGTGGGGGGGGGTTAGGACTGGAAATGGGCTGGGGGGGTTAGGACTGCTAATGGGCTGGGGCTGATGGAGGCTGACTGGAAATGGGGTGGGGGGGGTTAGGACTGGAAATGGGCTAGGGGGGGTTAGGACTGCTAATGGGCTGGGGCTGATGGAGGCTGACTGGAAATGGGGTGGTGAGGGGGGGTTAGGACTGGAAATGGGCTAGGGGGGGTTTAGTACTGGAAATGGGCTGGGGGGGGGGTTAGGACTGGAAATGGACTGGGGGGGGGTTAACACTGCTAATGGCCAGGGTCAGATGTAGGAAGACTGTAAATGGGGTTGGTGGGTTAGGACTGGAAATGGGGTGGGGGGGTTAGTACTGGAAATGGGCTGGGGGGGTTAGGACTGGAAATGTGCTGGGGCTGATGGAGGCTGACTGGAAATGGGGTGATGGGGGGTTAGGACTGGAAATGGGCTGGGGGGGTGGTAAAGACTGGTAATGGGCTGTGGGCTGATGGGGGCTGTCTGGAAATAGGGTGATGGTGGGTTAGGACTGGCAATGGGCTATGGGGGGTTAGGACTGCTCATGGGCTATGGGGGCACTAGGACAGGAAATGGGCTGATGGGGAGGGGTTAGGACTTGAGGTGGGCTGATGTGGTTAGGACTGATAATGGGCTGTGGGCTGATGGGGGGGTTAGGACTGGCAATGGGCTATGGGGGGCTGACTGGAAATGGGCTGATGGGGTTAAGACTGGAAGTGGGCTGATGGGGGGTTAGGACTGGTAATGGGTTATAGGGGGGCTTAAACTGAAAATGGGTTGATGGGGGGCTAGGACTGGTAATGGGTTGGGGGATTGCTATGACTGGAAATGGACTGAGTGGACGGGGAGGCTTGAACTGCAAATAGCTGATGGGGAGGGAGCTTGGAATGGAAATGGGCTGTGAGGGAAGGGAGCTAGGACTGAAAATGGGCTGATGGAGCAGCTAGGATAGGACTGGAAATGGGCTGTTGGGGGGAGCTAAGATTGGAAATGGGCTGTGGTGGGGGCTTGAATTGAAATGGACTCATGGAGGGGCTAGAACTGGAAGTAGGCTCATGGGAGGGCTTGGACTGGAATTGGGCTGAGTGGAGGGGAGCTAGGATTTGACATGGGCTGATGGTGGGGCTAGGAAATGACTAGAAATGGGCTGATGGGGGGCTAGGATTGGAAATGAGCTGATGAAGGGACTCAGACTGAAAATGGATGGGGGAGCTAGGACTGGAAATGGGTTGATGGGGGGCTAGGACTGGAAATGGGCTGATGCAAGGACTAGAAGGGAATGGATGCTGGGTGAGACTGGAACTAGAAGGGAGCTGATGTTGGGGGAGGATTAGAATGGGATGGGGCTGGGAGAGTAAAATGGAGAGGGGAAAAATATTTTGTGTGGGAGGGATGAAAAATCTACAATTGGCCGGGTATTGGGGGAGTAAGTGGGGATTGAGGATGGAGGGGTAAAATTTGTGTGGATGAAATAAGAATGAGGAAAGAGCAAAAGGAGAAAGATTAGTATGTTAAAGCAGATGTAGAGAGAGAGGATGGAAAGAAAACTAGAAGAGAGAAAGGACAAATGGACAGCAGACGATGGAGAGTTAGCAGAAAACATGAAGAAACCAGAAGAAAGTGGCTGGAGCAATTGCAACTGAAAAAAAATGCACAAAAGGTAGAAAGATATCTCTTTATTTTGAATTTATTAACTGGAATATGAAAGCTCTGGGAAATGTGCATCATTAACGTCTGCGCTTTGTTTGGTACAAGAGGAAATTGATTTATAGTTTTATTTCTACAGTGTTGTTGTACATTCCAAGTTTGGCTTTTGGGGTTCCCAGTTTAATTATTGCCTTCCTGTTTCTAAATTGCGATTCCTTGTTTGGTGATGGTCTATGTTCTGCATGTGTAACTGAGCTGAGGTATTCTGTTTATGTAATTCCTATTTGACATTGCCACTTGTTCTCTTTCCCCAGTATTCTCTGAAATGTACTGGTTTAATATTTGCAGTGTTTCCTTTTGATAGGTAGGGTCTGGTGCTTTGTGAGTCCTGGTAATGCTATCAGGATACAGCGGGTTTGCTATGGGTTCTAAATGGGCAGCGTTTGTAGTAGTTCCTAATGTGCCTGGCGGTTGGCACTGGATTATAGTAATGTAGAAATCGTTTAGTCTTTCTTTATCCATACACTCATTAAGAGACATGTTTACTAAAAGTTAGTGAATGGTAACATTATGCAAATATTTATGCAAATAAGACCACTTATGCAAATGAGGCCCCGCACCGAGTCTCCGCACATGGCCCCGCACCCCCCTTGGGCCGCCCCTGGATGCATGCCTTGAGGCAGCTGCAAATGCCAACATATAGATTTTTGTATATCAATGTAAATTCCAATTGCAAAAGCAGGACTACATGTTGATTTTGTAGGTCCATCCAAACTATCGTGTCTCTGCACACTAACCATACCTCCTTGCTATCTAGATATGTACATGTGTGTAAATAGCAGTTTTCTAAAATCGCTATATGCGCGTATTGGCAATATACACATGCCAATGCTGCTATTTACTCATCGAGATGCTTCTAAAATAACCCCCAGGAAAAATCTTTTTCTAACTAGCTCAAAGTGAAAGGGCAAATTAAAAGAGGAGGTTTCCTACCACCATCAGCCCTCCCTTAAAGATTACGCTGATACCCTTACAACAATTGCAAAGTCTCTTCCTCACTCCCTTCCCACTGGCAATTACAGTTTCCATTGGGGTAGCCCACCTCTCCCCTCATAGCAAGGATGGGGTGCTGCTTAATATATAATCAAACACTGTTAGGGGATATTATTCAGAGCCTGGCAGCCAGACTGGCAGGAGGGCTCTTCAATTGAAAAAAATCAGGCACCTCTGGAATATCTAAGTAGACGGGAGCAGGAGGTAGAGGGGTTGAGTAACTGCGGTGTCATTACTTTTTCTGTGTGGTAGGGGGGAGTCTGGGGGAGGAAATCACCCCTTTTTATTGTCCTTTTTATTTTAAGCCAATAAGCATGGGGGAGAGTTCTCAAGGCACAAACACAGTTTAAAACCTGATATAAAGCAGTCTTACATTTTTAGCACTGATGAACCCAGGATCGATGATTCATGAGGAAAGAATACCACAATATCATGCACAAAGTAAAGTCTCATTTGCAAATGATTCGCCTCATTTGCATGTGCGTACAGATCGGTTTTAGTGCTTGCATGTTAACATACTGGAGGACTGTCTTTGGGGTAATTTTAGAAAGCATTTTCTGTGCGTAAAGCATGCTTTATATACAAAAAGAGGCTGCTATAAGATTCCACAGGTGACTACACACTACAAGTTTGCATGCTGACAAGGACATGTACTTTTATGTGATCTATATTTTTATTGAGCATAGTTTGGGTGGGACAGGGACAGAGATGCAGTGTACCCATGTATGTAACAATATATGTGCCCACACGCAAAAGGGGCAATTTTATAAGGCATATTTACAGTACATTTCCGCATGCAGTTTCACATGTAAATCTGAGTATTTTAGAGGTTTATACGAATCATGAAATGGGTCGCTAATCCATAAGCATGAACATTGTTTCACTGCGGGCATACATGGGGTAGAGTTTTATGTGCATATATGTTTCACTGTGGGCATACATGGGGAGGAGCGGCCTAGTGGTTGGAGCAAGGTACCTCAGGCCGGAAGGTCAGGGGTTCAAATCCCACTAGAGGACAGCAACCTTGGGCCAGAAGGACTGGGGTTTCTAGTCCCACAGGTGCTCCTTGTGGTCTTGGGCAAGCCACTTAACCCTCCATAGCCCATGTTCCCTATAAAATAGTTATCTCCAAGTTATAATGCCCTGTTCAATGTAATTTCAGTTTGTTCAATGTAAACCACACTGATGCAGAATAGCACGGTATATAAGAGAATTTAAAGAAATAGAGTTTGGACAGAACACAAACCTACATGAATAAATTATAAAATACTGTAATTTACACATTTTTACAAACTTCAGGTGCAGGCATGTATGCCTGTTCTAGGGCTAGCATGAGTGCTCATGCCTAGTTTAATGCACATTTTTGACCACTTACGCATAAGGGCGTGCCAAGAGCATTCTGAGGCGGCCCTAGGGTTAACCAGTCAGGAGCGATATTCAGCCACTGGCTGGTTAACTGAAGCTGGCTAAAGTTAGGCGGAAAAAGGTTGGCCTAATTTTGCTGGTTTAGCTAGCCAGTCAGCGGCTGAATATCGCCACTGACCAGTTAACTAAAACGCTAACCGGGCAATCCAGATATTCAATGCTCGTGACCAGATATGGCCAGCATTGGATATCCAGGCATAATTTAAAGTGGGAACAGCCAGCCGCTTTAAAGTGCTGGCCCCTCCTTTGAATGTACCCCCCCCCCCCCCAATACTTTACAAAATACACATGCATGCACTTAAAATAAACCAGGAGACTTGTGCGAAGTACACCGCAGGTGTAAATGTGCGTGTGAGCTTTCCATGGGGTGATTTTCCAAAGGGACATTAGGAACAGACTTTCTCTTAGAAAATGAATGCAATTTATGTGCGTATGTGCCGCACAAGTTTGGCAACCTGCCGTCTAGTGCTTTAGCTGCTTATCATGCTCTTTTTAGCATGCAGAAAAGACCTCTTGCAATCATGCTACACATTATTATATGGGCCCCAAAATGAAAAATAGCACCGTACTCCACTAAGGAGGTTAGTTCATAAGGAACCATGTAGAGTTATGTATTAGATAACAATTTTATAGGCCTGCAGGTAAGTTCAATAACATGTACTTTCAGTGTGGGCGTGAACAGGAGGATCTTGGGTGCAGCAGAAATTAACACATGTAAGTTAGAAAATACTGTAACTTATGTGTGTCCCTGAATATTGTAGACGTGGGTATTTACACCCGAAGGTCATTATAGAACATTCATATTTGACTGGTTTTTTTACCTTATTCCACCTATGGTTTCTGTTGGGCATTTGCACCTGCCATAGAGCCAGGATGAGCGCTTGTGCTTAGTTTGCCTCTATTTATAAAGCAAAGTGTGCACGTACTTCACTTTATAAAACAGGCCTCAAATGCGCACGTGCTCACAAAGGCAAATTCTGTGGGAGTTTATGAAATTCTCCAAATCTAGGTGTTTGCATAAATTTGATGCAAATAAATCTAAATAAATAATAAATAAATCTAGGTATGTGCATAAATTCGATGCAGTTGCTATAGTGAAATTATGCACATTAGGTATGTGCATGGGGCGGAGTGAGGTGGACTGTGGATGGCGCGTAAAGTTATGCGCGTAAATTCATAAATGCTGTAATTTACATGCATTCTTGTAAACCTAGATGTGGGCATTTACACGAGCCACGGGGCTGATAGAAATGCTTGCGGCTTAGTCTAATAAACACTTTCAACAATGTGGACCCCTATTTTTATCAGGGCATGATCTTATTTGATTGTTGTGCTACTCAGCCTTTACCTATTGTTTGTCTATATAGTTATTGCAAGGTCATTGAACTGAATGGCAGTATACTAAATTATGTAAATAAATAAAATAATAAAAATAAAGTTTGTTACTTCCGTGCTTAATAAAATAGGGGTACAATATGCACATAAAAAACACATTGAGCTAGGTGTGCCTTAAAAAATTGCCCTTTAACAGTCCGACATGACAGCATTATATACCATGAGGGGAGGGGGGGGGGAGAGCACAGAACGGATCTTGAAAATGTGAAGGGATTCCTATAGTTTACTTTCAGATATCTTAGGAATTTACAGTTGTAATCTACCAGAAGTTACTGATTAAGTTGCCCTTTTCAACACTGACTTCAAATAAATAGAAACTGACATTTTCAAAGTCTTTGCCTTGTAAGTTCTCTCCCACTCTGCAGACATATTTTTGCTAGTCTCTTAGTATGCCGTTTGTAGAATGGCCTAAGGAGTAGAGCAAAGTTGGCATACAAAACTGAATTATTCCTGACCTACAAAGGGTGCTGATGGCCCCAAGGGATGGAACTCCAAAATGGCTAAGTATAATAATCACCTTTATTCAGTTCTAGCAACTAAGAACAAATGATTTTTGTATTCCATTGATAAAAGGATTGAGGCCATGTTTTTAGGAGATTCGCATCAGTGTAGGGTTAGTACAGCCACTTAGGGCCATATGAGGACTCAGGCCTAGAAGGAGGAAAGTTGAGATTCTGTTGTGTCTGTTTCCAGGTTATTGTAGACAGAAATCTAGGGTAGAGAAGTTGCTCTTTAAATGAAAACTAAAACACTATGAGGCAATTTCCTAAACCGCAATAGGTCGATATATTCAAAGGGATGTATCTTCCTAATAATGGAAGCAGTTGTCTGGATAATTTCCCTAAGCAGCACTGTCCCTGGATTTTTAGTGGCACTATATGGACAGTGGCACTGGAAATCTTTGCAGGCTGCCTTGGTACTTTCCAGATAGTGATGGGGTGGAGTGTGGGCAGAGTGAGTTAATCCAGAGAGTTATCCAGTTACATTTATGTGAGATGAAAAGTTGCTCTACTTCTCCAGGTAGCGGACTGGATATTGCTGTTATGTGGATAGCCACTGCACCGGCTGCTTTTTTATATATTCAGCGCTGCCCGCAATCCGAATATACAGACGATTCTTCAATGCTGCAGCTGGCATGTCGAAGAATTCCAGCCGCGAAATGTAAATATCAGACTGCAATTTTTTTCACAAATAGGGGGCCTAAGAATGTAAAAATACACAAACTATTTCACAGTTTCTTGTGTTTTTATGCACATAGGTACAGGGCACATGCACCTATTGCCTATTTGTGAAGAAAAGCACAAAACTGCACCCATCCTCTTGGCAAACTTTCATACGTAAACCACTACACTTGAAAGGTTATTCAATTCATAGCTCATGAATTCTTTAAAAGCAACTCATGGCTTACGAATTCTTTAAAAGCCAGCACGCAAAAAAAAAATTCCACACACCGCTTTTCACAAAAAGGATAACTGCACTTCAACAAATGTAGTTATCTTTCTTCTGCCGGGACCTATAGCTAATTTTTGCTCATAGTTTTCTTATGAAGCTCATTTGCATCCAGGGGCGGCCCAAGGGTGATGCGGGGCCATGTGCGGAGACTCATTGTGGGGCCTCATTTGCATGTCCACTGGAATTCATTTGCATACATTTAATTTAATTTATTTTATTTTAAAATGTATGTGTTCGCCAACTAAAATTTTAGGCGGCTTTCAAAGGAGCTCTTCATAAGCCTCTCCTAGGGGCATGTTTACTAAATATTGGTGTGTGTTAAGTGTCACTGCGCCAATAGAAATAAATAGGGGTTCCTGCACTTAGCGCACATTATTTATTTATTTATTTATTTACAGTCTCTTATACCACGCTATTCAACATCAGTGCGGTTTACATTGAACACAGAAACTTACACATTTCATTGGCTGATCCATGTTTACAATGAACAGGTATTAAAACTTGGATAACTTGGGGTAACTATTTACATTTATGCAACAAGATAGGTATTACCTCACTGGACATAGTCGTGGTTGTTTAGTGTGGTAAGGCTTACTTAAACTGCACTGGCTAGATAGTGGATGGGGCTATTATAGCACTGTCTACCGGGGTAACACAGGAGGAAGAGATGGTGCTTCAAGGCCTTCCTAAACTGGGTTAGGTCAGGGATTGCTCGGATGCTGGGAGGTAGGATGTTCCAGCATCTGGGCACATAAAATTTGAAAGCCCTGTTTGCTATTGACCGGGTGCATTGGGTTATTGCTTTCAGGACTATCAGTGTATTAACTGCTACCGATCTTCTGGACCTATTGGAGGGCGTAGTCTGGATCAGCTCTGCTAGTGATGTGGATGAGAGCCCATTGACGGCCCTGAACGTCAGCAGTAAGGTTTTGTATGCAAGTCTACCATGTATCGGGAGTCAGTGTAGATGCTTCAGGATGGGCGTCACATGGTCTTTCCTGGATGCTCCATGTAGGACTCTTGCTGCAGCGCTCATCGCAAGTTGCATCGGGTTCAGAGTGGCTTGAGGGAGTCCATGCAGAATTGAGTTTGCATAATCCAAATGTGGTATGATCAGTGCCTGATAAATTGTCCTGAAGTCGTCTGGTTCCAGCAAGAATCATAGGTGCCTGAGGGATTGGATCTTATGGTACACCGCTCTCACTATGTTGCCTATGTGCACTTTCATGTCCAGGCGCTGGTCTAAAGTGACTCCGAGGTACCTGATCATGGGTTTGGTCTGGAGTTCTGCTTCCTTGACTTTTAGAAAGGGTGGCGTGGAGAAATTTTGATTCCTTGTAATGAATAGGACCTCCGTTTTCTTGTGCTGAATTCTGAGGTTTTGGGTTTTGTAACCAGTTGGATATTGCATTAAAGCAGTTTGTCAGTGGAGAGAGGTCTGGGTTCTCAGTTGAGAAAGGCATGTAAAGCAGCACATCGTCTGCATATATCAAGCAGTTAACACTGAAAGACCGGATAAGGTTACAGATGGGTTGCATGTATATGTTGAACATTAGGGCGGAGAGGGAGGATCCTTGTGGGACACCTTGCTTCTGGTGGAAAGGATCCGATGATGTAGCCCCTGATCATACGTGCTGCCATCTGTCAGAAAGGTAGGACTTGCACCAATCTAGCGCTTTGTCGGTGATCCCCTTCTCCTTAAGATGCTCCAGGAGAAGCTTGTGGCTTACCGAGTTGAACGCAGCTGCAATGTCCATGAAGATGAGGACAAACCCTTGACGGATGTTGTCAATTCCTGCTATTATGCTATTGATGAGTGTGGTGAAGAGTGTTTCAACACCATGAGCCTCTCTAAAGCCATGTTGGCATGGGTCCAGTGGCGTGGAGGCTTCTATGTGTTCTTGAATTTGATTTTGGACTTCCTTTTCAATTATTTTTGCCAGTAAAGGTATGCTCGATATCGGTCTGTACGAGTCTACCTTCTGGGGGTCAAGCTTGCTGTTTTTTAGCAAAGGTCTTATGGACGTGAGTTTGAGGGATTGTGGGAATGCACCTGTTGCAAAGGATCGGTCCATGAGTCTGGCTATAAAAGGGCTAAAGTCGGACTGTAGCTGTTTAATCCAGAACGCAGGGCAGGGGTCGGTTTGAGCAGTGGTTGTGTTGATTGCAGCAATAGTGTCTTCAATGCGCTGCTTGGGTGGTGTGGAGAAGATGGTGAGAGGTGTTCGGTAGCTTGGCTCGAGAGAGATGGCAGGTGCTGGGGCCTTGTTGGTCTGACATAGCTTGGATTATAAGTAGTCTGCAAATTCTTGAGGGTGGATCTCAAGTGATTGTTCCGAAGCTGGTTCCTTTGTTAGGTTCTTGACGAGAGCGAACAGGTCATGTGGTTTGTTCAGTAATCGTTTTAGAGTGTCTGTGTGGAATCGTCTCATGTTCTTCGTTAGTGCTTCGCGATGTATTGCCAGGTGAGAGTTATATGCACTTTGATCGTCTGCCAAGTGTGAACGACGCCAGCGTCTTTCCAGCTTCCTTATGAGGGTGAGGGAGGATTTCAGCTCAGCGGAGTACCAGGTTGCGGAGGCTCGCTTTCCTGGAGGCTTGTTAGATGGCGGACGTAGTGCAAATGAACTAAGGGTTTTATTCCAGTCGGAAACCAGATCCTCAGGATTGTGTGCAGTTGAGGTGAGTAATGGGAGAGTTGTGCTCAGAATCAGGTCCTTATTGAAGGCCTGGAATCTTCGTGGTGGTGCTTTGGTGGAACAGCTCAGTCTTCTGGCTTCCTTCTGACTGCAGCTGGGCAAGGGTATTTGGAATACGATCAGCTTGTGGTCAGACCAGGGAACTGCAGTAATGGACAACTCGGGGATGTTGGATGAATTGAAAGTTGCCTGTGGGGCGAATACCAGGTCCAACATACCTCCTTTCACATGGGTGGGTTCCTTGATCAGTTGTCTATATCCTAGTTCCTTAAGAGCTTCAAGAAAAGCTGACACGTGAGAATCTTGCAGGGAAGGCAGGTTGAAATCTCCTAGAACCCAGCTTGGTGTGCATGGGTTTTGGGTATTGGAGGCAAGGTCGATTATTGTTGAGAGGACATCTAGGTCTGCTGTTGGGGCCCTGTATAGGAGGTTGATAGAGCAGCGCTTGTTTGCTATTGTGATTGTGTCAAGGAATGATGTGCTGGTTGCGTTGCTCAGGTGGAACTGGAGGTCCGTCTTGGTGATGGCGAGTACTCCTCCCCCTCCTTTTCCGTTTCTATGGCATGTATGAATTGAGAAATTGGAGGGCAGGAGCTGGTTGAGGACGTCGTTATCGTCAATGGAAGGCCATGTCTCTGTGATCAGGAGTATGTCAAGGTCATAGAGTGATATCATGTCAGAGAAAACTGGCCATTTCTTGTGTATTGAGCGGGCATTTATGAGCGCACATCTCATAAATTGGGGGAGGGGGTTTTCTTCATGTTTTGCTTTCTTATTGTGTTGTAGTGCAATGTGTAATAGATGGTGGTGGAGTGTGCGGGTAGTTTCCTCTGATTTGTGGAAGAGAGCATTTGACCATCTCTTCCTGTGATTCTGAAGAATTGGTATCTGATTGTGATTAGTAGATAAGTCTGTAACACTGCTTAGGCCTATGAAAAGGAGATAGAGGGCAACTGTGACGATGCTTGACAGGGCCATTTTAGGTGTCTACCCTGTTATGTGTGGTCTGGGTATTGGCTGGATGACCAGTGGATAGGCTGGAGGATTAGCCTGTTACGGTCTGGTGTATGGTTATACTGGTCTGGGTCTTGGCTGGATGACCAGTGGATAGGCTGGAGGATTAGGCTGTTACAGTCTGGTGTATGGTTATGCTGTTACCTCGGACTGGTGGACCTACAGGTGTCTATGTGTGACTACACTGCAGGTATATCAAGCTAAACAAAGCGCGTGTCACAGGCAAGCAAGTATAGGGTTGGCTTGTAGCATTCAGGTGGCAAGGTTAACATTTGTGAATGCTCATTAACTTTTAAACATGCCTCTTAATGAGTGTTTCAATACCATTTTCATGGGAAGTGAGGATAAAGAAAGATTACCAGATTTCTACGTTGCTATACTCCAGTGCCAATTATCAGGAAGTGCTGTACACCCTGCTAATTTAGAACCCATAGCAAACCCGCTGTATCATAACAGCACTATCAGGACTCACAAAGCACCAAACCCTACCTACCAAAAAGCAACACTGCAAATATTAAACCAATACATCTCAGAGAATATCAATACATCTCCTTCTGGGGAAAGAGAACAAATAAAACTGTCACATAGAAACTACATGAACAGAATACTGCAGCTTGGTTACACATGCAAAATATAGACCATCAGCAAACATAGAACAAGGGATCACAATTTAGAAATATGAAGACAATAATTAAACTGGGAACCCCAAAAGCCAAACTTGGAATGTACAACAACACTGGAGAAAATATAAATTAATTTCCTCTTCCACTAAACAAAACTCAAAGACATTAGCGATGCACATTTCCATACTGACATACTCCACTTAATTAATTCAAAATAAAATAGTATTTTTCTACCTTTTTGTAGTTTGGGCATTTTATTTTTCCGTTGCAACTGCCCAAGTTGCTTTCTTCTGGTTTATTCGTGTCTTCTGCTAACTCTCCATTGTCTGCTGTCCATTTGTCCTTCCTTCTAGTTTTTTCCATTCTCTCTCTACATCTGCGCCAACATACTGATCTTTCCCCTTTTGCTCTTTCCTCCATTTCTTTCTTTCTTCCTTTTTCATCCAATCAAATTTCACCCCTCCATCCTCAAACCCCACTTACTCTCCCAATACCCAGCCAATCGTAGATTTTTTTTCCTTCCCATACAAAATATCTTTTCCCCTCTCCATCCTCACTCCCCCAGCCCCATCCCATTCTAGTCCACCCCCAATATCATCTCCCTTCTAGTTCCAGCCCCACCCAGCATCCGTTTCCTTCTAGTCTCATTCTCCCATCCCCCACATCAGCGCATTTCCAGTTCCAACCCCCCCATCAGCCCATTTCCAGTCCTATCATAGCCACCTATCAGCTCATTTCTAGTCCAAATCCTTTATCAGCCCAATCCTAGCCCCCCATCAGCCATTTGTAGTCCTATCCTAGCCCCCCCATCATCCCATTTCCTGTCCAAGCCACCCCAATCAGCCCTTTCCAGTCCTAGCCTCCCCATAAGCCCTTTCCAGTCCTATCCGAGCCCCCCATCAGCCCATTTCCAGTCATATCCTAGCCCCCCATTAGCCCATTTCCAGTCCAAATCCTCTATCAGCCCATTTCCAATTCTAGCCCCCCATCAGCCATTTGCAGTCCTATCCTAGCCCATCAGCCCATTTCCTGTCCATGCCCCCCCCAATCAGCCCATTTCCAGTCCCAGCCTCCCCATCAGCCCTTTCCAGTCCTATCCTAGCCCCCAATCAGCCCTTTACAGTCCTATCCTAGCCCGCTCATCAGCCAATTTACAGCCCATTTCCAATCCTAGCCCCTCCAGCAGCCCATTTCCAGTTCTATCCTAGCCCCATTAGCCCATTTCCAGTTCAAGCCCCCCAATCAGCTCATTTCCAGTCCCAGTCCCCCCATCAGCCATTTCTAGTCCTAGCCTCCCCATGAACCATTTCCATTCCCAGCCCCCTAATGAGCCCATTTCCAGTCTTAGCTCCCCTCCTCTGAAGAGCTATGGGCCTGTCTGACCAGCTTCAGAAGGAGCTGGGGAGCCCCGAAGCTCCGGCAAACCTCTACACAGCCTCCAGACTGAAGAGCGGTGTTTTCCTTCACCGAGTCTGGCGGCTGTATTCTCATGGAGCCCGCCAGCATGCTGGGTACCAGGAAACAGGAAATGCCCTTTAACCTCCAGCACACTGGCAGGCTCCACAAGAACACAGCCCCCAGACTCAATGAAGGGAAACCCCGCTCTTCAGTCCAGCGGCTGTGCAGAGGTGAGCCGGGGCCTCGGCCTTCCCTGGCTCCCTCTGAAGCCGGCCCTGCAAACGATCAAGACTTGGGAGCCAAATTCCATGTGTGGGATGTTGTTGCAGGGCTCCCTGAAGTGCGGGGCCCAGTGCGAACAACATTCCTGCACAATGGATGGGCTGGCCCTGTTTGCATCCATAGAAATCTTGCACATAAAGTAGTTGCTACAGAGCTGCCAACTTACCAAGCTCCAATAGGGAGATCTTAAGCCAGTATTGGATTTCAGGCAACCTTATCCTGATGCATTGTGGGACCTGCAGCATTTATTTCAATGAGTAGAATCAAGGACTACAAATATCACACTACTTTTGGGATGTCAATTCAAAACCAGGACTGAACAAAAAGTCTCCCTCCTGGAACTAGGTAAATTAGCAGCTCAGCTGCTAGTCATTTATTTACATTCTCTTACATACCATGCTATTCTGCATCAGTGTGGTTTACATTGAACAAACTGAAATTACATTGAACAGGGCATTATAACTTGGAGATAACTATTTTACAGGGAACATGGGCTATGGAGGGTTAAGTGGCTTGCCCAAGACCACAAGGAGCACCTGTGGGACTAGAAACCCCAGTCCTTCCAGCCCAAGGTTGCCGTCCTCTAGTGGGATTTGAACCCCCGACCTTAAGTACCTTGCCCCAACCACTAGGCCACTCCTCCACTCCTGTCATGTTAGGAAATAGGTCTTTCTGGTTTTGTTTGGTTCTTTTCTTGGAAATTTGAAAAATACAGTATTGCATAAAAGAATCAGGGCTAAGTCAACAGAAGGCTAAAACAGGAAGCAATAATAATTATAATGAAAACCTTTATATGAAAATGAAAACGGTAAAACAGAAAATTCTCTGCTTAATATCAAAAGCTGTTAACCAGTGTTTGCAAAAGCCGGCTCTGACATTTAAAAAAAATAAACACACTTATATTGAGCGCTGCGGTACATATGAAGGCCCAAAAGGACATTTATATGGCTGCAGGGACGTCCAAGTGAAAATGTCTGCAAATCAATGCTCATCTTAGAAGAGAGGGTGGACACATGTAAGCCCCACGTAACACCATGAAAGTGTGTTAGAAGAGGAGCAATTTATGGGTATAGACATCCATGTGCAGTGGGAAAAAATTGGCATGGGAACCCTGGCAACCTACTGCATGCTTACCCTGGCAACTGTGGGCATTTTGGAATGAGCCCATGTAAATGTCAGCACCTACACGTATATCCTGGCCATTTTGGAAACCTAGATGTGCAGTCACTCTTAACCGATCACAGAGAACTCGCTGTTTATCTTATTTCAACGTGTAGGGGGGAAACAAATTTTGGGGGATTAAGGGGATAATCCTTTAATATGGTTTATTTATTCTTAATATACTGCCTCTTGGAATTCCAGCGAGGCAGTTCACAATATAAGAAAAATACATAAATTATAGGAAAACAGAACTACAATATCGATAGGAAAGAGGACAGGAAAGGGAATAATATATGCAGGCGATTCCCCCCCCCCCCCCCTCTGCACCCCTCACTCATTTTCAAAAGCCAGAGTAAATCAATGGGTTTTTAGGCCTGCTTCGAAAGTCTCAAAAGAAGATTCATTATGCAAGCTTGCTGGAGGTGCATTCCATAGAATGCGCGAGGGAAAGAAAAAGGCTGAACGTCTTATACTTTCCAACTTTGTTAAAGAGTCTTAAAGGATTACAAAAAGGGACTGCTACTTCTGGAAAGAGATCTGCAGTTCTAAGTATTTAGTTCTGGGAATTTTTCTAAATCTTGGGGAAAAAGGAATTCTTTAGATTAAAGATGATTAATCCGTGTAAATTAGAATCCAGTATATTTGTTAACTCAGTCAGGGTCTAGTATTAGCAAAGAGCTTTTAGTTAAATTAAAAACTCAACAGGTAGCTTTCAGTTTAAGTTTAAAACCCAGCAGAGGACTTTCAGTTTAAATTCAGAACCCAACAGAGAGCTTTCAGTTTAAAGTGAGGGTCTAGTATCAGCAAACAGCTTTAATTTAAACCAAATCAGAGTATAACTTAGCATAAAAGGAAAAACAGGGTCAGTATTCTTTGAGCAATAAATTGTTTCTAGAGACCTTTTCAAAGAGACCTTCTAGATAGGGGGCAAGAGACTGGTGAAATTGTTTTAAATAGGTGTTAAAGCCAAGTGACGAATCAAAGGGGTATTTTGAAAGACTACCTCTATCAAAGCAAAGGCTGTGTGAATCACCCAGGAAATTGGTCACAGATTACCTTAGAAGCACAGGACAGGGTACTATGTAGCAGTCAGCTTTTAATAAGTCTTCTTTACCCCCCTCTCCCCCCCCCCCCCGACTGCCACACACCCCGGCATAATTATAGCGTTATAGGTGCTTAAACCTCTTAAAGGGAAGCAGGTGCCAATATTAATGCTCAGGTGCAGCTGTTTATCCTCATCAGGAATACATTAGGGACCTGAGATTAATCAATCTTTAGGTGAATAAAGTACAAAAAACACATCAGTTATAGTTTTATTAGTGTAAGTATCCCCAGCAAACCTAAGTAAACAACTTCAATACCTAAACACAACCTTAAAACTAAGATGTAGACAGCAGTCCAGCAGTGAGAAGGGGGCTTTCCTTTCTTTTGCATCAGTTGGTGAGGGGTCTTACATGTGCATTAGGTGCAAGAAAGCATAGTTACTCACCTGTAAGAGGTGATCTCCGGGAACAGCAGGAATTTAGTCCTCACATATGGATATCGTCGGTACCGATCGAGCCTACGTGGGAACGCTCCCCAGCGTCCAATAGAAAGCTTTTGGGAGCATCCCACAGCGCCTGCATGCTGCCTTCCCGCCTTTCCCAACCTCCTCTCTCCAGCTGAGTTTAAAGCTGAGACAAAGAGAGAGAGAGAGAGAGAGAGAGGGAAAGAGAAAGAGATAGATAGAGAGATACAACTCCTAGGGGAGGTGGGTGGGTTGTGAGGACTAAATTCCTGCTGTTCCCGGAGACCACCTGTTACAGGTGAGTAACTATGCTATCTCCAGGAACAAGCAGGAATGTAGTCCTCACATATGCGGACTCCCTAGCTTTAGATGCCCGTAAGAGACCCCAGAAGTTGTGTGCCCCTGTGAAAGGGCTCCACTTCCCCCCATGGATCTCTGGCATCCAACCAGGGATGGTGGGTAGGAGTTGATTAGGTATGGAGCAGGTGTTGGAGAACAGCCTGACCAAACAAGGCATCCCGGCGGGAGTCCTTATCCAAGCAGTAATGGGCTGTGAAGGTATGAACCGAGGCCCAGGTGGCTGCTCGACAGATGTCGTCGATAGACACAGAGTGCAGATGAGCCATTGAAGCTGCCATGGCTCTCACATTGTGAGCTGTGACATGGCCATCCAGAGGAAGATTCTTACTCTGATAGGCAAAGGAAATACACTGAGCAATCCAATTGGACAGTGTTCTCTTGGAGACTGGAAGTCCCAAATGAGAAGGATCAAAAGCAACAAAGAGTTGAGAGGACTTTCTATGTTGCTGTGTTCTTTGTAAGTAAAAAGCTAAAGCTCTTTTACAGTCCAAATTATGAAGATTTCTTTCTGCATTAGATGCATGAGGCCTTGGAAAAAACACCGGCAGGTAGACCGCCTGGTTTAGATGAAAAGGCGAGACCACCTTTGGCATAAAGTGTGGATGAGTCCTAAGGACTACCTTGTCATGATGGAACCTTGTATAAGGTGGATCAGCTACTAGTGCCTGCAACTCACTGATGTGACGTGCTGATGTGATTGCAATGAGAAAGATAACCTTCCAAGAAAGAAATTCCAATGAGGTAGTAGCTAAGGGTTCGAAAGGTGGCTTCATAAGCTGACCAAGAACCAGGTTTAAGTCCCATGCCACAGGTGGTTGCCTAATGAGAGGCTTAGTTAGAAGAAGGCCTCTCATAAATCTTGCTACAAGAGGATGGGAGGAAATAGGTTGTCCATTTAGAGGCTTGAAAGAAGCTGCAATAGCACTCAAATGGACTCTTACTGAGTTAGTCTTAAGTCCTGCATTGGATAAATGAAGGAAATACCTCTGGAATCATTACTGGAGTATCGCAAGGGGGTTAAGACCCTTCTGCGAACACCATATGGTAAACTTTTTCCACTTGAAAGCATAAGAGCGTCTTGTGGAAGGCTTCCTGGAAGCATAAAATATATCCTTTACTTGCAGAGGGAGGTTAAGATCATGAAGATCTAGGCCTTCAGCAACCAAGCTCCGAGATGCAGAGATTGGGGATTGGGATGCCATAACATTCCGTCCTCCTGAGACAGGAGATCTGGAGCAGACCCTAACTCCAGGGAGGGAGCTTGAGAGAGATGTAGAAGCAGAGGGTACCACACTTGCTGTGGCCAATGTGGAGCTATGAGAATCATACGGCCTCTGTCTCTCTGAAGCTTGAACAGGGTTTTGAGAATTAGGGGAGTGGGTGGAAAGGCATACAGGTAGGCTTGACTCCAGTAGAGGAGGAAAACATCCCTGGCCTGAGAGCCCTGAGCCGGAATTCTGGAACAGAACCGGGGAAGTTTGGCATTCCACAGACTTGCAAAGAGGTCTATGTCTGGGGTTCCCCAAATTTGAAAAATCTTGGCCACCTGGTCTGCATGCAGAGACCACTTGTGTGGCAGCAGAACTCGACTGAGTCTGTCTGCCCAAGAATTTTGTATGCCTGGAAGATACACTGCCAGAAGATGAATCTGATGCTCTCTGGCGAGGGCCCATAGTCGCAAAGCTTCGTTGCAAAGTGACAGAGAGCCTGTTCCCCCCTGCTTGTTCACGTAGAACATGGCTACTTGATTTTCCATTTGAATGAGGACTGTTTTGTAGCTGAGCAGGGTGTGGAACATCGAAGAGCAAGGAAGATTGCTCTGAGCTCCAAGAGATTGATATGTAGATGAGTCTCCTGTGGAGTCCAGGTGCCTTGGGTGGAGAGGTCTTGCAGATGAGCTCCCCAACCCATCAGAAAAGCATCTGTTGTGAGAGTTGCCTGGGGTAAGGGTTGTTGAAATGGGGACCCCAGCAACAGGTTTTGAGTGGACTGCCACCATTGGAGGGACAAAATAAGGCGATTTGTGTTTGCTATTTTGTCTGACAGGCACCCTGATGCCTGGGTCCATTGAGTGGATAAAGTCCACTGGGCTGCTCTCATATGGAGGCGAGCATAAGGAACCACATGCACGGTAGATGCCATCTACCGTGCATGGCCTAGTAGTTGTAACATCTCTCGAGCAGTGAGATGAGGCTTTAGCACTGCTTGAGAAGCTAACTGCACCATGTGAAGGCAACGGGCCTGAGGGAGATAGGCCCTTGCCTTTCTGGTATCCAGCAAAGCCCCTATGAACTCTAAAGACTGAGTGGGAGTTAGACTGGACTTTGGGATGTTTATTACCAGACCCAAATACTGAAGGATACGCATTGTGCAAGATGGAGAAATCCTGGCCTCTGACTCTGATGGGGCTCGAATGAGCCAGTCATCTAAGTAAGGGAAGACGAATATTCCCAGAGTGCGAAGAAATGCTGCTACCACAGCCATGCATTTCGTGAACACCCTTGGTGCAGAGGCTAGGCCAAAAGGAAGCACCCTGTACTGGTAGAGCTTTCCTTGAAAAAGGAACCGAAGGAACTTTCTGTGAGTTGGATGGATGAGAACATGAGTGTACGCATCCTTGAGATCTAGAGAACAAAGCCAATCCTGACTCTGAAGGTATGGCAGCAGAGTTCCCAGAGAAATCATCTTGAATTTCTACTTGAACAGGAATTTGTTCAATTCTCTGAGGTCTAAAATAGGTCTGTGTCCCCCTGTTTTCTTTAGGATAAGGAAATAGGGTAAGTAAAACCCTGTACCCTGTTGATGAATGGGTACTTCTTCTATT
This sequence comes from Ichthyophis bannanicus, assembly GCA_033557465.1. Lineage (NCBI taxonomy): Eukaryota > Metazoa > Chordata > Amphibia > Gymnophiona > Ichthyophiidae > Ichthyophis > Ichthyophis bannanicus. The sequence continues at coordinate 72,839,139 of CM066037.1, forward strand.
GCCCCTTGGGCAAGAAGCATAGTGACCTCTTGATCTAACAGGTTGATGAGAGAGGTCTGAGAATTGAACTGTCTTACCATCGTGGGAGGGGGCATGCACGAAAAGTGAAGCTTGTACCCCTCTTTTATGATGGAGTGTGTCCAATGTTCTGCTGTTATCTGCCCCCATCTGAGGGCAAAGTGACACAACCTTCCTGGAATGGTGAAAGGCTCTGGTCCATTGAGAGCCAGGAAGGCTAAGTTCTCTAGATGAAAGTCAAAGGCCTTGTGGAGGCTGAGACTGCTGAGACTTAGCAGTCTTTGCTTTCCTTTGTTTAGGTGGTTGCTGACTCTTCCGGACAGATTGACTTGCAGAACGTCCCTGCTGGGAATAAGAGGGATAAAACCTCTTCTTCTTGGAGAAGAAAGGTTTCTTGAAAGATTTATTTCTTGCAGGATCAGCTGTAGCTTTGGATAGTCTATCCAAAGTGGAGTTGTCAGCATCTAATTCATTGGCTTTTACTTGCCAATTCTTGCCAAACAGATTTTCACCTGTACAAGGGATATTGCCTCGTTTGTCCTGCACCCAGAGCTCTAAATCGGATGCCTGGAGCCAGGCAATTCTACGTGCACCTATGGCAATGGCAGAGGTTCTGCTTATGCACTCAAAACAGTCAAAAGCTGCACGGTTGACAAACTTAGAAACATCCTGGAGATGTTTGACCAGTTTGAGAAAATCCTGCCTTCTATCCTCAGGAAGAAGAGGGCTCAAAACCTCTAAATCACCTGTGACTTCTTTAAGGAACATTCCCATATATAAAATATAGGAACTGATCCTGGCAGAAAGCATGGAAGCCTGGAAAGTACGACGTCCAAAGGCATCCAAAGTTCTACACTCACGTCCGGGAGGATTAGAGGCATGCCTATTTGCACTCCTGATCCTTCTCATAGCTGATTCCATTACAGTAGAGTGGTGAGGAAGCTGAGTTTTCTGGAAACCAGGACAACGAGGGACTCCATACATGGTATCCAGTCTACGAGAGTGAGGAGAGGTGGTAAGAGGTGTTTCCCACATCCTTAGCATGAGATCATGTAAGATCTCATGGATAGGCAAAGTAGCTCCCTCTTTAGGAGCCTTGGGATATTGCAGAATCTCCAACTCCTTTGCCCGAGCCACCTGCCTGATAAAATCCTGAAAGGAGATATCTTCTGGAGGAGACATCCTACGTTTAGGAGAGGAAGGCTCCTCCGGGAGAAGTATTCTGGTACCGACAGAGCTATCAGAATCCTCAGATTCCTCTGAGGATTCAAAGTACCTTCTGTCCGGATGCTCTTGAAGAGCTCGATACCCGTACCGACCAAAACCGGCACCGGGAGTAACCGGTACCGGGGTATCGGTACCAGAGGTCATTGGATGACTGGGTACCGGCAAAGCAGGCACTGATGCCGATGCCGATGCTACCGGTACCGGTACCGATACCGGGGCCAGTGCTGGTACTGCTTGAACTGTCTGACGCGGTTCCGAAGGTGTCAACGCCGCAAGGAGAGTCGCCAAACTGCATTCAATAGCCAGGAACCTCTGGTCTATCGATGCTGCCAATGCCTGGGTATCAGTACCGGAGAAAGCAGCCGGTACCCCAGAGCATGGCACCAGTAGTTCTGCCGAGGTCGAGGCCTTGAGAATATCCTGGAGCCTCAATAATGCTTTGGAAGCCAAAGCCTCCCGCCGGGACAATTTTGCCGGTACAGAACCCTAAAGGGCAACGCCAGAGGCATCTCGATGCTTGGAAGGAGATCTACCCTTTGAGGACCGGCTAGAGTTATGTTTAGTTACCTGAGATCCATGGGAGGAAGACGAAGCCCTGGAAGATGTCGATGCCACAGAAGCTGCATCGGAGGGAAAAAGGGTGCTGAGCTTAGCAGCCCGATTCTGTCGACCCCTTTTGGACATCATGGCACAAGCGATACACTCTGAGATGGAGTGGTCAGGACCTAAACATTTGAGGCACCACTCATGGGTGTCGGTGACGGAGATGGTACCGCCACACTTGGTGCACTTTTTAAAACCCGAGGAGGGTTTCTCCATGGTGGAGAAAAGTTTTGGGCCTAAGGCCCAAAAAGGCGCATATACCTGGAAAAGAAAAGTTTGGAAAAAAAATACTATTATTTTTTTTTTTAAAAGAAAGAAAGGAGAACCGGCAGTACCAGTATAGCGTCGAGGAAGGCAGACAAGACCACAAAAAAGAAGAAGAAAGAAAAGTTTCTGCGGTGACAGGAACGACGACCTGCTGGCTCCGCGGAAAACGAAGAACTGGAGAGAGGCAGTTGGGAAAGGCGGGAAGGCAGCACGCAGGCGCTGTGGGATGCTCCCAAAAGCTTTCTATTGGACGCTGGGGAGCGTTCCCACGCAGGCTCCGTCGGTACCGACGATACCCATGTGTGAGGACTACATTCCTGCTTGTTCCTGGAGATGCTCTTTGTTCTGAGTGAACGAGTTTGATCTCTGGAGGCTAGAGTAGCAGACTTGGAGGACATAAGGAAGACAGAGGTACATAGACAAGACCTATAGTCCTGAAGTCCCACCTCCAGTCTGGCAGCATCCCTGTTGCCATGGAGGAGAGAGGCCACATGACAGGAGAGCATCACCCTGGTGCGGCATTAAGTGATCCCGTAGCTAGGACCTGTCCTCCAGGTGATGTAAAACCCTCTCACACCAAGGAGTTTTCTCCAGGGCTGGGTGGCTGGTGGACATGAGGATCGCCTGGTAACATGCCTGCCTGGTGTAAAGGTAGCAGACCTCACACACCATCTAGACAAGATGTTCGATAGTGCTGCGAAGGAGTCTGTTGTCTTGGTACATGTTAGTACCAATGACATAGGAAAGCATGGTAAGGTGGTTCTGGAGACCAAATTTAAACTTTTAGGTAGAAAGTTGAAATCCAGAACTTCCAGGGTAGCATTCTTCGAAATGCTTCCTCTTCCACGTTCAAGAACCAAAAGGCAGGCAGAGCTCCAGAGTCAATGTGTGGATGAGACGATGGTGCAAGGAAGATAATTTTGGATTTATTAGGAACTGGGGAACATTCTGGGGAAAGAGGGGCTTTTCCAAAGGGATGGGCTCCACCTTAACCGGAATGGAACCAGGCGGCTGGCATTAACCTTTAAAAAGGAGATAGAGAAGCTTTTAAACTAGATAATAAGGGAAAGCAGTTGCCCAAGAGTGCATGGTTTGGAACAATGCATCCTTGAAGGATACTAATAAAAGACTGAAGTTAGGGCATATTGACAGAAAAGTTCCAATAAAGGCAAAAGTAACCCAAATGCCCATGAGTACAGAGCAGACAGTTTAAAGATTTCAAATTACCCTTGCCTACTGATAGCCAGATTAGTATGAATAAATACAGCCTCTAAAATGCTTGTATGCAAATGCTAGAAGTCTAAAAAATAAGATGGGAGAATATATAGCACTAAATGAGAGGTTAGATATGATTTGTATCTCAGAGACATGGTGGAAAGAGGACAACCAGTGGGACACTGTGATATTTGGGTAAAAACAATATTGTAATGATAGAGCAGATCAAATTGGTGTAGGGGTTGCACTCTATGTTAGAGAGGGCATTGAGTCACAAAGGATTAAAATTTTGCAGGAAACAAAATTCAATGTAGAATCTCTATGGATTGACATTCCATGAAAGAAGGGGATGGGTAAGGCAATACCAGTGGGGGTGTACTATAGACCGCCTGGCCAGAATGAACAAATAGATGATGAAATGCTCAAAGAAATCAGTGAAGCTAACAAACGTTACAGGACAGTAATAATAATTGGTGATTTCAATTACCCCTGTTTCATGGAAGGACATGTTAGGGAGATAAAGCTTCTAGTTGAAATAAATGACTGCTTCTTGGAGCAGCTCGTTCATGAAACAAGCAGAAGGGAAACCATTTTGGACCTAGTCCTTAGTGAAACACAAGATCTGGTGCAGGAGATAAGGGTGTTGGGGCCACTTGGCAACAGTGATCATAGCATGATCACGTTTGATTTAATAAATGCAGGAAGGACCGTAAGGAAATCCACAGTACTACATTTTAACTTTCAAAGGGAGACTATGATAAAATGAGGAATATAGTTAAGAAAAAACTAAAAGGAGCAGTTGCAAAGGTTAAAGATTTACATCAAGCATGGGTGTTTAAAAATATTATCTTGGAAGCCCAGACAAGCTGTATTATTTAAGAAAAATGGAAGGAAATCCAAAAAACTGCCCACATGTTTGAAAGGTGAGGTCAGAGAAGCTGTTGCAAAAAAAAATATCCTTCAGGAAATGGAAAAAGGAGCCAAATGATGAAAACTGGAAGCATAAGCACTGGCAAGTTAGATGCAAGGCATTGATAAGGCAGGCAAAGAGAATTTGAGAAGAAGCTTGCTGTGGAAGCAAAAACACATAATGAAGATTTTTTCCAAGTACATTCGTAGCAAAAAAACTGAGATGGGGTAAAAGGGGCACTAAGAGTGGACAAGGCCATAGCAGAGAGATTGAATGAATTCTTTGCTTTGGTCTTTACTGAGAAAGATGTAGGAATGTTACCCATGACTGAAATGTTATTTAAAGGTGATGCCATAGAAGAATTCAAAGAAATATCGATACACAGGGAAGATGTATTACAACTATTTGATAAGCTGAAGAGTAGAAAATCACCTGGCCCAGATGGTATTCATCCAAAGGTGTTGAAAGAATTGAAATATGAGATTGCAGAGCTACTTAGTAATTTGTGAACTATCATTAAAATGATCTAATACCTGAAGATTGGAGGATGGCCAATGTAACACCAATTTTTAAAAAGAATTCCAGGGGTGACCATGATTTTTCATTACAGGCTTTCAATAGACTGTAGCTGGGGAGTCCCATAGGTGAGGATTGACTTCCTGCTTGTTCCCGGAGACCGATGAGCCTGACATCAGTACCGGGATTCTTGCCGACGCCTTCAGAGGGCTTACAAACTAAATTTATACCTGAGGCAATAGAGGGGTAAGTGACTTGCCCAAAGCTTTAAGAAGTGCCAGTAGGATTCAGACTCTGGTCTTAATAGTTCCTATGCTGCTGCTCTAACTACTAGGTTACACCTCCACTCCTCAATCTCCTTGTTCTTTTTGAATTGAAAGTTAATTGCTGGCGGTTGTGTGCTCACCAAGAAACACATCCAATGGCAGAGCTGTGACTTGGAATTTTAGCGCCCCGTGCAGGCAATATATTTGCACTCCTCTTGCTCCCCTCTAATCTCTCCTTTCACTCCCCCCACTCTAAAACCTTTTTTGCTCCTTCTGTTGCCCACAACCTAGATAATAGGGCTGTATTCTTCCAAGCCTTTCATCTGTTGCTGGCCCACATTTGATATCAGTCATTCTTCGATTCCAAAGGGTTTTGTGTCTTGGACAACTGTCCCCCTTGCCCATTCCTATTCATAGAACTGTCTGGCCCAACATTTCTTCAGAGGCACATGGGAATCCTCTGCCCGTGCAACTATCTGTAGGAAGAGGTCCTGTAATATCGCATTATCCCCCTTTCTCTACTGGCAGCAGTGTGGGTGGAGGACTCCAGCACAGCTCGGCAGGATCACCGTGAGAGAAGTCATCATTATCATTAATGTAAAACTAGTCAAGGTACCTCTTCCTATAGATCACATGCTAACCTTTACAGGTCTACCTGTAGAGTCATTTAATTATTAAAATGTCCTCTCACACCTACTTATGGTTGCACAGTCCTGCATCACTTATACTTGGAAAACAACGCTCCTTCCTATTAAAATTAATTGATTTCAAGGCAAGTGGGAGGCATTTCAATATAAAAAGTCATTTATGAGACAGCCAGATGAGAGCTTCAGTTTTATGAAATATGGTTCCTCCATTCTCTGAAACCACAAAACCTCCATAATTTTTGTAAGGATTAAGTTTCTATGAATTCTATGATGTATTAGCCAGGTCTGACATACTCCATCTGTTACACTGATTGATGACCCTGCATAATTCTTACATTGATATTAGGATTGTCTGTTATTATGCTGCCTAGAAAGATGTCTCTTTTAACTCCTCTATAGACATGCGGAAGCATTTCCATCTAAAGCTAGAAGAGAGGGAAAAAAAGAGCTCCTTGTACAATATTTAAACTCCAAGATTAGCATTTTTTCAATGGTTTTTTTTTTTAACCCTTTGAAGGCCTATGTTCTAATAGTGATTTTCTAATAGTGATTTTCCTTCTGCTATGGTCATGTATTATATGCCATTTGATAGGAATATTTAGTCAGAATTTTGGATCCCGAGAGTTTTGGGCTCGGCCTGGAAAGGGTTAATGATGGCTACAGCGTCTAAAATAAAACAGGATATTCAGTATCCAGATATTTGCTACCGATGAATATCCAGTTTTAGGGCTGACTGTCGGCACTACACGGACAGGTACAATATTCAGCCGGATAGCAAACTGCATAAAGTTCGTATTGCATTTTTTTGTGGACTAACTTTATGCAGTTTATCCAGTAGCAGACTACCACCACTAACTGGATAACTCTGGAGACCATCCTTGTTCTACCACAGATCGTCTCTATTCCATCCAGATAGTGTGGCGGTGGTCAGAGGAGATATTCAGCTGCACTATCTGCATTGTCTTGCAGAATATCACAGTCAGCTGCCCCCAAGCTTTTCACCTTAGTTGATGATTTATGAAAAAGTCTACATCCCAAATTTTTTTGGATGAAGAATTTAATGATAGAGGTTGACAATTCCTTCGGATTTGAAGAAAGGACTTTCAAAAGACATAAGAACATAAGATATGCCATATCGGATCAGGCCAAGGGTCCATCAAGCCCAGTATCCTGTTTCCAACAGTGGCCAATCCAGGTCATAGGTACCTCTCAGTTGCTCCTTCTCTTGAACCCCAACACTTGTCATCTCCCCGCAGATACCGGGCCAAAGACTCATGATAACAGCCACACCGTGAGACTTTGACTTGGCAGTGGCCGAGAGGCAACGTCTGCCAGGCCCCAAAACTTAAAAGAAGAGCAGAGCCAGCACAGGAAACGTAAATTTTTTTTTTTAAATTTCTATGAGCATTTATAATACATATCCAAGAACTACTTGAATGAAAGGAAAAGGAGAGAAAAAAAAAAAGAAACAATATGGAAATTACAAACCACAACTGTACACCGTATTACAGCCCATTATAAAGGGGACCAAGAAAGGAAATAATACATTAAAAAAAAATAAGTAACCCTCTAAAGCACTTAACAGGGAGAAGTGACTGCAGGAGGTGTTCCCACCAGGTTATCCTTCGGGAATTGCTGCTTGAATCTTGTATGCCGCCTTCAGCAAGAAAATCACAAAGTTGCTTGGGCTCAAAAAACATAAACTGCTTGCCATCATATAACGTACATTTACAAGGAAATCTAAGAATAGTGGAGACTCTGAGCTTCTGAACCCTATCCTTAAGGGCCAGAAATTTACGGCGTTACTTATGAGTATCTCGCGATACATCTGGGAAAATTGGAATCCCTGAGCCCAGAAAAGTAGCTGACATATTATAAAAGTAAAGTCTCAAGACAGCATTCCTGGGAGAAACCTCTGGAAGCATAGAATGCATGCTGTGAAATGTTTGTGCATGATCGCTAAGATCTTAGGGAGTCATTCTTTACTTCCTTTCATGACAGAATTATGCCTTATTCATTTTGAAGTGCACCCTAATGTTGATCAGCATCCTTGAAGTGGAGGAGGAGCCCTAGGGGTCAGAACAGCCACCTGTAGATCAGAGTTCAGATCCCACTGGCATTCCTTGTGTTCTTGAGCAAGTCACTTAACCTTCCATTTCTCAGGTCCAACCTTAGATTGTAAGACCTCTGGGGAGGAAAGTACTTTGAGCTTCTACAGGAAAGGTGTGAGCTAAATAAAATAAATAATAAAATTATTACAGTCAGTGCAAAACTCCATGGCATCAATGCTCTTGAGAGGGCCATCAACAGTTCATAAACTTCAATGGCTCCCTATGTCTGCAAGCATTAAGTCTGAACTATTCTCCATGGCTTTTAAAGTTTTTAAGGGAGAGGTCCGGAGTATTTTAAAGAGAACATTTTGGGGTATCATCCTACTTGGGCTCTCAAATGTGATCAAGTAGCTTTCTTATCAGCAACCTTTAAGCATGCCAAACTGAGAAATAGAGCTTTTATATCAGCGGTTCCAGTTCTGTAGAACAGTCTAACTCAGACTGCAACGAAATTATATGATGTTGACTCCCCATCCATTTCTGCATATAGTTCGAACTTCTCTTACTGACCTGCAAGTGCATTTACTCTGCAGCTCCTCGTTACCTCTCCACTCTTATCTCTCCCTCCACCCCTGCTCGGCAGTCCACTCGTCAGCTCTTATCTGTGCCCTTCTCTTCCTCGACCACCTTCAAACTCTGTTCCTTGCTGCATTGTATGCCTGAAATAAAATTCCTGAGTCGGTATATCAGGTTCCCTCTCTGCTCCTATTCAAATCCAGCCCACTTTTTTGAGGTGGCTTTTAAATCGTAACCACCTATTTTGTTGGTTATACCCATCGTATTTTTAATTATTTCCTTTAATAAATGAAACTTCCTACTTTCTTGTTTGGTCTGTTGTCCGTCTTCAATAGGCTGCAAGCTCTGTAGAGCAGGGGTTATTTCTTATGTATAGTCTCTAGTAGTGCTATAGAAAAGCCTGATAACCTGGCTTTTTGAGGGCTGAGCCTGTAAGAAAACAGCATATGGATGGGAATAGAGTTTTCCAGCAACGTTGAATTAGACATGCACATTTATCTGAGTGCTCTTAAGAATGTTTTTATTAGTCATGTTTAATCGGCTTGTAACTTTGTAACTCGCTTTGTTGTGATTTTTATTGGAAAAGGAGGGCTATAAATTGCTGTAAATTAAATTACATTAAATTGCAAAAAAAACATTGTGCTCTGTGAACCTTTTGCTTGGAAATTCATTTGCATTGTGTAAATAAATGTGAATTTATTTTTAAATTGCTCAAGTGCGTGTTAGTGCCTTTTTTCCCCCCCTTTTCCAAAGAGAAGCACAGGGAGACATGCTGTAGCGTAAAGGCCCAGAGGGCATCTTTTGCATTGTACATCAAATGAATCTCTAAGCCCAAATACATGCTGGTTTTCTCTATCGTATCCCAGTTGCCTAGTTTTGGGGGGAAGGGGCAGAGAAGGATGGGGCCTAGGCATCCTGCTATTGAATGGCTCCTTGCACCTATGGATAGGAGCCTTTGTGAAAATTGGAAAAAAAAAACCCCTCTACTGCAGGAAAGTCCAGTTGTTTTTGCTACCACAGTCTTTCCTAGAAGAAATTATATCTGTGTTAGATCCACAGGTTGGTGCCTCTATATAACAATAGTTAACACTTTCACACAATTGGTTATGACGTCATGCACCCATGACCTTTTTGATTTTGATGACTTTTAGCATCACACAACAAGCTATTAAATTTAAGATTTGATAAACAGGAAATACAAATAAGTGCTATAATATACGAGTATGCTTCTGCTGCATATTTAGGGCAAGGGAGGGTTAAATGATTTGCCCAAGGTCACAAGGAACACTAGTGGGAATCAACCTTTGTCTCTTGGTTACTAATCCAGTGCTCCAACCACTAGGTGAATCCTTGCTGCTATATGTTTAGGGCTTCTGATGATCGGTTTTAATTGGTAATCATTGAGAAAACACCCTGATGGGAAAAATCTTAAAAGTAGTATTTATTGGAGAAACATCAGAAAAACGTCCCATCCCCTAGTGCGCTCTCACCCATCCTCTGGCTTGTCTTCTATCCTCCACTTAGTTTTCATTAAGGATGGGCATTAATATCATATTTACACAAAACAAAATTTGGGTTTGTTTTCCCATATTATGAACAGTGCACATTATTGCACAATACTCCGAATTGCGCAATAGTGAACACTATATACCAGATGCAGTTTTGAATAATAATGCTTACTGATGAGCAAAAAGGTACATTAGTGGATATAGAAACATAGAAATATGACGACAGAAAAAGACCACATGGCCTATCTAGTCTGTCCTTCCATATCAACAACTACAGCAGTCCCCTTTTTACCTTTAGAGATCCTCTGTGTTGATCCCATGCTTTTTTGAATTCAGTTACTGTCCTCATCTCTACCACCTACACTGGGAGACTATTCCATGGATCCACTACTCTTTCCATAAAGAAATATTTCCGCATATCACTCCTGAATCTATCTCCCTTCACCCACCCTCCTCCCATGTCCCCTCGTAGCAGAACTTGCTTTCAATTGAAAGAGGCTCTCTCCCTGAACATTTATGCTACGGAGGTATTTGAACATCTCAATCATATCACCTCTATCCCGCCTTTCCTCTATATTGTATTAGTGCATACTATTGAAGACAGATATGCATATGAAGCCCAATTCCATAAAATGCACGCCCGTCCACAGACATATCCAAATCAAAAACGGGTTTGATTTCACCCTGATTTTGCAGCTGCAGATATAGACACCCCCACTGTTCCAGAATCAGGGACATAGATGTTTCTGCCGTGGCATGAGCAAACCACTATAGAGAGACACAGGTATATGCAGCTAACGGTGTGGACATCCTTGCGCTCATCATATTCTGAAAAGATAAGTTTCCGATCCTGCCCTTGTCATCAACATATACCCATGGACGTCGCAGATGACCACGGGGCCTCTGTTAAAACGTGCATCCCCTAAGCTGCTTCTCTCACTGACAGTGTTGTGCTGATGCAAACTGCACATAAATACCAAGGATATATAAATGATGATGCAAACTAGACTAGATATTCTGGTCTTTTGCATGCCCAGAACAGTGCAAGGTGATGTCAGTGCACTTAAAGATATAATACCAGCAAGTAGAAAGCTGTATATTTGTCATGACATTCCTTGCATCAAAGCATGCATGGCAGTAGAAAAAATCCAAAGTTATTCTTTCATAGGTCATCTCTACAAACTGTCTTTGCAATGCTAAATATGGACTCTTACCAACCTCACACAATATGGTGATTTGGGCATGTTTAAATGCTGCTAGCACTATTGAATCCTCTTTTTTTTTTTGGATAACTCTTATTATTGAATGCGAGATGTTTTGACATTTAGCTATGGAGAACCTTTTTATGATTTTTCTGCCCTATCCCACTGGCAACTTATCACTCTGGCACCTGGGGATTCTGAGGTCATCCGTACGGTCCAGGTACTGGCCAGGCATTCATGTCCCCCCTGAATTGCAGATGAGCACATCAGATCCTCCCGTGCAACCCTCAAACCACACACACACTCATTTACTTTCAGTCACAAAAAATATGTCTGCCAAAAAGATGCCCTGAACCTAAGCGGAAGAGAGTCTGTGGTCCATCAATCGCCTGGAACTGAGAACGGTACATCTGGCGCTGTTAGCGTTTGCAAGTCTTCTGGAGGGGAAACCGGTGCGCATCTTCTCCGACAACTTAGTGACGGTCTCATACATAAATCGCCAAGGCGGGACAGGCAGTCTTCTTCTTCTGGAGGAGAGTCAGCGCTTGTTTCACTGGGCGGAATTGCACCTCACGGCGCTTTCGGCAGCTCATGTGGCAGGAAAGGACAATGTACAAGCGGACTATCTCAGTCGACATGTCCTCGATCCCGGAGAGTGGGAGCTCAATGCCGAAGTGTTTCACGAGCTCAAAGTACGTTGGGGTCAACCGGTAGTGAACCTGATGGCAACTCTGGACAATGCAAAGGCGGCTCGCTTTTACAGCAGGCGCAGGGAGCATATGTCAGAGGGTCTCGACGGTCTAGTTCAGCCCTGGCCATTGGGGCAACTTCTGTATGTGTTTCCTCCGTGGCCCTTGGTGGGCCGAGTCGTTCAGCGAGCCATTCAGCACGAGGGTCTGCTGATTCTTATTGCTCCAGATTGGCCCAGGCACCCTTGGTATGCCGATCTAATGCGCCTCCTTGTGGCTCCACCGTGGAGGTTGCCCGCTTGGGCCGACTTACTGCATCAGGGGCCCGTTTGGATGCCCCAGGCGGATCGATTCTTGCTTACGGCATGGCTCTTGAAAGGCGGCGGTTGCGCTGCAAAGGCTATTCAGAATCAGTAATCAACACCTTGTTGCAGTCACGTCGACAGTCCACATCGTTGGCGTACATTTGTGTGTGGCGCGTTTTTGAGGCGTGGTGTGCAGAACGCCGTTTGAGGACTCGCCTGTCTTCCATTCCAGATATTCTCGCGTTTCTTCAATGCGGGCTTGAGAAAGGTCTTGCTCTGAGCACCTTAAAGGTGCAATTAGCGGCCCTGGCAGTTTTTTCGAGGGCCGGTTCGTGGACTACGTCTTTCGTTACATCCGGATGTACTACGTTTTCTTAGAGCGGCTAAGCAACTTCGGCCTCCGTTTCGGCAAGTTATTCCTCCTTGGGATTTGAACCTGGTGTTAGGGGTCTTGACAGAGTCTCCCTTTGAGCCTCGTTCCTCAGGTTCGCTGCGGGAGTTATCCTGGAAGACGGCTTTTTTGGTGGCCTTGTGTTCTGCTAGACGCATTTCAGATCTGCAGGCCCTTTCGTGCCGTCCGCCCTTTCTTCAGTTTTCTGCGGAAAAAGTGGTCTTGCGTCCGGTACCGTCCTTTCTACCTAAAGTGCTGTCTGCATTTCATGTGAATCAACCGGTCTCGCTACCCACCTTCGTGATAGAAACACAACACAATAGGGACCCCTTTGTCCATACATTTATAAATTAAATGCACAGCATGAGTGCACAACCACACATTACCCCAGAAGAATTTGAGGGAGCATTGCTTGTGCACAGTTATAGTCTCAGTTTCTGTTCATGCTCTTCAGAATCTGGGATTTGCTCTTTTAAAAATGTAATTTATTTTTAAGGCTTGGCACAGTATTGTACAGCATGTCATCAGGTATGACTTCTTTTGCAAGCTTGTACAACACCCTGGGGCATCCCTTAGGTGTCAGCTGATCTATTCTAAAAAAACAAGACACACTTCTATAACAAACTGCTGACTTGCTAGCCCAGCACCCCACTAGGCAGTGGCTTTGTTAAATATTTCAGTTCTGGATTTTTCAGTGCCTAAACAAGCCATGCTCAGATGAAAACTTAATATAGTTCCGCGTATTAATTGGAAATTGGTATTGTGATGCAGCACAGCAGCAGTCTGGCTTGTGAAAAACTCACGAGACAAAACCAAGACTACAGACAAAGTTCTTCAGGTGATACAGCTGAGCTAATTTGCAAACGTAACGTGTAAATAGTTACTACCCTTTATCACCTGAAGTTTTAATGTACCCAAGTTGAGTTCAAGTTTCTTGTAAACCACTTTGATTATAGGATAAGGCGGTATAAAAACAGTTTAATTAAATAAATAAATAAATAAATACAGCTGAAATAATTTGTAAAAGGACATCTCGGGGCATAACAACAGTCTGGTACCCAAGAAATCTGGGTTCAATTCCCAGTGGCACTCTTCGTGACCTTGGAACAAGTCACGTTACCCTCCATTGCCTCAGAAGAAAAGGCCTAGCAATCTACTTCTGGTCATACCTTGCCAAGAAAACCCAGGGGCTGCTGGGCTGTCAGCATTTACTTGACAGAACTTAAAAAAAAAAAAAAAAAAGCAGCATTTCCTCAGAACTGCTAAAAGAGTGCATATATCTGGGCACTGAAAACAGGCACCTCTGTGTTTGGCTAGGCGCTCAAGGTTAGGCCTGGTTTTGCGGAACCTAAACCAAATGCATAGACTACTACTACTTATTTGTATAGCGCTACAAGGCGTACACAGGGCTGTACAGGACCGAACCTAGCCCTGTGCCAGCGGTGCAGCCGCACAGGACGCAAAGGCTTAAGGGGCGCATTTCAGCTGTCTGCCGTTACCTGCCGCGGCCACTTTCTTCTCTCAGCAGTAGCAGGCAATGGCAGACGGCTGAAATGTGCCCCTTAAGCTTCCTCGCAGCACTCTAAGGTCAGCCCCTCCCTCCTCTGACACAACGTCAGAGCAGGGAGGGACGGATCTACTTAGAGTGCCGGCGACCACACATCGGGTGCGCCTCTTCTCTCCCGCTGCTGTCCAGAAAGTGGCTGGATGGAGGTGGTGGGGGAGGGGGCGGGGAGCACGTCCGATGTGCAAGTCGCACAGGGCACGACTCAACCTCGGTACGGCCCTGGTGCTGTACATATAGATGTAAGACAGTCCCTGCTCTTCAGAGCTTACAATGTAATCAAGGTGAAAAACATAAAAAAACTGGGGACTAGATTATGGCAAGATACACATAAGGAGTGAACAAGAGAGTGAGGAACATCAGTACTAGGCTTCTCGGTGCCAAAAGCCGGTGGCCCTGCTCCCAAAACACCCTAAACCCATCCTCCCCCACTGAAAACACGCATTATGCATACAGCGGGATATTTAAATCCTCCTCTACGTATCATGGCAAGGAAAAATGCAAACTGCAAACACCTAGACTTTCGGCACAGCCCCAGATGTCCATGAGCCTTTAAATATTGACCGCTCATGTGCTGTTTGTCCATATCGGATCCTCTGAGCAAAAGTAGCCGATTAGCTTTTTCCCTAGGGAAATAACAAAGAAGCATCATTACATTTTTGTAATGACACACACTAAGTGTTCTGTTGTAACTATCGCAGAACAAAGCGGATTGGACACTGGTCAGCTTACGCCTAATGCCTAGTCAAGAGTTTGTTGTTGTTTTTTTTTTTTTTTTTAATACTACGGTCCCCAGGGCACTGTTTCATCTTCAAAGCCTCAGCCAGAACGTTCACATTTTGGGATTGTCTGCAGGCTGTTTCTCACTCTCTCCCTTCAGTTCTTCATCCTGGCTCATTTGAACAATCCTCTTAATTCCCAGTCAAGTGCAAACATGCAAACCGCCTGATGAAAGCAAGCAAATGTGATATAAAGATCTTGAGCGCTGTTACAAACTTTCCGTCTTTGTATGTTTTCCAACGTTCTTGATTCTTTCATGTTTCCAACAGGAAAAAACCCACAAAAAAACATGAACACGGCATAACTAGGGAAACTGATTGTAGCCACACCTTCTGCTCCCTCCATTGGACCTTATTCATAGAGGCCTCTTACCCATCTTGGGCCCATAGAGCCAATCCTTCACTATCTGGGAGCTGTTTCTTTTAATTGATGGCTAGAGAATCCGCTTTAAATGCTGAACCTTCTCTTCTCAGGATGAGAATAACAGTTTAAATCCCTTCACAAGTAATAAAGCAAACATAAATTCCAGATGAAAGACCTGGTGTTTCCAAATATATTATGAGAGTAGTGTGCAGGGCACGATTGCATTTCTTTTTAGCTTCTTCGAGATAAGTTTTTATTAGAAATTTCAGCGATAAACTGCTGGAGCTAGACTTATGATGTATTGCTCACATCTGAACCTGCCTGAGATTCAGACCAACAGTCTCTGGACTTCAAGGCAACTATACTACCCCAACATTGCTAGTTTAAGGGTCCTTTCTGGTCAAAGCGGAAAGACCCGACGTATTAGGAACGTGCACTCATTTTAAATGGGCTGGGAAAGGTCAATGGCATTCCCCATGTTCTTCAAGATCATTTTCTGAATGAAACGGGGAAAAATCCCTACATTTCTGTCTGTCTTTTTCCTATGTTATTAAGAGAGTAATTTTATAACAGGGTGCTTTGTTAAAGCACTTTTAAATTCACCTAAATAATGCATATTTTATAAAGACAAGTAGGCAAGATTAGCATACGTGGTTGAGAACATGCCCTAAATTAAGGCACAATCATTTATGTCAGCCCTAGAGCCGAGGTAAACGAATGCACCTATATTTTGGAACTGCACATGCAAATTATTACATTTTATAATCAATGGGGGAAATATGTAAATCAATTAACACGGTCAGCAGACCTGCTGTGCTAATTGCTCTCACGGGATATTCGGCAGCACTAACATGGTTACTCACGCTGAACATCTGTGGGTTCTGCCACTGAATGCCCCCCCAATGCCACCAGTTAGCATCATGGCATTCCAGGGGTGAAGTGGAGGTGGCACCCGGCGATATAAGGGCAGTGGCTGAATATCGCTGCTGACTGGTTAACCTCTCTGCTATGCAGCTCACCAATATATTCAATGCTGGTGGACAGCTATCGCCCCAACATTGAATATCCGGGTCTTTTGTTAGAAACATTGAAACATGGCGACAGAAAAAGACCACATGGCCTATCTAGTCTGTCCTTCCATATCAACAACTACAACAGTCTACTTTTTACCTTTAGAGATCCTCTGTGTTGGTCCCATGCTTTTTTGAATTCAGTTACTGTCCTCATCTCTACCACCTCCACTGGGAGACTATTCCACGGATACACTACTCTTTCCGTAAAGAAATATTTCCGCATATCACTCCTGAATCTATCTCCCTTCACCCTCATCCTATGTCCCCTCGTAGCAGAACTTGCTTTTAATTGAAAGAGGCTCTCTCCCTGAACATTTATGCCAAGGAGGTACTTAAACATCTCAATCATTTATTTATTTATTTATTTATTATTTACATTTCTTATATACCGCACTATTTGCGATCAGCGCGGTTTACATAAAACAAACAGTATCCGACAATAAACAAGAGTCAGGTCATTACAATAAACAGGAGCAATCAACTTGGATAACAGGGGAAACTATCTACATGTGTGAAACATTGAAATAGGTAACCGTATGCATGTGGGATGGAGTTATTGTGAGTTGGTCATACCTGGTGGCTGTGGTTCGGGGGAGTCTATAAGGTATCTAATAAAGAGGAGTTGTTTTAAGGCCTTCCTGAACTGGCTCAAGTTGGGGATAGCTCTGATGTGTGGTGGTAGGGAGTTCCATAGGCTTGGGGCGCTCAGACTGAAGGCTCTATTTGAAGTTGATATGGAGCATCTTGTCATGGCTTTTGGTATTGCTAGCATGTTGGCTGCGGTGGTTCTTCTTATCCTGTTGGGTGTGGGTGGTTGTATGAGGTCACATACTGAGGAGGCGGAAAGCCCGTTGATGGCCTTGAATGTCATCACTAAGGTCTTGAAGCTAATCCTGGCTTGAATGGGGAGCCAGTGCAGCTGCATCAGGAGGGGTGTGATATGCTCTCTCCTTGGTGCTCCGAAGAGGATTCGCGCTGCACTGTTCATTGCGAGTTGTAAGGGATGTAAGGTTGCCTGAGGGAGTCCTTGTAGGATGGCGTTTGAATAGTCAAAATGAGGGATGATGAGAGCTTGGTAAATGGTGCGGAAGTCGCTCAGCTCGAGTAGGGGGCGTATGTGTCTAAGGGATCTGATCTTGAAGTAGATCGCTCTTACTGTTTTTGCTATGTGCTGCTTCATATTGAGGTTTTGATCCAATGTGACTCCGAGATACCGTATGGCTGATTTTACTTGCAGCTTGGCGTTATCTACATCCAAATGATTAGGTGGTGTAAACTCAGGGTTTCTAGAGATGAACAGGACCTCCGTTTTCTTATGTTGGATGCGCAGATTTTGGGAGAGGAGCCATTCGGATACTGCGTTGAAACACTTAGTTAGTGGGGTGAGATCCGGGCATTCCAGGGATATTGGCAGGTACATTAGTACATCGTCTGCGTAAATCATGCAACTCACGTTAAATGATCTAATGATGTTACAAATGGGTTGGATATAGATGTTAAACATAAGTGAAGACAGTGAGGATCCTTGAGGGACTCCTTGGCTCTGTAGGAATGGCTCGGATGTGGTTCCATTTGCTCGTACGTGTTGCCATCTTCCAGACAGGTAAGACCTGCACCACTCCAGAGCTGTTTCGGTGATGCCTTTCTCCCTTAGCCGAATCAGGAGAATCTCATGGCAGACTGAGTCGAAGGCTGCGGCAATATCCAAGAAGATGAGTGCGAAGCCTGTACGTGAGTTGTCAATGCCTGATATTATGGTGTTGAAAAGAGTAGTGAGTAGTGTTTCTACTCCGTGTGATTCTCTGAATCCGTGTTGCGATGGATCTAGAGGTGCGTTGGTGTCCACATGATCTTGTAGCTGCCTGTAGACTATTTTTTCAACGATTTTAGCGAGCATCGGAATACTAGAATCATATCACCTCTATCCCGCCTTTCCTCTAAGGTGTACATATTAAGATCCTTAAGTCTGTCCTCATATGCTTTATAACGAAGCCCACTAATCATTTTAGTAGCCACCCTCTGCACCGACTCCATCCTGTTCACATCCTTTTGAAGGTGCGGTCTCCAGAATTGCACACTATACTAAAAATGAGGTTGCACCAAAGACTTATAGAGAGGCATTATCACCTCCTTTTTTCTGCTAGCCATTCCTCTTCGTATGCACCCAAGCATCCTTCTAGCTTTTGCCATCGCCTTTTCTACCTGTTTAGCTACTTTAAGATCATTAGACACAACCACGCCTAGGTCCCGCTCTTCTTTAGTATACAAAAGTACTTCACCCCCTATACTATATTGCTCCCTTGGATTGCTGCAGCCCAAATGCATGACCTTACATTTTTTAACATTAAATCCCAGCTGCCAAATTCTAGACCATTCTTCAAGCTTAGCTAGATTGCTCCTCATGTTATCTACACCTTCCTGGGTGTCTACTCTATTGCAGATTTTGGTATCATCCGCAAAGAGGCAAACCTTACCCGACAGCCCTTCCACTATATCACTAACAAAGATGTTAAAAAGAATCGGACCAAGGACAGATCCCTGGGGCACACCACTGGTAACATCCTTCTCCTCAGAGTGAGCTCCATTTACTTGTACTCTTTGTCGCCTCCCAACCAACCAATTTCTAACCCAAGCAGTAACTTTAGGGTCCATCCCTAGGGTGCTCAGTTTGTTTATAAGTCGCCTGTGAGGAACAGTGTCAAAGGCTTTACAGAAATCTAAATACACAACATCTAGAGCTCTCCCTCGGTCCAACTCCCTGGTCACCCAGTCAAAGAAATCAATCAGATTTGTCTGACAAGACCTGCCTCTGGTGAACCCATGCTGCCTCGGATCCTGTAATCCGCTGGACTCCAGAAACCTCACTATTTTCTCTTTCAGCAGCGTTTCCAATAATTTACTCACCACTGAAGTTAAACTAACCGGCCTATAGTTTTCAACCACATCCTTACTTCCGCTTTTGTGTAAAGGCACCACATGAGCCTCTCTCCAGTCCTTCGGTACCACTCCCAACTCCAACGAGGCATTGAAAAGGTCAGTCAGTGGAGTTGCTAGAATGTCCCCAAGTTCCCTCAGTATTCTAGGGTGTATCCCAACCGGTCCCATTGCTTTGTCTACTTTAAGTTGAGCTAGTTTCTCACGAACACAGTCTTCTGAAAATTGTTCAAGATGTCCCTCGCTTCTGTTCCTATTTGTGGGTGTTTTCTGAGGTCCTGCTCCTGGTTCTTCATCTGTGAACACAGAACAAAAATATTTGTTAAGCAATTCCGTTTTATCCTTATCAGCTTCTACATATTCCTCCCCTGCACTCTTGAGTCTAACAATACCACACTTTTGCCCTTCCTCTTCTCACTAATATATCTGAAAAATGTCTTATCCCCCCATTTTATTGCATTGGCTATTTCCTCCTCCTTTTGAATCTTTGCCTTCTTGACTACTTTGTTAGCTTCTCTAAGTTTTTCCAAATACAGATGCCTTTCTTCCTCTCTCTGTGATCTCTTGTATTTCATGAAGGCCTCCCTCTTTTTCTTCACTTTTTCAGCTACTTCTTTCGAAAACCATAGCGGTCTCCTTTTCCTTTTGCCTTTATTTACCATTTTAACAAAAAGGTTGGTTGCCCTTAAAATATCCCCTTTCAGTTTTGCCCACTGTTTTTCTACATCCCCCAGCTGTTCCCATCCCACTAACGACTCCCTGAGGTATTGGCCCATCTTCGCAAAGTTAGTCTTCCTAAAGTCTAAGATCCTCGCCTTTGAATGGATTCTAACAGCCCTAGTCCTAATACTGAGCCACACCATCTGGTGATCACTGGATGCAAAATGATCTCCCACTACAACATCAGAAACACTTTCACCATTGGTAAGCACCAAGTCCAGTATGGCCCTTCACGTGTGGGGTCTGTTACCAATTGCCTGAATAGTTCTCCCTTTAGATAATCCAGGATCTCCTTACTTCTAGATGATACTGCAGCAGGAATGTGCCAATCAACATCTGGCATATTAAAATCTCCTATCAGTAGCACTTCCCCTTTCTTAGCAATGCAGCGTATGTCTTCAATTAACTCTCTGTCCACCTCTTCCTCTTGTGAGGGAGGTCTGTATATCACACCAATGCAAATAGATTTCTCTTTCCCTCTTTCTAGTTTAACCTACAATGCCTCCTCTCTCCCTTTTAAGCTCTGTAATTCCAAAGCTTTAATAGTAGTTTTTACAAATAGTGGCACTCCTCCTCCCCTTCTTCCTATCCTGTCCTTTCTGAATAAAGTATAGCCAGCTATAGTTACATCCCAATCATGGTTTTCTGTGAACCATGTTTCTGTAACTGCCACTAAATCCAAGTCAGCCACTCCCACCAAAGCTTCAACATCAGGGATCTTATTTCCCATGCTACAGGCATTTGTTATAGTAGGAGGTCATCTCACATCCAGTGACCACCAGATGCTGTCGTTCAGTATTAGGACTAGGGCTGATAAAGTCCATTCAAAAGCGAGGGTCTTAGACTTTAGGAAAACTAACTTTGCCAAAATGAGACAATACCTCATGGAGTTATAAGCAGGATGGAAACAGCTGGGGGATGTAGAAAAGCAGTGGGAAAAACTGAAAGGGGATATTTTAAGGGCAATAATCTTTTTTGTTAGAAAGATAAATACAAGTAAAAAGAAAAGGAGGCCTCTATGGTTCTCAAAAGAAGTAGCTGAAAAGGTAAAGAAAAAGAGAGTGGCCTTCATAAAATACAAGAGATCACAGAAAGAGGAAGACGAGCATCAATATTTGGAAAAACTTAGAGGAACTAGGAAAGTAGTCAGCAAAGCAAAGATTCAGAAAGAAGAAGAAATAGCCAAGGCAATAAAATGGGGAACAAGACATTTTTCAGAGATGTTAGTGAGTGAAGAAGTTGCAAAAAAGTGATATCACTATTACTATTAAACATTTGTATAGCGTTACAAGATGCACGCAGCACTGTAGATACATGTAAAAGACAGTCCCTGCTCATCAGAGCTTACAATCTAGTCAAGACAGACAACACAGTACTTGAGACATAGGATACATTTAGGGGAAATGGTAAGGAAAAATGAGGGAGATCAGGTGAGTCAAGATCCGAAAGCGGCAGTGAAGAGGTGAGTTTTTAGCCTGGATTTGAAAAGGGTCAGAGAAGGCACCTAACATACAGACTTAGGTAATTTGTTCCAGGCATAAGGAGCAGCAAGTTGAAAGGAGCAGCAAAGTAAAAGGAGCGAAGTCGGGAGTTAGCAATAGAAAAGAAGGGCATGGATAGATGAGATTTGCCAGAAAAGCGGAGTTCCTAAGGAGGGGTATAGGGAGAGATAAGAAAGGAAAGGTAGGGAAGAGCTGCAGAGTGAACGCACTTATAGGTCAGCAGGAGAAGTTTGAACTCGTTGTGGACATGGATAGGGAGCCAATGAAATGGCTTGAGAAGAGGGGTAATATGAGCATGATGGGGCTGGAGGAAGATTAGCCTTTCAGCAGAGTGTTGAACAGATTGAAGAGAAGAGAGAAGATTCAGAGGGATACCAGCAAGGAGCAGGTTACAATAGTCTAGACGGGAGGTGACTAAGGAGTGGATAAGTGTCTTAGTAGTATGTTCAGAAAGGAATTTATTTACATTTATACCGCGCTATTTTAATCAGTGCGGTGTACATTTGAACATAACATTCCACAATGTAGCAGGCAACATTGGGTTTACAATAAACAGGGGTAATGAACATGGAGGTAAAACCAGGGGGAACTATTTACATGTTATGATAACTATTTACATAATTAGTTACATAATTATAGTGAACTCATTACGAAAGGCAAAAATGAATGTATTATCAGACAAGGATGAAGGTGAGGAATATGTAGAAGGTGAGGAGGATAAAGCAGAATTGCTTAACATGTGATCCCTTTACACAAAAGCAGAAGTAAGGATGAGGTTGAGAACTACAGGCTGGTTAGTGTGACCTCTGTGGTTAGGAAATTAATGGAAATGCTGCTAAAACAGAGGATAATGGAGGTTTCTGGAGTCCAATGGATTGCAGGATCTGAAGCAGCATGGGCTTACCAGAGGCAGGTTTTGTCAGACAAATCTATTTCTTTGACTGGGTGACCAGAGAGTTGATCTGAGGGAGAGCCATAGATGTGTGTGCTTAGATTTCAGTAAAGCCTTTGATACCGTTCTGCACAGGCAACTTATAAATAAATTGAGCACCCTAAGGATGGAACCTAAAGTGACTGACTGAGTTACAAATTGGTTGAGTGGGAGGCGACAAAGGGTACAGGTAAAGGGTACAGTGGTGTGCCACAGGAATTTGTTCTTGGTCCGATTCTTGTTAAATTTTTGTTAGTGACATTGTGGAAGGCTATCAAGTAAGATCTGCCTTTTTGTGGATGATAGCAAAATTTGCAATAGAGTAGTCACCCAGGAAAGAATAGATAATATGAAGAGGGATCTAGCTAAGCTTGAAGAATGGTCGAGAATTTGGCAGCTGAGATTTAACACTAAAAAATGCGGGGTCATACTTTTGGGCTGCAAAAATCCAAGTGGTACAGTATAGGGGGTGAAGTACTTCTGTCCAATGCAAGTACTGGCATTCCTGATAGGAACTCCACTGCAAGCAAGGTAATCCTGTATGGCTTTTACTTACAAGCTCTCTCTCTCTCTGAAAGCTCTTAAAGGGAGAATTATATGTGGTGTGGGGCAAAGCTCGGTCACTTAGAGTTCATTGTTTTTTGTTCCAGCTACCCAATTCACAGTTAGCTCTTAGAAGCCACTGACCTCATCAAATGTTAGATCTCTCCCTACCCATTCCAGCTCCCATCCACTCCATGTGAGTATTCTTGCTTTACAGGGCAACCCCCCAATTAGCTACACACAGGGACATAGCACAGTGCTGTTAGAACACATTTAAAAGAGGTTAACTTTTTTTCACTTAAAGGACAGCTGAGGAACAGGTAGAGACTTTGGTAGGTCTCTCTCTTTTACTTCAACAAATACCAAAGCTCCGCCAACTGAACAAGGGCTGGGAAAAATCATATTGCCAAAGCTGTTGCCCCCATTAAAGCTTCTGCCTCTGTCCAGCCAGAGATCCCAATTCCAGTTGAAGGACTGGTTCCATGTGCAGGATGCCTGCATGCTGAAGCTCTCAGAAAACAAGTGGAGGAGCTCAGAGAAGAGGTGGTGAGGCTGAGAAGCATTCGAGACAGGGAGAAGTTCATTGATGAGATGCTTCTTGAAATATCCAAGCTCTGACAGATGGGAGGCTACAGAATGAAAAAGGTTAGACACAAGCCACCAGAGCCTGCAGAATATTTATTACTCCAACTCCTCCATCCCTTGAACTGAAGAAACAGTATGCAGCCCTGGAAGTGAAAGAGGTGAAAGCATCCCAGGAAAGGGAAGAACGAGAGCTCAAGCACCCTAAAGTTGCAGAATCCGTAACCAAAAGGAAGTGAAGGGTAATGGTGGTGGGTGACTCTTTTGAGGGCTACCGAGGCATCCATCTACTGAACAGATTTGATGTTCAGAAAGGTGTGCTGTCTGCTAGGTGCCAAAATCCATAATGTTATGGAGAATTTGCTGAGACTCATCAAGCCTACTGACTATTATCTGCTGTTGCTCATCCATTCGGCACAAATGATACTCCTAGGTATCCCTCTGAGCATATCAAAAGTGACCATGGCTCTAGGACAAAGGGTGAAGAAGAAAGATGCAAGGTGGTGTTCTCTTCAATCCTCCCTGTTAAGAACATAAGAACATAAGATATGCCATACTGGGTCAGACCAAGGACCATCAAGCCCAGTATCCTGTTTCCAACAGTGGCCAATCTAGGTCATACGCACCTAGCAGTTTCCCCAAAAGACACAGATTCCGCAATGCTTGTACTGGGTCAAGCACTGATATCCTGGGTCCCTTCTTAATAATGGTTTATGGACCTTTCCTCCAGGAACTTGTCCAAACCTTTTTTAAACCCAGCTACACTAACAGCCTTTACTACATCCTCCGGTAACAAATTCCAGAGTTTGATTACACGTTGAGTGAAAAAAATATTTTCTTTTATTAGTCTTAAATAGTTTACCCTGTAGCTTCATTGCATGTCCCCTAGTCTTTCTATACTCTGATAACGTAAACAATTGATCTAAGTTTACCCGTTCCACTCCATTCATTAATTTATAGACTTCTATCATATCTCCCATCAGCCGTCTCTTTTCTAGGTTAAAGAGCCCTAACCATTTTAGCCTTTCTTCATAGGAGTATCCTTCCATCCCCTTTACCATTTTGGTGGCTCTTCTCTGAACCTTTTCTAATAACGCTATATCCTTTTTAAGATACGGCGACCAGAATTGCACACAATATTCAAGGTGCGGTCTCACCATGGAACGATAGAGGCATAATAATACCTTTTGTTTTATTTTCCATTCCTTTCCTTATGATACTTAGCATTTTATTTGCTCTCTTGGCCGCCGCTGCACACTGGGCCGAATGCTTTAACATGTTATCCACAATGACGCCTAAATCTTTTTCCTGGGTGGTGGTTCCTAATGTGGAACCTTGCATTGTGTAACCATAGTTTGGGTTGTTCTTCCCTAGGTGCATAACTTTGCACTTGTCCACATTAAATTTCATCTGCCATTTTGATGCCCAGTCTTCTAATTTATCAAGATCCTCTTGCAATTTTCCACAATCCTCTTGAGTTTTAACAACTTTAAATAGTTTTGTGTCATCTGAAAATTTGATAACCTCACTCGTTATTCCACTTTCTAGGTCATTTATGAATATGTCAAAAAGCAGCGGACCCAGCACAGATCCCTGGGGTACACCACTATTCACCTTTCTCCATTGGGAAAATTGGCCATTTAGCCCAACCCTCTGCTTTCTATCTTTTAACCAGTTCTTGATCCACAGTAGTACACTGCCTCCTATCCCATGACTCTTTAGTTTTGCCAAACGTCTCTGATGAGGGACCTTGTCAAAGGCTTTCTGAAAGTGCAGATACACTATAATCAACTGACTCACCTTTGTCCACCTGTTTATTCACACTTTCAAAAAAACATAATATTTTTTACATATAGTGCCACTTTAGGTAAAAGTCAGAGCATCCTGGAGATGAATGCATGGATGGTGTCATCGAGAGCGTTTTGGTTTCTTGCACCATGGGATGATGTTCCAAGGGCTGCAGAACAGAGATGGTGTCCATCTATCCAAGAAGGATTGAAGTGTCTTCAGCATCAGACTGGCTAACCTACTGAAGAGGGCTATAAACTAGATTCATTGGGGATGGGTAAAGAAAACCCCCAGTTAAGTGAAACATTAAATACCTCTGTAGAAATGAGTAAAAGGGGCAACATCTGGAAAGCGGTGTGTATAAATGCCCGTAGCATGGGAAATAAGATCCCAGATGTTGAGGATTTAATGGAAGAAGCTGACTTGGATTTAGCGGCAGTTATGGAGACATGGTTTATGGACAGCCATGACTGGGATATAGTTATACTGGGCTATACTTTATTCAGGAAGGACAGGGGAGGAAGAAGGGGAGGAGGAGTGGCACTATATATAAAAAATATTATTAAAGCTATAGAATTACAAGGCTTAAAAGAGAAAGAGGAGGCACTGTGGGTTAAACTAGAAAGAGGGAAAGGGAAATCCATTTGCATTGGTGTGATACACAGATCTGTCTCACAGGGTGAAGTGGTTGTGGATGGAGATTAGAAGACACAAACAGTACTGCCATGAAAGGAGAAGTGCTACTGATTTCAATATGCCGGATGTTGATTGGCGCATCCCTGCTGCAATGTCATCTAGAAGTAAGACGGTATTGGATTCTTTACAAGAACTATTCAGGCAACTGGTAACATAACCCACACGTGAAGGGGGCCATACTGCACCTGGTGCTTACCAATGGGGAAAGTGTTTCTGATATTTTAGTGGGAGATCATCTCGCATCCAGTGATCACCAAATGATGTGATTCAGTATTAGGAGTAGAGCTGATAAAATACATCCAAAAGTGAGGGTATTAGACTAGGAAACTAACTTTGCCATGATGGATCAATACCTCAAGGAAGCGTTAGCAGGATGGGAACAGCAGGGGGGATGTAGAAAAACAGTGGGAAAAACTGAAAGGGGATATTTTAAAGGTCAATAAACCTTTTTGTTAGAAAAGTAAATAAATGAAAAGGAGGTCACTATGTTTCTCAAAAGAAGTAGTTGGAAAGGTGAAGAAAAAGAGGGAGGCCTTCAGGAAATACAAGCGATCACAAAAAGAGGAAAACAAGCATCTATATTTGGAAAAACTTAGAGAAGCTAGCAAAGTAGTCAGGAAAGCAAAGATTCAAAAAGAGGAGGAAATAGCTAATGCAATAAAATGGAGAGGGGGGATAAGACATTTTTCAGATATGTTAGTGAGAGGAGGAAGGGCAAAAGTGGTATTGTCAGACTCAAGGGTGAAGGGGAGGAATGTGTAGAAGCCGATGAGGATAAAGCGGAATTGCTTAAATATTTATGCTCTGTATTCACAGATGAAGGGCCAGGAGCAAAACTCCAGAAAAACATCAACAAACAGGAACATAAGTGACGGGGAGCTTGAATGATTTTCAGAAGACTGTTCATGAGGAACTAGCTAAACTAAAAGTAGAATGGGACCGGATGGAATCGGATACATTTGAGAATACTGAAGAAACTTGGGGACGTTCTAGCTCTCCACTGTCTCACCTTTGGAGTCAGGAGTGGTCCCAGAGGACTGTAAAAAGGCAGATGTGGTCCCTTTTCACAAAAGCAGAAGTAAGGATGAGGTTGAAAACTACAGGCGAGTTACTCTAACCTCCGAGGTAAAGTAAATTATAGGAAAAACTATTAAAAGAGAGAATAGTGAGATTTCTGGAGTCCAATGGATTGCAGGATCCAATGCAGCTTGGGCTTACCAGAGGCAGGTCTTGTCAGACAAATTTGATTGATTTCTTTGAATGGGTGACCAGGGAGTTGGACAGAGGGAGAATCCTAATTGTGGTGTACTTCTATTTCAGTAATGCCTTTGACACCATTCCACACAGGCAACTTATGAACAAACAGAGTACCCTAGGGATGGACCCTAAAGTTACTGATTGGATTAGAATTGGTTCAGTGGGAGGTGGCACAGGGTACAGGTAAATGGCACTCATATTAAGTATAAACTAAACTAAACTAGAGGAGAAAGTGGTTACCAGTGGTGTGCTGCAGGGATCTGTCCTTGGTCCGATTCTTTTTAACAGAAGGGTTGACTAGTAAGGTTTGCCTGTTTGTGGATGATACAAAAAACTGCAATAGAGCAGACACCCAGGAAGGAGTAGATAACATGAGGAGGGATCTAACTAAGTTTGAAGAATGGTCTAGAATTTGGCAGCTGAGATTTAAAGCTAAAAAATGCAGGGTCATGCATTTGAGCTGCAAAAATCCAAGGAAGCGGTAGAGTGTAGTGGGTGAAGTACTTCTGTCTACAAAAGAG
Source organism: Ichthyophis bannanicus (assembly GCA_033557465.1). Lineage (NCBI taxonomy): Eukaryota > Metazoa > Chordata > Amphibia > Gymnophiona > Ichthyophiidae > Ichthyophis > Ichthyophis bannanicus. The sequence continues at coordinate 72,866,784 of CM066037.1, forward strand.
CGGGACCTGTGCATGATTGTGTCTGATGTTAAAGTAGCTAAAAAGGTAGAAAAGGTGTATGACAGATAGGTGCTTGGGAGAGAATGGCCAGCAGAAGAAAAAAAGAGGAGGTGATAGTGCCTCTGTATAAGTCTTTGGTGTCATCTCATTTGGAGTATTGTGTGCAGTTCTGGAGACCACACCTTCAAAATCACATAAACAGGATGGAGTCGGTGCAGAGGGTGGCTACTAAAATGGTTAGTGGCCTTCGTTATAAAGCATATGAGGACAGACTTAAAGATCTTAATATGTACACCTTAGAGGAAAGGCAGGATAGAGGAGATATGACAGAGATGTTTAAATACCTCCATGGCCTAAATGCACAGGAGGAGAGCCTCTTTCGATTGAAAGCAAGCTCTGCTACGAGGGGACATAGGATAAGGGTGAAAGGGGATGGACTCAGGAGTAATATGAGGAAATATTTCTTTATGGAAAGAGTGGTAGATATGTGGAATATTCTCCCACTGGAGATGGTGGTAAAGATGAGGACAGTATCTGAATTCAAAGAAGCATTGGACAAACCCAGATGATCTCTAAAGGTAAAAAAGAGACTATTATAATTGATATGGAAGGGCAGACTAGATAGGCCATGTGGTCTTTTTCTGTCATCATGTTTCTATAAAGAAGTTCAGGACCTGGATGTGATTGTTTCTGATGATCTTAAAGTAGCTAAACAGGTAGAAAAGGTGACGGTGAAAGCTAGAAGGATGCTTGGGTGCATAGGGAGAGGAATGGCCAGCAGGAAAAAGGTGGTGATAGTGCCTCTGTATAGGTCTTTGGTGAGACCTCACTTGGAGTATTATGTGCAATTCTGGAGACCGCACCTTCAAAAGGATATAAACAGGATAGAGTTGGTGCAGAGGGTGGCTACCAAAATGGTCAGTATTCTTTGTTATAAACCATGTGGGGAAAGACTTAAAGATCTCAATATATATACTTTAGAAGAAAAGCAGACTAGAGGAGATACGATAGAAATGTTTAAATACCTCCATGGCATAAATGCACAGGAGCAGAGCCTCTTTTGATTGAAAGAAAGCTCTGCTACGAGGGGACATAGGGGCTTGTTTACAAAGCTGCGGTAGCGGTTCGCAATCGTTATCGGAGCCACGACCCCATTGATTTCAATGCGGCCACGGCTCCGATAATGACCGCGAACCGCTACCGCGGCTTTGTAAACAAGCCCCATAGTATATGGGTGAAAGCGGATAGACTCAGGAGTAATATGCCAAAATATTTCTTTATGGAAAGAGTGATAGATGCATGGAATAGTCTCCCGGTGGAGGGAGTAGAGATAAGGACAGTATGTGAATTCAAGAAAGCATGAGACATATACAGAAGATCTCTAAAGGAAAAAAGGGACTGTAGTAAATATGGGAGGGCAGACTAGATAGAAACATGACGGCAGAAAAAGACCATCTGACCTATGTTAGTTTAGCGGCAAAGGATAGCTGCTGCTGCTGAATATCGGACACAGTGTGCATACTTGCTCACATTACCTACAGTCTGCCCAAATTGTACCCTGTGCATGTCTACGGTAACAGTGTGTGCCATGTAATCAATATGCATACTTCTATGCTAGTATTTTATGAGATCATTTATGCACGTATGTGGCCACATATGCACGTAAATGACTAAAATAATGACACTTGCATTCCTAGATAGCTTCTTTCTAGAAAACTCATTCGCACTAGTGCACAGTGTTTATTAATATACTGTATGCACTACTGAGGAAAAGTGTGTGTGCTATTGAGCAATACTGCACACTAGTAAAAAAAAAATTGCATCTGAAATGAAAATGTAAAAAACAAAATGAAAATAAAATGAAAAATAGAATCACAGAAATGACATGAAAAACTAAAAACAAAACAAAATATGTTTGTTTGTTTGCACACCCCTAAAAAAAAAGTTAGGACAGCTACTGACAGGTCCTCTTTATGTGGCTTCCTATCTAGTTATTGGGCTGAAAAGCGCCAGCACTATCCCAGCCCTATTTGAATAATGCCACAGTGGTCTGTGGAGTTACTCAGAGGCACTGGCCAGTTACTGCCACTGAATACCCAGCTTGGTGGCGTTTATCTGATTAGCAAATCCTGTTAATAGTGGGCCCACTGATTTATAAATAACTAGTGTATAATTTAACTTGAGATAAAGAATAAACAAAGCTGAGTGGTGAAGACTTAACCCTTGGGCTCCTGGGTGCTAGGTTGGCACTTCCCCTGAGGGGTGGGGGGAATAACACAGCCTGTCCAATCCATATGCAAGTCCTCCTGCGCCCTGGATCCCCCCTTAACATAATAAATATGCCAACAAGCTACATATATTCAGTTAGTCTTCTCCTGGGGTTCGTCTCGTTATGTGCATGTATATTTGTCTCAAGTGCACCTCTGTCCCAACATTGCTTAATTGTTAGTGAAGTAGCTATGAAAGTCTTTGCACATACCCTTTCAGGGAGAAGTTCCATCCACATATCCAAATACTCTACGCACATGCTGTACATATGTTACGCTCCGTTTCAGATTATGTCACACTCTGCATCTAGCTCCTCCTTGTGCTTTTGGGCCAGCATTCCCTTGACTGATAGGGACATGACGTGCTTGTGATCAAGAGGGCATTGTGTACGCAATTCTATGTTTCTATCACTTCCTCAATAGAATTCTTTTCCTTTTCCAATTCACTAATATAGGACTGGAGAATCCTCATGAGAAAGTGCAGGATCCAGAGAGACATTTCACTGAAGTTATCAAAAACTTTTGTCGGCAGAGTAGGTGGTTTGCCTTGTGACAAGAAGACAGACTTTAAAGCTAAGTACATCTGAAGCATCTTTGTAATTCTGTAGGAAACTGCTCTCTTACAGCTAATATGTCTTGCTGTAGGGCAGCCGTTCTCTAAATTCAACATCCACAAATTCACAGTATTCTCACAGGAGCTCAGCATTCACTCATTATTTTAAGAGCTCATCCATAAAGTGTAGTTGTGGAAGTAGTTGCAAATTTTCCAGGAAAAGCTCTCAGTATCTACATCAAGCACGTGTTCTATGGTGGACATCATTGTTTAAGTAGTGTGCAGGGCAACCCTCACCAGGGTTCCATTCTGGCCCCTCTTCTGTTTAATATTTTCCTTATACCGTCAACACTCCTGGTTCAACAACATGGCATTTGCACCGATTATTACCGCAGTCCCGCGTGCAGCTCTCCCAGGCCAGCAGGGATCGAGCTGCCGGGACCAACGCTGCACCCCTCCTCCTGAGCCGAGCTGCCCAATTGGGGCAGTCAGACAACATTTAAAAGAAAGCACCAGTGGGCGCACCCGCATCTTGCGGGTCCGTGCCTGAGGGCCCTTTGACGTGGCCCTTAGGTGGGGACCTGTAAGAAGGAACCCCCCTACCGAGAACCACCAGAACAACCAGGCCCGTGAACAGTACGAGCCCAAGAGACACCAACAAGAACAGTTCAAGGGAGTCTCTACCATCAATCAAACACAGACAAAACCGCACCGAAAGACAACGCTCATCAGCAAAGTAGGTAGACTAAGGCCTAACCATGTTATCCACTGCATAAACCCATGAAAGCTAGCTGCTGACCATACTTGCGAGAACTAGCATCCGATTTACTTGCCTCTGCTAAGTACAATCTATGCCTGTGATACCTACTCGCCTGTGATATCTGCCTGTGGTAGTTTAATCTGTGCATGTTGTATATGCTTGCCTGTGATATCTTCCTGTGATAGTATAATCTGTGCATGTTGTATATGCTTGCCTGAGGTACCTGCCCATGATAGCATAACCTGTGCCTGTTGTACCTTCTTGCCTGTAGTACCTGCCTGATATCCCTCTACGACCTCCACATACTCCTGATCACAGAGATGTGGCTATCCAGCGCTGTGTGACAAGGCAGAGGCTTTAGAGAGTAAGGAAAAGGGTTTTAAATACTCTTTGTCCTCTGAACCTGCCAGAAATACAGGGCAGGAAGGGGTTAAAACCTCAGCACACAAAGCTTCACTACACGAGAGAGTAGAAAGGGAGCCCCACCCTAGCCCCAGGCTAACCAGGAGAGCTATCCTATCAGGGAAAGGGGTGGACTCATGCCCGATTGGACAACTCAGTCCTCATAACCAGGAAGTAGTAGATTCAAGAAAAGGAGAGGGGGGAAAGCAGAAGGACGAGGAGGAAGCAGAAAGAGGAGGAGAACGGGAAAGGAGAAGGAAGGAGGAAGGAGCCCCACAGTGGACACAGTGGGGAGAAACTGACTCAAGGGAATTGGATGCAGCCTTGGAGTCAGAGCCTTTTTCCAGAGGGCTAGGAAAGTCAGGTCCAGGCAGAGACTTGAAGTCCCAAAGAGGCAGAGCTGGAAGCAAAGAGAGCCAGGTGGGAACCAAGTACTTGGAAGATTGCCAGCCACTTTGCCCAGGAACAGCCACGTCTCGGGGGAGGCAGTTGAAAGTGCTTCCTGGAAGGAACAGCCCTCAGCCAAAGGAGAATCAGGTCAGAAACTCCTATAAACCTTTGAAGCAAAGATTAGAGTTCTTACCTAAGAGAGATAGAAGTAACTCCTCAGAGACTTTTCTTAGAACCAGATTGATAAGAGAAAAGCTGGGTAGAAGGGAAACCCCAGCTCATAAAGTACAAGTGTTTCCTTATAATAGAGAACGTGTCAGAAGCTGCAGTTCAGAGTGTAGCCCAGCTGCACGTCAGCAAGCTACTAATTGCCAGCAACGGGACACGGAGCTAGAGTCAGATTTTGAGGACCAGGCTGTATTAAAGGAACTTGTAAAGCAGTGTCAGAAGAGATATGTTCCACCCAACCAGAGAGTGATATCCGGGCGAGACAGGGAAGAGAGAAATCCTTTCTATGAACTGTTTAAGAGGGCCAATAAGCGTGAAACCCTGCAAGTGCCTAGGAGACGTAAGGATAGTAGATGGAAGCAGATACAGACTCTCCTTAAACACTTGAAGTCTGTGGATTCTTTTTATCCTTGTGTTCAAGAAACCCCAGATCTTGAGAGTGAGCCGATGCAGACAGACAATCCCTTATCCTCTAGCAGTGACTCGGAGATGGATTGTGGCATCTGTAAGAAAGAGTTCTAAGGTGCAGTTTAATTGTATCCTATGTATATAAGGGTGCTGTGGAAGCCTAATCGTTGTTAAGCACACGTGGAATAAAAACCACAACTCGGAGAAGTTTCTTTTTAGAAGTTTTATTAGGAAAGCCTTACTGGTGTTTGGAAGCAATGCTGTTATCCTGGAAAGTTGGAGGAAATATAAGAAGCTGATTTTGAGTTGCATCTGTACCCTGAGAAGTATCAGGAGGACTGTTTCATTTTGGACTTTATTTGTTACAAACACGTATCTTCTCTTTTGCTCTGTTTTGGGGGAAGAAACCCTGTGCGACAATAAATATATTGTTCACCCTTAACCTAACTTTGGCTGTCATCACTGGGCTACAACTACATAAGAATACCAGGCAAACAGCACAAACAAAGTAACTTTAACTGTGTCCCACTTTCTAATAGCCTTAATACTGGGGCTGAGTGGTGAGCGGTGTCACAGCTGACACGGTCCTCCTCAACCAACTCTTACCCACCAATTTCTCAATCCACACCTGCCATAGAGACAGTAGAAGAGGGGGTGGAGTGCTCATCCTCACCAAAACAGACCTCCAATTCCATCTGATCAATGCCACTAGCACAATGCAACTCGATACAATCACCATAGCCAACAAGAAGTGCTCCATCAACCTACTGTACAGAGCCCTGTCAACCTCCGCCGATGACATCTCAACAATAATCGACCTCGCCTGTAACGCCCTGAACCCACGCACCCCAAGCTGGTTACTAGGCAATTTCAACCTGCCAGCCCTGCAAGTCACACAAGCCTCGGCCTTCCTCAAAGCTCTCAAGGAACTAGGATACAAGCAACTAGTCAATGAACATACCCACGTGAAAGGAAACAAGTTGGACATGGTATTCGCCGTTGACTCAACCCACCACCCCATACTATCCATTACCACAGTACCCTGGTCGGACCACTAATCAGATTCCAAATACCAGTGCTCAACCACGGCCACAAGAGCCCCAGAAGTCCGGTCAGCACCCCCCAGTGCACCATTACGAAGATTCCGAACTTTTGACAAAGAAGCTATCTTGAGTAAAACCCTCCCGCTCCTCTCCTTGACAGCACCCGGCCTCGACGAACTGATCTCAAGCTGGGATAACAGCCTTAGCTCCATTGCCCAACTCCCACCCTCAAACAAGCCTCCAAGAAAACGAACCACCGCACCCTGGTACTCCATGAAACTGCGAGTGTCACTCCTCCACCTAAGGAAACTGGAAAGACGCTGGCATCGATCACGCTCCTTTGAAGACCAGAGGGCATATAACCTTCACCTGACAAAACACCGTGAAGCAGTAACACAGAAAATGTATTTATTTATATTTTTATTTATTTTTTTTTTTTATACCGCACTCTTTAGAATCAGTGCGGTTTACATGTATACTAACAGGTACTTTTTATTCCCTTGTCCCCGAAGGGCTCATAATCTAAGTGTAAGAGGCAATTCCACACCGACACCCTGAAACGATCACTAAGCAAACCACATGACTTACTCAATCTTGTCAATAACCTAACAAAAGAACCATCCCCCAACCAACCAAGCGAGATCCAGCCTCAAGAGTTTGCAGACTACCTGCAATCAAAATTATGCCAGACCAATAAGTCCACAGCACCCACTGCCACACACGAGCCACCCTACCCAACACCACTGACCACCTTCTCCACCCCATCCAAGAAATGCATTGAAGACATTATCGCCGCCATCAACACCACCACTGCACAAACCGACCCCTGCCATGCCTTCTGGATAAAAGCGCTACGGAGTGAATTTAGCCCGTTCATAGCCAGACTCATGGATCTGTCATTCTCAACAGGCTCGTTCCCGCAAAGCCTCAAACACACGTCCATCAGACCTCTGCTGAAAAACAACAAACTAGACCCCCAGAAGGTCAACTCACACATGCCTATATCAAGCATACCACTACTTGCCAAGATAATTGAAAAAGAAGTCCAATGCCAAATATAATACCACATCGAGACCGCCACTCCGCTCGACCCTTGCCAACATGTATTCAGGGAATCTCATGGTGTTGAAACACTCCTCACCACCCTCTTCAGCAACATAATTTCTGGAATCGACAACACCCGTCAAGGGTTTGCCCTCATCTTTATGGATATAACTGCGGCATTTGACTCAGTAAGACATAAGCTCCTCCTGGTGCGAGTTAAGGAGAAGGGTATTCGTGACACAGCCCTAAGCTGGCGCAAATCATACCTGTCTGACAGATGGCAGCACGTACAATCCTGTGCTTCAACATCAGAACCATTCCACCAGAGGCAGGGTGTTCCACAGGGGTCCTCCCTCTCCGCCCTGATGTTCAACATATACATGCAGCCCATCTGTTCCCTCATCCGATCATTCAATGTTGACTGCTTGATATACGCCGATGACGTACTGCTCTACATGCCATTCTCAACCGACCAGCCGGACCTCTCCCCACTGACAGACTGTTTTGACGCGGTATCCAACTTGCTCCAGACTCAAAACCTTTGAATACAGCACAAGAAAACAGACGTCCTTTTCATTATGAGGAACCAAAATTTCACCCCTCCTGCCTACTTAAAGATCAAAGAAGCGGAGCTACTAACCAAATCCACAATCCGTTACCTTGGAGTCACACTAGACCAACGCATGGACATTAAGGCTCACATAAGCAACACAGTAAGAGCAGTTTACCACAAGATTCGGAACTCAGGCACTTGCGCCCCCTGCTGAAGCCGGATGACTTCCGGACAATCTATCAAGCGCTGGTTATCCCACATTTCGATTACGCCAATGCAGTTCTACAAGGGCTCCCGCAATCCACCCTGAACCCACTCCAGCTCGCAATGAATGCCGCGACCAGGGTTCTACACGGTGCTTTCAGGAATGACCATGTGACACCCATCCTGAAACATCTCCACTGGCTCCCCATCCATAGCAGGCTCTCATTTAAAACCCTACTGCTGACTTTCAAGGCCATCAACAGGCTCTCCTCCACCTCCCTCACGGAGCTTATCCACCCTACACCTAACAGATCCAGAAGATCCGCAGCAGTCAACACACTGGTAATCCCGAAGGCAATAACACAATACACCCAAGCAACAATTTATTATTTATTTATTTATTTTATTTATTTATTACAGGCTCTTATATACCGCTCTATTCAGAATCAGCGCGGTTCACAATATAACAACATACCATAACAACAAACTGTTAGGTTTTACAGAGAACAAGGTCAGAGAACTTGGATAAAACATGGGACGTCATTACTGCAACTATTTACAAGAGTATTTACAAGAGTATTTACAAGTATACATAACAGGATTTGTTCTTAGTTTGGGTAGTGAATAAGATTAGTTAGTTGGTCAAGTAATATTGGGGGAAGAGGTGGGATTTGAGTGCATTTAGGTTCTCTGCACCTAGATGCTGGAACGCCCTACCACCCAGCATACTGGCAATCTCCAACCTGACCCAGTTTAGGAAAGCACTGAAGCACCACCTTTTCCTCAAACACTACTCTGACGACAGCTCACAAACAGCCACCCCCCTCCACCAATTCTGCCACACCAACACACCCAGCACGCAACAAGGCATCCACACCCAGTGGTGCCATCCTCGACTATGCGTACTTTGTAAATAGCAGCATGTACATACCCCACTTTTGTAAAAGTGGCACCATCCTCGACTATGCGCACCTTGTATATAGCAGCATGTATATACCCCACCTCTGTAAAAGTCACTCTCCCCACCTGACATGATTCTTTCCTGTAAATAGTTCTCCCTGCGTTATCCAAGTTCTAGCACCTGTTTCATTGTAAATACAGAGCAGGTTAGCCTGCACTGTATAAGCTAATGTTGTATGTAAATCGTACTGATGTTAAATAGCACGGTATAAAAGAGACATTAAATAAATAAATAAATAAAAATAAATAAATTACGCAGGTGACATTCTCTTACTTCATCACACCAACCCAGTGTCCCCGGATCTTTCTCCCTTTATTGCATGTCTTTCTTCCATTTCTACTTTGTTATCCAAACGTTTTTGCATCTTAACCCGAGTAAGTCCGCAGCAATTTGGTTCATGTTTGGCAGATCCTCTCCAGTCATGGCTCCCTCTTTCCTTCCCTTCCTGGCTTGTCAATCCCCCTTGTGGACACTATCCGTTATCTGGGTGTCACATTAGATTCTTCATGGTCTTTCCATGCTTATCTTTCCTTTTTAGTCCAAAGCTCTTTCCATGCCCTTTGCCAAATTTGCGCTGTCCACCCCTTCCTCCTGCCTTCCTCTTTAACTACACTTCTGCTCACCTTTGTTATTTCCAGATTCGACTATTTTATTTAACAGTTCTTCTATACCGCTCTATTTTAGATCAGAGCGGTTTACATTCAACATCAACCATACAACACAGGAACCCTGAGTTGTATTTACAATAAACAGGAGATCAACTTGGAAGTAACTGGGGGGAACTATGTACATTGTATAACATATCTACATCTTATTTACACTGGGGGTCCTGATTCCATTTCAGTGGGTATCTTCTGAGCGATCAGTTGATTATCCTTTTTCATGCTGAGTCTGATTGTTTAATTGCAGTGAGTGAGTGACTATTGCAATGTAGTTTAATTGCAGTGAGTGAGTGACTATTGCAGTGTAGTTTTCCTTGGTCTCCTGCAGTATCAGTTGCACTGGCTACAGCTCATCCAGCACACTGCAGTGTGTATTCTTGCCTCATGCTTCTTGATCTGATCATATCACCCCTCTCCTAAGATGTTACCACTGGCTCCCCATCAAATACTGTCTGCTGTATGAACTCCTCATATTGGTCCACCGTTCACTCCTCACCAGTTTCCACTGCTCGCTCTCTGATGCCTTTATTCATTTATTTATTATTTATATAGCAATGCTTATATGCCCCTTTTCGCTAGGTCAAAGCAGTGTACCTACAGGTACGGTGTATATTTCCTTTGTCCCCGAAGGGCTCACAATCTATGTTTTTGTACCTGAGACAATGGACGGTTAAGTGGCTTACCCAAGGCTACAAGGAGTGCCTGTGGGACTAGAAACCCCAGTCCCTCCGGTCCAAGGTTGCTGTTCACCAGTGGGATTCAAACTCCTGGCCCTCTGGCTTGAGGCTCTCCTCTCTTCTTCCTTACTTCTTCATTCCCCACACCATGTCCTCCATAACATTCATGTGAACCATTTACATCTCCCCGCCATTTCACAGGCTTGACTGGAATCCACCCGCTGCTCAGCTTTCTATTTTCTTGCCCCTCTCCCACCCGCCTCCATTCCCCAAGTTCAAATCCCTTCTGAAAACCCACCTCTTTAGCATAGCACACCATTTACCGCCATCACAACCAGTTCTTCGATTTTATTCTATCTTCCCCCTACCCTTCCCCCCCCCACCCCCAGTATGGATGTTTTTAAATCCTTCCTTTTGTAAGCAGTGTTTTTTTTTCATCCTTTATTTTAATTGATTTTATTCTTTATACACTGCTTTGCTGCTGTTGTGAAGAGCGATAAATGAAAATCAAACAAACAAGAAAAGTCCCTGGACCCAATTTTCAAACGCCATGGTAGTTAGCTGTGCTACTTAATCTTCAGTGGCAGTATCTGGGTAGGAGCTACTGCTGAACATCCGGATGAATGGCACTAACTCGATCGTGTGATATTCAGCCAATACTTGCCCAGATTGAAACTTAGGCTTGCTTTTCATGCCATCTAAGCTGTCTAGCCGAGAGCTGCTGAAAATTTCATTAACCAGAAAAGTGCTGGTATTTACCCGGTTAATCCCACTACCACCTCCACTCTGCACACAGACCACCCCTGGAATAACCAGATAGTGCCAGGGCAATCTGTGAAGATATTCATCATCATTATCCAGATTTTTTTTTTTTTAAGTGCAGTCAAGTTGATACTGACTCCTGGCAACCCAGCAGCCCCTCGGTTTTCTTGGCAAGGTATCACTGGAAGTACTGTAGATTGCCAGGCCTTTTCTCCTGAGGCAATGGAGGGTAAAGTGACTCACCCAAGGTCACAAGGAGTTCCAGTAGGAACGGATGGCAGGTCTCTTGGATACTAGGCTGTTGCTCTAACCACTAGGCTACTCCTCACTCACTATCCAGCTAGTGCCGCTAAATATCTGGGTCTGCCCCCTCAGCCTACTGGCCTTCTAGCTAAAGACTTTGAATATTGGTCCATCCATGTTTATCAATAACTGCAGCTAAGCAAAACAGTCCTTCTATTTTCATCTCACTAGAGTCCACTACAGATTGGGGCCAGTTTACTAAATGCCGCTAACCTGTTAAGGTGCATTTTAATGAACGGTAACTGGCCGCGGTAAACCCTAATGCTTGGGCAGGCCAGCTACTGATCTCTGAAAATCATGTCAACTGGCACTGGCATGTTACTGCAGACAGTGGGTAGGTAGAGGTGGAGCATAAGAATGGCCAACACAGTACTACACGAGTGCAATTACCATGGCACATAGCATGGGTTCATCCAATGGCACCTCTGTAGGTGGTGTTAGGTGCTCCCACGTTACTGTGCTGCTTTTAAGAGTACCCCAACCTGCATTAGCTGCTAGGAACATACAGGTCATGCCCTTGATGGCAAATGTGGAGGTTTTGCAACCAACATGCATTGGTAACGCATGTTAAGCGCAAGCTCTTAGTGTGTTTAGTAAAAAGGCCCCATTGTCTTGGAGTTGTCGTAAGCAAAATGTCAGGGTACAACACTACCAAGCAAGTACCACGCAAGATGCAGAAACCAGTCCAAGAGCGTGGTTTGGTGGAAAAACGAAAACTTTATTCAACAAATGCCAACCCGACACAGGCCGTGTTTCGTCACACTTCGTCAGGGGCTTTGCTGGCATAAACTGAAAATACAAGCACATAAATACTTAGGGGCATGTTTACTAAAACCACGGTAATGTGCGGGCTGCGGTAGTGTGCGGGTGCCATATAAGGAGTGGGCGTTTCCTGCTGAAGAAGAAAATCCGGAATTTGCATATGCACTAAGGTGCGCGGCGCCCTTGTGCGCCCCGCACATTAGCGCATCAGATAGCTGCGTGGGAGGCATAAGCGGCGCGCTGATGTGTACACAGAAAAGCAGAGCCACAGCACAATGGTCAAGGCACTTACCAATGGTGCAGGGATCAGGAGTTCAATCCCCCACAGTGCCCAATGAAGACAGCTGGCTGAGGCGATAATTTATGAGGCACATAAATACTGGGCGGCATAAGGTGGCACGCTAATGTTCTTGGCAGCATATTAATACTGGGCGGCATAAGTGGCGCGTTGATGTATACACAGAAGAGCAGAGCCACAGCACAATGGTTAAAGCAACTACCAATGGTGCAGGGATCAGTGGTTCAATCCCCCACAGTGCCCAATGAAGACAGATGGCTGAGGCATTACTTTAGGAGCCAGGTTACTATTGGGTGGCATAAGGCGGTGCGCTGATGGGCATAAGGCAGTGCGCTATTGTTTTAGGAGGAAGATCAATATTGGGCGGCATAAGGCGGCGCGCTGATGTGCAATCACAGAAGCAGAGCCACAGCACAATGGTTAAGACACTGACCAATGGTGCAGGGAACAGGGGTTCAATTCCCCAAAGTGCCCACTGAACAAGGCTGGCTGAGGCATTACATATGGGGAAGAGTGGTTTAGGAGGCATTTTATTTTGTTTTTAATTATCACTACTAGCAAACGCACTCTCAAAGCATGTTAACATAAGGCGCCCTATAAGGCACATTTTAAAGTGCACTGTCAGCCAAGGCACCCTAGAATGTTGCGTATAGGGCGCTTTAGAGGGTGCCGTATGAGGTACCGCAAGGTCAGAGTACTGTTTGTTATGGCAGCACTGTGCTGTTTAAGGAACAAAAAGCATAAGTAGGTGCGCTGACAGGCAAGGAGGAGCAGCAGTGGAGCCCAATGGTTAAGGCACTGACTGCTGATACAGGGGTCATGAGTTTGCTCCCCAGTGTGCCTAATACGTAAGGCTGGCTGTGGCATCAGCTTTGCATTGTCCATATTTGTTCCTGTAGCACTTATTTTTATTTTATTAATTGCTGCCAGCAAACACGCCCTCACGTGCCGTAAATGAGGGTGCCGTATAAGGCACCCTATAAGGCACTCCATAGGGCACAATATAAATTGCACTGTCCGCCACAGCACCCTAAAATGTCCCCTATAGGGCACCCTATAAGTTGCGCCACAGGATAATGTATAGTGCACCTTATATGGATGGGAACCATAAGGTGCCCTATAGGGCGCCCTATAAAGCACCCTCAGAGGCACCTTATGGGTACAGTACGCTGAGGGTGTTTTTGCTGGCATCAAAATATGTACATTAAAAAAAGATAATGTGTTGGACAACCCTATCAAATAACCACACTGTGGGTTTTAACCTATGACCTCTGGTTTTACAGGCAGTGAAGTAACCAGTGGGCTACAGCTCTATAGCTGCTAGCAAGCCCCTGGCTGGCTACAGAGAGCCTGCACATCACCACACAGACAGTCTGCTGTGGTCCCCAGGATAGGGTTAGCCCACCCATACCCATGATGCACTGCACATGCAAATCAGCTGTCCACAGATAAACACAAGATGGGCAATGCACCCCCACAGCACCTCGGCCTGGTAGGGGGAAGTGACCATGTGCACCTACACAGCACCTCGGCCTGGTAGGGGTTACTGACCGTGTGTTTTACTGGCACAGAGTAGCTACACACCGTCACATTGTGCGGGTACTGTGCTCACCCTGAGGGTGCAATGAGGCGCCCAGGACCAGGTCCACAACACCTTCCATGGCTGAAAGAGACTATGCCAGAGGTCCAAAGCAGTGTTAATGTGTGAGATAGGTAGTTTCTGCACAAACACCTTGGATGTCTCTGTCTGTTTCAGTCAGGTGTAGCCCCCCATGGACCCCTAGGTGGGCCATGCACCACCACCCCCCCCACCCCCAGGGCTGAGGGTGGCAAACAGGGTCTCCCATCAATAGATCCACATCCTACCTCCCCGCAAAGGTGGCAGAAGAGGGGACCATCAACCCCAGTCATGCTGAGGAACAGACACCCCACAGGGCAGTCACTGCAGCTCTATACCCATCCATAACACAATAGCAGACAGACGTTAGGCCTGGATATGGTAAACTGCACCCCACCACTATCTGATAATGTCCTGCAGCAAGTCATCAGCCACTGCACCCTGCAAGCCGCTCCATCAAGACACATACCAGCTGCAAACAGTGTGCTAGTTAGGCCATAGTGCATGTTCCCAGTAGAGATGCATGCACCCAGAACTGGGATGTCAGCATACACATCAAGCAGATAAATCAGTGACTGGGCCCCAAAAGAAAACCCATATCTATTACATAAAAGAAATATTATATAGCACTATGGGGGTGCCTAGCCATGCTGTGGTCACAGAACAGTCAGGGTGAGAGTGATCTCTCAGCAGGACATACTGAGGTCACCCTGTCTGTGTAGGTGGTGACTGGGCACTAAAATGTCCCAGTCACCACCAATATAAAATTATATTGACCACATTCAAATTAATTTATAAAATTGCCCCATCATACCTATCCTCATTGATTCATAACCCACCTGATAACAGAACCAGAAGAAGAACGAATCTCAACACCATCCTCGTGCCTGACTCAATAAGGAAGACTAAACATACAACAAGCATCAGCGCCTTCTCATACACAGCACCAACCTTATGGAATAATCTCCCGACACAGATTAGAGAAATAAAAGACCTACAAATGTTTAAAAGAGAATTAAAAACTCACCTCTTCACACTACATTATTCTAATACAGATTGTCATACTAATACGACTTCCTATCCTCCATAATTCAATCTGTATTTTCATTACTTCTACTAAATTTACACCTACCCGCATACCTACCTGAACTGATATCTACAACCTGTAAATATGTAAACTATATTTTAACCTGTAAATAGTTTTATCTGTTATAAGCTATACAAAGTTGCTTAAAGCTGTATATAGTTTGTTGATAGTTACCTACTGTTTCTTTGTATTTCACATTTGTTCTCTGTATTTCGACTTATGTTCAATGTAAACCGCCACTGATCTTAGGAAGTGGCAGTATATAAAAATGTTGCAAATAAATAAATAAATATATAAAAACCAGCATATTTTAGATAAGTATTGAATAACCTTGTCTTCAGCTATCGATGCTTGTGAGTGTCAAGAGCAATAGAAGGAAAAAACGCCGGCTCATGTGCTTTAAGAAAGAAGGCAGAGGGGGCGGAGTAACACTATGTGGAAGGCGGTAAAGGAAGGAAAAAACAAAAAAATACCATTAAAAAATAGAAAAATATGTCTATCTTGTTTATTCTTTTTATTTATGCCGTTTCATGACAATGTTGGTTTTTTACTCTTTTATTATTTATTTTTTATACTCTGCATATCCCCTCATGTGTTTGACGCTTTGCAGTACAATCTTATGATTTTATATAAAGCATCATTGGTTTTATTCGGTGTGATTCTTTCCTTATTATTTCATACTGTATAAATTTCATTTGGTATGTTCCACATTGGTTATTCCGTGTCCGTGGGCTCCTGTCATTTTAATTTGGTTTTATTAATCTTAGTTGCTTGTTTTAACGATGACTATACCCTTTTTATATATTTGATTGTTATCTTATCCTTTTTATCATGAACTCTTTTTATGTCTTGGCTGCCAATCATCCGGTCTTTTTGACCTCATTCCCTCCTTCTCTCCCCCTCCCCCTCCCCTTCCCCTTCCTCCCTCCTCTCATACCTTGATTTTCTTTATTGTTGCCTTTTGTTTGAGTTGTCCCTTATTTTCATAATTTTCTATTTTTAATGGTAATTTATTTGTTTTTTCCTTCTTTACCGCCTTTCACATAGTGTTGCTCTGCCCCCTCTGCCTTCTTTCTTAAAGCGCATGAGCCGGCGTTTTTTCCTTCTATTGCTCTTGACACTCACAAGCGGTCAATCGCTGAAGACAAGGTTATTCAATACTTATCAAAAATATGCTGGTTTTTTAAATATTTTTTTTTCTTAAGCTTTACTTAGAAGTCAGTAATCGTCAGGTGCCGGTTTTGACGTTTTCCAGCATCTTAGTTTCCACCGTTGATAAGTTTCATTTCAGAAATCCTCGTTTGTGAATAAGATTGTGCCTCTTTCTGTTTTTAAAGTAAAAATTTTTAATTATATCAAATTAGTTTTTTATTGCTTTGACAACTTATGTCTAACAGGCATGTTTACTAAAGTCCGTTGCTGTGCGGGTCCCCGTTAGTGTGCTGGTGCCATATAAGGAGTGGGCGGGCCAGGCAGAAAAAGGAAAAAAACGGACCGTAGGTTTGTGAGTCGCGCTAATGTGCGGGTCCCACATTAGCGCGTGAGAAGGCTAAGTGGGGCGCTGCTGCACAACCAAACAACAAAGCCGTAGTACAACGGTGAAGACATTGACCTATGGTGCAGGGTTCAGGGGTTCAAACCCCCATTGCACCCAACAAAAAAGACCAGCTGAGGCATCACATTTTATGGGCAAAAGTGGTGTAGGAGGCATATTGATTATGGGCGGCAGAAGGCGGCGCACCTAGTTTTTTAAACGGCATGAGACGGCGCACTGTTTATTGTGGGCGGCAGAGGGCGGCGCGCTGTTAAGGTTGGGCGGCAGAGGGCGGCGCACTGATAAAATTGGTCAACAGAAGGCGGCGAGCCGGTGGGCAGAAGGCGGCGCGCTGATGTGTGAGGGGGCAGCCCAATAGTGGGAGGGATAAGTGGCGCGCTGATGTGCAAATAGCAGGAATGGAGCCATAGGACAATGGTTAAGACACTGACCACCCATGCAGGCACAATGGGTTCAATTCCCCCCAGTGCCCATTGAAGACAGCTGGCTGAGGCAGTATTTTAAGGGGCATGCCCATGTTGGGCGCTGTTAATGTTACGCGCCAGAAGGCGGCGCGCTGTTAATTCTAATTTTGTGCGCCACAAGACGGCGCGCCAATGGCTACAAGGCTGCGCGCTGCTGCTCAAACACAGGAACAGAGCCACAGCACAATGGTGAAGACACTGAGCAATGGTGCAGGGGCCATGTGTTCAATCCCTCACAAAGCCCAGAGAAAAAGGCTAGCTGAGGCAGTATGTTTTATGTTGGGGAGAGCTGTAGGAGGCTCTATAATTTTAGTTTTATGATAACTACTAGCAAACGCACTCTCACAGCATATTAATATAGGGCCGCCCATAAGGCACATGTTACAGTGCACCGTCTGCCAAGGCACCCTAGAATGTCCCCTATAGGGCAGCATGTATGTTGCGACACAGGATAATGTATGGTGCACCCTATATGGATGGCAACCATACAGTGCCCTATAGGGCGCCCCATAAAGCACCCTCAGAGGCACCTTATGGGTACAGTACACTGAGGGTGCTATTGCTGACATCAACATATGTACAGTAAACTAAACAAATATGCTTTGAACACCTGTCTCACAGAACCCCAATGTGGGTTTGAACTCATCACCTCTGGCTGCACAGGCAGTGACCTAACCATAGCTGTATGGAAGCCCCTGGCTGGCTGCAGATAGCCTGCACGTCATCTCACAGATAGTATGCCAGGGTAAACAGGATAGGGTTAGGCCACACGTACCCATGATGCACTGCACATGCAAATTAGCTGTCCACAGATGGACACAAGATGGGAAATGCACCCCCACAGCACCTCGGCCCTGTTGGGGGACGTTACCGGGTGCACCCACACAGCAACTCGGCCTGGTAGGGGGCACTGACCGGGTGTTTTACTGGCACAAAGTAGCTACACAACGTTACATCGTGCGGGTTCTGGCCTCACCCTGAGTGTACAATGAGGCGCCCAGGACCAGGTCTACAACACTTTCCATGGCTGATGGAGGCCAAGCAGGAGTTTCAAAGCAGTGTTAATGTGTAAGATAGCTAGGTTCTGCACAAACACCATGGATATCCCAGTCAGGCACAGCCGTAGCATGCGCGCGCCCCCCCCCCCGGGCTGCCCCCAGAGACAAACATGGTCCCCCATCAAGAGATCCACACTCTACCTCCCTGCAAAGGTGGCAGTAGAGGGCAACATCAACCCCAGTCCTGCTGAGGAACACCCCCCACACAGCCATAACACAATAACAGACAAACATATGACCAGGTATGGTAGGTTGCACCCCACCACCAGGTATTCCCCTGCAGCAAGCCAACTGCACCCTGCAAGCCATTCCAGCAAACCACATACCATCTACAAACAGTCTGCTGGTTAGTCCATAGTGCATGTTCCCAGTGGAGACACATGCACACAGAACTGGGCTGCCAGCATACACAGCAAGCAGATAACTCAGTGACTGGGCCCCAAATAGATACCCATATGTATCACATGAGAGAAAGACTGTACAGCACTATGGGGGTGCCTAGCCATGCTGTGGTCACTGCACAGTCAGGGTGAGCGTGATCTCCCAGAAGGACATGCTTTGGCCACCCTGTCTGTGTAGGTGGTGGCCGGACACTACAGTGTCCCTGCCAGTGCCCTATGCCCGGTGCAGATGCATCCTGCCCAGGCCACCCTGTCCTGGCTATACCCATGGTACCGTGCACCTCATTATGCACATTGGCAGTGTGGGCTGTGGAAGGGGCTTGCTGCCAACACCCACGGTATAGACAAGCACACACTTCCACACCTATGCCATCATGGTGCTACTATTGAGAAGGTAATCAGCCTTGCCCACCAAGACCGCTCCTGAGCACGGCAAGGCATGGATATGGTAGGCAGTACAGCTGGTGGCCACTCCCCAGGGTGGTAAACAGCGTCAGAGGCCAGGCCTGGAGCACGCACCGCAAACACCTAACAGATTGTTCGGATGGGGTCAACTAGCAGTATGTGTGGAACTAGCAAACATCTCAGAGCTGTGTATCATATACCTCAGGTGTAGGGTGACATTGGTAGGACATGCAGGGTTCAATGGTTTGCCTCTCCAGGAGACATTGGTCAATGAGGCCTGTGGGTGTGGGTGTGGGTGTGTCTGCCCCTGATGGCTGCTGCTTTACGGCACAGATTCCCAACTCCAGTCCAGGTTTGCATCACACTGTTCTGGTTTTCCTGCTGTCCCTCATGGATATGCATGAGCTACATCTACATACCATGGGTGTGGTGCATAGATATACAGCACAGGCATTTGTATGAGTGCCATCATGGGACCTGACTGGTGTGTGCCCCACCAGGACTGCATTGTGTGATTCTGCTCTGGGTACTGGCCCTGTTCATGGTGTGTGTGCTCAGTGGGGTAAAGATAGACGTATTGCCATTGCATATGTCCTCCCCAGGAAAGGTGTGCCCTTACTATCACTGTTTAATTGGGGGAAAAAGATTAGTGGTTGCCCCAGTTGGGCTTTGAACCTGTGACCCTCTGCTCTTGTATACAGTGTCTGTGTGCACTGCACCACCGTGTATCCACAGATTGGGTGATTTCCCTGGAATGTCCATGACTGTGGATCCGGTAGGGCCTGTGTTGCAGTGGACTGTGCCAGCCTGCACATGACTGGGCCTCTGTCTTCTGTGGCTAGCAGCCACTGCCCCCTGCACCACATGTCCTCGTCCGCCAACATGCTGGCATGAGCTTCTCTCAGAAAAAGCAGATGACCTGATTGCAATGTGGCAGTACGGGACTGCATTTGGGTGACTTGGCTGTAGGTAATGCCCATTGTTGTGGTGTGTGTGCGCGTTGTTGGGTAAAATATGGGTGCTCTCCCCATGCTTATGTTCCCTGCAATACAGGGGTGTCTGCGCTATCTGTGTTCAGTGGTGGGTAAAATATAGGGATTGGGCTGGCACGTACCCCAGCTGGGCTTTGAACCTCTGACCCTCTGGTTCTAGAGGTACTGACTCTGTCCGCTGCACCACACTATGGCCACAGAAACAGTGCAGCCCCTGGAGGTAGTAAGCTTAGCAGAATGGAGTCACAAACCCTGCTCTATGCAATTTTACTGTGGGCATATGCACCCTGTCTGGTGACAGACGTGGACATAAACCCCGGAAATGGCTACGGGAAATGGGGGACAAGATATCACCGCGCTGGGCAACAGTGATATTAATGGGCAACCATACCAAACACTCCCAGGAAAGCTCCAAACAAAGGAAATGTTTTTTGGAAGAGACTCGGCTCCGTAAACCCTTCAAAAGTTCATTTCTTTTTTCTGGAGCTTTGCTGGGTGTGTTTTCTGTATTTGCCCATCACTATAACTGTTCCCCAGCTGAATTACTGTTTTTAATAGTTCTGTTGTGGTCATTTTCTATTTGTATTTGCACTTTTGTGCTGTGCACATGTATCACACTGCTCACGTTTTGCTGGTTTCCCCGGTTTTCCTGTACATTGCTGACGGAAATGGTTTCTCTTCCCTTTAAATGCTTTCTACCGCGAGTGTTTCACTCGCGGTAGTTTTTACATGCAAATTCGGGCCCGATACTGTGCGGGGAGCCTCTCCCCTCCCACTCTCCACCCATTGACCCCGTCCCTCCGCCCCTCCGGAGCCTTCCTCCGCCCTCCTTTCGCCGTTCCACGCCTCTATCAGAAATTTGCGGGCCGCACTTGTACGGGGCCCGTTAGTGAGCCGCGTACCTGTGCGGGGGTGACACGCACATGTGCGGGGCGTTTAAACGCGTTTCTGCGCGTTTCAGTGCTGCGTTGCCGTGCGCTATTTTGCGGGGTGCTATTTTGCGGACTTTAGTAAACATGCCCCTAAGCTTTGTTTTTAGAAACATCTTCATGGTGATGGTTTATCGTGCATACTAAATACCCATGCAATGTTTTTTTCTTGATAATCATGTTAGATGTCCCTAAACACGATGTTTCTTTTTAAAGTGCTGTTTTTTAAGCTTTATGTTTTAGTCCCCCTTTTTAGATTGTTTATTAAGTTAAACTGATACGCGTCCTTTACAGTTGACATAATTTATTGTTTCTTCTTTTTATTTTTAATTTTAATATATTTTTAACACAAGTTTAATATGTTACATTATTTATAAGTGCCCCTTTTCGCTGACTCACTTCTGCTTCCCCTTTCTTTTTCCCTATATAGAATACACTCATGTTCAGTTCCTCACATCTGTTTAAAATTGATTTGTCCCTCTTTGTTCCATCGTTCATGATTTTTATATGTATTGCTTATGATTGCTTGTTAATTAATTTATTTATTTATTCATTCATTCATATTTTCTTTTTAGAATATACAGATTTATAGTAGTCTGAAACAGTACGGTATAAGACCTTTTGGTTCAATGGTCTGTTATAGAGGTATTTATGTTTTTATAGGCTATACATTTTATTACTCATTCTTTTGCACATACTCGTTTGTTCTTTGTTATTTAGTTTTATTTCATATTATGTTTCATATTGTTTTTAATCAATCATTTATTTTATTTTATTGTTAAATACATATTTATGTTATTTTATTTATTGATGGAACATATTGTTTCTGTTCCTTTATGTTTTTAAGTATTTATGTGCTTGTATTTTCAGCATATGCCAGCAAAACCCCTGACGAAGTGTGACGAAACACGGCCTGTGTCGGGTTGGCATTTGTTTAATAAAGTTTTTGTTTTTCCACCACACCACGTTCTTGGACTGGTGTAAGCAAAATGTCATACATTTCTTAAAGTCATGGCTTTATCATCATTTCAGTGATGTAACATAGTAACTTAGTAAATGACGGCAGATAAAGACCAGCATGGTCCATCCAGTCTTCCCAGCAATACGGCAAGAGTAGGTGCACCTGATGCTCTGTGCAGGTCACCCCTCCCCATGTCTTTGTTTAGGGGTGGACCCACTACTCCATATAGGACATCCCTATTTGTTGAGAAGTTAGATGGTTCAGTTTATTTTGTTTTTATCCTGTTGCTGTAAAGGGATCCGCTGTGCTTGTCCCATGCTGTTTTGAATTCCGTCACCATGTTTGCCCCCACCACTTCCATCGGGAGAGCATTCCAAGCATCCACCACCCTTTCTGTAAAAAAATAATTTCTGACATTGCCTTTCAATTTTCCACCTTGCAGCATCCCCGTCTTTGGAAGAGGTTTGTTTGTTCATCATTCCTCTTTAAGTATTTAAAGGTCTGAATCATATCTCCCCTATCCCTCCCCTCCTCCAAAGTGTACATATTTAGGTCTTCAAGTCTCTTCTCATAAGGTTTCTTACGCAGGCTCCAAATCATTTTGGTCGCCTTCCTCTGAACACATTCCAGTCTTTTTACATCTTTTGCAAGATATGGTTTCCAAAACTGAACACAGTATTGCAGGTGAGGCCTCACCAGCGACCTGTACAGTGGCATAAGTACCTCTTCCTATCTGCTGGTAATACCTCTTTGTATGCAGCCCAACATCCTCCTGGCTTTTGCCACTGCCTTGTCGCACTGTTTTGCCACCTTGAGATAATCACACCAAGGTCTTTTTCCTGAACCATGCACACCAACCTCTCGCCCCCTATCGCGTACATTTCCCATGGATTTCTGCTACCTAAGTGCATGACACTGCTCTTTTTCGCATTAAATCGTAATTGCCAAGCATTAGACCATACTTCCAGCTTTTGTAGATCTTTCCTCATGTTATCCACTCCCTTGGGGGAGTCCACTCTGTTGCAAATTTTTGTGTCATCTGCAAAAAGACAGACTTTTCCATTCAGTCCTTCAGCAATATCACTCACA
Organism: Ichthyophis bannanicus; assembly: GCA_033557465.1. NCBI lineage: Eukaryota > Metazoa > Chordata > Amphibia > Gymnophiona > Ichthyophiidae > Ichthyophis > Ichthyophis bannanicus. The sequence continues at coordinate 72,889,620 of CM066037.1, forward strand.
AATACATTGAACAGTGCCGGGCCCAGGACCGAACCCTGGGGCACCCTGCTAATCACCTTCCCCTCATTCGAGTAAGCTCCATGTACCATCACCCTCTGTCGTCTGTTAATCAACCAATTTCTAATCCAGTTTACTATCTTGGTACCCATCCCCTAGCTACTGAGTTTATTGACAAGCCTCCTATGAGGAACAGTATCAAAGGCTTTGCTGAAATCCAGGTAGATGACATCCATCGCATGCCCCTGATCTAGTTCCTTGGTCACCCAGTCAAAGAACTCAATCAGATTAGTTTGGCAAGACCGTCCTTCAGTAAAGCCATGTTGCCTCGGATCTTGCAACCTGTTGGTTTTGAGAAAGTTCACTATTTGCTCTTTCAGGAGCGCCTCCATTACTTTTCCCGCCACCGAGGTAAGGCTCACGGGTCTGTAGTTTAACACTTCTTCCCTGTCACCACTTTTGTGTAGAGGTACGACATCAGTCATTTTCCAGTCCTGAGGAACCTCTCCTGTTTCCAAGGATCTGTTGAATACATCCTTTAACGGCCCTGATAGAACTTCTCTGAGCTCTTTCAGTATCCTAGGATGTATCCCATCCGGTCCCATGGCTTTGCCCACTTTCAGTTTAGCAAGTTGTTCCAACACCTCATCTTCTGTGAATGGTGTGGTATCTACTTCATTCCCATTTTTATATTTGGGAGTCCCAGCTGGTCCATCTCCAGGATTTTCTTTAGTAAAAACAGAGCAGAAGTATTTGTTTAGCAATTTCGCTTTTTCTATGTCACTTTCCAAAAGTCTTTTCCCAGCACTTCTGAGTCCTGCAATAACAACTCTTATCTTCTTCCTTTCCTGAATATACCTGAAGAACGTTTTGTTGCCACCCTTAACATCTTTAGACAACTTTTCCTCTGCCTTTGATTTTGCTATCCTTATTTCTCTTTTTGACTCTGAGTTTGATCCTGTATTCATTTCTGTGTTCTTCTGTTTGCAAGCTTTTGAATTTTGTGAAAGCTGTGTTTTTTGCCTTTATTTGAGCAGCCACTTCTTTGGAAAACCAAATAGGTTTCCTTCTCCTCTTGTTTTTGTTTACTTTAACATATTTGTCCGTTGCCCCTTTTATTGCCACCTTTAGTTTATCCCATTGCAATTCCACTTCCTTTATCTCCTTCCACCCTGTCATCTCCTCCTTTAGGTACTTGTCCATTTTATTGAAGTCAGTGTTTTTGAAGTTTAGGACTTTGAGCTTGCTATGTTTGGCCTGTACCCTGGCTTTTATCTCAAACCACACTGTGTAATGTTCGCTGTTGCTCACAGGGGTACTCACGCAGACATTTGACATGCTATCACCGTTGGTGAGCACTAAATCCAGCATTGAGCTTTCCTTGGTTGGCTCCATGACCATTTGTCTAAGTGATGCATCCTGGAGAGCATCTACAATTTTTTTTTGCTTCTTTCCAGATGTGCAGAAGGAGTAATCCAATCCACATCAGGTAGATTAAAGTCACCCAAAATGGTTACTTTCCCCTTTGTGGCTATCTTGGCAATATCTTTAATCAAATATTTATCTCTCTCTTCAATTTGAGTCGGAGGTCTGTAGACTACAGCAGTATGGATGACAGTGCCATCTCCTCTTTCCAACGCAATTCAGAGCGCTTCTTCTTTTCCCCATGCCCCCTGCATTTCAGTAGCTTTAATATTGCTTTTGACATACAAGGCCACTCCTCCTCCTTTTCCATTTTCTCTGTCTCTTCTGAATAGATTATAGCCAGTTATGGCTACATCCCAATCATGCGATTCATTGAACTATGTTTCTGTAACGGCCACAATGTCCAAATCCATTTCCACCATTAGGGCTTCCAGGTCCAGAACTTTGTTGGCTAAGCTTCGAGCATTTGTGCTCATTGCTTTCCAGCATTTACCTGGCTTGTGTGTATTTTGCATTGATTTTGTTCTGCCCACATCTTCCCACTTGTTTGTGATGTGTGGTTTAAAAGTGTGGCTGTTTCTGATATTATTCTGCTTTTTCAGGGGGTGGCGTGCCGGTCTTCACCTTCCACATCCATCACCCCCTTTTCCTATTTGAAATGCATATCCACATAGTGCCTGAATTTTTCACTTAAGATTCTTTTCTCTGCGACAGAGAGATGAAGTCCATCAGCACCGTATAGTCTCTTGTTGGTCCATCTGTTTCCCTAGTCGCCAATAAATCTGAATCCTTCTTGTTTGCACCAGGTCTGGAGCCGTGTATTAAAGCTGTTAATGCGATGCAGCCTTTTTGTCCCCTTACCAAGAACAGGCAGAAGCTCTGAGAATGCAACAGTGTTCACAATGGGCTTGAGTTTCTCTCCCAGAGATTGGAAGTCCTTTTGGACTGTAGAGGCACTGTTTCTAGCCATGTCATTTGTGCCCAAGTGGATAACAACATCAAGTTTGGAGTGTTCACTTTTTGCGCTAAGTACTTCAACAATTTGGTTTGTATTCCTGCTGGCTGTCGAGCCTGTTAGGCACATGACTATCTTCTCTCCTTTGAACTGTGTTCCCAAGTTGGTGCCTCTGATGATGGAATCTCCAAGTAGTAGTAGTTTTCTGTTTGGTGAGGTTTTCTTCATATTTGGTGCTTTAGCAGGAGATTGGGCAGTGTCTGACTCATTTAAAGGCCCTTCAGTTGCATTGGATTGAGCATCCTCATTAGCCAAGGCAGAGAAAGCATTATGCAGGGATATCTCTTGATGTATAGGATGTTTCAGCGTTACAGGTTGCAATCTTCCAGAACCCACTGTGATCCATTTGTTCCTGGGGTGTTTGATTCTTTGTGGGAGCGGTGGTGGACTTTGTTCAGTTTGTATCCTAGAAGAGGTGTGTTTCATTGCAGTTATTTCCTCCCTCAGTAGAGTCACTTCTTTATGCATGGCAGCTAGGTCTTTCCTTAGTAGAGTCAGTTCGTCATGCATGACAGCTGACCTGAGGCACATAGGACAAGCTCTTAGGCTCCAAATGATTCGTCTTGAAATGAAAGTACCACAGTTATTGCACTGAATACACAACATGTTGGTTAAGCAGTCCCAAAAGAGGAAGAAGAAGAAGAAAGGATGAAAAAGATGTGGACTTTTAACCGAAGTAAGAAAGAGTAGATGGCACTTATGTGACTACTATAAAGGCAATGTAGCCCTTGGGGTGGGTGGGGCGAGGGGTAGGGTGGGCGGGAACCTAAGTGTCTCTGGCCGGTAGGCTGTTCCTGAACCGTGGGCACACACTGCTATCTGATGTAAGTCTATACAAGGAAAGCAGTCCAGATGCCCCCAAGCTTAGTCTAAAACCACAGTTAACAGCTATAATAGTGATCCCCCAAATTGTAATTGTATCTGCGGACTCATTGGCTGTTGAGTTCCACATGTTTGGTCTGCATGCCACCATTATTCCAGTTGAAATATTTGTATTACCAATGCAAAACATTTGGCATCAACGTAATTGCTTCCATCTTTGGCTATGCCATAGTTTTCTAGTGCTTTCAAGAGATCGTTAACAAAATACAACGCAAGCGTAGAGTTAACAATTAATTATGTCGGTATCAGATCCCGCAGGCTCCTGTATTTTCTAGCAATATCCAGAAGCTACAGTTGTGAAGGGGGAAACAATATTCCTCACTAAGCACTGAGAGGAATCCTGGTCTGGTAAGGCTGCCTATAGATGGGTCTTGAATAAAGAACTAGAAGAGCTTTATAAAGGGGGGCTGGTAGAATCTCCAATCTGAGAAAGAATAACTTCTTCTGAAGGCATTTAGTGCCAAAGGGAAGCCATTAGTGGATCCGTGCTGAGGTGTAGACTGGTGCTTGTACAGATAAGATTTTGGTTTTACAGAAGGAAAGTAAGGAGGAGTGGGTGTTTTCTCACTTCACCTATTGCTTTATAATGGAAGAGATGGCCACATGATGATAAATACTTTAAAAAAGGGTTCAGGGATAACAACCGACATTTCTACTATGCAGCTAAAGAGAGTGGGTGTAGAATAGGAATAGGAAAGTGTCTGGTATTACTGTAGTGCTTTCATTATTTTACCCGTTACGATGCTGCTTTACTTGCGGAGACTCCCTGAAGCAGCATTAGCGAAACACTGGTAGTGTTGGAGTATGGCGTTGCATTAAGAGCAGAGCAGCGTTTTAGAAAATAGGGAATGACCAGAAAAAAATATATTTTGTTAGATGCGAGTTTAAGCATTGAAAGCGTTAATATCAGACAGTTGGATGGTCTCTATAGGATTGGGGAATCAATAATATATTGGAAAAGAGAGGGAGGAGTGGCTCAGTGGTTGGGATAGGTTACCTCAGGCCAGAATGCTGGGGGTTCAATTCTCACATGGGGACAAGCAACCTCAGGCCAGAGGGACTGGGGTCTCTAGTCCCATGGCCACTCCTTGTGGCCTTGGGTAAGCCACTTAACCCTCCATTGCCTCAGGTACACTTAGATTGTGAGCCCTTCAGGGACAAGGGACTAGAAAATACCTGTTAGTATACATGTAAACCACACTGATTCTAAAAGAGCACGGTATAAAAAAGAAATAAATAAATAAAAATGGAAAATTATTTTAGACCAGTGATGTAGTACTAGAGAGTCAAATCCATTGGCATATGAGCACTGAGACAGAAGCTGCCATATTAATATTTTTTTTGAATGAATTTGAATTTATTTTCAGTGAGGGAGCGCATTTTGATTTTTTGATTTTTTTTAAATCGCAACTGCTACCTAGTGCTGATTTCTGTATATCAGTGCACTTTTTGCATTTTCAATTGGCACATAACTCTTCTTAGAGGGTAAATGATATAACTGCTAATGTTAGTGAAAAGCACATATACTTTTCACAAGGTGCAATTTTCAGAGTGAAAACATACATTGAAAATTACCCCAGGAAAATTGTGTACACATATGTACACCTGCTATTCAGTGTGTACATCCGTTTTAAGAAAAAAAAAGCAGCACACATTTAAAATCCGAAAGTATGCTTACAAGTGCATAACCCACCCCAAATCCCGCCCAAGAGCGCCTCTGCTCTCTGCATGTAAAAATGTCCATATAGGCCCTATGCACCCACCGCTACTTAGGCATTTACAAGATTACAAGATTACATTTACAAGATTATGTTCCCTGTAATATAGTTATCTCCAAGTTATAATGCCCTGTTCAATGTAATTTCAGTTTGTTCAATGTAAACCGCCTTGATATCATGAAAGGCGGTATATAAGAAATGTTAATAAATAAGAAATAAGAAATGTTAATAAATTACCTGTACCATGCGCATTTCCACTGATAAATCATGTTTTTACTCACATAAATGGCTTTTAAAACTGCTCTCTAAACAGCAGACCTAACAGAAGTACTCAGTCGCTCTCAGTGGGCACAGGTGGGCCAACATAAAGCACAATTTCAATAAAACAAGCACAAAAAGGGAGCACAGCCATATTGAACCCCAAATAGCAGCGCTGTATGTCAGAGTTGGGCATGCAACCCTCACTATTTGCAGGGACCACATTCAGCTTACGAGGCTCCCTGCACTTACAGGGATGCTGTGCGGGGATCGCTGTAAGGGGGCGGGAGGGGAAGGATGGAGCGGAGTGAGGGAATGGCTATGTGGTTGGACATACAGGCCCTATTCAGGTCAGAGTCCTGTACGTCCACCGGCTGCCTGCTGGACACCCCATTTATTCCACATCAGAGGTAGAATAAGAGTCAGACGCGGGGTGATCGGGGCCTGCAGCCACTCCACAGACATTGTGCTGCCACGGGGGGGGGGGGGGGAGAAGGGGTTCCCTGCCCGATCCCAGCCCTGGCTGCCCCCGCTAAGGGTCAGGTAGCAGGGAAAGGGGCTTGCACTGCAGTCATGCATTGGATGCTCCTTCTGGACATGGCACCGGCACACCAGCAGTGAGTGGACTGGCCAGGCAAATCCCTGGATGTCCCCCTGATCTGAATCCTGTGCACTCTGGGCCATCTAAGTGCCCTGAGTCTGTAACCGTGGAAAATGTATAGCTCTCGCGGTTGCAGAATCGGGTACTAATCGGCCCCAGACGTGCACTATGCCTGGATGTCACTGTTGTAGTGTGTTGGAGTATGGATCCAACATCCTATATTAAACAGGTTGATTTTGTTGGTGCAATTACTGTGGGCCACCTGTCCAGGAACACTATGTCTTCAGCTCACAGCTGTTGTTTCTGCAAGTGGTGTACAATCTGTATAATGCAAAGCCCACAGGCATGAATTCATAGACCTCAGAGGCTTCCAAGCTGTCACAGGGGCTGGGGTAAGTGGGGTTATCTGTGTCTGGCTGCCATCACAGCATATTGCAGTTCCAGCTTTGCGCAAGGTGAAATGGCAAGAGGCAAGGTCCAGAGTGACTCCTGGATTCTTTAGAGCCCAATGGCCTGGGGAACTGCAGCAATCAGCAATCTGGGGTGGGGGAGGGGGGAGTGGAATTGTTGCTGATTTGCAAAAGTCCACACCTCTCTAGGTGCAGTCATCTCAAAAATCCCCAACTGCCGATCCATGCAGCATATTCTGTGTCCATCTCTGTGGGAAACAGACATTAGGCTTTCTTTTATACATATTTACATGCCCGCCCTCGCTGCAGGTAAAAGCACACGCTGATGCTTCTTTGTGCTTGTGTGTCTAGCAGGACTTACTGTTTTGTCCTGAATGCAGCTGTTTCTTGCCACCACCCAAACGTTACTGCCCTAGGCAACTATCAAGCTTGCTTAATGATTAAGCAGACTCTAGACATCAGGGCCAATTGCTGGCACTGCCCTCATCTTCTTCTGCGAGCTGATTACTAGTGCTACATTTTTCTGCAATGTGCACAAAGCTTCCCCCTCTCCCCCATTTGGCTCTTCAATAGCTCTGGATCAGAAAAGTGATTCCTTCAATTAAAGAGTTAATGCTGCCCTTGTTGGTGCAGGCTGTCAGCCTTTACGTCCAGCTTCAGCATCTTGGGTAAAGCCAGAAGGCGGCAGCGCCCTACCTAGAGACAAGGAGAAGGGCTAAGGGTTACTACCTGACATAAGAAAACAGAAATGAAATGTGCACTTCTTATTGGAGAACGGAACATGCAGTACATGCAAGTGGGAATAAAGATATATATACATTTCCCTTTCCCCAAGTTCCATCAAGCACCTGATATCAATGGGAAAAGTCACAATAATTAATAAAGGGGAAATATGAAAAAGAAAAGAAATGTTCACATGTAATAGATGCTGTCAGGCTCCTTCTCTAACCCTATTCAAATCCAGGCTAAAAGCCCACCTCTGAGGCTGCTTTTGGATCCTGCTGACACTCGCTCGCACTTTCTTGCCCACTTACTTGTGTATCTTTCTGTACCCGAGTCCCCGGTTTCACTATGGGGGTCATTCAGAACGATGAATAGCAGCAATGTACATCTGATATGGACATACATCCCTGCTATTCACCTGGGCTCCTATTCCCTACCCAAAGCTCTCTGCACGTACATAGGAGATGTGCGGGGCACTCCTGCCAGAGGGCAGTGATGGAGGAGGAGAGTGGGCAGGCCAGGCCGGGGAGGGGCACACGACCCGGACTTACAAAGCTGATTCTGGTCACAGCCCTGTATGCCCGGGTTCACCAGGATAAGCAGGGGACTTATTCCACGTTGGAAATGGAATAAGTCCCCCCCTGCATCGGAGGATGACATCATCGGGCCCCCACAACTGGGTAGATGGCTGTAAAGGGTTCCCTGCTGCCCAATCCCACCCTCAGAAGGCCCAATTGGGGATCGGGTGGCAGGCAACAGGAAATTTGGTGTGGTGTGGGCGAGCAGGGCTCCTGCGTGGAGCAGCAGTACCATGACAATGGAATACCATGGCACCGCAGCTCCATTCAGTAGCCAGGCTGAGCTAGCTGGGCAAGTGTTTGGACATCAGGATGCCAGAATCAGGACACGGCCTGGACGTACAGGCCTAATGCCACAATTCTGCTCCCATGAGGCCTGGATTTGGGCCTAGGCAGTATGAACAACTCCCTTTAGTGCATACCAACATCACCCATCCCAAAATAATTGTGCAAAACAGATTACTGACTCATAAAAAATGAAATCTGCTAACTGTATTAGAAAGAATTTACACAAAGCTCAGCAATGGGGCTAGTTGGCTGACATGCAGTGAAAAGCCTTGCAGCAGTCCTCTTCTCTCCTTTCTATAGGTTTCCTGTTATCACAGAGCCCATGGGAGAGGCAGACCTTTTAGTGCCATTACCTGGTACAGATTTTCCGGCCCCATGCTGAATTTTGTGGTAAGTTGTTACTGCCACTGTTGCTACAGTTGGCCTATAGAAGATGGCAGTAACAGACCCGGAGATGAGAAGGACAGAAGATCAAGTAGGTGCATTGGAAGGCTGTCCCCATGACAATGATTTCCTTTACATCCCACCCCTGCACCAACCAAGGCATCTGAAAGGAGACCATATGTTCCCCCGACACTATTTTGGGTACTATCAAGAGTAAAGCAACAGCAGCCATCATCCACCAGCCCACACAGCAAAACTCAAGCAACTACACAAAAGAAACCACCACCAACACAGAAACCTCAGCCCACACGAGACAGCGAAAAAAGAAAGGAACACCCAACACCCTAAGGAAACCAACGTGGAAGCCCAACCCAGCCCCAGGACACACAGGTACACCTATAAACCATGCCAACCTTCCTAGCCCCAATTTACCTCCTAGCACCATTCCTAACCCTTTATCCCTCCAATACCAACACACTCCCCAACCACCCCATACCAAGCGTCACAACCATCCAAACCACAAACACCAACAACCCCCCCCCCCCTGCATGGAGCAACACCCACACACCACCCACACCAATCCACACCCCCAATCCCCCAACCAACCACCCTCTCTCCATCACACTAATAAATGCTTATTCAGTCAGAAACAAGCACCACATGCTCCAAGACCTGATCACAATCCAAAAGATTGACATCCTATGCATAACCGAAACATGGCTAACAGATACCGACACTGTGCCCATAAACCAACTAACACCAAATGGATACAGTCTTCATCACGGTTCTCGAGCCCACACCAGAGGAGGAGGAATAGCCATCATTGCGAAAGCCAACCTCCACCTCAGAAACCATGCCTCAGAAACAACCAATGAAGCGGACATACTCACTCTCACCAACAAGCACCTCTCCATATGCCTAATCTACCGAGCGCCCACCCCAAGCACCGACCTATCAGGCATATTACAACACATATCAGAGAGTGCCATCTCCACAAAAGAACAACTAATCCTCGGAGACTTCAACCTCCCAACACTCCAGGACAAATATGCCGAAGCCTTCATCAATGCCATGGAAGCAATGAACCTAACCCAGATCATACACGAACCAACACATGAAAAAGGAAACACACTTGACCTCATATTCCTGAACTCCCAAAACGCCACCTCATACAAAAACCCAGAGATCACATGTGTACCATGGTCAGACCACTATCTCATCAGCATCTCCCTCATCTACCAGCACACCAGCATCAAAGAAAACAAACAAACAAGAAGATTTAAACCATTCATCAAAGAGGATTTCCTGGCGCAAATACTACCTAAACTCCAAACAAGCTCCAACAACATCGATGACCTAATCCACAACTGGAATACTATGATCTCCTCTGCATCTTGTGCAACGGCAAACTGCACCAAAATCAGACATACATCAACAAAAACCCGATGGTTCACCCCCAACCTACGAAGACTAAAGACCCAACTCAGAAGAGCAGAGAGAAAATGGAGAAAGACAAAAAAAAGAGGAAGATAGAGTAAAATACATTAGTGAACTAGACACTTACCACACAGAAACCGATAAAGCAAAAAGGATCTACCACTCGAAGATCATAAACACCTCAATAAACAAACCACGTGAGCTCTTCGAAATTGTCAAGAAGCTAACAAAAGCACCCAACCACTCCAACCAGCTACCAAACATCCCGCCAGAACTACTAGCATGCCAATACAAGCAGCTTCAACAACCTCAAATTCCACAACCGAATGCAGAGACAACAACCCGCCTTACTTCCATAGACACAGACTGGAGCACATTCAAAACAATCACCAAAGAAAAAATAGAATCCACCATCTCCTGCCTAAACACTACCACCTCTCCACTAGATCCATGCCCTGCAGATGGATAAAGAAATCCAAGGAGGACATAAGCACGCCCCTAACCCACATTGTTAATGAATCCCTCAGACAAGGACGTCGAGTTTTCCCGGCTCCGGCACGCAGCCTCGCTTCCGCGTCTGGAGCAGCCGCGGTGGAATGCAAGGAGTTGGGATCAAGAATCTGTTTAGTCTTTATGTGCTACAACGTCCCCTGGAAGAATGACAGATGATAAAGATGTGCTTCGTGATGTTTGGTTTGGACGAATCCCAACCTGCTTTACCATAAACCAGGATGAGCTAACAGAGAGGGAAGCAGAACCTTATTATGCATTACCCAATTGGTTTGCTGTTTGACCTTCATGCATCAAATACAGGTCTTCCGTGGAACATCACAGTACACTTTAAGAGGATACCTCAAGAAAGGAATTTTTAATTTGTGTTAGAAGAAATGTACCTAATGAACGATATGACGGTATGTGCCAGTTGAATTGGAATCGAGCCACCGGCAGCAGGAGGGGCCTGCCGATCACCGCGGCCCAATCGGGGCACAGCTGCTTGAGTTTAAACTTCGCGCCAGCAGGCGCCGGCCTCCCAGAGCCCCCACCACCACCAGCAGCTCTCCCCTTCCCGGCGATCGAGCCACCGGCAGCAGGAGGGGCCTGCCGATCACCGCGGCCCAATCGGGGCACAGCTGCTTGAGTTTAAACTTCGCGCCAGCAGGCGCCGGCCTCCCAGAGCCCCCACCACCACCAGCAGCTCTCCCCTTCCCGGGGATCGAGCCACCGGCAGCAGGAGGGGCCTGCCGATCACCGCGGCCCAATCGGGGCACAGCTGCTTCAGTTTAAACTTCGCGCCAGCAGGCGCGCCCACGACTGGCGGGCCCGCGCCTGAGGGCCTCGCCAGAGGGCCCTTTGGCGTGGCCCTTAGGCGAGGCACGATAGGCGACATGACAAATTCCACATCAGCTCACTGGTGACTCGACGCCTGCTTCACTCAACGCCCGGCCGCCTGACCGAGAAACCAACAGTCTACCAACAACTGAACTCAGGCGTGAACGTGGGCCTCCCTACACAACTCTCAACCACAGCAAGTATACAGACTAATCGTATAAATGTACCATACCTCATAACCACTTTCATCATCTCTGTGGCACTCAATTATTACTGTTGCCAGTAGCACCTAAGTATCACTGTAACCATAGCATTCATTTATTACTGTTGCCAGTAGCATCAAAGTATTACTGTAACCATAGCATCCATTTATTACTGTTGCCAGTAGCATCAAAGTATTACTGTAGCCATAGCATCCATTTATTACTGTTGCCAGTAGCATCAAAGTATTACTGTAGCCATAGCATTCATTTATTACTGTTGCCAGTAGCATCAAAGTATTACTGTAGCCATAGCATTCAATTATTACTGTTGCCATAACACTCAAGTAAAGCTATTACCAGTAGCACTCAATTAGTACTATTGCCAGTAGCCCAATCATTTATTACCAATAACATTCAACTTACTACTGCCTAGAACACCCAAGTATTCTGATACCAACAGCGTTCAATTTTACTGCTGCATATAGCATCCAAGTATCAAAGCAACAATCCTCCCTCCCAAAGCCGCCCTACCCAATCAGGGCCGAGCAGCCATCGCTTAAAGAGAGCACCAGCAGGCACACCCGCGCCTAGCAGGCCTCACCTGAAGACCATTCGACGTGCCCTTATACCGTGACCCTACAGGAATAACACCAAAAGATAATCATGACTACATCAACCATAACGCTCGTTTTTCTCTATACTATTGCCATGACCATTCATGACTCTGTTTCATACATACCTGATCATAACCCTATCCCAGCACTCTTAGGATCAAATAGAAAACATCACTACAACTATCATCAACCTTACCCAAACCTTCAACACAAGAGACAATCACGCCTGCTCTACATAACACTGGAGACCATTACTAACAAAAAGACCAATAAAGACGACCTGCAACACGAGCTTAGATGTGCTCTCATCAACGCACGGTCTGTGCGCAACAAATGGCCAGCCATCACAGACCTAATATCCAACTACAATCTAGACCTCCTAATGGTCACTGAGTCATGGCTCTCTGACTCAGACACTGTCTTAATTAACCAAATCACGCCCCCCAATTTCTCACTCTTCGCTTGTAACCGAGATAATAGAACAGGGGGAGGAGTCTTCATAATAGCAAAGTCCGAGTTGCAATACCGAGTGTCCCTAACCAGGAGCTCCCAACATCTAGACACTATAACGATCGCAAATAGAAGCAACTCCATCAATCTCATCTATTCAACACCAAACGCAGTATCAGAAGATCTCTCAGATATAATAAACTTAGCCTGCAATCCTGACAACCCAACAAACCAAACTGGTTGTTAGGTGATTTTAACCTTGCCTCTCTACATCATGACTTATCCAGTACATTCCTCGATGCCATGACAGACCTTGGATACAAACAAATCGTGCATAACCCCACACACAAACAAGGGAACATCCTCGATTTGATATTCGTTCCATCAGCAGTCTCAAGCTTATATAACTACACCAAACCATCTATTATCCCAGTCCCTTGGTCAGACCATAGCTTGATCTTATTCCAGATTCCAACAAATTCAAACACACTCGCCCAGCCAGTCTCCTCAACAACAAGCGCAAGGCGATTTAAGCCGTTGGACATAGAGACCCTCACTAAACAAGCGTTACCAAAACTATCCAAGCCAACGGACAATCTAAACGAGCTGATCTCTAACTGGAACGACACTCTCTATCAGTATGCCCATCAACCAAGCATGAACAAGAAGCTCCCATCCAGGAATCGCTCCAATAAAAAACAGGATGCCCCTTGGTTCTCTCCAGAACTACGTACATCTCTACTCCAATTAAGGAAGTTAGAAAGAAAATGGAGACACACCCACAACAGCCAGGATCAAGAAGAGTATCTCACCCACCTCAAGAAGCACCGCGAACTAACTTGGACTATAAGGAAAGAATTCCACTCCAACCTTCTCAGCAAAACATTAAACAGACCACGCGATCTCTTCAATCTAGTAAAAACACTAACCAAAGATCCATCGCCACCGCATCAAGAATCTGTACAACCACAGCTATATGCTAACTTCATCCAAGCCAAAATGGTCAAGGCGAACACAACGCCATCACAAATACTAATCCAACTCCCGCAAGCTCAAGCATCACTCGATAAATTCTCACCACCATCAAGAAAAACCATCGAAGAAATTATCGCTACCATAAACACCACCATGGCACCAAATGACCCATGTCCAGCACACTGGATCAAAACATTACGTGCCGAGCTTAGCCCTCACATAGCTAAGATCGCAAATATCTCCTATCTAACTGGGATCTTCCCTACTGCCCTTAAACAAACATCAATTCGCCCTCTGCTAAAAAACAACCTGATGGACCCAACGAAGGAAGAGTCCTACCGCCCAATCTCCAGCATTCCCTATCTAGCCAAGATACTTGAAAAGGAAACTCAGAAGCAGATCCAACACCACATTGACACAGCAGCCCCGTTGGACCCATGCCAACATGGATTCCGAGAAGCTCACGGAACAGAAACACTCATGACTTCACTACTTAACAAACTCATCTGTGGGATTGACAACATTCACATGGCCATTGCAATGATTTTTCTGGACATATCAGCGGCATTCGACTCAGTCGACCATAAGATTATGCTAGCTAGACTTCACAAAAAAGGCATCCGTAACCAAGCCTGGAACTGGTGCAAATCTTACTTAGATGAGCGCTGGCAACAGGTCCGTACAGGCAACATTACATCTGAACCCTTCAAACAGAAACAGGGAGTACCCCAAGGCTCATCTCTATCTGCGTTGCTTTTTAATATATACATGCAACCAATCTGCCAAATCACCAGAGACTTCGGTATATCCTGCCTACTATACGCGGATGACGTGCTAATATTCACACCGATCAATATATCAAACCCTGACTACTCTCCATTAATCAACTGTTTCAACACAATAACCGACTGGCTTCTCAATCAGAACATGAGAATAAACTTCAAGAAAACCGAAGTACTCATAGCCACAAGAAACAAGCAATTTTCTCCGCCAACCACCCTCATAGTAAGAGATGCAGAACTCCCAATCAAGGCCTCCATAAAGTACCTCGGTGTGATACTCGACCAAAAACTCAATCTTAAAGAGCACATAAAGAACACAGTAAGGTCAATTTACTACAAACTAAAAGCACTGCGCCACCTGAAACCAATGATGGAGACAAAGGACTTCCGTACAGTCTTCCAAGCGATAGTCACACCGCATTTTGACTATGCGAATATCATCCTTCATGGCCTCCCCAAGAATACACTAAATCCACTTCAACTGGTGATGAACGCGGCAGCCCGCATCTTATCTGGAGCTTCTATAAGAGATCATATAACACCAATACTGATCGATCTGCACTGGCTTCCGATAAACTGCAGAACAACATACAAAACCCTCCTCATCACATTCAAAGCTATTAATAAATTATCTCCTGCATCGATCTCAAATCTCATCACCCTGACACCAAACAGACCCAGGAGACTAGTAGCAGAAAACACACTAGTTACTCCTAGTATCTCCACAAAATGGACACAACAAACTACTAACAGAGCTTTTGTGTCCTATGCTCCCAAGTGCTGGAACAATCTACCTCCAAACATCAGATCAATCAGGGATATCACCCAATTTAGAAAGTCCATCAAGCACTATTTATTCACTTTGCACTTCAGGCTACCATACACACAATAGAACCGGCTATCGCCCACTCAGATAACTCCTACACATAACAGCAATCCAGAACAAAGGATCAAAATGTGAAAACACTGTATTCTTGTATTCTGTATTCTTGTCAAATTCGAATCTTGATGTAACATATTCAATGTATATATAATTATGCATAATTATGTAGATAGTTATCCCCAGTTCACACCCAGTTTATCTTCCCTGTTATCTGTAAACCTAGATCAGTCATGTATTGGCAGGTATATTGTTGTTTCAATGTAAACCGCACTGATGATGAATAGTGCGGTATATAAAAAATGTTAAATAAATAAAATAAAAAAGGACACATGCCAGACATCCTCAAAACCTCCATCGTCCGCCCAACCCTAAAAAAACACAACTTAGACCCCCTTGACCCCTCCTCCTTCAGGCCTATAGCAAGTCTTCCATTCACCGCCAAAATCATTGAGAAGATAGTTCAACAACAACTTCAAGACCACCTGGATACCAACAACATACTGGACCCGCAACAACATGGTTTCCGTCCATTCCATGGAGTCGAGACCCTCATGACATCACTAATGAACACCCTCATCAAGGGCACACAGATCAAGCACTCTGGCTACGCTATGATCTTCCTGGACATATCCACAGCCTTTGACACCATCTCCCACAACATCCTCCTACACAGACTCCAAGAAATTGGCATCAACAACGTCGCACTTCAGTGGTTCCACTCCTACCTGACCAATAGACAACAACTGATCCACACAAGCATAGCAACCTCCCCCCCCCCCTTTCAGCAACACCAAGGAGTACCCCAAGGATCCACACTATCTACCATGCTCTTTAACATCTACCTGCAACCACTCTGCTCAATCATACGCGCCCATAACATCAACTTCCACATCTACGCAGATGACATAATGCTCTATGGACTGATCACAACTACCAACCCAACAAACGATCAACTAACAGACTGCTTCATAGAAGTCTCCAGCTGGCTACAAAAGAACAACCTATCCATCAACCTAAAAAAAAACAGAAGCCCTCATAGTAACCAAGGATCCAAACTTCACACCACCACCACCACACCTCAACTTAGGAACCACACAAATACAAATACAACCGCACATAAAATACTTAGGAATCATCATAGACCAAGCGCTCACACTCAAGCAACAGATCAAAAAGACTACCGGAATAATATTCCACAAAGCAAAAACAGTACAATGCCTCAGGCCTCTCCTTGATCCACAGGACTTCAGGACAGTCATGCAAGCTATGACGCTCCCCCACCTGGACTACTGCAACATAATCTATCACAGACTACCTGCCACCCACACCAACCCACTACGAACTGCCTTAAATACCACAGCAAGAATTATCCAGAAAGCAAAAGAACAAGATCACATCACCCCAGTCCTGAGAGAACTTCACATACTCCCTCTCGAAGCAAGAATCAAATACAAATCAGCCCTACTTATCCACAAAGCCCTCTATCAAACGCAGACCTCCCAGCTCCGAACTTTACTGCCCCAACCCACCCACAACAGAACAACCAGACAAACCACCAGCAACACCCTCACCATCCCCCATGAACAAACTAAATACAATCAATGGACCTGCAACTGAGCCTTCGACCTATAATGCGCCATCCCTCTGGAACTCCCTACCAAGTCAAATCAGAAACAACGGAGATCCTTCAACATTCAGAAAACAACTAAAAACCATCCTGTTCCAGGAATACCTCGGACCAGAAACAAACATCCACCACTGACATGCTCTTCAGACCCTTTAACATACCCACAGATCTACCTATTAAGAGACTGATGTCCATTGTTTAAGTCCTTAATGTCTGACAAAATCATTAATGTTGGCCTCCTCGGTGACAGCCCCCCACCCTAAGAATTGATTACTGCCCCCCCCCCCTTTTTGTTAAACCGCTTTGACCCGGTGAAAAGCGGGATATAAATACAGTTAAATAAATAAATAAATAAATAAAATACTATCCATCTGGCCTTGACAATGGCAAACTATGAAATCATATGGACAAAGAAAAAAGTTTGTCTTTATTTCATAACAGTAGTCTTAATGTGTCACCCACACAAATGCAGAACAAAAACCAAGGGCACGTACACAAACAGGATAAAGTATCTTCTTTAATAAAATGTTCAGAGACTTGAAAAATCAAATCCTACATGGCCATGTTTTAACAGCAGCGACCTCATCAGGTATACATAAAATATGTTAATAAATAAATATATACAGTACATAGATAAACACATTACCAGACCACATCCCGCATATTCATGTGTGAGACTGTAGCCTATAAGAATCACTGTGGGATGAGATTTGAGAACCCTACCAGAAGTGGAGGAGGGCTTACTTCTCCTTGAAGTGAGAGAGGCAACGTGTCTTGAACTGTATGTCCCCTTGAATAAGTATTATTGGAAGGACATGATGAGATACTGATGCTTTTATATTTTCTTCTCCTTTGTTGGCTAAAGCTGCTATATGCATTCATATAAATACAATATATATTTGTAGTCTGTTTTGGGGAGTGTGTATGAGTAAATATCCTTAGAGAATTACTATTTTAGAAGGAGATTGTGATGTAGTAGTGGGAAGCGAGCTCGGGGAGAGGTTGTGATGGACAACTTGATAGGAAGAGAGGATCCAAGGCCTAATTTTAATAGTGTTAAATTGAGTAATGCCAACTGTTTTGATATGTGGCTATTGTAGGGGGGGTGTTTGGAATATGTTATACTGTTTTGAACAACATAAAAAGAAAGTGTCAAAAAATGTAATAATAAATATATAAAAACCCTGAATAAGCTTGCAAGAGTAAAACCAAACTGAAACACTCACTGATTATGATTCAGTTCTAAATTATAATGATAAATTCAGTAGCAGAAGCTTAACAGACTTACACACTGAAGTACATTATCTGACATTTAAGATAAAACTAAAAACCATGTTTCGTGCCATGGACAAGTAGTTTTAAGCTTGTGGTTATTAATTTATCTTATATAATTTTTGTATTATGTTGTTTATTTTAATTGTGAATGCAACTCTGGAACTTGACTTATGATGGATGAGATATAAATAAATTGTAATTTAATTTAAATATAATAAAAACAAATAATTAAATACACAGGGGTAGTATGTGGCTCATCTGATATACGTAGTTGTTGCAAAACAAACAAACAAAACAAAACCCCACCGTTAAATAAAGTTAGAAAACATTCAAGTATAATGATCCCTTATTCTCTCCAGGAATTATTTCACAAATTCAACAAAAATCCATAAATACTTGCACTTTAACTCACTCCAGAACACAGGAGGTGAGAGCTCACTATTCAGATGAAAGCTGTGACTGTATAAAAGCTGTCACTGAATGAAAGTAGGTGGCAATAATTAAATAAAGGATGCATATCTTAGAAAGGACATATACTGTAACCATAAAAGGTCAGCGTACCTCCAAGCACCAACATTTCTCTCCAGAAGTCACTAAATAGTATGAACTATAACACGGAAGATAAAAATTGTTATTAAAAAGACTAGCACACCACTCTGAAACAAATCAATGCAACGCTCCTTGGTAATAACTGTCAAATGCATCGACAACAGAAGGGGTAGAAGTTTACTTTGCTACATCCATAGCTTTGCAGATGGATTTCAGTCTTAACAGCTACAGTTTCTCTCTGTAATTGTTACAATATATATAATTTTTACCTGAGAAATCCTATAGATTTGCCATATTACCCACAAATAGAGAATCGTAGCGCTTCCTTAACAATAGCAGGAACAGCGATAACACTTACTTTAAGTTTTTCCGTGGAACTGCAGTGTACCGAGATCATAAATACGGCAACGCCGAGTTGGGACAGTTCTGACGCTGGGCAAGCACATCGCAATTAGCACGGGCATCTGTAGCACACACTAACTGGCAATGTTGCACTTAACTTGGGTACACTTACTGCCACCTCAATAGGTAAAGTGCACCTGCATTGATGGCGCCAAACAGCCTAGCATGGAGGTAGTGTGAATCCATGCTAGCTACACAGGGACATGCCGGACACGCATCCACTTTTTAGTGCAGGTCCAGTGTCACCCTCATGCTCATTTTTTGGACCGAATACAAGGTATGCACCCGCTTTTTAGTAAACCTGCCCCTTTGTGTGATGGTACTCATTGCACTAAAACTGCAATTGCGATTCATTGAGGTGGTGGTTAAGTGCAGCTATCCTAACTGCAACAATGATGAGTAGCACATGCCAATGATGCTCGTGGTAATCACAGTGTGCAGGCAGTTCCCACGCTCTACCCCATAACCCACCCAGTCCCTACCCAATCACACGTTAAACAATTAGCACGCAATTTTTACTGTGCTGGCATTTTTTAGCATGCGGTAAAGTCTACTGCAGGTCCGCACTAATCATTTACTGTGCCCCAAGCCCTGCGCTAGCCATTAACGCATACTAGTAAACATACCTCTCAGTTCTGTCTTCAATACAAAGATTTGGGTGCACCATTTCTATCTGAGCACATTGTTAGTCTTTATTTCTCCCATGATTCAAAATCATGACCATTTTTTTTTAAAGCCATCCTCTCAGACTGCTCTCTTTGTTAGCTTTTACCATACTTTCTGGTATCAGATTAGCATTTTGGCACCAGAGTCTCTAAGAACATGAGCAGAACATCTCATTTTTCAGATCTCTTACCATCTTCCAACATCACACATACCCATTTGAGATCATGTCTTCAGGAAAACACAGCAGAGGAATATCGAGAATCCATAAAAAATACTTTCTTCATGCAATGCAACACGGCTGTGTTTCGGCACAACAATATACCTGCATCAGGGGTTATCAAAAACTGCAACAGGACTTTATCCAGTATATCAGCAGCATGCATACAATCTGCAGATTCCCAATATTCCTCTCTTGTATTTGGCACAGTTGTTATGGGGGATTGTCTCTCTTTTCTCAAGTCATCAGGATTCGGCAAGACACGGTGGCGTAATTAATAAATTAAATTAATTTATAATAGATGAAGTGAAAGGATGTATATTAAAGAGATCATAAAGACAACATATCCAGCTGAAATGTGCTCTTATTTCCTTTATGATCCCTTTAATATATATCCATACAGGATTTAGTCCCTCGCGTCACCTACTGTAAATTAATTGATTGATTACACCACTGTGTCTTGCTGCTCTATTTATTGCTGTGCCATAAATATCACGGACCACTTTGTGCTATCCAACAGATGAATGATGCATAATGCCCTTACTCCAGGAATTAAAGTGTCCAACGATTCATACGCCTTGCTTTACCCCTGTTGTTGGCAGCAAGCCCTTCTGATATTTGCGTTTGTCACAATTCAGATTCATACTTGTAATCTCTTTGCACTATTTAAGCTGAAGAACTAGATTCCGAAATGAAAGAAATGCCTAAAACAGAAAGCTGAATGATGGACGGACTGGATAGTTTACCATATGTGGGTAGGAGCACGGTAAACAATTGTTTAAATATTTTCTATCCTCTGCAAGGACAGCTGAAACATGTACATGCCTCGTTTCTTGGCTGTCTTTATTACTTCCCTTCTACTAAGTTTAGAGGGACTTTTTATTTGCTTCCGAGAAGAGAGGTCCTAGGCAATGTTGATTTCAGAAGGAAGCAAAAGAAGAGATCAGCTGTCTTCCTCCTACTCACAGTCAGTTCATGGACAGAAGTAGATTGGAAAAGCAGGTTGTGGCAGTCACAAGCCAAAACCTGGACATGCTGTAACAGAGCCGAAGTCTGAAAATGCCAGTAAAATCAGAGCATTGGCAGACAGAGGAAAGAGCCATGTGTATATTCCTTTAAGCAAAATGTGCTCCCGCGGCATCCTCAATCTGCTGCTGATAGCCCGCTCCATTTGTGGGTATCACATGCTTGCTGAAAGAGCCTAAGACTGTCAGCACGGCTTACAAGCTGAATTTAAGCTTTGAGAAAACATTGTTTCCTGCTCTCTGCCTTACTAATTCTCTTTCTTAAATCAAGCTCTATAACTTATACCAAATTCATGTAACTATATTTAAATCTCACTGCTAGCATATCCCACATCTCCACCAAATTATTATAGTTAATATTTATGTATTTGTTGGACCAGCTATATTCCACTGAATGTATTTTCCTAAAACCTCAGTTACTCATATGGTCTGTTTCAATGATAATCTTATGTATCAGTCTTTGCTTGTGCTGTCCAATATAGATCCACAATATAGCAGTCCATCATGTGACCGCTACTTACCTGCTCACAGCCCTCTTCCAGCACAGCTCTGCGTTTTGAACTTGGCTCTTAATCCAGTTCTGCTTCAGGGATTACTGTGATCATATCTAGTTACCAGCAGCATCCTAGTAGAACAGCATTTTCAAATTATTTTATATGGCAAACCAGTGAAATATTTCACAGTGAATAAAGCTACATATACAATAATTTATTTGAAATAATGCAACTATCATGTTAGTTAAGTAAACAAAAATAAATCTAGCCATTGCACTCACTAAATGTTGAAGCATTTTATTCTACAAAATACTATTTCAGCTTCTTAGACAATACCAATGCTAGCCCCTTGTTCAACATCCATATTGATGCTCACAGACTCTTATACCCATCCCTGTCATTTATATATAATATATTAAAGCAGAACAAGGTAATGAGTCACTTTTTATCTCTCTGGGAAAGAAAAGATGACACATTTTGTTCTGATGGTCTTAGGCAAGGACAGTGCAAATAGGATTTTCTTCCCCATGGACAAGCAGGATGAGCCAGCCACACACTGGGTGATGTCATCCGGCAGTGCCCAAAGTGGATTTGCTCTCCCAGAACTCTGAAAAATCTTTTAAGTTTCTTCTGAGCCTGTGGCCCAGTCCAATATCCCTGGCCAGCACCACTTCCTTCTCAGTCTCATTTTCGCCTTGCCCAGCGTACAGATTCCTTTTCTGCTCTCCAGCATCAACACAAAGGACCAAAACAATAGAAAACAGGGAAAGAAAGGTGAGAAATCATGGGCTATTGCCAGGGTGGAGAGTCTAAGCTGGGTTTCAAAAAATGTCCAAGCTGCATCAAAGGGCTGCCCATGAGGTTTGCATCTGGTGCCTCGGACTGGCACACCGCATGGAGGCACTGCCACTTTGCTCTTGCACTTCCCCTTGGGCCCATAAGCTCTGAAGACATGCCCTCAAGGATTTTCTTGCTGGCCTGCCTACCTTGTTCCCAGAGGCCTCTGGAATCCTAATAGCTGCCAACCATGGCTATGTCCCCACCACTGCTTACAATCTGGCTTCCACAGTCTCCTACCTCCCATTGCTGGTTCCTTCAGCACCATGACAGATGGGCTGGCAGGAGCTCCTATCAGCCTGGGGAATGCTGCCTCCTCCCACACACTGACCCTGAAAACTGCTATGGCACTGGCACTGCTCCTTATACTCCTGCCAATGCTGATGCCTGATTGGCCATGCCTATCGGTGCAGAGGAAGCACCCTTCTTTTGACTCACCCATTGAGCTGGCAATAGGGCCAGCCCAAGAGTTAGTTCAAAGTATTGGCACCCTAGGCAAACCTTAAACTTCACTCACTCACTCACTGTCAAAAATCTATTGTTTAGCTTTCAGTGCCCTGCTCTTTGCTGTCCTAGGCGACTGCCTAGTTTGCCTAGTTGTTGGCCCGGCTCTGGCTAGCGAGCACTTACCCTTCTTCACATGCATAGAAAGGCATGAGGCAGATAATAGTACCAGCAGCAGTCACAAGCACAGGAGGAGAGAACATGGGAGCAGCAAAGAGAGCTCCAGGGTCTCCAGATGCCGTCACCACTGTAAGTGTCCTCTTGGTTCTTCCTCCTTCCCATCCCCTTCCCTCCTGAACAGAGCAAAAATAAGGTACTTTCAGAGAGTCCCTCCTCTGCCTTCTCCAGGGTTCCAGTGCCCAGGACCACTCCAGTGACAACCACAGAGAGACCTCCGTGACCACCCACCCAGCACCTGGGACTCTCACAGCAACACCTATTGGACCTGTTTACCTGACTCATGACACAGCACTGGCAGATGCTACCATCCACCCATGTCAGACCCCCTTCCCAATACAGTCATGATGGGGACTGCTCCTGCCCCCTTCTCCTACATGTTTCTTCCTAGAGCACAACTGCTCTGGATATTTCTCCAGGCTCATCACTCCATCTGCCTCTGCCAGCCGGAACACCTGAGGACCAGACCTACCCCAAGTTTCTCAAAAAGCTGACCACCCAGCTGTTGCTGTTGCTCCATGATAATCTGCACCCATGCAGTGAAGTCCTCAAGATCCTCAAGTATCTAGAAACCCCTAAAAGCTGGGTTTCAGTCTGTGCATAATATCCTCCTAGACTGTCAAGACAAGATCTGACAAACACCCATCTCAGAAAACCTCATGTCCAAAAGGCTGGATATAAAATATCAGGTCCAATCAATCCTAGGGATTCAAAAAAGTGCAGTTGCCACATCAATTCATCATTGTCAACTGAGCCCTGAAGAAGTTGAAGAGCTCCCATGTCTATTCCAATGCTCCTCTAGGGAAGGAGCACAAATCTCTGGACACAGTGGACAGAGAAGTCTTCAAGAGCTCCATGCTGAATGCCTGCATTGCCACAAACCAATTTCTGTACATTCTCTAGCACTACTCCATCCTCCAGAAGATCAGAGGCATCCTGGTGCTCCTCCCTTTGGATCACGGGCACCAGATTCCTCGGTCATGGAGGATGAGAGCAATGTGGAAAGCACCTCATATGAGCAGTATTAGATGTATGAAAGACCTGGAAACAATTACTCACCTCACAGCTAACTGTAAAGTTCTGATGGCAGAAAATGTCTATACCGAAAAGCACAACAAAGTAGCGTGCCTCATACATTGGAAAACCTGTAAACACTACAACATTGCTGTGCCCGAACAACACTGGGATCATGACCTAAGAGAATGAAGGGGTTATGATCACCTGGGACATTCACATTCTGATGGCTAAGAAACTGGATGTGAGGAAACCCATCATAGTGGTAAAGGCGAAAAACACCAGAACGGTATTGATAGATGTGTCTGTTCCAAATGAATCACAAGGAGAGGCAGAAGATCCTGAAGTACTAAGAAATGCAGTTAGACCAAGGAAATGTGGCAGAAAGACACAGAAATATTTTCCATCGTATTGGCAGCCACAGGCTTGATAAAGAATTTCCAAGCATATCTTGACAAACTACCCATACAAGTTACATCTTATGAACTACAGAAGGAAGCTCTCTTTGGCATGATACAAAATACAAACTGAGCATTAGCAGTAAATTTGAGAGACTGACATCATACTCCACATACCTTGACTGTCATGGCATGCACAAAACTAACTTATTTGGAGAAACTGCCCAGAGATAATCTACAGTTAAAAGACAAGGTCCATGCACACCACCTCAGAGTCATGACCACCCACTCTCTTTGGAGAACATCCAGAGTCACCATTTTGTCTTTCATATGCACCTTTGTTAAACATTACTGCCTGGCCACTCTCTCCCTACTACAGGTAACTTTGGCCACTCTATTCTCTGGATTATATGCACAGGGCACATGCCACCCAAGTTGACACCACCTAGGTTCAAACCAACCAACAAAATTGGACTATATCCCTGGGTTTCTGGTTGATGAAACTGTTACAATGGGTTCAATGTTCATAGAGCCCTAAGGAGCTCTACATTTGTTATTTATGTGGCATCAATTATTCCCCCCAAAATTTCCAACTGCATTTCTAATGGGGTTCCATTTATGTTATCAGAGTTCATAAGATCACTTTCCTCATTACCTGGGGTGCTTGCGCTTGTCTATCCTACCAATGGAATTGTTTATGCATATTGAGATATCACATTAACAAGTCAGACTGTAAAGGAAACGGACCCCTTCAAACCCTTCTTAGGGCGTCATCATTGTGTGGCTTACTCAACTTGTTGTCCAATGGAAGAGGAGGTTATTTACCTGTAATGGGAGTTCTTCCTGAACAGCAGAATAAGTCAGCCACTTCCTGAGAAGGAAGTGGCACTGGTGTCAGGGATTCTAGGCTGAGGGCACATGCTCAGAAGCAACCATTTAAAAGGTTTTTTCTTCACTCAGAGAGCAAATCCTTTCTGAGCAACATCAGGTGACATTACCCATTGTATGGCTGACCCGCTGTTCACAGAGAACTCCCATTATAGTTAAGTAACCCTGCTATCCCTACTTTATAAAAACCACACAGCACAAGTCACCACTCCCCATCTTTTAAACAAGAGTTCACCGGAGCCAGATGCTTTGTGTAAGGAGCTCCTAATTTGTGATTTGTGACCTTCAGATTTTAAAACAGGTTAATAAAAGACATGAGCTGAAATATGGTTTGAGAGGAAAAGACCGACTTGCGGCATGTGAGGGACAGAGGTTCTTCAGGAGGTAAGAGAAGAGATGTTATATAGGAAATTGGATTGGGAAGGAATGAGGATTGGGTCCAAAGTTACTGAACTATCAGAAAGAACTGACTAAGATGGCAAAGGACATTGAGTAAAGATGTGACCCAGAAACAAAAGAGAATAAGAGCTACAAGTATGACTTTCTTCCAGTTGGTGAGGAGTCTTATGTGTACACTAGGTGTAAGGAGCACTTTGCTCTCAGGGAACGAATCTGATCTCTGGAGGCTAGAGTAGCAGATCTGGAGGACATAAGGAAGACACAGAGGTACATATATGAGACCTCCAGGGCCATGTGCCCACAAGGGAAGGGTTAGGACAGCCGTTATAGTTGGGGATTCAATAATTAGGCATTAGGTAGCTGGGTGGCTGCTGAATGTGAGGATCGCCTGGTAATGTGTCTGCCTGGGGCGAAGGTAGCGGACCTCACGTGCTACTTAGACAAGGTCTTAGATAGTGCTGGGGAGGAATGCGCTGTCTTGGTACATGTTGATACCAATGACATAGGAAAGTGTGGTAGGGAAGTTCTGGAGGCTAAATTTAGTCTTTTAGGTAGGAAGTTGAAATCCAGAACTTCCAGGGTAGCATTCTCCAAAATGCTTCCTCTTCCACGCGCAGGACCCAAAAGGCAGGCAGAGCTCCAGAGTCTCAATGCGTGGATGAGACTATGATGCAAGGAAGAGGGTTTTAGATTTGTTAGGAACTGGGAAACATTCTGGGGAAAGGAGAGGCTCTTCCGAAGGAATGGCTCCACCTTATCTGGGATGGAACCTGGCTGCAAGCATTAACCTTTAAAAGGAGATAGAGCAACTTTTAAACTAGATAATAGGGGAGAGCCGACAGTCGCCCAAAAGCGCATGGTTTGGAACAATGTATCTTTGAAGGATACTAGCAAAAGATTGAAGTTAGGGCATATTGACAGAGAGGTTCCAATAAAGACAAAAGTAGCCCAAATGCCCTTAAGTACAGAGCAGAAAGAGCTTAAGGATTCCAAATTACCCTTGCCTACCAAAAGCCAGATTAATGTGAATAAAATACAGCCTCTAAAATGCTTGTATGTAAATGATAGACGTCTAAAAAATAAGATGGGAGAGTTAGAATATATAGAACTAAATGAGAGGTTAGATATGATTGATATCTCAGAGACATGGTGGAAGGAGGACAGCCAGTGGGACACTGATACCCGGGTACAAACTATATCGTAATGATAGAGCAGATCAAAATGGTGGAGGGGATGCGCTTTATGTTAGAGAGGGCATTGAGTCGCAAAGGATTAAAGTTTTGCAGGAAACAAAATTCACTGTAGAATCTCTATGGATTGACATTCGATGTAAAAAGGGGAAGGGGAAGGTGATAGCAGTTAGGGCGTATTATCGACCTCCTGGCCATAATGAACGAATGGATGATGAAATGCTCAATTAAATCAGGGAAGCTAACAAAAGTTACAGCACAGTAATAATAATGGATGATTTCATTTACCCCAGTATTAACTGGGTCAGTGTCATGGCAGGACATGCTAGGGAGATAAAGCTTTAGATGAAATAAATGACTGCTTCTTGAAGCAGCTGGTTCATGAACCCACCAGAAGGGAAGCCATTTTGGACCTAATCCTTAGTGGAACACAAGATCTGTTGCAAGTGATAAGGGTGTTGGGGCCACTTGGCAATAGTGATCATAGCATGATCGTGTTTGATTTAATAAATGGAGGGATGGTAAGGAAATCCACAGTACTACCTTTTAACTTTCAAAAGGGAGACTATGATAAAATGAGGAAACTAAGGGGAGCAGTTTCAAAGGTTAAAGATTTGTAACAAGCATGGGTGTTTGAAAATACTATCTAGGAAGCCCAGACCAGCTGTATTCCATGCTTTAAGAAAAGTGGAAGGAAGTCCAAAAAAACTGCCAGCATGGTTTAAAGATGAGGTCAGAGAGGCTGTTGTTGCCAAAAAAGCATCTTTCAGGAAATGGAAAAAAAAGGAGCCAAATGACAAAAACTGGAAACACAAGCACTGGCAAGCTAGATGCAAGGCATTGATAAGGCAGGGAAAGAGAAAATTTGAGAAGAAGCTTGCTGTGGAAGCAAAGACGCATAATAAAGACTTTTTCAAGTACATTCATAGCAAAAAAACTGTGACAGAATCAGTTGAACCATTAGATGATAGAGGAGTAAAGGGGCACAAGGCCATAGCGGAGAGACTGAATGAATTTGTTGCTTTGGTCTTTACTGAGGAAGATGTTGGGATGTTATCCATGACTGAAATGGCATTTAAAGGAGATGCCGCAAAAGAATTGAAAGAAAAATCAATACACCGGGAAGATATATTACAACTATTTGATAAGCTGAAGACTAGCAAATCATCTGGACCAGATGGTATACATCCAAAAGTTTTGAAAAAACTGAAATATGAGATTACTAATAGGAGGTCTGCAATCTGTGAACTATCATTAAAATCATCAGTAATATCTGAAGATTGGAGGATGACCAATGTAACGCCAATTTTTGAAAAGGATTCCAAGGGGTGATCCGAGAAACTACAGACCAGTGAAATGGTCATCAGTACCGGGAAAAATGGTAGAAACCATTATAAAGAACAAAATTACTTAACATGTAGATAGTCATGGCTTAATGGAGACAGCCATTGGATACACAAGGAGGAGCAAGGCCTCCTGCAGAAAGTCCAAGCAAACACAAGAAGCAGGAGACGTTGGATGAACAGATGAGTCTTTTAATGGTAAAGGACCCCAATGCGTTTTGGCAACGCCTTCTTCAGGGGAAATATCACCAAGGTACATGTTGTAGAACGTGTTAACGCGTTTCGGCAACGCCTTCTTCAGGGGAAATATCACTTGAACAAACAACAAATACATAATCCTGCTTCTTGTTTTAATGGAGACAGCCAACATGGTTTTAGCCAAAGGAAGGTCTTTGTCTTACTAATCTGTTATGTTTTTTTGAAGGTGTGAATAAACAGGTAGACAAAGGTGAGTTGGTTGATATAGTGTATCTGGATTTTCAGAAAGTATTTGACAAGGTCCCCTAATGGGAGACTTTTGGCAAAATTAAAGAATCATGGGATAGGAAGCAGTGTACTACTGTGGATCAGGAATTGGTTAAAAGATAGAAAGCAGAGGGTAGGGCTAAATGACCAACTTTCCCAATGGAGAAAGGTGAATAGTGGAGTACCCCAGGGATCTGTGCTGGGTCTGCTGCTTTTTAACATTCATAAATGACTTGAAAATGGGAATAACGAGTGAGGTAATCAAATTTGCAGATGATACAAAACTTTTTAAAGTTGTTAAAAACCCATGAGGATTGTGCAAAATTGCAAGAGGACCTTGACAAATTGGAAGACTAGGCATACAAATGGCAGATGAAATTTAATGTGGACAAGTGCAAAGTTATGCACCTAGGAAAGAACAACCCAAACTATGGTATACGATGCAAGGTTCCACATTAGGAACCACCACCCAGGAAAAAGATTTAGGCATCATCGTGGATTAAATGTTGAAACCCTCCGGCCAGTATGCAGCGGTGGCCAAGAGAGCAAATAGAATGCTAGGTATCATAGGAAAAGGAATGGAGAATAAAATAAAGGATATTACAATGCATCTGTATTGTTCCATGGTGCGACTATACCTTGAATATTGTGTGACATTCTGATCGCCGTATCTTAAAAAGGATATAGCTTTATTAGAGAAGGTACAGAGAAAAGCCACCAAAATGGTAAAGGGGAAGGAAGGATACTCCTATGAAGAGAGGCTAAAAAGGTTAGGGCTCTTCAACGTGGCAAAGATACGGCCTAGGGGAGATATGATAGAGGTCTATAAATTAATGAATGGAGTGGAACGGGTAAACATAGATTGATCGTTTACGCCATGAAATTACAGAAAGACTAGGGGACATGCAATGAATCTACAGGGTAACCTATTTAAGAGTAATAAGAGAAAATATTTTTTCACTCAACATGGTAACAAATTCCAGAGTTTGATTACAGAGGATGTAGTAAAAGCTGTTAGTGTAGCTGGGTTTAAGAAAGCTTTGGACAAGTTCCTGGAGGTAAGGTCCATAAACCATTATTAAAGGTGACTCGGGATATCCACTGTTTGACCCAGTACAAGTGATGTGGAGCTTGTGTCTTTTGGGAAACTGCTAGGTACTTATGACCTGGATTGGCCACTGTTGGAAGCAGGATACTGGGCTTGATGGACCTTGGTCTGACCCAGTATTGCATATCTTATGTTCTTAAGAAGTCAGGTATGTTAGTTAGAGTGGGGGAATAGTGATGGAATATATAGAGAAGGATGGTTAAAGCCTTAGCTTTATGAATGAACCAGATTGAAGAGATTTTAATCATTTCAGAAGGAATTGATTTTTGCTGGAGAGGTTGGAATCCAAAGGATATTTGAAAAGAGATGAACAGTCAATAGATAGGTTAGGAATAATTGGGAAATGTTGACTTACAAGAAGATGATAAACACATAAGAACATAAGATATGCAATCCTGGGTCAGACCAAGGGTCCAAAGCCCAGTATCCTGTTTCCAACAGTGGTCAATCCAGGTCACAAGTATCTATCAGGTTCCCAAACGGTATACAAAGGTTACAGTCAAGATTACAAGGGAGTGATATCTAGACTGTTAGGGCTTTGTTAAGATAAGATGTACTGAAAAAGATAAGAGATGAAATTCAAGGCTGAGTTAAGTCACCTGTGATTAGTTCAGGAGTATAGTGTTGTTGTTGTTGTTAAGTGCCGTTGAGTCGGAGTCGACTCATGGCGACCCTCTGGATAGCTATCCTAAATTGTGTTCGGTCTTCAGTCAGACGGCTCATTGTTGACAGACTGGTACCCATAGCTGCTGTTATTGTATCGATCCATCTGATTGCTGGCCTTCCTCTTTTGCGTTCACCTTCTATCTTGCCAAGCATGATATCTTTCTCTAATGATCTCTCTCTTCGCATAATGTGTCCAAAGTATGAAAGTCGAAGTCTTGTCATCTGAGCTTCTAAAGAAAGCTTAGGTTTGATCTCCTCTAGTACCGACTGGTTTGTTCTTCGGGCAGTCCATGGTATACACAGTATTCGCCGCCAGCCCCATAATTCAAAGGCATCAATTTTCTCCCTGTCTGTCTTTTTCACTGTCCAGCTTTCGCATCCATATGATGTTATTGAAAATACCATGGCTTGAACAAGTCGAATCTTTGTATGGAGAGAGACATCTCTGCTCTTGAGAATCTTATCTAGGTCTGTCATAGCCATTCTGCCAAGAGCAATGCGTCGTCTGATTTCTTGACTGCTTGTTGCTTCTTTATTGATAGTTGATCCAAGTACGTTAAAGTTGTTCACAATTTCAATTTCTTCTCCTTCAACGATGAACCTGTTGATTATGCCAGTTGTCATGATCTTTGTCTTCTTTACATTAAGGTGCAGGCCCATTTTGAGACTATGTTCTTTGATTGTGAGAAGCAAATGTTTCAGATCATCTTCACTTTCAGCCAGTAATGTGGTATC
The DNA here is from genome assembly GCA_033557465.1 of Ichthyophis bannanicus. Taxonomy (NCBI): domain Eukaryota; kingdom Metazoa; phylum Chordata; class Amphibia; order Gymnophiona; family Ichthyophiidae; genus Ichthyophis; species Ichthyophis bannanicus. The sequence continues at coordinate 72,920,551 of CM066037.1, forward strand.
ATCAGCATAGCGAAGGTTGTTGATGAGACTTCCACCAATCTTCACACCTCTGTTATCTTCATACAATCCTGCTTCTCTGATGATTTGTTCTGCATATAAATTAAACATGTAGGGGGAAAGTATGCAGCCTTGTCTTACACCTTTGCTTATTTTAAACCATTCTGTTTCTCCTTGTTCCGTTCAAACTGTTGCTTCTTGATCAATGTACAGATTTTGCAAGAGAACGATCAGGTGTTCTGGTATACCCATGCTTCTTAATGTGGCCCAGAGTTTCTCATGGTTTACACAGTCAAAAGCCTTGCTATAGTCGATAAAGCACAAATAGATATCCTTTTGGTATTCTTTAGTCTTTTCAAGGATCCATCTCACACCCGCAATGATGTCTCTCGTTCCTCGCCCTATCCTGAACCCTGCTTGCACGTCAGGTGGTTCTTGTTCCAGGTATGGTTGTAGTCTCTTTTGAATAATTTTCAGTAGAATCTTGCTGGCATGTGGGATCAGAGCGATTGTGCAATAATTTCTACAGTCAGTTGGATCACCTTTCTTTAGTATTGGTATAAACACAGATCTTTTCCAGTCAGTTGGCCATGATGTTGTCTTCCATATTTCTTGGCAGAGCCTTGTAAGTATGGTAACAGCTGCATCAGATTGCTGCAATACTTCTATGGGAATGCTATCAATGCCTGGTGTTTTGTTCTTTGATAAAGCTTTCAATGCTGCTTCAACTTCTTCTTTCATCACCAATGGTTCCCGATCATAAGGTACAGGTTGAAACGGCTGTTGGTCCACTTGACCTTTAAAAACTCTGTATATTCCTTCCACCTTTTCTTGATCTTCTCAGCATCATTCAACATAGAACCTTGAGCATCTTGTAACATTCCAATTCGAGGCTGGAACTTTTTCTTTAACTCTCGTAGCTTTAGGAAAGCTGATCTTGTTCTTCCTCTAATAGTTTCTGCTTCTATTTCCTTGCAAGTGTCATTGTAGTACTTTTCCTTGTCCTGTCTTGCTGCACGTTGGAAATCTCTGTTGAGTTCTGCGATTGTCTTTCTTTCTTTCTCCTCTGGCTTTAGCTTCTCTGAGTTTCTGGGCAATTTTCAGAGTTTCTTCCGTCATCCATTTTGGCCGTTTTTGCTTTTTCACCTTTTGTAGAGACTTCTCGCTTTCTTCCAACACAACCTTCTTGATGTCATTCCATAACTCTTCCAGAGTATAGTATGGATCAGAAATCTCCAATTCCAGTCATCAAGCACTATCATCATCTGGTGGGTTCAAAAGATGAATCCTTACTTTTCTGAAAAGTAAAGTCAGAAGGAAAGAAAGCACTTTGTGAAGAATAGACACTAGCTATTGCCGTTGCTAGTGCCTCCATGCTGTCGTGAATGCTTAATCAAACCTTTTTCAATCCAAATATACTATTAGTCTGGACCACATCCTCTCGCAACAAACTCCAGTGTTTAATTGTATGCTGACTGCAGGAATGCTTGTTCAAATTTGTTTTAGGTTTGCCACCAATTATGTAGAGTATCCTTTTCTGGAATTAACCCTACCCTCTGTTTTCTCATGATACCATATTGTTTTCAGATACCTACTCATCCCTACCTCCTCTGTTTTTATTAGGTTTATTTTGATTCTGATTTTTTTTCCATTTTTACTTGCATTATTAACTTCTTATTTGTTTTTACGTCTTTAATGTCTGGTTATATGATATGTCAACCACCAAAACATTAATTAACTTCTGCTTTTGAATTGCAGATACCAAATGTGCACAAATAAATATTCAAATCAGTTAATAACATTCTTATTAACTTGCTTAACACCATTTATGATGGGATATGACTGAGATTTATCCAATCGCCTTTCAGTTAGTTCTTCTCCAAGCTAAAAAGCATGACTGCTTTTTTTTCATGAGAAAATCATCCCATTTCCATTAACATTTGGTATGTTTTACAGTTAGTCAGGTTTCAGGATAATCACAATGAATATACATGAGAGAGATTTGCATTCAAAGGAGGCAGTATGTAAATCTATCTCATGCATATTCATTGCAGTTATCCTGAAAACCTGATTGACTAGGTATGTCCCGAGGACTGGGTTGAGATCCCCTACTCTAGAAATACTATTGGACTTTCTCATAGACCTTTCTGAGTGGGAAAGCCCCATTGCTCATAAAAAGCACATTGACGTTTTCTACATTGTATGTGACAAGTTTTGTAGTCTATGTTCTTTTTTGTCCTTGTGAGAAGATGTGTGTGTACAAGATTACTAGATAAATGAAAGTCCTTCTGACAGAATATAAAAGCCGCCTATCGAGAGATGTTTTGACAGCTCCACTGGATCTCATTGCATGGAATCTAGTCACATATTTGAGGAACTATAATGAGTCATCATTGATGTCCCTGTATTGAAGAGGTAACCACACTGGATTTCTGAAATGCATGGAGTTAAATCTCATGGTTTAAATGATTCTGTTGAATGGCTTATTATTATCTGAATTCTTATGAATATTTGCTTGTTTTGTGCCATTGGATTCCATTTATACTTTCATTTCTATTAGCTCTCATACTCTTCTCGTTTCCGAATGATCACACAATAAAGTTACTCAGTGATGTCGTCGTCATAGTTTCAATGTGAACACAGGAGGGAAGATTTAATGAAGGATGGTGCTCTGCTACAGAAAGGACTCCTTCCAAATCAGCTGGAGATTTTGCCGAGAGTACTGTTGGTGATTAGTACAAACCCATGAAGTAGACATATCTTTGCACTTGTCCACATTAAGAAGCATGTTTGCTAACAGGGAGGCTGGTAGCACATGCTTGTGCTGCCAAATTAACATGAAGACCTGTGTTAAATTTGAGGGCATATGCATCTGTCCTTCTGCCAAAGTGGTATTAAATCCACCCACATCAACACGCACCCAAATGGCCTGAGCTAACCGCAACATGTGCCAGATCCCACAATACTCTCCTAGCCTGCCCAGTCCCCACTCAATCATGTCCTAACTGGTTAGTGTGGCCTGGTGCTCCCAGGGACTAAAGACAAAAATAAAAATATTTCTAAGGTGAAGAATAGACATGGAGGAGTAGCCTAATGGTTAGAGCACTGGCTTGGGAACCAAAAGACTAGGGTTCAATTCCCATTAGCACTTCTTGTGTCCTTGGGCAAGTCACTTAACCCTCCATTGCCTCAGAAAAATCCAAGTTATCAATGTCCCTGTTTAATGGACATTACCAAGTTTAAGTTACAATGTAAATTGCTTTTACTAAAGCATGAAACAGTCTCAAAAAACCCTGTTAAATATATATATAAAAAATATTTTTGTTTAATTAATTGTAAGTATTCAGAGACCATCAGATAGGAACCAACAACACATCCAACATCACTAGACTCTTTTCTCAGTCATTCCCCAATTAGTTGTGCATAATTTTCCACATTTTTTTCATCTTTTCTAATTGAAACACCTAATTTTTTGCAAAAAATATTCATTCATCGTTCTTTAAAAAAAAAAAGACCTCAAACTTTCCAGTCCCTTCTTGTATGTCACATTCCCCATGATCTTAACATCAATACTTGACCACTCATTAAATAGTCCCACAATTCTTGTACCAATGCCAATATTTCACCCAGTGATTAAACGCAATTAAAAGAAGAGCATAGCACGTTTCTGGCCGGCACATACTACTCGCTGTCCTTCACTGTTGCTCATTACCACCTCTATCAGTGCTCTCTGCACCTCCAGGGAGCAGAAAAAGGCAGCTTCCTGTGCCTACTCTGCTGAGTACCTTTGGCTCAAATCCCATACCCATGCCGGCTTCTTACATTTCAAATTCATGCTAACCTCCTTCCAGCCTGCCACAGCACTCACCGAGCAAGAGTACTATGTCCATCTGACTAACTCTCTTGCCTCTGACCCTCGCCATCTCTTTGCAACACTCAGCTCTCTCCACCCCAGACCCCTTCTTCACTTTCTGACCAAACCTTGGCTAACTACTTCCATGATAAGGTTTACAAGATCAATCTTGAGTTCTCCACAGGACCGCCTTCATCTTCTCTTCCCCCTCCTCACTCTCAAAACTGTCCTTCAACCTCGGTCACTTTTTCTTCCTTTTCTAAAAAGCTGAGAAAGAATCTACACGTCTCCTTTCCTCCTCCAAACTCACTACCTCCTCCTCTGGTCTCATTCCCACTAAACTCTCTTTCTTGCTGTCACCCCATCCCTCTGTCATATTCTCAACCTATCACTTTCCACTGCAACTGTTCCTGCAACCTTCAAACATGCTGTAGATACACCTTTCTTCCATGGCGTAAGTTCCAATGAAGAGCCCCCAAGCAAAATTTTGTTCAGGGCCCCTCATTGTCATGGTAGCAGTGCCCCATATGTGCAGCTCCCCTGCCCCCATGTGCCAGCAGCGGCAGCAAACTTACTGTACGATCTTTGCCGTGCTACCTCTGCTCTTTGTAAGTTTGCCTCATGCCTAGCGGTTGTTCCCTGCTGAGCCAAAGTCTCGTAGGTGCCTGTTATAGTGATATTTCAGGCTGGCAGGAAACAGCCACCGAGTATGAGGCAAACTTACAAAAAGCAGAGGAAGTTCAGCAAAGATGATCAAGTAAGTTTGCTGCGCTGCCTTATTGTCACTGTATGGGCCCCTTTTCTGCATCCCTGCCCCCCACATTCTGCTGCTTGGGCAGAATTTACACTACTGCCTCTCCTCCAAAACCTTCACTAGACCCTAACTGCTCTTTCAATTATCAGTCCATCCCCTTCCTCTCTTTTGCATACAGCTACTCAAATATGTGGTTCACCATCACTCTCGATTTTCTTTCCTCTGAAACCCTTCTGGATCCACTGCAAACTGGCTTTTGTCCTTGAAATGCTACAGAAACCGCACTTGCCAAAGTCAGTAGTGACTTGTTCATGGCCAAATCAAAGGGCCATTACTCAGTTCTTATCCTTCTTGACCTGTCTGCGGATTTTGATACCATTGATCACCACCTTCTCTTGGATATCCTGTTCTTGCTTGCTTTAGGGGCTCTGTTCTATCTTGGTTTTTTTCATATCTCACCCAAAGCACCTTAAAAGCATGTTCTTGCGGATCTTTCTGCACTGTTATTCCCCTTTCAGTCAGTGTACCTCAGGGCTCTATCTTGAGACCTCTTCTTTTCTCTATCCATATTCGTTACCTTGGTGCCCTGATCTCCTCCCATCGGTTTCAGTACCATCTTTATGCTGATGACACCCAAGTTTACCATTCTGCATCTGAAATCGCACCAGGAATCCAGGCCCATATCTCAGCATCCAGTTCAAACTTCTCCGATTAACCTACAAATGCATTTATTCTAAGGGTCCTCATTATCTCTTCTCTCTCTCTACAACCCTCCTCTGAAACTTGACTCGTCAGGCAAATCCCTTTTATCTGTGCCTTTCTTTTCCACTGCCAACTCCAGACGTTCTTTCTACTTTGTGGCACCATATACTTGGAAAAGACTACCCGAGTCAGTACATCAGGCTCCAGCTATTCAAATTCAGGCTAAGCCCACCTTTTTGAGGCTGATTTTGGATCCTGACTCTCTTATTTTCTTGTTTACCACCAATGTGTGCTTGTTGTATTTGTCTTTTGTGTAGGGACTCTCTCTTACATGTACATGTCCGGTGCTGTGTGCGCCTTGTAGTGCTATAAGTGATAACTAGTAATAGAAGTTGCAAGGTTGATCATAAACTGTGGGAGTTACTAACCTGAGGTACTAATTTATGATAAATGATAAATGATGCTGTGATAAGATGTGATATTTTACCATAGCTTAATAACTATTTCCCATGGTGCCAGACAAAAATCAAGAGCGGTGATCGAGAATCTCCCTGAAATATTCCTCCCTGGGTCTTGATGTTAGAGATGACAAATTGTCCACCTTCACAATCCAGATGGAGTGTAGTTTGCTGCAGTTTCATGGTGAACGTGATGTACTTGATCATCCAAAATATATTCAAGACAATTTATTATCCAAGAATGTGGGGTGCTATCAAAAGCTGCCTTATGATCCATCCCTGCTTTCCTGAAATTTGTTCTTTTTCTTTCAGCTGGCCATGATATCTTTATTCAGCATTAACTGGTCTTTCATTCCATATGCTCCTCTCTTACTGCTCTTCTGTTGTATTGCCATGATCTTATCAGAGTCAATATGGTCATATAGTCTATTGGCATCCATTACAGCGAACAGCTTTTAGATTGTACGTAGGCAAGTTATTAGTCGGTAGTTTTTGGAGCCATTACTTGGCTCTCTCACTTTGGAAGGAAAAGTATTCTTCCTGTTACTGTGGTGTCAATGCTGGATGACTGATCGATTAACTTTTATGGTTTGCTGGGTCCTGGGGGAGAGATGTTAAATGTTTGAATCAAAAGTTGGACACTGCATCGATACCGGGATGCTTCCAGTTTGGAACTCTAACTTGGTTTCCAGCTCTTATATTCTTACTTCATGCCGTTCCATTATTCATGTTTCATGTTTGCTTTCTTATATCCTCCTGTACGTTAGTTAGCCATTCTGCTTTTTTACTGGGGTCCTCATATAAATTTCACCAGAACTTTTCTGGTTAAACTTTAGTCTGTAATATTTTAACTGCGTTAATGCTCTTTTACAGTTCCCTGTAGAATTGCTCTGGGTTCTCTCAATGTTTTAATTTACTGTCTCGCTTTTCTGTTTTCTTTGTATCTCTGTAGATTTTGTACTTCTGCTGCTCCTTACAATGTGTTATTGGAGCATCTGAATTTAAGGTCTCTTTTTGCGAGTGCAGCATGTTTCAACTTGGTGCTTTCAATCTGTTCCTATATCTTTGGGATCTTGATCTCTGAAGTACTTGTCTATCAGTGATACTTCGGCACACAGGGATTTTATTATTTCTTTCGTCCATTTTTTCGAAGGAAAAAAGTTAGTTTGTTTCTTCTTTGTCCTCTGGTTGGTAAGACTCTCAATTATAACTGTTGCTGCAGAACACTGAATCTTGTTTATTTCTGTGATATCAGTAGATGCAGGTTGTGTCCTTGTGGATCTTACTTATAATACCCAAAGTAAAAAGTATCAGGTTCAGCTTATGCCGTATTTTCCTCTCCTGGGCCCCGGCATACGTATCCATCCTCAACTCTTATTTCCTCATCTTTCTTCTGCCTTTATCTTTCTTTTCTGCTTCCTGGCCTGTCTTAGGTATCGACTTCCTGAGTTGCACCCCCATTAAGCACTAATTAGTCTTTCCATTCCTTTTCGTTCTTCTTTTAATACATTGTTCTTGTCTTTCTGTGCTGCATCTTTTTTTTTTTTTTTTTTTTACTGGTACCTCTTCTAATTACTCTGCATCACTCTCTTATGGGTGTCCCTGGGTCTGGCAAGAGTCCCCTCTTGGGCAAGCTCCATCAGTCCCTGAACGCTTGGTGCCCGGTGCTTCCATTAAGAAACAAGGGTAGCAGAGGGTAAGATTTCACTCCAGGAAAACCAAAAAATTGGTGCGACTTGTGAACAAGGCTGGCTGCCAAGTGTTTTTATACAGGGCCGGCCCCAGAGTTGGTTCAAGGTATTGGCACCTAGGCAAGCCTTATACTACCCTTGGTTGTCAGAATCTGCTGTTTAGCTTTGAATACCCTGCTCTCTGCCATCCCCCAGAAGTTGCCACCCTAGGTGACTGCCTACTTTGCCTAATGGTTGGGCCAGCCCTGTTCAGACATTCATCCCCACTAAACACTAGGATGCCGATTCTGCAAACAGAGCTCCCCGCACGTACAGATAAAATGTGTGGGGAGCTCTGTTCCTGGGTGGGAGGGAGTGGGCCATAGGAGGAGTGAGGGCAGGGAGTGGACGGGAATCTGACCCCAGACATACAAGGCACATTCCGCTGTTGGCCCTGTACATCCGGGGCAGGCAATCTAGACGGGGGACTTATTCCACCTCAGAAGTGGAATACGTCCCCCTAGACGGTGGCAAAGGACAGATCCGGATCTGGACAAAGAGGTGAGGGGGTGCAGGGGGTTCTCCGCAGCCTGACCCTGCCCACAGCAGGCCCGTGCGGGGGGGGGGGGGCGGTCGGGTGGTGGGGAAATGGATTTAGCTGTGACTGCCGGGGATCATGGCTCCTGCATGGCAATGGGACACCACAGCACTGCGGCTCCATGCAGGAGCCTGGCTGAGTTAGCTGGGGAGGTTTCTGGACATCCAGGGTGCTTGAATCAGGACACATCATGATGTCCAGGCCCTATACTGCAATTCTGTTCCCGCAGGGGCATCTAGCCCCTGTGGGAGCAGTATTGGGTGCATCTCCAGGCCATCTGGATTTCTGGACGTCTGGACGACCTGTACGTACACCTACAGAATTGGCCTCCACATGTTTATTTTATTGTAATGTTTGTTTTATGATATTATTCATGTTCAATTGGAAACCCCCTAGAATTTTACATGGGCAACAGTACAAAAGGACTACGAGCTTTATTATCTGTTTCAGTGACACATCAATGTATTTTTTTCTCAGTCATTGGTCTTTTTGGACACTAGTAAAAGTTGCCAAATGGAATAAGGAATACTGGTCTTCCTCTGAATCATCTCTTCCCACTTTGGTCTGTTCAAAACTCAGCTGCATGTCTAATCTTCCACCAGGGTTGCTATGCTGTCACCAATCTTCTTAAGTCACTTCATTGTCTCCCTATCTATTTCTGTATCCAGTTCAAACTTCTCCTACTGACCTATAAATGCCTTCATTCTGCTGCTCCTCACTACCTTTCCTTTCTTATCTTTCCCTGCACCCCTCCTCAGGAACTCCGCTCCTCTGGCAGATCCCTTCTATCTGTGCCCTTCTCTTCCACTGCCAACTTTCCATCTTGCTGCCCCTTATGCCTGAAACAAACTATCTGACTCAATACATCAGGCTCCATCAGTGGCCCTGTTCAAATCCAGGTTAAAAACTCACTTCTTTGAGACTGCTTTTAGATCCTGATCCCCCTAGTCTCCGGTTCACCTCCTATGTGTTTCCTTACCATTCCCCTAGACAGGGGCGGCCCAAGGGGGGTGCGGGGCCATGTGCGGAGACTCGGTGCGGGGCCTCATTTGCATAAGGGGCCTCATTTGCATAAATATTTGCATAATGTTACCATACACGAACTTTTAGTAAACATGCCTCTTAATGAGTGTATGGATAAAGAAAGACTAAAAGATTTCTACATTACTATAATCCAGTGCCAACCCCAGACACATTAGGAACTACTACAAACACTGCCCATTTAGAACCCATAGCAAACCCGCCGTATCCTAACAGCACTACCAGGACTCATAAAGCACCATACTCTACCAATCAAAAGGAAACACTGCAAATATTAAACCAATACATTTCAGAGAACAACAATACATGACCTACTGGGGAAAGAGAACAAGTGGCAATGTCAAATAGGAATTATATAAACAGAATACCTCAGCTCAGTTACACATGCAGAACAGAGACCATCACCAAACAAGGAATCACAATTTAGAAACAGGAAGACAATAATTAAACTGGGAATCCCAAAAGCCAAACTTGGAATGTACAACACTGTAGAAATAAAACTATACATTAATTTGCTCTTGTACTAAACAAAGCGCAGATGTTAATGATGCACATTTCCCAGAGCTGACATATTCCAATTAATAAATTCAAAATAAAGAGATATTTTTCTACCTTTTGTGCATTTTTTTTCAGCTGCAATTGCTCCAGCACTTTCTTCTGGTTTCTTCGTGTCTTCCGCTAACTCTTCATCGTCTGCTGTCCATTTGTCTTTTCTTCTCTCTTCTAGTTTTTTTCCATTCTCTCTCTACATCTGCTTTAACATACTAATCTTTCTCCTTTTGCTCTTTCCTCATTCCTATTTCATCCACTCAAATTTTACCCCTCCATCCTCAATCCCCACTTACTCTCCCAATATCCGGACAATTGTAGATTTGTCTTCCCTCCCACACAAAATATTTTTTCCTTCTCCATTTCACTCTCCCAGCTCCATCCCATTCTAATCCTCCCCCAACATCAGCTCCATTCTAGTTCCAGTCCCACCCAGCATCCGCTCCCTTCTAGTCCCCGCATCAGCCCATTTCCAGTCCTAGCCCCCCATAAACCCATTTCCAGTCCTAGCTCCCCCATCTATTTGCAGTCCCATCCGAGTCCCTCCATCAGCTCATTTCCAATCCCAGTCCCCCATGAGCCCATTTCTAGTCCTTTCCTAGCCCCACCATCAGCCCATGTCAAATCCTAGCTCCCCTCCACTCAGCCCATTTCCAATCCAAGCCCCCCATGAGCCTACTTCCAGTTCTAGCCCCTTCATGAGTCCATTTCAATCCAAACCCCCACCACAGCCCATTTCCAATCTTAGCACCCCCCAACAGCCAAATTCCAGTCCTAGCCCCCCCCACTCACCCATTTCCAGTCCTAGCTCCATCCCCCTCACAACCCATTTCCATTCCAAGCCCCTGTCCCCATCAGCTATTTGCAGTTCAAGCCCTCCTTCCACTCAGCCCATTTCGAGTCCTAGCCTCCTCATAGCCCATTACTAGTCCTAACCCCCCATCAGCCCATTACATCCTAACCCACATCACCCTATTTCCAGTCCTAGCCCCCCCATCAGCCTATTTCCAGTCTTAGCCCCCCCCATAGCCAATGACCAGTCCTACCCCCCCCCATCAGCCCATTTCCAGTCTTAGCCCCCCCATAGCCCATTACTAGTCCTAACCCCCCCATCAGCCTATTTCCAGTCCTAGCCCCCCCATAGCCAATTACCAGTCCTACCCCCCCCATAAGCCCATTTCCAGTCTTAGCCCCCCCATAGCCCATTACGTCCTAACTCCCCCATCACCCTATTTCCAGTCCTAGCCCCCCCATCAGCCTATTTCCAGTCTTAGCCCCCCCCCATAGCCAATTACCATTCCTACCCCCCCATCTGCCCATTTCCAGTCTTAGCCCCCCCATAGCCCATTACCAGTCCTAACCCCCCCCCCCATCACCCTATTTCCAGTCCTAGCCCCCCCATCAGCCTATTTCCAGTCTTAGCCCCCCCCCATAGCCAATTACCAGTCCTACCCCCCCATCAGCCCATTTCAAGTCTTAGCCCCCCCATAGCCAATTACCAGTCCTACCCCCCCATCAGCCCATTTCCAGTCAGCCCCCCCATAGCCAATTACCAGTCCTAACCCCCCCATCACCCTATTTCCTGTCCTAGCCCCCCCATCAGCCTATTTCCAGTCTTAGCCCCCCCCATAGCCAATTACCAGTCCAACCCCCCCATCAGCCCATTTCCAGTCCTAACCCCCCCCACCACCACCACCACCACCCCACTTCCAGCCTTATCCCCCTCCCCATAGCCCATTTCCAATCCTAACCCCCCCATCAGCCCACTTAGCCCCCCCCATAGCCCATTACAAGTCCTACCCCCCCCTCAGCCCACTTCCAGTCTTATCATCCCCCCCCCAGGGCCCTTTGCCAGTGCTAACCCCCCCCCCATGGCACATTACCAGTCCTAACCACCCCCCCCCATCAGCCCACTTCCAGTCTTAGCCTCCCCCCCCATGGCCCATTACCAGTCCTAACCACCCCCCCCTTCAGCCCACTTCCAGTTTAGCCTCCCCCTCCCATAGCCCATTACCAGTCCTAAACCCCCTTCCCCCCTATCATCCCAAATTAAAACAAAAAAAAAACCCAAACCGGCTGCTTCTGCCGCGGCAGCATCAAGAGCTCTGCTGCGGGCCCCCCCCCCTGCCCGGCAGAGCCTCCCTGCATCATCAGCTTTCTTCAAGTCCCAAAACGCGGGCTTCTTTCAGAGCCGCGAGAGTTTCCTTTCTCGCGGCTCTGTTAATCCCGCCGAGGGTGATGTATGTCTTTTACTATGTTCCAGATTGGGAAGAGTGGTCGCTCCACCCCATAGATGTGTTTTATACATTTTCTATGTGGTTATTTGGTAATGTTTTTAATTATTTATTTATTTATAAACTTATTTATGTGCATATATATATTTTTTTTTTCTAATTATGCATTTTTTTAGTTATGCATTTTTAATTATGTAATACTATTTATTTATATGTCTATTTACATGTTTACTTTTAGACCCTTGATGAAGGCCTTCGGCCAAAACTTGTTTAGTTGGGTCTTCAATAAAGTTGTTTTTATCCACCAATTTTTGTTGGCCGTGGTTGGTTGATTGTCCTCCGCTGTACTTGTGCTGCTATAATCGTAGCTAAACATATTAACGAGGAGATAGGTCATAAATTCTCATATGTCTAATCGTGACCCTTCTTACTGCAGGAATGAAAGTCACAATCACCTCTTTTAATAGATCTCGATAATTCCCTTGGGCCAATGAAGCATTCATTAAATCTGTCAGCCATCCTACTACTTCCCCAAACTAAGCCGACAAGTGCCCTTTAAGTGGATCCAGCTGCATTCCTGTCAAATGTAACCTCTGCAAAATCCCCTGAACTGTCTCCTGGGCCACCCTCAACAAAATCTTCCTATTCTCCTCTCCCCCAGGTGTCATAAGAACATAAGATATGCCATATTGGGTCAGACCAAGGTCCATCAAGCCCAGTATCCTGTTTCCAACAGTGGCCAATCTAGGTCATACGTACCTAGCAGTTTCCCCAAAAGACACGGGGTTCCACAATGCTTGTATTGGGTCAAGCAGTGATATCCTGGGTCCCTTTTTTAATAATGGTTTATGGACCATTCCTCCAGGAACTTGTCCAAACCTTTTTTAAACCCAGCTACACTAACAGCTTGTATTATATCCTCTGGTAACAAATTCCAGAGTTTGATTACACGTTGAGTGAAAAAATATTTTCTCTTATTTGTCTTGAATAGCTATTATACAAGTAGTGGGGGGCGGGGGATTGGTCGTCTGTGTAGATTTGAATCATGTGACGTCCCCATAGTGTTCAATAAATAGTGTTTTATTTACATTCTCTTATATACCATGCTATTCTGCATCAGTGCAGTTTACATTGAACAGGGCATTATAACTTGGAGATAACTATTTTACAGGGAACATGGGCTATGGAGGGTTAAGTGGCTTGCCCAAGACCACAAGGAGCACCTGTGGGACTAGAAACCCCAGTCCTTCCAGCCCAAGGTTGCTGTCCTCCAGTGGGATTTGAACCCCCGACCTTCCGGCCTGAAGTACTTTGCCCCAACCACTAGGCCACTCCTCCACTCCTGTTGTGTTGTCTTTAGTTGCTTCCGGAAGTCTTTGATGTCTGTATTTAGTCAAGGTTCGTCTGGTAGCTTGTTCCAAATTGTTGGTGCAGCCAGGGAAAAGGCCCATTCTGAGGTGTCCTTCCGTACCTTGGTTATCTCCTTTGGTGTGTTGACGCGGTTGGACGTGCCCTTTCTCCTTGGTCGAGTGCTGTTGTCAGGTTGTATGAGGGTCTGTAAGCTAAGGGCTGATGATTGTTGTTTAATTTTGAATATGTTTATGATTGTCTTATATTTGATGCATGAGGTGATTGGAAGTCAGTGTAGGTCTTTCAGCATAGGTGTGATGTGGTCTTGTCTTGAAGTGCCGACTATTATGCGTGCTGCCGTGTTCTGTGCCAGTTGCAGTGGTCTGAGGGTCTGTTTTGGGAGGCCAAGATAGATTGGGTTGCAGAAGTCTAGGAGTGGGGTTATTAGGGCCTGGCAGACAGTGCGGAAGTGTTCCGGGGCGAGGAGGGGTTTGAGATGTCGGATTAGGCTCATCCTGTGGTATGCATTCTTGGTGGTCTTGCTTATGTGAGACTGTAGATTCAGTTTGCTGTCCAGGGTTACTCCAAGGTATTTTACTTCGGTTTTTATGGGTATGCTTGTGTTCTTTATCATGATGTTAGGTGGGGAGATGAAGTCGGTGTTTCGGGTGATGATTAGTGCCTCAGTCTTGCTGTCGTTTATGGATAGGTTGTTGGTCTGGAACCAGTCTTTCATTTGCATGAGACAGTATGTTATTTTGGTGTAGTCGCTACATGTACAACACAGCTTTCACAGTGGTTTAATTGCAAAAGACCATCAATGCCGTTTGCAGACATAAGAACATAAGATATGCCATACTGGGTCAGACCAAGGTCCATCAAGCCCAGTATCCTGTTTCCAACAGTGGCCAATCTAGGTCATACGTACCTAGCAGTTTCCCCAAAAGACACAGGTTCCGCAATGCTTGTACTGGGTCAAGCATTGATATCCTGGGTCCCTTCTTAATAATGGTTTATGAACCTTTCCTCCAGGAACTTGTCCAAACCTTTTTTAAACCCAGCTACACTAACAGCCTTTACTACATCCTCCGGTAACAAATTCCAGAGTTTGATTACACGTTGAGTGAAAAAATATTTTCTTTTAATAGTCTTAAATAGTTTACCCTGTAGCTTCATTGCATGTCCCCTAGTCTTTCTATATTCTGATAACGTAAACAATCAAACTACGTTTACCCGTTCCACTCGGTTCATTAATTTATAGACTTCTATCATATCTCCCCCTCAGCCGTCTCTTTTCCAGGTTAAAGAGCCCTAACCTTTTTAGCCTTTCTTCATAGGAGAATCCTTCCATCCCCTTTACCATTTTGGTGGCTCTTCTCTGAACCTTTTCTAATAACTCTATATTCTTTTTAAGATACGGCGACCAGAATTGCACACAATATTCAAGGTGCGGTCTCACCATGGAACGATATAGAGGCATTATAATATCTTTTGTTTTATTTTCCATTCCTTTCCTTATGATACCTAGCATTCTATTTGCTCTCTTGGCTGTCCCCATGGTGTGGAGAGAGCCAAGCAACCACATAAATGACTGTTACTTCTGCTTGGTGGTTCCTCTTTCCAGCGGAATAACGAAGCAAAAGTCGTCGAGCATAGTCTACCCAAACATTCCGTCTGCATTGAGACCAGTTCCACATGGCGAGGGACTTCCTATTCCAGAACCTCCATCAGAATATTCTCTTGATTCATCTGATGAGGACAAGGGTGAGCCGACCTGTTCTTCTCCTGGTCCGTCAACATGCAGTGACCCAGATTTTCACTGGGATGCATATCAACTCCACACAGAATAACACAGGAAGAACTAAATGACCTGGTTCATGATTTGGACTTATCCAAGAACAAGGCAGAATTGCTATAATCAGGACTCCAACAATGGAATCTTCTAGAAGAAGATGTAAACATTACTTCATATCGAAAGTGCCACCAGCAGTTGGAGCCTTTCTTCAGAAAGGAAAGTAATCTGGTATTCTGTTCCAATATTGAAAGTCTCATGAATGCCTTAAAAATCACTCATGACCCACAAGACTGGAGACTATTTATAGACTCTTCGAAACTGAGTCTGAAGGCTGTGCTTTTGAACAATGGAAACCATCTTCCATCTATTCCAGTAACGCATGCCATCCACATGAAAGAGACATATGATAACTAAAGCATCTACTGACTTCCATTAACTATAACAAGTACAGCTGGCACCTCTGTGGTGACTTGAAGGTAGTTGCCCTTTTAATGGGACTGCAGCAGGGATATATAAAATACATGTGTTTCTTATGTAAGTGGGATAGCCGAGCAAGGGATTGGAACTACTTGCGGAAGGAATGGAATTGCAGACAAAATGTAACAGTTGGAGAGAAGAATATCCAGCACCCAGCTCTGGTTGAGGCTCACAAAATCCTGCTACCATCCCTTCACATCAAACTAGGTTTGATGAAAAACTTTGTGAAAGCCATGGACCGCACTTCGCCAGCTTTCCGATACATGCATGAAAAATTCCCTCGACTCAGCAAAGCAAAGATTAAAGAGGTAGTTTTTGTGGGTCATTCGAGAGCTCTTCAAAGATGACCGGTTCAACAACTTACTGCAGGGTGATGCGAAACAAGCATGGAATGCTTTTCACCTAGTGTCAACAAACTTTCTTGGGAATGTTAGGGCAGAAAACTACAAGGAGCTAGTAAAAAACATGCTGATGCAGTATCAGAAACCTATATGCAATATGTCTCTAAAAATCCATTTCCTTGATTCCCATCTCAATTTCTTTCCTGACAACTGTGGTATGGTTAGTGATGAACAGGGCAAACGTTTTCACCAGGATATCTCAACGATGGAGCAAAGATACCAGGGAAAATGGTCCACTACAATGCTGGCTGACTACTGCTGGACACTCCCCAGAGAAGCTCCCGAACAGCTGTACAAGAGACAGGTGAAAAAAATCTAAGTAGTCGTCTATGACTTGTTTTTTTAAAGGTATTAACCGAAGGCCTATCATATTTACTATTGACATGCATTTCGTGATGTAAACATTAATGCTTGTAGATTAGAAAAAACTAGAGTCAACTTTGCAATTTCACTGTCATATTCATGTTCAGCATATAAAAATTGATAAGAAATGACTATTTTTATTTCAGTAACATGACTTTTGTAAAAATTTGTTGACTAGTGTAATTTATAGACTTCTATCATATCTCCCCTCAGTCATCTCTTTTCCAGGTTAAAGAGCCCTAACCTTTTTAGCCTTTCTTCATATGGGTATCCTTCCATCCCCTTTACCATTTTGGTGGCTCTTCTCTGAAAATTTTCTAATAATGCTATATCCTTTTTAAGATATGGTGACCAGAACTGCACACAATATTCAAGATGCAGTCGCACTATGGAACGATACAGAGGCATTATAATATCCTTTGTTTTGTTGTTTTCCATTCCTTTCCTTATGATTGTTATCCACGACGCCTAAATCTTTTTCCTGGGTGGTGGTTCCTAATGTGTAACCTTGCATTGTGTAACCATAGTTTGGGTTGTTCTTCCCTAGGTGAATAACTTTGCACTTATTCACATTAAATTTCATCTGCCATTTTGATGCCCAGTCTTCCAATTTATCAAGATCCTCTTGAAATTCTCCACAATCCTCATGGGTTTTAACAACTTTAAATAGTTTTGAGTCATCTGCAAATTTGATAACCTCACTCGTTATTCCCTTTTCCAGGTCATTTATGAATATGTCAAAAAGCAGCGGACCCAGCACGTATCCCTGGGGTACTCCACTATTCACCTTTCTCCATTGGGAAAATTGGCCATTTAGCCCTACCCTCTGCTTTCTATCTTTTAACCAGTTCCTGATCCACAATAGTACACTGCCTCCTATCCCATGACTCTTTAGTTTTGCCATGTCCTAAGAACATAAGATATGTCATACTGGGTCAGACCAAGGTCCATCAAGCCCAGTATCCTGTTTCAACAGTGGCTAATCGAGGTCAAAATTACCTGTTGGGATCCCAAAAAGGTACATAGGTTCCACAATGTTTGTACCTTGGTAAGCAATGGATTTCCTGGGGCCCAAACAGCTTCAAACAGAGCTTCTCACTATACGCACCAAGCATGTGGAATTCACTCCCTGATGACATATGATCTATCACTGACCTTACAGAATTCCACAAAATCTAGACCTATATATTCTTGGAGTGCTTTGGTAGCGAGAATTAAATCAGACTACTCCATAACCCATACCCATCATTACACAGCAAAATTTCTCACTACTGTTGAACTGTTTCCTCAACCTTACTCCTATTACTAATCCTCGGTAAGAACTTTGAAATCCACTCCATTTTCCCTGTTACTGATACTATTTAAGAATTTAGACATTCACTCTAAGTCGTGTTTTATGTAAAAGTATACAGGTAAATTATCCTATGTTTTATGTAAAAACATATAGTTAGTTACTCTGTAAACCGCTTTGACTTTCAGATAAAGCAGTATATTAAAAAAGTCATATAAATTTAAATAAACTTCTGCATTCATGCTATTTGTAGTTGGCTTGAGTGTTTGCAAGGAAATTATTTTAATATTGTTTTTAAATGTTGGTGGGCACTTTAGTTATGTCTGTCAGAGAAAAATATGCCAAGATAGCATTTTTGTTACATGTGAAGGCATATTTTAGATAGTACGTAAGATTGGAATCGAGATGTTGAGATCACAATATACACAATTCCAGCAGTATTTTAGAAAAGGCTCTGCTGAAGGTGGCGTCTGTTCTAAAATAATGCCGGGAGAGCTTGTATATTTGCTGATATATGGAGTTGGAGAACCTATTTTGCAAATCTACACATAGGAAAATGTAAGCGGGGAAATTTGGCAACTTGAACATGTAGGTTCCGGCACTTACTCTTGTACGAGGGGGTACCCAAAAAAACAAGAATAACATTGCCGTGGGTGGAGCTTGTATAGTACGCACTTCTGCCGCTAGGCGTGTATAGTGCAACTCATTGTCAGTTCAGTGCCGCCTGTGTTGTCGACCTGGCTTGTTCTGTTCATCTGCAGTGATTGTTTTTGCTAGCGCTGTTTTGTTCGTTTCTTTTTTTATGATGACAAGTTTAAGTGAACAACATGCAGCTGTGAAATTTTGTTTTCTACTCGGTAAAAATGCTGCTGAAACTGTTTTAATGTTGAAAACAGCTTATCAAGATGACGCTATGGGAAAAAATCAAGTGTACCAGTGGTTTGCTCGGTTTAAAAATGGCGACATGTCGATTGATGACAAACCTCGTTCTGGGCGTCCATCAACTGCCCGAATCGACGAAAACATTGAAAAAATTAGAGAGCTTGTGCTCACAGACCGTCGACAGACAATTGATCAACTGTCAGAGATTAGTGGGTTATCTTGGAGCTCGGTTCAGCGAATTTTAACGGAAGATTTGGGAATGAAAATGGTTGCTGCCAAGTTTGTTCCTCGGGTTTTGACTGACAATCAAAAGGAACATCGAGTTGAAACATGTCGTGTTTTGAAACAACAGCTTGAAACTGATCCAGATTTTCTGTCAAAGGTCATTACAAGTGATGAGTCATGGTGCTATGGTTACGACCCAGAAACAAAGCAAGCAACAGTCAAGCCAATGGAAGACGTCATCGTCACCCCGTCCAAAAAAATGTCGGCAAGTCAAATCAAACATCAAAACAATGCTGATTTGCTTTTTTGATGCCAAGGGGGTAGTTCATTCAGAGTTTGTTCCCCCAGGTCAGACCGTCAATCAAACCTTTTATTTGGAAGTTTTAAGAAGATTGCGCAACAGTGTTCGTCAAAAAAGACCCGATTTGGGCAGACAGGAGACTGGTTCTTCCACCACGACAACGCACCTGCACACAAATGGCATGGTTCCGCTGCCCCACGCACCTTACTCGCCTGACCTGGCTCCATGCGACTTTTTCTTATTTCCACGCATGAAAAGGGGCATGAAAGGACACCGATTTGACAACATTGAAGAAGTCAAGAAAAAAATGAGGGAGGAGCTGTCAGCCGTTTCTAAAGATGACTACAAAAAATGTTTCGAACAGTGGAAGCACTGGTGAGACAAATGTATCAGTTGTAATGGAGAGTATTTTGAAGGGGATAAGGTTGTTTTGTAAAGAATTTGAAATAAATAGCTTTTAAAAAATAATTCCTGGTTTTTTTGGGTCGTATGTCAGCCATTTTGCAAAGCTACCACCAATTAATTATGGATGGTACTCTCTTTATCTAATTTCAGTTTGGAGAAAGAAAGAAAGGAGGGAGGAGTGGCTCAGTGGTTGGGACAGGTTACCTCAGGGTACCAGAAGGCCAGGGGTTCAATTCCCACATGGGGACAAGCAACCTCAGGCCGGAGGGACTGGGGTCTCTAGTCCAATGGCTACTCCTTGTGGCCTTGGGCAAGCCACTTAACCCTCTGTTGCCTCAGGTACACTTAGATTGTGAGCCCTTCAGGGACAAGGGAATAAAAAGTACCTGTTAGTATACATGTAAACCACACTGATTCTAAAGAGCACGGTATTAAAAAAAAAATCAAGAATGGGAGATTAAGGAGGATAACCCTCTTAATCTCTCTTGTAAAAGGCCAGCCGAAACCAACACTTTTTAAAAACCTATATGTGCAGTCACACATGTGTTTTCCTAATAGGAAATGGGGAATGCATTTGTAGATTTTTGACCAGCCAGGTTGGTCCCTAACCACGACTCTGACCAGTGCATTTTTCCTAGATAAAAAGGTACTGGTACTCATATGCAGGGCTCTGTGGTTTTTATAAAATCACCTACGTAAGGATCCATAATCCAGTTCAGCCATCGTGTGGTTTATTATGGTGCTGTGGAGTCGCCATTGCTCGGATAATTTTCTCATTGACATCTATTAAGAAAATATTCAAAATTTTGCCTGATATTCAGTGAGATCTTTATGAAACGAAAAGGTAGGGGAGCATATTTAGCAGCGGCGGGTGATGCTGTTAAAGCAACTGGCCGTCTCCGCCACCAGGCGGTCCAGGGGGCAGAAACAAACAGCCCCACGGCACCAAAGTTCTAAGGTAAGCGCCAGGGGGCTGTTGGAGGCCATTGCTGCCGCTGCCCACCCCGGCACCTCAGCTCCTTGCACCTGGCCCTTGCCCCCTGTATCATTTAACACACATTCTTTCTGACACTGTGTGATCATTGGTCCTCCCAATTTTAGATATAGATGTCCCAGTTACAAAAAAACAGCAAAATAGTTGCACTAAAGCTTTCCCTATGGAATAACTGAAAAAAATATTTCAACATGCATAAATATTGTTTATATGTACTGGAAATAATGAGAACAGAACAGGCTCTCTGCATTCATTCTCACCATTTTCAATGCTTCTCTAGTAATTCCTAAATAGCTTATTGTTCTTTCTGATAAGTCACTGAGCGGGCCAGTAGGATCCGTTTCTCCACTAACTCCCAACTGTGCCCAAGACTTGCACAATTCCCTTTATTTCCATCCTGGACATTCTTGACCTCTTTCTGATGAGTCTCTGTGCAGAAAGAGCAGCCGGTGTACAGTTGTTTCTTAGAGCGCAAGCCATAGTGGAGAGTAATTACCTTCTACTCCACTACCCAAGGTACATTGTATGGGGCATGATTACTCAGGCACATGCTAGTAATATGCATGTGGGCTGCAATACTAATGCGGGGGGTCAATGAAAATTTCAGTGGGCATATGATTCATTTTTCATGCATCCAGATTTGATCAGCCCCCTCCTCATCCGTTTACACTGGCTTCCTGTACCTTCCTCTTTTCATTACAAGATTCTCATCCATGTCTAACACACACTTAACACCGATTCCCTGGATTACTTAGCAGCCTCCCTTATTCCGCTTGCCCCACAACGCTCTCTCCATGCAGTTCATATGAACTGTCTTCTCCTACCTTCTCCCTCTTTGACCCATCTTCAATCTACTCGCCATTCAGCATTTTATCTCCTCAGACCCTCCCTTTGGAATAATCTTCCTCCACATCTCCAGTCAGAATCTTCTTTTACAAGTTCAAAGCCCAACTTAAAACCCATCTTTTCTGCACAGCTTTTGACCTCCCATTGGACTCCTTCAGTTGACTTCATTATGCTTCCTACCCGCCCCCCTCCTCCTCTCTCACCACCCTCCTGCCTTGTCACGTCTCATTTTCTCATCTGTCCTATACACGCTGGGATTCTTTGCATTTTCTGCTTCAGTTTTTATTGTATTCTATTGTAAACGGCTTTGCTGTACCCACATTAAGCGGGCTATCAAATCTTAAATAAATTAAATGTTAGTGTAGTGGGTTTTCTTGGTATCCTCGTACTAGATCCTGCATTCCACTAAGAGCTAGATCTAAAATAGCTTCCCCTTGAGTCAGTTTCTGAATGAACTACTCCATGAAACAGTCTTTTATTTCATCAAGAAACTTTATCTCCCTAGCATGGCCTGATCTAACATAGTAACATAGTATATTACAGCAGATAAAGACCAGTGAGGTCCATATAGTCTGCCCAGTAAGCTGGCTAGAGTGGTTGTAACTGCAGTTCTGAGCAGATCAACCCCCACCCTTCTATGCCTGTGTTTAGGGTTGTTCTCGCTACTCCATGCAGGTTAGCCCCCCTCCCCTCCCCCCCCCCCCGGTGTTTTGTTTTTTTTTTTTAATTTCATCCTCTTGCTATAAAGGGATCCACTGTGTCTGTCTAATGCCATTTTGAATTCCGTCATTGTATTTGTCCCCACCGCCTCCATCAGGAGAGAATTCCATGCATCCACCACTCTTTCAGTGAAAAAGTATTTCCTGATGTTGCTTTTAAGTTTACTGCTTTGCAGTTGTATTGTACGCCCTGTAGTCTTACAGCTTTCCCGTCTTTGGAAAAAGGTCTTTTGTTCATTGATACCCTTTAAGTATTTAAAGGTCTGTATCATATCTTCTCTATCCCTCCTCTCCTCTAGGGTATACATATTTAGGTCTTCAAGTCTTTTCATATATTATATGGCACAGGCTCCGAATCATTTTGGTCGCCTTCCTCTGAACAGTTTCAAGTCTTTATGTCATTTCTGAGATAAAGGGGCTTGTTTACAAAGCTGTGGTAGCAGTTTACGATCGTTATCGGAGCCGTGGCCCCATTGGAAAATCAATGGGGCCGCGGCTCCGATAACGATCGGAAACCGCTACCGCGGCTTTGTAAACAAGCCCCATAGTCTACAAAACTGAACATAATACTGCAGTTGAGGCCTTACCAATGATATGTATAAGGGAATTAATATCTCCTCCTTTCTGATGGTTATTCCTCTCTCTATGCAGCCCAGCATCCTTCTGTCACAATATTTTGCCATCTTGAGATCCTACGACATTAGCACTCCAAGGCCCTTCTCCTGATCCATGCATACCAACCTCTCCCCCACTATTGCATACATTTCCTTTGAATTTCTGCATCCCAAATGCATGACTCTGCACTTCTTTGAATTAAACAACCACCTCCAAGCATTAGACCATTCTTCCAGTGTTTTTAGATCTTTCCTCAAGTTGTTCACTCCCTCAGAAGGGTCCCCCCTCTGTTGCAAATTTTTGTGTCATCTTCAAATGGGCAGACTTATCCATTGAGTCCTTCTGCAATGTCACTCACAAATACATTGATCAGTATCGGTCCCAGGACCGATCCCTGAGGCACGCCACTATGCACCTTCTTTTCTTCTGAGTGAGTTCCATTTACCAATACATTCTGTCCTCTGTCAGTCAACCAGTTTTCTAAGCCAGCTCACCACCTTGAGAACTATCCCCAGGCTGCTCAGTTTATTGATAAGCCTCCTATGAGGAACAGTGTCAAAGGTTTTGCTGAAATCTAGGTATATCATATCCATTGCATACCCTTGATCTAGTTGTCTGATCACCCAGTCAAAGAATTCAATCAAATTTGTTTGCCATAATCTTCCCCAGGTAAAACCATGTTATCTTGGATCATGCAATCCATTGGTTTCCAGAAAATCCACTATTCTTTTTCTTTCAAGAGTGCCTCCATTACTTTTCCCATCACAGAGGTAAGGATTACTAGCCTATAGTTTGTCACCTCTTCCCCATTACCACTTTGGTGAAGAGGCACCACCACATCAGCTCATATCCATCCTCGGCACTTTTGAGTCTTGGCAGTTCTTCCTCTTCACCCAAATATACCTGAAAAAAGTTTTGTCTCCACATGTCGCATCTTTAGCCATCTTTTCTTCTGCCTTTGCTTTTGCTATCCTTATTTATCTGTCTCTTTTAGCTTTATCCTGCATTCTTTTTTGTGTTCCTCTTGAGATCTTCTGAATTTTGTGAAAGCTGTGTTTTTTGCCTTTATTTGTACAGCCTCTTCTTTGGAGAACCATATAGGTTTCCTTTTCCTCTTGTTTTTATTTACTTTCCTTACATATATATCCATTGTCCTTTTTATTGCCTCTGTTAGTTTAGCCAACTGCAATTCCACTTTACTTATCTCCTCCCATCTTACCAATTTCTCCTTAAGGTACTTTCCCATTTAACTGACGTCAGCATTTTTGAAGTACAGGAATTTGAGTTTGCTGTGATGGTCTCTGCTTTGACTTTTACCTTAAAATCACACAGTGTGATGATTACAGCCGTTCATATGGGCACCCACACCGACATTTGACACACTATCTCCATTGGTAAATACTAAATCCAGCACTGAACTTTCCCTAGTTGGTTCCATCACCAGTTTGAGCAATGTTTCTTGGTGGGCATCCACAATCTATTAACTTCTGCCGGATTTGCAGAAGGAATACTCCAATCCACATCTGGTAGACTCAAGTCATCCAATATCACTTCTCCCTTCTTAACTACCTTTGCAATATCAATGATCAAGCCTCTATCCATTTCCTCAATTTGAGTTCGAGGCCTACAGACTACACCAGTGTGGAGGACAGTGCCATCTCCTCTAACAATCCACAGCACCTCTTGTTTTCCCCACGTCCCCTGCATTTCAGCAGCTTTAATATTGCTTTTGACATACTTGCACAAACCAACCCTCTCTACAATGACTCTACTCTCAATCTTGATAACCTGATTGCATCATGGAACAACAACCTCAGCTCTATTGCACAAAAATCACACGATAGCAAGACCGCAAGCAACAGAAAACATACACCATGGTTCTCTCCTGATCTGCGGACCTCCCTTTTATACCTTCGAAAACTCGAGAAACGATGGCGTCGATCTCGCTCGCTGCACAGATGACCAGACAGCCTACAACATACAACTTGCGGCCCACAGAAAAGCTGTCCTGACAAGAATGAAACAATTCCACACTGATTCACTCAAAAGATCCCTAAACAAACCACGGGATCTTTTCAGCCTAGTCAAATCCCTATCGAAGGAACCGTCACTATGTCCTCCTGAGGAGATCCACCCACAAGCCTTTGCGGACCATCTACAATCTAAACTATTACAAACAAACAAAATCACTGCCTTCAAGCCTCAAGACACCACCTGCCTAAACTATCTCTCAATGTTTTCCACACCACCCAAGAAACATGTGGAAGATACCATTGCCACCATCAACACTACCACTGCTCATACTGACCCTTGTCCAGCTTACTGGATAAAAAATATACGCAGTGATATCAGCCCATTAATCACAAGAATGATAAGACTATCGTTCACAACTGGATCCTTCCCCTCAGCACTCAAACAAACATCAATTAGACCACTTCTAAAAAACCCCAAGCTTGACCCTAGTAAAGTGGAATCATACAGACCCATAGCTAGCATACCATTTCTAGCTAAAATATTTGAAAAGGAAGCACAACGACAAATACAAGACCATATCGACACTGCATCCCCACTAGACCCCCATCAACATGGCTTCAGGGAGTTCCATGGCGTGGAAACCCTTCTTATCTCCCTTCTCAATAATATCATCACATGTATTGACAACATCCACCAAGGTTGTGTACTTATATTCATAGACATAGCTGCAGCCTTCGATTCGGTACACCACGGCCTGCTCATAGAACGCCTAAAAGAAAAAGGCATTAATGGCCTCGCCCTTGATTGGTGCAAATCATACCTTGAAGGAAGATGGCAACAAGTAAGATCAAGATCAACAAAATCGGAGCCCTTCCACCAAGATCAGGGTGTTCCTCAAGGCTCATCATTATCATCTCTCATGTTTAACATTTACGTACAACCTGTCTGCAACATCATCAGATCTTTCAATGTCCAATGTCAGATATACGCCGATGATATCCTTCTTTACATGCCATTCTCCACAAAGCAAATGGACCTCTCACCTCTCATTGAATGTTTTGATGCAGTATCAGAATGGTTTCTATCTCAAAACCTCCGTATTCAACATAAGAAAACGGAGGTACTCTTCATCACAAGAAATCCGAATTTTACCCCACCACCTCATATAAAAGTGAGAGAAGCTGAACTCCAAACAAAGTCTACAATTCGATACTTAGGAGTTACTCTAGATCAACACTTGGACATGAAGCTTCACATATCCTACATTGTCAGAGCCGTATATTTCAAGATCCGGACACTCAAACACCTCAGATCTTTATTGGACCCAAGTGACTTCCGGACTGTATACCAAGCTCTTATCCTACCCCACTTTGATTTCGCCAACGCCATTCTCCAAGGCCTCCCACAGTCTACTTTGAACCCCCTTCAGCTAGCCATGAACGCCGCTGCTAGAGTTCTTTCTGGAGCATCGAGATTTGACCACATCACACCCATCTTAATTCAACTCCACTGGCTCCCAACACACGGAAGAATACTATTCAAGACTCTGACGCTTACTTTTAAAGCCATCAACGGCATAACCGCTTCACAACTAGTGGATCTAATTCAGCCCACCCCACCTAACAGAACCAGAAGATCCACATCAGCAAACACTCTAACTATCCCAAGTGCATCAACAAAATGCACACTAACAACGTCAAACAGGGCTTTCAGTCTTTATGCTCCCAAGTGTTGGAACATATTACCACCAGCAATCCGAGCCATCACCGATCTCACACAATTCAGGAAAGCACTAAAACATTACTTATTTATACAACATTACCAGATCAACCATACTCCACCATAGCCACATCTTCCTTCCAGAAACCTCTACATACTAGTCCCTATACTTAATATCTTTCTGTAGGTTCATAACCCACTATGCAAAGCTTACTGCTACATATGTAAATAGTTGATGTGCATGTTTCCCTAAGTTATCCAAGTTGTATTTCCTTGTTCTCTGTAAAACTAACGTTTGTTCATTATGTTTCACTGTTCCATGTAAACCGCGCTGATACTAAATAGTGCGGTATATAAGAAACTAAAATAAATAAATAAATAAATATAGGGCTACTCCTTTTCTGCCTTCTCTCTCTCTTGTAAATAATTTATAGCCAGCTATGGCTATATCCCATTCATATGACTCATTAACCCATGTTTTTGTAATGGCCACAATGTCCAAATCCATTTCCACCATCAGGGCTTCTAGGTCAGGAACATTGTTGGCTAGGCTTCAAGCATTTGTGCTCATTGCTTTCTAGCTATTGTTGGTTGGCTTGATTGTAATTTGGACAGATTTTCTCCCAGACTCCTCTTCCCTCTTGTCAGTGATGTTATTATGTTCTTGCTTGGAGCGATGCCCTAAACTGTTTTTTTTCCATCCGTTATCTCCTTTCCCTAGTTTAAATGCTTGTCCACATATTGCCTGAATTTTTCACTTAGGATCCTTTTTCCTGCCTCAGAGAGATGCAATCCATCACCACAGTAGTGTCTCATGTTGTTCCATTGTTCTGTTGAAACATTAACCCAGTCAATACTGGGGTAATCGAAATCTCCCATTATTTTTTTTTTATTATTTTATTTAGCTAGGCTTATATACTGCTTTTCACTGGGTCAAAGTGGTTTACAGTGAACAAAACATCAGCTACATAGAACAAAAAACTCCTTAGTTAACAAATAACTTATAGAATAAAATATTACATGGCACTGTGATGGGGGTGTATGTCCCATCTCTGCAGGACTCCCAGGGAACCCCTGCCAGCCCTGGCTCAGGAGGTATGGATCCATCTAGGAGGATCCCCCTTGAGCAGCAGGCAAGGACACCCAGAAACTGAGGAAGGACCCAAACCCCTGCTCCCTCCCAGCCAAAAGATATAGGGCATAACTTCCTAACACCTCCTAAGATGATAGGGAGATAGAAAAGGCGGTGAGGGATTTTGCCTAGACCTCCATGGACATTCAGCTGGTGGATAACCTGCCAGACTTGGGGTGGTAATAGCAACAAGTAGCTAAATGGGAGGTGGTGGGGCATCCAAGTAATTCCATACCTGGCATGCACCCTGACTGAATCAGAGACTTAAAAGGGAGAGGAGGGAAGGGGGGGGGGGACTTTAGACAAACATATACATCAAACATTACAATAAACTGAAGGACGTTAGGAAGATGTCATTTGCATATTCTTGACCTAATTTGAATATCATTCACATTTGTGTCTATACAAAAGGACCTTGGTGAGGGCTACTTTGGACCTGGAGAAAGGACATGTGCCTAGAAGGGGAGCGGAGGGGTCAAACCCCAGTGTAGGAAGGTATCTCACCAAAACATGGACTTTGGGACTACTAGATCACTCACCCTAATGTACAGAGGAACCCCAGAGATAGACCTCCCTGCTGGGGAGGGGGGGGGATGCTATAAAGGGAGGTTCTTGGATTCTCCAAGAGCAGACTAAGCCTGGAGGCAGAATAATTGTTGCATATAACAGCAAGCTATTTGTAATTGGTGAACTCTATACAATAAGAGAGATATACACAAATGGTATATTCTTTAATGTGGTAAGAGAGTGGAGTTAGGTGGTGGGCCCCAAGTGTTCAATGAAGAGGATTTTCAAGTGTTTGCAGAAGAAGGGGAGGTTGGTGATATATTCCTTGTTGTGTCTGGCAGGGAGTTCCAAAAAGATGGTGTATACAGTTCATCAAATTTGACAAATTTGTTGGTTGAACTTTGTTTCAGACTGTGGCATGGCGAGTTTGATTGTAGTAAGTTTCTGTATGAGGAATTGTATGTGGTTGGCCGGGTGGGAGTGTAGTACTTTGTGTGTTAGAGCAGGGATTTATATTTTATTTGGCTGGGGAGGGGCAGCCAGTGGAGCTGTTTTAGGATGGGGGTAATGTGGTCATGTTTAGTGGTACCCTGGATTATACGTGCTGCAGTGTGTAGAGCAGTTTGAAGGGGGAGGAGGGTGGCTTATGGTAGGCCCTTGTAGATAATGTTACAATATTCTGCAGGGGGGAGAGCAAGGGCTTGAAGTGCTGAGTGGAAGTCTTCTGGTTCGAAAAGAGGACAGTTATTGCAGGGTATTAGTTTTGAAAAAGATTGTTTTGGCTGTCATTGTTACTTGAGCTTTAAAGGAGAGTTGCTGATCCCGAGGTATTTCAGCTCCGGTCTAACAGTTATCTGAAATTTTGTTTAGTATTAACCTGGTTGGAGGGGTAAATGAGGAGTCTCTTGTAATAAACAGAGCTTCTGTATTTTTGTAGGTGATGGAAAGGTTATTTGCTGTAAGCCAGTGGGTGACATCTGTGAAACAGTCTTGAATGTATGCTGCTTGTTGTGTGGAGTAGACAGTATAGCATAATGTCATCGGCATATGTGTAGGTGGATGTTGTGCTTTTTAATGACTGAGCAGAGGGGTTGTAGATATAAGTTGAAGAGGGGTACGGATAGTGTGGAACCTTGGAGTACTCCTTGCGTTTGTTGGTATGGCTTGGAGGTGCTTGTACCCAGTTTTATCTGCTGTCATCAGTCAGTGAGGTAGAATTGAACCATTTGAAAATGGTATCCTTGATTCTGTATGACTGCAGTGTCTGTGTTGTAAACTTTGCAAGATTCTCTAATTTCTTTTAGCATTTCATCATCTGTCTGTTCATTCTGGCCAGGCGGGAGGTAGTACACCCCCACTGCCATTGCCTTCCTCATTTTACATGAATTTCTATAAATAAAGATGCTACAGTGTAGCTTATTTCCTGCAAAAACTTTATCCTGTTTGACTCAAATGTCCTCTTTAACATGTAGCGCCACCCCTCCAGCTAGGTGATCTACCCTGTCTTTGTGCTATAGTTTGTAGCCTGGTATCACAGTGTACCATTAGTTATCCTCTCACCAGATCTCTGAGATGCCAAATATATCTAATCTTTGATTCGGGGCTATGTATTCTAACTCTCCCATCTTATTTTCCAGACTTCTAAAATATGCATACAGTATTGACATTTCAAAGTTTGTTTTTTGTTCATATTAACAGTCTGGATATCAGACAGGGATAATTTGGAATCTTTCAACTTGGCTTGCTTTTTACTTAAAGGCACCTGAATTACTTTTACCTTTATTGGAACCTCTTTATCGGAATGCCCTAACTTCCCTCTTTTGCTAGTATCCTTCTAAGCTACATCATTCAGAACCATGTGCTCTTGGGCGACTGTCAGCTTTCCCCCATTTTCTAGTTTAAAAGCTGCTGTCTCTCCTTTCTAAAGGTTAATGCCAGCAGCCTGATTCCACCCTGGTTAAGGTGGAGCCCGTTCTTTCAGAAAAGCACACCCCGCCCCCTTCCACAGAATGTCGCTCAGTTCCTAACACATCCAAAACCATCTTCTTGCACCATCATCTCATCCATGCATTGAAACTCCAGAGCTCTGCTTGCCTCTTGGGTCCTGCACATGGAACAGGATGCATTTTTGAGATTACTGCCCTAGAGGTTCTGGATTTCAACAACCCAAAAGCCTAAATTTAGCTTCAAGAACCTCCCTCCCACTTTCCTAGGTCATTGGTACCAACATGTACCAGCACAGCAGGCTCCTCCCCAGCACTATCTAAAACCTTATCTACATGGTGCATGAGGTCTGTTACCTTTGCACCAGGTAGGCATGTTACCAGGTGATCCTCACGTCCACCAGGCACACAGTTGTCTACATGCCTAATAATTTAATCTCCAGCTATAACAGCCATCCTAACCCTTCTCTCATGGGTACATGGCCCTCAAGACACATCCTCAATGCGAGAGGGTATTACATCATGTGGAGGACAGTTCCTAGCTAGTGGATCACTTCCTGCCACACCAAGATGATCCTCTCCTTCGATGTGACCTCTCCTCTCCATGGCAGCAGAAAGGCTACCAGACTGGAGGTGGGGCTTCTCTACTACATCCTATAGGTCTCTTCTATATACTTCTGTCTTCCTTATGTCCTCCTAGTCTGCTATTCTAGCCTCCAAAGATAGGACTCATTCCCTGAGAGCAAAGAGCTCTTTGCACCTAGTGCACGCATAAGACCTGTCACCAAATGGAACAAAATCATACACGTAACACAATGCAAAAGACTGGATAGCCCCCAACTCTCTGCTGGACTGCTGTCTGCATCATAAAAAAATGAAAAAAATCTTTAAATCTTAAAGTTGCTAGGGGAATAAGGAAATAATTTAATTTTTTATACTCAAAGAATATTTACTCTATTACATTTTCTCTACTAAGCTATACTCTAACTTTAATTCAAATGAAATCTGTCTTGCTATAGTAAGCCCTAACTGCCTTTAATAAAAACTGGCTTGTTTTAGTAAGCCCAATTGACCTAAACACACACAGAGGGCCCGATACTCAAAAGGCATTTACACAGTTTACAGCCCAGTAAACCATGTAAATGCTTGAGATGGGTATATTCAATGGCACCAACATGGTTAGTGCCATTGAATATCCCCATCTAAGTCCCCTACATGCCACGATACTATCCAGTTAGAATCGGGACGTGTTGGGAGCATTCTGGGGTGCAGCGGAAGCAGAGAATGGTGCTAACCATGCAGCAGCAATATTGGATACTGCCCGGTTAGCAATAGGCAACTTAAAGATAGGTGAGGAAACCTTTTGCTGATACTAGGCCCTGACTGAGTATTAAATTTAAACTCGAAGCTCTCTGCTGGGTTTTAAATTTAGCCAGAAAGCTCTCTGCTGTGTCTTAAATTTAAACTGAAAGCTCTTTGCTGATACTAGGCCCTGACTAATTTAACAAATACACTGGATTCTAATTCACACAGATTAATCAGCTTTAATCTAAAGAATTCCTTTTCCCCCAAGATTTAGAAAATTTTGCAGAAGTAAATTCTTGCAATTTCATCTCTCTCTCCAGAAGTAGCAGTCCCTTTTTGTAGCCCTTTCAATATCGCCGCTCTATTCCAGCTTTGGCGGCAATCACCGGATATTCAATGCCATCGCCGTGGCATTGAACATCTGGTTTAGGGGTCAGCAGGGAGGGCATGCACTTAGCCCTTCGAAGATTCAGACAGCAGAATATCGAGCCCTACATTTTTAAAATACACAGATTCTATCAGCTTTAATCCAAAGAATTCCCTTTTTCCCAAGATTTAGCAAATTTCCCAGCAGGTAAATACAAGTGAAGATTTCTTCCCTGCAATAGCAGTCCCCTCTTGCAAAGGATTTTTGATGCAAGGGTCCATGCTACTTTTTAGTGCCACGTCGAAACCACACAGTAAACCCTGCCCTACTGGGTAATGCTGTTTAGTAATCTTCGATTTACTACTACTACTAATAATAATAATAATAATTATAATTTGTATAATGCCACTAGACATATGCAGTGCTGCATAAAAACACATGAGACATCCCTGCTTGACAGAGCTTACAATCTATTCTCTAAAATGAAAGAATACAGTGAGACGGATCCTACAAGGGCACAGAGGGCTCATGAAACTAATTCAGCCAAAAGTACTGTATATTGTGAACTGAAAACATCAAGTAGAAAATAGATGAAAACAAAAAGGCCTCATCTTTCTGCTACACCACATCACAAAGGTCATTCTACCTCTAGTTCCACAGTCACTTCCTCGCAAGCAACCTACTTTAGAGAAGCAAAGAAAGGTGATCCAAAATGGCACAGTGAGAGTGCACATATGAGGACGCTCCAAACACACTTTGTTGGTTCGAGTGTCAGAGGCTCCCTGTGGCCGAGAGGAAAGGGAAGGGGAAGCTTACCCTCCCGGAAAGCACTGCTTCTGTCTCACTTCGCAAAGCCACACTGGATGCCTTCATGTCTGCAGATTCTACTCCTATCGGTCTGCCTGTGATGATTTCCTCAGGCAGCAGTGAAGGGGCGTCAATTAGCCCCATAGTGTGAATGGCACCTCCAAACCCTGGAAGTGGCTCGGTCAGTATCTTGGGCTCCATGAACCAATGCGGTTAATGCAGTGCTCCTGCCAGAAGGAACACAGGTGGCAGCTTCGTCTACCCTATTGGAAGGGCCAATGGGCAGTGTTCCTATCACCCTGTGGAGAACTGTGGACGTCATCATGCAAGAGTTAGGTGAGACAGCTTCTGGGGTGCTGGTCAGGTGCAGAGACCGAAGGCAGTGACAACTGAGTCACTGTTGGATGTGATACAGGGGTTTAACACATCTCTGCAATCTTTATCTAATAGACTTGGAAGTGACTTATCTGTGGTGTCCCAAGCTGTGGAGAAACATTCCAAGGCATTTAATTCCTGTGTTGGGAGACTGGATGTTCTTGAGGCAAAATTGAGTGCTGTACAGGTCATAGGTAATGCTTTGGTGAAGGACAGTAACTCTGATTTTCAAGGCACTTCATACAGCGAAAACTAAAGTTTGACTAAATAATTTAAGCTTGCTGAACTTTCCCAGGTCTTCCCTAATGCTGTGCATTAAGATGGTTTAAAAATATTTGACTGAGATTTTAGGGCTAGAACCTGGTAATCTCCCTCCTTGGTTAGGGCTCAATACCCTTCCCCAGGTGGCGTTAATTCACCTGTTGGGTTGGAGGAATCCGTGGGGGTAACCTCATGGAGTTCCTTGCGTCTCCCTTGGAGATTGCAACCCAGAGGTCCACCCTTATCCTAACTTTTGCTTTGGAGTTCAACCATAACTCGGTACTTAAACTGTATTTTCATTTCATGAATAAGCTGTTTCCTGATTTTTTTCAAGATGCACACAAAAGCGGCACTAGGGGTTCCTGGCTCTGCACCCCAGGGCTGTAACTTGGGGGTTGAAGTTTGTGCTACGATTTCTTTGTATTTGTATTATTGTGCATGAGGGTATAACTTTCACTTTCTTTGAGCCTAAATTGCTTTCTGATTTTATTGTTGCCAGGGAGAAGTTTGGACTCTGGGTTCCCACTCCACAGGCACCACTGTAGTGGCTTGTTGGGAGATTTGTCGTGTGGGCTGTGCCCTTGGGTTTTCTTTGTATGCAATATCTTTTTTCTTTTCTCTTGGATCCTTTTTCCTTTATTGTGGGCTAATATTGTGTAATATTAAGGTTAATAATATACTTCTCATCTGGATTTCCTGTATGTTATGTTTTTTCATTTTTTCACTTATATTTGGAGAAGTGTATAAGCAAATTTATAAAAAAATTAATTTTTTTTAAAAAAGCGCAAAAACTATAGAAGTGAGGACACTGTTGTGTGCCCTGTCCTTGAGCAAGAAAGTGAAAGTTTGAAACATTTTGCAGTTTGCTAACTTTCTGGTGTCTATTAGACAAGGTAATATTGCACGGCACATAACAGCACCTTTGTTGGAATTTTTTATTACAAGGTAGAGAGAGCATGAAATATATTCAAATCAGGGCTGCACTCTTCCCAGCCAAGAGGAAATGGGGCTGCAGCTCTCTGTTCTAGATGCAAAGGTTCTGAATTCCTTTCATCTGTTCTAAAAAAAGGTGGTATTTGGAGATGCTTTAGTATACAGGGAGCATTCACAGAAGGAGGGCTTGGGGGAAGAGGTGGAGAGAAGAATAATTCTTCACAGATAGTTAACAAAGACCTGTTTTCAAACACAGGCCTCCCTGGTCCTTAGTGTATATATTGACAAACAGCATGGACGTTCCGTATATGCAGTCAGTGCACAGTGCAAACAGGGACAATTTGTGTTCAAGGTAACAAATATCTCTTTTCTCCTCCTTCCCTCCCTTGGCATCAGGGTGGGCTGTAATCATTCTCATGAATTATTTATGAACCCAAAAGCCTGCTAAGCTTGCCTGCTTTTGCATGTCTGTGTATGTGTGTGTGTGAGAGAGAGAAGGGGGGTGGGGGGGTGAGAGACAAAGGAGATACAAAGAAGGCATCTCTCATAGATCAGGGGCCTTGCTTTTATTAAGAATACTTCCTACCTGCTCTCCAAGGGCGCCCTCTTTCAGAGCCTGCCATGCCATGAAAAAAAAAAAAGAAGTTAAACAAAACCACACAACAAAAAAAGAAAAAGAAAGAAAATCCACATAGCTTTGAAGTCCGGTGAATAATAGAAACAGAATAAATTAGTGTTCAGGTGTTCCCACAATTGAATTACAAAGGTCCTGATTCAGCAGCACCCTTTACACCTTTTCACTTGTCCTTACCTAATCGTGACCCATCTTTTCAGCTCTTTGCCTTCTTGTTGCCTACCCCCCCCCCCCCCATCCCTCTTGTTTTTTTTTCTGAATGTTTCCAGGTCCTGCAGGAAGACACAAGCACTTACAGTCCTCGAGTGATTAAATATTTATAATCAGAGCAATGAGCGAGGTGTTGAATTATAAATGGTTAAGGCTGATGCGGCCTTAGATAATTTTGGCACATTTCTTTATCCACAGGCTCTTTGATTCCTCAGCAAAATCCTTTTAATTAACATAAAACTGTTATTTTTACCTCTGTGACAGTTGACAGCCCTTTATCACATTTTTTTTTCTCCTGAACTTTAACCTTGCCCTAGCTCTGAAACTGTCAACAAAATTCTTAAACAAAAGAAGTACACCAAAAGCATATTGTCTGTTTACTGCTGTACAAGTCTATGGATGGAAGCTACACAATTCCAATAGGGGCACTTGCTATAATGGGTCAGAGGAAAGGTCCACTACATCCAGCCTCCTGGAGAGATTCTATGTTATCTATCCTCCGGGATAAGCCGTGGCTTTTTTCCAGGTCTCCTATAATGACAAATCTATTGACTTTTTCTCCAGGAACTAGTCCAAACCTTTTCGACCCCAGCTAGGCTGACTGCTTTTACCACACTCTCTGGCAATGAGTCCCAAAGTTTAACTAGACATTGAGAGAGCAATACTTTCTCCTTTTTGTTTTAAAATGTACCACTTCATGGCGTGTCCCCTAGTCTTTGTAGTTTTTGAAAAATTAAACGAGCGTTTCACGTTTAACCGTTCCTCTCTCTGGATATTATAGACATTAGTCATAGCTTCTCTCAGCCATCTCTTTTCCAAGCTGAAGATCCCATTCATGTTATTTTGTTACCCTCTCTGTACCTTTTTTTTTTTTTTTTTTTTTTTTTAAGATGTGACGATCAGAACTACACACGATATTTAAGGCGTGGTCGTACCTTGGAGTGATACAGAGGCATTATGATATTGTTTTATTCTCTATTCCTTTCCTAATAATTCCTAACATCCCGTTGGTCTTGTTGGCTACTGAGCAGAAGATTTCAAAGTATTATCCATGCCTAGATCCTTTTCCTGGATTGGGTGGTCCTCCTATTGCAAAACCTTGCATCGTACAGCTATAATTTGGGTTATTTTTACCTATGTATATCTCTTTGCACTTATCTACATCAAAAGTCATCTGCCGTTTGGATGCCTGATCTCACAATCACAAAAGATCCTCCTGCAATTTTTCACAATCCATATGCGATTTAACAGCATTGCATAATATGTTATCATCTGCAAATTTGATGACCTCATATATTGTTACTATTTCCTGATAATTTATAAATATATTAACAAGCATTGGTCCCAGTGCAGATCACTGGGGCACTCCACTATTCACCTTCCTTCCTTGAGGACACTGACCACTTAACCCTACCCTTTGTTTTCTTCTATCT
Organism: Ichthyophis bannanicus; assembly: GCA_033557465.1. Taxonomy (NCBI): domain Eukaryota; kingdom Metazoa; phylum Chordata; class Amphibia; order Gymnophiona; family Ichthyophiidae; genus Ichthyophis; species Ichthyophis bannanicus. Next base: position 72,956,671 of record CM066037.1, read on the forward strand.
GGTTCCCGATCCATATCAGGGCAATGCCTTCTAACCCATAGCTTTTTAATTTCCTTAGCAGTTTTAATGAAGGACTTTGTCAAACGCTTTCTGAATGTCCAAATATACTATGGGGATTAGAAGCTTTATGCATGATTTACACATATAAATATGACCGCTTATACTACTTGTAAATATCCATTTTAGAAAAGGCTCATTTTACTTGTAGATGTCCATACCATGTTGAAATTGCAAGGTGGTGTGTCAGGCATGGCCTGATTGGGACAAAATCTACACATGTACTCCTCACTTTGTTTATTTATTTATTTATTTTTATTCTCTTATATACCGTGCTATTCTGCATCAGTGCGGTTTACATTGAACAAACTGAAATTACATTGAACAGGGCATTATAACTTGGAGATAACTATTTTTACAGGGAACATGGGCTATGGAGGGTTAAGTGGCTTGCCCAAGACATTATAGGGAATGCCCATGTAAACCCTAAATGGTCCATATCCAGATTTACACCTGCCCCTGACACGAATAATTTAAAAGTGCTCCTTTTGGCCAGTTGTTTACAGGAGGAATTCAAGGAGATAGCTTCCTTAATCCTCAATGTTTTATTTCCTCCTTCAAACTGAAATGAGGTCAAGATAGATGCTACTAATGAATTACGCTAAGTTTACAAAATGGCTCAGATACACATGTAAGTTGATGGGTTTCCTCCATCGTTTTTTTCCTAGGTGAATATTTGTGAAATGGCTCCTTCCACTGAATGCAGATATAAATCTCAGATATAAACTGTAAAAATGTAAATATGTTAAGAAGAATCTCTTTTGTAAATTATGTAAATATGTTAAGACCAAGCTTGAGACCCTATCCTGTGTGCTGTGTTTTACCTCTGAACTAGTGTATAGATGCCCCAACCTTTCTTTCTTGATTTTTGACAAATCCCAAAAATGTAATCAAACCGCTTCTGATCGCTGGAAGTAGCGGTATATAAGTGTTTTCTAAATAAATAAATCTCTGCACATTCCTGCTCCTTCCTTGGTGTATTTTGGAAAAAGGTATACCTTTCGCAGAGCCATTTCTAAAATACCATAGGAATTAAATACTTCCCTTCTCGATGTCTCAAATCTAGTCTTCACACCCTATCTAAATTGTGTCTTCATATCAACTAGCTCACCTTTATCTATATATTCATTCATGCCTTCAAAGATATAATGCAGATTGGTGAGGCAAGACTTCCCTTGGCTAAATCCAAGCTGACTTTGCCCTATTAAACTGTCTTTCTTGGCGATTAGTAATTTTGTTCTTTATAATAGTTTCTACAATTTTGATTGGCACCGACATCAGCCTCACTGGTCCGTAATTCCCAGATCAACCCTTGAACCATATAAAAAATTGGCACTACATTGGCCTCCCTCCTATCTTCAGGTACTATAGACAATTTTAATTATAGATCACAGTTTATTAAATGCTATATCTGCACTTTCATTTTTCAGTTCCTTCGGCTTTCTGGGATGTATACCATCTGGTCCAGATGATTTGCTACTCTAGTTTGTCAGTTTGGCCTTCTAATGGGAGTAATTAGTAGTAATTCTCATTGTAAAGGAATAATTCAGCTTGTAGTTATTTCTAACAGGAAAAATAACACCAGTTCAAATATGCATTCCATATTGTCCTGCTAGACCAGTCCAGACAAGTGGGTTGTATTCCCCAACCAGCAGATTGGTATAGACGAAGAACCAATGAAATGGCCAGGTTTCAATGACATCACTCCAATGCCTCTATCTGCCTCAGCCACCAGAGGTCTCTTCAACATTTTTTTTGTCTCCAACAGATGATGGATGGAATTTCTACACTGAAGAAAATGTAAATAATTGAGAGGAAAAGATGGATTTAAATGCTCATGAACAACCACCTTGAGGGTGATTCTCACTTGAGTGCGATTTGAGAGGCTCTACTAGGCTGGTCTTTTCGATAGCCATAGGAGGAGGGAAAATTGGTTCAGCCCCATGCTCTTATCTGTTAAGGGCCTATTGAGCAGCTAGAAAATTAGAAGTATCTGGAATAGTTCAGCAGCCTCACACAATCTCAATGCTCCCTCCCTCTTCCTCTGTCCCCCCTCCCCCCACTGCTCTCTCCCAAAGATTGCAGAAGGCTCTCAGAGGAATCTGCCTGCCAGTCACTTTAAACGCAGTTTCAGGGGAGTAGATGTGATCCTGGCACAGATTTCTGTCTGGGGCTCTCAGGGAATGAGTACCAAGACTCATCATTGTCCTTGTTGGGGACTACTGATTCCATATATCTGGGGCGCAATTCGGGGTAGACTGTTGGCGACCATTGGTGCAGTGTGAGGCTTGCCCACCATTTTCTGCATGTTTTAGTAGCATCTTTTACTATTGTGCATGTGGTGGTTGCACAATCTGTGTGCAAATTCTTCTAATGCGTGTTCCTACCCCATCACCCATAATGCACATTGCTATGTAAGCACTGTTAATGCACGCATGTAGATCCACAGCAGCTTTAGTGTGCACTGTTGTGATATTTTCCTTAACTCTGTCTACTTCCAGGAAACATTGTTTGGCCTGTGGCAAGCAAGGCACTTCATCTTTGGTTTCTGGACTCTGCTGTTCCTGCATGGCAGCTTCTGAGTATCCCTGAAGGGCTTGCTCTCTCTCTCCCAGTTGAGGGATGCAGTTAATCTGACCTTCCCTGCCTTAGCGCAGGTGTTGGTCGATGGCGCTGTGGATAAGGATGTCCAGCTAGCTGGGGTTTTTGCGCCCATGCTGTGGGCCACCCCCCATCCTCTAGGGGGTTTGGCAGCAGCTATGTCCACTGGTGTAGGGGGGTCATTTCCATGAGGAGAGCTTCCAGAGTCTGGATTGTCTTCTCCAGACTTCTTTGCCTTTTTGCAACAGGCCTGGTATTTCTAGCATGGAAATTCTGATCCTGCGGCCTCCAGGTTCCACCAAGCATAGTCTCCTGAGGGGCAGGCTGAGAGTGGAAGCCCTGTTCAATTGCCTTTGGCTAAGTATTATCAGCAAAGGGCACCCACTGGAGATGGGGGATCACCTGGAATCTGTATGAGATTTGGATTATGACTGATTCAGATGTCTCAATTCTGGGCTCTAATGTGGACAAAGAGGTGCTCTTGTGCCTTTGAAGGACTGTATAGAGGCTAGTGTTATCTGCCTGTTCTGGAAGAAGAACTGGCAGATTTGATTGACTGTGTCTCATCCATCTTGAGTTTGGTGGATGCTGAAGGTGCAACTGCTCCTGCAAGGGATGTGGAAATCTACTACTGCCCTCCATTCCTGGAGGTGATCAAGGATATGATCCGGTCAGAGTGGGATGCCCCCGACTTCCCACCTAAGGAATTAAGGATGTATAAGATTATGTACACTCTCCCAGAGAAGGAGTGCATTGTGTGGTTTGATATTCTCAAGGTGGATGCACAAATCATGGCAGTTACCAGGTGGTCCACCAATCCCATGGAAGGTGGATTGGCCTTAAAGGATGCTCTGGGCTGCAAAGTAGATTCCTTCTTGAAGAACTAGCTTGCCATGGTGGCTGCTATTCCTCAGTTGGCGGCATGTGCAGGCCTGATGTCTCTAGCCCTGCTCCAGTGGATTCAGTTTCTTCCGCTGGATGATACTACTTCTCTTTTGGATTTGGCTCTGGCTTTCCTTTCTGATGCCATGTATGACCTCATCCGCCTAGTGGCCTGTCAACAGTGATGTGGTATTTGATTTGGCTCCGACAAAAGGCAGTGGACACCTCTTCCAAAGCCTGGTTTTCCCAACTGACTTTTAATGGGAAGCTTCTGTTTGGGGCCAATTTGGAGCAGCTGATGAAGGCTCTGGGTAAGATGACATCTTACGGAGGACAGGTCCAGGCAGCCTGTAAAGAGGCAGGAGCCTCATGGGTGCACTGGTAGGATCCCTGGGGGTCTCAAGTCATCCATCACTGTTGGCCTGGATGGCCTTTCTTCCCCTTTGCTTCTGGATTTTGGACTCATTCTCAGTCCTTTTGAGGAGCTCATGGACCCAGGGATTTGGCCCCTTCCAGAAGGGATTTCAAATGGACTGTGCAATGAAGGTTTGGGGGCCCATTCCCTCATATTTCTTTCAAGAATGGGCCTGGGTCAGCAAGGATTGCTGGAATGTGGTTTGGAGATCTGATGCAACTCCTGCAAATGCCACCTCTTCATTTACCTTCATCTTCATCAGACCTCTCATTGAACCGCAGGACTTCAGGACAGTCATGCAAGCCATGACATTCCCCCACCTGGACTACTGCAATATAATCTACCACGGACTACCTGCCACCCACACCAACCCACTATGAACTGCCTTAAATGCCACAGCAAGAATTATCCAGAAAGCAAAAAAACAAGATCACATCACCACAGTCCTGAGGGAGCTGCACATACTCCCTCTCGAAGCAAGAATCAAATACAAAATCTGCCCTACTTATTCACAAAGCCCTCTACCAAACTCAGACTTCCCAGCTCCGCACTCTACTGCCCCAACCCACCCACAACAGAACAACCAGACAAACCACCAGCAACTCCCTCGTCATAACCCATAAACGGACCAAATATAATCAACGGACCTGCAACAGAGCCTTCGAACTGTATGCACCATCCCTCTGGAACTCTCTACCAAGTCATATCAGAAGCAACGGAGATCCCTTGACATTCAGGAAACAACTAAAAACCGTCCTATTCCAGGAATACCTCGGACCAGAAACAAACACCCATCACTGACTACCCCCCAGACCCCCTAATCATACCCTCAGATCTATTTTATAAGAGACTAATGTCCATTGTCTATGTCCTTAATATCTGTTCAGATCATTAATGTTGGCCCCCCGGTGATAGCCCCAACCCTAGAATTGATTATTGTCCCCCCACCCTTTAATGTTAAACTGCTTTGACCCGGTAAAAAGCGGGATATAAATACAGTTAAATAAATAAATAAAAAATAAATAAATCTTGGGGCTTATTGCATCAGAGACGAATTGTCCTGAAGACCCTTCTTGCTTATGGCTTGGATCTTGAGAGGAGATGGCTAGTGTGTAAGAGTTGCTTTCTAGCAGTGGTTTCTACTCTGCTTGGGGCCCGGAGGAGGTTTAGCAACCTGGCATATGTGCAGGTTTGGTGCCTTTTTGACCGATTGTGTGATGCATGGCAGCTGGTCCCCGAGGCAGCCAAAGTGCTGTCCCTGCTGGTCTTTCTGCAGGAAGGTCTGGAAAATGGCCTCTCTCTTAGTTCTCTGAAGGTTCAGGTGGCAGATTTGGCCTGTTTCAGAGGTCCAGTAGCTGGTAAGTCACTAGCCTTACACCCAGATGTTTCACACTTTCTTCAGGTGGCTTGGCATCTGCATCCTCCCCTCCAATCTATGGTCCCTTCCTGGGATCTGGGTCTGGTGCTCAGGGCCCTGATGTTGGAGCCCTTTGAGTCATTGAATCATGTTAATTTGAATAGTTTGACACTTAAAATTGTTTTCCTGGTCGTGATTTGTTCCACAAGGTGGATTTCCAAACTGCAGACTCTGTCTTGTCGAGATCCTCATGTCTTTTTCAAAGGAGGCCGTTTCCATTCAGCCTGTGCCTTCCTATTTGCCTAAGGCGATTTCTCCCTTTCATGTGAACCAGGTGATCTGCTTGCTCTTCTTCTGTAAGGTGCAGTGTCGGGGGAAGGCTAACGATCTTCGCCTTGTGGATGGTCCAGAGGATGCTTCTCTGATACTTGGAAATTACAAATTCCTTTCGGAAGTCAGACTATCTTTTTGTGCTGTTTGCTGGTCTGTGCAAGGGTGATGCGGTGGCTAAGTCTACTTGGCTAAGTTGCCTCAGTGTATCTTTTGCCGAACCAATCCATTTCAGAGGGTTTATGTGCCCATTCTACCCTTGTGCAAGTGTCCTTGTGAGCAGAGAAGAGCTTGGTAGCCCCTGCAGACATTTGTCAGGCGGCAACGTGGGCTTCACCTTCCACTTTTGTCAAGTATTACCGCTTGAATGTCCACGCTCAGGCGGACACAACCATAGGTTCTAAGGTTTTGTGAGCTGCTGTGTCTTCTTCCTCCCCTTTAGTACGACCCATTTATCTGGACTGGTCTAGCAGGATGATATGAAAGGAGACATTTTACTTACTAGATAATGTCCTTTCCTTGAGTCCTGCTAGATCAGTCCAGGGCCCACCCCCATAACTGTGTTGTCTCTGTTATTTTGCAGTGATACCTTGTGGTCCAATATGATTTATATATTTGGCTCTGCAGGTCCATCTTCTAATGACAGCCTTCTCTTTAGGCTTTCCTGTACATAGTTCTCTACTGTTTCATAACTCATTGTTGCCCACATTGAGGTTGTGTGAGGCTTGCTGTAGTGGAACACAACCCACTTGTCTGAACTGGTATAGCAGGACTTAAGGAAAGGACATTATCTGGTAAGCAAAATATAACCTTATTTTTCCACCAGTAGCATTGGGCTGCAAATATGTGGCCCTATGCTCCTGGTCACCATCTTTAAGGGGCCACAAGAGTACTATAGAACTGGTGAGTCAGGGTTCCCTACCTCCTCATACCACCAAGGCCCTCCCATATGCTCCCCTCATAGTTGTCCTATCCTCTCCCCCCTCAAAGCCATAGTTGAAGACCCCACTTGAACCCCCACCCCCCAACTCTCCTCCAGCTGAATTGGAAGCTCCCTCCCACCCATTGAGTCCCATGTGCCTACCTCATAGAAATTCTGGTGGCCTAGTGGGGGCCTGAACAGCAACCCCCATTCATTCCCATCCAAGGTGGTATTGGGTTAAAAACGAATGTCCACGATCCCCTAGTTGTAATAGTTGTAGCCCCTAGCGGTCATAGCATGAGAGAATTGCTAGTGGACCATGGGCACCATTTTGAACCTCATGCCAATCAGATGGGAGTGAGTGGGAATTGCTACTGTACAGATCTTACCACACCATGAGACTTCTTATGAGGTGGCCCAGTAGGACCACTGGAGGTAGGGGCTTCCAATCAAGCTTCTGGAGGGTGGGGTTAACAGGAAGTTCAATTATGGTTTTGTCAGGGGAGGGGGATCGGACAACTATGAGGAGAGGGGGAGGGGTTCTGGACTCCTAGGTGGTGTTGGGAGGTGGGGATCCCAGCCCACTAGTTCCACGGTATCTTCATAGCATCTTTAAAATGTGGTAATCATTTGAATAAGAGACTTTTTGTATGCATTTGAATGCTTTGCATCTCATTGGTATTCAGCACACTTTGTGGTGCAAGTCTGCGTATACACATTATTTTGCCCTTTCCTCAAATTAAAAAGCAATAATGTCTGTTACTGCTGTAAAAAAAACAACAACCCTAAAACAAAACAAAAAACCCCACACACACTTTTTTAATTCCCCCCCCCCCCCCCCCATCTTCTACATTCATTGAGATTTGTTTTAGTTCCCCTGAATTATCACCATTAAAAATCATTTGGGGTATTTCCTTACATCTTCTTCAGTAAAGACTAAAGCAAAGAATTCACTTTGAGGGTTATTTTAGAAGAACTATTTGTTTTGCACATGTGAAAATGCCTATTCACATGTGAAATCACCTCCATATCCAAGCAGCCATTGTAGAAAGTCTGGATTTTACACATCTGCCCCAACAACATCGATTACATGAGGGCTTCTCAGAAGCATGCCCAAAGTGGACTAAAAGATGCACGCGCATCCCAGATTTCACAACAGTGACGCATGGTTAAACTTGACAGTAGACATGTCCATATTTAACCTTGCCCCCAGCACAAACAGGCATTTTGAAAGTGCTCTTTTCCACCAGCTGTCACCAGTAGGAATGTTCTAGAATTTGGCAGCTGAGATTTAATGTTAAAAAATGCAAAGTCATGCATTTGGGCGGCAGCAAGTCAAGGGAGCAATATGGTATAGGGCAGCGATGGCGAACCTATGGCACGCGTGCCAGCTGTGGCACGCGAAGGCCTTGCAGCTGGCACGCGGGAAGGTCCGCTAGGACAGGTGTCTGCCTCCCTTCGTCTGCAGCCGCGGCTCCCTGCCTGTTAGGGAACCGCGGCTGTGCTTGTAAAATCGTTGCGGAGCCCTTCCTGTCTTGACGGGCTCCGTGCAGCATTGTCCCGCCTCTAAAGGAAGGGCTCCGCAACGATTTTACAAGCACAGCCGCGGTTCCCTAACAGGCAGGGAGCCGCGGCTGCAGACGAAGGGAGGAAGACATGGGGAGAGGGGGGGGGCTACCATCGACATGGGGAGAGGGGGGGGGGCTACCATCGACATGGGGCGAGGGGGGGGGCTACCATCGACATGGGGGGAGGGGGGGTCGACAGGGGGAGAGGGGGGGGCTACCATCGACATGGGGGGGTCTTACATGGAGGGAGGGAGCGAGCTGATATGGATGGATGGAAGGAGGGGGGCTTACATGGAGGGAGGGAGCTGATATGGATGGATGGAAGGAGGGGGGCTTACATGGAGGGAGGGAGCTGATATGGATGGAGGCAGGGAGGGAGGGAGCTGATATGGATGGATGGAAGGAGGGGGGCTTACATGGAAGGAGGGATAGATGGAGGGAGGGGGCTGACATGGACAGAGGGGGGACTGACATGGAGGGAGGCTGACATGGACAGTGGGGCTGACAGGGAGGGAGGGAGCTGACATGGACAGATGGAAGGACGGGGGCTGACATGGAGGGAGGGGGGCTGGCATGCACAAAGGGGAGAGACAGGGACATACTGGACAGACGGGATAAATGCTGGAGAGAGGCGAGAGACATTGCGGCTTAGGATTATAATGGGCTGATGGGGGAGCTAGCACTGGTAATGGGCAGATGGGAGGGGACTAGGACTGGTAATGGGTTGAAGGCTAGGACTGGGAATGGACTGATCAAGGGGGGGGGTTGGGACTGGTAATGGGCTGATAGGGGGGTATGACTGATAATGGACTGATGGGGGGCTAGCATTGGAAATGAGCTGATCGGTGAGGTTAGGACTGGAAATGGGCTGATGGGGGGATAGGACTGGTGATGGGGGGGGGTAGGACTGGTGGTATTGGGCTGATTAGGGGAGGCTAGCACTGGTAATGGGGTTGAGGGGGGATTAGCACTGGAAGTGAGCTGATTGGGGGGCTTTGACTGAGAATGGGCTGATTGTGGGGAGGGGAGGATAGAGCTGCTGGCCCTGGAAGAAAACTGGGGGCTAAGGCTACAAATGGGCTGATGCGAGGGGATGGGAGAATGGAACTGGAAGGGAGTGGATCTGAGAGGGGCTGCCATGGTATTTGTACTAGAAGGGACTGGTCAGTGGGGAAGGAGGGGGACTGGAAGGGAATGGACACCAGTGGCAATCATGGGAATGCAAGTTGACATTGGAAGGTACTGGGAGTGAGGACTGGAAAGGGGCTGATACTGGGGAGGGTTACTGGGACTGGAAATAGGCTGATGGAAAGAAGTGAAGAAAACGAAAGAAGAGATAAGAAATGGCAGATGGACCATAGACCACAGAAACAGAGCTAAGAGAAGACAGGAAAGCAGAAGCCTCAGATCGGGACCAGCATGATCAGAGAATAAATTGGTCAGACAACAAAGGTAGAAAAAATAATTTTATTTCATATTAGTGATTTGACTACAAAATCATCATAATTTTGAAATCAAATATTGTTACTTGTTGTGATTAATTAACCGTATTTTCCGGCGTATTTTTTTTGGTGTGCGCTGGAAGAGGGGTAGTCTTTTTTTTTTTTTTAAACTTTTATTTTCATTTTACAACAAGCAAAAAGAAACAACACACCAAAGGAAACAAATACAAACATACAATAAGGAAAAAGCAACCCCAGTTACCCCCCACCCCTATGCTTCTTCTCTAAGCTGATAAGTATCATCATATAAGCGCTTACAAACAACAGTAATTGTACATCAACACAAACAGAAATAGTATCTGCGATACAAAATGATCATGTGACAGAGATTTACACAGATTTAAACAGTCAGATGAGAGCATTGAGCAGTTTGAACATAGTCGTTGAGCATCTTCCATTTAGACAAGTGGTGAGGGGTCTGAGCGGAAGAAGCTAACATACGAGGTATTTGCTCATATTTACTGTAGAGACAGACATGATTCCACCATTCATTGGGGCTCAGATGGGAGCTATTTTTCCAGTATTTCGTAATTAGGGAAATAGCTATGCCCAGCATAAAGTCTAAAAGGAAGTAAGCCGATTTGGGAAGAGAGGGGTCTGAAATATGGAGAGGATGAATCCTAGCCGTGTCCACTTGGGGTATCAGTGCTTTGGAGATAAGAAAAAAATCTATTCTAGATTGTGAGTGATGGGGGGCTGAGAAAAAGGTGAACTCTAAGTCGGAGGGGTGAAGCAGCCTCCATATATCTACTAACGCAAGATCTTTCATCAGAGCTGTAAGGGTATCAAGACTCTTGGGTGGACCACTCGTTCTAGGCGGCTGTCTATCTATCAAAGGATCAAGTACTTGGTTGAAATCGCCGCCAAGTATTAATGGTGTATTGGCAGAGGCCTGTGCCAACTGCGCAATACTTGCATAGTAAGCAGGGTTATCCACATTCGGAGCATAAATACAAATACACGTGAATTCACTATCTCCAACCTTAAGGTGTGCACGGGCCCATCTACCCTCCTTATCAGAGCTAGTATACATTACAGTAGCTTGCAAAGACTTCTTAACCAAGATGGCTACCCCACACCGTTTGGAAACGGCGGGAGAGTAGGCAGCCACCATGTAAGGCTTAGCATTAAGTTTCAGTGTTTCAGCGGAGTTTAAATGCGTTTCCTGAAGAAACACTAAATCAGCATGCTCATGATTAAGATAGCTAAGGATTTTCTTTCTTTTGATTGGACTATTGATGCCTTTTACGTTCAGTGATAAGATCTTACATAAGGCCATTCAGAAAAGTTAAAAATTCTGAAAAAGAACATGATAACGCACATAATTTCACAATGTCCCTCATATTAACTGTATATGGCTGTACACATGACATGATAGAAAATAAGCTAATGAAAAACAATGAAGCGCCCCATATAAAAAAATAAGCACCGAAGTGCATTAGAGAAGAAGCAGAACCCCAAAAACTACTGGCGACCATATGTCTGCGGGGAGAAACCCCAGAGAAGGCCTAAATTGAAACATATAACCTGTATAGCTGTGCGTGTTCCGAATCCAACCGAGGTGCACATCATGGAGGGATAGGAGACCAAGAAAGTTATATATAGACAGAAAGAAAAGTCCAGGCAGTCTCTGTTCCAGGCTGTGATCACCGCGTCGGGCCATTCAAAATGGCGGGCAGATCCGGCGGATTACAGATCCAAGTTGTTGGATTAGCGCATCTGGTCTGCTTCTTTGGAATCTAAAAATGTTGCTAGTAGATCAGGATCTTCGAATGTTCTAGTTTGGTTATGGAGAGTCACTCTGAGCTTCGCTGGATACAATAGGCCAAAGCGAGCCTGTAGCTGTTGAAGTCTAGGGCGAAAAGCAAGGAGTCTCTTCCGACGGTCAACTGTGGGCTTTGCCAAGTCAGGGAAGAAGGAGACTTTATGACTTTCAAACTCCAGATGATGATTCGCCCGGGCAGCATTTAGAATTTGCTCAACTTGCTGATATCTCAGTAATCGAAAGATGATAGGCCGGGGGGTCGTCCGATTGAGCGCCATGTTGGTAGGAACACGATGTGCTCTGTCAATTTCCAGATCTCTGTGAAAAGTGATCTTCAGCAAGGAGGGAAGAGTTTTGACCAGGAATTCTCTTATATCTCCTGCTTCGGCCCCCTCCGGTACTCCAATGAGCCTTACATTGTTGCGACGGGCTCGATTATTGCTATCCTCTAACTCTTTTTGAAGATTCTGTATCTGACGCTCAGCCTTGTCCAGTTTCACCAAGCGCACCGCGTGCGAGTCGAGGACCCCCGCCATGTTGTCCTGCCGTAGTGAAAGACCTTCAAGCCGGTCCTGAAGCATACCGAAGTCTTCTCGCATGGCTCGGAGCGCTTCTCCGTTGGACTGTACCAGTTCCTTCACACCGCGTATTTCCTCCAAGATCTCCTGTTGCATTTCGGGGTTTTCCCGAAGTGGAACTATCTTTTGTGGGGAAGACAACTCTGTTTTGGAGCGTTTTCCGTGTGAAGAAGAGGGAGACCCGAAGTCTAAGCGCGCTGGTTTGTGGGCCGCCATCCCCCCCGAGGTACCCCGGTAAGTTCGGAGCAAAATATTAAGTTTAGGTAGGTATTAAGTCAGGATTCTGAGTAGGCCTCTCGGGAGCTTCAGCGCGAAGCGTCTAACCCGCTGGACATCAGGCTCCGCCCCGAAGAGGGGTAGTCTTATACGGCGAGTATAGGCCAAACACCTATATTTTAACAGGAAAAGTAGGGGGTCGTCTTATACGCCCAGTCGTCTTATACGCCGGAAAATACGGTAAGTAAATTTAACGTTTTCTATGAAAAGTAGTTCTGAGGGGGGTCAAAAAAATATTAAAAGAAAAGTGACAATAATATAATAATATATTTATAATGTGGATTATATTTGGGCCCTCATATTTACCTCAGGCTATGATTGTGATTGTGATTATGATGGTACACTGTAAGAAACAATATATGCAGTGTTAGATTTGTTTTAAATGTCGCAATGGTTTTGCGGCTCCCAGTTTTTTTTTTCCCTTCGGAAACGGGTCCAAGTGGCTCTTTATGTCTTAAAGGTTGCAGACCCCTGTGCTAGGAGAAAGGCCCCAGCCCGGCCCCGCGCTTCCCCTTCCGGTCGGAGCTTCTGCGCGCCTCTCGCCGAGAAGCTGCACGCTAGGGCTCGTGCGCCGTCCTCTCGCGAGATTATAGGACCCGCGCGGGAGCTGGGTTCCAAAGAAGAGCAAAACCTACCACTTTCATGATGAATGGGAAATGGACTACTTCTTCATCATGGTGAAAGACAAGTGTTGTGTAATTTGTAACGCCCCAGTATCCTTGCCCAAAATGGGTGATCTGGAACATCATTATAAGGCTCTAAAATATTGTTGTTAAGGTTTAATTGACGTGCTGGCACTTTGAGGAAATTCTTTGGTTTTGTGCGGCAGTTTGGGCACTCAGGCTCAAAAAGGTTAGCCATCACTGGTATAGGGGGTGAAGTACTTCTGTCTACAAAAGGAGAGGAACTTAGGTGTGATTGTGTCTGATGATCTTAAAGTAGCTAAACAGGGAGAAAAGGTGACAGCAAAAGCCAGAAGGATGCTTGGGTACATAGGGAGAGGAACGGCCAGCAGAAGAAACGAGGTGATAATGCCTCTGTATAAGTCTTTGGTGCGACCTCATTTGGAGTGTAGTGTGCAATTCTGGAGACCGCACCTTCAAAAGGATGTGAACAGGATGGAGTTGGTGCAGAGGGTGGCTACTAAAATGATTAGTGGGCTTCATTATAAAGCATATGAGGACAGACGTAAAAATCTTAATATGTACACCTTAGAGGAAAGGCGGGATAGAGGTGACATGATTGAGATGTTTAAATACCTCTGTGGCAAAAATACACAGGAGGAGAGTCTCTTTCAATTGAAAGCAAGCTCTGCTACAAGGGGACCTAGGATGAGGTGAAAGGGGATAGATTCAGGAGTGATATGCAGAAATATTTCTTTATGGAAAGAGTTGGTAGATGCGTGGAATAGTCTCCCAGTGGAGATAGTAGAGAGGAGGATAGTATCTGAATTCAAAGAAGCATAGGACAAACACAGAGAATCTCTAAAGGAAAAAAGGAGACTGTTGAAGTGGTTGATATGGAAGGACAGCTAGATAGGCCATGTGGTCTTTTTCTGCCATCATGTTTCTATGATAGGAGAATACCCTCTCAGTACCCCAATAATTATCTCCCATTCAAAGAGGGATAGCAAGTAAATATTGAGACCTTTTTGTTTACTGCCACACTACTGCACATCTCTGTTTGCAAAATTGCTGGCCTGTACATGGATATGATGACATATCCACATGCAAGATTCAGCATACTGGGACTGCCACGTCTATGTCTTGCATGTACACATTTCTGAAATCACCCTCTCCTGCACTTGTCTGGCCTTTATTTTGCATGTCCCTTTTTCCTAGAACGTTGCTGAAGATGTTTTGCTTTTGGGCCGGGGATAGGTTGATTTTCAAATGCATTTACCCACATCCCCTTTCTCTACTGCCCCTCCTATGGAGTTTCAGGCATTTTGACTTGTATGTCCCAGGAGGTACCGAAACGGCCTTTCTGAAACGTGCCTTTTAGTCTCCATGCTATGGCCTTGTCCTCGCCATGTGCCCCTTTTACCCCATTATCATAAAGTGTTCCAACTGATTTAACTCAGAGGCTTCTTGTTTCAAATGGACCTGAAAAAAGGTTTTATTATTTGAGTCTATGGCAAGATTCTTTTTGCCTTCTTTATCACTGTTTTGCATCTAACTCACCTATGCGTCCCATTTTTACTTCCCCCTTTTCCATGTTTAAGGATGTTCTTTTGGCTATAATAGTCTTATATGACCTTTTAACCATGCTGGCTGTTTGGCATTCTTTCTGCATTTTTTTAATACATGGAATGTATCTGCTCTGAGCTTCCAAAATTAGTATTTTTAATAGTATTTAACTCAAGGTGAGTTACAATCAGGTACTGTAAGCGTTTCCCTGTCCCCCAGAGGGCATACAATGTAAGATTGTACTTGAAACAATGGAGGGTTAAGTGAGTTGCCAAGGTGGGCAATTGAACCCTGGTCTTTTCTGATCCTAGGTTGCTGCCTAACAACTGAACTATTCCTCCATGCCTCCATCTTTGATCAATGTCCACCACTGATGTAAACTTATCCTTTTTGGCCGTTCCTTTTAGTTTATTTTAACCATTTTCCTAATTTTAATCAGTCTCCTTTTTGAAAGTTAAATGCTAGCACAGTAGATTGCTTAATATCTTCACTCCAGCTATTATTTTGAAAATGTAAGTAACTGCAAACATTTTGACCATTCTTCCCTGTGCTATAGTGAATCCTAGGAGTCAGTGGCATGTGATCAAAGAATTGTTTAAAAGTATGGTTATGTACTGTGCAAACTAGCAGTGAAAATGGAATTTAAAAAACAAGCAAACAGCAATCGGTCTTCAGGGGTTTATTTAAACTAATCAGAGAGGATTAAAGGTCAAAGTTACTTGCACAAGTTGTAAATGAAATTCAGCTGCTGTAAATGCAAACGGGGAACTGATCTGAAATTTCAAGTCTAAAAAAGAGCATCCTGGGATATGAAAGCAGCGGCTCCTTAACTCCTTCCATGCCATAATTCTCTTCTGGCTGTCCTTTCCTCAGGAATTGGAAAAATGATTTCCTATAGTGAAAATTGTCCTCAATTGGTCTCTTTGAAAATTACTAGGGCCATTTAGCAACAGGGGCATGTTTAGCACAGGGAAAATAGTTCAGAGCTTAGCACAGATTTTCAGCACTAAATTCATAAATTAGAATCCTAAATCTAGGTAAATGAATAGCAGTGCTAAATTTATCAGCATAAATTTTAAGATCCTAAATTAAGTTGCAGATTCAGCTGAAAACTTAGACACCTAAATTTGGCTGAAAAGAGGATACAAATCATAGACATCTCACTTAGGAGCCCAAATTTAGGGGATTAAATTTATAGCAAGGCACCTGGATTAATAGGACAGGAAGACGTTGCAATGGCGCCCTTTTACTAAAGTGCACCAAGCACGTACTGCCCATTTTTGCATTCGGTATCTGTTACCATGAGAGCATGCCAGTTACCGCACACTGCCACTCACAAATTAGGGTGCTGAATGGGCAGGGAGGGGTTGGAGAATGGGCACCCACAATGCCTCCTCTCTCCCTTTTAAGCTCTGTAATTCCAAAGCTTTAATAGTAGTTTTTACATATAGTGCCACTCCTCTTCCCCTTCTTCCTACCCTGTCCTTTCTGAATAAAGTATAGCCAGGTATAGTTACATCCCAGTCATGGTTTTCTGTTACAGAAACATGGGGGGATGTTTACTAAACATTCTTATCGTGCGGGGCCGCGGTAGTGTGCCTGTGCCATATAAGGAGTGGGCGGATCAGGCTGAAAAAAGAAAAAACCGGGAGTAAGCAACCGGACGTGTGCGCGTCGCGCTAATGTGCGGGGGTCGACATTAGCGCGTGGAAAGGCAAAGTGGCACGCCGTTGGGTATAGAAAACAACAGAGCCATAGAGCAACGGTGAAGACACTGACCAATGGTGCAGGGGCCATGGGTTCAATCCCCCATTGTGCGCAAGGAAAAAGGCCAGCTGAGGCAGCAACTGTAATGGGTAAAATTGTTTTAGGAGGCAAATTAATTTGGAACGGCATAAGGCGGCGCACAGTTCTTTTTGGGCGGCATAAGGCGGCGCACAGTTCTTTTTGGGCGGCATAAGGCGGCGCACTGGTCCTTGGGCGGCAGAAGGCAGCGCGCTGATAGGCACAAGGCGGCGCGCTGATGCACAAGCACAGGAACAGAGCCACAGCACAATGGTTAAAACACTGACCAATGGTGCAGGGATCAGGGGTTCAACCTCTCACAATGCCCAGTGAAAAATGCTTGCTGAGGCAGTATGTATTATGTTGTGGAGTGCTGTAGGAGGCATTATAATTTTATTTTGTTACCACTACTAGCAAACGCACTCTCCCAGCATGTTAACATACGGCGGCCCATAAGGCACATGTTACAGTGCACTGTTCGCCAAGGCACCCTTGAATGTCCCCTATAGGGCACCATGTATGTTGCAACACAGGATAATGTATAGTGCACCCTATATGGATGGCAACCATAAGGTGGCCTACAGGGCGCCCTATAAAGCACCCTCAGAGGCACCTAATGGGTATAATAAGCTGAGGGTGGTCTTGCCGGCATAGACATATTACAGTAAATAAAAATAAAGCTGTGGACATCCCTATCAAAGGGCCCCACTGTGGGTTTGAACCTATAACCTCTGGCTGCACAGGCAGTGACATAACCATTGGGCTACAGCTCCATAGCTGTAAGCAAGCCCCTGGCTGGCTGCAGATAGCCTACACGTCACCTCACAGACAGTCTGCTGGTGTAAACCGGATAGGGTAGGCCACCCGTACCCATGATGCACTGCACATGCAAATTAGCTGTCCACAGATGGACACAAGATGGGGAATGCACCCCCACAGCACCTCGGCCCTGTTGGGGGAAGTGACCAGGTGCACCCACACAGCACCTTGGCCTAGTAGGGGGCACTGACCAGGTGTTTTACTGGCACAGAGTAGCCACACACCATTATATCGTGCGGGTACTGTGCTCACCCTGAGTGTGCAATGAGGCACCCAGGACCAGGTCCACAACACCTTCCATGGCTGATGGAGGCCAAGCGGGAGTTCCAAAGCAGTGTTAATGTGTAAGATAGCTAGTTTCTGCACAAACACCATGGATATCCCTGTCTGCCATAGGCCCCCATTGGGGTGCCCCCCCCCCCCAGCAAACATGGTCCCCCATCAAGAGATCCACACTCTACCTCCCTGCAAAGGTGGCAGTAGAGGGCAACAGCAACCCCAGTCCTGCTGAGGAACACACACCCCCACAGGGCAGCTCCATACACAGCCATTACACAATAGCAGACAGACATAAGCCCAGGCTATGGTAAGCTGCACTCCACCACCAGATATTCCCCTGCAGCAAGCCAACAGCCACTGCACCCTGCAAGCCAATCCAGCAAGACACATACCAACTACAAGCAGTCTGCTCGTTATTCCATAGTGCATGTTCCCAATGGAGATACATGCACCCAGAACTGGGCTGCCTGCATACATAGCAAGCAGATAGATCAGTGACTGGGCCCCAAATAGAAACCCATATCTATCACATGAGAGAACTACTATACAGCACTATGGGGGTGCCTAGCCATGCTGTGGTCACTGCACAGTCAGGGTGAGCGTAATCACCCAGAAGGACATGCTTTGGCCACCCTGTCTGTGTAGGTGGTGGCCGGACACTACAATGTCCCAGCCAATGCCCTATGCCCGGTGCAGATGCATCCTGGCCAGGCCACCCTGTCCTGGCTATACCCATGGTACCTTGCACCTCATTATGCACATTGGCTGGCCAATACTGGCAACAGTGCTGGCAGTGTGGGCTGTGGAAGGGGCTTGCAGCCAACACCCACTGTATAGACAGACACACACTTCCACACCTATGCCATCATGGTGCTACGATTGAGGGGGTAATTAGCCTTGCCCACCAAACCGGTCCTGAGCACGGCAAGGCATGGATATGGTACGCATTACAGCTGGTGGTCACTCCCCAGGGTGGTAAACACCGTCAGAGGCCAGGCCTGGAGCACACCCCGCAAACACCTAACAGATTGTTTGGATGGGGTCAACTAGCAGTATGTACGTAACGTATGGATATCTATCTGCCTGTGCTCCTAGCAAACGTCTCAGAGCTGCTTACCGTATACCTCAGGTGCAGGGTGACATTGGTAAGTTATGCAAGTGCTAGTTTTGGGTGCTGCATGCAGGGTCCAATGTTCTGCCTTTCCAGGAGACATTGGCCAATGGGGCCTGTGGGTGTGGGTGTGGGTGTGTCTGCCCTTGATGGCTGCTGCTTTACGGCACAGATTCCCAACTCCAGTCCAGGTTTGCATCACACTGTTCGGGTTTTCCTGCTGTCCCTCATGAATATGCATGAGCTACATCTACATGCCATGGGGGTGGTGCATAGATATACAGCACATGCATTTGTATGAGTGGCATCATGGAACCTGACTGGTGCGTGCCCCACCAGGACTGCATTTGCGTGATTCTGCTCTAGGTACTGCCCCTGTTCATGGTGTCTGTGCTCCGTGGGGTAAAAGATAGACGTATTGCCATTGCATATGTCCTCGCCAGGAAAGGTGTGCCCTTACTATCACTGTTTACTTGGGGGAAAAATATGTGGGCAAGATTGGCAGTTGCCCCAGTTGGGCTTTGAACCTGTGGCCTTCTGCTCTTGCATGCAGTGTCTGTGTGCACTGCACCACCGTGTAGCTACAGATTGGGTGGATTCCCTGGAATGTCCATGACTGTGGATCCGACAGGGCCTGTCTGTTGCAGTCTGTTGCAGTGGACGGTGGCAGCCTGCACATGGCTAGGCCTCTGTCTTCTGTCGCTAGCAGCCACTGCCCCCTGCACCACATGTACTCGTCCGCCAACATGCTCCCATACAAAGCAGGTGACCTGATTGGAATGTGGCAGTACGGGACTGCATTTGGGGTACTTGGCTGTGGGTAATGCCCATTGTTGTGGTGTGTGCGCATTGATGGTTAAAATATGGGTGTTTTCCCCATGCTTCTGTCCCCTGCAATACAGGGGTGTCTGCGCTATCTGTGTTTAGTGGTGGGTAAAATATAGAAACTGGGCTGGCAAGTGCCCCAGCTGGGCTTTGAACCCCTGACCCTCTGGTCCTAGAGGTACTGACTCTGTCCGCTGCACCACACTATGGCCACTGAGACAATACAGCCCCTGGAGGTAGTAAGCCTGGCAGGATGGAGTCACAAACCCTGCTCTACGCAATTATACTGTGGGCATATGCACCCTGTCTGGTGGCAAACGTGCACATAAACCCCGGAATTGACCACGGGAAATGGGGGACACAATATCACCACGCTGGGCAACAGTGATATTAATGGGCAACCATAGCAAACACTCCGAGGAAAGCTCCAAAAAAGGAAATGTTTTTCGGAAGTGTCTCCGCTCCGTAGACCCTTCCAATATTCATCTCTTTTTTCTGGAGCTTTGCTGGGTGTGTTTTGTATATTTGCCCATCAATATAACTGTTACCCAGCTGGATTTCTATTTTTAATATCTTTGTTGTGGTCATTTTCGGGTTCTATTTGCAATTTTGTTCTGTGCACATATTTCACACTGTTCACGTTTTTTAGGTTTCCCCGGTTTTCCTGTACATTGCTGACGGAAATGGTTTCTCTTCCCTTTAAATGCCCTCTACCGCGAGTGTTTCACTCCCGCTATTTTGTACATGAAAATTCGGGCCCGATACTGTGCGGGGAGCCTCTCCCCTCCACTCTCCACCCATTGACCCCGTCCCTCCGCCCCTCCGGAGCCTTCCTCCGCCCTCCTTTAGCCGTTCCACGCCTCTATCGGACATTTGCGGGCCCGCACTTGCACGGGGCCCGTTAGTGTGCCGTGTACCTGTGCGGGGGTGACACGCACGTGTGCGGGGCGTTTAAATGCGTTTCTGCGTGTTTCAATGCCGCGTTGCCGTGCGCTATTTTGCGGCGCGCAAATTTGCGGACTTTAGTAAACATCCCCCATGGTTCACAGAAAACCATGACTGGGATGTAACTATACCTGGCTATACTTTATTCAGAAAGGACAGGGTAGGAAGAGTGGCACTATATGTAAAAACTACTATTAAAGCTTTGGAATTACAGAGCTTAAAAGGGAGAGAGGAGGCATTGTGGGTTAAACTAGAAAGAGGGAAAGAGAAATCTATTTGCATTGGTGTGATAAACAGACCTCCCTCACAAGAGGAAGAGGTGGACAGAGAGTTAATTGAAGACATACGAAGCATTGCTAGGAAAGGGGAAGTGCTACTGCTAGGAGATTTCAATATGCCAGATGTTGATTGGCACATTCCTGCTGCAGTATCATCTAGGAGTAAGGAGATCCTGGATTCTCTACATGGAGAACTATTCAGGCAATTGGTAACAGACCCCACACGTGAAGGGGCCATACTGGACTTGGTGCTTACCAATGGTGAAAGTGTTTCTGATGTAGTGGGAGAACATTTTGCATCCAGTGATCACCAGATGGTGTGGTTCAGTTTTAGGACTAGGGCTGTTAGAATCCATTCTAAGGTGAAGATCTTAGACTTTAGGAAGACTAACTTTGCGAAGATGGGCCAATACCTCAGGGAGTCGTTAGTGGGATGGGAACAGCTTTGGGATGTAGGAAAACAGTGGGCAAAACTGAAAGGGGGTATTTTAAAGGCAACCAACCTTTTTGTTAAAATGGTAAATAAAGGCAAAAGGAACAGGAGACCGCTATGGTTTTCGATGGAAGTAGCTGAAAAAGTGAAGAAAAAGAGGGAGGCCTTCATGAAATACAAAAGATCACAGAGAGAGGAAGACAGGCATCTGTATTTGGAAAAACTTAGAGAAGCTAGCAAAGTAGTCAAGAAGGCAAAGATTCAAAAGGAGGAGGAAATAGCCAATGCAATAAAATGGGGGAATAAGACATTTTTCAGATATATTAGTGAGAAGAGGAAGGGCAAAAAGTGGTATTGTCAGACTCAAGGGTGCAGGGGGAGAATATGTAGAAGCTGATAAGGATAAAGCGGAATTGCTTAACAAATATTTTTGTTCTGTGTTCACAGATGAAGAACCAGGAGCAGGACCTCAGAAAACACCCACAAATAAGAACAGAAGCGAGGGACATCTTGAACAATTTTCAGAAGACTGTGTTCGTGAGAAACTAGCTCAACTTAAAGTAGACAAAGCGATGGGACCGGATGGGATACACCCTAGAATACTGAGGGAACTTGGGGACGTTCTAGCAACTCCACTGACTGACCTTTTCAATGCCTCGTTGGAGTCGGGAGTGGTGACAAAGGACTGGAGAGAGGCTCATGTGGTGCCTTTACACAAAACGCTGCTGAAAGAGAAAATAGTGAGGTTTCTGGAGTCCGGCGGATTACAGGATCCGAGGCAGCATGGATTCACCAGAGGCAGGTCTTGTCAGACAAATCTGATTGATTTCTTTGACTGGGTGACCAGGGAGTTGGACCGAGGGAGAGCTCTAGATGTGGTGTATTTAGATTTCAGTAAAGCCTTTGACACTGTTCCTCACAGGCGACTTATAAACAAACTGAGCACCCTAGGGATGTACCCTAAAGTTACTGCTTGGGTTAGAAATTGGTTGGGTGGGAGGCGACAAAGAGTACAAGTAAATGGAGCTCACTCTGAGGAGAAGGATGTTACCAGTGGTGTGCCCCAGGGATCTGTCCTTGGTCCGATTCTTTTTAACATCTTTGTTAGTGATATAGCGGAAGGGCTGTCGGGTAAGGTTTGCCTCTTTGCGGATGATACCAAAATCTGCAATAGAGTAGACACCCAGGAAGGTGTAGATAACATGAGGAGGGATCTAGCTAAGCTTGAAGAATGGTCTAGAATTTGGCAGCTGGGATTTAATGTTAAAAAATGTAAGGTCATGCATTTGGGCTGCAGCAATTCAAGGGAGCAATACAGTATAGGAGGTGAAGTACTTTTGTCCACTAAAGAAGAGCGGGACCTAGGCGTGGTTGTGTCTGATGATCTTAAAGTAGCTAAACAGGTAGAAAAGGCGACAGCAAAAGCTAAAAGGATGCTTGGGTGCATACGGAGAGGAATGGCTAGCAGAAAAAAGGAGGTGATAATGCCTCTGTATAAGTCTTTGGTGCGACCTCATTTGGAGTATGGTGTGCAATTCTGGAGACCGCACCTTCAAAAGGATGTGAACAGGATGGAGTCGGTGCAGAGGGTGGCTACTAAAATGATTAATGGGCTTCATTATAAAGCATATGAGGACAGACTTAAGGATCTTAATATGTACACCTTAGAGGAGAGGCGGGATAGAGGTGATATGATTGAGATGTTTAAATACCTCCGTGGCATAAATGTTCAGGGAGAGAGCCTCTTTCAATTGAAAGCAAGTTCTGCGACGAGGGGACATGGGATGAGGGTGAAGGGAGATAGATTCAGGAGTGATATGCGAAAATATTTCTTTACGGAAAGAGTAGTGGATCCGTGGAATAGTCTCCCAGTGGAGGTGGTAGAGATGAGGACAGTAACTGAATTCAAAAAAGCATGGGACCAACACAGAGGATCTCTAAGGGTAAAAAGTGGACTGTTGTAGTTGTTATGGAAGGACAGACTAGATGGGCCTTGTGGTCTTTTTCTGTCATCATGTTTCTATGTTTCTATGGCACATTGCAGTTAAAGGAGGGGGACACATTGCATGCTGTTAATGTTCCCATTAGCATGGGTGCACTTAGGTTCCCCCAAAATATTTGTACCGTGGGAACATGCTGGTGGAAAATGCTGGTCACACGCTGTCAGTTACTGCGGTGGCTTTGCACTTAATGCATGCTAGTTTTTGCGCTAAATGTGCATTAGGTGCAAAGATCTAGGGCGTAAACGTTAGCGGATAAAGTATAAACAGATGTGTGCATAAATCGCAACTCCCTCCACATTCCACTCAAACTGCTCCCCCGAGCATGCTACTTTCCACGTGTGTGTTGGGCTTGCACAGGACATACTTTTCAGCATGACAATGTAAAGCATGCCGTTTACACAGATTAAATAGCATTTTTTGTGGAAGAAAGATTTGCCAAATTACATTCATAAAGGCTCTCCAATCCCACGATTCACTAGAAACTGGTTATTAATTCGTATTTTTGGGACTGCAGTATAGACTGTGCTCAGTGAAGGGCACACTTTGGGATAATACTGGCAAAAGAACAGCGTCCCAGGCAACGTGGCACTGTTCCGGAGAAAATGCCGGTACTACCATACAGGATTTTATTGTCTAAAACTGTGTTTCTTTCCTTATCTTATTACAATGATGTTATCACTTTAACTCTTATGTTGATCAAATAAAAGCAAATCAAATTTCCTGCATTCGTGCAACTCCTCCACCCACCTATAACCCCTCCTGGACATGCATATCCTGGTTTTCTTTGACCATTGCATCACAAAGAAAGGACCCAGACAAATTCACACCTCCTTTTGTGTTAATACTTCAATCAAGGCAAAACCATGCATCCAGATCTTTCCCCCGCGCTGCTCCAGAAATGCTTTCTAAAATATTTAGGTAAAAATGCGTATGCTGGTTGACATAACTGAACTTTTGATTGCACATAGAGTAGGCAATAAACAAAAGCCCATTCCAATGGATAAAAATCCTATCACCCACAGAAAGGACTTGGATCAAAGATTATTGCCTTCCATGTAACCAGGTTTCCCATAGCTTATTTAAAATTTACACTAAAAAATGTAGTTAAATTTTGATTCAAATATACCTATCTGTGAGAAGAGAAATCTGCCTATTCTTTCAGTAACGTGCAAGGTTGTCACATTCAAAAGGAAAACATTTTTTTTCTGTGTCTGCTTCTTCCTTATGGAACTCACTTCCAGTAGCATCAAGAATGGAAAGCAGTTAATTGGCTTTTGGGAAATAATCCTAGTTGTGCAGCTATTTGAATGAATAGGCTTCGAGGGTGTTTTTTTTTTATTTTTTTTATTTAATACGTGTATTGATTGCAATATTTTTAAATTAGCCTTATGTAGAGCCCAATTCAGGGAGGGGCACGTCTGGGCCGTTCGAATGGCCCCAAGCAAGATGGGCCCGTTGGATCAGATTTCGGACCATGGGAACAAAACGTTCCAGCGGTGGCCAGAATCAGTCAGAGGACAGCTTGGTCTGCCCTTCCACCTGCAGGGACGTCCTCCCTGTAGGCGCTCCCAACTCCTGCGTCCTCTGCCCCCTCTTCCCCATTGCCCAACCCAAGGTTGGCCTGCTGTGGCCTGGATTAAGCAGCAGGGACCCCACTGCACTCGGCCCTGGGCCCAGGAGGGGGGAATCCCCAGGCCCAATTGCCAGGTTTTCATTGCTTATTCCACCTTTGAGGTATAATAAGCAGCACGTCCCCATGGGCCCAGCAGGACATACAGGGCTGTGACCTGAATTGGCCCTGTACGTCCTGCCGGGATGGCCCACCGCCACTCCACCCCCTCCCACCCCCGCCGGCTCTCCCCGTCCTGAGCAACAAGATGTATGGGGAATGCCAGAGGGGGAAAGTGGGCCCAGACGGCTTGCGGATCTGCACATCTCAACAGGATGTGCAGCTCCACAACCCGTGGACCGTAATCCGGCCTATAGTTTAATTGTTTTACATTATTTAATGTTGGATGTTATTTAAATGTTCTCTGTATATAGTTTAATTATTGTTTTTTGTAACCTTAACTGTTCTATGTAAACCGTCCCTGATCATTGGAAGGGGCAGTATAGAAAACTGTTCAAATAAATAAATAAAATTTAATGTTGGATTTTTTCATTCTGTAATGTGTTGTCTTGTTTTGTTAGTTATGATTGTTCTACTGTGATCCATCTAGTACGCTATGGCCCTGCTAGCCGCCTTCGCTGTATATTGCCTCCCATCCCCCTGCACGCACAGAGCTGCTGTGCATGCTGCGGGGAATGGGGCCGACACAGGGGTGGAGGGTCAGCAGAGTATGGGTGGGACCGACCCCCAGACATACAGGGCCAATTCCAGTGATGGCCCTATACGTCCAGGAATTGTCGGGGTATATGACCTGTTTATTCCACCTCTGAGATGGAATAAGAGCTGGGTGCCCCTCTGATCCTGACCGGCAACCCCCCTCCCCCACCGGAGCAACAGGACACTCAAGGTGAGTACCTGCCGCCCAATATGGGCCCCAGAGGCAGGGAATCGGGGGGTGGAGGTGTTACAAAGGCAGCAGGCAGGATGTCCCCACAGCAATGCAGGGGCATGCCGAGCCATCCCGGGGCCTGATCCTGCAGCCATGGAAATGTCTGGTTTCCCACGGTGCACAATGAGGTCCAAAAGGGCCCATTCTGCTTTGGGCCACCAGTCAGCCCGGACGTGCCATTTAGTGAATCAGGCTTCATGGGGGTTATTTTAGGAACTTTTCACATTTTATCTGTGTCTGTGCCAGCACATAGACGTGTTAATGGTATCCATGTGCAAATAGCCACTTTAGAAAGGGCTGACTTTACCTGTGGACATCCCGATCACATGTAAGTTGTACAAGGGGAATGTCAACGGTGTGGTTAGGAAGTGGCCAGTGTTTCCTATTTCAGATAGGGAATATCTGTGTATGACTGCAATGGTGCATGTTGTGATTTGCAACTGTTCCACGTCACATGCAGGTTTTTAAAAAGTGCTCGTTTGGCCAGCACTTTACAGGAGGGATTAAGGATGCTGTTCCTCTTACCCCCTGCCCACCTCCCCCCCCCCAGTTTATTCCTCACTCTAAATTGTATTTGAATAAAAATAGCGGCATCCTTAGTTTAGTAGTAGCAACCACTCCATGTTTATGTTTGCAAAAGGCTCATCTGCACGTGTAAGTGGTCAGGTTTCCTTCGTCAATTTTTTCCATGTGTAACTCTGTCAAATGACTCCTGCTGCACACGGACATGTATTTAGGAAACGGCCCATTTCTAAAATACCACTGAAACCATGTGCTGACGTCAGCATCTCAACTCCAATCTCCACATACAATCTAAAATATTCAGCTATAGCAATCTGCATTTTTTCTAAATGCGGACAGCAGCGGTTAAATAAAATATGTATCTCCAGAAGAACTATCTGCATTTGGTGGAAGACTCAACCACCATCTTCTCTGCACTGATGATGCCACATTACTGGCTAAAAGTGAAGATGATTTGAAACATTTGCTTCTCAAAATAAAGGAATATAGTCTTAAAATGGGTCTGCACCTTAACATTAAGAAGGCAAAGATCTTGACAACTGGCAAAACGAATAAGGTCATTGTTGATGGAGAAGAAATTGAAATATTTGATCCAAGTAGGTTAAAGTTGTCAACTATCAATAAAGAGGCAACAAACCATCAAGAAATCAGATGCATTGCTCTTGGCAAAATGATTATGAAGGACCTAGACAAGATTCTCAAGAGCAGAGATGTCTCTCTTCATTCAAAGATTTGACTTGTTCAAGCCATGACATTTTCAATAACATCATATGGATGTGAAAGTTGAACAGTGAAAAAGATAGACAGAAAGAAAATTGATGCCTTTGAATTATGGTGCTGGCGACAAACTGTGTATACCATGGACTACCAAAAGATCAAACCAGTCAGTACTAGAGGAGATCAAACCTAAGCTTTCTTTAGAAGCTCAGATGACAAGACTTTGACTTTCATACTTTGGACACATCATCCGAAGAGAGAGATCATTAAAGAAAGACATCATGCTTGGCAAGGTAGAAGGTTAATGCAAAAGAGGAAGGCCAGCAATGAGATGGATCGATACAATAACGGCAGCTACGGGTGCCACTCTGTCAACAATGAGCCGCCTGACCAAAGACTGAACATTTTATTTATTTATTTTATTTATTTACATTCTCTTATATACCGCACTATTCTGCATCAGTGCGGTTTACATTGAACAAACTGAAACTACATTGAACAGGGTATTATAACTTGGAGATAACTATTTTACAGGGAACATGGGCAATGGAGGGTTAAGTGGCTTGCCCAAGACCACAAGGAGCACCTGTGGGACTAGAAACCCCAGTCCTTCCGGCCCAAGGTTGCTGTCCTCTAGTGGGATTTGAACCCCCGACCTTCCGGCCTGAAGTATCTTGCCCCAACCACTAGGCCACTCCTCCAATTTATTTATTTATTTATTTATTTTATTTAGCTGTATTTATATCCCGCTTTTCACTGGGTCAAAGCGGTGAAATTTAGGACAACTATCCAGAGGGTCACCATGAGATGACACCGACTTGAAGGCACTTATCATATAGAGCAGTCAGCTGTGGCAATTATCCTGCTAGCTGTATATGCAGTCCTCTACCTAAATAAACTATCTGGATAGAGGACAGAGCATCACCACTATCCATAGAATTCCAGGATTGTCCGTGCTCCACCTACACTCCACTCTGGTACTATACGGATAGTACTGGAGCAGTCGGTGTGATTTTCAGTGGCACTGGGAGGATTGTGCTGCTGAAAATCACTGCATTGACACTTATCTGGATAGCTGGTATTGTTATCTAGAGACGTGCTATCAAATATTTGGTCCAGAATAAGTGAAATATATTAACATAAGAGGTTATTCTAAAAGGCTTGTTCATGATTTCTGTGTGTAAAATAAAGCATTCATATGCGGAAATGGCCATTTTGGAACAGGCTCAATTTACACAGCTGAAAAATTGCAAAGGGCATATTAGGCGTGTGGTTAGACAGTGGTCCGGGTGGATTAAAATTGACAATTGTATTCCCCATTTTAAATAGGGAAGACACGTGTAAGATGAAAATTGTCCATGGTGGGATTTATACATGCTCCCTAGCATGTAAAGGTTTAGAAAAGGTGCTCGTTTCAGCCAGCCCTTTACAGGAAAATGGCTCCATCAGAGTTGCATCTCTAATGCATTTTCAGGAAAAGGCTGCACATTTGGCAGTCTTTCCTAAAATACTTGGGGAGCTGTATACTTCACATCTCAATTCCAGTCTCCAAATGGATCTAAAATATGTTTTCACAGATAATCTCCTTGTACGAGTGGGCACATTTTTCTCAATACTAAGACTTACAATGCTCTTTACTCATTGTTTATAATAGTTTCATCTCTTTACATGTTTAGATATCACCAGTCGCTGAAGGAATCTACACTACCCAGCGATGAAAGTTTGCTTAATAGATTGTTCTCTTTGAATTTTCTTCCCCGTTTCCTCTCTACCAAGGGGGTAATTGTTTAAACACCAGCAGCTAAATAGATTTATCGGTGAGCTGCTCAACCTGCTCTATTTAATGCACCAGCTGTGCTTCAGTGCATTAAATGGAAAATCCTGGGGAGGAATTTAGCAGAGGACAGTAGGAACCAGCTATACACATACAGCTGGTTTCTCAGATGATTAAGCCCTTTTTAGGTCTTGAGTTAAAGAAATAAAAAAAAAGAAGAAGTTTACGAGTCATTATAATGGTGGAGGCAATTAGTAATTGCTCCAAGTTCATAATGCTTGTTGCATTATCACAACCTATCAATTATACAACAAAATCATAGTTTTCTGACTACTCTACTGACCCTGGTATAGCTGTAAAATCATTAAAATCATAGTTTGATTTCAAGAGACTGACTTTTCTCCCTTCAACAACAGCTATGTGTCAAGTGCTATTGAAAAAAATACCACTCAGCTTTTCTGGACGCATGAAAGAGAATCTAAAAGTAGTAACTGTTGATCTTATCAGCAACATGTTCCATTGTGACAGCAGTGCAGCATTTCGGTGGCTGTTTAAGTGCGCATATTCTGGGCAGGGTAGGATTCTTTGTAGGCAGGTCTCCATACATACAATGCTAAGCAGTGCTACAGAGTGAGCTTGTTCCAACATACTCAAGAGCCAGTCTCAATGAGAATCTGAAACAGGACTTTATAGCTGTACCTCTTAACCGCAGATACGTAACATTCTTCCTCAAAATAAGTTTTATGTAACTTTGCCGTCTGTTGGTACTGTACTAGTGATAGCTAGTGGTAATAGCAGTAAAGATTGTGATAAAGAATGAGCTTTCAGTACCACATGGGACGATCCTGAAGAAGGGACTGATGTGGTCACAAATGCTAATGTTGTACAGCATCAGCTTTAAATAATTCCAGAAGAGATGTGCTGATGAACTGAAAACACAACTGGAAGAGATTTCATTGCCCACAAAGGATCCTTTATGCTAACAAGATGGTTCACCCAGTGGCATAAGTTCAAGCGAGGGTCCCTCAAGCACAATTTGCTTAGGGCCTCTCATGACAAAGGGCAGTGGCTACAAAAATAGGAGAAAACACTTTTCCTCTCCTGTTCACTTCCCTCCCCCCCCCCCCCAAATAAAAAGCTGCAGCCGGCAAACATCATACATACTTGAAAAGTTTACCGTGCCATGGGTCTCATGAGACTTCAGGTCCTCAGTGGGAAATGCGTTCCTGAGCTTCTGGTTGCCATGGGGCAGTGCTTTACAGAGAGAGGTGGTGGGCACAGAAAGCTTCTTTTAAAGTAAATGTGGAAAGGTTTGTCGCATTCTGCTATTGCCGTTGCCGTTGCTGTGTTGGGAATGCAGTGCCCTCTACTGGTCTGGCCCCCCAGCATTGCGGGGGCTGCTTGGGCAGTATTTTGCCATCGGGTTCACCTCCTATAAAATCATATAGCAGTGCTTATCTAATGTGACACATTAAAAAATGCTTCATAAATATTGATATTTAAGTTTAAATGCATTTTGGGCCGATATTCAGCCCACGGTAATTAACGTTTTTAAAGCACGCAGCTACTCCTTTCAAAGCTAAAGCTGGATAATCAGCACTGGAATCCAGATAGCAGCAATTTTCAGTCTGCTAACTGGAGACTAACTGGAAAGTGCTGGAACCACCCTAGCCCCGCCCAAAGTGCCCCAGTTGTTAGAGGGGATATTTACCTGCACTGTCCAGTTAATGCTACTGAATAGTTTAACCTCGGTGGTGAGTAAATTATTGGAAGAACTGCTGAAAGAAAATAGTGAGGTTTATGGAGTCCAATGGATTACCGGATCTGAGGCAGCATGGATTCACCAGAGGCAGGTCTTGTCAGACAAATCTGATTGATTTCTTTAACTAGGTGACGAATTGGACCGAGGAAATGCCCTTGATATGGTATATTTAGATTTCTGTAAAACCACACAGGCAACTTATAAACAAACTAAGCACCCTAGAGACTGACACTAAAGTTAATGCTTGGGTAAGAAATTGGTTGAGTGGCAGGCGACAAAGGGTACAGGTAAATGGAGCTCACTCTGAGGAGAAGGAGGTTACCAGTGGTGTGTCACAGGGATCTGTCCTTGGTCTGATTCTTTTTTACATCTTTGTTAGTGATATGACGGAAGGGCTATTGGGTAAGATTGCCTCTGAGGATAATACTAAAATCTTCAATAGAGTAGACATCCAGGAAGGTGTAGATAACATGAGAAGGGATCTAACTAAGCTTGAAGAATAGTCTAGAATTTGGCAGCTGAGATTTAATGCTAAAAAATGTAGGGTCTTGCATATGGGCTGCAGCAATCCAAGGGAGCAACAGTATAGGGGTTGAAGTACTTCTGTCCACAAAAGAAGAGCGGGACCTAGGCATGATTGTGTCTGATGTTTATGTTTATGTTTATGTTTATTAAAACTTTATATACCGCCCAATACAAAATAGCATCTGGGCGGTTTACAATACATAAAAGCATTTAAAAGGAAGGCTGCGGGAAAAGAAACAGAAAAGAACGCCATAAAATCAAAGAACAGGGATAGAAACA
The DNA here is from genome assembly GCA_033557465.1 of Ichthyophis bannanicus. NCBI lineage: Eukaryota > Metazoa > Chordata > Amphibia > Gymnophiona > Ichthyophiidae > Ichthyophis > Ichthyophis bannanicus. The sequence continues at coordinate 72,987,728 of CM066037.1, forward strand.
GATAGCAGTCAGGGGATACAGAAGGCAGACATGGAGGGAAGGAAGGGAGCACATAGACAAAACAAAGAAGCTCAGGAAAGAGGAATTAGGAACTAACATAAGTTTACTAAGTAGGAGAAGAGGGTGGGGCTGGAAGGTGGAGGTTGAGGCAGACATGAAGGGAGGGGGGAGACATTGACAACACACAAGGTGCAGGAAGGAGGGATTTAAGGATTTGACATGATTAGTCCTGTGACGAAGAAGAGGACGGGACTGGAGGAGGGAGGTTAAAAGCAGAACAGAAACTGTGAGTTTTCAACTTGGCTTTAAAGGATTGATAGGAGGTCTCTAAACGTAGGGAGTGGGGGAGTGAATTCCAAAGCCTTGGACCGAGAAAGAAGAAAGCAGAAGATCGAGTTAGTTCTAAGTGTGCTTGAGAGGGAGGGGGAAGAAACATACGATTAGCGTGGATGGAACGTAGGGAGCGGTGAGGAGTATGAAGACGAACTTGATCAGCAAGATACAAGGGGACACCTGAGTGGATCACCCTGTGAACAAAGATAAGAACTTTAAATTGGACACGAAAAGGAACAGGAAGCCAGTGATAGTGTATTAACAAGGGAGTGACGTGATCAAAACGAGAAGTGTGAGAAAGAATACGAACAGCAGCGTTTTGGACCCGTTGAAGACGACAAATTTGTGATTGGGGAAGCCCAGCAAGACAGACATTACAATAGTCAAGACGCGACATAACAAGGGAGATAAGCAGGGTGGCCAAAGAGGAAGGGGCGTACAGTACGAAGTTGTCTTAAAGTAAAGAAAGAGCGCTTAACCACAGAAGAAATATGTTCTTTAAAGGACAGGGAGGAATCCAGAGTTACACCCAAGTACCGCATAGAAGAAACAGTGGGTATAGGCGCAGAGGAAAATGTTGGGGAGAGGTTGGGTGGGGAAGAACCAAAGGTGAACCAGATAGCTGAAGTTTTTGCGAGGTTAATGTGCAGGAAGTTGGTCGAAAGCCAGGAGGCAACGGAAGAGAGACAGGAGTTAAAGGCAGTGATGTCAGGTGCAGCAGAGTCAGTGTGAAAGAGGAGAAAGATGTCGTCAGCGTAGAAGTGGGCAGAGACACCGTGCTGTTGAATAAGAAGAGCAAGGGGGCCAGAAACACATTAAAGAGAAGGGGAGCAAGAACAGAACCTTGGGGAACACCACATGAAAGGGGGTTGAAGGTGAAGACCCAGAACCAGTGTGAACCGAGAAGGAGCGATTAGACAGGAAGGAGTGAAACCAACGGAGGACCCGGCCAGAGAGGCCGGCATCTTGAAGACGAGATAAGAGAGTGCGATGATCAACCAAGTCGAAAGCGGCGGAGAGGTCTAGTGAAACAGCAAGAGAGAGTAAACCACGGTCATGAGCAATGTGCAGATCGTTGAGGAGGGAAAGAAGAACAGATTCTGTGCTGTGACCTGGGCGAAAAACCGGATTGACGGGGGTGAAGAGTGAAAGAAACCTCAAGGTGAGAAGAGAGTTGAGAGAAGACTAGTTTTTCCAAAAGTTTAGAGAGAAAAGGGAGGTTGGAGATGGGGCGCCAGCTGGAGGGAGAGGAAGGATCAAGGGATGATCTTAAAAGTAGCTAACCAGGTAGAGAAGGTGACGGTGAAAGCTAGAAGGATGTTTGGATGCATAGGGCAAGAAATGGCCAGTAGGAGAAAGGAGGTGATAGTGCCTCTGTATAAAAGTCTTTGGTGCGACCTCATTTAGAATATTGTGTGCAATTCTTGAGACCGCACCTTCAAAAGGATATAAACAGGTTGGAATCGGTGCAGAGGGTGGCTACTAAAATGGTTAGTGGTCTGTTATAAAGCATATAATGATTATGGCCCTCAACACCACCACATCTCAGTCTGACCCATGCCCAGCCTTCTGGATTAAGGAGCTCCGCAGCCACTTCAGCCCAATACTATCCAATATAATGAACCTCTCCTTCACAACAGGTTCCTTCCCCTCCGCTCTTAAGCACACCTCTATCAGACCGCTTTTGAAAAACTGCAAACTCGACCCCCAAAAAGTGGATTCATATAGACCTATATCCAGTATTCCGTTACTTGCGAAGATCATCGAAAAAGAGGTACAACGACAACTACAAGATCACGTCGACATTGCCTCACCATTAGACCCCTGCCAACATGGTTTTAGGGAATCCCACGGAGTGGAAACCCTTCTTACCACCCTCTTCTGCAGGATAATTACTGGCATTGATGACATCCGTCAAGGATTTGCTCTCATCTTTCTGGACATCGCTGCAGCTTTTGACTCAGTAAGTCATGAGCTTCTCTTAGGTCGACTATTTGAGAAAGGAATTACTGGCAGAGCGCTTGATTGGTGCAGATCTTACCTGTCTGGAAGATGGCAGCATGTGCGTTCTGGAGGGATGACATCAGAACCTTTCCACCAAAGCCAGGGAGTCCCACAAGGTTCTTCCCTTTCGGCCCTCTTGTTTAACATTTACATGCAGCCAATTTGCAAGATCATCCGATCCTTCAATGTCGACTGCATGTTATACGCTGATGATGTCCTGCTGTACATACCCTTCTCTACGGAACATCCGGACCTCTCTCCACTGACGAGTTGCTTCAACGCAATATCTGACTGGCTTCTCTCCCAAAACCTCCGAATACAACATAAGAAAACGGAAGTACTCTTCATTACTAGGAACACTAACTTCACACCACCACAATTCCTTAAAGTAAAAGAAGCAGAGCTACAAACTAAACCATCAATACGCTACCTGGGAGTCACCTTGGATCAGCGCCTAGACATGAAAGCCCACATAGGGAACACAGTCAGAGCAGTATACTACAAGATCCGCTCACTTCGGCATTTACGATCTATGCTGGAACCAAATGACTTCAGGACTATATACCAGGCATTGATCATACCTCATTTTGATTACGCCAATGCCATCCTTCAAGGCCTGCCCCTATCCACCCTACACCCGCTGCAGCTTGCCATGAACGCTGCAGCAAGGGTCATCCATGGAGCCCCCAGAAGCGACCACGTGACACCTCTGTTGATACAATTACATTGGCTACCTATCCAGGCTAGAATCGTTTTTAAGACTCTGTTACTCACTTTTAAAGCTATTAACAAGCTCTCCCCTGAATCAATAATGGCCCTCATCCATACCATATCTCCTAATAGAGCAAGGAGATCCACAGCTACAAACACCCTAAAAGTCCCGAAAGCATTAACAGTTTGCACTTCATCTACAGCCAACAGGGCGTTTAGTATCAGCGCACCAAGATGCTGGAACGCATTACCTCCAGATATCCGGGCTATTAAGGGCCTTACGCAGTTTAGGAAAGCCCTCAAGTACCATCTTTTCAATAAGTACCTCATAGAACCCAACCTCACCCACCGAGACAGAGATGCAACCCACTAAGCAAATATATGGTTTCCCAACAACATGCCAAGAAAGATTCTCTAACCCTTAGTGGTGCATTTGTTTCTATAGAATTCATGATCATACAACCTTATGTAGCAATATTTGTAAATAGTTTACAAGCTTATGTAGCAAGTTTTTGTAAATAGTTTACCCCTGTTATCTAAGTTACTTGCCCTGTTATCTGTAAACTCATACATGTTAACTGTACTGAGCGTTTCTGTTCCATGTAAACCGCGCTGATGCTGAATAGTGCGGTATATAAGAGAATGTAAATAAATAAATAAATAAATAAATATGAGGTCAGACAAAGATCTTACTATGTGTACTTTAGAGGAAAGGCGGGATAGAGGTGACATGATTGAGATGTTTAAATACCTCCATGGCATAAATGCACAGGAGGAGAGCTTCTTTCGTTTGAAAGCAAGCTCTGCTACAAGGGGACATGGGATGAGGTGAAAGGGGATAGATTCAGGAGTGATATGCAGAAATATTTCTTTACGGAGAGAGTGGTGGATCCGTGGAATAGTCTCCCAGTGGAGGTGGTGGAGATGAGGACAGTATCTGAATTCAAAAAAGCATGGGACAAACACAGAGGATCTCTAAAGGAAAAAAAGAGGACTGTTGTAGTGGTTGATATGGAAGGACAGACTAGATAGGCCATGTGGTCTTTTTTTGCTGTGATTTTTCTATATCCATCTCAGCAGATTTTATCTGGTTTACAGGTCGTGCTAACGAGATACACCTCTTTGAATATCAGGCCTTTTCTGTCTAGTCTATTTAACTTTTCTCTCAGCTAGGTAAAGTGTGAGGGAGGGGTGCAAGGGAGAAGCAGGTTTTTTCCCCCCTTTAAGCTTCCAGTTCAATTGGAAACAGGGATGGGATCAGATGCCAGGAGCCTTGATAATGGAACATTTTTCCTCTATTGTGTATTCCTTTGATGCACCAGGCTACCTTCTGGAATCCTGCAATCATGGGCCTTAAATCCAGACAATAGATTTTGCAGGGCTGCAATCACAGGGAGTCCTCTCCCCCAGATGCTTTGAACACCGTCTCTGAAGCCCTCTCAGTCACAGTCTGCCCGGAAGGCAGAAAATCTGACCCAAAAATTGAGCTCAAATGGGCCACTGAGTCACTAAGTCAAACCCTGTTTTTATTTTATTTTATTTTATTTTTACCTTCTCACTACTTTGAGACTCCAATAAATTAGATTTTGTTTACAATTGATTAGTAATTATGAATAGCCAAACAATGCTCTTCCATATTTATTCGTTATGACAAAAGTGTGGTGTTTGAAAAATAACGCACAGGGATATTTGGATAGTCTACTGCATTCTGAGATCAAAAAAGCCAGAGTGGTACATGCCACTGAAATGTATGTGACCTCTAAGGACTGCCTGTGTTTTTGGCCAGGGAAATCTTCATCTGCCCCATTAAAACTCTCTTGTTATGTATTCTTCTTCCTACAGAGGCTGTAAAGAATGCCCACAATTAAGTACCACATTTACAGTGACACTTTAAAAGAGGATGGTCAAGGAAAACTAGAAATAATTTGGCGCTGAAAGGAGCCGAAACAATCTTCCCTCTGGATATCACAGCAGTATGTGGCCTCAGTGCTGCATGCAGGAGATATTGCAAAGAACAGGGGCAAATTCTGGATGTATAGCTCAGTTGCTTTGCGAGAACTCGATTGGGAAGCACAAGACAATGAAGAGGACGATGAAAGGCAAGGGAGGACAACCATGGTTGCTCTATATTTGAATTGCCTGTTTTTAAATGCACCAAAACAGTGGTATATGGCCTGCGGCCAGAGATGTAGAAGATTGCAAAACATAGAATGTGTACTTAGGATGTCACGCTTCAGGACGTAGGAGACACACACTTATACATGCAAACACACAAAAGGAATCAGAAAAGATGCTGGAAGCTGACTTTTGTTAGATTGTTATTAGTTGCCTCTTCATATTTCATTAGATTTTGTCATTGACCTTGACCAGGCTAGCTTATTATCCATCTGGATTGTACTGTAAGTTGGTGACCTTACTGTTTTTCCTTGATCTCAGCTGCATCTCGCTGAATGATTCCACTCCTTTTTGTTTAAGGGTATTTTGCTCATCAGTCATACTAGCCGATTACCTTCAAGACCAGTCTTTGACCTGCTATCTGCAATTTCTTCGAGACTTTTTGTGTCAGTGACTATTCTTTTCTATACCTTATACTTCCACTATTACCTGCACTAAATGCAAATGTTCAGTTCTGTTCTCTTCTTCGTCTTCTCGCCATAGGGTTTCATTGTGTTATATACTTTTTACATATCTACTTTTGCTGTTTATCTCACATATATGGATAACAGTGAATTTATTTGCCAAGTTTATCCCTGCTTTTACGAATGCAGTTTACGTTAGAGAAAGAGGAAACATGAGTGGATACTTCTTTACCAGGGAAGTGATGAGTAGCCGATTGGCAGAGGTAGTTGCAAATGACAAAATTTAGAAATGTTTGGAACATGAGGATTAAGAACATGACGACAAGCAGAAGTAGAAAATGGACATGCTTGTGGAAGTTGTGGAGGTCAGTGTTGGGAATAGAGATGAGGGGTACATTCATTGTCTGAAGCTGGTATTTGTTTGCGGCAATAGGAATGTGCATGTTCATCTCTCCATGGCAGTAGATAATCAGAGAGCAAACACTTGCAAAAGATGCAGTGTGCACTGTCTAGTTAACCTAGGAGCTGTTGGGTCAGCGTTTTCCTGGTGGCCTCTCTCCGCGCCATCCTCCTGCACCCGATCAGCATCATCGAGGGAGAGCGGGAAGGTAGGCTCCTCCCCACTCCCCTCCGACAAGGCCATTCTGGAGAAGAGCACAAGAGCAGCAGGACATTTAAAGAGGGGCAGCAATAGGAGTAAAAGATAAGGTCAAATATCTAGGCATTTATCTAGATAAACTCCTGAGCCTATCATCTCCCATAAACAGGTCTACTCAGGTCATTTATAGCAAGATTAAGATGCTGCAACTGCTAAGACCCCTACTGGACCCATCAGATTTCAGATCGGTCATACAGGCGATGATTAACCCTCACATAGGCTACTGTAATAGCATATTGCAGGGTCTATCCAAACAGGCATTATCACAGTTGCAATTGGCACAACATACAACAGCTCGGGTAATCATGCGAGCATTGAGATCAGAACACGTCACTCCAATTCTACACAAGTTACACTGGCTTACCATCCCCAGAAGGAGCAAGTACAAAAACCCATTTCTATGGCAAAAGCTAGAAGGATGCTTGGGTGCACAGGGAGAGGAATGACCAGCAAAAGAAGGGAGGTAATAGTGCCTCTGTATAAGTCTTTGGAGAGACCTCATTTGAAGTAGTGTGTGCAGTTCTGGAGACCGTACCTTCAAAAGGATATAAACAGGTTGGAGTTGGTACAGAGGGTGGCTACTAAAATGGTTAGTGGTCTTCATTACAAAGCATATGAGGACAGACTTAAGGATCTTAGTGTGTATACTTTAGAGGAAAGTCAGGATAGAGGAGGCATAGGACGAGGACGAAAGGGGATAGACTCAGGAGTAATATGCAAAAAAAAAATTAATTTTAATTTTTTTTTTATGGAAAGAGTGGTAGATCCGTGGAATAGTCTCCCAGTGGAGGTGGTAGAGAGGAGGACAGTGGTCTTAATTCAAAAAGGCATGGGACAAACACAGAGGATCTCTAAAGGAAAAAAGGGGACTGTTGTAGAGGTTGATATGGAATGGCAAACTAGATAGGAAAAGGACGGCAGAAAAAGACCACATGGCCTATGTTTCTATTATCTTCAAGTTACTCCACAACATATCACCCTCTCACCTTATCACATTAACAAACAGAATCCCAGACACTAGACAGAGAAGGGGATGCACCCAAAACTCGTTATCCATCCTAGCCGACTTCCGCAAGCCCAACAAATCAATGAGCAACAGAGCCTTCTCATATTATGCCCCGATCTTATGGAACTCCCTCCTACCAAAAATAAGGTATATAAGAGACCTTGTGGACTTCAGAAAAAGAATAAAGACACTACTCTTTACGGAGCACTATGAGACACATCAAGCAGACTCAAGCGTACACCTATCATAAACATACCATGCACTCGATACATCCAATGTACCCGCTAACCGCATTGTAGATATTTGCCCTCACCTTTATTGTAAATAGTCATTGAAGGTTAATAAATGCAACTAGTTGCACCGTAAACACAACTAGTTACACTATACATTGTTAATTACTGTTCTGATGTACAAAGTTAACTAAGAATTACGTCATAACAGAGTTACGTTCCTTGTAAACTGCTTTGATTGCCTGATAAGGTGGAATAAAAAACCCAAACTTGTAAATAAAGATGTGGTGCGTGCCAGGCCTTTCTTCCTAGGCAATAGAGGATTAAGTGATTTGTCCAAGGCCATAAGGAGTACCAGTTGGAATTGAACCCTAGGGGGATGTTTACTAAACATTCTTATCGTGCGGGGCCGCGGTAGTGTGCCTGTGCCATATAAGGAGTGGGCGGATCAGGCTGAAAAAAGAAAAAAACCGGGAGTAAGCAACCGGACGTGTGCGCGTCGCGCTAATGTGCGGGGGTCGACATTAGCGCGTGGAAAGGCAAAGTGGCGCGCCGTTGGGTATAGAAAACAACAGAGCTGTAGTACAACGGTGAAGACACTGACCAATGGTGCAGGGGCCATGGGTTCAATCCCCCATTGTGTACAAGGAAAAAGGCCAGCTGAGACAGCAACTGTAATGGGTAAAATTGTTTTAGGAGGCAAATTAATTTGGAACGGCATAAGGCGGTGCACAGTTCTTTTTGGGCGGCATAAGGCGGCGCACTGGTCCTCGGGCGGCAGAAGGCAGCGCGCTGATAGGCACAAGGCGGCACGCTGATGCACAAGCACAGGAACAGAGCCACAGCACAATGGTTAAAACACTGACCAATGGTGCAGGGATCAGGGGTTCAACCCCTCACAATGCCCAGTGAAAAATGCTTGCTGAGGCAGTATGTATTATGTTGTGGAGTGCTGTAGGAGGCATGATAATTTTATTTTGTTACCACTACTAGCAAACGCACTCTCCCAGCATGTTAACATACGGCGGCCCATAAGGCACATGTTACAGTGCACTGTTCGCCAAGGCACCCTTGAATGTCCCCTATAGGGCACCATGTATGTTGCGACACAGGATAATGTATAGTGCACCCTATATGGATGGCAACCATAAGGTGGCCTACAGGGCGCCCTATAAAGCTCCCTCAGAGGCACCTAATGGGTATAATAAGCTGAGGGTGGTCTTGCCGGCATAGACATATTACAGTAAATAAAAATAAAGCTGTGGACATCCCTATCAAAGGGCCCCACTGTGGGTTTGAACCCATGACCTCTGGCTGCACAGGCAGTGATGTAACCAGTGGGCTACAGCTCCATAGCTGTAAGCAAGCCCCTGGCTGGCTGCAGATAGCCTACACGTCACCTCACAGACAGTCTGCTGGTGTAAACCGGATAGGGTAGGCCACCCGTACCCATGATGCACTGCACATGCAAATTAGCTGTCCACAGATGGACACAAGATGGGGAATGCACCCCCACAGCACCTCGGCCCTGTTGGGGGAAGTGACCAGGTTCACCCACACAGCACCTTGGCCTAGTAGGGGGCACTGACCGGGTGTTTTACTGGCACAGAGTAGCCACACACCGTTACATCGTGCGGGTACTGTGCTCACCCTGAGTGTGCAATGAGGCGCCCAGGACCAGGTCCACAACACCTTCCATGGCTGATGGAGGCCAAGCAGGAGTTCCAAAGCAGTGTTAATGTGTAAGATAGCTAGTTTCTGCACAAACGCCATGGATATCCCTGTCTGCCACAGCCCCCATTGGGAGGGCCCCCCCATGGCAAACATGGTCCCACATCAAGAGATCCACACTCTACCTCCCTGCAAAGGTGGCAGTAGAGGGCAACAGCAACCCCAGTCCTGCTGGGGAACACCCCACCCCCATACACAGCCATGACACAATAGCAGACAGACATAAGCCCAGGCTATGGTAAGCTGCACTCCACCACCAGATATTCCCCTGCAGCAAGCCAACAGCCACTGCACCCTGCAAGCCAATCCAGCAAGACACATACCAGCTACAAGCAGTCTGCTGGTTAGTCCATAGTGCATGTTCCCAGTGGAGATATATGCACCCAGAACTGGGCTGTCTGCCTACACAGCAAGCAGATAGATCAGTGACTGAGCCCCAAATAGAAACCCATATCTATCACATGAGAAAACTATTATACAGCACTATGGGGGTGCCTAGCCATGCTGTGCTCACTGCACAGTCAGGGTGAGCGTGATCACCCAGAAGGACATGCTTTGGCCACCCTGTCTGTGTAGGTGTTGGCCGGACACTACAATGTCCCAGCCAATGCCCTATGCCCGGTGCAGATGCATCCTGGCCAGGCCACCCTGTCCTGGCTATACCCATGGTACCTTGCACCTCATTATGCACATTGGCTGGCCAATACTGGCAACAGTGCTGGCAGTGTGGGCTGTGGAAGGGGCTTGCAGCCAACACCCACTGTATAGACAGACACACACTTCCACACCTATGCCATCATGGTGCTACGATTGAGGGGGTAATTAGCCTTGCCCACCAAACCGGTCCTGAGCACGGCAAGGCATGGATATGGTACGCATTACAGCTGGTGGTCACTCCCCAGGGTGGTAAACACCATCAGAGGCCAGGCCTGGAGCACACCCCGCAAACACCTAACAGATTGTTTGGATGGGGTCAACTAGCAGTATGTACGTAACGTATGGATATCTATCTGCCCGTGCTCCTAGCAAACGTCTCAGAGCTGCTTACCGTATACCTCAGGTGCAGGGTGACATTGGTAAGTTATGCAAGTGCTAGTTTTGGGTGCTGCATGCAGGGTCCAATGTTCTGCCTTTCCAGGAGACATTGGCCAATGGGGCCTGTGGGTGTGGGTGTGGGTGTGTCTGCCCTTGATGGCTGCTGCTTTACGGCACAGATTCCTAACTCCAGTCCAGGTTTGCATCACACTGTTCGGGTTTTCCTGCTGTCCCTCATGAATATGCATGAGCTACATCTACATGCCATGGGGGTGGTGCATAGATATACAGCACAGGCATTTGTATGAGTGGCATCATGGAACCTGACTGGTGCGTGCCCCACCAGGACTGCATTTGCGTGATTCTGCTGTAGGTACTGCCCCTGTTCATGGTGTCTGTGCTCCGTGGGGTAAAAGATAGACGTATTGCCATTGCATATGTCCTCGCCAGGAAAGGTGTGCCCTTACTATCACTGTTTACTTGGGGGAAAAATATGTGGGCAAGATTGGCAGTTGCCCCAGTTGGGCTTTGAACCTGTGGCCTTCTGCTCTTGCATGCAGTGTCTGTGTGCACTGCACCACTGTGTAGCTACAGATTGGGTGGATTCCCTGGAATGTCCATGACTGTGGATCCGACAGGGCCTGTCTGTTGCAGTCTGTTGTAGTGGACGGTGGCAGCCTGCACATGGCTAGGCCTCTGTCTTCTGTCGCTAGCAGCCACTGCCCCCTGCACCACATGTACTCGTCCGCCAACATGCTCCCATACAAAGCAGGTGACCTGATTGGAATGTGGCAGTACGGGACTGCATTTGGGGTACTTGGCTGTGGGTAATGCCCATTGTTGTGGTGTGCGCGCGTTGTTGGTTAAAATATGGGTGTTTTCCCCATGCTTCTGTCCCCTGCAATACAGGGGTGTCTGCGCTATCTGTGTTTAGTGGTGGGTAAAATATAGAAACTGGGCTGGCAAGTGCCCCAGCTGGGCTTTGAATCCCTGACCCTCGGTCCTAGAGGTACTGACTCTGTCCGCTGCACCACACTATGGCCACTGAGACAATGCAGCCCCTGGAGCTAGTAAGCCTGGCAGGCTGGAGTCACAAACCCTGCTCTACGCAATTATACTGTGGGCATATGCACCCTGTCTGGTGGCAAACGTGCACATAAACCCCGGAATTGACCACGGGAAATGGGGGACACAATATCACCACGCTGGGCAACAGTGATATTAATGGGCAACCATAGCAAACACTCCGAGTAAAGCTCCAAAAAAGGAAATGTTTTTCGGAAGTGTCTCCGCTCCGTAGATCCTTCCAATATTCCTCTCTTTTTTCTGGAGCTTTGCTGGGTGTGTTTTGTATATTTGCCCATCAATATAACTGTTACCCAGCTGGATTTCTATTTTTAATATCTTTGTTGTGGTCATTTTCGGGTTCTATTTGCAATTTTGTTCTGTGCACATATTTCACACTGCTCACGTTTTTTAGGTTTCCCCGGTTTTCCTGTACATTGCTGACCGAAATGGTTTCTCTTCCCTTTAAATGCCCTCTACCGCGAGTGTTTCACTCGCGCTATTTTGTACATAAAAATTCGGGCCCGATAATGTGCGGGGAGCCTCTCCCCTCCCACTCTCCACCCATTGACCCCGTCCCTCCGCCCCTCCGGAGCCTTCCTCCGCCCTCCTTTAGCCGTTCCACGCCTCTATCGGACATTTGCGGGCCCGCACTTGCACGGGGCCCGTTAGTGTGCCGCGTACCTGTGCGGGGGTGACACGCACATGTGCGGGGCGTTTAAATGCATTTCTGCGCGTTTCAATGCCGCGTTGCCGTGCGCTATTTTGCGGCGCGCAAATTTGCGGACTTTAGTAAACATCCCCCCTAGTCTCTTGGCTACCAGGCAGCTGCTCCAGCCACTAGGCTACTCCTCCAGTCTAGCATTAATATACAAAGCCATTAATATTTAAATGCCAGTGTGGTCAGCTGTGGCATTTAAATATTGTACAAATATTCAGCGGCATAGTGGATGGTGCTAAATATCTGGATTATGCCACCACTGTATCCGGATGATTGTGGCACCTGTCTTTGGTTAAAGATGCTTTTCAGATGCTATCTGGATACGTTTTTCTGCAGATCAAGCAACCTGCATAACTTAACTGGATAGAGACTGAAAATTGTCATTATCTGGATAAGTGCCACAATTATCCGATTAGTGGTTGTACCATCCTCGCTCCACCCACGGACCATCCTTGCACTTATCGGATAGTGGTAAGGCAGTCTGTGGAGATATGCATTGGTGCTATCCAAAAAGTGCTGTTGAATCTCTCTCTCATTGCCCTTATCCAGATAACCTCCATGCTTATATGGATAAGGGTTTTTATAAATTGATTCCTTAAATATTTGCATAGACTTTGGTGATAGAAGTTCAAGATCCAGGCCCTTGAAGATATGGAGAGAACGCTAGTCAGCCAGCTTAGAAAATCTAACGCAGGGAGAAAGGAGGGAATCCTTCCTCTAAGGATCCTGGAGCAGAGGGTGCAAAGAGGTCTTACCATTCACAGATCCATCTTTCTCCTTTCTAGGTCTTTCTGCCCTTTCCTACTTAGAACATCTTCATAGGTCATCATCCCCCTTCATCACCCTGTTTGCCATGTCTCAGATCCTCCCTTACTTTCTTCTTCCCCTTTATGCCACTTTCTAGATCTTCTTCCATCTTTTGTTCTTGCAGGCCACTTCTCAAGTTCTTCCCTTCCTTCTACATTCCCACCCCATCCATGTCACTTACTAGATCCTCCTCCCCTTCTACCTTCCTTCCATGCCACTTATCAGTTCCTCCTTCTTCCCCTTCTAACCCCCCCCCCCACACACACACACACACACACACACTCCATGTCACTTCCTTGGTCTTTATCTCAACCTAGCTGATCCCAGCCCTGGCCCCTTTATCAAGCCCAAAGGGGTCCAACAGGTACCAGCTCCAGGACTGCTCCCCAGTGTTTCCTCACACCCATCTTTCAGTAGAGGACAGTGATAATATAGAAAGCCATTATGGAGCTTATCAATTGGTGAGTGAACCCAAGCCTGACTATAGCCTGCTCCCTTTTCCTGTACACGTTTCCTGTAACCAAGAAAACCTGTGTAAGGGATAGGCCATGATTGGGTCTGAGTGTGCACACCGATTCACAGGCCTCATGCTGGCTTTTTTTCTTGTCACTGCCTCTGAAAAATGTTCATGGAGAGAGGATCCGGGTCAGAAGCCCCAGGGCTGAGGGTCATCTTGCCCCCTTTGTTCTATGGTGCACCTGTATTGAAGAGCATGCTTGGATAAATCTTACACCAGTGTCAGACTGCTTTGAATCAAGTTGGCCAGCATCATTTACCATGCTACTATTAAGTTACATGACGTTGACACATCACATTCCATAACATCTCTATACATAATACTTACATGTTTGCAATGTGTCTCACATTGGTCTATGCTGAAATTGCTTGGCTTGCTCTTAATTTCTGCTTTTTATTTGTTTGGTCAGCAGTTTTTGTGTGCTTATCTGTGAGTTTTGTTCATTCACAGACTATCTGCAGCTGCTGTGAAATGCCCAAATGTTTGCTCAAATAACAAATGCAGAACTTTTCAATAAGGATACACTGGACGCTCTTTCAGGCACCAGTCTTGTTTGTATCAATTTAAGGAAAATACTCCATCTGGGGGGGGGGAAGGGGGGGGGGGAGGGGGAATTGTCTAAAGTAATTTTAGCATGTATGTGACAGTACATGCATGGCTCTTAGAAAATTAGGACAGACATAAAAGTGCACACCGTGGCATGCATGCATTGTCAGTGCTGTGGTCTGGGCAAAGCATGGGCAGACTTGTGAAGTACACTCATTACGAAATGTCTTAATTTATGTGCATATTTCCATAATATAGGTAAGGACAGTGACACTTGCTCTCAAACAGGGGTAACGATTTGTGCAGGATTTGCGCTAGTATTGTATAAAGGCAAGTAGATGTCTACTTATCTTTACAACAAAGACTGAAAACAGACACCTGCCAACCAGCTTGACCTAAATGCCTAGTTATAAACCTATCCTTTTGGTGTTTCACAGAGATGCCAAGGGTGGCCAGTCCCAGAGTAAGATTTACTACCCAGTGAGTGAGATTGAACACCAATGAGTGAGATGTTCAGCTGAGTTCAGATGCATAAATTTATGCACACAAACGACTCCCCCACAAAGCAATCGTATTTCTTTAGCCTCAGTCAATCAATCTTTCCCCTCCATCACCACCTATTAACCTCAGTTAGCCCCCCCTCGCCCCCCAAAGTGGCCAACATTTCCCCCTCTCCTCCCAACCTCTATGCCAAGCATGTCCCCTCCCCTCATTTTCCTCTCTCCAGTCTCCGCCATGTCCAGCATCTCTATCCCACCTCCCACCATTTCTGCCAGCTTACCTCTGCCAGCAGTCCTGAATGCTGGTGAAGTAGCAGCTACTTTACCCGCGTTCAGGATGGCCAGCAGGAGTTATGTTGATCACTGCTGTACCATGAGGGGTAGCAGGTCATGTGCACAATCGAATCGCAATGTGTGAGAGGAGGGCATCTCTGCATGCGCGTGTGACTTGGTATCTCTGTTCCCACTGTATGGTAAAATGCATCGAGTACCCTCTGTGACATGCTAGGGCAGCTCGTCATTGGTTATACAGCACTTCACTGCTAGAGGAAGTTCTAGAGAGCCTTTGGAAGCTCTAGGTAGAACTGCTGCCATTGCCTGCGTAGAACTGTTATCCATTGCCCGTGTAGAACTGCTACCCATTGCCCGTGTAGAACTGCTACCCATTGTTTGCTCAGACCTTGCTGCCCACTACCATGGCCCCACATCTCATTGTCATTCTCTTCCTCTTCCTCCCCAACTGCCTCCCCTCCTATCAACATCCTCCCTCCTCTTTATCTTTATCTTTATTCAAAGCATTTGATAAACCGCCTGTTACCAAAGTATAAGGCGGTGTACAATAAAATTGGGGCTACTAAGAAGCACAGGAGGAAAGGAACGCCATTAAATTTGATAGGAAAGTAATTAGAAAAGAGGGAAGGAAGGATAGAATAGGACAGATACCCTCCTACCCTCCCCCTACCCTCCTCACTTCTCCCTCCACTTTGCCTCCTAGCCTAGCACCTGCTCTGGAGCCTCTCCACACTATTCCCCACATTCAACCTGCCCCCCTCTCCACCTGCCTTACTTCCCCCTCTGTTCTGCCCCCTAGCCTTGCACCCGCTCTTGAGCTTCTTCACACCATCCCCCGCAATCAACCAACCCCCCTCTCTCTTAGGCAACCCCATCCTCGCTTCCGCCGTACTATCTCCACTTTACCTCACTCTCTAATACTCATTCTCCTTCTCTCATCAGGTAACATCAACCCCAACCCTGCCCCCCCCCCAATTTCTCTCCCACACTAAAGAAAGTTCCACACGTACCCTATCTAATCTCATCCGCATCCTGCTCCTCCCTCCTTCCGCCCTCCCCCATTCATCCCATAGTCACTCAACCATTGATATCAACTCCAACCTTACCCCCAAATATAATCCCCCACATAACCTATTTGATACCATCAATTTATCCCTCATGTTCCTCTTGGAGAGCACATACATCCAGACATACCCACCCACACCCTACTCCCTCTAAATCTCAGTACTACCCTAGAAATAGACCCCCACGCTACTCTGATAAGGAATCCACGTATCCAATCTTATCCATATCCCTCTCCTCCCCCCCCTCCGCTCTCCCATTTACTTGCACCCTATGGAACGCATGCTCAGTCATTAAAAAAACTACTTTTATTCATGATCTCTTCATCTCTAATGCCCTACACCTTCTTGCCCTGACCGAGACCTGGCTCCTCCCAGATGACACCGCATCCATTGCCTCTCTCTGCTTTGGGGGCTATCAATTCTCCCATACACCTCGATCTACTGGTCGCGGTGGTGGCGTTAGCCTCCTACTCTCCCCCTCCTGCCAATTCCAACCCCTCCTGCCACCCCAATCACACTCCTCCCTCTCCTTTGAAGCCCACTCTATTCACCTCCTCACACCACTTCCCCTCCGTGGAGCTGTTATTTATCGCCCACCCGACAACTCCAAATCAACCTTCCTCACTGACTTCAACTCCTGGCTTTCTGCCTTTATGGATCCCTCCTCACCCACTCTTATTCTTGACGATTTCAACATTCACGTCGACAACCCCTCCGACTCCCATGCCTCAAAGTTCCTCGCTCTTACCTCCTCGTTCAGCCTCCAACTCTGCTCCATTGCCCCCACACACCTACACGGCCACTGCCTTGACCTAATACTCTTCTCCAATTCCTCTCCCTCAAATCTCCACAAATTAATCCTTCCCTCATCTGACCATCACCTACTAACATTTACTCTTCAGCTCCCGCCATCCCAACCTCGTCCTGTCTCCTCCGACCTACTTAGAAACCTTCATAATATTAATCCCCTGACTCTCTCCTCCACCATTTCTCCATTTTATACTCCCGAGTCCATTGATGAAGCATTATCCTCATACAATGCTACACTATCCTCAGCCCTTGACACTCTTGCCCCTCCCACCTCACGTCCTGTAAAACGATCTACTCCCCAACTCTGGCTTTCACCCACAATCCGTTACCTACGCATCTGCCGAACGAGCCTGGTCCAAATCCCACTCCCTGGAAGACCTTCTACACTTCAAATTCATGCTTGGCTCCTTCCAGTCAGCCTTAGCACTTGCCAAACAAGATTACTACATCCATCTGACCAATTCCCTTACCTCTGACCCTCGCCATCTCTTTTAACACCCTCAATTCTCTCCTCAAGGTCCCCCCGCTCCCGATCCCGCCCTCCCTCTCTGCCCAAACCCTAGCCGACTACTTCCATGACAAAATCCTCAAAATTACCCTCCAATTCCCTACCCCCTCGTCTACCTCCCCTCCCCCCCATTTCTCCTCCCCCATCCATACTCCCCCTGCTACCCTCTCCTCCTTCCCCCAATCTCTGAAGAGGAAACCACACTTCTTTCCTCCTCCAAACTCACCGATGTTCATCGGACCCTATCCCTACATATCTCCTACGCTCCATCTCCCTCACCATTGTCCCCTCCATCACTCATATCCTCAATCTTTCACTCTCCACTGCAACTGTCCCCGCTGACTTCAAACATGCTGTTGTCACACCCCTCCTCAAGAAACCCCTCACTTGACCCCACATGCCCTTCTATCGACCCATCTCCCTCCTTCCCTTCATATCCAAACTATTAGAACAAGCAGTCCACCATCGCTGCCTCAACTTCCTCACCTCCCAGGCCCTCCGGGACCCACTACAATCAGGCTTCCGTCCCCTACACTCCACTGAAACGGCACTCACAAAAGTCACCAATGACCTGTTCCTGGCTAAATCTAAGGGCCTCTATTCTATCCTCATCCTTCTTGATCTTTCTGCTGCCTTTGACACCATTGACCATGACCTTCTCCTCACCACCCTCTCCTCGCTTGGCTTCAAGGACTCTGTACTATCCTGATTCTCCTCCTGCCTCTCCCATCGCTCATTAAGTGTATGTTCTTGCGCCTTCTCCTCCTCCCCTACCCCGCTCCATGTAGGTGTACCCCAGGGATCTGTCTTGGGCCCCCTCCTCTTCTCTCTCTATACCCAAGGCCTTGGGGCACTTATCTCTTCCCATGGCTTTCAGTACTATCTCTATGCCGATGACTCCCAAATCTACCTCTCTACACCTAATATTTCTCTGGCAACCCAGTCCAAGATCTCTGCTTGTCTTTCGGACATCGCTGCCTGGATGTCTCATCGCCGATTGAAACTGAACATGGCCAAGACTGAACTCCTTGTCTTTCCACCCAACTCCTCCCCCCCACTTCCCCCTCTCTCAGTCCATGTGAATGGATCTACTATCCTTCCTGTTCCCTCGGCCCGCAATCTAGGAGTCATCTTTGACACCTCGCTCTCCTTCTCCGCTCATATCCAGCTTGTAGCTAAGATCTGCCGCTTTTTCCTCTACAACATCAGCAAGATCCGCCCCTTCCTCTCTGAACATACCACCAAAATGCTTATCCACTCCTTAATGTCCTCTCGCCTCGATTACTGCAACCTAATCCTCGCTGGTCTCCCCGTGAGCCACCTCCTTTCCCTCAAATCTATACAAAATCACGCTGCTCAACTAATCTTCTGCCAGCCTCGCCATGCCCACATTACTCCTCTCCTCAAGTTACTTCACTGGCTCACTGTCCAATTCCGCATCCAATTCAAGCTTCTCTTACTGACCTATAAATGCATTCACTCTATGGCCCCTCAATACCTCATATCTCTTGTCTCTCCCTACGTCCGCTCTCGAAACTTGCGCTCTGCTAGCAAATCGCTTCTTTCAATGCCTTTCACCCGCACCACGAACTCCCGACTGCGTTCCTTTCACCTTGCTGCGCCACACACCTGGAACAGCCTTCCTGCATATGTGCACCAGGCGCCCTCCCTGGCCTTCTTCAAATCCAGGTTGAAAACCCACCTCTTCGCCGTTGCATTCAGATCCTGACTTCCATCCTCATCCTACCCTAACCCCCATTAACGTCTATGACCAAACTATAGATCAAGCTGTACCATACTGTACCTTCCGCAGAACTGACTAATGCTCTGTACTGTTCCAACTAGATTGTAAGCTCCAATGAGCATGACTGTGACGGGCAGGGGCTGTCTCTTGTATGTTAGCCACCTCTTGTAGGCTAGCTGTGCAGCGCTGCGTGCGTGGCGCTTTATAAGTGCTAAATAGTAGTAGTAGTGAAAGAAAGTGAGCTTATGATAATACTGGCAGATGCAGTTCATTAAGGTCCTGAAGGGGCAGATCCGCTCTGCCTTTCTCGTGGTTTCTGAAACTCAGAATAAATTTTTACCCTCTGCTCTTCGACTGGGAGGTTGTTCCTCCACATCCTTTAATGCTCCGACATGCACGTTCAGACGGCCACCCTCACTCCCTCTGCCTTGCATCAGAAGAGCCGAAACCGTCACATTTGGGAAATAACTCATCATCATCTTGCATACGGCAAGCCTTTTATTCAAGTGATGACATATGACTATTACCTTTTATGGTATGCATTGAGCTATTTATGGGACACTTTATTACTAAACTGCGCTAAGCAGTTAGAAGGGGTTTCAGCACATGGTAACCGCACACTGTAACCTGTGGTAACCATTAGTGCAGGCCAATTTCTACGCTAACTAGGAAACACATGGTGGAAGGCAGAATGGGCAGGTTAGGGGAAGTGAATGAGCGAGACAGGTACTGCACCATCAGCACATGGGAATACAGCATGTGCCAATGGCTCGTCTTGCAAATAGCATGGGTGCAAGTCCCTCCACCTCAATACACCTGCGGCAATAGCGCCCCGTCTACCACACAGCGCCAGGTGCTACCTATCAAGGAAATGCCATCTACATCCAGCAGGTAAGGAGGTGGATTTGCAAATGCAGTGCAAGTTTGCACTCTTACTCTCTAGTAAAAGGGCCTTTCTGTGTTACACATAAGCTTCATTTAAGTTTCCATTAGATCACACTTTAGTAATATCTTGTATACAGCTGCTTACCTTTCTCTTACATGCCTGTGTATATGTCTAGTTTACTTTGTATAAACAATTGTGCCTTTTTAACTCTTTTGAAATAAATTAAATGACTATTACGCCTTAAATATCATGTTCTTCTTAGAGAGATTTATTCTGCAAGGTTGTCCTCTTTAACAGGAGTACACTACTTTATACTGTAGAATATTAATCCATCAATTTTAACACTTTTTATTGAGGGCTTAAATGGTGCTTTATAGTAGAGTTTCCCTCCTAGCACTGTAAACAGAAGATGGGAAAAAAATGCAGCACTGACATATTGCTGAACATAGAGAACACACCAGACAAAAGATGTGCCAGTTGTTCAAAGTCAAAGCAGATTTCTGCAGTTCAGTGTACATTTCTTTATATTCATCAGTTCAACAGGAGAATCCCTTTAGAGTTCTTTATCCAGCAGACAGGGGCAGCCCAAGCGAGGTGTGGGGCCATGTGCAAAGACTCATTATGGGCCCATATTTGCATAACATTAACATGCACTAACTTTTAGTAAACATGCCTCTTAATGGGTGTCTGGATAAAGAAAGACTACCAGATTTCTACATTACTATACTCCAGTGCCAACTGCCAAGCACATTAGGAAGTACTATAAACACTGACCATTTAGAACCCATAGCAAACCCACCGTATCATAACAGCACTACCAGGACCCACAAAGCACCAAACCCTACCTATCAAAAAGCAACACTGCAAATATTAAACCAATACATTTCAGAGAATACCAATATATCTGCTACTGGGGAAAGAGGACAAGTGGCACTGTCACATAGAAACTACATAAAAAAATACCTTAGCTTGGTTACACATGCAGAACATACAGTAGAACATCACCAAACAAAGAACAAGGAATCACAATTTAGAAATAGAAAGACAATAATTAAACTGGAAACTCCAAAGGCCAAAGCTGGAACATACAACAATACTGGAGAAATACAACTATAAATTAATTTCCTCTTGTACTAAACAAAAACGCAAAGACGTTAGCAATGCACATTTCCCAGAACTGACATATTCCAGTTAATAAATTAAAAATAAAAAAGTATTTTTCTATCTTTTTGTTGTTTGTGCATTTTATTTTTCAGTTGCAATTACTCCAGTCACTTTCTTCTGGTTTGTGTCTTCAGGTAACTCTCCAATGTCTGCTGTCTATTTGTCCTTTCTTCTCTCGTCTAGTTTTTTTCCCATTCTCTCACTACATCTGCTTTAACATACTGATCTTTCCCTTTTTGCTCCTTCCTCCATTTCTTTCTTTATTTCTTCTTCATCCACTCAAATTTCACCCTTCCATCCTCAATCCCCACTTGCTCTCCCAATACTCAGCCAATTACAGATTTTTCTTCCCTCCCACACAAAATCTTTTCCCTTCTCCATCCTCACTCCCCCAGACCCATCCTCTTCTAGTCCTCCCCAGACATCAGCTCCCTTCTAGTTCCAGCTCCACCCAGCATCTGCTCCCTTATAGTCCCATTCTGCCATCCCTCTGCATCAGCCCATTTCCAGTCCTAACCCCAATCAGCCATTCCCAATCCCATCCTAGCCCCCCATCAGCCCATTTCCAATCCTAGCCTTCCCATAAGCCATTTCCAGTCTTATTCCACAGCCCCTATAAGCCTAGTCCAAGCTCCCCCTCAGTCTATTTTCAGTCCCAGCCACCCCATCAGCTCATTTCCAGTCCTATTCCAGCTCCCATCGGCCCTTTTCCAGTCCCATCCTAGCCTCCCATCAGCCCATTTCCAATCCTAGCCCCCCTTAAGCCATTTCCAGTCTTATTCCAGCCCCCATCTACCCATTTCCAGTCCAAGCTCCACCTCCAGCCCATTTCCAATCCCTAGCCCCCCCATCAGCCCATTTCCAGTCAAAGCCCCCATCCGTCATTTCCTGTCCTATCCTAGACACTCCCTCCCCCCCGAAGAGCCCCATGCCTTTCTAAACTGCTTCAAAGGTGAGCTGAGGAAGCTGCGTGAGGCCCTGACTCACCTCTGCACAGCCGCCAGTGTGAAAAGTGCCATTTTCCCTCCCACTGGCAGCTGTTATTTTGAAGCACGCTGAATGCCGGGAAAGGTTAAAGGGCATTTCCCGGCACTCACGCGCTTCGCAGTAACAACCGCCAGTGTGAGGGAAAAAGGTGCTTTTCACACTGGTGGCTGTGAAGAGGTGAGCCAGAGCCTCGCGCGGCTTCCCCGGCTCACCTCTGAAGCAGTCGATTGTGCAGGAATGAAGTTCACGCGGGACCCTCTGCGAACAACATTCTCGTATAATGGACGGACCGGCTCTGCCAGCAGACAAAGTGAAATATGAAATAGATCTACTGAAATATGATGCAAACCCACACATTCACTGGGATGTGCATTTCTGTTTGGTTGACTTAGGGCATTTTCAGTTCATATATTTTTAAATGAACATTGTCTGGAATGAACCAAAAACCCATTTGTTTTTCGCACCATTATACTCTATGAGATAAGCCAAATGGCAAATCTTCCCTTGGCCAGTGTAAAACTTACCAGTGTCCAAACCCATGAGCAGAAACTCCCATTGACAGCCACAGGGGCCACACATGTTGAAAGCAGCAGCAGGAGGAGACCATGCACCTGGAAGAGCCAATTGAACTATCATTTGGTTTCTACTTGAGGATATCCCCCTATTTTAACTCAATGGGCTCCTCAGGTGGCATATCACCATGTGCAGCTATTTACTGGCTTCTACCTTATCTGTACAGTTTCTTTGGCTTCAGTTGTAAGCATCCAGTCTTTGCTGCTGAGACTCATATGTCTGATGCCCAACGAGTCTAACCGTTTTGTAAGGGACATAGAATCATTTGACTCCCATGCTGAAAATGTTTGACAAGCAGCCAATCTTATCAGTGTCTCAATTTTTCCAAATACCATTGCTAATGATGTCATCATGAATCTGAGAGCAGCAACGGAGGCATTTTCTTGCCATTTTGCTCTTGGATTTCAGAGGGATAGGAGTTGGTGTTAGGTGAAATTATCAAAGTTAGAGTTGTTGTTGTTAAGTGCCATCGAGTCGGAGTCGACTCATGGCGACCCTCTGGATAGCTATCCTAAATAGTGTTAGAGACGTGGAGGCAAATTTAGAGATGTGCGTGCTGGGCTGCCCAGATGTCCAGACATGCACCTGATTCTGCTCCCGTGGGGGCTAGAGAGCCCTATGGGAACAGAATTGCAGCATCTAGCCGGGGTGTCCAGCACATACCAAATTCAGGCACGCTGGACATCTCAACACCCAGCTAGCCCAGCCAGGCTCTTGCATGGAGTCACGATACCATGGTACAGGAGCCAAGATCACTGGCAGATCCTGAAAAAATGCTTTGCCTGCAACCTGACCCCTGATTGCATCTGCCATGGCCAGGGTAGGGCTGCAGGGTAACCCTCCTGCACTCCCTCACCTCACTTTGCAGGCCCAGGTCTTCAATCTCCTCCGTCCAGGGGGACTTATTCCACCTCCAAGGTGGAATAAGTCCCCCGTACAAATGGCTGACCCTGAACTGGCCTGGTATGTCTGGGGTCAGATTCCTGCCCACTGTCCACCCTTGCTCCACCTCCAGCCCACCCTCTCCCAACCAAGAACAGAGCTCCCCACTCATCTTGCCTGTATAGAGCAGGTTTGGGAAGATACTCGATCAGATCTGTCATCATGTAAGGGATTTACAGAATCAAAAGAAATTGGAAGCTTGTGTAAGCTAATTGTAGCATGATAGGTGAACAGCCTTAGATGTGATACTTCCAGGGTAAAAAGCAGGTATTGGAGAGTGTGAGGGGTACCTACGGCCTTTCACCTTCCTGTTCCATCACCAGCAACCTTCAAGGATGCAGAGAAGGAAATGCATAAAAGGACAGAGGCATGGAGGTGTTTCAGAGTATTTAAGAATCAGCAGGGCCAGCCTGTCCATTGTGCAAGAACGTTATTCGCACAGGGCCCCTCCCTTCAGGAGGCCCCACGCCAAATTTATTCTGCACATGGTCGGTTTGCAGGGACAGCTTCAGAAGGAGCTGGGGAGGCCCAAGGCCCCAGCTCACTTCTGCACAGCCGCCAAAGTGAAGAGCAGCGAATTCCTTCACTCGGCAGCTGTGTTGTCATGCAGCGCGCCGAGTACTGGGTAACAGGAAATGCCCTTTAACCTCCAGCGCCAGCAGGCTTAATGAGAATACAGCCGCCGACTGAAGGAACATGCTGCTCTTCTGGTGGCTGCGTAGAGGTCAGCCATACCAGAAGCAACTTCCAAAACTCACATAAGGAGCCTACCCCAAAAAAAGCATCACTGTAAATACTGTAGTGGGCCCTGGGACATCAAACACCTATTTGAAAAGCTGAATAATTCAGGATTACTACAGCACAGGACACCTGGCCTTGGTCACACATTCAGAACACAGACCCTCACCAAGTACAGAATAAGTGACCATAACCTAAAAATAAGTATATCTAAATAAAAATTAAACTGCAACCCCAAGAAGTCAGATTCTGCATACAATTCAACACCAAAGAAATAGAAAGAGATGCCTTTCCCTGTACTGCATAAAATATAAAGATAAAACCAAATCCGATCATTAAATTGAAAAAAAAAAATTCTCTACCTTAGTCTGCTGGTCCCAATCTGAAGTTTCTGCTTTCTTCTACCTCCCAGTGCCCCCTCCTGTCTACGTTCCCCTAGGGACAGCATGAGGGTGATACAGGGCTATGGGAGGAGACTCACTGTGGCATCATTTGCATAAATTTAGTATACTTTATTTTAAAGTGTATATATGTCACCCATCTAAAATCCTAGGTGGCTTCCAAACATACATATACAATTTAGTAAAACAGATTTTACAATAAAACAAACATAATAAAATATTACATTTGATTAATGAAAAGCCACTTTCACAGCCCTTCCCCCAAATCAAACCATTATAAGTATCTGCACATCAAATTTATTTTGCTATGACCAGATTATTCATGAGGAGGGAAGATATAAAATGAGAAACTAATCCTGGTAGCCATGAATTCAAACGCCGGTATTGGATTGTGCTAGAGCTAGAAAAGTCGAAAACTCAGCAGCAGTGAAGCTATCAGACTACTAAACAAAATTAAACTGAGATGTTACCTTAAAATTTGAAATTTCCTTGAATCTGAATGGACAAAATATTTTAAAATTTCAATGAGGCAGCATAACATAGTAACATAGTAAAAAACAGCAGATAAAGACCAGTATGGTCCTTTAGTCAGCCCAGTAAAGAATACAAAATTGCAAATCTCAAAAGACAATACATATTCCAGTACCCTCCAACCAGCACCCTACAGTTGACTACACCAAGGGGGATGTTTACTAAAGTCCGCAAATTTGCGTGCCGCAAAATAGCGCACGGCAACGCGGCATTGAAACGCGCAGAAACGCATTTAAACGCCCCGCACACGTGCGTGTCACCCCCGCACAGGTACGCGGCACACTAACGGGCCCCGTGCAAGTGCGGGCCCGCAAATGTCTGATAGAGGCGTGGAACGGCTAAAGGAGGGCGGAGGAAGGCTCCGGAGGGGCGGAGGGACGGGGTCAATGGGTGGAGAGTGGGAGGGGAGAGGCTCCCCGCACAGTATCGGGCCCGAATTTTCATGTACAAAATAGCGCGAGTGAAACACTCGCGGTAGAGGGCATTTAAAGGGAAGAGAAACCATTTCCGTCAGCAATGTACAGGAAAACTGGGGAAACCTAAACAACGTGAGCAGTGTGAAATATGTGCACAGAACAAAATTGCAAATAGAACCCGAAAATGACCACAACAAAGATATTAAAAATAGAAATCCAGCTGGGTAACAGTTATATTGATGGGCAAATATACAAAATACACCCAGCAAAGCTCCAGAAAAAAGAGATGAATATTGGAAGGGTCTACGGAGCGGAGACACTTCCGAAAAACATTTCCTTTTTTGGAGCTTTCCTCGGAGTGTTTGCTATGGTTGCCCATTAATATCACTGTTGCCCAGCGTGGTGATATTGTGTCCCCCATTTCCCGTGGTCAATTCCGGGGTTTATGTGCACGTTTGCCACCAGACAGGGTGCATATGCCCACAGTATAATTGCGTAGAGCAGGGTTTGTGACTCCATCCTGCCAGGCGTACTACCTCCAGGGGCTGCATTATCTCAGTGGCCATAGTGTGGTGCAGCAGACAGAGTCAGTACCTCTAGGACCAGAGGGTCAGGGGTTCAAAGCCCAGCTGGGGCACTTGCCAGCCCAGTTTCTATATTTTACCCACCACTAAACACAGATAGCGCAGACACCCCTGTATTGCAGGGGACAGAAGCTTGGGGAAAACACCCATATTTTAACCAACAACGCGCACACACCACAACAATGGGCATTACCCACAGCCAAGTACCCCAAATGCAGTCCCGTACTGCCACATTCCAATCAGGTCACCTGCTTTGTATGGGAGCATGTTGGCGGACGAGTACATGTGGTGCAGGGGGCAGTGGCTGCTAGCGACAGAAGACAGAGGCCTAGCCATGTGCAGGCTGCCACCGTCCACTGCAACAGACTGCAACAGACAGGCCCTGCCGGATCCACAGTCATGGACATTCCAGGGAATCCACCCAATCTGTAGCTACACGGTGGTGCAGTGCACACAGACACTGCATGCAAGAGCAGAAGGCCACAGGTTCAAAGCCCAACTGGGGCAACTGCCAATCTTGCCCACATATTTTTCCCCCAAGTAAACAGTGATAGTAAGGGCACACCTTTCCTGGCGAGGACATATGCAATGGCAATACGTCTATCTTTTACCCCACGGAGCACAGACACCATGAACAGGGGCAGTACCTAGAGCAGAATCACGCAAATGCAGTCCTGGTGGGGCACGCACCAGTCAGGTTCCATGATGCCACTCATACAAATGCCTGTGCTGTATATCTATGCACCACCCCCATGGCATGTAGATGTAGCTCATGCATATTCATGAGGGACAGCAGGAAAACCCGAACAGTGTGATGCAAACCTGGACTGGAGTTGGGAATCTGTGCCGTAAAGCAGCAGCCATCAAGGGCAGACACACCCACACCCACACCCACAGGCCCCATTGGCCAATGTCTCCTGGAAAGGCAGAACATTGGACCCTGCATGCAGCACCCAAAACTAGCACTTGCATAACTTACCAATGTCACCCTGCACCTGAGGTATACGGTAAGCAGCTCTGAGACGTTTGCTAGGAGCACAGGCAGATAGATATCCATACGTTACGTACATACTGCTAGTTGACCCCATCCAAACAATCTGTTAGGTGTTTGCGGGGTGTGCTCCAGGCCTGGCCTCTGACGGTGTTTACCACCCTGGGGAGTGACCACCAGCTGTAATGCGTACCATATCCATGCCTTGCCGTGCTCAGGACCGGTTTGGTGGGCAAGGCTAATTACCCCCTCAATCGTAGCACCATGATGGCATAGGTGTGGAAGTGTGTGTCTGTCTATACAGTGGGTGTTGGCTGCAAGCCCCTTCCACAGCCCACACTGCCAGCACTGTTGCCAGTATTGGCCAGCCAATGTGCATAATGAGGTGCAAGGTACCATGGGTATAGCCAGGACAGGGTGGCCTGGCCAGGATGCATCTGCACCGGGCATAGGGCATTGGCTGGGACATTGTAGTGTCCGGCCACCACCTACACAGACAGGGTGGCCAAAGCATGTCCTTCTGGGTGATCACGCTCACCCTGACTGTGCAGTGACCACAGCATGGCTAGGCACCCCCATAGTGCTGTATAGTAGTTCTCACATGTGATAGATATGGGTTTCTATTTGGGGTCCAGTCACTGATCTATCTGCTTGCTGTGTATGCAGGCAGCCCAGTTCTGGGTGCATGTATCTCCATTGGGAACATGCACTATGGACTAACCAGCAGACTGCTTGTAGCTGGTATGTGTCTTGCTGGATTGGCTTGCAGGGTGCAGTGGCTGTTGGCTTGCTGCAGGGGAATATCTGGTGGTGGAGTGCAGCTTACCATAGCCTGGGCTTATGTGTGTCTGCTATTGTGTCATGGCTGTGTATGGAGCTGCTGGGTGGGGGTGGGGGGTGTGTTCCATCAGCAGGACTGGGGTTGCTGTTGCCCTCTACTGCCACCTTTGCAGGGAGGTAGAGTGTGGATCTCTTGATGGGGGACCATGTTTGCCAATGGGGGCTGTGGCAGACAGGGATATCCATGGCGTTTGTGCAGAAACTAGCTATCTTACACATTAACACTGCTTTGGAACTCCCGCTTGGCCTCCATCAGCCATGGAAGGTGTTGTGGACCTGGTCCTGGGCGCCTCATTGCACACTCAGGGTGAGCACAGTACCCGCACGATGTAACGGTGTGTGGCTACTCTGTGCCAGTAAAACACCCGGTCAGTGCCCCCTACTAGGCCAAGGTGCTGTGTGGGTGCACCTGGTCACTTCCCCCAACAGGGCCGAGGTGCTGTGGGGGTGCATTCCCCATCTTGTGTCCATCTGTGGACAGCTAATTTGCATGTGCAGTGCATCATGGGTACGGGTGGCCTACCCTATCCGGTTTACACCAGCAGACTGTCTGTGAGGTGATGTGTAGGCTATCTGCAGCCAGCCAGGTGCTTGCTTACAGCTATGGAGCTGTAGCCCAATGGTTACGTCACTGCCTGTGCAGCCAGAGGTCATGGGTTCAAACTCACAGTGGGGCCCTTTGATAGGGATGTCCACAGCTTTAGTTTTATTTACTGTAATATGTCTATGCCGGCAAGACCACCCTCAGCTTATTATACCCATTAGGTGCCTCTGAGGGTGCTTTGTAGGGCGCCCTGTAGGCCACCTTATGGTTGCCATCCATATAGGGTGCACTATACATTATCCTGTGTCGCAACATACATGGTGCCCTATAGGGGACATTCAAGGGTGCCTTGGCGAACAGTGCACTGTAACATGTGCCTTATGGGCTGCCGTATGTTAACATGCTGGGAGAGTGCGTTTGCTAGTAGTGGTAACAAAATAAAATTATCATGCATCCTACAGCACTCCACAACATAATACATACTGCCTCAGCAAGCATTTTTCACTGGGCATTGTGAGGGGTTGAACCCCTGATCCCTGCACCATTGGTCAGTGTTTTAACCATTGTGCTGTGGCTCTGTTCCTGTGCTTGTGCATCAGCGCGCCACCTTGTGCCTATCAGCGCGCTGCCTTCTGCCGCCCGAGGACCAGTGCGCCGCCTTATTCCGCCCAAAAAGAACTGTGCGCCGCCTTATGCCGCCCAAAAAGAACTGTGCGCCGCCTTATGCCGCCCAAAAAGAACTGTGCGCCGCCTTATGCCGTTCCAAATTAATTTGCCTCCTAAAACAATTTTACCCATTACAGTTGCTGCCTCAGCTGGCCTTTTTCCTTGCGCACAATGGGGGATTGAACCCATGGCCCCTGCACCATTGGTCAGTGTCTTCACCGTTGTACTACGGCTCTGTTGTTTTCTATACCCAACGGCGCGCCACTTTGCCTTTCCACGCGCTAATGTCGACCCCCGCACATTAGCGCGACGCGCACACGTCCGGTTGCTTACTCCCGGTTTTTTTCTTTTTTCAGCCTGATCCGCCCACTCCTTATATGGCACAGGCACACTACCGCGGCCCCGCACGATAAGAATGTTTAGTAAACATCCCCCCAAGAACCCAATGTACTGGGTTCATAGAGCAAATCTACTATTCCATAACAGTACTAACTTCTGAAACTCACACAACATGGAGAGCACCCAGAAAAGGGCAACACCATAAATACTGCAGTGGGCCCTAGAACATCCATGCAGAAAACTGAATAAGACATATTATTACAGATCCCTACATAGAAACTCCATGCTAATAGCACACATAGCTTCAGTCACATGTAGAGCAAAGAGATCTTCACCAAGCAGGGAATATATTAATATAGACTAAAAATTGACATATGTAGACAAAAAATGCTTTTACTCCTTTATTCTTAGGTTTACAGATTTCTTTCCCAAAATTATACTTCAATTATAAATCAAAAATTACACACAAAATTAAATTATACTCCATCACACCACAGACAGATGACCATGAAATGATAGAGCAACATCAAACCTGGGAGGACTTCAGCATACCATCAACACATCAAGTAGAGGACATAATAGCTGGACTTAAACACCCTTACCGTCAGACCCATGCCCAGTGTCTTGGCTCAAAGCCACAAGAAGCCAGCTCTCACATCACATTCACAAAATTGTCAAAGATTCACTCCAACAAGGATACATGCCGCAATCCCTGAAGCATGCCATGATACGACCGATACTTAAAAGCAACCACCTAAGCCCCTCTGAACCAAAATCATACCATCCCATCTCCAGCCTACCATTCTTTGCGAAAATTGTTGAAAAAAAAAAAAAAAAGGCAACTTCAGGACCATATTGACATGAATGCCCCGCTGGACATCCATCAGCATGACTTTAAACCTCAGCACGGTGTGGAAATGCTACTCACGTCCCTCTTTGACAATCTCCTAAGAGGCATAGATAACAAAGAACAGATTCCTGCTACTGTTCATGGACATCTCAGCAGCCTTTGACACAGTGTCCCACACCAGATTACTGCAGCACCTGCAACAGATAGGATTACGCAAGAATACCCTGAAATGGTTTACTTCCTACTTGGAAGATCGAACGCAACAAGTCAAATGCACCCAAAAGAAATCATTGCAGTTCCCCATCACGCAGGGAATCCACAAAGGTTCAGCCCTGTCATCAATGCTCTTTAATATATACATCCAGCCCATATGCAACATCAAACGCCACAAACTCCACTATCACATCTATGCTGACGACATCATGGTGTATGCTCCAATCAACCTAGTAGCACTTAACACCATAACAATAACCAGATGCCTTGAAGATATGAATGCCTGGCTCACAGCCAATAACCTGACGGTCAACTACGATAAAACTGAGGCAATGTTAGTCACCAGGAACTTCACCTTCATTCCACCACAAACTATCAGCATTCTAAACAAACTCATAGTAGTCAAAGACGAAGTTAAGTATCTGGGCATCACAATGGACAAAGCTCTGAACCTGAAATCCCACATCATCAAAACTGCAAACAAGGCCTATCAATGTTTGAGGACCATAAGAAAGATCAAGCCATTACTCCACCAGAACCACTTCCGCACAGTGTGCCAAGCACTCATCACACCTCTGCTTGACTATGGAAACTCGTCATATCAAGGCCTCCCTCTGCAGACCTTACACCCACTCCAAATGGTGCAAAACACTGCAGCACGCATCATTACAGACACTCCAAGAACTGAGCACATCACCCCCGTCTTACAGCAACTGCACTGGCTCCCAATGATGGCCAGAGCAAAATTTAAAACAATCCTGATCATCTTTAAAATCATCCACCATCTCTCGGCAGATGCACTGCAATATATCATAACAAGGGATACCAGTAATAGACCAAGGAGGACCAATAATGACAACATGATCGGCACACCTGCAGGATACCACAAGACTAAACAAACAACTTCAAGAAGAGCTCCTTCACCACTGGCGTCCACACTTTGGAACTCCCTCTCAACGAGTCTGAGGGCATTAAATGACATCATAGATTTCCGCAAGGCACTTAAAACCCTGCTCTTTACAGAAACCTATGAACAGACAGACAACAGTCTCCACCCAAACGGTAATGAAACTACCTCCGCCAACTCGATACCCACTCATCCCAACTAGACATACGAGTTCACTGTATAATGTTGTTAAGTACCCTCATGTTAAATGTAACCCTCCATTTGTGATGTGACCACTTTGATTTTAGGATAAGGTGGTATACAAATCTGTCTAAATAAAATAAATAAATAAAATACTTTACTGCAGAGTGAGCTGAGAGAAAGAATTCTTATACACAGGCATCTGCATTGTTGGCAGAAACTAACATAATGGCTCAGCGCAAGTAGTGTGAGTGCAACTAAGGCCACATCAGTGGGTGACCTTAGTTGCACTGGCAGCCATTTTGCCATGTTGAAATGCAGTAACTGAAAGAGGATGTAACTGTCTCCCTGCAGTTAGCCTATGGCCCCACGTAATCAAACTCTGGAATTAGTTACCGGAGGATCATAGTAAAAGCTGTTAGTGTAGCTGGGTTTAAAAAAGATTTAGACAAGTTCCTGGAGGAAAGGTGCACAAACTGTTATTAGAGAGGACCTAGGAAATACACTACTTGCCCTGGGATAAGTATTGTGGAACCTGTGTGCCATTTTGGGAACCTGCCAGGTACTTATGACCTGGTTTGGCTACCGTTGGAAACAGGATACTGGGCCTGATG
Source organism: Ichthyophis bannanicus (assembly GCA_033557465.1). Taxonomy (NCBI): domain Eukaryota; kingdom Metazoa; phylum Chordata; class Amphibia; order Gymnophiona; family Ichthyophiidae; genus Ichthyophis; species Ichthyophis bannanicus. Next base: position 73,019,954 of record CM066037.1, read on the forward strand.
GACTTTAGTCTGACCCAGTATAGCATTTCTTATGTTCTTATGTTACCAGTGCGGAGCCTAGGAAGCATGCTGCTAAATATACCATACAAGAGGAGCTCAACAGCACCCATGCAGGATCTCCCACTTCCACAAAAACCAGAGCCACTTGGCGCCCAAAATACAGCACTTCCCACCCTCTGAACAGAGGCTCAGCAACCCCTACACAGCACTTACCACCCACTGAAAAACAAGAGGGGCATTGTGATCCCAACTCAACACCTCCCACTCCAACATAAACACAAAGAAGGGTTTGGCAACCCCAACATAACTGAAACTGTGCACTGGACAGTATTGTGTTAATCAGGGCCAGCACGTCCATTGAGCAAGAATGTTTGCACAGGGTCCCACGTTTCAGGGGGCCCCACGCCAACAACATTCTGCATTGAAGACCGGCAGGCAGCTGCCGAAGTGAAGCGTGTCTTTTCCCTTCACTTTGGCAGCTGCACTGATGTTTAGAACGCTGCCGTGCTGAGCGCGGGAAACAGGAAGTCCCCTTTGACCTCAGCGCGACAGTGTTCTATACTTCAGTACAGCTGCCGAAGTGAAGGGAGTAAAGATGTGCTTCACTTCAGCAGCTGTAGAGGTGAGCCGGGGCCTCTTCAGCTCTCTCTTAGCTAGCCACGGGGCTCTTCGGGAGGGGAGAGGAAGAGAGGGGGGGCTTGGACTGAAAATGGGCTATGGGGGGGGAGTTGCTAGAACTGCAAATGGGCTGATGCTGAGACTAGAAGGGAGTGGATGGAACTAGAAGGGAGCTGATGTTGGGGGATGATTAGAATGGGATGGGGCTGGGAGAGTGAAATGGAGAGGAGAAAAATATTGTGTGTGGGAGGGAAGAAAAATCTACAATTGGCCAGGTATTGGGAGAGTAAGTTGGAATTGAGGATGGAGGGGGTAAAATTTGAGTGGATGAAAAAGGAATAAAGAAAGAGATGGAGGAAATAGCAAAAGGAGAAAGATTAGTACGAGAAAGGAAAGGAACTAGAAGAGAGAAGAAAGGACAAATGGACAGCAGATGATGGAGAGTTAGCAGAAGACACAAAGAAACCAGAAGAAAGTTGCTGGAGCAACTGCAACTGAAAAGAAAATGCACAAAAAGGTAAAAAATCTCTTTATTTTGAATTTATTAACTGTATTATGTCAGCTCTGGGAAATGTGCATCATTAACGTCTGCACTTTTAGTACAAGAGGAAATTTATAGTTTTATTTATACAGTGTTGTTTTACATTCCAAGTTTGACTTTAGGGGTTCCCAGTTTAATTATTGTCTTCCTATTTCTAAATTGTGATTCCTTGTTCTTTGTTTGGTGATTGTCTATGTTCTGCATGTGTAACTGAGCTGAGGTATTCTGTTTATGTAGTTTCTATTTGACATTGCCACTTGTTCTCTTTCCCCAGTAGGTCATGTATTGTTATTCTCTGAGATGTATTGGTTTAATATTTGCAGTGTTGCCTTTTGATAGGTAGGGTATGGTGCTTTGTGAGTCCTGGTAGTGCTGTTACGATACGACGGGTTTGCTATGGGTTCTAAATGTATAGTAGGACGAACCTAAACTCAAACTCTAACCTATGGAATAATGCTGTGAAACACAGTGTCAGGCCTTGAGGTCTCAGTTTAAAACATCGCAGCAATCCTTTGGATTTTTTGAAAAAGTTCTTAATAAAACTTCAGCTGCTGTTTACATCAATGACCTTTAATCAATACCTTATTTATTTTATTTATTTATTTATTTAACTGCATTTATATACCGCTTTTCACCGGGTCAAAGCGGTGTAACATATAACATGAGGGGGGGTAGTATTTTACAGGGTGGGGCCATCACCAGGGACAACAATTAATGATTTGGATGGACATAGACATGTACACTTCTGCTGAATCTAGGTATTAGATCGTGTGGATAGGGTGGCAGTTCTGTTCAAGGTGTTCACGGAATAGGATTGTTTTCAGCTGTTTCTTGAATGATGTGATGTCAGCGTTGTTTCTGATGTGGTTTGGTAGAGAGTTCCAGAGGGATGGGGCATAAAGTTCGAAGGCTCTGTTGCAGGTCCGTTGTGTAGACTTGGTTCTTTTGTGGGGGACGACAATGGAGTTATTGGAGGATTGTCTGGTTGATCTGTTGTGAGATGGGCGAGGCAGAAGGTGGTGGAGTGAGGTGTTCCGTGTTTGGTGGATAGTCTTGTGGATGAGTAGGATAGCTTTGTACTTTACTCTTGCTGGAATTGGCAGGAAGTGGAGGTCTCTTAGGATTGGGGTGATGTGATCCCGTTTTTTTCGCATTCTGAATAATCCTTGCTGTGGTATTTAAGGCAGTTCGGAGGGGGTTGGTGTGTGAGGCGGGTAGTCCATGGTAGATTATGTTGCAGAAATCCAGATGAGGTAGTGTTACCGCTTGCATTACTGTCCTGAAGTCGTGGGGTTCCAGAAGGGGTCGGAGACGTTGCACAGTTTTAGCTTTGTGGAATATTGTCCCAGCGGTTTTGTTGATTTGTTGTTTAAAGGTGAGGGCCTGGTCAATGATAACGCCTAGATACCTTATTTGGGGCTGGATTTGGATTTGTGTGGTTCCCATGTTGAGGTGGGTAGGTGGTTTGAAGTCATGTTCCTTTGTTACTATAAGGGCTTCGGTTTTCTTCATGTTGATGGATAAATTGTTCTCTTGTAGCCAGTTGGCTACATCGTTGAAGCAGGCTGATAGCTGGTCGTTTTTTGGATTGGTGGTTGTAATCGGTGCGTAGAGCATTATGTCGTCAGCGTATATGTGGAAGTTGATGTTGTGGGTGCGGATGATTGAGCATAGTGGACGGAGGTATATATTGAACAGCATGGCTGATAGGGTGGACCCTTGGGGTACTCCTTGATGTTATTGGTAGGGGGTCGAGGTCTTGGAGAGGGTGCGGATTCGTTGCTGTCTGTTGGTTAAATAGGATCTGAACCATTGGAATACAGTGTCTTTGATTCCAATTGATTGGAGTCTGCTTATGAGGATTTCGTGGGAGATTGTGTCAAAGGCCGCTGATATATCTAGAAAGATCAGGATGTATCCGGATTGTTTCTCTTGGGTTCCAATGATGAGGGTGTTCATTAGAATGGTCATGAGGGTCTCAACTCCATGTAGTGGCTGGAATCCGTGTTACTGCGGGTCAAGTATGTCATTGGTGTCCAGGTGATCTTGAAGCTGACGTTGGACTATCTTTTCCATTATCTTGGTGGTAAGGGGAAGGCTTGCAACTGGTCTGTAGGGTATACCTTCTTCTCCGTTTCACAACAGAAAAAACTATTCTCTCCTTTTTCTTTTCTTTTTTTTAATTTTTCTTTAAAACTTTGATAAGCAATGTTGCTCTCATGATCTTGTATCGCTAACAAGCTGGAACGATCAGTTGTACTGGATTCTACTGTTTAGTCACTTCTCATGCTATTCAAAGTTGCAAAAACACAAAATAAATATGTAGAATCTCGCTGGTAGTACTTCCCAAGGTGTTACTATTCATTACTGTCCATTAGGGACTAAACGTGATCAGCACTTATCTTTTAGATTTCTCATCATACTTCTTTTCTTAAGCGCTATCACCGACGTTCCTTTTCTTTTCGACGCGGCACAGTTCTATTGATGATTTCTTAATGCAACAATGCCGGAAGTATCACACAGCTTCACATGGTAACATTATGCAAATATTTATGCAAATAAGGCCCCACACCAAGTCTCCACACATGGCCCCGCACCCCCCTTGGGCCGCCCCTCATGTTAATGTAAATATATATTCTGCAAAAAACAAAGGAAATGAAAGATGTTGGTACACCAGGGAACTAAAAGAAAAAACTGAGAACGACGGCAGAGTTTATAATACCAAATTATAAAATTATAACTATTTATTTTGTTATAAACTGCATTAAGGTTCTCTTTTTCTTTTTCTTTTTGAATATATATTCTGCATCCACAGAAATATCTCCCTTGACAATGGGTGCAGAACAGAAGTAGGACATTCACACAGATAACTCATAAGAACATAGGATATGCCATACTGGATCAGACCAACGTCCATCAAGCCCAGTATCCTGTTTCCAACAGTGCCAAATCTAGGTCATAAGTACCTAGCAATTTCCCCAAAATACACAGGTTCCACAATGCTTGTACTGGGTCAAGCAGTGATATCTCGGGTCCCTTTTAATAATGGTTTATGGACCTTTCCTCCAGGATTTTGTCCAAACCTTTTTTAAGCCCAGTTACACTAACAGCTTTTACTACATCCTCTGGTAACGAATTCCAGAGTTTGATTATACGTCGAGTGAAAAAATAATTTTCTCTTATTAGTCTTAAATAGGTTACCCTGTAGTTTCATTGCATGTCCCCTAGTCTTTCTATATTGTATTCTGATGATGTAAACAATCGATCTCCGTTTACCCGTTCCACCCCAATCATTAATTGATAGACCTCTATCATATCTCTCCTCATCCGTCTCTTTTCCAGGTTGAAGGAGCCCTAACCTTTTTAGGGGTATCCTTCCATCCCCTTTACCATTTTGGTGTCTCTTCTCTGTACCTTTTCTAATAACGCTATATCCTTTTTAAGATACGGTGATCAGAACTGCACACAATATTCAAGGTGCAGATGCACCATGGAATGATAGAGGCATTATAATATCCTTTGTTTTATTTTCCATTCCTTTCCTTATGATACCTAGCATTCTATTTGCTCTCTTGGCTGCCGCTGCACACTGGGCTGAGGGTTTTAACATGTTATCCACAATGACTCCTAAATCTTTTTCCTGAATGGTGGTTCCTAATGTGGAACCTTGCATCGTGTAACCATGGATTTGGGTTGTTCTTTCCTAGGTGCATAACTTTGCACTTGTCCACATTAAATTTCATCTCCATTTGGATGCCCAGTCTTCCAATTTATCAAGATCCTCTTGCAATTTTCCACAATCCTCATGTGTTTTAACAACTTTAAATAGTTGTGTGTCATCTGCAAATTTGATAATCTCACTCATTATTCCCATTTCCAGGTCATTTATGAATATGTCAAAAAGCAGCAGACCCAGCACAGATCCCTATTCACCTTTCTCCATTGGGAAAATCGGCCATTGAGCCCTACCCTCTGCTTTCTATCTTTTAACCAGTTCCTGATAAAGAATAGTACATCACCTCCTATCCCATGACTTTTTAGTTTTGCCAAGTCTCTGATGAGGGACCTTGTCAAAGGCTTTCTGAAAGTCCAAATACACTATATAAACTGACTCACCTTTGTCTACCTGTTTATTCACAGCTTCAAAAAACATAACAAATTAGTAAGAGAAGATCTTCCTTGTCTAAAGCCATGTTGGCTGTCTCCCATTAAGCCATGACTATCTACATGTTCAGTAATTTTCTTCTTTATGATGGTTTCTACCATTTTTTTCCGGTACTGACATCAGGCTCACCGGTCTGTAGTTTCACAGATCACACCTGGAACCCTTTTTAAAAATTGTAGTTACATTGGCAATCCTCCAATCTTTAGGTATTAAAGATGATTTTAATGATAGTTCACAGATTACTAATAACAGGTCTGCAATCTCATATTTCAGTTCTTTCAACACCCTTGGATGTATACCATCTGGTCCAGGTGATTTGCTACTCTACAGTTTATGAAATAGTTGTAATACATCTTCCCGATTTATCAATATTTTCTTCAATTCTTCAGCAGTATCACCTTTAAATACCACTTCATCCATGGGTATTATCCCTACATCTTCCTCAGTAAAGACCGAAGCAAAGAATTCATTCAGTCTCTCCACTATGGCCTTGTCTCCTCTTAGTGCCCCCACCTTTACCCTTTTATCATCTAATTGTTCAACTGACTCTCACAGTTTTTTTTTTCCTACTTGAAAGTCTTTATTACGCATTTTTGCTTCCACAGCAAGCTGCTTCTCAAATTCTCTTTGCCTGCCTTATCAGTGCCCTGCATCTAACTTGCCAGTGCTTGTGCCGTTTCCAATTTTCGTCATTTGGGATTTTTCCATTTCCTGAAAGATGCTTTTTTGGCAACAGCAGCAGCCTCTCTGAACTCGCCTTAAACCATGATGGCAGTTTTTGGACTTCCTTCCACTTTTCTTAAAGAGTTGGAATACAGCTGGTCTGGGCTTCCAAGAATATTTAAAAACCCAAGCTTGTTGTAAATCTTTAACCTTTGCAACTGCTCCTTTTAGTTTTTTCTTAACTATTTTCTTCATTTTATCATAGTCTCCCTTTCAAAAGTTAAAAGGTAGTACTGTGGATTTCCTTACCATCCCTCTTCCATTAATTAAATCAAACACAGTCATGCTATGATCACTATGGCCAAGTTGGCCCAACACCCTTATCTCTTGCACCAGATCTGGTGTTCCACTAAGGACTAGCCCAAAATGGCTTCCCCTCTGGTCAGTTCATGAACCAGCTGCTCCAAGAAGCAGTCATTTATTTCATCTAGAAACTTTATCTCCCTAGCATGTCCTGCCGTGACACTGACCCAGTCAATACTGGGGTAATTGAAATCAATCATTATTATAACTGTGCTGTAACTTTTATTAGCTTCCCTAATTTTTTTTAGCATTTCATCATCCATTTGTTCATTCTGGCCAGGTGGTCGATAGTGTACCCCCACTGCCATCGCCTTTCCCTTTTTACATGGAATTTCAATCCATAGAGATTCTACAGCAAATTTTGTTTCCTGCAAAAAGACTTATGAAAAGCTGGCTGCTACACAGTATCCTATCCTGTGCTTCTAAGGTAATCTGTGAGCAATCTCCAGGGCGAGTCCCACAGCCCTTGCTTGGATAGAGGGAGTCTTGAGTTCTAAATTTAACCTGAAAGCTCTTTTCTGTGTTTTAAATTTAAACTAAAAAGCTCTTTGCTGCTACAAGGTCCTAACTGATTTAACAAATACACTGGGTTCACAGATCAATCAGCTTTAATCTAAAGAATTCCTTTTTCCCCAAGATTTAGAAATATTCCCATTAGTACATACTTACAATTGCAGATCTCTCTCCAGAAGTATCAGTCCCCTTTTGAAGTCCTTCAAGACTCAATATATTTAAAAAAAAATCTGATTCTAGCCATCTCACTAACAGCAGCTAAACATTCTCCAGTACCAGGCATATTGTGAATTAATATAAAACCCTATGAAAGTCACCAAAGTTCTTTAAGGCCAATCTACCATACCATACCATACCAGCATAAAACTTCCAAAACTAATACAAGGGGCCTACCCAGAAAAAAAGCAACACTATGGATACTGCAGTGGGCCCTAGAACATCCATACACCTAATTTGAAAAGCTCAATAAGTCAGTCAAATTACTATAGTACAGATCCCTTCATACAAACTCCATGTTAACAGAACGACTGGTCTCGGTTACACCCTCAGAATACAGACTGTCACCAAGTAAAGAATAAGTGACCACAACCTTAAGAAAAAATAAAAATATGTAGACAAAAATTAAACAAACCCCAAGAAGCCAGACGCCGCATGCGGAGCAACACCAGAGAAATAAGAGATACAGTTCTCAATACTGTGTAAAATCCAATCACTAAATTGAAAATAAAATTATTTTTTTTCCTTTGTTATCTGATCATGCTGGTCCCAATCTGAGGTTTCTGCATTCTTCTGTTCTCTCTTAATTCTCTTTCTACAGTCTCTTGTCTATCTACCATTTCTTGTCTCTCCTTTTTTTTTCTTCACTTCCTTCCATCTTGGATATTGATTTTTTTCCCTTCAGCTTTCTTCCATTTATTTCTCTCTGTCCAACCAGATTTCACTACTTCTTACTATCCAGTTCTCAATCTCCCTCTTTTTATACCATCTACCTACCGCCTTTCAACCTTCACCCCAGTCCTTCAATTCCCCAGCTCTTCTGCTCTGGTCCATTATTCCCCAGTCTTTTGCTCACTCTCGCCATGTCTAACATCTCATCACCCATCCAGCGTCTCTCTCTCTGGCTCTCTCTTTTCCACATCCAGTACCTCTGCTCCCTCTTTCCTTCCATGCCTGTTCTCTCCCTTTCTATACCCTAAAAAGGGTTCCAGGGGTGATCCAGGAAACTACAGACTGGTGAGCCTGACGTCAGTACCAGAAAAAATGGTAGAAACCATCATAAAGAATACAATTACTCAGCATGTAGATAGTCACGGCCTAATGGGAGACAGCCAACATGGCTTTAGACAAGGAAGATCTTGTCTTACTAATCTGTTATGTTTTTTTGAAGGTGTGAATAAACAGGTAGACAAAGGTGAGTCGGTTGATATAGTGTATCTGGACTTTCAGAAAGCCTTTGACAAGGTCCCTCATCAGAGACTTTTGCCAAAACTAGAGTCATGAGATAGGAGGCAGTGTACTACTGTGGATCAGGAACTGGTTAAAAGATAGAAAGCAGAGGGTTGGGCAAAATGGCCAATTTTCCCAATGGAGAAAGGCGAATAGTGGTGTAACCCAGGGATCTGTGCTGGGTCTGCTGCTTTTTGACATATTCATAAATGACCTGGAAAGTGGAATAACGAGTGAGGTTATCAAATTTGCAGATGACACAAAACTATTTAAAGTTGTTAAAACCCAAGAGGATTGTGGAAAATTGCAAGAGGATCTTAATAAATTGGAAGACTGGGCATCAAAATGGCAGATGAAATTTAATGTGGACAAGTGCAAAGTTATGCACCTAGGGAAGAACAACCCAAACTATGGTTACACGATGCAAGGTTCCACATTAGGAACCACCACCCAGGAAAAAGATTTAGGCGTCATTGTGGAAAACATGTTAAAACCCTTGGCCCAGTGTGCAGCGGCAGCCAAGAGAACAAATAGAATGCTGGTATCATAAGGAAAGGAATGGAAAATAAAACAAAGGATATTATAATGCCTCTATATCGTTCCATGGTGAGACCGCACCTTGAATATTATGTGCAATTCTGGTCGCCGTATCTTAAAAAGGATATAGCGTTATTAGAAAAGGTTCAGAGAAGAGCCACCAAAATGGTAAAGGGGATGGAAGGATACTCCTATGAAGAAAGGCTAAAAAGGTTAGGGCTCTTTAACCTGGAAAAGAGACGGCTGAGGGGAGATATGATAGAAGTCTATAAATTAATGAACGGAAAGGCTGGCCTAAGTTGCAACCTGGATAAGGGCTGGATGAAAATCACACTATCCGAGCAAGCATCAGCACTCCGGTTTGGCTGCCGCTGATTATCCTGTCAATATTTACAGCACCACAGCAATGCCAGCTGTTCTGAATATCAGTCCCCTGGTTTCTACAATAAAAAACCTCTTGGCCCGATATTCAAAGGCTTTATGCTCCTAACTTTGAGAGTTATGCTCCTAAATAAGCCTCTGAAAATTCACTAGGGTTAAGTGCATAACACTGCACTAAAAATTTCTCTAAACTCCTAAATTTAGGAGCACAAAAAGTGGGTGGCAACAGGGATGGATTTAAAGGCAGAGAAAAAAGTTAGAACTTAGCACTGAGTTTTGACATTAGGCTCATAAATCTAGGCAAATGAATGACAGGCCTAAGTCTATATTTATTTATTTAGCAATGCTCATATACTGCTTTCCACCAGGTCAAAGTGTTGTAGATTCAAGTATGGTTTATATTTCCCTTGTCCTGGAAGGACTCACAATGTATGTTTTGTACCTCAGACAATGGAAGGTTAAGTGACTGGCCCAAGGAGTGGATCTGGGACTAGGAACTCCAGTCATTCCAGTCTGAGATTTGAACCCCTAGCCTTCTGGACTGAGGCAACCACTAGGCCACTCCTCCATCTGCAAGCATAGAGTCCTATAAGCATAGGGCACGATATTCAGCACTGGCGGCTAGTTCTGAACTTTAAAATTTGATATTCAATGCCAGGGCCATATCCAGGCTCTAGCATTGAATAGCCAGGTTGCCCGAAAGGTAATCAGCCAGCAGTATGTTTAGCCGCCACGCTGTTAGCTTCTGCGGAAAAAGTTAGGCCAGTGTTTCCCGAGCCTGACTTTCACCAGGTGTCACTAACCGAGTAGCGGCTTAATATCGCTGCTGCCCCGTAACGCCCCAACACACCCCGATGATACCCCCAGTGTCGCGGATATTCAGCAACAGTATTCAGATAGGAGCTGCTGCTGAATTTCAGAGCTCAGTCTCACTATCCAGATCGGTGCCGACACTTATCCGGTAATTGCCATTTTCAGCCGGCCTTTATCCAAATTGCAGCTTTGGACAGCTTCTCATGCGGCCTAATTTCCCATCTACCCAGATGAAGCTGGCTCTTATCCTGATAGCACCAACACCACGCTCTGTCCACCCCTAGGCCACCCCTGCACTAACCAGAAAGTGCTGGGCAGTCTGTGGAGATATTCAATGCACCGTATGGATAGTGCCGCTAAATATCATGGGCAGTGTCCTTAGCCAGGCTGCCTCCTGTTGGTTGACCAGCTAAAGGTTCTGAAAGTTGGCCCCCTCAGCTTTTCTGAACATTGAGCCCTCTTCTTGTCCTGGCTCTGTATTTATTTATTTATTTTATTTACATTCTCTTATATACTGCACTATTCTGCATCAGTGCAGTTTACATTGAACAAACTGAAATTACATTGAACGGGGCATTATAACTTGGAGATAACTATTTTACAGGGAACATGGGCTATGGAGGGTTAAGTGGCTTGCCCAAGATCACAAGGAGCACCTGTGGGAATAGAAACCCCAGTCCTTCTGGCCCAAGGTTGCTATCCTCTAGTGGGATTTGAACCCCTGACCTTCCAGCCTGATGTACCTTGCCCCAACCAGTAGGCCACTCCTCCACATTTATTTACTGTAAATGACTGGGTGCTCTACCATTATAGTCATAGAGAGGGCATCCATGCTTGGGTGGGGTTTACATGTTCTTTGCTTGCCCCTACTACCACTCCTACAACTTATCATTTGTGTAGCACTACAAGGCATATGCAGCACTGTATAGACACATGTAAGAGACAGTCCCTGCTCATAAGAGCTTAAGTCTAGTCAAGACAAGACAACATAACAATTGTGAACCTCTCCACCCCCCGTAACTTCCCCCCCTCCTTCATCCCACCTCTCTCACACCTGGTCATCATTTGCGCTAACCTCATCTGCCGAAGTTCATAAACTCATCTCTACCTCTAACAAGACTTTCTGCCCCCTTGATCCCATCCCATCCTCGTGGTTGCTTACACCCTCTCTTGCCGTCCTTCACTACATCCTTTCCATATTAAACAATAGTCTTTCCACAGGAACCTTTCCCCAACCCTGGAAACATTCTCTAATCCATCCCATCCTCAAGAAATCCTCCCTCGACCCGCATGATCCAAATCATTACCGCCCTGTTTCTCACCTCCCATTCCTTTCTAAGCTTCTCGAAAAGATTGTCTTCGCCCAACTCTCTCACCATCTCGATTCTACTAACTATCTTCACCCCCGTCAATCAGGTTTTCGTCCAGGGCACAGTGTCGAAACCACCCTTCTCGCTTTCACTAATTCCCTGCATGTGGCACATGATCGTGGGGACATTTCATTGGCGGTAGCACTTGATCTCTCTGCGGCCTTTGATCTAGTTGATCACTCCCTCCTTCTAACCCGTCTCCGTGAAGCTGGTCTTTACGGCAATGTCTACAGGTAGTTTCACTCCTTTCTCTATGCCCGCTCAGCTTCAGTTCTTCCTGCCTCCTCCACCATGCCACCGTCCGCTCCCTTTCCTCTACCTTGTGGGGTCCCCCAGGGTTCGGTCTTGGCCCCTCTTCTGTTTAATCTGTTCCTGGTACCCCTTACACTAGTCATCCAGCAATTCGGGATATCTGCTTTCTACTATGCGGATGACATTCTTCTTCTTCTTCTTCACCACACATCCCCTTCCCACCCCGACCTCACTCCTCTAAATAACTGCCTCTCAGCCGTCACACACTGGCTGACCCAGAACTGTCTTCACCTTAACCTAACTAAGACCACCGCTATTTGGTTCCCTCACAGTCACCCTTCCCCCCCTCTGGCCCCTTCCCTTTCCAACACCCCTATATCCTTGGTCACCTCTTTTCGTTATCTCGGTGTTCTCTTTGACTCGGACCTCACTTTTCACGCTCATATTTCCCATATCACTAAAACCTCTTTCTATTTTCTACGCCAAATTCGGGCCATTCGTCCCTTCCTCTCCATTTCTGCTCTTTCCACACTACTTCTCTCCTTAGTTATGTCCCGGGTCGACTTCTCTAACTCTATCCTCACTGGTTTGTCTTCTTCCCAACTTCATCGCCTTCAGAGAATCCAAAACACCGCAGCTCGCCTTCTCACACACTCGTCCCCCTATCACCACATAACCCCTCTTCTCATCCATCTACACTGGTTACCCGTTTCCTTTCGTTCCCAGTACAAACTACTCACCTTAGTTCACAAGGCCCTTCACACCAGTACCCCACAATATCTAGCTGACCTTATTCATTTTCACACTCCCAGGCACACCCCCCGCTCATTCCATCTGAACCGTCTCACCCTTCCTTCCCCTGCTGCTGCCCGCCTCCAATCCACCCGCTCTTCAGCTTTCTTCTTTATTGGTCCCGCACTATGGAATTCCCTTCCCACTTCCCTTCGTTTAGAACCCTGTCATGCAACATTCAAACAGCAGCTAAAAACCCACCTTTTCTCCATGGCCTTTAACCTCCCTACCTCCTCTTCCCCCCTATAATTCTACTTCTCTCCCCTACTGTTTCTTACCCTACTTTACTTTTAAATTGTAAATTTCTTTTCCTTTCCGGCTTCATGCCTTTTATTGATTTTTATTTATTGTACACCGCTTTGCTTTTACTGAAGGGCGGTCAATCAAGTTTTAATAAACATAAACATATATCTAGGAGAATGGCAAGAAAACATATAGGAGATGAACAGAAGGGAATATGTAGAAGCTGATGAGGATAAAGCGGAATTGCTTAACAAATATTTTTGTTCTGTGTTCACAGATGAAGAACCAGGAGCAGGACCTCAGAAAACACCCACAAATAAGAACAGAAGCGAGGAACATCTTGAACTATTTTCAGAAGACTGTGTTCGTGAGAAACTAGCTCAACTTAAAGTAGACAAAGCGATGGGACCGGATGGGATACACCCTAGAATACTGAGGGAACTTGGGGACGTTCTAGCAGCTCCACTGACTGACCTTTTCAATGCCTCGTTGGAGTCAGGAGTGGTGCCAAAGGACTGGAGAGAGGCTCATGTGGTGCCTTTACACAAAAGCGGAAGTAAGGATGTGGTTGAAAACTACAGGCCGGTTAGTTTAACTTCGGTGGTGAGTAAATTATTGGAAACGCTGCTGAAAGAGAAAATAGTGAGGTTTCTGGAGTCCAGCGGATTACAGGATCTGAGGCAGCATGGATTCACCAGAGGCAGGTCTTGTCAGACAAATCTGATTGATTTTTTTGACTGGGTGACCAGGGAGTTGGACCGAGGGAGAGCTCTAGATGTGGTGTATTTAGATTTCAGTAAAGCCTTTGACACTGTTCCTCACAGGCGACTTATAAACAAACTGAGCACCCTAGGGATGGACCCTAAAGTTACTGCTTGGGTTAGAAATTGGTTGGGTGGGAGGCGACAAAGAGTACAAGTAAATGGAGCTCACTCTGAGGAGAAGGATGTTACCAGTGGTGTGCCCCAGGGATCTGTCCTTGGTCCAATTCTTTTTAACATCTTTGTTAGTGATATAGCGGAAGGGCTGTCGGGTAAGGTTTGCCTCTTTGCGGATGATACCAAAATCTGCAATAGGGTAGACACCCAGGAAGGGGTAGATAACATGAGGAGGGATCTAGCTAAGCTTGAAGAATGGTCTAGAATTTGGCAGCTGGGATTTAATGTTAAAAAATGTAAGGTCATGCATTTGGGCTGCAGCAATCCAAGGGAGCAATACAGTATAGGAGGTGAAGTACTTTTGTCCACTAAAGAAGAGCGGGACCTAGGCATGGTTGTGTCTGATGATCTTAAAGTAGCTAAACAGGTGGAAAAGGCGACGGCAAAAGCTAGAAGGATGCTTGGGTGCATACGGAGAGGAATGGCTAGCAGAAAAAAGGAGGTGATAATGCCTCTGTATAAGTCTTTGGTGCGACCTCATTTGGAGTATGGTGTGCAATTCTGGAGACCGCATCTTCAAAAGGATGTGAACAGGATGGAGTCGGTGCAGAGGGTTGCTACCAAAATGATTAATGGGCTTCATTATAAAGCATATGAGGACAGACTTAAGGATCTTAATATGTACACCTTAGAGGAAAGGCGGGATAGAGGTGATATGATTGAGATGTTTAAATACCTCCGTGGCATAAATGTTCAGGGAGAGAGCCTCTTTCAATTGAAAGCAAGTTCTGCTACGAGGGGACATGGGATGAGGGTGAAGGGAGATAGATTCAGGAGTGATATGCGTAAATATTTCTTTACGGAAAGAGTAGTGGATCCGTGGAATAGTCTCCCAGTGGAGGTGGTAGAGATGAGGACAGTAACTGAATTCAAGAAAGCATGGGACCAACACAGAGGATCTCTAAAGGCAAAAAGTGGACTGTTGTAGTTGTTATGGAAGGACAGACTAGATAGGCCATGTGGTCTTTTTCTGTCGTCATATTTCTATGTTTCTATGTTTCTATGTTTCTATGTTTCTAGGATCCAAAAGCAGCCTCAAAAAGATGGTTTTAAGCCTAAATTTGAACAAGGCCAGAGATAGAGCCTGACATATTGACTCAAGTAGTTTGTTCCAGAAATATGGAGCAGCATGATGGAAAGATTGAAGTCTAGAGTTGGCAGTAGAGGAGAAGGGCACAGATAGAAGGGATCTGCCAGAAGAGCGGAGTTCCCGAGGAAGGGTGTAGAGAGGGATAAGAGGAAAGTTAGTGAGGAGCAGCAGAATGAAGGCACTTAAAGCTTAGCAGTAGAAGTTTGAACTGGATGTGGAAACAGACGGGGAACCAGTGAAGTGACTTGAGGGGTGACATGAGTAGAGTGACAATAGCGGAAGATTAGCCGCGCAGCTCAGTTTTGAATAGATTGAATTGCAGAGAGATGATTCAGAGGAAGAGCAGAGAAGAGGATGTTGTAATAGTCTAGACATAAGGGCCCCAATTTTTGAAAGGCATTTACACAGTTTACAGCCCAGCGAACCATGCACATGCCTTAAGTGGGGATATTTAATGGCACTTACACAGTTAGTGCCGTTGCATGTCGCCTTCTAAGTCCCCTACGCACTCTGATGCTATTTGGTTAGCATTGGGGTGTGTTGGAGGCATTCCAGGGCCGAGCGGACTGTCACTAACCAGGCAGCGGCAATAGTGCATGTTGCCCAGTTAGCGACCTGCGCCTAAAAGATAAGCGAGGAAACCCTCACCCATCTTTAAGGCACAGGAGCTAACTAGACAGCATGCACTATTGCTGCTGCCCAGTTAGCTTCAGTGGCTTCTCGTTTCTGCAGTGATCATCATGGCATTGAATATCCAGGTTAGAGGTTGGGCGGGGAGGGCTTTGTGCTGACGAGGTACACAGCTCTTCTAAAATACCACCGACTCAATACCGGGCCGAAGGTGACTAGAGAATGGATAAGGTTCTTAGTCGTGTGTTCAGAAAGGAAGGGGATGAACTTTGCTGATGTGATAAAGAGAGAAACGCCAGGTTTTAGCTCTTTTGGACGTGTGTGGAGAAGGAGAGGGAGTTGTTGAAGATGTCTCCATGAGCTGAGGAAACATCCCCTCTTTGTGGGCATGTCAGTTTGTAAGAGAAAAATATAATGGGGAAAATAGGGAAATGGAAGTAAAATGAAAATGCAATATTGTTTCACCATTTTAAATTTTGAAAATCATCTAATTTTTATTTATCTATTTTATATAGCACTTTCTCAGCGTCAAAGTGGTTTACAATAAACTGATCAACAAATCAACACATCGAACCTGGGGCCTGAACTTGGAAGACTATAAGATTATCCTATACGCTGAACTTTAACATTCTTACAATGGAGGGGCAAAGAGAGAGGAGAGAGACACTGGATGGGTGATGAGATGTTGGACATGGAGAGAGTGAGCAAAAGACTGGGGAATATTTGACCAGGGAAGAAGAGCTGGGGAATGGAAGGACTGGGGTGAAGGTTGAAAGGTGGTAGGTAGATGGCGTAAAAAGAGGGAGATTGAGAACTGGATAGTAAAACGTGAAATCTGGGTGGACAGAGAAATAAATGGAAGAAAGCTGAAAGGGAAAAAAAATCAATATCCAAAATGGAAGGAAGTGCAGAAGGAAAAAAAAGGAGAGACAAGAAATGGCAGATAGACAAGAGATCGTAGAAAGAGAATTAAGAGAAGACAGGAAAGCAGAAACCTCAGATTGGGACCAGCATGATCAAATAAGATGAAATTAGACTTACCTGCTAATTTTAGTTCCTTTAGGAACTCCAGGCTAGTCCTGAACCTTTGGGGTCTTCAACCTCATCCAGCAGCTTTGGAGACTGAGAAACGTCACTTCTTTTGATGTCACCGGTATAAGTACCTCGGCTCTTCCTCCTGACATCAGTAACCTATTGACAAAGCAAACTCACCAGAGCAACAATTAAGTAATAACTCAATCTAAACTATTTACAACGGAATCACTCAGAAATTGAAAAGGGTGGCGCCACTTATACTGAAAACACGTGCGCTCACCCCCCTATCATCTTCAGTGCTGAGATCCCCATTGCCTGATAGCAAAAGAAAAGAGAGTGGCTGTAGCTTGACCTACCCGACAAACACCTCCCCACATGAACGCCCTCCGGGGACACCCCCGAGTCGCTTACCTGTGACACCTCCATTGCTTCAGGCGTTCGACCACGCAAAACCTGGGGAGGGATACAGGACTAACCTGGAGTTCCTAAAGGAACTACAATTAGCAGGTAAGTCTAATTTCATCTTCCTTAGCGTCCCTCCAGGCTAGTCCTGAACCTTTGGGGATGTAACAGAGCAGTGCCAAGAATCAACGGGAGGGACCCGCCAAACCCGCCGGAAGCACTGACGAACCAAAACAGGCATCTCCCTGAGCCTGCAAATCGAGCCGGTAATGCTTGATAAAGGAATGCAAGGAAGACCAAGTAGCCGCCCGACAAATCTCCACCACCGGAACCAAACTAAGCTCCGCCCACGACGTGGCCTGCGCTCTCGTAGAATGCGCATGCAAACCAACCGGAACCGGCCTACGCTTTAAAATATACGCTGACGCAATCGCCTCCTTAAGCCACCACGCAATAGAAGCCTTCGAGGCCGCCTGACCTTTGTTGGGACCCCCAAACAACACAAATAGCCTATCGGAACGCCGAAAGGAAGCGGTAGCTTTCAAATACCTCCTCCGGGCTCTCCTAATGTCCAATCTATGCAACTGTTGACCTGCGGGAGTACCCCCGCCCTCCGCAAATACCGGCAGGGACACCACCTGATTCACATGAAATGGGGACACCACCTTAGGCAAAAAGGACGGCACCGTCCGCAACACCACCTTGGAGTCACTGAAGACCAGAAAAGGCTCACGACAAGACAACGCCTGCAGCTCGGAAATTCGCCTGGCGGAAGCAATCGCTATGAGAAACACCACCTTCAAGGTCAGGTCCTTCAAGGACGCCCTCGCCAAAGGCTCAAACGGCACCTGTACCAAGACTTCCAGAACCAAGTGCAAATCCCACTGCGAAACCATCTGCCGACACGGCGGGCGCAATAAGAGCACCGCTCTTAAGAACCTCTTGACATCAGGATGAACACCAATCGCCTGACCTCGTATCTTGCCGTGGTAACAAGACAAAGCCGCCAACTGCACTTTCAGAGAAGCCGCCGCCAATCCCTTCTCATAACCATCCTGTAGAAATGCTAGCACCTGCGGAATGGAAGCCTGTAAGGCTGCAACCTTGTGCCCAACGCACCAAGCCTCGAAGATCCGCCAAACCCGCACATATGTCAAAGAAGTAGATCTCCTCCGAGCCTTCAGCAACGTGGTAACCACCGCGGACGAATAACCCCTCGCTGTCAGCCTTGCCCGTTCAATAGCCAAGCCGTAAGTGAGAACCGATCCACCTGAGGCATCCACAGAGGACCTTGTAGCAACAGGTCCCTCCGTACCGGCAGCCTCCATGGCTTGTCCCCCAGGAGCCTGACCAGATCCGCATACCACGGTCTCCTCGGCCAATCCGGCGCAATCAAAACCACCGGACCCCGGTGAAGCTCGATGCGTTGTAGGACCCGGCCTATTAAGACCCACGGGGGGGACACATAGAGCAGAATGCCCTCCGGCCACGGCTGAACCAAGGCATCCAGCCCCTCTGACATTCTCTCCCGCCGTCTGCTGAAGAACCAACTGGCCTTTGCACTTTGAAAGGTCGCCATGAGATCCATGACCGGGGGGCCCCAGCGCTGAACTAACATCTCGCACACCTGCGGGTGAAGGGACCATTCCCCCGGATCTACTCGTACCCAGCTGAGAAAGTTGGCCTCAACATTTTCCACACCTGCCACATGCGCCGCGGACACCGCCAACAGATGCCGCTCTACCCACGCGAACAACTGGTCGGCTTCTGCTTCCAGAGGCTGACTGCTGGTGCCCCCTTGGCGATTGACATAGGCCACCGCTGTCGCATTGTCGGAGAACACTCTTACGGCTTTCCCACGCAGACACTCCGTGAATGCCCTCAGCGCCAGAAAGAACGCCCGCAATTCCAACCGGTTGATGGACCACGTCTTTTCCTGAGCGGACCACACCCCCTGAGCGAACCGCCCTTGGATGTGGGCCCCCCAGCCCGAAAGACTGGCATCCGTCGTCAGGGGAACCCAATCTGGCACCTCCAAGGGCATCCCGTTCGCCAATGACTCGGGCCTTAACTACCATAGCAGAGAGAGCCGCACCTCCGGCGGACAGCGTAACCTTTGAGAAAGACTGTCGTTCTGATGGGACCACCTCCGGAGCAACGCCCTCTGTAGAGGTCTCATGTGCGCCCTCGCCCAGGGCACCACTTCGATCGTTGCCGCCATAGTGCCCAACAGCTGCAGATAGTGCCAGGCCGACGGGCACCTGCTGCGGAGAAACTTGCGAATCAGGCGTCGCAGCCCCTGCGCACGGCTCAGTGGGAGAAACACCTTTCCAACCTTCATATCGAACCGGGCCCCGAGATACTCCAGGACCTGAGAAGGCGTCAACTTGCTCTTGGCCCGATTGACTACCCAACCGAGGCTCTCCAGGAACGCCACCACTTTGCCCGTGGCCGCCTAGCTTTCCTCTAAGGACTTTGCCCGAATCAACCAATCTTCTAGATAAGGATGCACTAAGACTCCCTGCTTTCTCAAGGCCGCGGCCACCACAACCATCACCTTGGTGAAGACCCGCGGCGCTGTCGCCAAGCCGAACGGCAAGGCCTGAAACTGGAAGTGCCCCATCAGGACCGCGAACCTCAAAAACTTCTGATGTTCCTGCCGAATGGGGATGTGGAGATACGCTTCCGACAGATCAAGCGACGTAAGGAACTCGCCCCTGCGTACCTCTACAATGACCGACCGCAACGTCTCCATCCGAAAATGAGACACCCTCAGACAGCGATTTACGCGCTTGAGATCCAAAATTGGCCGAAAACTGCCTTCCTTTTTCGGGACCACGAAATAAATGGAGTAATGACCGCAGCCGCATTGGTCTGGAGGCACTGGGACGACCGCCTCTAGGGCCAGCAAATGATTCAGGGTCTCTTCTACCGCCCCGCGCTTGTCCCGCGCCCTGCACGGGGACAGCACAAAAGACTGGACGTCACAGTTCCAAGGCATAACCATCCCGGAGAACCTCCAGCACCCACTGATCGGACGTGATCTGGGCCCAGGCAGCATAAAACCTCTGCAGGCGCCCCCCTATGGGCTCCCGCACCTCCTGGACCCCCCTGGCATCATTTCGACTTCCGGGAACTAGAGACCGACGAGGAAGCAAACCCTCTGCTTGCTCCTCTAAAACCTCGAAATCCCTGGCTACGAAAAGGAAACCGTCCCCTCGGAGCCTGGCCAAATCTAGGGGAACGAAACCGTCGAAAATCCCGTTGCTGTCCTCTAGCCGGCGGCTCCAAGTGACCCTGCTTCGGCCTATCCTCCGGGAGCCTTCCGCCTTTCGACTCCCCCAAATCCTTCACTAGCTTCTCCAGATCCTCCCCAAAAAGAAGCTTACCTCTAAACGGCAGCTTGCTAAGCCGAGACTTCGAAGAAGCATCCGCCGCCCAATTTCGTAACCACAGATACCTCCTGGCCGCCACCGCCGAAGCCATGCTATTGGACAAACTTCGAATGAGGTCATACTGAATATCTGCCAGATAAGCTGTCCCCGTCTCTATCCGGGCCGCCTCTGACGCCGAATCTACTGCCTGCCCAGACTGAAGCCCCTGAGCCCAACGCAGACACGCTCTGGCTACCCAAGCTCCACAAATGGACACCAGGAGGGACAGCGCATTCACATCAAAGACCTGCTTCAGCAAGGTGTCCAATCTCCTATCCTGCACATCCTTCAGCGCGGCACTGCCTTCAACTGGAATAGTAGTTTTCCTGGTAACCGCGGAAACCGTGGCATCCACCTTAGGAGACTTGAACAGCTCCTGATCTTGTTCTTATAAAGGATAGAGCCGGGACATGACCCTGGAACCCCTTAGTCCAGCTTCTGGCATATCCCATTCACCTTGAATCATTTCCTTAAACACTCTGTGCACAGGAAAAACCTTCTGCGACTTACGGAAGGCCTGCAACAAGGGATCTTCCAACTCTGACTCCTCGGCCTGACTGCCCGTGGGCATATTAAGCGCCTTAAGTGTCTCAGCTATGAGCGCCGGCAACTCATCCCTTCTAAAAAGTCGCACTACCCGGGCTTGGTCCTCCTGCTCGGTCAGCTCTCCTTCCTCCAAATCCTCCTCTAACTCTAAGTCCTGCCCATGCTCGTCGAAATCTACTCCCTCTGATGAAACGGACTGACCCGAGAGTTCCTTTCCGGACCTTAGTCTTTTCGCTGGCATCCCCAGACCTGCTAAGCCTATCGGGGTACCCGGGCGCTTGTCCCCCAGACCCCCTTCTGCCAAACTAGGGGATGGCTTAGACTGCGCCCCGGCCAATGCCTGCTGAAGGAGAGAGACAAACTGTGGGGAGAAAATGGCTTCCAATCCCCCCGGGATCTGCCCCTGCGACCCCCGGCTCTCCGGAAGGAAGGACGGCTCCCCCACCGGCTCCAGGGGAGGCTCAGCCAACACCTTTGACTCAGAGAGACCCGAAGGCCCTTCCCCGGGGCTCTCACGACCTCTGGGAGGTCCTGCTCCATGGAGACTGCCTCTCTAAAACAGCTCCTGCAGACTCCGGTCTCTGACACAGCCCCTCTCTTTGACCCACACAACAAACAAAGGGATTTAGAAGGCATGCCGTCTGAACAGAAGAAAACAAGGCAAAACAAAACGTCTCACACACGTGCAGCCTCTGAAGGCTTCCCGTATAATTTTGTGGGTTTTTTTTTTTTTTTTTACACAGAGTGGACTCCCTTTCAATCAAAATTGAAACGAACAAAATACAAATCGGGGCCTGCGGGACTGAAGAGCCCCCGAAAAAAAAACACAAGGCTTGCCGTTGCCAGGTCAACTTTCCCGCGCGCGCGCGATTCCCCCGAAGCGCGGCCTACCGCGGGCTACACACGCGGCCTGAGATGCCAACCACCAAAACCCAAGGTATCTCGACGGCCCCGGCCCCTTACCTTAACAAAAGCACTTCCTCGGGCTGCTTCCCGCTCCACAGCGCTCAGCCGAAAGCGCGGCTTCGGCGCGTAGAGTTAAGCACGGTCTGCCTCGCTCTTCACAGCCTGTCATGTCCAGCCGGAATCAAGCCTCGGCAAACGACGTGCAGGCCGTTTCCCGTCGGCTCTGCGACTCCTCCGTCCGGATCCTCACCCAACTCGGTGGGTTCGGGAACCGGAGGGCAGCACACCTCCCCCAGCACCTCTAGGGAAGAAAAGTCCCCGAAAAAAACAGAGAGAGATAAAGTGATTGGGAGGGGGGGGGAAGAGGGGGAGGCTAGAAAGAAGCAGAGAAAAGAAACAGCTGAGCACTAACAGCAATAAGCAGCTCAGCACCGCGACTGCCCTGTAACAAATCCTCCCAGCCTAAACAAAACCTCTAAAAACTCTCCCAACGTTAACCACACTACTTAATTGTTCCTCTAAGTGAGCCCTGACCCAGGGCTCACCAGCCCTCCAGCTGCTTGGAGACTGAGAATACTGGTGTCAGGAGGAGGAGCCGAGGTACTTATACCGGTGACATCAAAAGAAGTGACGTTTCTCAGTCTCCAAAGCTGCTGGATGAGGTTGAAGACCCCAAAGGTTCAGGACTAGCCTGGAGGGACGCTAAGAAAAAAAGGTAGAAAAAAATAATTTTATTTTCAATTTAGTGATTGGATTTTGCACTGTGTTTGTATTTTACACAGTACTGGGAACTGCATCTCTTCTTTCTCTGGTGATAGTTCCGTAAGGATCTTCAAACCTCCTTAAGGTCTGCTAGTGCATGTGTGATGTCAGGGAGATTGTTCCAGATGTTAGGAGCAAATATTAGGAAGACCTGGTTGGCAATAGATTAAGTGCTCCTTATTTTGACTTAAACTAGACCCCCAAAGGGTCGACTCTTATAGGCCAATAGCTAGTATTCCTCTCCTAGCTAAGATAATCGAGAAAGAGGTACAAAGGCAAATTCAAGACCATATAGACTCTGCAGCTTCCCTAGATCATTGCCAACATGGCTTCAGAGAATATCATGGAGTTGAGACCCTCCTCGCTACCCTATTCAACAGTATAATCACAGGCATTGATAACATCCGACAAGGTTTTGTACTCATTTTCTTAGACATCGCCGCGGCGTTCGACTCGGTAAGTCACGATCTTCTCCTCAGGCGAGTGAAAGAGAAGGGCGTCTGCAACACTGCTCTCGAATGGTGCAAGTCTTATCTGGATGGAAGATGGCAATATGTAAAATCCGGATCAGAGGAATCAAAACGCTTCCATCAAACACAAGGTGTGCCTCAAGGTTCCTCTTTGTCATCTCTCCTGTTCAATATATACATGCAACCCATCTGCAATATCATTAGATCATTTAACGTGAACTGTCTGATATATGCAGACGACATACTTTTATACATGCCGTTCTCCACGGCTCAAATGGATCTTACACCACTGATAGACTGCTTCAATGCGGTCTCAGAATGGCTCCAGTCTCAAAACCTCCGCATTCAGCACAAGAAAATGGAGGTGCTCTTCATCTCAAGAGACCCCAATTTTATTCCTCCGTCCCATGTAAGAGTCAAGGAAACTGACTTGCAAACTAAAGAAACAATAAAATACCTAGGAGTCACCTTGGATCAACGCCTGGATATGAAATCTCACATAGGCAATATAGTCAAAGCTGTTTATTTCAAGATCCGTACGCTCAGGCATCTGCGCTCCTTACTGGACCCAGACGATTTCCGGACTATATATCAGGCACTAATCCTACCCCATTTCGACTTTGCCAATGCCATCTTACAAGGTCTCCCTCAATCCACACTTAGCCCATTACAGCTGGCTATGAATGCGGCAGCAAGGGTCCTCCACAAAGCCTCCAGAAGTGACCACGTGACTCCTATTCTGAAGCAGCTTCACTGGCTCCCTATCCACGGAAGGAATATCTTTAAAACCTTACTCCTCTCATTCAAGGCCATCAATGGCCTTTCATCTCTTTCACTCATGGAACTCATTCACACAGTGCCCCCCAACAGGTCCAGAAGAGCAACGGCAGTAAATTCCCTAATAACCCCGAAGGCATTGACAAAATGCAACAGTACAACGGCGAATAGGGCCTTCAGTCTCTACGTCCCCAAATGCTGGAATGCTCTACCACCCGACATTCGGGCCATCGTAGATCTATCACAGTTCAGGAAGGCACTCAAATATCACCTTTTCCTCCAATACTACCCAGTCAGCAATGAAACCTAGGTAACCTCACCAAAGAAGTAACCAGGGCTAGTTCTGAGATAGCGCCACCACCCAGATTCTGCTCATACTTCCCTTAGGTTTTAGTTGCCTTCAATCTTGTTCATTGTAATTATTTCATGTATATAGTTCACCCCTGTTATCCAAGTTTATACTACAGTTATCCAAGTTTGTACTCCTGTTCTATGTAAAACCAAACAGCTTGTTGCACTGGTCATCTTGTTATAATGTAAACCGCGCTGATGCCGAATAGTGCGGTATATAAGAAATTGTAATAAATAAAATAAAATAAATAAAGAGGACAGTGAAGGTGTTTTGCAAACTAGTTGTTCTGGCTCTGTTTGGTGCTCTGTAGAGGAGTGATTGTAGGTATTCTGATGATTAATTTTGGAAAACCTTGAAAATGGTTAAAATGGCCTTGTATTTTGCCTGGCTAATTGTGGGGAGCCAGTGAAACAGCTTTAGAATTGGGGTTATGCGTTTGAATCTGGAAGAACCGTGTAAGATACGGACAGAAGTGTTTTGCGCCAGCTGGAGGTGGTATTGAGCATATTTAGGCAGCCTTGCAAGATTCTATTGCAAAAGTCCAAGTATGGGAATACCAAGGTCTGAAATACTGTACGGAAGTCATCATAGTCTAGGAGTGGATGAAGCTGCTGTATTGTTTTCATTTTGTGGTACACGGTCCTTAATATGTTGCTAATGTGTGCTAATGTGTGATTGCATGGTAAGGCGAGAATCAATATCAAGGTATAATGGACTTGTGTGGCGTGTCACTCACTCGGCCATCAGGCTGGTCATTCGTAACTGGCATCAGGGTCTAGTCAGATGTTAGAAACTTCTTAATGACTGATCAGAACAACACAGCCATTCATCGTGTGGAGGTCCATATTCAAATATTTGATGAGCGAAAAAGTTAACCAGATATTCAGCAGTACTTATCCAGGTAAAAATGCCATCGAACGTCCCCACAGACCATCGTGGCATAATCCAGATGGTGCTGGGTGGTCTGTGGGCAGGGCTGGGGGCAGTCAGTGGTGATTTTCAGCCCACAAACTGGATAGGTGACCACATAGTTAGCACAGATCAATGGCTGTCCGAACTTTATACAGTTTTGTCATCATCGCTGACCAGATAGCAATGGAGGTTGGCAGCAAAACCATATATATAGTGCCGGTGCCTATCCAGCACCGAATGTCCGGCTTCACCTTTGCCTGTGGCAGCCAGGCGCTTTACAAGCACCTCTGCCCTGGACTGAATATTGGGCCCTACATTTTCTATACACCTACCTTTCTGCACATACATCCTCAGAAAAGGATATAAATTCTTGCTTGATCACCTGAAATACTATTCTAGATGCTCACGTCTATGAATGTGCATTCATTAAGGTGTATTCGGATGGTTAATGTGCCTTAAAATATTCAGGTCGTGGTGGCCAGTTTTTTTGTTTTGTTTTTTTCTCCTTCAAACACCAGTGCCGCAGGTAAGAGAATCTAGATATTTGGTTGCAATATCTGGATAGTGGCTGCCACTGAATATCCGAATACAGCAACGGCAATATCCAGCCACTATCTGGAAAGCCAATCTGCATGCAAACCTAGGACAGCTCTTTTGTAGTCCTGCATTATGCAGCTCGTTATCTGCAGAGCGGTGCTGCAAATCAGCACTATGCAGATAAATGCCAACTCTGTCCCGAGACTGTCCTGGCATGATCTGGTTAGTGCCAAGGTGGTCAGAGGTTACATTCTTTGGCGCTATTCACATCTTAGCACTGAATATTCAGCCGACTAGTACTGCGTGAGTGACTTGGAATACCGGTCCCTTCGTGTATGCTACCTTGATTTAACATGGATAAACTTATGGGCATTCATTAAGGCATGTTAAAAAATGTCTAATGTCTGCTAAAAAAAAGTGTTTTATTAAAACTCTGAAAATTGTGAGAAAAGCCTTAATGAATCAAAAACAAAATGAAAATCTTGACCCTGCGCACATCTCTACTCAAGTCATATATAAAGTAACTTCACAGCTATTTTTTCCTCTAACAGAGGAGGTAACAAAGCAAACTCCTGCTGGAATTCTGCACAGAGTTTGCACTTTTTTGTGATTGTGATTGTGCATTGTGGAACTTGTGTCTCTTGGGGAAACTGCTAGGTACATGTGACCTAGATTGGCCACTGTTGGAAACAGAATACTGGGCTTGATGGACCTTGGTCTGACCCAGTATGGCATATCTTATGTTCTTATGTACATTGTATTTTAAATTAAGTATCACTCAAAAACAATATGCTTTGGCCCGATATTCAAAGGGATGGGCACGACCAGCAGACCCGCTAAGCATGTTAATCCTCTTGTTCAGGAGATCCATGGGCACCACCAGTTAGCGGCATCCAGCAATAACCTGAAAGCATCTCCAATATCATCGCTGCCTGGTTATCATTAAGTGGCAAAAGCGAAGGGCAATAAAGGTTGACCTAATTCTCACTGCTGAAACTGAGCAGCGGCTGATTATCGCTGGTGCCCGATTAGCTCCACGGCAATCCGGGCAACCCGGATATTCAATGCCGGAGCCTGGATATGGGCCCCACCTTGAACATCTGGCTCTAATGTTCAGTGGCTGTGGCTAGGCGCTTCAGCGGCGCTAGCCGTCACTGCCAAATAATCGGGCCCTTTCTTCACACCGAATTTCCAATTTTGTTTGCAGGAGGAGTAAAAGCATAAGAAAAAAGAAAAAACAAATTAAAACACATTTCCTCTGCTAATCAAAAATGCAGCCAGACAACCCTGCTAAACGTCTGCACCCCCCCCCCCCTCAGCCCCCCCAGTTATTTCCTCATTTAGGCAGCACACAGTAAATGCAAGCAGACTTAGGCAGCTGGATTGATTTCATTTCTAGCACTCTATATGCTTAAAATAAGCACAGAAGTTAACACAGCTTACATGGTCCAAAGTTCATGAAAACTTAGATGTCCTTTTGCTGTAGGTTGCTACGGAGTTAGTGTATGGCTTAAGATGGTGCAACTTAGCGCAGGACTATGGTAACCATTACCGTGCACAGGCTAATTTGCATGCTAAGTGCATATTGTATTATAGGGTGTGTGGAATGGTCATAGACTGCATATTGCAGCTAGTGCCTGTTACTTTACCATATGCTGCCATTGCTACCCGTAGCATAGAAGCACCATCAGTACACACAACACTCAGGATTTACACTTTTTTTATTTAAGTGCAGTAAGATGCAAAAAATTAACAAAGAGCCTCTTAATTAATAAGTAGGAGAAAGTGAGGGAGCAAGAGGGAAGGCAATTTCTCACACAAATTACTCACACAAAAAACATTTGTGCTATTGCAAACACAAAATAGTAAGAAACAAATTGTACAAAAAGTTTAAAGAAAGAAAACATCACAACAAACAAACTCCTGCAGTTGCAACTACCAGAAGGGATCAGCAACCTCGAAAGAGCACCCAAAGAAAATTAACTCAAAGCTAATAAGGAATAATTCTACAGAACTCCGGTCAACAAGAAAAATAGTTCTAATATTATTTGTATATCTGCTGCTCAAGTACAATGCATCAAAATTAAAATACACATAAGCACACGCTCAGTTTGGACCTGGTCTCAGTGAGGAAAGTAAAGTATTTTTGTGGTCTTCAGAAATGCCCAGCCCGGCTCAGACTTGCTTGCCCACCCAGGTTCCCTTTTCCTTTTTCCATATATCTGATAGATGTGTTGTGACAAGCGATATTAGGTACAAGGCAGCCCACCAGCACGGCATGTGGAGTTGATATAGACAGAGACAAAAAGACAAATAATAGTGAGAGGCATTTCCTTGCAAGTAATATTTTGCCGCCGCTACTGCGAGTGTTCCCTCTATCATATTCTGTATTAAGTCAATTGTATTACAAATGTGTGACTAACAGTTTCTGAAAGGATTGCTTTTTCTTCCAGGCTATGTCGCTTCTGCATTGTATAATCATGCAAAAATCAGAGTCTAGCTCTGTAATTGCCTCTCTTGATTTACCTTTCATTTTAAACGAGCTACAATTAAAGGAGGCCATTAATATCAATACTCATTTCAATCATCTCTCCAAGGAAACTTCATAGGGAAAGAACTGGCAAGCACACCTGAACCGCTTGCCCTTTCCTTTCACAGCCATCTTGAGTACATCATTGCCGTCCTCCAGAGCAATCCTCTAAACAAGCCTTGGCAAAGGCAAAAATAAACACCATTTTACAACATCTTTGGAAGCCATTCCAGAAAAAAGCAACAGCAGATTAATCCATGGGCTCAGGGAGGCCCAGATAAAACGGAGTTGCCTCTCTGCCCCTATCACACAGCTTGGATGGGAATTTGCAGAATGTATGCACATGCAACCCCAAGAAGGGTAGCATCTAAAATCATTGGTTTTCCCGTCATGAGGAATGTATTTCTTGCTAGGGTTTTCTTCTATAACTGGCATTTTGCCACCTTCTCTGTGAAACAAAGACAGATATATTTAAAGCACATGTATTTTATGGAACATAGTAAAAAAGTTGTCATTTTTAATAACTCGCCATCGACTTAGAAAAGCCGCTGACTGAGCATAGAGTCTGTAGGCCTTCGGAGTGCTGCTTTTATCCACTGGGCTTCCAGATCAAGGGGCTATATTTGAGAATTAGCAAGTCATTAGCAGCATTTTCTCAAGACACCTGGTATAATCATCCTAATAATTGATTGCAGCCTTTGTCATCACTTGTAGCATCTGCAGTTTTCTACCCTGAACTTTATCCTTGGTAGTTTATTACTCACACTGAAATGTCTTCGTGGTCTAATCTGTCTTGGCTGAAAAGTTACAACAAAACGGCAATGTTTTATATGCTACTTCCATGCAGCCTGTTTCTATCAGACCATTACAAAACACAGAGCTATTAAACCAATGCACTAATTTAGCTGGGAC
Source organism: Ichthyophis bannanicus (assembly GCA_033557465.1). Classification (NCBI taxonomy): domain Eukaryota; kingdom Metazoa; phylum Chordata; class Amphibia; order Gymnophiona; family Ichthyophiidae; genus Ichthyophis; species Ichthyophis bannanicus. The sequence goes on from CM066037.1 coordinate 73,048,884, forward strand.
ACCCCCCAGGCAGGTGATAAGTTAACAGAAGGCCAGCTAAGGGTCTCAGGGATCTCTGTATATAGGTGAGGAAAATGACCATGGATGGAAGGCATTCTAACAGATTCGCAGATGATTACACAATGAAATAAAAGGTTGACTTGTGATCTAATGATGTGAAAACCAGATCCCCTTCGAGACACCAAAATGGATTCCAAAGTAGATGCTAAATTATTATTGCGGAACCTGTCTTTTGGGGAAACTGCTAGGTACGTATGACCTAGATTGGCCACTGTTGGAAACAGGATACTGGGCTTGATGGACCGTGGTCTGACCCAGTATGGCATATCTTATGTTCTTATGTATGTTCTTATGAAAACAAAGGGCCCGATATTAAAAAAAAAAAAAAAAGCCAAGTTAGGTTCCTAGGTTTGTGCCATATTGTCAGCCAAACTTAGGTGCCTAAGGTTTCAGCCAAAAATAAATTTAGCAACTTAACATTTAGGTTCCTAACGTTAGGGCTGCCATTTGTTTTACCTAATTTACGAGCCTAGTGCTGAAAATCAGTCTAAGCTCCAAATTTTTTCCCCCCGCCCTAAATCTGCCTCTGCTGCTACCACTTTTTATGCACCTAAATTTAAGAATTTAGTGAAATTCCGAGCATAAATTTAGGCACACAGCTCTAGTAAATTTTCAAGGAGGGTAATTTATTAATTCTCAAAGTAAGGAGCATGAATCCTTTGACTAAGGGCCTCAAAAAAATTAGAATCTACTTTGTTGCTTAAGTCATAGATACAGGAGCAAGTGGAGTGGAGGAGTGGCCTAGTGGTTGGGGCAAGGTACTTCAGGCCAGAAGGTCAGGGGTTCAAATCCCACTAGAGGACAGCAACCTTGGGCCAGAAGGACTGGGGTTTCTAGTCCCACAGGTGCTCCTTGTGGTCTTGGGCAAGCCACTTAATCCTCCAAAGCCCATGTTCCCTGTAAAATAGTTATCTCCAAGTTATAATGCCCTGTTCAATGTAATTTCAGTTTGTTCAATATAAACTGCACTGATGCAGAATAGCATGGTATATAAGAGAATGTAAATAAAAAAACAGTATTTTGTTAAGTTGTAGGTGACCTTCCCATATAGAGAACAGTTCATTTTAAGGTAGAAGTTAGCTACATGGAGCTTGTTTGGATTTTGGAGTTTTAGCACACCTTTCCAAATAATGCTCAAGGCGACATTGTTAGAATCCCATTACAATAATCGCCTCTCTCAACGAGCTTTGTCACTGGGTGGTGATCCATCAGCCGCAGTTCTGGTTGTTTAAGAGCATTCCTTAAGCCAACCTTGCATGCTCATCCAGGAAAAGGTGGCCACCAGCACTAGAGTGTAATTCAGAGTGGGAAATGAGGAAATCCTTTGCAATCCAACTTGTACTGTCAGAAGAAAACCTCCAAACAGACACTAACAAAACTCCAGTAGGACTCCAGGGACTTCTAGAAAGGCTTCTAACCTTTAAAGTCCAGGCCCAGTCTATGCCTGCAGCTGGCCTCTCCAGAAGAATCTCAGCCCCACAAAGGAACTATCCCCAACCAATGGCCCAATTGGACCTCTATAAAATGTCCAGAGGCCACCTTACATTTGTGGCTTCTTTAGCCTTGCACTGCCCCAGCTTCTTTTTCTTCAGCTCACAAACTCTCCTGTCTGTGGCCCTTCTCTCCTTTGGTTTGCAGACTGAGGTCCCCTGCTACAGCCCCACCACAAAACGAAAAAGCTGAATGGTGGCAAAAAATAAATACATAACCACTTCTGTCCTACAGTTCTGGTTTATCAGGGAAAGGAAAAAGGTAAAGCTCAGCATCTCCTTCACACCATCAGTGCAGTAATAGCACACTACATTCAAAGCCGTCTCCAAAAGATAAGGAACTATAATCATTCTCTCAACCTCGTTAAACGGGTTATCTATAGCTCAAAAATGGGAAGAAAGGGAAAGGGAGGGATGTACCCAAACCAATACTCTCGTCACGCCTCCCACCTGTACCAACCCGCAAACAAACATGCCAAAATAAATTCCACAGCCCAGCTTATTTGATTTCCATTTCTTCCTCTGCTGTTCCTCTGGAACGTCTACTTACATCTCAAAGAACCTTTCAGGGAGAGAGGCTGACTGCCTGCAAAGGACTCTCAAGACTTTTAAACCCCTCTCAGCTGGACTACAAGCCATCAGCCATAGGTCATGTTGTCCGAGCGAAACTCCTCGTCTCTGGACTCTCCTCCCATTTCCTGGGTTACAGCAGATTTCCTGTCAGGTAATGATTGGTTTCTGAATTGCAGCATATACAGGCTATGTGCTTCCAGGGGACCTGCAGGTCTTCCCTCTGCCCCCTACTACATGAGGCTGGAAGCCAGCTTGATCTTCTGAGCCTCTAGGAGAATGCGCCTTCAGGAGGGCACAGCTGCATTTGAAAGAAATGTAAATGCTGGGCTTCATTTACAAGAGAAGTCTTACCCAAAGGGTAGTGAAAGGAGTTTGAAGCATGAAACAAAATTCGTTTCCAGGTACATGCTACCTCTACCTCCCATGAGCTGAATGGTTCAGGGCTGCATTAGGGACTTTCTAGAAATAAGTAGTTCACTCTTTTAAAGTACAAGGGTGCAGGTTCCTAAACACTCCCACATTTGAGGGAGAGAAAGATCAAGACACACATTGCTGGGCTAGGATGTAGCTCCATTATGGATCCTCCTTATGATTGTTGTCATTGCCAACATGCACACATCCCGCTGTCATCATCAAATGAGGACAGTGGGAACTACAAAGGCCAGACTGGCTTGTGGCACCCTTTTGAGAGAGGGGAAGATGGAGAAGCACCTTGTCATACCAGGACACTGCTCCACTAAGAATCCTCCTTCTGACCATTGCCATTGCCAGTACATGTAGTCCCCATTGACAACACTGAATGGAAACTGCAAAGGCCAGACAGATGTGCAGCACGTGGTTGCAGACGTGCAGCCACAGAGGCATGACCAAAGAGAAACACCCTGTGGAGTCCATGCGAAGCACAAGCGGAGCCAACGGAGCCGGAAAATTATCTTGAATGTCTTCATTTGGTGAGTTTAATTTTTCCTTATTTATTGTTTATGGTGCAAAAGAAGAGAAAAGGGGGAGGCCCCAAGACTTGAGCAATGTTGAAAGGGAGCCTTCCCCTTTTCTCTTTCTTTTGCACCATAACCCAAAAAAAATAAGGAAAAGTAAACTCTCCAAGTGAAGATATTCAAGTATAAGAAGAATCGCCCCAGTTCCCTTCTATATGAAGGCCTTTGGATAAATAAATATCTGGCTGTTGGTGAGAAAATAGAAGGGGGCGGTGCCCTCCATTTCCACTTCTCCTGAGTCTGGAGCTTCTTTGAGTTGCAGAGGCCTAAAGACTCCTTCTCCAAATAGACTGCTTAATCCCAGGGACCAAGATCTTTGGCGAGGATGTTTGGCCCTCCGTGGATGCTTCCCTAATAGCAAATACAGCTATCCCGATGTCTTTTCCGTCTCCAATCTTACAGCTTTCTTAAGAGCCTCCAGAGACAGAGTATTTCATTAACCAATATTTGGAAGGTAGTGTCCAGGACAGAAATTATGTTGAATGGATCGTTTACTAAACTAGGTCAGTTTTCCATTCATATCGCTACGAAGATTAAGGAAATTAATGGCAATTTTGTCTGTGGTTAAAAAAAATGAAGTCTTTGAATCAATAAGCATCGACTTAGCAGGGGAAAGAAGGATTTGCTGTTAAGGATAGTCTAATATAGCACCATAAACCTGAAACATTAGAAAACTCTGTAAATGTATTATGTTTTCTGCTATTCACTAATTGACACCAGGATTTCTTTTTAGGAAATATCTTCAAGAAATTAATTGATGCCAGATGTAGAGGAGTAAAAGTTTGTTATTTACCTAAATCTGTTCTTAAGGAGAAATAGGTATGAGAGCAATTCATGATTTGAATTTTTCTATTTTTGATTTGACTACTTTCTTAGAGACTACTCAGGATAATATAGATATTCATGTTAATTTGTTGGTGATTTAGAAAAAAAGTTAAATATTTAAATATTACTTTAAGAAAGATTCCCTTTTGTGGCTAACCAGTGAGGTTCTTTCCAGATGTTCCTAGGGCCACTCAATCGAGAAAGAAGAGCTTCTTACATCTGGAGCCCGCAGGGGACAATCATTTTCTTGAAATTTATTTATTTTTAATTTATTGCAAAATTTCTATACCACATTTTCCTAAAGATCAAATGTGGTTTACAATGAACAACAATTTGAATAGTACCAGTGAAAAGTACCTCTTCAATTACAAAGAACTCTAACTATATACATTAACTGTAAAGGCTGATTTACATAGAACTATCTACAATTACATTGAGCTGTGTACAATTTCGGTGTTAGATAGGGGTGTAGACTGATACAGTGTAAAGTAATGAGGCATTCTTGGAGGTTATAGGGAGGGGTGAGCGGTGACTTATGTATGTAATATCCATGTAAGTGTTTCATTTCATTTCATGGACACAGTTATGTTTGAACTGCATTGAATCATGCAAAACAGTTTTTGTTACAAAAGAAATGCCAGGATTAATTTAATTTAATTGTGTTCATTTCTTGAATTCTTGTTTCAAGATTTGGATTAGAAGAATTACTACAAATTGTAAGTATGCATGATGGCTAGTTATTAATGCCTTTTTTTTTCCTTTTTATTATATACTTATAGATTTAACTTTCGCTCCCTCCGGCGATGTGGGCTAAAAAAAGATACGTTTCTTCTGGGGATCTTTGTCTTTGGGTCTTTTTGATATAATTTATGTTTGTTTTTTGATGTATAGTATAAAAAAAAATTTAAAAACTCCCATTTTTAAGCAAGAGGATCACACAAATTAATTTGCACACTCATTTTTGCTAAGTACGTCAATTTATTAGCGTGCATATCTGCCCTGCATATAAGAGAGCTCTGAACCAATGAAATCCATTTTTTTACAAGTCTTCTTAAAGCATGATTATGAAAATATGTTAGGTTCCTACTTTGGTGCTCTAAGTACATCTGGACTAAACAAATGTTTTCTTCAGTTTAAAAAAAAAAAAAGTAATCACCTCATCTCCGATCACCAATACTGTCTCCTATCTTGCATGCTTACTAATGACCTCAAATATTTTATTTTCAAAATGCTATTTTTCCGTATTTAATGAATATATTTAGTAATGGACTGTCTAGTATAATAGCCTTCTAACTTTCTACTTTTGTCACAGTATATTTTGTTTCACAGTGTGAACAGCAGTAATGATTGTGTGCTCATAAAAGTAGATCCATTTTGGCAAGCCTCGTTAGCTGACAGGTATGTAATGCACTTGCCTCGCGGCTTCGAGACCAAATTTCAAATACAGCCTTCAGTGAAAGAAATGGAAATCATTCAGCTCTCAAGTGTCAAGGAGTGTGAATTTAGTCTGTATCTGTGCAGAACCTGATGTGCAGTTGCCTCCTACAAAATACTGTCCATTACACCATGCATTGCTGCATCCGACTAAAAGGGCTTTTTCAGAACAAGCAGCTAAATCATACCTACTGTACCTTTTAAAGGGTTGTTGTTTTTTTCACAGCTAGGTATTTGGATAGCAAGTAAGCTTTCACATGCATATATTACCTTCTAGGAGTGTGCATTCTTCTGAATATATTCAGAGGGTTTGGGAGATATGTGCATGTGGGTACCTACAAATTAACACATCTATAATCTCCAGAGACAGCAGCTTCATCCCACCAGACACCTGAAACATAGATGGAACCCAACTACAAGAAAAAACAAGAAGTATGATACTTAGGAGTCACCCTCGATCAGCACCTATCCTTCTCCACCCACATCAAACACATCACTAGGAGCATCTACTACAACCTCAAGACAATACAACACCTCAAACCTCTCCTAACCCATCAAGTCTTTTATACAGTTCTCCAAGCTCTCGTCTTCCCACACCTGGACTACTACAATATTATTCTCCAAGGCTTACCAAAGACAACAATCCACCCGTTCCACCTTGCCCTCAACACAGCAACATGTGCCCTCTGCAATGCACACAAAGATGATCACATAACTCCTTTGCTCAAAACTACACTGGCTACTCATCATCTAATGAATAAAATATAAATCCATCCTCAGAGCCTTTGTCATCCATGGCCTATCCTCCACCCATCTTCAAACACTAATACACAAAACTCAAGACAACTGAACAAGGTGAATTGAATCCCAGAATACACTAAGCATCCCAACACTCTACACCAAAATCAACTCCACCACACCCAAGAAAACCTTCTCCCTATTCGCACTGTCCCTCTCGAATTCTATCCATTACAAGCTGTGGGCTACAAAGGACCCAATACCATTCAGAAGGCCCTCAAGACTCACCTGTTCACAGACCACTTCGCTGAAGACAGGATATAACCACCCACCATACAACACCCACAGTCCCCCCAACCTCTCTATCCTTCACCTTTAATCCACATTTTAACTTCCCCTGACACTTTCCTTTATAAAACTTCCCTCCTTTACTATGTTCCTTGCACCCCCAAATTTGAAGTTCTCTCCAAATTGACTACCCCGTTGTCATGTATACTGTTCTGTTTAAATGTAAACCGCTTTGACTACAGGATAAAGCAGTATAGAAAAGTTGTTAAATAAAATAAATAATCAATTTGCATGCCCAAGAAAGTAAATGCATGCTTAGAAGGCATGCATTTAAGAATAGTGTGTGCAAAAAACATAGAATGAAAATCATGAACATTGCAAAATCTGTTTAAAATGAAGACTATCCCAGCACATCCCTGGTAACTACGCAAGTACATTAATTGCTGTCAGTAATAGCAACTTAGGAAGATTCTCTATTAGGCTGATTTATTGAACATTTCCTCATAAATTTTCCCCGAGGAGCTTTTGATATTCCAAATTTTTGCTTAATATTCTGTTTTGAATTCCAAAGCAAGCCCAGAATTGATGAAGCCAGTCTGGTGTGAACATTACCTTAGTTAGTACTATAATTTTCACTAACATTTCCAAAACAATAAAATAGATTCTTCTGTATTATGTCCAATTCTGGACACTGTGGAGGGTAATTTTATAAACAGGCGTCTAGTTTAAGTCACCCAGAACACACTTATATTGAGCCTATTTTATAAAGGATAGTGGAAGCCTATATTCCTTTATAAATTAAAGGTTGAAAGTGGTACAGAACTGTAAGCACCTGCATTTACACCTATCCTAGAGCAGGTGCCTCCATTTATCCAGTATGCGCCTAAGTGATAGTATTTTATAACTTAAGAGTGTAAATCCACCCAGGTTCCGCCCCTGTGCGCGCTCATACTGAAAGCACACACAATTACACTTAGATACGTCCTTACTGAATAGCTCCTGCCTAAAGCGTACGCCTAAATGCTCATTGAGGGGCCTAAGTCCTTTAAAATAGGGATTTAGGGGCCTACATGGTGCATATCTTTAGGCGCCTCCCTTATAGAATCAGCCCCTATTTGTTTATTAGCATGCATTAACATCTTTATGAAGAGATTTACCCAAGGTGTTTACAACAGGTATTGATTGACAGACAATTTAAATTGTAATAGCAGCTTAGCAATAGCAAGATGACCACGTCAGCATAATAGACAATGAGAGCAACTCAGATACGCAAATCAAATCCTAGTAATAACAATCCAATACAGTGTCGATCATAATGGATTCATCATTTCTTCTATATCACTCTTATTTATTGGAGAAATTGTGTTACACCAGCAATTTGATCAGTCTCCTTTAGAAGTCTTTTAACTATGCATTAAGTTTCTGCATCTAACGCACATTTAGCACAAAAATGAGCGTGTGTTAAGTGCAATGCCTTCATGGTAACTGTTGGGGAGGTGACCAGCATCTCTCCGACAGTGTGCAGATGAGTGCGCAGTGCATGGCGCTATTAGCATGGGTGCACTTTGTTCCACCTATTGAGGTGACGTTAGGGGCAGGCATGTAATACATTCCCCTGCACTAAATGTAATATGCTCACCATGTCTGTTCTCTGCCCCTACACGCAAGTGGCAGTAAGTACGCAAATCAGTGCTCGGTAACCGTCATACCCCCCCACAACAACAGTTACCATAAGTGAAAACGCAGGCTAACTACTTAACACACTTTGGTAAAAGGGCTCCTATATCAAAGGCCTTGGCAATATCCAGGTAGATACCATATTCTTTGTCTTCATTTAGGCTGAAATGCAGATCTGGTTTGGTTTGGCAAGACTTGTTAGTCCTAAAACTGTGTTGATTTACACTGATTGTCCCATTCATATCCAAATGAGTAGTAATTTTATCTTTAATTATAGCTCCCATTATCTTACTCAGAAAAGACATCAAGCTAACTGGTCTATAATTAGTTTCATTTGATCATCTGAATTATTATATGCCCTACTAATGTACCCTTTTACTATTGATTCCAGTATTCAGTCTTCTAGAGGTCAATAGTTTTTCTTGATCTTATCACCTCTGTATTTAAGAGTTGACCTTTTAGCTTCTGTTTTGAGTGGTCACTTTCTATACTTTATTCTTATTACAATGGCATCAAGTACTTTCTAAACAATTCCCAGCAATTGGGCTCAAAAACTGAAGCAGTTCACGTGCCAGCTGCCTTAATATCCTGGGATATATATGAGCAATCAAACGTAACACAACAGTGCTCTATCTTGATGGATGTCACATGACAATGTGCACTTTGACACCAACTACAAACCAAAAATTTTTTTGTGGAGCCATAGTTTGGGATAGGCAGCATTTTGTTTACAAACTAAATATTGTCAATGTTGATTATGCTTTAAGTTTAAGCTACAATTTGAACCAAGCCTTAAACGTTCATATCTATGTTTCAATTCAAAGATGCTCAATTTACAGATCTGCTAGGACAGTAAAAATAAAACAACCTCCCTCTCTTACAGAAAAGGTTAGTAGTAGTAGTAGAGTCATAGTATTTTTAGACAACTTGAAAAAGCCGGACTATGATTTGTTTTCGGCTGTGTCTTCTATATTAAGAACATAAGAACATAGGGCCCAATTTTGATTTAGGCAGGCTATGTGTCGCGTCTGTGCATAGCCTGCCCTCTGACCCCCTTAATGCGGATTTGCACTTCTGCGGCAACGGAACTGAAAATCTAGGTTATGCTGGATGCACCGGCAGCCACCGAGGCTAAGTGGGTAGCAGTGATATTTGATACTACCTGCTTAGCCCTTGCGCCTTAAAGATAGGAGAGGAAAAACCCTCACCTATCTTTAAGGCGCAGAGGGCTAAAGCGGGTAGCATCAAAAATTGCCGCTACCCGTTCAGCCCTTTCCTCCACCCCGGAATACCCCCATCATGCCCCGCTGCCATCTGCATAGCATCTGGACACATTAGGGATTTATCCGGGATTTTCAAAAGGCATTACCCGTGTAGGTGCCGCTTGAAAATCCCAGATAAGGCATTTACACGTGTAACTAAGCAGCTACCCATGCAAATGCCTTCGAAAATGCCGCCCATAAGAACTAGGAGTGTACTCTGCCACAAGTTTGGCTCATACTGGTATTAAACAAGTTTTTCATAATTCGGGGTTATTTTTCATGCTCATTTCACCTAGTTGGTCTGTGGGTGTTTATTTTGGGGCAGGATTTCTAAAGAACGTGCTGTTAGCACATGTTTAGGCTGCAAAACTAACATGGAGGCCCATGCTGGCTTTTGGGGGCATGTGCATCCGTCCCCCTGCCACAAACGCATTACTGACACATCACACTGCAGCAACTGGCATTAGTTGCATTCATGCTAAAGGAAACATCCGCACTTAGCACACCTCCAAAATCACCTGCGCTGACTGCAACAAGCCTTCAACACCTACGTTCCACCTCTAACTGACCCAGTCCCCACTCAATTGCTTTCTCCCTTGCTAGCACAGGATTTTAGCACGGGGCACCATGCTAACAGTTAAGGTGGTGTGGTTAGCGCGTGGTTAGCGTATGTTAGTAAACATGCCCCTTTATGTGCATGAGGACTTTAAGCATGCACATCAGTTCATAAGGTCTATACATGTACAAGCGGTTTCCATGCACTTTACACTTTTAGGAGCCCAGACAAACCAAAATGTGCACGTGTGCATGCCACAAGGTCTACCATACCGGGTCAGAGCAAAGGCCCATCAAACCCAGTATCGGACGTTGACAAATCCAGGTCACAAGTACGTGGCGGACTAGAATATAAGCTCTCCATTATGTGCTTCAAGAAAGAGTCAGAAACAGAAACAGAATCTGTTTTTAGAAAACTTCCATAAAACATACGCAACTGACGGAAGCCTCTGATGAGTTCAGACAATTTTTTGCTGCTTTTCTATAGGTTCAAATCCCACTTCTGCTCCTTTCAACCTTCAGCAAGTCGCTTAACCTTCCATTACTCCAGGAACAAGTTTAGATTGTAAACCGTCTGGGGAGAGGAACGTCCCTGCAGTACCTGAATGTAACTCGCCTTGAACACCAGATAAAAGGTGCGAGCTAATATCAGATTCCCTCCCAAATTTCCTCGACTTAAATGTAGACATATGTGATTTGTATGTATGTTTGTTAATTATTTTACAAAATTTGATTTGATTTCAGCATTGCCTTTGGAATTTGTTAAGATATTTCTAGCTGTGTAAGCTAATAATTGGGAATGTGTATGGATTTATGATTTTTCTTTTTTGGACTTCAAGGGGTGTGTGGGAGGAGAATGTATTTATGGATGTTTCTGAAGTTTAATTTTCTAAGTGATTTTTGGAGGAATGTATTCCTCACCTAATCTTGCTGTAATAATGCATTGGACCGATTTTGAATGAGTGAAGGGAACAGATTTTGTTTTTCTTTGTTCTTATGGAAAAATTAAATAAAGAATATGTTTAAAAAATTGACCTCTCTTGTGGTTGGATATATTCTTTGGGAAATGAAGCAGTTTTTTACAACTTATAGCCTGTCTAAATGATCAGGCCTGTTTTATCAGACCAGGGGACTATTATTCATGGCAAAATTTCCTTAAGGGTATTAACCGGGTAGCCAGACCCGGCACTCCCCCCTTTTCTTAGAGTCTTACTTTTCCCCCACCCCACACTGAACACATCCCATTTTTAGCTTTCACAGAATTGCACAGAAACCAAGTATGGTGACAACTGGTCGCAGCTTTATTTCAACAATTTTCAAACAATAACAGGAACAATGATCTCAACCCCCCCCCCCCCCCCCACCAGCGGAGCGTTGTGTCACCAGCCATGCTACTAGCAAAGCGACCTTGCTTCCGCTCCATCCAAGTTCACACCACCGGCAACGTTCCGACTATCCCTATCCGACTTCGCCATATTACTAGCAAAAGTCTTCCAGGGGCAGTCCGGGCCGAGGGCACCCCGCCCCCGTCCCGAGTCGCCAAAGGCTCCGGACCCCGGAAACCTCCGGGATCCCCCCTCACCCCCCCAGCTGCGACACCCCGACTCCAGCCCCATCATAAAGGCTGGGTGGGCGGGTGGGCTGCCGAGCCTCCCACCAGACCGCCTGTGCTCTGGCCCGATATCGCACGCCAGAGCACATGGCAGCCTGCCCCTTGATTGGCTCCACTGGCTTGCCTTCACCAGCGCAGCCAATCAATTTAAACCACGCGCCCCCGTGCACGGCCCCGCGATGCTGCCGTGCACGAACAGGGTCCCGCGCCGGGCAGAGCACCCGGTTACGGGCAGGCGCCGGGACCCTGCCCGCGCCTTTTTACTATTGGGAAATCTAAACCTAATTTTATAATTATTTTTTTATGTGGTCTTTATCTTTCGGCTATATTTTTCTCAATGCTTTTCATTTTAGAATTCCATAAGCCTATAATATACAGGGTGGTCCAAAAAAAAGTGAGAACATCTCGTAAATTAAAAGCTTAAATAGTTTACTTATTTACCTTTTTTAGCTATATAACGTCTTTATTTCGACAATTTCTGGTCGCCATCTTTTTTTTTTTTTTTTTTTTTAATTTGGCAGTCGTTTAAAATTCAAAAAGACAGATGTAAATAACTTATATGCTATGAGATGTTCTCACTTTTTTGGGGCTACACTTTTTAGTACACTCTATTTTACAATTGCATGCCCTTAAACAGAAACATAGGGGGGTCTTTTACTAATGGGCATTAGTTAGCAGCATATGTTCTGGGAAGCACTGAAGGCACACTGGGATGCTCACTTTCAGCTAGCTCCAGCCCATGACAGCACAGGACGATTCCCGTGCTAACTGTGCATCTCATGTTAGGGTCTCAAGTTGGCAGAGAGTGGATGTGGCGAGCTTAGTGCAGTTATCTTTATGTTTATGTTTATTAGGTCTTGATAGACACTCTGCTGTTGTCTTGAAGAGCAGGTGTACAATATCAAAAAATGAGAGGTTGTTTTTTTTGTGGGGGGGCTCTTTTTTTTTTTTTTTTTTAATTGCAGGGGTGAAAAGATCACCAATAAAAACAGGAAAGGAGGAAAATCAATCACACACCAAAAAAGGGAGGAGGAGGAGCCAAGAAGGGGGGAGAAAGAGGAGAGGAGGGAACAGGGCAAACTAGGTGGACAGAAGATTGTGGGTAATATAAAGAGGTAGGTCTTCAGTAAGAATTTAAATTTAGGAAAGGACTGTTCCAGGTGGAGGGCATAAGAGAGTGTATTCCAGGTGGCAGGTGGAAAAGCAGCAGACCATATGTTTTCAAGCCTGGCCTGGGCAACTGTAGGAAGATGAAGGCAGTTTGCATGGAGACTGCGAAGGCAGCGGTAAGGAGGTGGTCAGAGAGAAAACGAGAACAGCCGGTATGAAGGGCACAATAAACCAACGTAAGGAGCGTGTATTGAAGGTGGTATTTGATGGGAAGCCAATGGTGCTGTACTAACAGTGGAGAGATGTGATCTTGATGGGAGGCGTGAGCAAGAATACAGACAGAGGTGCTTTGTATGAGTTGGAGGCAACTTAGTCGATACTGGGGAAGGTCAAGGAAAATGATGTTATAGTAATCTAATCCAGAGAGGACAAAGGCAAGGAGGAGAGTGGCAAGAGAAGAGGGGGCCAGGCAGGGGGGAACGGCATGGATTTGTCACAATGTGAAAAAGGAGCAACGATCTAGAGAAGAGAAGTAAGTCTGAAATGAAAGAGAAGAGTCAAGAATGATTCCCAGATAATGGATAGTTTCAACCAAGGGAACGGGGGTACCAGGAAGAGAAGGGGCTATGGTTGAGGAAGAACCACCAAAGGTAAACCAAATAGCTGCACATTTGTTTAGATTTAGGTGAAGAAAGTTGTCTGAGAACTAGTTTGCCGTGGCCAAAAGACAGGTATGTGTTCACATTGCGTGCTAACTGCATTAGCTTGGGTTCACTTAACACCACCTCAAAAAGTGGAGTTAAATGCACCCGCACTAATGGGCATGCGCTTGGCAAAAGTGCTTCATGTTAACTGCTGGGAAAATGCTTTCCACGCCCACTGCAGTTAACAAGTTGGTATTATACCTAGCACTATGCTTTTGATACTTTAGGAATATTATGTGCAACACCTTAGCACCCATTAGTAAAAGACCCTCATAGAAAACTAAAATAATGCAACACCATGATCAACAAAAAAATTGCAGATTAAATTAAATAAACCCCTTGCGCACCCAAAAACAAACTGGCCACATGAGAAGCAGGAGAGAACATTTGAGGAATACTTTGTTCTATAACTATTGTAACTTCAAAGTGGCAAACATGCATTAGGGTTTGGAATTTGCTAGCGAGTCTTCAGTTTTTTGGCACATATTAACATATTTTGGGGGCTATTATAGAAGCTTTATTAGTGAATTCCATGTATAAAATCAGTAACTCCGTTGACCCGGAGGCCCACCTCGCCTCTGCTTCTTCAGCCTTCCCCCCCCCCCACCCCTTCCAATAACACAGAGAGACTAATCATGGTACAACATTTTGGTCGCAGCTTTATTACAATCGTATTAACCGCCCAACATGGGCTAACATATTCAACATCTCCCCAACAATAACCCCCCACCCCAACACCGGAGAATGCCCCCTCCCGCCATCTTAGTAGCAAGGCGGAGCATTCTCCTCACCCGCCCCCGCCGCCTGCCTCGCCATGCTAGTAGCAAAGGCTGGCCCCCCAACCCCTTGTACCGGGCCGAGACCCCCCACCGGGATGTCTCGCCCCACCCCGGGAAGCACATCGCTCCCCCACTGGTCCCAAATCGGTTAAAGCCCCGCCGCCTTGGTGAGCGCGGGCTCTCTACCCCGCCTCCCCCAGCTGCAACAACCCTCCAACCTAACCCTTGGGAGGGCGGGCGGGAACATGGCCGTCTGCCCGAGGAGCCGCACCGAAAAGACTGGCCACGCGGCTCCTCGGATCCCTTAGCCCCCACCTCCCAGCGCTGGAGCCAATAGGATCGCCGCACCGCCGTGCGGCGATCCATCATCCAGGCTCCGCCCCCTTACCCCTAACACGTGCAGGAGGCCGAGGCCGGGCCCGGTCACGAGTTACTGTCGGCCGCGGGACCTGGCCCGCGGCCTCCTGCATATAGTCATTTACACATGAAGATGGCACCCGCATGTAAATGGTGATTTTAGAAAGGGCTAAATTTACACATGTGGATGTCCATCCTACATAGAAATTATAAGGGGGGGGGGTCAGGAACATGATTAAGGTAGGCTGTGGGCGAGTAAAAAAAAAAAAAAAGTCTACATTTGACTGCAATGGTCCACATCGGGATTTGTAACTGCTCTATGGTATGTTTAGGTTGTACAAAAGTGCTTGGTTCAGTCAACTGTTTACAAGAAAGAGTAAAGGGATTAGTTACTAAGGTGTACCAATGTTAACCCACATTAATTTAGCATTATTAAATATCTAGGTCCAATTGAACAACATTGGACCTGTGCTAAAATAACGTTGGTTAACATTAGTGCACCATAGCAACTAGCCTTTAAAGGCGGTTCTCCTCCTTAATCCCCCATTGTTTATTCCCCTCTCAAAAGTGAAATTAGTTAAAAGATAGCAGCATCTGTTGTTAATTGGCAGTGGGCTTGCAAAATACCTGTCATGCACATGTAAGTTGTGAAGTAATTGATTGCTGAATTTAATATTCCACTTAACACCAGGAACTTATGACCTAGATTGGCCACTGTTAGAAACAGGATACTGGGCTTGAAGGACCTTGATCTGACCGAGTATGGCATATCTCATGTTCTAACCTAAAACTGTTTACAAATAAAAAGTACAATACAAATAAATAATGAATAAAATAATACATTAAAAACTACAACAGCATAATGCAACCACATAACACAATCTGATACACTCTAGTTAGAGCAAAAATACTTGAGAAACAAATAAGTTCTGAGAGCTTTCCTCGCAAATCATTGGAGTAAAGAGTTCCAAAGAAATGACCTGGCATAGCAGGACGATTTATTTCTAGTTGTGGACAGCTAAACATAACCTCAAAAGACAATTTTGATGAACGCAGCTGATGAGCAGGTGTATACTCCATTAGCTTTTTGGCTTAGGGGGTCATTCTAACCTCTGTTTAGTGGGGATATATGTCCAGGGCGGATGTACATTCCCCGCTAAATGCCCGGCGCTATGCCAGCAAATCATCTCCCCGCACATACAGCAGAGATGTGTGGAGTGGTCAGTATGAGGGCGGGAGAGGGTGGGCCTAGGGAGGAGTGAGTACAGGCCAGAGGCATGACCCTGACCCTAGATATACAGGGCCAATTCCAGTTTCAGCCCTGTACATCTGGGGTCAGCCATTTACACAGGGAATTTATACCACCTTGGAGGTGGAATAAGTTCCCGAGATTTGCAGTGGACAGTGGAGGGCCCAGCAGAGAAGGTGAGCGGGGGCAGGTGTTCCTCACAGCTCAATCCTGGTCTCAGGAGGCCCGATCAGGGGTCAGGCAGCAGTGAACAAGCCATTTAATGCAGCGCTGGCGATTGGGGCTCTGGCATGGAGCTGTAGTGCCATGGCACCACGGATCCATGCAGGATCCCAGCCTGAGATAGGCCAGGGAAGTACCTGGATAAGCTGTGGGTCCGAATCTGTGCATGTCCTGCCCATCCAGGCCAATTGCATCTGATTCCGATCCCATGGGGATGTATAGCCCCCGCAGGATCAGAATTGGGTGCAAATCCGTCCCATTCAGATTTTGGACATCTAGATGATCCGGATGGGCCCCGATTGGAACTAGCTTCTCATTGAACAAGCTTCACCAAGTTATCGAAAGAATGAAAAGGTTTAAGCTGACATATCAGCCATAGCTGATTAAAGCAGTGCGAACTGTAGCATTTATTGAGATGAGAGCGACAAATACTTATCACAATAAAATCCCAAAGGCACTATTTCATCTTGAATCATCATAAATGTTTCTTTGAAGATCGGTCTAACCATTAGTGGAAGATTTTTCCTAAAAGATCTAACTTACTGCAGACCTATTTGGATTCAAAACTAACGATGATTTTGTCACCAGTCCATGATCGTTGTCAAAAGCAAGTTAGTCATTCAGCACAAGAGCATCATTGGCAAATATATGAAATTCCAAATCATGGCCTTCCTCTTTTATGTTGACCTTCTACCTTGCCAAGCATGATGTCTCTCTAATGATCTCTCTCTTCGCATGATATGTTCAAAGTATGAAAGTGGTCTTGTCATCTGAGCTTCTAAAGAAAGCTTAGTTTTGATCTCCTCTAGTACTGACTGGTTTGTTCTTTGGGCAGTCCATGATATACACAGTATTCGTAGCCAGCACCATAATTCAAAGGCATCAATTTTCTTCTTGTCTGTCTTTTTCACTGTCCAACTTTCACATACATATGATGTTATTGAAAATGCCATGGCTTAAACAAGTCAAATCTTTGTATCAAGAAAGACATCTTTGCTCTTGAGAATCTTGTCGAGGTCTTTCATAGCCATTCTGCCTAGAACAATGCGTCATCGGATTTCTTGACTGCTTGTTGCTTCTTTGATAGTTGATCCAAGTAGGTTAAAGTTGTCCATGATTTCAATTTCTTCATCAACGATGAACTTATTGATTTTTTTTCCAGTTGTCATGATTTTTGTCTTCTTTACTTTAAGGTGCCGACCCATTTTAAGACTGTTCCTTGATCTTGAGAAGCAAATGTTTCAGATTGTCTTCACTTTCAGCCAGTAATGTGGTATGATCAGCATAGCGAAGGTTGTTGCGTCTTCCACCAGTCTTCACACCTCTGTTCTCTTCATACAAGCCCACTTCTCTAATTTTATATGCAGAACAGATCATCAAATAGGAAGGGGGGGGGAACTATGTAGCCTTGTCATACATCTTTGCTGATTTTAAACCATTCTGTTTCTCCTTGTTCCATTCAAACTGTTGCTTCTTGATCAGTGTAAAGATTGGGCAAGAGAACAATCAGGTGTTCTGCTGTACCCATGCTTCTTAATGTGGCCCGGAGTTTCTCATGGTTTATACAGTCAAAAGCCTTGCTGTAGTCAAAGCACAAATAGATATCCTTTTGATATTTTTTAGTCTTTTCAAGGATCCATCTCACATCCACGATGTTGTCTCTCATTCCTTGCCCTTCCCTGAACCCTGGTTGCACTTTAGGTATTTATTTAGTTATTTTATCTAACATTTCTTATATACCGCCTTTCATGTTATCAAGGCGGTTTACATTGAACAAACTGAAATTACATTGAATAGGGCATTATAACTTGGAGATAACTATTTTACAAGTATGGTTGTAGTCTCTGTTGAATAATCTTCAGTAGAATCTTGCTGGCATGTGGGATCACAGCAATTTTGTGATAATTTCCACAGTCAGTTGGATCACCTTTCTTTAGCATTGGTATAAAACAGATCTTTTCCAATCAGTTGGCCATGATGTTGTCTTCCAAATTTCCTGGCAGAGCCTTGTAAGCATGACAAACCTTACCCGACAGCCCTTCTGCTATATCACTAACAAAGATGTTAAAAAGAATCGGACCAAGGACAGATCCCTGGGGCACACCACTGGTAACATCATTCTCCTCAGAGTGAGCTCCATTTACTTGTACTCTTTGTCGCCTCCCGCCCAACCAATTTCTAACCCAAGCAGTAACTTTAGGGTCCATCCCTAGGGTGCTCAGTTTGTTTATAAGTTCATAGAACTTATTGTTCATAGAACTTATCAATATCAACTTACGTGTTCATAGAACTTATCAATTTCATCCTCTTCTGTAGCTGTTGGGGCATATACTTGAATTATAGTTGTGTTGATAGGTATTCTTCGTAGATGAATAGAGATTAAGTGTTCACTGACTGCATCGAATTTCATTACAGTTCTTGCAAGTTTCTTCTTTATTATAAATGCAACACCATTTCTTCTTTGTCTTTCATTTTCAGCATAGTAGACCATGTGATCATCTGATGCAAAGTGCCCGATGCCAGTCCATTTCAGTTTGCTGACACCCTACAGATCAAGTTTTACATGTTCCATTTCATTCTTGACCACCTCCAACTTCTCTTGGTTCATGCTTCATATATTCCATGTCCCAATATGTAAGAAATCTTTGCAGCATCTGACTCTTATTTCAGGCACAGCTACATCAGCAGTCAGACGTCCCGAGGGCTTTGATCCAACCACATCATAAATGCTGGCTTTACTCTGAAAAATCTTCAGCTCCTCCCCAGTAGCTAGTTGAATGTCTTCCGACCTGGGGGTTTCATCTTCCAGCACTATAGTGCAATTTGTTTTGTTGCAACTATCCAGTGGGTTTTCATGGCAAGATACAGAAGTAGATTGCCAGGCCTTTCTTCCGTGCAGTTTAAGTTTAGTGTTGTTGCCGTTGTCACGGAAATGTGATCCTCTGCCACCAACACTGTCCCATTCTGCTGCTGCCCAAATGGGTGGTCTGTCTTGGTCTGGCACCTCAGCTGAGACCTGTCCATCTTGGGAGACCCTGCAAGTAGTTAAACTACCAATAGCTTAGCCCTCAGCATCACTGATGCACACAAGTCCTCACAGCATAACAAGCTGCAAACCCACATGAAATTCATATGCAAAGCAGGTATTTGCTGTTAGTGCAACTCTTATGCTAGGTACATTTCAGAGAAAAATGTCATCCCCATGAGATACTTGAATAGTAATGCCCTAAACAATGGGTAGTCATGTCTATAGGGGCACACTCAATACCTCTCCATTTTAAGGTACAATAGATTAATCCAGTGGTTCTCAATCTGTAATCATGAAACTATTACAGGGGATCCAAAGCACACAGAAAAAGAGTAAAATGAGTGAGAAGCTGGTAGGGATTGGGTGGGGGGGGGGGGGGGAGAGAGAAACATGTCGGTATAAATAGAGAAAGAACCTTAAAAGAAACAATGGATTTTCCTGGTCGTGATTCTAAGCATTTATGAATTTTAAGAAGGTCCTGCACTTTAATGTAAAGATGACAAAGATCCTGACAACTGGCAAAAAACAATAAAAGTTCATCATTGATGGAGAAGAAATTGAAATAGTGGACGACTTTAACGTACTTGGATGAACTATCAATAAAGAAACAAGCAGTCAAGAAATTCAACACCACATTGCTCTTGGCAGAAAGGCTATGAAGAACCTAGACAAGATTCTCAAGAGCAGAAATGCCTCTCTCCATACAAAGATTCGGCTCATTCGAGCCATGGTATTTTCAATAGCATCATATGGATGCAAAAATTGGACAGTGAAAAAGACAGGAAGAAAATTGATACCTTTGAATGATAGTGCTGATGACGAATACTGCGTATTCCATGGACTGCCCAAAGAACAAACCAATCAGTACTAGAGGAGATCAAACCTAAGCTTTTTTTAGAAGCTCAGATGACAAGACTTTGACTTTCATACTTTGGACACATTATGCGAAGAGAGAGATCATTAGAGAAAGACATCATGCTTGGCAAAGTAGAAGGCCAACGCAAAAAAGGAAGGCCAGCAATGAGATGCATCAATACAGTAACAGCAGCTATGGGTACCACTGTCAACAATGAGCCGCCTGACTGAAGACCGAACATAGTTTAGGAGAACTATCCAGAGGGTCGCCATGAGTCAACACTGACTTGACAGCAGCACCAACAAACCACCAATGTTCAGCTCACAGAAACGATAACTCCAAGGTCAAAAAGGGGGTCATTTGGAAGCCGTATTCATGAGCTGGACATCTGAAATCAGCCTTTAGACATTCCTGGTGCGAGAACGTCCAAGTAGCATGGGAGCATGGTGGAGCCGTGCCCTGGGTGGAGCAAGGGAGATGCATGGTGTAGTGCGATAACACATGTTCCCAGCTGTGATGTGAATATAAATAGAAAGGAGCCTGAAAGTTTAAGGAGTTATCTGGGATGAATGCCAAAACGCTGGTGGCAGCGGTGCATCTAACAGGTTTTTCATACCGCTTTATCATTTCAGGCAAAGCAGTTTACATTGTAACTTAAACTTGGTCATGTACATTGATAACTTGGATTTTTCTGAGGCAATGGAGGGTTAAGTGACTTGCCCAAGGCCACAAGGAGTGCTACATAAGGACATAAGAACATAAGATATGCCATACTGGGTCAGACCAAGGTCCATCAAGCCCAGTATTCTGTTTCCAACAGTGGCCAATCTAGGTCATATGTACCTAGCAGTTTCCCAAGAGACACACCTTGCTAGTGGGAACTGGACCCTGGTCTCTTGGTTTTCCAAGCCTAACCATTAGGCTACTCCTCCACTCACTTTGGGGCATCATTTGTGATATATTTATCAATCTGCAGTATCACCCTTTGGGATTTTTTGTTTTCACATTTTATTTATTAAAAAGGTGGAAGAAATAAATGAGGACACAAGTAAAGGCACTTTAAATCTAGAGTGATTTTGGTACAGTGGATTAAAGGTATGAGATTATAATGAAGTACTGAACAACTGTCTTTTTTAAAATAGAATTTGCTATGAAAAGTGCCATTGATAGTGAGACTTAAGTATTCCTTAGAAAGTTAGGCTGAGATTGAGAGAACAGAAATTTCACCTCTCTGTTGTGTGTTTTTGTACGTTAAGGTGAAGAGACCATCCTTATTCTTTATTGCCAGTATGATCAAGCATAACCCATTTGGAGACCATACCGTCCAACAGTTTCCAAGGTTTGAATGGCAGGAATTGAATTCAGTGTATGTTGTATAACTTAATTACTTATTACCCTCCTCCACTTTCTATAATCTGAGGTAAGATACAATAAATATACATATTCCAGGAGACATACGGAGGGGAATTTTAGAAAGGACATCCAAGTGCAATCTGGAACATCAAAGCCAGAACATCTGAAGAAAAAAAAAAATTAGACGATTTCACAAACATGGACATGCTCGATATGGACATTATGGTGGCGTCTACATAGACATGCTCAAAACCACAGCTCAGAGCCCCAATGTCTAGGATAGCCTAATTGTTAGTGTAGTAGGCTAGGAACAGGACAGCCAGGGTTCAAAGTCCCCTGCTGCTATTGTTGACATTGTTCCAAGTACTGGGGATGGTGCAGTGCTTTCGTCTCTATACCCTCTGGATGTTTTTTCAGTTAAAACAAGCACTTTTCAGATGCCTATTCATGCCTGGAGCAGGACTACATTTAGATGGGACTCCAGCCATCCATGATGTTTCCGAGATCAGGAGTGGGGTGTCCAGGTGTCCATGCCTCTACTATGCCTGGATTTAGCCAGCTTCAAAAATGGTTTTGGACATCTCTATGCCTGTTTTTGGATATCCAAAGTATGAATAGGACTTCCAAAATGACCCTCATACTGACATCGCAACACATGGTGCAATAATATCATCATAGCAAACGGTCATAGACATCACAATATCAGTGCATATTGCTGCTATTTCAAACAGGTGCGTCTTTAATTTTCTATGAACGTTTTGCCTGCCTAGCTGTAATCTAAGGGGTTTGTTTACTAAACAGTCTTAATGTGCACCCGGCGATAGTGTGCAGGCTGCCATAAAAGGAGTGGGCGTTTCAGTCTTAAAGTAGCAAAACGGGATTATCGTGCGATAACGCGTGCTGCTGCGCACATTAACGGGCTAAGCGCGTTAACGCGCGGTAATCTTAAGTAGGTGCCCAGACATGCAAACATAGAAACAGATGTGTAATACAATGGTTAATACACTGACTGATGATACAGGGGTCATGAGTTTGATCCCCCAGTGTGCCTAATGCATAAGGCTGGCTGAGGCATCAGCTTTGACATGTAAGTATTGTTTCTTGAGGCATTTTATTTGTATTTTAATTATTGCTGCCAGCAAACACAGCCTCACGTGCCATAACCTAAGGTGCCACATAAGGCACCCTATAAGGCACTCCATAGGGCACATTATAAAGTGCACTGTCTGCCATAGCACCCTATAATGTCCCCTATAGGGCACCCTATAAGGCGCTCCATAGGACAACTTATAAGGCACCTTATATGGACTGTAACCATAAGGTGCCTCAGAAGGCGCTTTATAAGGCACCCTATAAAGCGCCTTCTGAGGCACCTTATGGTTACAGTACTCTGAGGGTGTTTTTGCTGGCAGCACTAATGTACATTAAAAATTGACAATGCTCCAGATAGCCCTATCAAATAACCCCACTGTGGGTTTGAACCCATGACCTCTGGCTCCATAGGCAGTGAAGTAACCAGTGGGCTACAGCTATTAACAAGCCCCTGGATGGCTACAGAAGGACTGCATGTCAGCACACAAACAGTCTGCTGTGGTTACCAGGATAGGGTTAACCCACCCATACCCATGATGCACTGCACATGCAAATCAGCAGTCTACAGATGATCACAAGATGGGGTATGCACCCCCACAGCACCTCAGCCTGGTAGGGGGTACTGACTGTGTATGTTACTGGCACAGAGTAACTACAGACCATCACATTGTGCGGGTACTGTGCTCACCCTGAGGGTGAGGTGGGGCACCCATCACCAGGTCCACAGCACCTGTCATGGCTGAAATAGGCTATGCTGTCGGTCCCCATCAGTGCTAGTGTGTGTGATAGGTAGTTCTTGCAGACACATCTGTATTTCTCAGTCATGTCTAGCCCTTATGGGCTATGATGCACCCAAAATAGTGCATATTCTGTGTTAGTACCATGGTCACATGATGTAGGAGAAGGGGGGTATTTGGACCCATAGGTGGATCATGTACCACCACCCAACCCACTCTCTGTGGCTCAGCGTGGGAAACAGGATCTCCCACCAACAGAGCCACCCTCTACCTCCCCGCAATGGTGGCAGTAGAGAGGACCATCAACCCCAGTCCTGCTGGGGAACAGACACCATACAGGGCAGGCAATGCAGATCTATTCACATCAACAAGGCAAGGCAGACAGAAAGCCGGGAAATGCTCAGCTGCCCCCACCCCACCCCACCCCTACTATCTGACATTCTCCAGCAACAAGCCTTCAGCTGCTGCACCCTGCAAGATGTTCCATCCAGACACATACTAGCTGCAGACAGTCTACTAACTAGTCCATAGTGCATGTTTCTGGAGAAGATGCATGCACCCAGAACTGGGACATCAGCATACACACCAAGCAGATAAGTCAGTGATTGGGCCCCAAAAGGGAACCATAAACACCACATAAAAGAAACTCTATATAGCACTATGGGGGAACCTAGCTATGCCGTGGTCACTGCTCAGTCAGGGTGGTTGTCAGGCACTACAATGTCCGAGCCATTGCCCTATGCCCTGTGCAGATGCATCCTGGCCAGGCCACCCTGTCCGTGCTATACCCATGGTACCTTGCTCCTCATTATGCACATTGGCAGACTTACACTGGCAACAGTGTGGGCTGAGGAAGGTGTTGGCAGACACCACACACTGGATAGACCAGGGGTCTCCAACTCCAGTCCTGGAGGGCCGCAAACCAGTCAGGTTTTCAGGGTATCCCTAATGAATATGCATGAGATATATATGCATTAGAAATAGCCTGTCAAACTGACTGGTTTGTGGCCCTCCAGTGCTGGATTTGGGGACCCCCACCTTACACCTCTGTCATTTAAGATTGTGAGTGGGCAAGGTACAGATGTCCTCGACATCAAAAGAGTAGATAGAATGTGTCACATACCTCCTCGCTTCTCACCACCACCAAAATATTGTCTATTAGACAACTTTTTGGTGGTGGTGAGAAACGAGGAGGGATGTGACACATTCTATCTACCCTTTGGATGTCGAGGACATCTGTACCTTGCCCACTCACAATCATACATGACAGAGGTGTACGGCAGGGGTCCCCAAATCCAGCACTGGAGGGCCACAAACCAATCAGTATGGCAGGCTATTTCTAATGCATATATATCTCATGCATATTCATTAGGGATACCCTGAAAACCTGACTGGTTTGCGGCCCTCCAGGACTGGAGTTGGAGACCCCTGGGATAGACAAACACACGCTCCACACCTATGCCAGCATTGTGCAAATATAGAGGCTCTTGGAAGCCCTGGCCACCGCACCAGTCCTGGGCACAGTGCAGGCATGGCTATGGTATGCAATACTGTTGGGGTCACTCCCCAGGGTGGTAAACACTGTCAGACATCAGACCTGAAGCACACTCCACAGACAGCAGAAAGGTTGCTATGATGCAGCTCAATCAGCAAATTGTGCTTAACTTAGGAATTTCTATCTGCCAGTAATCATAGCAACCATTTGATAGGTGTGTACAATATTCCCAGGTTTAGGGTGGCATTGCTAAGGTATGCAAGTGCTAGTATTGGGAGATGCATGCAGGGCCCAACATCCTGCCTCTCCAGGAGGCTTTGGATAATGGAGCCTGTGGGTGAGGGTGTGTCTGCCCCTGTTGGCTGCTGCTCTAGGGCAGAGGTTCCCAACTCCAGTCCTGGTGGGCCAAACACTGTTCGGGTTTTAATGCTGTCCCTAATGAATATGCATGAGATACATCTACATACCATGGGGGCAGTGCATAGACATGCAGCACAGCCGTGTTTATTAGAGGCAGCATGGAACCTGAATGGTGTTTGGCCCTCCAGGACTGCATTTTTGGGAGACTCTGCTCTAGGTAATGTGCATGTTTATGGTGTCTGTGCTCTGTAGGGTAAAATGTAGGTTTATTGGGCATGTTTCTATTATCTGCAATAAAGGTTCTGTCTGTATTAGCAGTGGGTAAAATATGGGGACTGGGTTGGCAGAAACTTGAACCTGTGACCTTCTGCTCCTGAATACACTAGCTGTGTTCACTGCACCACCGTGCTGCCACAGAGGTAATGTATTCCCTGGAGAAACCATGACTGTTTGTCAGACAGAGCCTGTCTGTTGCAGTGCACGGCACCCACCTAAACAGGGCTAGGCCATGGTCTGCTCTGGGCAGCTGCCACTGCCCCCTCCACCACCAGTACCCCTCTGCCACCATGCTGACATACTCTTCTGCTGGTGGTGCTGCGCAGTCTCAGGCCATCCAGTGTGCAAGTAGGCGGCTGCCTATGGTGCGGGTTCTGGGGTAGGGGTGCCCGCATAGCTGTCCACGCTTTCCCCCAGCACCGCCTGCCAATGTTCCGTGCCATTGGGGGTACCTACTGGGTACTATAACCTGTGACACCGTGGGAAGCACACTCTTGCCCATGTTGGGCCCTCAGCAGTTGCTGTCTGGCTGCTGTACTGTTTCAGCATTCCTATGGGCCAGCTAGGCATTACCCTAGTCCGGACTGTGCCCCAGCTGCACCGCAGCATGTGCCGCCTGCAGCCCTCTGTGTCCCCTTTTCCAGCATCTGTCCAGTTGCCCATTCCGACATGCCCGCCCTGCTGTTGTGGAACATGTGCACACCATAGGAAACCTGTCCAATGGAGAGGAAAACCCTGATCAGCGCAATTTCACTGTGGGTTCATTCAACTTGTATGGGGACAGAGCATAGACCCTTCCAAAATTCATATCTTTTTTTTGGAGCTTTCTTGGGGGTGTTTTTTTATGTTTCCCATTGATATCACTATTGCCCAGCTTGGTTATGTTTTTTTTACATTTTCTTCTGGTCATTTTCACTGTTTCTTTGCCCTTTTGTTCCGTGCACATTTATCACACTTATCACTTTTTTGTAGGTTTCCCTGATTTTGCTGTACATTGCTGACGGAAATGGTTTCTTTTCCCTTTAAATCAACTCTGGCGTTAGTTTTCAGCCTCGGATTTCACAGCATTAGTGTGCAGGGAGCCTCTCCCTTCCCACTCTCCGCCCATTGACCCTCTCTCTCCGCCCCTGGGGAGCCTTCCTCCGCGTTCCGGGAGCCTTTCTCCGCCTTCAGCGCTCGTTTGCGCCTTAGCGCACGATAACATGGGGGAGCGCATGTTAAGACGGTTTAGTAAACATACCCCTAAGTTCCTATGGCAGGACATTCCACGGAGAAGGTACAGAGAGAGAAAATACATACTCCCCTTAACAAAGGAAAAAAGCCAGACCGTGCAGGGAAGGGTATGTCTGCTCTGTCCATGATCTCATCGCACAATTGGATGCACAATTCTGCAACACCACAGTCAGACATTCAGCAGAGGAATGACCAGCTACTTTGTGCGCTAAAATATTAGATTTAGTAAAGAGTCTCTGCTGAATGGGGAGCCAATGCAACCATTTGAATTTGTTGTAATCTGTATGAATTTAACTAATGAGATTTATATAGCTCAATTAGGCCTGGCTTATTCAAGTAATAGCTTAGTTCTTTGCTAATGAAAGGCATCCCAATCACTGATTTAAAAAAAAAGCTGATATTTTTAAAGATGTCCCTTTACTGCTATTCATGTGAACAGGAGCAAACGGTAGGTGTTTTCAAACCTGTCTCCCTGTCATACCAGGATGGATCTCATTAGCAAGGGAAGTATATTACTGGGGGAGAAATCTGTTCATTCAACAAAGAAATAAAACACAAGCAGGTAGAGGAAAATTCAACTCAATTAGGCTTAAAATATGTGAAAATGACTCTTTGGTCCTGCTCATTAGGATAACAGCGAAGGGGTAATTTCTATTAAGCTATCATCTCTTTTATCATATTAACTCTGTAATGATTTGACTTGAAACAACATGCAGTGTTTAACTGTACATTGTATCTTAGCTTCACCAAGTCCAAGCTAGCTTTCATGAAAGCGGTCTCTAAACATTCTGCATTAGACCAAAACAATGAACTTTTTTTGTAAAGAAAATCCTCATAGGGCTAGGTATAAATGTTGATTTGTTGTTACGTGCCGTCGAGTTGGTGTCGACTCATGGTGACCCTCTGGATAGTTGTCCTAAATTGTGTTTGGTCTTCAGTCAGGTGGCTCATTGTTGACAGACTGGTACCCGTAGTTTCTGTTATTGTATTGATCCATCTCATTGCTGGCCTTCCTCTTTTGCGTTGACCTTCTACCTTGCCAAGCATGGTGTCTTTCTCTAATGATCTCTCTTTTTTAAAAGGGAAAATTGACCTTGAAAAGCAATCTAAAATGTTCTCTTTTAAGTTGATGCTCTCACAAGTTTCATGACTGTACAAGTGTTTCTAGACACTGCATGCATCTAGTTTGTACTATGCAAACAATCATTTCATTTTGTCCCATATCCTTTCCTGAATGCCTTCAAACACTTATTTAGAATAGTTAATACAAATAAGTCAAAGGCCTTGTCTCCTTGTGGGAGACAGTGTCCCTCCAGTGTAGAGTCAGATAGTATGAACCTCAATTTTGGATAGATAGGTAAAAAAAGGGATATTGATATCAGAACATACACAATCTGTAGTATATATTACAAGACACTACTCACTGAAGGCTGAGCCTTTAGTGAAATATTTATAAATCATGGAAAAAAATGCATGTTTTGGGGGGGGGGGGGTATTCAAAACATTTCAGCTGGTTAGCAGACCTGAAAACTAAGGGCTAAAATGTACTAAGTCTGCTAGAAGGCTAAAAGGATAAAATGTACCGAGCCTGCTATTTAGCGACACTAACCAGTTACTGCTGCTGAATATCCCCACAGACTGCGTTGAAAATACCCAGTTAAAATCCGGGCAGTCTGTGAGCAAATCAGGGTAGTGATCATCGCTATCCAGTAGGCGGCGATATTCAGCAGCTAACCAGATAGGGCATCCATGCACTTTAACCCATGAAGCTACCTTTAACAGGTTACTGCTATCCGGTCAGCATTTGAATATTGCTGCTATCTGGCAACCCTGGATGTACAGCGCTGGAAAACAAAGAAGCTCTGGTGCTGAATATCTGAGTTTCATTAAAAGCAGCTGTGGATAAGCCCATGAAATCTAGTCACTACCGCCGAATATGCCGCGCTATATTTTTGTTGCGGATACAGCGGAACCAGCCATATTACAAAAAGCTAGGGATGTGTATTAGTTTGTGCACATACAGGGGCATGTTTTCCAAAGGGTAGCATAGGGTTAGCATGTGGTTTTGGCAAGTTATACAGGGCCTGGCACCAAAATCCCTCCAATACCTTACTGGCAAGGAAGCGCCTGGGTAGGGACGGGGGCATTCCAGGTGCAGTGCAGCTAACGCTGACATTTGTGGCTCATGTAACCTGCACTCACTGCAGCTGCAAGTAACACCACACCTCAGTGAGTGGCGTTAGCTGCACTTGCGACTGGTTTGCCGTGTTGAATGCCACATTGAAACCTGAGGCCCCACACCAGTAACATGGCCCATACACGCGCTGGGCTTAGTAAACACGCGCCTCAGTTCATTAATGCAACTTAAAACATTTAGGGACATGTTTGCTAACGTGTGGTCAATGTTTGTACTTAACTGCACTTCAGAAGTAAAGTCAACCTTGCATTAAAGGCAAAGACCATGTGCTAAATGTCAGGGTTATGGTCAGTATGGCCCCTGCAGTTATTGCATTGCAATAGGTACATCTGCATTAATTGTGAGTGAAGTTAACACCTCCTTGAGTTAGCTACAAAACTGAACCACAATATACAGTTCACATACACTCCATCCAACTCACGCAATCTCTGCCCCTTCACGTGGGATTTTTACCGGACTTTTAGCACTTGCTAAAATGAGCATTGCATTTAGTGCCCTTCAGAAAACAAGCTCCTTAGTTTGCAAAATCCCCTCCAAGAAATAACCCAATCTAGAAATGCCCGCACACTGCAGTGTAGATAGATTATGTATATAGTTAACCCAGTTATCCAAGTTTGTACTCCTGTTCAATGTAAAACCTGACAGTTTGTCGTAATGGTCGTTTTGTTATGATGTAAACCGCGCTGATTCTAAATAGCGCGGTATATAAGAAACTGTAATAAATAAATAAATAAATAAATCTTAATCTATGAATTAACACAGGTGAAGTAAATTATTCCAGGCCAACACACTATGGCCTCGATTCTGTAAAGTGAATAGCAGGGCTCCATGTCCCGCTGGGACGTGCAGCCCCGCTATCCACCTTGCTGATATTCTGCCTCTGTCACCCACTGCATGCACAGTGCTGCTGTGTGCGCTGCAGGGGATGGAGGCATGACGGGGCGGAGAATCGGTGGGACAGACCCTCGGATGTACAGGGCAGATTCCGCTCATGGCCCTCTACGTCCAGGGATCGACAGGGGGACAGTGTTTATTCCACCACAGAGGCAAAATAAGCAGTGGCCAAGCCCCGTGGATTGGCAGGCCAGGACATTTGGACCAGTGGCAGTGCGGCGGCTGGGTTCCCGTCGCCCAATCGGAACACTGGCAGCCCCCATTGGGCTTGGGTGGCAGGGATTCAGGATCCGGGGGGGGGACGACACAGGACATTCGATGCCCATGGGTGGCCCAAGGGGGGTGTGGGGCCATGTGCAGAGATTAATTGCAGGACCTCATTTGCATAAATATTTGCATAACATTAACATGCACTTTTAGTAAACCTGCCTCTTAATGAGTGTCTGGATAAAGAAAGACTAACAGATTTCTGCATTACTATATTGCAGTGACAACCGCCAGACCCATTAGGAAGTACTATAAACACTGACCATTTAGAATGCATAGCAAATCCACCCTATCATAACAGCACTACCAGGACTCACAAAGCACCAAACCCTACCTATCAAAAGGCAACACTGCAGATTTTAAACCAATACATTTTAGAGAATACCAATATATCTCACTGGGGGAAAGAGAACAAGTGGGACTGTCAAACAGAAACTACATGAACAAAATATCTCAGCTCGGTTACACAGAGCATAGACCAACACCACACAAAGAACAAGGGATCACAATTTAGAAATAGGAAGACAATAATTAAACTAAGAACGCCAAAAGCCTTTAACGTTTCCCAGCTATCGCGGCTTCACAGAAACAGCCGCCAGCATGAAGAAAAAGGATCTTCACGCTGGCGGTTGTACAGAGGGAGGCGGGCTTCCCCGGCTCCCTTTGAAGCCGTCCAGTGTGCCATAATGGTGTTCGCGCGGGGCCCTGTGTGAACAACATTATTGCACAATGGACAGGCCGGCCCTGTCGATGCCACAGGGAGGACGTCCCCATGGTGATGCTGTGCTGGCCGGGCCAGCTCCTGCAGTGCAGAATCAGGCACCGATTTCCCAGATGTGCTCCATTGTAGATTGGGCTCTATAGCATGTATTACAATATTTCTATTAAAAAGAATGTATGGAATTTACTAGAGAAAACCAGAAAAGAAAATGAATCAATGTCTTTACCTGCAGACATCCCTAAAAACATGTTCAGTAAAAAGCAGCATCCCTCAGGGCTTCATACATGTAGGTGGCAGCAGATTTTGCCTCTTACAAGGGTAATATAAATTTTTCATGCATAAAAAGCCTTTCAGGAAATGACCTCACAGGTTACACACACTAAAGTCCAGCAGTAACAAATACATGTATTCATGTACGCAATCATGTGGGTGTGTTGAAGGGCATAGTTTGGGCAGAGCGTGAGAAATAACTTCTTGTTTGGAAAGAGAAAATTAAGAAAATACAATATTTAAAGATATGAAAGAAAAAACAAAATACACTGTTTAGTCCACCAATAAGGAAGGGTCTAAATCCATCTATTCTAAGAAAATGTTTTAAAAGGTAATAAAGAAATGGAGGAGTCCTACTAATTCTTAAACTTGCTGTTGTTTACCCTCCTGACCCTAATAATTAGAAAAAAGGACGAGAAATTGAGGAGGTATCTTGAGCAGGTACCTTGTCTGCCAGAATTGAAGTTAATTGTTGAGGGTCATAAAACACATGTTTATCACCCAAGTATTTTATAACACATTTCCAAGGAAAATTAATCCATAATTGAGCTTCCAGCTGTAAAAACCCAAGGTCTTATCAAAAGAAATCATTTCCTTCTGAGTTACAAAATCGAGAAACACTCAAATTTTATTATTCATGTGAAGGCACATTTTACAATGGTATGTCTAAGTGCAATCTGGGACATCAAAGCCTGAATGTCTGGAGAAAAAAAAAAAAAAAGCAAGCACGTACAACTTCAGGCACAAATTTCAGAAACGTGGATCTGCCCGATATGGACGTTTAAATAAATGTCTACATAGATATCTAAGTTCTGAGATGCTATTCTGGGGATATCTAACAACATAATGGTTGTAGTAGCAGTTTAAAAATGGTGCGGCCAGGGTTTGAACCCTAGTCTGGGCCTGTGTGATCTTAGGCTAGTCACTTAATTCTCTCTCTTTTCTACACTTTTTGGATATTTTAAGGTCACAATAAGTGCTTTCCTGATGCCTGTTCATGCCTGGAGCGGGTCTACTCGTATGGACATGCTTGCAGACATCCCCAATGTTTCTGAAGTCAAACAGGGATGTCCAAGTTCATTGCTCTGCCCCAGACACACTTCCACCATGCCCCACACCAGACACATCTCTCTGATTTTGCTGGAATCAAGAATAAGGGGTATGTTTACTAAAGTTTCTTAACGTGCGCGCCGCGTTAGTCTGCAGGATGCCATATAAGGAGTGGGCAGTCCGGTCAAAAATAGCAAAACGGGATTAGCGAGCGCGCTCTTGTGTGCCGCGCGCTCTTGTGCGCCGCGCACATTAGCGCACGAGTAATGCGCGCGGGAAGCATAAGCAGGCGCACTGATGTGCAAACAGAGGAACAGGGATGCAGTACAATGGTGAAGACACTGACAGATGGTACAGGGGTCATGGGTTCAATCCCCCACTGTGCCCAATGAATAAGGCTGGCTGAGGCACTACCATTTATGTGTAATATTGCATTATGAGGCATTTTAATTTTATTTTAATTACTGCTGCTAGCAAACGCACTCTCAAAGCGCTGTAACATAAGGTGCTGCATAAGGCACCCTGTAAGGTACCCCAGAGGGCACATTTTAAAGTGCACTGTCCGCCACGGTACCCTACAATGTTGCATAAAGGGTGGCCTATAGCACTGTTTTTGATGGCAGCACTGTGCACTGTAACGCATGGAAATGTTCAGTAGGTGCGCTGACATGCAAGAAGAAACAGCAGTGTAGCACAATGGTTAAGACACTGACTGATGGTGCAGGGGTTATGGATTCAATCCCCAACTGTGCCCAATGAATAAGGCTGGCTGAGGCACTACCTGTTATGTGTAATATTGCATTATGAGGCAATTTAATATTGTTTTAATTAGTGCTGCTAGCAAACGCACTCTCAAAGCGCTGTAACATAAGGTGCTGCATAAGGCACCCCGTAAGGTACCCCAGAGGGCACATTTTAAAGTGCACTGTCCGCCACGGTACCCTACAATGTTGCATAAAGGGTGGCCTATAGCACTGTTTTTGATGGCAGCACTGTGCACTGTAACGCATGGAAATGTTCAGTAGGTGCGCTGACATGCAAGAAGAAACAGCAGTGTAGCACAATGGTTAAGACACTGACTGATGGTGCAGGGGTTATGGATTCAATCCCCCACTGTGCCCAATGAATAAGGCTGGCTGAGGCACTACCTGTTATGTGTAATGTTGCATTATGAGGCAATTTAATATTGTTTTAATTAGTGCTGCTAGCAAACACACTCTCAAAGTGCTGTAACATAAGGTGCCGCATCAGCCGCCCCATAAGGCACTCCAGAGGGCATACTATAAAGTGCACTGTCCGCCCAGGCACCCTAGAATATTTCTTATAGTGCGCTTTATAGGGTGCCGTATGAGGCACCGCAAGGTCATAGCACTGTTTTTGATGGCAGCACTGTGCATTTTAACGCATGAAAATCTTAAGTAGGTGCGCTGACATGCAAGGAGGAGCAGCAGTGTAGCACAATGGTTAAGACACTGACTGATGGTGCAGGGGTCATGAGTTCAAATCCCCAGTGTACCTAATGAATAAGGTTGGCTGAGGTAATTCCTTTTTCTGCTTGTAACTGTACAACAATCTGTGCTGCCATCTAAAAAGAACCCCACCCTAGTGCCATAAATTAATGCACCTTTTAGGGTGCACCAGAAGGCACATCCTAAACAACCACGTCAGCAAAGGCGAGTTATAATGTTCCCCAGAGGCCATGTTGAAAGGTTGCCAACTCCCAAGGCACCATAGTAGGCACCCCATAAGCTGCCTGAATCGAAGGTGTGGCGTAAGATGCCCCAAGGATGTATAGATGAACCCAAAAACGTTGGCCAAGAGCAGTAAGGTCCCCCAATTTGAAGGGCAAGAGAGGTATGTGCCAAACACACACGTAACCCAAGCACTGCACAGAGCAGAAAGGAAAGACAATGCATAAGTAAAAGAAGGATGTAAATTAGAGCTGATGGACCACATAAATCAGCTCCAGCCCATGTGGCAGCTAGAAAAATGGACAAACATATCGGGGGCAGCTGTAGCTATGCACAAAGTGATGGTAATGTACCATGCTATAATGACAGTGTGTGACAGAGGATGGGAAGATGTGTGCAGCAGAGGAGCCTGAAATGGCAGGATAGGTGAAATATCAGGATGACAGTGGAGTAGCAGTGCTATGCAGAGCACACACAGGAGAGGCAACCAGGGAGAGCTGCAATGCAGGAATGTGTAGGAGTGCAGGACATGGGGTAGCAGCATGCACATCAGGGAAGGATGGCACACAGCTGGCAGACAGAAGATGGACAGAAGGATGGTTCACAACTCTGATGAGGGTACAATGTGCTCACAGCACAGATCTGCACAGATATGACTGTCACACAAATGAAAACTAGTTCTGCAGGACAAGCATACAAATCAAAGAGAACAGAGAGGAATCACACCTTTGACCACTACCACAAATGGCAATGCACAAACCGGTAGGCCACACCACCAATGTGAGCTCATTAGCAAAGGCTGCATACAAAAATAGTGCTTGGCATCACACAAGACGCCTGCTGGCTGTCAGGACAGGCAAACCCCCAACAGTAACCATGACCAAATGCACATGCAGATCTGCTGTGTACAGAT
Organism: Ichthyophis bannanicus; assembly: GCA_033557465.1. NCBI lineage: Eukaryota > Metazoa > Chordata > Amphibia > Gymnophiona > Ichthyophiidae > Ichthyophis > Ichthyophis bannanicus. The sequence continues at coordinate 73,083,247 of CM066037.1, forward strand.
CAGATCACAGTCTGTAATTGGGACCAGAGACACATGCACACACACAATGAAATGTTATGCAGTGGAGACAGCATGCAAAAGAGGTGTTGCACAATGGCTAATACATGGATTGCTGAACCAAAGGTCATGAGTTCAATCCCCCAGTGGGGTTAATGATTACCTGTCTCAGGCATTACACTTTATTATACAGCAGTGCTGAATGAGGCATAGTGCTTTTTAATGTACATCAGTGCTGCGTGAGGCATATGTCTTCTTACGTTACAACAGTGTTACCTGAGGCAGTCTCCTTTCTACGTTACAGCAGTGCTGCCAGGTGAAACACCCTCACAGTGCTATAAACGTCATGTGCAGTGCAGCATGGTTACGAATGGATCAACCCTACCCTGGTAACCGCAGCATACAGTCTGCAGGATTCCTTCTGTAGCCAGCCAGGCATCTGCTCTCAGCTATAGAGCTGTGGCCCACAGATTACCTCACTGCCTGTGGAGCCAGAGGTTGTGGGTTTGAATCCACAGTGGGGTTATTTATGAGGGCTGCCTGTGTGGCAGGTTTTTTAATTTAAATTAGTAGTGCCAGCTGAAACACCCTCACAGTGCTGTAATCTTCAGGTGCCCCATAAGGCACCTTATAAGGCACCTTAAGGTTACAGCACTGTGAGGGTGTTTCTGCTGGCTGTACTACTTGAAATTACACACAAACTGACCCAGACAGCCCCCCATGTACCCTGTAAAATAGTTATCTCCAAGTTATAATGCCCTGTTCAATGTATGTCCAGTTTGTGCAATGTAAACCGCAATGGTGCAGAATAGCGCGGTATATGAGGGAATGTAAATAAAGTAAATTAAATAAATAAACCCACTGTGGATTCAAACCACCAACCTCTGGCTCTACAGCAGAGCTACTCAATTCTAGTCCTGGTGGCCCGCAACCCTGCAGGTTTTTGGGATATCCCTAATGATATGCATGAGATATATATGCATTAGAGATAGCCTGCCAACCTGACTGGTTTGTGGCCCTCCAGGGCTGGATTTGGAGACTCCTGCCTTACACTTCTGTCATTTAAGATTGTGAGTAGGCAAGGTACAGATGTTCTAGACATCAAAAGGGTAGATAGAATGTGTCACCTTCAAAACCCTTCTATTAGCTTTCAAAGCAATCAAAGGTATTTCAGCCTCCTCACTCACTCATCTTATCCACTTTGTCCCTCCCAACAGATCCAGAAGATCAACAGCTGTAAACTTGCTTGCAATACCAAAGGCTTCGACAAAGTACAACTTGTCAACCACAAACAGGACTTTCAGCTGTTACGTACCCAAATGCTGGAATGCTCTACCCCCTGACATTAGGGCCATAGCCAGCCTATATCAGTTCAGGAAGGCCCTCAAAACCCACTTGTTCCTCCAACACTTACCTGACAGCAATTGATCCTAGACATACCCTCCAGGAATTGACCCAATTTAGTTAGAAAAGACCTACATGCATTATCTGACTTTTATCTATCCTTCCAATGTAAATAGATTATGTATATAGTTAGCCCTGTTTTCCAAGTTTATACTCCTGTTCGATGTAAACCTGACAGCTTGTTGTTATGGTCGTTAATGTTATAATGTAAACCGCACTGATGCTAAATAGCGCGGTATATAAGAAATTGTAATAAATAAATAAATAAAATATCTCATGCATATTCATTAGGGCTATCCCAAAAGCCTGCCAGGATTCCGGCCCTCCAGGACAGGTTTGGACACCCCTGCTGTAAAGAAATGTCTGGCTGGCTACAAAATAACTTCTGCAGACTGTGTGCTGCGGTTACCAGGATAGGGTTAGTCCTCTCGCACCCATGATGCACTGCACATGCAAAGCAGCAGTCTACAGATGATCTGAAGATGGGGTATGCACCCCCACAGCACCTAGGCCTGGTAGGGGGTACTGACCGTGTGCGTTACTGGTACAGAGTAGCTACAGACCGTCCCAGTGTGCAGGTCCTGTGCTCACCCTGAGGGTGAGGTGGGGCGCCCAGCACCATGTCCACAGCACCTGTCCCAGCTGAGATAGGCTATGCTGCAGGTCCCCATTAGTGCTGGTGTGTGATAGGTGGTCTCATCAGCCACATCTATGATACACCTGTCCCCATCTGTATATTCCAGTCATGTCTGGGCCTTGTGGATTACGATGCCCATGAAATAGTGCATATTCTGTGTGGGTGCCATGGCCACATGATATATTTGTGGGGCAGGGTGGGGTGAGGAAAGGTGCTGTTTGGACCCCTAGGCGGAGTGTGTCGTACCACTGAACCTGCCCTCTGGAACTCAGGATCCCCAAACAACAGATCCACATTCTATATCCCTGCAATGGTGGCGGCAGAGGGGACCATCAACCTCAGTCTGGCTGGGGTACAGACAACTTACGGGCACTCCATGCAGTTCTGTACGCATCCATACTTCAATAGCAGACAGACAGTAGGGCCTGAAATGCCCAGCTGCCCCACCACCATCTGACATTTTCCAGCAGCAAGCACAGTGAGTCTCCAGCAATGTGTTCCAGCCATACACATACCAACTGCAGACAATCTGCTAGCTAGTCCATAGTGCATGTTACCGGAGAAGATGTGAGCACACCCACCAGGCAGATATGTCAGTGTTTGGGCCCCAGAAAAGAGAACCCATGTATATCACTTGACAGATATTCTAGATAGCACTATGGTGGAACCTAGCCATGCCGTGGTCACTGCTCAGTCAGGGTGAGAGTGATCTCCCAGCAGCACATGCTGTGGCCATCCTGTCTGTGCAGGTGGTGGCCGGGCACTACAATGTCCCAGCCATTGCCCTATGCCCTGTGCAGATACATCCTGCACAGGCCGCCCTGTCCGGGCTATACCCACAGTACCTTGCTCCTCATTATGCACATCGGCAGGCCAATACTGGCAACAGTGCTGGCAGTGTGGGCTGAGGAGGGTGTTGGCAGCCACCACACACTGGATAGACGGACGCACACTCCCCTCACCTATGCCAGCATTGAGCAACTATAGAGGTGTCTCGCAGCCCTGGCCACCACACCAGTCCTGGGCACAGTGCAGGCATGGCTATGGCACGCAATACTGTAGGAGTCACCCCCCAGGGTGGTAAACACTGTCAGACACAGGACCTGTATCACACTCCACAGACATCTGAACGATTGCTATGATGCAGCTCACTCAGCATACTGTGCTTAACTTAGGAATTGCTATCCACCATTACTCATGGCAACCTTTTGATAGATGTGTACTGTATTCCCAGGTGTAGGGTGGCATTGCTAAGTTATGCAAGTGCTAGTATTCGGGGAAGGAAACAGGGCCTGAAGCCCTGCTTCTCCAGGTGGCTTTGGATAATGGGGCCTGTGGGTGCAGGCGTGTCTGCCCCTGTTGTCTGCTGCGCTGGGGCAGAGGTTCCCAACTCCGGTCCTGGTGGGCCAAACACTGCTCGGGTTTTCATGATATCCTTAATGAATATGCATGAGATACATCTGCATACCATGGGGGCGGTGCATGGTGATGCAGCACAGACATATGTATTGGAAACAGCATGGAACCTGAATGGTGCTTGGCACTCCAGGACTGCCTTTGGGGGACTCTGCTCTAGGTACTGCACATGTCTATGGTGTTTGTGCTCTATGGGGTAAAATATATGCATTTAAGGCATGTTTCTGTTCTCAGCAATACAGGTTCAGTCTTTACTACCATGTTTTCTTCATGGGTAAAATATGGGGACTGGGTTGGCAGGAGCCACAGCTGGGAATTAAACCTGTGACCTGCTGCTCTTGAACACACTGTCTGTGTGCACTGCACCACCGTGTTGCCACAGATCTGGCATATTCCCTGGGGAGTCCATGACTGTACATCCGACAGAGCCTGTCTGTTGCAGTGGACGGCACCCACCTACACAGGACTGGGCCTGGACTTCTGTGGACAGCTGCCACTGCCCCCTCCACCACCAGTACCCCTCTGCCACTATGCTGACATGCCCTTCTGCTGGTGGTGCTGGTGGTGCGCAGTCTCAGGCCATCCAGTGTGCGGGTAGGCGGCTGCCTATGGTGCGGGTTCTGGGGTAGGGGTGCCTGCATAAACATCCATGCTTCCCCCCCAGCACCTCCTGCCACTGCTCTGTGCCCTAGAAGGCCAATACTGGCAACAGTGCTGGCAGTGTGGGCTGTGGGGGGTGTTTGCAACACCACACACTCTCCCAGACCTATGCCAGCATTGTAGAACTATAGGGGTGTTTGGCAGCCCTGGCCACCGCTCCAGTCCTGGGCACAGTGCAGGCATGGCTATGGCACGCAATACTGTTGGGGTCACTCCCCAGGGTGGTAAACACTGTCAGACACAAGACCTGTAGCACACTCCACAGACATCAGAAAGGTTGCCATGATGCAGCTCAATCAGATAATTGTACTTAACCTCGGAATTGCTATCTGCCGGTTATCATAGCAACCTTTTGATAGCTGTGTACTGTATTCCCTGGTTTAGGGTGGCATTGCTAAGGTATGCAGGTGGTAGTATTGGGAGATGCACGCAGGGCCCAATGTCCTGCCTCTCCAGGAGGCATTGGATAATGGAGCCTGTGGGTGCGGATTTGTCTGGCCCTGTTGGCTGCTGCTTTATGGCAGAGGTTCCCAACCCCGGTCCTGGTGTGCGCAACACTGTTCGGGTTTTCATGCTGTCCCTCATGAATATGCATGGATACATCTGCATACCATGGGGGCGGCGCATAGAAATGCAGCACAGACATCTTTATTAGAGGCAGCATAAAAACTGGATGGTGTTTGGCCCTCCAGGACTGCATTTGGGATACTCTGCTCTAGGTAATGCGCCTGTTTCTGGTGTCTGTGCTCTGTTGGGTAAAACGTAGGTGTTTTGGGCCTGTTTATGTCATCTGCAATAAAGGTTCTGTCTGTAGTAGCACGTTTCAGTTGTGGGTAAAATATGGGAACTGGGTTGGCAGGAACCATAGCTGGGACTTGAACCTGTGACTTTCTGCTCCTGAACACACTGGCTGTGTTCACCACACCACACTGTGGTCACAGAAATGGTGCAGTCCCTGGAGATACCATGGTTGTTTGTCAGACAGAGCCTGTCTGTTGCAGTGCATGGCATCCACCTACACAGGGCTAGGCCATGGTCTGCTCTGGGCAGCTGCCACTGCCCCCTCCACCACCAGTACCCCTCCGCCACCATGCTGACATGGCCTTATATTGGAGACAGCATAAAACCTGAATGATTTGTGGCCCTCCAAGACTGCATTTAGGGGACTCTGCTCTAGGTAATGCGCATGTTTCTGGTGTCTGTGCTCAGTGGGGTAAAATATAGGCGTTTGAACCATGCGTATGTTCTCTGCAATAAAGGTTTGTCCTTACTATCACGGTTTAGTAGCAGGTAAAATATGGGGATTGGATTGGCAGTAGCCCCAGCTTGGACTTGAACTTATGACCTTCTGCTCCTGAACACACTGGCTGTGTTCACTGCACCACACTGTGCTCACAGAGACAGTGCAGTCCCTGGAGATACTATGGTTGTTTGTCAGACAGAGCCTGTCTGTTGCAGTGCATGGCACCCACCTACACAGGGCTAGGCCATGGTCGGCTCTGGGCAGCTGCCACTGCCCCCCTCCACCTCCAGTACCCCTGTGCCACCATGCTGACATGCCCTTCTGCTGGTGGTGCGCAGTCTCAAGCCATCCAGTGTGCAGGTAGGCGGCTTCCTATGGTGCGTGTTCTGTGGTAGGGGTACCTGCATGGGCGTCCACGCTTCCCCCCAACACCGCCTGCCAATGTTCTGTGCCCTTGGGGGTACCTGCTGGGTACTATCCCCTGTGACACTGTGATAAACACTCTCGTGCCCATGTTGGGCCCTCATCAGTTGCTGTCTGGCTGCTGTTAAGTTTCAGCATTCCTAAGTGCCACCTAGGCATCTGCCTAGTCCGCACTGTGCCCCAGCTGCACCACAGCATGTGCCGCCTGCAGCCCTCCGTATCCCCTTTCCCAGCATCTGTCCAGTTGCCCATTCAGACATGCCCGCCCTGCTGTTGTGGAATATGTGCATGCCATAGGTAACCTGTCCAATGGAGAGGGAAACCCTGATCAGTGCTATTTCACTGTGGGATCATTCACCTTGTATGGGGACGGAACGTAGACCCTTCCAAAATTCATATTTATTTTTTGGGGCTTTCTTGGGAGTGTTTTTTTATGTTTCCCATTACTATCACTATTGCCCGGCTTGATTATGATTTATTTTTATTTTGTTGGGGTCATTTTCAATGTTTATTTGCACTTTTGTTCCGTGCACATGTATCACACTTATCACTTTTTTGTAGGTTTCCCTGGTTTTGCTGTACATTGCTGACAGAAATGGTTTCTTTTCCCTTTAAATCAGCTCTAACGCGAGGTTTTCACTTGCGTTAGTTTTGGCCTCGAATTTCACATCGTTAGTGTGCGGGGAGCTTCTCCCCTCCCACTCTCCACCCATTGACCCCTTCTCTCCGCCCCTGGGGAGCCTTCCTCCGCCCTCCGGGAGCCTTTCCCCGCCTTCAGCGCTCGTTTGCACCGCTGTGCGCGTGAGCGCGCACTACAGCACATTTTTTGCCCTGTAAAGCATCATTAGTGTGCGCTAAGGTACCCTAGTGCGCGCTAATTGCGCGGTGCGCATGTTAAGAAAGTTTAGTAAACATACCCCTAAAAGACTTTTAAAATGACCCCCCAAGTTGTTCATCACATTTCCAAAGAAAAGGTTTCAAGACCCATTCCCTATGTGGGTCCAGGATGAAATCCACAGTAAATGTAACAGCACTTATAGGAGCTTCAGCAGATGTATCCAATACCTTCAAAGGACTCGAAGAGTCAAAAGATATGCGGTAATCTTCACTATTATCCACCAGCTCCTTCTTTTTAAATAGTATGCTGGAGAAATTGGTGGCAAGCAGTCTCAAGGATTTTTTTTAAATCCCCCAAAATGTATAGGGGTATGTTTACTAAAGGGCGATAAACGTGGCTAACGCGCATTGTACGACGTTAACGACCGTAAGTGCCGTATAACGCGCGTACCGACGCGCTAATGACCGTTAACGTAATACTACGCGCGTTAAGTATAGTTAACGATCGTAAAGTCCCGCGGCGCGTTAAAACAGCGCAGAAGGTGGAGAGTGGGCGGAGAGAAGGGGTCAATGGGCTGAGAGTGGGCGGGGAGAGGCTCCCCTCACACTAATGCACTGAATTCCTGAGCTCAATTCCAACGCGAATGAAAACCTGTCGTTAAAGGCATTTAAAGGGAAGAGAAACCATTTCCGTCAGCAATGTACAGAAAAACCGGGGAAACCCACAAAACGTGAGCAGTGTGATACATGTGCACAGAACAAAATTTCACATAAAACGTTAAAAATGACCACAAGAAACATTTTAAAAAGCATAATTCAGCTGGGCAACAGTGATAGCAATGGGCAACAAGGAACAACACTCCCTGGAAAGCACCAAATAAAACAGAAATGATGTGTGGAAGGGTCTACGCTCCGCAGACCCTTTCAAAGATCATTTCATTGTAATGGAGCTGTCCTGGGAGTGTTGTGTAATGTTGCCCAATGATATCATTGTTGCCCAGCTTGGTTATGGGTGTGTGCCCCTTTTTCGAGGTCTTTTCTGAGGTTTATGTGCACCTTTGTCTGCATACAAGGTAAATGAGGCCACAGTAAACCTGTTGCAGAGCAGGGTTTCTGACTCGTCAGGCCGGTTTGACTAACTCCAGGGACTGCACCATCTCTGTGGCCACAGTGTGGTGCAACAGACACAGCCAGTGCCTGTAAGACCAGAGGATCACAGGTTCAAATCCCAGCTGGGGCTCCTGCCCACCCAGTCCCCATAGCCCTACCCACCACCAAACAGTGATAGTAAAGACACTCCTTTATTGCAGAGAACATACGCATGGCCTATATTTTACCACACCAAACACAGACACCAGAAACAGGCACATTACCTAAAGCAGAGTCCAGCAAATGCAGTCCTGGAGGGCCCCACACCATTCCGGCTTCATGCTGCCTCTAATAAAGATGCCTGTGCTGCATAGCTATGCACCACCCCCATGGTATGCAGATGTAACTCATGCATATTTATGAGGGACAGCATGAAAACCCAAACAGTGTTTAGAACACCAGGACTGGAGTTGGGGAACTCTGCCGTAAAGCAGCAGCCAACAGGGCCACACACCGACCCACAGGCCCCATTGGCCAATGCCTCCTGGAGAGGCAAGACATTGGGCCCAGCCTGTATCTCCCAATACTAGCAGTTTCATACCTTAGCAATGCCACCCTACACCTGGGTATATGGTACAGAGCTATCAAACGTTTCCTATGATAACTGGCAGATATCAATTCCTACGTTAAGCACATTTTGCTCATTGAGCTCCACCATAACAATCATTCTGATGTCTGCGGTGTGTGCTGCAGGTCTGGTCTCTGACAGTGTTCACCACCCTGGGGAGTGACCCCCCAACAGCCTTGTGTACCATATCCATGCCTGTACTATGCCCATGACTGGTGTGGTGGGTATGGCTGCTGACCACCTCTATAGTAGCACAATGCTGGCATAGGTGTGGGGGTGGCTGTCTGTCTACTATCCAGTGTGTGGTGGCTGCAAACACCTTCCACAGTCCACACTGCCAGCAATGTTGCCAGTATTGGGCTGCCAATGTGCATAATGAGGAGCAAGGTACCATGGGTATAGGCCGGACAGGGTGGCCTGGCCAGGGTGCATCTGCACAGGGCATAGGGCAGTGACAGGCACATTGTAGTGCCCGGCCACCACCTACACAGACAGGGTGACCTCAGTATATCCTGCTGAGAGATCACTCTCACCCTGACTGTGCAGTGACCACAGCATGGCTAGGCACTCCCATGGTGCTATTGAGTATTTCTCTCATGTGATAAATATGGGTTTCCTTTTGGGGCCCAGTCACTGATGTATTTGCTTGCTGTGTATGCTGATATCCCAGTTCTGGGTGCAGGCATCTCCAGTGGGCACTAGCAGACTGTTTGCAGCTGGTAGGTATTGTGATGGAGTGGCTTGCAGGGTGTAGTGGCTGATGGCTTGCACCAGGGGAATATCAGATAGTGGTGGGGTGCAGCATACCATATCCAGGCCTAATGTCTGTTTGCTATTGTGTTTATGGCTGTGTACAGAGCTGCATTGACTGCCCTGTGGGGTGTCTGTTTCTCAGCAGGACTAGGGTTAATGTTCCCCTCTAATGCCACCTTTGCAGGGAGGTAGACTGTGGATCTTTTGATAGGAGACCCTGTTTGCCACCCTCGGCCTGTTTGCCACACTGCTTTGGACCTGTGCCATGGCCTCTTTCAGCCATGGACGGTGCTGTGGACCTAGTGCTGGGCGCCTCACTGCACCCTCAGGGTGAGCACAGTACCCACACAATGTGACGGTGTGTAGCTACTCTGTGCCAGTACAACACACGGTCAGTAGCCCCTATCAGGCCGAGGTGCTGTGGGGGTGCACATGATCAGTTCCCCCTACCAGGCCGAGGTGCTGTGGGGGTGCATTCCCCATGGTGTGTATCTGTGGACAGCTGATTTGCATGTGCAGTGCATCATGGGTGTGACTGGCACAATCCAACCCTGTGAAACTCCAGCACCTGCTCACAGGCTCTGATAAACCATAGGCCATCACACGTACATCTGTTAGCATAATGCATAGGTGCAAGACACCCTACAGAGTCTGTAATATAAGATGCCCACACTGGTAAAAACACACGTACCCACGCACGATTGTACGCGCGCAGCTACGCACGGGGCTACGCACGTACCAACGTACGCAGACTCGCACGCACCAACGTACGTGGCTAGGCACACTCCGAGGGTGTGTTTCTGACACCAATACTCAACGTAACGAAAAACATGCCTCCTCATTCCTTCTGTAATGCACAGGGTGATGCCTGGGACAGCCTTCTGCGTTAGGCACACTAGGGAATCGAACCCATGCTGCCTGTAACAGCGGTCAGTACCGTAACCATTGTGCTACAGCTCTGTTTCAATGCTTTGTGTCTGTACGTCTTCTTACGATTAACGCGCAGTAACGCACCACGGCGCCCGGTAACGCTCATTAATGTTTTGAACGCGCGTTAGTGGTGACGATGTACCGCCCATGTCCTTATTTGGGGTTTCTGTCACTACCGCGGCTCCTAACGCGAATTGCACTAACGCAGTTTAGTAAACATACCCCATAGTTTATAAAACATTTACAGCTGCTCTCTAGCCTGGATGAACATAGCCATCATTGAGCAGGATTTGTGCTAGTATTTTATAAAGACACATAGGCACCTATGGAGGGGGGGCCATAGTCTAAACTATTTAACCGGTTAAACCGCAGTCAGCAGAATATTCAGCTGCGCTAAACCATTTCATGTCACTGAATATCCCCCGCTACCTGGTTTGTATACACCGACGTTAGGCGGCAAGTGTCGGGGAGTTTTGAGGTGGAATGTGATCTTTATGAAAATCACTAAAATTAGACACCAACTTGCCCTTTCCACCTAGACAACCTGTATAAAATTAGCCTCTTAACGACCTTACAAATCACAAAAGAAAATATTTGAAATCGGGATTACCAAACACTGAAACTAACACAAAAGACTCAATAGAAACCTTGACTTTCCAAGTCATTATCAGATATAGGGCCTTTGGACTAAAGTGTCACTCATTGCCACCATCTACCCACCCCTTTTACTGAACTATAATGATATATGCAGATAGTCTAAGACCCAGTTAAGTTCATGTTATTTAAACCCATGTAACTCTGCTATTTCTTCTCTGACCTGATGAACAGAGAGCAACTCTTGAAAGCTTTTCCCAGATATACATTACTAAATTAGACCAATAAGACTAAAAACTTGTTTGTTAACTCTAAACTTGCTTGTGGATCCCTATTTCGACATATCCAAGTGGATGAACATGGCAACTACAATTCTTTTCTTTGCAAAAATACCTTGTGGGACAATTACGTTGTAACGAGGTGCCTCTGGGGGGAGGGGGGTGCCGAGAAAAGAAAAGGCGGCATCACTAGGAAAGGCAGGATCAAGTTGTGTTGAATACTGATGTTCAACGTTTCTGTTTCACTAAAATTACCTCTAGCTCCATCTGTGGCAGACAGAGTACGTCTCAAATTAATTTCTGTCAGAAAATTGGGGAAGTTGGTTGTAGACTACGATAGGTGGCCAGTGAATGTGTTTTTCATTATTTCATCTGCAGTGGGCTTAGGTTGATGTTCCTCTTTGAAGTCTTTGGTCAATGACGCTAGTTACACGTAATGACACAGGGCTCACAGTACGTTACAAGAGATAGGCATATCATCTACTCCTGTGCGCTTTTATTCAACAGAGCCACTTAGAAGTAATCCAGGTCAGACAGCTGCCAACAGAGAACAGAATGGCTGTGGTTGGAGTGAAGGACATTAATAACATGTCTACACTCAAACAGAAAAAGGGGAGGAACATCTGGAAGCTAACATCATATGTTCCATAGGACCCCCTTGGGGTTCCTCCAACAGGGGAAAAACGTGTTTAAATTCCTTCCAAGATTCCATAATAAATACAGATTCACTGCAGTAGATGTCATTCCCAAAATAAAAATTAGTTTACTTGTCTAGTTGGTGCAGTATAAGCAATAGGCCAATGTTACATGTGGCCTTGGGCAAGTCACTTAACCTGGATTTTTCTGAGGCAATGGAGGGTTATCAAGGTCTCTGTTTAATGTACATTACCAAGTTTAAGTTACAATGTAAACCGCTTTGACTGAAATGATAAAGCGGTATAAAAAACCTGTTAAATAAAAAATAAATATCCTCATGAGCTATAGTAACATAGTAGACAGTGACAGAGACTGAAAATTTCCTAGTCGGCCCAACCCCATAACAGAAACACAAAGTCATATCCAGAGTTTATCCAACAAACATGAGAATTCCCCAACTCAAACCCCTTCTCAGATACTCCCAGGAACTCCTTAGGTTTGTAGCGATTCCCTTTTAGTTATCTAGTGAACCCTTCTCTGCTGCATTAATGGGGCGGATTCCCAGTGTTAAAATTTGAAAACTCCATGATCCAGGGATCTTTGCTTATAAATTTCTCTTCCAGTTCACCCAGTCTGACTTCTGCTGCCCCTCTATAGGGGAAAAACCTTATCTGCAGATCAGAACTCTTTGGAGCCTGCTCTCTGCTGAATGAAAATGCACCTCCCAAAAGAATTGGGGTGCACTCTGTAATGGAACATCAGGTTTCCGCTTCAGACCCTTCTTACCTGTTCCAAATTTCACTCTACGGCTACTTCTACCCAAAGTGACAGATTTTTTTTTCAAAAAGAACTGTAAGAGGACAGAAACTTCTGGCTCTCACCTTTTTATTCACATACCAAATCTTATAACACTTCCCATGGGGCGTGTCAGAAAAGAAAACTTCTATGCCCAATTTCTGACATCATAGCTGTTATCATGTCTTCATGTGTGGCACATCACGGCCAAAGTTTTAATTCCATTAACTCGGGTTCTATCTTATTGTGGATCAGGTACTGGTTAAAAGATAGAAAGCAGAGAGTAGGGCTTTCCCAATGGAGAAAAGTGAATAGTGAAGTACCCCGGGAATCTATGCTGGTTTTTTTTTTTTTTAACATAGTCATAAATGATTTGGAAATTGGAATAATGAGTGAGGTGACCTTAGTAAACTGGAAGACTGGATGTCCAAATGGCAGATTAAATTAAATGTAGACAAGTGCAAAGTTATGCACCTAGGAAAGAACAACCCAAAATATGGTCACACGATGGAAGGATCCACATTAGGAACTACCACACAGGAAAAAGATTTAGATATCATTGTGGATAATATGTTGAACCCCCCACCCAGTGTGCAGCAGCGGCCACAAAAGCAAATAGAATGCTAGGAATCATATGGAAAGGAATGGAGAATAAAAATCAAGGATATTATATTGTCTATGTATTGTTCCATGGTGCAAATGCACCTTGAATATTGTGTGCAATTCTGGTCGCCATATCTTAAAAAGGATATAGCCAAATAACAGGTACAAAGAGGAGCCACCTAAATGATATAGGGGATGGAAGGATACCCCTATGAGGAAAGGCTTAAAAGGTTAGGGCTCTTCAACTTGGAAAAGAGACGGCTGACGGGAAATATGATGGATTGGAATGGGTAAACATAGATTGGTTGTTTACACCATCAAAATGTAGAAAGACTAGGAGACACGCAATGAAGCTATAATGTAACCCATTTAAGACTAATAGGAGAAAATATTTTTTCAGTCATCGCATAATCAATCTCTGGAATTCATTACCGGAGGATGTACCAGTAAAAGCTGTTATTGTAACTGGGTTTAAAGAAGGTTTTGACAAGTTCCTGGAGGAAAGATCCATAAACCATTATTAAAGAGGACCTGGGAAATCCACTGCTTGCCCCAGGACAATCATTGTGGAAGCTGTGTGCTTCTTTGGAAGCCTGCCAGGTACTTGTGACCTGGATTGGCCACTGTTGGAAACAGGATACTAGGTCAGTATGCCATTTCTTATGTTCTTATGTCCTGAGAATCAAGTTTCAGATTTAATAGATTTACCACATTTCAGAGCCAGCTCCAAGGGTATCCGATATCTAGGCAAACCATCAGTCATGTGCCTCTGCCTCATCCTGCCTGTAGCCCAACAGCCCCCAACTCTCCAGCGCCTCCCATTCCCTAGACCCCAAGGTGTTCAGCTTCTCTTTCCCTCCTTGCCCAAAGAAATCCAGCATCACGCTCCTTCCCTTCTCCACCTACAAAATGTCCCGAATCTCTCTCCCCTTTTCTTCCCCCTAAAGTGCCCAACATCTCTCTCTCTCTCTGCCCCTCCCCCCAGATATCCAGTATCTTTCCCCCTCCCTTTCCCCTGCGACTGCTACTGCCACTTCCACCTCTACCTCCATGGGAGACTAAAGTACACAGGGGGCGGGGCACAGAAGGCCTTGAGCACATGTGTACGTGCAGATACTCAAAGGCCCGCTGATGACAGCGGCTTTAAAGGGCTTCCCTATGGTGGATGCAGTACTGCCTCCCCAGGTGGATGCCTAGATGACCTACTTGTTACGCCAGCCCTGCCGCCTTTTGTCTAGCAAACAGCAAAGTGGTTTAAAGCATGAATAAAACTAAAGAGTATCACTAAACACACTCCCTAGCACATAATTCAGTGGAGAAAGAAAGACACGGCAGAAAAGGAACGCAAACACAAAATTACACTACTTCGTCTAACCTCCTCCCCACCACCACAGAAACATGAATTTAGCAGAACTGTTTTCACCCCCTAAGGTATGGTGGTGCTGGCAATTCATTCCACAAGACGGCAGCCAACTATGCAGAGGCAGGTTTCCATGTGATCTCCACATAGAGGTTTACGGGAAAGGGCAAACAGATCTGGCAGATTTGTGATGACGTGAATGCCCTTTGGGGATATGTGATCTGTTGCTACCCAGAGTAGCATGCCTGGTGAGGCAGGGGAAGGATTTTAAACTAGATTACACAACGCAACAGAAGAGGTGTAAAATGGGAGAACCTATTCACCGTATACAAGAGCCTAACTGTCATGTTTTGAACCGTCTGAATTCACTTAGAGATCCAGCTATAGTCGTCAATTTGAATAGAAATTAATGCATGGATTAGACACTGTGGAGGGCATTTCAATAAACGACTGCGCAGTTAATATATGTTGCCATACAGTATGGGGGCCCATTTTATAAAGAATAGAGGCGTACAGATGCACTTTAACCTAGTCACAGTTCTCTGCTCTAGAGCAGGTGAAAATGCCATTGCTAAGATTGGTTAATAACGTGCATGTTTTAATATTGTATAACTTACCCATGTAAATTTAGACTCTACCTATTTTCCATCCAAGCTCTGCCCCTGTGCACACCCAAATCAAAATACACAATAGCACTTGCACGCACACTTAGGGGCATGTTTACTAAACATTCCTAACGTGCGGGGCCGCGGTAGTGTGCGTGTGCCATATAAGGAGTGGGCGGTTCAGGCAGAAAGAAGAAAAAAACCCGACCGTACGTGTGTGCGTCGCGCTAATTTGCGGGGCCCACATTAGCGCGTGAGAAGGCTAAGTGGGGCGCTGCTGAGCACATATCAGAACAGAGCTGTAGCACAACGGTGAACACACTAACCAATGGTGCAGGGGCTACAGGTTCAATCCCCCATTGTGTGCAACAAAAAGGCCAGCTGAGACAACACCTTGAATGTGTAAAAGTTGTTCAGGAGGCAAAGTACTTTTGGACGGCATAAGGCGGCACACTGTTCGTTTTGTACGGCATAAGGCGGCGCACTGTACTATCTGGGTGGCACAAGGCGGTGCACTATTCATTTTGGGCGGCACAAGGCGGCGCACTAATTGTGGGCAGCAGGAGGTGGCGCGCTGATGGGCATAAGGCGGCGCGCTGATGCCAAAGCAAAAGAACACAGCCACAGCACAATGGTTAAGACACATAAGGCACATGTTACAGTGCACCGTCCGCCAAGGCACCCTAGAATGTCCCCTATAGGGCAGCATGTATGTTGCGACACAGGATAATGTATAGTGCACCCTATATGGCTGGCAACCGTAACGTGCCCTATAGGGCGCCCCATAAAGCACCCTCAGAGGCACCTTATGGGTACAGTACGCTGAGGGTGGTATTGCTGGCAGCAACATATGTACAGTAAATTAAAATAAATCTGTGGACACCCCTATCACATAACCCCACTGTGGGTTTGAACCCATGACATCTGGTTGCACAAGCAGGGACCTAACCATTGGGTTACAGCTGTAAGCAGCCCCTGGCTGGCTGCAGATAGCCTGTATGCCACCTCACTGACAGTCTGCTGTTGTGAACCACCCGTACCCATGATGCACTGCACATGCAAATCAGCTGTCCACGATTGAACACAGGATGGGAAATGCACCCCTAAAGCTCCCCGGCCTGGTAGGGGGAAGTGTCCGTGTGCACCCACATAGCACCTCGGCCTGGTAGGGTGTCCTGAGTGGGTGGACAAACGGCAAAGAGTAGCTAAACACCATCACATTGTGCGGTTACTGTGCTCACCCTGAGTGTGAGATGTTGCGCCCAGGACCAGGTCCACAACACCAGGCATGGCCAAATGTGGCCATGTCAGAGCTCTAAAGCAGCAATAACATGTGGAATAGGTAGGTGCTGCATAAACTTTTTGGAGATCTCTGTCTGGCTCAGTTAGTGGGGACCCCCACCCCCAGGTGGATAAAACAGGGCTTCCCCTCAACAGATCCCCACCCCAATGGCAGTAGAGTGGACTATCAACCCCAGTCCTGCTAGGGAACAGACACCCTACAGGGCAGTCCAAGCAGCTCCACACACATCCATAACACAATATCAGCCAGACATTAGGCCTGGATATTCAAAGATGCACCCCACCACTATCTGATATTCACCTGCAGCAAGCCATCAGCACTGTACCCTGCAAGGCACTCCATCACAACACATATCAGCTGTGAACAGTCTGCTGGCTGATCCTGATGGACATGCATGCACCCACAACTGGGGTGGCAGCACACACAGACAGATAAGTCCATGAAGAGGCCCCCACAGGACACCCATACATATCACATGGGAGAATCACAATATAGCACTATGTGGGTGCCTAGCCATGCTGCCGTCACTGCACACTCAGGGTGAGAGTGATCCCCCAGCAGCACATACAGAGGTCACCCTGTCTGTGTAGGTGTTGGCCGGGCACTACCATGCCCCTGCCAGTGCCCTATGCCCTGTGCAGCTGCATCCTGGTCAGTCCACTCTGTCTGAGATATACCCATGGTCCCTTGCTACTCATTATGCACATTGGCAGGCCAATACTGGCAACAGTGTTGGCAGTGTGGGCTGTGGAAGGGGCATGCAGCCAACACCCACTGTATAGACAGACACACAATTCCACACCTATGCCATCATGGTGCTACTATTGAGGAGGTAATTAGCCTTGCCCACCAAACCGGTGCTGGGCACGGCAAGGCATGGATATGCTACGCAGTACTGCTGGGGGTCACTCCCCAGGGTGGTAAACACCGTCAGAGGCAAGGGCTGGAGCACGCACCGCAAACACCAAACAGATTGTTCTGATGGGGTCAACTAGCAGTATGTGCGTAACGTATGGATATCTATCTGCCAGTACTCCTAGCAAGCGTCTCAGAGCTGTGTACCGTATACCTCAGGTGTAGGGTTCCATTGCTAGGGTATGCAGGTGCTAGTATTGGGAGATGCACGCAGGGTCCAATGTTCTGCCTCTCCAGGAGACATTGGCCAATGGGGCCTGTGGGTGTGGGTGTGGGTGTGTCTGCCCCTGTTGGCTGCTGCTTTACGGCAGAGATTCCCAACTCCAGTCCAGGTGTGCATCACACTGATCGGGTTTACCTGCTGTTCCTCATGAATATGCATGAGCTACATCTACATGCCATGGGGGTGGTGCATAGATATACAGCACAGGCATTTGTATGAGTGGCAGCATGGACCCTGACTGGTGTGTGGCCCACCAGGACTGCATTTGGGAGATTCTGCTCTAGGTACTGCCCCTGTACATGGTGTCTGTGCTCAGTGGGGTAAAAGATAGACGTAGTACCATTGCATATGGCCTCGCCACGAAAGGTTTGTCCTTACTATCACTGTGTAGCTGTGGGAAAAATATGTGAGAAGGATTGATGGTAGCCCCAGCTGGGCTTTGAACCTGTGACCTTCTGTTCTTGTATGCACTGTCTGTGTGCATTGCACCACCTTGTAGCCACAGATTGGCTGGATTCCCTGGAATGTCCATGCCTGTGGATCTGGCAGGGCCTGTGTGTTGCAGTGGACTGTGCCAGCCTGCACATGGCTTGGCCTCTGTCCTCTGTGGCTAGCTGCCACTGCCCCCTGCACCACATGTACTCGTGCGCCAACATGCTGGCATGAGCTTCTCTCAGAAAAAGCAGATGACCTGATTGCAATGTGGCAGTACGGGACTTGGCTGTAGGTATGCCCATTGTTGTGGTGTGTGTGCGGTGTTGGGTAACATATGGGTGTTTCCCCCATGCTTATGTTCCCTGCAATACAGGGGTGTCTGCTCTATCTTTGTTTAGTGGTGGGTAAAATATATGGATGGGGCTGGCAAGTGCCCCAGCTGGGATTTGAACCTCTGGCCTTCTAGTCCTAGAGGTCATGGCTATGTCCTCTGCACCACACTATGGCCACAGAGACAGTGCTGCCCCTGGAGGTAGTAAACCTGGCAGGATGGCGTCACAAACCCTGCTGTATGCATTTTTACTGTGGGCTCCTTCACCCTGTGTGGTGACAAACGTGCAAATAAAACCCGGGAATGACCATGGAACAAAGGGGGAAAACATATACCCAAGCTGGGCAACAGTGATATTAATGGGCAACCCTAGATAACACTCCCAGGACAGCTCCAGAAAAAGGGAAATGTTTTTTGGACGAGTCTCCGCTCCGTACACCTTTCCATAAATCATTTCATTTTTTTTGGAGCTTTCCTGGGTGTGTTATCTAGTTTTGCCCATCACTATAACTGTTCCCCAACTGAATTACTATTTTTCATATTTTTGTGGTGGTCATTTTCTATTTATAATTGCACTTTTGTGCTGTGCACATGTATCACACTGCTCACGTTTTGCAGGTTTCCCCGGTTTTGCTGTACATTGCTGACGGAAATGGTTTCTCTTCCCTTTAAATGCATTCTAACGCGAGTGATTCACTCGCGCTATTTTTTTTGGGAAATTCAGCCCCGATAATGTGCGGGGCGCCTCTCCCCTCCCCTTCCCCGCCCATTAACCCCTTCTCTCCGCCCCTCCGGGGCCTTCCTCCGCCCTCCGTTAGCCTTTCCACGCCTCTATCGGACATTTGCAGCCCCGTACTTGTGCGGCACCTGTTACTGTGACACGCAAGTGTGCGGGGCTTCATCGCATGTTTGCGGAGCGTTTAAGCGCTCTTAAGTACCGCTTTTAGTGTGCTATTTTGCGGCGCGCTAATTAGCGGTTTTTAGTAAACATGCCCCTTAGAGAATAGCGATTGCCTAACGTACATGCTTAAGTGCCCATTCACACACTTAAGTGCTTTAGAATAGAGACTTAGGGGCATGTTTACTAAAAACCGCTAATTTGCGCACCGCAAATTAGAGCACTAAAAGCGGTACATAAGAAATCTCCAAAATGTTTATGCAGCACCTACCTATTCCACAGGTTATTGCTGCTTTGGAGCTCTGACATGGCCGCATTTAGCCATGGCTGGTGTTGTGGACCTGGTCCTGGGCCCAACATCTCACACTCACACTGAGGGTGAGCACAGTAACTGCACAATGTGGTGGTGGTGTTTAGCTACTCTTTGCCGTTTGTCCACCCACTCAGGACACCCTACCAGGCCGAGGTGCTGTGTGGGTGCACACGGACACTTCCCCCTACCAGGCCGGGGAGCTTTAGGGGTGCATTTCCCATCCTGTGTTCAATCGTGGACAGCTGATTTGCATGTGCAGTGCATCATGGGTATGGGTGGTGCGCAACTGCAGCCTGTCAGTGAGGTGACGTACAGGCTATCTGCAGCCAGCCAGGGGCTGCTTACAGCTATAGAGCTGTAGCCCAATGGTTATGTCACTGCCTGTGCAGCCAGATGTCATGGGTTCAAACCCACAATGGGGTTCTGTGATAGGGGTGTCCAAAGAGTTATTTTAATTTACTGTACATATGTTGCTGCCAGCAATGACACCCTCAGCGTACTGTACCCATAAGGTGCCTCTGAGGGTGCTTTATGGGGCGCCCTATAGGGAACGTTACGGTTGCCAGCCATATAGGGTGCACTATACATTATCCTGTGTTGCAACATACATGCTGCCCTATAGGGGACATTCTAGGGTGCCTTGGCGGACGGTGCACTGTAACATGTGCCTTATGGGCCGCCTTATATTAATATGCTGTGAGAGTGCGTTTGCTAGTAGTTATCACAAAATAAAATTAAAAAGCCTCCTACAGCACTCCACAACATATAACATACTGCCTCAGCTAGCCTTTTTCACTGGCCATTGTGAGGGATTGAACCCCTGGTCCCTGCACCATTGCTCAGTGTCTTCACCATTGTGCTGTGGCTTTGGTCCTGTGTTTGAACAGCAGCGCGCAGCCTTGTAGCCATCGGCGCGCCGTCTTGTGGTGCACAAAATTAACAGCACACCGCCTTATGCCGCCCAACATGGGCATGCCCCTTAAAATAATGCCTCAGCCAGCTGTCTTCAATGGGCACTGTGGGGAATTGAACCCATGATGCCTGCACAAGTGGTCAGTGTCTTAACCATTGTGCTATGGCTCCATTCCTGCTATGTGCATATCAGCGCGCCACTTATCCCACCCACTATTGGGCTGCCCCCTCACACATTAGCGCGCCGCCTTCTGCCCACCTGCTCGCTGCCTTCTGTTGCCAAATTTTATCAGCGCGCCGCCCTCTGCCGCCCAACCTTAACAGCGCGCCGCCATCTGCCGCCCACAATGAACAGTGCGCCGCCTCATGCCGTATAAAAAAAGAGTGCGCCGCCTTCTGCCGCCCATAATCAATATGCCTCCTACACCACTTTTGCCCATAAAAGTTGATGCCTCAGCTGGTCTTTTTTGTTGAGCACAATGGGGGTTTGAACCCATGGCCCCTGCACCATAGGTCAGTGTCTTCACCATTATACTACTGCTCTGTTGTTTGGTTATGCAGCATCGCCCCACTTAGCCTTCCCACGCGCTAATGTGGGCCCCGCACATTAGCGCGACACACACACGTACGGTCGGGTTTTTTTCTTTTTTCTGCCTGAACCGCCCACTCCTTATATGGCACACGCACACTAACGGGGACCCGCACAGCAACGGAGTTTAGTAAACATACCCCTTACTCTATGCGCAGCAGGTAACTTTGTATACTCTGAATAGAATTATCCACATAAGTCTTTATTATCTAGCATGGACATTTCTGCCTGGAATTTCCAAGTGCAGAAGAAAAAAAGAATGCATGAGATTTGAGACCTGCTGTTCAAACTTCAGAAATTAATCCATCCTTTTTCCTCGCATCTTTTTCTTGCTGGGCTTTCTGATGACCACTTTTTTTGAGATAGTGTATTTCGGATTTTGGGGGCTCAAGTTCATATTTTTTCCTCCCACAGGAACTATATAGCTTCTGATTTTTCATGGTTCAGATTTAGTCTATGGGCCTCTAACCAATCAGCAGTTAAGTCAAGTCATCTCTCTGGACTGTGAGGTACAACTAAACAAGATGTGATCATCATTGGCATGTGAAAGGATGGTCACCCAGAGGTCCTGCAGAAGTGCAAAAACGGTGCAATGTATAGATTAAACTATGGGGGAGAGAATAGACCATTGAGGTACCCTCCATAACATGGGCCTACATGCCGAGGGAGCTCCCCATGCAACTTGAATAAATCTCCTTGTAAGGGAAGACCTGAATCAGCCTATGCCTTATGCATGGATCAAACTACCCGAGTGTCTACGTCAGGCTTCATCTCTCCCTTTTCAAATCCATGCTAAAGGCTGAGCTCTTTGAGGCTGCTTTTGGATCCTTATCTTATTTAACTGCATTTAACTGCATTTATATCCCGCTTTTCACCGGGTCAAAGCGGTGGAACACGTAACATAGGACGGGGTAATTTTTTGGGTGGGGCCATCACCAAGGTCAACAATTAATGATTTGGGTAGACATAGACATAATTTACTCCTGTTGAATCTAAGTATTAGGTCCTGGTGGTAGAAAGATGTTCACGGAATAGGATTGTCTTCAGCTGTTTCCTAAATGATGTGATGTTAGCGTTGTTCTTGATGTGATTTGGTAGAGAGTTCCAGAGGGATGGAGCATAAAGTTCGAATGCTCTGTTGCAGGTCCGTTGTGTGGATTTGGTTCTTTTGTGGGGGACCACGATAGAGTTATTGGAGGAATGTCTGGTTGATCTGTTGTGGGATGGTCGAGGCAGTAAGGGGTGTAGTGAGGTGTTCTGTGTGTGGTGGATTGTTTTGTGGATGACTAAGATAGCTTTGTACTTGATTCTTGCTTGCACTGGAAGGAGGTGAAGGTCTCTTAGGATTGGGGTGATGTGGTCCCGTTTTTTTGCATTTTGAATAATCCTTGCTGTAGTGTTCAAGGCTGTACGGAGGGAGTTGGTGTGCGAGGCAGGAAGTCCATGATAGATTATGTTGCAGAAGTCCAGGTGAGGGAGTGTCACTGCTTGCATTACTGTCCTGAAGTCGTGATGTTCTAGGAGGGGCCGGAGGCGTTGAATAGTTTTGGCTTTGTGGAATATCATCCCGGCGGTTTTGTTGATTTGTTGTTTTAGGGTGAGAGCTTGGTCAATGATGACGCCTAGATATCTTATTTGAGGCTGGATTTGTATTTGTGTGGTACCCATGTTGAGGTGGGTAGGTGGTTTGAAGTCCGGTTCTTTTGTTACTATTAGGGCTTCGGTTTTCTTTATGTTGATGGATAGATTGTTCTCCTGTAGCCAGTTGGCCACGTCGTTGAAGCAGGCTGATAGCTGTTCGTTTTTTGGGTTGGTGGTTGTAATTGGTGCATAGAGCATTATGTCGTCCGCGTAGATGTGGAAGTTGATGTTGTGGGTGCGTATGATTGAGCATAGTGGACGGAGATAGATGTTGAACAACATGGCAGATAGGGTGGATCCTTGGGGTACTCCTTGTAGTTGTTGATAGGGGGACGAAGTTGCAGAGAGGGTGCGGATCCGTTGCTGTCTGTTAGTTAAGTAGGATTTGAACCATTGGAGTACAGTGTCTTTGATTCCAATTGTTTGTAGTCTGTGTATGAGGATTTCGTGTGAGATTGTGTCAAAGGCCGCTGATATGTCTAGGAAGATCAGGATGTATCCCGAATCTTTTTCTTGAGTTCCGATGATGAGTGTGTTCATTAGGATGGTCATGAGGGTCTCAACTCCATGTAGTGGTCGGAAACCGTGTTGCTGTGGGTCGAGTATGTCGTTGGTGTCTAGATGATCTTGAAGCTGGTGTTGGACTATCTTTTCTATTATTTTGGCGGTGAGGGGGAGGCTTGCCACTGGCCTGTAGGAGGTGGGGTCCATGGGGTCCAGGTTGTTCTTCTTTATGGTTGGTCGGATGATTGATGTTTTGAGGGCATCCGGTATGTATCCTTGTTTAAAGGATTCGTTTACGATGTGAGTTAGTGGAGCACTCAGGTCTTCCTTGGTTTTCTTTATCCATTCGGTAGGGCAGGGGTCTAGTGGAGAGGTGGTGGTGTTCAGACAGGAGATGGTGGAGGATATCTCTTCTTTTGAGGTTTCGTTGAATGTATCCCAGTCAGCGTTTATGGTGATTCCGGGGCACGTTTTTGTGGCTGTAGCACAGCGGTAAGGTTGCTGAGGTTGCTGAAATTGTTTGTATTGTCGGGCCAAGAGATCTGAGGGGATATCTGGGGGTTGATCGGACGTGGTTGGTGCCTTTGTCAGTTTTTTGGCAATTTGAAAGAGTTCTCGAGGTTTGTTCGCAGCAGACGTGATGATTTTGGTGTGGTAGTTTCTCTTTGCGTTGTCGGTTTCTGAGTGGTAGGCAGCGAGTTCATATAGGTATTGCTTTTTGTCTTTGTCATTTTTGGTTTTCCTCCATTTTCTTTCTGCTCTTCTAAGTTTTGTTTTCAGTTTCCGGTGGTCAGGGGTGAACCAGCGGGCCTTTGAGGAGATGAGTTTGTTGCTGGTCTTGTTTATATCTGCTTTGGATGCTGTGGAGATTGTGGTGTTCCAGTTGTCCATGAGGTCATCAAGGTTGTTTGAATTCATATGTAGATTAGGTAGGGTCAGTGTCAGGAAGTCTTCTTTGTTGAATGCTTTGAATCTCCGTGTTTGTTGAGCGTTTCCTCTGTTTGTTTTTGGTTGATATGCATGGGAGAAGTGGATGACGTAGTGGTCTGACCATGGGACTGGTGAGATTGTTGGACTGCTGCATGAGGTGGATGTTTGGGAGTTCAGAAATATGAGGTCCAGTGTGTTTCCTTTTTCGTGTGTTGGTTCGTTTATGATCTGCGATAGGTTCATTGCTGTCATGGCGTTCAGGAATGTTTCCGTTTGCGTGTCTTGGAGGGATGGGAGATTGAAGTCTCCTAGTATAATTGGTTCTTTTGTTGGGTTAATGCTCTCAGAGATCAGGTGCAGTATCTTTGGCAAGTCAGAGTTTGCGGCAGGTGTTCTGTAGACCAGACATATTGTGAGGTTTTTGTTAGTGAGGGTGAGGATGTCTGCTTCGTCGGAGGTTTCGGAGGTGATGGTCCGCAGGTGGAGGTTGTCCTTTGCGATGATGGCTACTCCTCCGCCCTTTGCGTGCGTTCGGGAGCAGTGATGGAAGCTGTATCCGGTTGGCGTTAGTTGGTTCATTATTACTGTGTCCGCTTCTGTTAGCCAGGTTTCCGTTATGCAAAGGATATCAGTCTTCTCAGATATGATCAGGTCTTGGAGCATGTGGTATTTGTTCCTGGTGGAGCGTGCGTTTATGAGTGTGATGGAGAGGTGCGGGTGGCTGGTGTGTTTGGTGTTTTTGGCTGGTGTGTGCTTTGTGTGCGTTGGGTTGTTCGTGTTGTTGTTGATGTTTGTGGGTTGCAGTTTTGTGGTTCCTGAGTATGGGAGGTCTGTAGTTGCGGTGGGGGTGCTGTGGGGGTGCAGTGTTTGTGTGGAGGATGGTGTGCCAGTCAGTGTGTCTGTGTAGGGAAGATTGCTGAGTGTGCTTGGGTGGGGGTATAGCGTTAGGAGAGGGGTGAGAAAGTAGATGGGGGTTAGGAAGGGTGGCATGTTGTGATAGATTACCTGGGGGTTTTCTTGTCGATTTGCTGGAGCTTTTTGTATATCCGGTGATTTGCCTTGTTGAGGTGCTTGTTGCACTGGGTTTCTTCTGTGTCAGAGATGGTTGTCGGGTGTTGAGGCTAGGAGCAGGGGCCGGTGTGTTCACCTGTGATCCTGGGAGCTCCTGTTTTGTAGATTTAGAGTTTTTGATGTGGCTGACGTCAGTGAGCTCAGATCTGATTAGGGGAGCTCGAGCTTCGTTCGTCGCAGAGGTTATCCCTTGTGTCTCCTTACCCTTCACTATTTATACCCTTGTTCTCATCTATTGTATTATCCATCTTAATTAGATTGTAAGCTCTGATGAGCAGGGACATCTTTTATATGCATCTGTATAGCGCTGCATACACCTTGTAGCACTATATAAAATTATTAGTAGTAGCAGCCTATTACTGTACCTGACATCTGTGAGTCTTGTCAATATTAGAAGGTCTAGTAAATCAAACACTACAGTAAGATCAAGTGAAACAATAATAGTGTCCCTACCCGCATCTGCATTGAGTCTAATAGGGATGGTCATAAGTCTCTGTGTTGACCCAGATTGATTGTTTTGTCCAGACAAACTCAATGAGGTGCTGATATATCACCTTCTTGACTACTTTTGATATGAAAGACTGTTCAGAGTAGTTTTTTGCAAAACAGATGGGATCCCATTTATAGCAACAGAATAAAATCAAAATAAACTGAACTATCTATCTTCTCAACAAATAGGGGTGTCCTGCATGGAGCGGTGGGTTCACCCCTAAACAAAGACATGGCGGGGGTGGCCTGAGGGGTGGCCTGCACAGAGTGGCACCTACTCCGGCCATCTTACTGGGCAGACTAGATGGACCATACTGGTCTTTATCTGCCGTCATTTACTATGTTACTTACTATCATATTTTTAAATGTAAAGCCTTGAAGTATTTTGGGAGTCCAGTCAGCATCACTCCAAGAGCTTCAATCACCATTATTTTCCTCCAAAGTCTTTCTACTTCAATTTGTAAATCTTGGCGTGTTATTTTTTTCAGCGGTTTTAACTTATCACCGGATATAGCCACATCAAGAAACTATGCATTTTTCTTTTCTAGGACTGTGATGTTTTGGCGTATTCTGCTCCAAGTGACTGTTAGTATGTATTTTAAAGGCTCAGCTGTTCAATGTCTATATTGATAGCCTTTGTAGTTATTATTATAGGGGTCCATTTTTGAAGGGCATCTAGGACGTTCAACACTGTGCCCAATGCCTAAACTTCACTATGTTCGAGGCATTAAATGTAGAGCAGCATTTGGTTTAGATGCATCGAAACCAGGTCTAACCCGGAGTGCCTATATTGTTTAAGGTTTCAATTTATGTCCCAGATGCAATGCTCAAAAATGGACTCTCTTATTATTAATATACAAATGAAAGTTATAAAATAGTACTTATATAATGGAAAGTTATAAAAAGTACAATGTTTTAACTAAATGCAGTCAAAAGGTCAAGGGCCTATATTCACCAGCATTTTAGTTATGAAGGCCTTTTAAACTTCCACAAATCCTCCTTTTTCCACTTTCCCTTCCCCCCCCCCCCCCCCCGCTGCCTTTTAAATTAGGCCATGACAAATATTTTTGCTGAATATCTCTCAAACATCATCTCTTTCAAGTTTCATTTGTACTGCGCTGACTTTATGAATATCATATTTCTGTTTTATAAATATTCCACTGTGCTGCTTTTGTGTTTATGGCTCTGATATTGTATCATTATCACTTTAACTATAATTTAATTTGCTGTTTTCCAAGTTTATGCCACTGTTCTAAGCTGATATCTGGCCGTTTTATTATAGTCCTACTGTTACTACTTTATAGGTTAGCTATGTCTAAGAACACCCGAAATTGTACACCGCTTTGGGTAAATCTCTTCAGAAAAATGTGTTTGTGTTTTTTGTGAAAGCATTTGTGAAGTCCATACCTTTCAGACATCACTAATGTTCTATATCCACATTGTCAGAGTTATCCTCAAAAAACACCTTGCACTATTCTAAATTGTACTTATTATAGTCCTTTCCCTCACATATAATAATTACCATTTTTGTCTAATAAATTAGAGTTGGGCCGTCCTCCCTTTGTTCACGTTCATGTTCAGTCTGAAAATGGTAGGAGGAGGGAATCTGCCCACATCTAACTTTCAGTTCATGTCAATTTTCTGTCTTTCCTGCAGAGAAAGCTTACCACGGCACAAGAGCCGACTGCAATTTCTCCAGATGTAAATGCAGTAGGGCTGTAGCCCACTTTCAATGTTATGCTGGAGTTGGCGTTTAAGCAGGTCGCATCATCGTATGCATAGCAAGATGGTATACTGGAATAATTAAATGCCATCAAAGAATTAAAGCAATATGTGCTGCTCATAGCTGTGAATTCCGTCCTCCGATCCTGTGGTCAGTTTCAAAATGCAAGTTTTTGCTGGCCCGTAATCCAGGCTGATAAATTTGTGACCCATGACAAAATGCAGTTGAGTCATCCAGCAACCTACAATAATGGATAGTAAACGTCATCAGTGAAAACCATTCCTTGCTCGTCTCTGCGCTTAGGTGGCTGGCTCTACCATTAGGCAAGAGAGACAGTCACCTAGAGTGCCAGCGGTAGGAGGGCGCCCATCGTCACCATTGCCGCTCCTCTCCGGGATCTGCAAAGGAGGTAGTTACCTCTAAAGAGCGGTGCGGTGCTTACCATAAACTTCTGCGGTGCATCGCTGTTCCTCCTTCCATCCCCAAAGCAAACTTCCTACATCAGGGATGGAACACGGAAGCGGGAACAGTGGCCCAGCACTGACGTTTCTGGTAAACACTATGTTGCTGCTTAAAGATAATTGCCACTGTTGCAGGTCGCAAACAGTGGGGGAGGGGGGACAGCAGGAATGATATTCACCTGGGAGGCCTCAAATCCTTGCACTGACCCTGCTTACTGCTAGCGTTCTGCACCACTGAAGTGAAATCCTGAGCTTGGAGGCAATTTTCACATCACCTGCATTGCTGCAAATTTCATCTGTATTTTATACCCAAGGATTTGGTATTAATTTTTAAAGATAATAGGCAATTTTCAAGGTGAAAATGCATGCATAAGTAGTTGTGAAAGTTCACATTTTGGGTCCCAAAGCAAACATTTTTCAGAGTGCAAGATCTAAGAGGAGCTCTCCGTTCGAGGTTCCAGAGGTTTTCCAGAAGCAGCACGGGAGGGAGGGAGTCTACTTTTCTCGTATCCTTCCACCCCTTCCTGCATCTTCCTTCCATCCCATTCTACCCCACACATCTCTGGCCCTCCCCTCACCTTTATAAATGCCACACCTCAATACAATTCATACAATGATGCAATGATCTTTCAGTTGCAGTAATGAGAGGGAGCAATTGTGGGGCCTATGAGCAGATATATTGCTCTCCTACCCTTTGCACAGACCGCATGCAGCGGTGCTACGGGCCCAATGAAGTCTCTCTCTCTCTAGCAATTCCAGTATTGCTCTGAGATGCCATGATACTAGGGTTGCCAACTGGCTCCAGATGCGCCCGACAGGCTTGATCCAGTCCTGGGTTTACCCCATTGCATGCAGTGACTTGTAGTTTTCCTTTTCTTATGGAGTGTAATGGAGAAATCAGAACTACATATCCCTGCATGCAATGAGGTAAAACCATGACTGCACTGAACCTGTCGGGCGCATCTGGAGCCAGTTGGTAACCTTACATGATACTGGCTCTACTTAAACAACCTTGAAGGGGGAGGGGCACATTGGGCCCCTTTTTCCTTGGGCCTTCTGGCATAGCTGGGACAGCTTGGGCAGAATCCTACCTCATTTAATAGAAAACAGCAAATAAAACTAGGTGCGAGCAGCTCCACGCCATACCAAACACAAGGAGTACCCCAAGGCTCCACACTGTCTGCACCCCTTTTCAACTTATATCTCCAGCTCATCTGCTCGATCATTAAAAAGCACAATGTCCACTTCCACATATATGCTGATGACATTATGCTATACAGTCCACTCCACAAAAACAACCATCATACACAAGACTGTTTCACCGACATCTCCCAATGGCTTGCAGCAAATAACCTATCAATCAATAAGTTACAAAAAAACAGAAGCGCTGTTTATTACAAGGGACTCCTCATTCACCCCTCCAACTACAACACAAAACACCCAGAAAAAAATGTTAGACCGGAGCTGAAATACCTTGAAATAAATACTTGACCAACAACTTTCCTTCAAAGCTCATGTAACAGCAGCCAAAAAAAATCTACTTTAAGACTAAGACTATGCAACAACTCCACCCCCTCCTAGAATGAAGAGACTTCTGCTTGGCAGTTCAAGCCCTCACCATCCCCCATGCAGACTACTGCAACATTATCTACCAGGGATTACCACAAACCACCCTCTCCCCCCCTTCAATCTGCACGTCACACTGTGGCACATACAATCCAGGGAGCCGCTAAATATGACCACTCCTATCATAAAACGTCACTGGACTGCCCCTCCCCAGCAGAATAAAGTATAAATCCTTACTAATAACACACAAAGTGCTACACTCATAGCCCACCACTCTCCTCCAAACCCTCCTTCAAGAACTCAGTACAAATAGACCAAGAAGATCTGCTGCACTAAACAAACTCAAAATATCACAAATCTAAAAGAGCAATTCACAAACTTGCCAGAGAGCATTCGAAATGTACACACTATCCCTGTGGCATTCCCTTCCAGACACAATAAGGATCATCACCGACCTCCCCACCTTCCGCAAACACCATCCCTGTGGAACTCCCTACCAGACACAATAAGGAACATCACCGACCTCCCCTCCTTTCACAAACATTTGAAAACCCACAAATTCTCTATCACTTTGGTCCTACCACCTAACCAGACAACTGACAAGACACCAAAAGGACAAACACCCTCAAGACCCCTGTAAATAGCAAAGCAGATAGCTGTCCTAGTGTATATAATTCATTGTTTGCAAATAACTGTCATTAGATACTATGGGCCACATTCTCTACAGGACGTCCATGCCTCTGTGCGCCTGATTGGAGTTAGACGCACAGGGGCAGACGTGATTCTGATCCTGCGGGGCACATCTAGCCCTATGAGATCAGATTTGTGACTAGGCCAGTACGTGCAGGCCAGGGCCTGATTCTTGCTGGCCTGCACATACAGGCCTCTACCCAGCTACCTCAGTCAAGGATCCCAAATGGAGCCACAGCACCATGGGGTCTGGTTGCCATGGCACTGTGGCTCCATTCAGGAGCCGCGATCCCCAGCTGCTGACCTGCTCTGCAATTCCCCACAGCCTGATCCCCGATCTGACTTCCCAAGGCCAGGGTCGGGCTGTGGGGAATCACCTGCACTCCCTCCAAGCCCTTTCGGCACCCAGGCCAGCCATCCCCCACTGTCTAGGGAACTTATTCCACCCTCAGAGGTGGAATAAGTTCCCCGTTCAGCCCACCGGCCCTGGATGTACATCTGGGGCCATGGACCGCCCACTACCTACTCTAACTCTGCCCCTTTCCCACCCCCATCAGGCCTCCCCATGCAGACACCTTATTCGTACGGGGAGGTTATCCAGGGATGCAGAGGGGACCAAATAGCGGAGATCCCAACGGGACGTTCATCCCCGCTATTCGCAGCTCAGAATGACCCTGTATGTAACTAGTGAATTACTTGTTCAAGCAATTCTGTTATTTACTAATTAAATTTTCTCTTGTTCTATGTACATGTTTTGTTCAATGTAAACCACTTTGACTAGGGAAAAGCGGTATATAAGCCTAGCTAAATAAATACAATTTAATCCTGTGCATCCTATTTGCATCTATGGTACTTTTACTAGCTAAAGCAATACATACAGTTGTGGAAATACAGAACTATGCCCATTGTTGCAACTCCCACCGAACATCGCCTTTGGCAGTGATCCCCTCAGTGCAGGAATGGGTCATTTTCAAACCCAAGTAAATGGTTTTGGAAACTGCCATCTTTATAAATGCCACACCTCAACACAATTCATACCAAAAATGACAGTAAGGCATTGAAGATTTAGGAACTAGGAGACGAAGAAAAGAAAAATTCCTCGGAGTCTGCAGAGACAGGTCGTCAGACATATCTGATTTCTTTGACTGACTGACCGACCAGGGAGTTGGACCGAGGGAGAGCTCTAGATGTGGTGTATTTAGATTTCAGTAAAGCCTTTGACACTGTTCCACAAAGGCGACTTATAAACAAACTGAGCCCCCTAAGGATGGACCCTAAAGTTACTGCTTGGGTTAGAAATTGGTTGAGTGGAAGGTGACAAATGGAGTTCACTCTGAGAAGGAAGCTACCAGTGCCTGAGGGATCTGTCCTTGATCAGATTCTTTTTAACATCTTTGTTATTGATATTGTGGAAGGGTTGTCGGGTAAGGTTTGTCTCTTTGCAGATGATACCAAAATCTGCAATAGAGTAGACACCCAGGAAGGTGTAGGTAACATGAGGAGAGATCTAGCTAAGCTTGAAGAATGGTCTAGAATTTGGCAGTTGAGATTTAAATGCTAAAAAATGCAGGGTCATGCATTTGGGCTGCAAAAATCCAAGGGAGCGATACAGTGTAGGGGGTGAAGTACGTCTGTCCACAAAAGAAGAGCGGGACCTGGGCATGATTGTGTTTGACGATGTTAAAGTAGCTAACAGAAAACGCAACTGCAAAAAAGCTAGAAGGATGCTTGGGTGCATACGGAGAGGAATGGCTAGCAGAAAAAGGAAGATGATAGTGCCTCTGTATAGGTCTTTGGTGCGACCTCATTTGGAGTATTGTGTGCAATTCTGGAGGCCGCACCTTCAAAAGGATATAAACATGTTGGAGTCTGTGCAGAGGGTGGCTACTAAAATGGTTAGTTGTCTTCATTATAAAGCATATGAGGAATGACTTAAGGATCTTAATATGTATACTTTAGAGCAGCGGTTCTCAACCTGTGGGTCGCAACCCCCACGGGGGTTGCCACAGGATTTAGCAGGGGGTCGCCTCACTCCACCAAATTAAAAAAAAATAATAATAAAAGCGCACACAAGTTGCTGCCGCTGCCGAGTCTGCTTCTCGGCAGCGGCAAACTCACCACCTCCAATCTTCTGCAGCCACGGCTCCCTGCCTCTTAGGAAACCGTGGCTGTGCCTGTGAAAATGTTGTGGAGCCTTCCAGTCTCTCGACGGGCTCCGTGCAGCATTGTCTGGCCTCCAAAGGAAGTGGTAAACAACTTCATTTGGAGGTGGGACAATGCTGCACGGAGTCCGTCAAGAGACAGAAAGGCTCCGCAACGGCTTCATAGGCACAGCCACGGTTCCCTAAGAGGCAGGGAGCCGTGGCTGCAAAAGAACAGGGCAGTAGCAGGCAGACATAGGGAGAGGGGAGGAGGGGGCAGGGAACCTGCAACGGGGCTGACATGGAGGGAGGGAGGGAAGACATGGAGGGAGGGAGGGGGGCTGACATGGAGGGAGGGAGAGGAGGGCTGACATGGAGGGAGGGGGCTAACATGACAGGGGGACATGCTGGACAGAGGGAAGAGACAGTGCGGGTTAGGATTATAATGGGCTGATGGAGGGGCTAGCACTGGTAATTGGCAGATTTGGGGGGGTAGGACTGGTAATGGGTTGATTAGGGAAGGCTAGGACTGGGAATGGACTGATCAAGGCGGAGGGTTGGGACAGGTAATGGACTGATGGGGGGCTAGCATTGGAAATGAGCTGATCAAGGAGGTTAGGACTGGAAATGGGCTGATGGGGGTGGTGGGTAGGACTGGAAATGGGCTGACTAGAGGAGCCTAGCACTGATATTGGGGTTGAGGGGGGGACTAGCACTGGAAATGAGCTGATTAGGGGAGGCGGGTAGGACTGGTAATGGACTGATGGGGGGATAGCACTGGAAGTGAGCTGATTGGGGGGTTTTGACTGGGAATGGGCTGATGGTGGGGAGGGGAGTATAGAGCTGCTGGCCCTGGAAGAAAACTGGGGGCCAAGGTTACAAATGGGCTGATAGGAGGGGATGGGAGAATGGAACTGGAAGGGAGTGGATCTGAGAGGGGCTGCCATGGTATTTGTACTAGAAGGGACTGGTCAGTGGGGAAGGAGGGGGACTGGAAGGAAATGGACACCAGTGGCAGTCATGGGAATGCAAGTTGACATTGGAAGGTACTGGGAGTGAGGACTGGAAAGGGGCTGATACTGGGGAGTTTTACTGGGACTGGAAATAGGCTGATGGAAATACGTGAAGAAAATGAAAGAAGAGATAAGAAATGGCAGATGGACCATAGACCACAGAAAGAGAGCTAAGAGAAGACAGGAAAGCAGAAGCCTCAGATCAGGACCAGCATGATCAGAGAATAAATTGGTCAGACAACAAAGGTAGAAAAAATAATTTTATTTCATATTAGTAATTTGACTACAAAATCATAATAATTTTGAAATCAAATATTGTTACTTGCTATTGTGATTAATTATTGTGGTTTAAAAAGTAAATTTTATAAATAAAAACATATTGCAAAGGCCTATAATATATAATTCAACAAATGATTAGAGTGACAATGCGTTAACGGTAAAGGAAGAGAGACGCATTTGATTTTATCATTGGGGGTCATCACAAGTTGACCAATGGTAAAAGGGGTCGTGGTACAAAAAAGGTTGAGAACCGCTATTTTAGAGGAAAGGCTGGATAGGGGTGATATGATAGAGGCATTTAAATACCTCCATGGCATAAATGCACAGGAGGAGAGCCTCTTTTCGATTGAAAGCAAGCTCTGCTGTGAGGGGTATAGGATGAGGGTGAAAGGGGACAGAGTCAGGAGTAATATGCAAAAATATTAGTTTACGGAAAGAGTGGTAGATGCATGGAATAGTCTCCCAGTGGAGGTGGTAAAGATGAAGACAGTGTCTGAATTCAAAAAAGCATGGGACAAACACAGAGGATCTCTAAGGGAAAAACGAGGGGACTATTATTGTGGTTGATATGGAAGGGCAGACTATATTGGCCATGTAATCTTTTTCTGCCATCATGTTTCCATTATCATTTGCATAGCGCTACAATATACCACCTGGATTATGGCTGCTGCTTTTTGTAATGATATAGCTGCTTCCGAGAGAGAGGGTTAGGGTTAGAAAGGGTAAAAGACTTGTGACCCCTGATACATGTGTATGGTTTACAGTCATTATCTTAGGCTGATACATCAACTAAAGCCATCCCAATGCAGAATTCAGAGAGTCTACCACATGTAGCCTTGTGATAATGTAACAAATACGTTGTTATTTATTAGAGAAGAAATACTGTAACTTTGACACACAGGAAAACTATAATAATTCAAAGCATTGGCATCTGTTTTCTATCTACAGCTATGCTGTTCTCTCTTTACTGCTGTATGTTAAACTGATATAGCAATTAGTTTTTTATATAGACTGTATGTAGCAGACCTCACAAGATTCATCAAAATGAAAAACAAATCCTTTAATTAGGTGAATAATTTATTTATCGCTCCATTACCCTTTTCTACTCGCCCTCTCTCCCTCCCTTCAAGTTACCTCTTAAAGAGTTTTTATTTACATGGTTGCCAGATACAAACACCAACCAAGGCATTTTCAAAAAGATGCTCCTTAGAGGACTATTTGCATTTGAAAGACCAAATTTACATTTCAGGATGATCAGTAAAACTGCTCAACCCTGAGAATGATATCTATCTGGAAAAGTAAAGAGAGAGCATTTTATAGATCTCAGAGTGTGTTGTCTCCCATGTTTCAGTAAGCATTGCAATCTGATTGGGTTTTTTTCCTGAAGGTGTAGCAAGGAGAAACACTCATGTGTTTTATGTGCAACGCCTCTGCCGTAGCTATCGGGGGGCACGGTAGCATGTTTGAAGTTACCGGAGCCGGCGCAAGGAGATTTAGCACCCTAGGTGAACTTTATCCCTTGTGCTCCCCTCCCCCTCTCTGGCAGCCCTGCTGTCCCTGGCACACCTCTCTGAGACCTGTAGCAATAGCAATGGCCTCAAACAGCCCTGCGGTGCTTGTCTTAAAAACGTTGGTGCCACGGGGCTGTTTGGCTTCTGCCCCCGCCGATACAGACTTCCTTTTGTATAAGGGTGGGAGCTACCTCTGCCCCCATTGAAACAGGGGGTCAGCACTAGGTGTCGGAGTGAGCAGAAATCAAACAGCCCCACAGTGCCAAAGTTTTAAGTGTGGGGCTGTTTGAGGCTATTGCCGCTGCTGCAGGCCCGGACCATTGGTGCTCTATGCAGCTGCCTAGCTTACCTAATGGTTGCATAGGCCCTGAAAGTTACCACACTGATGCACACCCTAATGTGTGGTGCAATTAACCTGGGTGTTCCTAACACCACCCATAGAGGTATTGCTAGATGCATCCATGCTAATTGCCACATTGACAGTGGGTGATATGCACCCCTGCACTAACTGCAGTATGTTCTTCATGCCCACACTTCACCCATATCCTCCCTGTTCCCTGCCCCTTCACACAATGAGCAATTAATGTTTATTTTAGCAGGCAGTAGCTGTCATACGCGCATGGTAATGGTTACCGCAGACCATTCCATTACCACCTGCTAGAACTCCTGCCGGGCTTCAGTAATAGGACCCCCAAGAAAGGATATGGCTGAGATCTGTGATCAAACTGTAGAGACCAATCCTAAGACCCTGGTTGAAAAGAGATAGTGCAGAACCAAACAGTGACTCAGGATTGCTAAACAGAAGTTGCCGGCTTGTTTTCATGCTCCTTTGGTGATATAATACACACTATGGAATTATGAAAAGCTTACACTCGCTTAGATTACCATGTTCCCCCTGTAAAGTTAATTTTTATCTTTATACCTTCCATGGAAAAAATTTTGGATGAACTTCACTTGAATTTAAACACTCCAACATAGCACCATGCTTCTGATATAGCCTCCTTAATCTGTCCTGCCTCAGAGAATCAAAAATGAAACATTGAAAAGTAGCTTATCTGTTCATGTGAAACCTCCATATCATTTTATCATTATTTCTTCATCTGTCTGCTTTGTTTCCTGTTCCTCTGAAAGCATCTGATAGCAAACTCAGACTTGAATTCCAGCATCTTCTAATAGTTCAACAGGCCTTGATACTGCCTGCAACGCTTTTCCCATCAGCATATTCTTAATGCATTTCCGCCTTCTACTTGGTCCTTGCCTCATTCTATTTCTGTATTGAATTGTTGTATTCGATCAGTACATTCACTGCTGTTTCTGAAAACTCAGCATTTTCTCTCTACGACCTCCTCTCCAATGTAAAGGAAATGCGTCCTGTGTGACTAACTAGCACCCTCCCTCCAGCCAAACCAAGTTCAGTAATTCACTCTTGAGTTTCCTGAAAGTTCAGTAATGTCGCTAGCACCTCCTTCTGTGCTTGCGCGCTGTGTTGTTGCCACACCGTTTACACAAACCTTGGTATGCTCTGCCTCCATGGTTCACCATTGTGAAGAGGCAGAACATAGATTTCAGTCTTTGCAATGGAGAATAATAGATAGTGTCCCTTTGCACTGGAGAGGAGGCAATAAAAATAAAAGTAATAATATTTCTAGAAGATAGAGCTTAGATATCCCATCTATTTTATTGTCAGAAGAAGGAAGTAAAGTCTGTATAAAAGTGAAATATCAACCCCCGATGAAGCTGGAGGTGAAATGAAGTCATCTGTTGGGTTCATTTTGGTGTAGAAAATGAAGCTATTTCATTGGGTACTTGGAAATTTGTGAAAGAAGATATTAAAACAACTAAGTCCCATTTGATTTTACAGTATCAAGATTAATATGTTTTTTTTTCTACACGAAGCTTCAGAGCCATGCTATATGAAATAAACGATAACTAACTATTCACATCATGCACCAGGTCCAGTATTGGCAGATTAAAGATTACAAGCTATGGCACTGCCACCCTGAATGATCCCGATCTCAGAAGCAGGATTGCCCAGATAGTACTTGGATGGGAGACCACATTGGAATACCAGCTGCTGTAGACTTATTGCACGGAAGAAAGGCCTGCCAATCATTCTGGTTGCACCTTGCCAAGAAAACCCAGGGTCTGGGTCACCAGGAGCCAACATTGACTGGACAATACACACACAAGGATTATGAACTATTGGTTAAAGAAAATAATAAAGTACTGAAGAAGAACTAAATTATATTTGTTGGAGGTTTTTAATATTGGTGATTGTAACAATCCACCCTATATATCACCCTGCATGGGATTATTGTAGTGGATACTAAAGTCTTCTTTTCCTAGTTGGAAAACTAGGTAAAAAAAAAGTGTTGACATAAGAACTGGAACATCCAGGTTGGGAAGTTCACAGTTTCCCCAGTCTTTTCAAAAAGCTTTGTTGAACATTGAGCCTTTTGTAAAAAAACGTACAAGGATGCCAGCAAACATATATGTATTTGCCGACACATAAAACGGGACCAGTCATTTAAAGAAAAGACACTCAGAAAAAGAGCAGCAACGTCCTGAAAAATACATGCATACGTTTTGGAAACTAGAAGCAGAGGTACCGATCTTAGAACATGCAAGTGTATTTATTGGAACTTACACAGTGTGTCAAGGATTTCACAAAGCCGTCACATCAAGCACCGAGGAGCCAATTAAGGAGCGGAGTAAAATAACTCTTTTTAATGAGCTTTCTGAATTGGTGTTAGACACAACAGAGGGTAGCATAATTGTCCCCTCAGTCACTGGTAGAGACCCCCCAAAAGGAGCAGATAGCTGGCACTCGCATCTGCCCGGGAGCAGGTACAACTCCAGCACGCAAATTTGTTAACATATAAGTATATTCTCATTTTAGAAGCTGGATCAATGGACATTCCTAGCGTGAGGTGTCCAAGTATGAACAGGAGTGTGGAGGAAGTGTGGCTGGGGCCTTCATGGACGTCACTACTTAATCTCAGAAAATCCTGAATGTCCAGGAAAAAGCATCTAAAAAGTGCTCGTTTTGGCTGAAAAACATCCAGAGGGGTAGAGAAGAAAGTACTACATCATAATGCCAACAATAACAATGGGATTTGAACCTGGTGTTTTTGTTCCTGGACCACCATACAAACCATTAGGCTATTCCTGGACTCCTAGGTTGTGAAATATTATTTTGGGGATGTCTGTAGACACCCTGGCAGACATCCATATCGTTCGTGAAATCATATCTGCACCTGATGTCCTGGGGGAGGGGGGGTTCCCCTCAGACATTGTGGCTTAGATGTCCCCGATTATACTTTGATATCACTGGTCAACAAAGTTTTACAAAAGTCATGTTACTGAAATAAAGAGAGTAATTTCTTATCAATTTTTATATGCTGAACACGAATATGACAGTGAAATTGCAAAGTTGGCTCTAGTTTTTTTGTAATCTACAAGAATTAATGTTTACATCACGAAATGCATGTCAATAGTAAATATAATAGGCCTTCGGTTAATACCTGTAAAAACCCAAGTCATAGACTACTTCTTAGATTTTTTCATCTGTCTCTTGTACAGCTGTTTGGGAGCTTCTCTGGGGAGTGTCCAACAGTAGTGGACCATTTTCCCTGGTATCTTTGCTCCATCGTTGCGATATCCTGGTGAAAACGTTTGCCCTGTTCATCACTAACCATACCACAGTTGTCAGGAAAGAAATCGAGATGGGAATCAAGATAATGGATATTTAGAGACATATTGCAGCTAGGTTTCTGATACTGCATCAGCATGTCTTCTACTAGTTCCTTGTAGTTTTCTGCCCTAACATTCCCAAGAAAGTTTGTTGACACTAGGCGAAAAGCATTCCATGCTTGTTTCACATCACCCTGCAGCAAGTTGTTGAACCGGTCATCTTTGAAGAGCTCTCGAATGACCCACAAAAACTCCCTCTTTAATCTTTGCTTCGCTGAGTCGAGGGAATTTTTCATGCAGGTATCAGAAAGCTGGCGAAGTGCTGTCCATGGCTTTCACGAAGTTTTTCATCAAACCTAGTTTGATGTGAAGGAGTGGTAGCAGGATTTTGTGAGCCCCAACCAGAGCTGGGTGCTGAATATTCTTCTCTCCAACTGTTACATTTTGTCTGTGATTCCATTCCTTCCGCAAGTGGTGCCAATCCCTTGCTTGGCTATCCCACTCACATAAGAAACACATGTATTTTATATATCCCTGCTGCAGTCCCATTAAAAGGGCAACTACCTTCAAGTCACCACAGAGGTGCCAGCTGTACTTGTTATAGTTAATGGAAGTCAGTAGATGCTTTAAGTTATCGTATGTCTCTTTCATGTGGATGGCATGCGCTACTGGAATAGATGGAAGACGGTTTCCATTGTTCAAAAGCACAGCCTTCAGACTCAGTTTCAAAGGGTCTATAAATAGTCTCCAGCCTTGTGGGTCATGAATGATTTTTAAGGCATTCATGAGGCTTTCAATATCGGAACAGAATACCAGATTACTTTCCTTTCTGACTGCGTATAGTACACTGCTGACGTCAGTTGGCTTCAGCAGCCACCTGGCAGTAGTATTGCATTGCATCAGAAAATGATGCAATCAACTCTGGATGATGTGTGCATGCTGGTATTATGCAATGTGGTGCAATATTACATCATTCAAGGCTTATTTGGGATGTTGTTGATGTCCTACTGGATAAATTTACACGGTGAAACGTCAAAAATGAACTACATGCAATATCTTCAAAACGAGAGCCAATAAATCTTTTTTAATGTTATATTTGTCTTCAGCTCACCAAGATACTACAGATTAGGGCCTTTTAAAGTCAGTAACGATTTCAATGTTGACCAGTGTATCCTTTATAGAATCCCCCTTCACATGTACAATTCTTTGGCTCACCTCCTTGAAATCTCTGTGCCTCAGAGCATCTACAGGTGGAAATAGGGGGGTTCTGAATTAGCTATTAACTTGTGTACACAATCTGCACATGTAAATGTCACTCTTTCCACCTATAGATCTTCCAAAATGACCTCCAGTGTGTACTGCCCCGACTGCCATTTCTGTAGCAGCAAATATGTACGAATTGAAAGCAACACAAGCTCAGGAACTGGGCTCAGCAGGACGGATCAGGCCTGTGACTCTAATTTGTAGATGCTCGCTGCCCACGCCAGTCCTGCAAAGCATCAGAAGTTCAGTTTACTAGCCTTGACACCGTGCCTTTAAGTAATAATCTACATATTTTACAAGAGTCCAAATTATTTCTATTTCGCTGGAAACAAAAACGCTAAAAGCTTCCCTGGTGAATGATTCTTCTTCTTCCCATTAATTTATTTATGTTGAATTACCTTGAACAATCTGCTCCTTATTATCTTGAGTTCATGGTTGCTTTATGAACCTACAGACTTAGTTTCAATAGCCCAGCAATACATTGCTACCGAGATTGTTTTCATGTCATAAAAGTACATATTGTGAGGTTGTAAACTGCTTGTATTTCTGTACTGGAGATATTAAGGTATAAACTGAAAGGGAAATGTAAAATTATAATGGAAAAATAGAGTACCAGCATCCAGCATTTCCCTCCATATGCTACATAATGAAAGATCTATTGTTTTCCAACTCTATAAAAAAGCCCCATTCAGAATAAACAATGTTACATTCCAGCAATGGCCTTGGTTAGACCTCAACAATCACATATATGGCTGGATGCAAAGGTTTTTCCATAGTGACAGAATGGGAGAACTTATTCCGTAAGTCAGGTCCATGCTATTCTCTCAGGGCAGATATAATAAGCTGCTCGCTCCTTAGAACATTGGTTCACTTCGGATTTAGCAATATATAATTTTCAACCTAGCAAGGATTTTAGTACACAAAAAATCTGCACTATGTGGGAAGTAAAGTACTGTGCTAATCTTAGCACCATGAGCTTGGAAATCTATGCTAATGAGCTGCATGCAGGATGACCTCCGATGCAGTTAAGTGCGCTAAACCCAGCTTTCTCTCCCAGCTTACAGTACCCTCTGAATCGATATTTTACTCCTGGAGTGGTGCAGAAGCATTTAATGCAGTAGTTAGGTTAAAAGTTAAGAGCAATGCTGGGCAGGTCTGACGATTCCCCATGGAACACTCAAAGGCCCTGGAATGTAAGCATATGAAAGTTCTAAATAAAAGTATCAAGGATGGCGAGTACATTCTATGTACAGGTACAGGACAATTTATGATGCATCCACAAATCCAAATTAGCCAACCAAATCAAGCTGTGAAAGTATAAATTCTGTGTGGAATCATGTCCACTTGAACTGGGTCACAGGATAATTTATAGTGATAAACTTAATGTTTGTTATCAGATAATAAACTAAAGTAGTTTCCAACCTTTGGTGTATCCATCCTGAAATTTCTGGCTCAGTGTCTTTTTTTTCCTCATTCTTTGATCTTGTCTGTTCTGGTACCAGGGAAGCTCCAATGACTACATGCCACAGCTGCTGTACATCTGGAGTGAGAGAGGTCATGTAGATGACAGGGGAAGAACTGCTGATAAGAAGCAAATCCCTAACCATGAGGTCTCCACTTACATCCTCTAACATCTGGAGTTGCCAAAGACCAGATTATGGGCAATGCAGAAGATCCAGCCCTAATTGATGCAGCACCACCAGTGTACCACCATCATCTGCTCAACCATCAACCCAGTTGCAGCCCATATCAACAGGAGCACTACTGGACACCCTGAACCTATAGCACGTGCGGAGGGATTCACTAGCACATCTTGTTGGGCGAATGGCAACGTACCATCCAGAAAACATGCATAGATGAAGAAGGGAGATAGGAGACAGCATCTCACTGTAGAAGACATAGATCTACCCACAGTGGAAGCACAGCACAGGAGAATGGATGACATGAGGGCACAGCATACATGTGAGTTTTCAGCAACGATGCCAAGAACCAAGCCCTCTGTCCCCTAACTACAGGCCAAAATGGGCTGGGGGAGGGGTTGCTAAGCCTATATATACATAGTTAAAAAACACACATAAAAGCCCTTCTCCACCCCTCCCTAGGGTACCACTCTCCCCCGTTTCTGGTCACCATCTGAGATGAAGAAGAGAAAGCATTTTTAGCAGTTGGCATTTGACATTGCAACAGATATGGCAGTCTCATCCACCACCTCACCTTCCTCTCCCAACACCCAGCTACACATCACGATGGGGCAACCTCTGTGGATATATGCAGATATGGCAAAACGCATTCACAAAGCAGCCCTCAACATAAAAGGTGCACTCCTCAGACGTGAGCTTTAGTAAGAGCCTGTGCTCTGCACCCAAATCCCTTAGCTAGCTTTATTCCTAGAATCGATTACCCGCGTCATTACGTTGGGCACTATTCCAATGCAGCCTAAAAATTCATTGATTTGGATTTTGACCCCCTTATTCTCCTGTCTACACGCATGTGTGTTTCAATCATTCCCCTTAAAGATTTATGCAGATCCCCATTTGTTCGCCTTAGCAGATTATAGGCTTTGCTTGAGCAGAGTCTCTCTCTCTTATTTATGTGTGTACAGCACTACATATGCATAGGAGTTTTGTTTGGTTTTTAAGTGCTGTCAAGTCAATGCTGACCCAGCAGCCCCTGAGCTTTCTTGCAAGATATCACCGGAAGTAGATTGTCAGGCCTTTTCTTCCAAGGCAATGGAGGGTAAAGTGACTTGCCCAAGGTCACAAGGAGTACCAGTGGGACTTGAATCCTAATCCCTTAGGTACTAGGCTGGTGCTCTTATCAATAAAGTTACTCCTCCACCCCATATGCCTAAGTAGCTCTATATAAATGTTAAGTATAGTAGTAGTAATAGTAGCAGCTTGGAAGTAGCTGAGGTGTTTGAGGTAGCATACCACTTGTTCTCCACAATCTGCCGGTTTTGTATTGGGACACGTGCAGCTTACCTACACGACTCCCCCACTATCTATAAAATGGGCATGATGAACATTTACAGCCCTTACAAGTCTGCAGCTATGGTCATACCAGAATGACACATGTACTAATTGGGGGCATGCAGGCACCTCCCTAAGGCACTTTAAAATGGGAACATAGACATGTGTGGCCCCATTTAAAAAAGTTGTGATTTGTGCCATCTTAGGTGAAGTCATGGTATTAAAGCAAAGGTTGCT
Organism: Ichthyophis bannanicus; assembly: GCA_033557465.1. NCBI lineage: Eukaryota > Metazoa > Chordata > Amphibia > Gymnophiona > Ichthyophiidae > Ichthyophis > Ichthyophis bannanicus. The sequence continues at coordinate 73,126,235 of CM066037.1, forward strand.
CATGTGAAAGAACAATTCTGATTGGATGAGGAAGAACTCCTGTTGAGGGAGGTGCTTAGCACAAGAAGGTGTTCCTGGCTATGAGCGATCCATTTAATTGCCTGTCAGAAGAGAAACTATATTTGGGGCCATCTATCACCATAGCCGACAGCCTGAGGACTCGAAACAGAAGTTTATGCTGATTAAGTTTTGATTGTACACCGCACTGTTATTTCCATGAAGAGCAGTCAAAGGTTAAACACAGTAAGAGATGAAAAGAATGCCAAATAAAAGGTAGGAAAGGGGAAGACATTAAAAAACATTCATTCATACTTAAAACATGAGATGGGATAGGCTGGAGAGGAAGACAGAAGGGAGAGAGGTAGGAAGATGGGAGATTATGGGCTATACTGAAGAGATGGGTTTTCAATAGCAATTTGAATTTGGGGTATGATTGTTCCAAACAGTGGGTTGTGGGGGGGGGGGGGGATGTATTCCATGAGACTGGTGAAAAAAATTAAAAGGCAGCGGAATGAGTAGTTTCAAAGGTGAGCCTGTGTTCCTGCAGGGAGTTGAAGATGGTTGGCATGGATGCTACGGAGATACATGAGCAAAATCCACCTCAGCCCCAACTCTTTGTGTTCTGTCCCTTAGCCCTGCAACAGACTTATCATCACTCTCTTGACCAACAGCTGTTTCACCGAACAGGTTGCTACATCTATTTTCAGTTAGGGCCACACACATCCATGGCTATTTGGGCTTTTGGTGCATGTGCCTTGCTGGGGTAAGGTAATGGGATATGTGCATGCAACACCTCCAAACCTGCACCTGGCCAACACTCACTCCCAATGTGCACTGTTACAAACATGGTTTGCTGTGGTCATGCAGAGTATGTGAAATTGGAAGGCCCAGCATTTAGACTCGTATTTTGCCTCTGCCAACAGCTGTGGTGCTCTCGTGTGTATGCTGCAGCTTGCCTTGGCCACTCAGAGTACCATCCATCGTCACATAATGTGGACAACTGCATCTTGGTGACTGAGCACACTTCATGGCTTACTTACAGAATTTGAGGAGTCTACTGATGCCAAAGTGGGCAGTAGCAGAGTCCCCAGCAGCCTGACGCCTGGAGAGTCCTATGCCACAGGTCATTACCATCCAGGACAATGGTGGCAGGGCAACTGAGGTGGGGGATCAGGGGTCCAGAGGCCAGGAACATCAGGATGCTGAGGGTGTAAACATTTTCACTACCCAAGTGTACAAGAAGGAATATACCTTCAAGGGGGCAAACTACAGCTTCTATCTTCCTCTCCCTTTGATGATTGATAGGCAGCTAGGGAGAGTATGAGGGTGGATGCCGGCCAGGACATCCCTAGTGCCAGTTTGGTGCAGAACAATGTCCAACATCGGGGAGAGCACATCAAGAACATAGAGCTGCTAAGGCAGTAACTCACCCACAAGGAATACCACGTCAAATTGCAGGCGACAGAGACTCTCAATGAGTCCTTCATGGAGCTGCGCAGGAACTTACAGCAATACATGCACTCACATTCCATAATAATGAGGTGTATATCTCATTAAGCAGCAATGTGTGATGGAGTAAAACATGTGGTATGGTAATTAACACACAAGTTTGCCCTTTAAACACAAAAACCTCTTAACAGAGTGTAATAACCGATTTCTACGATTTTCTAGGTCATGCCTTAGTAAGTGGAATAAACGTTTCAGTCACAGCACGATGGCTGAAATGCTGGTTCCAATTACTAAGATGAAACATGACCTGGAAAAGATCGTGGGCCCGATATTCAGCACCAGTGGCTAGCCGCCGGCACTGAACAGTAAATCTGTATATACAATGCTGGGGTCACATCCAGCCTTGGAAATGAATATCTGGGATAGCTGCTGATCACAAACCAGTCAGCGGTGGAATTGAGCCGCTGCCCCATTATCGATTTGCAGTGGAGGTTAGGCCACGGTTTCCTGCGCCTGGCCAACCGGGCAGCAACTTAATATCACCACTGACCAGTTTGCATTTGGCTTTGCCTCTACTCCGTCCCAGAATGCCTCAGACATGCCCCAGTGCTAAGCGGTTAGCATTGGGGCATGTAGTGGCAGTATCCCTGGATATTTAGCATCATTAACTGTGTCAGCGCCGCTGAATACCCCACTTAGGGGCATTTACATGGTTTAGCTGCGGAAGCCTAAGAGAATATGAATTAACCATTTTAAATTTCTGAAGTGGTATTATATACACCATAGAGCTAAGGACAAATGTTCACTCAATCTCTGGTGGAGGTCCTAGGTCCAGACAAGCAGGTAACTGCCATACCTTTCACAAATTAGCAACAGAAACATGCAATCAAAACTGAAATAGAGACCCTAAAAAGCTAGGGGGGATATTCAAAGGCATGTACATGATTTGCAGACATGCAAACCATGTAAATGCCACTAAGCGGGATATTAGCGTGGCTGAATATCCGTAGATGCCGCTGCTGCACATCCTGATGCTAACCAGTTAACATCAGAGTGTGCCAGGGGTATTCCGGGGTGGCACCCATCAATAACCAGGCAGCAGCAATACTGAGCCGCTGTCTGGTTACTGACACATGGTGAAAGTCAGGCGCAGTAAAGACTGGCCTAACCTTTGCTGAGTGTTGGTAACCGGGCAGAGATTCTATATCGCCGCTGCCCGGTTAGCTTCTGGCAATCTGGTCAACTGAGATATTCAATTCCACAGCCCAGATATGGCCCTGGCATTTAATATCTGGGTTTACAGTTCAGCCATGGCAGCTAGCCGCGTTAAATCGGCTAGCCGTCACCACTGAATATCGGGCCCCAAGACTTTATGAGCAGTGCCATACTGGAAAAAGAAACAAAATATTTGCTCACATGGTTCACAAGAAGAGAAAAGATGCACGTTTCCTAAAGCTGACACATTTAGTCCTTAGAAACTGAAAATGTGTCGTCTATTTTTTTACCTCTCTTGACAGAAGACAGACAAAAATCCTGACAACTAGCAAAACCAATAAGTTCATCATTGATGGTGAAGAAATTGAAATAGTGGGCAACCCAATCCATTTATCCTCTGCAACTACTCCAAAACACCACAGCTCGCATCATAACTGGTACAACAAGAACCAGCCATATAACCTCAACATTGGAACCACTCCACTGGCTCCCCATAATCGCCAGAACAAAATACAAAGTCATCCTCACTATTTTCAAAATCCTACACTAAACTCTCACCACCAAAACGTCAAACGCTTATCAGCAAAGACCCTGAAAACAGGATAAAAAGAAACAAACAAAAACCTATTAATACCTAAGAGCAAAACAAGCGACCTGTCACAGAGCTTCATCTCTCTGGAATGCACTCCCAGAAAGAATAAGAACCACCAATGACTTATGGGACTTTAGTAAAGCCTTAAAGACACACCTCTTTTCGGAGTACTTCGGACCAGAAGCAGAACCACTATGCGAAACATCGCCACTACAATAAAATCTGACCCCACCTACGACAACCAGTATTTACAACCCGTCTCACTCTCTACCATATAACACCACCCCACAACCTGTAACAAGAAATCATGTAAAATATTTTTAATCCCTTCTCTCCATGTTTAACGACCTGTACTATGTAATGTTCCTTGCTTATTGTTCAATTTAAACTGCTTTGAATACAAGAAAAGCAGTATAGAAAAATTGTTAAATCAATAAATATAATTTATTTTTATTTATTTATTTATATTCTCTTATATACCGTGCTATTCTGCATCAGTGCAGTTTACATTGAACAAACAAATTACATTGAACAAGGCATTATAACTTGGAGATAACTATTTTACAGGGAACATGAGCTATGGACGTTTAAGTGGTTTGCCCAAGACCACAAGGAGCACCTGTGGGACTAGAAATATAAAATATAATATAAAATAAACTAACCTAACCTACTTGGATCAACTATCAATAAAGAAGCAACAAGCAATCAAGAAATCAGACAATGACTTGCTCTTGGCAGAATGGCTATGAAGGACCTAGACAAGATTCTCATGAGCAGAGATGTCTCTCTCCATACAAAGATTCAACTTGTTCAAGCCATCGCATTTTCATATGGATGCGAAAGTTGGACAGTGAAAAATATAGACAGGAAGAAAATTGATGCCTTTGAATTATGGTGCTTGCCACGAATACTGTATATAGCATGGACTGCCCGAAGAACAAACCAGTCAGTATTAGAGGAAATCAAATCTAAGCTTTCTTTAGAAGCTCCAATGACAATACTTCGACTTTCATACTTTGAACACATCATGCGAAGAGAGAGATCATTGGATAAAGACATCATGCTTGTCAGTGCAAAGGTCAGTGCAAAAGAGGAAGGCCAGCAATGAGATGATCGATACAATAACAGCAGCTATGGGTGCCAAGTCTGTCAACAATGAGCTGCCTGACTGAAGACCGAAGACAATTTGGGACAACTATCCAGAGGGCCGCCATGAGTAGACACAAACTCGATGGCACTTAACAACAAACTACGGGAGAACAGCTTGGTTTCCTGGGAGCTGCCGCGGAGTTTTCCATCACCACGGAGCAGTGTAGCAGGCGGGAGCTGACGGCCTGGTGGGTCAACTGCAGGCATCCGGTGGCCGTCCTAGACGCTGAGGACCCACCGTGCCCTACAAAGCTCAGCAGGGGCTGTGCTTCAGTGGAGAACAGCTTGGTTTCCTGGGAGCTGCCGCAGAGTTTTCCATCGCCACGGAGCAGTGTAGCAGGTGGGAGCTGACTGCCTGGTGGGTCAACTGCAGGCATCCGGTGGCCATCCTAGGCGCTGAGGACCCCCCGTGCCCTACAAATCTCAGCAGGTATACTCGCAGCCGCGAGTTCGCGGCCTGCGAGGTCGTGTCCAAAGGGGCGTGTCACAAGGGGCAAGACACGCTCCTTTTGTGCTCCTTCGGTGCTTCCTGAGGTCTTCGGAAGGTGCCGTTGAGTGAAGTGTTGTATCCATGGGGAAACGGAAGGCCAAGGTTGTGGCTAAAGTTCCAGCTGGAAATGATTCGCGAGGAGGTAAAGTGACCGGCCCTATGGATAAACATTTGACCTCCCTGTTGCCTGTTAGTCATTCTCCGGACGGGGCTTCTTTGAGCCCGGAGAACCGGACACCACCCCCTTTCCCTCAGCCTTTAGGTTCCTCTACACCCGTGGGGTTGTCCCCCAGCCCTCTTGCTTTGACTCTGTCCAGTTGACCCAGCTGTACCTGAAGCTGTATCCCCCCCTCTCAACCATGAGGTGACACTTTCGGACATTTGGTTGACACTTCAACAAATTGACTCACGTTTGTCTTCAACTGTTCCTCGTTGTGTGGGTTTACGCATGATGTGGTAGCCAAAGTTAAAGATATAGATCAGTGATGGCTAACCTTTTTGAGCCCGAGTGCCCAAACTGCCGCACAAAACCAAAGAATTTCCTCAAAGTGCCAGCACGTCAATTTGCATAAATATTTGCATAATGCTAACATACACTAACTTTTAGTAAACATGTCTCTTAATGAGTGTATGGATAAAGACAGACTAAAAGATTTCTACATTACTATAATCCAGTGCCAACCGCCAGGCACATTAGGAACTACTACAAACACTGCCCATTTAGAACCAATAGCAAACCCGCCGTATCCTAACAGCACTACCAGGACTCACAAAGCACCACACCATACCTATCAAAAGGCAACACTGCAAATATTAAACCAATACATTTCAGACAATAACAATACATGACCTACTGGGGAAAGAGAACAAGTGGCAATGTCAAAAAGGAATTACATAAACAGAATACCTCAGCTCAGTTGCAATTGCTCCAGCCACTTTCTTCTGGTTTCTTCATGTTTTCTGCTAACTCTCCATCATCTGCTGTCCATTTGTCCTTTCTTCTCTCTTCTAGTTTTTTTTTCCATTCTCTCTCTCTACATCCGCTTTAACATACTAATCTTTCTCCTTTTGCTCTTTCCTCATTCCTATTTCATCCACTCAAATTTTACCCCTCCATCCTCAATCCCCACTTACTCTCCCAATACCCGGCCAATTGTAGATTTTTTATCCCTCCCACACAAAATATTTTTCCCCTCTCCATTTTACTCTCCCAGCCCCATCCCATTCTAATCCTCCCCCAACATCAGCTCCCTTCTAGTTCCAGCCTCACCCAGCATCCATTCCCTTCTAGTCCCTGCATCAGCCCATTTCCAGTCCTAGCAACCCCCCAACCCAATACCAGTCCTAGCCCCCCCCCCATCAACTCACTTCCAGCCCTAAACCCCACTCACCCCATTTCCAGACAGCCCCCATCAGGCCACAGCCCATTAGCAGTCCTACCCCCCCAGCCCATTAGCAGTCCTACCCCCCCCTGCCCGCCCGCCCATTAGCAGTCCTAACCCCCCCAGCCCATTAGCAGTCCTAACACCCCCCTCCTGCCCATTAGCAGTCCTAACACCCCCCCTCCTGCCCATTAGCAGTCCTAACCCCCCGCCCGCCCGCCCGCCCATTAGCAGTCCTAACCCCCCCAGCCCATTAGCAGTCCTAAACCCCCCCCGCCCCGCCCATTAGCAGTCCTAACACCCCCCCTCCTGCCCATTAGCAGTCCTAACACCCCCCCTCCTCCTGCCCATTAGCAGTCCTAACCCCCACCTCCTGCCCATTAGCAGTCCTAACCCCCCCCCTCCTGCCCATTAGCAGTCCTAACCCCCCCCCCCCTCCTGCCCATTATTAGCAGTCCTAACCCCCCCTGCCCATTAACAGTCCTAACACCCCCCCTCCTGCCCATTAGCAGTCCTAACCCCCCCCCCCTCCTGCCCATTAGCAGTCCTAACCCCCCCGCCTCCTCCCCATTAGCAGTCCTAACCCCCCCCCCCCGGCAAATTTTTTTAAAAAAAAAGCAGGCTCTGGCTGCTGCCGCGGCAGATTACAATGTCCCGCGGGGCCCCCTCCGCCCGCTAAGCCCCTCTGCAAGGGCTTTCAGATTCGCGAGGGAGAGCGTCTCCCTCGCGTCTCTGTTAAGCCCGCAGGGGCTAATGGGAAATTTCCCATCAGTCCCTCGCGTCTAAAGGGGCTGATGGGAAATTTCCCATTAGCCCCTGCGGGCTTAACAGAGACGCGAGGGAGACGCTCTCCCTCGCGAATCTGAAAGCTCTTGCAGAGGGGCTTAGCGGGCGGAGGGGGCCCCGCGGGACGCTGCATTCTGCCCTTGCCGCGTCCGCGGCAGCAGTCAGAGACAGCTTTTTTCTTTTTTTTGCGGACCTATTGCCCGCGTGCCAGCTGCAAGGCCTTCGCGTGCCACAGCTGGCACGCGTGCCATAGGTTCGCCATCGCTGATATAGATACTCAAATGGTTTCTTCTATGAAGTCTATTGCCCGTTTGGATTCTCAGTTGCAAACCCATAGTGATTTTTTTGTCACTTCTATTAAAGATGTTTCTTCTATATCCTATCGGGTTGAGTCACTTGAGAATCATCAAATGAGCAAGAAACTTACGTTTTTTAAATTTTCCTTCTACTCATTTGCTTTCCTTTGAGTTATTGTTGCATAAATATTTCTCTGAGGTACTACATTTGAAGGAGACCCTAGAGATAGTACAACTTTATTCTTTTTCTGTGGGTGTTCAGGGTGATCCGATTGCAGATGGGTTGTCCTCCCCGCCTGACAATTCAGTTGCCAATAACCTCACGGCGTTTTTGGAAGATTCACTTGATGTTATAACCAAATGTTGCACTTTGGTGGTAACATTTAAGTCTGAATCTATCAAATTATCTGTTTTATGTGCTTACTTTAAATATAGGGAAGTTGTATTCTGTAGATTTAAAATCCAAGTGTTCCCAGATGTCAGCCGGGTCACTCAGCTTCGGCGGAAGCAGTTTCTTGAATTAAAGTCTAGGGTTGTGGCTTTTGGAGCTTCTTTTTTTTTTTAAGTTTCCATGCCGCTGTTTAATAACACTTGAGGGGAAAAACTATGTTTATACGGACGCTTCTGTGTTGCGTCAGTTTTTGTCTGCAAAGGAAGTACTGGGGGATGGGTAGGTGATTTGCATTTGTTGCTCCCTTATGTGGAGTTCATACTCCTTATTTCTTTGTTTATTCTTCTTCCTATTTTGGATTGGCCTTCTCCCTTGATGTGTACATTATGTTGTGATTTTTGTTACTCTTGAATAATATTATAATTGGTGTATTCTGTAGAATTCTGGATTTATGTATTCTTGTATTCAGGAAAAGCTTAAATAAAATATTTAACAAACAACAACTACCCTCTCTTGCCTTAGCTTTTTATTTTTCTAATTTATTTATTTAGCTGTATTTGTATCCCGCTTTTCACCGGGTCAAAGCGGCGCCACATAGAAGGGGGGGGGGGAATTTACGTATAGGGTGGGGCCATCACCGGGGAGGCTACATTGATGATTTTAACATAAGATATAGGACAGACTTTGGGCTTAGACAGATATAGGACAGACTTTGGACTTAGACAGAATTTGGACATGGTCAGGTTAGTATAGTTTGAGTTAGTTGGTCATGGTTGGTGAGATCAGATGTTATTTCGCTTTTTGGTGGGTGTCATGTTGAGGTATTCCTGAAACAGGATGGTTTTCATCTGTTTTCGAAAGGATGGTAGATCGGTGTTGTTTCTGAGACAGATCGGTAGAGAGTTTCATAGGGATGGTGCATACAGTTCAAAGGCTCGATTGCAGGCCCGTTGAGAGCATTTGGTTCTTTTGTGAGGGATGGTGAGGGAGTTGCTGGAGGCTTGTCTGGTAGATCTGCCATGAGCTGGATGGGAGAGTAGGGTGTGAAGTTGGGAGTTTGGTGTTTGATGTATGGCTTTGTGGGTGAGTAGGATGGTTTTGTATTTAGTCCTTGCCTCAAGGGGGAGTATGTGTAAGTCTTTCAAAATCGGGGTGATGTGGTCGGTCTTCTTTGCTCCCTGAATGATTCTCGCTGTGGTGTTCAATGCTGTTTTGAGGGGGTTCGTCTGTGTGGCTGGAAGGCCATGGTATAATATATTACAATAATCCAGATGTGGGAGCGTCATGGCTTGCATTACAGTTCGGAAGTCTTGATGTTCAAGAAGGGGTCTGAGACGTTGGACTGTCCTTGCTTTGTGGAATATAGTTGGGTTAAATTCACTAATTGGGTTAAATTCACTTTCTCTCCCACTTTTCTTGTGTCAATCTTCCCCTAAATTCTTTTCCAGGCTGGCCTTTCCATTTCTTCTCATCTCCTCTTATCGTCTTTCCTTTCTTCTCTACTTCAATTGTCAATGAGCTCCTTATGTTTTGTTTTACATTTTTCTCTTCTCTGAGTTTGTACCCTTCACATCAGTTTTTTTAAATACTCATTCTCTTTTTTTCTCTCAACTTAGTCTCCTACTTTAAACTCCTCTACCTACAAGCCCAGCTTCCCCTTTTCTACCCTCTCTCACCCCCAGGGCAGCTTTTACCTATGGGCAAAAGGGACAGCTACCCCAGGCCCCTGCAGAATGTGGTCTCAGCTGCCCTGCTGTTGTTGTTAAGTGCCGTCGAGTCGGAGTCGACTCATGGCGACCCTCTGGATAGCTATCCTAAATTGTGTTCGGTCTTCAGTCAGGCAGCTCATTGTTAACAGACTGGTACTGGTACAGCTGCTGTTATTGTATCGATCCATCTCATTGCTGGCCTTCCTCTTTTGCATTGACCTTTTATCTTGCCAAGCATGATGTCTTTCTCTAATGATCTCTCTCTTCGCATGATGCGTCCAAAGTATGAAAGTTGAAGTCTTGTCATCTGAGCTTCTAAAGAACGCTTAGGCTTGATCTCTTCTAGTACCGACTAGTTTGTTCTTCGGGCAGTCCATGGTATGCACAGTATTCGCCGCCAGCACCATAATTCAAAGGCATCAATTTTCTTCCAGTCTATCTTTCACTGTCCAGCTTTCACATCCATATGAAATTATTGAAAATACCATGGCTTGAACAAGTCAAATCTTTGTATGGAAAGAGACATCTCTGCTCTTGAGAATCTTATCTAGGTCTTTCATAGCCATTCTGCCAAGAGCAATGCGTCATAAGATTTCTTGACTGCTTGTTGCTTCTTTATTGATAGTTGATCCAAGTAGGTTAAAGTTGTTCATGATTTCAATTTCTTCTCCTTCAACGATGAACCTGTTGATTATGCCAGTTGTCATGATCTTTGTCTTCTTTACATTATGGTGCAGGTCCATTTTGAGACTATGTTCTTTGATCATGAGAAGCAAATGTTTCAGATCATCTTCACTGTCAGCCAGTAATGTGGTATCATCAGCATAACGAAGGTTGTTGATGAGTCTTCCACCAATCTTCACACCTCTGCTGTCTTCATACAATCCTGCTTCTCTGATGATTTGTTCTGCATATAAATTAAGCAGGTAGGAGGAATGTATGCAGCCTTGTCTTACACCTTTGCTTATTTTAAACCATTCTGTTTCTCCTTGTTCCGTTCGAACTGTTGCTTCTTGATCAATGTACAGATTGTGCAAGAGAACGATCAGGTGTTCTGGTATACCCATGCTTCTTAATGTTTCTCATGGTTTACACAGTCAAAAGCCTTGCTATAGTCAATAAAGCACAAATGGATATCCTTTTGGTTTTCTTTAGTCTTTTCAAGGATCCATCTCACATCCGCAATGATGTCTCTCGTTCCTCGTCCTTTCCTGTACCCTGCTTGCACTTAAAGTAGTTCTTGTTCCAGGTATGGTTGTAGTCTTTTTTGAATAATCTTCAGTAGAATCTTTCTGGCATGTGGGATCAGAGCAATTGTGCTATAAATTTCCACAGTCAGTTGGATCACCTTTCTTTAGTATTGATATAAACATAGATCTTTTCCAGTCAATTGGCCATGATGTTGTCTTCCATATTTCTTGGCAGAGCCTTGTAAGTACGGTAACAGCTGCATCAGATTGCTGTAATACTTCTATGGGAATGCTGTCAATGCCTGGTGCTTTGTTCTTTGATAAGGCTTTCAATGCTGCTTCAACTTCTTCTTTCATCACCAATGCTTCCCGATCATAAGGTACAGGTTGAAACGGCTGTTGGTACACTTGATCTTTATCATAGGAGGGGTGTAAGGAGAGAGGAAAGGTAGTGAGGAGCAACAGAATGAATGCATTTATAGGTCAGAAGGAGAAGTTTGCATTGGATACAGAAACGGAAGGGAAGCCAATTAAGTGATTTGAGAAGAAGGGTTATGAGTGTAATGGGACTGATGAAAGAAGAGTTGTGCAGCAGAATTTTGAATAGACTGAAGGAGAGAAAAAGATGACAAGGGAAACCAGCAAGGAGGCGGTTCAATAATCTAAGTCATGTGGTTAAAGAGTGGATAAGTGTTTTGGTAGTTTGTTCAGAAAGAAAAGGGTGAATTTTGTTAATGTTATAGAGATATGTGAGAAGGAGAGGGAGGAGTTGAAGTTGAGCCCAAGTTATGGGCTGAGGAAACAGGAAGCAGAAAGGTTATCAGAGACAGAGAAGAGGAGGAAAGGTGGGGGGGAGAAGAGGGTTTAGGGAGAAAAATAAGAAGTTCAGTTTTGGCCATGTTTAAATTCAAATGGCGATGAGACATCCACGCAGCGGTCAGATAGACAGGCAGATATACAGGCTTGGAATAAAGGAGACATATCAGGTATAAATAGATATTTTTATGCTGATGACACTCAAAATTTGATATTGAAAACCATGGGAGGAGATGAGAGCACCAAGGGACTGGGTGTAGAGAGAGAAAAGGAGAGGGCCTAGAGCAGACCCTTGGGATACACCAGAGAAGGATAGCAGTAGAGGAGAAACCACCAGGACAGACACTGAAAGAGTGCTGGGAGTGATAAGAAGAGAACCAGGACAGTACAGAGCCCCAGAAACCAAGTGGTGACAGTGTATCAAGGAGAAGGTGGTGGTGGGTGTCAAAAGCAGCAGAAAGGTCTAGAAGAATGAGGACTGAGTAAAGGCCTTTGGATTTAGCCAGGAACAAGTCGCTGGAGACTTTGGCAAGGGCCATTTCAGTGTAATATAAGAGATGAAGGCCAGACCAAAGTGGATCGAGGAGGGCTTGAGAGGAGAGAAATTCAAGGCAACAGTGGAAAATTGCATGTTCAAGAATTTTGGAAATGAAGGGAAGAAGGGAGATGGGTCGATAATTATAATGAGAGAGACAAGTAGGGTCAAGTGAAGGTTTGAGGAGAGGTGTGACCAGAACATGTTAAAGGCAGCAGGGGGAGGTAACAGTGGAGAGTGACAGGTTGAGAATGGTGTGTGATGAAAGGGATAACAGAGGAGGAAATGCAATTAAAGAGATGGGAGTGGCAGTGGCGTAGCGTGAGTTGTCAGCACCCGGGGCAAGGCAAGTAATTTGCGCCCCCTAACCCTTGGATTTTAGCCGCCGGGGAGCTTCTTTGCGCGGGGGAGCCGACCGTGATCCTACCCCGGGAGGGAGCGATCGTCAGCACTGACCTCGCTGAGCCGGAGTCCAGGGAAACGAACAGCACAGCAGCAAGAGCCCGACAAGCATGGTTAAACGCCCAACAGCAGGGAAGAGGAGGAGATCCGGAACCAGAAACTCGCGATGCCGCCCTGCAGCTCTGCCTTCTCGAGCGCACAGGGCGATCCGACCCCAACCCCAGCTTTACATTGAGATCGAGGGGCGACGACGCGATAAACAGTCCCCCTCCCACCCCGCCCCGGCAGCTTGTGTGAAATAGCTACCTAGAGGGAGTCAATCGCATCGCCTGCGCTTTGTTGCCGAGGGTTTGCCAAGAACAATGCGACTCCCAGGACTGCGGGCTCGAGGGCTATAGCGCAAACCTCTTTGCAGTGCCACCACCAGATGGCGTACGCGCCAACATGTATCATAGGGACCTGCCTTTCCCCCTCATCGGCAACAGAGAGCTGCGAGTGCGAGCGCCCCCCCCCCATGTTGCGCCCAGTGCGGCCGGCCCCACCTGCACCCCCCACGCTACGCCTCTGGGGAGTGGATAGGATCAGAAGTAGTAAGTTTAGAGGAGGAAAGAAGAAGAGAGGTTTCCTCTTCGGAGATCTTAGAAAAGGAACAAAGGGTAACAGAGATTGAAGGGATAAGTTGGTATTGATGAAGGGGAAGAGGGGAATTGAAGTGCAATCTTGTGGACTTTTATTATGGAAATAGTTGGCTAGGGTTTGGGCAGAAAGAGGAGGGGGTTGAAGGCAGAGGTGTCTTGAGGAGAGAAGAGACAGCAGGGATCAGAGGCAAGAGTGTTAGTTTGATGGACATAGTAGTTTTGCTTGGCAAGAGCTATGGTGGAGTGAAGGAAGCAAGTATGAATTTGAAGTGAAGAAAGTCAGAAAGGGAGTGGGATTTGAGTCAAATGTGCTCAGCTGAACAGGTAGAGGAGCGAAGATAGTGGGTAGTTGAAGACAGCCAGGGCTGAGGTATAGTGTGCCTCACAGGATGAAGGATAGGCGGAGCAATAGTATCCAGAGTGTCTCAAATCACTTCATTGGCTCCCTATCCATTTCCGCATCCAGAACTATAAGTGCATTCACTCTGCAGCGCCTCACTATCCTCTTCTCTCTTCTCTCCCTACATCCCTCCTCGGGAACTCTGCTCTTCTGGCAAATCACTTCTATTGCTAACTCCAGACTTTGCTCCTTATGCCTGGAACAAACTACCCGAGTCTGTACATCAGGCGCTTTCTCTGACCCTTTTCAAATCCAGACTGAAAACTCACCTCTTTGCTGCCGCTTTCAGATCTTGATTCACCTGATCTCCTTTGTGTTTCCTTACCATTTCCCCTAGATGTATCCCATGTCTACAGCTACTGTGTTGTCTGCCTTGACTAGATTGTAAGCTCTGATGAGCAGGGACCGTCTTTTACATGTGTCTGTGCAGCACTCCATACGTCTTGTAGCACTATAGAAATGTCAGTAGTAGTAGCAACAGCAGCGGCATAGAGAGCAGCTGTATAGGAAACTATAGCTTCATCAACTAAGCTAGAAGACAAGAGGAAGAGAGGCAATGGGTCTATAGTATGAAGATTCCTAAAATGGCAGGAGGAGACTGGGTGAGAATGAGGTGGGGAATGAAGAAGAGTCAAGTTGAGCAGGTGATGGTCAGATAAGGGAAGAAACAAGGTATGGAAATTAGAGGGTAAACAATTAGAAAAGAAAACAAGATCAGGCAATGGCCATGCTGGTGTGTGGGGAGCAGAAGAGCAAAGCTGGAGGTTAAAAGAGGAAGCAAGGGAAAGGAGTTTGGGAGCATAGGGGTCAGAAGGATTATTGATATGAATATTAAAAAAAACATCAAGAACAAGGGAGAGGGAAGAAGAATCAAGGAAAAAGGAAAATCATGAGTCAAAGGCAGTGAGAAATGTAGAGGTGAACTCATCAGGTGGTCTATAGATAGCAGCTATCTGGAGAGGTAAGGGATTAAAAAGATGGCGTGAGAGTGAGGTAGGGGGAGGGGTTGAAACCGGCAGGAAGGAGAAAGCAGAGACCCTACACTACCATCGCAGTCAATGTGCGAGGAGTGTCCGAGAATCGATGGCCACCGTAAGAGGGCACAGCGACTAAAGTAGTGTCATCAGGAAGGAGTGAGGTTTCAGTAAGGGCTTGAAGTTGAAAAGAGTTAGAAATGAAGAGATCATGAGCATAAGAGAAGTTTATTAGCTATGGAATAAGCATTCCATAGGGCACAAGAGAAAGGGAGAGAGGAGGGGGTAAGGAGAGGAACATGGATGAGACTGGAGTGCTTGAAAGAGGAGCAGGAGTGGGAGAAAAGTCTAGGGGGAAGGGGGGCCCAAGGTTAAGATTAATGTCACCAGAAGAAAGGAGGAGGAGAAGAGAGTGTGAGGCAGAGAGGAGATGGGATGTCAGAAACAAGGATGATAAGAGAGAAGGGAGGGGGCTGAATGAGAGGAAGAAGATGAAGTTCAAGAGCAGAGGAAAGGGAGGAAGACAAGATGGGAGGAGACATGGGAAAGGTAGAGAGAGGGTGATAAGGAAGAGGGGGGGATTTCAGGTTAGGGAGTGTAAGAAAAAGTGGTAAGGAGCCATAGGAAATAAAAGCAAAATCAAATCTAAGATGGGGATGATGATGGGGGATGGAGATAGGAGGAGAGGGATGAGGTAAAAGATTAGCTAAAATGTAAAAACAATTAGTGTTCAATCAGAACAGTTGAAAATACTTAGTACAGAACCTTAACTTTTTTTACTTAAATTTACTATCGTATAAACTATGTATGGACAGTCTATTCTGCTCCTGAGTCAGAACATAGCCAGGTACATATATAATGGAAGCCAAGGTAATTTAAGATACAACCTGGCCTCAGGGCAGGAGGAAGAACAGGCCAGAGCTGCCTTGGAAAAGAAGGCCAAGCTTAGCAGTGATGGTCCGATAAGGTAAGAAGTGAGGTACAGACGTTTGAGGGTAAGCAGAGACGAATACAAGGTTGAGGCAGTGGCCTTGCTGGTGAATAAGGGCAGTAAAGCAAAGCTGGAGGTTGAATGATGAGGTAAGGGAGAGGAGCTTTAAAACATAAGGGTCAGAGGGGTTAACAACATGACTGTTAGAAGCCCCGAGAATAAGGGAAAGGGAAGATGAGTCAAAGTCAGAGAGAAAGGGTAGAGGTGGACTTGTCAGGGGCTCGATAAATAACAGCTAATTAGAGAGGTAGTGGAGTAAGAAGACAGATTGAGTGGACTTCAAAAGAGGGAAAGGAGCGAGGTAGAAGGAGGGGTTGAAATTGACAGGAAGGAGATAGGAGAAGACCAACACCACCACCACCATGGCCAGTGGGACGAGGCATGTGGGAGAATTTATCACTTCAGTTGCTGCTCTCTGTCATGGTGGCCAAGTCCTCTGGGAGGAGCCAAGTCTGAGTTAGAGCAAGGAGATGAAGAGCATTAGAGATAAAGAGAGAATGAGTAAGGGTGAGTTTGAGATGGAGTATGCGTTCCACAAGGCACATGAGAAAGGGAAAGAGGAGGGAGAAAGGAGAGGGATATAAATAAGATTTGAGCTGTTGTATGAGGATCCATTCTGGAAGTGTGACAAAAGTCTAGGGGAGCCAGGGTTGGGATTGATATCTCTGGAAGAGAGAAAGTGGAGGAGTAGAAGAGTGGGGCAGAGGACACAGCATGGCAGTAACAGAGGGTGGGGTTGAGAGAGAGAGTGAGAAGAAAGGTAAATGAGAGGGAGAAAGTGGTGAAGCTCAAGAGCTAAATGATAAAGTAGATCACACGATGGTGGTGGAAATGAGGACGGTAAAGGGGAGATAAGGAGGAGGGGCGACAATTAGGGAGCAATGAACAATAGGAAGAGAAAGTGTTAAGGAGCCATAAAAGAAAGATGGAGTGGAGCACAGAGTCAGAAGAAATAAAAGGATAGGTGATAGAAATTGCAAGAGATAAGATGCACCTGTGAGTGATCATAGTAATGAGCACAGGGTATCTATAAGAGACAATAAGCCAGGGAGCGGTAGAATAGTAAGGACGAGGAGAAAGATGAACAAGAGCACAAACAAAAATACTAAAAAAAAAGTAAGGCACTCTGACAATGATAAGCTTAATAAATAATATATACAGGAAGAACACCTAACACAATAGTTCTCATACACAACCTTTGATCAAGAAACAGTTTGAATGGAACAAGGAGAAACAGAATGTTTTAAAATAAGCAAAAGGTGTATGACAAGGCTGCATGTTTTCCCCCCTACTGTTTAAATTTATATGCAGGACAAATCAGAGAAGCAGGACTGTATGAAGACAGAGGTGTGAAGATTGGTGGAAGATTCATCAACAACCTTCAGTGTGTTGATGATACTACAATACTGGAAAGTGAAGACAATCTGAAATATTTGCTTCTCAAGATCAAAGGAAGTGTCTTAAAATGGGCCTGCATCTTAATGTAAAGAAGACAAGTATCCTGACAATTGGCAAAATCAATAAGTTTATTATTGATGAAAAAGAAATTGAAATAGTGGAAAGCAGTCAAGAAATCAGACGATGCATTGCTCTTGGCAGAATGGCTATGAAAGACCTAGATAGGATTCTCAAGAGCAGAGGTGTCTCTCTCCATACAAAGATTTGACTTGTCCATGCCATGGTATTTTCAACATCTTATGGATGCAAAGGTTGGAAAGGAAAAAAAGATACAGGAAGAAAATCAATACCTTTGAATTTATGATGCTGGTTAAGAATACTGTGTATATCATAGACTGACTGAAGAACAAACGAGTCAAACTAGAGGAGATCAAACCTAAGCTTTCTTTAGAAGTTCAGATGACAAGATTTTGACTTTCATACTTTGGACACAACATGCAAAGAGAGAGATTATTAGAGAAAGACATAATGCTTGGCAAATTTGAAGGTCAACGCAAAAGAGGAAGGCCAACAATGAGATAACAGCAGCTATGGATGCCACTCTATCAACAATAAGCATCCTGACTGAAGACTAAATACAGTTTAGGACAGCTATCCAGAGTGCTTCCATGAGTCGACACCAACTCGACGGCACTTAAACAACAACTTCACCCCCTTCCACCTCTCATCCTGCTTCCTATTGGCTTCTTGTTCAGTTGATTTTGATGAGGATGGTGTTGTCACTTCCTGTGGGTACATGAGAAACCTAATAGAGCCATGTTCCTTATGTTCCATCCACAAAATGTACAAAGAACACCCCACACAACAATAACAATGAGGTAGTGCAGCCCACAAAACCACAAATAAAAAAACACACAAAAATATTTTTGATCAAAAAGATCATCTTTGATAAAATCCACATAAATTACAGTCCATAACCTTACATGGCCATGTTTTGAAGCAGGATCTTTGAAGGGGCATGAAACGGAAAATATCAGGTCAGTAGTGGGACTGTTTCAGGATATCAGAAATAACCCTACAGAGACTTTGTGCTAATAATTGTCTTTTGAAGTGCTGGTAGTGTTCAAACCTGTACAGCATTAATGAAGGCCAACTCTAAATGGCAGAGCAGTTCTTAATACCTTGGAACTCTCATTGGAGTGCTACGGATAAAGATGAGCCAAATGATATAAAAGCACATTTTATAAGGACTTCCCAAACTGAATCTAAACAGCCTAAGCCAAAATGTCCTACATTCAGTCCAGGGGCAACAGTGAAGTTGGACACGTGTGTTTTCTAAAATCGGCCCATCTTCATCCTAAAGGATAAACATCTCCATCAAAACAGAAAGACAAGAGAATGTGAGCATTATACCCCAGAAACATGCAAGTTTTGCGGTAATTTTAGGAACGTGCACATATCCGATATGGATGGCTGTGGCTCCGGCAACACAGACATGTCACGATGGTACTTGAGAACAGGCACATGCATCTCTCGAGATATACATGTCTTGGTCTGTCATTTTGCAGAGACATGCAGCAACATGGTAACCAAGAAAAGGTCCGTTTATTTGCCTACACACTTTTTTAATGAAGTTTACTAGGGGAAAGAGGGTTTTCTGCTCTTTTCTGTACAGATCTTCTGTTGCCAAAATGAGCACTTTGCAGATGCCTAATCATGCCCAGGGGCAGGTATAGATATGAATGTGTCCATTGCCATGTCTGAACATGCAGCGTCATTCTAAAATTGGGTGCACATGTGTATCTTTTTTGAGGACGTCCCAGGCACGTCCTCCATGCAACATAGACATGATTGCGCTGAATACATGTAAACTAGAGGAGTTCTAAAAAGGCTCTTGGAATGTTGATTTGATTCGCACATCTGAATGGGCATTTTCAGATGTGGAAATCATGAATAGTGCTTCTAAAATTGTATTTATTTATTTATTTATTTAAAGTCTCTTTTATACCGCGCTATTCAGCATCAGCGCGGTTTACAATAAACAATGAACATACACATTTCCAATAGTACTTTGTGTTTACATATGAACAGGATATTCAACTTGGCTAACAGGGTAACTATGTACAATCACAATATATACAATATATACAATTTGTAGGCTGATCATGTGTTTGTATGGTTTTAGACAGTGGAGATTTGGGTGGTTTCGGCAAATGGTGCTGAGTTTCTATTGGTTTCCGGATAATGTAGGAGGAAGAGGTAGTGCTTCACGGCCTTCCTGAATTGGAATATGTCTGGGATTGATCTGATGTTGTGAGGGAGGTTATTCCAGATCATTGGTGCATAAAGTTTGAAGGACCTGCTGGATGTTGACTTGGTGCATTGAGTTATAGATCTTGGGACTATCAAGGTGTTTTGAGCTACTGACCTTCTGTCCCTGTTGTGGGGTGTCATCTGGATTAGCTCTGTTAGTGAAGTTGACGAGAGACCTTTGGTGGCTTTGAAGGTGAGCAGCAAGGTCTTGAATGTAATTCTACCTTGAATCGGGAGCCAGTGGAGTTGTTTCATTATGGGTGTGACATGGTCTTTCGTGGATGCTCTGTGCAGTACTCTTGCTGCGGTGTTCATTGCCATTTGCAGTGGATTTAGGGTGGTTTGGGGGAGACCTTGCAGTATTGCATTTGCATAATCGAAATGCGGGATAATTAGTGCCTGATAGATAGTCCTGAAATCATCCGGCTCCAGCAGAGATCTTAGGTATCTAAGGGATCTAATTTTATGATATACTGCCCTTACAGTGTTACTTATATGAGCCTGCATATTTAGGTTCTGGTCTAGTATGATGCCGAGGTATCTGATCGCGGATTTGGTCTGGAGGTCTGCATCCTTCACTTTTAGTACTGTCGGCGCAGTGAAGTTACGGTTCCTTGTAATGAACATCACCTCCGTCTTCTTGTGTTGAATCCGGAGGTTTTGGGATTGTAGCCAATTGTATATTTCATTTATGCAGCATGTTATTGGTGCGAGGTCTGGGTTTTCTGTTGCAAAAGGCGTGTATAATAGCACATCATCTGCGTATATCATGCAGTTAATGTTGAAAGACCGGATCAGGTTGCAGAGAGGTTGCATGTATATATTGAACAGCAAGGCGGAGAGGGAGGATCTTTGTGGGACACCTTGGCTTTGGTGGAATGGATCTGATGATGTGTCTCTGGATCGTACTTGCTGCCATCTGTCCGAGAGGTAGGACCTGCACCACTCGAGAGCTTTACCGGAGATTCCCTTTTCTTTGAGGCGTTCTATGAGGTGCTCATGGCTAACGGAATCAAACGCTGCCGCGATGTCAAGGAAGACAAGGACAAAGCCTTGGCGGGTATTGTCGATGCCTGATATTATGCTGCTGAAGAGTGTGGTAAGAAGGGTCTCGACCCCGTGGGCTTCTCTAAATCCGTGCTGGCAAGGATCCAGTGGTGCATTGGAATCAATGTGATCTTGTATTTGTCTCTGACCTACCTTTTCCATTATTTTTGCTAGCATTGGTATGCTTGCTATGGGTCTGTAGGATTCTGGTTTCTGTTGGTCGAGTTTGTTGTTTTTTAGTAGAGGTCTTATTGAAGTGTGTTTGAGGGTGCGTGGGAAATCACCTGTTGTGAATGATTGTTGAATGAGTCTGGATATGATGGGACTGAGGTCAGTCCGGAGTTCCTTGACCCAGAAAGCTGGGCATGGATCGGATTGTGCTGTGGTCGTATTGATGGCTGCTATGGTGTCTTCGATGCATCGTTTGGATGGAGTTGTGAAGGTAGTGAGTGGTGTTTGATTGTAGGGCTGAAGGATAGTGCTGGACGCTGGGTTGTTGTTTATCTGACAAAGTTTCGTTTGTAGATAATCCGCATATGTTTGAGGATGGATTCCATTTGTTTGTTCTGATGCAGGTTCTGTTGTAAGTTGCTTAATGAGGGCAAACAGGTCACGAGGTTTGTTGAGAGATCTCTTTAAAGTGTCGGCATGGTAACGTCTCATGGTTTCAGTCACTGCGGTACGATGCGCTGTGAGTTGTAAGTTGTATGCCTTTTGGTCTGCTTCTGAGCGTGAGCGGCGCCAGCGTCTCTCAAGTTTTCTTAGTGTCGCGAGTGAGGCTTTCAACTCAGTAGAGTACCATGCTGCTGTGTGTCGTTTCGCTTGAGGTTTGTTTTTTGCTGGGCGAACAGCTATTGAACTGAGTATTTTGTTCCAGTTGGAGACTAGTTCGTCAGGGTTGTGTGCTGGTGAGTTCATTAGTGGGATTGCTGATTTCAGGATTAGATCTTTGTTGAATGGTTGGAATCTTCTCGGTGGATTGTTGGACTGACCGATTGCTGTGTTTTCATCTTTTTGGTCATGGCTTGGCTGAGGAATTTGGAATAGGATTAATGAGTGATCTGACCATGGGACAGCGGTGATTGATATATCAGGGATGGTTGTTTCTCTGATGGTTGCGTCTGTTGTGAATATTAGATCTAGCATGCCTCCTTTTATATGGGTAGGTTTCTTGATTAATTGGCTATATCCTAGATCCTTCATGGCTTCGAGAAACGCCTTTGAGTGAGAGTCTTGCAGGGAGGGGAGGTTGAAGTCTCCTAGTACCCAGCTTGTTGTATGCGGGCTCTGGGAGTTTGCGGCTGCATCGATTATTGTTGTTAGTGCGTCTGCATCAGATGATGGAGCTCTGTAGAGTAGATTGATGGAGGAACACTTGTTCTCTATCGAGATTGTGTCTAGGAGTGGTGAGCTGGTTGCATCTTTTATGTTGAATTGAAGATCAGATCTGGTGATGGCGAGGACGCCGCCTCCTCTTTTGGCAGCTCTGTGAGATGTATGGATAGAGAAGTTAGCAGGCAGGAGCTGGTTGAGTATCACGTTGTCATCACAGGAAAGCCATGTCTCGGTGATCAGTAATAGGTCAAGGTTATGTAGTGATATCATATCTGAGATGACCGGCCATTTTGTACGAACAGATCGGGCATTTACAAGGGCACATTTCATGATTCGAGGGAGGGGGTTTTCTCCTTGTTTCTTCTTCTTGTTGTGTTGTAATGATACCTGCAGGAGGTGGTGGTGGTGAATTTGGGAGGTTTCTCGTGATTCATAGAATGGGGTATCTGGCCATCTCTTTCTATAACTGTGGATAGTTGGTATGTGATTGTTGTTAGCGTATAGGCCAGTGACATTGCTTAAGCCCGTAGCAAGGAGGTAGAGGGCAATCGAGATGATGCAGGGTAGGGCCATTTTGTGTGCTTTGTTGCGGTGTGGATCTGGGCTGGGAAGTTGGTTGGTGGTGGTGGTGAGGTATGTTGCCTGGTTGTGATAGTTTTGCTCTATCTTTGGTTCAGTTGTAGGAGGTCTGCGGTTTGTGGTGGGCTCCCGATCTATTGGGATTACTGGAGTTTACATATTGCATTTTAAAACCATATTGCATTTTTAAACCATAGGATAAAGATTCTTCAGGATTTAAGTTGCGTGTACACCGTCTGTTAGTGATGGTTACCGTGGTTGCTGATGGCAGATAAAGGCTGGTAATATTAGATAACTGCAAAATACACAGGTATACTGAGTCAAAGTTAACTGGGACTGGCTGGTTACATAGATTATACAACCTACCTTAGAGGTAATTGTAAATAGGAGGTTACACTGATAAAATCTGTAAGAATAGGACTAGTAGCAGGTTACACAACTATCAATTATTTGATCTAACTAGATCTAGCAGGTTATATAGTTATGCTACATACATCATAGGACAAGTGTAGATGATACGTTAGTCTGGTAGTATCAGGATATATGTATGAGCAATATTTTCTTGGAATTTACAGTAAATGGTACTTCTGTTTGGGTTGTCAAGTCCTCTAATTCTAAGACGGTTACAGTGTAGGGTAGATACTATGCTTAGAGTGCATTGGGTTTACTTGCGTTTACGCGGTCTGGTGTTCTGGGTTTGTTCCCTGCTGGTCTTCGGGGTCTGGTGGTTGCAGAATGGCCTCCGTCACTGGCCTCCGCCTAAGGGCCACGCCAAAGGGCCCTCTGGCGAGGCCCTCAGGCGCAGGCCCGCCAGGCGCGGGCGCGCCCGATGGCGTGAAGATTTAAATATCGTTGCACAGCCCCGACTGGGCTGTGTGCAGCAGATGGCCCCTCCTGCCGCTGGTGGCTCGATCCCCGGGAAAGGGAGAGCTGCTGGAGGTGGTGGGGGCTGAAGAGGATGAGTGCCCGATGGCGCGAAGATTTAAGTATCGTTGCACAGCCCCGACTGGGCTGTGTGCAGCAGATGGCCCCTCCTGCCGCTGGTGGCTCGATCCCCAGGAAGGGGAGAGCTGCTGGAGGTGGTGGGGGCTGAAGAGGATGAGCGCCCGATGGCGCGAAGATCTAAGTATCGTTGCACAGCCCCGACTGGGCTGTGTGCAGCAGATGGCCCCTCCTGCCGCTGGTGGCTCGATCCCCGGGAAGGGGAGAGCTGCTGGAGGTGGTGGGGGCTGAAGACCCCCATAGTGTATCTAGCTTTTAATTACTTGGAGTGGAGGAGTGGCCTAGTGGTTGGGGCAAGGTATTTCAGACTGGAAGGTCAGTGGTTCAAATCCCACTAGAGGACAGCAACCTTGGGCTGGAAAGACTGGGGTTTTAGTCCCACAAGTGCTCCTTGTGGTCTTGGGCAAGCCACTTAACCCTCCATAGCCCATTTTCCCTGTAAAATAGTTATCTCCAAGTTATAATGCCCTGTTCAATGTAATTTCAGTTTGTTCAATGTAAACCGCACTGATGCAGAATAGCGCGGTATATAAGAGAATATAAATAAATAAATAAGAAAGCATTTGACAAAGTCCTTTGTGAGAAACTTCCAAGGAAATTAAAAGTCATAGGATAGGAGGCAATGTCCTATTGTGGACTGGAAACTAGATAAAAAGATAGACAGACAATGGAGAGTAGATATTAACAATCAATTTTCTCAGTAGAGAAAAGAAAAGCAAATAGTGGAGTACCCCAGGGATCTCTACTAGTGCTTTATAACATTTATAAATGATCTGAAAAAGGGAATTATGAAGGAGATCATATTATGTCATCTGAAAATTAATTATTTAAAGTTCTTAAAGCAATCATAGGTTGTGAGGTGTTGCAGGGGGATCTGGACAAGTAGAAAGTGATGCATATAGAGAAACTAATCCTAACTATAATGATGTTGGGTTTCATATTAGCAGTCAGACATCACAAGGAAAGAATCTTAGAGCCATAATGGACAATATGTTGATATCCTCGTCTCTGTGTGCAATAGTGGTAACAGAAAGTAAATAACATGTTAAGAAATTACTTGGAAAGAGATGGAGAATGAAAGCGAGTCTATTATACTGGTTCTATCAGTCAATGATGCGACCACACCTCGAGTACTGTGCACCGTTCTGGTAATCCTATCTGAAAAGCATATAAGGCAGAACTAGAAAGGTGCGGAATAGGGCAACCAAAATGATAAAAGGGATGGAACAGTGCCCCTGTGAAGAGAAGCTACATAGGTTAAGGCTCTTCATTTTGGAGCCAATCCATGCTGAACACAACAATCTAATAACAAATCAAAGCTCAAGCGAATTCAACCTTTGCTAACAATACGGATTCCTTTTTAGTCAAAATTATGTTCATAACCGAGACCAGTATGCAAATCAGAACTAACCAATCAATGAAGACCTTACCCATGTGCCATGAATAGAGATCTACTAACTTAAAAAAAACAACATTTCAACAAAACCCCCAATTATTTAATGAAAACACTAGTTACAATTTTTAGCCTGCCTTTCCAAATACTACTCAAGATGGCTTACTATATGATTACCATTCAGGTACAATAAGAAATCTGTGGTTTCATCGAATATGTTTGTCAGACTTGTTTAAAAGAAAATCCATTGTGATTGCCTCAAACGGGCAAATCATTGGAATCTGAGCAGATTCGTCCAACTCTTGGTGGGCAGCTTCCATCTGGATTGCAACTCATCTAATTACACTGGGATTTTCTCTGAGATTCTCTGGGGAGAGTCTGATAAATTGCCCCCTGCGAGTCTAAGGAAATTCTGAATATTAGGTAGCATTGACTCAGGCTGGCTTTAAAAACAAACACAATTTTTCTGAATAATCCTAACCATATAGCATTATGCACTGGCTGTTCCACTAAATACTGCCCTTAGTATTTCAACCGAGTTGAGTATCTGCAGATTTGGGATATGCATTCACTCAAAATGACATTTCCTATGTTTCATAGGCCCAAGAGTTGGTTCAAGATGTTGGTGCCATAGGCAAACCTTAAGCCTTATGTCGCGCGGGCCCCCCCCCCCCCCCGCCTGTCAGAATCTATTGTTTAGCTTTCAATGCCTTGCTTTTTATTGCTGCACCCCCCCCCCAGCTGCCACCTTAGGCTGGCATGCACTATTCAAGACAACTGCATGATATTGATGACTCGACAACCAAAAATGAGACATGTTCTATAATAAAACAAATGAGAAAAAATGGAAACATGACAAACATTTCCAATGCATACCCCAGCTGTAGATATCAGAACATCTTCTTTCAGGAAGTATAAAGATTATATTCAACTTTGCTAATAAGGGCTTGCGAAAATCTTGGCATCTTGCACATCAGTGGAAGGCAGGCAGAAAAAGGGGGTCAAATACAGACTAATATTGTCTGCATGTTTTCTTCTATTATGATCTAAAGATTTTGCATTCAGCCTCGAGAAGCCAGTGATTATCCTCTGCATATGGCTAAAGGTCAGTTAAAGCATTTGGCATCCATATAAATAATAAAATAAAAGAATCCCTGTTTTTCTTTGAAGCGGGTCACACTGTCTCATCTTCATTCAGAAACTCTGCAATTAAAATGTGCACTTTATGCCTGGCCCTCAGCTTGCTACTATTCAAAGTCCCTATCTGCATACACTGGGGATGTAAAAGGCCTTTTGAAAGTAAATAATTGAAATAATTAGAGGGATCTTCGAAAATTGCAATGCTTTCCTTTAGGACCAATGCAAGAGCCCTCGCCTTCTGTCGAAGTACAAATTACCCCCATATGGTTGCGTCCATTCTCTCCATTGTAATTTATAGATTATGCAGAGTGTCGAGCATCAACTGGTGAAAGCAAGGCAGCAGAACAATGGGCAAGTTGAGGAAGCCAATAAGCGTCCAATCAAGGGGAATTGAATGAGCTATAACATGTATTATGTTCTAAGGCTTTTAAATTTTAAAAATGCAATATAAAATTTACGTATTCAAATTCTAATTAAAAATGGGCAGCGGTCTCGAGAAACAGAGCCATGGAGGATATTTCAGAAAGCAGCAGAGGATTTATAATTAGAATCTCTTTTTAAGAGGACAGACATAACATGGGATTGTCCCATCTAATAGAAATGTTGAACTTTATCCTGTACCATATTGCTTCTTCTCCCACTGTTGAAGAACTGGAGATGCAAAAAGGAAAAAAATGCATACACAAGTTGTGGTGCATTGTACGCAGCAATACAACACAACAAGGGCAGGGTCTGCACAATGAAGGACATGTTACTAAAGTGTGTCAGCTGCAACCACGGTAATAATACGGAATTATGTGAAAATGCAAACACCGTGGCGCTTTTCCGTAATGTCTGTATTTTGCGCGGTATCTTCAGGCTTGGGCAGGATTAGGGTAGAGAATGGGCGATTATCATGGATGCTACCAGTGTGCAGTAATCGCCAGTTTGCAGGCTTCCTGGATGCAGCTAATGCTACCTCAGTGGCCCCACGTGGTACGTCTGCATCTATGGCACTTTGTCAAATAAAATCATAAAAACAGAGAAGATATAAGCAAGATATATAAATAAAACCATAACAAAAATACATAAAATATAAATACATCACAGGAAACTTAATACAAAAAAATAAGGAGGAAGAGACCATATAGGACATATGTAAGGTGTTATTTTAGGAAGGATGTTAAGGCACCCATAGGGATGTGCATATTGAGCTGTTCAAAAATGTAGGTGATTCTAGAAATGGGTGCATGAACCCCTAAAAAAGGTCTGAAAGCAATAGCTGTATGTCTGGAAAGGCACATGTTTGGGCATGGACAAGCCTCAGGACATTCAAGACATGAAAAATGCAGCAGCAATGACATGTATGTACCTGTTCACAGAAACGGGATCATGGGCATTGATGCATCTGTACAGTACGCATGGACATACTGTTACACACATCAGCAGCATGAGGGCACACGCATTCAAGGCAGAAATGGCAGCATGTCAACTGCATTTCTCGCGTGCGGAGACTCAGAGGCTCTGCCGCTTTGTTATCGAGCACGAGGAGGTGCTGTATCCACATGATGGACACAAGTCACATTATCACCAGGCCCCATCCATTTGGAGGTAGATCCACCAGACCCTTTACATGTAATTAGCAATGGATTGCTCCATCGTGTTAGAATGCACAGCAGCATAATGATAGGAGCAGAGGGATGGTAACAGGAAGTGGGCTGCAGGTCAGGATATCACGGGACAGTTGGTAAGGTACAGGTGGAGTGGGTACCCATAACCATTTTCCTGTGGGTGAACGGAAATGTTTCTCGACTGACAATGTTCATTGTTCCACAGACCACATGTGTGATGCAGGGTATAAACTGCAGAAGGACCATCAGTACCTGGCAAAGAGATGGGAAGCCCCTTCCAGAAGGTAGACCCTATAGGAGGAGGGAGCCCGGTGGTGTACACGACACCTATTCTTACCACATTCCTGTGCCCTGCATAACTCTATTGTAAGTCAGTACCTTGGTGGATGACAACGTAGGAGCAGGTACTAGAGTGGAGAGAGTAACATACAGCAAATATATTTGTTCCGCCAAATGGCAGGTCATAGAAGAGTCAGGTTTGGCTTTGCATATGCAAGAACACCATCTGCAGTTATATGGGGGAGGGGAATAGTTTGAATACTGTAAATTACAATGCATAGGATTCCTCCATGAATGCTCAATACTGTGAGCCAGAGTTCAGACCTAGCATGACCACCCAACCACCATCATCAACAACTGTAGAAAGCAACACACACAGGACTTACGATAGTATAGACCTCTACTACTACTAGTCAATAGTATAGCACTAAAAGGTGCTCACAGCGCTGTACAGAGACATGTAGTGGACAGTCCCTGCTCACAGGAGCTTACCATTTAGTCAAGCAGACAACACAATAGACAAGAAAGCTAACACAACAATCAAGACTGATAACACAAAGGGAAACAAGGATATATCTAGGGGAGTTCTAGTGGAGGGATATGATTTCTGCAGGTTCTAACCGTGCACCAGCCATCTGAAGCACAACAATCAATGCTTGCAGCAGACTTCTGTTAAGGATATCACATGTAGGGCAAGAGAGGGATGTTAGAGCATGCTGGAGGGGTTTTGTTTTCTGCCATCTAATGTCTTGTATTGCAATTTTCCACAGGATATACCAAGGACAGCGGGAAGTGGAGACCCTGAAATGCCGCCATTGTGCCATTCACAGGGATTGCAATTGTGACATAAGTATGGTAAATCAGTCAGTGTCATTTGTTTGGACAACACTCATTCTTTCCTGTGGTTGACTAAGCAGGCAGGGGATATTGCAATGTGGAACAGACCACCACTTGTCTACTGCAATGTTGGGCGCTGCATCGGACATAGGGTTTGCCAAGGGAGTAAGGTAGATGGCCATGTTGTAGGTTGCAGATGCAGAAATGCCAAGTGAAACCATACTACACGTTTGTGTTCAACTTAACATATCTTTCATATGTTGTTTATAGCTGCAGTAGCAGAAGCAGATGTTGTAGCAGCAGAGATGGAAGAGGGCGAGGAGGAGGATGACAATGCTACAACTGGGGAGGCACAAGAAGGATTGCAGTTCCCAATTCTAGTCAGAGTGGAAGATGGGGAAGAGGAGGCCTCCTTCTATGCCCTATCAGATGGTGCCAGATTCATGAGGGATCTGGTGAAGCCAGGAAGTTCAGAGCAGCAACATCCATCATCTCATCATAGACGTCTCTGCAGAAACAGACAACAACAGATATTGTAGAGAGACACTCGGCAGTATGAACACTGCTGATGAGCCAGAGAGCTCTGAAATGCATCGACCATGTGATGTAGGGCAACCTGAGGATCAAGCGCATTCTTCCCCAATGGCCCCATGAGCAACACCACCCAATCAAGGAAATGCAGGGGATGGTGGAAGGTCCTTTGTGGATGAATGATAGGTTCGGCAAGGGAGGGGTGGGTAATGGTGCTTGGGGTGAAGGCTCCGGCAAAAGAGGGGAGAGCGATGCAGCAGGGCTTTTCTGCCATCATATGGGCCCAGGACATCATGCTGAGCCATCCTGAGGCAATACGGGCTGAGATGCATGCACTCTCTGACATCATGCAGCAGTTGGTGGCATGCAGCTCAGTCCATACACTTCTATCACATAGGGAGGAGGGATCTGGCTAGGGTGTTGTTGGTGACTATTTTGCATTGTTGAAATGTGTGCCAACATAAATAAACCGGTTCTGTTTGTTTGGAAGCATTTTGTTAGTGTGCACTTACTGGGTTTGGTATTATAGCACTACAAGCTGCCACTATGCCATGTCCTTGACAAGGGTACACATATGCATGGGACATAGGGCCTGACATTACACTCTCATCCCAACCCGTTTCATATCTATATTGTTACAGATAGGTTGTCAGATACATGAACTGCATCATTATATTGTCACTACGTGGCCTTATCAATGTTCATGGAGTGGACTTGTATTTTAACAGCATAAAGTTCATGTCTATGGTGGATTGCGCCTCCTGAACTGTGCACATCTAGCTTCCATAGATGCATGCAGGCACGCACACTTCTATCACCATGGTATATATGTATCTCTTCTCCCCCACCCCCTCATTGACCATAGTCCAAAGATGTATTTTATGCAATGAATGTTTTTATAGAAAGAAAAGGCCATGGTATGGCTCAGTCATGTGCTTTCTCATATTGATGATGGCTGAAACGTGACACACTTCTGGACAATAAAGATTGGAATTTGGTAATGCCACCCAAACAGAGAGAGAGTAATATGTAAGGTGGAGTATATATCCTTTTGCCTCTGTCACAGTAGCTCTCAGACCCTGTATTGTGCACACATCTCTAGCCTTTATTATTAACCATCTTTCTCCTCTCCCATCTATTTGCCTCTTATTGAGGAGCATGGCGGAATCATCTTTCTGGTCTTTACATGGACAGCGATCTTGCCCCAATGCGCCGGTAGCCTTAGAGCTATCTATATGTGACTTGGCCATTGCAAGGCCAAATGATGACTGATACAGTTGCTGTGGGTTGCAGCCTGTTTAGGCAACCAAGAGCGGCATTGTCATTGCAAGTCATCAGATTTGCTTACCATGTGCATGGTATGAGGTTTCATGATGAGCCACAGCACCATCAACTGAAATCATCTACTACTACTGTACATGTATATAGCGCTACAAGGTATATGCAGTGCTGTAAAGATACAGATAAAAGCTCAGAGTTTACAATCTAGGCATTGCACTGAACCGCACTGAGACACACGCGCCTCCAAAAAGGCTGCAGGTGCATAACCCTGCACATCTCTCCCAATAACCTTGCCTATGCTGCTGCAGTTACTGTCATGGCAAGAAAAAGGATGCCGCAGGACAGACACAGTAAGGTCACACCTTGGGTTTCAGCTGTCTGTGTCAATACAAAATGCTACACTGTGATGGCCATGACATCTGGAGTCAACTATACATGCCATTGAGCGAGCTCACTCAAAAAGCCGACAGTGTACACCCTACATCATCACACCAACATAGCACTTCACTCAGTTCAGCATATACAGATGGTGAATGTTGCTGCTGCAACAGCGGCATATGAAAGGTAAAACACAACTTCTGTGCGCAGACTGCATCACTCGCATCAGCCAGATGACTTAACGAAAGCAAGACATTCATTCAGAATACCCACCGCCCCACACAAGAGTACTATATCTATTTTGAGTGTCAGAGCAGCTTTGTAATCAACCTCTAGAAATGTCCAGTCACTGCAGTCATCTCCATGTTGGGATAATCTAGACATCTGAATGTACAAATATAGGACATCCAGGCTCCGCCTACTTCTATGTAGGCAACTGTGCGTCTTGGATTTCAGTTTTGGAATGCCATGGGAAACTGAACAGCAGACTCGACGCCATGGCCCAGAAAGTTATGAAATCATCAAGGAAGGACAACGTCTGTCCAAGAGAGGTTGAGATGTTTCTGTGGGAGGTGCTGGATAAACACAGAATTCTCTTCGGTGCAGACAATTCCTAATACAATGTATACCAGAAGCAACGGCAGCGGCAGGGCATCTTCATGTGCCTGAATGCCATCTACCACAGAAACAGGGGCATTGAGGATTTAAAGAGAAAATGGAGAGACATGAAGTGCCATGCCAAGAAGAAGGCAGCCTCACCACCTTCAGGCTCTAGGACGTTGGTGCTAACAGATCTTGAATGTCAATGCAATGCCCGAGGAGTCAGTCTCTGCAGTATGCAGTTTTGACAGCTCAAGAGAGTGTTGGTGTTGCAAGGTGAGTGGGGCATGGCAGTGCAGCACATAGATGACATACACAGAGGTAGATCCTAATACAAATGCAAACTCAAAGCATCTGGTTATAGCAAAAGCTACACAAGAAAAAATAAACCAATGCAATTGAAATAGCACTAGGCACTGAACTTGATACCAATGCTCACTCGTGGAGAAAAGATGACCTCAGCGAATATTATCACTAAGTCAACGCAACAGCTGTATGTCACAGTTGCTGTAAAAAGCAGTGTGAATTAGCAATACATGCTACAGAACACCACCATCATAGGTCAGGAAAAAACTCCACTTATTAAGTGTGTGAGACAAATGGCATATAAAGCAACACCACTATACATGTAGAATATCAGCAGAAGGGTGTATGAGTGCCACCAGCAGCAAGCTAGCATAAATCACTTAGCTGAAACACATAGCATTTCGCCAGAGCTGCATCAGAGAGGAGGACACTTGCCAAACATGAACAGGCTCACTCCATGGCAACGAAATGCTAGCGACACCTGCAATAGTGAAAAAATTACAGCAACCCCAAAAAACAAATGAACCAAGTTTTTGTGCCTTAAGAACCTAACATACAGCCCAAAACCAACAAAATCCCTACCACAATGGAAGATAAATACTGATAAGAACTTCCAGTGTACTCTCACACTATAGTACCAGTAAGGACATGCACCCGCAACAGCTGCAATTCAAAAAATCTAAACTGGCAGGACACCACGCATGCTCTCTTAAATACAATCAAAAGGGCGGGACATCACAAGAGGACAGACACCTTATCCAATAGACTGCAACCTAAAGCGGCACTTGTCCACATCTCTGAGGGTGCCCCTTAGATACAGAAGCCTGTTGACCCCAGTGATTCATCCACATAATATGGCCCCTTCCCATTGTCACATAGATGCCTGTCCTGGCCCTTAACTATTTGTAACAGGGGATTGCAACACAGCTAATATTCATCCCTTGGTGCTTGAAATCCATGGCAATGTCATCATGATAGTAATTGTGTAGAAAGTTACCCGTGACACATCCTATCATATGTCTCCCTATCCTTTCCCATCACTACAGGTGGTCAGAATGGTGCGTCACACTCAGAGAATGCAAGGGCTCCAGAGAGACCAGATAGCACAATGGATATGCTCGCAGCACTCCAGGCATGCTGGACCTGCAGAACAATGAAATGGTAACAGATAGCATTCCATCTTCTGGTCCTCCTGAGGAACATCTCTCTTACTACCATGTGGACTCTACTGAAGAAGAAATGGGGGTAGAAGAGCCAGTATGATGGGGATAATATGGAAGGGCAAAATGAGTCATCTATGGCTCTTGAAGACCCAGCAGCAAGTGAGCACCATTTTGACAATATGAAGAGAAGACACCCAGACAGACAGAGGAGTCAACATCTTCTGCACTGTCGACAATGTCTACTGCTCCAGAATGCTGAGACTATAGAGATCCTACATGAGGAGCTTGCGATCATGCACCGGTTGCGCAGAGATATTGTGTGCCAGCATCTTGAAGATACATGAGGGCTCTGTCAAGACCTACAGGATGCCATAGCCCTACTATGTTCACACACAACCAATATGCACACACCACCAAGTGCACAGCACAACCCCTTTTCATCTGCTACACCATAGCGACCAACAGCTCCATCAGAAAGCTGCAAGGAGACAGCCAGGCTCTGCAGCTGTGAACCATATGGATCCTTCAGAGAACATACTGGGTGCCCCACCCCATCGGCCCAATCAATAGCTAAGATTCTCCAACTTCCACAGATGTAATGAGGGAAGGGGGAAAGAAGGAGATGAAGAATCCACATCATCTAGTGACAGCAGCACTGGAACATCTAAAGCCCCCAATCCATCACTTCCAAGTTGAAAGACACCAGCACCAAGGGGAAGGGGAATGGGAAAAAGGGGAAAGGGAAGTAGTAGCTTCATTGTAGCCACACAGGTCCTGGAATAAGTCCTCTATTGGGTAGAGAAAGCTCTGAAGGCCATTGTTAATCGATGGATGGTCTGACAGTGGAAACATAGAAGTTAGAATCTGAGGGATATCCATGTGTAATCACAGGCATTTTGAGGGACAGATGCTGTTTGGATGAAGGCAGCTAATGTGCACACTTGTGTGAGATGTCACATACATTAGAGAGTCACAGCATAAGGTCTGAAAGGGTATTATGGTAGTGGCAAGGGGTTAACGGGGCTCATGAACTATTTTACATGGTTGTGCTGTTTGAAAGCATTTACCTTCAGGAAAAATGGCTTTCAACAAGTTCCTCTCTGACCATGCCGAAATGGCTGTGCCATCTCATTGACGATGGCAGCAGTTACCTCCTCTGCATCTGTATCAACAGCCTGGTCTTCCAGCAGCATGGCCTCTTGCCTCAAAGCAAAGTTATGCAACATGCAGCAGACCATGAATACTGTATCTGACATGCCTGGGCAAGGGCATGTAGTAGTTCACCTCCAGATCTGTCGAGACAGAGAAAGCATGCCTTTAGCTGTTCAAATGTTCTTTCTATGATGGACCTTGTATGTTTGTTTGTGTGCTCTATTGTAATGCTCCTCTGCCTCTGTCTTGGGTACCCCAATGGAGATTATCAGACATCTCCATAAGGTATATCCATCATCGCCTATAGGAAGGGGCAGATATACTGTGCTTATGAATAATATATCCATGTAACTATTTCAACCATATCTTCCAACCCATGTGAGCTGCAATAGCAATGCCAGCAAAAGAGATCTAGCATGTCCCTAGCATATCTAAGCCTTCCTTAATAACTTTTTGCCATATAGTATATGATACTCCACATAAAGTATCGTGACCTATTTATTTTATTTTTTGTAGTATGCCTGCTGTAAGCCATGGCCCTATGACAACCCCATGCACATCAATGCAATGCAATGCATATCAGGTTGCAGGCCAAACAAACAAATGGCTCATCACTGCATGAAATTCTGAAGACACTTGGAAAGGTGGCGATAGACAGTGTTAGGAGTCAAAGGGACTGGTCTACAGCAACTGTTGGGTATTGCAGTGCAGTTGAGTATCATTGGGTGGCAAGGGCATTAACTCGTTCCCATGCGAGATATTGAGATGTCCCTTCCAGCCAACCCGCCATTGCATATGCCTGCAGTCGTCTCAGTCTCTCATATTCCATGCTCTCCAAATCCATGGCAACGGGCCTGCTACTAGATGCACTGTTCTCAGCTCTGCTGCCATGCCATCCTATCCACTCATGTCACAGTTAACCCTTGTCAGGGACATCCCAAGCCTATGCGTACCTCAGAAGATATGTGATTGACGCGAGCATGTGCCAGATATGTGCTTGGCAGGAAGTTGTAACAGCGGCACATGACTTCAACATCCCTTGCCCCTACCCTTTCCCTGTTGGGCAAGCTTTAAAATATGTTCCTACTATGTATGCTACGTCTCCCATCCCCCACACAGAAGGAATGCCTCCAGAGAGATCTCCAGTAGTGAACCTCTCAAATATACCTGACCGTGCCAGGATGTATGAATAATGGCATGACCCAGGGAAGCATGGAAACACGTCTGTTATTTCACCCATGGCATTGCAGACCACCTACATGTTCATAGAGTGTAAGGCCTTCCTATTCCTGTATGTTGGTTCCCTCCCTTTTGGGGACTGCAGTGCTACATGTATGCAGTAGCAGGAAATCCAACCCCCTAATGAAACTGCAGCTTAGTCTGTCTCTTCTGCACAGCTCGGGGAAATGCAATTTAGTCTGCTTTCGGTCTGAAATACCGCCAGGAATTGAGTTATGCATTGCAATACTGCTAACTAGCCGAGACCCATCATTGCAGCTGGTTGAAAGTTGTCGTTGGCTATAAATGCTAGCGCTGTAGAGATCTTTAGGAACACAGGTATGGACTGGCTTCTGTGTGTCATGGAATGGAGGAGGGGATCACGTTCTTGGCAAAGTTGATGTATAGATTCCTTGTCAAGCTGAAAGCATGTCACTATTCATAGGTCAGGTCTAAATATTGCAGTCTTGCCCGGTACACCCTCTGATAAGGATGTGATCTGCTCTCTCTTCTGCGCTCCCTGTACACCTCCTCCTCTAGGACTTGGGTATACAAGGCTGTCATGGCATCCATTTCCGTCAGTCTACTGGCACCCTTGTGCTCTAGCCAATGCCACCAACATGCAGTGCTCAGATCTCCCCGACACATGATCAATCAACCACAAACACAGCCCCACAGACAAAACAAAAGTGCAGACACACCTCCTCAGTTCCCACACTCAAAGACACTCTTGCACAGAATATCTGAGGGGAGGGGAGGGGAGGGGAGGGGAGGGAGAGGACTGCAACACAGGGAATGCATGACATGGACTTCTAGGGAAACAGAAATATCAGGCGTAACAGTCTCTCTCGACTACAAGCTCCTCTAGTCATGATAATTACCGATGGTCAGTATGGACCATAAAGTCCCTTTCCTATTCATGTTTTATAGCAGATTTGGCACAAGACACACAGCGACTGCGCTGTATGACATACGCTTTGGATGTCTAATCACAGGCTACGCCCTAGGAACACCCCCAAACATGCCCTCAATTGGACATTTTTAGAGCTCGCCTGTACTCCTCAGATTGGGTCTAAAATTGCATCAAGGACATCCCGTCATTTTCAACATCCATGTAGCCATTTTTGTATGTCAATGTTGCGTCAATCTCTTCTACAGCAATACCCATATTGTATAATCAAATATATTTACATAGCAAAAAAAAGAAACATATGGAAATGTGGCTGTGCAAACCTTTTCCATTTATTCAGAGAAAACTAAATCTGGGCAACATTTACTATAATGTGTGGTGAGTTGTTGCACTTACTGCACTTTAGAAACAAAACTGCATGTGTAGTAAGTGCAAAGCCTGTGTGGCAAATGGTTGGGAACGTGGCAAACATTTGTGCTGCATTTACCACACAGGACTGACACTTACTGAACAGGCACATATTGCATTCATCAGTAGTTCACAATATCTGCCAAGGAATGCAACGTGGACACTGGTACTAAACAACAAAAAATATATATATATGAAATTTGTTCCCATGGCAGCGCAACCCAAATTACCCCAGCATCTAAGTCCCCCATCATAATCCCCCCGATCAACAATCCATCCTCAAAAGAAAGCCTTCCAATAAGCTCTCCCCCCTTCCAAAACCCATGGGGGGGGGGGGTCATAGCTGCCATAGTGGCTATGAGGTGGGAGCAGAGCGAGACCCCCTCCCTCCCCGGTCCACTAAATTAGCAAGGATATCATTGAGTAAGTCCTAGGGGAGTCATTGTTGTAACGCCTTATATGTTGGGTTGCCACATTGGGTTATGCGGCTCCTGCAGGATGTTCAGAACATGGCTACGTAGCTCCTGATGGAAGCCTGGCACTAGGAGAGTACTCGTACCTCCCTAACTTAGCTGCATTGGTTGCCAGTATGACAACATGGGCTGTTCAAATTGCTGGTTACTGTTTTTATGGTCCTGAAGGAATTGCAGCCCAGTATCTGCAGGTTGTATTC
This sequence comes from Ichthyophis bannanicus, assembly GCA_033557465.1. Classification (NCBI taxonomy): domain Eukaryota; kingdom Metazoa; phylum Chordata; class Amphibia; order Gymnophiona; family Ichthyophiidae; genus Ichthyophis; species Ichthyophis bannanicus. The sequence goes on from CM066037.1 coordinate 73,163,193, forward strand.
GACTGGTATGACGCACTTTGGCCATTGCAGTGATCCCAGGCTTGCTTGCTAGCTGTGCTGGGGTTAGAGGTAGCACATAGGGCCTCCTGCCATGATAAAGCGTTCAGGTCATGGCATGTGACCAGTTGAACACTCTTCCCTCAGATCTCCATGCTCAGACCTAGCTGAAGCTAGCTCAGACCTTTCTGAAGTTACTAAAAACTTCACAATTCTCAGGAGATTGAAGGATGGGTTGACCCTAGAGATACGGGTCTACCTGATTTGTTACTATGGGGGTTCTCAGTGGGCTATTGGAGCTTTGATTTCAGGATGGAAGGGGGGATTGCTAGGGGGGTTGGGATTTTTGTTGTTCTTCTCTGTTCGGATTTTTGTTGATTTTGCATTTTGTTAATCTTCTGTTGTATACCCTTTTGATTGAATGTTGTTGAGAAAGGTGGCTAATTTCCATGTAAATAAATATTACTTGTAGGTTGAGACTTATAAAAGTTACACTTCCCAAGAGACTACTATGTCAACTCACAGATGATCTGGCCCTCGAAGGTTGAAGGATTATTGCTGCAGGTGTCAAGTAGCTTCATGGTTGGAACAATAGGCTGCAAGGCTTAGATAAAAGGTGCAAGATCTATGACAATACTTAGGAACTTTTAAGTAATGCTCACCCTGAGATTAGCGAGAGGAAGAGGGTGCATCTCAACTATCTATCTTTCTTCCTTCTCAATCTCTGGAAACTCACACAATGCTGTTTTCTCTCTATTCTCCCCTCCCCTCCAGTGATGAGCCTTGCACTCTCCCTCTTCCGATCTCCCTGACATCAATGCTCTTCCCTTCCCTCTCCCCCATCCTAGTACTTGCTTTCCCCCTCCATCTTCAAGCTAAGCCCAGCGCTCCCCTTCTTTCATTCCCCACCAGCAGACCCAACACCGGCATTTCCTCTCCCTTCTTCCAGTCCAAACCTCAGCAGTTTCTCTCCCCCAGCTCCCAACACTCTTCACTTCCCCCTTCCAACTCTGAAGCTGCCTCAGCCATATAGTCACTACTACCACACCAGCACTTTGATAGTTGCACGGACGAATCTCTTCATTTTCTGCTGGCCCAGCAGTCAATTCAAATACTGAAGTCAGTGCTGGTGCTACTTCTTCCTATGTCACAGGTGGCCACAACATCTGAAGATTTTAATCAGGTGTCTCCAGGTAATCTTTTCATGAAGTTCTTCACCCAAGTGACATCCAGCACACAACCATAGATCTGGATAGATTTTTTTATTGAAGTATTAAAGAAAAAAAAATACAAACATGTAACAAATATGTTAATTACATTCTATGTTACTTTTTCTAATCCAAACTTGTGATAAAATTATTGCTAGCACCATGGCATATTCTTATGTTGGTCTTGGCAGCCATTTTTACAGGCTCTCCGCAATTGCCAAATGGCTCCCTTTCCTGGCATGAGGGTTTTTTTTTTCCTATCTTGCTTTTCCTTTTCATAACTCCTACTTCTGATCGCTTTCTGCTGCCAAAAGTTGTGTTACTTTGAAGAAGCATTTTTCTACATAAACCTAAGGTTTACAGACAAGCACAGCCCTCTGTCCAACCTTCTTTTCCTCATAGTCTAACATTCTTCTATGGTTACTCTTTAATTCTGTTTTACCTCTAGCATTCATTTCCCTCCTTTCTGGATTATTTCTCCACAGGTAGCTGGCCTGGTCCATTTTCAGAATGATTCCACTAATACTCTATGCAAGCATAGCAGAGTACCGTGGGAACCAGGCAGCTGAATTACTCAAGTAACAATCTACCATAACATGGAATTTATAGAGAAGACGCCGGGGCTGGCACTTAAGCCATACATCAGAGTTCTGCAAAACAAGAGTACAGCACACTGGGGGCCTCATGTACTAACCCATAAACAAGTTTGCACGTTAGTTTCCTGGTTTTTATAAGGGCTGCTGAAATGTAAATATGAAAAGTACTAAGGTATTTTTTTTCCTTCTACTTTACAAATAGGGGGGCATTTTAGAAGCCCTGTTTGTGAGTTGGATGCCTGAAACATGCACTTAAGTGTGTAAATCATAGAGACATCCCCAGAGCCATTTAACAAGCCAGGTATATACAGTAGATGTCCCCAGCACGAGAACATCCATATAGCACAGGTACATGGTGGAGGCATGGCCTAGGGGAGCAAGGGGTTGCAAGTCATGGTGCTTCTGACCATAAATAACGCAACAGTTTCAGAGGGAAGAACAAACTATGCTTTCATCGCCATGGTTAATACTTCCTGGCCAAAGAAACAAGCTTGTAAATATATATTCGAAATATATATTACTGGCCCACCATCTGAAATGGCAGGCCAGCACATAGTCAACAGAATGGGGTGGGCCACAAGGGCCATGGCCACACCGAGATTTTGCCCAACAAAGCATCGATAACCAGAGAGCTTGGGGGATGGACTGGAGAATTGTTTGCTTGACCTCTCCAAATCAAAAAGATGTTCCAATGTACCTGGGCCAGGATGTGCTAGTCTCAGATTATGGTCACCCTCCTTCTGAACCATCCCAGCTGGGATGTCCAAGTACTCTGTTCTGCGGGTGTGTGCTTCAGGGATGCCCACATTTGTGAAATGGCCTTTACCTATGCATGTACCTGGCCTTGCTAGGCGCATGTCCAGAACCGGTTCCTAGAACAGACATTTTTCGGAGTAGAGATGGAATGATTTCAGACGGCGCTTAGAAGTGCCTCCTTCACTGCTGTCATTCCCCTGGGATTTTTGGACGTTCTGCTCTGGATATCCCAGATTTTTCCTAGGATGTCCCTTCTAAAATGCCACTTATAGTGATTAGGAACAGGGACGGCGCAAGGGTTTCTGCCACCCTAGGCAGAAGCTGCGGCTGTGCTCCCCCTGAGTTTTGCTGCTCCCTCGTGCTCCAAGCTGCACCCCCCGTGCTGAGCCACACTTCCATTGATTCTGGCAGTGGGGTTGAGGAGGGGGCATGGCTCAGCTTGGCATAACTTTGGGGGTTCAGAAGCAGCAGACCATGTGTGCCAAAGCACATGGCCTGCTGGTGAGCCTAACCATCCCGCCCCCACCCCCCTTGCTGGAATCAGCAGCTGTGGGGGGCAGCAGCCTGGCATGGCTCAGCAAGGAGGAAGGGGCGGCGCAGCAGGCCATGTGTGCTGAAGCACATGGCCTGCTGCCCACAGAGATATAGCACCCTAGGCAGCCACCTAGTGGATGGGTTGGCCCCGATTAGTAAGCAGTTTTGTATTTGCTCTATCTGCCTTTTTTCTCTGTTGCACAGCAATTTTACAAAAGTATGTGAAAAAGCCTTTCTATAATTATCCCCTTAGCGTGTGTTATTTGATCAAAAATGTGTGTTATTCCCTTAACTATCCCTCTAGGCATGTTGAGGAAGAACATCAAAATGGGGGGGGGGGGCCCTTGGCTAGTTGAGAATGAAGGCTCTCGGTACTGCAACCCAGCCCTGCTTCTAACGGATTGAAAGTATGTGAATGCAGATAGAAACTGCTGGATTAAATGGAAAAAAAAGGTAGAGGTTTGCTCAGATATTACTTATATTTTTATTTTAGCATTATGCTTGGATGAAGCTCCAGGTTCATGAATATGAGGGTATTAACACCTTGACGGAGGAAGATATTGTGCCCTTAAGAATAAGTTCCATATGTGGAAAATGTTCTTTAACATTCAGGCTCATTGTGTGATTAGCCTCTTCAGGATTTCCAGGGCATCTATCAATCACGACCATATACTGTATTTAGAGAGATAGAGACTATAGAAAGAAAATGTAGACATACAGTAGGAGAGAAAAAAACTCAAACACTGCAAATTCTCAAGCTTCTAAGATATTTTCATTAGAATATGAAGTTACCAGATATCCCCGATTTTTGAGCTGTGTCCCCGACTCCCATCTGTTTGGCAGCTTCTAGTCCCCAATTCTAACAATGGGGAAAAAGGGTATAAAAATGTTTATTTTCAATTTAATGATTTGAATATGTCCAGTTTTTAAAATTTACACCCATTTTCTTCTGCATAGTACGGGCAAAATGCATCACTATATCTCTGTTGATTTGTCTACATGGAAGTGACATTGTTGCTGTCATGAGATGGATGGGGGGATGGGGGGGGGCGCAGGGTACTGACGACTCTTTCCTCCTCCACATCTTGTTGCTCAAACTTGGATCCACGGTGTCTCTTCCCCCTCCCACACCCATACCTCCGATAAGTATCGTGGATTTACCTGCAAAAAATCTGGTAACTATTAGAATCTATTTTATTAAATGTCCTTCTTGACAACATGCTGACTCTATAAACTAAGGGGCATGTTTACTAAATTACATTATGTGGTTAATGCTCATTATAGCATGTGTTAACATTTAGCATGGGTCCATGAAGGCAGTTATTGCACAGGTAAGACAATTACTGTGTGCTGAAATGTGCATTAACAGGGAATTGCACGATGGGGAAGGAGGGGGGGGGAAAGAGTCTGGCTGTGGCTGGGCGTTGACCGCACATTGTAATTAACGCAGTAGCGTGTGCTATTCGCTAGACCTGCAGCTGGCACAGGTACCATTAATGCCACTTCAAGAGGTAGGATTAGGTGCACTCATAGTAACATAGTAGATGACGGCAGATAAAGACCAGCATGGTCCATCTAGTCTGCTCAGCAAGGTAATTGTTAAGGGTCAGAATGCACAATAAGTGGCTTGCTTGCATGGTAAGTGTCAAGCACATGCTGGCCACATCCCAGCCATTACCATTGTGCAGTTACACCTAAGGAATGTTGATTTGACTTTCAATACATTAGGGGCAAAAATGACTGCACTTTAGTAAGCATGCCCAGGGATGGCCCAATCATTACACAAACTCAATAGGGCATCAGTTTTTAAGGGGTGGCAAAGAACAGGGCATTCAAAGCTAAACAATAGATTCTGACAGCCAGGGGGTGGGGCAACACCTTGAGCCAACTCTGGGGCCAGCTACGAGCATGCTCTTAAGTATGCTACTTATAGCTCAAGACTCTTATCCAGGGACACTGCACTCATTCTATCTAGTTTTTAAGTCTAGACTGGGTAATAAATTCTATAGTACCGATAACAATGTTCTAAGCTATCAGCTGGCAATGAACATTGTAAAGAGGCTTTTGCCATTTCTATCACTATTTACTAATTATCTAACCAAGTGGAGAATCCAATGAATCATTATGTTAAACAGCATATTCAAAAATCAGAAAAATATGGGCCGATATCAGAAGCACTTATCCAGACAGCAGCATTTGGTCGGGTCTATCCACTGATTTAGTAGCACTATCTTCATAGTGCCGCTGAAAATGATTACTGAACTCCCCAGCACTATGCACACAGAGCCAGAATGCGTCCATCTTAAGCCTATGTTATAAGGAAAGAAGGCTGCTCATTTTCATTATGAAATATGGGCATAAGCGGCCAAAAATGCACTTTAGATCTAGGTGTGAGCACTTAGACCAGCTCTAGGACTGGTGTAAATACACGTACCTAGAGTTTTAAAGAAAGACCGCAAGTTTAGGCATTTATGATTTACGCATTCCGCCCATGTTCTGCTCCTCTGCGTGCCCACACCAAAATAGCAAGCAGCTGAAGCACACAACTTTATCTCCTTACTGCTAGGGAGGTGTATGGCGGAGGTCAGGCAGTCCCAGAAATTATCTGCAGAATGGTAATATTCTGCCCGCTGTCCAGATAGAGTTAGGACAGCAAAAAGGTGTCCCTAACATTATCCAGAGTGGACTGAATATTACTGCTATCCGCCTAACTCCGGTGCAGATTATTGCATGATATATATGAAATATACATATTTTTTCCTTAGCAACGGTAAATTAATGCCATGGCTGGTGTTTAAAAATTGCCAAAATAGCAGTTTGAATATCAGTCCAAGAGTTACCCAAATAAACATCACGCTACTTCAAACTATTCCATAGTCAAAGCCCAAATGTGTTCCTGGGGGCCCATATTCAACTTAAAGTATGTGGCTGTCGCCACTTTATACCCAGATATTCAATGCCAGATCCATGTCCAGGCAATTGAATATCCGGAATGCCCAGTGTCACCAACAGGTGGCGCTCTATTTTGTCCACATGTCCTGTGCACATCACTCCAGATACTCCCAGTAATCAGCCATCTCTGCAACTGGAAGTTCCAGTACTATAATACAACAGTAGCCCAATTCAGGGCTAAATATAATAAGATACACCAATCACCTTATGTCCCCAGTGCTTTAGCAACACTGTCAAAAGTACTTACTATGCTCTGGAAATCCTTCAGTCATTGTCCAGATGGCACAGTCCATGCACTGCTTCCAGGAACTGGGAACCTCAGAAGGGCACTTTAAACCCAGTCAGTCTGTAGATGTCCTGCCACACCAGAAGAAGTAACCGTTTCCCTGCACGTACCTCCTTTTTTGTGGCTGGTAACAGCTCGGCTGCCTCTGGTTCAATCCACCCTTTACTGCTGGCTCCAGCCAGGCTTTGTCACTGTGCAGGGAAAGTCAACTCCCCTCACCCCTTCCCTCTGGGCTTTTCCCTTTACTTCTCACAGTGGGAGGAGAAGCTACAAGGTACCTGCACAAACAGATAGCAGCTTCTCTTGTCCTACAGTGCAGTATTCCAAGCACAAATAGTCCCAACAGTTACTGCCCCCTTCCCCAAGCAAGGGAGCGTGAACAGAGCTTTTATAATCATTCTCTAGGCTTCTCTGTTCCTTATTTCCTGAAGCAACAAAAGTCTAGAACTTACTTGACTCCCAAGGAACAGTCCATAGGTTCATTAGCTTCCAACAAGGCTTCTGAGGAATTCTGCTCCACCTCCATTTGTTCCACTTCTGCTGGCTGTAGTCCACTCACCAGTAGCTCTTCCCCAGCTACCCACTCTCCATGCCACCCTCTCTCTCTGCTAACCAAAGGCTAAATGACCTCAGAGTTCTTTGCTCTGGGAAATTCCAACCAGCTCCAACCTCTCCCTGGTGTTCTCCTCCTAATTGAATCTACCTGGGGCTTCAACTGTGGCAGAGGCCTTCCTAGCCCAAGGAATTCTGGGACTTGTAGTGTGTCTGACCCTGCCTTACCAGATAGTGTTTTAGCTATTTGGTCAGTGGTCAATGTAGATATTCAGCCACTGGCCAGATAGCTAAACTGGATAAAGTTAGAGCTGCTTTTATTTCACCTAACTTTAGCTGGTTTACGTTAACCAGCTAGGAGCTTAATATTGCCACTGACAAGCTCACTTGGTGCTGTTCCTGCGCTGTCTCCCAGAATCCCTGGCACTAAGCACTTAGCATTGGGGCTTACAACCTGGGGATATTCAACAGCACTACGTGTTTTAGCACTCCTGAATATCCCACTGACTGCAGTTTAACCAGTTAGCAGGTCTGCTAACCAGTTAAACCACTTTGAATATGCCTCCCATGGTGTCTAACTTGAAGAGCAGGAAAGGACCATCAAAATCAGGACATCCAGAATTTGCAACTTAATTTACAAAAAGATCTCCGAACGTAAAGACTTTTGTGAACTATGGGTCCAATTGCACCTCCAGCCCCCCTCGTATGTCCTGAGCATCGAGATGGGGAGAGCAGGTAGGGGGCCGGAGGTGGCGGGATTGGGATGAGCAGGGACGGGCCAGCTTGGCAGGATATACAGGGCTGATTCCGGTCATGGCCCTGTACATCCTGCTGGGCCCGCGGGGATGTGTTGCTTATTCCAACTTTGAGTACAAAATCAGCAATAGGGTGGGGGGAGGGTCTCCCACCTCCCCCCTCCCCCTCCCCCCCCCCCGGCTGATCCAGGCCACGGCAGGCTAGCCGTGGGTCGGGCGGTGGGGAAAAAGGGGGCCAAAGCTGCAGGAGTCGGGGGCGCCTACAAGGATGACATCCCCACAGGTGGCAGAGGCATGCTGGGGTCTTTTCGGGCACTATTCTGGTTACTGCGGGAACATCCAGAATCAAGTCCAAATGGGCCCCTCTTTCTTGAGGCTGTCCGGACGATCCAGACATGCCCCTATCTGAGCATGCTTCCAGGCTATGTACTAAAACTCTCTCTGCTCCTATGGTGGACCATTGCTTAACGGTTGGGCATGATTTTTCTTCATTGCGATGGCGAGTATTGGATTTTATCCCCCATGATCCAAGGGGTGGGGACAGGGAACAACGATTACAGTGGCGTGAACAACGTTGGATATATTCACTGAACTCTGTTACCCCTAAGGGTCTTAATCTTCAAGTGGATTGGCATACTATTATCTGAGTGACATTTTGGAGGTTCCCATCTAGGGTTTCTCTGTGCAGTGGGATTCCCTCTGTTTGGGTTTTCTCTGTTTTGTGATTGGTGGCTTCGATTTTTCAATGGAAGCTGACGTCAGACGTCGATGTCTATTTGGTGTGCTACACCTCCGTGGTTTCTCATTCATGCTTTTCTTCTTGCCAGTTGTGGATGGACCTGAAGCAGGGTTTTGCAACATTTTTGATGAAGAACCCGAACCGTGAGCCGCGTCGTCATTGTTGAATCACTGGCATATTTAAGCTGCGTTGGATGGCACTCTTCAAAAGCTAAGTTTTGGATTTCTCTTTTTTATCCACATAAAAACGTCTTAATAAAAGGAGTTGCCACAGTGGTGCCTGGAGTGGTTTCCCGGCACTGGGTTGGCGTGCTCCAACAAAAAGAATAGTGTTTTCTGGGGGTATTGAGCGTTGGAATCTTTTGGTTTTTGGGATATTTAGGTTGATTCCATTTGGTTTACTGATTTTGGATTCCTATCTCTATGTATACAATCATGCAAAAAACATGCTTATTTCGTAGCACATACAGACATTTTGCAAAACATTATATTGAAAAGAAAGAGCAGTATTACTCATGGTTTTGTATGGAAAATACAAGCATCTACACATGTAAGTACTGGGGTCTGCAAAACTGCATATCCAAGGGTAGCCAATTAGGAAGCCAAGCTCCTAAATTAAAATGTTGCCATTTGAGATATTTTCTGACACAAGAGAGGTAAGCCCAATTCCCCCCTCACTCCCCCAACCCTAGGTCCAAACAAACAGCTAATAGTTATGTGTGCCTTCGAGCACGTGTAAATGACGGCAGGGAAATTTCTGAAGTATATATATATTTCCTTTGCAAAATAGGACATACACATATAATTTTAAGGTTCCCACTAAACCACACCCCTGCAAGTCTGCGCGGGCCAGATATATCTGGAGTGGGGGATATAAAAAAAAGCATTTACGTGGTATTCAGTAGCTGCCCAGTTAACTCTAACAGGCTAAAGTTAGGATGGCTGAATGGCTGTCCTAACTTTGGCCGGTTTTGCAGTCCAGCTAGCAGCTGAATATCGCCGCTGACTGGTTTGCAAAATAACAATCCGGGCAACCTGTATATTCAATGCTGGGGCCTAGATATGAATATTTGTTTGGATTTTAAAAGCGGCAACAACAAGCTGCCTTAAGTGTGCTGACGGCCGATACTGAAAATCCCCCCCCCCCCCACGTACATGTATAAGTACTGCCCCTCTAAAATCACCTGCTTATACATGGATGCCCCTTTACATTCAGAAATGGTTACCACGATATTCAAAAGGGTTTATCCAGTTAGCAGCTTCTCAGACTTTACTTGGGCGACGTGCTACCCTACCCACCACCTGCAGGCAACATTGACAGCATGAATGGTAAGGAAACCAAATCTGAATGAAATTTCTTTTCAAAGTCCAAACCCCAGTTCAGTCAGGCCACTACAGCAACCAATTCAGGGACAAACAACGGATTTGACTCTTGAAAATAAATCTTGCCATGTAAGCCGCTTCTCACTCAGGTCTGGCGTTCAGTAGGATTCTTTCCCTTTCCAAGCTCTTATTCTTTCTTCAAGACATCATTTTTTCCCAACAAATAAAATAATAATGTAATATTATGGCTGTATTTCAAAACATATTTATCTATATGTTGCCTATAAAAGAAGATAATAATGTTATGTCCCAGCGTTATTAAGTTGCAATGTTATTTGTGAGATTGCAGAGGTTTTAATTTTCTGATTATTTCCACAGTGGGAGTTTCAGCTCAGTTCCTACCAAGCTTGTTCTATCTCTTCCTGTTACTTTGGGGTTTTTTTTTTAGTTTTTTAAATTACAGCTTGAAGCAACAATAATTGCCTATAGCGTAGAAAACATAACTGAAGAGACAACTGCTCTCCCCAAAGACCAAAGTCATCTGTGAGCATTTTTTTAATGAAATTTGTATTTTCTAAATTAATTGCTTGGTTCTATAAATATTATATTTAGTAAAACTGTACTGCCTGCAGGCTGACTGTGCTTCAGAGATGCCCGTGCTAAATCCTTTTATTGTATTTCAGGTTTTGAAATCATGGAATAGGGAGAAGCACTGTGTGTTTAATGCATGAAGGGGTAAGTATTTGGTGACACTTATCCGCATAGTGCTCCTAGAAACATAGAAACATGATGATGGAAAAGACCACATGGCCTGTCTAGTCGGCCCTTCCATATCAACTACAACAGTCCCCTTTTTCCTTAAGAGATCCTCTGTGAATTCAGATACTGTCCTCGTCTCTACCACCTCCACTGGGAGACTATTCCATGCATCTACCACTCTTTCCATAAAGAAATATTTGGGCATATTACTCCTGAGTCTATCCCCTTTCACTCTCATCCTCATCCTATGCCCCCTCATAGCAGAGCTTGCTTTCAGTTGGAAGAGACTCTCCTCTTGTACGTTTGTGCTATGGAGGTATTTAAACGTCCCTATCATATCTCCTCTATCCCACCTTTCCTCTAAGGTGTACATATTAAGATCCTTAAATCTATGCCCATATGCTTTATAACAAAGACCACTAACCATTTTAGTGGCCACACTCTGCACCAACTTCAACCTGTTTATATCTTTTGAAGGTACGGTCTCCAGAATTGAGCACAATACTCCAAATGAGGTCACACCAGAGATTTATACAGAGGCACCATCACCTCCTTTCTTCTGCTGGCCCTTCCTCTCCCTATGCACCCAAGCATCCTTCTAGCTTTCGCCGGCGCCTTTTCTACCTATTTAGCCACTTTAAGATCATCTTGAAAATCTTTCTGACTGCCTCATGCAATGTCTGGATTGCACTGATATTCAACCGGCTATCTGCATAAAGTTAGAGCAGCACTGCCCACTATCAGGATACTAGTGTTGATTATTTTTGGCCACCGCAGCTGTAGTTTAAAGAAAATACTGACTGCAGCAGCTGAATATTGGCCAGTTAATGCTGCTTTTCAAAGAGAAAGTACATGAATTCCTCATCTTTGAAAAGTGGCATAACGTTGATTCATTGATGGTCTAAATGACTCTATGTAGCAAGATTTGTAAATAGTTTACCCCTGTTATCCAAGTTATTTGCCCTGTTATCTGTAAACTCATACATGTTAATTGTACTGAGCATTTTTGTTCCATGTAAACCGCGCTGATGCTGAATAGTGCGGTATATAAGAGACTGTAAATAAAATAAATAAATAAATAATAAATAATTAGCTAAGGCTTTTCTCCAATCTTTTGTCTATGGTATAAAAGCCAGATTTCAAAAGAAGCTGAGCACCTGACTGAAATGCCTTGCTTTTGGGTCCCAAAATTTGCAAACTATCAACTGTACTTTGACACTTATGTTATAGGTTCAAAACTCATCAAATTTAGGAGCCATGAGGTCACATTGAGACGCTGAGGTCGCGACGTCCACAATTCCAGCAGTATTTACAGTAGAAGAGGATCTGCTAGATGTAGACACTCTTCTAAAACAGTGCAGGAATGAATGTGCATTTGCTCTTCCATGGAGCCAAAGGATCTATTTTGTAAACCCACATGTGGGAAAAATCAACGAGGGGAAATTTATCAACATCCATGTGTGAGTTAATGGCACTTACACGCGTGTCAGCCATGTGTTGCAAACCAACACATATAAATGTTATCAGATAACTATAGATGCTACTGTCATTATCTAATTCCAATTTGAAGGGGGAAAACATCCGTAAATCCTAGGACTTTTTTTGAGGAGATACATGGTACTACGGAGTATCAGCATCTTTTTCATTCCTGCTAAAATGGCCCATGGTCTTCAAGTATTAATGAAAGAGCCTGTATATGAGTGCTGGCATCTTTTTAAGTTGGAAAAATGCACTGGACAATTGCAGTCATATATGTGCATTCCCTATGAGGCTGATTTTGATCGGGGCTAGTCAGGGCCATCTGGACGTCTAAAAAATACCCGATTCTGCACCCGCGGGAGCTAGATATTCTTGTGGATGCAGAATCAGGCACTTAGACGGGCCAGACAACCCCCATTCCTCAGCATGGGATGCCTAAGCACCTGCTTGGCTTGCCCTCCCTAGGCTGTTGCTGGTGTGTCTGTGCCATGGCATCTCGTTGCCATGGAACCAGGATGACAAGCAGGAGGGCACAGTGCCCGACAGCGGGAAAATGCATTTCCACAGCTGCCTGACCTTCGTCAGGTGAAACCAGGGCCGTGATCGGGTGGTGGGTGCCTACCTGCCTCTGGCCATGTGTTGAGGGGGTACTGGCCCGACCACCATCATCCGTCAGACTTATTCCACCACCGAGTGGAATATGTCTGATGTCCATCTTTGCTCCACTAGATATACAGGGCCGTGACCTGAATAGGCCCTGAACGACTGGGTGGTGCGCCCCACCCTCACTCTGCCCACTGTCTTCCCTGTCGCCACCCCCGTCCGGAGCTCCCCGCACAAAGACTCTATGCATGCGGGCAGCTATTGAGGCAGAATAGGCTCACAGTGAATAGCAGGGTTGTATGTCCAAACTGGACATACATCCCCGCAATTTTCATTTCAGAACGACTCCCCATATGAAATGGGGAACACGTGTAGATTTTTAACCAGCCCGGGCCACTGACACTCCCCTTTCAAGCTCTTTATAGTAATGACATTGACGTGTAAATTCAGCCCTTTCTTCCACACGTAAATGCCCGATATTGCACTTGGAAATTGCAGCTAAGTCTTCTAACATAACTCCTTACATCTAAGACTACTTTTTCTTCACCTAAATACAGGAACTTAGAACTGGAAATTGGCACAGAGTGCTTGCCTTACTTTCCCTGCTCTGACCTGACTCTGGACCCACCCACTTTTTATGCAGCTAAATTTAGGAAGATATTTGTAAAAATATCATCCGAATTTTAGATACTCAGCATGGAGAAATTTTCATTTCATCCAGATAAAGGCACCTCACTCTGGAGTTAGGCACTACTGTAGATTGTTTGAATATTGACCTCCCTTGTAAATAAGACTCTAAAAGTACCCATGCACTTTGCACCTATTTGCTGGAGCAGGCAATGAAAAGGAAATGGCATTGATGTGAGCTTTTTTCCTCCCCCAGAGCCAAGCCTGGGTGAGGGTGCAATGAGGTAGTTGCTCCTTGAATAACACAGCAAGGAAGACATCAGGGCAGGCAGCTTTCCACACTGCAATACTGCTTCCTACCACATATATCCCAGGCCGTCCCCAGCAGGAGACATGTTTAATCTGACATCATCTTCTTCTGAGTTTGGGACCAAATCTCACAGTTGTTGTTATTATGAGACTGGCCCTGCAGAAACAGGAAATGGCATCGGATTAAATGTGTTTGTGCTGCTGGCCAGTAGAGGTGCATGATAAGGGAGGGATTGATTCTGCAGGTGACCACATGGCCCTCTCAGCTAGGGAGGAGGTAGAGGGAATAACTGAATAACTGAGGGGAAACAGCTTGTGGGGGGGGGGGGGGCAAGTCAGATTGAGAATAGAGGAATAGCATCTGAAGGGAAGAAGGACATGAGAAAGAAGGAAAATTATTAGGAGGAGGGAACCGCTTTCAGGGATGGGCTGAGAAGAAGGTAAAGAGTTTAGAAAGAGGGGCAAAAAGAGGGAATATCTTCAGGAGGAAGGGATGAGGGGGGGGGGAAAGAGTGTATAGGGGAGGGGAAGAGGAGAAGAGCCTCAGCAGAAGGAGAAGGGGAAATAGCTTCTAGAAGGGAGAAGGAAGCAGGGCATGAAGGGGGAAAGCATAGCAGGAGGGAGTGGGTGCAAAGGGGGACAGAGAGTCTGTCTTACTAGAGAAAAGGGGAAGGGAACAGGTATAAAGAAGGAAACATACAAAGGGAAAAAAGAGTAGAGGGGAGGGGTGAGAGAAAGTGCCTAGATGGGGGGAACTATCTTAAGTGAGTGGGTGTGAAGGTCAAAGGGCTTTTAGGGGTGACAAGGGGGTAAGAAGAGGGAAGAGTGGCTGGTATGAAGGATCAGGAGGTTCTGGGAAGGGGTTGAGAGGGGCAGGAGACTTTGGAAGGGACGAACGACTGTGGCTTTTCTAACCAGGGCTCCACACATCAAACAGTAAGTAAGGTTATGAGGGTTTCTTTGTTTGTTTGTTTTTTTTATTACATTGCTAGCTCTCTGACTGGGAGCTCTTAAAAGGGTTTTGTGTATATTTTTAAAAGCAAGGTTACTTCATTTTTGCTGTTTTAGGGGAACTTTAATTGAGCACAGTAGGTTGCTGACTCCAGTGACGACCTCAGCTTTAGAAGCTGCTAACACCTAATCAGGTGTTAGTGGGCCTGTTTTCCTGAGTGCAGTTGAAGCCTGCATAAAAAGGCTCCTGTGCCCTGCCCCTTTGAGGCTTTTCTAATCAGGGCTCCACACATCAAACAGTAAGTAAGGTTTTGAGGGTTTCTTTGTTTGGTTTTTTTTTTATTACATTGCTAGCTCTCTGACTGGGAGCTCTTAAAAGGGTTTTGTGTATATTTTTAAAAGCAAGGTTACTTCATTTTTGCTGTTTTAGGGGAACTTTAATTGAGCACAGTAGGTTGCTGACTCCAGTGACGACCTCAGCTTTAGAAGCTGCTAACACCTAATCAGGTGTTAGTGGGCCTGTTTCCTGAGTGCAGTTGAAGCCTGCATAAAAAGGCTCCTGTGCCCTGCCCCTTTGAGGCTTTTCTAACCAGGGCTCCACACATCAAACAGTAAGTAAGGTTTTGAGGGTTTCTTTGTTTGGTTTTTTTTATTACATTGCTAGCTCTCTGACTGGGAGCTCTTAAAAGGGTTTTGTGTATATTTTTAAAAGCAAGGTTACTTCATTTTTGCTGTTTTAGGGGAACTTTAATTGAGCACAGTAGGTTGCTGACTCCAGTGACGACCTCAGCTTTAGAAGCTGCTAACACCTAATCAGGTGTTAGTGGGCCTGTTTCCTGAGTGCAGTTGAAGCCTGCATAAAAAGGCTCCTGTGCCCTGCCCCTTTGAGGCTTTTCTAACCAGGGCTCCACACATCAAACAGTAAGTAAGGTTTTGAGGGTTTCTTTGTTTGGTTTTTTTTTTATTACATTGCTAGCTCTCTGACTGGGAGCTCTTAAAAGGGTTTTGTGTATATTTTTAAAAGCAAGGTTACTTCATTTTTGCTGTTTTAGGGGAAATTTAATTGAGCACAGTAGGTTGCTGACTCCAGTGACGACCTCAGCTTTAGAAGCTGCTAACACCTAATCAGGTGTTAGTGGGCCTGTTTCCTGAGTGCAGTTGAAGCCTGCATAAAAAGGCTCCTGTGCCCTGCCCCTTTGAGGCTTTTCTAACCAGAGCTCCACACATCAAACAGTAAGTAAGGTTTTGAGGGTTTCTTTGTTTGGTTTTTTTTTTATTACATTGCTAGCTCTCTGACTGGGAGCTCTTAAAAGGGTTTTGTGTATATTTTTAAAAGCAAGGTTACTTCATTTTTGCTGTTTTAGGGGAACTTTAATTGAGCACAGTAGGTTGCTGACTCCAGTGACGACCTCAGCTTTAGAAGCTGCTAACACCTAATCAGGTGTTAGTTCCCGCCCTACCCACCCCGACTCCCACCCACCCATAGTGAGCAGCCTTGCTTTATAGGGCGCCTCCCCTTTCACAAATCACAGTGAATTGGACCAGCACATTTGTATGTAATTAAAGTGTATTAACTGCTTTTTCTCTATAAAGACAGCTGCGAAACCGGCTGGTACTTGGTAGATCTCTCTCTTTTGCTCTAACAGATACCTAAGCTCCACGAAAAGAACAATGGCTGGGAAAAATCGTATTGCTAAAGCTGTTGCCCCCGTTACAGCTTCTGCCTCGGTCCAGACAGAGGTCCTAATGCCGGTTGAAGGACCGGTTCCATGTGCAGGGTGCCTGCATGCTGAAGCTCTGAGGAAAGAGGTGGAGGAACTCAGAGAGGAGGTGGCGAGGCTGAGGAGCATTCAAGACAGTGAGAAGTACATTGATGAGATGCTACTTGCAGCAACCAAGCTCTCCAGCTCCGGAGAAGATGGGTGCCAACAGAATGTCGATGGTTGGACACAAGTCACCAGGGCCTGCAAAATCACCAATCCAACTTCTCCATCCCTTGAATTGAAGAACCATTATGCAGCCCTGGAAGTGGAGGAGGTGAAAGCATCCCTGGAAAGGGAAGAACCAGAGTTCAAGTACCCCAAAGTTGCGGAATCAGTCACCAGAAGGAAACGAAGGGTGGTGGTGGTTGGAGACTCTCTTCTGAGGGGTACTGAGGCGTCCATCTGCCGACCAGACTTGATGTCCAGAGAGGTATGCTGTCTGCCTGGTGCCAAAATCCAAGATGTTACGGAGAGTTTGCCGAGACTCATCAAGCCCACAGACTATTACCCAATGTTGCTAATCCATGTTGGAACAAATGATACTGCCAGGTATACCTCGGAACGTATCAAAAGTGACTTCATGGCTCTGGGACAGAGGGTGAAGCAGTTAGGTGCACAGGTGGTGTTCTCTTCAATCCTCCCTGTTGAGGGTAAAGGCCAAGGCAGAGAGGCTCGCATCCTGGAGACGAATGCATGGCTGCGTGGATGGTGTCATCGAGAGCGTTTTGGTTTCCTAGACCATGGGATGCTTTTCCAAGGGTTGCAAAGCAGAGATGGCATCCATCTGTCCAAGAGAGGTCAACGCATCTTTGGTAGTAGACTGGCTAATCTACTGAAGAGGGCTTTAAACTAGATTCCTTGGGGATGGGTGAAGAAAGCCCCCAGGTAAGTGAAAGCCCCCAGGTAGGTGATACATTAAATACCTTTATGGAAATGGGTAACAGGGGTAACATATGGAAAGCAGTGTGTATTAATGCCCGTAGCATGGGAAATAAGATCCCTGAGGTTGAAGCTTTGGTGGGAGTGGCTGACTTGGATTTAGTGGCAGTTACAGAAACATGGTTCACAGAAAACAATGACTGGGATGTAACTATACCTGGCTATACTTTATTCAGGAAGGACAGGGTAGGAAGAAGAGGAGGAGGAGTGGCACTATATGTAAAAACTACTATTAAAGCTTTGGAATTACAGAGCTTAAAAGGGAGAGAGGAGGCATTGTGGGTTAAACTAGAAAGAGGGAAAGAGAAATCTATTTGCATTGGAGTGATATACAGACCTCCCTCACAAGAGGAAGAGGTGGACAGAGAGTTAATTGAAGACATACGCAGCATTGCTAGGAAAGGGGAAGTGCTACTGATAGGAGATTTCAATATGCCAGATGTTGATTGTCACATTCCTGCTGCAGTATCATCTAGAAGTAAGGAGATCCTGGATTCTCTACAGGGAGAACTATTCAGGCAATTGGTAACAGACCCCACACGTGAAGGGGCCATACTGGACTTGGTGCTTACCAATGGTGAAAGTGTTTCTGATGTTGTAGTGGGAGATCATTTTGCATCCAGTGATCACCAGATGGTGTGGTTCAGTATTAGGACTAGGGCTGTTAGAATCCATTCCAAGGTGAGGATCTTAGACTTTAAGAAGACTAACTTTGCGAAGATGGGCCAATACCTCAGGGAGTCGTTAGTGGGATGGGAACAGCTGGGGGATGTAGAAAAACAGTGGGCAAAACTGAAAGGGGGTATTTAAAGGGCAACCAACCTTTTTGTTAAAATGGTAAATAAAGGCAAAAGGAACAGGAGACCGCTATGGTTTTTGAAGGAAGTAGCTGAAAAAGTGAAGAAAAAGAGGGAGGCCTTCATGAAATACAAGAGATCACAGAGAGCAGAAGACAGGCATCTGTATTTGGAAAAACTTAGAGAAGCTAGCAAAGTAGTCAAGAAGGCAAAGATTCAAAAGGAGGAGGAAATAGCCAATGCAATAAAATGGGGGGATAAGACATTTTTCAGATATATTAGTGAGAAGAGGAAGAGCAAAAGTGGTATTGTCAGACTCAAGGGTGCAGGGGGGGAATATGTAGAAGCTGATAAGGATAAAGCGGAATTGCTTAACAAATATTTTTGTTCTGTGTTCACAGATGAAGAACCAGGAGCAGGACCTCAGAAAACACCCACAAATAAGAACAGAAGCGAGGAACATCTTGAACTATTTTCAGAAGACTGTGTTCGTGAGAAACTAGCTCAACTTAAAGTAGACAAAGCGATGGGACCGGATGGGATACACCCTAGAATACTGAGGGAACTTGGGGACGTTCTAGCAGCTCCACTGACTGACCTTTTCAATGCCTCGTTGGAGTCAGGAGTGGTGCCAAAGGACTGGAGAGAGGCTCATGTGGTGCCTTTACACAAAAGCGGAAGTAAGGATGTGGTTGAAAACTACAGGCCGGTTAGTTTAACTTCGATGGTGAGTAAATTATTGGAAACGCTGCTGAAAGAGAAAATAGTGAGGTTTCTGGAGTCCAGCGGATTACAGGATCCGAGGCAGCATGGATTCACCAGAGGCAGGTCTTGTCAGACAAATCTGATTGATTTTTTTGCCTGGGTGACCAGGGAGTTGGACCGAGGGAGAGCTCTAGATGTGGTGTATTTAGATTTCCGTAAAGCCTTTGACACTGTTCCTCACAGGCGACTTATAAACAAACTGAGCACCCTAGGGATGGACCCTAAAGTTACTGCTTGGGTTAGAAATTGGTTGGGTGGGAGGCGACAAAGAGTACAAGTAAATGGAGCTCACTCTGAGGAGAAGGATGTTACCAGTGGTGTGCCCCAGGGATCTGTCCTTGGTCCGATTCTTTTTAACATCTTTGTTAGTGATATAGCGGAAGGGCTGTCGGGTAAGGTTTGCCTCTTTGCGGATGATACCAAAATCTGCAATAGAGTAGACACTCAGGAAGGGGTAGATAACATGAGGAGGGATCTAGCTAAGCTTGAAGAATGGTCTAGAATTTGGCAGCTGGGATTTAATGTTAAAAAATGTAAGGTCATGCATTTGGGCTGCAGCAATCCAAGGGAGCAATACAGTATAGGAGGTGAAGTACTTTTGTCCACTAAAGAAGAGCGGGACCTAGGCATGGTTGTGTCTGATGATCTTAAAGTAGCTAAACAGGTGGAAAAGGCGACGGCAAAAGCTAGAAGGATGCTTGGGTGCATACGGAGAGGAATGGCTAGCAGAAAAAAGGAGGTGATAATGCCTCTGTATAAGTCTTTGGTGCGACCTCATTTGGAGTATGGTGTGCAATTCTGGAGGACGCACCTTCAAAAGGATGTGAACAGGATGGAGTCGGTGCAGAGGGTTGCTACCAAAATGATTAATGGGCTTCATTATAAAGCATATGAGGACAGACTTAAGGATCTTAATATGTACACCTTAGAGGAAAGGCGGGATAGAGGTGATATGATTGAGATGTTTAAATACCTCCGTGGCATAAATGTTCAGGGAGAGAGCCTCTTTCAATTGAAAGCAAGTTCTGCTACGAGGGGACATGGGATGAGGGTGAAGGGAGATAGATTCAGGAGTGATATGCGGAAATATTTCTTTACGGGAAGAGTAGTGGATCCGTGGAATAGTCTCCCAGTGGAGGTGGTAGAGATGAGGACAGTAACTGAATTCAAGAAAGCATGGGACCAACACAGAGGATCTCTAAAGGCAAAAAGTTGGCTGTTGTAGTTGTTATGGAAGGACAGACTAGATAGGCCATGTGGTCTTTTTCTGTCGTCATATTTCTATGTTTCTATGTTTCTATGAAATGGGACTTGGAAGAACTTGAGAGGAAATGGGAGATGGATAGAGGTAAGAGAAAGAAAAAAGGGGCTGGGTCCAGGAGGAGTTGAGCAACCTGGAAGGAGTTAGGGTTGAAGGAAAGAAAGAGGGAGGGAGGAGTGGCCTAATGGTTGGGGCAAGTTACCTTGGACCAGAGGGCCAGGGACTCAAATCCCACCAAAGGACAGCAACCTTGGGCCAGAAGGACTGGGGTTTCTAGTCTCTCAGGTGCTCCTTATGGCCTTGAGCAACCCGCTTAACCCTCCATTGCCTCAGGTACAAAACAAAAACAGATTGTGAGCCCTCTGGGGACAAGGGGAAAAATATATATACAGTACACTTTGACTGATAGAAAAGCAGTATATAAGCCTAGTTAACTAAATAAATAAATGAAGGTAGGTAAGTGTTTGGAAGGGATTAATTACAGATATAGAAGACTAGAGAGTGTGTAATGAGGGGATTGGAAACTGAGAGACAGGACAGTGAAATGGATGGGGAGGAGGGAGAAAATTGGAAACGAAGGATTGGAGGGCAAGAGATGGGGAGAATGAGAGATAAAAACCTAACTGGGTGAAAAGGCAAAGAGAGAAATTGAAAATAAAGATGAAAATAATATAGAGAAGGAAGAGAAGACAAAGAGAAAGAAGAAATGGACAAGACACCCTGGAATAGACTGGCACAAGGAAAGTGTAAAATAGAAATTGGGACCAACACAATAAGAAAATAAAATGCCCAGACAGCAAAGGTAGAAAAGAAATAAATGTGTCAATATTTAGTCACTTCAGCCAGAATTTTTTCTAAATAAAGTAAGCTCTGACGAGTAGGGACTGTCTCTATCTGTGTTTGTACAGTGCTACATATTTTTTATTTTTTTAAAAAGGATTTATATACCACTTTGTCCTGAAATCAAAGCGGTTTACACTTCAAACAATCAAAAATCAGTGTCAGTAGGGGTAGGCATGCCGTGTTAACACAGAGTAGAGGTGATGATTTCTTGGTGTGCTATTTACAGGATGAGCGATGTACAAGTGGTTATATACAGGGAGGGTAGGTGGGTACATTGGGGTTTTTCAAACAATGACGTAATTATTAACTTATACATTTTTTCTTTTAAAAAAAAAAATGTATAAGTTAATATTACGTCATTGTTTAAAAAAAACCCCAATGTACCCACCTACCCTCCCTGTATATAACCACTTGTACATCGCTCATCCTGTAAATAGCACACCAAGAAATCATCACCTCTACTCCATGTTAACACGGCATGCCTACCCCTACTGACACTGATTTTTGATTGTTTGAAGTGTAAACCGCTTATACATTGGGGGGTCATTAATATTAACTTATACATTGGGGGTCTTTCAGACAATAATTTAATATTAACCTATACAAGGACAACAATTTTACACAATAACAATAGCGTCTACAAAGAACTTTCAATTGTAAACATTAAAATCATATGTTAACAATTTAAGCATGGTTGTGACTTCATGCTCCTTTTACTAGGAGTGTTCAATTGTAAATTGTGACATTGCATTTCAAACGTAGACAGTCTTGTAACGTCCCATATTAAGATTGAGATTGGTGTGATTGTTGGTCTTTGTTATAATGTTCAATGAATAAGGTAGTCTTGAGTAACTTGCGGAAGTCCTTTAACTCAGTGTGGATCGTAGCTTCTCTGGGAGTGCATTCCAAATAGGGAGAAAGCTTGCATGGATGTGGATTTATTGGTATTTGTAAATAATCTGGGAGTTGGTATTGTGTTTTTAGTGCTGTTTCTGTCCGGTCTCTCTTTTTTTTTGGTTCCGATGAACTCTTGAAGTTTATCTGCTGACATGTTGTTTTTGATCTTGAAGATCATTAGGTCTGATTTATATTTTGCTCTTGAGGAGATTGGTAGCCAATGCAGATCTTGTAGTATGGGAGTTTATGGTCTTGTAGTGACGCGCCAGCAATGATGCGGGCAGCGGTGTTTTGGACTATTTGAAGGGGACGGGTGGATTGTTTGGGTAGGCCTTGGAAGAGGAAGTTGCAATAGTCCAACACAGGTGTGATAATTGCCTGGCATACTGTACAGAAGTGTTCCTTGCTGAGTAGAGGTTTTAGTCTTCGGAGTATCGCTAGTTTGAAGAAGGCTGTTTTGGATATTTTCTTAATGTGTGCCTGTAGAGTAAATTCTTTGTCTAGTATCACTCCAAGGTACTGAACTTCCTCTTTTACAGTGATTGGAGTATTTGAAATGTTGATGGTGGTAGGAGGGGTGAATGTGGAGTCCCTTGTGATGATGATTGCTTCAGTTTTTTTATGTTGATTTTTAAATTGTTCTTATTCAGCCATGTCATTATTTCGTGAATGCATGTTGATATTTCTGTGTAGTCTGGGGCATCCAGGTGGATTTGAGTATATGCCATGATATCGTCAGCATATATGGCATATTGAATCTTGTATTTGTTAAATATTTTGCAAATAGGTTGGATATATATGTTGAAGAGGAGTGCAGATAATGAGGAGCCTTGGGGAACTCCTTGTGTCATGTGGAAGGGTGCTGAGGTGAGGTTATCGGATGTTACTTTTTGTTGTCTGTCTTCAAGGTATGATTAAAACCATTTTATGGTGGTGTCTTGGAGGCCAATTTCCATTAGGCGTTTCAGAAGGATGTAATGAGAAACTGTATCGAATGTGGATGATATGTCAATAAAGATAAGTAGGAAGCCTTTCTTTATCTTGTCTATTCCTTTTAGTATGTCGTCAAATAGATGAATGAGAAGTGTCTCTACGCCGTGATTTGGACGGAATCCATGCTGCTGAGGGTCCAGTGGGGCGTGTTGATCAATATGATCTTGAAGCTGTCTCTGTACGATTTTGTAGCGCTTTATAAATGTTTAATAGTAGCAGTAGTAAATACCAGCAATGGCATTCAAATAAGATGTGGATATTTAATGCCACTATCTGGATAGTGGATGATGCTAGATACACATAGACTGTGGTGAACACAAGCAACTAGCCTGCCAAGATCTACCAGATACATGCCTACTGTACAAATACATGATGGCTTCATTCTACAAGGCCGTTAGCGGAGCTGTATGTCCAAACAGGACATCCACACCCGCTAGCCACCTGCACCGTACGCCACCTTCTAGCCCTCCTGCACACACAGAGCCGCTATGCGTGCTGCAACGGACAGGGGCAGCATGGGTGCGGAGAGTGGGCAGAGCGTGGGCATACAGGGCTGATTCAGATCATGGCCCTGTATGTCTGGGGAGAACAAGGGGGACGGCCTGGCTAGCCCCCCCCCCAGCATCAGCAACAAGCCAGGTGAGTCCCCACTGCCCGATCCAGGCCCTGGCTGCCTCTACCAGGGTTGTGCGGTGGGGAAACTGGGATTGACACTGCGAAGGGCTAGATGTGCCGCGGGGAGGACATCCCTGCGGCAATGCAGGAGCACGCAGGGCCATCTCTCAGTGCCCGATCTTGCACCCGTGGGAAAGTCTTGCTCCCACGGTGCAGAATCAGGTGCTAATGGCCCCGTCATGTTCAGGGCCATCCAGACGGCCCGGACATGTCCTAGGATCGGGCTCCATGTGTATACACATATATTTTATAAGGTACACACTTACTCTGCACCTCCATCTCCTCTCTGCCCAAATTACACGTCTGGGGATGGCTACGTGCAGATTGTGCATACTTGTTATGTTCATATGCAGTCATAGAATTTTGTAAAAGCCCTTTTCTGCATTTAAAACAGTCTTTCCACATGGAAAAAGCTTTATATAGTTATGTCTGTGCAGTGCTGCATACGACTTGTTGCACTGTACAAATGCTCAATAGTAGTAGTAGTAGATACATTCGTTGCTGAGGAAAGAGTTTCTGTTGATTAGTTGCACTCAAACGTCTCTGCTATACTTTGGGGTCATTTTAGAAGCCCTTTTCATGAGTTGGACATCTGAAAACAGGCACATAGATGTGTAAATCATGGAGATGTCCCCAGAGCCATTTTAGAAAGCTGGGTATATAGACGTCCCCAGTGCGATAATGTCCATGTAGCACAGGGGCGTGGTGGAGGCATGCCCTAGGGGGAGCAAAGGATATGGACATCGTGATGTGATTTCAGAATGACACAAACATGTCTGGCCCTGGTTGTTGAGGCGTCCATGCCTATACCTGCTTCTGACCATGAATAGGTGCAAAAGAGTGCTCGTTTCTTGGCTGCACTGCTTCTGGGAGAAGAGCAAAATGCGCTGACATCATCGCAGTTAGTATTTTCTGGCTGAAGAAACCTGCCTGTAAAACATACTCCAAATATATTACCGGCCCACCACTGCATGTCTGAACATGTGAAATGGCAGGCCGGGACATACTAGTCTTAGAACATAGATGCCCCCCTTCTGACATACCCCGGCAGGAACATCCAAGTACCTGGTTCTGCTTCGGGATTTCCATATTTGTGAAATGGCCTACACCTTTGCACATACCCAGCCTTGCTATCTGCATGGTGACCATCTCCAGAACCGGCTCTGGGACATTCATTTTTCTGGGTGGAGACAGAGTAATTACCAAAGGCACTACTACCACTCTCCCAGTTTTTGGATGTTCTGCTCTTGACATCTCAGATTCTTCCCAGGTATCCTTTCTAAAATGCCCCCCACCCCTTTATGCACTTCTTCCTAGGATATATCCTCGAATTACAAACATTTGCCAAAGTAGAATTCTGTAGTGAAATTTGTAAGCACTAAATTCAATGATAAGGACAATTTAAAATGAGTCTATTACTAGTAGAAATCCCTTTGGAAATCATCTCCCATCTCTTCTGGGAATATGTGCAAACTCAGGAATGTGCAAACTCAGGAATGGGGCTATGCTGGAACTGTGGTTTTTTCTAATGTATTTAATTTTGTTATTCCACCTATTACAATATAAATTATTCTAAGCATATTACAAAAATAGACAAAAAGAAAAAAAAAACGACATACTATTACTATAACTACTACCCCTAGTAACAGTCATTACTAAAACACTACTGAGTGATGGGGATCCATCTCAATACTAGTGTTGTTTGATTTCCCAGTAGCCTTTGACACTATGGCCTATAATATCATGCTTGCTTGGCCTATAATATCATGCTTGCTTGGCTGGCAGAAAGAGAAGTCAGTGGTACATTATTTGCATTGTTCAAATCTTATCTGTCAGACAGACAATGGTCAATTCTGTTCAACAACATTGCATCAATACCTTGGGCACTGAATGCAGGGCTACCAAAATGATCCATGCCATCTTACCACCTATTTAACTTAATATCTATCTCAGACCTCTAACCGAGCTATTTCAGGTGATAGATGCAACATTCTGTACCTGCTCCCATCTCTTGTCACAGCTTCATGCAAACTGACTGTCTGTCTAACAGCAATTCAGCAATGGGCAAAACATATAAAGTTTTGCCTGAAACCAAGTAAAACAGAGTTTGCATGTTCTAATGCAAGCAGACAGGTGGCTGACATCAAAAACACTTTGGAAAACTATGAACTCCCCTTAAATTCACAGGTCAGACTGTGTCTTGAGATACTGCTAGACTCATCACTTTGAGCGCACTTATTCAGGCAACCTTTTAAAAACTGCTTTTATCACCTGCCCAAACTACAAAATCTCCATATAAAGAAGCTG
This sequence comes from Ichthyophis bannanicus, assembly GCA_033557465.1. Lineage (NCBI taxonomy): Eukaryota > Metazoa > Chordata > Amphibia > Gymnophiona > Ichthyophiidae > Ichthyophis > Ichthyophis bannanicus. The sequence goes on from CM066037.1 coordinate 73,188,858, forward strand.
AGTCTGATCACAGTGGTCCATGCCGTGATAACATTATGGCTAAACTACTGTACGTGCTCTGTATATTGGCCAGACCAAAAAAACGTTTGCACCAGCTCCAATTAAGTCAAAATGCTGTCACAAGACTGATAGAGGGTTGCAAGTGACAAGACCACATCACACCTTTTCTAAAAATATTGCACTAGCTATCAGTAACCTACAACTTATTTTGTCCGAGGGCTGGATTTAAAACTCTGTCCCTGATTTTCGAGGACCTCAGACAAAAGGGGCCCGAATACCTAAGGAATAAGTAAACCTTCAACACACCTATGAGGCTTCTAAGGTTGTCTCATGGAGCATCCCTAACTGTACCCTCGCCTCGCCACAGGAGATCACATGTTGTGACACCCGCCAGCGAGCTTTCTCAGGAGCAGCTCCTACTTCTACTACCACTACTGAGCATTGGTATATTGCTACAAGGCGTACGCAGCGCTGTACATATAGATGGATGACACAGTCCCCGCTCATCAGAGCTTATAATCTAATCAAGATGAAAAACATCACAAAACTGAGGACTAGAATATGGCAAAATACATAAGTAGCGGACAAGAGAATGAGGAGCATCAGAGTCCAAAAACAGCCTCAAAGAGGTGGGTCTTCAGCCTGGACTTGAATAGGGCCAGAGAACGGGCCCGATGCGCCAACTCAAGTAGTTTGTTCCAGGCGTATGGAGCAGCAGGGTGGAATGAATGAAGTCTGGAATTGGCAGTGGCAGAAAAGGACACAGATAAAAGGGATCTGCCAGAGGTGCGGACTTCCCAAGGAAGAATGTAGAGTGAGATAAGAGAGGAAAGGTAGTGAGGAGCCGCAGAATGAATGCACTTGTAGGTAAGTAGCAGAAGTCTGAACTGGATGCGGATATGGATAGGGAGCCTGTGAAATGACTTCAGAAGAGGGGTTACATGAGCATAGCAACAGTGGCAGAAGATAAGCCGTGCAACTGAGTTTTGAACAGATTGGAGGGGAGCAAGATGATTCAGAGAGAGACCAGTAAGGAGAAGGTTACAATACTCAAGACGGGAGGTGACTAGTGAGTAGATGAGGGTCTTAGTAGTGTGTGTGAAAAGGAAGGACAAATTTTGCCAGTGTTATAGAGAAAGAAACGATAGGTTTTAGCTATCTGTTGGATGTGTGCAGAGAAAGAGAGAGTAGAGTCAAAGATGACCCCAAGGTTGCGAGCTGAGGAAACAGGGACGAGTGTAGGGTTATCCACAGAAATAGAGAAGGGAGGAAGGTGGAGGTGGGTTTATTTATTTATTTAGACAGTTTTGTATACCACCTTATCCTTCAATCGAAGTGGTCATAACACAATTGGGGGATACATTTAACAGGAGGGGATATGAGACACATACACTAATACTTACAGGGAACTTGGGCAATGGAGGGTTAAGTGGCTTGCCTAAGACCACAAGAAGCACAAGGGTTTGGGGGAAAGATAAGGAGTTCGTTTTGGCCATATTCAGTTTCACACTCTGACCTCACTATTAGAAGTACTACATCTAACTCACAGCTATCTCTACTTTAGGAAGCATGTGAAAACTTGGCTCATCTCCAAGCCTTTAATGGTTATGGTGCCTGACTCTCCATTCGCTCCTACTGCTTCAGGACTAGCTTGCTGTCTACGCTGAAACTGTGACCAGATCCACATACCCAATTAGTCAGTATATATAACTTACACTCAGTCTAGTTGCCTATTTTTGTTTGTTCCTATGCCTTTGTCTTTGCCCATGTTGTTTGCCTGTATGTCCCGGCTGCCACTGTCCCCTCCTCTGCCTATTAGGATGTCTCATTGTACGATGCCAACATTGTGAGCATCTTATTTATGTTATAGGATTGTTCTACCATATTGCCTTTTCTGATACATCATTTGTACTGTGTTGACATTGAGTCACAATCCTATGTGTGCATCCAGGCCCCTGTGCGTCCGATCGGAATCGGGATTCCCAGAGGTAGACCCGATTCTGATCCCACAGAGGCTAGACATACCCCATGGGATCAGAATCAGGTCTGGGGCCTGTACATGCAGGCCGGGACCTGATTCTGATTGGCCTACATGCACAGCCACCTGCTGGGCTACCTCAGTGAGACTCCTGAATGGAGCCGCGGTGCCTGGGCATCCCGTTTCCATGGCACCACGGCTCCATTCAGGAGCCGTGATCCCTGGCTGCTGACCACAATCTTCTTTCCCCACAGCCCAACCCCCGATCTGGCCATCCATGGCCAGGATCGGGCTGCGGAGAACCCCCCTGCACCCTTCACCTTTCTGCCACTGCTTGGTCCTGCCATCCCCCGACATCCAGGGAGATTTATTCCAACTCTGATGTGGAATAAGTCCCCCTTCCAGTTTGCCGATCCTGGATATACCGGGGTCATGGACTGCCCATGCCCTGCCCTCGCTCCACCTCCAGAATGCCCCCTCCTGCCCCCATCTAAGCTTCCCCATACAAACACGTGGTTCAAATGGGGAGGCTTTTGACGGGGCCAGCAGAGGAGAAAATAGCGGGAATGGACGTCCCAACGGAATAGACCCCATTGTGAGTATTCTATCTGCACATTAAGATATATCATTTATATCATATTTTTCTTATTTGAATATTCTACTATGCTGTTTTAAGGTGTACATTACAGACAGTGTATTATTGCCTACCTCCAAGTTTCTATCACTGTTCTAATTGTCTATTATGCTGACATGGTGGTCATTTGGTTATTGTAAATTGTATGCCACCTTGGTTGAATCTTTTCATAAAGGTGGTTATTAAATCCTGCTAAATAAATCAATAAAATACTATTACTTTAACTACAACCAGTACTAATAATCTTTTCTGAAACACTACCAGGTTACCACACAATATTGTACGGACACATGTAAGCTCTGTTGAGCAGAGACTGTTTTTTTCTTGCAATATAGTCAAGACAGACATATATGACAAACGAGAGTCTAAGAGAATGTATTTATTATAGAGAAATGCTCACAACAAAAAAGAAAAACAGTCCTTCCTAGCAGCATCCTAAACCTTTCACCCACTTCCAATAAGCATTGCTATCAGCCCCCAATGTCCTGACTAGCCTCATCATAACCTTCCCCATGATCTGTCCCCTACTAATAGCATTAAGCCCCTCCATGGAGCATAAACCCCAAGCCTCCAACCACTACCCGAATAGCAGCATGGCTCAGATGAGCATAACCCTCCACCCAACCACCCTCTCCCCAGCCCCCCAGCATTTACTGGGTTCACCTAATTCAATGCAAATGGAGAGAGAAAGGGGAAAGAGAGACAGTGAGTAATGTAAATGAAATGATAAGAAACGGCGAGGAAGAGAACAGAGAGATGGAGAGAAAAATTAAAGAATAAGTAAAAAGAGAGTGAGAGAGGGAAAGGGGAAAACAAGAGAAAGAAAATTCAGAGAGACAGTGCAGAAACTGGAGCAGGGAATGATAGAAAAGAAAGAGAGAGTGTTATAGATGATGGGGAAAGAGGTAGAAAGAGAGAGAAGCTCTTTGTTATGCCTTTTGTATTTTCTTCTCTCAATATTCACACAATGTTCATTTAAGTCAACAGGACAAGGTCTGACATATTTACTGTTGGATACACTCTATTCCCAGAGCCCTCATCTTAATTTATATCTGATATACTTTAACACCTCTTATGGTCCCAGTGGAGCCACACTGCATGCTTTAATCACATAACAGGTGATGAAGGCGCTCAGATTCAAGCAGCGCAACAGCAAATGTGTAAAATCTGAAAGCAATAGTCTCACATCAAATTATTTTTCTTCCAAGGAATTCAATTACAATTAGATTTCATTTTTATCTGATATTTCACCTATAACCAAGAGGCATCCAAACAAAGGCGAGCCTTTTACAGGTACTTTCACAACAGGGACAATCCAGAGCTCCGGTAATTAATATGGAAGAGTCCAGTTTAAAATAATTAAGCAAACGTGCCGTGTTTGGAGAAAGACACCTATAGCTGCAATTAGAATAAGAATCAATTTGTTCTGAAAGGCAACGTGAAGTATGAGGAATATAAAACGGAGCAGTTTGTAAAAACAACACACACTCAGGCATCAGAGCTGCTACCTGGAGAGTTCTCCTTTGGGAATTTGCTAAAGGAATGTGGGTATAAAAGTAATCACATTTTCTGCTATGTCTGCAGAAGGGTCTAGGCAGTGGAGGGTCTACTGTAGGGATGTCCAGAGGCCAAAAGATTTGGTTTGCTTTCAGTTAGTTTGGCTTTTTTCTCCAGTTTTCAGTTCACTTCACATCTTTCTGTTAATAAACATTTCTTAATCTGTTTTCGTTCATAGCTTAATATGCAGTATTCGATGTTGTGCACACTGAAATTTTTAAGACACCTTAAAGTACTAAGGGGCATGTTTACTAAAATGTGCTGTTAGCATGCATTAAGGTCTGTTTTTTAGCATGGGGGCAGGACTGGATGATAGATGTGTGCCCCGCATGCCCCCTTGCTGGTAGTGCAGTCTTGGCTCTGACCCTGCGAAAAGCTGTTTGCTGCAGTTAATATGGGTGCACTTACCACCACTCATTAAGGTACACCTGCTCTAACTGCATTCTTGCTAGTTAGCGTGCACTAAAGATACCTGGGCTAACCACAGTGTGCATATTCCACACCCAATCTATGCTCCAATCTATGCTAAGCGGTTAGCAGGGGATTTTGACCATGGCTGCAAGTGGTAAACCCAGCACTACAGGGCCGTTATACTAAAGGTTTTAATTTGCATTCATGAAATGAACCTGCTTTAAGTGCTCACAGTCCTTTTCTTTCTATGGACGCAATGGCACTTAACACATATTAACATTTAGTGAAAGGATCCCTTTACTGTTAGCGCAATTTAGTGAACACGCCGCTAAATGCACCTTCCTGGTATACTGAAATACTTGGCAGAGGAGAGTTTTCATGCTGCCTACATAACTACAAAGTCCATATGTTCTCCTGATCCAGGCGCTTTGTACCAGTTTCCAAAGCAAAAATATGACATGCCAAAAGTGTGATTTTTAGTGATTTTAAGTAGTAAGAGGTTCACTGTAAAGACCTGTACCACCTACATTTTATGATTCATTTCTCTCTTCTGATCAATATATTAAAAAATCATTTTAATTGAATTTCACTATTAGAAATAGTGGAACAATTTTATAAAACGGTTTCAACATTCCCGTTCCAGTATTGCCTAAGTAAATCAAATATACTTCTGTTGTATATGAATAAAAAGCTAACAGCAAGTATATCATAATTCTCGGATGACTTTCTTTGTTCATGATGGATGAAGCGGGAAAAAAAGAACCGAGTCAGATTTTCATACGCCAGAATGACCCTCGGGGCAGAGAGGACTTGATCATAGTTGATCATTCCATTGGAAAAAAATCTTCCCATAAATTCTTGTTATGTTTTTTAGTGGGTTTTGCCTAATTATTGACGGTGCTTTCTACCATCTTGAGATTTGCTGTCCATTAGGGGTGTGTACAAACAAGACCTTTTTTTAAAAAACTCATATTTACTGGTAATTAAAGTTTACAAAAAATACATAAACAGGAAAACATGTCAAGTTATTCTTAACAGGAAAAGGAACACTATTAAAAAAAAGCCACCATAAACAACATAAAGAAATATAGGGGATATGCCTGGCGGCGGACGCTAGGCTATTTAAAGCACTTAGTTCCCTCTACTTTAATTAAACCCAAAAACTTATTCAGTTTCTGGTGCTGAATATCCTTTTTTGCCACACAGCATTATCACTATCTGGTTAATGGTGATAGTCAGCCACTAATCAGATGGTGAAAACCAGTTAAATTTAGGACGGCTATTGAGATGACTTAAGTTTAACTGGTTTATCTATCCAGTTAGCAGCTATCACTGCTAACCAGATAGTGATCGTCACCACCCCCAGTCCATCTCCAGACAGTCCTGGTTTTAACCAGGCAGTTTTTACAGTCTGATTATGTTGGTTAGAAAGTCTACTAACCAGCTAAAATGCTTTGACTATCCCTCCCTCCCCCTCCCCCCCGACTCCCCCATATATCCTTATAGCACCAAAAGAACAGAAATAATGTGAAAAGAGTAGATTAGGAAGAATAGCAAAGGAGAAAGATTTAAATCTTCTAATCACCCATAATTTACTATAATGTCCCTTATTCCACCAGTTTTCAGAGAGTTATAACATTTGCCAATGTGCTACTCTGGATAATAGCAGATACTTCCTGGCTCTCACTTAGTGCTTTTAGTTGTAATGGATCATAAATACATCATCTTTCCTTTGGAATTTTACCAAATACTTCCTATGAAATTTCAAAAAATTTCAAATTTCAAAGGCATATCCTCAAATAAAGCTTGTGATTTCAAATGAAGAAAAGGTCTCCTAGCCTCTTGGGTCTGAGTAGAAGCATACAGATGCACATATTTTATGACCATGGAAAGGTGTTAATCATTCCTTTAAAAAGTTTCATAAAATACTATTCCATTCAGAGTCATTTTGAAAGGTAGCCGCCAATGCTCCCTCTTTTGGTGGTTTCCATAACAGAGGTCTCTGGTATGGTATTTAAATCGATACCTTCACTTTGAATGGTAACATTTCCTTCCAAGGGTACCAGGTACACAATAAGATTTATTAACAACTTGCAGAGAAGAAGGACCAAAGTGCATTACTGTATATCCAGAAAGTAATCTTTCCACATTTCCTGAGCAAAAATCAGATTATAAAATGGACAATTCAGAAAATGTAAATTACCTCTAAGGGAGTTTTCACCTTCTCCAACTTGTTTTCCAAAATTAAATTGAAGTTACAATGTAACCCATTTAAGACTAATAAAAGAAAATATTTTTTTTACTCAATGCATAATCAAACTCTAGAATTCATTATCAGAGGATGTAGTAAAAGTGTAGCTTTCAGATGTTTCCAAGCCTACTCAGGCCCATAGGAAAGGCTTTTTGGCCTTAAAACCTAGAGTGCTGGAGTTGGGCGCTACTTTTTTTCTTAGATTTCCATGTAAATGTATTATTACCTTTCTGGGATGTACATATGTTTTTTCTGATGTTACTCAACTGGAAACATTTCTAATAGATAGGAAAAAGAAGTAGGTTTCTGTGTTTTTGCTCCTATTTTGATGTATCCTGCAGTGTAACCAGGTACGGCGGACGTGGCCCTCTCCCCCACCACCCCAAACATTCCCCCCGCCCCTTTTTCCCTTCAAATAAACCACCACAGAATCAGTTATTGGCAAAACAACTGGTCGCAGCTTTATTGAACAAGCACAACATAACCTTACAACCATAACTGCATAACTTACGGTTCCGGCAGCGGGACAATCCCTCACCAGCCATATGGGTAGCAAAGTGAGTTCCTTCCCGCCTCCGCCGAGAACCGTTCCCCGGCAATTCCATCCCCTTCTTCCGGCTTCGCCATATTACTAGCAAAAGCCGAGGGCTTCTCCGGGTCGGGGGTACCTCCACACCCGCCCTGCATATTGCCATGCCTCCGGACCCCGGACACCTCCGGGATCCTGCCCCCCCCCTCCAGCTGCAACCCCCCGCCTTCCAACCCCCGAACCCCACCACAGGGAGGGAGGGAGGGTACGCCCGTCCTTTTCCCGGCTCCGAAGGACTGGCGTCTGCCTGCTCGCTCCCTCACTATCCCCCTCGCGCCCGTCGACCTCATTGGCTCCCGTAGCCGCCCGGGCCCGCGGGAGCCAATGATTTTAAATGTCAACTCCCCTCGGGCGCGCGCCTCACCCCGCCTACGGGGACCCGCGCCACTCCGCCCCCCGGTTACAGGCGGCCGTCGGGCACGTGGGCCCACGGCCTCCGATTAACCAGGTATGGCGGACGTGGCCCTCTCCCCCACCACCCCAAACATTCCCCCCCGCCCCTTTTTCCCTTCAAATAACCACCACAGAATCAGTTATTGGCAAAACAACTGGTCGCAGCTTTATTGAACAAGCACAACATAACCTTACAACCATAACTGCATAACTTACGGTTCCGGCAGCGGGACAATCCCTCACCAGCCATATGGGTAGCAAAGTGAGTTCCTTCCCGCCTCCGCCGAGAACCGTTCCCCGGCAATTCCATCCCCCTCTTCCGGCTTCGCCATATTACTAGCAAAAGCCGAGGGCTTCTCCGGGTCGGGGGTACCCCCACCCCCGCCCTGCATATTGCCATGCCTCCGGACCCCGGACACCTCTGGGATCCCGCCACGGGCTCAGTGACACCTGTCCCTGAGCCCCCCCCACAAAATTCAAAGCTGCGACCAGCCACCCCGCCCAACACAGCCAACTCCAAGGCCTCCTGCCAATCATTCAGGAGTAAATCTATCCCAACCGGGGAAAGATGTACGCCATCCGAACGATAAAGGCCCGCACAATCGACCTCCACCCAGGGATGCAAAATCTGGTAACCCCATGTGCCCCCACCCAACGGCCAATTTGCCGATTAACTTTAACCAACCCACGGGACCACCGCCGGTGACCCCAGCAAGCAGGCCTGGGAATTATGTCGGACCAGAGCAATACAATACCGGGGAACATTAACAACACTTCCCCCAAATCCCGCTGAGCCGCTCTAATCAGCTGCTTCACTGTCCAAGACCCCAAATCATTGCCGCTGAGATGCAGCAACAAGCACCCCGGGGATCCTCTGACGCGCTGATGGTGCCGGAGCAAAGGCAGGAGCTGCAACCAGCGAAGGCCGCGCTCGCCCAGCCATGATAATGCCACCTCTTCAGCCTTCAGTCCAAGGTTCGCCCCGAGCGGCCGTAAAGCTGCCTGCTGGCCGGCCCAATACACAAACGAATGGCCGATTATCCAGCAGGCAAACGGCGTCGGAATCCCATCTAAAAGAAAAAACATAGTTAGCACCCAGTACCCAATACCCAGACAGCCAGGCTCACAAACGTACATATCCCCTACAGGCATTGGAACGCCAGTGGCCAATCCGCTGAATCTCTGCCGCCGGCAAACCCGCCACCGCCGCACTAGTAGCAGCCCCAATCCGGAAGGAATGTGGGGCAAAGTCACCAGGTGATAAGCCAATCCGCCGCACTACCAACCGCAGCACGGCCGCGAACTGGAAATGAGTCAACCACCGCGCATCCACATGCACAAAGAGCAGTCCGCCCCCCGACGGACGTACCCGCAAGTAAGCCGCCATTGCCGCTATGGGACAAATAGCAGAAGCCTCCAGCGGCCTTAAATGCACCCACACCCCCCGCCCTCTCTGATCGGTCTTAGACCTAGCCAACCATATGCTCAGCTGTCCTTGCGCCAAACGCACATGCTGAAGCTGCAGAGCCGCACCTCCATCCGCCCGACTGGATGCCACCAATTCCCCCGACCGGAAGGCTCCAAAGAAAGCCAGACAAAACACAGCCCGGAACAGCATGGTCTCGTATCCAGGCTCCACTACTGCTGGCAAAGCAGCGTTCATCAGCACCAACAGATCAGGGGTAATTGGCCGCCGGGCGTCCACCTGGGAAGGGGTAACGTGCTCCCACCCCAACAAGAGTCGGCGAGAAAGAAATCCCCAATGGTGCACCGCCCACCCAACCGCCCTTGAGAAAAATGCAAAACCGGCAAGGTGAGACCGCACAGTTGATTTAGCAAACCCCGTAGCCTTTGACGCCACGATGTAGGCACCAATGAGATGATCAGGCACCGGGCCCTGACGCCATCCGCGGGTCACCAAGAAATCCACCACACTGTCGCAGCCCTTACAGTAAGAGTGCCAGGTTGCCGACGACACAGAGCACCGTAGCAAGCTCAGGATACCTGGAGGCCAAGCCGCCATAAATGCTCGGGGACCGTCCGCCCCACCGGGTCTGCCTCTGGTGCCAAGCGCCGAAACAGATCCCACTTGAAACGAGAAAGAGCATCAGCGACCTGGTTAGCATATCCTGGCACATGCCGGGCCCGCACCACCACATTCAACTGCAAACAGGCAAAAATCACCTCCCTCATCAAAGCCGCCACTCGCATGCAACGTGGAGCGTAGCGATTGATAACATGTACCACCGCCTCATTGTCGCACCACCACAACAGTTGTCTATTACGAAGCCTATCTGGCCAGAGCTCCAGAACCACCAAAATGGGGAACAGCTCCAGGAACGTTATGCTGTTGGTTAAGCCCGCCGCCCGCCAGGCCGACGGCCACGGCTCAGCACACCATGCACCCCCGAAATAGACGCCAAGTCCGAACCCACCCGCCGCGTCCGTGAAAATCTGCAAATCAAACGTAGACACTTCCTTTGCGAGGAGGACCGTAACCCATTAAAGTCGCTCAAGAACTGGTCCCAAACCCCCAAGTCCGCCCTCATGCTCCAGGAAACCCTAATGCGATGATGCGGACGCCGCACTCCCGAGGTAGCCGCCGCCAGTCGCCGTAGGAACACCCTGCCCATCAGGATAACCCCGCAGGCGAAGTTAAGGGAGCCTAACAAGGCCTGCATCTCCCGCAACGTGACTTTCGCCGACCCCAAAATGTTCGCCACTAACACCCGCAAACGCACCACCTTGGCAGGAGGCAGGCACGCTACCATGTCAACGGAATCCAATTCTACCCCCAGAAAAGTGAGGCGCGTGGAAGGGCCCTCAGTCTTGCCCGCCGCCAAAGGGACCCCCCATTCCCGCACGAGCCGCGTAAAACCATCCAGCAGCTCCTGACAGAGCCCAGACTGCGCCGAACCAACGAATAGAAAGTCATCCAAATAGTGGACCATGTTTCGAGAGCCGACGGACACCTCCAGAGCCCAGTGCATGAAGGAACTGAACATCTCAAAGTAACAACAAGAGACCGAGCAGCCCATTGGCAGGCACTTGTCATAGTAAAAGTGGTCCTCGAACACAAAACCCAATAAGTGGAAGGAATCCAGATGCACCGGCAGCAGGCGAAAAGCAGACTCAATATCCACCTTCGCTAGCAAACACCTGTGGCCACACTCGCGCACCAACCGCACTGCCTCATTGAACGACGCGTATCGCACTGCGCACAATTCCCTCGGGATAAGATCATTCACCGATGCTCCCTCAGGGAAAGACAAATTGTGAATGAGCCTGAATTTCCCGCGCTCCTTCTTCGGGACAATGCCCAAAGGTGAAACCATGAAATTCCGGCACGGCCGGTCCACAAAGGGCCCGGCCATCCTTCCCAAGGCCAGCTCAGCGGCCAGCTTACCCCTAACTACCTGCGCCAGATGCTTGACCGATGGTGCATTGCGTGCCATCTCCGGGCCCCCAGCCCCCACCACTGGTATGGGGAACCCGAACTGGAAACCCCCCTCCAATACCCGCCGAGCCCTAGCCCTCCGATACCGCTGTAACCAAGGCCTGAGTGCTGCGAAACGAATAGGGGTAGGGGCCCACTCCATCCCACTGTCATTGCTTCGCGGCAGGGGGGTTAGGCACTTTTTTGCCGCAACGGAGCACGGAGTGCCCTCCCCCGCAGATGGAGCAACTATGCCGGAACTTACAGTCCGGAAAGGGGCAAGTCGACTTATTGAAGCGCCAACAGACGTCCCCGACCCCCTCGCCAGCGCCTTTTTGCAACCTGGGAGCCGGGCCGCTCCAAAAGGGCCGCCCAGCACTCGCCATCGCGCCGGGGACCCCTTTTTGCCCCCCAGCACCAACCCCCCCTTTTGCAGACATCTGCGTCAACCAGAGGCTGATGTCCTGTGTCCCCCATGACAAGGCGCGATTCTCCTCCATCTTATCCCGAAACTTCTCATCATAGTTGAGCCATGCCCAACCATCATGAGTCTGAGCCGCCTCAAGAATCGAGTCGGCATAGGCAAGTAACATCCCGTATTGCCCCGGGTAACGCTGCCCCCAAACGCTAGCTAACCGCAGGAAAGCCCTCGTCCAGTTGATGACGTTCCGAGAAGTCTTCTTGACCCTGCCCGCTTTCTCGTCCGCCTTCCGTTTACGCCTGCTTTCCCCCGAATGCTTCCTACCCTCCAGCAGGCGGAATATATCGATATATTTCCGCTTCCATATCCTACGCCGAAGCTTACGCGGAACCCCCTCCCAAAGCTCCGAAAATGAAGCCAGAGTAGCACCCCCGCCCCCACCCACTACCACCCCCCCACCCCCTCCAGGTTGATCGCCCCCCCACCACCCGACGAGGACGACGAAGATGAAGACGAAGAGGAGCCCCCCCTCCGACGTCGCTTACGCGAGTGATGGCTCTTCTTTCTCACTTTGCCCCCCACTCCCCTTGCCTGGCTAACCGCCCCGCTCTGTTCCGCCAGATGCTCTTGTAACTCACCAGCAGCCGAACTCCGGGGTGGGACGATAGCTGAGAAGGTAGATGAAGACGCCTCAAGCACCTCCCGCAGTTCCTCACCCTCCGCAACTGGTACTTCAGCAGGAGCCGGTCCTGCGCTCTGCGCCGCCACCTCACCGATCGGAGCTGCTCCCCTCCCGTCACCGGTCTGCACCTGTGGAGACACCGGCAAAAAGGCAGGGGAGCCCGACAAACCCCAAGGAAGCTGCCAAGGCCCTGTCCAATCCACCCTGGAGGGTCCCTGTCCCCCTCCCTGCCAATGGTCCCAACCTGAAAGCCCCCCCACCTCCTGGAACCATAGGCCAACCCCAGGACCCCCCCCAACCCACCCTTCCTGACCCCCAGCTGAACACTGCCACCCTGCCGGGAACTGTGTCTCCCCCACCACCCCCGAGGGGTCCGCAACCGGTTGGGGCAGAGCAGCACTGCCTGCCGCCCCCCCTGTTGACCCCGCCACTCTACCCTCACCTTGCACGGGCCCCCGCAGGGCCCCCTGTGCCAACCCCCGGCCACGGCCTGCCCTACCCCCGCGGGGCCTCCCAGAAGCGCCAGGGGGCACGGAAGCACCTCCCTTGCCTGGGTCTCTGGGTCCAGCCTGCCGTGGGGCCCCTTTCTTCCCCCTAGCCTGTCCTCCTGAGCCTCCCGAAGCCCGTCCCAGGGGCCGCCTACCGCCCCTCATTCCCCTGAACCCTCTACCACTGCCCCCTGTCCCCGTCATCCCGCTGCACTGAGCACTGAAGGTGCAAAGCTCTGCAGCCTGTAGAAAAGAGCAAACGGAGCCCCCCCCCCCAGCACCTGATCAGCCAGCCGCCGCTGACAGGAACAGCGGGACGCTCGGGGGACAGCTCACTGGTCCGATGCCGGGCTTCACTGACCGCCACAGGCCTCGAACGCGCTGCAGCCTCAGACCCGCACCAAAGGTAACCGCCGTCCACGAGCTGCAGCCAGACGCCCGTCCTTTTCCAGGCTCCGAAGGATTGGCGTCTGCCTGCTCGCTCCCTCACTATCCCCCTCGCGCCCGTCGACCTCATTGGCTCCCGTAGCCACCCGGGCCCGCGGGAGCCAATGATTTTAAATGTCAACTCCCCTCGGGCGCGCGCCTCACCCCGCCTATGGGGACCCGCGCCACTCCGCCCCCCCGGTTACAGGCGGCCGTCGGGCACGTGGGCCCGCGGCCTCCGATTTGTGGAGGTAATTTTTTTACTTCTTGATTTCCTTTTTTATTACTTGATATTGTAATATGTGGGTCTCTTACTCATCATGATGTGGACTATTACAGTTCTTTTTTATATGCTAGTTTACTTACTTCATTTGTTATAATTTATTGGTATTTCCTGTTTTGTTTATGATTGTATTAATTTAAATCTCTCAATAAACATATTGAATGATAAAAGTGTAGCTGAGTTTAGAAAAGGTATGGACAAGTTTCTGGAGGAGAGGTCCATAAGCCATTATTAAAGAGGACCTGGGAAATCCACTGCTTGCTCCGGGATGAGCACTGTGGAACCTGTGGCCTTTTTGGGAACCTGCCAGATACTTGTGGCCTAGATGGGCCACTGTTGAAAACAGGATACTGGGCTTGAGGGACCTTGGTCTGACCCAGTATGGCATTTCTTGTGTTCTTATGTAAATTCCCTTTCACTAGAGCAGAGTTAGACCAACTCCAAAACTTCAATTCTCCTGATATGATCACCAATAAAACGCTCTTTTGTCCTCATGTCCTTCTATTTCATGGCAGTTCCTCCAATGAATTTACAGAACTGTGATAGGCAAAATATCAATTATCTCACATTTTTCAACTTCACAAATGACTCTACAAGCAACCCTTTCCGTTTTTTTTAGGCGGCTCCTCAGGCAGTTCTGAAGGGGCTCTAAAGGGGTGTTCCTTTTAAGCTATGACCCTTCAGACACACACCTGTGTGCTGACTTCCATGGGCCGGGTTCTGCCACTTTAAGCTGTATTTAAAGGGAGTTGCAGTCCTTCCTGGTGATGTCAGTGGAAGTCCCCAAGGTCAGGAGCGGAGTCAGTTGCACTGGTACTGCATTTATTCTCGATATCCCTATCCTTTCTCCTTTTGCTGTGAGTTAGGCTGCACACCACATTCTCCTCCAACATCTCGCTACTCTCAACTGCTTTTAAAGGGAAATGTGTCCTTCCCAATGACATCAGTGGCAGTCGGTGGCAGACGGTGGGCCTAGGGTGTGGAAAGGGCAGGGAAGGCAGAGGACATTCCCCGCAGCCTGACCCTGGCTTTAGGAGGCCAGATTGGGGGTCAGGCTGCGGGGAAAGCACCTTTGCAGCCGGCAGCTGGGGATTTAGGCTTTTTAATGGAGCCACGGTGCCATGGCAACTGGACACCATGGCACTGTGGCTCCATTGAATAGCCCTGACTGAGCTATCCGGGCAAGGCCTGTATGTGCAGGCCAGATTGAATCAGGGTCCCGGCTTGCACGTACAGGCCTGATGGTGATTCTGATCCCACGGGGCTAGATGTGCCCCATGGGATCAGAATCCCGGCTCCTTCTGTACATCCATTTTAGACTTGTTGCATAGAGGATGACATGTCGATGTCGGAATCATGCCCATTAAGAGCACCTTTTCTATAAAGTCCAACCCACACAAATTTGATTTTATAGAATATTAATATAAGTGACCATAGATGTGTATAAATGAAGCAGCGGTCACTTACATCGGCTCTAGGGCAGGTATAAATGACCAACGTAATTTATGCATGTTGGGCTATATTCTATAAAATAGGTGTGCAAATTTGCCTCCTCGTTATCCTTCCCCTAAGAGCTGTCTAAATTTTATGAGAGTTTTGTTTTTTCCATATGGGCAGGAAAACAAAGTCGACCTCTGTAAACAAGAATGCCAAGGGAAGGAGGGGTCAATTATTTGTTGACCCCTGATGCAGGCATAGTTGACGAAACTTGGCCAAGTTGGGTCTTCAATAAAGAGTTTTAATAGAACACAATCTCATGTGAATGTGGTCTCTCTCTGCTCCTTCCATTGGTTTTCTGTATGGGTGTTAGGTCTTTTGTATGTGTTAGGTATTTTTTAGTCCAATAAGAGACTGAGGGCCAGATGCAGCATTACTCAATCAGAAATGGATAAAGTTGTGTGACTGTCATGTTAGTCCACTTTAATAGTTGTTTGTAAATAGTTGCTCCTGTTATCCTGTTATCCAAGTTGGTTTGCCTGTTTAACTGTAAAAAATCAGATAAATGTAAATTGTCTGAAGTTTCTTGTTCCATGTAAACCGCGCTGATAACGAATAGTGCGATATATAAAAAATGTTAATAAATAAAAATAAATAAAAAAAATAATGGAGTTAAATAAAAAGACAAACAAAAAGTAAAATAAGGTGATACCTTTTTATTTGGACTAGCTTTCAAGGTTTAAACCTGATCTGAAGAAGAATGTTTTAACTTTCGAAAACTAGTCCAAAAATGTATTGTTAGTCCAATAAAAGGGCATCACCTTATTTTCCTTTTTAGTTTTTCTTGTTATTTAACCAACAGTCAGAATTGAAATTAGGTATTATTTCAGATGCTGAACTAGGGTTTGAAAATCTAGCATTTTAATTGGACAGGCACATCTGTGACATACAGTCTCAGTTTCATCATGCCACAGGGTTTGTTTTTTTTTTGTCTATCACGCTATCACTAACAGCCAGACAACTCAATGCTTCCTGGCATAAGAAAGCAGAATTTCACTCTGAGATATAAATTCAATGAGGTTTGTTAAACATGCAGAGTAATTATTTTCATCCAGCTCTAAAAGTCTTGGTTTGGTAGTTTTAGAAAATGAGTCACCATTTTCATACAAAAATATGATACTTGGAGTGTGATGTTATTAGATAATAGAGGAGAGAGGGAGATTATATCGCTCAATGTCTCCTCCAAATACACATTGCAAATTCCAGTGTATAATAGCCTGCGAGTTGGGTTTATAGTTCACTACATTTTTTAATTTAGTTTGACACATCACACTGGTTTAAGCATAGTGAAGACTGCAGCTGCAATTTAAGTAAGAAATCGTTACATGTTTATGGAGCAGCTGCGAGTAGTCTACATTGTGGAGGAGTGGAGGAGTGGCCTAGTGGTTGGGGCAAGGTACTTCGGGCCAGAAGGTCAGGGGTTCAAATCCCACTAGAGGACAGTAACCTTGGGCCGGAAGGACTGGGGTTTCTAGTCCCACAGGTGCTCCTTGTGGTCTTGGGCAAGCCACTTAACCCTCCATAGCCCATGTTCTCTGTGTGCTGTGCTTTCCTGTCTAATCAATGTGTTTATACCTCAAAAATTTCCTGTCATGATTTGACAATTTCCAATCTGTAATCAAACTGCTGCTGATCGCTGGAAGTAGCGGTATACTAAATAAATAAAATGTTTGTGGGCACTTTTAGCTCATATGCATTACTGCAAATTATAAAACACAAACCACACACATAGGGGCCCTGTTTAGTAGTGGTAAAGTTTTGTAGGTAGCACACATTAGTTGCAAAAATTATCATGCAGTAGTTGCAAAGCCTGTATGCTAACGTTTGGGGGACTGCACAGCAGCTACAATGGACTTAACGCAAAGAGCAAATGTTTCTCGCACCTTAAGTGCATGCTAATAATGTGGTTGTATCTGCACTGTTGGCATATGTAATAAAGTCCTCTGACTGTACCCCCTCCCCTCGACATGTGTGATAGAATACACCCACCCCTGGGCACCTCCCTGACAGACTCAACAAAATCCACCACCACCCCCCCCCCCCCCCCACACACACACACAACCACTTGCAAGCTCAACATAATCCTCCACCCTCCAGTACCCTTTGGCATCTGCAATAGTACCGTCCCAACACCCTCGACAGGCTCAGCATAATCTCCCACACCCACCCCAACAGCACTCCTCCTCCTGACAGCCTTAACAAAACTCTCATCTGCAGACAGTTCCCCCTCCTCCGGCTTTTACCTGGGGTTCCCTAGTGTCTAATGGGGTCAGGAGGGATCCCAGACACTCTTGTCCCATCAGTGCCACAGGATCAAAATAGCTCCTCTGAGTCTATTGGTACTCTTATGGCATTACCACTAAAAGTCAGATTGCCAAATAAGGAGAACATACTTGTTTGTCAGCTTGGTAGTATTGTAAGATTACCACTAAAGGACAGTGGCACTATTTTGATCCCAAGATGCCGTGGAGGCAGGAACTTTCAGGGTTCATTCCTGCCCCCCACAAGACCCAAGGAACCCATGTTAAGAGGTGGTGAGGGGACTAGGAAGGTTGTGTTGAAGTTTCTAGGGTGACTATCAGGGTGGTCTTAGGGAAGGGACTTTCTTCAGTCTGTTGGGAGAGTCTGGGTGTTTGCATATGTTAAGTGATATCTGCCTGGGGTGTTTATGAAGCAGCAAGTCCCACAGTATGTGCATCACCAATAGCACGGATGCACATAGTGCCTCCTGTTTAGGAGTAATTTATTTATTTATTTGTGTGATTTTTATACTGCCATATCAATTAATCGTAGCAGTTTACATAGAACAGAAACAGTAAAGTTACATGATGGTTAGTGCACAGTAACTTATGCCCATAATTTATAAAATTCACCTATGTGCATTTGCCCATATAAATTTATACTTGCTTCCAAGTAACTTCCTTTGCATACAAATTCCTTTGGGGGTGGGACGCCACTGCACGGGAAGGCTCCGCACTGGCTGGCTTTGTGTTTAAGCTGATCTCACTAGCACAGCTGCGGTTCCAAGAAGCAGGAGCCACGGCTGCTATAAGAAGGAGAGGTGCGTCTGCCACTGCCGAGAAGTGGACTCGACAGCGGCAGCAACTTGAGCGTTTTTATTTCCCTGTGGGCCAGGACTGGAAATAGGCTGATGGGGGGGGGGGGGGGTTAGGACTGGAATGGGCTATGGGGGGGTCTAGGACTGGAAGTGGGCTGATGAGGGGATTAGGACTGGTAATGGGCTATGGAGGGGCTAGGACTGGAAATGGGCTGATGTGGGGGTTTAGGACTGGAATGGGCTATGGGGGGGTCTAGGACTGGAAATAGGCTGATGGGGTGTTTAGGACTGGTAATGGGCTATGGAGGGCTAGGACTGGAAATGGGCTGATGGGGGGGTTAGAACTGGAAATGGGCTGATATGGGGTTAAGAATGGAAATAGGCTGATTGGGAGGGGGGTTAGAACTGGAAATGAGCTGATTAGGGAGGCTAGGGCAGGAAATGGGCTGATTGGGGGGGCTAAGACTGGAAATGGACTTATGGGGGGGTTAGGACTGGTAATGGGCAGATGGGAGGCTAGCACTGGAAATGAGCTAGGACTGGTAATGGGTTGATTGGGGGGCTAGGACTAGAGAGGGCTGAAGGGGGATAGGACTGGAAATGGGCTAATGGAGGAGGGGAGGAGAGTGCTGCTGGCCCTGGAAGAAAACTAGGGGTTAGGGCTACAAATGGGCTGATGCGGGAGGATGGTAGAATAGGACTAGAAGGAAGCGGATAATGAGAGGTTCTGCCAAGGGAAGGAGGGGGCACGAAGGGAGCTGACACGGGGGAGGGAGGGGGCTGGAAAGGAGCTGACACCTGGCATGTACTAAAGGGGGACTGGAAGGGAAGTGACACTTGGGGATCGGAGTGGTAGGTGGTTGGGTAATAGGGAGGAGGCTAGAAGGGAGCTGACATGTGCAAATGGCACTGGAAGGGGGATGGACAGAGGGTAGGGCAACTGGAAGGGAGCTGACTGGAGGGGGTGGCACTGAGAGTGGACGTGAGCTGATATCTGGGATGGTATTTGGACTAGAAGGGGCTGGACAGTGAGGAAGGAGGGGGACTGGAAGAGAATGGACACCAGTTGCAGTCATGGGAATGCAAGGCAGTTGACATTGGAAGGTACTGGGAGGGAAGGACTGGAAAGGGGGCTGATATTGGGGAAACTGGACATGGGCTGATGGAAGAAAGTGAAGAAAACAAAAGAAGAAATAAGAAATGGCAGATGGACCATAGACCACAGAAAGAGAGCTAAGAGAAGACAGGAAAGCTGAAGCCTCAGATCGGGACTAGCATGATCAGAGAATAAAATGGTCAGACAACAAAGGTAGAAAAAATAATTTTATTTAATTTTAGTTATTGGACTTTGTGCTATTTTTATATTTTACACAGTATTGTGGAACTGCATCTCTTATTTATCTGATATTGCACTGCATGTGGACTCTGGCTTCTTGTGGTTGAAATTTAAATTTAGTCTACATATTTTTATTTTTACTTTAGATTGTGGTTACTTACTCTGTACTTGGTGAGGGTCGATGTTGCGAGTGTTTTAAGCACTTTTCAGTGACAAAAAGCAGCTGCTGAAAATTGCTTACTTGGTTGACATATTTACAATATTGAACAAATTAAATTTATCACTGCAAGGACCAAACGCAACATGCCTAGATTTGTCCAAAAAGATCCAAGCATTTCAAATAAAACTTTGGCTTTGGCAGAAAAAGTTAGCTGAAAATAGAACGCACATGTTGCTCAACTTATCCGCTTTCTTTGAAGAAAATGAGACTGAACTTGATACAAGAAATGGAATTATAATTTCTGTCACACAGCACTTAGAAATGCTGGAAGAAGAAATTTCAACGTATTTTCCAAATTTACCTGGCACACCATTTGCACTTGTCAGAAGTCCATTCACAGTTAAAGTTGAGGATGTTCTTGAGATTGCACAAGAAGAGTTCATTGAACTCATTACCAACGATGCAGCGAAAAATGATTTTTCTTCAATGTCAGTAATTAAATTCCGGATCAAGTATTTTCAATTGCATCCTGGACTGCCTGAGATTGTGTTGCATCTACTTCTTTCCAACAACATATCTGTGTGAAACCGGCTTCTCAAGCTTGTTGCTTATCAAGAGTAAATATCGAAATAGACTTGTTGCAGAAGATAATCTTCGTTGTGCTCTCGCAAAGACTGAGACGAGAATTTCACATCTGCCAAGAAGGAAGCAAGCATAACCTTTGCACTGATAGCATAGGCCTACTTTTTAGGTTTGACAATGCTAACATTTTTGCCCTTCGTCAGTCTTTTTGAATAAAGCATACTAAAACCGTTGACTACAAAATCATAATAATTTCGAAATCAAATATTATTACTTGTTATTGTGATTAATTATTATTGTTTAAATAAGTAAATTGTATAAATAAAAACATATTGCAAAGGCCTATAATATATTAATAATTCAACAAATGATTATTGCGACAATGCGTTAACGGTAAAGGAAGAGAGACGCATTTGATTTTATCATTGGGGATCATCACAAGTTGACCATTGATAAAAGGAGTTGCGGTACAAAAAAGGTTGAGAACCACTGCTGTATACAGAAATCTATGGTGTCTTTATAAAATAGCCCCGGGATAAACGTCTACTTGGACTTCACACATTGGTTAGCTGTTATACAATTACTTACCAAATGCTGAGGTTTGTTTTATGGTATTCAATGTTCTCAAGTTACTAATTTCTGCTGAGGACAGTTTTCAAAGGCTCCCTACACTGGAAAATGACTATTTGTGTGCATCGTTTGGCTTTTTGAAAATTGCCCACTGTTTATGTAGATAGGAATTACATGTCTGCTTTTACTGGCTTTGAGTGGAAGCATTCCCAGCTTCAGAGTTAGTGGGGAATGCCACATCATGTATTGTTTGGGAAGGGAAAAATTATCTTCAGAAAAAATGGGTACATTTCCTCTAGGCAAATTTTTCAATGGGAAAAATTTCCTTTGAAAAATTAGTGCAGAGTTCTCCGGTTAAAGCATATCAGGAATTTGCCAGCACCCGCTTTCTGGATGATGCCAAAATCTGCAATAGAGTAGACAGCTATGAAAGTGTAGATAACTTGAAGAGGAATCTAGCGAAGTTTGAAGAAGATGGCAGCTGAGATTTAATGCTAAAAAATGCAGGGTCATGCATTTAGTCTGCAAAAATCTATGGGCATAGTACAGTATAAGGGGTGAGGTATTTCTGTGCACAGTAGAAGAGCGGAACCTAGGGTTGGTTGTTTCTGATGATCAGATGATCATAAAATGGCTAAACAGATGAAAAAAGCCAGAAGCATGCTTCGGTACACAGTAGGAAGACCTTGGTCTGTATAAGACCTTGGTGAGACCTTGTTTGGAGTGTTGTGTGCAATTCTGGAGACCACATCTTCAAAAGGATATAACAAGTATGGAGTCAGTTCAGAGGACAGTGACTAAAATGGTCAGTGGTCTTTACTGTTGTGATCAACATTATTGACACCCTTACATTTTAGGTATGTTGTGCACAGTATCTTGAGAATTATTTGGAAATATTCCAACTGTATGTCATCACGCGACACCTATACAAGGTTTTAGATAGCCTGAGGAGTCTGCTGTCTTGGTACATGTTGGTACTAATGACATAGGAAAGTGTGGGAGGGAGGTTCTGGAGGCAAAATGTAGGCTTTTAGGTAGGAAGTTGAAATCCAAAATTTCCAGGGTAGCATTCTCTGAAATGCTTCCCATTCCACACGCAGGACCCAAAAGGCAGGCAGGGTTCTGCAGTCTCAATGCGTGGAATGAGATGATGGTGCAAGGAAGAGGATTTTTAATTTGTTAGCAACTGTGCAGAACTCTGGGGAAAGGAGTGGCTTTTCTGAAGGGATGGGCTCCACCTTAAACGGGATGGAACCCAGCTGCTGGCATTAACCTTTTAAATGAGATAGAGCAGCTTTTAAATTAGATAATAGGGGAAAGCTAACAGTTGCCCAAGAGTGCATGGTTCGGAAGAATGTATCCTTGAAGGATACTAACAAAAGAGTGAAATTAGGGTATCCCGACAGAGAGGTTCCAATAAAGATAGAAGTAATCCAGAAGCCCAGAGCAGATAGTGCTGAAAGATTCCAATTACCACTTTCTACTGATAACCAGATTAATATGAATAAAATACAACCTCTAAAATGCCTGTATGCAAATGCTAGTAGTCTAAAAATAAGATGGGAGAGTTAGAATCTACATACTAAATGAGAGGTTAGATATGATTGGTATCTCAGAGACCTAGTGGAAGGAGGACAACCAAAGGGACACTGCGATACCAGGATACAAACTATATTGTAATGGTAGAGTAGCTCAAATTGGTGGAGGGGTTGCGATCTATGTTAGAGAGGGCATTGAGTCAAACACAGATTAAAGTGTTGCAGGAAACAAAATACACTGTAGAATCTCTATGGATAGAAATTCCATGTCAAAAGGGGAAGGCGATGGCAGTGGGGGTATACTACTGACTGCCTGGCCAGAATGAAGATGATGAAATGCTCAAAGAAATCAGGGAAGCAAACAAAAGTCACAACACAGTAATAATAAAGGATTATTTCAATTACCCCAGGATTGACTGGGTCATTGTCATGGCAGGACATTCTAGACAGATAGTTTCTTCCTGAAATAAATGATTGCTTTTTGGAGCAGCTCATTCATGAACCAACAAGAGGGGAAGCTATTTTGGACCTAGTTCTTAGGGGAACACAGGATCTGGTGAAAGAGAAAAGTGTGTTGGGGCCACTTGGCAATAGTGATCATAGCATGATCACATTTGATTTAATAAATGAAGGAAGGACAGCAAGGAAATCCACAGTACTACCTTTTAACTTTCAAAAGGGAGACTATGACAACATGAGAAAAATAGTTAAGAAAAAACTAAAAGGAACAGCTGCAAAGGTTAAAGATTTACATCAAGCATGGTCATTGTTTAAAAATACTATCTTGGAAGCCCAGACTAGATGTATTCCATGCTTTAAGAAAAGTTGAAGTAAGGCCAAAAACCTTCCAGAATGGTTTAAAGGTGAAGTCAGAGAGGCTGTTGTAGCCAAAAAAGTATCTTTCAGGAAATGGAAAAAGGAGCCACATAACAAAAACCAGAAACAACATAAGCACTAGCAAGTTAGATGCAAGGCATTGATAAGGCAGGCAAAGAAAGAATTTGAAAAAAAAAAGCTTGTCATGGAAAAAAAATGCATAATAAAAACATTTTCAAGTACATTTGTAACAAAAAACCTGTGAGAGAGTAAGTTGGACCAATGGATGATAGAGGGATAAAAGGGGCATTAAGAGGGGACAAGGCCATAGCGGAGAGATTGAATGAATTATTTGCTTCAGTCTTTGCTGAGGAAGATGTAGGGAAGTTACCCATTCCTGAATGGTATTTAAAGGTGATGCATTGGAAGAACTGAACGAAATATCAATAAACCGGGACGATGTATTACAATTATTTGATAAACTGAAGAGTAGCAAATAACCTGGACTGGATGGTACTGAAAGAACTGAAATATGAGATTGCAGAACTTCTATTAGTAATCTGTGAACTATCATTAAAATCATTTGTAGTAACTGGCAAAATCAATAGTTTCATCGTTGATGGAGAAGAAATTGAAATAGTGGACAATGTTAACCTACTTGGATCAACTATCAATAAAGAAGTAACAAGCAGTCAAGAAATCTGACGATGCTTTGCTCTTGGAATAATTGCTATGAAGGATCTAGACAAGATCCACAAGAGCAGAGATGCCTCTCTCCATACAAAGATTTGACTCGTTCAAGCCATAGTATTTTCAATAACATCATATGAATGCGAAAGTTGGAAAGTGAAAAAGATAGACAGGAAGAAAATTGATGCCTTTCAATTATGGTGCTGGTGGCAAATACTGCATATGCCATGGACTGCCCGAAGAACAAACCAGTCAGTACTGCAAAAAAAATGCAATGTGTGCCTTTGAGTCAGTGCTGGAGACCCAGAAGCTCCTGGGTTTTCTTGGCAGTGTCACCAGAAGTAGATTACCAGGCCTTTCTTCTGAGGCAATGGAGGGTTAAGTGACTTGCCCAAGGCCACAAGGAGCATTAGTGAGAATTGAACCCTGGTTGCTTGGTTACCAAGCCAGTGTTCTAACCATTAGGCTACTCCTCCACTCAGTACTAGAGGAGATCAAACCAAAGCTTTCTCCTCTCTCCTCTATATCGATTGTAATTTCTTTTCTTTTTCACTATATATTTTATTGTATTGTAAACCGCCCCGATGTAACGTGGGGCGGGATATCAAATGCCTGAATAAACATAAACAT
Organism: Ichthyophis bannanicus; assembly: GCA_033557465.1. Classification (NCBI taxonomy): domain Eukaryota; kingdom Metazoa; phylum Chordata; class Amphibia; order Gymnophiona; family Ichthyophiidae; genus Ichthyophis; species Ichthyophis bannanicus. Next base: position 73,213,284 of record CM066037.1, read on the forward strand.
AGAAGCTCAGATGACAAGACTTTGTCTTTCATACTTTGGACAGATCATGCAAAGAGAGAGATCATTAGAGAAAGACATCATGCTTGGCAAGATAGAAGGTCAACGCAAAAAAGGAAGGCCAGCAATGAGATTGATACAATAACAGCAGCTACGGGTTCAGTCTGTCAACAATTAGCCACCTGACTGAAGACTGAACACAATTTAGGACAACTATCCAGAGAGTCACCATGAGTCAACACTAACTCCACGGCACATAACAATAACAACAACAACACCTGAAGATTCGCGAATGGCCAATGTAATGCTAATTTAAAAAAAGGGTTCCTGGGATGATCCAGGAAAATACAGACCAGTGAGCCTGACCTTAGCACCAGGCAAAATAGTAGTAACCATTATAAAGAACAAAATTACTGAACATGTAGATAGTCATGGTTTAATGGGAGAAAGTCAACATGGATTTAGCCAAGGAAGGTCTTACTAATCTTATATTTTTTGAAGGTCTGAATAAACAGGTAGACAAAGGTGAGCCAGTTGATATAATGTATCTGAATTTTCAGAAAGCCTTTGCCAATGTCCCTCATGAGAGACTCTTAGCAAAATTAAAAAGTCATGGGATAGGAAGCAGTATACCACTGTGGATCAAGAACTGGTTAAAAGATAGAAATTTACCCTGGACCAATACGTGACCTTCAAAACCCTTATACAAAACATAACATAGAACATATATTTTAAGCTATAAACAATCAAGATCCTCAAGCCACTCCTATCAGAGCATATCTTTCATTCTATCCTCCAAGCAACTATATTCCCCCATCTTGATTACTGTAACATTATCTTCCAGGGCATACCAAACTCAACCATCCACTCTCTCCAACTTGCACTCAACACAGCTGCAAGAATCCTCAATGCAAAAAGATCTGAGCACATCACTCTTCTCCTCAAGCAATTACATTGACTCCCCATGACAGAACGTATAAAATTCAAATTCATACTCACAACGTTTAAAATCCTCAATGACTGCACCACCAAACCTACAAACCCTGATCAAGATCACACTTGACAACAGCGGCGATGAACCATTTCAAGGAACACGTTACAGATTCCGCTGATGTTCAAAAGAACCAAAGACACTACATCTAAGAGAGCATTCTCTCTCTACGCACCACTACTATGGAACTCTATCCCAGAAAGCCTAAGAACTACAACTGAACCAGCTTCCTTCAGGAAAGCCCTTAAAACCCATATTTTCAGAGAATGCTACCCTCTAACATAACCCGGATCTGTTCCCTCCTCTCCCCTCAAACTCCTCCTTCCTAAACACCCTCAACCTTCCCTGCCTTATACCCCCTTACATAAAGCTGTCCATAGTTATCCCATGATTATATATATCAAAGTTAACCTCTGTTCATTGTAAATGTTCTGTTTCAGTGTAAACCACTTTGAGCAAAGGATAAAGCAGTATAAAAAAAGCTGTTAAATAAATCAATCAATCAATAAATAAGAAAGCAGAGAATATGACTAAATGGGCAATTTTCTGAATGGAGAAAGGTGAATAGTGGAGTACCCCAGGAATCTGTGCTAGGTTTGCTGCTTTTTAACATATTCATAAATGATCTAGAAATAGAAATAATGAGTGAGGTAATCAACTTTGCAGATGACACAAAATTATTCAAAACCCAAGAGGATTGTGAAAAATTGCAAGAAGACCTCGCTAAATTGGAAGACTGGAAGTTCAAATGGAAGATGAAATTTAATGTGGACAAGTGCAAAATTATGCACCTAGGAAAGAACAATTCAAACTATGGTTACACGATGCAACCACCACCCAGGAAAAAAGATTTAGGCGTCATCGTGGATAATTCATTGAAACCCTCTGCCCAGGGTGTAGCAGCAGTCAAGAAAGGAAGTAGAATGCTAGGAATCATGAGGAAAGGAATGGAGAATAAAACAAAGGCTATTACAATGCCTCTGTATCGTTCCATGGTGTGGCCACACCTTGAATATTGTGTGCAATTCTGGTAAAAGGATATACCAGAATTAGAAAAGGTACAAAGAAGAGCTACCAAAATGGTAAAGGGGATGGAAGGATACCCCTATGAGCAAAGGCTTAAAAGGTTAGGGCTCTTCAACTTATTTATTTATTTATTTATTTAACTTGGAAAATAAATGGCTGAGAGGAGATATGATAGAGGTCTATAAATTAATGAATGGAGTGGAATGGGTAAACACAGATTGGTTGTTTACACCATCAAAAAGTAGAAAGACTATGGGTCACGCAATGGAGTTACAATGTAATCCATTTAAGACTAATTGTTGTTTTTAAGTGCTGTCAAGTCGGTGTTGACTCCTGGTGACCCTCTGGATAGTTAACCTAAATTCTGTTCTACAACTAAGTGGCTCATAGTTGATAGAGTGGTATCCATAGTTGCTGTTATTGTATTGATCCATCTCATTGCCAGCCTTCCTCTTTTACGGTGACCTTGCCAAGCATTATGTCTTTCTCTAATGTTCTCTGTCTCTTGCATGATGTGTCCAAAGTATGAAAGTTGAAGTTTTGTCATCTGAACTTCTAAGGAAAGCTTAGGTTTGATCTCCTCTAGTACTGACTGGTTTGTTCTTCAGGCAGTCTTTGATATACACAGTATTCGTCGCCAACATCATAATTCAAAGGCATCAATTTTCTTCCTATCTTTTTCACTGTTCAACTTTCACATCCATATGACATTATTAAAAATGCCATGGCCTGGACAAATCAAATCTCTGTATGGAGAGAGACATCTCTGCCCTTGAGAATCTTGTCTTGGTCCTTCATATCCATTCTACCAAGAGAAATACGTCGTAGGATTTCTTGACTGCTAGTCCTTTCTTTATTGATTGTTGAACCAAGTAAGTTAAAGTTGTCAACTATTTCAGTTTCTTCTCCAATGATGAACATTGACTTTGCCAGTTGTCAGGATCTTTGTCTTCTTAACGTTAAGACTAATAAGAGAAAATATTTTTTCATTCAATGCATAATCAAAATCTGGAATTTGTTACCGGAGGATGTAGTAAAAGCCGTTAATGTAGCTGGGTTTAAAAAAGGTTTGGACTAGTTCCTGGAGGAAAGGTCCATAAACCATTATTAAAGAGGACCTAGGTAATCCACTGCTTGTCCGGAACAATCACTGTGGAACCTGTGTGTCTTTTTTGGAATCTGCTAGGTACTTCTGATCTGGATTGGCCACTGTTGGGAAGAAGATATTGGGTTTGATGGACCTTAGTTTGACCCAGTAGGCATATCTTATGTTCTTATCATAATATTTTAATAGTTTTTTCAAAAGTATACAACAAAAAAAGATGTCTGTGCAACTTAGATGTAGTAATTTCTGAGAAAAAAATAAACAAAATATGACCTGGCCCTGATTATTAGCACCCTTCACTAATATTTGGTTGCACAACCCTTGGCAGTGATGACAGTCTCCAAATGTTTCTTGTAGCCATCTATAAGTTTCATATATCTGTCTGCTGGTAGTTTCTCCCACTCTTCAACTGTGATTTGTCCCAGGTCATGAATGTTTCCAGGATTCCTTTTAACAATGGCAGATTTCATCTCTTTCCAAAGGTTCTCGATTGGATTGAAATCAGGACTCATTGCTGGCCAGTTTAAAACAGTCCATTTTTTCCTTTTTAACCATTCTTTTGTACTTTTGGATGTATGTTTTGGGTCATTGTCCTGCTGGAGAACCCATGACCTTCAACCCAGACCTAGCTTTCTGACACCACATAGCACATTTCGCTCCAAAATATCTTGGTAGTCCTCTGACTTCATGATTCCTTTAATATGGCCCAGGCCTCCTGTTCCTGAGGCAGCAAAATAGCCCCACAACATTTTGGAACTTCCACCATATTTAACTGTAGGAGAGGTGATTTTTCCTTATAAGCTTCATTTCTTTGCCTGTAAATGTATTGTTGGTCTGCATTTCCAAAGAGCTCAAGTTTTGTTCCATCTGTCCATAGAATATTATCCCAAAAGGATTGTGGTTTCTCAAGGTGGGTTTGGGCAAAGAGCAGGCGTGCCTTTTTATGTCTGTCTTTGAGCACTGGGGTCCTCCTTAGCCTTCATCCATGAAGTCCTTCTCTGTTTAATGTGTGGCATATGGTACAGGTTGAAATCACCACTACAGATTGCTCCAGATCAGCCTTAAGCTCTTTGGATGTTGCACATGGTGTTTTTCCAACAGTCCGCACTAACTTTCAAAGACTTCTTGAATTAATTTTCCTCTTCCCACCACATCTGGGAGGTTCTTGACAGTTCCATGAGCAGAAAAGTTCTTAATAAGATTACAAACTTTAGACATAGGAATCCCAAGGTCTTTGGAGATGTCCTTGTACCTCTTTGAAGTTTGATGTTTGGTGATAATGGCTTTTCTGACAGTCTCAGGCAGATATGAGTGGCTCCACCCCATGAACCACTGAAATTCCTCCCTCCTTTTTGGATGTATGTGTGTGTGTGTGTGTGTGTGTGTGTGTGTGTGTGTGTGTGTGTGTGTGTGTGTTTGTGTGTGTGTGTGCCTATCTATCTAGATCAGGGATTCTCAACTCAGTCCTCAGGACACATCTAGCCAAATAGGTTTTCAGGATAACCACAAAGAATATACATAAGAGAGATCTGTATATAATGGCATGCAATTCTCTCTAAGAACATAAGTACATAAGATATGCCAGACTGGGTCAGACCAAGGTCCATCAAGCCCAGTATACTGTTCCAGCAGTGGCCAATCCAGATCACAAATACCTAGCAGTTTCCCAAAAAGACACACAGGTTCCATGATGCTTATATTGGGTCAAGCAGCGGATTACCTGGATCCTCTTTAATAATGGTTTATGGACCTTTCCCCCAGGAACTTGTCCAAATCGTTTTTTAAACCCAGCTACCCTAATAGCTTTTAGTACATCCTCCGGTAACAAATTCCAGAGATTGATTACGCGTTGAGTGAAAAAATATTTTCTCTTATTAAACAGGTTACACTGTAACTTCATTGCATGTCCCCTAGTCTTTCTACTTTTTAATGCCATAAAGAATCAATCTACGTTTACCTGTTCCACACCATTCATTAATTTATAGACCTCTATCATATCTCCCCTCAGCCGTCTCTTGTCCAGGTTGAAAAGCCCTAATCTTTTAAGCCTCTCCTCATAGGAGTATCTTTCCATTCCCTTTACTATTTTGGTGGCTTTTCTCTGTACCTTTTCAAATTCCACTATTTCCTTTTTAAGATACGGCGAACAGAATTGCACACAATATTTAAGGTGCAGTCGCACCATGGAACGATAAAGAGGCATTATAATATAATTTCTTTTATTCTCCGTTCCTTTCCTTATGATTCCTAGCATTCTATTTGCTTTCTTGGCCGCCACTGCACACTGGGCGGAAGGTTTCAATGTGTTATCCACGATAACGCCTAAATCTTTTTCCTGGGTGGTGGTTCCTAATGTGCATAACTTTGCACTTGTCCACATTAAATTTCATGCATATTCATTGTGGTTATCCTGAAAAACCTGACTGGCTAGGTGTGTCCCAAGGACTGGGTTAAGAATCACTGGATATACATATATATTTGGAAGGTGAAACTTAAATTGATAGTGCCACTGGTAGCAACTAAAGCACTGCACTCAGTTATTGCAAATGAATTTATTGTTTGCCACAATAATAAATAACATTGTTTGGTTTGCCTTACCTTTAGACTATAGGTGACTTTACAGTAAAGATATAGACAGAGAAGCATTTGCATGAAATATTCATAAACTGATGTCTTTGGGGCCCTAGAGGATCTATACAGAGGCTTCTTTTTCTCTTTCTCCCCCTCAGACTTTAAATAATGAGCAGTAGCAAAAGGTATAAGACAGTAGGTCTGTGTGTCTCCTTTGAAATCATCTTGTATATTTAGCTTGTTATTGATGCACAGGAGCAGCAGATATTCGGGTATAGGTTCAGTGACTAGCCATACCAGAGCATCCAGTGAAAATAGAGGCATTACTAACATTTCAATTGCTAGGTCCAGTAAAAATATTTTGTTTTCATGTCCTCTAAGAAAAGTCTTTGTGATCAAGTTATAAGTCCCCCATCTTGGACCTTGCAAAACTCCTTCCGCCCATCAGAGAATCCTGGGAGTAGTACGGCAGGATTCATTCTGGTACTGAGAGGTATCCTCTCACCTAGAAATATTCCTGGGAGGAATTCAAAATAAGCAGTCACTTTACTCTTGAATTTCTATGCGTTTTTGTTGAAGATGGTTGGCTTATGTACTGTAGATTGAATAGGAGACATCTAATAACAGTACACTAAATGAAAGGCAGGTCAGTTTTTAAAGGAGGGAGAAAGTGTCATATTTGCAGTGGAATTCATATACAGTACCATCATGTAACTACAGAGGTTTTCAAGTACCCGGTTGAAACCGCTGTGTCCCAGGGAAGAAACTTTCAAATAGAAAGATTGTTTTAAAGAACCTGGACCATACAATGCTGCTACTGATCATAACAATATAAGAAATTCCATACTGGGTCAGACCAAGGTCCATCAAGCCCAATATCCTGTTTCCAACAGTGGCCAATTCAGGTCACAAGTACCTGGCAGAATCCCAAAAAGTAGATTGTATCCCGCTACCACCAGGGATAAGCAATGGTTATCCTCAAGTCAACTTTTGATAATATTTTATGGGCTTTTCCTCAAGGAACTTGCCCAAATCTTTTTTAAACATCTTTTTAAACTGCTTTTATCATATCCTCCAGCAGTGTAATCCAGTGCTTAATTATGAGTTAATTGGAAAAATATTTTCTCTGATTTTTTTCAGATGTGCTGTTTAGCAAGTTCATAATCTCTTCCTTAGTCTTTCAAGAAATACAAAGACTAGAGGACATACCATGAAGTATCGCTGCAGCATGGGAACATTGACTGACAAGGACCTCTGATGTCATCAACTGGCTGCTTTTCCTGCCAGTCCATTGAGGTCAATGGTCATTCTCAAAGGAGCAAGCAAAAGGGAATAACTAGTGAGGTTATTATTACATGTGTTAGGAAATAGAAGCCTAGATTTGTATTAGAGTTTGTTTTGTATTTTTTTATATTTTTGCTGTTTATATCTCATTGCATTTTGAAAACACATTGAGCCTTTCTGTGTGAGATAAGGAGGGTTTAAAATTGCTTCCATATGGGATTGGGTTAGGGGAGCTGGGAATCTAGAAGGAACGTCTAGGAAGAATCTGGGACATCCAGAACAGAATGTCCAAAAATCTGGGGGAGTGGCAGCATTGAAAGGAGACGCATATAAGTGCCTTTGAAATTGCTCCCTCTCCACACCGAAAAATACATGTCCCAGTAATGGAGATGGGCCCCATGCAAACTGCAAGATTGGGTACATGCACAGGTGTAGGCCATTTCACAAATGTGAACGTCCCCAAATTGCAAACAGGAACATGGACATACTGGCAAGGGAATTTCAGAAGGAAGGCGACTGTGTTACGAGCTCACACATCCTAGCCTGCCATTTCAGATACTCAGATGTGTGGCAGCGGGCCTGTACTATGTTTGGAGCATTATTGACATGCAGATTTTATCGGCCAGGAAATATTAACCGTGACAATGAAAGTGTATTACACTCTTCTCCCTGGAAGCAATGCAGCCATGAAACGAGCATTGTTTTGCACCTTATTCATGGTCAGCAGCAAGTATAGAAACATAGAAATATGACGACAGAAAAAGACCACATGGCCTATCTAGTCTGTCCTAAGTATAGACATGGACACCTCACCAACCAGTGCAAGACATACTTGTGCAATTCTGAGATAGCACCATGACTTGCATCTCCCTTGCTCCTCTCAGGCCACACTTCTTCCCCATCCTCATGCTACATGGACATTCTCACACTGGGGACATCTTTATGCCTGTTTTTTAAAAATGGGTCCAGGGACGTCTCCATGATTTAGACATCTGAATGCCTGCTTCCAGCTGTCCAAATCATGAACAGAGCTCCTAAAATATCGCCCATATCTATGTTCAAAACAGATTTTATTGTATTTTGTATTTTATATGTTATATTTTATATTTGCCCTACTTTTATAATATTTTAAATTATTTATACTGTATTATTATGATGTCTGTGAACTGCTTTGAATTCCTTGGGAAAAAAAGGAACACATAAATCTATGTACACCAGATTTGGAAATGGATCGAGTCTTTGGAACCATTCACTGCTGCTACTCAGGCACTTTTAAAGCTGGTTCATATGGCAACATCCACGTTCCAAAAAGATAAATAATTATCTTTCATCCAAATATTCTACAATTATGATGAGAAACAAGGCTAATTTTTACTTTTTTTTTGTGGTTGGGGACTGGGGAATTATAGTAGTATTGGTCGAGAATTCAGTTTCTTATAACCATCATAAAAATGCTGCTGGCATCATAGCTTGTTCCATTCTCCCTGTTTCTAGCTTTATCCTTTATGCATGTCAAAGAGGTTTATAAATATTCTGTTCCATTCTAACTTTCCAGGTCCGTATTTCATTTCAGTAGAATAATAGATATTACAACACAGGTACAAATCAAATCAGGATAGAACAGAGCCCTGACTCAAGAAAACAATGTTGTTTTTTTGCAAGATATTTAAAGTAAAATCAGTAGCCAGAAAGGAATAACATCAGGTATATACCCATGGATGGCATAATTCCATCCAATTAACATATATTTTTATTGAGTCATTGGTAGATTTTTTTTCTCTGTTAAAATTGTAAAGAGCAGTTGAAACATGTTCAGGAATTTCTAAGGAACAATAATAGAGGATCAGGCTGAGTAGGTGAATTAAAGTTCATCGTAAGCTCTTTAAAACAGGAAGCTCCCTTACCTTCTATGCCTTTATGGCCATAAATTATGGCTTGTGCTAACTTCAGGGGACCTATAGACCTTTTACCAAGTGGTATACTTCTCCCATCAGCGGACATATTGGAAGTGGAATGTGCAGTCAGTGGGTAGAGCCATTTGCTATGGTCTTTGTTCTATAATAATGATGGTATAATAAGATTTCATTTAGAAATCATAGCGCATCAAAGCAGTAAACCTCTCAGTCCTGGGTTTTTCTTCAAGGTAACAAAACCCTGGTTGAAGTTTCAAGTTGTAACTTGGGAAAAGCGGTATTAAAAGGCCTGTTAAATAAATAAATAAATAACGGAGACTCAAGCAGTGAGCAGATAGTGTTTGAGGAAATATTATTGGATCTTGAGAAGAGGGGGAGAAGGGGGTCAGTAAATGCCATCCAGGTATTAGTCTGTTGGAGAGGAGAAAGGGAAGGATTCCAGGGAGGGCAGGGGTCAAACAATTGGAGAAGAGAAGCAACAGGGTGTCATAGAAACATAGAAATATGATGACAGAAAAAGACCACATGGCCTATCTAGTCTGTCCTTCCATATCAACAACTACAACAGTCCCCTTTTTACATTTAGAGATCCTCTGTGTTTGTCCCATGCTTTTTTGAATTCAGTTACTGTCCTCATCTCTACCACCTCCACTGGGAGACTATTCCATGTATCCACTACTCTTTCCGTAAAGAAATATTTCCGCATATCACTCCTGAATCTATCTCCCTTCACCCTCATCCCATGTCCCCTCGTAGAAGAACTTGCTTTCAATTGAAAGAGGCTCTCTCCCTGAACATTTATGCCACGGAGGTATTTAAACATCTCAATCATATCACCTCTATCCTGCCTTTCCTCTAAGGTGTACATATTAAGATCCTTAAGTCTGTCCTCATATGCTTTATAATGAAGACCACTAATCATTTTAGTAGCCACCCTCTGCACCGACTCCATCCTGTTCACATCCTTTTGAAGGTGCGGTCTCCAGAATTGCACACTATACTCCAAATGAGGTCGCACCAAAGACTTATACAGAGGCATTATCACCTCCTTTTTTCTGCTAGCCATTCCTCTCCGTATGCACCCAAGCATCCTTTTAGCTTTTGCCGTCGCCTTTTCTACCTGTTTAGCTACTTTAAGATCATCAGACACAACCACGCCTAGGTCCCGCTCTTCTTTAGTGGACAAAAGTACTTCACCCCCTATACTATAATGCTCCCTTGAATTGCTGCAGCCCAAATGCATGACCTTACATTTTTTAACATTAAATCCCAGCTGCCAAATTCTAGACCATTCTTCAAACTTAGCTAGATCCCTCCTCGTGTTATCTACACCTTCCTGGGTGTCTACTCTATTGCAGATTTTGGTATCATCCACAAAGAGGCAAACCTTACCCGACAGCCCTTCCGCTATATCACTAACAAAGATGTTAAAAAGAATTGGACCAAGGACAGATCCCTGGGGCACACCACTGGTAACATCCTTCTCCACAGATTGAGCTCCATTTACTTGTACTTTTTGTCGCCTCCCACCCAACCAATTTCTAACCCAAGCAGTAACTTTAGGGTCCATCCCTAGGGTGCTCAGTTTGTTTATAAGTCGCCTGTGAGGAACAGTGTCAAAGGCTTTACTGAAATCTAAATACACCACATCTAGAGCTCTCCCTCGGTCCAACTCCCTGGTCACCCAGTCAAAGAAATCAATCAGATTTGTCTGACAAGACCTGCCTCTGGTGAATCCATGTTGCCTCGGATCCTGCAATCCGCTGGACTCCAGAAACCTCACTATATTCTCTTTCAGCAGTGTTTCCAATAATTTACTCACCACCGAAGTTAAACTAACCAGCCTGTAGTTTTCAACTACATCCTTACTTCCGCTTTTGTGTAAGGGCACCACATGAGCCTCTTTCCAGTCCTTTGGCACCACTCCCTACTCCAACGAGGCATTGAAAAGGTCAGTCAGTGGAGCTGCTAGAACGTCCCCAAGTTCCCTCAGTATTCTAGGGTGTATCCCATCTGGTCCCATCGCTTTGTCTACTTTAAGTTGAGCTAGTTTCTCACGAACACAATCTTCTGAAAATTGTTCAAGATGTCCCTCGCTTCTGTTCCTATTTGTGGGTGTTTTCTAAGCTCCTGTTCCTGGTTCTTCATCTGTGAACACAGAACAAAAATATTTGTTAAGCAATTCCACTTTATCCTTATCAGCTTCTACATATTCCCCCCCCCCCCCGCACCCTTGAGTCTGACAATACCACTTTTGCCCTTCCTCTTCTCACTAATATATCTGAAAAATGTCTTACCCCCCCCCACCCCCCACCCCCCTTTTATTGCATTGGCTATTTCCTCCTCCTTTTGAATCTTTGCCTTCTTGACTACTTTGCTAGCTTCTCTAAGTTTTTCCAAATACAGATGCCTGTCTTCCTCTCTCTGTGATCTCTTGTATTTCATGAAGGCCTCCCTCATTTTCTTCACTTTTTCAGCTACTTCTTTCGAAAACCATAGCGGTCTCCTTTTCCTTTTACCTTTATTTACCATTTTAACAAAAAGGTTGGTTGCGCTTAAAATATCCCATGAGGAGTGTCCCTGAGGAGTGTCCCCGAGGAGTCAAGAACCTGTGGAGGCCGATTCTGTATTGTGCACGTCTGGGCCATCTGGACGGCCAAAAAATGAACGGGGCCTATTTGTACCCAATTCTGCAACCGTGGGAGCTATATGTTTCTGCGGTTGTGGAATCAGGGCACTTAAACGACTCAGTGTGCACACGATGCAGAATGAGGAGACGTCTTGGAGGCAGCCCGTGCTCACCGCTCAATGCTCTGGCTAGTGCTATGGCACCGGCATGTCCAGCCGGCATCTTCAGCTGGAGCAACAGATTACTCCATCTCCATCATGGCCCCTTCACCCCACCACCCAACCCTTGTCAGAGGCCCCCTAGGCTGGGATCAAGCAGTAGGAGCACACCCGCAGGGTCTCTGTGGTCCAAGAGGGGGGCTTGAACCTGTGCAGAACAGATTGCCTGGCACTTATTCCACCTTCGGGCTGGAATAAACTGGGTGTCTAACTTGCCGGCTGTGGACGTACAGAGACATGGCCTGAATTACCTCTGGAATACAGCAAGAACAAAGTACTCAACGGATAATTTATTCAAACCAATGGTTGCAGGGGGGAACACAAACACAGCTAGTGGTCTAGTGATGTTTGTGTTCCCACCTGCAACCATTGGTTTGAATAAATTATCCTTTGAGTACTTCGCTCTTGCTATATTCCTCTGTACTTTGCGAGTACTTCTGTGCTTTTGTGGTTTATGGACTGTCTTCTGAATTGCTTCTGTACATCTTGCCATCTTGGCACACCCCTGGGCCACCCACGCTCTGCCCCAGGACATCCCCCTCCCTCCCCCACACAAACCCTCTGTATGTGCAGGGAGCACTAGACCCAGAATAGCGTGCCAGGTCTAAATGGGGGTTGGATGTCCAACCCGGACTTACAACCCTGCTATTCGTGGATCAGAATGACCGCCTTAGTGTAAGTTCCATGAGGGTGAGAGGGGACCCTCAGGGGGAGGGTTTACAGAGAAGGAACAGAATCTTCTTTCCTTAATGTCCTTCTGGATGCAACAATGATAAAAGTACCATATGCCAATTCGTGTTAACAACCTTTTTTAACAAATATTTTTCTGTTTTGGAACACCATAACCAGTATGAAAAGTTTTTGTAGCCAAATTACAAGTCTCACATCTCGAACCTTGAACATAAATCCTTCCAGCCAACAGAGAATCTCTACCATGACTGGAAGAACTAAATCAACATTCAGCCTGGTATTGAGTTGTGCCCTTGTTGAGAGATGTACCTGGGAGGGATTTAAACCAAGCATTCATTCTACCCATGATTTTTGCATGCTTTTTTGAAGAAGGTCAGCTTGGTGTATTATTTTAGTTTAGTTTTATTCATTTGATTGGCCATCTTTCCACATGTAAAGTGGCATTTTAGAAAGGACATCCAAGTCAAATCAGGGACTTCCAGAGCAGAATGTGCCAAGAAATCCCAGAGATTTCTATGTCTCCACCCAATTTTAGTAACATAGATGTCCCCAACATGAACGTCCATACTGGTGGCCACATAGATGTCTCCTACAGGAAAGCATGGAGCGGGGACGTCCATGTCATGCAAGCTAGAATAAGGGAACATCAAGCAGCTAGCAAAACAAAAACATGCATCCTCATTTCCCATCAGTATTTGTTATCTGCATGAGCGTACTTCCTTTTCCACACCTTCCAGATGTCTGGCTGACAAAATGAGCACTTTTCCAATGCCTATTTGTGCCTTGAGCAGGTATAAGCCTGGACACGGCTCGAAGCATCCAGGGCATTTCTGAAATAGAGCAAGGACTTCTACGTTCTGGGAACACCTCAGACATGCCTACTCCATGCCCCCATGCAGACGTGGATGTCCTCACCCCCTGGGCATCCATAGAGCCAGCTCCTAAAATGGCTCTGGGGGTGTCTCCATGCCCATTTCAGACATCCAAAGCATGAATAGAGCTTCTAAAATAATCCTCTAAATATCATAGCGAATTACAAAATCTGTGAGGTCAGGAAATTAACCAAGTAGTGAGGAAAGAGCAGATTGGTCCTAGAGAGTTAGGGCAGTTTACAAAAAAAGATGGGTCCGATATTCAAATGTCACAGTAAATGTCTTAAATGGGGATATTCAACGGCACCTACACAGTTAGTGTCATTGAATATCCCCATCTATGTCCCCTATGCGCCCTGATTCTAGCCGGTTAGCATTGAAGCGTGTTGGGGGCGTTCCGGGGTGGAGTGGAGGTGAGGAGTACCACTAGCCAGGTAACGGCGATATTGGACCACTACCCGGTTAGTGATATGGTTAGCGATCTGTGGCTTGCCTAGTGTTAGCCGCAGATGCTAACCCGGTAGCGGTCCAATATCGCCGCTACCCGGTTAGGCTCTGCTGCGGTTTTCCCTGGCTGCCAAAACCGGATACTCAATGCCGCCTCTGCAGCACTGAATGTCCAGGGTTAGAGGTGAGCAGGCGGGCTATGCGTTGTAGTGGTGCATATTTATTTATTTTTATTTAACAGGTTTTATATACCGCTTTATCATTTCAATCAAAGCGGTTTACATTGTAACGTAAACTTGGCAATGTACATTAAACAGGGACATTGATAACTTGGATTTTTCTGAGGCAATGGAGGGTTAAGTGACTTGCCCGAGGCCACAAGGAGTAGCCCTAGTAGAATATTGGGCCCGAAGAGTCTAAGATCAGAAACAAGGGAGGGGTTAGAAAGAGGTTTGAGATGCCACAGCTTCAAAGAAGCGGCAATTAATAATGTGCAATATGTGTGTATCAGGTGAAACATGTAAACATGTAAAATTCCCTCATGCTTACAATCCTGTTCCAAACTATCAAAAGACTGATGCTGATAAACTGGACATAGTGGTAAATATTCTGTGCTACATATGGAAAGACTAGGGTTGCCAGATGTCCTTATTTATCAGGATTGTACTGATTTTAAAAGCTTTCCTGATTTGAAAAATGTCCCGATTTTGTCCTGAATTTTGGCGTTTTGTCCTGACTTGTCCTGAATTTCAGGTAAATTTTGACAGATGATTAAGACGAACATTATAATACAAATAAAGTTATTTTATTTGCTTATTGTACATAAAATGGAGAAATGAAACTAATTATAAGTTTTTCGTTTTTAGCATGTGAGTGTGACTCAGTGTTTTTGCCCAAAAACGTTCCTTTTGGCGTTTGTTTGAAAAAGTGGAAAAGGTTTATTTATTTATTTATTTAATTGGATTTCTATACCGCCTTATCATATAATCAAAGCGGTTAAACAAACAAAAATACAAAAAGGTGAAGGTGAAAATAATCAATGATAATATGTACATAGTTTGATGAGAATAGAATATAGTGTCTTGGAATCAGTTGTGCTATCTACATTGTGAGCTATATTATAATGTGAGCTATTATACAACATATATATGGTTGTTCTTTCTAATAACCGTAGTATTCAGTAAACAGAACAGTTTTCAGTTGCTTCCTAAAGTCATTGAGGTCTTGATTTGCTCTTAAATCAATTGGTAAAGAGTTCCAGATGGTTTAGGCTCTTTCCTGAAAATGGAAAATTTGGGGTCCATTGTACATACAAAATATAGCGAATTTAAGATGTATGTAAAGAGGGGGAAAATATTAAAATTTTTTGGAAGCACGGAGTCTTGATCATAGTTTATTCTTTGTTAAAGTTTTTCCATTTTTGGCTTCATAGTAATGTTACTAATATAAATTAATTTGCAATTATATATAACGTCACTAGTAGACGGATGATCAAAATCGATTGGATATTAAAACTGTAAAATGCTTGCTTCAAGTTAAAATAAACTATTCATTATCTTGTGGTGATATGTACAAAACGATTTTGGTTGATGAAAATCTGCTAATTCACATATTGTCGAACAGTAAATGCATGTAAATAATGTTTTATTGTGTTTGATGTCTAATAAAATGTTTTTTGAAAAATGTTATTTTTTGAAAAAATGCACTGATTTTGGACCAAAGGTGTCTGGCAACCCTAGGAGAGACAGAAGATCCTCAGGTATCAAGAGATGCAACTAGAGACCAAGATAATGTGGCCTAAAGGTAGAGAAAAAGTCCCAGGCAATGTTCCTGCTAAGTTGTGCTGAGTCCTCCATCGGCATTCCAAGGGCTTGCCGATGCTGTGCGATCCTAAGCGCGATCACTTTTGCGATTATTTTGCACTTCCCCCCATCAGCAGGAATGCCGGTGGAGGACTCAGTGCAGCTTAGCTCAGTGCAGCTCAGCTTATTGGTCCCAGGGGTACTGGGTGCCACTGGTATGAATCAAAAGAAACTTCCAAGCACACCTTGATATGTTGCCTGTATATATTGCACCCTATAAACTGTAAATTAAAGTTCTCTGGTGCAATGCACCTATTGAGAAGAGCGCTAGCAATAAAACTGAAAGAATGTGATCATACTCAACAACACCTTGGTTTGGCTTCTCAGCTCTGTCTCCTTTGCTGACATCTCTACTGTCATATCCTCAGTCTATCACTTTCCACTGCAACTGTTCCTGCTTTACAAACATGCTGTGAGCGGACCACTATCTTCCCATCTCCCTCTTTCCTTTTGCATCAACACTGGAATATACTGTTTACTTCCACTGTCTTAACTTTCATCTCAAATTATTCTTCAATCCACTCCAATCTGGATTTAGCCTTTTACATTCTGCATAAACAGCCCTTGCCAAAGTCTCCAGTAACCTGTTCCTGGCCAAATCCAAGGGTCTTTACCCGATCCTCATGCTTCAGGAACTATCTACCGCATGGCCACCATTAGTGCCTCCTTTGGGGGAGCCTCATATTTTTGGATCTTGAGAGCCTCATTCCAAGTCTCATCTTCGGGCACTACTACAAAGGCGAGAGCCTGGGACATCTTCATCACGAACTCCAGAAAGGCTAGGTCCTCCGGAGGGGACCGCCAAAGATGGTGAGAAGGATAAGGGTTGGAGGGGACATCCTGATGGAGGATGGTGTTGGGAAACTCCTCATCTGTCTCCCAATCTGACTCAGTGTCAGAGAAATCACCGAGCACCGAGCGATCCTGGTCGACTAGGCATTGATGCCAGCCAACACTAGTGCTCCGCAGACGAAGGACCTGGCAGTGAGTCATGTCTCGAGTTGGATGCCAATGGAGTCAGCGTCAAATGAGTCAGCTTCTCCAGGATCGGCTGAGTCTCCTCTGGGGAAGTCCTCACCAAGGACAGCCCTGAAGTTGGCACAGATGACCCGGAGGTTCCGGGCATTGGGCCACGCTGCACCTTGAGGAACTCAGTGAGGCTGCGTTCCAGGGCTGCCATCTTGGCCTCGATGCCAACTGGTTACGCAGCAGCTGACTTGGGTCTCGAGGTCATCAAGTCTGGAGCCACATCCCTCATAGGGGAACCACCGATGATGATGATGGTGTTGGGGGACCTGGCTTGATCCCCTGAAGCCATGGGAATCTCCTCCAGCCAAAGCTGCTTGGAGGACCACTCCTTGCTGTTGCTGTCGGTGTCAGGTCAAGGACTCCAAGCACAGGCACTGGAGGTCTTACCTGCCGGTCCAGGATCGTATCTTGCCTTTGGCTTCAATGATGTCCTGGACCCACAGGGAAGGTCTTCGGAAGACAATTCCTGGTCCAAGGCTTCACAACCCCAGGATTCCAACGAAGTCCGGGAGTGCTACAAAAAGTCATCAGACGCCGGTTCCGAGGGCAGGAATTCCACCCCGGATGTTGGTCCTGAGGCAAACTTAGAACCAAACAGCTCCCCCTGCTGCTTTTTATGATCCTTACAGGTCTTTGCAGACATCTGTTGGCAGAGTGGGTAGATAAACATCTCATTGTCTGCCTCAAGGCATTTTATGCAGCAACTGTGGTGGTCCATGATGGACATAGTACAGGGGCACTTGCCACATTACTTAAAACCTCTGATCAAGGCTATAGCGGGAAAGAGGTCAAAATCCAATGTCTCAATCAACTAGGCCACGAGAAAAGACGCATGTACTGAGAAAACAGGTAAAAAAGGGGACCTGAGAAAAAACACAACACCAAGTTGTTGGACTCGGGTGGCAGAAAGATGATTGGAACCGATCCTGGTGAAAAGAACGAAGAAAATTGGTGAAAAATCTTGACTTTAACCAGGGGCAAAGATGGCACATCTTCAGGGCTCCACAGAAAAAAGAAGACTGAGGTAAGATGCTACCCTTGGGCAGGAAGGTGACCGCGTATGCGCATTGTAATGCTCAAAGGCTTTCTGTGATGAGTGGATCCGTGCGTGCTCCGTCAGCACCCATATGTGAGGACTGACTTTCTGCTTGTTCCCGGAGAAAAGATGGACCATTCGTCTAACCTGGTATGGCAAATCTTATTTATTTTTTATTTATTTTATTTAACAAACATTTATATACCGCTACTTCCGGCGATCAGCAGCGGTTTGATTACATATTGAAAACTGTCAAATCAGTACAGTAAAATTTGGGGTGTATACACGTTGATTCGGAGGGTAAGCACGTCACACAGTAGAGGGTTCTATTTGTAGAGAGGGGCACTAATTACATATATATATTTTTACATAAATGAGCAGAGTGTACATAAATATGTTCCTGTCTCCCAGGGTGGTTAGACTTAGACCCCTTGGGTTTAAATCAAATTGAACTGACTCTGAAATAGGTGAGTCTTGAGGTTTTTCCTAAAGTCAGTTAGGTCTTTGCTAGCTCGTAGCTCTGGCGGCAGATGATTCCAGAGTGTAGGTGCTGTGTATGAGAAAGCTCTGTTACTAGTATTGGTTTTAACAGATCTTATATCTGCTGGAACGAGGAGGGTGTTGGAGTTGATGGTTCTTCTGCTTCTGTTGGGCGGTTGTGAGCAGATTAAGGTGGAGAGGAAGGACGGTGCTACATTATGCATGGAGTTTGAAAGTGGTCGTGAGTGTTTTATATTTTATACGAGCAGCAATGGGGAGCCAGTGTAGCTCAATCAATACAGGGGTGATGTGATCAGCAAAACTTTCTCATGATGATCCTAGCCGCTACATTTTGCGCCATTTGCAGAATGTTTAAGGTTTTCTTTGGGAGTCCCTGTAGGATGGCGTTGCAGTAGTCGAAATGTGGCATGATGAGTGCCTGTGCAACGGACCTGAAGTCATGAGGTTCGATAATGCTCCTTAGAGGTTGAAGGACTCTTAGCTTGTGGAAAACGGCTCTGTTGGTTTTGCGGAGGTGTTTCTCCATCTTTAGGTCGTTGTCGAACATTACCCCCAGATATTTTATTTCCTTCTTTGTTTGGTATGTATTGTTGCACAAGGTGATTGTTGCAGGGGGGTCGAAATTTGGTTTTCTGGAGATATACATCATCTCAGTTTTCTTGTGGTTGATTGCCATGTTGCTTTGCTGTAACCAGGTTTGCATCTCACTTAGGCACGCTTCTAGTTGGATGTAGTTTGGGTTATCCGTGTCAAGTTGTGTGTACAGCATAATATCGTCTGCATAGACGTGATATTTGATTTTGTGCTGTTGGAAGATTTTGCAAAGTGGTTGCATATAAACATTGAACAGGAGTGCTGAGAGAGCCGAGCCCTGCGGTATGCCCTGAGTTTGTGGGAAAGCCTCTGCTTTTTCGCCGTTGAACTGAACCTGTTGCATTCTGTTTGATATGTATGAGGAGAACCATTTTAGGGGGGTTCCCGATATTCCTATTGATTTAATTCTGTTTATGAGGGTTCCATTGTGAACAGTATCGAAAGCGGCTGAAATGTCGATGAATATGAGTATAAACATTTTCTTTTTGTCTTCTAGACCTTTGAGGAGGTTGTCAAGCAGTGCTAGAAGTAGGGTTTCAACCCCATGATGTCGTCTGAAACCGTATTGCTGTTTATCTAGGGTTTCATTGTCGTCCAAGTGGTCTTGCAGTTGTAGTAACACGGCCTTTTCAATAATTTTAGCAAGGAAAGATATGCTGGATATTGTGTGGTAGGATGCAGGGTCGTCCTTGTTGAGTGTTTTGTTTTTTAGAATAGGTCTTATGATAGACTTCTTAAGTTGTGTGGGCATGATTCCTTGTTGCAGTGATAGGTTTACTATATGCGAGACGTGATGAGTAATGTCTTGTTTCACTGCCTTGACCCATGCGGCTGGGCAGGGATCTAGTGGGGAGGTGGTGGTGTTGATATTTGTGATTATGTTAATAATTTGCTGGTCGTCAATTTTGTGGAAAGCGCTCCATACCTGCTCTTGACTGGTGCTGGTCGCCATGGTGAGATTAGGCACTGGGAGGGTTGTGTCCAGATATAGAGTGGGTGCTGTAGCCGTGAGTTTGCTTGCGTAGTGATTTGCCAAGGTTTGAGGCTGAATATTGGCTGAATATGGGCCCGATATTCATATGCGACGACTATAAGCCTCTAAGGTACATAGCCGTTGCCACCAAACCTTAACCCCAGATATTCAATCCAGTCACCGGCATTGAATATCCAGAGTCACCACACAGCCGCACACGGTGCAGATGCTAACCGTGCAGAGGCAATATTCAGCCGCTGTCCGATTAGATCCAGTGGCAAAAGTTAGGACAGCCTTTGCTGTGCCTAACTTTCACCACTGAGAGATAACCAGGCAGCAGCTTCATATCACTGCTGCACAGTTATCCCCAGGTAGCACCCCCAGAACTCTCCTGGCATGCCTCAATGCTAAGCGATTAGCATTGGGACGTATAGCATTATTACTCAGGGATATTCAGCGGCACTAACTGTGTTAATGCCCCTAAATATCCTGTTTAGGAGCATTTACACAATGCAAATGCCTTTGAATATCGGACCCTATTTTCTTATGTTCCTCCTTGCTACCAATGTTTTCTTTCTCTGTAGCATATTAAGGTACATCTATTTTTATAGCTGCTGCTGTTCTGTTTTTTTTTCCCAGGGATACTTGTCTAATCCCATATGTAGCATGTTTATTAGATGTAATATTTTATCTCTCGCACTCCATGCCTAACACTATCATTTTCATTCTTGTTTCAATAAAACTGATCTTCCTCCTCCCAGTTCTGACAGGAGCTAATGGTTTTCTTTATCAGAGGAGAAAGTTAGAGAGGTGCTTCTCTAAGAGACAAAATGAACTGTATAAATTTGTGCCTTAATTGAATTTGGAGCATAGACTCCAACCCTAATAAAGTAACTTCAGAATATTAGATATAACAAGCAAGGATCTGAATGTAAATGTTTTGATTTCCAGTCAGAGTGGTTAAAAACATGAACAATCGGAAATGGACATAGTGTGCTAAACCTTTCTCAGTCTCTATGTAAATCTGTCTCAGGGCTGTACTCACCCCATACATTTTCTATTTCAGGTAGCTTTGTGTGAATTGTTTCTCATCAAAGCCCTTGGCCCATCCTCTGATCAAATGGATGGGGTCCTAGGAAACTCAGGAGGGAATCTCCAATAAAAAATAAACGAACTTGATGATTCTGGGTCCTTTACCGATAGGGCAGAAGATAGTCTTTCAGTCTCCTTAGACTTCTCAAGAGTCTACAACAGAATAAAATCTACTCCTACACAGCGCTGTACAGAGACATGTAAGAGACAGCCTCTGCTCATAACTGTTGCAGTCTAATCAAGACCTGACAACACAACAAGTGAGGACTAGCATTTGAGGGGAATGGTAAGCAAACACATAGGAGGTGAACAGGAGGCTAGAGGGATCAGGACCCAAAAGCAGTCTCAAAGAAGTGAGTTTTTAGCCTGGATTTGAACAGGGCCACAGATGGAGACTGATGTAATGACTCAGGCAGTTTGTTCTAGGCAAAAGGAGCAGCAAGGTTGAAAGACTGAAGTGGAAGAGAAGGGCACAGATAGAAGGGTTCTGCCAGAAAAGCGGAGTTCCCGAAGAGGGGTGTAGGGAGAGTTAAGAGAGGAAAGGTAGCGAATGAAGGCATTTATAGGTCAGTAGTAGAAGTTTGAACTGGATGCAGAAACAGATAGGGAGTCAGTGAACTGACGTGAGAAGAGGAGTAACATGAGCATAACAACACTAACTGAAGATCAGCCGTGCAGCTGAGTTTTGAACAAATTGAAGTGGGGAAGAGATTATTCAGAGGAAGACCAGCGAAGAGGAGGTTACAATAGCCTAGAGGAGGTGACAAGAGAATGAATGAGGGGCCTAGTAGTGTGTTCAGAAAGGAGGGACACATTTTGCCAATGTTATAGAGAAAGAAGCGACAGGTTTTAGTTATTTGTTGGATTTGCGTTGAGAAACAGAGGGAGGATGACCTCAAGCTTGCGAGCCGAGGAAACAGGGAGGAGTAGAGTGTTATCCAAAGAAATAAAGGAGGAAAGGGGGAGGTGGGCTCAGAGGGAAAGATAAGGAGCTCAGTTTTGGCCATGTTCAATTTCAGATGGCTATGAGAAATCCAGGCACTAATGTCAGATGCAAGCAGAGATCTAGTCCTGGATATCGGAGAAATTTCAGGTGCAGAGAGGTATCTGGGGGATGGTACTGAAAACCATGGGATGAGATGAGTGCACCAAGGGACCGACTGTAGAGAGAGAAAAGGAGATGTCCCAAGACAAAGCCCTGGGGTACACCGACTGAAAGCAGGATAGCAGTAGAGGAAGATCCGCCATTACATATTTTAAAAGTGCAGTGGGAGAGATAGGAAGAAATCGAGGGCAGGACAGAACCCCTAAATCCAAACAAGGACAGGGTATCGAGGAGAAGGTAGTGATTGACAGTGTCAAAAGCAGCAGAAAGATCAAGACGAATGAGGATCGAGTTTGGATTTGGCGAGGAACAAGTCACTGGAGACTTTGGCAAGAGCCATCTCAGTAGAATGTAGAGGGCAAAAGCCAGATTGCAGTGGGTCCAGAAGAGGCTGAGAGGAGAGAAAGTCAAGACAGCAGCAGTGAAACGCACATTCAAATAGTTTAGAAGTAAAGGGGAGGACAGCAATAGGTTGATTAGGAGGATAGGTAGGCTCAAGGGATGGTTTCTTGAGGAGAGATGTAACCATAGCACACAAACATGCCAAGTTGAGAGTATTCCAAAATTAAACAATTTATTGTAGTACTGCCCTGTCAGCCCCCACATTCAAAAGGGTACTAAACTCCCCTAGTGGTAGTCTCATGGTACTGACACTATGGGTCAAACTTCCAAACCCTTTTCCCCCACTATCACCCTGGATACCCCTGTTAGGTACTGGAGAGGGTCAGGGATTGAAGGGTTTGGGGGGGGGGGGTGCAGGTTGGCCATTGAATCCAGGGGTTGAGCACTGGATGGGGGTATTGGAGACTGGATGAAGGATTTGGGACTAGCTCCTGACAATATTGACCTCCAGGCATGTGCAGGGCCAAAGTTTTCATCATTTTCAGTCAAAATGAACCAATATATTTTATTTATAACATCATTCTGCACCTTGGGATGACTGGAAGAAATCAGAGTGTGGATCTGTATGGGAGTGTTTGTGATTGCAGATTGGATTATGAGGGGAGGACTTATAGGTGGGGAGGGATGGAAGGAGGAGAGGGCGGGAAAGGACAGATTGAGGATAGGGTACCGAAAATGAGAAGAAGGGGTGGTGAATTCTATATATATTTTTTTGGTATGTGCCACAGGCTACCAGTGCTGAGAGAGAGCTCAGCTGTGAGATTCTCGATGAGCAATTGGGTCAAAATATATTCTTTGACAGCAGTATAGAGTTCCAGGTTATTTGCAGATTTAAAGCTTGTCACTTGGAATGTGCATAGGGTTCATTCCCCCATGAAATGAACCAAAGTGTTGAGTTATCTTAGGAAAATGGGGGGCAGACATTGCTTTCCCAAGTAAACACATTCAAACACAGTGGAGCATTGTAAATTGCCAATGGGAGATCTAGGCTACTGTTCAATTAATAATAGACAAGGAGGCATAGCGATTTTAATTCCGAAGAGAATTCCCTTCACGATGCGTAAGTTAATTCAGGAACCAGAAGCAAAATAAGTTTATATGGTAGGAGAATGTTGGCGACAAAAATTTCTGTTAGGAAATACCTATGTTCCTAATGTATACAGTCACTCTTTCTTTGTGAAAGTGTCTCCCTATCTGGCAAACTGGGGTGAATATCAGCTCTTAGTGGGACATGACCTTAATATCACTAGCGACCCCTCTAAGGATGGCAAACCATATACAGTAAGTTAACTCCTAGGGATAAATGTGAGAGAGGAATGAATATTTTAATGTCAGAATTGGCATTGATAGATGAATAGTGAACATTGCAGCCAACAGAGGCAGAAGTCACTTTTTTTTTTTTTTTAACTTTTATTTTCATTTTGCAACAAACAAAAGAAACAACACACCAAAGGAGACAAAACAAGTATACAATAAGGAAAAGTAAACCCAATTACTCCCCACCCCCATGCTTCTTCTCTAGCCGATTAGGTCAGCATGTGAGCGCTTCCAATTAACAGTAATTATACATCAAAACGGTCAAAAGAGTATCTACGATACAGAATGATCATGGGACCAAAATATATACAAATTTAGACAGTCAGATGAGAGTATTTAGCAGAATGTACATAGTCATTGAGCATTTTACATTTAGACCAATAATGAGAAGTCTGAACGGGGGAAGCAAACATACAAGGTATTTGTTCATATGTACTGTAGAGACAAACATGATTCCACCATGCATTGGGGCTCAGATGGGAGCTATTTTCCAGTATTTCTTAATTAGGGAAATAGCAATGACAAGCATAAAGTCCAAGAGGAAGTAAGCCGTTTTTGGAAGAGAGGAGATCCCCGCAACTGGGCGAAGTCTCACCATCCTCCAAGAAAGGGGCTCCTGAAAGTGCAAAATAGACTGGATACGACCCCAGACCCGACGCCAGTGATACTGTAGTGCGGGACATTCATACATAACATGAGGTAGTGAGCCAATGGCCGCATGGGATGTCCAACAACTATTGCCCTGAGTAGTGTTCCATTTGGCTAATCTATCAGGAGTGTAAAAACACCGGTGGGCTAGAAAGAAGAGTGTCTGAGTGAGTGAGGCGGATCGGGAAACCCGTGTCACTCTACTCCAGACAAGGCTCCATTGCTCCAAGGTCAAGTCACATGCAATTCTCTCTCCCATGCTTTCTGCGCAATAGGGGTATCGCTAGTTATAGCATTACATAAGGTTTTGTAAAATTGGAGGCTACACCCAGGGAACTACCGATAGATCGGATAGTCTCCGATCAACCTTGTATAGGGGATGCCGATGGCGGAAGTACCCTAGCACTCCGAAGGCAATGCCGAAGTTGCTTCGACTGAAAGCAGTGCCCCGCTGGGAGACCAAATTCAGTTTGCAATTCACTAAAAGTTTTCCAGCGACCATCATGGAACAACTGGCTAGGAATCCAAATGCCCCTAGTGTACCAGGGGCTCCACGCTATCGACTTATGTTGTATTCGAAATCAAGTATTGTACCAAAGCGGGAGCCTGTCGAACGGACAGAGTCAGGAGTCTGAAGAGTGCATTAGAGTAGTAAAGGCACCTAAAGTGTCTAAAAGCATTGGGGGATAGTGGGAGTCTGATGGGAGAGTCATACCAGGGAGAAAAGTAAGAGGAATCGGTTTGCAAAGATCCTCTTCTATGTCTAGTCACACAGGTCTACTCGGTACTGGATCTTCCAGCCAACGAGCGCCTTGTTTGAGAAGAAAAGAGTGATGGAACACTTGATTAAAATCACCACCAAGTATTGATGGAGCATTGGCAGAGGCCTATGCCCACTGCGCAATACTTGCATAGTAAGCAGGGTCGTCTACATTCGGGGCATAAATGCAAATACACATGAATTCACTATCTCCAACCTTAAGGTGTGCACGGGCCCATCTACCCTCCTTGTCAGCGCTAGTATCTATTACAGTAGCTTGCAAAGACTTCTTAACCAGAATGGCTACCCCGCACCGTTTGGAAACGGCGGGAAAATAGGCAGCCACCATGTTAGACTTAGCATTGAGTTGCAGTGTTGCAGCAGAGTTTAGATGCGTTTCCTGAAGAAACACAAAATCAGCATGCTCATGGCTAAGATAGCTAAGGAGTTTCTTCCTTTTGATTGAACTATTAATGCCTTTTACGTTGAGTGATAAAATTTACATAAGGCCATTCAGAAAATTAAAAGTTCTGAGCATGATAGCGCACATAATTTCACAATGTCCCTCATATTGACTGTATCTGGCTGTACATATGACATGAAAGAAAATAGGCTAAGATAATACAATGGAGCGCCCCACATTAAAAAAGAAAACCGCAGTGCGGTAGAGAAGAAGCAAAACCCCAGAAATTACTGGCGACCATGTGTCTGCGGGGAGAAAACCCCAGAGAAGGCCAAAATTGAGAAAAAAAAACAACACATGACCTGTAGGACTGTGCGTGCTCCGAATCCGACCGAGGCACACATCATGGAGGGATAGGAGACCAAAAAACAAAAGGTCATATAGAGAAAGAAAGAAAGTCCAGGTAGTCTCTGTGCTTGGCTATGACCGTCGCATCGGGCCCTTCAAAATGGCGGACAGAGCCGGCAGATAAAAGTCCAAGTTTTTGGATTAGCGCATCTGCTCTGCTTCTTTGGAGTCCAAAAATGTTGACAATAGATCAGGATCTTCGAATGTCCTGGTTTGGTTGTGAAGAGTCACGCGGAGCTTCGCTGGATACAACAGGCCAAAGCGAGCCTGTAGCTGTTGAAGTCGAGGGCGAAAAGCAAGGAGTTTCTTCCGACGGTCCACGGTGGGCTTTGTAAAATCAGGGAAGAAGGAGACTTTGTGACCTTCAAATTCCAAATGATGATTCGCCCGGGCAGCATTTAAAATTTGTTCCACTTGTTGATATCGTAGCAAGCGAAAGATAATAGGCCGGGGGGTCGTTCGGTTGAGCACCATGTGGGTAGGAACACGGTGCGCACGATCGATTTCCAGTTCTCTATGAAAAGTGATCTTCAGCAAGGAGGGAAGAGTTTTGAGCAGGAATTCTCTTATATCTCCGGCTTCCACCCCCTCCGGTATTCCAATGAGCCTCACATTGTTGCGACGGGCTCGATTATTGCTATCTTCTAACGCCTTTTGAAGATTCTGTATCTGGCGCTCAGCCTGGTCCAGTTTGCCCAAGCGCACCACGTGCGAGTCGAGGACCCCCGCCATATTGTCCTGCCGTAATGAGAGACTTTCAAGTCGGTCCTGGAGCACTCCAAAGTCTTCTCGCATGGCTCGAAGCGCTTCTCCATTGGACTGCACCAATTCCTTCACGCCGCGTATTTCCTCTAAAATCTCCAGGTGCATTTCGGGGTTTTCACGAAATGGAGCCATCTTCTGTGGGGAGGACACCTCTGTTTTGGAGCGTTTTCCGTGAGAAGAAGAAGGAGACCCGAAGTCCAAGCGCGCTGGTTTATGGGCCGCCATCCCCCCCGATGTACCCCGGTCAGCTCGGAGCGAAATAGTAAGTTTGTATAGGTATTAAGTCAGGATTCTAATTAGGCCTCTCGGGAGCTTCAACGCGAAACGTCTTACCCGCTGGACATCAGGCTCCGCCCCCCCCAGAAGTCACTTTTTATTCAATTCTTGATGGGGTATATGCCACCTGGATTATAGTTTAAGGTTTGAGCAGCTGTTTGGTAAGTTACACAAAGTTCTATGACCACTCCTATGTCATGGTAGAGTTGCAGCTTGTATCTCACCGGGATCATAATTGGAAATTGAATCCTACTCTATATCTGGACACACTGTTCAAACTGTATCTTAGAAAGGCCTGGTAGGATTACGTAAAGGAAAATACCACAGGGGACATAGATGAGGTTATATTTTGTGAGCTGCTAAAGCTGTTATGAGAGGCAAAATTGCTGCATATTTTAGTGGGACAAAGAGTAGTTGATGTTGTTAGGAAAGTTGAAAAAATGATGACATACTCGCGCAGATTCTCTTGCAGATAGTGACAAGCAGCAAGATCTGGCCATTAGAAAATGAATTAATGAGTTGTTAAACCAAAGGGCCATGCACTATATTAATTTATATGAACCCAAATTCCACTGGTGGGGTAATAGAACTGGGAAATTGCTTGACAACCTGATACAGCCAAGAGATTCTAAAGCAGCCATTGCAAATCTCGAGGGAGCAGGATGCCAGAACTCACAAAGGAAGAAGAAAGAACGGCTAGATTTGTTCAGTTTTATCAGGATCTGTGTGCTCTAGGCCCTAGAAATGTGGGTCAAAAATAAGGTTTCTTTGCAGACCTTGGAACTTCTTACAGTTGTTGAAGCACAGTTGCAATCCTTGAATATGCCCATCACTGCTGAGGAATTACAGCGGGCTACAAAAATGTTGAAGATGGCAAAGATACCTGGACCAGATATGCTTGGAGCAGAATATTATAAGATTCTGAATGATCTCTTAGATGGATCCATGCAAAGCATGCGTGAGTTGGTCACAGCCAGAAGGCAAATGGAGGATTGCAAAGCCATGCTAAAGTAGTAGTGTTGCCAAAACTTGGACAAGAGAGGGATTTGGTGGAATTTTATAGGACTAATCTTTGTTCAACCAAGATATTAAACTAATAGCTGCACTGCTAGCTCATAAAGGCTGATGCAGAAAGCCGGTGCTTGACTCGCGCTGGATTGACTCTACGTTCACAACAACGCACACATTTTAACGTGCAATGCAGGAAGGATAGGGTATGCAAATGAACGCTGTGGTAACTGTGTGCTGTGGTGAGGAAGCCCCTCAAGAAGAGATGGAAATAGGAGAAAATCCTGATGAGCTAAACAATACTGCACTGACAAACAGGATTTTCACGTCAGGAATAAAAACACAGCCAGCTGATGACCTCAAGCCATGCCTCACCTCAGGGGAGGAGACAGGTCTGTTCACTGATTGGGCACGCCCAAGGGAGAGTCAGGAAGTGCAAGGAAGTGAAGGCTTGTTAAATACTCAAGCAATGAGGAGAGAGGGGGAGAGGAGGAGGAGCGAGTGCAAGAACGAGGTCAGGAGCAGCAGAAGGGAAAAAGTTGGAAGAGATGAGAGAACTGCTTGGAGGAGAAGTCAGCTAGAACCTGAGACCCGAGCAGAACCTGGGAGAAGTGAACACTGGTGCAAGGATTCACCCTGGAGGAAGTCTCACTGCAAGGTAGAGCCTTCGGTTAAGGAAGCTAGCAGGTCAGATACCTGGAATAAGGGCAGCTGGACTCACAGCAGTAAAAGCCAAGACAGTATCAGAGAAAGCTACGAGGAAACTGTTCAGCCTGACGTTTACCTGCAAGGCACTAGAAGTAAGGATAAGAAAGCTGAAGTACAAAGCCTGAGAATTAACAGGAGAAAAGGTACCAATGCTTATCTAAAAGACCTTGGAAAAGGTAAAGCTGACATTTCTTGTTATGACCCCTTGTTCAAGAAGTCTCCTGCATGTATTAACCTCCTGAGAACAAACCCAGCATATTCAGCTAATGATAAGTTGGGGAAGGGATTTACCCTTACTGAGATCTGTTCCTTTGACAAAGGCAGGATAGCTGATCAACCTGAGCTGGGAGTCCTAAGTAAATGCTTGTTAGAGAAGAAGGAAGGCTATCAGCCTGAAAACGTGCACAAACAAGCTGAATTACTTCTAAGTCAGTTTACGGAAATTCTGGAGAAAAGGGCAGGGCACAATAATAACCCTGACAAGGATTCTAGTAACTCTGAGGAAGCTATGCAGCTGGACGTTTGTCTACCTTCAGTAGAGTTTGATTCAGCTATGGATTGTTCTACTTGTGTAATTGAGAATAACCAGGTTAATGAGCATTGAAAGCTATATGAAGTAATATAGTATAAAGTTTGCCATACCTGCTGCCACTGTGAGAAACCTTATGAGTTGTTTAATAAGCTTAATCACATGGTAAAACTGGGAAGCCGTGCCGTAAGGAAAAGCACCTGTTTCAGCTTGCTGAAGGATCACATGATTGCCTAGCCTGAGACTAAAGGAACTGTGAAACAGCCGAGTAGAGCTGAGCCGTTTTTGTTGCATCTTTTGTGTGTGTTTATTTTCAACCCTTATGTTGGAATGGCATTCTTTTGCGTCTGAGACACTGGATCTTGATGCGCTGGAATAAACCCTCATGAATAAATAAATATTCTTGCATGCCTTTTTCTACTCGAGTCACAACTACAACTCAGTCCTACAGGAGGCCAAGCAAAATACATATCCCAGAACTCCTGGGGCCAAGTGTTAGAGCTTCACTCCTAAAGGACACTTAAAAGGCCATCCCTACCTGTAAGCTCTTGGGCCAAGGTAGCAAGGATGTCGCAGCGCAAGCAAATGAGCCACTGCAGCATTAAGCTGGGAGAGCAAGCCAAAAATATATGCACAAGAAGTCTGAGCTAGTTTGGATTGCTCTCCGGGCACCGCGTGGCTAATTTGCATAGCAGCCCCAACAGTGTTTTGATGGTATTGGGGATGATCGTGGCATTGGGAAAAGACCCGATGCCATTAAAATACTGTCAGGGGCCAATACCCGACAATAGGAGAATCCCTGGTGGCCCAGCGGCCCCATCCCCCCTCCCAACAACATTTTGATGACATTGGGGACGATCGTGGCATTGGGAAAAGCCCCCAATGACATCAAAACACTGTCGGGAGCCGGTGCCTCAACCAAAAGTAAGTATCTAGTGATCTAGTGGCCCCTGTATCTCCCACCCCCAAGAAAAACAAATAATAATCACCTGGTGGCCTATCAGCCCCTAAATCCAACCCTCCCCCTTGGTACCTTAAAATAGACAGGAGCGCTGCCTATGCACTCCCACTCTGGTCCGCTATCTTGTAAAATAGCGACACCTGGACCCATGTGGTGCATCCTGGGTGAGGTTAGAATGCCATATAAGGTAGACAATGCCTTATATAGTAGTCTAACCCCACCTGGTGCATCCCAGGATGCATTGCGCAGGGCCAGGCGCCACCATTTTTCAAGATGGTGGACTCAGTGCAGGAGAGCGTAGGCAGCATTCCTGCCTATTTTAGGGTATGGGTGGGTTGGATTTAGGCTTCCACTAGACCACCAGGTGATTTTGAGTTTATTTTATTTTACTTGGGGGTGGGGGTGGGGGTGTGGGTATAGGGGCACCTAGACCACCAGGTTATATTGTTTTAGTAAGGGGTGGGGGTTACAGGGGCCACTAGATCACAGTTGAGTAAAAAGTCTAGAAAATAAAAGAGGAAATGTGAAATGGAACTGGATTTAGCTAATTCCTTTCACCGACGTTGAAGGAGCATTGCAATCCAGTACAACAGATATTTTCTTGTGCACAGTGGGCTTACAAACTAAGTTCATACTTAGGGACTATGAAAAGTGTCACGGGGTTGTGAGTAAAGGAGAGCTTGAAATCTTTAAATTCCCCAAGCAGGGATATCTGGCTAGGATCTGGATGTTAACATGGTGTGATATTTGCCAAAGGCCCATGGTAAGTCAAAAACCTCCATGGTATCAAAAGGGCGAGTTCCCAGTTTTCCTCCTACAGATACCACAGAGGTTTAAGATTTACTGCGGAGAGCTGCGATATCTGCCTCAGTACATATCTCATGAAAAGTCCTAAAGTCCCTGCTGATGTAGGTATCATGGGTCCCTGCAGTAAATACAGAGGGAGGGAGGTAGGGATTGGATGCACAGAGCTCTCGCTAGCTCTGTGCCACGATCACGACCATGCCCCCCACCTATGCCATGATTAGTCCCCCACTTAAACAATATTGTTGGTGCCACAGTGTGAGATTCATGACACAAACAATATATAAGAAACACTATCCTGTCCTCCCTTTCAGCATCAATCTCCTTTAGACAGTTCACGATTCCCACTGGAAACTGAGGGGAACTGGTGCATCCCATGGCCAAAAAGAAAGCCCATCTAGCCAGTCAGTGAAGCCCCTCTGATCCACTCTATCTATTCCCAGCTAGTCAGTCGGACTCCCAATAACCCCCTCCCCTTCTGATAAAGTACACTCCAAGCTAGCCAGCTGGGAAAGTGTGTGGGGGGGGGGGGGGCATGGCCTCCCAAACCCTCAAAGGCATCCTTTATTCATTAAGAACATTAGAGATGCCATACTGGGTCAGACCAAGGGTCCATCAAGCCCTGTATCCAACAGCAGCCAATCCAGGTCACAAGTACCTGGCAAGTTCCCAGAACAGTACACAGATTCCATAATGCTTATCCTAGGGGTAGGCAGAGGATTTCCCTGATCCTCTTTAATAATGGTTTATGGACTTTTCCTCCAGGAACTTCTCCAACCTTTTATAAACCAAGCTACATTAATAGCTTTTACTTCATCCTCAGGTAACTAATTCCAGAGTTTGATTATGCATTGAGTGAAAAAATATTTTCTCCTATTAATCTTAAATGGGCTACATTGTAGCTTCATTGCGTGTCCCCTAGTCTTTCTACTTTTTGAAGCAGTAAACAACCGATCTACATTTACTCGTTCCACTTTATTCATTATTTTATAAACCTCTATCATATCGCCTCTCAGCCGTCCTTTTGCCAAGTTGAAGAGCCCTAACCTTTTAAGCCTTTCCTCATAGGGGTATCCTTCCATCCCCTTTATCATGTTGATGGCACTTCTCTGTACCTTTTCTAGTTCTGCGATATCCTTTTTAAGATATGGCAACCAGAATTGTATACAACATTCAAAGTGCAGTCACATCATGGAATAATACAGAGGCATTATAATATTCTTTGTTTTATTCTCCATTCCTTTCTTTATGATTCCTAGCATTCTATTTGTTTCTTGGCCACCGCTGCAACACTGGGCAGAGGGTTTCAATGTATTATTCACAATGATGCCTAAATTCTTTTCCTAATGTGGAACATTGCATCATAATACTATAGTTTGGCTTGTTCTTCCCTTAGGGCCCCATTCTGTACAGGTGTCCATGCCCCTTTGCGCCCGATCAGAATCTCAACAAGTAGAGGTGACCTGTATGGAGCAGTGGATACACCCCGAAACAAAGACACGAGGAGGACCTGCATGGAATGGCGGGCACACTTACTCTTGTCAACTTGCTGGGCAGACTAGATGGACCATACTGGTCTTTAGCTGCCGTCATATACTATGTTACTATGTAACAATCACCACGCCTATTCTCTACCCCCATCCCAGTCCACCACCTCTATACTGCATGAAAAGTGCCTGCGATATCTGCTTTTCTCACACATTAGCTGCTACTGCAGGGTGATAAATCTGTGTTAGTCCTGTGGTGGCAGCTAATGCCCTTTACTAGACATGCCCCTTAGTTACTACTACTACTTATCAGGTCCGATATTGATCTGGGATGGCTATGTGCTGCTATGGCGCATAGCGTCGCCACTGACCTTTAACCCTTGATCTTCAATACTGGGGTCATATGTGGCCCCAGCATTGAATAGCCAAGGTTGCTGCACAGTCTCCGCAGCCGCAGAAGCTAACCAGGCAGCAGCGATATTGAGCCACTGGCTGGTTGGCTCCTATGGGTAAAACAAGGCCAGCTTTAGCTGCGCCTAGCTTTACCCGTGTGTCACTAACCGGGTACCAGTGCAATATCACCACTACCCGGTTAGTGACTGTCTTTGCCCATGACATTCCCCCAAAATGCCAATGACATGCCCCAACACTAAATGGTTAGTATTGGGACATGTAGCAGCATTAGTAGGGGATATTCAGCGGGTCTGAATACCATGTAAATGCCTTTGAATATCGGGCCCATCATTTGTATAGTGCCACCAGGGAAACATAGCTGTGTCTACACACATCTAAGAGGGAATCATGGTATCAAGACTTTGCTCACCTCCCTGTTTGATAACCTGATTTTAGGCATAAATAATCTGAAACAGGGCTTCATCTTGATATTCATGGATATTGCTTCAGCCTTCGATACAGTCTGTCATAGCCATTTGATTAATCTGCTTAACCTTAAAGGCATTCAGAGCCCAGCACTAGATTGGTGTCACTCATATCTAACAGATCGTCAACAAGCCTGTATGGACAATCAGACATCAGATATGTATCAGCAAACCCAAGGAGTACCACAGGGCTCTTCCCTATCCACCGTGTTATTTAACATATATATATATATATATATATATATATACAACGAATATGTACGATCATACAATCCTTCAGCATTCTTTATCACATCTATGCAGATGATGTGCTTCTCTACACTCCTTTTTCAACAGACAACCCAAACTTCACTGGAATCATTGATTGCTTCAATTCTGTTTCTGACTGGCTAGATGCTCACAACCTGAAAGTGAACTTTAGAAAGACAGAAGTCCTCTTTATCACAAAGGTCTCAACATTCATACCTCCAGCTACACTACAGGCTAAGAATGCTGACCTGAAGTCTAATCACGAGGTTAGATATCTGGGTGTCACTCTGGGCTAGTCCCTAAACATGGAATCCCATATAAGCAATATCACGAAGGCTGTCTATCATAAAATACATTCCCTCCGTCATCTCCGACCCTTATTGGAGCATACTGACTTCCACACTGTCTTCCAAGCTCTTATTACTCTGTTTTTCGACTATGCCAATATCATCCTACATGGTCTTCTTGGATATGCTCTCCATCATTTACAATTGGCATTGAACACTACCGCATGAAGCATTTACGGAGCTTCTAGATTGGAACATGTAACTCCTCTCCTAATTCATCTACACTGGCTCCCAATAAGCAGTCAACTTAAGTACAAAACTCTCCTGATAACATTTAAAATTCTTCATCACCTCTCCACATCCTCACTGGAAGATCTGCTACATTGGACTCCTGACAACAGAGCAAGAAGAACAAATATGGCAAACACTCTTACCATCCCAACCATAGCTAGAAAAAGCTCCCATTTCGCCAACAACAGACCCTTCTCCCTCTTCGCCCCTCTACTATGGAACTCCCTGCCTGCTCCTATTCATCTCATTTCAGATCTGACCACATTTTGCAAAGCAATCAAAACACATCTATTCCATCTTGCTTTCGACCCCGTAACTTAACTTTTGTCTGTCCGTATTTTACTCACGATTCTGTCAATCTGTAAATAGTTCACCAGTCTTATATGCTACTGCTATATGATTTATTTCATGTAGCTTTGTTAATTGTATTATATCATGTTCACATGTTCAATGTAAATTGTTGCATGTAATAAGTTGTTCTATTGTAAACTGCGCTGATTATGAGTAGTGCGGTAAATAAACCAAATAAATAAATAAAATCCCTTCTCTACAGAGCTTAAAGTCTAGTCAAGAAGAAACACAGACAACAAACACAAGAGTCTAGGAGAATGTATTATAGAGAAGTAGTCAAGATGGTTTATTGTTTATTCATTTCTTACTGTGTCACCTTCGTTAGCATAGTCAAAGCAGTCTAAAAGACATTAACATAAACTGAAAACAGAAATTAGAAAAGAGCTCCTTAGCATCATGATAGGATAAAGAAAAGCAAGAAAAGGGAAGAGATTTCCAGAGGGTAGGGGGTTTCCATCTCTTCCATGACCCCCTGTGGCAGAATCCCAAAAGCCTCTTCCAAGAACTAGGTTTTTAGATTTGATCTAAACTGACGACATGACTGTAAGTATGGGGTAAGCTATTCTATAGCAGGGGAGCTTTCATGAAGAAGGTTGATTGTCCAGTAGACTCAAAGTTAACTAATGAGGGAGAGGAGACATTTAAACAATGTCTGTGAAGAGAACATAGTTATTTATTTATTTGCTTTTATATACCGCACTATTTCAAAATCAGTGCGGTTTATATAGAACATGAACAATCAAACTGTTTTACATAGAACAGGTATTAAACTGGAACAAGTGATTAACATTGAAGAGGAACATCAACGTGAGTAGGTCAGGAGGAATTATGGTAGAACAGGGGGAACTAAATTACAAGTTGGTAAGTAGATCTTAAAGGTTACATAGAGGAGGTTGAGCTGTGGGTTGACAGGCATTGGACATGTCCTATCTATGGGATGTGGTTGTAGAATAGTCAGGTGGGGGTGTGCAAAGTGATAAGAGGAGAGAGATATTCAGTGCTTTGTGGGTCAAGGTTAAGAATTAAGGTTGTGGATCAAGGTTAAGAAAGGTGAACTTTAGCTAACATCAGAGATCGACTAGAGACTATGACATTGAAACAAGAGGTATATTGAGCAGACTAGATGGGCCTTATAGTGCTTACTTGCCATCAGCTTCTGTCTCTATATTAACAATAATACTCATCATTTTGTAGCACTGCTGGATATATGCAAATGGTAAGCATTGAGATATAAGAAGAGTCTTCCTCAAAGAGCTTACAGTCTAAGTGGATACCTGAGGTAATCGGGAAGTGACTTTGTTCAAGATCACAAGGAGTGTTAATAGCAGAAACAGGATCAAATCTTCACTTCCCTGGTTTTCAGCACATTGATCATTGTTCCGGGCTACTTCTCCTCAATGTGAAAGTAAATCTCCGTGCCTAACCCTTAAACTGGCTTTTGTGCCAGGTGCTTGAGTACATCGTCTGCCTGACGTGTCCTCACCTCACGGTTCCTTCAGATGGAAGCTGCTAGTACTACATCCAAGACACAACGGTGGGAGTAGGGATGGGGGGTTGTAAGTTTCATTAAAGATTTAACATTGCAGAATGAATATGAAAACCCTACTTCACCTTTATTCCAATGCCATGCAAACTATTAATATTAACAAAAATAACAATAATCCTATAGACAAAATGAGCACAAGCCATATCTTTCTTGTTCTCTTGTTGCCCAGTTTTTGAAAATAGAACTCTAACGAACCGGATTTTCTACTACTTCTCAATCTCGCCATTGCAGTTTGAGTAATCACTTGTCCACTATACTATTTTCTGCTCTGAAAATGATGGACTTTCAGAAAAAAATGGCACATTACTTCCCTGTATATTCATTCAGGAGTTATTCTCCCTGGAACACAGGCTAAATGTGTATGCTCGTGCTGTCTGCAGATTTATCCATGATAAAATGTGCAAACTCAAAAAGAAAACATATTTTTGCACAGATTGTCCTTGGAAAGCTACTTCAAACTGGCATATCTTTCCTCAAAAACACTGTTCATTAAAACATAAAAGAAAGGCAAACCTCTATATCCACCTATTTTTCTTGTTAACTGCTTGGGTGCTTCATCATTTTGCAAATTCATATGTGTTGAGCAAGAAGGATAGAACGAATGGAAATCAATCTTTTTCATTTTCTTTTTTTTTTTTTTTAGCTTGTCCAGATAAACATAAGACGGAACGAGAGAGAAGAGACAGAGGGAGAGTAAGGAAAGTCATAAAACAGGGTCCCAGTGGTGATGGATAGCTGAAGTGAGCGTGTCAGGCTGGTATTATGTAAATTACCAAGACAGTCAAGCAGAGCACTGATGATTACAGAGGATGTGAACAATGCTGTGGTCCCCAGACACCATTGTGTCTTGTTATTCTTTTTCCCTCCAACTACCCTTGGGGTGGATTCTTCCTGACCCTGGTGCTTGAAAATAAAAAAAAATCTCCAAGAGAGGCGCTATAGGAAAAAAAAAGGTTTGAAGATATTTGTGTTCTGTTACCAAGCCATTGCGTACCTTGATCCTATCAGCCCAACAGCTGCACAGTGCTTGCTGAATAGATGGTGGAAGCACTGGCATAATAAGTTTGCTCTTTGATTATTTTGTAATCATTCAAAGGGAGTCTAAGGAAACGTGCTTTAAAAATGATTTAAATGAACGGGCAACAGGTTCCACTCTACTGGCAGAAGCTTTTTACTTTTATTCGCCCGGTTCAAAAGCCTACTCTACAGAGCTCACAGTCCAGTCATGAAGAAACAGATGGCAAACAGGAGAATCTGGGAGACTATATTCTAGAGAAGTGGTCAAGATGGCTTATTATTAATTTCTTACTGTCTCGCCTTTCTCAGCATAATCAAGGTGGGCAAGCTGGATAGTCCATATGGTCTTCATCTGCCATCATCTACTTTTACGTTTATGTTTCATTTATTATTTTTGCTGCCATCATTTCCTCTGGAAAATGTTTTCATGTATCCATTACCCTACCTGTGAAGTAATATTTTCTGATTATTCCCCTGAATCCATCCACTTAGAATGTCATATCATGACCCACTCTTCTAGGAAATATTTGCTTCAAGTGTTATGTATACCTTTGAAGTATTTACATGTGTTTATCATATCCCTTCTTTCTCTCATCTAGGTTTTTTTGGTGCAGACCTTATCCCAGGGATTCACAACCCTATCCTAGGAGCATGTTTACTAAGGGATGCAAAGGCCCACGTTAACGTGGGAAGGCATCTGTGTCTATCCCCATGTTACTAGCATATTACTAATGCATGGCACTGTGCTAACCAGCATGCGGGTACACTTAATGCCACTCACTGAGTGCACCTGCACTAGTGGCACCCTTCACGGTTATCATGCACCCACAGCACCCACGCTAACCACAATGTGCAATCAGTGCCCACATTCTATCCTTAGTCTTCCTAGCCCCTGCCCAATCGCACACTACTCTTGCGTCTACGTAGCATCTGGGGCAATTATGCACTGGAGCAGTACGGGCTTCTATTAGCATACGCAGATTCGATATTGGAGGCCTCGCAGCCACACGAAGGGTGGGCCAGGTTGAATTATGATGAAAAATTGAGAGATTAGATGGAAGAGAATACACACTTGTCTTGGGGGACACAAGACATTAATTTATGGTTGACGCACATGTCAGCCAGGGCAGGTGTTAGCAATAGTGGGGGCGTGAAAGGGGGCTAGCATCCACTTCGGGGGCGAACCGCTCCTTTCCGCTCTGGGTTATTGTCTCTCAGCAGAAGCCAGGGGAGGTGGATCAGGAGATTTCTGCTGGCAATTCAACAAGTCCACCTGCCCTTTTCATGATTGTAAATTCTAACCTGTTTGTTTCTCTTGTAGCGGGGGGGCACTCAGCAGTTAAGTGTAGCCAAAAAGGAGCTCAGCGGCCCCTTCAGCCAACCAAAAGTGATTTGGATACATTTGGTTTGGCTCCTACTCCTGTGCAAGTCGAGGCCATGCGGCCATGGCTGCAATGTTATCCTAGGTGTTATGACTGTACTGTCTTATGGAGTAGTTTTCAAAGGGGTTTTATTATTCCTGTGCAGGGACCAGTTTATTTGCCTTCGGCACTCAATGCACCTTCAGGCCAATGTTTTTGGACTGTTGTGCAGGATAAGTTGACAGCGGAGTTAGAATTGGGCAGAAATGTGGGCCCCTTTGCTGAAGGCCTTTCCCGGATCATGTTATCTTTCCTTTAGGTGTGGTCCCCAAGAAAGAACCAGGGAAATTCTGCTTGATCCACAATCTGTCATTTCCCAAGGGAATGTCAGTCAATGACCATATCCCCAAGGCGTCATGTACAGTGCGCTATGTGTCTTTTGATTGTGCAGTTTCCTTAATTTGAAAATGCGGTGTGGGGGGGCCCTTCTAGCCAAGGTCGATATTGAGTCCACCTTTCGATTGCTGTCAGTCCACCCATCTGCATTCCATTAGCTGGGTTTTTGTTATCAAGGTGCATTTTATTTCAACAAGTGCACGTCTATGGGTTGTGCTGTGTCCTGCGCATACTTTGAGATGTTTATCACTTTTCTGCATTGGGTATCGGTGCATCAAATAGGTATCCCAAATGTGGTTCATTATTTGGATGATTTCCTGTTCATAGGGCTGGCTCATTCTGATGTATGTAGTTCTCTTCTCCAGAGGTTCCTTGATTTCTCTAGCGAGTTTGGCATCTCCTTGGCAGTAGGAAAGACTTAGTGCCCTTCACCAAAATCACTTTTCTTGGTATTGAGTTGGGCTCGGTTGAGATGGTCACACGTCTTCCTCCGAAAAAGGTGTTTAAATTGCGGGAGTTAGTAGCAGCAATGGGGGCCTCCCGCAAAGTAACTTTGCGTGAAATGCAATCATTAGTGGGATTCTTGAATTTCACCTTCAGGTTTATTCCAATGGACTGAGTATTTTCACGGAGATTGTCGGCATCCATGGCAGGCATTTCAAAACCCCACCACCACATTAGAGTGGCGAGGAGTTTGCTTGAGGACTTGCATGTCTTGGATGCATTTTTGTCGGGTTTCAATGGGACATCAGTTTTACAGGAGGCGGAGGTTTCCAATGTGGAATTGCAGTTATTAACTGGTGTGGCGGGCAGCTTGGGCTTTGGTATTTATTTTCAAAGTTCCTGGTGTGTTGATCCATGGCTGCAGGCATGGCAAGATTCTGGCTTCACCTGCAACATCACATTTTTGGAGCTTTTTCCAATCGTGGTGGCATTAGAGTTATGACCATACAGGTTTCGCAACCGTAAGGTGGTATTTTGGTGTGATAATGCTGCAGTGATCAAAGTGATTAATTGCTATTCTCCTCGCTGTGCTCGGGTTGCGGCCTTAATGCGTGCTTTCGCAATGTTTGCATTTGAATGTATCTGCCAAGGCTCAACATATTCCTGGCTATGTTAACAAAATTGCTGACTCTCTTTCCTGTTTCAGGTGGACCCAGTTCCAGATTCTAGTGCCAGAAGCGGACATGGATGGGTGTCCTGAACTGGAGCACCTTTGGTAGATTGGCCTGCAGGGATGCTGAGTCTTCTGAGGAGTACATTGACATCGTCCA
Organism: Ichthyophis bannanicus; assembly: GCA_033557465.1. Lineage (NCBI taxonomy): Eukaryota > Metazoa > Chordata > Amphibia > Gymnophiona > Ichthyophiidae > Ichthyophis > Ichthyophis bannanicus. The sequence continues at coordinate 73,253,345 of CM066037.1, forward strand.
CGTGGTCTGCATATTGCAGGGGTTTTGACAGAGTGGCTTCCTTCCTGTTGATACAGAGCTGGCGACAAGGCAAGGTGTTGGATCAGTTACTGAGCCAGTACATTGTCTTTGCGAAAGACAACGGGGTATCTAAAGAGGCTATGCATTTGCACTTGGCCAGTTTTACCTTTTTCACCTGGGCTGCCAGGTGGGGTAGCCCTTTGGGTGGATTTGTGGTCTTCAGGTTGGGAACAGCCCTCGCCAACTCTACGCAACTCCAGGTGTCTGATTACACATGACTTACTGGTACAATTGTGCGAAGTGCTGTCAGAAGTAGCAGATTCCGCGTCTGAGGCTGCCTTATTCCGGGCAGTTTTTTGCCTGGCCTTCTTTGGTGCATTCTGGGTCAGCAAGCTTGTTGTGAACTCTGCTCATGTGTGTGCCAGTATGGATATGTTGAAGGAGCATGTACGGGTGGAGGTTAGTCAGCTCTGCATTTTATTGGCCAGATGAAAGACACACCAATTGGGAAGAGGGCTCTGGGTGGTTTTAAATGCGATTGAAGGTGTTACTTGCTCGATAGCTAGTTTAAAATACTACTTAACCTTGAGACCTGAAAGCAGCAGAATGCTCACCAGGACTCCCACCCTTTAACTAGATTTCAGTTCAAGGCTGTCTTACGCCTTGCATTGCGGTGCTTGGGGGAAGAACCCGGAGTGTTTGCCTCCCATTCTTTTCGCATTGGTGCTGCTACTAGTGCGGCTGCTGCCGGATTGGCAGACCACGTTATACAGAGAATTGGCAGATGGCATTCCCGGGCATTTGACGGTTACGTTCGCTTATGAGTCTGGGAGCGGGGGGGGGGGGGGGTAGATACACCTTTTGTCAATTCCTAACACTGTTCCTTTTTTGCAGATGTGCAGCGGCAGCCTTGGCACTGTTGGCTGATCGGCCATTCGTTTGTTCACTGGGCTAATTAGCGAGCAGCGGAGCGACCAGTGGGACTTAATTTGGGCCTTGCTTTGGCTGAGGTTTCCATGTCGTGGCTGGGCAAACACGGCCTACGCTGGAGCCAGCTTCTGGCCTTCAAGCAGCATCATGATTGGGTGCAAAGTCACCCAGTGGTGATTCTCCTGCATTTAGGAGACAACGATCTTTGTTCTTGGATATCAAGCAGATCATCTGGGTGGCAAAAAGAGACTTAGTGGAGATTTTCCGAATGTTCCATGGGGTGAGCTGGTTATGGTCCAACATCATTCCATGGCCTTCCTGTATTGGCCAGTGGCGCTGGTCGATAGGATTAGCCAAAATCAATAGTCAGACTGGGCATTGGGTGTGCGAGCAAAAGGGTTATCAAATTATGTACAACTAGGCGGAGGCCTCTATTGACAGGATGGGATCCACCTCTCCCCAGTTGGTCAAGATTTACTTCCTAATGATTTGCAGGAGGCCTTGGAATTGATTGTTTGGCATGATGTCTGCTGGTTGTAGGTTTAAAAGGGGGGTGGTGCAGGCAGTGCCAGTGGTGGGTCCCTGGAAGTTTCCAGGGTCTGGAGCCTGGGGAGCATTACTGTTGGACCGTGGTCAGGATAGTTGGGGGACCCTGAAGGGGCTCCTAGAAGCTCGCCTACCTTTGCTAGTCATATGGTGTGGTAGGCATGGGGGCGGGGGCTCAGGCTTGCCACAGGCAAGCCCACTGTGGTGGGTGGAGACAGTATCACCTTGCTAGTGATATGGCTGGTGAATTGTCAGATCCGGTGAGTTTTGTTATGATTGGATGTTTTATTTGGTTGTATGTAATTTGAGTTGTATTCAATAAAGCTGTGACCAGTTTGTTTCCAAATCTGTTTTATGTGTTTCTGTGGAAGTATGAACATTCGATGTTGGGGTGGGAGGCTATAAATGGGCATGTAGGAAACTAAGAACATGCAGGGGATGCACTGGGTCCATACTACTCTGGTTAATTTAAAGGCCGCAGGGCAGGGTACCAGCTGGCCAAGCATATCCGGGTGTACAGCCCAGTGCTGGGTACCTTGCTCTGCGGTTAAGGTGGGGCAGTTTTTTATCGGGTGGGGGGCCAAGTGGCTCAGTAGCATTTCAGGTGGGGAGAGGAGCGAAGGGTGCATAATTTAAACTCATTGGCTTCCTTCTTCTGTTTGAGAGCAGAGCCAATGAGTGTGACAGGTGGGCTGCCAGAAGTGAAGGGAGGGGGCGGGTGAGTATACATACCTTGCGGCTTCCGCCTCCCTCCATTCTGGTCCTGGCAGGAGCAGAAAAAGTCTTGCGGCATTCCTACTCATCCCACCCTTATGTGGTTGTGGTGGTCCAGTTGATTGCTTTGGGGTTTCTCGCGGATTTATGGGAATTAGATGGGTCCTCAGAGGTTTCTGGGGTCCAGAGCCTAGGGAGCATTACTGTTAGACTGTGGTCAGGAGATCACAGCACAGATAGTTGTGGGGGGGGGCCCCTAAAAGAGCACCCGGAAGCTCTCTTACCTTTGCTAGTCATATGGCAAGGTAGGCATGGGGGGGGGGGGTGCTCAGGCTTGCCACGGGTAAGTCCATGGCAAAGGGTAGAGATGGTATCACCTTGCTAGTAATATGGCTGGTGAATTGCCAAGACTAGTGAATTTTGTTATGGTTGAATGTTTTATTTGGTTGTATGTAATTTGAGTTGTATTCAATAAAGCTGCGATCAGTTTCCAAATCCATGTTATGTGTTTCTGTGGAAGCATGAAAATTTGATGTTGGGGTGGGAGGCTGTAGATGGGCAGATGGGCAAATAAGAAAATGCAGGGGATGCACCAGATCCATACTACCCTGGTTACAACTAGACTGCTCCTGCACTCCATTTATCCTTCATCAGATAACCCTCATTGTATTTAGTTTCCCCTATTTCGCCAAGTTATACTTCCTGTTAAATGTAATGACCAGACATATGTAAATTGTCGGATGTTTTTTGTTCAATGTAAACCGCGCTGATGTCTAATAGTGCGGTATATAAGAATTGTTAATAAATAAATAAATAAATAAATAAATTTACCACTTTTCTCTCATGTATCACCTAACCAATTTCTAATGTCAATGATTATTGGACATTGTAGGGCGCAGCTAGGTTTGTCTGTGTTAGCAGTAGTCTCTTAACTGTTGTCATTTGGTAAAGTAATTTATGCTTCATTCTCACTCATAGTGCAATTTCCATTGTTTATATTTTTTGTACACCACTTTGAGTGATTATGGGAAATGATTTATGAATCTCATGAACAAATAAATAATCCAGTCAACCACCTTGGTCTGCACCTCTAGGTTGGTGAGGTTATTTATCAACCTCCTATGCAGAACAATGTCAACATTTCTGCTGAAATCTAAGTAAACCAAGTTAATATTGACATGAAATGTTGTTAACCCTGGAATTACCGTGATTTTTTGCACACACTGAATACCGCTGGGGTCATAAATGACCCCACGACAAATTTTAATTGTTAACCATGAAAATTTTAAACTAAACAGACAAAATATTATTCTGAATTAATTTATTATATGGTTAAATGTTTTGAAATTTAATGCTTTATCATACAATTATATGAAGAAGAGTTGCCATGAAAGCAGTTTTTGCATGCACTTGATGGACACAGTAAAGTACTACAGTCATTTGCATGAGACACAGACAATTTCAAAATGTTCTTTGCAAACATTGCGCTTGCAGGAGGTGCAAACTATGTTGCTTTTCTTGTCTTTTTCTCTGGAACAGCAGTGACACCTTGCCCTTTTCTTTGGGATCCCGGCATTGCAAACAGCATCAGTGGCTTCTTCAATGCTGGAAGAAGTCTCGCTGCAATTACTCTGAAGCAGCTGCTTTCCTAATTCCAAGAGGAATAGACAACGTCTGTGCTTTGACTTGGACTGCCATTCTGGATTTAGTGACATTCAAATAATGAAGGTGTTCAAAGCACTGATGTCCAACATGTTGTAGAAGATTGTCACTGGCCTGCGTCTTGTCATTCATTTTGTGGTATACGTGCGCAACATTTGATCTGCCATATCTACTCCACCTTTACTAGAATTATAGTCCAAGATCATGTGTGGGTTTTTTGTCTGGACGTGTGTTATCTACTTCTTCTTGATCATGCAAACTGCTCAGAAGAACAACCACTTTTCCTTTCCTCGGGCAATAGGAAACCAGAGTGGCGTCATCGCGAAAGGCAAACAGTGAAGTGAATACCTCTCGGCCCTTTGCTGTTACAAATTCTGGAGGTAATTCTTTTCTGTTCTTTTGAATTGTCCCCAAAAGTGTCATTTGTTTTTCTAGCAATTTCCGTGACAGGGATAAACTGCAGAAGAAATTGTCAACAGTAACATTTCTGCCAGATCGCATCAATCCTTCACCCTGATTCTGTTCCCTGTTTTGTTGAGTTCCCTTCCTGTATATACTTGAAGACGCAGAACATATGAACGTTGAACTGTCACACAACATCCATAGCTTTATGCCATATTTCCCAGGTTTGCTGGGAATATATTGTCTGAACGGAACACGGCCACGAAATGTAAGCAGTTGCTTATCCACGGTAACATTTTCACCAGGAACAAAGGCGTCACTTAGAGTTGCTTCCCAGGTATCAAAAATGTGTCTGATTGGAGCAAGCTTATCCACGCCTCATTGTTCACATCTGTTGGTTGCATCATCAAATCTGAGAGCCCAAGAAATTTGCTGAAAACAGTTACGGGCCATATTTTTGCCGAAAACAGAATGACCATCTTCAAGGTTCCACAACTGAACTATGGATTCATTTCGTGCTTGTACACGCCTGAGAGGATCAGAAGTCCAAGAAAACGTTGAAATTCTCCGTCTGTCAAATCTTTCCAGGTGTCGTCATAAATGTGTTTTCCTTGTTTGCTCGTCCACATCATGATTTCATTCAATAAGTTCTTCCTCATGAACAAGTGGAATGCTGTGAGAGGGCTAACAACATTTCGTACAGCATACCTTGTAGGACCTTGTTGTACAGGCATGACATTAGCTCTGGCGTATCTTCCAGCAGCTTGCTTTATAGGTTTCCTGTTCCATGAAGTGGCATCCTTAGATACATAGGCTTCAATGGCAACATTTGTGCTTATAGTTGATGACCTCTTAGCTCCTCTATGACCACAACTAAGATTCCTCACAGATGATACTGACACTGAGGACTCCTGCCTTCTTCCCCGTCCAGCACAGCCTCGACCTTTGCCTCGACCTGTAACTTGACTCTTTGCTGCAGACAATGTTACCGGCTCAACATCAGTCTCACATTCACTTGGCGACCAACTGCTGTCGCCATCTGAATCATGCTCGAGGCCGCGGGCCGGGTCCCGCGGCCGTCAGTAACCTGGGCCCGGGCCCGGCCTCGGCCTCCAGCGTGCTGGGTTGCGGGGGGGGGGGGCGGGGGAGGGTTGAGAGGGAACGGCGAGCGCAGGCGGTTGTAATCGCTCCGTCAGAACGGCGGGGCGATTTCAGTGGCCGGCGGACGGCGGGGGGGGCGGTGCTGTGCCGGCGAGGAGCGCGTGGCCGTCCTTGTCTGGCCGCGGCTCCTCGGGAATCCGGACGTGTTCTCTTCTTTCGGCGCGAGGGTCCGGTGAGTTGGGTGCGTTGGGGGGGGGATTTTGGGGTCGCGGGGCAGGCGATCGCGTGGGGGGGGAGTGCTGCGAGGGCGGGGGGGCTGTTATATAAAAAAAAAAAAAAAAAAACAAACAAAAAAAAAAAAAAAAAAAAATGCACAACACTACCAGTATTGCAGGATACGGGCTAAAGCCAGTATAGGTACCAGTGAGTGGGTTGGCATTGGGTAGGGCAGCCCTATCATGGCTGGCTCCAGCGGAGCTAGGAGGTCGTCGGGGGCTCGGGCTGGGGGGTACTCCGCGGGGATCCCGCGGGACGGGAGCGGCGCCAGGCGCCGGAGCGGGTCGCGGATTAGTGCGGGGGGGCAGTAGGAAGGCGGCTAAGCGGCAGGGTGGGGCCGGGAAGCGGGGTGCTCCCCCTGCCTCTGCAGGTGGTGTTCATGCTCCTGGGGAGGTGAGGAGCCCCCTGGGGGTGGGCGCAGGCCCAGGGACGGGGGAGGTGGATGGGCTGTCGGGGGGGAGGGGGGGGGAAGGGGGGGTGGTTGCGGCGAGCTTGTCTCACGGGGGTGTTGGCGATGGGGTGGATGGTGCAGGGGGGGGGGGCCTGGGTGGGGGCAGGCAGTGGCTGGGGCTTATGGGCCCCTTTCTATGGGTTGGGGGGGGCCGGTTTGCAAGGGGGAGGGTGGCCGGCTTGGTCCCCGGTACCTGGGCAAGCTCCGGCCTGGGGGGCGGGCTGGGGGGGGAACCATTGGGGTGCTGGGATTCCGGCTGTTGGGCAATCCCCCTGGGGGGCGGCAGACTGGGCGGCTGGGGGGTTAGGGTCTTCTGGCGGGGCGCAGGGACGGGGTGTTGGGTGGGGGATGGGGCCGTATAGGTGGGCGCCTCCGGGGACGGGATTTCCGCCTTCCCCGGGTGCTGGCTCCCCGTGTGTTGGCTCTCCTCTCTCGTTGCAGGTGTCGGGGTCTGCTCCGGTGCCTCCGAATGGGTCCTCAGCGGCGGCTGTCGGAACCACGGTGCTGTCTTCGACCGCTGGCCAGCCGGGCCAGTCTTCGGTGGAGCAGACGGAGTCCACTTCGGAGGCGCAGGCGACGGCGGCGCAGTTGACAGCAGGTGAGTGCTCGGGGGTTGCGGTGGGGGGGCGGTGGGGAGGTGGTGGGGCCGAGCGAGTGTGCTCCGCCGGCACGGAAAGCCAAGGCGAAGCGGAAGCACCGACGGCGTCGGCGGAGGAGCACGTCGTCGTCCTCTTCGTCGTTCGGGTCCTCAGCCTCTTCCTCGGCCGACTCCACGGTTGTCCCGCAGGTGGGGGCGGGGTGCGAGGGGGCGGGGTCCGCGGTGGTCCGTTGCGCGGAATTGTGGGAGAGTGTTCCGCGCAAGTTGCGGAGGCGGATCGTAAAGCGGCGTTACCTGGATATTTTCCGGTTGTTGGAGGGGAGAAAACGTTCAGGGGAGAGCCGCACGAAGCGTAAAGAGGATGAGAAAGCGGGGAGGGTACGGAAGGTGTCCCGGAACACGTTGAATTGGACGCGGGCGTTTTTGCGGCTGGCGAGTGTATGGGGACATGGGGACCCGACTTGTTACGGCGAGCTTCTGGCTTACGCTGATGCCATCTTGTCGGCTTCTCAGGTGCACGAAGGTTGGGCCTGGCTCAACTATGATGAGGAGTTCCGCGACAGGATGGAGGAGAACAGGCAGTTGACGTGGGGAATGAAGGATATCAACCTTTGGCTCACGCAAATGTCAGCAAAAAGGGGCGGGGCGGGGCGGGGGGGGGTACGGGTCCGGGTAAGGCGGTAGGGACGGCTGCTCCGCTCGGCCAGCGGCCCTTTCGATCAGCGGGCCCGGGGCCCGAGACGAGCAGACCGGGTGCGAGCGGGCCTGGCGGGGACCTGTGCTGGCGCTTCAATAAAACGTCCTGCCCCTTCCCGGACTGTAAGTTCCGGCACGCCTGTTCGCTTTGCGGCGCCGGTCATTCGGCCATCAAGTGCAGCCGCAGAGCGGTGCCTGGGGCGGCTGCGGCCAGTAAGTGACGGGAATGCAGAGGGGCTAGCGCCTACCCCCATTAAGAAGCGGGCGCTGCAGCCGTGGCTGGAGCTTTACGCGGCTACCAGACATGGCAGGGCGGGGTCGATGTTATGGGCGGGGTTTTCCGAGGGCTTTCGTATCCCCGTGCGGGGGGCGGTTCAGGGGTTGGAACGGAGGAATGCGGTATCGGTGGGGCGGTTGGGGGAGGTGGTCCGGGGAAAGATTGCGGCGGAGCGTGCTCTAGGCCGGGTGGCTGGGCCGTTTGAACGGCCTCCCTTCTCGCCTTTTATCGTATCGCCGCTGGGGGTCATCCCGAAGAAGGAGCCGGGGCGGTATCGGCTGATCCATAATCTTTCTTGCCCCCTCGGTGCTTCGGTGAACGACCATATCCCGCGTGAGCTGTGCTCGGTGCGATATGCGTCATTTGATGAGGCATTGGAGCTGGTGCGACAATGTGGAACAGGGGCCCTGTTGGCGAAGGTGGACATTGAGTCCGCCTTTCGTCTTCTGCCGGTGCACCCGTCCGCTTTCCCCTTGCTCGGATTTCGTTTGGACAATCAGTACTACTACGACAAATGCATGCCCATGGGCTGTGCGATTTCGTGTGCCTATTTTGAGGCCTTTAGCTCTTTCTTGCACTGGGTGCTGGTGCGGATGTCTGGGCGGCGGACTATAGTGCACTATCTTGATGACTTCTTGTTTGTCGGGCCGGCCCGGTCCGACGTGTGCGGATCGTTGCTGGGGCTTTTCCAAGGTTTGGCGGCGGATTTTGGCATCCCGTTGGCGGAGGGTAAGACGGTCGGACCGGTGACTCGTATCTCCTTTCTGGGGATAGAGATTGATTCGATTGAGTTTGTGGTCCGGTTGCCTGCGGATAAGATAGAGCGGCTGCGGCGCTTGGTGGCGGCGGTCGGTTCCGCTCAAAAGGTGACTTTGACCGAGCTTCAAAGTTTAGTTGGGCACCTGAATTTTGCATGTCGGGTCATTGCTATGGGGCGGCCCTTTGCGCGAAGATTATCTTTGGCGTTGGCCGGGGTTCGATGTGGGCATCATCGCATCCGAGTCACTGCGGGGATGCGAGCCGATCTGCGCGTTTGGGATGCGTTTCTGGCAGACTACAATGGTTGCTCGTTGTTACAGTCCGGGGAGATTTCCAACCGGGATCTGGAATTGTTTTCAGATGCAGCCGGTGGTTCCGGCATGGGATTGTATTTCCAGGGCGCGTGGTGTGCGGTGCCTTGGCCCGCATCGTGGCTTTCGGGTGGTTTGACGCGCAACGTGACGTTCCTCGAATTATTTCCGATCGTGGTGGCTTTATGGCTGTGGCCGGAGCGGTTACGGGACAGGCGGGTTGTTTTCTGGTGTGATAATGCTGCAGTGGTGCAAGTCATTAATCGCCATTCCCCCAAGTGTCCACGGGTAGCAGCGTTGATGCGGGTGTTTGTGCTGGCTTGTCTTCGCCTTAATATCACGGCTCGGGCTCGTCATGTGCCGGGCGTTCAGAATGGGATTGCTGATGCTTTGTCTCGTTTCCAGTGGGAGCGGTTTCGGGAATTGGCGCCGGGGGCGGACGGGACCGCGGCGGTGGTGCCGGAGCACCTTTGGCAGCTTGGGATGCCGGAATGATCTCGTTGCTGCGTTCTTCCCTGGCTCCAGGTACGTGGAAAGCCTATCTGCGGGGGTATGCACGGGTTCGTGAGTTTCTGTGGGGAAGGGGCTGGAGGGGTGGCAGCGTCGGGGACCTTCTGGCAGGGTCTTTCCTTGTCTGGGCGAAGGAGTCTGGTTGGTCCCGGTCAGCGGCACGGGCGGCCTTGGTCGGTTTCTCCTTCTTTTGCAGGGTGGCGGGTTGGGGCAATCCGGGCACTTCGTACTTAGTGAAGCGGCTCTTAGCCGGTTGGGCTCGAGTGCAGCCTTCGGATATTTCTGGATCGCTCGAAAACTGACCCCCAGGGGCGGGGGCGGTGGGTGCTGTTGCGGGCCATCCCTGGTCGGGAATCTTGTCCGGTGCTGAACTTGTTGGCGTACCGGCGTCAGCGTCGGGTGGGGGCTGTCTGTTTCTTTTGTCATGATGACGGTTCTGCCGTCACCCGGTTTCAATTCACTGCGGTCTTCCGCATGGCCTTGAGGCGGTTGGGCGTCGACGAGCGCGGGTACGCTTCTCATTCCTTTCGGATTGGCGCGGCGACCAGTGCTGCGGCCGCGGGCCTCGGGGGTGAGGTGATTCAACGCATCGGGCGTTGGAGCTCCAGGGCTTACAAGGGTTATGTGCGCCCTGAACAGTTGTGCGCTGCTGGGGCGTCGGGGGGGGGGGTGTGGGGGGGGTATTAATGCTGTGTTTCTTTTTCAGGTGTTCAGTCAAGCGTGCCGGCCGGGAGTGCTGCACGGGGCCCGCCAGGAGTATGGTGGCTGCTGGGACATTCCTTCGTCTATTGGGCGGAACGCAGAGCATCAACCCGTCCGCTGGGTCTACACCTGGGCTTGGAGTCCTGTCATTTCCGGCTGGTGTGGCTCGGCCAGCGGGGCATGCGTTGGTGGCAGCTACTTCCAGTGGTTCGAGAGCACGCGGAGAGGCGGCGGCTGCCGTTGGGACTTCTGATACACCTAGGAGGCAATGATCTTGCCGGTTGGACGTGCCGGCAACTTATTCGTGCTGTACAACGGGATCTGCGGGCGCTGCAGGAGCAGTGGCCGGGCTTGGCGATTGTGTGGTCGGACATCATCTCGCGGCCGGCCTGCTTGTCGCAGCGGCGGTGGTCGAGAGGGCTGGCCAAGGTCAACAGGCAGATCGGCCGGTGGTTGCAGCAGGCTGGCGGGTGGCAGGTCCAGCACCCTTGGGCGGACCCCCGGTGCGCTGGACTGTATCGTTCTGACGGGGTACACTTGTCCCCGGTTGGCCAGGACTTATTGCTCAATGATTGGCAAGAAGCTTTGGAACTGATTGGTCGCAGCTTTATGGGGGGGGCGGTGCGAGGATAGTTTATACCTCGCACCGGTGGCGGGGTACAGAGTCTGCGCTCGCAGGAGCGGCGCAGGCTTGATCTGGTTATGAGCAGTGGGGGGCGAAATGCTCCTTGGGGGTGGGGCGAGACAGCCCGGTTGGGGGTCTCGACCCGGTAGTGGGGGGGTGGGAGCCGGCCTTTGCTACTAGGATGGCGAGGCAGGCGGCGGGGTTTGGGGGGGAGGAGGATGCTCCGCCTTGCTACTAAGATGGCGGGTGGGGGGGCATCCTCCGGTAAAGGGGTGCGGGGCTGGGTTATGTTTAATTGTTATTCAGGCCCTTTGGGCGGTTTACAAGTTGTAAATAAAGCTGCGACCAAAATGTTTGTACCAAATACAGTTGTTTGTGATTTGTTGGGGGGGGGGTGAGGTACTTGTGGGGCTGTGTATTGATGTGGTCGGAGGCGAGGAGGGCTTCCGGGTTACCAGAGTTAATGCTCGAGGCCGCGGGCCGGGTCCCGCGGCCGTCAGTAACCTGGGCCCGGGCCCGGCCTCGGCCTCCAGCGTGCTGGGTTGCTGGGGGGGGGGGGGAGGGGGAGGGTTGAGAGGGAACGGCGAGCGCAGGCTTTTGAAATCGCTCCGTCATAACGTCGGAGCGATTTCATTGGCCGGCGGTCGGCGGGGGGGGCGGTGCTGTGCCGGCGAGGAGCCGCGTGGCCGTCCTTGTCTGGCCGCGGCTCCTCGGGAATCCGGACGTGTTCCCGCCCACCCGCCCCTTTTTGATGGGGGGTGGTGAGGTTGTCGCAGCTGGTGAGGGTGCGGGGTACAGAGTCTGCGCTCGCAGGAGCGGCGCAGGCTTGATCTGGTTATGAGCAGTGGGGGGCGAAATGCTCCTTGGGGGTGGGGCGAGACAGCCCGGTTGGGGGTCTCGACCCGGTAGTGGGGGGGTGGGAGCCGGCCTTTGCTACTAGGATGGCGAGGCAGGCGGCGGGGTTTGGGGGGGAGGAGGATGCTCCGCCTTGCTACTAAGATGGCGGGTGGGGGGGCATCCTCCGGTAAAGGGGTGCGGGGCTGGGTTATGTTTAATTGTTATTCAGGCCCTTTGGGCGGTTTACAAGTTGTAAATAAAGCTGCGACCAAAATGTTTGTACCAAATACAGTTGTTTGTGATTTGTTGGGGGGGGGGTGAGGTACTTGTGGGGCTGTGTATTGATGTGGTCGGAGGCGAGGAGGGCTTCCGGGTTACCAGAGTTAATGCTCGAGGCCGCGGGCCGGGTCCCGCGGCCGTCAGTAACCTGGGCCCGGGCCCGGCCTCGGCCTCCAGCGTGCTGGGTTGCTGGGGGGGGGGGAGGGGGAGGGTTGAGAGGGAACGGCGAGCGCAGGCTTTTGAAATCGCTCCGTCATAACGTCGGAGCGATTTCATTGGCCGGCGGTCGGCGGGGGGGGCGGTGCTGTGCCGGCGAGGAGCCGCGTGGCCGTCCTTGTCTGGCCGCGGCTCCTCGGGAATCCGGACGTGTTCCCGCCCACCCGCCCCTTTTTGATGGGGGGTGGTGAGGTTGTCGCAGCTGGTGGGGGTGCGGGGTACAGAGTCTGCGCTCGCAGGAGCGGCGCAGGCTTGATCTGGTTATGAGCAGTGGGGGGCGAAATGCTCCTTGGGGGTGGGGCGAGACAGCCCGGTTGGGGGTCTCGACCCGGTAGTGGGGGGGTGGGAGCCGGCCTTTGCTACTAGGATGGCGAGGCAGGCGGCGGGGTTTGGGGGGGAGGAGGATGCTCCGCCTTGCTACTAAGATGGCGGGTGGGGGGGCATCCTCCGGTAAAGGGGTGCGGGGCTGGGTTATGTTTAATTGTTATTCAGGCCCTTTGGGCGGTTTACAAGTTGTAAATAAAGCTGCGACCAAAATGTTTGTACCAAATACAGTTGTTTGTGATTTGTTGGGGGGGGGGTGAGGTACTTGTGGGGCTGTGTATTGATGTGGTCGGAGGCGAGGAGGGCTTCCGGGTTACCAGAGTTAATGACTGTCATCATCAGATTTATCGCCCGAACTTGGCTGATATGCTTCTTTGCTCGCTGAATATGCTGCATCATCAGACGACTCAGAGCCGTCACTGTCAGCATCTCGTTGCAATATTTCTCTTACTTGGGCAGCTGAATACTTTTGTTTTGACATCATAAACAATAACCTAAAATAAATAAACAAAGATAAAGTTGAATAAAACGCAAAGCAGTTTTACTATAGGTGTACAATAATCGTGATGAACGAGCAGAAAGCCTTTAGATTTCATTGGAAATAATGAGAGAACGTATGATATCAATTACAGAAAATGTGTAATTTTCATAAAATAAGAGTACAAAAAATAAATGGTACATAATTAATGATAAATACCTTCGTCAGATCAAAAAATTCACAAAACTGCAAATTGTATCACGATCCAAACCGGACGTAAGCAACTGGGGTCAGAAATGACCCCACTGGTACTCTGTGCTGCAATTCATCACTAGCGTCACCTAGCGGATGAAAATTATTCCTCTCATGGCACAATATAAAGAGAATATTGACATGTGAAAAGTCATAAAAAGATTGCATTCTTGAACAACTAGTTTCCGAGATACGCGTTGTGAAACTTGCAGTGGGGTCACTTTTGACCCCATCGGTACTCCCAGGGTTAAGGAGCTCTACAAGGGTTTTGGGGAGGGAGTATATTTATATGGCTTTTTTTTACTTCATGTTTTTCCATTTCAAGAATTGGAAGAAGAATGGAATTGGTTCAAAGTGGGAGACATGATTTCACCCTAGAAGAGAATGGTATGAATACTAACCCTGCTACTGCTACGTGTTTTCAATCATTTCCTCACACCAAAGTAGCTACTGAAAAGCCAGTGATATGCTTTGCAGTAAAACGATGACAGCCTTACAGAGATATCAATAAAATCTCAGTAGGTAATGCTTATGCAGGTTTACATTAGAAATTTCATTTAACTCATATGCGCTGTTTGCTGTTAAAAGCCTGAACCTTTAACATTTATGTTCCAGTGGTCAGACACTTTGAGACAAATCTTTTGAAGTGTTAATTTTTCTCTGTGTATCATCTCTATTAGGAAGTAGATGATTTTGCTAAAATCCCATGCTCCTTCGCGCCCATCCTCTGAAATTGCACTTAAATTCTAAAAAAAACAAAAACCCTCCAGGAAGAAATGTAGACAAATTTTAATTTGCTTTTTCTTAAATCTCAGAAAGAGACCTAAAGGAACCTTTTTATCAAAGTGCGGCAGACATCTTTTACTGGTTTCCTGAAGAATACACAAGTAAATTCCATGAGCAACTTTGACCTTGCAGAAGATGCAAATAAAGTTTGTCGAGGAATCTTCTATGATGGACTTTCTTCATTAAGAACTCTTTCATATTGTATGCCTAAAAAAAAAAATCTTTAGTTAAAAAGACCCTACAAAATGCCCACCTCCCCAAATTCAAAGACTGAAGATGGCACATTTTTAAACTTGTGTATCCAAAAGTATCATCAAAAATGCTTGTTTTCTAAAATGTTTCATTTCATTTATTGAAATTTATTTTCTATCATATCCAATTTTGCCCTAAACGATTTTTAGAATAATCATTCATATAAAAATTACACAATCCAAAACAATGAATTTATAAGCATAACAACACAACACAGATGTATAACAAATTAGTAAAAAAATAAAAAACAGATGAAAATCTACTCCAGTCCAAAAGGCTGAGTAAACAAACAAGATTTGGGGGTATGTCTACTAAGCCAAGCTAATGCTTAACCTGGGCTATCTGCACCTAGGTCCCATGTTATTCAATGAGACGTAGGAGCAGATAGCCTGGGCTAACTGTTAGCTTGGTTTGGTAGACATACCCCTTAGTTCTGTAAATGCTAGGAAATGTGTTTCTTATATGAGACATAGGGGTTTGTTTACAAAGCCGTGGTGGCGGTTTCAGATCGTTATCGGAGCCGCAGCCCCATTGATAACGATCGGAAACCGCTACCGCGGCTTTGTAAACAAGCCCCATAGATGTGAATTCCAATGGAGTGGTCTTTAAATGGCATAAAAAAGCAGAACCTCTTATAATAGAAAGCCATTCTTGAGATAGGCAAAGGGAAGCTAACTAGGAGTGTGCATGGCCAAAAAGAAAGTTTGGTTCTTGCTCTTTTAAAATTAATTTTTAACATGTATGTGCATTTTTTTTTTGTTTGTTTCACATATTCGTTCTTCACTAGGCGAGCTAGAATTGTTTAGCAATTTGCATGCACTTTAGATGATCAAACGAACACTCATGAATACACATCAGTCCAACTAAGCTGTTACTCCCAGAAGAGCAAGTGTTAAAATTTGGCTCATGCTTGCACAACAGATCTTTTGCAATTAGAAAGGGGAAGAGGAAAGGTTTGGCTCATAGCTAAGCAAGATATCTTGTATGTTCGGAGGCTGCAAGCAGAACATTTTCATGCTTTTGTGTTTTGTTCATTGTTTTGTTTAGTTTATGATTTGCATCATTCTGCATCGTTACTATTTATTGTGAATTATTACCAAATGGAATAAAGCCATCCCTATGCTCTTCTCACTAAGGTGGCAGAGTACAAAGGAAGAAGGCACATCTGTTTTTGATAAAGAGTGATATCCTACAAGTGTTCAAAGTAGGCTTGTGCATTTAGGCTCATTTGAGCAGCTAAAATTTAAGTATGTGTGCAAATTGCTCATACTCACATATACCTATGAATTAAAACACACACAGGCATAGAAGCCACACAATTATGATGAATACAAAAAAAATCATTGATTTATTTTCATTTAAAATGAAGGGATTTTTTGGCTCTGTGTTTTCCTAGGTCAAAGACTAGGTTGGTAGCTAGGACAAATTTTGGTAAAGTAGGCAGGAATAACTGGGCACACAAGATGGATCAACTGGTCTCTTTACTGCTGTCACCTATAATATTGTTCTGGGATCGATATTCCAAAGGACATATCCTGTTGGCATCAGGTGTTAACCATAGAAGTCGTTTGCTTTGAATATTCGAGGCTGGATAATGAATGACTTCTGGCCAGACACTGAGATGTTCAGTTAAAAGTTAGGATAAAGGGAGACATGAGAGAGGCATTCCAGGAACATGACTTCAGGTTATTGGGACAGCAGAGATATTTGGCGACTAACTGAATAACTTTATCCAGATATCTTGACTACCAATATAGAAGACTTCAATTAACCAGATTAAACTATTCAGCATGCCAAGATAATCAGTTCTCATTAATTATACAGTTAAACATAATAGTAAAAATGTTCCCATTATCTTTAACAGGATCCGAGATGTTACAGAGAGTTTGCAGAGACTCATCAAGCCTACTGACTATTGTCCGATGTTGCTTTTTCCATGTTGGCACAAATGATACTGCTAGGTATCCTTCTGAGAGTATCAAAAGTGACGTCATGGCTCTGGGACAGAGGGTGAAGCAGATAGATGCTCAGGTGGTGTTCTCTTCAATCCTGCCTGTTGAGGGTAAAGGTCGAGGCAGAGAAGCTCGCATCCTGGAGATGAATGCATGGCTACGTGGATGGTGTCATTGAAAGTGTTTTGGTTTCCTGGACCATGGAATGATGTTCCAAGAGCTGCAGAGCAGAGATGGCATCCATCTATCTAAAAAGGGTTGACGTGTCTTCAGTAGAAGACTGGCTAACCTACTAAAGAGGGCTTTAAACTAGATTTGTTGAGAGTGGGTGAAGAAAGCTCCCAGGTAAGTGAAACATTAAATACCTTTTTAGAAATGGGTAAAAAGGGAAACATCTGGAAAGCAGTGTGTATAAATTCCCGCAGAATTGGAAATTTTATTTATTTTATTTTATTTATTTAATACTCTTATATACCACGCTATTCGACATCAGTGCGGTTTACATGGAACATCAAAGCAGTTTTACAGTGGGGTTACACCATAAATTACAGATAACAGGGAGATTAACTTGGATAACATGTTAACTATATACACAAAGGCATAAGGTGAAAACCCTATAACAATTTAACTATATACACAAAGGCATAAGGTGAAAGCCCTATGTACATCACATTGTGGAATGATTTGATTATCGGGTGATTAAGGATCTGTGTGGTGTGTAGGGTGTTTTGGCTTGCCTACTTCAGGGTAGCACTTGAGGAAGAGGTGGTGCTTCAGAGCCTTCCTGAATTTAGTTATCTCTGTGATGGCTCGTAGGCTGGGTGGCAAGGCGTTCCAGCTTCTAGGTGCACAAAGACTGAAAGTTCTGTTTGCGGTTGACTGTGTACACTGGGTTATTGTTTTGGGGATTACTATAGTATTCATTGCTGCGTGTCATCTGGCTCTGGTAGGGGGAGTCATGAGTGTAAGGCTTGGAAGCGATGAGGGGGAAAGTCCTTTGATAGCCTTGAATGTTAGCCGTAAGATCTTGAAGGTGATCCTACCGTGAATTGGGAGCCAGTGGAGACTTTTGAGGATCAGTGTTATATGGTCACGTCTTGAGGCACCATTTAGAACTCTGGCTGCAGAGTTCATGGCGAGTTGGAGTGGAGTTAGGGTGGATTGAGGTAACCCTTGCAGAATCGCATTTGCATAGTCAAGATGTGGAATCGTTAATGCCTGAAAGATCGTTCTAAAATCATCCGGTTGTAGTAGGGGGCGTAGATGTCTGAGGGTTTTGATTTTTAGATATGTTGATTTGACCATGTTGCCAATATGGGATTTCATGTCCAGTTTCTGGTCCAGTGTTACACCCAGGTAACGGATTGTAGGTTTGGTTTGAAGCTCTACATTTCCGACTTTTAGGTTGGCCGGCGGGCGGAAGTTAGGGTTTCTGGTAATGAACAGCACTTCAGTCTTTTTGTGTTGTATCCGGAGATTCTGATTTTGGAGCCAGTTTTCTACTGCAGTGAAGCAGTTTGTTAGTGATGAGAGCTCGATCTGGTCATGATCTGTCCCAGTCATGTCTCTGGGAAATAAGATCCCAGAAACATGACTGGGACAACCATGATTGGGATGTAGTTATACCAGGCTATACTTTATTCAGAAAGGACAGGGTAGGAATAAGGGGAGAAGGAGTGGCGCTATATGTAAAAAATAATATTAAAGCTATAGAACTGCAGGGCTTAAAATGGAGAGAGGAAGCACTGTGGATTAAACTAGAAAGGGAAAGGGAAATCCATTTACATTGGTGTGATATACAGACCTCACTCACAAGGAGAAGAAGTGGATGGAGATTTAATAGAAGACATATGCAGCATTGCCAGGAAAGGGGAAGTGCTACTGATAAGGGATTTCAATATGCCGGATATTGACTGGCGCATCCCTGCTGCAATGTCATCTGGAAGTAAAGAGATCCAGGATTCTTTACAGGGAGAACTACTAAAGGCAACTGGTAACAGACCCCACATGTGAAGGGGCAATACTGGACTTGGTGCTTACCAATGGTGAAAGTCTTTCTGATGTTATAGTGGGAGATCATCTCTCATCCAGGAGAGATATGATAGAAGTCTATAAATTAATGAACGGAGTGGAACGGGTAAACATAGATCGATTATCAGAATATAGAAAGACTAGGGGACATGCAATGAAGCTACAGGGTAAACTATTTAAGACTAATAAAAGAAAATATTTTTTTACTCCATGTGTAATCAAACTCTGGAATTTGTTACCGGAGGATGTAGTAAAGGCTGTTAGTGTAGCTGGGTTTAAAAAAGGTTTGTACAAGTTCCTGGAGGAAAGGTCCATAAACCATTATTAAGTTCCTGGAGGAAAGGTCCATAAACCGTTGTTAAGAAGGGACCCAGGATATCAATGCTTGACCCAGTACAAGCATTGCGGAACCTGTGTCTTTTGAGGAAACTGCTAGGTACGTATGACCTAGATTGGCCACTGTTGGAAACAGGATACTGGGCTTGATGGACCTTGGTCTGACCCAGTATGGCATATCTTATGTTCTTATGTTCTTATGTTCTTATGAGTCGTTAGCGGGATGGGAGCGGCTGGGGGATGCAGAAAAACAGTGGGCAAAACTGAAAGGGGATACTACAGGCCAATTTGTTTAACTTCTGTGGTGATTGGAAACACTGCTGAAAAAGAAAATAGTGAGGTTTCTGGAGTCCAGTGGATTACAGGATCTGAGGCAGCATGGATTCACCAGAGGCAGGTCTCGCCAGACAAATCTGATTGATTTCTTTGACTGGGTAACCAGGAAGTTGGAACGAGGGAGATCTCTAGATGTGGTGTACTTAGATTTCATTAAAGTCTTTGACACTGTTCCACCCAGGTGACTTTTAAACAAACAGAGCACCCTAGGGATGGAGCCTAAAGTTACTGATTTGGTTAGAAATTGGTTGAATGAGAGGCGACAAAGAGTACAGGTAAATGGAACTCACTCTGAGGAGAAGGAGGCTACCAGTGGAGTGCTGCAGGTATCTGTCCTTGGTCCGATTCTTTGTAATATGTTTGTTAGTGATATTGCAGAAGGGCTGTCAGGTAAGGTTTGCCTCTTGGTGGATGATACCAAAATCTGCAATAGATTAGACATCTAGGAAGGTGTAGATGACATGAAGAAGGATCTGGCTAAACTTGAAGAATGGTCCAGAATTTGGCAGCTGAGACTTAATGCTAAAAAATGCAGGTTCATGCATTTGGGCTGCAACAATCCAAGAGAGTGGTACAGTGTAGGGGGTGAAGTACGTCTGTCCACAAAAGAAGAGTGGGTCCTGGGTGTGTTTGTATCTGACTATCTTAAAGTAGCTAAACAGGTAGAAAAAGCGATGGTGAAATCGAGAAGGATGCTTGGGTGCATAGGGAGAGGAAGAGCTAGCAGAAGAAAGGAGGTGTATAAGTCTTTGGTGCAATCTCATTTGGAGTATTATGTGCAATTCTGGAGACCGCACCTTCAAAGGGATATAAACAGGTTGGAGTCGGTGCAGAGGATAGCTACTAAAATGGTTAGTGGTCTTCATTAAAAAACATATGAGGACAGACTTAAGGATCTTAATATGTATTCTTTAGAGAAAAGGTGCGATAGAACAGATATGATTGAGACATTTAAATACCTCTGTGGCATAAAGGCACAGGAGGTCAGCCTCTTACGATTGAAAGCAAGCTGTACTATGAGGGGACATAGGATGAGGGTGAAAGAGGATAGACTCAGAAGTAATATGCGGAAATATTTCTTTATGGAAAGAGTGGTAGATGCGTGGAATAATCTCCCAGTAGAGTTGGTAGAGATGAAGACAGTATCTGAATTCAAAAAAGCATGGGACAAACACAGAGGATCTCTAAAGGAAAAAAGGAGACTATTGTAGTGGTTGATATGAAAGGGCGGACTAGATAGGCCATGTGGTCTTTCTGTGATGTCATTTTTCTATGTTTCTAGGATAAGGGGCTGCTGAACACTGCCCTCCATGTTCCCAGCAATGGCAGTTATTTAAAAGGCACATTTTACAATGGGATGTCCAAGTGCAATCTAGGGCATCAAAGCCAGAACATCTGAAAAAAAAGCAGGCAAATGCAAGTTCAGGCACGATTTCAGAAATGTGGACATGCCGGATATGTTTGTCTATAAAGACATCTACATAGATATCCCCAG
The DNA here is from genome assembly GCA_033557465.1 of Ichthyophis bannanicus. NCBI lineage: Eukaryota > Metazoa > Chordata > Amphibia > Gymnophiona > Ichthyophiidae > Ichthyophis > Ichthyophis bannanicus. The sequence continues at coordinate 73,273,479 of CM066037.1, forward strand.
AATAGTATCTCAGTACATGGATGGCTAATAGCATAATTGGTAAAGTAGTGGTTTGGGCAGCACGGTAGTCAGGGTTCAAATCCTAGTGTGGCTATTTCTGATCTTAAATCTTCTCTACACTCTCTGAATGCTTTAAGTCCAAAATAAGCATTCTTTTGATGCCTATTTTAACCTACATATGTCCTGTTGGTCTTAAAATCAAATGGAGACGTGTAAGTCCCTTGCACCTCAACCATACCCCCTTGCCTACTTGGACATCCCTGCACCAGAGACGTCTGTAAACATCATTTGTGGAATGGATTTGGAGACATCTCTGCGATTTCAGTATCCACATGCACAACTTCAGATGACCTAAATAACAACTAAGCCTTTTAAAATGGTCTGCCAAGTTTAATATAATTTTATTTAATTTGGAACTTATAAAGGCGCATTTTACATAGCGCATTTATTTATTTATTTATTTATTACAATTTCTTATATACCGTGCTATTTAGCATCAGTGCGGTTTACATTATAACTTAACGACCATAACAACAAGCTGTCAGGTTTACATCGAACAGGAGTATAAACTTGGAAAACAGGGTTAACTATATACATAATCTATTTACATTGGAAGGTTAGATAAAAGTCAGATAATGCATGTAGGTCTTTTAACTAAATTGAGATCAGATTGTGCACAGAAGCTGCCTTATGTTGATTCACACATTAATGTTCATGTAGCACGACATGTAATAAACATATCAGTCAATTGCATAAATCAGTGCTTCTCAAACTGGTCCTTGGCATGCTCCCTAACCCAAGAGATTGCAAACCTGTCCTGGTGACCCCATCAGATTGATTATGATTGAGGTCATTGTGCACATATTGTGTCTCCAATGAATGCAAATCTCTCTCCTGCCTAGTCTCTTCTGAATCTCTCCGGTTGACTAACAGAGCAATATTTCATAAACTGAGAGTCCTTCAACCCCTACGCAACATAATCGAACAAACTGACTTCAGAACAGTAGCTCAAGCGCTCATCATTCCTCACTTTGACTACTGTAATGCCATCTTGCAAGGCCTTCCAAAAAAAAACCATAAACATCTTACAATTGGCACAAAATGTATCAGCCAGGATCATCTTGAATAAGAAACTAAGGGATCACATTACACCAGTACTGATTGAGCTTTACTGGCTCCCAATCTCAGCACGAGCAGTATACAAAATACTGGTAACTACTTTCAAAATCATTCACAGGATAGCCCCATCATTCCTCGACAACCTCATAACCACACAGCCCCCCAACAGATGCCGAAGGACTACTAACCTGAATACTCTCTGCATTCCCAGTAGTATAAGAGATGTTAAAGAGGGAACGAGCAACCGGGCATACTCGTACATTGCACCCATACTCTGGAACAAGCTTCCGTATGAGTTACGACTGATCAACAATATTCAGGACTTCAGAAAGAAGCTTAAAACCCACCTTTTCCAAGAACATTACGGTATCACCTAGACAGTTTTTTCATCACCCTCTCACTACCCAAGTTGCCTAACCCCTGAAGCTTAGGAGGCAAAATAGACCCGATGTCAATGTTAGTAGGATTGCATATACAAATGTATTCTATGTACTTGAAAAACCTGTAATGTATATTTAAAATCTGATCAAACAAATGTTTATTTATTAGCTCACTTTGTTGCCCAAACCTGCATGATCAAAATGTAATGTATATTTGTAATTCTATGTGATTGTAGCTCATTTTTGTTACTCACACCTGGATGATCAAAATGTAATGTATATTTGAAATTCTTTGTGATTCTGGTGTACCCTTCCCTCAAATCATACTGTATCTTTGATTGAATAAGTTACTCCCTGTATTTACACCATGGTCCGCTGCTGATCGCTGGAAGTGGCGGCTTATAAATGTTTACCAAATAAATGTTTACCAAATAAATAAATAAATATCCTAAAAACCAAACTGGTTGGGTACTCCAGGGACTAGCTTGAGAAATACTGGCATATATAACATTTATTAATGTTACACTTTCCCTATTAATGAGACTTGTCTAGAGAATACAAAATATAAGCAGATACTATGGAAACTCAGCCATTGACTTTGTCCAAAGTCTCTTATCTTCTTCTGACTTGAGTTGCTCTTCTGCTCTTAATAATAATAAAAACAATATCCTTTAGGCATCTCCTTTTTGGAAGGTGTCGACCAGTCCAGGTCCAGAAATGTGTTTCTCAAACATTTGTCCCAGAAGTGCCTAGATGTATGTTTCTGATTGCTATGATTGTAAAGCTAATGACAATCCTGTTTGGATACAGGACATCTTATAAATCCAAATTATTAGATATGTACTGTATAAGAAAATGAAGTAACTCATCAGATCTTTTAGCTAAGAAAAATTCTAAAAGCCTGTTTATGATTGCAGAAATCCAAAGGAATCACATGTGATAGGGGGAGAGAGGTTGGTATGCACGGACCAGGAGAGGGACCTAGGAGTGCTAGTGTCTGAGGATCTCAATGTGGTGAAACTATGTGATAAGGTGGTAGCCAAAACCAGAAGGATGCTGGGCTGCATAAAGAGAGGAATAACCAGCAGAAAGGAGGGGGTATCAATGCTCCTGTACAAGTCGTCAGTGAGGCCTCACTTGGAGCATTGTGTTCAGTTTTGGAGACCATATCTCACAAAGAACAAAAAAATACTTGAAACGGTTCAGAGGAAGGCGACCAAAATGATTTGGAGCTTGCACCAGAAGATGTATGAGAAGAGACTTGAAGACCTAAATACTGTATTTATTCCCTAGAGGAGAGAAGGGACAGGGGATATACGATACAGACTTTTAAATACTTAAAGGATATCAGTGAACAAACAAACCTCTTTCGAAGAAGGGGAAGCTGTAAAACTAGAAGGCACAAAATGAAGCTGCAAGGAGAAACACTTAAAAGCAACATCAGGAAATACTTTTTCACTGAAAATGTGGCGGATGCTTGGAATGACCTCCCGATGGAGATGGTGGGGGGCAACTACAGTGACGGAATTCAAAATGGCATGGAACAGACACAGTGGATCCCTTTAAAATAACAGGATGAAATTAAAGCAAACTTAAATATCCTCTTTAATTCAGTAAATAGAGGGGGCTGACCTGCATGGATCAGCAGGTACAATCCTAAACAGAGGCATAGAGGGGGGTGACCAGCACGGAGCTGCAGTTTCAACCACTCTAATTACCTTACTAGGCAGACTAAATGGACCATACTGGTCTTTATCTGCCATCATATACTATATTACTATGTATCGTGACAGAGTCAGGTACATGAAGCTCACTACAAGTCCCAGAATCCCTCAGGATAGAGATAGGAAGGCCCTGCCACAGTTAAAGCCCAGGTGATTCAATTAAGATGGAAAACTAGGGAGAGGGTGGAATTGAGAAAGGAAGGAAGTGCAGCCTTCAGGAGCCTTTTCCTGCTTCTGGAAAAGCTCCCGATGTCTTCAGTGGAAGGGGGCAATGACATCAGGACAGAGGAAGAGGCAATGGAAACACAAATGTATGAGGACATGAAAATTTGCAATAGAGTGGATTCCCCTGAGAGAGTGGATAAAATGAGGAAAGATCTACAAAAGCTGGAAGAATGGCAGTTAAGATTTGGCAGTTAAGATTTAATGCAAAGAAGTGCAGTGTCATGCACTTGGGAAGCAGAAATCCAGGGGAAATGTATGCAAAGGGGGCAAGAGGTTGGTGTGCATGGACCAGGAAAAGGACCTTAGTGTGATTATTTCTGAGGATCTCAAGGTGGCAAAACAGTGCGGCAAGGCAGTGGCAAAAGCCAGGAGGATGTTGGGCTGCAAACAAAGAGGAATTACCAGCAGAAAGGAAGAGGTACTAATGCCACTGTATAAGTCACTGGTGAGGCCTCACTTGGAATACTGTGTTCAGTTTTGGCGGCCGTATCTTGCAAAGGATATAAAAAGACTGGAAATTGTTCAGAGGAAGGTGATCCAAATGATTTGGAGCGTGCGTCAGAAGCCTTATGAGAAGAGACTTGAAGACCTAAATATGTACGCTCTGGAGGAGAGGAGGGACAGGGGAAATATGATTCAAACCTTTAAATACTTAAAGGGAAATAATGAACAAACAAACCTCTTCCAAAGACGGGGAAGCTGTAAAACTAGAGGGCATAACATGAAGCTGCAAGGGGGTAAATTGAAAGGCAATGTCAGGAAATACTTTTTCACTGAAAGGGTGGTGGATGCTTGGAATGCCCTCCCGATGGAAGTGGTGGGGGCAAATACAGGGACGGAATTCAAAATGGCATGGGACAGACCCAGTGGATCCCTTTACAGCAACAGGATAAAATAAAAATAAACTTAACTATCTAATTTCTCAGCATACAGGGGTGTCCTACACGGAGTGGTGGGTTCACCCGTAAAAAAAAGACATGGGGATGGGGGGCCTGCATGGAGCGGCAGGTGCACCTACTCTTGCCATCTTACTGGGCAGACTAGATGGACCATACTGGTCTTTATCTGCCGTCATTTACTATGTTACTATGACACGGAGGTCCCGGAACCCATGGAGGTACAGGGGATGGGACAATGAAAACTCTAGCCCTGGGACATCTTCAAGGGGCAGTTAATGAACCTGAAGGGTGGAAGAGTGGGGCAGTTACACAGCTTGTGGCTATGCAGTGGAGCTATATGTTGTGTTCCTTGAAAGACTCCGTGTTTAACTTGGACTGATATGATGCTATGCAGCACATTGATGTACCTCGAGCTACATGTTTTGTTCCCATGAAGACTTGGTGACACGAGGCAGCCACACACCTCTTGACTGTGCAGCTGAACTACCATATTATGTTTTGAGAAGGACTCTAAGGTTTAAGCTGCTGATAGCATTGCAGTGCCTGTGACTTTGTTGCCTTTCTGCCCTATCCTGAGTCAGGGGAGAGGAAAGGCTACACCTGACCCTGAGGCAAAAGGGAGCCCAGGAACTGGAGGTAATGTGGCAGGACTGTATGCTGTGTTTGCCTGGACCTTACAGGACAACAGGAGAAGACAGGACCGCACCACTCCTGGTACACTGGCCAGGAATCCAGTGAAGATATCGCAATGCTTGGAACACAGACGCCAACTCCTCAGCCCAGGCGATTGCCAGTGGCCACACTCGGTAAGCGTACCTTGCGTGGGCTGAATTGCTAGCTGGGAGGCAGAGGAGGCAAAGGCATCATGTTAAAGTCAAATGGACCCCGTGGGCACTTAGGCGGGTGCCTAGGGTGCCATATTTGGTTTGGTTTCTGTTCGTGTTTTGTTACAGGATACCTCATGATGGACCTTAAGAAGTTTTTCTATGGATGGCCGCACAATTTCAAAAGCAGCAAGAGGAATCCCTGAGGGCCCAGCAGGCCGCCTGTTGGGATGAAGCGGGTTGAAGTTTACTTCATACTATAACCTAAAAGCAATCCTGTGGCCTAACAGAGTGACCGGAAGCAGACCTGAAGCAAGAATCAAATTAAATGTGGCCATTGTTTTGTTGCTGGGCGGATTTCAGAGCACAGGCTGCTTGCAGAGAATTGCAGAAAAAAAAACGCCTGGCAAAAGGTCAGGTACAAGACAAATAGAAACAGGAAATATGCCCACCACAGACTAGATAGGGGGAAAGAAAAGGGGGGTAGAAACAAAGTAAAGACAAGCTGGTAGGGAATTGATAACAAAAACTCCAGTCCTTTGCAGAAGTCTGAAAAATCTGAAAGTGCTTGCACAGGAAACGGAGCTAAATCAACCAATAAGAATATAGTACAGTAAAAAGTCCCAAATCACAACTAAATTTATGTATATAAGGACAGCACTAGATATCATTCGTGGGGGGAGAAGACAAACACGATTCATACAAATAGTCTGAATGGTAATTCAGCTTCTGTTGTCTTTGTCTTCCACCCTCTTGCTCAGGCAAACTGTATTGTTTAAGAAAAATAATGCTGCATTTTGCTTTTTGGCTAAGATTGTAACTGATTGGGCATAATAAAGATCTTATTTCTTTACTGACCAAGTGTCTGAGTCTGTTTGGAGAAGATCGAGGTCATTCTTATATCCTTGGGGTAAAAACAGCAAAATCCCCAAGATGCACAAGCGACCATGCAAGAACAACAACAGCCTCTGCTGGAACTGCTACAGGGGTATCTTAAGGCCGCAACTAGAGAGAAGAAAGATGGACCATCCAGGAAGCAGGATTCTGCTGTAGCTCCGGGTGATATGGTAGGACTACTGCCATATGGACCCTTTGCTTTTGGGAAGTTAAATGATACAGACAATATAGACGACTTCTTAGAGACTTTTGAAAGGGTGGCCATGGCAGTGGTGTGGGCACAGGAACAGTGGGCCATTAGATTGGCCGTCTCCTTGACTGGGGATGCCTTGGCCACATACCCGATCCTAAATCCCACACGGGCCATGAATTATACTACAGTTAAAGCAGCAATAAAGGAGTGATATTGCTTAACAAAGGACTCTTACAGGAGAGCCTGTCACAAAGCCAGGCTGGCCAAGAATGAAAGGCCATGAGCCCTAGCCCAGTGGTTAAGAGACTTAGCCACTAACTGGTTGGACCCCAAGGGTAGGACAACTGCCCAGCTAGTGGAAGACATAACAGTAGAGCAATTCCTCTTCGCAGTCCCTGAGGAAGTGAGAGGGTTGACCCTGAGGTTCCCACAAGAAGGAAGGGGACAGTATGAGGGGATACCCTGAAATAAGCAGGGAAATTGTGTCCCACTCTGGGCCTATCTGCTGGAAGCGAGGTGTTTTTATTGCGGGAATCCATGGCATTCCAGGCGGGAATACATTGCCAAAGAAATATTAATGGTTAGGGTCCAGAGGAATGAGCCACAGAGGGATGTTTCCAGGGCCTCTACATGTTTGTTGGACAGGGAGGCAACATACCTTAGGCCAAGGGCTAGGCAAAGCACATTTGGCCATTGTGAGAAAGGACCCAAGATAAGGAAGCTGCACTGTCTTGGATGTGGGAAGCATAGGCACAGGAAAAAGGACTGCTGGTATAAGTGAACCCTGACCACAAGTGTAGACCAGGTTATTCCCCTGAGAGAGCAGTGAACTCAGGATGTTAGAATGGATGGGGAAGAGTACCTAGAGGTAAGAAGGAAAGTCCCTCATGAAAATACCAGTGGAATGGGTGATGTGGTGGGTCCCGTCATAGATTGGAGGTGTAGAATAGGTGTAGAGGCCCATGAGAATGTTCTATTGCCCAAATCAACTCAGGTGGGGGATGGGGGGGGGGAGGAAGGGGGTTCAGCAGGAAACTCTAGAGAAAGCGCTCCTGAGTCAGTTGGAGAACTCGAAGTGCAGTCCCAAGATGGGGAGTCTAGAAGGGGTCCAGAGAACCCCAGGCCTGTAGAAAAGATGAAAACCTTCCCAGTTAAAGAGGAAATCGTATAAGAAGGTCCTTCAGTGCAAGAAACTGTTGCGGATCCTGTGCAGGCAGAGCGGGCTCCAAAGGCATCTGTTCAGCAGTCCAGGCAGAAGGACCAGCTAGGGTTGCCAACTGGCTCCAGATGCGCCCGACACACTTGATCCAGTCCTAGGTCTACCCCACTGCATGCAGGGACATGTAGTTCTGATTTTCCCATTGCATTCCATAAGAAAAGCAAGACTACATGTCCCTGCATGCAATGGGGTAAATCCAGGACTGGATCGAGCCTGTCGGGCGCATCTGGAGCCAGTTGGCAACCCTAGGACCAGCACACCATAGTTGAGGCCATGCCTTCCCCAGGACCTGCCTCATCAAGGAAGGGGGAATGTCCAGTCAGCCTAGGCATGTGGGAGTCTGAGGGAGGGAGACGGATCCTCCACAGAGGTCAGTCAATAGGACTATTACCCCAATATAGACCTTTATCCCATGAGGAGGTACGATGGGAGGATTGTATGATGGGAAGAGTAACCTATTGTGCAGCAAAACCCTTTCCTAAGAAAGGAGAGGAGGAACACCCTCAGAAAACAAAGGTGGGATAAGGCTGCGCAACGTAATCTGTGGATATTATGTGGCTAGGGTTGACTGAGGAATCAATGTACAATTAGATTATGCCACTAATCCAGAGGGTGAGTTCTATCAGCCTGGGATAAGGCTGATAGAAGCTTAAGGGGTGGGGTATGTGACAGGGTCAGATACATGAAACTCACTACAAGTCCCAGAATCCCTCAAGATAGGAGATAGGAAGGCCCTGCCACAGTTAAAATCCAGGTGATGCAATTAGGATGGAACATTTGGGAGAGGGTGGAGCTGAGGAAGGAAGTGCAGCCTTCAGGAGTCTGTTCCTGCTTCTGGAAAAGCTCCCTATGTTTCCAGGGGAAGGGGCATTGACCTCAGGACAGAGGAAGAGGCCATGGAAACACAAGCGTATGAGGACACGGAGGTCCCAGAACCCATGGAGATACAGGGGATGGGACAATGAAAACTCCAGCCCTAGGGCAGGTTCAAGGAGCAATTAGTGAACCTGAAGGGTGGAAGAGTGGGGCAGCTACACAGCTTGTGACTGTGCAGTGGAGCTATATGTTGTGTTCCCTGAAAGACTCCGTGTTTAACTTGGACTGATATGATGCATGGATGTACCTCGAGCTACCTGTTTTGTTTCCATGAAGACTTGGTGTTTGGATATGAGTGACATGAGGTAGCCACATACCTCTTGACTCTGCAGCTGAACTACTATATTATTTGTTGAGAAGGACTCTAAGGTTTAAGCTGCTGATAGGATTAAAGGGCTTGTGCCTTTGTTGCCTTTCTGCCCTATCCTGAGTCGGAAGAGAGGAAAGACCACGCCTGGCCCTGAGGCAAAAGGGAGCCCGGGAACTGGAGGTCATGCAACAGGACTGCGTACTGTGTTTGCCTGGACCTTGTGGGATGACTGCGGAAGGCAGGACTGTGCCCGCCCGCTAGTGCTGCTGTGGGCCTGCAAGAGACGCTACAGTATGTTACTATATACTTATCCCAGGCTTTCTTGGTTACTGTTTCTATCTCCACCATCTTTGGAAAGTCATCTCCCTTTCTGTGGAGAAATATCTTCTAATGTTGCTCCAGAGGTTTATCCCTTTGGATTTGCCCACCATGAGGTAAGTTCCACATCATTTCCTATACATCTTTTAACTTTAGCTAAATAGAAAGGTTAGTGAATCAGCAGTTTGAAATGCACTATGCCCTATTTAGTCTGCTGTGTAGGGTTGCCAACTGGCTCCAGATGCGCCCGACAGGCTAGATCCAGTCCTGGGTTTACCCCATTGCATGCATGGAGATGTAGTTCTGAATTCCCTATTGCACTCCATAAGAAAAGCAAGACTACATGTCCCTGCATGCAATAGGGTAAACCCAGGACTGGATCAAGCCTGTCAGGCGCATCTGGAGCCAGTTGGCAACCTTACCTGTGGTGAACCTTTCGCACCTTATCCCAATTTATACCAACCCTGTAAAACTTTAACAAGTAAATAGAACATGACTTGAGCAGCACTCTGCTTCATCACAAAGCGTGCTTACTAAAATGCGCTATTGTAGCGTGAGTTAAGCCTCGAAGCTTGGGAGGTAAAGTAGACCCATGTGCCTGGCATGATATCCTGCAGTCGCTGTGGAAAGACATGCCTCAATGCGCTAAACCGCAAATGCACTTAATGCGGCTGCACGTACCAGCGTCCATTCAGGAAGTGGTAAGTGCACGCCCACACTGCCCACGTTCCCTCCGAGTCCGCTCAGCTGCCACCTCAGCACAATTAATGTGCAGCAAACCCCACTCTAACCGTCACACATTTTGGGGCATGTTTATTCATATGTGCTATTTTCTGAAATGACTGAATAACCTTTTCTCCTTTTATAGCTTGTGAAAGCAGAATCACAAAGATTTAAAATTAAAAAAATGACTAGAACATACGCAGGTGTGGAGAGCAATTTTGTTCCAAAACGGTGCACGTTTTATTTTACAGGGAATGGCTATGATCATTTTCCTTGATGAGGGATGAGACTTATTAACGTGGCGTTTGGATAAATCTAATATCTTCCTTTAATAAATATAGTCTCAACAGCCGTGAATATGTACATCCGCATTAAATATCCCTTTTCTCAATTATTTTCCTATCTATTGTTATATCATAATGTTCCAACATCTACACAATAAAACCCACAAGAAACCTACAGTAGCTGATAATCATTACTGCTGCTGGCCACTTCATCCTTTTATATACTGGCTCGGTTTCTTAATGTTTCATAAAAAATGTCAGCAAAACAGGCAGGGAACCAGCTTTAATGAAAGGAATTGCTTGCATCCTAATCAGTTTGGAGCCTGTCACATTTGCTGTGTTGCCTGCCAAGTGTGATTGTTTGAGAACTTCCAAAGCTTGCGATTGGGATTAGTCGGAATTATAACATAATGGTAAACTCTGCAGGCTTTCAGTGAATAATCGTTTCTAAATTTCTGATGCACTCTGAAAATACTTTATGGGTCAATTAAGTCCTGCTGAGGTTTTTTTTGGACTGGAAAGCAAATATCAGGCTTTGCTGAATAACTAGTGTCATAAAACAGCCTATTGGGAAGACAGTGGTGTAGACCAATAAATGACAACTCGGGTAACAAATTCAGGGCGCACAAGAAGTGGAGCTGTCCCTGAGAAGAGAGACTAGGAGAAAAGTGATGAAGAGAAGATAAAGATCAAATAAAGCAAATCGGACCTAGCTACACAGCAGCTCTCGGGTAGTCATTTTAGAACCAACATACTGCAGTTCCCCAGAAACCTGCAGATCAAATGCTAATGGATTGGTGGTAGACAGGCACTATCTGGCGAAAACCATAGTGAACTAAATTGAGATGTTCCTGTAATAGCTTTACTAGTCTTGGTAGATGTTTAGATGATTACAAAACTTTGCAGTAAGTAACGAGAGTGGAGAGGCCAGTGTGTTGGACTAAGTATGAGAGCTCATGTGTTCATCTATCCAGGATGACAGAGACCCAATAAGGTTGACAATAAAGGAGCAACAGCTGGGATATATTCCTATTAATAAGGATCAGAATAACTAGGTAGACTGGATGGACCAATTGATCCTTATCTGTCATTATTCATCTACTATGTTATTGTGGTGTTGGGAAAAAAAAAGATTTTGCGTGTCCAAAAAAAAGAATAAAGAGCATCATGTATATTGTGAGATATTTATACGTATATGCATGTAGATTCGGCATGTGCTTTAGTTTTTGTCCAAATGGAAAAAAAATGACAAAAATCATGATTTTCAATTCATCCTGGCATCAATTTACTGAGTGCACATGCCTGGAAAGTTTTCAAGAATTGTTTGTGAACTTTGAATTTGTCATGCGTATGTGTGTACCCAGACGCACTGGAGCCCATCTGGGAGGGGGAAGCGGTCAAAGAACAGTAGCCAACAGCCAGCATGAGGCAGATAAGTCAATCCTGCTTCGCAGGCAGCTAGAGAAACCTATCCTTGGGTCTGACTTCTACAAATCCTTGGCTGATGACGTCTCACAGCGGGACTATAACAGGCAGAGAACCATTTGGGCTCTGAATTTCAGCGGAAGGAATGCTGGTGTAGACTTTAGGATTCTAAGGGAGAGTGAGGAATGTGGCTGGAAAGAAGAAAACAAAACATACCAGCTTGATATAACTAGTATTACTGCCACAGGGCTGTGTCCAAAGGCAAAGGAGGACTTTTTTTTTTTTTTTTTAATCTTTATTGAATTTTTCAAAATAATCCAGAATCATCCGAATAAGGATACCAAACTTCATATACAAGAAAAACAAAATTTAAAAAGAAATAGTACATATTTGGTTTAGTCCACAAAATATAACCCCAATAAGGTCCCAAAAAGAAATAACACAATAAAGAAAAAAATAAGGGGAAAGGCCACCCCCTAAAATGGAGAGCCCCCCTTAAAAAGAACAATCATACGAGCATTGATGTCTAATATGGCAGCCGGTACAGGAATCAAACCCGCCCATCACCCTCCTTACCCTGAAGAAATTGTACCAATTGCTGGGGTTCAAAAAAAAAAAGAAATTGCTTGGACTGAAATAATACCACACATTTACACGGCAAAGGAGGACTTTAGACCAGAGAAAATCAAACATAAACAAAGTAAAGCCTGACTCAAGCCTGGGGTCCCTTTTTTTTGCTATATCGAAGCACAAAATCAGGAGATTCAAGCTGGGATTTTTTTCTGGAAAGTGTTCAGGGCACAGAGAGCACAAATAGTACACAAGCATTTTAGCTCTGATTTTCTGAAGGTCAGTAAGGAATGCTGTGATGGGCTTTAGGATTCTAAAGGAGAGAGAGAGAGAGGAGATTGGATGTGGCTGGGGAAGGAAAACATGCTTTTTGAGACAAGTTACAGTATCAAAATCCTATATATTCCATTACAGAAGGCATAGGTGGTGGTGGTTGTTAAGTGCTGTGTTTAGACTTCAGTCAGGCAGTTAATTGTTGACAGAGTGGCATCCATCTCTGCTGTTATTATATTGATCCATCTCATTGCTGGCCTTCCTCTTTTGTGATGACTTTAAACCTTGCCAAGCATGATGTAACATAGTAAATGACGGCAGATAAAGACCAGTGTGGTCTATCTAGTCTGCCCAGTAAGAGTAGTGCACCTGCTGCTCCGTGCAGGCCACCCCTCCCCATGTCTTTGTTTTAGTGGTGAACCCACTGCTCTGTGTAGGACACCCCTGTATGCTGAGAAATTAGATAGTTAAGTTTATTTTTATTTTATCCTGTTGCTGTAAAGGGATCCACTGGGTCTGTCCCATGCCATTTTGAATTCCGTCCCTGTATTTGCCCCCACCACTTCCATCCGGAGGGCATTCCAAGCATCCATCACCCTTTCAGTGAAAAAGTATTTCCTGACATTGCCTTTCAATTTTACCCTCTTGCAGCTTCATGTTATACCCTCTAGTTTTACAGCTTCCCCGTCTTTGGAAGAGGTTTGTTTGTTCATTATTTCTCTTTAAGTATTTAAAGGTCTGAATCATATCGCCCCGTCCCTCCTCTCCTCCAGAATGTACATATTTAGGTCTTCAAGTCTCTCCTCATAAGGCTTCTGATGCAGGCTCCAAATCATTTTGGTCGCCTTCCTCTGAACAGTTTCTAGTCTTTTTATATCCTTTGCAAGATATGGTCTCCAAAACTGAACACAGTAGTCCAAGTGAGGCCTCACCAGTGACTTATACAGTGGCATTAGTACCTCTTCCTTTCTGATGGTGATCTCTAGTGATCTCACTCTATGCATGATGTGTCCAAAGTAAGAAAGTCAAAGTCTTGTCATCTGAGCTTCTAAAGAATGCTTAAGTTTGATCTCCTCTAGTACTGAATGGTTGGTTCTTTGGGCAGTCCAAGTATACATAGTATTCTTCACCAGCACCATAATTCAAAGGCATTGTTTTTCTTCCTATTTTTTTCACTGTCCAACTTTGGCATCCATATGACATTATTGAAATACGATGGCTTGGACAAATCAAATCTTTGTATGGAAAGAGAAATCTCGATCTTGAGAATCTTGTCTAAGTCCTTCATTGTGGATAATAACAGTTTTGTGCAGAACAAGGGAACTGTTATCTGTAAACGGCACTGATTTTAAAGAGTGTGGTATATAAAAGCAATAAAATAAATAAATAAATAAATAATATATTGCAACCTTCAGCCAGTGTGCAGCGGCGGCCGTACCTTGAATATCATGTGCCATTCTGGTTTTCATATCTTAAACAGGATATAGCAGAATTAGAAAAGGTACAGACAAGAGCTACCAAAATGGTAAAGGGGATGGAAGGATACCCCTATGAAGATTTCCCTGGTTCTCTTTAATAGTGGTCTATGGACCTTTCCTCCAGGAACTTCTCCAAAATTGTTTTAAACCCAGCTACACTAACAGTTTTTACTACATCCTCTGGTAAAAAAAAAAAAAATCCAGAGTTTGATTACTTGTTGAGTGAAAAATATTTTCTCTTTTTAGGGGTATGTTTGCTAAACTGCGTTAACGTAACTCATGTTATATTCTGTGGTGATGATACAGATGCCCATATAAGGGAGTGGGCGGGGCATCATTATGGCAAGCAGTGTCAGGTAATGTGCGTTATAAGGCACCTTATTAGGCACAGTACAAGGCACGTTACAAGGCATCCTATTAGGCACAGTACAAGGCATGTGCCTTGTACTGTGCCTAATAGGATGCCTTGTAACGTGCCTAATTAGGAGCCTTACAACGCCTTATAAGGATTGTTGGCAACTGTGGTGAGGGTACTATGGGCTGACAGCACGGATATGCAAAGATATGACTGTCACAGGCAAGCAAACTATCTGCCTTGGACAGGAGAGAACAATGAGGAATTGAACCCATGACCTCTGCCTACAATGTCAGTGTACTAACCAGTAGGCTATACATCTATGGCTTATTGCATAGCAATGGCTGGGTACAGAAGGACTGCAGGTCACCACACAAACCGTCTGCTTTGTGTGCCAGGATAGGGTAACCCCACCAGCACCAATGATGCATTGCACATGCAGAACAGCGGCCTACAGCTGACCACCAAATGGGGTCTGCAGCTCTCCAGTACTGCAGCGTGGTAAGACGGACTGAGAGTGAGTGATACTGGCACAGAGTAGCTACAGACCATGGCATTGTGCAGGTTCTGCGTTCACCCTGAGGGATAGGATGGGTGCCAAGCATTAGGTCCACAGTACATGTGGTGCTAGAGAGAGGTCCTGCTGCACATCCCCATCACTACCACTGTGTGATAGGTGTTCCCAGCAGTGCAACTGAAGGTACATCTGTTCCAGCTGTGTTCTGCAGTCACATGTGTATCTGGGGGACCGGACACCACCCAGAATAGTGCGTAGCCAGTGTTAAGGTCTGGCTGCCATGGGTACCTGTTATCAGGGCAGTGGGGTGTCTAGACTCGCATGAGGGTTATGTAGCACTGCCACTATGGGTCTAAGTGGTATGCACTATATACCCCAAGGGGCCTCAATCACCCCTTTTGTACATGAGGGTGTGGTGGGACAGGTGCCTGCACCCTGCAGAATGGCTGTAGTACCAGCAACCACAGTCCTGCTGGCAGATGACAGCCCTCCATGGCTGCTGGACTAGTGCCATACCTGTGACCTTTGCAGACCAGCAGTGATGCTTGGGGTAGGCAGGGGAAGGCTCAACTGCCCCACACCATGGTCTGCCATTCATCAACAGACAGCACAGCCAGACTGCACCTGCAGCATCCTACAAGGTGTTCCCACCATGCACAGGCAAACTGAAGACAACCCACTAACCAGTCCATAATGCATGCTCACAGGGGAACCCTGTGCACCCAGAGATGGGATGCACAGCACAGACACCAAGCAGGTATCTCCATGATTTGGCCCCAGAACCAGGAACACACAGGTATCACTGGAAACAAATAATGTGTGGCACTATGTGGGAACATAGATATGCCATGGTCACTGCTCGGTCAGAGTGAGAGTGACCCCCCCCCACCCCCCCAGCATGACATGCTGTGGCCACCCTGTCCATGCAGGTGGTGGCCAAGCACTACAGTGTCCCAGCTATTGCCCTCCACCCTGTGCAGATGCATCCTGGCCAATCCGCCCTGTCTGGGCCATACCCACAATACCTTGCTCCTCATTATGCACATTTGCAGGCTAACGCTGGAAGCAGTATGAGCAATGTGGGTTCAGTGAGGTGTTGGCAGACACAAAACAATGGAGAGACATATGCACATTCCCACACCTATCTCAGCATTGTGCAGAGATGGAGGTGGTTGACAACCCTACTCGCCACACTGGTCCTGATCACAGTGCCAACACTGCTAATCTGTGCAGGGGATAGTAGTAGTGCTCTGGTGATAACTGCAGCTCTGTGCTGGGGCCAACAGCCTGACTCTCCATGAAGCTGTGGATAGTGGAGCCCTTGTGAGTGGGTGTCCGTACCCCTGTGCACTGCTGCGTTGGGGTTTGCCCATGTTGTTGTGGCTGCATTGTGGGCTAAAACTGTGGGGGGATCCACAGATGGGACCTAAACCTCTGACCCTCTGCTTTTATACATGCTGGCTGAGTGTACTGCACCACACTGTTGCCACAGCAGCATAGTGGTCCCTGGGGTTACCCTTACATTCCTCGGCCAGACCTCTTTTGTTGCACTGCACACCACATACTGGTACAGGGCATGGCCTAGGTCCACTGCAGATGGGTGCCACTTCTCCCTCCAGCACAATCACCCACCCCCCTCTGCCATGCCGCCATGACCATATGCTGTCAGTGCCGGTGGTGCGCCATCCCAGGCCATCCAGGGGGCAGGTAGGCAGCTGCCTAAGGTGTGGGTTCTGGGGTAGGGGTGCCTACATAGATGTCCACGCTTCCACTGGCACCGCCTGTCAATGTTATGTGCCCCTTGGGGTACTTGCTGGGTAATGTGGAGTGGAGGAGTAGCCTAGTGGTTGGGGCAAGGTACTTCAGGCCGGAAGGTCGGTGGTTCAAATCCCACTAGAGGACAGCAACCTTGGGCCGGAAGGACTGGGGTTTCTAGTCCCACAGGTGCTCCTTGTGGTCTTGGGCAAGCCACTTAACCCTCCACAGCCCATGTTCCCTGTAAAATAGTTATCTCCAAGTTATAATACCCTGTTCAATGTAATTTCAGTTTGTTCAATGTAAACTGCACTGATGCAGAATAGCGCGGTATATAAGAGAATATAAATAAATAAAAATAAATGTCCCCTGGGTGGGACACAGACTCATGGGCATGTCTGACCCTGGTCAGTTGCTGTCTTCCTGGTTTCCATTTTCTGCATTCCTATGTGCCACCTCCAGCAACTGTCTAGTCCACCCTGTGCTCCAGTATCCCCCACTGCATGTCCCGCCTGCAGCCCCCATGCCCCATTTGCACCATTGCCATAGTGGCCTTTCGTACTTGGGCACTATGCTGTTGCTGAAAATGGAGCACAACTATCACGTTTCTTGGGCTCCCTGTCTATGCTGTACATTGCTGACACTGAAATGGTTTCTCTCTCCTGCAAATGTGCATCTAACGGCAGGTTTTCATTCGCGGTAGGATTCAGCCCTTCAGTTCAGTGCTTTAAGTGTGCAGGGAGCCTCTCTCCGCCCTCTCTCCACCCTCTGCAGTGTTTACTGCTGCCGGGAACGCTAACGATTGTTAGGTAACGTTACCGCAGTTTAGTAAACATACCCCTTAGTCTTAAATGGGCTACATTGTAGTTTCATTGTGTGTCCCCTAGTATTTCTAGCTTTTAATGGAGTAAACAACTAATCTATGTTTATCAGTTCCACTTTATTCATTAATTTAAAGACTTCTGTCATATTTCCCTTCAGCCATCTCGTTTCCAAGTTGAAGAGCCCTACCCTTTTAAGCCTTTTCTCATAGGAGTGTCCTTCCATCCCCTGTACCATTTTGGTGGCTTTTCTCTGTACCTCTTCTAATTCTGCTATATCTTTTTAAGATGTGTGCAATTTTGGTCGCCATAATATTCAAGGTCACACCATGAAACAATACAGAAGCAGTCTGCCGAGAGACTCAATTTTACAGAAACATTTTTTTTCTCATTTGATATACCCATCCATAACTTATCTGAACAATTTACAGACAAAATTTAAGAATTATTTAAACAAATAAGATACAATATGCTATGTTGCTCAAAATGATAACTACCTTTCCTCTCCACCCTTTTAATTAAGATATAAGCAAACAATAAAGAAATGGGTCATTTTTCCCTTTAGACTACAGCCTATGCTGGCCATTTGCTGGGCTAGAGAACCATAGTAACAAAAATGAATATGTTTGGAGACCCTTGTACCCAAGTGTGCTATGCATTTAGCGCAGGTTTAGCCCATGCTAAGTGTGAGCTGTGGCCCACGCTGTTAGCACTCAGCCATGACGGCACATACCATTTCCGGCACTAACTGCATCTCATGTGTTAGAGTGGGAAATGGGAAGGTTTGGGGAAAAGAGTGGGTGTGGCAAGCATTGTACCTTCAACGTGCTGGTATACACCATGCATTAACGGTGCATCTTGCAATTAGTGCGGGTGCAGTTACCTCTTCCTCAATAGGTGATGCTAACTTCATCCGTGTTATTCCCAACCTGCATTACTGAGCAGCTGCTCGCATTACCTATCAGCGATATGCTAGTCATGCCCCTGACGGGTAACACGGTGGCTTTGCACTTAACACGCCGTGATTTCATGTTCTATCGGCCCGTTAGGTGCAAACGTCACAGTGCACTTTAATAAAAGGGCCCCTTAGTTCATTTAAAAACTGCTAAAATATAACTCAAAGGCAATGTCAAAAAGCTAAGTCCTTAAGACGGATAATGTCTACACTCGCTTCTTAGCCCTAGGGCCCTCTGCACCCTCATATTTTATCTTGTAGTGAACTGGTTCAATTACTGTAACTCCCGTATGTGTGGTTTGCAATTATCATTAGTGAAATGGTTCCAGATCACCCAAAATTGTGCAGTAGAAATTCTGTACAGCTCCCGGCAGTTCAACCATGTCGCTCCCCTATTGAAAGAGAGAATTCGCTCCCAATTAAAGAATCATACACAAAATTCTGTTATTGCCCTATCAGTAGTGCCACACAGGATTATCATTCTATCTCTCAAGTTGTATTGTTCCTTACACCTCATCTCGTCGTCTAAGGTCCAGTCAACAAACTTGCTCTATGTTCCACCACCCAGCAGAATTTGCTTTGAAATCACATATCACTGCACCTCTAGCTGTCGGGCCCACGCTTTATGGAACTCTCTCACCCCTCAGCATCAAGTGTGAATCATCCTGCATGTACAGTCTACTTTTTCTTTTTCTTCCTTTCGGAGTCCACCTAAACATCTGAACAATCTAATTACGCTTCCTTCTCCTTCTACACCATCACTCCCACTCCTCTTCCCCTTCTGCTACCTATCTTTCCTTGATTTATGTAAAGCCTTTGGCATGACCCTGTGAAAGGCGGCATATCGGATTAACACAGTAACATAAAAGCCATGCATGTGATGGGACATGATTCTCTCAGAAAGGGAGATCTGCGAGCGATTCAGTATAGTTAGTCCTGGAGATGGAACCCTGGCTGTGCTTTGAAGACTACATGCAGAAAGGGTGCCCTGGATGTCCTTCGATGTAGTCATACCTAGAGAAAGAGACCTGAAGATGTTCTGTGTGTGGTTCATCTGCTAAGTGTACCCTAGGCATGATTGAGTGCAGTCTTCTTTAGAGAGAGAGCAGTGGATATGACTGGATGCATCCATTCAGGGATATCACAGGGCCCCGTATGACGGTTCCACCAGATGATAATGAAGGTCTTCTTGGATGGAAGTTTGGCATCTCTTGCTGTAGGTAGGTTGGAAGAAAGTATCTTTTTATACTATTTGCAATGATTGGACTTCATTTATGTCATTGTTGTTTAATAGTTCTACGTTTGATCCAGTTTCATTTTTAGGCCGAAAGGATGAGGACATCCATTATGGAGTTGCAGCCTTATGTACCAACTCTAAATGGTTCTTGGTAGGAATGTGCCCTGCTTCACTTTATTTCTTTTTCCTTATTTCAGTTTAGTTATAGTTCATTTTCATTTTTTCTTATTGGAAAAGAAATAATAGCAAAATAGATTTAAAAACCCAAAGGAACCAGATTTCCCTCATCTCCTGATTAAAAAATGCAAAACATAACAATTTAAAGTCCTTTATCTGCCTAATCTCCCACTCACATGCATCTTGCCTATCAGTGAGTGTCTAAAAGTCCAAATGAGGCAGGAGAAATCCCTCGTCATTTGTGGCCCACCAGGTTGTGAACTCAAAATGGTGCCAACTATGATCCATACAACCAAAGGGCACTGCCCCAATGCCATTTGGAATAGACCATCAGCGGGATGGGAATCACTCCTGCCTCATGACGATGCTTATGATTGTGGGAGATTTGGGAGGAGGGCAAGAGTCCAGCTGGGTAAGTCGATGAGGGGATAAAAAAAGGTCTAGCAGGGGTTTGCTTAACTTTTTTAAGGGAAGAGGGGCTCTGAAGCTGGCTAGGGATGGTGTGTTTTTGTTTGGGTTTTTTTTGTTTTGTTTTTGTTTTGTTTTTTTAATCTCCTTTAAAACATGAAACAAAATTTAAGACATTTTTTAAGAAAAAAGAATTGGAACAAATATTCCTGCTTACCCTTGCCCCCCCCCCAACCCCCCCCCCCCACCATAGCCACTAATGAGACAAAATTGAAAAGAAATGAAAAAAAGAGACTTAGTTTGATTGTCTCCTATATCTCCATATTTCACTGTTGTGCAATTACCTTGATGTAAGACTTTGCAAAGGAGGCTGTGCATGAGAGGAAGGCCAGATAATCCTGGCTAACTAATTTACTTAAAACAAAGAAAAAAGCTTTCCTAGGCAGACCACCATACAGCATTAATCTAGTGCTATTTTGTGTATTCATGCATACCAGTTGTTGTTTCAAGGCCAATTCAAATTTTTTTCCAGGCACATGACAAATATATAGCACTCTAACACATTGAAATGTGTCATGTGGTATATAGACTATTCTAATTAATGATACATCATAGTATTGTATTTTGTTATATTTTACTCAGTGGAATCTTCAACCTGACACAATATATCATAATATTTTGCATTAAAGTCTTGATAACGTTGATAAATAATAAGCAAGACCACATTGTTCCTGTGTGTTTTTCTTGTTGCTCGACTGTCAGTTCTACAAATTGCTTGTAATGCTCCAAGATACTCATGTTTGGTGACCTTCAGCATACTTCTTCTAACAGAGTGATCAAGTCATTCTTTTCTGCATTTGCTCTACTTATTAAAGTGCACCCGCAGTAATTAACTAGGGGGAATATAAAAAAAAATCTAAAGAAAAACACGGAAGGGCCTCGCAAGCCAACCCACAGGCATGAATATGGCTTTCCTATCTTGCATACCCAGATGCAGGGGAAGAACTTTATTGTCCAACAGATAGCAAGGTCTTATGATGCTAGAAAAGATAGTAAGTCAGAGTTGGGACAGTAATAACCCTTCTTCACAACCTGAATGCGCCCTTCCATGTTAACATACTGTGAACCAAGCACAAGTGACAAATCCAATCCATCACTACTCCAGCAATACAAAGACGAATAGAGAGGTTAACAGAAATTGATGACATCCCTGCTCGAATTTTACACTGATTCGGCCAGCTTCACGATTGAAACAGACAAAGATTTATAGTCCAGGCTAGGACGTTGGCTTCCCTTGATTGCCTTGACTTTTTTTTTTTTTAAGCACTTCTGCATATTTATTTCCCAGCTCATCATCAGCTTGTACCATTAGAATACTGATTTAATTTTACATTCCAAGAGGAGCAGACATTATGCCGCCATTTGCATGATGTGAGAGGAATCACCATAACGGTTTGTGATGTCGACGAGCAGCAACGATCAGTAATGTGCACCTGCATAAGCAGAGTCGTGTAATATTTTTTGAAATTCAGATTTTCTTTGCCTTTTTTCTTTGTTTAAATGAAAATAGGAAGGAAATTATTCTCCATCTTGCAGATGAGAAATTGCGTTCTGTCATGCCTCCGAGGAATACAGTCGTACTGAGCGCTTATGAATTCGTTACGAGCTCCAACACAAAATTTTTTTTTCCACCATGAAATTATCACTGAAAGCTTTTATCAGCTCATTGTGACAGAAATTTGATTATTAGCCTTGATTCTTGATGGATAGGTCTCATAAATGTACATTTTTTTTGTTTGTGTTGCTCTGAGAAGTTTTTCCTTCAAAAGCTTTACTTTGGGAACAGAAAAATGCTATTAGATGCAGAAACATCCTTCAGGCAGTCTTGCTGTCATCTGCTACTTATGTCATCCTGATAGAATCTTTTGGGTTAAAAAGAAAGTTGTTTGCACAGTGTCTAAGGCAGGAGAAACTCATGCTCCTCTCAACACCTGCTAAGCAGTTTCAATCTGAATAGGAATCCTCCACCGGTGTTCCTGCTCATGGGAGGGGGAGGGGGTGCAATGTGATCACGCTTTGAATCTCAAGGGGCAGGCAGGTCCCAAAATCTCTTTACCTGTACACCCCTAGCAAATAATAATGCAGCCCCACAGTAAAGGTTCTCTATGCCGATTGCTGTGTTAAACTGCTAAAGCTGAAATCGCCATTAGGGGGTGTCTGATAGGGGAATGGACAGGGACTTTGCCCTGAAGTTAATGCAGAGGCATGGCTAACTGCATTTTGCATTATCTGCAATGCTGTTAATGCATGGAAGCAGGCTTGCTATGTGGCAGCCCTCCGAAAATTCTGAGCCACACACAGTTAACAAAACTTAGCGAAATGAAACTATGCATGTATAGGTGCGAAACCTTAGCACACCTGAATGAATAGGCCTCCAAGTATATGAAAACCAATGCAAAAATTAAACTGCACTATCATAATAACTGGTTACCATGCATGATAATTGATTTCATGATATTTGATTTAAATTTTTGATAACGGTAAATGGGCAACTAAATTATTTGATTTAACTTTCTTTTTGCATGAAAATTATCTTGGGGGGGGGGGAGATTTTCAGCAGAGTGGGTACCTAGAAGGTTAAGACTCACCATGTTAAAGTACACAGGTTGTTATCTCTGAAGTGCTCAACATGATCTTTCCTAAGTCCAAGGTAGATAAAATAAATAGCAATTTTAATCGTAGCGATCTGTTACCCAGCACTGCTCAGGAAATCAAATCTTTAATGGTTGGCTTATTAGAAAATGTTCAATGCCAAATGAACTTTGGAATAAAATTCAGATCTAATATAAATTTTACAAAGTTTTGGATAATAGAATTTGTTTGTTTGTTTTGTTTGTTTTAGAAATTGAGGAATGCACACAAGTGTTGTTTTTTTTATTTTTTTTTTTAGCCCCTAAAACGTCCTGTGCTTTCCTGTGAGCACACATCGAGGCAGGGAGTAGGTGGGACATAAGTTTTATAGTGCTATACAAATGCTCAGTAGTAGTAGGCTCATTGGTGCTAGTGCAGGCATTGGTTGCCCATACTAACCGTGCTTGATGCCAATAACCACAGGCACAGCTAATGTCACCTCAATGGGTGGCATAAGCAGCACCCATATAGCATTAAAGCATTGCTTGTCTGTGCTAACTGCAGAGGAATGGGTCTACAAGCCCCCTGAAGTTAGCTAGAAGTCCCATGCTGGTAATGTAGCCCACATGCATGTTACCAGCACAGGGCTTAATAAACATGCCCCCTAAATGCATAACAAAAAAATCCCAAACTTTTAAAAAATATGTATTGATGATCATTTTGTAACTGCATTAATTTGCAATCTATGTAGAGACCTTAGATATGAAACATTAAAGTTCTTACTTGCTAAGAATTTTCTACTAGTCTATGTCTATGGAGAAAATGATTAGTGAATCAGGCCATAAGCACTAGAAGTATTATTATTCTTATCATGAATAATAGGGCTATACATAAGGGGCTTCATAAACTTTACAAATTTTGAACCTACTGGACTTGACTCCTTAAATTCTACAAAAGACTACCCTACTTGGAAACCAGATCACAGGATTAAAACCAGTCCTAGACTGTATCTTCCAGTGAAGAATCCACTATAATAATAATGATGATATTCCCATTCTACCAGACATTAGTGACTAGATTTGGATCTCTAAGTATCGCACCACTATTAAAGGTCAGGTGCATGGAATATATGTTCTAGGCTGTTAACATGAAGCTCTGTGCCCTTAACCCCACAAACAGGAAGTCAGCATTGGACCTCAGTGGGTGCAGGAGTCAAACATCCTACCAGTGCCGGAGATGTAAGGTAAGTACTGCGGGGCTGTTTGAAACCATTGCTGCCTCAGCAGATCTTGGAGTAGGGTGGTGACTGTGGGGGATGGGGATGAGTTCCCCTAAGGTGCCTCTTCCCCTTGCACCAGCCCAGGGATTAGCCAGTCATCTGTGAAATTGAACCACTGGCCGGTTAACCCCAACCAGCTAAAGGTAGGTAAAGAAAAAAAGATGGCCTAACGTTAGCCAGTTTAGTATCAGGCCAGTGGTCCGATATAGCTGATGACCGGCAGCTAATTTGCAAACTGGATATTCAATGGCAGTAGTTGGATATGGCCTCAGCCTTGAATATCCATTTTTAATTTAAAGCCGTGCTGGCACCACTGCTGAATATGTCCCCTACGCTTATTAAGACAAATGAGAACATATGTCGGTAAGAATCAGTCGAAACTGTTAGTTCAGGCAATCATTGTATCTCAGCTGGATTACTGCAACTTTCTCTGTCTTGGCTTACCACAAAAATGTTATTACAATTGCAAATTTATTCTAAATATGGTATCTAAAGTAATTCTAAAAGGTACTAAGAAGGATCACATTAATTAAACTGCATTGATTACCCATCCACTTGAAAACTGCATTTAAACTAGAGATGTGCATTTTTTTGAAAAAACAACAACAACATTTCCTATCATTTTCATATCTAAACCCAACATGAAAAAAAACCAAAATACTAGTTTTGTTTTCCAGTGTTGTGACAGGCTGGTGTCAAACTGGTGAAGCTTGGTTTGGAAGGCTGACATCTTTCAGAAAGAGCTATTATCTCCCAAGTAGGGAGGCATGTGAATGGTTTTAGCTAGCCTGCTCTTAACTGTCTTGTATTTCTGAAGCTCTTTGTGCTTGTTTTCTGATTGGCCCAAAGTTTGTCTGGTCTGGAGCTCTCTGGAAAACCCTTATTGGATTTTTTGCTTTGTGAATCTATTGACTCCTACTCTAAAGACTTCTTTTTTGGCATGTTCTTGTGCCAAACATTCTGTGAAACCACGTCTAAGTATACAATCAGAGATGTTACCAAGCTTACTCCAGATGCTGGTTGTCCAATTACTGATCAACTAGGATCTGGAGTAGACTTAGGAAATATTTCACAGACTTTTTGGTCCAAGGTAAAAAATATGAGGTTTTTCTACAGAGCTCCAGAACTGGCAAACTTTGGCCCAATCAGGAAACGGGAATAAAGAGCACCAGAAATATAAACCCAATTAGGAACAAGTTGACTACAGCCAGCTTCCTTTCAAAAATAAAAGCTCTTGTACAAGATTTTTAATTTAAAGCACTGCTGGCCAGCCACTGCTGAATGTGGCCCCTACGTTTATTAAGAAAAATGAGAACATGTATCAGTAAGACTTAGTTGAAGCTGTTAGTTCAGGCAATCCTTGTATCTCTGCTGGATTACTGCAGTCTCCTCTATCTTGGCTTACCACAAAACTTTATTAAAATTGCAATTGAGAATAAAACAAAGGATATTATAGTGCCTCTGTATCGTTCCATAGTGCGAGCACACCTTGAATATTGTGCACAATTCTTATAAAGGATATAGTGGAATTAGAAGAGGTAAAGAGAAGAACCACCAAAATGGTAAAGGGGATGGAGAATACCCCTATGAGGAAAGGCTTAAGAGGTTTAGGGGCTTGTTTACAAAGCCGCGGTAGCGGTTCGCGGTCGTTATCGGAGCCGCGGCCCCATTGAAATCAATGGGGTCGCGGCTCCGATAACGATCGCGAACCGCTACCGCAGCTTTGTAAACAAGCCCCTAAGGCTCTTCAACTTGGAAAAGAGACAGCTGAGGGGGACATGATAGAGATCTATAAATTAATGAATGGAGTGGAACAAGTAAACATAAATCGATTTTTTTTTATGGCATCAAAAAGTAGAAAGACTAGGCAACAAGCAATGAAACTACAATGTGACCCATTTAAGATTATTAAGAGAATATCTTTTCACTCAAAGCATAATCGATCAAATTCTGGAATTCGTTACCGGAGGATGTAGTAAAAGATGGTAGCGTAGCTGAGTTTAAAAAAACATTTGGACAAGTTTCTGGAGGAAAACTCCATAAACCATTATTAAAGAGGATTCGGGAAATTCACTGCTTGCCCCAGGACAAGCATTGTGGAACCTGTGTGTCTTTTAGGGAACCTGCTAGGTACCTGTGACCTGGATTGGCCACTTTTGGAAACAGGATACTGGGCTTGATAGACCTTGGTCTGGCCCAGTATGACAGTTCTTATGTTCTTATTTTTGTTTTTTTAAATCTGTGAGTTACTGGTTCAAGGCCAAGACCTGTGACAACACTGTAAAAAGACAAACAAAAAATAATAAATGTTAAAGGTAGGCAAAAATGCCTGAAACATCTAGTAACTTCCAACTTTATTTTTTATTTGGGCAGCAACCACTGCCTTCCTTGAATTAACAAAATTGTCCTGAAATGAGAATTTTTAACAACAAATGATATAAAACAAAAATTTCTTAAAACTAAACTAAGAGAGTCTTTTACTAACAGGTGCTAAGGTATTGCACGTAAACATTATTAAACTGTCGGGGAGAGGGGAGCGTAAAGCATTTCCTTCCAGTTATCATGGAGCCCTGTCCCCTAATGCATGCATCCCTAACCAGCCCACTTGAGACCCTAATGCAGGTTCTACGGTTAGCACCTGAATCATCCTGTGCCAGCTTTCAGGGCTCTGCGCTAGCCGGCAATGCGCATCACAGCATGCCTTCAGCGTGTGCCAGAACACATGCTGCCATCTAGGCCCATTAATAAAGACCCCCTAACAACCCTGCAAATGACACAGGAAACTATAGAAAAGAAAATGGGGGATTTTTTTGTCCTGCCCCCCTCAATTTAAACTATTGTAGTTTGGGAAAGAACAATTCATAATTTTTAACAAACTATATGATGAATATGTTGTCGTAGGGTATCCTTATGGACTCTTACAATGTTCTAATTACAATAATTGGAGTTACCATTCCATAAGGAATTATGATTTTGAAGGTACTTTGGATATGCTATTTACTTATTGGGCATCAGTTCACCAGAATTTAATTTTATTTATTTGAAATATTTGCTAAACAACTAGGGTATGCATCTAAGAGGTGTATAATACCAGTGATAACAGAACATACGACAAGCTAACCACACAGCCAACAAATGAAAAATACAAAACACACAGAGTAAAAGTCAAGGAGAGGACAGGAGGAGGGGGGAGGTGCAAACAACAATAATTCTCCAAGGACACTGAGATATATCAAGTGCGGCCAAAAGGAATGGGGAGAGGGGTTGGGATGGGATATTCCACACAAGAACTCTACAAATTATCGTGGAACAGCTGTTTTAATAAACATCTTGCAAGAAGTTTCAGAAGCGATTTCCTAGTGCTTTAAAACAAGAGGACAATTACATAGCTTTTAGAAAATAATATTAAGATTTTTTTATTTTGTGAATGTTTTTGTTTATTTTCTGTTCGATTATCTGATTAACTTAGTTCAGAGAACTGTTTTCTTAAATCTAGATTGTTTTTAATGTTGTTGTGATTCATTATTCTTGTTTATGATTTTTGTAAGCCACCTTGATCTATATGTAAAGGAGGAATAGCAAAACCAAAATTTAAATTTTATTTTATTTAAAAAGCACTTATGCACTCGGTGCCTCCATTGATCATGTAAGTATGTTTGAATATCAGCCAAAGCACACATAGCACTCTCATAAGCAGGATGTAAGAGGGACCAATGCAAGTGATGCAGCAAATAAAATCCAAAACGTTAATCAGCCAAACCTTTAGCAAATGCCAGTCAATAATTCCCATGGTTTTACATCATGCCATATTTTGGCATAAATCCATCACTACAGCTACACAATTTACATATAATACTAAAATAAAAAGGGATGCTAAAGTATGACATCAACAAAATGCTGTAGATCCATCAGCTGCCGCATTCTCTCTATAAAGTTGTTGAACTTCTGGCAAAGTAGTCTGATTCCGTTTTTTGCATGGTTAGAGGCTGCCTCAAGGAATAATGATCAGCTGAAATTCACTACATATGCATTTACATTTGATTTTGCAAAAAAATGCAGGATACACTAACCCCAGCTTGCATAATACACCTTACAATGTCTTAATGCTATTTTGGCATATACCACCCTGGCCTTTGTCGAGCTACTTCATAATTGTTAATGTTCACTCTCCTTTATATATTATTTAAGGATGGTTGAGCCAATGGGCCTAGATTGGCTCACTGGTATGCCAAAAAGCAAACCTCGCAAGACATTTTAGGCTGAATGAAACGTGACGTGCCTCATATACTGAATTAGTTTATAGTTTGTTTGTTTTTTTGTTTTGTTTTACAGCAGTTGTTTAAGGCTGACGAAAAAAGATAATAGTAGTCGTTCAACAGAAGGCTAACATCTGTACCTGCTAAGGATTCACCTACTAGTATATGGTCCTTTTTGTTCTATCAAAGGTTAAGCGTCTGTAGGCAGAATGCTGCAATGGTTTGTTTTTTTTCTCCTGAAAAGACACTGGAATGATTGTATATACCATATGCCACCCAGTATATACCTTCCACCTCCAAACAAACCAGCTGACTTCAATTAAATATTCTTTGCTGTTTTTAACACCACCCATGAGAGGCAAGTGTTGTAAATGGCCATTGTTAGTATGATAATGATTATAATGCAGTTTACTATAATTGGCTGGGAGCTAACATAGGGTTATCCTTCTATAAGGAATATAATAAGTGAGAAGTTTGCCATGCAGATGGCATGATTATAGCACACTGCAGTTTCAGATAAAGCAGAATCTATCATAGGAATGAATTTCTGCAAAGAAAGCAAGGTGGACAGGGGGGTTGTTTGTTTTTTTTAGACACAGAAGGGGTAATTTTCAGACCTCTGTGTGGGGCTTTTCAACCTTTTGGATACTTCATACCCCCCCCAAGTAAGGATAGACATTCATGAGTGTGAGTATTTGATTAGATTGTAAGCTCTTATGAGCAGGGACCGTCTCTTACATGTCTCTGTACTGTGCTGTGTACGCCTTGTAGCTTTATACAAATGATAAGTAGCAGGTAGTGTGTTTAAAATTTTAAATTGCTGTGCATTATCTCTGAATTAACATGAGTACAATGGATTTGCACACTTAAAAACATTCTAGCATGCATAAAGAACAAATATAGCAATTTGGGAGCTTCTAGAGTATCTGAAAGGCAGTCTATAAATATTTTTAATAAATAAATCTATGAAATGAACATGAAAAATTTCCTAAATCCATTTATTTTTTAAATGTGCATGAATTTATCTTTTTCTTGTCCAAGCACATCCCTACCGCCGAGATCCCTTACAAAGGAAGTCATGCGTGGCATTTCCCTTTGAAAATGGGGCCAAACATGGACATGGGGCTCTATGTTCATTGCTTACAATTGGACCTGATGTGAAGTATTGTAGATATGAATATATTCTCCGAAGGTATGCACAGCTCTCCTACATCCTTTGTCTCCCTCAACCTCATTCCTCCCCATCTCTGCCTTCATGGTCAGATGGGTAAAAATATGTTTACAATAAGCCACATGCACGCATCCACTGAGGAAGGGTAATCGTCAAGAAGGGTTTGTATGGGTAAGTCCCCTTTTACCTTTAGAAACGTCTTTGCAAATTGCTTTTAAAATGAAAGAAGCCCTAAAGTTAGTACATTGCCCTGTGAAAGGCAATTTTCTAAGTCATTTATCTGGTTATATAGTCTGTCTGAAAATTGCCCAGGCTCATCCTGCCTAATGCGCATATAAGGTTCTATTACACACATTTTGTATTTTATTTATTTATAGTTTGTTTCTTTATTGTTTATAACCTGATGTACCGCACTTTCAAGGCAAGCCATAAAAAGGCAGTTTATGTAACGTCATAGAAAAAAAATACAAGAAAGGAGAAAAGGAAAATTCTCATCAGCACTGTCCACTCCCCCCTCCATTTAGCTGCCCAAATCTGGGGCTCTATGGAAAATGCTAACTGTATGTTTTGCCTTGTGAATCTATTAAATCCTGCTGTAGAGACTTACACCAAAGATTTTTCTTTTGTGATGTTCTTATGCCAGAAATTCCTAAGATCTGGATTAGGTTTGGTAAATGTCTCTGATAGTATACTTAGACATGGTTTCATAGAATTTTTGGCACAAGAAAGTGGCAAAAGAACAATCTTTGGAGTAAATCTCTACAGCAAGAGTCAATAGATTCACAGGGCAAAAAATACAGTTAGCATTTTCAATAGAGTTCCAGACCAGACAAACTTTGGGCCAATCAAGAAACAGGAGCAAGAACCACTAGCAATACACAAGGTTTTTTTTGTTTTGTTTCTCCAGTTACCCTTTGAATTTGTTTCATGGCGTTGGTGTGTGTGTGTTTTTTTATTATAAGGTTTTGCATTCTGGATACCCACTGTATCTTTCCAATTTATGAATTCCAGTTCAATTCCATAGGCTAGCTGGATCACAGCATACTAAATAAAGGCCGTGAGGGCAGCATCCCAAGCCGGCGGCCTGTAACAGGGCGGCAAGGCGAGATGTGGGGCCCGGTCGCATGCAAGGGGAGGGGGAGGTGGGGGGAGAGCCCAGGTGACGTCGCGGCAAGATTTGAAATTCATTGACTCTCCCGGTGTTTGGCGCGTGGGGGAGAGCCAATGAGAAGGGGGCAGAGGCAGTGGGGGAGCGAGGAGCCGGAATCTGGGGCCAGTTGGAGGAGTGATGGAGAGCGGCGTTGCAAGCAGTGGTTTGCTGGAGGCATCAGCGGGGGCCGAAGCAAGGAGTCCAGAGTGGTCCGGAGTTGGCGGGCTGTGCAGGGCAGCTGATGGAGGAGATCGGAGGACGAGCACGTGGCCCGGAGCAGAGCAGAGTGTGGGGCACGTGGCGGCAGACAGTTGGCAGGCACAGCGGTTTTTCAGAAGACCTCTAGGCAAATAGGGGAATTGTAGTGGGCTGGAAATTGAGCTGTGGTTAGCATGGCTAGGGTGGGGGTTGCCGGGAGGGGGAGGGGGCGAGTTGGGTTGGCTTCTGGCCAGCAAGGTAGTAAAGGGGGCAGTCAGGTTAGGACAGGGAATGTGGGGGTGGCTGCATGGCAAAAGGAAGCAAGCGGGCCCCGGAGGGGAAGGGGAGCAAGGGGCACAGGGCGGGGGCAATAGGAGAGGAGTCCCAGGCAGGGCGGGGTGGGCGCGGAGAGACAGCGCAGGGGGCCGGTCCTCGGAAGCAGGGGGGGGGGGCCTGGTGGGGGGTGTTGGCTTTGCATGCAGGGGAAAGGAGGGGGCGGATGCCATGGATGGAAGGTTGGAGCGACCTTCTGGGGTGCCATGTGCGGCGGGGGTGGAAGGGCCTATGTGGCAGCAGGGGGCCATGAGTCCAATGGGGGGGGCTGTCGGGTGATAGGGGGGCAGGGTTCTCGGGAGACAGGGGGGCCAGGGGGCAGAGACACAGCAGATGAGGTGGCAGAATAGTTACCTGGAAAGGGGACGGGTGGTCGGGCAAGGGGGTGACCAGCTTGGGGGAGGGGTGGGGTCTTGGAAACAGTGGTTGGGCGGCGGTAAAGGGTCATCTGAGCCGGAGCGGCTGACTGCTTGGCAGCCAGCTATGGCCCCTCCCCAGGTGTTCTCTTTTATGTCTCCACAGGTACTGGCGAGGATTCCGTATGCAGCGATGCCAGGAGGTAGCAGACAAGTTGGACCGGAGTGGCAGCAGCATGCCAGGGCAGACAGTGCGGTGGAACTGGTGGCGGCTACCGGGCTGGAGGAGCAACCATTGGCTGCGGGTGAGGCGCAGAAGGAAACGGAGGGAGGGGGAGCGAAGGGTCGGGGTGGGGGGTAAAGCGCGTACGAAGCGGAAGCACGAGTGTCGGCGGCGGCATGGGTCAGACTCTTCTTCTTTGTTATCGTCATCAACAGGGTCGTCGTCCTCGTCTGCCGGGGGTGTGGATAGACAAGGGGTGAGCAGCATGGAGGGGGGTGCAGACAAGGCAAGGGGCTGTGCCCCATCATTAGCGGCATACGTGGAGTTATGAGATGGGGTGCCGAGAAAGTTACGGCGAAAGATTTGGAAAAGGCGTTATATTGATATATTCCGATTGTTGGAGGGTTGGCAGTGGTCCGGTGATAGCAAGAAGAAAAGGAAGGAGGATGAAAAGGCGGGTCATGTCAAGAAAGTTTCTAGAAATGTGGTGAACTGGACTAGAGCTTTTTTACGTTTGGCGAGTGTCTGGGGGCATCATTTTCCGGAACAGTACGGAATGTTATTGGCGTATGCGGACTCTATCTTGGAGGCCGCACAGATGCACGAAGGCTGGTCGTGGTTGAACTACGACGAGAAGTTCCGAGATAAAATGGAGGAAAATCGTTTTTTGTCATGGGGTGCACAGGATATTAACCTGTGGCTCACGCAGATGTCTGTTAAACTGGGGGGAGGGGGTGTGGGAGGAAAAGTAGGGGGGAGATACCTGGGGGGGGGGCGGGACGGTCCTTTCGTTCGACAGGAGCAACGGGACAGCAGAAAGGTGGGGTGGCAGGTACAGGGGATGTGTGTTGGAGATTTAATAAGACAACCTGCCCCTTTCCGGATTGTAAATTCCGGCATGCATGTTCAAGTTGCGGAGGGGAGCATCCGGCAGCAAAATGTAGTAGAAAATGGTCAGCCCTGCTTAGCGGCGCAGCCCTTAAGTAGTGGGCCGGGATACAGCCTGGCTGATACACCGATTAAGGTTAGAGGCGTTAACAGCAAGGCTGCGGCAGTACCCTAGGCAGGGGGATAGAGAGGTATTAGAGAAAGGGTTTTGTTATCCCAGTAGACGGGATGGTGGTAGCGGGAATATCGCGCAATTCCCCTTCAGTACGGCGCTGGGCATCTGTGGTGTGGGAGAAGTTGTCAAAGGAAATAGAGGGGGGGAGGATTGCGGGGCCATTTGTGGAAAAGCCATTCGCGAACTTGTTAGTGTCGCCATTGGGTATTATCCCTAAAAAGGAAGCGGTGAAATTTAGGTTAATTCATAATTTATCATTCCCCGAAGGAACATCAGTCAACGATCACATACCACATGATAGCTGTACGGTTAGATACGCGTCTTTTGATCGGGCGGTGGAACTGGTCAGGAAAGCAGGTGTGAAAGCATGGATGGGAGAAAGCAATCATGGATTTAGCCAAGGAAAGTCTTGTCTTACTAATCTGTTGTATTTTTTTGAAGGTGTGAATAAACAGGTAGACAAAGATGAGCCAATCAATATAGTGTATCTGGATTTTCAGAAAGCCTTTAACAAGGTCCCTCATGAGAGACTCTTGGCAAAATTAAAATGTCATGGGATTGGAGGAAGTGTAGTATTGTGGATCAGGAACTGGTTAAAAGATAGAAAGCAGAGGGTAGGGCTAAATGGCCTGATGCTTTTTAACATATTCATAAATGACTTGGAAATAGGAATAACAAGGTCATCAAATTTGCAAATGACACAAAATTATTCAAAGTTGTTAAAATGCAAAAGGATTGTGAAAAATTATAAGAGGTCCTTGATAAATTGGAAGACTGGATATTCAAATGGCAGATGAAATTTAATGTGGACAAGTGCAAAGTTATGCACCTAGGAAAGAACAACCCAAACTATGGTTACACACCACCTTAGAAACCACCGCCGAGGAAGAAGATTTAGGCGGCGGCGTGGATAATACGTTGAAACCCTCTGTCCATTGTACAGCAGTGGCCAAG
Organism: Ichthyophis bannanicus; assembly: GCA_033557465.1. Taxonomy (NCBI): domain Eukaryota; kingdom Metazoa; phylum Chordata; class Amphibia; order Gymnophiona; family Ichthyophiidae; genus Ichthyophis; species Ichthyophis bannanicus. The sequence continues at coordinate 73,307,055 of CM066037.1, forward strand.
TAAGCAAATAAGGAAAGGAATGGAGAATAAAACCTAGGATATTATAATGCCTCTGTATCCTTCCATGGTGTGACCGATACCGGTTTCTAAATTAATGGAGTGGAATGGGTAAATGTAGATTGGTTGCTTACGCCATCAAAATGTAGGACCAAAGGACAAACAATAAAGCTACAATGTCACCCATTTAAGACTAATAAGAGATAATATTTTTTTACTCAACGCTTAATCAAACTCTGGAATTCGTTACCGGAGGATATAGTAAAAGCTGTTAGTGTACTTGGGTTTAAAAAAGAGTTGGACAAGCTCCCCATAAACCATTATTAAAGAGGACCCAGGAAATCCACTGCTTACAGAAGGGCAAGCATTGTGGAACCTGTGTGTCTTTTAAAGGAACCTGTCAGGTACTTGTGACCTGGATTTGGCTACTGTTGGAAACAGGATACTGTGCTTGATGGACTTTGGTCTGACCCAGTATGGCATTTCTCATGTTCTTATGTTATGGACTTGGGCTACCCACCAGTGACTGAGGTAGCCATTGTGCTTACCTTTGTCGTGTCTAACACCACCTGAAAAATGTAAAGAAAAATGATTATTTAGCTGAGCTCCTCAAGCGTCTTCTCTTGTGTATGCGATCTTGTAAAATCTGGCACTTGCATGTCAAACTATCAGCAAATCTACATGTGTGTTGCTAGATTGGTACTTAACCATGTAGTTATGGGTGCTTACGCATGTAAAGCTCCAAGTGATGCCGTTTTTGCTATGAATCTGATTTGTTGTGAAATCTATGCCCTCAACATGCTGGCAAATACTCATGAATTTCTCTTCTTTAAAAACTTAAAGCAGTAGAAATACATTTAATATCTATATTCCTAAAGGTGAAGATGTAGATTTAAATATTAAAACCAGAGACACTATAGATATTGGTATAAAAAGGGTAGCAAACAGCTACTGTATCAACCAAGTATCAGGAGAGAGAACTTGGTTGGTTTCAGCTTTGCAGATTACTGAATTAACGTAATGTATTGTTTCTAGGACATTTTCTTGACTTTTTAAAATAGGTTAATTACAGACAATAAAGAAAAATTAGAGGCTGTAACACCTAAGTCACGATTCCAGCTATTCAGATAATTACATATTCGTAATCAGTTCAATTACAATAGCTCCACCCAACTGGTGTTCCCTTATGTGGTACCCTACCTGAGAGCTAAGGGCGCAGCAGATTTGGTAGTTTTCGTGTAAGCAGCTTTTGTAGTTCTTCTTATGAATGGGAACAATGGAAGAGATTGGAAAATAAGTGTGTGAAGATTATGGCACAGAGAAGGGAGAATATGCACTGATGGTAGAAAGTTCCAGGTCGAGACAAGTTGAGCCAGTACTGGTTTGGTTCCTAATAATTTGATAAGGTGGTATATAAAACTAGTTAAATACCAACATTTTTATGGTGCAACTAGAGTTCACATAGCATTGCACAGATTGCACACGAGAGAGAGTCCTTGGTGCATGGAGCTTAAAATATAATCTACACACAGACAAATCATAAGAAACTTCAGAAGATATATTTATTACAGTAAATAGGGCTAAAATTAAACAGACATAGGCTGGGAGAGCCAAGGTTTAAAATTGTAAAAGCTCGTAGAGTGGATCTTTAGGAGAGATTTGATTATGGGCTGGGAAGGGGGCATGATGACCTATTTCCAAGAAGGTTTTTGCAGGATATGGTGCAGCAAGGCAATAAGCATGGAGTAGGACTTCAGGAATGGAAGAGAAGGACATCAATGAAAGCCTGGTTAATGGAATTCACAGGCATGAATGAAGGGGGAGAGAAGAGAGAAGATGTAGTGAGCAGTGAGAGTGAGCACATTTACAGGTGAACAGAAAAAGCTTAAACTGAATAGGGCACTAATGCAATGACCGGACAATAGACGTTACATGACCATAAGGAGACGTAAGGAAGAGAAGTCACACAGCTGAATTCTGAATAGGATGTAATTAGGGCTGACTCAATGGTTCTAGCAGAGAATAAGCTTGTTACAGGCTTTTGGGCCATTGTGTTGGCTTTGGAGTTCATCCTGAGGTCTTTTTCTCTCCAGGTTTTTTGCGGTTGTGACTGCACCTGTCAGTTTATTGTTTATAGCGGATCCTGTGATTTTTTTTTTTTTTTTTTACTGAACATTGAATGAGTGAAATAGTCTGATATTATTTGTATATGGAACATACACAGAGAGGCTGGGTTTACTGGGGAACACATAATTGCCTTAAATTTCAGTCTAATATAATATAATTATTCATTCACATGGAAAATTTGCAGATCAGCAAAAAAAACTCCTCCTGCATCGGGTGCAGAGTAGAAATAGAATGACTCACTGTACAACTCAACATGCATAAAAGATTGTATTCAAATTCTGGTGTCACATCAGTTACAGCAGCAAACTCCCTCTACTGCCAGACACTGTGTGAAGTCACACAAACCCTGCAAATGGACAATCAGATGCTTACCATAATGTATCGGAACCAACCCTACCTATGAAAAATCATCACTGCAAATATTTTAGCATACCAATAGACCTCCAGTTGAGAAAAGAAAACAAGCTGGAGTGCTACGGTTTTCTACACAGAATCTCTCACCTGAGTTGCACATAGAAAACACAGACCGTTACTTACAAACGAATAAGAAGCCAGAAATTAGGAACAAATATGCAGGCAAAGCATGAAATGGAAAACCCCGAAAAGCAAACTGTCTGCAGTGAAACACTGAAGAAAAAGAAACAGAAATTCATTTCCTTGTGTGCTGAACAAAATACAAAGAAATCTCTAAAACCTGGCAAATCTTTTTGATATCTTTGTTTGTTTGGATCATTTTATTTTTACAACTGAGCTGCTCTTGGTCTGTCTTTACTATTTCCCCTTGTTGGCTGTCTAAGTCCTTTTCAAGGATCTCCTCTCCATTTATTTATTTACATTTATTTACAAACATTTATAACCCATCTATCAAAACATTCTAAGCATTTAAAGTAACCTCATTCACAGTAACTCAACAATTTTCTGTTTGTTCACTCCCTGTCTTTTTCCTTCCTCCGCTACATCTATCTCTTTTTTTTCCCCCACTTCTCTTGTCTGTCTACAGCTAGATTTCATCCCTTTTTCTCCTTCCCCTCTAGTCTTCAGGTTCTTTCACCCATGTAGGAGCTTTCCATTTTCTAATCTTACTTCCCTAATCAGGGCCGGCCCGTCCATTGAGCAAGAATGTTTTTTGCACAGGGCCCCGCGTTTCAGGGGGCCCCGCGCAAAAAGCATTCTTCATTAGCACAAGTAGAAAAAAACCCAAACCGGCTGCTGCTGCCGCTGCCACCGTGGCAGCGGCAGAATCAAATGTCCCGCCGCGTGGCCCCGCCTGCCCGGCAGAGAATCCCTTCACCATCAGCTCCCGAGTCCCTCCCAATGCGCAGGCTTTCAGAGCCGCAAGAGCTTCTCTGACCTCTTGCGGCTCTGTTAATCCCGCCGGGGCTGATGGGAAATCCCATCAGCCCTGGCGAGATTAACAGAGCCGCGAGAAGAAAGGGGAAACTCTCGCGGCTCTGAAAGCCCGCGCATTGGGAGGGACTCGGGAGCTGATGGTGAAGGGAGGCTCTGCCGGGCAGGCGGGGCCCCACGGCGGGACATTTGATTCTGCCGCTGCCACGGCGGCAGCGGCAGCAGCAGCCGGTTTGGTTTTTTTTAATCTATCAAGGGCTGATGGGGGGTTAGGACTGGAAATGGGCTATGGGGGGGGGCTAAGACTGGAAGTGGGTTGATGGGGGAAGGGGGTTAGGACTGGAAATGGGCTATGGCGGGGTTAGGACTACTAATGGGCTATGGGGGGGGCTAAGACTGGAAGTGGCCCGATGGGGGGGTTAGGACTGGAAATGGGCTGATGGGGGGTTTAGGATGTAATGGGCTATGTGGGGGCTAAGACAGGAAATGTGCGGATGGTGGGGTAGGACTGGTAATGGGCTATGGGGGGGCTAGGACTGGAAATGTGCTGATGGGCGGGTTAGGACTGGTAATGGGCTATGGGGGTACTAAAACTGGAAATGGGCTGATGGGGGGTTAGGACTGGAAATGGGCTATGGGGGGCTAGGACTGGAAATGGGCTAATGGGGGGTTAGGACTGGAATGGGCTGTGGGGAGGCTAAGACTGGAAATGGGCTGATGGGGGTTAGGACTGGAAATGGGCTGATGGGGGTTAGGACTGGTAATGGGCTATGGGGGGGGCTAAGACTGAAAATGAGGTGTTGGGGGGCTTAGGACTGGAAGTGGGCTGATGGGGGCTTAGGACTGGTAATGGGCTATGGGGTGGCTAGGACTGGAAATGGGCTGAGTGGAAGGAGGGCTTGAACTGCAAATTACCTGCATCATTGCCGCGACACAAAGACAACTAACGTAGGAAAAATGCAGACGTTGCAACACTTTTCTGCAGTGCCTGCAGTTTGTATGGTAGGTACAGGCTTGGGTGGGATTAGGAAGAGCAGGAGGAGAGTGAGCATACCTGAAATAGGTGATTACCGCAGACATTACCATTGTGTCGCAATTGTCAACGTTTTGCAGTCTTCACGGATGCAGCGGTCACTACCTCAATGGGTGCCGATAGCTGCATTGCAAAACTTGTTCCTCGCAATTTCAGTGGTTTTTTTCCACAATATCTGAAGAGGATATGCTGTAAACACCCACTACACCTACCGCATTAGCTGCAAAAGCCTAAAAGAGTTTAGTAAACATACCTCTATGACTTTTCCCCCATTACTGCTGAAGGGAAAAGCAGACTTGCATTAATCAGACCCTCTGTTATACTGGGATGGTCTCAATGTCAAGAGAGCCTGTACCATAGCAATCTTGTAGTTGATACAGGATTCCTATTTCTAAATTAATAAGAGGCTCCATGTAAAACTAATGAGGCCTACTTTCTAGGAAATGTGCACATATTTTCACAGATAAGTGGATCAAAAATAAATCTTGTGTACTTCCTGGCATGTACTAAAATTTCGGTGTGGATATGACACCAACAGAAGTTATTGAGGGAGCAGAAACATAGACATACACTAGGGTTGTACAAGAGGAAAATATTTTTTGTTTTATTTTTCATTTTTTCTTCATTTTATGGTTTTTCTTTGTTTTGTTTGGGGGATGTGTCTGCTTTATTTTCAGACATTCTGGCTCTGACGTCCCAGATTGCACTTGGGCATCCCTTCTAAAATTCCCCTCAAAGTGTCTTTTATATGACACTAGCACAAATCCGGCAGAAGTAGCAGATAGACCGAAGCCACAAACATTTATGCCTGCTCAGGACCAAGGGTACGTACTGGCACATAAAAGGGCCCATTTACTAAAGGGTGCTATGGCATTGCACTTAACATGCCAAAAACCATAACTATGATGCATTAGGTGCAGCACTGTCGGCGGCATAGAAAGCATGTTCCCAGAAGTTAACAAGTAACCCTGTGCCCTACAGAGGTGCGGTTAGGTGAACCCACTCTAATTGACCTGTATAGTGCTCACCATGCCCACTATCAGCACCTAACCCATCCCAATACATGATTCATAGCGTGGAAATGGGCCTGTGCTGTCATAGCCCTCACACCAGCAGTCAATGCATGTCCCAGAGCACCTTCAGTGTGCAACAGAACACATGCTGACCGCTAGCACCCATTAATAAGAGATCCCCCAAAGTGCACATGGATATGCATAGGTTATACATTTTACATGTATCTCGACTCTACTTGTGCTCTAACCAAATTCCTTCCTGAATACATTTACTCTAAAATCACATACAAGTACACACCTAATTGCACCACATATATGTTTTCATGTCAAGCAATTTTATAAGAGGAACATAGAAACATGATGGCAGAAAAAGACCATATGGCCTCCAGTCTGCCCTTCCATACCAACTACTACAGTCTCTCTTTCCCTTTAGAGATCTTCTGTGTTTGTCCCATGCTTTCTTGAATTCAGATACAGTTTTTCTCTCTACTATCTCCACTGGGAGACTATTCCATGCATCTACCACTCCTTTCACGCATGTATACTGGCAAACACTTTGACTGGCACATGCTTTGACTCTTAAGTGTTTCCTTACCATTCCTTGACATGCCCTTGTCCTCATCTGATTGTGTTGACCATCCTAACTAGATTGTAAGCTCTGATGAGCAGGGACTGTCTTGTACGTGTCTGTTCAGCTCTGCGTACGCCTTGTAGCGCTATACAAATGATCAATAATAGTAGTAGTAGCAGCATACAATGCAATAAAATCCTTTATCAAATTACCTCCAAAGAGTGTATTACTATTACTACTAATTATCATTTCTATAGCTCTACAAGATGTATGCAGCGCTGTACATATAGATGTAAGACACAGTCCCTGCTCATCAGAGCTTACAATCTAATCAAGACAAAGCACGTGGAGCCCAATTCCACTAGGGGTACATCTGGGCTATCTGGATGGCCCCAAGCAGGACGGACCCGTAAGGACCCAATTCTGCACCGCAGGAACCAGAGATAGCCCTGCGTCCCCCTGCATGCTGGCTCCTCCCGCAGAATCGCTGACCCCCTGCCATCCTGCTGCCCCACTCTCAGTGGGGCCTGCAGGACCTGGATCAGGTGGCAGGGGGCTACCATGTGCTACTTCCAGCCATTAGGGGATTCCCAGGCCTGATCAGGGTATCTGCAGCTGCCTATTCCACCGCCACGGTGGAATAAGTAGCACGTCTCACCCCCAGTCACAGGAACACACAGGGCCATGAGCTGAATCGGCCCTGTACGTCCTGCTACCTCGGCTCACCCCTGCTCCGCCCACACTCTGCCCTTCCCACCCCCCCCGCCGGCTCTTCCGGTACTGCTGCTCTGGCCGTGCGGTTAGAGCCTGTGGGGGAATACGGGCAGGATGACGTGCGGGGCTGCACGTTGCCTTGCTGAATTGGGGCCATAACAAAACTGGGGACTAGAGTATGATTAGATGCGCCTCACTCTCTTGTGCACTACTTATGTGTATCAGGATCCAAAAGCAGTTTCAAAGAGGTGGGTTTTTAGCCTAGATTTGAATAGGGTTAGAGAAGGGTCCCCATGCACAGACTCAAATAGTTTGTTCCAGGCATATGGAGCAGCAAGATTGAATGAACGAAGTCTGGAGTTGGTATTGGCAGAGAAGGGCACAGATAAAAGGGATCTGCTAGAGCAGGGGTCTCAAACACGCGGCCCGCAAGAGACCTTTGTGCGGCCCGCGATGCAGAGGAAACAAAAAACCCCCCGGCTTCTGCTGCTGCCGCCGCACAAAGGTCTCTCGCGGGCCGCATACAAGAAAATATTAAATATATTTTCCAAAGAAAAGAGCCATAAAGTTCCCCTGTGAGGAGGTTCACTGATCCCCCGATTTCAGGAAAGAGAGAGGAGAGGAGTCGGAGAATGGCGATGAGGAAAAAAAGCTGCAGACATCCGCGATTATGCATGTGCCGGCCCGAACACAGTAGCAGGAGACAGGAGGATGGCGCCGACGGAAGGCTCGCAGGTTGACCACGTGGAGAAAGCCGGAAAAGTATGCGGAGGCTCGTCGGAGGAGAGAAATGCTGTAGTGAGCACCGCGGTGACCCGAGAGGAGCTTTGAGAGTGGTTTGAGGAGCTGAAGGCTGAGGTACAAATGGCAAAAAATGAACTGGGGGAGATGCTTCCTGGCATGAAGGAGGGGGTCGAGGAGCTGACTTACAGAAGCCCAGGGTTTGTTTTGTTTTTCATTTTTAAATTTACTTGGGCTGATGGGGGGGGGGTTTAGGACTAGTAATGGGGGGGGGGGGTTAGGACTGAAAATGGGGTGATGGGGGGATAGTACTGAAAATGGGGTGATGGGGGTTAGGACTGGTAATGGACAGATGGGGGTTAGGACTGGAGGTGGTCTGATTGGGGGGCTAAGACTGAAAATAGGGTTATGGGGGGGCTAAGAATGAAGATGGGGTGATGGAAGGGTTAGGACTGGAAGTGGGCTATGGGGGGGCTAGAACTGGTAATGGACTGGGGGGGGGTGCTAGGACTGGAAATGGGCCAAGTAGAAGGGGGAGCTTGAACTGCAAATAGCTGATGGGGACAGGGTCTTGGAATGGAAATGGGCTGAGTGGAAGGGGGCTTGGAATGGAAATGGGCTGATGGGGAGGGGGGCTTGGAAAGGAAATGGGCTGATGAGGGGGGTGGGCTACGACTGGAAATGGGCCGAGTAGAAGGGGGAGCTTGAACTGCAAATAGCTGATGGGGACAGGGTTTTGGAATGGAAATGGGCTGAGTGGAAGGGGGCTTGGAATGGAAATGGGCTGTGAAGGGAGGGAGCTAGGACTGGAAATGGGCTGATGATGCGGGGACTAGAAGGGAGCAGATGCTGGGTGGGGCAGGAGCTAGAAGGGAGTTGATGTTGGGGGACGATTAGAATGGGATGGGGCTGGGAGAGTGAAATGGAGAGGGGAAATATATTTTGTGTGGGAGGGAAGAAAAATCTACAATTGGCCGGGTATTGGGAGAGTAAGTGGGGATTGAGGATGGAGGGGTAAAATTTGAGTGGATGAAATAGGAATGAGGAATGAGGAAAGAGCAAAAGGAGAATGATTAGTATGTTAAAGCAGATGTAGAGAGAATGGAAAAAAACTAGGAAAGAAGAAAGGACAAATGGACAGCAGACGATGGAGCGTTAGCAGAAGACACGAAGAAACCAGAAGAAAGTGGCTGGAACAATTGCAACTGAAAAAAAATGCACAAAAGGTAGAAAAATATCTCTTTATTTCGAATTTATTAACTGGAATATGTCAGCTCTTGGAAATGTGCATCTTTAACGTCTGCACTTTATTTAATACAAGAGGAAATCAATTTATAGTTTTATTTCTACAGTGTTGTACATTCTAAGTTTGGCTTTTGGGGTTCCCAGTTTAATTGTCTTCCTGTTTCTAAATTGTGATTCCTTGTTTGGTGATGGTGTATGTTCTGCATGTGTAACTGAGCTGAGGTATTCTGTTTATGTAATTCCTATTTGACATTGCCACTTGTTCTCTTTCCCGAGTAGGTCATGTATTGTTATTCTCTGAAATGTGTTGATTTAATATTTGCAGTGTTGCCTTTTGATAGTTAGGGTATGGTGCTTTGTGAGTCCTGGTAGTGCTGTTAGGACATGGCAGGTTTGCTATGGGTTCTAAATGGGCAGTGTTTCTAGTAGTTCCTAATGTGCCTGGCGGTTGGCACTGGTTATAGTAATGTAGAAATCTTTTAGTCTTTCTTTATCCATACACTCATTAAGAGGCATGTTTACTAAAAGTTAGTGTATGGTAACATTATGCAAATATTTATGCAAATGATTCCCTTATGCAAATGATGCCGTTATGCAAATGAGGCCTGCGTCTTGTGCGGCCCCCGGGTTACTCTACAAGTCCTCATTTGGCCCTCAAAGCAATTTGAGTTTGAGACCCCTGTGCTAGAGGAATGGAGTTCCTAAGGAGGGGTGTAAAATGAGATGAGAGGAAAGATAGTAGACCTGCAGAATGAACACACTTGTAGATCATTAGGAGAAGTTTAATTTGGGCAAGTGCAAAGTTATGCACCTAGGAAAGAACAACCCAAACTATGGTTACATGATGCAAGGTTCTACATTAAGAACCACCACCCAGGAAAAAGATTTAGGTATCATTGTGAATAACACATTGGACCTCTCCACCCAGTGTGTAGCAGCAACCAAGGAGGCAAATAGAATGCCAGGAATCATAAGGAAAGGAATGGAGAATAAAACAAAGGATATTATAATGCCTCTATATCGTTCCATGGAACAAATGCACCTTGAATATTGTGTGCAATTCTGGTTGACATATATCTTAAAAATGATATAACTGAATTAGAAAAAGTACAGAGAAGAGCCACCAAAATGGTAAAGGGGATGGAAGAATACCCCTATGAGGAGAGGCTTAAAAGGTTAAGGCTCTTTAACCTGAAAAAGAGACAGTTGAAGGGAGATATGATAGAGGCCCATAAATTAATGAATGGAGTGGAACGGGTAAATGTAGATCAATTGTTTATGCCATCAAAAAGTAGAAAGACTAGGGGACATGCAATGAAGCTACAGTGTAACTCGTTTAAGACTAATAAGAGAAAATATTTTTTCACTCCAAGCATAATCAAACTCTGGAATTTGTTACCGGAGGATGTGGTAAAAGCTGTTAGTGTAGCTGGACTTAAAAAAGGTTTGGACAAGTTCCTGGATGAAAGGCCCATAAACCATTATAAAGAGGACCCAGGAAATCCACTGCTTGCCTCAATACAATCAGTGTAGAATCTGTGTGTCTTTTTGGGAAACTGCTAGGTACTTATGACCTAGATTGGCCACTGTTGGAAACAGGATACTGGGCTTGATGGACCTTGGTCTGACCCATTATGGCATATGTTATGTTCTTATGCTCTTAAGTTTGAACAGAATGAGGAAACTGATAGGGAGCTAGTGAAGTGTCTTGAGAAGAGGGTTTACATGAGCATAGCAACACTGGTGGAAGATAAGCTGTGCAGCTGAGTTTTGAACAGACTGAAGTGGAGAGAGAGGATTCAAAAGGAGGCCAGCGAGGGGCAGGTTACAATAGTCAATGTGGGAGGTGACTAGTGAGTGGATAAGGGTTTTAGTAGCATGAGTAGAAAGGAAGGTATGAATTTTGTTGATGTTGAGGTTTTAGTCATCTGTTGGATGTGCCCAGAGAAAGAGAGTAAAAGATGACCCCAAGGTTGCGAGCTGACGAAACGGGGTAGAATATAGTGTCATCCACAGAAATAGAGAAGGAAGGAAGGGGGAGGTAGGTTTAGGGGGAAAGATAAGGAGCTCAGTTTTGACCAGGTTCAATTTCAGACGGTCGTGAGACATCCAGGCAGCAATATCAGATAAGCAGGTAGAGATCCGGGACTGGATTCCTGGAAATAAGTGCACCAAGGGACTGAGTGTAGAGAAAGAAAAGGAGAGGGCGCAAGACCAGAGCCCTGAGATACACCAAATGAGAGCGGGATGGCAATAGAGGAGGATCCACTAGGACATACACTATAAAAGTGTGATGGGAGAGATAAGAAGAAAACCAGGTCAGAACCTGCCTCTAAATCCAAGTGAGGACAGGGTATTGAGGAAAAGGCAGTGATCAACAGTGTCAAAGGCAGCAGAAAGGTCAAGAAGGATGAAGATCAAGTAAAGGTGCTTGGATTTGGCAAGAAACAAGTCACTGAAGAATTTGGCAAGAGCTGTTTCTGTAGAATGTAGAAAACAGTAGCCAAACTGCAGTGGATCCAGAAGGGCTTGAGAAGAAAGAAAGTCAAGACAGCATTGGCAAACTGCTCATTCAAGTAGTTTTGATGTAAAGGGGAGGAGAGAAATAGGCCTATAGCTGGAAGGACAAGCAGGGTCTAGTGAGAGCTTTTGAGGAGAGGTATGACCAGAGCGTGCCTGAAAGGCACAGGAACAGTTGCAGTGGAACCACAGGAACAGTTACAGTGGAAAGAGCTTTCAAGTCCCTTTGCTTGATTGGTTTTGAAATAGTTCATCTTTTGCCCAAAAACTTTCATTTTTCATGCAACTTCCAGAAAAGGAACAGTACCACAGTACAAACAACATGAAAGAAAGGTATCACACAATTAGAACTAAGTGCAAAGCCTTGAGAGACTTACACCTAACAATGCTGATCTTTAGGATCAGTCATGAGTTGCGAACCCTCACAAGAAAATCCTACTAATTGCCATGGACCATTCCTATGGTTCACCAACACATGGAACAAGGACACAGAAGGAGATAATGGAATACAAAATTCTTTATTGAAGCAAAGCCTGACTAGGACAGGTTTCAGCTATAGGAGCCCTCGTCAGTGGTCTAAAATATACAAATATATGCATATAAATAAAATAATGAACCGATACTTTTACTATATTTTTTACTCCTTTTATTCTTTTATTATTTTTTACTGTTTTATTTTTTACTCTTTTACTATATGCTTATTATTTTAATAAGTTTTTTTGGAGTGTTTTATTTCATAATTAGATATTTTAGATTTTTTTGTTACAGCACTGCAGCATTATAGAACATATGATATATTATGTTTTTTATTATTTACTTTATTATTATTTACTCTTTGCCTTTATATATTTTTTCCACTATGTTTATTATTTTAATATTTTTTGCAATATTTTGTTCCAATTAGCTTTTACCTCTGAGAGACACTACGATATTATAATGTTCACAGTATACATTTTTTTGTTTATTATGTGCTTCCTTTATGTTTTTATGATTATTGCTTGGTTCATCATCTCTGTGTGTGTTTTGTTTAGTGGATTTTCAGAGTTGCTTCTCTTTTTACCATTCCTATGGTTGCCATTTCTATAGGGAATGTCTATGGAAAATGTCAAGCAATTCCCAAGCAATTGTGGATATTATGAGCAATGCAGCCATATTGCTTGTATGGAGAAAGTGAACTGTGGCAGGTGCAGGCCTGTGATCCACAGTGTCTGACATAAGCAGGCAGGCCTAACTAGCTTGACCTGTAAATGAAGCCTGTGGAGAGGCTCATAGGAAATGCACATCCCCCAACATGCTGCTATTGTAGGATAGAACTCTGCAAGAGTACTAAACTAACTTAGGTAAGCAAAACTGAGAGATGGAAAAATACAGAAAAATATGTTTAAAAGTTACTGATAAGAAAAGTACATCTGCAAGGAATATAATTGGGAGTGCTGACAGATGAGTTGCAGAGCCCTGCTCCCCTGCATGCACAAATTGGCTCTATGGCCTTGAGAGTATGAAAGTAACAAGTTGATGAACTGACCATTGTAATTGGGACTAGAAGGGGGGTGAGCAGGTGCTGGGCCCACTGAAGGAACATAATTGGATAATCTTATCAGTACCGGGACCAATGGAAGGGGTACGGGAGGTACGGGAGAGTACCGGGACCAATGAAATGGTTTTCTATACCTAGAATGGAACAGAAGTCTATAAAAGTTGTTGTAATGCTAGAAAACTTTGCTCAGCCATTTTGAATTTGACTTGCTTGAGACTTGTGCACAAATAAATGATTTGGACCTTCTGAACAGACTCCTGGTATCATTGGTTTGTCTGCGCTTTGCTGCTACAGAACTAGTCCTTGTTTCCATTTGTGCATGGACTTGCAGTTCCAGTTTCATAAGAAAAAGAAACTACAAATCAGTCCATGCACTGATGGAAACAAGGACTAGTTCACTTTCTCCATACGAGCAATATGGCTGCATTGCTCATAATATCCACAGTTGCTTGGGAATTGCTTGAAAATTTCCATAGACACCTCAAGCATTTTTAATGACCTGCACCATAAAAGTGTTCCTAGGGGGTATTTACTCACACTACCACATTCCCATGTAGTATAGTTAGCAATATTTTACATCCAGTAGTAAAATAAAAATTGCTGCATTTATAATTTGAGAAGAACTGGAATAAAATTTTGAAATGGTTATAATTAACTCATTTCATTTATGATCAAGTGATCTGCTCTTCACATTTCACAGGCTGAATAAGTTCACAAAATAAGCTTCCATTTCTTCATGGCGAAGAGTCAGGCCTGCGAACATTTAAGAATATATTCAAAACATCCAGTTAATTGATTAGAAGACCAGGAAGTCTGTTTGCATAGCCTATATTCATTACTAATAGTGAACGTGATTCAGCATGGCAACTGCATCCCAAGGAGGTTATTACACCACTGTTCCTAAGCTGCTTTTGTACTTATCACAAATAAATCCCCAAATCTACAAAACAATGTGATTTTCCTTTGGACTGGCAGATTCTCTGTTGCTATTCACAGGTGACTACCCCCTGGGAATCTATTCTGAAGAAAGGCCTAATTCAAGACTGGATCACAACATCTGTACAAGATGGAATATGCCATCATCTGTCTTCTAATCCATTGGCTGTTGCCTAGCAACTGGCCAGTCTCACAAACTATTTGCCATGACAAATTAGTGGCGTCGCTGCCATGACAACCAGCTTTGTTACTTCATTAAATTGATACAAGTGAGGACTGGCTTTCGGGAAACAAATGGGTTGTATTAAGTCCTAAACATAGTCTCACAGATAACTGGTCACCTTAACATGTAAAATTCTTTGTAATCAGCAGTTTCAGTTTGAATTTCATAGAAGTTCAATTCAAATCCATAACTATGGCTGAAATCACTGGACAGCTCCCTTTATACAATGCAGATTTTCAAAAATTCTAAGCTCTATGAAATTAATATATTCTAAAAACACTAAAGAAAAATCTCAAATCATTTCAGTATAAAATATTGGCAGCTGCATGCCTCAGTTCAATGGATAAGAATATATTTTGCATATGTATTTAGCTTATGAAGCCTCCAGAATTACTAGATAAGTTGAAGGTCAAACGCAAACCAGAAAATTCCATCAAATTTGAATTAGGCCATAATTTGCTTAGTTTTCTTCTGATTCGCAAGGGAAGTTCACCAAATTTGGGGGGGGGGGGGGGAGTCGAATCATAGGAAAATATAACAAATTTAATGCTGATCTTCCACTTCATAGGTATCCATGTTAAACCTGACTTCAATGAAGCGTTACAGACATGAGGAATCTACATCTGAAATGTTCGTGGAGAAAGTTTGGCAAGCTAATTTGACAAATCACACATTTTTATGGGTCCATCCTGTTAGCTCAGATATTTTTGTTTGTACATGATGGAAAGTTCCGTGTTAGGCTGCCTCGGGTTGACATCAGAAAATCTGCATGTTGAGAAAGAAGTGAAGAAGTTCAAACAATTTGCAGTTTGGATAGATCCTCTAAAATATTTGTTGGAGATTCCCTACAAGATCCAGAGAAAATCCAAAACTGATTTTCACATCGTAAAATTTAATTAGCTCTATAAAAATCTATAAAATTCTCTTTCAAAATTTTCCAAAATCAATTTATAAAGGATTCAACATCAGATTTTAAAAAATTCATTTTTTGAATTTAAAAAAAAATTGATTAAAAATCTATGGAGTTTTCATCATGCTTATTTTTGAGAAAAGGTGGAACTTCTGATATTGAATGAAAGAGAAAACTACTATGGGCCATGTTTATGATGTGCTAAGCCTCCGTAGTAAATGCAGGGATTGTGCCAATCATCTTTTCTGCATTTAGGAGCATGCTTACTATTTATTTATTTTATTTTATTTAGACAGTTTTGTATACCACCTTATCCTTCAATCAAAGCGGTCACAACACAATTGGGGGATACATTTAACACGCGGGGATATGAGACACATACACTAATACTTACAGGGAACATGGGCAATGGAGGGTTAAGTGGCTTGCCCAAGACCACAAGGATCACCTGTGGGACTAGAAACCCCAGTCCTTCCGGCCCAAGGTTGCTGTCCTCTAGTGGGATTTGAACCTCCGACCTTCCGGCCTGAAGTACCTGGTAGCATGGGGTATAGTGTGGGTTAGAGCACCATGCTAAAAAGTAGCATGGGTCCCCGCACTAAAAATCCAATGCTAACTGGGTAGTGATGGGGCAAGGACTAGACGGGCCAGAGACACAGTGGAGGTATTGATGCAATTCATAATTAATGCGAGCTTCAGTAGCTTGCACAGACCGCGTTTGCTGCCCTTAGCGCTGGTGCACGTAACGTCACCTCAATGGGCGGCATTAAGTACATCTGTGTTCCAGTTTGTGCGGTACTATCTTTGTACCATGTTAACTGCAAGGGGATGGGTGCACATGCCTCTGAAGGTAGCGTGGGCCTCCCAAGCAGGTAAACAGCCCATATGTGTATTACCAGCACAGATTTTAGTAAATATGCCCCTTATCACACAGGACAGGCACTTACTGCACAGGAGCCACTATGGGTGAAAGCTGCCATTTTGGAAGACTCACCAGCCAGGGCAGGAGTGGAGAAGGACTGCTCCTGCTCTGTAGACCACTAGAGACCAGGGATGCCCTGTGGGTCTCAAGGTGGTGGGGGAGGATTAGAGTTAGAGCACTATGTGCAGGGGGGGTCTGTTCAGGGGAAGACTTTGACTTTACATTGACTTGGCTTTCAGGGGAATCCTGAAAGTGGGGTGCTTGGGAGGGTTGTTCTCAGGCAGGGGGGGTTCTGATTGGGGAAGTGTGATGGGCGGGGAGATGCTCAGGGGTGTTCTGTGAAAGGGGGGGTTGTGCCATGGGGAGGATCAGAGAGGGGAGGTTGTGACCAGGAGGTGACGGTGCCAGATACAGTGGTAGGTCACTGCCATGGCTGCCAAAACTCCTTATGCTGGACAGCAGCAATGCTACTAGACCAGCTCTAGATGGCGTTAAGTGCAACCACACTATTGACAGTTATGATGCATGCAGCTACATCCCATATGCTAGCTGTCACTGGCTGATACACCCACTCTCCACACTGATCCCGCCCCATCAAGCTCAAAGCAGATAGTGCTGGATTTTAACCAAGCTGCCTACTTTTTGTGCGTGGTAGGCAGTTAACTGTGAGTCTGCGCTAATGCTTAACCTGGGCTAAAATACACACTAGCCATTAGCTCACTTTAGCAGGCATTGGCCCTATTTATTTCCATGAACTTAATGTCATGCTTATCATGATAGCTTGAAGCAAAATACAAATTTAACCAAAAAAATATTAGTATCTATCCTATGAAAAAGTCTTTTCTGTATAGTAGAGAAGGTGGTAGGGTTAAACCAGAGGCTGCACTACACAAAGGAACAACAAAAAGAACAGACTATGCTGGCAAAATGGAAAGTTAAAAAATACAATTAAAACCAATCTAGGTACGTATGACCTAGATTGGCCACTGTTGGAAACAGAATACTGGGCTTGATGGACCTTGGTCTGACCCAGTATGGCATATCTTTTATGTTCTTATGTAACCAAATAAATATGTAAAACTAATTTATGAAGAACACTTAAAACCAAACATGGCCATGTTTTGGCACAGCTGAATCAAAACGATTGTGAGTAGCTGGCATTATTTTTTCCATGACTAGATGCTCCCGAATGTGTTCTCAAAAGTGCTATCAAATATTTAGCAATAGCTCCCTACAAATAAGGCTCCCCCCTCCCCATCTTGGCATCCCCACACCCCTGCATATTGTCCCATAGTGTCTATCTCCCAACTCCGAGACCCTCTAAACTAAGAACCCCCACCTCAAGAAGACCCCAGTCACCTAGTCTCTAGCCCCCTCCCCCCCTCAGGCCTTGGTGGTCAAAGGGTCTTCGGTTAGGAGTGATAACCAGTCACTCCTGCCCATTACAATGCCTGTTTAAATGGGGACCATGATCCCATTGTGGTAGTCTTGTGGTACTACCGCTAGGGTCAACCCCAGCAATAGTATTGTGAAACTACCAGTTGGGGTTATGTGGTGCCCTTTTGAACTCCAGCATGTGAGCTACATTATTTAATTTGCATGCTGTGTATCTCATTAGTGTTCAATACAATTTGCAGAAACAATTGTGTTTTCCAGTAAAATTAATGCATGTTATTTCCCTTTAACATGTGCTGAGGACCATATAACATGTGTTAGTTGCTAATGTGTATAATGATAATATCTTCTAAGAGGGAATGCAATCAAAGTGGCACTATGAGTAAAACAGCCCAGTGCATTGTGCAATTCAAAAATACATCAATTATAATATACTGTCATTGAATTGCACAAGCTTAAAATATCAGTGTAAACAGCCCCAAAACTAGCTTTATGGAAGACCATACTGACCGTCAGCAAAAAAATGAACATCCTAAAGCAGATGCTTTCTTATTGCGGCAACATTATGTTCACCTTCAAGACAAATACTCAATAAAGAGAACCAGGGTTTAATGTCGATGGCCATAGTTTCAAATCTTACCATATGTAAATAAATTTGCAGTGATTAAGGATCACACTGTTTGAAACAGCATTGCCAGCAAGGCCCGTCTTCAGCAAACCTCATAAAAACTGTGCCTAAATGCCGCCGTCATTTTTAAAGGGCTCTTCTCGCTGATTGACAGTTCTTTTCATTACACTGTTATCATTAACTTGTGTACTTCCCATCTATATGTTTTTACATTTATTTCTATTTTTACAATCAGTAACCCCTGATGCAGTTTTTGCCGAAACATGGCCATGTGGGGTTTTATGCATTCTTAAAAAATTAGTTTTAACATATTTTTTTAATCTGCCATTATGCTAGCATGTCAAAACCCATCCACCGAACATACCAAATCCCACAGTAAATCTTTTTATACTCTTGTCGGAGCCAACCGAGGGAGGGCTGGAAGTGTAGAACCAACCCCCTCCAGAAGGTAGCCTCCTTTTATTATTTTTATCACCCCGTATAAATATAATACTTAGTCACTTATCTTCAATAAAAGTCTTATCCTTTCCCAATAGAATTCTTATTCACACCCAAAGGGTAGCTGCCATAATGAAGCTGCACGACGTGCACGTTTCGGGTGGACCCCTGTATCAAGTGCAAAACACTTCTCTTTTTGGCAACAAAAACGCCGTCCTCACGGCTTGGGATCACTTTCTACAAATGGCTAAAGATGACACCTGATTTTTAAAGAAGGGATGAACCAATCAGAGGGGAACACCTCACAGACAGGGGTATCCTCTCCGCTATTGGTTAAAGGCTGAGAGGGACTGAAGGACGTCACCACAAACTTCAAAGAATAGTATTCCACTCGATTTCACGGTTCAACCCGTAAGGATGAACGGACTTTAATGTGAATATCCATCGCTGCTCCAGACGTTGCAGACGCAACCAATAGCGGAGGGGATGCCCCTGTCTGTGAGGTGTTCCCCTCTGATTGGTTCATCCCTTCTTTAAAAATCAGGTGTCATCTTTAGCCATTTGTAGAAAGTGATCCCAAGCCATGAGGACGGCGTTTTTGTTGCCAAAAAGAGAAGTGTTTTGCACTTGATACAGGGGTCTACCCGAAACGTGCACGTCGTGCAGCTTCATTATGGCAGCTACCCTTTGGGTGTGAATAAGAATTCTATTGGGAAAGGATAAGACTTTTATTGAAGATAAGTGACTAAGTATTATATTTATACAGGGTGATAAAAATAATAAAAGGAGGCTACCTTCTGGAGGGGGTTGGTTCTACACTTCCAGCCCTCCCTCGGTTGGCTCCGACAAGAGTATAAAAAGATTTACTGTGGGATTTGGTATGTTCGGTGGATGGGTTTTGATTGATTTAATTTTTCCACTGGGGTAGGGGTTTTTCAAGGTTGTTTCATATTGCTTACCCTCAAAATGGCGGCTGACACCTTTGCATATACGGAGGAGCATCTGAATAGATTAAGGCAGCGTCCTAATCTTTTTGAAGAGGGCGGACAGGAGGATACCACTACTACTTTGATAGCAACGTTTAAGGCATTACGGAAGAGAATGGTGCGTGCACAATTGCATGGGGCAGGGATGACACAATATCTAAAGACCAGAATTATCCCGCGTGGTTTGCGCATGACGACGGCACCAAAAATGTACAAGTGGGACGTTGATTTTGTAGCTAAATGGAACATGATTTCAAATAAGTGAAGCTTTGATCTAATTGCCCTCATTTTGGAACGTACTATTCAAGAGGAGGAGACATTACAGAAACAAATAGAGGAAGCTCAAATTCCTTTAAAGGAGTCTTTGGGGGAGGACCCATTTAAGTTTAAAATGGAGGAGATTGACCGTCAAATTAAGAGCTTTTTTGAATATCTCAAGTCCTTGAAACTTAAAAGGTTTCTCCGTGATAAAGGCGACTATGATATTGGGCATGTTTATATTGGATGTACGAGAAGGAGACTCCTAAACAGAAACGGGTTACGTTTGAGACTTCCTCTGACGATCCCGATGATAGTTCGTCTTCTGTTGAGAGGAGGCAATGGGTTCAGGATTACCATCAGAATTTTCAGGATTTTCGGGGGGGCTGCGGGCGCCGCTCCTGGGGAGCCTATCAAGAGGTCGAGTGGGAACCCCCCAACACCCGGTCCCGCTCACGGCAAAATCGACCTCCCTAGTGGTGAATTTGACTGGCCGTGAACTCCCTGCCTCTCATGAAAGTCTTCTTAATTATGGTTTGTCCTTTGTACCGACAGTTAAATATGACCCTTTTTCTATGAGGATTAGTTTACATCGATTTTTTCGTAAATTACGTATAATGCAGTTTTTTCAGGATCGCCCTAGTGTGAGAGATGAATCATTAGTAAAACCGGAGTCTCGATGGCTACCTCCGGAAGCCGGTATGGATTCGATCATTTCTACCTTTCAAGCTTTGGTTTTACGGGATGTTGAGATTTTAGAGCAGACTCCTTCAAAATACTACTCTAATCTGGACAGGAAGCATTGGCGTGCCCTTGGAGTTGTCTGCGGACCCTAGTTTGGTGGTCCGGAAGGCGGATAAAGGGGGAGCATTGGTATTGATGGATTCGGCAATTTATGCACAACAATTACAAGCTCACATTCAGGATGTTTCGGTTTACAGATTGCTGGATACTGACCCTCTTGTGGATTTAAAAAATTCAATTCACTCCCTTGTGGAAGAAGCATACCAACAAGGCTGGATTACTTTAAAGGAGAAAAAATTTTTGATTATGTTGCGTCCACAGGTTCCAACGTTATATCTGGTGCCTAAAATCCATAAATCTTTGCTCTCACCCCCAGGAAGACCGATTGTCTCCTGTCGAAATTCGGTTCTCGAGCCCCTCTCTATTTTCTGTGACCTTTTCCTGAAACAGGAGGCCGGGGCAGTCCCGTCCTTCTTGAGGGATTCTACACATTTTTTGCAATTGATTTCAAATCTTAGATTGCCATCGGGAGCTTTTTTTAGTAACATTAGATGTCGTTGCATTATATACAAATATTGACCAGCATGAGGCTTTATTGCTATTGGAGAATGCCTTCCGGTTTGCTCCAGTTCGTCTTCCGAAATCTTTTCTATTAGCTTTGGCCCGCCTGGTATTAACTAGGAATAATTTTTTGGCTGATGGACATTTCTATCAACAGATAACTGGCATAGCCATGGGGGCTACACTAGCACCATCTGTGGCCACTCTCTATATGGGGGAAATGGAAGAGCGGTTAATAAAAAAATCTAGCTTATATCAACATGTGTTGGTTTGGAAAAGATTTCTAGACGATGTCTTCTTTGTATGGACTTCGGATCTACCTACTCTACATGGTTTTGTGACTTGGTTAAATCAATTAAAACCTAATATCAAGTTTACTGAGCATATCACCACTGATAAAATAGAATTTCTCGACATGTTGCTTTTTGTAGATGGAGACCGGTTGGTATCATCCCTGTATCGTAAGCCAGTTCAGCGTAATAGCCTATTACATTACCGTAGTTGTCATCCTGGCCCTTTAAAGTGCAGTTTACCTTTTGGGCAATTTTTGCGCCTCCGTCGATTATGCCACTCAACTTTTGATTTTAAAATACATGCTTCAGAGTTACGGCAACGTTTAGTGGATCGGGGGTATCCTCTTCAGGTGATCACCCGTTCATATAGGAGGGCACTTTATGTCCATCGGGAATGGCTGTTGGACCCTCACTTTCCATCAGGAGAGTCCTCGCCTGCCGATGCTGTGGTGGGGGTGTTACCATTTACTACATGTAGTTCTGCTATAGTACAGATTTTGCGGTCCCACTGGTCCATGTTAAGCTTACACACATGTTTTAATAAGCCATTACGGGTGGCATTCTCACGGGGCTCCAATTTAAGTAATAAACTGGTACGGACTTCATTGCCCTTGGACAGACCGATACCACCAGGTTATGATGGGGGACATTCTCCTTGCAATAATTGTATTTATTGCGAAAGGACTCTTTCGGGTCAGTGATGGCAACACCCCGGTACCCATCGTGAATTTGTCCGCCGTTGGAAAACCACCTGCTTTACATCTCATGTGGTATATTTTTTGAGTTGTCCCTGTAGGCTTTTATATGTGGGGCGCACTACACGAAATATGAAACATCGGCTAGCAGAACATGCCTCGCGGATTAGGAACCAGGTGTTCTCGGCTCCGATGGTTGAGCATTGTGTTTCCATGCTACACAGCTTTGACACATTGGAATGGACGGTTATTGATCACGTCCCCCAGGATCCACGGGGGGGTGATCGAGAGTTGCGTCTGCAACGTCTGGAGCAGCGATGGATATTCACATTAAAGTCCGTTCATCCTTACGGGTTGAACCGTGAAATCGAGTGGAATACTATTCTTTGAAGTTTGTGGTGACGTCCTTCAGTCCCTCTCAGCCTTTAACCAATAGCGGAGGGGATACCCCTGTCTGTGAGGTGTTCCCCTCTGATTGGTTCATCCCTTCTTTAAAAATCAGGTGTCATCTTTAGCCATTTGTAGAAAGTGATCCCAAGCCGTGAGGACGGCGTTTTTGTTGCCAAAAAGAAAAGTGTTTTGCACTTGATACAGGGGTCCACCCGAAACGTGCACGTCGTGCAGCTTCATTATGGCAGCTACCCTTTGGGTGTGAATAAGAATTCTATTGGGAAAGGATAAGACTTTTATTGAAGATAAGTGACTGAGTATTATATTTATACGGGGTGATAAAAATAATAAAAGGAGGCTACCGTCTGGAGGGGGTTGGTTCTACACTTCCAGCCCTCCCTCGGTTGGCTCCGACAAGAGTATAAAAAGATTTACTGTGGGATTTGGTATGTTCGGTGGATGGGTTTTGATTGATTTAATTTTTCCACTGGGGTAGGGGTTTTTTCAAGGTTGTTTCATTATGCTAGCATGATCTGCTCTTTTTTATGTTCCTTTGTTAAAAAAAAAAAGTTAAGCATGTAAGATTTTGAGGGGTTTTTGGTAAGTGTTTGGACATTTTTGGATTTTGTTAAACGTTTTCCAGTGTAAAGGTGAGTTACATGGCCTTTGTATGTGTATTTAGTGAGTTTACATGTGTAAATGGCCCTACATATGTAAGTAGTAATTTTTAAAAAGCTGTTATTTTTATTTTAAAAAAATGTTGTTATAGTTTTCAGTTATTACAAACCATCAATAAGAGTACAGTTTCAAAGAAATGCAAAGCAAAACACAAAATCCCTGTACTATATGGCACATATCAATAAAATAAAAAATAAAAAAAAAAATCCAGATTTTTTTCAAAATATTAAAGGACCACAATCAAGAAGAGAGAAGGAAATAACAGCAAAACAAAACTCAGATGCACCAATAGCTATTGCTGAAAAAAACAAAAAAAACCTATGGTTGCGTCATTCTTCAGAAGCCATACTTTGTTCCATCATTTTCGCTTGGGGAAAACATCTAAACTAATCAGAATGATGAAAACCATACATACGATTCATATTAATCTGAAACTTGCAAGGCTAATTTAAACTAAAGGTAGCACCTAATTCTTGCCCTTGTGCTCTCATAGCCAAAAATTAACCCATTTGGAGAAACTACTCCAAAAATTGGCATTTGCGCTGTTGAATTGGAAAAGATACATCAGCAAACATCCTATTCACCCTCCCTAAAACTTTGTAATCCCGTGAGGGAAAAAACAACTTAGAGCCAATCCTGATCTGATTCCAGAGTCAGAGATACTAACCATGCTGCCAATGTCAAAGATTCAGGCAATAATTGGACAGATAAATCAGAATTGTTAACCTCTGGGGAGGAAAACCTTTAGTGTTACTGCAGCTGACAGCCAGGAACATTAACACATGGACATGTTTGCCATTGCATGCTAAAGTGCATGTTAATCAGCGAGCATGCGATGGGGCATGGAATGGGCAGAGTCTGGGCGAGGACAGAGCATCAGTGCAAGAGACTGGATTATTATTGTTGCATGCTTGGCAGCAATGCATCGCTTAATGTGAGTTGACATAATTACTCTTCTATAGAAGATGCTAAGTGGACCTGCCACAGCGGAGCACACGTTAGGTGAACTCATCGTATGTTAGCTGTGGGGACATGCTGGCCTGATAGCTTACGCAGAAGCTTTGTAATTAATGCACATGAGATTGGCACTTAGTAGGTAAATAATAAGCAGTTATAACAGGAGGTAGATTAGCTTCTGGAATCATCAAACCTCACGAAAAGGGAACAGGAGAGCTCTGGGGAGTTGGAGTGCTGGCTGTCTGGTGGGTGCACCATCAAGCAGTATTGCCGTGTCTACGGAGGATGCTAACTTGAATGGGAGGAAGCTCTGCCCCTCCTCTCCACATCAACGAGAGGGGACCTGGAACTCTTTAAAAGAACTGTTGCTGCCTACCAGAGTTGGGAGCAGGAGAGCTCTGTGGAGTTGGGGTGCTGGTTGTCTGGTGTGTGTGCCGTCAAGCAGTATCGCCATGTCTATGGAGGATGCTAGCTTAAACGGGAGAAAGCTTTGCCCCTTCCCTCCACATCAACGAGAAGTGACCTGGGACTCTTTAAAAGAATCATTGCTACTTCCTCTGCCCACGGTCGCATGCCCAAAAGGGTTCGCCCCTTTGGTGCCCCTTCAGGGCCCATTCGGGGTTTGGTACCCCAATTAGCCACTTGGGATGCCCTGAGGTGCTGGTAAGAGGAAAATGAAGGAGAAGAAGATAGTTTTGACCTCCACACTAATGGTGACTATCGCCCCTATGAATCAGCATGTGGTATTGAGAACTGAGGTAACTGGGGTGTTGGATATGCCACAATTGGACTCCGCTTCATCTGTGCTCTCAGGGGTGTTGTTAAGTCCAATAGTATGAACTCTCCCCTCCTAATCCAGGGGCACAGTCAGACATTGGGGATGGAGGTGAATGTACTCTCCAAATGACTCCTGGCCAGATGGTAGAGGAAACCCAGCCTGGGAATTCATCACCGGCTCCTCCAGACTTTAGTTAGCTTCAGCCACTTCATGTGTGTGTGTTTGGGGGGGAGGGTTCTGCGGCTTTAAATTCAGGGGTTTCTTCCTCTGCTGGATATTTGGAAGGTGGTGACTAAAATCAATGATCTTTTACATGGCTTTATGAATGAAACTGCAAAGTTTTCTGAGGAAGTTGTGAAGAAATCTTCTGACTTAGATACTAAATTATTTGAGATGGCCTAGTGGCTTGATAAAACGGATGGCCGTATTGGCTCATTGCAGCCTGCAGGCTCTCAGGCCATCAAAGCTAGTTTTTTGCTGGACAGGCATATTGCGTCTTTGGAGATTTGTTATCAGTTTAGGAATCTTAGGCTGTTAAACCTCCCCCAAAACTTGACACTTGTCTCCTTTAATATTACTGCGTAAATATCTTAAGGAAATTTTGCTACTTCCTGATGCAGATAATGTGGTTATTTCTAATCTATATTATTTACCTACCAGAACCTTGGCTCAGCGGGACGAGATTGCACAGGTTGAGGAGGAAGTTAATTTGGATTTGACTTATTTCTTAGAATCATCTATGGATAATATTCCCCTCCATGCAACCTTGATTGTCTCTCTGGCCACAGATTTGGGCAAGATTTCTTTTATGAAAGCGTATTTCCACAAGAGAGACTACCTCTATTGTGGCCAGAAGATAACTTTCTTCACCTTAAACCTCGTGTTCTAGCTGTGGGAAGGACCTTTTTCCTCCCCTTTCCATGCAAATGTTTAATTACTTGCAAGGGAGTATGTTTTGTGTTTGTAGATCTCACACAATTAGAAACTTTTTTGATGCTAGGTGAGGGCTTGGTCCGGTGTGCATTTGATTGTTTTTGGGTACGTATTTCCTTGTTTATTGATGAAGAGGCAAGATATGTCATCTATTAAGTAATGTTGTTTTTCCATCTTCCTAGGGTGGTTCTCTTGCTCCCTGTAATATGGGCTATGAAACTTTTTTTTTTTTTATAATGTGGGAAGAATTTGTTATCCATTTTTAGATATGTTTCTTATTTTTTGTATTGCTCTACCAAAAGAACACTGGCATCACAACCCTGAGAGAATTGTTAAGAATGATGAAACTGGAATCACTTGGGACATATTCAGGAAGGTCAGGTAGGACGAAAGGGAAGACAAGCAACATTATATAAAAAAATAATATTAAAACAGTAGAACTGCAGAGCTGATAAGGAAAGGAAGAGATACTGGGAGTTACAGTAATCTGGAAGGAGAGGATGGCATGAAATATAGATTTCGGCAGCCAGAAGAAATTGAAAGGACCCCTTTCACTAGTGCTTAGAGCGCATTATCGGCCTACACAGCCCATAGGAATAAAAGACACCATTCAGAAGACAGCACCCAGTAAATGATACTAAATGGAACCTTGGAGATTTAATTGAATTCACAAAAAATCCACGAAAGAGGTAGTGCTATTATAAAGTTATTTCAATCAATTGTGACATCTCGACTGTAGTGTCATCTGGAAGTAGGAAGATCTGGATTCTCTACATGGATAACTGATACAGGAACCCATACAGAAGAGGATGATGTTGGACCTGGTGCTTATAAATGGGGACGTGTTTCTGATCTTATAGTAGATGACCATCTGGGACCTAGTGGTCACTGGATGATGTGGTTCAGTATTAGGCTACAAGTAGACAGGTGCATTAGTTTTCATTTAATTGGTAAAATCAACAAAAATCATGATTTTCGGTTCATCCCAGCACCAACTAATTGAGCACTCATATTTGGACAACTTCTATGAATCACCATTTGTGTATTTGTTTTCATTGCATGGCTGTGGTAGGTGTAGCAATGCAAAGAAAGAAACCCTAAAACATGCCAGCTTCGCTAGAGGCGTGGCACTAGACCAACTGTCATAAGGCTGTGTCTAGGGCAAAGGAGGACTAAAGCTGAGAAAACACAAAGAACTTCAAGCTTGACTAGTGCCTGAACTCATACTAGTGCCTGAAATTCATACTTAGACTACAAGTTGGCTATCAAGAATATACCATCACCGATGATATCGCTGTAATCTTATAAATAGTTATGAGAGGACAATAGCAGTTGCTAATAAGCTATTTTTCCCTTCCCCTTATCACCTCAAGTTAACTGTTCATGTAAAACCATTTAATGTTTAACATATAATTCTGTTAACTCCGTTTTAATGTAACTTTTTAGTTCTATGTAAACTGCTTTGATTCACGAAAGGCGGTAACAAATGCTAATAAATACATAAATAAAATACAATAAATCTCTTTTGTCTTGATAGAGCAAAGCACAAAAAGAAGAGATTTGAGTCTGCCATATAAAAGTAAAAAATTTAAGTAGAGGATCAGTCCCCGAGAATCCACATCTTATAGCTCTTTATCAATCATGGCTAGCACCAGACTAGGCGGAAAAGTTGGAGTTTCTAAAGACAACCCTCCCTTCGTTCTCATGTGACTGGATGGAGGAGTGTAGAGCTATTGTGAGATGCAGCACCCACATTCTCTGCCTTCAGTGTGTCTACTAGCTGTGCCTTTGACAGTTAACTAGCCTGTCATTTAAAATGGCCTCAACACTTGAGGACTGGAGGGTGGCCAATATAACATCAATTTTTAACAAGTTGAAAAGTATATACTTGCAGTGTGATGCAATGGCGTGTTTCCCCCATTTGCAAAATCGGGTATTTGAGGGGGTTCATCTCTGTGTGTCATAGGCACACATCGTTACACTTCCTGTCTCAGGGGGTGCGTGCATGTGTATGTGATAGCAGGGAAACAGAGCAAGTCATTCAATCAGCACAAAGAGATTCCAATGGTTTTGGTTATAAATTATATGGAAAGGCAGGCTGGAAAGGCCGTATGGTCTTTATCTGCCGTCATGTTTCTGTTTCTATAATACTCGGTTTTGGTGGGAGCAAGAGTAGCTTATTTAAACAAGTGTAACAACATTATACAGTATGTTAATAATCTTGCTAGTCCATTAAATAGAGCCTCAGTGTAGCCATTCTGAATATAACTTAGGTGCTAAAATAACCATGATTTAATTTTTTTTTATATAGTCTTGCCCATAGAGAAATCGTGGCAATAATGAATCCACATACATCTACCCCTACACGTACAATATGCACGATCAAACATACTTCACACATGTAACCGTCAATTCTATCCATGCTCTACCCAAAATCCACCCCTGAACATGCCTACACCAAAGTTGCCTACAAGTACATGTGTTATTTGCAATCTCACATCCTTGTATACATGGGGTCATTTTATACGAGGTACGATTAAAAAGTATTGACACTTGTTAACCGGGTAAGGCGGACAGGGTGCTCCTGTCCCCACCCCTCCCTCCCACCACACTCCCGCCCCACCCCGCCTTACAAATAACCACAACACAACCATTGGGAATCAAACTGGTCGCAGCTTTATTAACCATACAACATTATCCTTAAACAACAACCAACAGCAAATCTTCATTAACTGAATTCCAGCTGTGGAACGAATCCTCACCAGCCGTGTGAGTAGCAAAGTGAGTTCCGCCCGCCTCTGCCGTGAACCGGCCACAGGCCATTCCGTCGCCCCTCTTCCGGCTTCGCCATATTATTAGCAAAAGCCCCAAGAGTTTCACTGGGCCGGGGGTACCCCACCCCCCCTGCATCTTGCCAACGGCTCCGGACCCCTGACACCTCCGGGATCCCGCCTCCCCCCTCCAGCTGCAACACCCCTCCCCCATTCCAGCCCAACCCTAGGGATGGGAGGGTGGGACGCCAGCCACCTTCAAAACGCTCCCCCGGTGACTGACGCTCCTGCCGGCTCGCTCCGCCTTCGCCCCACCTCCCCCCAGACCTACACAACCCTCCATTGGCTCCCGCGCCCCTCACTCACCCGCGGGAGCCAATGGGGTCCCGCGAAACCCACGCTGATGCTGTCCTCCTCCTGAAGCCTCGTGAGTCCGGGGCCACGCACCCGCCGCCCCCTCCGGTTAACAGCGGCTAGCGGGCACGAGGCCTGCAGCCTTTCTGTAACCAGGTAAGGCGGACAGGGTGCTCCTGTCCCCGCCCCACCCCGCCTTACAAATAACCACAACACAACCATTGGGAATCAAACTGGTCGCAGCTTTATTAACCATACAACATTATCCTTAAACAACCACCAACAGCAAACCTTCATTAACTGAATTCCGGCTGCAGAATGAATCCTCACCAGCCGTGTGAGTAGCAAAGTGAGTTCCGCCCGCCTCCGTCGTGAACTGTCCACAGGCCATTCTATCGCCCCTCTTCCGGCTTCGCCATATTATTAGCAAAAGCCCCGAGGGTTTCACCGGGCCAGGGGTACCCCACCCCCACCCTGCATCTTGCCAATGGTTCCGGACCCCGGACATCTCCGGGATCCCGCCACAGGCTCAGGGACAACCGTCCCTGTGCCACCCCCCAAGGCCAAGCTGCGACCAGTCACCCTTCCCTGCACCACATATTCCAAGGCCTCTTGCCAGTCGTTTAGGAGCAAATCCTCCTCCACCAGGGACAGATGTACCCCATCCTGCCGATATAACCCAGCACACTCGACCTCAACCTATGGATGCAAAATCTGCCATCCACCCTGCTGACAGATCCATCTGCCAATCTGCCGATTAATTTTAATCAACCCGCGAGACCACCTCTGATGGACCCAGCAAGCAGGCCTTGGAATTATGTCCGACTACAACAAGACCACATTGTCAAACATTAATAGCACCTCAGCCAAGTCTCTTTTCGCTGCCCTCATCAATTGTTTACAAGTCCAGGACGCTAAATCATTGCCTCCCAAATGCAGCAACAGCAACTCAGGCGCACCTTTCTCGCGCCCCTGGTGCCGAAGCAAATGCAGTAGCTGCATCCACATGAGACCGCACTTGTCCAGCCATGAGACGGTCACCTCAGAGGCGTTCATTCCCAAGTTTGGCCCCAAGGGCCTTGCCGCTGCCCGGTGACCAGCCCAGTACACGAACGAATGGCCGATCATCCAGCAGCAACCCGGAGTCTGGCTGACATCTAGAAGAAAATAAACAGTTAGCAGCCGTTAAGCCCCCCACAACCCTCATAAGCGCACATACCCCTGAAAGGCTCTCGACTGCCATCTGCCTATCCGCTGAATCTCCCGCTCAGTCATCCCTGCCTCAGCCGCGCAAGTCGCCGCTCCAATCCGAAACGAATGAGGAGCCAAGTTGACCGGATCCAGCCCCCACTGGCGGAGCGTCATCCGCAGAACCGCTGTAAATTGAAACCGCGTTAGCGGTCGGGCATCCTCATGCACAAAGAGGCATCCACCCCCCCCCAGGCCTTTCGCTTAGATAGGCATCCATGGCTGCCACCGGGCATGTAGGGGAACCACGGACTGCCCTCAGGCGTACCCCCACCCCTCTACCTTTCTGAGCCGTCTTGGATCTAGCCAAACATATACGCAACTCCCCCGAGGTCAAATGCACATGCTGTACCAGCAAGGCACCTCCCGCTTTCACCCCACTGGATGCAGCCACCAACCCCCCACTCGGAAAGCCCCAAAGAAGGCCAGACAATACATAGCCTTAAACAACGTGCACTCATACCTTGACGCTGCCACAGAGGGTAACGCTGCACACAACTCCCCCAGCAGCTTATGCGTGATAGGCAGTCGCCTGTCGCCCAGCGAAGGATGAGCACGCTCCCAACCCAGCATCAGCCTACGAACCAGGAACCCCCCACCGGACGCTCCCCAACCCACTGCCTATGAGAAAAAGGCAAACCCCGCTAAATGCGCCCGGACTGTCGATCGTGCTGCTCCTGCGGCCTTCGCCGCCATGACGTACTGGCTCAAGAGATGGTCTGACACCGGACCCTGCCGCCAACCCTGCGAGGCCAGAAATTGAACTACGCTGTCACAGCCTCGCCGATAAGCCCGCCACGTCGCCGCTGACACCGAACTCCGCAGCAGGTTCAACATATCCGCAGGCCAGCTTGCCACAAGTGATCCGGGACCTGCAATCCCACGGCGTCCGCCTCTGGAGCCAAACTCCGAAACCGATCCCACTTGAAACGGGAAAGAGCATCAGCAATTTGGTTAGTCATCCCTGGTATATGACGGGCCCGAACACAAACATTCAACCGCAAACAGGCTAGCACTACCTCCCACATCAAAGCCGCAACTCGATGGCAGCATGGAGCGTAGCGATTGATCACGCAAACCACCGCTTCGAATTATCGCACCACCAAAGCAACCTGGGATTATGCGACTTGTCTGGCCACAGGTGCAGCGCCACCAAGATTGGGAACAACTCAAGAAAGGTTATGTTATCGGTTATACACACCTCCCGCCAAGCTTGTAGCCATGCCCCCGCGCACCAGGAGCCCCCAAAATATACACCTAATCCCAATCCACCTGCCGCATCCATGAAGAGCTGCATATCCCACATGGAAATTTCCTTCTCCATTAAAACTGAAACCCTGTTGAAATCTCTGAGGAACTCATCCCAAACACCCAAATCAGCCCTCATACTCCGCGATACCCGAATGCGATGATGTGGCTTAATGACACCCGATGTAGCCTGCGATAACCTACGCAGGAACACCCGCCCTATCGGAATTACCCGACACGCGAAGTTCAACGAGCCTATCGGGGCCTGCATTTCCCGCAGCGTTACTTTAGAAGCTCCCATCATGTTCAGAACCAGTACCCGCAGCCGAACCACTTTCCCCATCGGCAAGCGCGCAACCATGATAACCGTGTCTAACTCCACCCCCAAAAAAGTGATACAGGTTGCCGAACCCTCCGTCTTCCCTTCTGCCAATGGGATGCCCCATGCCCGGGCCAGTCTCACGAACCCGTCCAGCAGCTCCTGGCACTGAGCAGACTGCGCTTCGCCCACGAACAGCAAATCATCCAGATAATGTACCACATTCTCGCATCTCACCGTCTCCACCAATGCCCAATGCATGAACGTGCTGAATTTCTCAAAATACGAACAGGAAACTGAGCAACCCATTGGCAAGCATTTATCGAAATAATAATGTCCCTCAAAACAAAAACTCAGCAAATGAAATGCCGAGGGGTGTATCGGCAACAACCGAAACGCAGATTCGATATCCACCTTCGCCATCAGACTCCCTGTCCCACATTTCTTCACTAAATTAACCGCGTCATCAAAAGAAGCGTAACGTACCGTACACAACTCCCTCGGGATACGATCATTCACAGACCCTCCCACCGGGGCGGACAAGTTGTGGATCAATCAGTACTTCCCCGGCTCTTTTTTCAGCACAATCCCAAGCGGCGAAACTACAAAGCGCGCAAACGGATGCTCCGCAAAAGGCCCCACTACCCTGCCCAATTCCACTTCCGTTGCCAGCTTGGCACGCACAATCTGAGCGAAGTGCCACACCAAAGGTGAATGCCACCCCACGTCCGAACCAACCCTCCCCCTTAACGGAATAGTGAACCTATACATAAATCCCCCCTCGAGCACCTCTCCATCCCGATGCCTCCTGTACCACCTCAGCCAGGGCTGATGCTCCGCAACCCGAATAGGCGTCGGAGCCAGGTCCAACAGATCCTTACTGCTTGGGGGCTGGGAGAGAGCCACCCGCGGCCCCTTTCTTGACGCACTTGATTGCTGAGTGCCCCCCACCGCAGATGGAACAACTATGTCGAAACTTATAATCCGTAAAGGGGCAGGAGGACTTGTTAAACCACCAGCATACGTCCCCAGCTCCCCCTCCAACCGGTCTCTGCGGCGCAGGAGCGCTTCCCCCTCCGAAAGGGCCGAGCCGCACCCACCCCCGCCGCCACTCCTACTCTCGGTCCCCCCCCCCGCCTCCAGCACCCCCACTGGCTGCCATCTGCGTCAGCCAGAGGTTGATATCCTGTGTTCCCCATGACAACGACTTATTCTCCTCCATCTTGTCCCGAAACTTCTTATCATAGTTGAGCCAATGCCCAACCATCATGAGTTTGTGCCGCCTCCAAGATAGAGTCCGCATAGGCTAACAGCATCCCGTACTGCCCAGGGTAGTGGTGTCCCCAGACACTGGCTAACCTCAGGAAGGCTCTCGTCCAGTTAATGACATTACGTGAAACCTTCTTCACCCGCCCTGTTTTTCCGTCTGCCTTCCTCTTCCTTTTACTATCGCCCGACTTCTTCCTACCCTCCAGAAGCCTAAAAATATCAGCATACCGCCTTCTCCAGATCTTCTTCCGCAACTTCCGTGGCACCCTCCCAAAGCTCTGAAAACGAAGCCAGCGTGGGCGCAACCCCGCCCGCAGTGGCTCCCCGCATGCCACAGCCCCCTCCGCTCGCACCCCTTCCTCCGAACCTAGCGAAGATGACGACGCCCCGCAAGACGAAGAAGACGAGGACCTTGACCTGCAGCGCCGTCTACGGGAGTGCTTCCGCTTCTTCTTTGCCTTACCCCCCCCTCCCCCTCCTTTTCGAGCCCCCCCGGCCTTACAGGCGACTCACCTGCCGCAGCAGCCATGGGCCTTGGCATGCTCTCACCACCATCCAGATCCGCGCGCCCGCTGTCCATCGGCAATACTTCTTCCTGATCCCCCATCGTCTCCGGAGCCTGCTCACCTCTGGCAAAATCCGCCTCGCACTTGCCGAACCGCGATGCACTTCTGCTAGGCGGCCCCGCCGCTGTCATCCTTCCGAGCAGCATCTGTGAAGATAGAGCAGAACACACTGCGGGGGAGCCAGCCATAACCCAGGGAGATTGCCATGCTCCCAACCACTCAGCCCGTGAAGATCCCTGTCCCCCACCCCGCCAATGATCCCAGGCTCCCGGATAAAAACCGCCCGGAATAACTGGCCAGCCCCACTGGCCCCCTAAACCTGGCCCCACTTGACTGTCTGGACTCACCGCTCCAACATCCACCCCACGGAGCAAAGGCCCTATCCCAGCCTCCTCCCTATCACCTGCCCCCTCTCGGAAGGTCCCCATTCCACCCATCGACCCCCCCCCTTTCCCACTGAACTCCACGGGAGCCCTACTCAGCCCCCCTTCACTATAACCGTCCCCCAGCGCAGACCGAGCACTCCCCCTGCCCCTCCCTGCCCCCGCACTGCCCCCCCCCACCCCCACGCCTGAGCCGCCTTACTCTGCCATTCTCCCTGGCCATAGGTCCCCCTCTCGTTCCCCTTAATTCACCCATTCCTTCATCACTCCCCCTGCCTGAACCCCCCCCCCTTCCCAAGCACCCCCAAATTATTGCCCCTGACCCCCTGCTCGCCCTCCTGCTCGCCACTTTTCTCCCCCCGCCCCCCCTCCCGGGCCTTATGTGCAGGCATGCTACTTAGCACCACAACATGCCTAAGAACACACCCCACTCCCTTTGGTTTTTATTTATTTATTATTATTATGTTTAAACTATAAGCTAAGCCTGTGCAAGGCCAAGCTTCCCACCCACATGCAACTTTCAAACCCCTTTTTACTTGCCTGCTCCTGCACTGCTACCCCCGGCACCCGCAACCCCGCAGGCCTCCAAGATTTCCTCGACACGGCAGGAGCAGCCACCTCCTCTGTGCCTGCCGATTCCGCCTCCGACCCCCGTTCGCCGCGCTAAAGCAGACCAACAAAAAAAAAAAAAAAATTCTGCCACGGAGCTCAGCAGGACGCCAGCCACCTTCAAAACGCTCCCCCGGTGACTGACGCTCCTGCCGGCTCGCTCCGCCTTCGCCCCACCTCCCCACAGACCTACACGACCCTCCATTGGCTCCCGCGCCCCTCACTCACCCGCGGGAGCCAATGGGGTCCACCGAAAACCACGCTGATGCCATCCTCCTCCTGAAGCCCAGTGGGGCCGGGGCCACGCACCCGCAACCCCCTCCGGTTAACGGCGGCTAGCGGGCACGAGGCCCGCGGCCTTTCTGACAATAACATTAAGAAGTATAACACTGACAGTTATTGCACTCAGTCTCCTTCAAAGTAGTCCCCTTCTGATAAAACACTTCTTCCAGCGTTCCTGACACTGCTGGAAAACTGTGAAGTTGCTGCGTTGAATTTTGCTTAATGGTCTCTGAGTCATCGAATCCCCTTCCTTTCAGTGGTAACTTCAACTTTGGAAACAAGAAAAAGTCGCAGGGTGTGAGGTCAGGTGAGTACGGAGGCTGACAGACTTGCTGGATTTGGTGTTTGGCCAAGAACTGCTAGACAAGATGAGATGTGTGAGCCGGGGCATTATCGTGATGAAGCAACCATTCACCATTCCTGTGTAACTCTGGTCTCTTATGTCGAACTACATCTCTCAAACGAATCAGAGCTTGGACATAGTACTCCTTATTGATGGTTTGGCTTTTTGGAGCATACTCATAAACAATACCCATTCATCATCATGTACTTGCCGTAACTTGTCATAAGTTTCTTTGTACGAATCTCCCAAGTTTCTGGCAGAATTAAATGCAAATTCACTGTTCAATATTTTCACTCATCATAAATCTGACAAACTGTGTTTATACAATACCAAACGTTATGTCATTAAAAAAAGTACATGTGTGCTGCAGCCATGCTACACTCTGCACATGCAGAGCACATAACTAGGTCACTGCATGCTTAATAGCATCATGGTGTGACGTATTGTTATATAGCTACAAAACAAGCTCGATAATTTTTGATCACACCTCATAAACTGCCATACATATGCCAGTAGTGGTGCATAAAAGCCTTGATAAAATTACCCTCACAATTATTACATTTAGCAGCTGAATATTGGCGCTTACACATGCAAATTCTATGGGGCACTTTTACTAAAGGGTGATATGGTGTTGTTCCTAACACGGCAAAAGCGCTGAAATGATGGTACGTTAGGTGCCACACCGCTGAGTTAACTGTCAGGAGTGTGGAAAGAACTTCCCTGCCAGTTAACGTGAAGCATCTTCACATGCTAACATAGCATGTGCGGTGTTAGCATGGGTGCACCTACTGCCACCTATTGAAGTGGCACCTCCCCCTCTTCCTCCCACCCTCTTCCCTGTCCCCCCTGCCCACCCACCTTCTCTCTGTAAATATGCAAAAAGTTAACTGTTGAATTTGCCGTTATGTTCTAGAAGTTATTGTTCTCTGTAAAACAGCTGTGTCAACACTGTAACCTTATGCTCCATGTAAACCGTCTTGAATCATAGAAGATGGTATATAAAAAGTGATCACATGCTAATGCAATTAGTATGTGGTGTGAACCCAGTGCTAACTCTGCAGAGCACACCATGCACACTCTGTCTCAACCTCGCCCACACATGCCCTTAATGCAAATTGGACAGTTAGCGCAGAAATCATTGTGCACTGTCATGGCCCACGCTAGCTGGTAACACATGTCCCAATGTGCATTTAGCACACACCAGAACACACCCCTATGTGTAACTGGTGGTGCCTCAGAACATCTCAAATTTTCAACATTGATCCGATTGAATAATGGCCAAATATCCAAAATAAGAGGTATTCAGAAAAAATCAATATTCGGCTGCTATTCACTTCCTGGAGCCCAAAATTGCTAGAGGTAAGTCAATCCCAATCTTACTGAAGCTATTCTTTCATATGAAGTAGGTTTAAACATTCATTAGTGTGACTTCCATTCGTTAAGTCGCCTTAAAGAACTAGGTGCACACTAAATTGATTTAACACATGCTAATCAATTTAGCATGATCAATTTGTCAGTTAGAACACACAAAATCAATTAAGCATGAACTAAAAAATCGCCTATCAAAATGACTATGTGGAACTTAAAAAAAATACAAAAATTACAAAAAATTGTAAAAAATAAATTAAAACATCTTCTCGCCTGTATACATCCCTATTATGAAGGTGTGTTTATGGATTTTGATGCTAACAGGGTATAATGAAGTAGCAACCTGTAAGCTGAGCTGATATAAATCAAAATTAATGCTAAATATATACAATGGTATTTAATATTTATATGGCACCAGAGGTATACACAGTCCTGCACAGTGTAATTGACATGGAGGTAATGTTACTGCCACAATGAATCTGGATCTAGCTTACTTCGTACAAAGAAAACATTTAACAGTGAACATTTTTATAGCATCAATATCGGATAACAGGAAAGGAATGCCAGATATAGAGTGCATGAGTATCACTTAGGATGCAACTGTGCCTTGCAACCCTTCTGCATTCGTAATTAACGGAAGATGAAAAGGCAAATGTTTAGATAGAAGACATGCTGATTCCATTAAGATAATCTGCATTGGCCTGTGCTTGTTCATCGTAGAAGGGTAGCTGCCACTGCAATAGTCTTTACTTCACTCCTCAAATATTTAAGGAAAAACTAAAAAGAATACAAGAGAATTCCCTAGAGCAGATTTCTAATGGTGAAATTGTTGATGTACAGTACTTGACAGCTTTCGCTAAAGTGAAGTGTGTTAACCAATACTACATCAAAACTAAAGGATTTAACTTCAGGATCTGAGGCTAGTTAGGAGAGGGACAGACAAAAATCAGATGGTATATTCTTTTTTTTTTATTGGGTTGCTAAGAGACACCTTCTACAATTGTCGGTGAGGTGAATTATTAATTAAGGAACATTTGTCTTGAGAGTTAATCGCTCAGATTAACAGCCTGTCTTTTTATTGTTCATTCTGCTGATTCTATAGCTACAAACTCGGAAGGCATTTTCAGCTAAAATAAAACATATGATTTGCCAAGCATTTAAGTCAAATTATAGAGTAAATATTAAGTAACTACCAAAGGTTAACAACACAAAAATTCTGATATTCTAATCGTGATTTTAAGAGGCTATTTCAAATCATAGTTTTCCGTTCTTCTCAAGTAAATATTATTTTAGTACAATGACGAGCTTTTTTTTTTTTTTTTTCCTGTGGTGCCGTGAAGATCCCGTTCTCTCTTCCCCTCTTAGTATGCTGACAATACCACTTTGTTAAGGCTGGGTGGTTCCATTTGCATTGGACACTTATTCTGCATAGAGATTGATGAGTTTAATCAGCGAATCAGGAAGGAGACTTGGGCATCAATCAATGCCAGCTCTCTTTTTTCCTAATTTCTGATTTGCTACTTGTCAAAGCAATAAAAAGATGTCTGGGAGTGGTAAAACTGAGAAGAAGCTACTGTTTGAAATTTAAATCAGTCGCCAAAGTCCTGAAGGTGCTTTGTCCACAAGAATTTCAAAAGAGCATAATTGATTCCTTTAGAGTTTAGACCTTATGTTTAACACATCTTGGAAATGGCCAAATTTCTGTGTGGGTAAATATTAGAAGAATGCTACGTTCCCTTTTTGTGTACGCCTCTATGGTTTTAGTTTTAGTAATGTATCTAAAATGCAGAGTAAACTAAATAATGAATACATTCTAATTAACCAGCTGAAAGCACAAATGTATTTACATTTTTTAAAATCCAAATAAACTATGGGGGTCTTTTACTAACAGGCGCTTTCACTGCATGTTCTGGTGCATGCTGAAAGGGGTGCGGGGGCATGCATTGCCAGCTAATGCAGGGCTATGACAGCAAATGCAGGATGATTCCTGCACCAACCGTGCAACCCACTTTAGGATCGTGAGTGGGCGGGTTAGGGGTGGAGATTGGGCAGGGTCAGCTCAGCGCAGTTAGCGTTATCTTCATACCGCGCTCTAACTGCATTAACGCACGTTCACCTGATACCATCTAAAAGATAACACACGGTGTAGTGTGCACTAGGGGGCATTTATTTATTTATTTGAAAACTTTTATATACCTCCCCTTCCCAAGATCAGGGCGGTTTACATAGAAAAAATGGAACCATACATAGAACATTATACAACACTGCAACTATTTACAAAAAGCAGTAGAGTCATAAACTTAGTAACTATTTACAACTTTCATCATAACTTTAAGGTTCAGGATTGGGTGTGGATAAATACTTTTTGTATGAGGTGAGACAATGTTTGTCAGCGATACAGTGGAGATGAGACTGTTATTGTATGGGAAGGGTATTTGGATGGGCTTGTCAACATGACGCCATATTAACTGCCAGGGAAATGCTTTCCATGCTTCTGCCCGTTAACATGGTGCATTGCTCCTAACACGCCATAGTTTTGGCGTTATTGAAGCCTTACGTGAAACACCTTAGTGCCCCTTAGTACAAGACACCCTATGTCAAAAAGTGCATCATATCTATAAAGAACATAGGTCAATCTGTAGGTTGAGAATAACTCTATAACAAAGAGACTCACTTCATTAGAAGTTGATATTTTCCTTCTTTCAATGTGACATCTGAAGAAGCAGTCTGTGTGGTCTCTAAAGCCGATGTAGAAGGTATCAGGAAGTAGAGACTCCATAATATCCAATAACTTATTTAAGTTATTTATTTAAAACTTTAAGGTTTTTCTATACCACTTTATCATTTTAGTCAAAGCAGTTTATATTGTAACTTAAACTCGGTAATGTACATTAAACAGGGACATTGATACTAGGATTCTTCTGAGGCAATGGAGAGTTAAGAAACTTGCCCGAGGCCACAATAAGTGCGCTAGTGGGAATCAAAGCCCAGTCACTTGGTTTCCTATCCAGTGCACTAACCAGTAGTCTACACTGCCACTCTGAATCACAGGCCAAACAGAGGTGTATTTTCCAAACCTATATATTTTTAAACCTACGAGATTCAAAATTTAGCCTTGTGTTACTATTTTAGAGTTTCCTTTATTCTAACTATATTTGGCAAGGGAAGGGA
This sequence comes from Ichthyophis bannanicus, assembly GCA_033557465.1. Classification (NCBI taxonomy): domain Eukaryota; kingdom Metazoa; phylum Chordata; class Amphibia; order Gymnophiona; family Ichthyophiidae; genus Ichthyophis; species Ichthyophis bannanicus. Next base: position 73,346,556 of record CM066037.1, read on the forward strand.
ATAAACAAATTGATATTCAAATGCTAATTTCATTGTTCTGAAAAATCAAAGCCTTGAATTGTGGCACGGCTGCACTTCCCTAGGTGAAAACCACATATTGCAAGCCAGTGAGAAGCTCCAAGGGTAGCTTTATGCCTGTGCACTGCAGGGTTCAGCCAGGGCTGTACAAGATATTCTGTGGGACAATTTTTCAAGGAAGAAGAGCTCTGTCCACGTAAATCCATTGCATGAGTGCTATTTTCCATACAAAATCTACCCACAAAAAGCGGGTGCCAAAGGAAGCTTCAAAGGGAAAGTGAACATGTGCTTTTTCTTTGAAATTTGGCCCAAAGTTTGCATCTTCCGGTTTCAAAATCGTTCCCTTTCGTGTGCTGTGCATCTAAATTCCAAATACATGAATGCACCTGATTAGGTCAGACATGCATGTGACTGACATGCTCTCTGACACATAAGTTAAGTTCGAACCTTGAAAGTGGGAAATAACTGTTGGATTTAGGTTTTGGGGACTTATTTGTGAGCAGAGAGGTTACTGTCATTTCTTCTGCCCTCTTTTTTTTTTTCAATAGATCATTGGCAGGAGACTATCACTTATGTCTCTTTTTTTTTAAATGCCTTTGAACATTAAGGTAAGGATTCCAACCCCTGAGCTCTTTCTTCATATTCTATGTGGACATTAGGGAGTATATTTAAAATAGGGTGTCTCATTGACAAGGTACACGTGCTTTTAAGCCTACATAAGGCAAGCTGATTTTCAAACACAGGGTACCCGCATACAGCGGGCATCGGATTGTTATTGGCTAAGAGAAGAGATAGACATGTTGGCATCATGCCTTTCTTTCAATCATCATTTCCCTATCACACACATGTTGTTTGAGATTCAGTGTACATGCTAAGTTTCCAAAGTCAAGAAAGTGCTTACAGTGCATTCAGATGGTTAAAAATCCAATTATATTTCCTACCAAAATAAAACACTCATTAGCCTTTAAAAATTTTCCCTTGTGCGGATAAATTTATAACAAGGCACCAAGGTTTAAAGGCAAGAAGGGGCATATTTTCAGCCAATTTTATAAGACACAGAGATGCCTATGGGAGTTATTTTAGAATCATTCCCACGTCTAAAAAGCAGCAGTTACATAGGAGGATTGGCTGATTTATGTAAATGCCATTTTTGAACTGGGGTTTTTCAGACAAGGGAATGCTCACCACGTCTAAATCCCCCGAGGGAGTGGTGAGGGTGAGGGCAAGGAGAGGGGGAGTGTCTTGGCAAGCCTAAAATGAAGATCTGGATTCCCCATTTTATATAGAGAATCCACGTCTCGCTGCCAATTTTTGAATGCTGGTATCTACTCCTGCCCCTAGATACAAATAAATGCCTGCTGACAGTGGCATTTGTGAATGCTGAGGTAAGCCCCTTTCCCGATCAGTTCCCTGACCTCAGTTTCCCACCCCCATGATAACCCTGGACACTACCTCCTTCCCTACCCTCAACAGCATATCAGCTAAGCCCTTCCCCCTGACAGAAGGCCCAATCTGATACTTCCGAACAAATACAACCCTCCCTAGAGGCCCCCCTTGCACCGTCCGATCTCCAACCTCAGGCTTACCAGGGGGTCATTGGTAGTCGGTGGGAGCAGGAGCATTGCCCACTCACTCCTGCTTATCAAGCATAAAAAGCATGCATTAAATTATTGCGTTGAGGTTAGACTCCGATTCAGAGGTTTCTTCATATAGGAGTAGTGGGACTTTAACAAATAGGCAAAAAGTAGGCACAGTTTGGACATTATCCCCAATAATGTGGAAGCTTGGGTGCTATAATAGGAAACGCTGATGTTCTCTCCTCTAATAAACCAGATTCCCTGCCTATTTGATGTACTACTGCTCATAGCTCCAACCTCCTCCCTCAATGAGCTGCATTTTTCCATGAAAGTGAATGCAATTCAGGAAAGGACCCTAACTGATCAAAGAAACAATCGAAATTCCACGTCTTACATATAATAGATGCGCTTTCATCTGAACACAATACGGTGTTGCAAGGTCACAATTAACCACATAAAACAATAAGTGAAAAAAACCCACCCTAAAGCTTAACTTAGCTCTCTTAGCTAAACTCGGGTTCAGAATGGGCAGACCCAATCTGCTTCCCCTGGACTGGAAGCTCCAAGACACAATTAGCTGCAATAATTCAAAAGAGACAGTTGTCCTGAAATCTGACTATGCACACACACCTGATCGCGCTAATGCAGGAGTAGAAAGTCTCCAGGGACCCTTAGGCTACCTTCACACCTCCCGTACTAGTGACTGAAGCTGGGCCCTTTTGCTTGTGGTAGATTAATCAAATCTCCTTGCAGTCTCTCTAATTGGGTGACAATCAGCTTCTGAGAGTGTGCTGAATGAGAATAAAGCCTCCTTTCCTTATTGTTTTTATACTTTCCATGTTCCTTTCATAAATTTGTCGTCCTGTCTCTTCGTTCTTTTTTTTTTTTGGAGGGGAAGAGGGGTAGATAGAGATCTGCCTCTTTAAATGAGCTGCAAATATTCTTTCCTTGGTTTTACCATTTAATGAAGTTGAATGTATCTGCTTCCGTAAATGCTGTGAGGACCACATATTTGTTCTTTGTCTGCAATCTAGTTTGGAAACACTGGAGATTGTATAGAAAGGATGGAAAAGGGAAGTTATTTGGATTGTTCAATACCAGCATGTGAAACAGAGCAACAAGGATTTATCTGAACATCGCCAAACCATGTTTGGCAATCGTGCATTATTTTACTAGGAATTCTGAGGTAGTATTTTGTCTTTGATACAAGCTTTTCACCTTGTATCTTGATTGCTGTGAGCGCGCTTGTTAAATATAACTTAGAAAATCCCCCCTCCTCCGGTTATCATTGGCACTATGGACTGCAATTTCATAAAGAAAGCAGAACGTTCAAATCGAAAACTTCCTGCTAGTTGCTAAAAAATGTTGCTTGCCCTTGTATAAGTTTCATTTCTTTTTTCCCAGTCCCTAACTGTATAGTATTATAAAATGTCCCAAATCTGTAATTAACTTGCAATTCCCTGCACACTAGCTCTGTAGGTGCAGAGAATAGTAATACCTCATTAATGCCAGTGGGGCTGCTCTTCTACAGTCAAATTCTGAAAGAAAAAAGGTTTCCAGTGATATATGTAGTAGCGAAATGGCACTATTAAGGGTTGTCCTCCTTGAGTCCGTAGGCTAAACTGCCTTTCAATAATATTTGCCTAGCAAATAGGCAAAACATTTAAATAATCCTTAAAGACCAGATTACCTTTTCACCTTGCCTAAGTGCATAATATTGCTTATGACCAATTTTCTCTGCATGCGGGACTAATGCGCCGCAATGAGGCATATCTTCAGACTGTGAAACTTACATAGTGCCAGAGCTCTGAGCTTAGTGCAGAAAGGTCATTGGACGTGCTCAGATGATAGTGTGCCTCTCAGCTGGTGAGAAATTTCCTCCTGTGTGGTGACTGCCGTTGATGTGGCATGCTGGGATCCTAGATGCGCATTATTGTCTTCAGTTATTTTGCCACATTTTCAACCTGTCAAGCAAAGTGTCACAACTTAACGCCCGCGTTGTGGCGAAACAGATGCAAAGACTGACCCTCTTTGCAATTCCAAAGTAAATGGATCACATCTGGAAAAACGTGTGATCTTTACAGGATTTGTTCAAACCTTAATTAAAAATAGAATATATGTATAGCATATGGAAAAAAGAGAAGTGCACTATACATAGTTTTTGCTGTTAATGAATTATTATCAAATACCCACAACATGCTGGTGAAGAATGTTGGATCAAATATGAATTATTAATAAATCAAAAATGCAACATGAAAAAGTCAGTCTATAATTGAGTTATTTGATGGTTTGGCCACAGCAAGAAATTGGAAGTGAATGATTCTGTGAAATTTCCTCATTGATCCATAGGTTCAATAATTTCTAAACATGGAATATACATGTGCATTTCTCAGCATGCATTCAGTTGGGGCACCTTTAAAAAAAAAACGGTGAATGCAAAATCAGTTTAAGATGCACTAATCTACCAACGTACGCATGTACAGCTGATGCTCATATGTTAAAAATGTGAATGTAGATTTAAAAAAAATTATAACAGAAATGTTGAAATCAAACGATTAGAAAGTCTGAAAACTCTAAAAACAACTCAAATCTATTTTCTCTGTGTACATCCCTATCATGGAAACATAAAGGCATGTTGACTAAGGTGCATGGAGCATTTATTACAGGTTTTAGTGCACAGTAAATGTTAGTGAGGTGCCGTGCTAACAATTGCCAAATCGTAAAAACTACCCCAGGCAGTAAAAATCATGCAGTAAGTCTCTAATGCAGGTGGGGTGGGATTAGAGCAAGTCGTGGGCAGTGGTCATATGTATCATGCGGTATGTTACTGCAAGATAGCATCATAACTTTCGATAGGGTGTCTATATTTAATGTCACCTTCAGAGATGGAGTTAAATGCAACCATACGGCCAGCAGTCTGATGCTCTTAAGAATAGACTTGCAAGGTCAAAGTTTTGCCCCCAGTCTGATATTCCCCATCAGAACCCCACCCCAATCCTCCCCATGAGATCCCTTGAGCATCAAAACCCCTCCCAATCCAGATCACCCAATGGTATCCCCTGAGCTGCACCCCTCAGATCAGCACCCTCTTCACAAGCAATCCACCCCCCCCCCCAAGATAAGGCCTCTAAACAGAAGCCTCCCCAATACTGAACACCCTCCTTCCATCCCCTCCCCCTCCCCGGACTTACCCAGGAGTCACTCTGATAGAAAAGTGGAGCACTGCAGGAACAGTCCCCCTCTGCTTCCACCCCATCACACTGGGTTTCAAAACGGCAGTTATGGCACCTGGTGGTAGTCTCTTGGTACTACTGCTAAGGCCAGCCTACCAAATAAGGAGCAATTACTCTTATATGGCAGCTTAACCCTTAGTGGTAGTACTGCAAGACTACTGTAAGGGGTCTACCAGTGCCATTTTCAACCCAGTGCTAGAAAGAGTAGGAGCGACTAGGGATTGCTTCAATCCCCTTAGCCTTGACCATCATGATGGCTTGTGGTAGGACCAAGGGTCTGTGGGGTAGATTGCTTGAGGTAGGCCTGAGAAGGCTAGAGAGAGGTGAGAGGTCTTTATGGGGTAGAGGGAAGGTGAGGAGGAGCAGGTGGGGGGTTCTGTACTGGAGGGAGGCTTGCAAGGTTTTTTACAGTTACTGGCCCCTTTAAGATGATGATCCAGGAGCATCAAGTCTCTTGCTAACAGACAGAAGAAATAACACCAGATCTGAGCTGGCTTTATTTTTCCAGGAATATGCAGTTTGCACAGTTCAGTTCAAGCAGTGTTATTTGATTTACATAATACTGTTTATGCTTACTGTATCTTTATTGACAAGTTAAATCTAAAGGCCTCTACTTGGTCCTCATCCTCTTAGACCTCTCCGCTGCCTTTGACACTGTTGACCACAATCTTCTCCTCACCACCCTCTCCTCGCTTGGTTTCACAGGCTCCGTACTATCCTGGTTCTCCTCCTACCTCTCCCATCGCTCCTTTAGTGTATGCTCTGGTGGCTCCTCCTCCTCTCCCACCCCGCTCTATGTTGGCATACCCCAAGGATCCGTCTTGGGCCCCCTCCTTTTCTCTCTTTATACCTAATCCCTTGGCGCCCTTATTTCCTCCCATGGCTTTCAGTACCATCTCTATGCCGACGGCTCCCAAATCTACCTCTCTACACCTAATATCTCCCCAGCAATCCAAACCAGGATTTCTGCCTGCCTTTCTGACATCGCTGCCTCGATGTTTGTTTCATCGCCGCTTGAAATTGAACATGGCCAAGACTGAACTCCTTGTCTTCCCCCCCCCCCAACTCCTCCCCTCCTCTTCCCCCCCTTCTCAGTCTCCGTGGATGGATCTATGATCTTTCCTGTTCCCTCAGCCCGCAATCTGGGGGTTATCTTTGATTACTCTCTCTCCTTCTCCACACACATCCAACTCGCAGCTAAGACCTACCGCTTCTTTCTCTACAACATTAGCAAAATCCGCCCCTTCCTTTCTGATCACACCACCAAAACACTTATGCACTCCCTGATCTCCTCTCGCCTTGACTACTGCAACCTACTCCTTGCTGGTCTTCCCATGAGCCATCTCCTTCCCCTTCAATCTATACAAAATCATGCTGCTCGACTAATCTTCTGTCAGTCTCACCATGCCCACACTACTCCCCTTCTCAAATCGCTTCACTGGCTCCCTATCCAATTCCGTATCCAATTCAAACTTCTCCTGCTGACCTATAAATGCATTCACTCTATGGCCCCTCAATACCTCTCATATCTCATCTCTCCCTACACCCCCTCTCACGATCTTCGCTCCGCCAACAAATTGCTTCTATCTAGGCCTTTCATTCACAACGCTAACTCCCGACTTCACTCCTTTCGCCTTGCTGCACCTCAGGCCTGGAACAAACTACCTGTGTCTGTACTCCAGGCACCCTCCCTGGCCATCTTCAAATCCAGATTGAAGACCCACCTCTTCACTGTCGCTTTCAGATCCAGACTTCCTTCCTTTATCTCATCCTCCCGTCAATTTTCATGACCGAATTATAAAGACCATACTGTGCTTTGCACCAAATTGACTAATGCTTTGTATTGCCTCAACTAGATTGTAAGCTCCGACGAGCATGAGTCTGAGCAGGGACTGTCTCTTTTATGCATGCCTGTACAGTGCTGCATGTGTGACGCTATATAAGTGCTTAATAGTAGTAGTAGTAGTAGTAGTAAATTTAATATACCGCCTTTCAAAGAGCTAATCAAGCAGTTTATAATATTAAATGAGAGAGTGAGAAAGCTCATTGCGCACTTTGCATTTCATTATTTGCTCACACGCAATGCAGCAAACTAACGTGCGTTAAGGTAGAAAAGTGTTGCCATGTAATGTGTCCTATTCCCTGAACTCGCATTAGTAACTACCTCCTAGATTTAGCATGTTAGTGCTGAATTCATCCTGAATTACTAAATTGAAAACCGCAGGTGCAATGTACACAGGATGAAGCATACGAGTACGCAGGAATCTCTAAGCGTTCAGCTGCCAGACCATTTGGCATTCCCATGATTTCACAGCAAATCTGCAGAACTCGCTGCACAGATTATGATGTAGGGGATGTGCATTCAAGTTCTCGTTCGGAAAATCTTATGCACATAAATTAATCAAATTTAAGTAGTTAAAAACTTTACATCAATGTCTGTTTTTTCTTTTTGAAGGTGTGAATAAACAGGTAGACAAAGGTGAGTCGGTTGATATTGTGCATCTGGACTTTCAGAAAGCCTTTGACAAGGTCCCTCATCAGAGACTTCTAGCAAAACTAAAGAGTCATGGGATAGGAGGCAGTGTACTATTGTGGATCAGGAACTGGTTAAAAGATAGAAAGCAGAGGGTAGGGCTAAATGGCCAATTTTCCCAATGGAGAAAGGTGAATAGTGGAGTACCCCAGGGATCTGTGCTGGGTCCGCTGCTTTTTGTCATATTCATAAACGACCTGGAAAAGGGAATAACTAGTGAGGTTATCAAATTTGCAGACGACACAAAACTGTTTAAAGTTGTTAAAACCCAAGAAGATTGTAGAAAACTGCAGGAGGATCTGGATAAATTGGAAGACTGGGCATCCAAATGGCAGATGAAATTTAATGTGGACAAGTGCAAAGTTATGCACCTAGGAAAGAACAAGCCACACTATGGTTACACGATGCAAGGTTCCACATTAGGAACCACCACCCAGGAAAAAGATTTAGACGTCATCGTGGATAACATGTTAAAACCCTCCGCCCAGTGTGCAGCGGCGGCCAAGAGAGCAAATAGAATGCTAGGTATCATAAGGAAAGGAATGGAAAATAAAACAAAGGATATTATAATGCCTCTGTATCGTTCCATGGTACGACCGCACCTTGAATATTGTGTGCAATTCTGGTCGCCGTATCTTAAAAAGGATATATCATTATTAGAAAAGGTACAGAGAAGAGCCACCAAAATGGTAAAGGGGACGGAAGGCTACTTCTATGAAGAGGCTACAAAGGTTAGGGCTCTTCAACCTGGAAAAGAGACGGCTGAGGAGATATGATAGAGGTCTATAAAATAATGAATGGAGTGGAACATGTAAACATAGATCAATTTTTTATGCTATCAGAATATAGAAAGACTAGGGGACATGTAATGAAGCTACAGGGTAAACTATTTAAGACAAATAAGAGAAAATATTTTTTCACTCAACGTGTAATCAAACTCTGGAATTTGTTACCGGAGGATGTAGTAAAGGCTAAAAAGGTTAGGGCTCTTTAACCTGGAAAAGAGACGGCTGAGGGAAGATATGATAGAAGTCTATAAATTAATGAACGGGTAAATGTAGATCAATTGTTTACGTTATCAGAATATAGAAAGACTAGGGGACATGTAATGAAGCTACAGGGTAAACTATTTAAGACTAATAAAAGAAAATATTTTTTCACTCAACGTGTAATCAAACTCTGGAATTTGTTACCGGAGGATGTAGTAAAGGCTGTTAGTGTAGCTGCGTTTAAAAAAGGTTTGGACACGTTCCTGGAGGAAAGGTCCATAAACCATTATTAAAAAGGGACCCAGGATAGCAATGCTTGACCCAATACAAGCATTGTGGAACCTGTGTCTTTTTGGGAAACTGCTAGGTACGTATGATCTAGATTTTCCACTGTTGGAAACAGGATACTGGGCTTGATGGACCTTGGTCTGACACAGTATGGCATATCTTATGTTCTTAAAGTTGATTTACATGTATTACAGACTTTCTTACGAGTATTAATCAAATTTTGCAAGCATTAATTTTTGAAATGACCCCCCCCCCCAAAAAAAAAGTTAAAGAAACAGGAAAATACCTCAAAATGAACCAAAAATATTGCACATGAACACCCTAATATGGTGTTGCTCATCATAATTCTAGCTTCCTGTACAGACCTTGGGTTTAATCCCTACCCTCACTACAACATAATACAAGAGCCATAACAGTACTTACAAAAGGCAAATCTTTTGTTCATTTTTGGATGTTTTTCCAGAGTATTTTGTGTATTTGTTTTAATAAAAAAAAATTGTAATGCATCTTAGAACGTTTAATGTTGGAAATCGATGAAAAGCATGTTAGTTTGTGTGTTAATATGATTAAAATCAATTTAGCATACTGAATTTTTTTAAGACATGCTAACAAACCAAATGCGCAATAACAAGTGTATATCCCTAATAGACATAGAACATTTTAATTTAAGTCCTGCAAGTTTAGTAACACTGGTTTAAGTAAATGTGAGAGAATCAAGGCGCCACTCACTTGTAGCAAGGTGCAGACCTTGAACAGGTAGACTGTCAGTCATATAAAAAACATCTAAAAGGAATAGAAAGGAGGAAGGGGTTGGCTATAAAAAGTTGCAGTCTATAATAGAGCTTTGACTCTGCCAGTCAAGAGCAAAGTAGGGCTAAGTTGCAGTTTCACTCATGGAAGAAGAGGGTGCTGGAAACGGAGGATGAAATGGGGAAGCAGTGCCAAGGCTACCTGGCAAACCAGATAAGCACGGCAGGGGGGTGCCAGAGTTAAGGGGCACCAAAGCTGCTGCAGTGTTGTGTGCCCTCGGGCCCAAGAGGAAAGCAGTGGCGTGTGTGCCCACGGGAGCTGCCTGTCCTGCAGAAGTGATTGTAGCCTCTCTCTCTTCTTCGGCACGCAGGACAGGCCATTCGCAATGCCGATCGCAGCTTCTCTTCCCTCTTTGGCCCGCAGGACAGGCTGCTCCTGGGTGTCAAAGAGAGAGGCCATGCTTCATGTGTCTGTGGGAACAGCCTGTCCTGCGGGCCAAAGAGGAGAGAAGCCGCGATCTGCAGAGCTGCATGCGCCCACGGGACAGGCTGCTCCTGCGGGCCGAAGAGAGGAGAGAGGCAGTGCCGCCTTTTGATATCCCTTTGAAGGTGTGATCACCAGGATTGCACACAATACTGCAAATAGTGCCTCTTATAAATCATTGGCGAGACCTTATCGCCTCCTTCTTTGTGCTTTTCATTTCAACTTCGAAAGGAATTCCAAGTTGTTGCATAGGGTTTTATACCAGCCTGTGCATAAATGCCAGTCGTCTCAAAGGAACTCTTCATACTGTGGCTTAAAAGCGAAGTTCATGACTGTCATGGTATGCGCCAAACGAACCCTTTTGGAGAAATGCCCCGAACTGTGCATTTGCCTGTGAAGTAACAGAGAAATGCAAATGTACTGCTTCTGCAAGTCTGCATGGTTGCATGGCTGGTTTGAATTTCTGCTTGTGGTGCAAAACAGAGTGAGAGCAAAATGGTTACGAGTTCAGTAGACACAGAAGTGCCAAGTGGCTGCCGCTTGTATCTCTCCAGCATTCAAGCCCCTCCTCTACCCCTTCCACAATCCTGCTTAGCCCATTTGGCATCATCGGGTGTTTTTCCTGCCAAGGTAACAAGGAGAGAGGGAGATGCAGTCATAGGACATGGTCTTCGTTTTATGTTATCACTTTGTCTTTCAGTGAGCTTGTGCCTGTGTTCAAATTCATAGACTCCAGCAAGAAAAGGTTCAATAGGTGTCAAAATTGATTTTTTAATGGTAGGAAGTACTATCACAGCTCAGAGAAAATATATTGTTTGTAGTTTGTGGGATTTATAAAGCTTTATAAAATGATAGTCTAAATTTTATTGTTAAATTACACATGTGAAACGCTGGGACCTCAACTGAAAATATGTATTTCAAACAGGAAATGTTTTGATAACCATGCCACAGTAAATAAAAAGGGTGTTCCTTCTATCATAGTGCAGAAAAACATGGTTCAAAATAATGCATAAGATAATATCACTGTTGCAAAAGCATTCACGGATATCTAAGGGCCTTTCCGCATGTCTGCCAGCATTTCAAAACTGTCAGGACTCTAGTTCATTGAGAGAAAGAAGGTCTTTGATATCATTTCAAATGTATTGTGATAACGGCATCTTCAATGGTGCATGGGTGCAATGATTTTTGGATAAAGAAAGGTATTCTTTCTACTAAATAAAGATAACTTTGACATTCAAGCTGCAGTGAGCAAGCTAACTAGGCTCTATGGTCCTTGTCTGTTGTCGTGTCCTGTATAGAAGCTGCAGTATGTCTTTGTATCATGGTATGACCACCCCTTCAGCAGTGTGCACAGCTCCGGTCACTACATAAAAGAAATGAAATGACTCCCCTACAAAGACAGGCTAAATGGATTAGAGGTCTTCACCTTGAAGAAGAGACAAGTACGCGGAGATATGAGAAAAATCTATAAAATTAGAAGTAAAGTGGGATGGGTAAATAAAAATGGTGGTTCAACCTGTTAAATAACACAAAAATAAGATGATGTATTTATTTATTTATTTACATTCTCTTATATACCGTGCTATTCTGCATCAGTGCAGTTTACATTGAACAAACTGAAATTACATTGAACAGGGCATTATAACTTGGAGATAACTATTTTACAGGGAACATGATAGTCCATGAAAACAATGACCAACAGACTGAAAACAAATCCCGGAAAGTGTTTTTTTCATGTAGTATAGAACTAAACAGTGGAATCTGTAACCAGAGGATGTAATCAAGTGGGATTCAAAATCGGTTTGGATAAAGTCCTGGAGGAAAAGTCCATAAAAAATTATTAGGCCGTGTGATGCACTGTATAGCAAACTCCCCATCCTCCACAGAGACCCCCCCTAGCCAAGCTCAGAACCACCGAAGCATTTTCCCTAACAGTCCAAACCCCTTTAGGAAACTAGACTGGAAAATGCCTGGGGAGGGTGTGGCCTGGCCCCAGGGTTTAAACCTGGAAGCAGTAGACCTGGAGGGTGAGAGAGAAGCCCAGGGTTCTATGGTTACATGCTGATGTCTTAGCTGTGAGAAGGTAGGAACAGTACCAACTGAAAGCTGTTGGTTTTCTGGTTTATATAGAAATATAAAAACATGACGGCAGAAGAAAACATACCTACAACAGTCCCCTTTTTCCTTTAGAGATCCTCTGTGTTGGTCCCATGCTTTTTTGAATTTAGATACTGTCCTCATCTCTACCACCTCCACTGGGAGACTATTCCACGGATCCACCACTCTTTCCGTAAAGAAATATTTCAGCATATCACTCCTGAATCTATCCCCTTTCGCCCTCATCCCATATCCCCTCATAGCAGAGCTTGCTTTCAATCGAAAGAGGCTCTCCCCCTGTGCATTTATGACACGGAGGTATTTAAATGTCTCAATCATATCACCTCTATCCCGCCTTTCCTCTAAGGTGTACATATTAAGGTCCTTAAGTCTGTCCTCATATGCTTTTATAACGAAGACCACTAACCATTTTAGTAGCCACCCTCTGCACCGACTCCAGTCTGTTTATATCCTTTTGAAGGTGTGGTCTCCAGAATTGCACACAATACTCCAAATGAGGTCGCACCAAAGACTTATACAGAGGCACTATCACCTCGTTTCTTCTGCTGGCCATTCCTTTGCCTGTGTACCCAAGCATCCTTCTAGCTGTCACTTTTCTACCTGCTTAGCTACTTTGAGATTGTCAGACAAAATCACTCCTAACTCCCATTCCTCTTTCATGGAGAGAAGTATGTCACCCCCTATACTGTACTGCTCCCTTGGATTGTTGCAGCCCAAATGCATGACCCTACATTTTTTAGCATTAAATCTCAGCTGCCAAATTCTAGACCATTCTTCAAGCTTAGCTAGATCCCTCCTCATGTTATCTACACCTTCCTGGGTGTCTACTCTATTGCAGATTTTGTTATCATCCGCAAAGGGGCAAACCTTACCCAACAGCCCTTCTGCAATATCACTAACAAAAATGTTAAAAAGAATCAGACCAAGGAAAGATCCCTGCAGCACACCACTGGTAATCTCCTTCTCCTTAAAGTGAACTCCATTTACCTGTACCCTTTGTCACCTCCCACTAAACCAATTTCTAACTCAATCAGAAACTTTAAGGTCCATCCCTAGGGTGCTCAGTTTGTTTATAAGTTGCCTGGGCAGAACAGTGTCAAAGGCTTTACTGAAATCCAAATACACCACATCTAGGCCTCTCCCTCAGTCCAACTCCCTGGTCACCTAGTCAGAGAAATCCATCAGAGTTGTCTGACAAGACTTGCCCCTGGTGAATCCATGCTGCCTCGGATCTGGTAATCCGTTGGACTCCAGAAACCTCCCTATTTTCTCTTTCAGCAGCATTTTCAATACTGTACTCACCACCGAGGTTAAATTAACCGGCCTGTAGTTTTCAACCACATCCTTACTTTCGCTTTTGAGTAAAGAGACCACATGTGCCTCTCTCTAATTCTCTGGCACCACCCCGAACTCCAAAGAGGCATTGAAAGGTCTGTCAGTGGAGTTGCTAGAATGTTCTCATGTTCCTCAGTATTCTCAGATGTATCCCATCTGGTCCCATCGCTTTATCCACTTTTAGTTTATCTAGTTCCTCACAAACGCAGTCTTCTGAAAATCATTTGAGATGTCTCTCGCTTTTGTTCCTGTTTGTGGGTGTTGTCTGAGGTCCTGCTCCTGGCCCTTCATCTGTGAACACAGAACAGAAATATTTATTAAGCAATTCTGCTTCATCCTCATTAGCTTCTACATATTCCTCCGCTTCGCCCTTGTGTCTGACAATACCACTTTTGCCTTTCCTCCTCTCACTAACATATCTGAAAAATATCTTATCCCTTCATTTTACTGCATTGGCTATGTCCTCTTCTTTTTCTATCTTTCTTTCTTGACTACTTTGCCAGCCTATCCAAGTATAGATACCTGTCTTCCCCTCTCTGTGATCTCTTGTATTTCATGAAGGCCTCCCTCTTTTTCTTCACCCTTTCAGCACTTCTTTTGAGAACCATAGTGGCCTCCTTTTCCTTTTACCTTTATTTAACATTCTAACAAAAAGGTTGGTTGCCCTTAAAATATCCCCTTTCAGTTTTGCCCACTGTTTTTCTACATCCCCCAGCTGTTCCATCCTGCTAACGACTCCTTGAGGTATTTGCCCATCTTGGCAAAGTTAGTTGTCCTAAAGTCTAAGACTCTCTCACTTTTGAATAGATTTTATCAGCCCTAGTCCTAATACTGAACCACACCATCTGGTGATAACTGAATGCTTTCTTGAGGACGGGTAAAGAACCAAATGCGCAACAACAAGTGTATATCCCTAATAGACATAGAACATTTAATTTAAGTCCTGCAAGTTTAGTAACACTGGTTTAAGTAAATGTGAGAGAATCAAGGCGCCACTCACTTGTAGCAATGTGCAGACCTTGAACAGGTAGACTGTCAGTCATATAAAAAACATCTAAAAGGAATAGATGTCCCCAACGAATCTAGTTTTAAGCTCTCTTCAGTAGGTTAGCCAGTCTGCTACTGAAGACATTTCAACCCTTCTTGGACAAATGGATGCCATCTCTGCTCTCCAGCCATTGGAACATCATCCCATGATCCAAGAAACCAAAACATTCTTGATACATCCAAACAGCCATGCATTTGTCTCCAGGATGCAAGCTTCTCTGCCTTGGCCTTTACCCTGAACATGTAGGATTGAAGAGAACACCACCAGAACCATGAAGTCACTCTTGATATGCTCAGAGGGATACCTGGCAGTATCATTTGTGCTGACATGGATGAGCAACATCGGGTAATATTCAGCAGACTTGATAAGTCTCGGAAAACTCTCCATGACATCTTGGATTTTGGTACCTAGTTGATAGCTTACCTCTCTGGGCATCAAGTCTGGTCGGCAGATGTATGTCTCAGTACCCCTCAGAAGAGAGTCACCAAACACCACTACCCTTCACTTCCTAGTGGTCACTGATTCTGCAACATTGGGGTGTTCGAGTTCTAGTTGTTCTCTTTTCTGGGATGCCTCCACCTCCTCCACTTCCAGGGCTGCATAATGGTTCTTCAATTCAAGGGCTTAAGGAGTTGCATTGGTGATTCTTCAGGCCCTGGTGACTCGTGTCCAACCTTGCCCCTTCTGTAGGCTCCCATCTTCACCCCTGCTGGAGAACTTGGATGTTTCAAGAAGCATCTCATCAATGTACTTTGCATTGGCTTGAATGCTCCTCAGCCTCACTACCTCTTCTCTGAGCTCCTCCACCTGTTTCCTGAGAGCTTCAGCATGCAGGCATCTTGCACATGGAAACAGTCCTTTGACTGGCATTGGGATCTCTGTCTGGATAGAGGCAGAAGCTGTAACGGGGGCAACAGGTTTGGCAACATGATTTTTCCCAACCATTGTTCAGTTGGTGGAGCTTTGGTACCTGTTGAAGTAAAAGAGAGACCTACCAAAGTACCAGCCTGTTTCTCAGCTATCATCTCAAAGAAAAAGTAGTTAACCTATTTTAAGTGTGTTCTAAACGTGCTGTTCTAACTCCCAGTGTGTAGCTAATTGCCTTGCTGCTGAGAAACTGACAAGTGAATGAACTGAGTTGTGCTGGCCAGAGTGAGGAAACTGGAGCACCAGCTTTTGTTTTGTGCCTTTGAAATATTTATAATTGCATTAATACCCAAAAAGGGCCCAGGCAGCCTGCCTGATCCTGCACAAGTGCATAATAAAGTTTTTGTTTTTCCCTATCAACCTTCAATTGGCTGTGAATCCTTCGGTCACTGCCCTTCACTTGCCCACCTATACCACATATGGTGTCAGCAGTGGGTTGTTTCTTCTTAACCAAGTGACAGAAGAAAGCCACACACCTCCTGGATTCTGACCTCTCCACAGTACAGGGAAGAAGAGAGGAAGGGTTGGGGGGAAGGGTTTGGTACATGGCTAAAGGGGTTAGCCCTGCTGCAGTTAGGGAAGGAACCTCCATTTAGTTAAACAGACAGGCAGGAGTTTTGTTTTTCTTTTTCCTACCCTGGATGGGTTGGAAAGAATAAGTAAACAAAAATGGAGAGGTTACTCCAGGCCCTAGTGGAAGGACAGCAGCAGTTGCAATGTGCCCTCGTGGCAGGACAACAGCAGCAGCTGCTATAGGACATTTTGCAAACACAAGGGGCACAGCAACAAGTACTACAGGAGTGGAGGAGTGGCCTAGTGGTTGGGGCAAGGTACTTCAGGCCGGAAGGTCAGGGGTTCATATCCCACTAGAGGACAAAAACCTTGGGCTGGAAGGACTGGGGTTTCTAGTCCCACAGGTGCTCCCTGTGGTCTTGGGCAAGCCACTTAACCCTCCATAGCCCATGTTCCTTGTAAAATAGTTATCTCCAAGTTATAATGCCTTGTTCAATGTAATTTCAGTTTGTTCAATGTAAACCACACTGATGCAGAATAGCATGGTATATAAGAGAATATAAATAAACCACTGGAAATATAGCAGGGTTAGCTAGCACAATTTCCCCAGGTGATCCAAGGGTGGAAGCCCTTGCCTAAATTGGAGGGTGAGAACCCAGACCACTTCCTAGTAAATTTTGAACAGACAGCTCAGGTGGCCGGAGATGATGTGGACCACATATCTGGGAAACTTGTTGTTGGAAGCAGTCAAGCTGCCTTCCAGGAAGCTAACCTTGATGGTCGAGCTCCTTATGCTTTAGTAAAGATGGTCATATTGAAGAAAGTTGGGTGTACACCAGAGGCTTACCAGCAACGATTCAGAAAAGGGGCTCTGGGGCCTAAAGAAAACCCTTGGAATTTCTTCTATAGACTGTAAGATTGCCTGGAAATGGTTGCAACCAGAGGAGAAGACTGGAGTGGAGGTGGCCAAAGTTGTTATGTTGGAATAGTTTCTAGAGGGTTTGACCTCTCCCATGAGACAGTGGGTACACCGGTTCTCTAAATTGACCCTGCAAAGTGCTGTGAAAATAGCAGAAGGATTTTATGAAGCTCACCCTGTAACTGAGGCACCCAAGGGAAAGGAAACAAGGCCAGTCATAGCCCAAGGGGGCAGCGGAGGAAACCTAAGCTTTTTGAGGGCCACCATACCAAGTCCTCCATGGTCCCCATCCTCCCAAGGATTTGAAGGTGGCTATTTGACTTGCTTCAAGTGTGGGAGCAGGGGCCACTATACCCATGAATGTTTCATGGTGATGTGGGAACCAATGGATACAAATGTTATGACCTCTCATGAGTGCAGTATTGTGGAAGGGTCCGTAGTGGAGGGGGAGATGTTTGTGGTACCCATAGAGCTGGAAGGCACTTGTCTGTAAGCCCTGGTAGACTCAGGAAGTGTGAGGACTCTCATCAGGCTGGACACCAGGACAAGGCATCAGAACAACTATGAGAAGCTTGTGACCTTAGTTTGCATCCATGGAGATCAACTTTCATATCCAATGGCGCAAGTTGAATTAAAACCCCCCATGGGAATGGAGACTCTTGAGGTGGTGGTTGTACCCTTGCTCCAGTGATTAGAGGCTGAGATTTCCCAAATTTCAAGGACATATGGAGCTAGGGAGAGCGCAACCCAGATGAGGGGGACTGTGGAGGATTTTCCGGAACTCTTCTATTTGAGAGACCCGGACTTGTTTATGAAGGACCCCAAAACTCCCAAGTCCATCATGCATCACTGGTTGGAGAGGACCTGTCATAACTCAAATGTAAGGACAGCTGAAGAGGCGGGCTCTGAGAGGGAGGCGTCCTCATAAAGAACCACAGATGATTGTCGAGAAAACCCAGTACCACAACTAGGATCCCCAAGAACCAGGAACAGTCCACCCGAGTGGGGTAGCATAGAGAGTCCAGGCCAGTTTAAAAGAGCCCAAAGGGAAGATGACAACCACTTTAGGAATGTCTAGGACCAGGTTCAAGAGCTAGAGGGGACCCCTATAGGTAACTTTCTGGAGGGACTACTTTTTGGTGCAACAAAACCTGCTGTGTAGGGTTACCAGGGAGGTAATTAATGGCGTTCCTTTCCTCCTTTTCTTTTCTGGCAGCCTATGTTTTATTGTACACCACCCTGACACATAAGCTTGGGCGGTATATCAAGCCTTATGAATAAAGATAAAGATAAAGCAGTTGGTACTTACCCAGCTATTTCGATGGCAGGTTAATGAGTTTGCCTATAGTCATCGCTTAGGTGGACACCTAGGTGTGGAGAAAACTCAGGAGCACATTTTAGCAAAGTTTTACTGGCCAGGGCTTTATAAACATGTACAGCTCTTTTGCTAATCCTGTCAGCTGCGTAGTCTGGCAAAGGTTAGATCTGCCCCTCTAGTGCCAATGCCTGTTGTCGAGACCCCATTTGAAAGGGTTGTTATGGATTTGGTGGGACCCTTGGAACGCATTCCCTGTGGCAACAAATTCATCCTGGTGGTAATGGACTATGCCACATGGTATCCAGAAGCTATATGGAATACTAAGACCACGACATTGGCCAAGGCACTATGGGAATTCTTATCCCGGTTGGGGATTCCTGCTGAAATCCTCATGAATCAAGGATGAAGCAAATATGCATCTTGTTGAAGAACAAGATCTTTCAGACATTGGTGTATCATCCACAAAGTGACAATTTGGTTGAACATTTTAACAAAACATTGAAACAGATGCTAAAGAAATTTGTGAACGAAGAAGGGAAGGACTGAGATCTTTTACTCCTCTATCTTTTGTTTGCCATCAGGGAAGTACCCCAAAGTTCGACCAGCTTTTCCCCTTTTGAATTGTTGTATGGATGACAACCCCGGTGAATTTTACAGATACTTTGAGAGACCTTGGAAGAGGAACCCAGCCCCAGCCGGAATGTGGTAGACTACGTATTTTGGATGCAGGAGCATTTAAGGAAAGCAGAACAACAGTGTGACAATACTTGGAGAAAGCTCAGGGAGGCCAGGTCCATGCCTATAATTGGAAGGCAATGAAGTGGACTTTCCAGCCTGGGGACCGCCTCTTAGTTTTGCTCCCTATCTTGAAGAAAGAACTTTTCTGTAAATGGCAGGGTCTCTATGAGGTGGTAGAACAAATGGGACCTGTCAATTACAAGATTGCACAGCCGGATAAAAGAGAGAAAATCTCAATCTACCATGTGAATCTGCTGAAGAAGTGGACTCCTGCCCTGGCTGCGATGGTCCAAGAGGAAGCGTTTGGGCCCGAGGTGCAGCCACTTTCTAAACCAGACCAGGTTCCATTTGGGGAACATCTGTCAAATGCCCAGAAAGTGGATCTAGAATGTTTAGTTCAATGGAATAAGGATGTATTCTCCAATGTTCTGGGGTGTACCCATCTTGCCTACCATGACATTGTCACAGATCCTGGGGTGATGGTGCACCAACGGCCCTACTGACTTCCAGAAGCACAAAGATAGGCCATGGCGAAGGAAGTAAAGGACATGCTTAACCTGGGAGCAATAGAAGAGTCCCCCACTGTTATTTTAGCTGGGTTTAAAAAAGATTTGGACAAGTTCCTGGAGGAAAAATCCATAAACCATTATTAAAGAGGATCCAGGAAATCCACTGCTTGTCCCAATACAAGCACTGTGGAACCTGTGTCTTCTGGGGAAACGTCTAGGTACTTGTGACCTAGATTGGCCACTATTGGAAACAGAACACTGGGCTTGATGGACCTTGGTCTAACCCAGTATGGCATATCTTATATTCTTATTGTACTAGTGCTTAAGCCAGACAGGGTGCATCCAGTTTTGCATAGACTTTAGGAAGGTGAATGCAGTTTCCAAATGCAATACTTACCCCATGCCCAGAGTGGATGACCTAATTGAAAGCCTCGGGGGAGCCCAGTTCATTTCAACATTGGACTTGATGAAGAGATATTGCAGATCTCTCTAACCCCTGCAGCCAGGGAGAAGACTGCATTCTCTACACCTCAAGGACTATTACACTTCATGGTGTTGCCTTTTGGAATACATGGGGTTCCCGCTATATTTCTGCGCCTGGTCGACCACCTACTGAGACCCCATGGAGGGTATGCGGCAGTCAACCTGGATGATATTGTGATCTATAGTCATGACCGTAAAACTCACCTGTCACATCTACAAGCTGTGTTGATGAGTTTGAGAAAGGATGGTCTGATGGCTTCCCAGGAAACATTTTCGAGGGTTGGCCGAGAGGCCCAACACCTGGGATATTTGATCGGGAATGGTCAAATGTGGCCTTAAGAAGGTAGAGGCCATTTCCCAGGTACCAGTTCCTAAAACTAAGAAACAGATATGGGGGGGGGGGGGGGGGGGGGGGGTGGGTTGGGAATGATTGGCTATTATCGCTGATTTATTCCTCATCTGGCAGTAATAGTCAAACCCTTGATCTGTCTCCTCCAGAAGAAAACCCCAGACAAGATACTCTGGACAGCTGAGTTGGAGGAAGCCTTCAGGAAATTAAAGAAAGTCTTGTGTTCTGAACCAGTCTTGGTCAGTCCGGACTTCACACGGCCATTCATCGTTCAGATGGATGTCTTGGCTGTGGGTCTTGGAGCCATCTTAGCCCAGGACATGGAGGTAGAAGAGCATCCAGTAGCTTTTTTTTAAACTGAAAATTACTGCCTGGGAACAGCATTATGCCACGATTGAAAAGGAGGCCCTGGCGGTCAAGTGGACTCTAGAGACTTTCCAGTATTACCTCCTTGGCTGCCCTTTTACATTGGTTATGGATCATCAGCCACTCAAGTGGCTGACACAAAATAAGGAGGCCAATGGACCGATCATGCACTGGTTCCTCTGCCTCCAACCCTTTCTGTATGAGGTCCGACATCGAGCTGGTAAGGCACAGCAAAATGCTGACTTCTTGTCCCATGTGCAGAGCTCGGGGATGCCGGACGCTCAACCTCCTAGAGTTGAGCTGAGGGGGAGGTTATATAATGGAGTGTATAGGAAATTCCCCATCCCCCGCAGCCAAACAGAACCAGTGAGGCATTTTCCCTGTAACAGTCCAAACCCCTGCCTCTTTAAGAAACTAGGCTGGAAAATGCCTGGGGAGGGTGTGGCCTGGCCCCAGGGTTTAAACCAGGAAGCAGGAGACCTGGAGGAAGATAGAGAAGCCAAGGGTTCTATGGGTTACATGCTGATGACTTAGCTGTGAGAAGGTAGGAACAGTACTGGCTGAAAGCTGCTGGTTTTCTGGTTGATATGTATCTTGCCTTGCTGCTGAGAAACTGTAAGCGTATGAACTGTGTTGTGCTGGCCAGAATGAGGAAACTGTGGAGCACCAGCCTTTGTTTTGTGCATTTGAAATACTGTTTGCAAATACACTACGGCTCAAGAAGGGGCCAGGCAGCCTGCCCGATCCTGCACAAGTGTATAACAAAGTTATTGTGTTTCCCTTTCAACTTCTAATTGGCTGTGGATCCTTGGATCCACTGCCCTTTGCTTGCACGCATATACCACAGGCAGGTAGACTTAGGATGAAAGACTCTTCAGAGTAAAGCAAGCACTTATGAAGTGGTTCGAACAAAGGGCTGTTTTGATGCGGTACACTGTAAGGGGCAAAGTACTCCTATCCATAAAAGAAGAGCGGTACACGGGCATGATTGTTTCTGATTATTTTAAAGTACTAAACAGGTAGAAAAGGCAATGGCAAAGGCTAGAAGGATGCTTGGGTGCATAGGGAGAGGAATGGCCAGCAGAAGAAAGGAAGTGATTGTGCCTCTGTATAAGTCTTTGGTGCAGCCTCATTTGGAGTATTGTGTGCAATTCTGGAGACCACACCTTCAAAACGATATAAACGGGATGAAATTAGTGAAGAGGGTGACTACTAAAATGATTAGTGTTCTTCATTATAAAGCATATGAACAGACTTTTTTTTTTAAGTGCCATCATGTCAATGCTAACAATCCAGCAGCCCCTGGGTTTTCTTGGCAAGGTATGACCAAAAGTAGATTGCCAGGCCTTTTCTTCCAAAACAAGGGAGGGTAAAATGGCTTGCCTAAGGAGTGCCAGTTGAACCCCAGTCTCCTGGGTATTAGGCTGTTGCTCTAACCACTAGGATACTCCTCCATAGGCTTAAAGATGTATATGTTAGAAAGGCGGGATAGAGGCAATATGATAGAGATATCTAAATACCTCCATGGTATAAATGCACAGGAAGAGAGCCTCTTTTGAATGAAAGCAAACTCTGCTACGAGGGGATATAGGATGAGGGTGAAAGGGGATAGACTAAGGAGTAATATCGGCAATATTTCTTTACGGAAAGAGTGGTAGATGCATGAAATAGTCTTCCAGTGGAGGTAGTAAAAACGAGAACAATATCTGAATTCAAAAAAGCATGGGACAAACACAGAAGATCTCTTAAAGGAAAAAAGGGGACTATTGTTGCTGATATGGAAGGGCAGACCAGATAGGCCAGGTGGTCTTTTTCTGCCGTCATGTTTCTAAAGCCCTCGGGACATCTGACTGCTGATATAGCCAGGTATGAAATGAGAGTCAAAAGCTGCAAAGATGTCTTACATATTGGGACATGAAACAACAGAAAATGGAGGTGGTCAATAACAAAATGGAAAGTACTGTCATGCAGCAGGAGCTGATAGAAGCAAAGATGCAAGAAAAGAAGCTGTTTTCCATAATATAAAAGAGGTGCACGGGATGCAATTCCCGTACAGAGCAGCTAGAGGGAGCAGCTGTGCACTCACAGAGGCTGACTGGACACACCTAGCTAATCGACACCACCTGACAAGCAGCCCAAAAAGCTCAAACACAGGAGAGCTTTATAAGCAAGAGGCTGGAGACTGGAAAGGGGGTAGAGGTAGAGGTGGAGGTAGAGGTGGACCAGAGAGAAGCACCAGGAGCAAAGCCGTGCAAGAGAAATGCACCACGAGCAAGGGCCAAGAAGAAGGAAGCACCCGGAGCATTGAGCTAAGCCCTAGGAGTGAAGGGGAAAGCAATGCTGGGCAAAGGAACAGTCACTTTGGGAAGCAGAGCAGTGCTGAAGGAAGAAGCCAGAAGTTAGGCTTGGAAAGAAGCCTGTGCTTACCGGAGGAACCAGTGACCAGACTGAAAGGTAATGAGAGCTTTCAGGGAAAAGACTGGCATGAGGATTGTAGCCCTGGAGAACTACTAGAAGGAGAAAGTTCCTGTTCTACATGCTGCTGGAAGCCAAGGTATGCTGACTCTGTTTTTAGGAGAAAAAGCTCATCTTATAAGTGCCCTTTTAAAAGCAATGCTCGTCT
Source organism: Ichthyophis bannanicus (assembly GCA_033557465.1). NCBI lineage: Eukaryota > Metazoa > Chordata > Amphibia > Gymnophiona > Ichthyophiidae > Ichthyophis > Ichthyophis bannanicus. Next base: position 73,369,673 of record CM066037.1, read on the forward strand.
TACAAGAAAGGAAAGTAAACCTACCTTGTATAACCCAGATGGTAAAAGCACAAAGGTAGGCCACGCTCACTGGCAAACTTTAGAAGAACTCTACAAACACCCAGAGAATAGGAATAGCGACTGGCCAGAAACAATAGCCAGAGAAACCCCAGATACAGAAAGGGATAACTCTGACTCAGGGCCGATGCAAGTGGAATTTGTGGAGCCTAGTCTTCTGTCTCAAGAGGAGATGGACTGTTCTCTGTGTGTTACCAGCAGTTTAGAATCACTGCTAGACTTGTAAATAATATATACTGCCTCCAGAGTGTTACTTGTATGCTAAAAGGAAGAAGAGTATTGAAACGGTTGAGTTACTCTAGGAAGCCTTAATTAATCTTTGTTGCAACTGTGAAGCATAACAGTTTTTCTTTACCATGAGTTTGTTTCATTCCTGAAGTAAAGGACATTTTCCTCTGTTGTGACCCACGTGAATCTTTTGCGTAAAGGGAAATAAAAGCCTATGTTACCCCTCTATTCTGCATTCACAATTTACTCCTTAATAGGAGCTGAACTACTAAGACCAGGCTGCACCTGGCTCTTAAAGGAACCTCCTCTCATATAAAAATATCTTTGTGTCCAACCTACCCCTATGACCACTGGCCACCAGGGGCGGTACGCGACAGTGCACAACTCAATCTGTTGAGTGTCAATGAACTGAAATGGACTGGCATTGGAATTTTGAATCTGATGATCACATAGAGGGTCATTCTAAAAGGTTTAGTCATGGTTTGGTCCATATGCAAACCATTCCACAAGTCTCTATATGGGGATATTCAAGTAGGCACTGAGGTGTGGCAGAGGCATGTCTCTGGAGGGCCAATGGACTTGCACATCCCAGTTTGATCCCAGAAGCAGCAAAGCCATCTGCAGACATCTGCATGTTTGTTCCTGCTCCCAGGCATGAATAGGTATCAGGAAAGTGTTTTCACTTTAAAACATTCAGCGAGTATAGAGAAGACCAAGAATTAAGTGACTAGTTTTAGATTACAAAATCCCACGCTGGGATTTGAACCCTGGTCACCCAGATTGTAAGCCACTACTCTAACCATTATGCTAGTAAACACTTTGTTTCCAAAATACTCTCCTGGACTTGCACATGCCTGCCTTTCTTTTCAGACGTTCTGATTTTGATGTCCCACATTGTGCTTTGGATGACCCATTCGGAATGTGCCTCATAGTATACTACACCAGAAATGAAAGACAATGAAGACATGGTTTTGCATTTATAATTAAGGAAAAACTTGCAAGAATTGCAATGAAATACAATGCTGTCAGTGAATGCTTCATTTCTATTTGTCTACAAAGAATGCCCATCAAAACTACTATTAATTGAGGTATGTGCTCCCACAGCCGATACAGAGGAGGAAGAGGTTGATCAGTTCTATGAACCACTAAAAGCTGAAATTGACAGAACATGCACACAAAGGGAGGCGGGGCCAGCGAGGAAGCAGGATGGCGGCTTAGGAGAAGAGCTCCGGTACCCCCTTGGCTAAAATCCTGTAAAATTGCGGTCTACCCTGGTGATTATTGGAGCCTGCATTCGGTCTGAGTGTAGGAAGGAGGGAGAGATATGGCGAGTGGAAAACCGGTTAAATTAGACTTTGCCGCAGCGCTCAACGCGGGAACAAAGAGAGCGAAGGCAGACCCTCTCTCACCGCACAAGTCGGCCCCAGCGCGTGAGGCAGAGGATGCCTTACGAGAGGTTCTGGGAGAAATATGCTCGGTTAAAGAGCTGGTGGTGGCAAACGGAGAAGCGATAGCCCGCGTGCAAACCGAGGTGAGTGAGATGAGGGGGCAATTCCAAGAGCTCACGGTTCGCATGGATCAGGCAGAAACCATTCTTACTTCGCACACCACGCAGCTTAAACAGCTCGGTAAGGCCTACAAGAAGCTGGGCCGGCTGGAGCTGCAAATAGAGGATCTCAGTAATCGCAACAGGAGGAATAACGTCCGTCTGGTGGGTCTCCCGGAGGGTGCGGAGGGCTCTGACTTATTTACCTTCCTGGGGAAAATGATTCCGGCAGTGCTGAAAATAAAGCTCTCTGGCCCCTTGGAGTTTGAACGAGCGCACAGAGTTCCCGCGCAGAGGAGCCTGCAGGCGAAGGGTGCCAGACCATTGATTTTTTGTATGCTGCGTCATCAGCAAGCCATGCAGATATTGCAAGCAGCTAAGTCCCAGCCAGCTCTTACTTACGAAGGCAAAAATATCGCTTTTTACCCGGACCTATGTAAAGCTACTGTAGACAAGAGAAGGCAGTTCTTGGCTATGCGACCTCGACTCCTGCACCTCCAGGCCAGGTATGGGCTCTTTTATCCTGCACATCTGAAAATCACGTTGGACAATCGCACTATGGCCTTTGAAGATCCAGATGAAGCCATGAAATTCATAGAGGAGCAAGAGGCCCTGCAAATGCACTGACTTGTTTAGGACGCTGTACTTGGGTATTTGTTTTCGGAGAGTGTGGGTTTGTAATAGCCTCGTGGCTATAAAAGTCAGCGCTGCCCTCTCTTAGGGGATGGCTGGATTAGGGAAATCTGTTTGATTGTTATGTGTATTAATATGTGCTGCTTGTTCTCTCCCTCTCTCCCTCCTCTTCCCCCCCCCCCCGGCCTTGGGCGATGGTAATATAATGTGAAAAGCCCCAGTGTTTGTTTTATGGTTGCCTTTTCCTATTGCTATTAATCTGTCTTCTGGGGGGTGGTGGTGTATCCTGGAGGGCGGGCCTGTTCCCGGCCCGGAGTCTGTGTCATACTGTAAGATGCTGGATGTTGGGCTTACGGGTAAATGTGGGAGTGGGGTAGAGTCCCAACTATTTATTAGGGGTACCGTGCGGCCTTTCTGTGTCCGTCGCTGGTCCACCCAAGTACTTTTTGCCTCTGTATCTCAGGGGTATGTTGCCACCTTGCAGGCCTCACCAAACACACCGGAAGGTGATCATGCTTTCAGTTAAGCGGTTCTGGGGAGTACCAATGTGGGCATTTAGGAGTCTAGGCATGCTTTCCTGCTGTGCAGATGTCTTCGCTTAGGATATTATCCCTGAATGTGAAGGGCATCAAACATCCCATAAAGAGGAAAAAGATATTGGCCTATAGTCTGAAACAGAGAGCTGATATAGTCATGCTCCAGGAGACGCACTTGCCTTCTAGTGAGGCGGTGAAGCTAGCTGGGGGCAAATACTCCTTGGTCGCTCATGCGCCCGCGGTAGGCGGGAAAAACGGGGTGATCACTTTAATTAGGCAGGCCTGTCAGGCGCAGGTCATATCTACCAGAGCAGACACCGAAGGGAGGTGGGCAAGTGCACAGATTATCATTGGTAAACGGCAGCTGGTGCTAGTGAATCTGTACGCTCCCAACTCTGATTGTCCCAAATTTTTCCAGTCGCTTGCAGAGACGCTGGCTGACTTCGCTCCGCTCCCTATTGTGCTGGGTGGCGACTTCAACTTGGTGCTCGACCCCCTTATTGATTGTCAGCCCTCTAGGATCTCTAGGAGGGGCCGAGCATCTGAGGTGCTGGATTCTCTCATTGAAAACATCGGTATGGTGGATATCTGGAGAGTGCGACATCCTTCAGAACGAGATTATACCTTCTTCTCTCATCCGCACAACTCACATTCCAGGATTGATTTCTTTTTGGTCTCCCGATCCTTTGCCAGAGAAGTTGATAGTGTTGAAATCCTGAGTACGCATATTTCTGACCATGCAGCGATTATGCTGGACCTGGGAGATCGCTCGATACCAGCTAGGGGAGAGGGCTGGTTTTTTCCTAGAGTTCTCCTTGCTGAGGATCCCTTCAAGCTCTATGTCCAACAAGCAATAGACAAGTATTTCGATCTCAACCGTCCGGAAGATACATCTATCTGGGCTTGGTGGGAGGCTTTCAAGGCCTCGATGAGAGCAAAGATAACTAGCTATGTTATAGCCAACAACCGGAAGGCCAGAGCCGAGCTTAAAGTCCTGGATGGCCAGATTAGAGCCGGAGAGAGGCTCTTGCAAGGACAGTTTAGTTCTCTGGCCCTCACTCGCCTTCAAAAGCTAAGGTATCAATACAATGCTCTTTTAAGCAGGGAGGTGGAACATAGCTCTTTCGACTCTCAGGCCCGCTATTACACGGAGATGAACAAGGCTGGACAGATGCTGGCCTCTCAACTGAGTCCGCGTGCTGCCAAAAAGCATATTGTGTCTATAGTTGACGATCAGGGGGGCTCTCACGAGGAGAACACCGAGATTGTGGCGGCTTTCCGAAGCTTTTATCAGAAATTGTACTCCTCAGAAGGTCCCAGCGAGGCAGCTCTGATACAGGATTTTCTGGCTCCGATTCTTCACCCAGTCTTGGAAGCGGAACAGATGGTGGACCTCAAGAAGCCGCTGAGTATGACTGAGATTCGGGAGATGTTACAAGGGATGAAGTGCGGGAAAGCAGCGGCCCCCAATGGGCTGCCGATAGAGTTCTTTCAGGTGTTCGCAAAGAGCGTGACTCCCCATCTCCTGGCATACTTTTACTATCTACAGGAGCAAGATAATAACCCTGGGGGGTTTGCAGACGCCACCATTGTGGTACTTGAAAAACCTGGTAAAGACCCGCAGCAGGTAGGGAATTATAGACCTATCTCGCTGCTAAACACGGATTACAAGTTATACTCGGCTATTTTGGCTAATCGCCTTAATAAAGTTCTGCACCTGCTCATACATCCTGATCAATGTGGCTTCATTGCCGGAAGATCCACGTCGGACAATGCACGTTTATTTTGTAATATCCTGGGATTGGCGGATCATATGGATGCCCCCCTGATCGGGCTATCGGTGGACGCTGAGAAGGCCTTTGATAGGCTTGAATGGCCCTTTTTGTTCGCTGTGCTGGCATGGTTCGGGCTTCCGGAGGAATTTGTGAATATGATTCGGGTGCTCTACTCTCGCCCGACTGCAAGGATTCTCGCTAATCGTCAACTTTCCAGTCCCTTTTCTCTATGTCGGGGCACACGTCAAGGATGTCCGATGTCGCCTCTCCTTTTTAACTTGGCTCTGGAGCCACTTGCTCTACTTGTCCGTCAGACGGAGGAGATTAAGGGGATTGCGGTTGCGGATCTTCATATCAAGTTATCAGCCTACACGGATGATCTTCTGTTTTTCTTACAACCAGATTCTATAGCTCCTCTAATGCGGGCGATAGCTAGCTACGCTCGGCTTTCCGGCTATAAAGTTAATTAGACGAAATCGTTGGCCTTCCCCCTGAACAAATTGGCAACTAATAGCATGGTGCAGGAATTCTCCTTTCATTGGGAAGCTAAGGCCATCAAATATCTAGGAGTCCTTTTTGCTGCCCCGCTGGAAGAAACCCTTCGCATAAATATTGCTAAGATAAAGGAGATTGCTAGATCTTTTGCGCTAAAATGGTCCCCACTGCATCTCACCTGGTGGGGGCGTCTGGAATCCATCAAGATGGTTCTTATGCCCAAGATCAACTATATATTGGGGATGATTCCCATTATGTTTCCAGCATCAGTCTACAAGGAGGTTGAGAGAATCTTGAATGCTTTTCTTTGGGATGGTAAGCCACCCAGAATTGCCTTATGGAAGTTGAAGGCTAGCAAGAGCGAAGGGGGAGTACACTTTCCCGATTTTCAATGGTACCATTCAGCGGCGATACTTAAGCAAGGTGGACTGTGGGGTGTCATGGCCAGTAGTCTGCTGAAGCCAACATGGATGGCCCTAGAAGAGTGGCTATGCTATCCCTGCCCACTGGGGTTGCTGATGGGCATGAGGCACTCGGAGTCGTCTAAAGTTGGCCGCGTCATTACATCTACGCAGGCTGCCTTTCAGAGTCTGTATCCCCTTATTACTCGAGAGAATCCGCCTTCCCGACAAGCTCCCATCTGGCATAATCCGTTATTTAAAATAAATAAAGTGTCGGTTGTATGGGAGACTTGGCAAAATTGTGGCATTTGGACTGTGGGCCAGCTTCTCGAGGGCACGAAGTGGAAAAGCTATCATGTGCTTCAGTCGGAGTTTGGGCTCCCAGTCTCCGGGTACTTTCAGTGGATGCAACTTCGGCATTGTATATCTCAAGTGTGGAGGAAACCGATGGAGCTTACAGAGTCTTGGGGCCTGGAGAAAATTATGTCTGAGGTCAGCGCACAGAAAGGCACTATCTCCAGACTGTATGCATACTTTCAGTCAAGCAACATACCTCAACTCTCGGGATTAAACAAAATCTGGGAAGCAGAGTTGGAACTTAAGATGTCTCCTAAGGAGTGGAGTTTATTCTGGGGACCTATAGTGCGTGCTTCGAAGTCTGCGAAGTTAACGCAGTCTATGTTATTCTTCGCACATAGAGCATATATTACCCCAATTAAATTGGCCAAATGGAGCGCTGCTGGCTCATCTCAGTGTTGGTCCTGTCGCACTGCCCCGGGCTCTTTAAGGCACATGTTTCTGGAATGCCCTCTCATTCAGGGATTTTGGTCATCAGCATGGACTCAAATTCAGAAGGTGTTAAGTATCTCTACCCCTCTGTCATGGAGGATTCTCGTATTGAGATCGCTGGCAGATATTCCTAGGTTACGTAGAGAAGATTTCTTTGTGTTTAACTTTGATTACTGTTGCTATCAAACTGATTCTGACACATTGGAAAGATCCTCAGAAGTTATCTGGGCCTTTGTGGTGGAATACAGTATGCTTATATAGTAAATATGAAAGGGCTCAAGACAAGTATGACCGAAGCAGGGGTAGGGAGGTGACTCGCTACAAATGGTACTCCTTGGACCGCTATACACGATAAGGGGAATGGTGGATAGGTAGAGGCTTGCAAGGTGCTGGGTGGGAATTGTGGTGGTGGGGGGATGTATTTTAGAGTTTGGTTTGTGGTTATCTGCTGGATAAGTGACAACTGTATCTCAATAGTTGTATATGTTCGTGTGTGTGTTGTTGTATTTGTTTAAAAAGGTATAAAAATAATAATAAAAAAAAAAAAACATGCACACAAAATACACTGATAGTCATGGGCAACTGGAACACAAAAGTTGGGAACAAAGAAAGCAAAGTTGTTCGAAAATATGGGCTTGGCAACAGAAATGAAGACAGAGTTCAGCAAGACGAACAGTCTATTACATAAGAACATAAGAGATGCCATACTGGGTCAGACCAAGGTCCATCAAGCCCAGTATCCTGTTTCCAACACTGGCCAATCCAGGTCACAAGTATCTGGCTGGTTCCAAAAAAGGTGCATAGGTTCCACAATGCTTCTCCCGAGATAAGCAGTGGATTTAATAATGGTTTATGGATTTTTTGTCCGGGAACTTATCCAAACATTTTTTCAACCCATCTACACTAACAGCTTTTACTACATTATCCGATAACAAATTCCACAGTTTTATTACACGTTGAGTGAAAAAAATATTTTCTCTTATTAGTCTTAAATGGGTTGTAGCTTCTTTGCGCGTCTTTCTACTTCATTAATTTATAGACCTCTATCATATCTCCCCTCAGCCGTCTCTTTTCCAGGTTGTAGAACCCTAACCTTTTAAGTCTTTCCTTATAGGAGTATCATTCCATTGTTGGTGACTCTTTCTGTACCCTTTCTAATTCTGCTATATCCTTTATAGGTTACGGCGACCAGAATTCCACACAATATTCAAGGTGTGGTTGCACCATGGAATGATACAGAGGCATTATAATATCCTTTGTTTTATTCTTCATTCCATTTGCTCTCTTGGCTGCCGCTGCACATTGGGTGGAGGGTTTCAATGTATTATCCATGAAGACACCTAAATCCTTTTTCAGGTAGTGGTTCCTTATGTGAAGCCTTGCATCGTGTTACCGTAGTTTGGGTTGTTCTTTCCTAGGTGCATAACTTTGCACTTTTCCGCATTAAATTTCATCTGCCATTTGGACGTCCAGTCTTCCAATTTATCAAGGTCCACTTGCAATTTTTCACAATCCTCTTGAGTTTTAACAACTTTGAATAATTTTGTGTCATTTCCAAATTTGATCACATCACTCATTATTCCCATTTCTAGGTCATTTATGAATATGTTAAAAAGCAGCAGGTTCAACACAGATCCCTGGAGTACTCCACTATTCACCTTTCTCCATTAAGGAAATTGCCATTTAGCACTACTCTGTTTTCTATCTTTTAACTAGTTCCTGATCCACAATATTACACTGCCTCCTATCCAATGATTTTTAATTTCACCAAGAGTCTCTCTCATGAATCTCTGTCAAAGGCTTTCTGCAAATCCAGATACACTATATCAACCAGCTCACCTTTATCTACCTGCTTATTCACACCTTCAAAAAATATAACAGATTAGTAAGAAAAGATTTTCCTTGGCTAAATCCAAGTTGACTTTCTCCCATGAAACCATGACTATAAACATGTTCAGTAATTGTATTCTCTGTAATGTTTTCTATGATTTTGCCCAGTACTGACATCAGGCTCACCTGTCGGTACTTTTCTGGATCAACTCTGGAACCCTTTTTAAAAATTGACATTACATTGGCCATTCTTCAATCTTCAGGTACTACAGATAATCTTAATGATAGTTTGCAGACCTAATACTAGTAATCTGTGATCTCATATTTCAGTTCTTTCAGCATCCTCAGATGCATACTATCCGGTTCAGGTGATTTGCTACTCTTTTCAGTATATCAAAATTTGTTTTAATTCTTCTGATACCAATGCCTGAAATGGTATTTAAAGGTGATGTAACTTCCCTACATCATCTTCAGTAAAGACTAAAGCAAATAATTCATTCAGTCTCTCCGCTATGGCCTTGTCCTCCCTTGGCGCCCCTTTTGCCCCTCTATTATTTAATGGTCCAACAGACTCTCTCACAGACTTTTTGCTATGAATGCACTTAAGAAAGCTTTTTTATTGTGAATTTTTGCTTCCACTACAAGCTTTTTTTTTTTCTAAATTCTTTCTTTGCCTGCCTTGTATCTAACTTTTCAGTGCTTACGTTTCCCGTTTTCGTCATTTGGCTTCTTTTTCCATTTCTGGTAAGGTACTTTTTTGGCTACAACAGCCTCTCTGACCTCACCTTTAAACCATGCTGGCAGTGTTTTGGCCTTCCTTCCACCTGTCTTAAAGTGTGTAATACATCTGGTCTGGGCTTCCAAGATAGTATTTTTAAACAACGCCCTATGCTTGATGTAAACCTTTAACCTCTGCAGCTGCTCCTTTTAATTTTTTCTTAACTATTTTCCTCATTTTATGATTGTCTCCCTTTTAAAAGTTAAAGTAGTACAGATGATTTCCTTCCCATTTCCCCCCCATTTATTAAATCAAATGTGATCATGGTATGATCACTATTGCCCAGGGGCCCTAACACTTATCTCCTGCACCGGATTTTCTGTCCACTAAGGACTAGGTTCAAAATAGCTTCCCTTTTGTCAGTTCATGAACTAGCTGCTCCAAGAAGCATTCATTTATTTCATCAAGAAACTTTATCTCCCTAGCATGTCCTGCTGTGACATTGACCGAGTCAATAGAGGGTAATTGAAATCACCCCTTATTTACTTATTTAATAAATATTTTTATGCCGTTTTTCTGCTAGTCAAAATGGTTTACAAAGAACTGGGTGTAAATCAGAGAACTTTAGTTGCATCAAGGTTACATATAACATCATTAGGTAAAAGAACTGAATATTAATTAACTTAAACTAATAGGTTAAAGTTACTATGTTACAACTTTTGTTAGCTTCCCTGATTTCTTTTATAATTTTATCATCCATCTGACCATTTAGGGAGTACTACAGATGCATCAATGTTCAAAAAGGCCTTAAAGATATTGTGATGCTTCCGCTTGGGCCCAAGAGCTTACAAGCAGGAAACAGCCTTATGTTGTCCACTTTCGAATAAAGCCTCCCTTGTTGTCACCAGAGGTATTCTGGGACTTGTAGTTAGTTTATTCTTTAAGGACAAATTGTAGTTGTGAGTCGGTGGTTCAAGGCAGCAAGAAAATTTATTTTGTGGGGATTTCCAGGGCATTTAAGCTCAATACACAAACAAGGCAAAAAGGATGCTTCTCCAACATAAAGGATAAATCAGGTAACAGAGAATGACGTAACATAAACCTCTTTTTATGGTTCAGCTGTTCTTATTCCCACAAGCTTACACCGAGGACTGCCTCGTGTGGTCATTCAACCGAAATACAGATAAACTTGCAACAGCTGTGATTTTTTTTTCTCAAAGCAAACTTCTTCTAAGCACTGCTTCTTAGCTTCAGAAGGCAATTAAGCTTAGTAAAACACAGTATTAGCTTTCCTTAACTCTAAGCAGGTACTGCACTTATTCTCTATTGTTTCACAGTCTCTCAGCTCAGTTCAATAATGCAGACTCTTCTTTTAAACACAATGAGCAATCCATTGGTATAGGTTCACACTCGGAGCTTGGCAAACAGGAATCTATTTGCATTCCTTCTATGGCATCAGGATATATGGTATCTCTATCAAAGTTACAAACTCTCCCAGACTTTCTCTCCTTTAGAAATTCCTGGAACTGATTCCACAGCAATTCAGCTTGTAAAGGCACAGTTGTATTAAGGGAGTGAACTTTTTCCCTCAGCAAACAACTCTCTCAGTGCTTCTAGCTTTGAAGACTCAGCTGTTCTGCTTTTATCAGGGCTATGACTTTTCCCATACGTAAAACTTTCCACCCACCTCTTAGCAGTAGACGGTGAGGGCTCTGCTTCCTGGACCTTAGCAATAGCAAACTGTTTCTCTGTTGATTTCTCAGCTCTGAAACTGCTGGCTTTACCTTGGGGATGGTTCCTCAGACAAGCGCTGATTTCTTTCTCCCTGGGATCCTCCAGACTCTGAAATTCAGCCTCCTTATGTCCTTCTCCAGTCCCTCTTAGGTAGCTGCTTTCCTGGGAGTTTTTTTCTTTCTTTCTCCTCCAGCTATGCTCAGCCTTGCTTTCTCTGTTGTCCTTTGCCTTCCTCCTTCCTCCCTCTTTCTGCTCTGCTCATGGTTTTAAGAACCATTGGCTGCTAGGCACTCCCTGTTCTCTGCACCTGTGTGACCAATCATCAGGCAAGCTTGTCTCCACCCCTGAGCTAGGGCGTGGCCTGACCTTAGCAGGGAGCTGGGGTTTTTTCTGATCTGGCTTGCAAGTCTTATGCACAAGTGAACTGTCATTCATTTCAAAGGGGAAACTAGAATTTTCTTCCACTTCCATGTCTTCCTGGGAGCTTTCATCACTACAATATACATATTTAAAGACTACTACTTCTTGGACAATATGCCCTGATTAATTCCCAATTAGCTAATCCAATCCATACATCTTTAAGTTTTCTCCCATGTTTTTGTTCTTTTTTTAATACATTATGTTATTTCCAAGTTTGTTTTCCTTGTTTTATATAATATGTTCTGTCACAATGTAAATCGCTTTGACCAGTGGTTAAAGCAGTATAGAAAAATTGTTAAATAAATCTATAAATAAATAGTCCATCCTCACTGCCATTGCCTTCTCCTTTTTACATAGAATTTCTAAGAACATAAGAGATGTCATACTGGGTCAGACCAAGGTCCATCAAGCCCAGTATCCTGTTTCCAACAGTGGCCAATCTAGGTCATATGTACCTAGCAGTTTCCCCAAAAGACACAGGTTCCACGATGCTTGTACTGGGTCAAGCATTGATATCCTGGGTCCCTTCTTAATAATGGTTTATGAACCTTTCCTCCAGGAACTTGTCCAAACCTTTTTTAAACCCAGCTACACTAACAGCCTTTACTACATCCTCCGGTAACAAATTCCAGAGTTTGATTATACGTTGAGTGAAAAAATATTTTCTCTTATTAGTCTTAAATAGTCTACCCTGTTGCTTCATTGCATGTCCCCAAGTCTTTCTATATTCTGATAATGTAAACAATCAATCTATGTTTACCCGTTCCACTCCGTTCATTAATTTATAGACTTCTATCATATCTCCCCTCAACCGTCTCTTTTCCAGGTTAAAGAGTCCTAACCTTTTTAGCATTTCTTCATAGGAGTATCCTTCTGTCCCCTTTATCATTTTGGTGGCTCTTCTCTGAACCTTTTCTAATAATGCTATATCCTTTTTAAGATACGGAGACCAGAATTGCACACAATATTCAAGGTGCGGTCTCACCATGGTACGTTATAGAGGCATTATAATACATTTTGTTCTATTTTCCATAACTTTCCTGATACTTAGCATTCTATTTGCTCTCTTGGGTGCTGCTGCACACTGGGCCGAGGGTTTTAACATGTTACCCACAATGACACCTAAATCTTTTTCCTGGGTGGTAGTTTCTAATGTGGAACCTTGCATCGTGTAACCATAGTTTGGATTGTTCTTCCCTAGGTGCATAACTTTGCACTTGTCCACATTAAATTTCATCTGCCATTTGGATGCCCAGTCTTCCAATTTATCAAGATCCTCTTGCAATTGTCCACAATCATCCTCTTGGGTTTTAACAGCTTTAAATAGTTTTGTGTCATCTGTAAATCTGATAACCTCGCTCGTTATTCCCTTTTCCAGGTCATTTATGAATATGTCAAAAAGCAGCGGACCCAGCACAGATCCATAGGGTACATCACTATTTACATTTCTCCATTGGGAAAATTGGCCATATAGCCCTACCCTCTGCTTTCTATCTTTTAACCAGTTCCTGATCCACAATAGTACACTGCCTCCTATCCCATGACTCTTTAGTTTTGCCAAAAGTCTCTGATGGGGGACCTTGTCAAAGGCTTTCTGAAAGTCCAGATACACTATATCAACTGACTCACCTTTGTCCACCTGTTTATTCACACCTTCAAAAAAACATAACAGATTAGTAAGACAAGATCTTCCTTGTCTAAAGCCATGTTGGTTGTCTCCCATTAGGCCAAGACTATCTGTCTCCCATTAGGGCATTACTACATGCTGAGTAATTTTGTTCTTTATGATGGTTTCTACCATTTTTCCGGTACTGACGTCAGGCTCACCGGTCCGTAATTTCCCGGATCACCCCTTGAACCCTTTTTAAAAATTGGCGTTACATTGGCGATCCTCCAATCTTCAGGTACTACAGATGATTTTAATGAAAATTCACAGATTACTAATAGCAGGTCTGCAATCTCATATTTCAGTTCTTTCAACACCCTTGGATGTATACCATCCGGCCCAGGTGATTTTCTACTCTTCAGTTTATCTAATAGTTGTAATACATCTTCCTGATGTATCGATATTTCCTTCAATTCTTCCACACCTTTAAATACCACTTCAGTCATGGGTAACATCCCTACATACTCTTCGGTAAAGACCGAAGAAAAAATTCATTCAGTCTCGTCGCTATCACCTTGTGGCCTCTTAGTGCCCCTTTAAGCCCTCTTTCATCTAATGGACCAACTGACTATCACAGGTTTTTTGGTACGAATGCACTTGAAAAAGTCTTTATTTCACATTTTTGCTTCCGTAGCAAGCTATTTAAATTCTCCCTTTGCCTGCCTTATCAATACCTTGCATTTGACTTGCCAGTGCTTGTGCTGCTTCCATGTTTCGTCATTTGGCTCTTTTTTCCATTTCCTGAAAGATGCTTTTTTTGGCAACAACAGCCTCTCTGACCTCACCTTTAAACCATGCTGGCAGTTTTTTTGGACTTCCTTCCACTTTTCTTCCAAGATAGTATTTTTCAACAACACCCAAGCTTGATGTAAGTCTTTAACCTTTGCAACTGCTCCTTTTAATTTTTTTAAACTATTTTCCTCATTTTATTTATTTTATTTATTTAGACAGTTTTGTATACCGCCTTATCCTTCAATCAAAGCGGTCACAACACAATTGGGGGATACATTTAACACATGGGGATATGAGACACATACACTAATACTTACAGGGAACATGGGCTATGGAGGGTTAAGTGGCTTGCCCAAGACCACAAGGAGCATCTGTGGGACTAGAAACCCCAGTCCTTCCGGCCCAAGGTTGCTGTCCTCTAGTGGGATTTGAACCCCCGACCTTCCGGCCTGAAGTACCTTGCCCCAACCACTAGGCTACTCCTCCCTTTCAAAAGTTAAAAGGTAGTACTGTGAATTTCCTTACTGTCCCTCCTCCACTAATTAAATCAAACGCGATCACGCTATGATCACTATTGCCAAGTGGCCCCAATACCCTTATCTCTTGCACTAGATCTGGTGTTCCACTAAGGACTAAATCCAATATGGCTTCCCCTCTGGTCGTTTCATGAACCAGCTGCTCCAAGAAGCAGTCATTTATTTCATCTAGGAACTTTATCTCCCTAGCATGTCCTGCCGTGACACTGACCCAGTCGATACCGGGGTAATTGAAATCACCCATTATTATTATTGCGCTGTAACTTTTGTTAGGTTCCTTGATTTCTTTGAGCATTTCAGCATCCATTTGTTCATTCTGGCCAGGCGGTCAATAGTACACCCCCACTGCGATCGCCTTCCCCTTTTTACATGGAATTTCAATCCATAGAGATTCTACAGCAAATTTTGTTTCCTGCAAAACTTTAATCCTTTCTGACTCAATGCCCTCTCTAACATAGAGTGCAACCCCTCCACCAATTTGATCAGCTCTTATCATTACGATATAGTTTGTACCCAGGTATCACAGTGTCCCACTGGTTGTCTTCCTTCCACCATGTCTCCTGATATTCCAATCATATCTAACCTCTCATTTAGTGCTATATATTCTAACTCTCCCATCTTATTTTTTAGACTTCCAGCATTTGCATACAAGCATTTTAGAGACTATACTTTATTCGTATTAATCTGGCTATTGGTAGGCATGGGTAATTTGGGATCTTTAAGCTCTGTCTGTTCCATGCTCGAGGGCATTTCGGCTACTTTACTCTTTTTTGGAACCTCTCTGCTTTTGGTAGTATCCTTCAAGGATACATTCTTCCGAACCATGCACTCTTGGTTGACTGTTGGCTTTCCCCTATTATCTAGTTTAAAAGCTGCTCTATCTCCTTTTTAAAGGTTAATGCCAGCAGCCTGGTTCCATCCCGGTTAAAGTGAAGCCCATCTCTTCGGAAGAGCCCCTCCTTTCCCCGGTTCCTAACAAATCCAAAACCCTCATCTCTGCACCATTGTCTCACCCATGCATTGAGACTCCGGAGTTCTGCCTGCCTTTTTGGTCCTGCATGTGGAATGGGAAGCATTTCGGAGAACGCTACCCTGGAAGTTCTGGATTTCAACTTCCTACCTAAAAGCCTAAATTTAGCCTCCAGAACCTCCCTACCACATTTTCCTATGTCATTGGTACCGACATGTACCAAGACAGACTCCTCCCCGGCACTATCTAAGACCTTATCTAGGTGGCGCGTGAGGTCCGCTACCTTCGCATCAGGCAGGCATGTTACCAGGTGATCCTCACGTCCACCAGCCACCCAGCTATCTACATGCCTAATGATCGAATCACCAACTATAATGGCTGTCCTAACACTTCCCTCATGGGCACACGGCCCTAGAGAAACCTTCCTCGGTGTGAGAGGGTTTTACATCACCTGGAGGACAGGTCCTAGTTACAGGATCACTTCCTGCCACACCAGGGTGATGCTTTCATTTCACATGACCTCTCTCCTCCCTGGCAACAGGGATACTACCAGACTGGAGGTGGGACTTCAGGACTATATCCTGTTAGATCTCATCTATGTACCTCTGTCTTTCTTATGTCTTGCAAGTCTGCAACTCTAGCCTCTAGAGAATGGACTCATTCCCTGAGAGCAAAGAGCTCCTTGCACCTAGTGCACACGTAAGACCTCTCACCAACTGGGAGAAAATCCTACATGTGACACTCATTGCAAAAGACTGGAAAGTCCCCATCTTGCTGCTTGACTGCTGTCTGCATCCTAGTTTTAAGCTTGTGTTTAGATCTTTAAGTTATTTACTTACTAAGGGTTGCTATGGATATTTATACTAATAAAACTGTACCTAATACATTTAATATACCTTGTTCATCTGAAGCTTAATTAATCTCAAGTCCTTAGTGTATGACTGATTTGGATAACGAGCTTCACCTGAGAGTACTTCCTTTCCTTTAAGATGTGTAAGTACCTATAAAGCTACGATTATCCCAGGGGTGGGTGGGTGTTAGGGAGGGAGGGTGGCAAATAACACTTATTAAAAGAGGGCTGCTACACAGTTTCCCTGTCCTGTGCTGCTGAGATAAGCTGTGACCAACTTCCTGGGTGATTAACAGTCCTTGCTTGGATAGAAGGAATCTTTCAAAATGGCCTTTTGACCTGCCACCTGGTGTTAACACCTATTGAAAAAGTTTCACAGGTCTTTTGCCCCTTAGGTAGCAGGCCTCTTTGTAAAGGTCTCTGGAAGACTTTATTTGTTGCTCAAAGAGTACTGACCTTGTTTTGCCTTTTATGCTAAGTTATATTCTGATTTGATTTAAATTACAGCTCTTTGCTGCTGCTAGGCTCTGACTTATTATGAAATTTAAACTACAAGCTCTCTGCTGGGTATGAAATGTAACCAGAAAGTTCTCTTCTGTGTTTTAAATTTAAGCTTAAACTGCTGCTACTAGGCCCTGACTGATTTAACAAAAAACACTTGGTTCACAGATTAATTAGCTTTAATACAAAGAAGTCCTTTCAGAAAATTCCCATAAGTATATACTCATAATTGCAGATTTCTCTCCAGAAGTAGCAGTCCCTTTTTCTAGTCCTTCAATCCATAGAGATTCTGTTTAAAAAATTCTGTTCTGTTTCCTGCAAAACGTTTATCCTGTGTAACTCAATGTCCTCTCTAATATAGAGTACAACCCCTTCACCAATTTGATCTGCCCTATCATTGCGATACAGTTTGTACCCAGGTATCATGGTATCCCATTGGTTGTCCTCCTTCCACCAGGGCCCTGATATTCCAAATATATCTAACCTTTTATTTAGTGCTATATTCTAACTCTCCCATCTTATTTTTTAGACTTCTAGCATTTGCATACAGGCATTTTAGAGGTTATATTTTATTTATATTAATCTGGTTATTAGTTGATAGGAGTAATTTGGAAACTTTCAGCTGTCTGCTTTGTACTTAAAGGCATCTTGATTACTTTAGCTTTAGTGGAACCTCCCTATCAGAATGCTCTAACTTCCCTCTTTTGCTAGTATCCTTCAAGGATATGTCCTTTAGAACCATGCAGTCTTGGGCGACTCTTGACTTTCCCCTATCTCATTTTTAAAGATTGATGCCAGCAGCCTTGTTCCATTCCAGTTAAGATGGAGCCCATCCTTTTGGAAAAGTCCCTCCCTTCCCCAGAATGTTGTCCAATTCCTAACAAATCTAAAACCCTCTTTCTTGCACACACTGAGACTCCGGAGCTCTGCCTGCTTTTTGGGTCCACGCATTGAACGGGAAGCACTTCTGAGAATGCTATCCTAGAGGTTTTGGATTTCAGCTTCTTACCTAAAAGCCTAAATTTACCCTCCAGAACCTCCCTCCCACATTTTCCTATGTCATTGGTATCAACATGTGTCCACCTGTACCAAGACAACATGCTCCTCCCCATCACTATCTAAAATCTTCTTTAGGTGATGCATGAGGTCCGCTACCTTTGCACCAGGCAGGCATGTTACCAGGCGATCCTCACGTCCATCAGCGACCTAGCTAGCTACATGCCTAATGACCAAATTACCAATTATAACGGCCATCCTAACTCTTCTTTCATGGGCACATGACCCTGGAGAAATCACCTCAGTGCAAGAGGGTTTTACATTACCTGGAGGACAGGTCCTAGCTACAGGATCACTTCCTGCCACACCAAGGTGTTGCTGTCCTTTCATGTGACCCCTCTTCTCTGTGGCAACAGAGAGGTTGCCAGACTGGAGGTTGGACTTTAGTACTACTTCCTTGTAGGTCTCGTCATATATCTCTCTGTCTTCCTTAATTCCTCCAAGCTGTCTATTCTAGCTTCCAGAGATCCTTAATTCCTCCAAGCTGTCTATTCTAGCTTCCAGAGATTGAACTCGTTCCATGAGAGCAAAGAGCTCCTTGTACCTAGTGCATATGTAAGACCCCTCACCAACTGGGAGAAAATCATACATGTAACACACTACAAAAAAGACTGGATAGCCCCCATCTCTCTGCTGGACTGCTGTCTGCATCATATTTTAAGGATTTGTTTAGATATTTAAGTTATTTATTTAAAGTTGCTAGGGATACTTGTACCAATACAACTATACCTAATAAGTTTAAGGGACTTTGTTCACCTCAAGATTTATTAATTTCAGAGCCTTTATTAATTTCAGGGCCTTAATTTATCTATTCCTGATGAGGATAACCATCTCACCCTGAAAGTGAATTTGACTACCTCTTCCTCTTTATTAGATTGAAGAGCCTATAAATCTAAGATTATGTCTGGGGTGGGTGGGAGGGAAAGAAACACTTTAGTAAAAGCTGGCTTTTTACACAGTGCCCTGATTTGTGCTTTTAAGGTAATCGCTTAACAATTTCTTGGGTGATTCACACAGCCCTTGGTTTGATTGAGGAAGCCTTCTAAATTTCCTCGTTGATCTGTCACTTGGCTTTAACACCTATTTAAAAGAATTTCACAGGTCTCTTGCCTTCTAACTGGAAGACCTCTTTGTAAAGGTCCCTAGAAACAATTTTTCTTTCTACTCAAATAATATTTACTCTGTTCTGCCTTCTATGCTAAGCTATACTCTGATTTGATTTAAATGACAGCTCTCTGGTGGTATTAAGCGCTGAATGACTTAACAAAAACACTGAATTCTAAAATACACAGATTTATTAGTTTTAACCCAAAGAATTCCCTTTTCCCCGAAGATCTGGAGATTTTCCCAGCAGGTAAAATACTTACAAATGCAGATTTCTTCCTAGCAGTAGCAGTCCCTTTTGGTAGTCCTTCAAGACTATTCACGCCAACACCTTCTTCCAGCAACATAAGCAGCAATAATACACTAGGGATATGCAGCCCAAAAAACATTTTGTTTCATATTGTTTCATTTTATGTTTCATTGTTTTTCATATTGCATCATTTCCCATCAATAACAAGCGCTATTATACAATTGCGCACACTTTGCAGATGCATGAATAGTGTGTGCTATTGCATAAAAGTGCATGGTATTGCATAATAGTGAACACCATTGATAGGAATGAGAAAATAACACACATTTCATTATTTCCTATTACACCCTGATCGCCACTACAACAGTACCTGGAATGAGAACTGCCTGAAGTGCAAGCAGGGTTTAGGAACAAGAGAAATCAGGGATGTGAGATGGATCCTTGAAAAGGCAACACCCCCCCCAAAAAAAAAAACCTAAAGGATATCTATATGTGGTGCATTGTCTATAGCAAAGCCTTTGATTGTGTAAATCAAGAAAAACTAGGCCGCATTAAGAAACATGTGTATACCAGAACACCTCATAGTTCTCATGTGCAACCTCTTTGTTGATCAAAAATCAACCATTCAAATGGAATAAAGAGAAACAGAATGGTTTCAAATCAGCAAAGTTATACAATAAGGCTGCATACTTTCCTTCTAGGACTGCTTAATCAGCATGTTGTATATTCAGTGCAATAACTTTGGTGCCTTCATTCTGAGAAGAATCATTTGGAACCTAAGAATCATTTGGAACCTAAGAGCTTGTCCTATATGCCTGAAGTTAGCTACCATGCATAAAGAATTGACTCTACTAAGGGAAGAACTAGCTGCAATGAAACACACCTCTTCTAGGATACAAACCGAACAAAGTCCACCACCGCTCCCACAAAAATCAAACATCCCAGGAACAAATGGATCACAGTGGGCTCTCGTAGCTTGCGACCTGTAACGCAGAGACACCCTATACATCAAAAATATCCCTGGAATCCATGGAAACTAAAGGGCCTTTAAATGCGACAGTCAATGCCCAATCTACTGATAAAGCACCAAATATGAAGAAAAACTCGCCAAACAGAAAACTACTACTCCTTGGAGATTCCATCATCGGAGGCACCAACTTGGGAACACAGTTCAAAGGAGAGAAGATAGTCAAATGCCCCCCCAGGCTCTTCAGCCAGCAGGAATACAAACCAAATTGTTGATATACTTAGCGCAGAAAGTGAGCACTCCAAAACTGATGCTGTCATCGACTTGGGTACAAATGACCTGGCTAGAAACAATGCTCTGCAATTCAAAGGGACTTCCAAACTCTGGGAGAAAAACTCAAGCTCATTGTTAACACTGTAGCATTCTCAGAGGTTCTACCCGTTCTTGGTAAGGGGGCAGAAAGGCTGCATCGCATAAAGAGCTTTAATACATGGCTCCAGACCTGGTGCAAACAAGAAGGATTCAAAGTTATAGGCGACTGGGGAAACAGATGGACCAACAAGAGACTACATCCCTCTGTCTCAGGGAAAAGAATCCTAAGTGAAAAATTCAGGCAGTATGTGGATATGTATTTAAACTAGAAAAAGGGGGTGACAGATGGGGAAGGACAAGTTCAGGACGTCACTCTCAGCAAAAGCAGAATAACATCAGAAAACAGCCACACTTTTAAACCACACATCAACAAGTGGGAAGTAGTGAGCAGAACAAAATCAATGCAAAATACATGCAAGCCAGTTAAATGCTGGAAAGCAATGAGCACAAATGCACAAAGCTTAGCCAACAAAGTTTCTGACCTGGAAGCCCTAATGGTGGAAATGGACTTGGATATTGTGGCCATTACAGAAACATGGTTTAATGAATCGCATGAATGGGATATAGCCATAGCTGGCTATAATCTATTCAGAAGAGACAGAGAAAGTGGAAAAGGAGGAAGAGTAGATTTGTATGTCAAAAGCAATATTAAAGCTACTGAAACGTAGGGGGCATGGGGAAAAGAAGTGCTCTGGATTGTGTTGGAAAGAGGAGATGGCACTCTCATCCATACTGGTGTAGTCAATAGACCTCCGACTCAGATTGAAGAAATAGATAACAAATTGATTATAGATACTGTCAAGATAGCCACAAAGGGGGAAGTGATCATATTGGGTGACTTTAATCTACCCGATGTGGATTGGATTACTCCTTCTGCAAATCTGGAAAGAAGCAAAAAAATTGTGGATGCTTTTCAAGATGGGTTACTTAGACAAATGGTAATGGAACCAACCAGGGAAAGCTCAATGCTGGATTTAGTGCTCACCAACAGTGATAGTGTGTCGAATGTCCGGGTGGGTGCCCCTCTGAGCAGCAGCGATTATCACACGGTGTGGTTTGAGATAAAAGCCAAGGTGCAGTCCAATCATAGCAAGCTCAAAGTTCTGGATTTCAAAAACACTGACTTCAATAAAATGGCCAAGTACCTGAAGGAGGAGTTGGCAGGGTGGGAGGGGATAAGGCAAGTGGAATTGCAATGGGCTAAACTAAAGGTGGCAATAAAAGGGTCAATGGATAAATATGTAAGGAAAGTAAATAAAAACAAGAGAAGGAAACCTATTTAGTTCTCCAAAGAAGTGACTGCTCAAATAAAGGCAAAAAACACAGCTTTCACAAAATTCAAAAGCTTGCAAACAGAGGAACACAGAAAGGAATACAGGATCAAACTAAAAGAGACAAAAAGAGAAATAAGGAAAACAAAATCAAAGGCAGAGGAAAAGATGGCTAAAGATGTGAAGTGTGGCGACAAAACTTTCTTCAGGTATATTCGGGAGAGGAGGAAAATCAGAGGTGCTGGGAACGGACTCATGGAAAGTGACATTGAAAAAGCGAAATTGCTAAACAAATACTTCTGCTCTGTTTTTACTAAAGAAAATCCTGGAGAAGGTCCATCTGTGACTCCGAAATATAAAAATGGGAATGAAGTAGATACCACACCATTCACAGAAGATGATGTGCTAGAACAACTTGCAAACTGAAAGTGGACAAGGCCATGGGTCCGGATGGGATACATCCCAGGATACTGAAAGAGCTCAGAGAGGTTCTTTCAGGGCCGTTAAAGATGTTTTCAGTAGATCCTTCAAAACAGGAGAAGTTCCTCAGGACTGGAGAAGGGCTGTTGTGGTGACAGGGAAGATGTGACAAACTACAGTCCGGTGAGTCTTACCTCAATGGCTGGAAAAGTAATGGATGTGCTCCTGAAAGAGCGAATAGTGGACTTTTTCAAAACCAACAGGTTGCATGATCCAAGGCAACATGGTTTTACCAAAGGGTGATCTTGCAAAACAAATCTGAGTTCTTTGACTGGGTGACCAAAGAACTAGATCAGGGGCATGCGATTGATGTCATCTACCTGGATTTCAGCAAAGCCTTTGATACTGTTACTCATGGGAGGCTTATCAATAAACTAAGTAGTTTGAGGATGGGTCCCAAGGTGGTGAACAGGATCAGAAATTGGTTGACTGACAGACGACAGAAGGTGATGGTAAATGGAGCTCACTCGGATGAAAGGAGGATGATTAGCGGGGTACCCAAGGGCTCGGACCTGGACCCGGCACGGTTCAATATATTTGTGAGTGATATTGCTGAAGGACTGAATGGAAAAGTCCTGTCTTTTGCAGATGACATGAAAATTTGCAACAGAGTGGACTCCCCTGAGGAAAGATCTACAAAAGCTGGATGAATGGTCTAATGCTTGGCTGTTAAGATTTAATGCAAAGAAGTGCAGTGTCATAAACTTGGGAAGCAGAAATCCAAGGGAAATGTATGTGATAGGAGGTGAGAGGTTGGTGTGCACGGACCAGGAGAAGGACCTTGGTGTGATTTATTTCTGAAGATCTCAAGGTGACGAAGCAGTGTGACAAGGCAGTGGCAAAAGCCAGAAGGATGTTGGGCTGCATACAAAGAGGAATTACCAGCAGAAAGGAAGCGTACTAATGTCACTGGTGAGGCCTCACTGTGTTCAATTTTGGAGACCATATCTCACAAAGGATGTAAAAAGACTGGAAACTGTTCAGAGGAAGGCGACCAAAATGATTTGGAGCCTGCGTCAGAAGCCTTATGAGAAGAGACTTGAAGACCTAAATATATACACTCTGGAGGAGAGGAGGGATAGGGGAGATATGATTCAGATCTTTAAGGACTTCTCTTTACTGCCAAACCTATCTCTAGTTTTGTTCATTTTCCCAAATTCACACTGATTAAGATCAAATAGCTAGATATCACTTTATCTATTCCTCTGTTTCAAGTTAAATTTTAATCTGTTCTATACAAATTTGTTCCATGTAAACTGTTCTACTGTTTTGTTCTTGTTATCTCCAGTTCTATGTAAACTGTTTGATTGTTTGTGTTAAATGTAAACCGCACTTATATGTAAAGCGCGGTATATAAAAGCAAATAAATAAATAAATAAATACTTAAAGAGAATTAATGAACAAACAAACCTCTTACAAAGACGGGAAAGCTGTAAAACTAGTACCTGAAATATCCTAAAAGTAAATCTGTTTCATATAGTTCATTTTCAGAGATGAGCAATGGCTTTCTTGTTGTTGTTATTGTTACTAAGTGCCGTTGAGTTGATGTTGACTCATGGCCACCCCGTGGATAGTTGCCCTAAAATGTGTTTGGTCTTCAATCAGGCGGCTAATTGTTGATAAAATAACAGCTGCTACGGCTGCTACTCTATCAATCAATCCCATTGTTGGTCTTCTTCTTCTGCATTGACCTTCAATCTTGTCAAGCATGATGTCTCTCTCTAATGATCTTTCTCTTCACATGATGTGACCATAGTATGAAAGTTGAAATCTTGTCATTTCAGTTTCTATGGAAAATTTAGGTTTGATCTCTAGTATCAATTGATTTGTTCTTTGAGCAATGCATGGTACCCTGTTTCTTTGCCTGCACCATATTTCAAAGGCATTGGTTTTCTTCCTGTCTTTCTTTTGCACTGTCCAACCTTCGCATCCATATGTCATCACTGAAAATACTATGGCTTGGATAAGTTGAATCTTTGAATGCAGAGATACATCTCTGCACTTGAAAATCTTATCTAGGTCCTTCATAGCTGTTTTACTAAGAGCAATGCACTGAATTTCTTGACTACTTGTCATTATTGATGATTGATCCAAGTAGTTTAAAGTCGTCTTGTTTTTTCACTATCAAGAGATACCATTTCATTTGGCTTGTGACCTTTTGTGGAACTGGAACCCAAGTTACAGGAATAAGAAACTAGGGCAATGAATCCCTCTAACACCCCTATTTCCATTCCTGATCTTATTCCACCTTCCTTTCCTTTGATGTAATTTTCATATCCTGATCTCAAGTCTGTGCCGACAAAATCACACTGGTCAATAAGTCAGACTGTAGGATGATTTTTTTTCTGGTATACTTGATTCCAGCAAATCAAAACTTGTAGGTTTCCTGTAATATGTTAATATATTAAAAAGTGTTGCATGCACTGCATTTGGTTCATATACGTTGGAGTCGGTATTCAGCGGTGGCAAGTCGCTACCACTGAACTTTAAACCAGGATATTCAATGCTGGAGTCATATCCAGATTGCCCAAATTGCCTGGGTAACAGCGATATTCAGCCTGGTTAGCTTCCGCAGTGAACGTTAGGCCAGCCTTTACTGCTCCTGACCTTTGCCACATGTCGATAACTGGGCAGCGGCTGAATATCGCTGCTACCCTGTTATCGATGGGTGCTGCCCCTGGAACGCTCCCAGCACACCTCGATGCAAATTGGTGAGCAATGGGGTATGCAGCGGCAGCGCCTGCGGCTATTAAGCGCCAGAGCCATGTTAGTGCCGCTGAATATCCCAGATAAGGGGATTAACACGATTAATCCCTTTCAATATCCCCCTCCCATTATTTTTTAGCTCCTGTAGAGGAAATAGAGGTACGCGTCTAGTAGCATAACTTGTTTTATAATTTGTCATGCCTTCCTTGACTTTCAAGAAAATTAGTCTAAAATAAATGTTTGTTTATTCAATTTGATTATCCATCTTTCCATAGCAATAGCAATGTACAAAAACAATATACAGACATCAAAGGGTTAACGTCAAAGGGCAAGAAACAAAGCCGAATAAACGGGAGTAATGGGAAACAAAAGGGTAGGGAAGGACCCGGAAGGGAAGGGTCAAACCAACTTGCTATAGAGAGACAAGCAAAAACTTGACCAACTCATTACAGAGGACTAAAAAAGCACCTAGTCTTTGTTAAAGGATTGGGCGAAGTACCAGGTTTTAAGTCCTGCTTTGAACTTGAGTAAGAAGTCTCAGTTCTCAGGCTAATAGGAAGCATATCCCAAAGAGGGAGGACAAAAATGCAGACTTGCCAAGTTATCCAGTCCAGGAGTGAGATTTCAAAACGGTCCTGGTTTTCTGACAACCTCATCCTGATGCATTATGGGACCTGCAGCTCTGATTCAAAAGGCTTAAATCAAGGACTACAAATACCATACTACACTACACTGCAATGCAATGCAAATTAAAACCAGACTTGGCACAATATCTCAGTTCTGGAAATGGGTACTTTGGTAACTTTGTGCGAATGAAGACTGAATCATTGTCAGGTGAATTTTTAAGGGCGAGTGAACAGATGAAAGACTACTGAGAGGAACATATAGACCAAATGTCAGCTATTAAGGGGAGCCAGTGTAGAAGGCTCAGTAGGCCAAAAATATACTTTTTAATTTATATCTGTAGCGGATCAGAAGCCAGTGCTGAATGAATCATCAAACGTAAGCACGGAACAAAGCTTTATGGCTCTGTTTTGTATAAGCTATAACCTGTTTAATGCCATTGCAGAGTGTTACAATCTAAACAGCAGATTCATGCATGTATTAGTAACTGGACATCCTTGTCTTGAAGGAAATGTTTAAGTGAACAAATTTTACATAGGACCTAGAATGAAGATTTCACAATGGAAGAGATTTGGTGGTCATTCAAGAGACTAGAATCTAGATGGACTCCAGCAATGTTTCTACGTTCTTTAAAGGGATTGTAGTGCTCCTAATGCAAGGTGGTGAGGGGGTGGGGAGTGGAATAGTCAACTTCCTTGGCCTATAATGAGAAAGCCAAGGGCAACCACATCTAAAAAGGAGTTTAAAGTGTAAAAGCCTGGAGAGTCTGTGTTAGTGTAGGTAATGAGCTAAATGTTTGTTGACCCCTATTTACGCATCATATGTGTGAAACTGTTCCCAACACTCTAGAATAACCTAAAGATAGAGTCAATCCAGAAAAGCCTAATAAAATAGTGTGGGGTCTTCATCAACAGCACTATGAGATGAGACTTAGAAATCTAAGCATGGATACCCTAGGCCAGGCCTTGACAAACTTTCTTGGAATCTAGGAGCCAGCTTAAATATTTAGGATCCAGCCGCTGAAACCTCGGGCACAATACTCCCTCATCCCCCAAAAGATATATTGCATCTCCTCTTTTAAGGGATTTACTGTTTTCCCAGTTTCTATGGGAAAAGAAAGTGTAATAAATCATGCCATTACACAGTGCCAACAGAAGACAGCAACCCTTCTCTACCTCCCCCTTCCACAAACCCCATTGAGTACATTGTCAGCAGCATATTGGTGACTCTTTGTAGCTACACCTGAGGTAATACGTGAAACATAACGAAAATAAAAATCTCTCATAGGCCCCGCACCCTGACTTCACTCACTTTCTCTCTCACATCCCCATCACCCTCTGTCTCTCATAGCCCCCAAACATTATCCATTCTTTATCTCTCTCTTATAGCCCCCCAGCCATTGACCAGAGTCTCTCTCTCATCGCCCCCCAAGTTATCATCCAGTCTTTCTTTCTCTCATATTGCACTTCAGTCATTACCCAATCTCTCTCTCTGTCTCTCATTGCCCCCAGCCATTCCCCAGTGTGTGTGTCTGTCTCTTTCTCATAACCCTCAGACATTATCCAGTCATGACCCAGTTTTTCTCTCTCTCATAGCCCCCAAGTCATCATCCAGTTTCTCTTTCATTTCCCTCCCAGCTATCACCCAGTGTCTCTCTCTCTTGCCCCAGTCAACACCAATGTCTCTCTCCTTTTCCCTCTCATAGCCCCCAGACATCAATCAATGTCTCCCTCTCACTCTCTCAGAATGAATGACAAAGATGGTTATTATGAAATGTTAGAAGTAAAAATGCAATGTGTGCTGTTACGTCATGCTGACCAATTACCACTAAAGTCACCACTAACCTTCATGCCCTCTTGGGTGGAATGCTGCTAGCTGTTGCCATGATGCTGTACTGCTTCTCTGTCATGGGAGACCATATGCAATCTTAGGCCAATCAATATCACTGTAAGTCGTGCTGTATACTCACAGTTCCACAACCTACTGCACTCTGGAAACTCTTTCCAGCAGCAAAATAGAGAGGGTTCAAATACTTTTATCACCATATTTAAGAGTTATAGGTAAAGACCCACTGAACACAGCTAGAGCTCAGGACCCATCAGAAGGTCAAATGTGACAAGAAGGAAGTAGGAAAACAAAGAGATATAACAGTGAGCCATCAGATGGCATCCGTATAAATTAACATCTGTAATATCTGGTTATGACAGCAGGCTACACAGGAGCCATAGGAGGCTAATTAGGAATTATAGATATTTAAATCATTAATTGTAGAATCGAACCAGCAGCTGGAGTTTTCTGGAAAAATAGGTGCTCATATAATCAGGTCTGCCTGCCAGGCTATATAGAGGGCCTAGCAAGTAAGATTGTTCTAACAGGGCAAGCCCGTCCATTGTGCAGAAATGTTGTTCACACAAGGCCCCAGACTTCAGGGGTCCCCACGTCAACATGCCGCACATGGTATTTGGCTCCCGAGTCCCGATCGTTTGCAGGACCAGCTTCAGAGGGAGTTGGGGAGGGTTGAGGCCCCGGCTCACCTCTGCAGTCGCTGAACTGAAGAGTAGGGTTTTTCTTCACTGAATCTGGCGGCTATATTCTCGTGGAGCCCACTGGCACGCAAGAGGTTAAATGTCATTTCCTTTTTCCCACCACTCAGGTGTCAGCAGGCTCCACGAGAACACAGCCACCAGCCTCGGTGAAGGAAAACCCCACTCTTCACTCCAGCGGCTGTGCAGAGGTGAGTCGGGGCTTCAGATCTCTCCGGCTCCCTCTGAAGCCAGTCAGACAGGCACAGGGCTCTTTGGAGGAGGGGGGGGGGCCAAAACCCGGGAATGGGCTGATGGGGGGGCTAGGAATGGAAATGGGTTGATTGGGGGGCTAGGATAGGACTGGAAATGGCTGATGGAGGGGCTAGAACTATAAATGGGCTGATGGGGGGGCTAGGAATGGAAATGGCTGATGGGGAGCTAGGAATAGAAATGGGCTGATGGGGAGCTAGGTTAGGACTGGAAATGGGATGATGCGGGGGGGGGAGAATGGAACTAGAAGAGAGCGGACGCTGGGTGGGGCTGGAACTAGAAGGGGATGGGGTTGGGAGAGTGAGGATGGAGAGGGGAAAAGATTTTGTGTGGGAGTAAGAAAAATCTACGACTGGACAGGTATTGGGAGAGTAAGTGGGGATTAAGGATAGTGGGGTAAAATTTGAGTAGGTGAAAAAGGAATAAAGAGAGAAATGGAGGAAAGATCAAATGGAGAAAGATCAGTATGTTAAGGCAGACATAGAGAGATAATGGGAAAAACCTAGAAGAGAGGAGAGAGGAGAAAAATGGACTGCAGACAATGGAGAGTTAGCAGAAGACACAAAGAAACCAGAAGAGAGTGACTGGAACAATTGTAACTGAAAAATAAAATACCAAAACAACAAAAGGTAGAAAAATACTTTTTATTTTGAATTTATTAACTGGAATATGTCAGCTCTGGGAAATATGCATCACTAACATCTTTACTTTTTGTTTATTTCTGCAGTGTTGTACATTCCAAGTTTGGCTTTTGGGGTCCCCAGTTTAATTATTGTCTTCCTGTATCTAAATTGTGATCCCTTGTTCTTTGTTTGGTGATGTTCTATGTTCTGCATGTGTAACCAAGCTGAGGTATTCTGTTCATGTAGATTCTATTTGACAGTGTTCTCTTTCCCCAGCAGGAGATGTATTTGTATTCTCTGAGATGTATTGGTTTAATATTTGCAGTGTTGCCTTTTGATAGGTAGGGTTTGGTGCTTTGTGAGTCCTGGTAGTGCAGTTATGTTACAGCGGGTTTGCTATGGGTTCTAAATGGGCAGGGTTTTATAGTACTTCCTAATGTGCCTGGCAGTTAGCACTGGAGTATAGTAATGTAGTAATCTGGCAGCCATTCCTTATACTCACTGACCAATCAAAGGGTATTCAGATACTCATAAAAGTTGTTAATGTGCCTTCACAAATGTTAATGTGCATTAAGTGCAGGAGCACCCATTTATTTCTATTGGTGCAGTGGTACTTAACACACATTAATATTTAGTAAACATGCCCCTAAGTCATTGCCAGGAGAAAAGAGACATGTGAAGGGTTCCTTTGAAAGCTGTCTAAAATTTAAAATGGGCAACATATACATTTTAAAATAAAAAAATAAATAAATACATTTATGCAAACGAGGTCCAGTGGCTATGCAAATGAGGCCTTGCAATGAGTTTCCGCACATGGTCCCGCATCACCCTTGGGCTGCCCCTGTGTGCTAATATTGCTGGCTATTTAGATTATTGCAGAAGTTTGCGCTTAAAGATGAGAAACATGGGGTGCAGCAGGAAGACGAAAAAGACCATCTCAGAGAGGGAGAAAGATTTTGCAGGCACTCAGACTCTGTGGTCGGCAGCTGTGGTATTATTTTTGCAGTGCAAGCAGAATGAAGGCAATTTTCTAAACCTTTTTCTTGTGAAAAATGCTATTTCACATACATAAAAGACTTCTTATAAAATTAGGTCACAACTATGCGCAGTGCAAGGCAGAGAGAGCATCCTTGTAAAACAGACAGACATGCTCAGGGGAGGAATATTTATTTATATTCTCTTATATACCGCGCTATTCTGCATCAGTGCGGTTTACATTGAACAAACTGAAATTACATTGAACAGGGCATTATAACTTGGAGATAACCCTCCATTGCCCATGTTCCCTGTAAAATAGTTAAGTGGCTTGCCCAAGACCACAAGGAGCACCTGTGGGACTAGAAACCCCAGTCCTTCCGGCCCAAGGTTGCTGTCCTCTAGTGGGATTTGAACCCCTGACCTGAAGTACCTTGCCCCAACCACTAGGCCACTCCTCCACTCCATATTGGTGGAGCACGGGTGGAATAGCAGTCTCTGCACTTATTTTACAAAATACGTGAATATAAAGTCATTCTTGTGCTTAAATGGCCTCATTTATAATACCAACCTGTATAAAAGTGCATACTGTGATGGGGTGTATACGTCCTCTCACTACAGCCTCAGACCAAGGGTAAAGAAAAGCGAAGAGGTGAACCCAGAACAGTTGAATCAACCCAGCTGGAGGAAAATCAGGATGGAGGTGAGAAACACAGAATTAAAAAACCCAACAGAGGTGGAGTCAGTTACCTGAACAGCCAGAGAGGGTGGAACATGAGGAGGAGTTAACAGCCCTATAGAAAGAGGGGACAGGAGCGGGGCTTAGCCTCTGCTGGGAGAATGAAGACTGAAGAGCTGCAAGCCAGACTGGGCGAGCCGGGTTATAAGGTAAAGAACTGTTTATTGATGTGAAATTTACCTGAGAAATGATTGCCTGATTAGAGGGAACCTGCTTTTTGTTTGACTTACCTGCCTGAGGGCGGTGGGGAATAGCGCTGGGGAGAAATTAGAGCCCAAAGCTGTAAGGGAGGTGGAAAGCAAGAGTATGGACCTACCCTTTTTACTTTGAGCCCTTTTTGCTTTGAGCTGAGCTAAATATGATGATTATTAAGAATTCTTATGGACTTTGTTGCTTTGAACTGACTCAAGCCTGGTAATTAAGGAACATGTGGACCCTTTGCCTGCTGGAATAGAGGTCCGCTGAGTTAGGTAACACACAGGCTGCTTGGAAGGAAAAAAACCACATTAACTAGTTACAGGCCATTCATTAAAGGCTCCCTATGTGTCTTTATAAAATAGGCTAAAATTAGGCAGCTTCTTGCCCTACAAAACTAGACGCTCTATTGTAAAATGACCTCCAATGTGTGGCAGTCTGGATGGGTTAACTGATTTTTTTTCTGCGGTCTTCTACTGTATTACTATATTAAAGGCAATGTTAACAAATAAATTCGATGAAATTATATGCAACTATGAAAAGATTTAATCAGAATTAAAAATTACTGCAAACCAAAATCTTCCTCCTTTTGTGAACATACTGGTAAAATCACACACTAATGCTTCATAAATATAAAGACCTTTTCACTAAAGTGCATTGTGATTTGCACCAGTGCACCAATAATGTGCAAAGCCAAGGCATATTAGCTGCAACACCCTGGTGTTAATTTTCAGGGGTGTAGAAAGCATGTTGCATCAGTTAACATGCAGCACTAGCCCCTAACACATGCCACATTAGCGTGGTGCCCGTACCTCCATCTGTTGAGGTGGCGGTAATTGTACCTGTTAATTGGCCACCTTGCAGTTACTGCAGGTGCACTGACTACAAGATTCTTTTCACACCCACTCTCTTCCCCAAAGCTGTCCTCTTGCTCCCCTAATACGCCATGAACATTTAGAGTGAAAATCCGGCCTGTTAGCTGTCACTGCCCTGTGCTGTCAACGCTTGTCCCAGGGTGCCTTCAGCTTGTGCCGGCAGGACCACTTTTAACTATGGGCAAAAGGGCAGCTGCCCTGGGCCCTTACACAATGGCGATCCACCTGCCCTGCTGCTCATAGGTAACAGCAGCCCAGCTTCTCCCCCCATGCTCACTGCTGCCCCTGCACGTCCCATAGCAGTGCTGCAGGAGGAGGGGGGGCCTGTGCAAATAGGGGAGGGCCATGCAAACAGCAGGGGGTCCCACAAATGGGGGAGAGGAGCCCCGCTGATCATGTTTGCCCAGGGCCTCATAAGAGGCTGAAAACATTATGACAGCTAGCGCCCTTTAGTAAAAAATAAAAACCATAGAGTCTGATTTACTTTATCGCCCATTCTATGATTATGGGACTTAGGGGCTTGTTTACAAAGCCGCGGTAGCGGTTTGCGATCGTAATCGGAGCCGCGGCCCCATTGATTTCAATGGGGCCGCGGCTGCGATCGCGAACCACTACCGCGGCTTTGTAAACAAGCCCCTTAGTGAATCAAGCCTTTAATCTTGTCATTTTCAAAGTGAATGTTCTTAAATCTGAAAACAAAACTTGGCACTGAGAAATTATATGGCTGATGTTTGAGATGATTTCTGTTTGATTATAAAAAAAAAAGAAAAAACAAAAAAACTAACCAATTTCCATGTAGGCCTCTTTCAGCAGGTGTTGAAAATTTAAAGATGGGGGACCTTATGAGTTTAGCAGCAGTAGATGTATAAGTCAAAAGATGCTTGCAAATTTTAACTTTAATATGACTTTCACAATACACACACTCTCCCCAGAAGCAATAATAAATGCAGCTATTCCCCAGTTTATGCCGGTTTCTCACAAAATGCTGAAAAGACTAGTTCCTACTGCCAGTCTGGTTCAGCACCTTTAATACCTTCCCCTAGAGTAAATTATAAGGTGTAATAGCATCACATGCTATGGAAAAATAACGTTACTATAATCCAACCAATACTTAAATACTGCAACTCAATTTTGGGCAGACTAAAAAATATGTGATTTGAAATGTATGGGTTGTACTCTACATTAGGGATATGCATGGAAAAAATATTTTTCAGGCAATATTTAAAGGGACTTATAAATTTGCCTGCTGCCACTAAACATGTAAGTCCCCTATCTGTGAATTTTTTAATGGCGCCATATAGATCCACTGAATTTGCCACTGAAAATTCCCTCCAAATGCTCCGGCCAAGGCGGAGCATAGTGATGTGGCAAATGATGGCACATGAAAACCAGTGTGGCCCATCTAGTCTGCCCAGGAAGGCAGCTAGGTTGTGCCTCCCTCTCAAGGCAGGTTATCCCCTCCACGCTTTTGTTCAGGGTTGTGGCTGCCACTCTGTGAGGGACTCCCTCTATGCTTTTGTTTACCAAGGATGGCGTGAAGGTGTTTCATTTAGCTGTACAGAGAGTGTAATGGCGAGATTCAGATGCTATCCATATAGCTAAGTAGTTTAATTTCGGCAAGCAAAAAAGTAGCTTAAATTAAACCACTCGGCCATACACGTGAAGGATCATTTTATAACAGGGTGCCTATGTTAAGTGGGCGGGAAGACGCCTATTTGTCTTTATAAAATAGCAGAACTCCTGCAGCAGTAACAGCTACACGGAGGCGTGGACGGAATAAACGTCAGCACACATAGTATCAAAGACACACATAAATCGTGACTTTGCCTATATGCCATCCAAACCCCACTCCTGTACACACCTACTGTAAAAGTACACACCGGCTTGGACTGCACACATACTTTTACGCCTGATCTAATTTTAGAGGACCCTAAAACAGTGTGTTAGGCCTGAACGTTATTTAAAAATTACATAACGTTTAATGCATAGTGTTCCTTGGATCCCGGTTGTAGTGGGCTATAGGAAGCACTGGCATATTGTTGTTTTGTATTTCAATTATTACTTTATTTCATTGTTGATGAGATTCAATGTTGTATTTCTTAACCAGTGTCTTAATTTCCATGAAGTTTTGATAAATGCTTCATTTTTTGTTATAATGATAAAATATAAATAAAAAAAAATTACATAACGTGGTGTCTAGGTTTGGGGCTAGAGAAGGAGACTGCATTATGCCTATTTGGACATATGTGGCCCGATATTGAAAGGGATTAACATGGTTAATAGACCTGCCAGCTGTGTTAATCCCCTTGGCAGGGGTATCTATGGGTTCTGCTGCTGCATGCTCTCTCTGATGCTAAGCAATTAGCTTCGGGGTAGTCAGGGGCAGCACCTGGTGATAACCGTGCAGCTGTGATACTGAGCCGCTGCCTGGTTGTTGCAACATGACAAAAGTCAGGCGCAATAAAAGCTGGCCTAAGTTTTTGCCGCTGAAGTTAACCAGGCAGTGGCTAAATATCGCCGCGTCCCAGGTTCGCTTCAGAACCAACCAAAACCCAATAGTACTGGAATAGCCCAAACATAAACCATTCAAAAAGGACTTCCAAAACAATTGAACAGGTGTGTATAAACATTCAGAAATGACTAAGAGTGTCGGAGAACACCAAAAAGGGGAACTAAACATCGCCCTCTCGCAAAAGGCGTCTCCTTTTAATCATTTTTACTAAAGTGCTTGTGCTCACGTACTTATCTTTTAAAAAGCACTCAGGGACCAAAGATGGCAAAGAACCTCCACCACTTGCCACGTTTCGGACCCGATTTCCACGGTCCTGCATCAGGTGTTGAAGATTCCAAGGTCTCTCAAAGCCGTCGTTTAGTGCCTTTTACTTCCCACTTCCAGGAAGGCACAGGAGAGGAGTAACCTTCACGGAGCAGCTACAACCCTCAGCAAGGGCATAGGGTTATCCTGCATAGATTGGCACTTACAGCCCTAACTACTTTACTGTAAATGAGTCACTTGTCTTTATCTGCCATCATTTATTGTCAGCCCAATACTGAATAATGCAAGTCTGTATAGCAGCAATAAGGATACAGCAAAGTACCCTATTCATTAACTTTTACTGGTGTTATTGCATATACTGCCAAAGAAAGGTTCTCTAGATCAGCCTGGCACTATCTAGAAAGGTGGAATACCCATGCTCTGCCCCGGTACTAACTCTATGGATGGTTGGCGGTATTCCTCTGCTATCCATACAGCTTTGTGGTTTCATTTAGGAGGGCAAAAAGGCTATCCTAAAATAAACTGCTCAACTAAAATGGATAAAAAGCAGATATCAGCGTAGTTGGTACAGCAGCAATAGTTACCACTCCATGTGCATTCAACGCTGCTTGTTATCCAGATAGTGGTACTGAATATATGGAACATGTGAACTGATATTGGGAAACTGCTGTCCGCAGCATTGCATTTTGGCCTATATTTTACCTTCCTATCTGCTACCCTCTGCTACCCGGCAAACAGTTTCCCTTAGCCGGCCAGCACATCTCCCTGTCCGCAATGACTGTTACTTCGTTCCCTACAGTGTAGGGAGAGGCGGAGGGGGGGGGGGTATGATGCATTCTTAGTCTCAGATGACCTTAGGAGCATGCGCCATGATTGGGAACTGAACCAAATCTCCCACATGATAACATTCAGCTCTTCCACTGAGCAGTTTCAAATTAATTTAAAAAGAAAAAAAGCATCAAATTTACATGCCCCCCTAAGGGGGAAGTCAAACATTTATTAATTAATCAAAGCATACCTCAGGAAGAAGGGTCATCTCATTTGTGAAGGGTTTCCATAGGTATTCATGTGCCACATTTTCTTTTAGTGGCTTGGGGAAAGTATAGTCAATAAAATACACTCGTACAGTATTAACATGTTTTTCCTATTGCTCATCACTTTTCCTTCTTAAAATCACAACCTCAAGACCTTGATTTCAAGTTTCAATTTTATTTAATGTGCACATGTATGACAGCCATCAAACAATGTCTGCGCACTTCACAATTCTAATAAACTTATCACTATATTAAAACATACAGCATATACGATGACAAAACAATACATCTAAATACAGAAAAGATTAGGGATACAATGCTAAGTAGGGTTACAGTCCATAACTATTATATGAAATAGAAGACAAACATAAGGTTCATTTTCTCCCTTGCTCAGAGATTACATCTTAAATGCAGATATGCACAGGTACTCCTTCTTGAGAGCAGGTGATAATGTCTGTGCATTTAAAGTGGTGCTCTAGAAAGGACATCCGAGTCAAATGGGGGACATCCAAGGCGGAACGTATAGAAAAATGAATTTTAGGAACATTGATGTCCCCGATATGGAAGTCCACACTGGCAGCGACATAGACGCCCCCCTTAGGAAAGCATGAGCGGAAGGAACTCCATCTCATGCAAGCTAGCATAAGAAGACATCCAGCGGCACAACGAAATGAAAACAGGAGTCCCATTCCCCATCGGTGTTTGCTGACACACTGTAAAATAAAGGGGGTATTAGTGTAGTTCTTTCTCCATACCCTCCAGACATTTTTCAGGTGCCTGTCCATGCCAACAGCAGCTAGAACCATAGGCGCGACTCCAGACATCCAGGCAATTCTGAGATCAGGCAGGAACGTCCAAGATCTTGAATGCCCCAGCACCTAGGCCACACCCTCGTTCAGACTCGGACACCCTCACGCTGAGGAGAGACCCAGCTTTTAAGATGGCTCCGGAGATGTCTCTCTGCCTATTTTCAGACGTCCAAAGCATGAGTAAGGCTTCTAAAATAACCCCCATAGTTTGCATGTATGTGCATAAATTAAAGTTTGTTATAGCAATGTGTGTGCTTGTGAAATCTGTCTGCGCTCTACATAGAATGCACCCCAGCTATGTCTACTGGTAAAATACGCACCTTCATGAGAAGGCAAGTACTTTTACGCCAGTTGGAATTTTATAAAAGGACATTTAGACACACATGTGGCCACATAGCTGCATAGCTGCATCACCCACACAGCCGCAGACATCCCAAAAACTTAGTCAATACAGAACACGAACTAGTCTCTCTGCACCCAAATTTATGACCCCAACTTGAACTGTAATTGCCAGAGGTAATATATTTTCTGTACATAACTTGTATATAGTTTCCCATGTTATCTCCAAGTTACTGACCCTGTTATAATGTAAGCAAAGGATTGTTCTAATGCGAAAATTTGTTATCTGTAAACCGCGCTGATACCAAAAAGCGCGGTATATAAAAACTGTAAAATAAATAAAATAAATAAATAAATAAATGCGAAGATACATAAAGTTATACACCATCTACGTGTGCAAATCACAGTATTTTAGTGATTTATGCATGTTAATGGGCATTCCTGAATGTACCTTAACCAGATGCAACTTCTTAAGTACGCATGTCAGTCCAATGGCATGTATCTTCACTGTGAGCACATACACGGGCAGAGTTCGGACAGAGCGTGTGTGGCATGTGCACAGGTACGCATCATAAAATACTATAATTTATGCATGTTCTTTACAAATCTCAGGGCAGGCATTTGCACCTACCTTATGGCAGGTATAACCGATCGCATCTTAAATTAACATGCGTTTTGCCCATTTATGCCTCTAGTTTATACATTCAAGTATGTGCATGCTGGACTTTATCAATAGCCATGAAATGCACATAGAATAGCGTATATTAGCTACATGTCGTCATGGTATTTAATGTGGCCAAATCGTTGTCATAGCGAAAATCAAGCAATCCCAACAGAAAACGAATCACCTTGGTTAAAACTGGGTACATCCTAAGATACCGGAGTGGAGGGG
This sequence comes from Ichthyophis bannanicus, assembly GCA_033557465.1. Lineage (NCBI taxonomy): Eukaryota > Metazoa > Chordata > Amphibia > Gymnophiona > Ichthyophiidae > Ichthyophis > Ichthyophis bannanicus. The sequence goes on from CM066037.1 coordinate 73,406,972, forward strand.
GCAGTAAGTGTACCTGCACTTACTGCCACATTGATGGCGAGTGCACGCTAAAGATGCCCTTGCCAATTGTAATGTACGGTCAGTCTCCACACTCTGCCCCTAACCCATGCTAAATGGTTAGCACAGGATGTTTACTACAGTAATGGTTACTGCAGTGGGCATAGCATGTGGTAAACACTGCACTAACCATTAGCATGATTTAGTTAAAATGCCTCTAAGGATATGATCTCTCACTAGCAAAATTGTATTAAACTGAACTACTGATACAGTAAGTAGTTTGGAGGAGCATTTGGTTCATTAGTGCTCCTTAAAAGATATAGTGCATAGTAAATCAATGTAATGAGCTTTAACCTATGAATTTACATGCGTAAAGTCAATTAGTGCACCTTAGAAAGTTCTAACGTGTTAATTTTTTTTTATTAAAACAAATATTTGAAAAAAAAATGAAATGATACCCAAAAATTGGGAGGAAAGACCAAAATGAAAAACACATTTTACCTCTGAAGATTTCTTATAAATGCTATCGCAAAAGAGTATTAATACACTCCTACAATCATTCAGTATCTCAAACTATCAAAATTAATTCTTTAACAGGACTAAATTTGCCCAAAAAGGGTCCCACACTCAAGCAGTCACACAAATCTCAACATTGTACCAAACAGGAGAGAAAAAGCCTCTGGATATTATCACAACCCTCTATGTGGCAAATCACAGCCGTAGGAGAAATAGACCACTCAACATCACTGGTTAAACTCCCCTTTTTTATTCAAATTTGTATTTTTTTATTAAAATGAAAGACTTAAAAGTACTTTTTCAGTCTCCAATATTTTTTTTTTTAATTTTTATTTTTATTTACGTTTTAACAAAAAAAAATTCAGGTATATATTTCAATGAAATGAAACATGGAAAACCAGAAACCTGATCATTATAAAAAATCAAGAAAGTAAAACATTAACCAAAACTAGACCACAATTAAGGAATTGGGAAGAGGCGGCAGGAAATTACACAAGAAATAATACGCATTAGCATCTATTCATTCAAGGTGGAGTATGCCTTATGTGTCAGCCAAATGAGACGCATCCAGAACAGTCATGTGTTCCCTAGTCAAAAGAAATTCCAGTAATTGTTTAGGCTCAAAAAAACAGAAACAATTTATCTTTAAAGGAAACATGACATTTCGCTGGAAATTTCAACACAAATGACTCTCCTAGGAAAAGAACCCTGGACTTTAACCCCAAGAACTCTTTCCTCTGAATTTGGGTAACCCTAGCTAAATTAGGAAAAATACGAACTTGAGAGCCAAAAAATATAGCACTGAAATTCCTAAAATAAACTCTAAGAATTAACGTTTTATCTGATTCTAGAGCTAAGGTTACCAGGAGTGTAGAACAAGCTGTAACCAGAATCCAGTCAGATCTAATGCCCCAGGTGAACCACCAGGAGCCCCACTCTGCCCAACTGAGAGATACTGAACCATAGTAAGGGGAGGCAAGTGCTCCAGTGGAATCTGTAGGACTTCCCGGAAGTACCTGCAAACCATCTCCTGAGGTGGAACCATAGGAGACCTAGGAAAATTAAGCAGTCACAGATTATTTTTGCGAATCTGGTTTTCCAGATACTCAGTTTTTCTATCAGTCACATTACTATCCTTAAGTTGGGCTTCCTGGAGGCCCCGAAGATGTTCCAAATCCTCCTCGATTTGGGAAGTCTTCCATTCCTGGTCCTTCATCGCTCCAGAAATCACCTGCATATCAATTTTCATAGTGGGAAAACTCTTTACTCACAGTCCAAACAAACGCCAGCAAGGAAATGTTGACTTAAGCTGTAACATCCCATAGTGCATCCAAAGTTATTACTGCAGGCTTAACCTGCCCCTGAGGAAGCCAATCCATCGCTTGCTCAAGATCCACTCCCAGACCTGCTTCAGATGCCGCAATGACTCTGTCAGTGTCTTCGGCTCCCAGGAAAAAAAACAGGGCTTGATTTACCCATAGCCGGCATTTATTTATTTATTTATTTACGGTCTCTTCTATACCGCACTATTCAGCATCAGCGCGGTTTACATGGAACAAAAATGCTCAGTACAGATAACATGTATGAGTTTACAGATAACATGTATGAGTTTACAGATAACAGGGTAAGAAACTTGGATAACAGGGGTAACTATTTACAACATTTGCTACATAATCTTGGATAACAGTGGTAAACTATTTACAAATATTGTTACATAGAGTCATATGGTAGGGATTCAGTAGATACAAATGAACCACTAAGAGTTAGAGAAACTTTCATGGCATGTTGTTGGGAAACCATATATTTCCTTAGCGGATTGGCTCTCTATCTCAGTGAGTTGGTTCTATGAGATACTTATTGAAAAGATGGTATTTGAGGGCTTTCCTGAATTGTGTGAGGCTTTCAATAGCCCGGATATCTGGAGGTAATGCGTTCCAGCATCTTGGTGCGCTGATGCTAAACGCTCTATTGGCTGTAGATGCTGTGCAAACTGTTAATGCTTTCGGTACTTTTAGGGTGTTTGTCGCTGCGGATCTCCTCGCTCTGTTAGGAGATGTGATGTGGATGAGGGCAGTTATTGATTCCGGGGAGAGCTTGTGAAGAGCTTTAAAAGTGAGTAACAGAGTCTTGAACACTATTCTAGCCTGGATAGGTAGCCAATGTAGTTGTATCAGCAGAGGTGTAACGTGGTCACTTCTGGAGGCTCCGTGGATGACCCTTGCTGCAGTGTTCATGGCGAGCTGCAGAGGGTGTAAGGTGGATAGGGGCAGGCCTTGAAGGATGGCATTGGCGTAGTCAAAATGAGGTATGATCAACGCCTGGTATATAGTCCTGAAGTCATTCGGTTCAAGCATGGATCGTAGATGCCTAAGTGATCGGATCTTATAGTATACTGCCCTGACTGTATTCGCTATGTGGGCTTTCATGTCCAGGCGTTGATCCAAGGTGACTCCGAGGTAGCGTATTGATGGTTTAGAATGTAATTCTGCATCTTTTACTTTAAGGAATTGTGGTGGTGTGAAGTTAGGGTTCCTCGTAATGAAGAGTACTTCCGTTTTCTTATGCTGTATTCGGAGGTTTTGGGAGAAAAGCCAGTCAGAAATTGCGTTGAAACAGCTCGTCAGTGGAGAGAGGTCTAGATGTTCCGTAGAGAAGGGTATGTACAGCAGGACATCATCAGCGTATAACATGCAGTCCACATTGAAGGATCGGATGATCTTGCAAATTGGCTGCATGTAAATGTTAAACAGGAGGGCTGAAAGGGAGGATCCTTGTGGGACTCCCTGATTTTGGTGGAAAGGTTCCGATGTCATGCCTCTAGAACGCACATGTTGCCATCTTCCAGACAGGTAAGATCTGCACCATTCAAGCGCTCTTCCAGTAATGCCTCTCTCAATTAGTCGACCTATGAGAAGTTCGTGACTTACTGAATCAAAGGCTGCAGCGATGTCCAGAAAGATGAGAGCAAATCCTTGATGGATGTCATCAATGCCAGTGATTATCTTGCAGAAGAGGGTGGTAAGAAGAGTTTCCACTCCATGGGATTCTCTAAAACCATGCTGGCAGGGGTCTAATGGTGCGGCAGTGTCAACGTGATCTTGTAGTTGTCGTTGTACCTCTTTTTCGATGATCTTCGCAAGTAGAGGTATACTGGATATAGGTCTGTATGATTCTACTTTTTGGGGGTCAAGTTTGCAGTTTTTCAAAAGAGGTCTGATAGAGGTGCGCTTAAGAGCTGAGGGGAAGGAACCTGTTGTGAAGGAGAGGTTAATTATATTGGATAGTATTGGGCTGAAGTGGCTGCGGAGCTCCTTGATCCAGAAGGCTGGGCATGGATCGGACTGAGATGTGGAGGTGTTAAGGGCCATAATAGTGTCTTCAATTCCATTCTTGGTTGGGGTAGAGAATACAGTTAGAGCTGCAGGGTAGTCTCGTTCAGGGGTGGTGGTTGTAGTCAAGATATTGATAGTCTGGCAAATCTTGGATTGTGCATAGTTAGCAAAATCTTGTGGGTGAATCTCAAATTGGGGTCCGGGGGTTGGTTCTTTAGATAGAGTCTTGACAAGGTCAAAAAGATCATGGGGTTTATTAAGTGATCTCTTTAAGGTCTCAGAGTAGTATTGTTTCATTGCATCGGTGGTTGCCTTGCGGTGTGCAGCCAGGTGACAGTTGTACGCTATCTGGTCAATTGAAGAGTGGGATCGGCGCCATCTCTTCTCGAGTTTCCGTAATTGAGTAAGAGAAACTCTAAGATTGGCTGTGTACCATGGAGCGCATGCCCTCTTCACCCCCCTTCAACAGCATGCTAACAGCCATGCTGGAGGGAAGCACATCACCAGGCCACGCAACTGTTCCAGGTCATGGCAGGGGGAGGGCCTGCTGAAACAGGAGAGAGTACCACCCCCGAAGCACTCGGGTCCAATAAGGAGGTTTCCTTTGGACCCGCCAAAGACACCGCATTTGAGCCAGGAGGGATGAAGTCACATGCCGCCAGGGTCCTCTGCCCAACACGATCATCTGAACTTCACCTAAGGGTAGGTGAAGTTGCTTTCGCTTTCTTCACCACATCAGAGTGATGGTCAGGCGGCAAGAGAACTCAATGCCGAACGAAATGCCAACCCGGCTCAGCACACCACTGCTATCTTGCCTCTCTCCCCTTGGCTACCCCAATATTTTTTTAATCAATGTCTTTCTATGCACTATTCAACAGTCACTGGTACCCTCTTTACCCACAATCTTTAAGAGGTAAAACCAGAACAGATATAGTGATCACCCGGGGAATGTACAGGGAAGCTGTTACACGCACCAGCTCAAAGACATACTCCTGCAAACAAAATGGAGCACAGCAGTTAGACTTTCACAAAGGCTTCCACAAAGTCCGCACCAATTTACTTAGCTTAGGAATTGCTGACGGCTAATCCAACTAGCTTCTGCTGCCCAACAAAGATCTTCGTTTCACCCATACAGGCTTCCTTAGGGGCAAAGAAAGCGGAACCAGGAAAAATCCCATGCACAAACTTGGTGTCTAAAACCACCATTTTTAAAGAGAATCCCCACCAATCAGAGACCGACCCACCTAACTATAGGAGGAGCTACTCAGAGGCTACCAATATAGCACAAAGAGGGGAGCACAGATTAGAGCCACACAGAATCTTACCCACAGAGCCAGTTTGTTCCAAAAAAACTCCCATTCAGTTTTCCATTTAAACCTGCCAGTTCCAAAATATTTCAATTAAAAATCCATCACTGTTCTCTTTGTAGCAGGATTTTACCTCCATCCACTACCATACATCGAAGATCCTGAAAACTATGGTTATACTGCAAACAATGTGATACAAGGGGCACCTTTTCCAGAGATTATGGAAGATTATCTTTATGTTCCAACAGACACACACTAAGGGGCTTGTTTACAAAGCTGCGGTAGCGGTTCGCGATCGTTATCGGAGCCGCGACCCCATTAATTTCAATGGGGCCGCGGCTCCGATAACGACCGCGAACCGCTACTGCAGCTTTGTAAACAAGCCTCTTAGTTGTCGCACAGTTTTGCCCACATAACATTTGCCAAACAAGCAAAAAATCACATACACCACATGTGCTGAGGTTCAAGAGGTTCCATCATCGCATAAAAAATACATGTGCCACATTTAAGGTGCTCTTTGAGGAGATTTGCCAAAAAATTGTTACTGGGAGCCATAGGGCATAACTTATGTCTCAAATTATGATGGATGACGATGATCGATAGACGAGCAAGCTTCTCCATCTCATCCGCACCAAGTCCAAAGGGGGCGTCATGACTAGCTCCACACTTAACTCCATCGGCAGAGAGGTTTGCAGTGGCCGTCCCAATTGCCCTTGACTCCCAGAAAGCACTTTGGTGCTCTGCGCAGCCACAGCAATGCCTCCACTGAATTCACGTCCAGGGCGCAGGAGAACTGCTCTCTTCAGGGCTCAATGAAGCCCCCTCAGTGCTCTGGTCCAGTACTAAGGATCCTGAACCAGCCACAGTTTCTGCCAATTTCAGCAAGGGGAAGCCCGTACGCTTGTTCAGTTTAACCTGCCCCTTCACCAGATCACCGCCACAGCTTCCCTTTCCTTTTAACTGGCATGTTAACGACGGAAGAGGATTGAGGCAGCAGAAGAGAACAAGCGCTATGCACTCTCACACCTCCAGGTAGGATGCCATCAGCATAAGCTCCTTCCCCACCCATGTTGACCTATGTCACATGATTCACAGTGTGGAATTTGGCCCAAGCTCACTGTGCTGGCCGCACACCAACAGTTACTTGGGCTGCACCAGAGCCTGTGCTAACTACATAGTGCACTTTAGTGAAAGGGCCCCTTCATCACAGCTGTAACTGAGGCATATGGAGAAACTGATGAGGATAAAGCGGAATTGCTTAACAAATATTTCTGTCCTTGGTCCGATTTCTTTTAAACATCTTTGTTACTTATATTGTGGAAGGGCTGTCGGGTAAGGCTTGCTTGTTTGCAGATGATACCAAAATCTGCAATAATGTAGATACCCAGGAAGGAATAGATAACATGAGGAGGGATCTAGATAAGTTTGAAGAATGGTCTAGAATTTGGCAGCTGAGATTTAATGCTAAAAAATGCAGGGTCATGCATTTGGGCTGCAAAAATCCAAGGGAGCGGTACAGTGTAGGGATTAAGTACTTCTGTCCTCAAAAGAAGAGCGGGACCTGGGCGTGATTGTGTCTGACGATCTTAAACAGGTAGAAAAAGCGACTGTGAAAGCCAGAAGGATGCTTGGGTACATAGGGAGAGAAATGGAAAACAGGAGTTGATAGTGCTTCTGTATAAGTCTCTGATGGGACCTCATTTGAAGTATTGTGTGTGCAGTTCTGGAGACCGCACCTTCAAAAGGATATAAGCAGGTTGGAGTCAGTGCAGAAGGAGACTACTAAAATGGTTAGTGGTCTTGATTATGAAGCATATGAGGACAGACTTGAGGATCTTAATATGTACACCTTAGAGGAAAGGCGGGATAGAGGTGATATGATAGATACGTCTAAATACTTCCATGGCATAAATGCACAGGAGGAGAGTCTCTTTCATTGAAAACAAGCTGTGCTACAAGAGGACATAGGATGAGGGTGCAAGTGGATAGACTCAGGAGTGAAATGTGGAAATATTTCTTTCTGGAAAGAGTGGTAGATGCGTACAATGGTCTCCCAGAGGAGGTAGTAGAGACGAAGACAGTATCTGAATTCAAAAAAGCATGGGACAAACCCAGAGGATCTGTAAAGATAAGAGGACTATTGCAGTTGATATGGAAGGGCAGACTAGATAGGACATGTGGTCTTTTTCTGCCATCATGTTTCAATGTTTGTATGTAAGTATGATTCTGGCGCTCAGCAATAATTGCGCCAACTCAGTTACAGTTGTGATGAAAGGGTCCTTTTGTAGCAGCAAAGCGCAGACAAACCAATGATACCAGGAGTCTGTTCAGAAGATCCAAATCATTTATTTGTGCACAAGTCTCAAGCAAGTCAATTTCAAAATGGCTGAGCAAAGTTTTCAAGCATTACAACAACTTTTATAGACTTCTGTTCCATTCTAGGTATAGAAAAACATTTCATTGGTCCCGGTAACCTCCTGTACCTCCCGTACCCCTTCCATTGGTCCCGGTACTGATAAGTTTATCCAATTATGTCCCTTCAGTGGGCATGGCACCTGCATACCCCCCTTCTAGTCCCAATTACAATGGTCAGTTCATCAACTTGTTACTTTCACACTCTCAAGGCCATAGAGCCAATTTGTGCATGCAGAGGAGCAGGGCTCTGCAACTCATCTGTCAGCACTCCCAATTATATTCCTTGCAGATGTACTTCTTCTTATCAGTAACTTTTAAACATGTTTTTCTGTATTTTTCCATCTCTCAGTTCTGCTTACCTAAGCTAATTCAATACTTCTACTGAGTTCTATCTTACAATAGCAGCCTATTGGGGATGTGCAATCCTATGGGCCTCTCCACAGGCTTCACTTACAGGTCAAGCTAGCCATGCTGGCCTGCTTATGTCAGACACCGTGGATCACAGGCCTGCACCTGCCACATTCCCCCCTTTGATTAATCTCACCCTATTACTTAATAAGGTGTGAGAGTTAAATCACCTTTAGAAGAATCACATCATGATTGAAGGATTTCGACTAGGACTAGCTTTGTATAAAGCCATTATTTTAGTTGCGGTCTTCCGCTCTACTGTACTATCAATAGCATTATGAATGGAACGCATACAGCATGGGATTAAACATGGTAATAAAAAGATAACAGCAACAAGGATTAGTACTAGAACAATAAAAGTCTTAAATCCTCCCACCCATGAAAAGAGGTTAGCAAACCAGTTAGGAAATTTCAATGAGTGCCAAGTCTGTACTGGCACATAAGCATGTCTTTGCATATCTTTAGCAATTTCTTCAACTACTTGACCCTTATCATCTATTTTCAAACAGCAATTAGTTAAATTCAGTTTACCACATACTCCTCCTTCAGCTGCTAACAAATAATCAAGTGCCAAGCGGTTCTGGTATATAGCAGTGCGCATCTGAGTACTTTGTCTAGCTAAGAGCGTAAGAGCATGACTAGTTTCATTGGTTATTATTTCAACTACTGCTTGTAAGCAAATAATACGATTAATCATATAAATTGGGGTACGATAACCATACATACCATCATCATTCCAAGTGGCAGGTCCATAATACTCAATGATTCTTTCTGGTGGCCAATCATCACCTTGCCACTTCTCCCACTTGCCTATCTGTAAGGCTTCTCTTTTCTGTCTTAGTGCTCTCTTGTGTCGGTGGGTAGTGTATACAGGGTATCCTAATTGTTCTCCATGTTCAGTGTTTAAAAGAAAGAAGGAAGGTCTGATGGTTCCTAAGACACATGCTCCTCCCCAGTGTGGCGGGAGTTGTGCATATGCTCGGTTTCCACAAATCCAATATAGGCCAGGTGGGGCTTGCCAGGCTTGGACTTTGACAAGGTTAGTCCATAAACCAGCAAGTTCAGGAAATCTGGCTAATGGGTTAGGAGGTTCAGGGTGTCTGATTCCTGACCACCATGCTGTCTTTTTGGTCGTGGCATTATAGTACTTCTGGCTAAGACAGACCAGCTGTCCTACCTTTTGGGTGAACTGGGGTCCAGTTCTGGCATAGCAAAGACGTCCAACGATTGAGTGCGCCAACACCCATTCACTGGTAGCCTTGTGTAATTCAGTCTGATTGTAAACTAAAGAATAATTCAATTCTTGGGCTTCCCATGGCCATTGGTCTCCCATTTGGGTTCCGCCACAGAAATAGCAATCTGAGATCTTAAGACTAGATACTACTGCTCCAGCTAATTCTAAAAATAAATTCTGTGAGGGATGAGGGATCTCAAACTTATTTACATGCATGGCTTCATAAAAGGTATTATGAATATGATATTTAGATGACTTGTGGGCTTGGGTATTCAATCTGATATACACAATGGTTCCTGGATCTACTGCCCCTCCAGCAATACGTAAACCAAACTTATATCCTTGTTTCCAAGCATAGGGATTGTGTATACATAAGTGTAAGGGGTTGCAAGCATCTTTCTGACATTTATCATTTGTGGTTGGCTTGGTTAGAGTAGCCATCCGTTTATCTATTTTCTCATCAGTTATACCAGTATTCCAGGTAGCATAAAAAACACATCCCCAATACGGGCAATAGTAGTCTGCCGCTGGTGCAGTACTATAGCCTGATCCCGTTTTACCTGTACACTTCCACCAATTTGTGGCACCTTCTGGACACATATACTTATGGTCATTTCGATACGCTTTCTCCCATGTACCACAGGTGGAATAACTATCTCTATTAATGGCATTACATGCATCAAAATTCAAAACAGCAGGTTTAGTAATGTCTTTAAGTGGTGGTGTAGCAGCTAGTATAGGTCCATTTGCATCCTTCCATCTTATTTCCATCGTGTAATAGGATGGATTCTGATGCGGATTATAGCATGCTTTGATTTTGCCATGAGTGCAAACATTTAGTTCAGTGGTGTTATAGATACACCGAGTCACTGTTCCCTTGCAGGTATAGTAAGAATGATAAAGCAAAGTCTGAGTTACTTTCAGTCCAGTTCGAGTAGAGGTAATGCAAGCAGTGCATGGAGGTAAAGCATAAGTCAGTTCAAAACCTCCAAAGAAGGCAACCAAGGCAAAGCAAAAGTAAAGATGCATGTTGATGTTGATTGGAGTTCTTCTGAATCCTCAGCTTGCTGATCTTGATCACGACGGTCTTTTATTCTTCGTCCCGTTTGCTAATGAAGCAATTTAACGGGTGCTGAGTGTTGATTGAAGATCCTCAGGTTGTCCAGTACACATTGACCAACTTATTAGCAATTTCAGTTGGCTTGTGAAGTCTGGCTTAGTCAATGTAGTCTCAAAGTAGTGTGTCAAATCACACGCAAATTGGGTTCGTTGAAACAAAACTGTTGCTGCATGGAAAACAGCAATCCTCTTCGAAAGACTTGGCTACTGCAAAGCACTTGTGATGAAGTGTCTAAGCTGCTGGTTGCCGTCTCAGAGTAACTCGCAAGGGTGCATCAAGATGCTGTTCTGCTGTCCACTGCTCTGGTTCAGGATCAGCGGCGGGCTTGGCTCTGCTGTGGTGGATCCAGGCGTCGATCTCGGCTACCTTTACTGCAGTTGGGGTAGACAGGATGACGGTGTACGGTCCCTTCCAATGGGGTTCCAACGGTGTCTTCTTCCAATCTTTGATCCACACCGAGGTACCAGGCTGATAGGGATGCAAGGGTTCCGTCAAGTTGATAGGCAACTGGTCTTGGATCCACGTATGGAGAGTCTGCAGAACAAAACTAAGAGCTAGGAGTTCTTGTCTGGTTACTTCTGAACCAATTTGGGCTAAACTTCCTTTGACTCCCTGCACTATTGGTGGGGGTTTACCATACAGAACTTCAAAAGGGGAAAATCCTGTTGACTTTACAGGAGCTGAGCGTATTCTGAGTAAAGCTATGGGGAGCACTTGGGGCCACTTCAAGTGTGTCTCCTGACAAAGCTTGGACATTTGGGCTTTTAGGGTACGATTCATTCGCTCAACTTTCCCTGAACTCTGGAGTCTGTATGCAGTGTGGAATTTCCACTGTATCTGTAAAGCTTTTGCTAACTGCTGAGTAACTTGGGAGACAAATGAGGGTCCATTGTCTGACCCTATTACTGCTGGAATTCCGAACCTAGGGACAATTTCTCTCATCAAGACTTTGGTAACTTCTCGGGCTTTCTCAGTTCTAGTTGGGAAGGCTTCTACCCACCCAGAGAAAGTACAAACTAATACTAATAGGTAATGGTATCCATTGGCTCTTGGCATTTCGGTAAAATCAACTTGGAGGTTGTGCATGGGAGTTACACCTCCTGACTGAACTCGGGGTGCCGTTATAAGGCCTTGCTTGGCATTATTTTTGGCACAGGTTAGACATTGACGTGCTACTGAGGCTGATATGGTTGTCATCAGAGGGATGTAGAAATGTGGTCTGAGTGCTTTTTCCATAGCACTCTTCCCATAGTGGGTGGCTTCGTGGAAAGCTTTGACAAAAGATGGTCCTAACAGTTCAGGAATCACTACTCGTCCAGGGGGTTGACTGCCCTCTTCTGGTGGCAGCTCAATCCATCCATCTTTCAGTATTCCATCTTCTCTGTTACAGTAGTAATCCAATTCTTTGGTGGTATATCGTGGTGTCCATAGATTCAAAGGTACTGGAAACAATGCTGCTTGCATTGGCATAGCTTGTGGGGCAATCTGTCCTGTCATAGCTGCTTGTCGTGCTGAGGCATCTGCAAATCTATTTCCTCGGGCAACTTCTCCTTTTCCTGCTTGATGTCCTCTGCAATGCATAACAGCTACACGTGTTGGGGCCCAAACTGCATCAAGTAACATCAATATCTCGGGACCATATTTGACTGATTTTCCTCCGGATGTGATGAGTCCTCTTTCTTTATAGAGAGCTCCATGGGCATGCAAAGTAGTGAAGGCATATTTGGAATCTGTATATACATTCAATATTAAGACTCAATATTAAGAGTCAATATTAAGACTCTATTCTGTTCTATGTAATTATCTCATGTATATAGTTTACCCCAGTTCTCCAAGTTTGTACTCCTGTTCGATGTAAACCAAACAGCTTGTTGTTATGGTCTTTATGTTATAATGTAAACCGCGCTGATGCCGAATAGTGCGGTATATAAGAACTTGTAATAAATAAAATAAATAAATAAATAAACATTCAGCACAAGTTTTTCTCCTAACAGCAATGCTCTGGTGAGTGCTATCAATTCGGCTTTCTGGGCTGATGTGCCTGAGGCTAAAGCTGATGATTCAACTACTTCGTGTTGAGTGACGACTGCATATCCGGCACAGCGTCGTCCATCGAGGATGAGACTGCTCCCATCAACATAATAGATTTGGTCAGGATTGTCTATGGGCACATCTATCAAGTCGGGTCGACTGGAGAACACAGTTTCCATGACTTCGATACAGTCATGTTCTGGGAGTTCTTCACTGATGGGTATCAAGGTAGCTGGGTTCAAGGCATGGCTCACTTCGAGTTGTATCTGTGGGTTTTCACATAACATGCTCTGGTACTTCAACATTCGGGAATTGGTGAGCCAATAATTTGCTTTCTGTTCCATAAGGGCAAGGACTGCATGTGGCACAGTGACTCGTATGTTCTGTCCTAGTGTGAGCTTGTCTGCTTCGCTCACTAGTAGCGCTGTAGCTGCAACTGCTCTCAAGCAAGGTGGCCATCCTTTGGCCACAGGGTCCAATTGTTTCGATAGGTATGCTACAGGTCGCTCCCAATTTCCCAATTTCTGAGTCAACATGCCTAAGGCATTTCCCTGTGCTTCATGTACAAACAAGTGGAAAGGCTTGTGGACATCTGGTAGTCCAAGTGCTGGTGATGACATCAATTCTTCCTTTAATTTCTGGAAGGCTGTATCCTGCTCAAGTCCCCACTCCAGTGGTGACTTCTCTTCTCCTTTTGTGGCTTCATACAGTGGTTTGGCAATTTGGGCAAAGTTGGGTATCCAGATTCGGCAATATCCTGCCGCTCCCAGAAAGGCTCTTACTTGCTTTCTGGTTGTTGGAATTGGAATTCTGCATACTGCTTCTTTTCTTTCTCTGCCTAATCTTCGGCTTCCTTGGGTAATGCGAAAACCCAAGTATTTCACTTCTTTTTGGCATAGCTGTGCTTTTGCTCTGGAAACTTTGTATCCAGCTTCATCTAGTAACTGCAAGAGATCTTTGGTGGCTAGTATACATTCACTTTCTGATATGGCAGCTATCAGTAGATCGTCCACGTATTGGAGAAGCACTCTCTTTCCCGGGGCCACTGGATAGCTTGAAAGGTCTTGATTCAGTGCAGCACTAAAGATGGTAGGCGAATTCTTGAATCCTTGGGGTAATCTTGTCCAGGTGAGTTGGCCCCCTCTTCCAGAGATGGGGTCCTGCCATTCAAATGCAAACAATATCTGACTTACAGGGGCTAATCTTATGCAAAAGAATGCATCCTTTAAATCCAGTACAGTGAAATGGGTAGCTTCAGCAGGTATCAGTCCTAGAAGAGTGTAAGGATTGGGTACAACTGGATGTATAGTTTCAACTGCATCATTTACTCTTCTTAAGTCTTGTACTGGGCGATAATCATCCGTTCCAGGCTTCTTTACTGGCAAAAGTGGAGTGTTCCATGGGGATTGGCATACCTTTAGTAGGCCATTCTCGAGCAATCTTTGTAGGTGGCGATGAATGCCTTCAATTGCAGCTCTTGGGAGAGGGTACTGTTTGACGTGCACTGGTGTAGCACTAGGCTTGAGGGTTACAATCACTGGAGCTATATGCTTGGCTAGGCCTGGGGGACTGCCTTCTGCCCATACTCCAGGTGGTGCATCGATGTTCTTTAAAGTTTGTTCAAAATAGGTGTCTTGGATGGAGTCATCAACGTAATACCTCCATTCTTCTTCTCGGGGCACTGTCAGCAGCATTACTCCTGCTGGTTTGGCTTGGGAATTTACTGTCATTTGCATTTCTCCTTGTTCGGAGAAGGATATTTGTGCTTGAAGCTTGGCTAACATATCTCGTCCCAGTAATGGCACTGGACATTCGGGCATGTAAAGGAATTGATGAGTTATTTGCTGTCCTCCTAGATTGCATATTCGATTTTGAAGAAAAGATTTTGTAGCTTTGGCACCAGTTGCTCCTATAATGGTGACTGCTTTTGTAGAAAATGGGGCTATCTTTTTGTCTATTACTGAATGTTGTGCTCCAGTATCAACCATAAAGTCCATAACTTGGTCTCCTATTTGTATTCCGACCATAGGCTCCTGGAGACCTAAAGCAAACTTGGAGCCCGGTCTGTCCTAATCCACGTCATTCTCATCATGGACCGGTGTGGCCAATGCTTGAATGGCTCCTCCTCTTTCTCGCTGGAATTGTTCTCGATTGGCTCCTCCGCGGTTTCGGGGATAGCCTCGTCTTTCTTCTCGCCACTGATGACTGCTGTCGTCATCTTGCTGGGCGTCTTCGAGTTGCGGGCACGTATCTCTCCAATGTCCTTCCTCTCTACAGTAGGCGCATTGGTTCACGCCTAGCTTCTGGGTCCGGCCTCCGCCTTGACCCCGCCCTCTTCCTCTGCTCCGTCGATTAGGGACACCTCCCCTTTTCTGTTCAACTATGGCCGCAGCCAAAAAATCAGCTTTCTTCTTCATCTTTCTATCACATTCTCTCTGTCTTTCAGTATCACGATTCACATACACTTTATGAGCGACTTCCAGTAACTGTGTTGCATTCATGCCCGCAAACCCTTCTAACTTCTGTAATTTACGTCTAATGTCTGGTTGAGACTGGTTTACAAAAGCAGAATTCACCATACATAAACTTCCTGGTGCCTCGGGATCATAGGGGGTATACATTCTGTATGCTTCAGTTAATCTTTCATGAAAATCTGCTGGGCTCTCATCTATACCTTGGATAACTCCTGCAACTTTGGAAAGGTTCATAGCTTTCTGGCCCCCCCTTTTCAGGCCTTGTAAAAAGCCTTGGCGAAAACGGGCTAGGGCTGTGGATCCTTCATCTGTATTTGGATCCCAATGGGGGTCTTCATTCGGGAATTCTCTCTGTGCTGCTTCCCGACGGTCTATTATATTCTGCCCCTGTCTCGGAGCTACAGGGTTATCTGCCATCCACTCAATAGCTGCTTTTCTAATTCGTGCTCGTTCTTCTGTCGTGAATAGGGTGGTCAGGAGCTGGCGGCAATCTGGCCAAGTGGGTTGGTGAGTTTCCATAATAGTAGTTACTAATTCTGTCAGCTCCTGGGGCTTACTAGTATAGGAGGCATAATGCGACCTCCAATTTAATAAATCAGTTGTAGAGAAAGGGATATACACATAAGTTAAGGGTCCCGCTACCACCTCATCATTATCATTCTTTACGGGCACTCCCGGGACTTGCCGTAAAGGCAGCAACTTGGCGGGAACTGTCTTTTGGGATCTAAGGACTGTTTTCTTAATTATCTTCCCGGGGACTACTTTTGCTTTCTCAACAGGTTTCACTTTGGGTGTATCTTTTGCTGGCGCGCTGGCACTAGCAACCACTTGTACGCTATCATCTTCACTTTGGGCATTCTCTTTTTCTTCCTCTTCTCCCTCTACTTCTGACTCGCTTTTTATGGCATCCTCGTCTTCAGCTGATTCCTCTCTCTGCCCTCCAGGAGGGGGGTCAGGGGTTGGGTCCCGCTCCGGCCGTCTCTGGGGTTCTGGGGCAGGACGCCGGGCTACTCTTATTGGACCTGGGGTTCGGGGCTGTCTTGGAATTATCTCTGGGGAATCAGGATCTACCAGGATGGGCTTCTTTCTGGCTTTCTTATCCTGCTCTTTCATTTTAGGCTGTTCCGTTTTCTGTCTAGAATCTGTTTTAGCTAACATTATTCTGCACTGTTCCTCATAACAGCGCTGCGCCCAGGGGGGCGGATCCTCACAAATACTTAACCAGGAATCTATATAGGGGTACTGATCGGGGTGCGCTATCCGCACTCTACGGTGTATTGACTGAATAATCTCTACATTGAACGTTCCCTCGGGGCCAGATGGGGTCTAGATCGGGCCACTCCCTAGTACACAAAATCTGCAAACGGGCTGCTGTCATTTTAATACCATAGTCTCCTGAATATCCCTCTTTAAAATGTGCGATCATACATTCTAATGGAGTGTTTCTAGTAGACCCCGCCCCTCCCATTTTGATGTGTGTGCGCAACAACAGACAGAAGGGAAAAGGAGGGCGGACCGTGGGTAAGGGGTCCTCACGGCCCTAGAAACGTATAGGGAGTACATATAACAAGACAAGACGACAATCGCTTCCCCCTTTTCGCGACCTGAACGCGGTCGCCCGGTCAGGAAATGCGCTACTCAGGGGTCCGCCTTCACTTGGTCCGTGCTGCCAGACCTCTCATTCACACTTCGTTCACACAATCATGCTAGCAACGTATCCCAGAATGCATTCGTTTCTATCTATTCTGACTAGTCTTTTTCCCAATTACAATAAGGCTGGGGGTTTCACCCGGCGAATTCCCATGCGGGGTTACTCGGCCCTTCCTTGAGAGGTGATCAAGCTCTCTTACCAATTCCCAATATCTCGAGATTACAAATTCCAAATTCCAAGTTCCAATGGCAGTACTGCTCTTTCTATTTCTGTCTAGACACCAAATCAAAACTATACTCACCGGATCCGGTCCTCAAACTTCCCAAGCAGGCGCATGAGTTGGACCTCGGACTCCCCTCACTCGGGTTCGAGGCGTTGGCTCCAACCGGGCCCGACACCCGCCGAGGTCCGACCAGCTCCCTCCGATACAAGGGACCAGTGGCGCCAGGGAGCAGCCCTCGTCAGAAGGGCGCGATCCCGGCAGGACCAAGCCTATAGAGGCGGAAAGTCGTGGTATATTGCCCTATATACACTTTGATTCCACAACTTCCCGGCCAACGCACCAAGAATATGTAGCAGCAAAGCGCAGACAAACCAATGATACCAGGAGTCTGTTCAGAAGGTCCAAATCATTTATTTGTGCACAAGTCTCGAACCAGTCAATTTCAAAATGGCTGAGCAAAGTTTTCAAGCATTACAACAACTTTTATAGACTTCTGTTCCATTCTAGGTATAGAAAAACATTTCATTGGTCCCGGTAACCTCCCGTACCTCCCGTACCCCTTCCATTGGTCCCGGTACTGATAAGTTTATCCAATTATGTCCCTTCAGTGGGCATGGCACCTGCATACCCCCCTTCTAGTCCCAATTACAATGGTCAGTTCATCAACTTGTTACTTTCACACTCTCAAGGCCATAGAGCCAATTTGTGCATGCAGAGGAGCAGGGCTCTGCAACTCATCTGTCAGCACTCCCAATTATATTCCTTGCAGATGTACTTCTTCTTATCAGTAACTTTTAAACATGTTTTTCTGTATTTTTCCATCTCTCAGTTCTGCTTACCTAAGCTAATTCAATACTTCTACTGAGTTCTATCTTACAATAGCAGCCTATTGGGGGATGTGCAATCCTATGGGCCTCTCCACAGGCTTCACTTACAGGTCAAGCTAGCCATGCTGGCCTGCTTATGTCAGACACCGTGGATCACAGGCCTGCACCTGCCACACTTTTACTAAAGTACCCTATGAGCCCAATTCTGAGACATTACTTGCAAGCCGTCCTGCCCCTGTTCCCCCCTCTGACTCTCCCCGCATGGCTAGAGCAGCAGGATGGGGAGAGCTGGCGGGTGGCGGGAGGGGGCGGAACAGCGGCCGAGGCAGCAGGACATATAGGGCCGATTCAGGTCACGGCCTTTTACATCCTGCAGGGTCAGGGAGAGTGTGCTGCTTATTCCACCTCAAAGGACTTCTTTCATTCTCATCCTATGATCCTTCATCGAAAGAAACATATAAAAGGCAAAAACAAAATTAAGGCTGCTTCACCCTACAGTATTTCATCCTCAGTGTTTGCATTCATGAAATAATGCATTTCTTACATCACAATTTGCTCTCAAACATTCTCTCCTTATTGGAATTATTTGGAAGTTATTTCAAAGATAAACAAATAGATTTTCTTCACATTAGCACAATGTTTACTCTTTCTAAAAGTATAAGACTAAGGGGCATGCCATGAAGTTGTTAAGCATGTTTCATACAAATGGAGAAAATATATTTTTAATTCATCGCACAGTTAACTTGGTGCTAGATGATGTAACAAAAGCAGTAAGCATAGGTGGATATTAAAAGGCTTTGGACAAGTTCCTGGAGCATAAGTCTATAAACCGTTCTTACCAAAATAGACTTGGTGGAAGTCACTGTCTATACCTAGGGGTAAGTAGCATGGAATCTATCCACTTTTTAGGACCCTGCCAGGTATTTATGACCAGAATTGTCTACAGTTGAAGACAGGATATTGGGTTTCTTTGCCCTTTGGTCTGACCCAGTATGGTAGTTATGGCCTACTCGTTTGGAAGACTTTATTGACTATAGTGAGGGAGAGAAACCCCACATCAAAGTGCCAGGCAGTTAAAAAGAGTAGGGAAAATGCCAGTGCTCTGAGTCATTTGTAGACATAATTTATCATTTCCCTACATGACCGTGTTTCAGCACCACATGCCTGCATTGGAGTTATTTTATAGGTTCCTGTGGTTTTCCAGTAAAGACGTAAAGTTCCTCTAAAGTAATGCTGTCTTATTGCTTCTATGTAGAAGCTGCATTTTGGTGACGGTCAGTTTTCCTATGTGTGGATTTGTAAAATGGCTCTTCCAGCGTGGCAGCAAATCCACGTCCTTATGTATGTTTTACAAAAGGCTCCACGTTCAGCAGAGCCTTTTGTAAAATACACTCAATTCTGCAGTATCTTAATCTCCACGTTTCATTTCAGATCTGAATGTACTATGTAAAAGGGGCCTTCACATGATGGACTTAGCTATATTTTTCTAGAAGGCCTCTATGTATAATGGGGGCTGATATTTAAAGGAATTTACATGGTTGCAGACCTGCAGACCATGTAAATGCCGCTCTACTGGATATTCAGCAACTCTAACATGGTTAGTGATATTGAATATCTGCGGGTGCCACTGTTACATGCTGCAATGCTAAGTTATTAGTGTCAGGGCATACCAGGGGTATTGCTAACCGGGTAGTGGCAATATTGAGCCATTGCCCAATTAGAACTACATGGCAAAAGTCAGGCACAGGAAACCCTGGCCTAATTCATGGTAGAAGCCAACCAGACAGCAGCTGAATATCGCCACTGTCTGGCTAGCTCCTCAGCAATCCGGGCAGCCTGGATACCCAATACCAGAGCCAGATGTGGCCCTGGCATTGAATATCGGTGCCAGCGGCTAGCCGATTTAGATCGGCTAGAAACTGGCACGGAATATCGGGCCCAACATCAACATTAATAGCAATGTGATGAGCACAAACCTTCAGAAAATCGGATCTAAAAATAAATATAACTTTAGAGCTCTAAAGAAAGTCAGCTGCTGGTAATTCTATCATTACTTCACGCGACACCCTCACTCATATAATGAGCACCGAAACAGAACGAGGACGTTCTTTTCATAGATCCTTTGGATACAATTGTCCAGGCTTCATTGTCGATGTTTGCAAGACTGAGCTAAGACGTTGACACTCACAGCGCTTAGTGACATGGAAAATAGACTTCCAGTGTTTATATGGAACAGATAAATTAAAAGCTATTTTACCAATCAATACAATGAATGTGAAAGCTTTCTCTGTCTAATGCAGTTTTGAATTTTTAGACAGATCTTCTCTGTAAGGCCATGTCTGGGAGCCCAGGAGTATGAGTGTTATACTAGAGTACTCGAATTAAAAGCTTTTTTTTTCTTTCTGCTATATGGCTGAGAGGCTCTGAATACAAGCATTCTATATCAGAAGTTAGATAATACGTAGACTTACAGTAGGGGTGCATTATATTTCATTATATGACATTTAAGATTTTAATTTATCTGACTACTTTGCAGCTGTTCCTGAACATTTTCTCAAAGGACTTGCTTATTTACCATTAGAGTTAAATATGTATGATGTTTTTGCCTAGTACGAATGATAGCTGTATCTCTGGATACGAATGGCCATTATGAACAAAGGCAATTATAGTCATTTGGAATGACATTTATAGGGATCATGTGAGAAATTCACGCCAGGAGTCAGCATTGACTTGACGGCACTTAAAATAAAAAAATTTGAAGCATCAACCAGTGCCAACTCTGCATTAGAATAACCTAAAATATGCCAATTACTTTTTCACTAAAAGTTACACTGGTGTGGGTGGAAGCAGAGAGCAGATTTAGCAGATATATTGGGAGATAGCGGTAATTGATTTTAAAAGTCTGGTTTAGGGAGCTGAAAGGTCATTTCATCATAGGATGCTTAGGTTGGAAGTCCAAGTAGATGCCGGTTTTGAGGCTATTTTGTAGACACAAGTGCCTATGCACAGCCATCGCTACAATTCTGTAAATTCACGTTATCTGTAAACCTCTTTGACTCTAAGATAAAGCAGTCTATAGAAATGGTCAAATAAATAAAATGTACCTATGATCAGGAGCAGCTGTGATTGTAAGAGCGAAATACTCATGCAATATGAGACTCTGCCTATCTTCTATCCAGCTATGTCTCCCAACAAGTCGACAAATGGGTCACAGGAAAGTGCGCACACCATCTTGTCAGCATCGGTACTTTTACATCTGCAACCCATGGACTAATTTTATGAGGCCTTTTATCCACACAAAATCCTTTATTTTATTTTATAAACATAGTTCCAATCTGTTCCCTGCAGTTTTCAACTGGATAAAACCATGTTTAGATATAATCATTAAAGCTCAGACACCGTTCATCCTTCCTATCATCTCTTATCCAAAGGCACAGATATGCCTTCAATCTCTTTTTAATGTGGATAAATCTGATTCACTGCGAAGATCCTCGGGAAGGGAATTCCACTATAGAGGTGTCCTAACCAAGCAAGCTGTGTCTCAGTGTTTAACTAGTCAAACATCCTTTACATTTCAAACCCTGAACAGATTTGCATCCTGAGATGGCAACCTACACAGCCTGAAGTGCGATGGAAGACCTTATCCTGCAGATAAACTGGGACCTTCTGCATCCTAACTTGAAAGACGAAAATCCAGCTCTTCTACTGAAGGTGGTACTCTGCAGGCAACCAGTGAAGCTTAGTCAACGCTGGCAAAACATGATCATGTATCAGTAATCCCTCTACTATCCGAGCTGCAATATTCTGAGCTCCCTATCCCACATCCAGTTCAAGCTTCTCCTGCGGACCTATAAGTGAATTCACTCTGCAGCTCCTCGTTACTTTTTCTCTCTTATCTCTCCCTACACCCCTCCTCTGGAACTCTGTTCTTCTGGCAAATCGCTTCTATCCATTCTCTTCTCTTGCTGCCCCTTATGCCTGGAACAAACTTCCTGAGTCTGTACGTCAGGCTTCTTCTCAGGCCCTCTTCAATTCCAGGCTGAAAACTCACCTTTTCGCTGCCTGATTCGCTTAGTCACCTTTGTGTCTCCTTACAATTCCCCCTAGATGTAGCCTTGTCCTCAGCTGCTGTGTTGCCTGTCTTGACCAGATTGTAAGCTCTGATGAGCAGGGACTTGTCTTTTATAAATGACAAGTAGTGTGGTAGTAGTAGTAGGTTGCAGGGGGGCACCAGAAGCCTTAGCTCCATACCTGCTTTCTTCCTCAGAGACCCTCTGGATTTTGCTCAGTGGTGGTAGTGGTTATAAAATTACCTCCAGATATTGCCGTCTGATGTATGTTTCAGGAGACATTTTTCAAGTGTCTATCTGAACAAAGATCATGTGTACTTACTACCGGTAACCTTTGCACCATTTCTCAAAGTGAACGTTCTCACTTTAAATATTGCCATGAACACATGTTCACGTAGTCATTTCCTCTTGCTCACAGAGGAAGAATTTTGATTGAAAAGTACAGCACATATATAGATTTGAAAATGCCATTTAACTTCACCTCCCCTAACCGCAGCACTCATCTGGAAACACCTGTCAATATGGCTAAAGGTTTGTGTTGGGTGAGTAGGATTTTAACTGCATTGAAGGCAACAATGTGGGTAGAACAATTTTTACCTGCATTAATTGCTTTCAAAATTACCCCTCAAAAATCATGAAACTTTCAGAAATATCAGTTGTGTGTTTTCTCTATTTTTTTTTGGGGGGGGGGGGGGTTGTTGCAAACTAGGGGAAGGTATACAAATAAGTTCTATTCAAAAACTTGCCTCAGCTTTATTGGAATGCTGTATGGGGAAGAGAACACTTCAACATTTGCATCATGTTTTAGCTTGTGTACAAAAATGAGAGGCAGGTTAAGACTGGAAAATGTGATCCACTGAGGCCTTTTAGTTACATCAATATGACCTTTGGATTGTGTTGAACCAAGCCATCTTAGGGTAATAGCTAAGAAAAATGGATCCTTGAATAATATTAAAAAGAAATATGCAAGGCAGTCATGTGGAGGATAATTCTATAACAGACTGCCTATATGGGAAGTCCAAGATGTTTATTTTGAAGAATCGGGCATCAATGTTCACGCGAAAAGTACATGCATAAGCACCTAGTTTATAAGTAATGCTCCTAAACGGTGACTCTACACTTAAACGTGCCTATATGGGGTTGCATAAAAGTGCATGCCGCCTTAGGACTTTGGGGGTTATTTTAGAAGCCCTATTCATGCTTTTGGAAGCCTGAAAATGGTCATGGAGCCATTTTAGAAACCGGGTCTGGAGACGTCCTCAGCGTAAGGATATGCAAGTCAGATCAGGGGCATGGTATAGGTATGTATGGTGTGTTCCCCGGATATTGGACATCCTTGTTCGCTTTCAGTAATGCCCTGGACATCCTGAGCTGCGTCATAGCTTATACGTGCTCCAGGCATAAACAGGCATCGGAAAAGTGCTTGTTTTGTCAGCCAGACATGCGAGGGTGTGGAGAAAGAGAGCTTCGCTCATCTCCCCTATAATGTGAATGTTGACAATGAACCCTGCAGGGGAAGACAAGCTCATGTTTCTGTTTGGCCACACCAATGGGCATCCGTTTATGCAATCTTGCAATAGATGGATGTCCCTGGCCCATAGTTCATAGCGTAGATGTCTTTGTGGACGCCGGTGCGGGTGTCCACGTCAGGGCATCTGTTTCTGAAACTGGGCCAAAACATAGACATCCCCGGCACTTTTCTGCACATTCTGCCCTGATCATCCAAGATTGCACTTGGACCCCTCTTCTAAAATGCCACTCACATGTGCTTTATGTGCAGAATCTCTGGAGTAATAGTAAAAAAGACCTTTTATGCACATAAAGTCTTTATGTGCAAAAAATCCATTTTAAAATTACCCCTAAGAGGCCAAATGCATAATTATATAAAATGTCAAAGATGCATCAAGTTGTACAATGTAAAGAATGAAAATAGTGTCTATGACATGGACGAAAAGACTCTCAAATACCAGTGCTCATTTGGTACACACGTATGTAAGTGGGCATGGGGTCTGGGTACTGTGTTCCTTAATGCCATGCTCACGTTTGAACAGTATGGGCTGCTCTCTCTAAGTTCTCCCTTAAAGACTGGCAGTTTGTGTGTGGGTTGTGTGTGGGTAGTAACATTTACAGACGGGGAAAGGCTCTGAAAGTCGAAGGCAGAGAAGAAATTGGCAGAACCAGCAGCAAAAAAAATAAAGTTGCACGGGTCATGTGGCAACAAGAAATCTTAATCACTCATAATAAAATTAAATTTAAAATCCTACTTTTTTTTCCAAATGCAGTTTTTTATTCTATTAACCTTACTTAAATCAATGACATTTCCTCCTTTTTGGCTTTAATTATAAATAAGTTCTTGTTGTGGTGGTAGTGAATGTCCCCCGGTGTTAGGTATATTGTACACAGTCTGCACAATTTAATCCTGCTAATAACAACATCTAATTACCAGATCTGTAAAACTCTAATGTTAAACGAACGAACATATTCCAGCACAACTATATTAGATTTTCACAGTTGAATTTGTATTGCGATGTTTAGCAGCTTCCTAGTTATCATTATTAAACTATAATTACCTAATTTAAAGTCAAACTTTCTGACCCTCGATGAGAATCAGATGTTCTTTTCAAACTGGAGCGTTTCTGAGCTTGGCTGCTGCTTGTCATGCTATGCCTCCCTATAAAAAATGGAAGCAGCGAGATTTACTGCCGACACGGGTGGCTTCTTCCCTCTTTTATCTATGGAATACTATGTTCAGGGCAGATAGGTTTGGGTGGCAAGATAAAGTACAAAACAAAGCTTTAACCATGCCTTGTTCTTAATTCCAAGGTATACAGTGGCAATGGAGAGGAGGAGGAGTCTAGTGGTTAGAGCACTGGCTTGATAACCAAGAGACCAGGGTTTGGTTCCCACTAGCTTTTCTTGTGACCTTGGACAAGTTACTTAACCCTCCATTGCCCCAGAAGAAAGCCCTAGTGATCTACTTCTGGTTACATTGCCAAGAAAACCCAGGAGTTAGCATTTACTGGAAGGTGTGCAGGGGTGCTTTGTGGGCAGAATTAGGGTGGTATGACCACTTTACAGGTATTAATTGACCTTATCTGGATAGCAGCAATTTTCAGCCGGCACTTATCTGGATAGCTGAGGTCACCTGAAGAGCAGGTCTAAATCGCCCCATCCAGACAAGGTTGGTGCATATCCACATAGCAGCTGCTGGATATAGCTTTTCAGCGGCAGATACCTCTGCTGAATATTTAGATATTGCAGCCAGGACTGCGATTGCCAGGCATTGACTATTGGACTTTTTGAAACTTGGGTCCTAGATGTTTAGCTCCAGCTGCTAAACCCAGAAGTCCCCTGGCCATGAATTTTCAATGGTACTATATGAATAATCTCACTGAAAATTCCCCCTAAATGCTCCAGCACTATCTGAACAGCATCGGGGTGGGGCATTCTGTCTAGCTATACACAGGAAGGCACCTCTTACAAACGAATTCTAAGTGCAATCTGGGACGTCCAAGCAGGCACTTCGAAGTTCAGGCACTATTTCACATAGACATCCTCAGAATAGCAGTTCAGACTACAGATATCATCTAGGAATCGCCTAATGGTTAGAGTAGTAGGCTAGGACCAAAGAAGCTCAGGGTTCAAATCCCACTATTGCAGAGTAGTGGAGATGGTGGAAGTCCATCTTCTCTACATCCACTGGGTGTTTTATGGCCAAAACAAGCATTTTCTTGATGTCTATTCGTGCATGGAGCAGGTCTGAACTTTGATGGGGTCGTAGACATCCCCAACATTTCTAAAATCATCCAGGGATGTTTAAGACCTTTGCAGCACCCCAGACATGTTCCCCTGCCTATCTGGATATCCCCGCACCCAAGAAATCTTTAAAAGCCATTTGTAAAATGCCTGCGGGGACGTCTACACGAGTTGGATGTCTGCATGCATATTTTCGGACATCCAGATTGTGACTAAGGCATTGGGAGTAATTCTGTAAGGAGCCATGGAAATATACGCACCACATACTCGCGTAAATGATAGTGTTATAACCATGGATGCACATAAGTGGGCACTTACAAGCATAAATGAAGAACATGCACAGCACCTCTCTCTACTGGAGCACCATGGTTGGGGGACTCCTGCACAGCTTTGCAGGAGCAATGTTAGGCAACCAACATTTAGCAGATGAAGCCTCCATTAAAGTTCATGCTCAGAGTTCATGTTTTTTGGCTTTTGAGGGACAGAAATCTGACCAGTTTTATTGCTGGGAAAAAGTAAGCTAGTGCTTCGACCACTGAGCTATGCAACATGAAACAAATCACCACAAGTTTGAATGACATTTTACTAATTCTTAACATGAGCAGATCACTTCCTTCCTATCTTCATCCCCACATCTCTCTCTCTCTCTTCTTCCTCCTCTTTTTTTTTCACTTTTAGGTTGTCTCCTCATTAGTGACGGTGGCTTTTTAAGCTGCATTTTCTCAGCCATTGTGCAATGCTGTTTTTATCGCTTCTGTTTTACTTGCAAGGACATTGGACATTGTAATCAAACTGTGGAATTTGTTACTGGAGGATGTAGTAAAGGCTGTTAGTGTAGCTGGGTTTAAAAAAGGTTTGGACAAGTTCTTGGAGGAAAGGTCCATAAACCATTATTAAGAAGTGACCGAAGATATCAATGCTTGACCCAGTACAAGCATTGTGGAACTTGTGTCTCTTGGGGAAACTGCTAGGTACATATGACCTAGATTGGCCACTGTTGGAAACAGAATACTGGGCTTGATGGACCTTGGTCTGACCCAGTATGGCATATCTTATGTTCTTATGGACTAACTGCTTTAGCTGTAGAGTGTAGCTCAGTGTTTGCACATGGTAGTGTTTAGTGTTCATGTAAAGGCGACCTGCATTGGATCCATAGGGTGCTGGAGTTCCCTGCGAATACACATGGCTTAATGAGCTGTGATGTGTAAACTCCTTACTCAGGTTTTCTTCTGAGACTTCAGCAAGAAATTACTGAACGTGAAGTTCATTTTTGCTGCAAATTTTAGATAGTATAGATTACCATTCTTAAAATAATTTAAGGTACAGTACACACTTCATCAGACTTTGTGGTCAAGAGATAATGAATTGCTGTGTTTTGGTATCACATATTAAATTCAAAAATTGCTTTGTGGGAAATTAGTAAGATATTAGATAAGGCTTTGAACTTTTAAGATACTGTTTAATGGAAAATAGTAATGCTAACATTAACAAGATCTATATTAACATTAATATGATCTATATTTAGTTTGGAAAAGCTTGCAGTTTGATTAAGGAAGTGTGTGATTGATCATAGCGCCAGAGCCTGTCTGACCTGTTTACTTACTACTTCATTGCATGTAAGGATTCATTGTGCTGGGGAGGTGCACTGCTTCTCTTAGGCGTAATATACTGATAAAGAGCTAAGCTTTGTATCAGCAAGTAACTGTATCATCCATGTTGTCTTAGGGGAGGTTACTTTCTAGTAACTTGCAGTGTTCCAAAAAAAATCTCCATACTGAGAGAATTAAGTTCCTTTAAAAGCTTGGGGGTTGTCTTGTAGTGCCTGATCATAGGTGTATTTTAAAGGTCTGGCCAAGAAATTGGAAGAGTGCACGTTAAAGTCAACTGTTAAAACATTTTTGAGGAAAGTAAATCTATGCAATGACCTCATTTGTGTGTAGGTTAGATATAAAATAATTGGAAAGATAAAGGGAGGCATTTTCAAAGCAACTTGGAGTGGAGGAGTAGCAGAGTGGTTAGTGCACAGGTATGGGACCCAAGAAACTGGGGTTTGATTCCTACTTGCATTCCTTATGGCCTTGCACAAATGATTTAACCTTCTGTTGCCTCAGAAGAATCCATGTCCCTGTTTAATGCACATTGCCAAGTTTAAGTTACAATACAAAGCACTTTGACTAAAGCTGTATAAAAACCCTGATAAATAATTGTAATGGTTAAACCATGGTCGGTGGGATATTCAACGGCACTAAATTACTACTGCTCCTGAATATCCCCTGCTACCTGGTGTGTACACCCCGATGCTATCGGCTGGCGCTGGGGGGTTCCAGGGGCAGCTCTAGAGTTAACCAGTCAGCAGCAATATGCACTCAGCCGCTGGTTGGTTAACTTAGACCACTTAAAGCTAAACAGAATAAAGACCGGCTTAACTTTAGTCTGGGCAGACCAGATATTCAGTGCTGGTGGCTGGATATGGCCCCCTCCCTTGAATATACCCCTCAAATTGTCTAAACCTAGGAACTCCTGCTGAATGTTTGTGGAAGGATTATTGGCATGTGCATCGAAATCGCCTAGTATTAATAGCTCTCCTGAAAGAGTAACCTGAGCAATTAACAGTTCATCCACAGCATTATGAGGGTGGGGGCCAGGTGGAGAAAAAACCAGCAGAAAAAGACTTGCCCAGTTTATGCTAAGTCGCCATGATTCCAATGATGTCCAAACTTTGGAATAGAATAGAATGATAGCAATATAGAAAACAGCAGATAAGGCACACATGGCCTATCCTGTCTGCCCATCCATGAGAACTATTACCTTCTACAATCCTTTCCTGCAGACAGTTCGGGGGAGCCAAAAGTTCCTGCAAGTACCACTCTACTATCTTTACACAGGGGATATGGGGCACCAATATATAACATATAGGGCCTGATGTTCGAAGAGCATTTACTTGGTGTAAGTGCTGCTGAGAGGGATATTCACCGGAACCTGCATGGTTAGTGCTAATGGACGTCCGCGATTATCTCCCTTACGTGCCCCGATGCCAACCGCTTAACATCAGGGCATGTCGGGGGCGTTCCAGGAAGGAGCAGAGGTGGCAGCTGTCCCTAGCCAGGCAGCAGTGATATTGTAATGCTGCCTGATTAGTGACCAAAAGCCTCGCCTATCTTTAAGGCGTAGAAGCTGACCGAGCAGCATCCAATACCGTTGCTGCCCGGTTAGCTAATGCAGCTTCCGGCATGTGCAGCAAACCCCGAATATTCAATGCTGGTGCCGCATATGACCCTGGCATTGAATATACGGGTTAAGGGTTGGCGGGTATGGCTATGCGCTGTAGCCTAATTGAATATATATCTTAATAACATCAGCAAAATTTGCCCCTTCCTTTCTGAACACACTACTAAGACACTTATCCACTCTACTCACCTCCCATTTTGACTCTTGCAACCTCCTGCTTGCTGTTCTCCCTCTTAATCATCTCTCTCCCCTTCACTCTGTTCAATACTCAGCTGCACGGCTTATCATTCACCAGCCTCGCTATGCTCATATAACTCCTCACATCAGTTCACTGACTCTCTATCTGTTTCTGTATCCAGTTCAAACTTCTCCTAGAGACTTATAAGTGCACTCATTCTGCTGCTCCTCACTACCATCCCTCTCTTATTTCTCCCTACACCCCTCCTCATGAACTCCGCTCCTTTGATGGATTACTTCTGTCCTTGCCCTTCTTCCTTCTCTCTGGTGCCCTTTTCTTCCACTACCAACTCCAGCCTTCAATCCTTTCATCTTGCTGCTCCTTATGCCTGGGACAAACTACCAAAGTCTGTGCATCAAGCTTCATCTCTGGCCCTTTTCAAAACTCACCTCTTCAAGGCTGCTTTTAGATCCTGATCCGCTTAGTCTCCTGTTTCCTTACCATTCCCTAGATGTATCCTTGTCCTTGGTTGTTGTGTTGTCTGTCTTGACTAGATTGTAAGCTCTTACGAGCAGAGACCATCTTTTACATATGCCTTGTAGCGCTATATAAATGATTAGTAGTAGGTTGCAAGGGGGCACCAGAAACCCTAGCTCCGTACCTGCTCTCTTCTTCCTCAGAGACCCTCTGGATTTGTCCATGCTTTCGTCATCTCCTCTCCATGCCTCCACCATCTTTTTCATAAAGTAATCTCAGATTATTCCTGAGTCGATCCGTATTCACCTTCACCCTATGTCCCCTTGTTCCAGAGCTTCCTTTCAAGTGGAAGAGGGCAACCTCCTGTGCACTTATACCATTGGAAGTATTATACCATGGAGGTAATGGAGTGATATGATAGACATCTATCACCTTTACTCCAGAATAGATATTGAGCTCCTTAAATCTATCCTCCTATGCCTTATGACAGAGAACATTGACCATTTTTAGTAGTCATCTTCTGTTTATATCCTTTGAAGGTGCTGTCTCCAGAATTGCATGCAGTACTCAAAGTGAGGTCTTGCTGGAGACTTGTGCAAAGGCGCTATCACCTCCTCCTTCCTGCTGGCCGTTCTTCTCCCTATGTACCCAAGCATCCTTCTGGCTTGAGCCGTTTGGCCGCTTTAAGATCATTTGATAAAACCACCCTTGGGTCCCACTCTTCTTTCATTCATTGAAGTACTTCACCTCTATACTGTACCACTGTCTTGGACTTTAGCAATAAAATTATGCGTTAATGCAGTTTAAGTTTTGAGTGTGAGTACATTTAAAAGCCGCAGAGTCCAATCTCAATAGGAATATGTTTCAGCAGGAGAAATGTCGCAAAAAGCAAGATCTTGGAGCTGTCGTACCATTCGGTATTCCTGGTTTCGAAGCTGGATTCTGTTACTGTACCTGCCTCTTCCTAAGCCTACTGGTATACATAAAGCCTCCATAATTAGTATGACGAGAATTAATGTTAAGCTCACCCAAGAGAGTGAGAAGTTTATTTGTAAGTATTTCATATACCTTCCCTTTACAAAGGAATTGGTTGCATGGCAATTTACAATTTCCCTGAGACCAAGAGGCCAGTACAGTACAGGGAGTACAGGGCCAGTACAGGGAGGAGTGGTCTAGTGGTTAGGACAAGGTACTTCGGGCTGGAGGGCCGGGGGTTCAAGTCCCACCTGGGGACAGCAATCTCAGGCCGGAGGGTCTGGGATTTCTAGTCCTATAGGCACTCCTTGTGGTCTTGGGCAAGCCACTTAACCCTCCATTGCCCATGTTCCCTGTAAGTATTAGCGTATGTGTCTCATATCCCCTCATGTTAAATGCATCCCCCAATTGACCGCTTTGACCCGGTGAAAAGCAGGATATAAATACAGCTAAATAAATAAATAAATAAAATTATTACACAGAGTAAGTGAGTAGCGGTGCTCACCTCATAACTATCGGCAAACACCCAGTGTTGTTCATTTTTAAAAGGAGTGTGAATTTGGGTGGAGCAAAGGTAGGACAAAATCTTATACTTTGGTGAAATTTAGCTATGAAACATATATGCAACCCAATATTCAGTCTGGGTGCACAGTAGGTATTTTTAACATATAGAGTGGGATTTTAGGAAGGACATCCAAATTAAATCAGGGACAGCCAGGGCAGAGCAAGCATAAAAACACCAGGGAAGTCGGTGTGTCTGGCTGATTTCAGGAACATAAACGTTGTTGACGTGGACATGCATGCGGGGTCCACATAGACTCCCACTAGGGATGCTTGGATCAGGCAGGCTAGCATAAGGGGACGTCCAGCAGCATAGCAAAGTGAAAACATGAGCCTTAAATTCCTCCAGTGTTCATTGACATAGTGTAAAATATAGGGGGCTATTAGTGTAGCTTTTTTTCTACAGCTTCAGATTCCTGTTTGTGCCTGGAGCACAGGGCCAGCGCTTCTATTAGGTGAACTAAATGATTGTCTAGAGCGCCGACCCTCCGGGGAGCCCATTGCTACCACTGACACCCCTCTCCGGGACCGACAGCAATAGCTGTAAAAAGCCTCGTGGTGTTTACCTTCAAGCTTTGGTGCCGCGGGGCTGTTTGCCTCCACCCCTTTCTGACTCTCAATGCCAACTTCCTGTTCGCACAGTTAGTCGGCATCAGGCAGTGCAGAGCCGCGGAAGCAAACAGCCCAGTGGCACCAAAGCTTGAAGGTAAGCACAACAGGGCTGTTTGTGTCTATTGCCACTGCTGTCAATTCCGGTGACGGACGGCAGCAGTGGTAATGGGCACTGTGGGTGGGGGGAGCCAAGGGATTAGGTTCACATAGAGCACCTATCTCTTTGCATCAGCCCTGCTGGAACAGGTTTAACTTTAGACACGATTTGGGACGTCCAGAGCATTTCTGAGATCAGGTGAGGATGTCCTGGTTCTTAGGAACGCCCTGGCCACGCCTCCTTTCAGACCTGGACGTCCTCGCTGGGGTATCCATACACCCATCTTCTAGAATGGCTCTGGGGACATCTCTGTGATTTGAATGCCTGCATGCATGCAGATGTTCAAATCACAAATATCATTTTTAAAATAACCCCCATATTCAGTGCCAATATTCGATTTATCAGTGGTGCTGATATGGCAACTATATGGCTAGCGGCAATATTTGTCCGCCATCCACATAATTGAATAGGTTGCCTGCTTATCTGACATTAGTGCTTGGATGTCTCACCACCCCCAAGCCATCCTCCCCCCTTCCTCCTTTCTCTATTTCTGTGGATAGCACGCTACTCCTCCCTGTTTCCTTGGCTTGCAACCTTAGGATCATCTTTGACTCCTCCCACTGCTTCTCCACACACATCCAACAGATAGCTAAAACTGTCGCTTCTGTCTCTAGAACACTGGCAAATCCATCACTTTCCGAACACATATTAAGACCCTTATCCATTCTCCTATCTCCCGTCTAGATTATTTCAACCTCCTCTTCACTGGTTTTCCTCTGAATCATCTCTCCCACTTCAGTCTGTTAAAAACTCAGTTGCACGGCTAATATTCCGCCAGTGTTGCTATGCTCATGTCACCCCTCTTCTCAAGTCACTTAATTTGCTCCCTATCCATTTCTGCATCATGTTCAAACTTCTACTTCTGACGTATAAGTGCCTTCATTCTGCTGCTCCTCACTAGCTTTCCTGTCTTATCTCTCCCTACACCCCTCCTCAGGAACTTCGCTGTTCTGGCAGATCCCTTCTATCTGTGCCCTTCTCTCCCACTGCCATCTCCAGACTTCAGACTTTCCACCTTGCTGCTTCTTATCCCTGGAACAAACTATCTGAGTCGGTCTATCGGGTTCCATCTGTGGCCCTGTTCAAATCCAGGCTAAAATCTCACTTTGAGACTGCCTTCGGATCCTGCTCCCCCTGGTCTCCTGTTCACCTCCTATGTCTTTCCTTACCATTCCCCTAGATATATCCTAGTCCCCAGTTGCTGTGTTGTCTGTCTCGACCAGAATATAAGCTCTTATGAGGAGGGACTGTTTCTTACATGTCTCTATAGAGCACTGCGTACGCCTTGTTCTATACATAGAAACACGGAAACATGACGGCAGAAAAAGACCACATGGCCTACCTAGTCTACCCTTCCATATCAACTACAATACTCCCCTTTTTACCTTTAGAGATCATCTGTGTTTGTCCCATGTATTTTTTTTATTCAGATACTGTCTTCGTCTCTACCACCTCCACTAGGACACTATTCCATGCATCTACCACTCTTTCTGTAAAGAAATATTTCTGCATATTACTCCTGCACCTATTCCCTTTAACCATCATCCTATATCCCCTAGTAATAGAGCTTGCTTCCAATCGAAAGACTCACCTCCTGTGCATTTACAGTATGCCACGGAGGAATTTGAACATCTCTATTGTATCTCCTCTATTCCGCCTTTCCTCTAAAGTATATATATTATGATTTTTAAGTCTGTCCTCATATGCTTTATAACGAAAACCACTAACCATTTTAGTAGCCACCCTTTGCACCGACTCCAACCTGTTTATATCCCTTTGAAGGTAGGGACTCCAGAATTGCACACAGTACTTAAAATGAGGTCGCACCAGAGACTTATACAGAGGCACTATCACATCCTTTTTCCTGCTGGCCATTCCTTTCCCTATGCACCCAAGCATCCTTCTGGTTTTCGTTGTTGCCTTTTCTACCTGTTTAGCTACTTTAAGATCATCAGACACAATCATGGCCAGACCCCACTCTTCTTTTGTGGACAGAAGTATTTCATCCCCTACAATGTACCGCTCCCTTGGGTTTTTGCAGCCCAAATGCATAACCCTGCATTGTTAGCATGAAATCTCAGCTGCCAATTCAGCTGATAACCTCCCTCTGATCAGAGTGAGCTCTATTTACCTGTACCTTTTGATGCCCTCCCACTCAACCAATTTCTAACCCAATCAGTAACTTTAGGGTCCATCCCTAGGGTGCTCAGTTTGTTTATAAGTCACCTGTGCAGAGCAGTCAAAGGCTTTACTGAAATCTAAGTACACCACATCTAGGGCTCTCGCCTTGGTCCAACTCCCTGGTCACCTAGTCAAAGAAAATTAATCTGATTTTGTCTGACAAGATCTGCCTCTGGTAAACCCATGCTGCCTCAGATCCTGCAGTTTATTGAACTCCAGAAATATCGCTATTTTCTCTTTAGCATTTCCAATAATTAACTCACCACAGAGGTTAAACTAACCAGCCTTAATTTTCAATCTCATCCTTTCTTCTGCTTTTGGGTAAAGGGACCACATGTGCCTTTACCAAGTCCTCTGGCACCATTCCTGACTCCAAAGAAGTATTGAAAAGGTCAGTCAGTGGAACCCTAGAACATCTCCAAGGTCCCTCAGTATTCTCGGGTGTATCCCATCTGGTCCCATCTACTTTTAGTTTAGCTAGTTCCTCACAAACACAATCTTCTGAAAATTGTTCAAACTCCCTATCACTTCTATTTCTATTTGTGGGTGTTTTCTGAGGTCCTGCTCTTGGCCCTTCATCTATGAACACAGAACAGAAATATTGATAAGCAATACCACTTTATCCTCATCAGTTTCTGCATATTCCTTTCCTGTACCCTTGAGTCTGACAATGCCACTTTTGCCCTTCCTCCTCTCACTAACATACTTGAAAAATGTCCTATCTCCCCCCCCCCCCCTCCATTTTATTGCATTAGCTGTTTTGTCTTCTTTTTATATCTTTGCTTTCCTGACTACTTTGCTAGCTTCTCTAAGTTTTTCCAAATACAGATGCCTGTCTTCCTCTCTCTGTAATCTCTTGTATTTCCTGAAGGCTCCCCTCTTTTTCTTCACCTATTCACCTACTTCTTTTGAGAACCATAGCGGCCTCCTTTTTCATATATATTTATTTACCTTTCTAACAAAAAGGTTTGTTGCCCTTAAAATATCCCTTTTGAGTTTTGTCCCTATTTTTCTACATCCCCCAGCTGTTCCAGTCCCACTAATGACTCTTTGAGGTATTGCTCCATCTTGTGAAAGTTAGTTTTCCTAAAGTCTAAGACCCGCGCTTTTGAATGGATTTTATCAGCCCTAGTCCTCATACTGAACCACACCATCTGGTGTTCACTGGATGCGAGATGATCTCCCATTATATTCAGCAACACTTTCCTCATTGGTAAGCACCAAGTCCAAAATGGCCCCTTCATGTGTGAATTCTGTTACCATTTGCCTGAATACTGTAGTTCTCGCTTTAAAGAATCCAGCATCTTCTTACTTCTAGATGACACCACAGCAGGGATGTGCCAATCCACATCTGGCATATTGAAATCAACTATAAGTAGCACTTCTCCTTTGATGGCAATGCTGTGTCTGTCTTTATTATATCTTACTTATTTATTTAATATCTTTTCTATTCCGTGCTCTTTAAAATCAGTGTGGTTTACAGGCAAACAATAAGCTGTACAGTGCGGTGGAAACCTGCACTGTACATTACAATGAACAAGTGGTGTAACTTGGGACTAATGTGGGTAACTATATACAGGCTGGGCACTCAGGTTACAAATACAGTATTGACCAGAGTTGCTTAGCAACTATTTACAGGAATAGATAGCTATATACATGTTGCTGTTTACAGGTTATACAGTTGTGCTAGTGGTGTTGCATCAGTGTGACATGTGGTGTGCAGGGGCGCTGTCCTGGTGGTTGGGTATGTCTGACTGTGGTTTATCACTAGCCTGGGAGTAGTGTAGGAGTAAGAAATGGTGTTTCAGTGCCTTCCTAAACTGGGCAAGGTCCTTAATGGACCGCATGGTGGTTGGGAGGGCGTTCCAGCTTGTGGGTGCTCTGTTCCTTGTTGCTTGCGAGCATTTTGTGATTGCATTTGGGATTACCAGAGTGTTGGCAGTGAATGACCTTCTGGATCTGTTGGGAGGAGTGGGGTGGACGAGGTCTGTGAGTGAGGCGGAGGAGCAATTGTTGATGGCTTTGAAGGTTAGTAATATGAGATCCCCTGTGAGGGGGATCTGTATATCGGTCATCACTATCCTTTGCTTCCTTGTGGTTACTGATTCTGCAACTTTAGGATGCTCAAGCTCTGGTTCTTCCCTTTCCTGGGATGTTTTCACCTCCTCCACTTCCAGAGCGGCATACTGGTCCTTTAATTAAAGGGCTGGATGAGTTGTTGATTCTTCAGGCTCTGGTGACTCGTGCCCAACTTTCTTTGCTCTGTAGCCTCCCATCTTCACCTCTGTTGGAGAGCTTGGATGTTTCAAGAAGCATCTCAATGAACTTCTCATGTCTCAAATGCTTCTCAGCCTCGCCACTTCTTTGAGCTCCTCCACTTGTTTCCTGAGAGCATGCAGGCATCCTGCACATGGAACCAATCCTTCAACTGGCTTTGAGCTCTGACTGGACAGAGGCAGAAGCTGTAACGGAGGCATCAGCATTGGCAATATGATTTTTCCCAGCCATTGTTCAGTTGGTGGAGCTTTGGTACCTGTTGAAGTAAAGAGAGACCTACCAAAGTCACTACCTGTTCTTCATCTGTCCTTTAAGAGAAAAGCAGTTAGCCTCTTTTAAGTGTGTTCTATACAAATGATAAGTAGTAGAAGTAGGACAGCAAGTATTGCCACTCTATATTTATGTGAAATGCCCTTGCTCCACCCTAATTCTACCAGCTCTGTATGGTGCCTTGGCATGTAGAGGAGTTTTCAGTGGTACTGTCCATATAGTGCCAGTGGAAATCCACAGATAGAGGACTTATACATATAGGGGGTAAGTGTATAGGTGCACATACATGTCTGTCTGACAACTTACATATGTAAGTCATGGTATGTTAGTGATTTGTGCACATAAATGTCCACCTACATGTCTAGTTATTCAGTCACTATTCTGAAGGTACGTGCACTGCACTGATGGTACATTCACTGTGGGTATGCATAGGGTGGAGTTTGTACGGAGCATAGTAGAATGTAGATTTACTCATGTAAATTATAAAATGCTATAATTTACACATGTTCTTTTAAACTCGTGATGTGGACATTGACACTGGTCATAGGGCTGGTGTACGCGCTTGTGCCACATTTAATGCATATTTTTACCCCTATATTACAAAATAAAATACATGTATGCCTTACTTAATAAAATAGACATAAATGGCCCAATATTCAAAAGGCATTTGCAGGGTTTACACCCAGTAAGCCACGTAAATGCCTTTAATCGGGATATTTAATGGCACTTACACAGTTAGCGCCATTGAACATCCCCTTCTAACCCCACTACATGCCCCTAAGCTCTGAGGTTAGTATCGGGTGGGGGGGGGTGAGGGCGTTCTGGGGCAGAGTGGAGGCGGAGACTGTCGCTGACCGGGCAGTGGCGATATTGCATACTGCTTAGTTAGCGACCTGCGCCTAACAGGCGAGGAAAATCCTCACCTATCTTTAAGGTGCAGGAGCTATCCGGGCAGCATGCCCATGTTCCCTGTAATGTTAAGTTACGTTTTCTGTAAATTGCCCTTGATCATTGGAAATGCGGTATATATGTCTTTTAAATAAATAACATAAAATAAAATAAATAGCCTGCCCAGATGAATACTGGGCCCGACATCCATAAACCTAGCCGGCCCTCTTAGGAGCTACTTTACAGTGAACCTTTTGTAAATTCCAATGCACATTTTGAACATCCAGCTTGGATGTCTTATTCCAGACCTAAATGGCCTATAGTAAACTGTTCTTCGTGTGAGTCAGGAAAGAATGATTAGATTTATTTCTGGTTATATACATCAAAGCTAAGAACACGCCAACATCTGGCAAAGGCATGCATCCTGTATATAGCCAAGAGGATACAGAATGCCTGTAGAATTACTATACACCAACCCGCACCCTTCAGTCTTGGCAAAGGTGGATGGGCCTGTGCAATCCACAGCAGAAAAGGAACGAAGCCACTGGCCAGGCCAGGCAGTGTTCATAGAGAGGAAAGCCAGGAGCACTGCATGCAGTGCGTCTGTGTGCATAAAATACCAAATTTCACACTTAATTAAACACTACAGCCAAGAGAAGGAACATTACATAGCCATTTTGTAAAAAGTGGAATTTCATCAGCATCAACCAGCCAAGGCTATGAGCAGCAAAAAGGGAAGGTGGGCCGTGGTTAAGGTCTATTATTCTATGGCCAGCAGACCTTACTGATTCCATCATTTGTGGCTGCTTTTAAAGAGGCCTCTAATAGCGATCTGTCTAAAGCCTTAGCATTGTGGTTTTGTGGTTAGGTGGGCTAGCCGAGGCTCAGTCTAGGCAGCATTGAGTAAGGATTCTTAGAAAACCAATGAGACTGCTTTTCTTTCCCCTAATAAATGTGATGACTTTGGTAAATGAGTCAAAACCTATATTCTATTATGTTTTGTTTTCTGTATCTGCTGGTGTATTTACTTTTTATTTTATTTAACAGTATTTATATACCACCTTTTCCTTAAATCAAATCATTGAACTCAACTGTTCACACTGTAAAATTGTAAAAAAGTGGTTTACATTCAACTCAATAACTTGAATACATTATAATATCATAGAGAGGCTGGGGTTGCACATTATGCGGGAAATTTCACAAGTAATCATTAACAATACGTTTTCATAACTTATTTACGGGTGTAACTTATTTACAGTTTGGAGTCATGTTTCGTGGTCGTGCAGCATTTTTCGTTATTCATTATCCAATGCCAGTGTGGATGGATAGTACACATTTTTCTATGTGATACTGCCAAAATGTTCAATAAACAGGAATGTCTTCAACTTTTTCCTGAAGTTCTTGGTATCCTTCGTATTTCTGATATCCTCTGGGAGGGAGTTCCATAAGCTCGATACATTCAGTGATAAAGCCTTGTTAGATGTGGTTTGCTTAGTTTTGGAGAATTCATTTGGAGTAACTAATATGTTTTTGCAGTTTGTTCTCGTTGGGCCGCTTACGGGATATCTTCTTATCAGATCTTGGAGTAACTCGGCTGATTCATTTTTCAGAATTTTGAATATATTAATTGTTGCCGTAAACCTTGCGCAACTCCTGATTGGGAGCCAGTGTAGTTGGGCCAATGTTAGCGTTGTGTTGGTGCTGCTTTATTCCTGTCAGAAAGCAGGCAGCTGTGTTCTGGACCATCTGCAGTGAATGAATGGTGTTTGCTGGCAGGCCTTGATATAGTGCGTTACAAAAATCTAACACTGGTGTGACTATGGTTTGTAAGTCCATTCTAAAGTCATTATGGCTTAGGAGGGGCTTTAGTTTTCTGATGACTTTCAATTTGTGGCATGCATTTTGTGTTTTGTTAATTTGGGTTTATAGGTTTTATTTCTGATCGAGGATGACCCCTAAGTATTTAACCTCACTTTTGACTGTTATGTTTCTGTCATTTAGGGCTATTGTGCAAGGAGGAGGAGTGAAGGTCTTGTTTCTTGTTATTGTGAGTTCTTCCATTTTGCTATAGTTCTGAGTTGTGGGCATTGAGCCATCCAGAGACATTGGTGAGGCATTCAGTTATAGTTGTGTAATCTGGGGTGTCGACGTTGAAGGATGTGTACAACATGATATCATCGGCATAAATTTTGTAGTGGATGTTATGTTTTTGTATGATATCACAAATTGGCTGAATGTATAGGTTGAATAACTGGGCTGATATTGCCGACCCCTTGCTTTAATGTGAAGGGAGAGGATGTGTCTCCTCCGCAGCTGACACGTTGTCTGTCGTTTAAGTATGATTGGAACCATTTCAGTGTGTTATTGTAGAGATCAATCTCCTGTAGGCATCGTAGAAGTACAGTGTGTGACACAGAGTCCAAAGCGCTGATATGTCAAGAAATATTAGTATAATGAACTTTTTTTGTATTGTCTTTCTCTGATAATGTGATCAAAGAGTGCAGTTAGCAATTTTCCACACTGTGGTTTGGCTTGAATCCATGTTGATGTGGATCCAGGGCCGCATATGAGTTGATATGATGTTGCAGTTGTAACTGTACCGTCCTTTCTATGATTTTCATCATGAAAGGTAAGCTGAAAACCGATCGGTAAAGCTGCATAAAATATTTTTCCTCCTTACATTGCTTGAGTGATGACCTCTCACTGAGAGAACTATAGCACAATACCATAACCCTCAGTAACATCAATTACACCATGCAGTCCAGTGGCTGAAACGCAATGAAACCAGATGGGCCCCTCCCCTACTTTTTTGATGGCACTTCAGTTACTGACTATAAAGGCTCCATGACTTTCCCTATCCCAAGTTCTATTTAAAGACCTGCTGGATCCCAGTCATCCCATTATGCTTGGCCTCACACAAACTTTCCCTTTGAAAATGTGTCTAACTCACATGCATATTTGATACATTAACTGGCCAATGCAGAAAGCTGACTGAAGTCACAGGCTCTTAACTCTGTAGGCCTCTGTGGTGAAAGTTAGATCACCCTTTAAGGTGCCTAACTTTCGGATCCAAGATGGCGTTTTGGGTGTGAGCAGTGGCGGCGGCGTTTTCTTTTACTCCTCGTTATAATGGGTAAGAGGAAGGCGAAAGGGCTTAAGAAGTCCTCCTCGAGCCCGGCACCTACCTCTACTCTTCCCCCTTCTACGGTTGGACCACTTGATTCTTTTGTTACGCCGCTGCAGCGGTCTACAATTCTGGCGGAGGAAAGCCCCATAGCGTCTCGGTCGGGGCCGGGTGGCTCGATCGGAGATTCGGGACCAGAGATCTCCCCGCCAGTGCAGTGGCGGCCTCCCA
The DNA here is from genome assembly GCA_033557465.1 of Ichthyophis bannanicus. NCBI lineage: Eukaryota > Metazoa > Chordata > Amphibia > Gymnophiona > Ichthyophiidae > Ichthyophis > Ichthyophis bannanicus. The sequence continues at coordinate 73,447,492 of CM066037.1, forward strand.
AAGATCCACTACTGAGTCGGATTCCGGCGCAGGCTGAGGAGGAGCCTCTTTACGTTCTGGGAGAGTGTTCTGGTCCTTGAGGATCGGCGGCGCTACGGTGAAGTGAGTCATCTGGATCCACCTCAGTGGTCAACTCAGTGGATTCGGCTGGGTGGAGGTCTGCAGGCAGAGTGACGATGGCCGCGTCTGGAATCGGGGGGCCAGAAAGGGACGGCCGTTCGACGGAGGAGCCCCTGGGGCAGTCACAAATGATTTTTTTCCTTGGAACGACCGGCTGTCTTTACCCTTGAATCAATCTGGTCTGCCATTGTCAAGTTTGGAGAGCTTTTTGCTCCCCAGGTGGTGGCTTTAGGCACCCAGGTTCAGGTCCATACTAACTCGCTCCAACAGCATACTCTGGAGGTTACTGCTTTACAATCTTCAGTAGCAGAATTACACCATAAGTTTTCTTCCTCTGAAGATGGTGTGTCTCAGTATCAGAAAGATACGTTGGCTCTGAAAGCAAGGATTGAAACGCTTGAAAACTCTTCAAGATATTGTAATTTACGTTGTATAAATTTTCCTAGATTGTCATCTATTTCTGCTAAAGAAATGTTTAAGAAATATCTTCTGGAAGTTTTAGGTGTACCAGTAGAGTCTCACCCTCCTATGCTCAAGGTTTATTATCTTCCCTCTGGAAAAAAAGTGCCCCTTGAGGGACCTAGTGAGGTAGGGGGTCAGTTTGATGTGTTAAACATTTCAGCTATATTGGAATCCTCGGGAACTGAGAGTTGTATATCATCAACACTGATAGCTGTGTTTGTATTAGCTTCAGATAGGGATTGGTTCCTACGAATGTTTTTCAAGAAGCGTACTATGCAATTTTGTGGGATGACTATTCGTGTTTTTCCTGACTTAGCAAAGGAAACTCAAAAACGGAGGAAAGAATTTATGTTATTACGTCCTGGAGTTTTGTTGTTGGGGGGCTTATATTTCCTAAAGTTTCCCTGCAAATGTATGGTTAGGTTAAATAATCAATCTTATATTTTCTATGAGCCGTCCCAGTTAGTGGGCTTCTTGAGTGCTCGGCGTCCTTCTGATGTGCCTCCTGACTCACTGTGTATGAGTTAGTTATGACTGTTTTGCTCACATTCTTTTTCTCTTTTTCCTCCGGTTTAATGCATACTGTTTCTTGGATTTTGGTTGTAGTGGGCTATAGGAAGCACTGGTGTATTGTTTAGCATTTCTATTACTATCTTTTTTTCAATGTTGATGAGATTCAATGTTGTATTTCTAAACCAGTGTCTTATTTCCATGAAGTTTTGATAAATTCTTCATTGTTTGTTAAAATGATAAAGTATAAATTTAAAAAAAAAAAAAAAGTGCCTAACTTTCACCATTTAGCAATAACTGGGCGGTGGCTGAATATCACCGCTGCCTGGTTAGCTTCTCTGGTATTTGGCTGCGCTGGATATTCAATGCCGGTGGCCGGATATGGCCCCAGTGTTGAATATCTGGGACTTCAGTTCAGTGATGATGGCTTTGACCTAGTTGATCACTCCATTCTTTACACTCGTCTCTTTGATATTGGTTTCACTCTTTTTTTTTTTTGCAGACTGCTCTTTTTCTGTTTCATTGGTTTCTAGCTTCTCTGGTACCTACTCTCATACCTGTAGTGCCCTGCAGGGGTTCGTTCTTGATCCATTATTATTCAACATTTTTCTCTCTCCTCTTGCCACCATTCCTGACTTAGTTCCTGTCAATACTTGTCTTTCTCAGATTACTTCATGGTTGCAAACTAATCTGCTTATACTCAATGTGCCAAATTTTCAGCTGCCCGCCATTTGGAAGGGCTTTGTGTCGATGAGGCGTACAGCCCTCCCTGCAGACATCTAAACCAGATATTCAGTGTTCGGTGACAGCATTGAATATTCGGTGATTTCCGCAGGGATAAGAAGCCACCGAGGCTAACCGGGCAGCAGCGATATTGGCTGCTGCCTGGTTAGGGATCAGTGCTTTAAAGATAGATGAGGGTTTTCCTTGCCTATATTTGAGGCACCAATCGCTAACCAGGCAGCATGCAATATCACTGCTTCCCAATTAGCGTCATCCCCCACCTCCACTCCACCCCAGAATGCTCCAAACACGCCCATATGCTAACCGGATAGCATCAGAGCCTGTAGGTGTCATAGACGAGGATGTTCAATGGCACTAGCCATGTATTGTCGTCAGCACTCCCTAGTGGCCAGTGGCTGTAAGGGTAGGCTGAGCATTTTAATTGTTTCAAGGAGGAAAGGGCTCTTTAAGGCCAAGTGCAGGTTGGTCTTTGAAGTCCAGCTCCTTGTATGAACAAATTGTATAAGCCAAATAGAGGGTATTAAGGCTTTTATTTCCCCTTTAACGCAAAGGCTCAGTAAGGCACAGAAATAAAGAAAGTCCTTTCTTTCAGGGTTTCACCAAACATAAGCAAGAAGAAAAACTGTTAAAAGTTTCACAGTTGATTGGAGAGATTAACTGAAAGATTCTCTTACTTCAGAGCAACTTAAATAAACAAAACAGTTCTCTGGCATTTAGCACAAAAGATGAGCATTCTTAAAGCAAAAAGGTCCGTTCCATTCACAGTTCTGCTAATGACTCAAGGCTGCTAGCAATACACAAGGTACAATCCATAAATTCATCTGGAGGCATGGGAATAGGATTCTCTAGGTCTATTTTCATGGACTCTGGGTCACTGGCCTCGCCCTCTGAATTGGATGTCTCCCTTGCTGTTATACTCTCCCAGACTCTGTCTTTGTTTGCTTGTTTCCAATAAGGTTGATCTAAGGCCCCCAAACGTACATGGCCTGTTCTTCTGCCCTTAGATACTGTTTTGTAAAGCTCTGACTTGTTTCCTTTTCTCCTACACTGAGCATCTGTTTCACCAGAGCTTCTAGGAGATAAACTTTCTTTTATAAATGAAGTGGCACCATACCTGGGCTTCCTCCTGTAGCCGGTATAACTGTAGCTCTCTCTCTCTCTCTGAGGCACCTCTCTCCGGAGACAGGCTTTCTCTTGGAACCTTCTGAGCAGTGCTTTACCTTTCTGTGGTTTCTTTATCTTTATCTTTATTTAAAATTTGATAAACCGCTTTTCGTCGCAACATAAAGCGGTGTACAATAAAAGGTTGGCAATGCACAGATAAGGAAAGGAACGCCAAAGTAAAATAGAAAAGTAAGTATAAAAGAATAAAAGCATAGACAAATAGAGTAACAAAAAAACAAAAACAATACAAAACAAACTGGAGGGCCAGTAATTAAAACATAAATTAACAGGGTTATTGTAAAAACAAACATAAAAAAGGCCCAAAAAAGGGGGAGACAAAACCAGACCATGGGTAGACAAAAGGGACGACTAAACAAACATATAGGCAAGGCGGACATAAAGATTAGCAATTAGGAGAACATCAGGGAGGACCATCGGGAGAGAGATGAAAAGCTTGCTGAAATAGATGGGTTTTGAGTAGTGTTTTAAATTGGGGGTATGAGGGTTCCAAACGGAGAGACAGTGGCAAAGCATTCCAAAGTACTGGACCGAGAAAGAAAAAAGCGGCGTGGCGGGTCTGTTCAAGGTGTGCCTGTGATGGGGAAGGAAGAGACAAACGGTTTGCATGGAGGGAGCGAAGCTGACGGTAGGGGGTGTGAAGAGAGATTCGATCTGCAAGATATAGAGGGGTGTTAGTATGAAGAGCACGGTGAATTAGAATAAGAAACTTATAGTGAAAACGGAAACAAAGAGGTAACCAGTGGAGCCGGAAAAGGATAGGTGTGATATGGTCGAAACGGTTCAGGAAAACCTGGTGAGGAATCCGGATTTCCTTGCTTCTGGGTAAAGGTAGCTCTGCTATCAGAACCCTTCCTTCTTGTACCTCTTAGTCCTGATTCAGACTCCTCCGGTGAGCGTAGGCCTCTCTCAAAGCATGGCTTTCTCCTCCCAAGCTCTTTGCCTCTGTAGTCCTCTGCTACCGAGTCTCTCTCCAGGCTGACTCTCCTCGAGCTGTCTTTCTTTCTGATTTTCTCTGCTCCTTTTCCAGCACTTACTATTCTGGGCGTTCTGCTTGACCCAGCTACGCTGCTTGGCCTGGAGGTATCACTCCTTCCACCCGAAGTGCTTCTCCTGGCAGTCTCTCTCTGGACTGTCCCTCTCTGGACTGCTTTCCTCTGGACTGGTTCCTCCTGCTGGCCTGCTTTCCTCTGGACTGCCTTTCTCTTATAAAGGCATTCTACCTTTGAGTTTCCCAGGGGTTGTTGTCAGGTGTAGCTGATTAGCTTGTACATAATCAGTGGCGGGGTGTGTTAACTCAGCCTCAGTAGTTTTGCTCCTGCTCCCTCTAGCTGGGCTGCGAGGTAATTGCATCCTCTGCACATCAGCTCTGTTAAAGACAGGGTTTTTTCCTAGGTCTGCACTCTCAGTAGCTTCAGCTTCATGACAGTATGTGCTATTAAATACCCCCATCTAAGGCATTTACACAGTTTACTAGACTGTAAACTGTGTAAATGTCCTTCGACTATCGGGCCCAATGTGTCAAAGACCTCTGCAGTCTGACTCTCTGGATCTTCTGAACCACTTGAAAGTGCCCCATTCCTGCATAATGGTCCCATGACTCTCACCTCCAACCTAAAATATCTGGTGTCACACTTGAGACTCGCCTCTTTTCATGATCATATCAATACCGTATTAAAAAGATCATTTCATGCCCTATGTCAAATTCACTCTATCCACTCTCTTCTTTCCCCAGCTGCTCTTACCACTCTGGTTTTCAATCTAATTATCTCAAGATTTGACAACTGTAATGTTGCTGTTGCCAGACTTCTATATTATGAAATTAAGACTGCAAACCATCCAAAATACTACAGTTTGTTTACTTGCTTATGCATCCAAATTTGATCATGGTACTCCTCTTTTGATACACTTCCCCTGGCTGCCCTTCCATTACCATGTTCAATAAAATTCTTGCTCTTGTTCACAAAGTGCTGCATACTGGTATCCTTTCCTATCTCTCATCACTTATCATTCTCCATACCCACCCACCGTGTTCTTTGTTCAATACACGCCTGCCATCTTTCTTCTCCCTGTTTCCCATGCTAGATACAACTCAACCAAACATTCTACCTTCTTACGTCTGAGCCCCTCATCTCTGGAATGACCTGCCACCAGACCTATACCTAGAATTCTTACTCAAAATTCACTTGTTCTGGTCTGCATTTGACCATTCCCCATCTGCCCCCTCCTCTTCCTTCCTATTTTCGCTACACTATAACGTATTTCTATGAATGTAATTCTTTTCCTGTCCAATTATTTTAATGGAATTATTTTCTAGTTTTCTGATGTGTTTGACAGGGTGGTATATCATGGTTTATGGTTTATTAAAATCTGAAGAAGTTGAGGAAAATTTCATTGCAGGCATCAGGGTCATCACCCCTCTGCTCAGGTAATGGATAAAGAAGGAATGCCTGAGATTACTCTATAGGCCTTGTGGACTATGTTGCTTAAGTTGGAAGCTACTGTCTCTGAGTGTTGTTGATTATAAACTCTTTAGTGTAAACTGTGGGACCACTCTCTCAGAAGCAGGATCTTACGAAAAAAAATAAGTTAATCAAAAGATTTTGGACCTGGTGAAAAAAGTTAAGGATTCCGACCAAGTTGTGAAGGCTCTTGTTATAGATAAAAATATGATACACTGTAAACTTGAACAGTTTGAAAACAAGATGAGATATCTAAACTTCTGTATCTTGAATTTGCATAGGCTTCCATATATTTTACCTGATGAACTTTTTAAGAAGTACATTTTGGAGGTGTTTAAAGATCCCTGAAAGGGATATTCCTCCATTAAATAAGGTCTACTATTTGCCTTCGAGAGAAATTGCAGGATGCGGGAAGTGACCAACAAATACTTGACGTCTCCGCTCTGATTAAACCTTCAATTACAGACTGTCAAGACAGAACTATGCTTCTAGTATCTTTCATCAGGGCTTGTTTCTTGTTTACATCTCTAAAACATGAAAGAACAGTATCAGCAGTGATGGCGTCTAGTGTGTGGTACATCCTACATGCTAGGTGTACCGGTCAGTATGCTACACTGTCCAGGTTTTGCCTTGATCCCAGCCTAATGTGCTCAGATAGGGTTGACTAATCAAGGCAGTTGCCAAGGGCAGCGACTTCTGAAGAGCGGCAAAGAGCAGGGCATTCAAAGCTAAACAATAGAGGCAGTGTACGCAGATCTCCCTCATGCATATTGTCACCCACCTACTCACTCTTATAGGCGGACGCCTAGGGAGCTTCAGTGGGGCCTCTTCTTAATGTAGCCGGGACTTTACAGTGCCCCCTGGGATCTGTAGTCCCACTAGCTAATCAAAAAGGTAGTTGTGAACGAGTAGCCAGACTTTTTCAAAGAGGTATTTTATTATCCCTTCCTGGTGAACTTTTTCACATAAGAATCAAAAGAAACAAACCATATTTTCTGGTACAAAAGAAAATGAACTACTGTGAACAAAAAGGTGCTTATCTTCAGCCAATCAAAAAGGTAAGACAGTCCTTGTATTTTACACAAGCAAGTTTTACAGAATCCGTTTCCCTAAACGAATTTCTGTCTTTAAACAGATTAGCATAGAGAGGAAATGTTATCAGAGAACATTAGTGCACATTCCATTTGGAACTCCTCAGGACTTTCCCCACAAAAGTCACATTCCATATCTTCATAGCTTTCCCCGTAGCTATCTTCAGAATGGCTGTATCTCATATCATTGTTGCAAAAACCCTCCTCTTCTTTCCAAAGGCTTCTCTCCCCCTCTCTATCAAGGGGAATTGGGAGGTTACCGTAAATAGCAGAGTTTTCCCCTAGAGGGCCACACACCCCTGGCTGTGTGTATGGGAAACTCTCTTTTTCAAAGTTCCCTCTATTATAGGGAATTAGCCTGTCCTTTGGCTTGGTTCCCCCGGAGCTTTCTGAGCAAGGAAACATAGCGTGGCTTTTCCTACAAACAAGCATTCTACTCTCCGTTACTGCACCCTTCTCCTTGGGCAAGTAAGTATCCCTTTGATAACAGTTCTTGCCCTCCCGGTACCTGTTCTCAGGGAGACTTCCTCTTACAGGTTCCTTCCGTCTGCCAGCCTGAATACCTTCGTGGCCCCAACCACCTGGTTCTCGTTCAGTGCTGCCCAGCACCCTGTAACCAGACTCTGGCATTCTCTTAGCTCTCTCCTCTGGAACTCTGTTTAAACCTCTTTGTGAAGTTTTTCCTTTAGTTTCCAAAACAGCTCTGCCGTACTCCTGCTTAGCTGCCTTAAGCTCCTGGTTAGCACTTCTGGAATCTTGATTAGCCCTCCTAGGATCCTGGTTAGCTCTCCTACTGACAAACTCTGAGTGATTTTTATCTGCGTCACTCCTAGAGTTCCGGTGAGCTTGGCTTGCCCTCAGCTGCCTCTCATCACCTAATAGGCTATAATGTAATCCCCTACTAGGGCGTGCTCCTACACCTGGTGCTTTTGTTTTTGCTGGTTGCTCATAGCAACCCTGATCCATGTGCTCTGAGTTGTCACTTTTAGACCTGCTCAGCTCTGTTTTTCCTATTTCCATAGGCAGATTCTGACCTACCCCATGACAATATTCATTGTGGTTATCCTGAAAATCTGACTGGCTAGGTGTGTACCGAGCACCAGGGTGAGACCCCCTCAATAATGTAATATCAGGATGCCTATGTAGAATTTCCTATAAAGTGACTATTCTTATGCGTACTTTACCTTAAGGTTTTTTTCTTTTTGTATATATTGTAAACCGCTCTGCTTCACCAGAAGGGCGGTATATCACATAAAATAAACATAAACATATCAAGACTATCCACTAATATAGAAATAAATCCAGGTAACATATGTGCCTATGTTTTCAAAATAGGCTCTCAGAACTATTCTCAGTAGTGCAGAAATGCTCTTGCACAGCTTATACCAGCTCTGAAGAAGACATGCATCCATTTATTCATAAGCCTATTATACTGCTTTACTGGCATAAGTCGGTCAAGATGGTTTACATAAAATAAACTTTAAAATAATACCATATGATAAGAGTATAATAGAGATTAATGGTAAACACTCCCAACATTTAGAGCCTAAAACGCCCAGTTCCAGAATCCCAGCACAGACCTTCCATAGCTGAATGAGATCTAAACTCTATCCACCTAAAGACTTCCTTATAGTCAAAAGGAGACCAAGGCTGTGTGCATGTATTCTGTGTGGGCAATTATATAATGGGCCACCTAGGTAGGAAGTCCAAGTAGGCGCCTAATTTAAAACTGTTTTTATAAAGACGCGTGAAGACAAATTTTAGATAGTGGTTAAATAAAAAGAAAAAAATACGAAAATAAAATACCTTTTTATTGGATTAGCTTAATACATTACTTAATACCTAGTCCACTTTAATGGTAGTTAAATAAACATGGTAATCGCTACTTTATCCAAATTTTAGATAGCACCTGGAGATCAGAACGGATACATTGAGGTCAGGAATTGTACAGTTCCACTGGTATTTTAGAAAAGGCGCTGCCGATTCTGGAGCCTTTTATAAAATACGTAGAAGGACATGCAGGAGGGCATATGTACCGGCTGAAAGGTAGAGCTAGAGGAAACATTAGAAAAAAAATCATGGGAGGCAACTCAGCATGTTACTGGTGGGTGCTTTTACCCTTGACAGCTGCAGAGTTTAGGAGGCTTTGGAGGGGTTTTAGAAGCATTATTCACAATTTCCATGTGGAAATGTTGGCATTCACACATGGGAACGGCATCCACCTGTAAGCAGTGATTTTAGAAAGGAAATCCGTAATTCATAGAAATTACAATGGGGGGGGGTGTTGGGGGGGTGGTCCTCTGTGGCCTGGGTGGGTCAGAAATCTGCACATGAATTTTTCATTTCATAAAGAGAATGCAAGTGTGTGGCCAAAAATTGCCACCCCTGAATTTGTAACTGCTCTATGGCACATAAATGTTTTTGAAATGTGCTCCTTTCGGCTAGCCTTTTAAAGGAGAGATTAAGGGTGTTATCCTTCTTAATACCCCCCTCCCCTCCCATTGTTTGTTTCCTCCCTACAGCTTGTAACCTCACTATTTAATTAGCAGCATTGATATATATATAGCTTAGCAAAATGGCCACTGTAAGTGCCAGAATTTACATGTGTAGGTAGCAAAATACCAACTTACATATTCAAGTGCTGGCTGCTTTGGATCCTGACTCTTATTCTCTCTATGCCCATGTGCATTTTAAACATTTTCCCTTAAGAATTGCTCTAGTCCCCTGTTTGTTCTATTTATCCATCTTCAACAGTTTGTAAGCTCTGTGGGGAAGGGACCGTCTCTTATGCATATCTGTACAGTGGTGTAAATGTCTTGCTTCAGAAATGATTACTACTAATAGATGCAATAGTATATATATTATGGGGCTATTGGGGAATACATGTGCGCCTTAATGTGTGTGTGTGTGGTCATGGGGGATGTCAGGGTGCTGCATACGTGTGTGTGTCACCAGGGGTGTTAGGGAATGCATGTATTGTATGTGTGTCATGGGGGACTTCGGGGAGGTGCGTGACCGTGTGTGCATCATGAGGTGTCGGAGGTACATAGCTCATGTAATTTTGAAAGTGTCAGGTTCATGCACTATTTTACTCCCATCACCTAAGCACACCCAGTGGAATATCTCTCTTGGAATATCTCTTTTAGACCAGCCAAAATACACAGGGTGAAAAAGCCAACACACATTTCTAACCAAACAGAAGAGGGCAACTTTCAACCAGGCCATTTAACCTGGGCAAATTCTTATGAATACTGCCCAGCTCCATCTATCTGAGGAGCTGTAATAACCATGAACACAAATCAAGAAATTTTAATTTCCATTACCGTTATGCACTTGTTAATATTTTAATTGATATTACTTTAAGAGTTTCTTGAAATATGCATTTTTATAACGTCTTAATTTGTGATCCATCTCAGGAATCCAGTCATGAGCAGTATGTGGAGAACAACGATAAATTAGTAAATACATAAATTATCTGCATGTCACAAAAGACTTAAAGATTTCCATTTACTGTAGGTCTAGGAAGCACTGGATGTACATTTACCATGAAGGAAACAAAGGGGAATGTTTACTAAGGTGCGTTTAGGGCCGGCTCTCTCATTAGGCAGAGTGAGGCGGCCACCTCAGGTGGCAAAGGTTTGGGGCAGCAAAGAACGCCCCCCCAAAACAGCCCAGTCGTGGCTGCCTCACTCTGCCTGAACCTGCTGATGCAACCTCTACTACTGGGCCACCATCATCGTCGCTGCATCTCCAAGGTCTGAGGTGGCATCAATCGCCCCCTCCTGATGCTGATGAATAGCAACACTTAAAAAACAAAATCAAGCAAAAGTTTGGGGTCTTCCCGCCTCTACTATGCTTGTAAAGCACTAATGGTTCCACCTTCTTCTGGCATACATTTCCATTTCAGAGGGAGCAGGACTGGCAGAGACTTAACAGGTGCGCTGGAATCAAGAAGACCCTGCGCTTTTGCTCATTTTTGTCATTTTAAGCCGCCGCCGCTGCTGAGAGGCGCAGTGATGGTGGTGGCAGGAATGGAGAGAGAGACAACGTTGGGTATCGGTGGGTTGGTGGGTGGGAGGGCACGGAGGTGGAGGGTAGATGCTGGACAAAGGAGGGCAGTGGGACAGATGCTGGCTATGGGCGGGGGGGAGAGAGGGCAGATGTTGGTCACAGGGGAGAAGGCGGAGGGCAAATGCTGGCCATGGGAAAAGGGGCAGTGGGCAGAGATTTGCAACAGGAAGGATGAAGAGCAGCTGCTAGGCATGAGGGGGTGGGGAAAAAGGGCAAATTCTGGGCATAGTGGGGGGACATAAGGGAAAAGGGCAGATGCTGGGAATGATGGGGAACATAGGGAAGGAAGGGCAGATTCTGGGTGGATGGGAAGGAAGGGCAGATGCTGGGCATGGGAGCAGGGCAGTACCAAGCCATAAATGCACCTGTGTGACTTGCAAACCTGACACCACTCCACCCCCCCCCCCCGTGACATCAGAGGTTTGTCATTTGCCCCATCCCCCCATGCCCAGCATCTCCCCATCTTACCCTATCTCTTCATGTCCAGCGAGCTCCCCTCCACGCTACCTGCCCAACCTGCTTTTCCTGTTCCCTTGGCGGCAGCGGACCTCCAATCTAAAAAAAAAAAAGGCTCTTTCCAACTCCATGCTTGCATGACTGATCTGAGCCCTCCCTTCGCTGATGTATGCTCGCATCAGAGGAGGGAGAGACCAGACAAGACCAGCCATGCAAGCGCAGAATTGCAAAGACCCGTGTTTGTTTGTTTTTTAAATTGGAGGTCTGCTGCTGCCGCACCAAGGGAACAGGAACAGCAGCGGCCGGGCAAGGGCAGGCAGGCAGGCAGCATGGTGGGGAGCCAAGGCTGGCAGTTGTTAACCCTAAAGGTGCCCTGCAGCACTCGCACAGGCCTAGGTAAGGCAATGCATGGGGGATAAAGGATAGATGATGCGCATGGGGATAAATAGGGGGGACAGTGCAGATACTGGACACTGGAGATTGGAGGGGAATGAGAGAAGGGAGATAGTGGACATTTGGGAGAGGAGAAAGAGGACTGATAGGAAGAAATGCTAGAGAGGAAGGGGAAGGGGAGGAAGAGAGAAAATTCTGGACATGGGAATGGAGAGAAAGGGGGATATATTGGACACAGGGAATAGGGAGGAGGAATGATGGACATGGTTGGGTGGTGTGAGAAAAATGCAGTGAGGTGCTGAATGGAGGAGAGGAAGGGGAGAGACACTGCAGAGGGGAGGAGAAAAGGGGAAAGATGATGGACGTGAGGGGAGGAGGAGAGGAAGGGGAGAATGAAAGGCTGGGAAAGGAGAGGACTGTGCTAAGAGCTGTAAAGTGGTAGATGCAGTATCGAGTGGGGATTGAGGACTGGATGGTAAGAAGGAATAAAATATAAGTTGACAGAGAGAAAAAAATAAATGAAAAAAAAGATGAATGAAGGAAGTAAAGAAAACAAGAGAGGAGAGAAGTGCCAGATAGGCCGGAGACCCTAGAAAGCAAGATAAGACAGAGGAAATCAGAAACTAGAGACAGAGTTCAATATGATTAGAGAATAAAATGGCCTGCCAACAAAGGTATAAAAATTAATTTTATTTTCAATTTAGTGATTGCAATATGTCGGTTTTTAGAATTTACATGTTCTGTCTTACATTTTGCACACTATTATTATTATTATTTAACACTTATAAAGCACTACTAGGCATATACAGCGCTGTACAAACAGAAATAGACAGTCCCTGCTTGAAAATATATCTCTCTTTATTTCCCTGGTGTTGTACTGCATGCAGGAGTATGGCCAACGGTGGACTGGGGTGGGCCAAGGCCCTCCACTCTGGTACCAGGACCACCCAGTCAGCGGCAGCAGAACAGCCGAATGAGAGGATAACTGGAGGTAGTGTTAACATTCACACTGCTCTGTGCCATATGTGTTAATCCCAGGCCCAGGGCTGGCCCTAGAGTTTGTTCCACGTGTTGGTACTTTAGGTATATCTTAAGCCTTATGCTCCCCCTGTTTAGCTTTGAATGCTCTGCTCTTTGCCACCACCGCCCCCCCCCCCCCCCCAAAAAAAAAGCTGTCATTCTAGGTGCCTGCCTAGTTTGCTTAATTGTTGTATCGGCTCTGCTCAGGCCCCACTAAAAAAATCAGCCTTGGCTGTTTCACTGATGCAGAATTTGGCTTCTTTTGGCTTCAGTTTAATTTTTGTGTTCTTATGTCTATTTTTACTTTGTGTTGATTTATTCCTTGCTTAGTGAGGATCTATCTATTTTCTGAGTGTGTGACCAAAGCCGGGTATTCTGTTAGCATGGAGTTTCTATGTAGGGATCACTAGTAATCCGGATTATTCAGTTTTCTGAATAGGCATATGGATATTCTTTGGCCCTCTGCAGTATTTATAGTGCTGCTGTTTTCTGGATAGACCCTTTGAGTTTTGGATGTTGATGCCATTATAGTATGGTAGATGCTTTTTTTTCTATAGGTCCTGAGTAATTTTTATAATTTTGAATGATCTTTAAGGAAAATGATTAAAATGGAATAAGCCGCTTGGTGTGGTTAGATTGCAATTCTTACCTCCTCCGGCGCATACCGACAAAAATATAACTTTAAACGAATTTCTAAGGGATAGTTTGGTGATTCTGGCTGATTTTGCAACACAGTAGCAGTCCCCACCTCCGCTCTGCCCTGGAACACCCCCAACAGTCCCCGAGGCTAACCAGATAGCGTCGGGGCACCTAGGGGGCATAGTAAGGGATATTCAACGGTACTAACCATGTGGGTACCATTGAATAGCCTGGTTTAAGGCATTTACATGGTTTACTTGGCTGTAAACCATGTAAATGTCTTTCGAATATCGGGCCCGATGTGTCCAAATCATGGCCATCAAACCCTTTTGATCCCCCTTTATATTAAGTTCTCTCCAAGTTCATTACCCTGTTAGAATATATTAAGTTGTGTTTTGAGGTAAACCGCTTTGACCATAGGATAAAGTGGCATAGAAAAGCTGTTAAATAAATAAATATGAAGTTAATGTCTTTGAGAGGGTCAGTGATAGCACTAGTTTTTGAGCCCCATCACAGATAAGGAATGGAATGGAGACAAAACCAAGTATATTATAATGCCTCTATATCTTTCCATGGTACGACCGCACCTTGAATACTGTGTGCAATTCTGGTCGCCGTATCTTAAAAAGGATATAGCAGAATTAGAAAAGGTTCAGAGAAGAATCACCAAAATGGTAAAGGGAACAGAAGATACCTGTATGATAGGCTAAAAAGGTTAGGGTTCTTCAACCTGCAAAAGAGACGGCTGAGGGGAGATATGATAGAGGTCTGTAAATTAATGTATGGAGTAGAATGGGTAAATGTAGATCGGTTGTTTCTCCTTCAAAAAGTAGAAAGACTTTTGAACACACAATGAAGCTATGATGTAGCCCATTTAGAACTCATAAGACAATTTGTTTTCACTCGGGTAATCAAATTCTGGAATTCGATATCGAAGGATGTACTATAAACTGTTAGTATGGCTGGGTTTAATAAAGGTTTGGACAAGTTCTTGGAGGAAAAGGCCATAAACCATTATTAAAGAGGACCCTGGAAAAATCCACTGCTTACCCATTGGACAAGCAGCATGGAATCGACATACCTTTTGGGAACCTGACAGGTACCTGTGACCTGGATTGGCCACTGTTGGAAACAGAATACTGGATTTGATGGACCTTGATCTGACCAAGTATGGCATTTCTTATGTTCTTATATTTAGATAAACTAAATAACAATAGTTTATGCATCTGTAGTGGAGGACACACACACACAACATGATTATGCATCCCAAAATGAATGCTTTCTCAGTCATTTACAGATTTTATCTCATTCTTTAACGAATACAGCATAAGCTGCAAGAAAAAATAGGGGAAAAAGTCGTGAATTTTTAGATTATTTATGAAACGTAGATTGGCCTTCAGATGGTAATAGGGCTGGGCAAAATGTTAGTGGTTCTTTGTTCTTGCAGCTGGCCTGTCAAATTATTGCAAGCCAGCCCAGTCAATAATACTACAATTGTCTGCCTAAGTCAGAGACAGACAGAAGGTACATTTGGACTAGGTCCAAACACCACAAGGACCACTCATAGTCACAGTGTCCAATTACTGCTTGCTTGACTATAAAAACACAATTTTTTTTTTTGCAGAGCTAATTTAAGAATGTGAAAGGGACCGTTGCCTTCCACTGAGAAATCTCTCCATGTACTGTGCAGCCATGGCGTGTGAACCAGCAGACATAACTGCATGGGCATATTTAAGAAGAGATGCTATAATTAACAACGGTAACAAGGAGGAAATCAGCTGAGTTCTGAGAGGGAGTCAAAAAGTTGTTTAAATTAGGAAAGGTTTCCATAGCAGACCCACAACAGCCTTTCCTGAAAACATTTCATAATGACTCTCAAGCCCAACTTTCTGATAGCAAGTGAACCTAAACAGGGGGTGGGGAGGGAGGGGGAGGATTATTTCTAAATTTATGAAATGCTAAGTATCGATGTTCCATAGAAAAGAGATATGAGGGCAGAACACTGAGTTCTACAGCACCCACAGGACAGAGGGAGCGTCTGTAAACTTCTCTTTAACTTTCACTATACTGTATCACCATCTATATCCATGTTAATTTTGACTTGTAAGACCACTGCATACCATCACCTAATACTATAGTTGACTTGCTATTGAACTAGTTGCAGTTTTTGGGGAAGAGGGCAGAATTAGATGGTATGAGGGTCTATTAATAGAACAGGGTTTGGTTATGTTTTATTTGTAGCTAATTCAATGGACTGTGGCCTTTTCCTCCCTAGTGATAATGGGGCAGTTTGGGTCTCAGTGATAGTAGAATAATGTAATAATGTATGTATGTATTCTAATTAATGTTCATCACTGTATGTTTAATTTTGATATGTTTTAATTATGTATTGAATCATTGTTTTATTATCTGTTATCTTTTTCTATGTATTTTCATGTTTACTTATTAAATCTTATGATGTATTTTGTTCTGTATTTTTATCATTATAACACAGTTCAGGACAACTATCCAGAGGGTCGCTATGAGTTGACGCTGGCTTGATAGCACTAAACAGCAGCATGTGTTAGGCACAGGTTTTACTCATAGAAAGACATTACTCAAACCAGGTTTAGATTAAATTCAAGCCATGCATGCCATAAATGCAAACAAAAAATATTTAAGTCGTTCCTTGTTTGCTTAAATTTCTGCTTTTTCCAGAAAGCAATCCACCTAAAATGCTTTCTGTGTTTTCCCGAGTTTAAAGGAAAACTGAAATACATTCTTCCCAGCAGATTCCTTCAGAGTCCAGCCACTACAATTTATTATCGTCT
This sequence comes from Ichthyophis bannanicus, assembly GCA_033557465.1. NCBI lineage: Eukaryota > Metazoa > Chordata > Amphibia > Gymnophiona > Ichthyophiidae > Ichthyophis > Ichthyophis bannanicus. The sequence continues at coordinate 73,463,452 of CM066037.1, forward strand.
CCACCTGCAAGCACAGAGCAAATGGACTGCCAAGACATTTCCTGATGGATATCCTACTCTTGACCCCTCGAGAGCCGCAAACAAGTCTGGTTTCCCAGAACAGCCAAAATATGCAAATGAATTGTGTTCTTATTTAAATTAGAACATTCATACGCCAGTGGGATTCATTCATACTCGTCCCATAAAACCAGGCCAGTTGGCAGCCCTTGGGTGATGGAGTTGTTGTTCTATGTATTCAACGTTTCCTGCTCATGGGTGGGTACCTTGCCCTGTGACCCATACCTCCCTGTCAGACTTAGCAGCATTTTTAGAAAGGAATCCCCATTAAATATGGCTCTAAAGACCCTTTTTGCTCTATGGTGGTGATTTTAGAAAATATATTACTACCCTTTACAACATTTTCCATGTACTTGCAGGGTGCAGCCTTGATCAAATTCAACAAAGCTCAGATTTTCCCTGAGACCAGCAGAGAAATACATGAAAGCAGTATCCAACCACTTTTTTCTTTGAAAAAAGTGTTAAAATAATTATATTCTATTATTGTTTTGACTTTTGGAAACATGAAGCACTTTCAAAGTTGGGCACATGGAACTGTTTTGGTTTGAATAAATAAAAACTGAGCTAAAGTCTTTTTTATGTTCCCTTGTAAAATGGGAATATCTGAAAAGGCAATTCCTTTAATATTTTTAAGATCCTAATACAGATTAGCATAATACATTGCTGAACACCTTTACCTTCAGCATATTCAGAATACCTTTGTATGGATCATATAGGGGAAGAAATGGACATCTAAAACTAGTGTAATATGTTATAAAAGGCTCAGGGAGCTCTAAGCCTTTTATAAAATATGCATAGCACTGCAAAAGATATACACACAAGGGAGAAGGGCATATGAATGTACATTCACAAAGAACAAGGGGTATACTGGGGGTCAGGGCCAGCTTGAGGTGAGCCAGTGAGGCACTGTCTTGGGATACACCACTATAGGGGTGCAGGAAGCCTGCATCACTGGCTTGCTTCCACCTTGCCCTCTGCCTCCCCAGCTGCGGCATTAACACAGCCAGGGGAGCATTTGCTTTTGCTCCTGTGGCTGTTTTAATGTTCAGTACAGCTGCAGGAGCAAAAGCAAAATGCTCCCATGGCTGTGTTGCTGCAGGGAGGGGGAGGTATGACTGATACTGGGGCTATGGGGTGATGGAAATGGGCTAATATTCTGAGTGAGGTGGTTGGACTAGGACTGGAGACTGGCAATGGCCGATATTGGGGCTGGGGAGACTGAAAATGGACTGATACAAGGGCTGGAGGTCTGAACAATACTGGTAATGGGCTGATACTGAGAATGGGAGGATGGGACTGGAAATGGGCTGATACTGGGGATATGGGGCTCGCCAATACTGGGGTTGGGTTATGCTACTGGAAATGTGATGATACTTTTTGTGGAGTGACCTAGTGGTTGGGGCAAGGTACTTCAGGCCGGAAGGACTGGGGTTTCTAGTCCCACAGGTGCTCCTTGTGGTCTTGGGCAAGCCACTTAACCCTCCATAGCCCATGTTCCCTGTAAAATAGTTATCTCCAAGTTATAATGCCCTGTTCAATGTAATTTCAGTTTGTTCAATGTAAACCGCACTGATGCAGAATAACGCAGTATATAAGAGAATGTAAATAAATAGATACTGGGTCTGGGGGAATGGGCTAATACTAGGAATGAGGGGGCTGGGACTAGAAATGGGTTGATACTGGGGCTGGGGAGGGACTGGAAATGGACTGATACAGAGGCCAGGGAAGCAATAGGCTAATACTGTGAATGGGGATTGGCACTGGAAATGGTCTGATACCGAGGCTGGTGAGACTGGAAGTGAGCTGATAGTAGGTCTGGGGAGATGGGACTAGAAAAGGGCTGGGTCTGGAAGGGAGCTAATTCTAGGTCAGGGGTTCTGAGCTTAAAAAAGGGGTAATGCTGGCAAATGGTAGCGTTGGAGTAGGAAAACGAGGGAGATGCTAGGAGAGGAGGAAAGATATTGTGAGGAGTGGGGAAAAAGCAGAACAGAGGGCACATAGGCTTCGGAACAGGATGGGCCACATGGGCAAACTTTCCCACCATCTACGATCGTCGCAGACTCCTGTCTGCCCACGGGAGATCAGATCCCTGTGGGCAGGGTGGAAGATGTCAACGTTTGTGGCAAAGATTCCTGTCTGCCCATAGGAGATCCCCTCATGCAGACAGGAGTCTTTGCTGTGATTGCGGTGGCTTTCCCCTCCTGCCCATGGGGATCCGATCTCCTGCAGGCAGACAGAAGGAGCCATTCCCTTCTCTTCCCACAGGAGATGGGATCCCTGCAGACAGAACAGGAGGGGAAGGCTACGGGAGGGGGGGGGGGAACTAGAGTAGGAGCTTGGAGCAGAGGCAAGGTGGGCTTCCCTCCCATCCACCCCCATCAGAGAGGTGTTCCGTGGGAAGATTGAGAGGGACGAGTATAAGAATGCATGCTTTGGTAAGAAGGAGGAAAGTTAAGGTTAATGAATATCGGAGAAGAAAGTAAATGGGTGTGTTCTGGAGAAGGGGAGTAGGAGGAAGGAGGGTGGGTACTAAGGACATAGGATATGGGAAAACAGGGACTGGCAGGTAGAGACTCTAAGATTATGTGAGAAAACAGAAGAAATTCTCAAAGGCTGGGTACAGGAATTTTAAGTGGAGGCTCGGGGCTTGGGTGGGATTTTGAGTAGGAACTTGGAATCGCTTGGGAGGATAGTGGGGACTAAGAAATTGGCTAGAGATTAAGAGGACAGTGGGGCCAAGGTGATTTGGTGAGCAGTATGAGTAGGGCTGTGAGACCAAATACAGAAATATGGAGAGGGGAGAAGGTTTGAAGGACCTGGAGGGTTTGGGGAATGGTTGGGGGCAGTTGAAAAACAGAATGCTATGGAGTGGATGAGAACCACAGGAAGGGACAGGTCTTCCTTAAAGCAGGTGAAAGAGAGTAGAGATGGGAGAAGTGAAAGGGGAAAGGGAAGCCTCGATGGGGTACCCCTGCTGGAATTCTACATGTAATTTAAAATTGTGCACTTTTATGTGTTTTCTTTCTGCATTCTATTTTAAATTATTACTCAATATGCTTTGCTATTTTGACAAAGAAAGCATTCAGAATTCTGAATAATTTAGATCTTTTGACACAGAACTTTGGATTGTGTGTGCAGAATTGCAGCAGGAGTACTGGGGATCAGACATAAAGGGCCTGGGGCAGAGAGATGATAAGTGTTAGGGAATGAGTTGGGGCTGGTAAAGGGATGAGAAGCAGAAGGTGGTAAATGAGACCGGGGAGATAGTGGGTGAGAGACGGGGAGGGGGAGGGGTAGGATGCAGGCAAAGGAATGAGACAGATGTGGAATGGAAGGACTAGAGAAGTAAGATTAGGAAATGGAAAGCTAGTAAGTAGGAGAACAGTGAAAAGAGACTGTAGGAAGGAGAACAAAGAGTGGAATGAAGCTATAGAGCAGCGATGGCGAACCTATGGCACGCGTGCCAGCTGTGGCACGCGAAGGCCTTGCAGCTGGCACGCGGGAAGGTCTGCAATCAAAATATGCGGCATTAAAAAAAAAAAAAAAAGCTGCCGCTGCCGGGGCCGGGGCCGCCGCGGCAGAATCGAGTGTGCCGCGGGGCCCCCCCGCCCAGCAGAGCCTGCCCTCCATCCCCGGTATCACCTTCTCTCAGCTGCCTCTAGTCAAACGCGCCTGCTTTCAGAGCGCGAGTGGAGTTTCTTCCTCGCTGCTCTGTTATGCCCGCGGGGGCTGATGGGAAGTTCCCATCAGCCCCCGCGGGCTTAACAGAGCAGCGAGGGAGAAACTTCCCTCGCGCTCTGAAAGCCGGCGCGTGTGACTGGAGGCAGCTGAGAGAGGTGATACCGGGGACGGAGGGCAGGCTCTGCTGGGCGGGGGGCCCCGCGGCACACTCGATTCTGCCGCGGCGGCCCCGGCCCCGGCAGCGACAGCTTTCTTTGTAAAAAAAATTTCGCTGGGGGGGGGGTTAGGAGTGGTAATGGCTGGGGGGGGGGGTTAGGACTGGTGATGGGCTGGGGGGGGTTAGGAGTGGTAATGGCTGTGGGCTGTTGGGGGGTTAGGACTGGTGATGGGCTGGGGGGGGCTAGGACAGGAAATGGGCTGATGGGGGGTTAGGAGTGGTAATGGCGGGGGGGGGTTAGGACTGGTCATGGGCTGGGGGGGTTAGGAGTGGTAATGGCTGTGGGCTGTTGGGGGGTTAGGACTGGTGATGGGCTGGGGGGGGCTAGGACAGGAAATGGGCTGATGGGGGGTTAGGAGTGGTGATGGGCTGGGGGGGTTAGGAGAGGAAAAGGACTGTGGGGGCCATACGAGCGGTAGTGTCTGTGGGCTCTTGGGGGGTTAGGACTGGTGATGGGCTGGGGGGTTAGGAGTGGTAATGGCTGTGGGCTGTTGGGGGGGCTAGGACTGGTACTGGGCTATGGGGGGCTAGGACAGGAAATGGGCTGATGGGGGGGTTAGGAGTGGTGATGGGCTGGGGGAGGTTAGGAGTGGTGATGGGCTATGGGGGGGCTATGGGCTATGGGGGAGCTAAGTCTATATGGGCTGATGGGATTAGGACTGGAAGTGGGTTGATGGGGGCTTAGGACTGGTAATGGGCTATGGGGGGCTAGGACAGGAAATGGGCTGATGGGGAGGGGTTAGGACTTGAGGTGGGCTGTTGGGTGGGGTTAGGACTGGTAATGGGCTATGGGGGGCTAGGACAGGAAATGGGCTGATGGGGAGGGGTTAGGACTTGAGGTGGGGTTAGGACTCGTAATGGGCTATGGGGGGCTAGGACAGGAAATGGGCTGATGGGGAGGGGTTAGGACTTGAGGTGGGCTTTTGGGTGGGGTTAGGACTGGAAATGGGCTGATGGGGGGTTAACACTGGAGGTGGTCTGATGGGGTTAGGACTGGTAATGGGCTATGGGGGGGTTTAGGACTGATAATGGGCTATGGGGGGGGCTGGGACAAGAAATGGGCTGATGGGGAGGGGTTAGGACTTGAGGTGGGCTGATGGGGTTAGGACTGGAAAAGGGCTGTGGGCTGATGGGGGGGTTAGGACTGGCAATGGGCTATGGGGGCTTAAGACTGGTAATGGGCTGTTGGCTGATGGGGGCTGTCTGGTAATGGGCTATGGGGGGTTAGGACTGATAATGGACTATGGGGGGGCTAGGACAGGAAATGGGCTGATGGGGAGGGGTTAGGACTTGAGGTGGGCTGATGGGGTTAGGACTGGTAATGGACTGTGGGCTGATGGGGGGTTAGGACTGGCAATGGGCTATGGGGGGCTGACTGGAAATTGGTTGATGGGGGTTAGGACTGGAAGTGGGCTGATGGGGGGGTTAGGACTGGAAGTGGGCTGATGGGGGTTAGGACTGGTAATGGGTTATAGGGGGGGCTTAAACTGAAAATGGGGTGATCGGGGGTTAGGACTGGAAGTGGGTTGATGAGGGGGGCTAGGACTGGTATTGGGTTGGGGGGTTTTCTAGGACTGGAAATGGGTTGGGGGGCTGCTAGGACTGGAAATGGGCTGATGCAGGGACTAGAAGGGAATGGATGCTGGGTGAGGCTGGAACTAGAAGGGAGCTGGTGTTGGGGGAGGATTAGAATGGGATGGGGCTGGGAGAGTAAAATGGAGAGGGGAAAAATATTTTGTGTGGGAGGGATAAAAAATCTACAATTGGCCGGGTATTGGGAGAATAAGTGGGGATTGAGGATGGAGGGGTAAATTTTGAGTAGATGAAATAGGAATGAGGAAAGAGAAAAGGAGAAAGATTAGTATGTTAAAGCAGATGTAGAGAGAGAATGGAAAAAAACCCCCAAGAAGACAGAAGAAAGGACAAATGGACAGCAGATGGAGAGTTAGCAGAAGACACGAAGAAACCAGAAGAAAGTGGCTGGAACAATTGCAACTGAAAAAAAATGCACAAAAGGTAGAAAAATATCTCTTTATTTTGAATTTATTAACTGGAATATGTCAGCTCTGGGAAATGTGCATCATTAATTTTTGCGCTTTGTTTAGTACAAGAGGAAATTAATTTATAGTTTTATTTCTACAGTGTTGTTGTATATTCCAAGTTTGGCTTTTGGGGTTCCCAGTTTAATTATTGTCTTCCTTTTTCTAAATTGTGATTCCTTGTTTGGTGATGGTCTGTTCTGCATGTGTAACTGAGCTGAGGTATTCTGTTTATATAATTCCTATTTGACATTGCCACTTGTTCTTTCCCCAGTAGGTCATGTATTGTTGTTCTCTGAAATGTATTGGTTTAATATTTGCAGTGTTGCCTTTTGATAGTTAGGGTATGGTGCTTTGTGAGTCCTGGTAGTGCTGTTAGGATACGGCGGGTTTGCTATGGGTTCTAAATGGGCAGCGTTTGTAGTAGTTCCTAATGTGCCTGGCGGTTGGTACTGGATTATAGTAATGTAGAAACCTTTTAGTCTTTCTTTATCCATATACTCATTAAGAGGCATGTTTACTAAAAGTTAGTGTATGGTAACATTATGCAAATATTTATGCAAATGAGGCACCTTATGCAAATGAGGCTTTAATTGACGTGCTGGCACTTTGAGGAAATTCTTTGGTTTTGTGCGGCAGTTTGGGCACTCGGGCTCAAAAAGGTTAGCCATCACTGCTATAGAGCTATAGTTAGGTAAAATACCAATATTAAAAAATTGTCTCTTACAGAATGAAGAATGATAAACTGATCAAAGCTCAAAAAACTTCATTCCACTCAGAACATATCAAAAGAATTTACCAAGAGACATTTTTTTATATGTTTTAAGTGGAATGACGTTTTGGAGCTTGGATAGGTAAAAGGCAAATGAGAGAAATAGAAGGATCAATGTCGGAGAGAGACGTAGGGGAGGAAAGGTCGAAGAAGACAGGGAGTGTGAAGAAACAGAAAATGGAAATGTTATCTTGGAAAAGGACTTAGGAAAAAAACCACAAGAGGAAGTAGAAAAGAGAGACTGGGAGCAACCCAGACCAACTGGAAAAATAAGATGATCAGACAAAGGTAGAAAAGTGTCAGTTTTTAGAGAATAAAATGTCAGCTGAAAATGTGCATTTCTTATAGTTCATCACATGAGGAAAGGCACTTCTGCTTCTCTTTCTTCCACGTTTCACTGTTGGTGTCTGTTTTGGGGGGGTTTCCATTTCAATCTTTGTCTTTTGTGGTTTCTTATTCTTTAATTGGTGATGGTCTGTTTTCCGTGTGCAGGGATTCTGTTAACATGTAGGTTCTCTCTAGGAATCTGCAGTTCAGCTTTTTCTCTTTTCCAACTGGGGGTTACTGGTGTTCTAGAATATTTGCAGTGCTGATTTTCCATAGGTAGAGTTGGCACAATTTAAGTTCTTGATGCTGGTGTTGAGTGTCCATTTACAGGATTTTGTGGTATGATGCATAATGTCCAGCTGTGGAGACAGTTGGTAGTGCTATCACTGATGTGAGACTAGAACTGGAATAGAATTTTTTTGTATGTTGAGTTGTAAAGTGAAACGCCCTACTTCTGCTCTGCATCTGTTGCTGGAAGAGTTTTATTGGTGAGTCTGGGAGCGTTCCTTATGAATGAATAATTATTCCCTATTAGACTGATATTCAAAGGCGTTCGCTGACAAATGTGTATTATGCTGTATATTTTCAAAAAAAATGCAGATCACATTAGGCTTTTAAATTGTAGAATGGCCAGAAATTACCTGTATACTTGTGGGGCATGTTAGGGGAGGAGCAAGGGTAGGCCAGAAAATTATCCAGATAGTGGCAACATTCATCCATTATTCAGGTACTTTGTGTTTAGTTTAAGTCTGTGGAATATCAGGCTCAGCCTAAACAGATAATACACCATCACTCTTTGTATATTTATTTATTTATTTGAAGGGCTTCTATACCGCGTTTCCAATAATCAAGGCTGTTTACAAGTAACATTAACAACATTACAGAGAACCAGTTAACAAGGGAACAGTAACAATAAGGGCATCTACCGGTAGAGGATGGGAAAGGGACAGGTATCAAATTGAATGATGGTCATATAATTATAACAGGAGTTGTGAGAGAACTCATAGTTCATGGCGGTAGTGTCTGTGTTTATGTGACACCTTCAAAGTGTTTCCTGAACAAGTGTGTTTTTAGTAGCTTTCTGAAGTCCTTAATGTCTGAGGTAGTTCTGATTTTTACGTGTAAGGAGTTCCATAATGCAGGAGCATATAAGGAGAATGAGCGTAAACAAGCTGATTGGTTGAATTTAACGAAGTCCAGGAGAGAGGTGAGGAGGAGCTCTGGAGTACTTCTTCTCTGACGGTTGTTAGGGAGTTTCCATATGATGGTTTGCAGGTAATCTGAGGATTGCTCATGATAGATTTTGAATATTGTCGTGATGTTCTTATACTTTACTCTGTCTAGTAGAGGTAGCCACTCCCATCATGAAAGAGCCCCGCTGATATGGGCACTCCTGGATGCCCTGGCGAGAGTCCTAGCCACTGTATGTTAAGCAAGCTGTAGTGGGAGTAAATGGGATTTGGGCAAGCCTTGGAGGATTGCATTACAGTAGTCCATGTGAGGAAGTATCATCATTTGGAAGACCGTCCTGTAGTCTTGGGGTTCAATCAGCGTGTACAGAATATACTGATTAAGTTAAATGGGAGTGTGGCATTTAATGAGCCAGTTGGCTGAAAAATGACCCCTCTTTGCGCAGCTTTCACTGCCAGATCGGACCTGGAGGTGTGGGGGAGTTGGGGGAGGCGCACAAAAGCAAAAGTTGACTCAGGGTGCTACAGCCCCTTGAGCCGGCCCTGCCGGAGGGTCTGAAGCACTCATAGGCCAATGTTTACATTTGCTTCCCCCCCCCCCCCACACACACCCATACACACACACACCCATACACATTACTCCCCCCTAAACGATCCAATCACAGCTGACTGCAAGAGTGTGCAGCTGGCAGTATAGTGCTTCTCTAAGCTGCTGTTCCTGTCATCGTGCCTCTCTTGTCCACATGGTTCGAGCTCAGATCAGCCGTTTGACATGCCTGGAGCTCTGAAAATTTCTACTGCACACCAGGAGAGATCCTGATACCTGGAAGAACAGATTAGAGAAGCACTAGTCATGCCACACCACGGACTGTTCTCCTGCTCTCAGCCCCTAACCAACAACCTCAAATGAAAGGCCGTATACAATGCTATACCACAGCCAGATTCCAATAAATACATTTGAAATAAAAATGAATTTTTCTGTCTTTGACTTGGGATTTTGTTTTCCAGTTGTATTGATCCCTGTCTTTTCTGCTTTTGTCTTTCTGTTTTCTCCTAATTTTCTTTCCATTTTCTGATATGCATTTGCCATTTCTCCCCTCTCCTCTTGTCGTCTTCTCGTCCTCCTATATGTGTCGCTGACGTTGATCTTAGTATTTCAGTTGTTTGCATTTCTTTATTTTCTGCCTTTCTATTCATTCAGATTTCACTTGTTCTTACCCTTTAATCCTCAATCTTCCTCTTTTTAGTTCTCATCTCCCAGTCAGTCTCCTCACTCTTACCCCAAATTGTCACTCTTTCTCCAGCTTCTTATTCCCTTCAGTTTTTTACTCACTCCCTATTATGCCATTTCTATTTTCTGTACTCGCCCCTCCCCGACTCCCATTTATTTTCCTTTGCTTCTCCTTTCTCTTTCCTGTCACCTACCCCTTTCTTCTGTTTTTTTTTTACCCCACCCAGTCTCCTATTATCCCCTTTAACCATCTTCCCAGCTCTTTTTCTATTCTTTCTCACTGTTTCACAGACTCATCACTTTCCTCTGCCTTTTACTCCCTCCTAGTCCCATGCTACTTCCTAATCCTCACCCTAGCCCTCCAGGCCCCTCAAAATACTTAACACCTCCCTATCATTTTACCCCCTTCTCATATCTTTTTTTCACATCCCACTTGACATTATCCCAGTCCAGAATAACACCCCACCCTCATATCACCTGTCTAACTACTGAGTCCCTACTGCCCACGCATCCTTGCCCAGCTGAGTCTGTTTTCTCCTCCATCCTAGGTCCCTGTTCCACCCATCTACCTGTTTTCGCATATTGACTCACCTGATCTCCTTTGTGTTTCCTTACCATTCCCCCTAGATGTATCCTATGTCTGTAGCTACTTTCTTGTTTGTCTAGATTAGATTATAAGCTCTGATGAGCAAGGACCATCTTTTACATGTGTCTGTGCAGTGCTGCGTATGTTTTGTAGCACTATACAAATGTTTAGTTGTAGTAGTAGGAAACCATGGAGGAAATAAGTGCACCGAAGGACTGAGTGTAGAAAAAGAAAAGGAGAGGTCCCAAGACAGAGCCCTGAGGTACACCAACTGAAAGCGGGATGGCAGTAGAGGAGGAAACACCAGAACATGCACTAAATGTGCGATGAGAGAGATAAGAAGAAGAAAACCAGGACAGAACAGAGCCCCTAAATCCAAGCAAGGACAGGGTATCGAGGAGAAGGTGTGACTCCCAGATCTACCTCTCTACACCTGAAATCTCGTTGGCAATCCAAAATTGAACATAGACAAAACTGAGCTTATGTTTATGTTTGTTTATTTTGCTTGATAGACCGCCCTTCTGTGGTAATCAGAGCGGTTTACAATACAATAAATTTAAAAAAAAAAAAAAGGAGAGGCACAAGGCCAGGAAAATGAAAAAAGAATTTACAATCCTTGACAGAATAGGGGAGAAAAGAGGAAAATAGGACAGTAAACGTAGAAGGAGAGACTCACACGAGAGGGGAGGGAAGATTAAAGGCCAAGGAAAGGAGGTGGGACTTTAGGTCACGTTTAAAGTTGGTATGATGGGGTTCTAAATGAAGGGAAGTGGGGAGGGAGTTCCAGAGGGCAGGGCCTGCGAAAAAGAAAGCTGAGGAGCGGGTGGACTGGAGGTGGGCACGGGAGGGGGGGGGAGGTGTAAGGCGGTTAAGGTGAAATGAACGGGTGGTATGTCTGGGCGTGTGAAAATGGATAAGATCTGCCAATATGGTGGGGTGTTAGTATGAAGTGCCCTGTGGACAAGGGTGAGCAGTTTAAACTGGGTGGGGAAGGAAACGGGCAGCCAATGGAGGTGGAGAAGAAGAGGTGTTACGTGATCTCGAGGGGAGGAGTTAGTAATGAGATGAGAAGCAGTGTTTTGTATCCTCTGAAGTCTGTTCAGTTGAGCTTTGGAGAGACCGGTGAGAATGGAGTTAGAGAAGTCGACGCGTGACATAACAAGTGATAGTAGTAATGTAGCGAGAGCAGGTGGAGAGAGAAAGGGTCGAATCGCACGGATTTGGAGAAGGAAAAAGGAGGAGGTCTTGGTGACGTAAGAGACATGTGGTTTAAAGGTAAGATCGGTGTCAAAGAGTATGCCTAGGTAGCGGAAGGTAGAAACCAAAGGTATGGGAGTACCGGAGAAAGATGGGGCCAATGAGGGGGGTGGGCTACCATGAGGAAACCAGATCGCTGTGGTCTTGGTCAGATTGAGGTGGAGGCAGTTCCAGGTCAGCCAGTCAGCAACAGTAGAAAGGCAAGAATTAAGTGTAGAAAGATCAGGGTGGGTACGGGAAGTGTGAAAAAGAAGAACTATATCATCTACATAGTAGAAAGCGGAGATCCCAGATTGTTGTATCAGTAAAGCGAGGGGAGCTAGGAAAAAATTAAAGAGGAGGGGGGCCAGGTTGGAAGTTGGAACCTTGGGGAACCCCACAGGGAAGAGGAAATGGGTTAGAGGAAGGGATGGAGGGAGAGGAAGAAAGAACTGCACAGGACCGAGAGGAGAGAAAGGAGTGGAACCAGCGATAGACTGTGCTACATAGGCCTGCATCCCGAAGAAGAAGGAGAGAGTGGTCAACTAAATCGAAGGCAGCAGAGAGATCAAGGGCTACTGCCACAGAGATGTCACCACGGTTGTGTGCTACATGCAGTGCGTTGGTGAAGGCGAGGAGGACAGTTTCGATGCTGTGGCCCTGACGGAAACCGGATTGACGAGGGTGAAGGAAGTTGGTGGAATCAAGGTGGTGAGAGAGTTGTGCAAAAACAATTTTTTCAAGGAGTTTGGAAAGAAAGGGGAGATTGGAAACTGGGCGATAATGGGCAGGATCCAGAGGGTCAAGAGAAGGTTTTTTAAGGATGGGGCAAATCAGGGCATGCTTCCAGGAATGGGGGAAAGTCCCTGTGGATAGGCTGGAGTTGAGCATGGAGAGTATATAGGGAAGGAGTGACAGAGAAGGGGTGAGTAGCCAGGAGGAGAGAATAGGGTTAAGAGGACAGAATGTCTTGTTAGAGGAGGAGATAAGTTGGTGGAGTTCGATCATGGTGGTGAGAGAGAAGGAAGACCATGTGTGTGAGAGTTGGGATGTGGGAAGGGGGGATGCAACGGGGGGGGGGGGGGAGAATGGATGGGAGGGGGACAAAGAGGCAGAGATGCTCTTAGGGAAGAAATCTTGTTGCTGAAAAACTATGCCAGAAGTGAGGGAGGAGGGAACGGCTTGGTAAAGGTGGAGGTGTCCGGGCGAAGAGAGGTGAGCGATTTGAGCGTGGAATAAAGGTGGCGGGTTTGATTAGGAGCGTTGGAGATAGCGTCAGAAATGTATGTACGTTTGGCAAGATGAACTTGGGAGCGGTAGTGCGAGTAGTGAGCTTTGAAGGATGATAGAGTGGCTGGAGAGGGGGCCTTCTGCCATAGTCGTTCGGCTCTGCGGAGCTGGAATCGAAGTAGATGAAGATCGCCATGATACCAGGGCTGAGTAGAACGGTAATTTGTTGGGTGAGGGCGTAAGGTGGCAAGACGATCAACTGTGGCAGAAAGGGTAGAGGACCAAAGGGAACTCTGAGAGTCGGGAGAGAGGGAAGAGAAGTCAGAGGGCAAGAGTTCAGTTGCAGAGGGAAACTGCTGAATAGTAAGCGGGGTGATAGTATGCGAGAGATGCGGGGGGGGGGGGAGGCGTTGAAGGGGGAGAGGGTGAAGGGGATGGCTTCGAGTGGAAGCAGGAGACAGGCAGAAGTGATCAGTCCAGGGAAGATGGAGGGAGGACAACTTGTGAAGTATGAGCGTGGAAGAGGAGGAGGTCAAGAGTATGGCCAGCGGAATGAGTGGAAAAGGGAACGTATTGTGAGAGGGACAAGTCTTGTACAAGGGAAGCAAAGGTGTGATCCCTAGAAGAAGAAGGGGGATTAAGGTGAAGGTTGAAATCACCAGCAATAAGGAGATGGGGGAAGCTCAGGGAGAGGTCAGAGATGGTCAGAAGAAGAGAGTCCCAAAGATTGGAGCGAAGAGCAGGGGGTGAATAGATAAGAAGAATGTGTGTCGGGGGCGAAGTGTGAAGATGGAGCAGAAGGGCTTCAGGATAGTAGAGCGAGGGTGAGAAAATCTGAGAGAAGGGGAGGGAGGGACGAAGAATAGCAGCCACCCCACCACCAGACTGGCCAATGCGAGGGACAGAAACAGCAAAAAAGCCAGGGGGAAGGCAGCGGACGAGAAGGGCATCTTCCCCATCCTTCAAACAAGTTTCGGTGAGAAGGGTGAGTTCAAAGGATGCTTGCATGATGAGATCCTGGATGAGGAGAGTTTTAGTTCTAAGAGACCGGCAGTTTAGGAGACCTAGTTTAAGGGAGGCATAAGGAAGAGTGGAGGGACGGGCGATAGGGAGGGGGTATGAGTGGGAGGCAGGCAGAGGCGGAGGTTAGAGAGGCAGCGAAGGCGCGAGCTGGCAGCCTTATCTGGGCGGCCGCCCCAAAAAACAGGTATATGGGCCATAGAGTGGCCAGTGAAAAGGAGGGAGGAGGTACAAATGCAAGAAGAGGGCCGTACCTGAAGCAGTGGTGACACGGTGATATCAGAAGGGAAGGATAGAGGAGATAAGCAGTCCGGTCCACTCACCGTGAGGAGGCAGAGTGCTAGAAGTGAAAGGAAATGCAGGGCTATGTTAGGAATGTGGCCTTCACTGCCGGAGCGGCCCCAAGGAGCGCACCTAAGGAGAACGGCGCGCTCCTTAGGTGCGCGCCCCTGTTGCGCGGCGCAGCGACGAGTGACGCAGGCACTCTGGTTTTAAAGTTTGTGAGCAGGATACCTCGTGTCACTTCCTGTGGGGTCAGCTTCTTATATTTCCCCCTAAACCCTCCTCTCCCCTCCTCCTTTCTCAATCTCTGTGGATAACTGTGTGCACCACTCTGATGCAATTGCCTGGGTGGTATATCAAATGTCTCAGTAAAGATAAAGATCAATAACTCTCTACTCCTCCCTGTTTCCTTGGCTCACAACCTTGGGGCTGTCTTTGACTCCTCTCTCTCCTTCGCCACACACATCCAACTGATAGCTAAAACCTGCCGTTTCTTTCTCTATAACATCTACAAAATCTACCCATTCCTTTCTGAACACATTATTAAGATACTTATCCACTCCTTAGTCGCCTCCCATCTTGACTATTGTAACCTACTCCTTGCTGGTCTCCCTCTGAATCATCTCTCTCCCCTTCAATCTGTTCAACACTCTGCTGCACGGCTAATCTTCCACCAGCCTTGACATGCTCATATTGCTCCTCTTCTCAAGTCACTTCATTGATTTCCTATCTGTTTCCGTATCCAGATCAAACTTCTCCTGCTGACTTATAAGTGCATTCACTCTGCAGCTCCTCACTACCTTTCCTCTCTTACAGGATCTCTCCCTACACCCCTCCTCGGGAACTCTGCTCTTCTGGCAGATCCCTTCTATCTGTGACCTTCTCTTCTACTGCCAACTCCAGACTTCAATCCTTCCACCTTGCTGCTCCTTATGCCTGGAACAAACTACCTGTGTCTGTACATCAGACTTCATCTCATCCCCTTTTCAAATCCATGCTAAAAGGAACGAGAGAACAGCTCCTGAGCCCCTTGATGTACCTTCTGCCACCAACTTTTCTCTTCAATCTCTGCCGGCACTGCAAATTTGATGAAAACTCGTGGTGCCTGACGTCCTGTATTCTCATCTTGTAATGGGCAGAAAAATCAGCACAAGATAGTCTTGGCACCCCGAGTATGGAATGTGCTGATAAAGCTGACACAAACTGAAGAAAATAGTTGCGGCAGGGTAGCAACAACAGGGCTTCGGAGCTGCTACTTGCTATCCGGGCAGCACTGTGGGCCTGCTCTTCATGAGCGCTCTTCCTCAGACCAGCGTCCAGGTCCATGGTTCCACCTGAACCTCCTCTCCTGTGCACGCTACGGGCAGCTTAGCAGGTGGGACATATTATCTGCAGGTAGCCCTATTTTATAATCAGTGGTGACATACATGGATATTAGGAGCTACTTATACTTGTAGATGGCAAATCTTACGAATGGGCAAGCTTAATAGCTATGAAGAAGGGACCCTTCCTCCGAAAGTCAGACTTTGGGGGGAGGTGGATTTGTGCTTCAGAGGGATGAGCAAATCTCAACCATTGTGTTCTCCTCCAAGCCCCAGGTCCAAAAGGCAAGTTAGTTCTACTTTGTGCAATGTACGCTTTATTGTCAACCACTTTGGTGCTCCTGGAAAGGCGGTATATTGAATTTTAACAAACCAAATCATAACCAAATCAAACTATCATTAGGAGTTAGGCAGGACTTATTATAGCTGTAAATGCCAGGTACCATATACATGTATTGCCTTTATAAACCTGGAACACACGACGTATACCTGGAAGGAAAACTCAGTGCAGTCCCAGACCATTCTTCCTTCGCTTATATATAAAACTGTTGGGCGTGTTTTACAAAGGTATGCTAACCAGTGGCGTGGGCATTAGCGCCTGCCAAGTGTGCCATGTGAACAGTCATTGTGAGGCTCCGCACGACTGGAAGGGGGCACTGAGTGACTTAGATGCATAACACGGACATACACAGCAGATCGTGGTTAGCGCAGGCATTTTGGGCGTGTGAAGACTGCACTTGCTGCACCAGGGTACCTAACGCCACCCTCATAGCGCAACAAAATGCATACTTTATCAGCGAACTCTGGAGTGTGTAAAAATCAGACGCGACATGCAAATGTTTCAATCAACACAGTTGTGATCAAAAAGGAGGAAAAAGACTTCAGTAGCAGAGGAAGTAAACATAAATAAGAACTTCAAGAGTCACAGCCATTGATATGGCTTCCATCTATCGACGACATGAGTCATAAAAAAATCTTAATAAATCTATTGCCCTAGGCAGCCGCCTAGCCTACCTCATGGATGGGCAATAAGAGGCTTGAGGAAATTTTGGGGGCTGAAGCAAGAACCAGGGAGTAGGTATGTGCATTCGTTAGTATACATTCAGTTCATTAGTGTGTGTTAAATGCTAAATCCATTTAGCCAAAGATTTGGGGGGGGGGGGGGGCCAGATGAACTAAAAATAAACCAAAAATGTTTTCCTTCTGCATATCCCTACCTGAGAGGACTTTTTATGGAAGAGTTGGGTTTATTTTAAAACAAAAGAAGATTGCATGAAATTTTGTTTATTTTCTGTCATTTCATTTAAAAATGAAATTTAAACAAATTGTTGAATAAAAATTGTGCTTAGTTAAATCTAGTCAATTACTTGACGCAAGCACCTGTGGATAGGTGACATGATGGGGGTTATTTTGGACGCTCTATTCGTGATTTGCTCATATGAAAATTACCATTCATACGTGAAAATCACATCCACATCCTAACACCCACTTTAGAAAGGGTCGAATTTACACTTGTCCGCCCCCGTCACATCCATGAAACATAGGGGCATGTTGGAGTTGTGTCAGGGGCATGGTTTGGATGAAACTACACAATATACGTGTATCTTCCATTTCATGTAGAGCCTGCATGTGGCTGGTGGAAATTATTCACATCTGTATCTACACCACTTTCCTGGTACATTTACGTGTTTAAAAAATGCTCATTTTGGCCAATGGTGGAATTTGGGGCCAGTTAGGAACCGGTTCAGCCCGTGGCAGGAAACAGACGGTTCGTGGTATTATCCACATTTGCCAAACTGGTGCCTACAGGCTCTGCCCAGCACTTATGGATGGCAAAGCCCCCGAAGGTATGTTGACGGCATCGGGTGCAGCTGCCGATGCTACAATTCCCCAATGCCCTCAACATGGCTTTGCTGCCAGTCAGAGCCTGCCTGCACCGGTTTGGCAAACGCGGGGAACTGTAAGGAACCGGTTTGCATGAACCGGTGCAAACCGACTGGATCCCACCACTAATTTTGGCCCACCTTTATAGGATGGAATGGGGGTGATATGCCCCTCAAGTCCCCAATGTCCATTTCCCTATCCATATGTAGGTATTGCACTAAAATTTCTGAAGAGCAGTAGGATGACTAGGTTTGCGAAATGGATAGGACATGCTTACATGTGTCAACATTTAGACATTTGCATTCTGACATGCCAGTATGGGCACATGCAAGTTGCCAGTATCCACTCATTGATATTTCTGACATGTATGTTTCTAAAATTGCATCCACTGCTACACGTGTCTGTGCTGTCCTTACGTGTGTCTGCTTTTCCTGGTCTATTTTGACAGACACATTTATGGTGAGGACCGGGATCTGTCTATTTTAGAAAGGAAAATCGGAATAGAATTTGAGACGTTTTCACTTGGAGACATCGCAGCAACCTCATGAGCAGCCTTTCTGTGTGTGTTCTATGTCTGAAAATATGACCCACCCCCCCCCAATGCCCCCATATAACTCTTTCTGTGCAGCCTCTGTATGATTTTATGCAAGTTCTTCTTTTAGCTTTGAAAATTGTCCATGTGTTCTTTGGATTAAAGTATGCACCCAAGTCCTACTATTACATGAGCATAAATTAGGTAAACTTTTGACTAAAGGACTCTAAAGTATTGCACAGAACTCGCCAAAAGCACTGAAATTGTGGCGAATTAGGTGCAACCCCACTGCGTTAATTATCAGGAGCGTGGGAAGCATTTCTCCGGTAGTTAATGTGGAGCTCTGTCCCTTAGCGCACACCACAAAAGCGCAGCTGCACTTAACCTCCTGTTGAGGTGGCATTAGGTGTTCCCACACTAATGCAGTTAGCACGTCGCATGAACTGTTGCTAACTCCACGGAGCTCACCACGCCCACTCTCCACCCCTCCCCTTCCCATTCTTCAGCCAGCTAACGCCCTTTAGTAAAAGACCCTCTTTCTGTGCCCAGAAGTGTTCAGTTCCACACATGCTGTGTCACAGCAGTGCAGCAAACAGTATTGAATAAGATCCATGGTCTGTCTTTTGCGCTAGGGGGGCTGTTTACTAAAGTGCAGAAAAGATTTGTACTTGCACACATTAATTTAGACAATTATTGCGCAGTAACTGCAAAAGCTCTACGTTAAGGAAGTAATGTATGGTAGACGACCTCTGAGTGAAAGCCAAGTAGACGCTCATTTTAAGGCTATTTTGTAGGGGCTCATTAATTAGACTGTGGCAAGTGTTTGTTGTTACTGCACTTTAACTGGAAAAGTTAAGGTGCATTAAGTGCAATCCCTGTGTGGTAAATATGGTGGTGGAGGGGGAGCATGACGAGCATCTTCTCTGCATTTGCCTCACACAGGGCACACTTATTGCATGGGAACCATGTTCCCTGCCTTAGCAGGTTGCACAGGGGCAACCACACTACCTGCCGAAGCAGGGAACACGGGCCCATCACCGCAGGAGTGTGAGAAGGGGAGAGCAGCAATGGCCAGGCTGCCTTCAAGTCCCAATCCCAGCCTCCATCAACAATGTTCTTTGTGATCCACCTAGATCTTCGTATACAAATGTGATAAATAAGTAACACCTCCCCCAATCTGAGTCTCCCAACACAACCCCCCTACCAATCAAAGTCCCCTTCCAATCTGTCCCAGCCCCTTCAGCACCACTCCCATCCCCCAAAAGTAATCTAGTAATGGAAAGCCTCCCGCAAGACCCCCTACCCCCTCTAATCATCCCCCCCCCCACAAGGCCCTAACCTGGACCCTCCCCCCAACCCCAAAGCCTCCTCTGGATCTTACCTGGGCTCTTTGTTGATCCCAGGGGAAGGGGGCAGGAGTGCCCACCTCTGCTTTGGCTTGACAATTCTCAAAATGGCTCTAATAACTGCAAAGGGGCCATTCCTGTAGGCAGGGCCGGCCCGTCCACTAGGCACGCTAGGCGGCCCCTAGGGTAGTCGACCAGGGTGAGTGGCAGTGGCACACATGACTAGCCATGCCTCCCCCCTCCTGCTTCTGCCAATTCCATGGGGGGGGGCAGCAGTAGCAGGATTTCAAAAAGCGGTGGCTTTTGGCCACCATGGGGAAGAAAGCAGTGGCAAAAAGCCGCCACCTTTTGAAATACTGCTGCTGCCTGTTCCCCCCCCCCCCCTAAAGATGGAATCGGCACAGTTGGGGGGGCAGCAATGTGGGTTGGCAGCAGCGGCATAGCCTGGGTTTCTGTCTAGGGCAGCAGAAACCCTTGGGCAGACCTTGCCTGTAAGGATGCATCTAGCTGTAGAAAGGGTGGTACCATGAGACTACCTCTGTGCTTACCACTGCAATTTTGAGACTTGGAACTGGTGCAAGAAGTAGAGGGAGAACACTCTTGCCCTTTTCCCACTCGGTCCATCAGGAAGGCACTGGGTAAGACCTGAAGGAGATTCAGGGGTGGCGGGAGAGCTGGATTAGAGCCTTGTGGGTAGGGGGGATGATCAGGGTGGAAGGTTTTGAGGGAGGCCTTCCACTCTTAGGCTGTTTTCCGGTGATGAAGGTGCTGAAGGTGAGCGTGCTGATCATGAGGGAGGGGAGGGGGCAGATCTTAGAGGGGACTTTGATCGGTAGGTAGAGTTTGTTAGGGGGAAGTAGATGAAGGGTTTGCTTGGTGGGGACTGGGATCCAGATTAGGGGGTAGGGTGGGGGGGAATGAAGAGCCAACATGGCATGCCAGGGTTTTTTTTTACTTTTTTCTGTTGACAGTGGCCACACTATCGACAGCCATGCCTGCTAGCACACAGCAGCATCCCACACGCTAGCTATAACCAGCTGACATGGCCATTCTCCTCTCTGCCCCTGCCCCATTCCATAACATGCAGTTAATATGCGAAATAGCACATGCTAGCTGTCATGCCAGCATGGTAATAGTTTCTGCAGTCAAGGGCCAATAGAGCGTAATAAACCCCATGGTTACTGTCACTGCACTTAGTAAACAGGCCCCATAGGCGCCTGTGTGTCTTCATAAAATATTAGGGAAAAAGATGAAACACTAGGCCTAGATCGAAGCCATGGCTATTTATGTCTGCTGGGGGCAGAAGCAAATGTTCAAGCATAAAATGTGTGCATAAATGCATATTTGTAAATAGCAGGCGAAAAGCACAACTCCACTCACACACCACCCAAACTCTGCCCCTGAAGAGCCTACAGTTGGATGGTGTAAAAGTATTTGCTGCCGTTTGCACACATAAAAGGGCCTTTGTTCCCAAAACATCCTTTCTAACATTATCCCCTAACTCTTGGGAGTGTCCCCAGCATTTTCTCATTCAGTTAAGACAGACAAAAAATTGTAAGGTGCAATGCAGTGCTTCCTGAGGTTGTGTTTAACCGCTGCACATTATCTGTTGTGTTAACAGTTAATATATACGGCAACTGACAGCCGGGAACGCTAATATGGGGACATGCAGGTGACCTGCCTTAAAGCGCATGGTAATCAGCCATGATATGATGGGGTGGGGACGGGCAGGGTGTGGGCGTGGAGGTCACCTTGCTCTCACACTAGTGGCAATCGCCACATGCTTAGTGACAAAGTGGCAATTAGCCAACATCTCTAAGGGTATCATTCTGTGCACCTGCATTAAGCGCACCACATGTGAAGGTGCTCAGTTGCATGTTAGGGTGCAACGAGCATGTTCCAGGCAGCTAACGCGGAGGCTTTACACTTAGAGTGCATTGGTGCAAAACCTTAGCAGCCTTTAGTAAAAGGGCCCCTTAAAGAGCATGCAGTCAATTTATGTTTATGAATTTGTAGGTATATGTGCATACAGGCAATTTGTGCACACTTTACTTTTTAGGCGCCCAAGTGCACTCATGAACACACAGCCCTACTGTTAGTGAGCATTAAATTCCATATTAACTAATAACACCACTTAGTAAATAGGAGTCTGTTTGTGGGGGTGGGGTCATTCATATGCTACTCAGTGCACTTTGGTTTTTTAATGACGATAATTATCACTCGTTGAGTGCTTGTAGACAGATGCCAGTTTTTTATTCCTTGTTGATACCTACAGACTCTCCGATAACTCGTATGATGGATATAAAGGCTATAGGCATTGCTGGTGTGCTAGCATAGTCTCATTTCAACCCCCTACATTTTCATCTTCCAGCAGCCAGCGTTCATTTTCAGTAAAGTGCTTTCTTTTTAATTTCACTTCATCTTTATGTCCAAATGATGATCGTACTCCAGGGAATATAGAGAATTATTCATAAACTTAGACATATTACTCCACTGTTATGAAACTTGCCAGCTTTAGCAGTGTTTAGACAGTTTTCTTTAAAAAAAAAAAAAAAAAAAAAGGAGGAAGAAGACAGCCACTCAAACATCAAGAACATTTTTTTCCACATGAACTTATGTGGTGCTCAGAGAAAACACACTTTGTAGAAAGCACATTCGACAAATCACGCTTCTCAGTTTCTTGTCACTGCAACAGAATAAAATTGTCTAAAAGAAAACAAACAGAAAAATTAGGTGGAGATGCTACCGCAATACTTCTTTTGGCAAATTCTATAAGCTATTTTGGTCTTTATCTGCCATTATCTACTATGTTACTCTGCTTCTATGTTGTGCAATACAATAAATCATCGGATCACTTTTTTTCAAATGCTGATGTCGCCCATTAATGAGATCACTGTGACTCATGACGTCCATTCAGGAAAGAATACTCTGGGCTCCGTACACTAGGGGTGTGCACAGGCAAGAAATATTCAATTACTTTTCAGTTTTTTTGAATGAGTTTTTGACAATTTTCGTTTCACCCATTCTATTAAACAGGACATTTTTAGTGCATACTAAACTGATTTAGGGGGTCATCTATTAAAGGGCGCTA
Organism: Ichthyophis bannanicus; assembly: GCA_033557465.1. NCBI lineage: Eukaryota > Metazoa > Chordata > Amphibia > Gymnophiona > Ichthyophiidae > Ichthyophis > Ichthyophis bannanicus. Next base: position 73,485,495 of record CM066037.1, read on the forward strand.
GGGTGTTGCACCTAATACACTGAAAGCTGTTCCTCATGCCTGGGACAAACTACCTGAGTCTGTATGTCAGGCTTCCTCTCAGGCCCTACTAGTACTATGAATCATTTATATAGCAGTACAAGGCGTACGTAGCACTGTACAGCTACAGATGAAAGATGGACTCTGCTTGTTAGAGCTTGCAATCTAATCAAGACAGATAGTACAAGGGTATAAATCAGGAAAGGTAAGGAGATACAAGGGATTAGGATCCAAAAGTAGCCGAGGCTTTTGTACTGGCTGTCTTGATTAGATTGTAAGCTCTGACGAGCAGGGTCCGTCTTTTATCTGTAGTTGTACAGTGCTACGTATGGCTTGTAGCGCTATATAAATGATTTAATAGTAGTTGTAGTGGACGTTGTATTAGTGCGGCTGTACTTACTGCTACCTATTCAGGTGCTAATACAGTTAGTGCATGGTGTGAATGCAACACTAACTGGGCTGACCTCACCCTACCCACTCTCTGCCCCTGACCCACCCACTCACATTCGACATGCAGGACACGGGACAATTCCTGCACTAATTGGCATGGCCCTCATTCGCTGGCAACATGTGTCCTAGCGTGACTTCCATGTGCACCAGAGCATGAACTGCCAGCCACCTCCCTTTAGGAAAAGACCCCCTTAATGTGCGCTAACTGGCAAATTAAACATTTCGTGTGTGCTAAATTGATTTAAGAGGAGTAACTGCTTCAGCACACCTTAAGGTGCACTCATGAACTGCGTGTGCCGTAAGAAACACACACCCCTAGCGTGTTGCACTCACAAGACTACAAGGTCCTGCTGAAAGGGAGCCTCTGTGCAGAGTTCAGCTATGAGAGTGCAGGCGATGTGCGCGTCACAGGGGCATGTGTATCCTCCTACTATACGCTTGTATTAAAGCACATGCATTGCGTAGACCTGAAAAACTGCACAGTGATTTAAAAATGTCATCACCGCGCAGACTTTCCCTCCCTCAATCTTCTCCCATCCAGTTTCGTAGGTCGGTAACAGCACACGTGATGTGAAAAAGTGCACATAATTTTACCAACATTCGAGGGGGGGATAGTTTTCAAACTACCTCTTTACACTGATGACACCAGTTTACCTATATAAATATTTCTGTGCATAATGCCATTTTGCTCCCTCGTTGATGCCTTCTTTTTAACTACTATTTCCTTGACAGCATTGCCAATTGGGTGCTTTTTATGGGCAGGTGGATTCAGTCCTGCTTTTACCCCATTGCATGTGTGGACTTGTAGTCCTCATTTCCCAAAGAAAGGTAGGACTCTAAGTCCATGTATGACATGGAGTAAAACCAGGGCTGGGTTCTGGAAAACTGGAGCCTGTAGGCAAGCCTATTTCTTTTGCTGGCAAAGAATTAGAGTGGTGATCATCTCTGAGGTTGAACTCCTCTACTCGCTCTTCTTCAGCACTTCCTTTCATCAACTTCCCTCCCAACAGCACACCAAGGTATCATCTGTGCGACATGCCCAAGTCCCAGTAGATAGGAGATTTAAATCTGAATCTTCTGCTCTGGGAGTACAAGGCAGCTGAGCCAAAGCACGACTGAAAAGCAACGGGCCCGATATTCGAAAGGCATTTACATAGTTAGTGCTGCTGACTATCCCCTCTCTTATTTATTTATTTACATTCTCTTATATACCGTGCTATTCTGCATCAGTGTGGTTTACATTGAACAAACTGAAATTACATTGAACAGGGCATTATAACTTGGAGATAACTATTTTACAGGGAACATGGGCTATGGAGGGTTAAGTGCCTTGCCCAAGACCACAAGGAGCACCTGTGGGACTAGAAACCCCAGTCCTTCCGGCCCAAGGTTGCTGTCCTCTAGTGGGATTTGAACCTTCTGGCCTGAAGTACCTTGTCCCAACCACTAGGCCACTCCTCCACTCCACTCTTCTCCCTTATGCACCCCTATGCTAACCGTTTAGCCTCAGGGTGTGTTGGGGGCATTCCAGGGAGGAGTGGAGATGACCAGGCAACAGCGATATTGCATGTTGCCCGGTTAGTGACCTGCGCCTAAAAGGTAGGCGAAGAAGACCCTCACCTATTTTTAAGCCACAGGAGCTGAGAGGCAGTGCGGCGATCCCAGATATTCAATGCCGGGGCCGCATATGACCCTGACATTGGATATCTGGGGTTAGAGGTCGGTGGGGAGGGTTAGGCACCGAAGGGGAGCATAGCCCTCCTAACTCAATATCGGGTCCAATGATTTTACCTGGTAACCCAAGGGGCAAATATTCAGCCAAACTATATATGAGGAAATTTATCCAGATATTTTTAAGTTGATATTTAAAAGGACAACCGAATAAGTCAGCCTCGCAGATATCTCCAGGAACAAGCAGGAATGAGTCTTCACATATGGGTACGTCGGTACCGACGGAGCCTGCACGGGAATGCTCCCCAGCATCCAATCAGAAAGCTTTTGGGAGCATCCCTCGCGCCTGCGCGCTGACTTCCCGCCTTTCCCACTGCCTCTCCTCAGTTTTCGTTTTTCCGCAGAGCCGACAGTACGTCCTCCTGTCACCGCAGAAACTTTTTTCTTTAAAATCCTTATTTTCTTGTTTTCTTGTGGTCGCAGCTGTCTTTCCCGCCGATACCGGTACCTCCGGTGCTTTATTCTTTTCTTTTTCAAACTTAGAGAAATATTTCTCCTCAGTTTTTTGTTTTAACTTTTTGGGGCCTACCAGGCCTTTCCAACATGGAGCCTTCTTCTCCTAAGAAGTGTCTTCACTGTGGAAACTTAGTTTTCTTTTTAGACTCCAACGCTTGGTGTCTAACCTGTTTGGGTCCTGACCCTTTTCCCCCTGATACCTCAGGCTATATTATTGGGAGAAGACCTTCCCTTTTTCGAGTTTCCCTCGATGCCGTTTTTCCTCCTGAGGTGAGGACACCGGTTTATTCTTCTCTCCAGGATCAGGTAACCCACAAACAGTCTGTTAAGACTAGCCAATTCTTGAAGGGTAAGTCTCATGCCCAGCATGATGACGGCTCCAGCCTTGCCCTCAAGACCCCATTGGCAATAAAACCCCGGCGGGAGTCTTCGGGCTCCAAAGCATTTACGGGGTTTCAGATTGTTCCTGGGGCTCACCCCTCACAGAACATACCTGAGCCATGCCCGGTGGTGGTATCCGCTTCGAGCGGTACCGATTCCCCGGCATCAGCACCGGTGTTGAGTGATCTACTCTTCACCAGGGATCGTCATCGAGCATCCTCGCTACCTTCGGGTCCGAGCGATACGACTCAAATTGACTTTCCTGTATATGAGCCGTGCTCGGGGGTGGTATCCGCTTCGAGCGGTACCGATGCACCGGCACCGGTGTCGAGTGTTCCACTCTTCACCAGGGATCGTCATCTGGTGTCCTCGGTACCTTCGGGACCGATCGATACCACCCAGATTGACTTTCCTGTATCTTCGCCATGTCCGGGGTTGGTTTCGGCTTCGAGCGATACCGATACCTCGACATCGGCGCCGGTATCGAGTGTTCCTCTTTTTACCAGGTATCGTCTTCGGACGTCCTCGGTACCTTCGGAACCGATCGATACGACTCCGATAGACTTTCCTGTATCGGCATCACCGATACCACCACCACCATCGGTACCATCTAGACATGCATCGATAGACTCGCTCCCTTCGATGCCGAGTCTAGAATCGATATCCAGTCTAGATGACTTGGTACCAATGCGTTTCGGAACCCATCCATGTCATTTCCGACTATGCAGTACCGAGGATATTCACCAAGGTTCTCTGGCTACCTCGGTACCGCTTCAGCAGCCCTCGATTACTGCTTCGAGGACATTATCGTCTCCGATACCGGTACCGGTATCGATGTCGATTTCTGCAGTTCCATTGGTGCCATCGATCCTTTCTATGCCTAACTTAGAATCGATACCAGGCACAGACGATGCAGTACTATCTGCCTCGAATCAGAACTGTCAGTATCACTGTCCATCTAGCAGGATTCTTTTTCGGCACCAGTCCACTATGTCTTCTGGTGCTCAAGCTGCTCCTTCAACCTCAGCTTACCCAGGAATAGTTCCTATTGGAGATCCTTCTTTTCAGAAATTTCTCCTTGACATGGCAACCTTTCTTGCCATTCCTATTCCTGGCTCTACTCTTATCCAAGATCCTGCAGAAAAGGAAAATATAATGCTTCCTTTACATTATTCTTTGCAGGATCTTCTTCTGAGGATGTGGGAATCACCTTTAAAGGTTCCTTCGCCTTCTTCAGCCATTAATGTTCTGTATCAGGTGCCTCCCTCTCTGGGGTTTCAAAAAAACCAACTTCCACATCGTTCCATTGTAGTGGAATCAGCAATGAGGAAGGTAAGAAGCAAGAAGAAGCATTCTTCTTATCCGCCAGGTCATGCATCTAAAGCACTTGATACCTTTGGACGTCAAACCTTCCAAACTTCTATGCTGGCTTCAAGAATTATTTCATATATTTTTTATATGAGTCTGACACTTCAGGAGGTCACAGAGAAATTATCTCTTTTGTCCCCTTTTTTGTCAGAACCTAAGGCCACTGACTATCCCTTGTTTCTTAATCATAGCAGGAATATCTCTTGGTTTCTTTCTCGTGCTTCTCTAGACTCTTTTGAGTCTGTTAGCAGATCCTCTGCTATTGCCATTGGAGCACGTCGTACAGCCTGGCTTCAAGCTTCAGACTTGAGCAGATGGGCACAACATACACTGGGTAATTCTCCTTGTACTGGAGAAAATCTCTTTAATAAAGAGGTTTTACGTCAGGTTGCTCATTGCTCCACTGACTTCCCTGGTTCTGGAAGCCATCCTAAGCCTTCTTTTTCCCCAGGACGTAGGAAATGTCCTACCAAACCTTCTTTCCCTAAGAAAAGAAGGTTTCACCCTTCTCCTGCCCATCCTCCAGATGTACCCAAGCAAGGGACATCTCATCCTAGTCTGAAGTCTCCAGACTCTAGCCAGTCTAATCATAACCAGCAACCATAGGTTCCTGTATGTTGCAATCTACAGTTAACTACTTCTTAGCAGAAGTTTATTCTTCAAACTTTACACTGTTTTTTTTCTTTTTCAGTATGCTACGCCTTTAGGATACTTTTGTCCATGGGTTACAGAATTCTCCCCTTCTTGCTACTACGAAGGGAGATTACAACTATCCCATGATAGTTTCTGTCCCCACATGGACATCTTTTCCTTCAGCTGACTTACCATATGGTTAGTCACCTTCCAACCCCCTCTCTTCCAGGGTTTCCCCTGCTTGAGTTGGTACCCTACTGAAACACTTCTCTTTCTTCCAGTGTAGACTTTTTGTTATCCTTCAATACATGCTCTGAACATCTCATCAGACAGGGACGGAAATATCTCCGCTCCCTTTGTCTGTTTTGATACAGGAGAATCCCCTCTGTTGTTTTGTTTAGTTGCTGTGTATGCAGGAGTTCCAGTGATTGTTTTAATGCTCATTGCAAGCTACTTTCAACTATCTTGCATAATACTACTCACTGCAGGTTATCTTCTTCTAGCCATATCCTTTCCTAGGATGTGGCTACACACCTGACTTCAGTCAGTTTTTTCTCATAATTCTCCTGCACAATGCTCTCTGCAATCTTCAGAGAAGCTTTCTACTTTGGGCCCTTGCTACAGAGCATTGAACTTTGTCTCTGGGGGGTTTTTCTATATAGTAGAAAAAGCTTATATTCTCATACGGCTCAGTAAGTGGGAGCGGTTATACACACAATTATTGCTGTGATGTCAACAGCTTCTATTTTTGTTATAGATCTCCCTGTCTATGAAGTATCAAACTTCAATGTCTTCCTATCTCTTACCAGCTAGGAAAGACAGTGTACATCTTCAGTATTTCTGAGTACACTTCTGTTCTCCTTGGGAATAGGGGCTTTTTTCCATACCCCCTCTTCCCTTCAGGACTGGGCTAATTCTCCAGAACGGTCAGTCGTCTTCTTTTAGTCCTCAATGTTAATAACTCTGTTCCTAAAAGAGTTTTCAGCTTTTTCCCATAAAGCTTTCCATTGAAGACCTGCCGTTCTTCTCCTACTCCAGTTGACACCTGGGTCACCTGCCCATTCCAGATTTGGAACTTCATCCTCACTGCTGTGAAGTTACCTTGAGGATTCCGCTACTGCATCTACAGTACACTCCATCACAGTTCTACTTCCTACAATCCAGTAGGTAAGCTCTATATTGTACTAGTTCATTAAATATTTTAATGATACTTGACATACATTCTAAAGACTCTTTTTCTCTGTAGTCTTTAGATTCGCTGTTCCTCTACAGCTCTCCTCTATTCAACTCCTACCCCCCATCCCTCAGGGGATGCCAGGGATCCAGGTTTAGGAAATGCCGTCCTGTTCCAGGGATATGCATTTTATGGGATCTCCCCTGGCACCTACAGCTAGGGAGTCCCCATATGTGAAGACTCATTCCTGCTTGTTCCTGGAGATAGCACAGTTACTTACCTGTAACAGGTGATCTCTGGGAACAGCAGGAATTAGTCTTCACAACCCACCCACCTCCCCTAGGAGTTGTATCAATCTATCTAACTCCTTTCCTCTTTCTCTCCTTCGGTCTCAGCTATCAAACTCAACTGAGGAGAGGCAGTGGGAAAGGCGGGAAGTCAGTGCGCAGGCGCGAGGGATGCTCCCAAAAGCTTTCTGATTGGATGCTGGGGAGCATTCCCGTGCAGGCTCCGTTGGTACCGACGTACCCATATGTGAAGACTAATTCCTGCTGTTCCCAGAGATCACCTGTTACAGGTAAGTAACTGTGCTTTATTGCCTGTTAAACATATGTGAATATCTTTATTGAGCTATTTTAGTTCTGCTATATGGGAATATGCACAGGCAAGAAGCTTTATTGATTCTTTTTTTTGAAGGGGGTGTTCTGTTAATTTCACATATTCATATCAATAGGGAATGTTTAGTGTGCGCTAAATTGGGTCAGTGCACATTAGCCAATGAAATAAGGCACGCAAAGCCAATTAGTTTGCTTTAAATCCATTTACCATGCACTGAATTTTATGAATCGGCATTAGCAAATCAACTGTGCAATAATAAATGCTCAACAGGCCCAGATTTAGGTATGGGCAACTGCCTCTGGTGCCAAATCTTGATAGACACCAGAGCATTACCATTATTCCTGCATTCAGGCCTGTCCTAGCTGTCCCGTGGCCTCCCCGACAGCAGTTTCAGCAAGTTGAAAGTAAAACGTGAGCATGGAACCTGCCTGCCTTGCAGCGGGAGGAGGTGTGGCACCGCAGATCTATTAGGGCACAAGGCAAGCAGGCTCTGCATTCATGTTTTACTCTCAACTTGCTAAAGTGGCCTCCAGGGAACCCCAGACCGAAGATAAGGAGGCAGGGACAAAAGGGATTATCTAGGCGACAATGACAGTGATGGGGGATACCCTCCTCCTCCTCCTCCTACTCCCCCCCCCCCCCATGTCTTTGAGTGGTTCAGATATAAATGGAGTGGAGGAGTGGCCTAGTGGTTGGGGCAAGGTACTTCAGGCCGGAAGGTCGGGGGTTCAAATCCCACTAGAGGACAGCAACCTTGGGCCGGAAGGACTGGGGTTTCTAGTCCCACAGGTGCTCCTTGTGGTCTTGGGCAAGCCACTTAACCCTCCATAGCCCATGTTCCCTGTAAAATAGTTATCTCCAAGTTATAATGCCCTGTTCAATGTAATTTCAGTTTGTTCAATGTAAACCGCACTGATGCAGAATAGCGCGGTATATAAGAGAATGTAAATAAATAAATAAATAAATAAATCCTAGTAGCCAACTTACCTGAGTAATTTGAACAGGACAATGACAGAATATTATCATGGCCATGCCACACCTCTGACTCTCCCTCATTTTAAGTAGAATTTTGGTGAGACAGCGAGATGTCAAGGCAATTAATTCTGTGCAATTCAAAAGAGGTTTTGACATGTTTGTGGACAAAACTTTCAATAAACTAGGTATGCATACTGTATCTCTTGGAATGAGCTATAAGAAACCAATCAGCATTTTTGGATTTCCCAGGTACTTGTTTCTTAGACTGGCCACTGTGAGAGACAAGATACTGCTCAATAGAATGGCATATCTTACCTTCTAAACTCTTGAAATTTGTCAATACGAAAGTCAATGTTTTTTCTTTTGTGGACAAACAGAAGCAGCGACTTCAGTGGTATTTGTCCTTTTTCTTTCTACAAGTTAGTTGTAACCGACAAAGAATGATTTTTAAAAACACCTGTAAATATTGGAAATTATGGGTACAGAAACAGTGCATCATTTCATCTATTCTTGTAGAAATTAGTGTTTTGAGTGGATAGCACTTATGCGCAATTAGGTATGAGCTGCCGCCTTTGTTGGAGAGCACAGTTTAGCGGAATCAGACTAAAGATGATAATTTATTGTATGTTACCAAAACGTCATTGAGAATCAGGCTCCAAAGTCCTAATTAGCTAGCATTAGCAACCCAGTAGCTCTTGCAGTGGGTTAGATCAGTATTACAAATGGCTGAATCTCTGCCCTCAAACTAGACTTCAGCACCTGGAAAACAAATGAACTTAAAGAGACCAAAATAGATTAAAGACAGACACTTTGATGGTAAAGTATATTATTTTTTTAGTGCGAGCTACTTGTTATAATAATGGAGGATATGGTCGTTCCTCCCGTCCACAGAATTTCCCAAATAAACGGGGACCTCCAGCCCCTATGCTGCTAGATATAACAGGGAACCAATACTATGAGTTGGAATGACAAATTCTGCTTTCCTCTCCCTCCAGCAGTTTCCTGTAGGTAGCAATCTCAATATCAAGAGCCATCTTCACAAGCTTAATAATAAAAAGAAACTGTTTCCATAAAGGGGAGAATTATTCCAAGGCATTGTAAAGTGCCTGACTGGTTCCTCTGCAAACATCTTGGCTCACATTTTAATATTTGCTTTATTCAATCTTGTGTAAGTTAGTCTGATGAGATGCAAAATGAGGGAGAGAAGGAGAAACTTACTGCACATTTCCAGGAATTAAATTAACAATTTGAGTTAATGCAATACCAGTGATGATATTACTACCAGGTTAATTAGAAAAAGACATCAACTGAGCAGAGCAGTTTAGCAGGCCACTTCATGGAATCTGAGTAGGTTTTCATGGATGGTGTGCATAGTACATACGTCAACATACACTTTCCAACATGTTAGTATTGTCTTGGACATTGATGAGTAAAATCTGTAGTAGGATTGACTGATAGGTCAATCTGCAGTCTCCCAAAAGGGTAATTATAAGTAGTCGTAGTTGTTGTTGGCAGGAATGGTAAAAGCAGTGTTAGCACTGGCCTTTTAAGATCACCTACACATGAGTAACAATAGAAATATTCCCTGTCCTAGCCGCAGAAAGGAATTCTGGGTTATGATGTGCACCGATAACGATAGGGCAAATCTGAAACTCTCAGTGGGTCGTTGTACTCTGACTGCCACTCTACTTTCAAAGGGAGACTCCTCACCAGATCTCCCTTTGAAAGTAAAGGCCAACAAGCACAGTTTTGAGGCAGATGCAACGTATGAGCTAAAATGTATGCATGGTGCTTTGCAAATGCAATTGCTCTACTCGCTTATCTTCTCCTGACCCAACCCGTTGACTTTCCCTTGCAGGCAAAAGCATGCATGCTATGAAACAACACACATATCTTTACCCATAGTAAGGGGGGAGCAATGATCAAACCGTATTTTTACCTGGGCAATGATTCTTTTCCCTGTGTAAAAATGTTTTATTCTTGCTTTTCACAGAGGTTTTGAATTTAGGCATTGGCGTTATACTTCATAGTGCATGATCTGTGCTGGTTATGAACCTCAGATAATATTTTAGTCACAGAAGACTGCTAAAGTCCTTACTGCAAGAAGGAAATCTCATGGCAGGAGGTCTAAAATGATGTTCCTTACCATAATTGTTAGCTGCTTCTTCACAATATCCTTAGACTTTTGCTCCTTCCAATTAAATTCAGGCAAGTTTTTATCTGACACAGTCACTGGCTTAAGTGTCAGCCACAGTATTTAACTTAATCTGTTTATTCTGCACCGCTGTCCATATAAATTGTTGTTAAGTGCCGTCGAATTGATGTCTACTCATGGCGAACCTCTGGATAGTTGTCCTAAACTGCATTCGGTCTTCAGTCTGGCGGCTATTGTTGCTAGAATGGCACCCATAGCTGCTGTTATTGTATCAGTCCATCTCCTTGCTCATCTTCCTCTTTTGCATTAACCTTCTACCTTGCTAAGCATGATATCTTTCTCTAATGATCTCTCTTCGCATGATGTGTCCAAAGAGTACTGTATTAAAGTCAGTCTTGTCATCTGAGCTTCTAAAGAAAGCTTAGGTTTGATCTCCTCTAGTACTGACTGGTTTGTTCTTCGGGTAGTCCATGGTATATACAGTATTCTTTGCCAGCACCATAATTCAAAGGTATCAATTTTCTTTCTGTCTATCTTTTTCACTGTCCAATTTTCACATCCATATGACATTATTAAAAGTACCATGGCTCGAACAAGTCATATCTTTATATGGAGAGAGAGAGACATCTCTGCTCTTGAGAATCTTGTCTAGGTCCTTTCATAGCCATTCTACCCAGAGCAATGCATCGTCGGATTTCTTGACTGCTTGTTTCTTTATTGATAGTTAATCCAAGTAGGTTAATGCTGTCCACTATTTCAATTTCTTCTCCGTCAACAATGAACATTGATTTTGCCAGTTATCATGATCTTTGTCGTCTTAACATTAAGGTGCAGGCCTATTTTAAGACTATGTTCCTAGTCATCCCTCCAGTCCAGTCCCTCACCTCTGGGTTGTGCTCCCCTTCCTGCAGCTTGGAGACTGATGACTCTGGGGTATATATAGCGCTGAAACTTCCCACCAGTCCAGTATCCTATTGACGAAGCAGACAACAGAGAGACAATCAAGTAGACCAACAAACCCACCAGAACTTCAACAAAAAATCACCTATGATTTCCTACCCACCTCGGAGGAGGCTTACCTGTGAGACACTTCACTCCCAAGCTCACAGAGCAAGGGGCAGATAGCTCGTCCATTCTGCTGCACCACCTTTGTGCTTCCAGCTCCGAGCCCAAATGTGTCTTCCATGCACTTGCCCCCAAACTGGACTGGAGTTGCTTCAGGAATGCTAATTAGCAGGTAAGGACTAATTACTCTTTCCTTGATATTGAGAAGCAAATGTTTCAGATCGTCTTCACTTTCAGCCAGTAATATGGTATCATCAACATAGTGAAGGTTGTTGATGAGTCTTCCACCAATCTTCATACCTTGGTTGTCTTCATACAGTCCTGCTTCTCTGATGGTTTGTTCTTCATATAAATTAAACAGGTAGGGGGAAAGTATGCAGTCTTGTCATACACTTTTGCTGATTTTAAACCATTCTGTTTCTCCTTGTTCCGTTCTTATCGTTGCTTCTTGATCAATGTAAAGGTTGTGCAAGAGAACGCTCAGGTGTTCAGGTATATCCATGCTTCTTAATGTGGTCCAGTTTCTCATGCTTTACACAGTCAAAAGCCTTACTGTAGTCAATAAAACACATATAGATATCCTTTTGGTATTTTTTTGTCTTTTCAAGCATCCATCTCACATCTGCGATGATATCTTTGGTTCCTTGCCTTTTCCGTATAAGTAGTGGTGCCAAATACTTGGATAATGCAATGACCATGCTGCCACTATCCATTTAGTTTAGGCCTGCTACCCAGACAAATGCTTTGTTAAAATGAATTAGCCATCACCCCAGATTATTGAAGACAACTTTACAATTTTTGAGGATATGAAGGATTTACCATTCAAAGGAAACAGAGATATTTCTAAAAGGCTTCATAGCAGGAGTTACCTTAGTTCAGTAATTTAGAAGACTTTTCTTATATCATTATTAGTCAACTGTGAACTCTTCTTAAGTGACACATAAGCATTTTTAATGGGCCAACATATTCCCATTGGGCAGAAGGTTGTGGTGAGAATTGTATACATACCAGGCATGTTCATAGATTACATGAGGTGTTTCAACCAGGTCCATATATAGAGTAGACCAGGGGTTCTCAACCCAGTCCTCAGGGGACACCTAGCCAGTCAGGTTTTCAAGATAACCACAATGGATATGCATGAGAGAGATCTGCATGTGCTACCTCCATTGTATGCAAATCTCTCTTATGCATATTCATTGTGGTTATCCTGAAAACCTGACTGGCTAGATATGTCCCAAGGACTGGATTGAGAGTATACTCGTGGTAAAAATATTAAAGACATGGTGGTGTCTTCAGATTTTCAAGATGAGAGTGATGGTGAGTATATAAGCACAGGACATGGTTTTGTAGCTTAATACAAAAAATGTAGAGCTGGACTAATCCTCGTGCCATTCGGGTTATATCAAGTCCTTGCAAGAAGATGCATATTGGGAGGACTATTCAGAGGATGAAGATTAGACTTTTGGAACACAGATCTAGGATTACTACTGGCAACATCACTGCCTCATTAGTATTACATTGATAGTAAGTGTTCGTTTTTATTGGATCATATAGCCAACCAGAGAGGAAGTGCTCAGCAAATTATTCTAGCCTGGCGTGAACAGCTCCAGATATTTGAATTACAAAGTCTGCAACCCAGTGGACTCAATGAGTATATTGAATGGTTTAGCATGATCTAAAATTGGAGGACCTGTGATTAAAATTATTTTTGCGTCTTGACATTTTTATTAACTCCTGCTTATAAATTTAAGGCACGATCTTCAGAAGGGCTTAGCCGGTTAACAGCACCTGCTAACTATGTCCCACTGAGCCCAGTATTCAGCAGCACTATCTGGACAGCACCTCTGAACATTTCCTCTACTGATGCAGCGCTGTCTGGATAGTGCTGGAGCTGTCTGTGGACGGAGCTGGAGAGGAGTCAGCACTTACCTGGGTAGCAGTGATTTTCAGCACCGCTGTCCAGATAAGTATCTTTATAACTTAGGTCAGGTAAAAAGCTGTCCTAAATTTATGCGGATTGCTTATGCAGACAGTGGCTGAATATTGCCACTATCCAGCTAACTGTGGACACGGACTACAAAAAACAGATATTCAGTGGCGGCTGCCATCCAGATACTGCAACTGAACATCCCACAGCAGCCAGTGCTTAAAGTAACCACTGACCTCCATGGAATGAATATCAGCCCATCAATTTTCTCTTCTAATATAGACATGGATTTATTGAATGATTGAATTCAATTTTGGTTGGAGACAATCCCCATTAATCAGTGGAACTTGGAATCTTGTTGCTGAAACTGTAGCGGGTAGATTTAAACTTGACGGTGATAATTAAAAGTTGATAAAAGAATACCTGTTAGGGAAGCTTTCCAGGGTGGTCGTCGGGGATGGGAGGATTGGTTTGTTGGACAAGAATGTGTATATGTTGTGATGAATGTTATGGCTGAAACTTAGGAGTGTGGGGAGGGGCATTTGAGGGGGGGGGGTACTTTGGTGGAGGTCAGTTTTGGTCTTCCTTTACTCCTGGGGCCCCATAAGAATCTCAAAGGTCTCAGGATGGAGCTTTGAATAGTCCTTGGCTCACTATATCGGATTATGTGCTGTAAGGGGTTGGTGAAATGGTACAGTGTTGATGTTAGGGGATGTAGGTAAGGTTATATTATATTTGTTTCTAAAAATACAAAAAAGGAGTAGTGCTCCTTTCAGTCTCTTTTAGTATGATATGCTGGTGGCGTGTGTTGGTATCAGTTACCGTTATTTTGTTGTTTCAATATAGATCTCACCACAAAAGTTGATAAAGTATATATGTTTGCCCCAGCAGCTAGCTACATTTTCAAATGATGGCTTGCAACTCTGGGGTCATCTTTGACTCTTCTCTTTCTTTTGCTACACATATCCAATAGATAGTTAAAACGTTTGGTTTCTTCTTCTACAAAGCATAGGCAAATTCCTTCCTTCCTTTCTGAACATACTACTTACTACTACATACTACTTATCTACTCTCTTGTCACCTCCCATCTAGACTATTATAACTTGTTCCTCGCTGGTGTCCCATCAAATCACCAGTCTTCCCTTTCTCATTTTCTCATATCCCTCCCCCAGCCTTCCCCCAGTTTCTCTCTTGTCCTCCCAGCTTTCACCCAGTCTGCCTTTCATACCCTTTCAGCCTCAACTGCCCCTCTCTCTCTCATCTGCCCAATTTTCACCCAGTCTGTCTCCCCTCATACCTCTTTAGCCTTAACCGACTCTCTCTCGCTCGCTCGCTCTCTCTATCTTTCTTTCACTCTCTCTCTCATACACCCCCCTCCTCAGACTTCGTCTCTCTCCTGCACTTACTCTCCTCCCCCCAGTCTTCACCTGGTCTCTCTCTTTCTTTTACCCTTCCAGCCTCTCACCCAGTCTCTCTCTCTCTCTCTCTCTCTCTCATATGCCAACCACCATCCCTAGCTCCTCTTGTTCTCTCTCATATCCCTCACTCCCAAGCAACTAATGAACTATGGAGCCTGCCACCTATTCTCCTCATCTTGCTGTCTGCAGGCTGCAGCTGTTGAGAAAATGCTGTTTTTCATACTTCCCTGCTGTTGTTCTGTGATAAACTTGAGCAGCCTGGTGGAGGAAGTTCAGGTTGGTCTCATAGTTTCAAGTTTCTCAAGACTTGAAATCGCGAGACTTCCAAAGTCCCTGCACTGTGTGGTGCAAGCTTATAGATACCTGAATTGTGGTAAGGAAGTAGGAAACATACTGTTTCTTAAGCAGCATCACAGAAAAAGCATACATTTTGGTGCTGCCCGCTTGGCCCCTGCACCTGAAAGATAGGTGAGGAAAAACCTTGTCTATCTTTGGGGCGCAGAGGGCTGGCGTCAAGGGTCAGTGCTGCCCAGATAGCCCTATCCTTGGCCCCAGAACACCCCTAACATGCCCCTGTGCTAACAGCATAGCATCAGGGCGCGTTAGGAACATATCCAGGATTTTCAAAGGGCACTACCCATATAGGTGCCCTTCAAAAATCCCGGATAAGGCATTTACACAGGTAACTAGAGCAGTTACCTGTGTAAATGCCTTTGAAAATCGGGCCCATAGAGAATAAGGTTGGGGGCAGGATGGTTGGGAGACCCACAAGTATGCAACTGGTTACTTGGGGATATGGGTAAGGAGTTAGAAGTAACCACCAATAACCCCTCAGTCTGAGGTAGGCTGAGGGGTTATTGGTGGACAGCATGTGGCGGTGAAGGGGGCATGAAATAGATATGTAACAGATCCTCTGTTTAGTGGAGCTGAAGGGTAACCCCTGGCTGTACAAATGTGATTTCATGCAGGCGTCTGTGGCTAACATCACCTACAGAGTCCTGGCACCATCTGCATAAAAATCCTCATTTATTGAGCACTCCTCATTTCAACAAAAATATATAAAAGCAGGCCAATAAAATTATCCAGGCATACAATTTGGGACTCTCTGTCATCTCCCTTTCAATGGTCCTTCTATTTTGGGCATGTATTTCACCCCCTCCCCCAATACTCTGTTCTCCTGTCTCAATTCACGGTTGGTACCCAGGCTGGGTAACTTTCCTTCTCATCAGGAATGGGTTCTTGAGGATCCAAGATGGGCCCACATCTCCTATCCTCTTCAGTGCAGTTAAACACTTCCTCTTGTCAGGAGCGCACTCACTCCACAGTCCGTCACAAAGACTAGCAAGGAGAATAGCAGGCTACTGCAGAAGTAAGGTCCCACTACCTTCCCCAGTTTGGGTCATTCCCGTAGACTCACTCTCCAGAGCTCTCAGCTATCTCTTCCTCAGCTCCCTATTAAATATCTCCTCCCTCAAGGGACTTAGTTAAGCTAGATTATAACTCTCCTCTGAAATTCTAACTGTACTCCACAAGGAAACCCAATTTTTGTTGTAAACCGCCTTGCTTGCTTGTATAAAGGCAGTATATCAAATCCCAATAAACCATAAACTAATTAACCCCCCTCCTGGTTTCCTGTGAAGGAAGGCAATTCACTACTCCCCAATGATTGACTTATCCTTCCCTCCAAATTTGAAAGACATCCACTTCGGAGGGCTCTCAGACTAGCCCATTACTTTTAAGTGTCTCTACTCTAGAGCAGGATTCCAGAATGTTCCTCCTATTTACTCAAGTCAGAGATAGTTTGGTGTCCTGCTACAGCTAAGAAACAGGAGGCTGAAGATATTGTGAAGGTCTTGGAGGGTTTGAGAGGACGTGAAAGGCAGTGGAATGGATTAGAGCTCTTTAAAAAACAAATGGGTCAAAAATTGCAGGTTAGGGATGTGGTGAAACAGAGGGAATGGAAAGATGGGCAGTGAATAAGAGAAGCGCAAGGGGCTTGGAGGCTAGATAGGGTAGTGAATACCAGAGAAGGAAATGGTGTGGTGAAAGGATGAGAAGTATAGTAGAGTAGATGAGGACTGGTGAGATTGAGTACAAAAGGCAGAAATGAGGGACTAGAGAGTGGGAGAAAGAGGGACAATAGAAAACATAGCCCTTACTTTTACATTTTTGTTGTTTGCCCCATTTCTGTGGAATGATTTGCTGGATCCACTTTGAGTCACCATAGATTTGCAAGTTTAAAAGGTTTAAGACGCACTTTTTCACACAGGCCTATAACTTGTAAATATGGATGATTTTCTTAATACAATTAATGCCACTGAATATCCACTGCTACATGCCCCGATGCTAAGCAATTAGCATCGGGGCAGTCCGGCGGCGACACCCGGCCATATCCGGCCAGCAGTGATATTGAGCCTCTGCCCGGTTGTGGCCACGTGGTGAAAGTCGGACGCAGTAAAGGCTGGCCTAACGTTTACCATGGGAACTAACCGGGCAGTGGCTGAATATCACCACTTCCCATTTAGCTTCCAGCAAATCTGGGCAGCCAGATATCAATAACAGGGCTGGAGATGACCTCGGCATTGAATATCCAGGTTTAAAATGTGGTGGTGGCGGCTAAAAGCATTAGATCAGCTAGCCATCGCCGCTGCAAATCGGGCCCATAATATATAGGAAGGAAGGATAATGGAAGATTGTAGAAGGGTTGAAAGAGAGGGGTATACATATTTAGGTCTTGAAGTCTTCTCGTGCGTTTTCTGGCGCATGGTCCAAATCATTTTGGTCACCTTCCTTGGAACTGTCTCAAGTCTTTTTATGTCTTTTGTGAGATATGGTCTCCAAAACTGAACACAATGCTCCAAGTGAGGTCTCACCAACGACTTGTACAGGGGCATTAATATCTCCTCCTTTCTGCTGGTTATTCATCTCTGTATGCAAGCCAGCATCCTTCTGGCTTTGGCTGCAGCCTTGTTGAATTGTTTCTCTACCTTGAGATCCTCAGACACTATCACTCAAAGTTCCCTCTTCTGGTCGGTGCATACCAACCTCTTGCCCCCTATTGCATACATTTTTTTTTAATTTTTGCATTCCAAATGCATTTCAAATGCATGACTCTACACTTCTTTGCATTAAATCTTACCGCCAAGCATTAGACCATTCTTCTAGTTTTTGTAGATCTTTCCTCATGTCTACAATATCACATCTATCGCATACCCTTGATCTAGTTCTCTGGTCACCCAGTCAAAGAACTGGCATGATCGTCAAACCATGTTGCCTCAGATCATGCAATCCATTGATTTCTAGAAAGTTCACTAAGAATGAGCCTTGGTGGGAGTTGAACCCTGGCTTTCATGGTTTCCAACCCATCATTGTAAGCAGTAGGCTACTTTTCCACTCTTCTGGTCCCCGTCAATAGTGTGTCCTATTGAGCAATAGCATGACTAATGAGCAATAGTGTGCACTATTATGTAATAGTGCATGCTATGGCATAATAGTGCATCCTGTTGCACAATAGGGTGTACTATTGCCCAATAAGAACATAAGATCTGCCCTACTTGGTTAGACCAAGGGTCCATCAAACCCATTATGCTGTTTCCAATGGTGACCAATCCAGGTCACAAATACTTGTCAGGTTCCCAAAAAGTACACAGATTCTATGCTGCTTGTCCAATGGGTAAGCAGTGTATTTCCCCGGCCCTCTTTAATAATGGTTTATGGACTTTTCCTCCAGAAACTTGTCCAAACTTTTTTTAAATCCAGCTATACTAACAGCTTTTACTACATCCTCTGGTAATGAATTCCAGAGTTTGATTACATGTTGAGTGAAAAAATATTTTCTCTGATTAGTCTTAAATGTGCTACATTGTAACATCATTGTGTGTCCGCTAGTCTTTCTACATTTTGAAGGGGTAAAATAACAATTTACCCATTCTACTCCATTCATTATCTTACAGACCTCTATCATATCTCTCCTCAGCCGTCTCTTTTCCAAGTTGAAGAGCCCTAACCTTTAAAGCCTTTCCTCAAAGGGATATACTTCCATCACCTTTAACATTTTTGTCGCTCTTCTCTGTACCTTTTCTAATTTTGCTATATCCTTTTTTAAGATATGGTGACCATAATTCTTTCTTGGCCGTCGATGCACACTAGGCAGAAGGCTTCAATGTATTATCCACGATGACGCCTAAATCCTTTTCCTGGGCGTGGTTCCTAATGTGGCATCGTGTAACTGTAGTCTGGATTGTTCTTTCCTAAGGGCATAACTTTGCACTTGACAACGTTAAATGTCACCTGCCATTTGGATGCCCAGTCTCCCAATTTATCAATTTTTTTGCAATCCTTTCGTGTTTTAACAACTTTGAATAATTTGGTGCCATCTGCAAATTTGATCACCCCACTCATTATTCCCATTTCCAGGTTATTTATAAATATGTTAAAAAGCAGTGGGCCCAGCACAGATCCCTGGGGTACTTCACTATTCACCTTTCTCCATTGCCCATTTAGCCCTATTCTCTGTTTTCTGTCTTTCAACCAGTTCCTAATCCACAATTGTACATTGCCTCCTATCCTATGGCTTTATAATTTCCCCAAGAGTCTCTCATGAGGAACTTTGTCAAAGGCTTGCTGAAAATCGAGATACACTATATCAACTGGCTTATCTTTACCTGAATAGTCACACCTTCAAAAGAATATAACAGATTAGTGAGACAAGACTGTCCTTGGCTAAATCCATGTTAGCTTTCTCCCATTAAACCATGACTACAAGTTTAGTAATTTTATTTTTTATAATGGTTTCTACTATTTTGCCTGGTACTGAAGTCAGGCTCATGGGTCTGTAGTTTCCTGGATCAGCCCTGGAACCCTTTTTCTTTTTAATTGATGTTACATTGGCCACTCTCCAGTCTTTGGGTACTACAGATGATTTTAATGATAGATCACAGATTACTAATAGTAGTTCTTCAGTTTCATATTTCAGTTCTTTCAGCACCCTGGGATGTATGCCATCTGGTCCAGGTGATTTGCTGCTCATTAGTGAGGGCTAGTGCGCAATAGGGTACACTACTGATGGCAAACAATATGAAATAAAAAAAATATGAAAAAATACAAAATAAGTTTCTCCAGGAACAAGCAAGAAGTTGATCCTCACATATGGGTGACGTCAACATCGACGGAGCCCACGGAGAATATTTCCCCAGCTTTCAAAGAAAACCTTTGGGACATACTACCGTGCAT
Organism: Ichthyophis bannanicus; assembly: GCA_033557465.1. Lineage (NCBI taxonomy): Eukaryota > Metazoa > Chordata > Amphibia > Gymnophiona > Ichthyophiidae > Ichthyophis > Ichthyophis bannanicus. Next base: position 73,505,096 of record CM066037.1, read on the forward strand.
GCATGCTCCCCTTCCCACCCAAGGGTGCTACCTTGCTCACTCTCCTTTATTCCACAGTCTCCAATGGATGCCTGTCCTGTTTCCTCAGAAAAAAAATCTTCCAAACTTCCTTAAGTCTTTGGGTTTTTTTCCGGTTGCGCACCGGTTCCTCTTCCCGCCTCAAGCTGGCACTGGTCCCGGCTCCATTCTCGGCTCCTTCCCTTTTTTCAATTGAGGCTTGCCTTGACTGGCATTCATGCCTTTTTTTCTCTGGGAGTTGTCGACCCCTGCCGGGTGTCCCCCACTATGTCCACCAGTGGGTTAAAAAAATGTGACTGCGTCAAACCATGTCTATTACAGACACGCACAACTGCTGCCTACGCTGCTTGGGCCTGGACCATGACACTACCACCTGTGACCTGTGCCAGGCTATGATTCCGAAAACCAACAAGAAAAGATCAAAGTTGCAGGAGAAAATGTTTCCGAGGTTCGACTTGGACCGGCTTCCCCGACTCTGAGCTCCAAGCCCAGCACTTCCCATGAGGACTGGACATCCTCAGAGTCCCACGGCAGTGGCTCCTCTGAGAAGACCCCAGATCCCGGGAGAAAAAATAAAAAATCCTCGAAGTCCATCAAGGTTCCACAGGTGAAACCCGGAAAAGTCCTGTGGTGGGACTTGGGCGACTCCGAGCAGCGTCCCACTAAGGTCTCTAAGAAGGAGTCCTCAGCCAGTAGACCATGTGAGATTACCTGAGGCCATGGTACTCATCAAGGATGCACTCACGAGAGTGCTGGCATCAGGCCCGAGATCCTCTGTGCCCAGGCCAAAAGCTGTGGAGTCTTATGGCCTCAAAACCAGAATGGCTGCCTCGGAACAGAATATTTTTGCTATCCTGGCCCTGCAGCAGGCAATGATGGCCGGTTTATCTGCATAATCTGCCCCAACAACCGGGCCCCTGAAGGCAGGGCAGTCCCAGGGCATCAAGCCAGGCTCTGAGTGTCACCGGCCTTGGGTAAGTCCTCGACACCAGCCTTGGGTATCTATTCCTCTCTGGCCAGTTTCCAGGAAGCAGACCTGAGATCCTCCAAGAATCCCGACCCCTTGGGGCTGGTCTCAAGGCATGAGGCCACAGGGCCTCGGAATCATCAACATGCTCTGACTCCGAGTGGGAGACTGACATGGAGGCCTCCCCGGAAACCTGTCAACATGGTGACATCCCCTCAAAGCCATCTCCCCCAGCACCTTGGTGCCATTCTCCCCCAGAGGACGTGGTTTTCCATGACTTCGTCTGGGATATGGCCCGAGCCCTGTCATTTCCGACAGAGTCGGAGAAGGATCAATGCACCGAAGAACTGGAAATCCTCCAGGATGAGTCCCCACCCAGAGACTCTCTCACAGTGCTGGTACAGCTGATCCTCGAGTAGTTGCTCCTCAGGATGTGGGAGACTCCCACCTCTGTGCCAGTGATCAGCCGATGCCTTGACGCCATCTACCGCATCAAGAAGGGCCCCGGGTTCCACAAGACCCGGGTTCCACAAGACTCGGGTTCCACATGACTCGGCTTCCACATAACTCAATGGTGGTAGAATCAACCATGCAGAAGCTAAAGAGCCAGAAGAACTACTCTTCTGTCCCCTTGGGCATGGAGGCCCGGGCCATCAATGCCCTAGGGTGCAAATGTTACCAGGGCTCCATGCTCAAGTGCCAGATCCAGGCCTATGAATGTACATAGGCATGTACCTCAAGGCCCTGGTCTAGGAGCTCTCAGTCTTTTTGGCTGGCCTCACCGGGGAACCCTCCAGCAGTTCCAATCCCTGGCAGCCAGGATCAGAGACTGCTCTAAGTTTCTTTCCCGACCACATATGATGGCTTCAAGTCAGCAGCCCAAGTGATGACGGCCGGTATAGGCGCCAGACCTGGTTACAGACCTCGGACCTCAAGCAATGGGTCCAAGAAAAATTGCTCGATATCCCCTATACTGGGGAAAACATGTTTGGCAAACTCATAGCCGACAAGGCGGCCAAGATAGAGGCCAAGGTGGTAACTAGACAGAAGCTCTCTAAAAAGACCTCAGCTCTTCCCCGCAAGAAAACATCAGGGAAAAGACCCCTTTTCCTGAGAAAAAGGGGTCCTTCTACCAGATTCACTACTAGCCCTTCTCAGGTCATCAGCAACAGGGTCCTCAGCCTAAGAGCCAGGGTCACCTGTCCAGGAAGCCAAAATCCCAAAAGCCCCAGGCCCCAACTCCCACTCAACCTAGTAGGAGCTTTTGACTTCCAGGGCAAAGCCTCCTCCAGCCCACAGCCTGGCTCTCTTCGTCCACAGGTGGGCCAGGGTCACCTTTGACCAGTGGGTTCTGCAGGTGGTAAGGGAGGGGTACCTCCTCCACCTACACCAGCTACCCTCAAGGTTCTTCCCAGGAGAGCCTGTGCAGCCTCTCCTAAACCAGATCTTGCTACTCTCAGAGCTCGCAGGCCTACTCAGGGACAGGGCAGTGGAGTACCTGTGAAGAAAAGACTTTTACTCCAGGTACTTCTTTGTCCCCAAAAGGACTGAGGGCCTCAGGCCCATACTGAACCTGCGAGACTTAAACGGCTTCCTGGTGAGGGAAAATTCAAGATGCTCTCCCTTGGAACACTGCCGCCTTACCTCCACCAGGCAGATTGACTTTGCTTCTTGGACCTAAAGGATGTGTACACCCACATCCTTATCCACCCCTCTCACAGGCAATATCTAAGATTTGTGGTGGGAGGAGGGCACTACCAGTACAGGGTGCTGCCCTTTGACCTTGCCTCCTCACCAAGGGTCTTCACCAAGTGCTTGGAGGTGGTAGCCGCCCACCTGCATCTACAAGGGACTTTCGTCTTCCCCACTTGAATAACTGACTCATTAGAGGCTGTAAAGCCACAGAGGCCAGGCAGGTCACAGAGCATACAACCCTCCTACTGCAGCACCTGGGGTTCATCATCAACTACCCCAAACCCCATCTCACCCCAACTCAAAGTCTGAGTTCATAGGGGCTCAGCTGGACATGTTACAGGTCAAGGCCGTTCTTCCAAGAGAGAGAGCAGAATGCCTCAGGTAATTAGCAGGAGAGGTGCAATGCCACCAATTTGTACTGGCTTGCCTCCAGCTCCGCCTGTTGGGTCACATGCCCTTGATGGTCCTTATCATGCCCTTAGAACGCTTCGATATGTGGGCAGCCCAATGGTGTCTCTGCTCACAGTGGACAAGCCACCAGCGAGCTGCAAGACAGGGTTAGGGTCACCTGCCAACTAGCAGAGTCCCTTACCTGGTGGCAAAACTTGAGCCACCTCCAAGTGGGAATGCCATTCCAGGCATCTGCACTGCAGAAGACCCTGACAACAGATGCCGCCCTCCTGGCCTATGGGGGTGCATTGTGGGGACCACAGCACATAAGGCAACTGGTCCCAAGAGGAGTCGCTTTAGCAAATCAGTCTTCTGGAAGTCAGGGCAATCTTCCTAGTCCTGCAAGCATTCCGCTACCACCTGTGGCACCAGCCTGTATTGATCCAGATGGACAACCAGATGGTAATGTTTTACATCAACAAGTAGGGTGGCACGGGCTCGTACTCCTTCTGCCAGGAAGCGGTAGCCCACCTCTCCTTCACAGTGTGAACATGTCCTTACGAGCAGTATATCTGACAGGCCAGGATAACTGCCTAGTAGACAGCAGAATGGGATAGTGTTGACGGCGGAGGATCACATTTCTGTGACAACGGCAACAACACCAAACTTAAACTGCGCGGAAGGAAGGCCCGGCAATCTACTTCTGTATCTTGCCATGAAAACCCAATGGATAGTTACAACAAAACAAATTGTGCTATGGTGCTGGAAGATGAGACTCCCAGGTCGGAAGGCACTCAACTAGCTACTGGGGAAGAGCTGAAGACTTTTCAGAGTAAAGCCAGCATTTATGATGTGGTTGGATCAAAGCCCTCGGGAAGTCTGACTGCTGATGTAGCTGCGCATGAAATGAGAGTCAGAAGCTGTAAAGATGTCTTACACATTGGAACATGGAACGTACGAAGCATGAACCAAGGGAAGTTGGAGGTGGTCAAGAATGAAATGGAACGTGTACAACTTGATCTGTTGGGTGTCAGCGAACTGAAATGGACTGGCATCGGGCACTTTGCATCAGATGATCACATGGTCTACTATGCTGGAAATGAAAGACAAAGAAGAAATGGTGTTGCATTTATAATAAAGAAGAAACTTGCAAGAACTGTAATGAAATACAATGCAGTCAGCGAACGCTTAATCTCTATTCGTCTACGAGGATTGCCTATCAACACAACTATAATTCAAGTATATGCCCCAACAACAGCTGCAGAAGAGAATGAAATTGAAGAGTTCTATGAACAAGTACAAGCTGAAATTGACAGAACATGCAAACAGGATATCCTGATAGTCATGGGTGACTGGAACGCAAAAGTTGGCAACAAAGAAGAAGGCAAAGTAGTTGGAAAATATGGACTTGGCAACAGAAATGAAGCTGGAGAAAGATTGATAGAATTCTGCAAGACCAATGATCTATTCATCTCAAACACCTTCTTCCAGCAACACAAGCGACGACTGTACACATGGACTTCACCCAATGGATTGTATAAAAATCAAATTGACTACATCTGTGGAAGTCAACGATGGAAAAGCTCTGTAACATCAACAAAGACAAAACCTGGAGCTGACTGTGGTACAGATCATCAACTACTAGTATGCAAACTCAAGCTAAAGTTGAAAAAGAGCAAACCACTCATGAATGCACCAAAATATGACCTTGAGAATATACCACTGGAATTTAAAGACTGCCTGCAAAATCGATTTGCTGCTTTAGATACAAATGACAGAGCTCCGGAAGAGTTATGGAATGACATCAAGAAGGTTGTGCTGGAAGAAAGCGAGAAGTCTCTACAAAAGGTGAAAAAGCAAAAACGGCCAAAATGGATGACGGAAGAAACTCTGAAAATTGCCCAGAAACGCAGAGAAGCTAAAGCCAAAGGAGAAAGAAAGACAATCGCAGAACTCAACAGAGATTTCCAACGTGCAGCAAGACAGGACAAGGAAAAGTACTACAATGACACTTGCAAGGAAATAGAAGCAGAAACTATTAGAGGAAGAACAAGATCGGCTTTCCTAAAGCTGCGAGAGTTAAAGAAAAAGTTCCAGCCCCGAATTGGAATGTTACAAGATGCTCAAGGTTCTATGTTGAATGATGCTGAGAAGATCAAGAAAAGGTGGAAGGAATATACAGAGTTTTTATATGATAAAGATCAAGTGGACCAACAGCCGTTTCAACCTATACCTTATGATCAGGAACCATTGGTGATGAAAGAAGAAGTTGAAGCAGCATTGAAAGCCTTATCAAAGAACAAAGCACCAGGCATTGATAGCATTCCCATAGAAGTATTGCAGCAATCTGATGCAGCTGTTACCGTACTTACAAGGCTCTGCCAAGAAATATGGAAGACAACATCATGGCCAACTGACTGGAAAAGATCTGTGTTTATACCAATACTAAAGAAAGGTGATCCAACTGACTGTGGAAATTATCGCACAATCGCTCTGATCCCACATGCCAGCAAGATTCTACTGAAGATTATTCAAAAGAGACTACAGCCATACCTAGAACAAGAACTACCTGAAGTGCAAGCAGGGTTCAGGAAAGGGCGAGGAACGAGAGACATCATTGCGGATGTGAGATGGATCCTTGAAAAGACTAAAGAATACCAAAAGGATATCTATTTGTGCTTTATCGACTATAACAAGGCTTTTGACTGTGTAAACCATGAGAAACTCTGGGCCACATTAAGAAGCATGGGTATACCAGAACACCTGATCGTTCTCTTGCGTAATCTGTACATTGATCAAGAAGCAACAGTTCGAACGGAACAAGGAGAAACAGAATGGTTTAAAATAAGCAAAGGTGTAAGACAAGGCTGCATACTTTCCCCCTACCTGTTTAATTTATATGCAGAACAAATCATCAGAGAAGCAGGACTGTATGAAGACAACAGAGGTGTGAAGATTGGTGGAAGACTCATCAACAACCTTCGCTATGCTGATGATACCACATTACTGGCTGAAAGCGAAGATGATCTGAAACATTTGCTTTTCACAATCAAAGAACATAGTCTCAAAATGGGCCTGCACCTTAATGTAAAGAAGACAAAGATCATGACAACTGGCATAATCAACAGGTTCATCGTTGAAGGAGAAGAAATTGAAATTGTGAACAACTTTAACCTACTTGGATCAACTATCAATAAAGAAGCAACAAGCAGTCAAGAAATCAGACGACGCATTGCTCTTGGCAGAATGGCTATGAAAGACCTAGATAAGATTCTCAAGAGCAGAGATGTGTCTCTCCATACAAAGATTCGACTTGTTCAAGCCATGGTATTTTCAATAACATCATATGGATGTGAAAGCTGGACAGTGAAAAAGACAGACAGGAAGAAAATTGATGCCTTTGAATTATGGTGCTGGCGGCGAATACTGTGTATACCATGGACTGCCCGAAGAACAAACCAGTCGGTACTAGAGGAGATCAAACCTAAGCTTTCTTTAGAAGCTCAGATGACAAGACTTCGGCTTTCATACTTCGGACACATCATGCGAAGAGAGAGATCATTAGAGAAAGACATCATGCTTGGCAAGATAGAAGGTCAACGCAAAAGAGGAAGGCCAGCAATGAGATGGATCGCTACAATAACAGCAGCTACGGGTACCAGTCTGTCGTCAATGAGCTGCCTGACTGAAGACCGAACACAATTTAGGATAGCTATCCAGAGGGTCGCCATGAGTCGACTCCGACTCGACGGCACTTAACAACAACAACAACAGACAGGCTACAAACTACTAAATGTGGGTAATTTTTGTTGAGCCTATCACTACTGGAAACAATAAACTAATTATGTATTCAAACTACAACACAAGGAATTTAAATAAAACTTTGTTTCGGGTACTTGGGTCTCAGTATAAAACTTTGCAGCAATTTGTCAGATTTGAAAACGCAATATCAAAACGTAGCTGCTGTTCACATCAACGACCCTCTGTTCGTACCTTGTCCATTGTTTTATTCAATGATCAGTTGTTTTAATAAAACATTTTTATCCTTTATTTTTCTTCATACTCTGTGTATCTTTTTTTTCTCTTTTTGTTTTTTTTATAAATATAAAATCAAAATCCTGTTTCTCGTATTATGTGCACGAGGTTGCTCTATCGCCTCTTTAAAAATTCAACAATCAAAATCCTTATTCTGCAGACAAGTGAAAAAAGCAATGGTGTTCATAATCACTCAAACACTTATCTTCACCGATGTTTATGTCTTTTCCACATATAACTTGTTGATGTATCGAGGCTAATCAAGCTCCCTTCTTTGGCGGCTGTAGCACAAGTCCCAACGCCGTTACTCTAAGGCACCCAAGCGTTTCACGATACAAGTTTCATCAGGGGAATGCACATATTCCGTAATAACTGACCTATGAAATATATAAAACAGCAAGAAACTTTTTTCACATTCCATAATGCTTCACTATGTAAACTGTCGCTATTAGGAACTTTCTTCATAATACAATAAGAATTTACCTTGAGAGCCTGCACTTGCTCTTAATAAAACGAGAAGAAAGCCTTTCTCCACACTCCTCGTCAACTGCCAAAAGACGCCGCGCATGCGGCTCAGGGTAATGAAAAATGCTTATCTCCAGGAACAAGCAGGAATAAGTCCTCACATATGGGTACGTCGGACTGACGGAGCCTGCGCGGGAAAGCTCCCCAGCTTCCCAGAAGAAAGCTTTTGGGAGCCTCCCACAGCGCATGCGCGCTGCCTTCCCACCTTTCCTGACCAACTCTCCTCAGTTCTTCTTTTCCGCGGAGCCAGCAGGTCGTGTTCCTGTCACTGCTGAAGAAGTTCTTATTTTAATTTGTTTCTTTGGTCGCGTGTCTGCCTTCCCCGACTCCATACCGGTACCGCCGGTCTTTTTTCTTTTTACTTTTCAAAAAAAATATATATATATATTTTCTTTTTCCCTACTTGGTGAATTTTTCTCCCTTTAGGCCTCTAGGCCTGGAGAAAATTTTTCCCTCATGGAGAAACCAGCTTCTGGTTTCAAAAAATGCACCAAGTGTAGCGGTACCATCTCAGTTACCGACACACATGAATGGTGTCTTAAATGTTTGGGGCCTGACCACTCCATACCGGATTGCCAGTCCTGCTCCCTGATGTCTAAACGTGGCTTACAGAACCGAGCAGCCAAGTTTCATATGCTGTTTTCCACAGATACTCCAGCATCGACATCTTCCAGGTCTTCCTCTCCTGATGGATCTCAGGTAACCAAACATTCTTCTGGCAGGTCCTCAAAGGGCAAATCTCCCTCCAAGTATCGAGATGCCCCTGGGCTTGACCCTGAGGACCCTGCCCCAGCCAAACAACCCCGGCGGGAAGCTCCGGCTTCCAAAGCTCCTCCTATGGGGTTACAGGTTGACATCGATGGCACGGCCTCGACCGATCACCTGTTAGACTGCTCTGGGGTACCGGCACACTCTTCCAGTACCGACATCCAGGCAGTCGTGGCATCTATGGATCATACCGTTCAATCCATGCAGCAGGCCATAAAGGCTTTTATTAAGGCTGCGACGCCCACGGTACCGCAGCAAGCGGTACCGACCTCGGTTCCGGTACCGCAACTGATACTGGTACCCAGGGCATCCACATCGACCAGGATACCGGTTCCGGTTCCCGGTTCCAGGGTTTTTCCCGATACCGATCCAGTTCCGGGTACGCCCGATGTCGATACCGGTCGATACCCTTATCGATCCCTGGAAGCAAACAGACGATACTTCCAGTCTTCTGATGATTCCGATTCATCGGATGACTCTCCTGAAGTATCTCTTACTCTTCCTGAGGAGCCCTCTTCTCCAAAGAGGAGAATGTCTCCTCCAGAGGATTTGTCCTTTCAAGACTTCATCATGGAAGTAGCTAAAGGACTCTCTATTTCAGTAACCTCTGAAAAAGAACCTAGAGCAAAAAAATTAGACATTTTGGGATACTCTAAGGTTCCCAGAGAGGCAGTCACCTTGCCAATTCATGAAATTCTCCAAGAACATTTGCTTGAATTGTGGGAGACTCCTCTCACCCTTTCTCCTCATTCTCGTAGATTGGACACTATGTACCGTGTCCCTCCTTCTCCTGGTTTTCAAAAAACTCAGCTTCCTCACCATTCTATTGTGGTGCAGTCAGCTATGAAGAGAATAAAGAGTACCAAAAGACACTCTTCTACTCCTCCAGGAAGAGAATGCAGGACCTTGGATGCTTTTGGTAGAAAAATCTTCCAAGCTAGCATGCTTACTGCCAGAATCAATTCATACAGCCTTTATATGGGTATGTTTCTGAAGGAGGTTGCAGAAAAGCTGCACAACTTTCTCCCTTTTATTCCTGAAGATAAAAGGGAGGAATTCCTTCTTTGGCCTAAGCATACGCAGGACATTTCAAAGTTTTCCAACAGGGCAGCCTTTGATTCCTTTGAGGTTGCCAGCAGAGCCTCAGGCATTGCTATAGCTGCTCGTAGAATTGCTTGGCTCCAGGCTTCTGATCTAGAACCTTGGGTTCAAGATGGTTTAGGAAATCTACCCTGTACAGGTGAAAACCTATTTGGCAAAGAGTGGCAAATTAAAGCCACTCAAATGGATGCAGAAAATGCTGCTCTTGATAGACTTTCTAAGTCTACCTCCACTCCAGCCAAGAAAAAATCTTTTAAAAAGTCTTTTTACAAGAAGGGCAGATTTCCTTCCACTTCTGGTCAACAGTCTTCTGCAGGTCGCTTTGCTACTAAGCGTCAGCAACCCAAACAGGCCAGGCCTAAACCTGCAGGGGCTGCTGCAACCCAGCAGTCCCAAGCCCCTCAGGGGTTTTGACTTAGTGCTAGAGAACTTAACCTTTCTGGCTCTACAACAGCCAGAACCTCTCACCATTCCAGGAAGGTTGGCTCATTTTGCTCCCAGATGGGAGCAAATCACATCAGAGCAGTGGACCCTCTCCATCATCAGAGAGGGCTACAAACTTCATTTTTCAGACCTTCCTCCCTACACCATGGTGAGACATTTCAATTCTCCCACATCTCTCCTCAACCTTCTGGATCAGGAGGTAACCTCCCTTCTGGCCCAGAGGGCCATAGAAGAAGTTCCTCTTCTTCAACAAGGGTCAGGTTTTTACTCCCCCTACTTTCTCATCCCAAAGAAAACAGGGGGATACAGACCTATTCTAGATCTCCGAGAATTGAACAAATTTCTGTACAAGGAGAAGTTCAAGATGCTCTCTTTAGGCACTCTCCTTCCATACCTACAGAGTCAGGATTGGCTTTGTTCTCTAGATCTCAAGGATGCGTACACCCATATACTCATCCACCCGTCCCACAGAAAATTTCTACATTTTCTGTTCCAGGGAAAACATTACCAATACAGAGTTCTTCCTTTCGGTCTGGCCTCTGCTCCAAGAGTGTTCACCAAATGCATGGCAATAGTAGCTGCATTTCTGCGCACTCTGGGAATCTTTGTCTTCCCATATCTGGACGACTGGCTCATCCGAGCTCCATCCCAGTCAGAAGCCCAATTTTCCCTAAACACCACCAGGTGCATTCTGCAGTATCTGGGACTTGTGGTAAATCTCCCAAAGTCTCAGCTCATCCCTACTCAGTCCCTAGAATTCATAGGGGCCTGGTTGGACACCACTACTGCAAGAGCCAATCTTCCCCAGGCTCGTTGCCAAGGTCTAGTGCAGTTAGCCTCCCAGATTCAGTCAAAGGACCACTTCACTGCCCGGGAGATGCTCCAACTACTAGGCCACATGGCTTCCACAGTACATGTGGTGCCCTATGCTCGTCTACACATGAGAGAAGCTCAATGGACTTTGTCCACCCAGTGGACTCAAGCGTCAGGAGCTCTCTCAGACCAAATAGCAAACTCCAAACGTCTCCTTTGGTCTCTCCAGTGGTGGATATCCACTCAAAATCTGTTGTTGGGGTCCCCCTTCCAACCTTTGTTGCCCCAAGCAATCCTCACAACAGATGCCTCCCAAACAGGTTGGGGAGCTCATCTGCAAGACCTCTCCACCCAAGGCACCTGGTCCCCTTGGAGACCTCTCTTCATATCAACCACTTGGAACTTTGAGCAGTGTTCCTAGCTCTCAAGGTCTTTCATACCCTCCTCAGCTACCAGACAGTCCTCATTCAAACGGACAATCAGGTAGCCATGTTTTACATAAACAAGCAAGGAGGAACTGGCTCTCTGTCGCTTTGCAACGAAGCTCTCAGATTATGGGCCTTCGCCAGAGAGCATCAAATCCATCTCCTGGCAGTATACCTCCCAGGAATTCAAAACTCTTGGGCGGACAGACTCAGTCGAGTTCTGCTCCCACACGAATGGTCCCTGCACATGGATCAGGTACTCAGAATCTTTCAGGAATGGGGTACCCCGGACATAGACCTATTTGCAAGTCCGTGGAATGCCAAACTTCCCCGGTTCTGTTCCAGGATTCCGTGTCAGGGAGTTCAGGCCAAGGATGCCTTCCTCCTTCATTGGGGTCAGGACTTCCTGTATGCCTTTCCACCCATTCCTTTGATCCCCAAGACTCTGTTCAAACTTCAGAGGGATCAAGGATCTATGATCCTCATAGCTCCACGCTGGCCACGCCAAGTGTGGTACCCTCTACTTCTGCATCTCTCCCAAGTCCCCTCCTTGGACTTGGGAGCTGCTCCAGACCTTCTGTCTCAGGAGGAGGGGACTTTGTGGCATCCAAATCCCAAGTCCCTTCACCTCAGAGCTTGGTTACTGAAGGCTTAGACCTTCAAGACTTCAATCTTTCGCAACCAGTGAAAGATATCCTTCATGCTTCCAGGAAACCTTCCACTAGGCGTTCCTATGCTTTTAAATGGAAGAGATTTTCCATTTGGTGTGCTCAAAAGGGTCTTGACCCTCTAGCACTTCCTCTGAATTCTCTATTAGAATATCTCCTGCATCTTTCCAATGCAGGCCTTAAGACGAATTCCGTAAGGGTCCATTTAAGTGCTATTGCAGCATCCCTTAAGCCTATCAATGGACAACCTATTTCCTCTCATCCTCTTATTGCCAGATTCATGAGAGGCCTAACCTTAACTAAACCTCCCATTCGACCTCCTCCGGTGGCATGGGACTTAAACTTGGTTCTTGGTCAGCTTATGAAGCCACCTTTTGAACCCTTAGCCACTACCTCCTTGAAACTTCTTTCCTGGAAGGTTATTTTCCTTATTGCAATCACTTATGCTCACCGCATTAGTGAGCTAATTAATGGCTAATCCACCTTATACAAGGTTCCATCATGGTAAGGTAGTCCTTAGGACAAATCCTCACTTTATGCCTAAAGTGGTCTCATCTTTTCATCTTAATCAAGAGGTATATTTACCTGTCTTTTTTCCAGCTCATGCATCCACTGCAGAGAGGAACCTTCATACTCTAGATTGTAAAAGAGCTCTTGCTTTTTACTTACACAGGACACAGCAACATAGAAAGTCTTCCCAGCTTTTTGTTGCTTTTGATCCTTCTCATCTAGGACTTCCAGTCTCTAAAAGAACACTGTCTAATTGGATTGCTTAGTGTATTTCTTTTGCTTACCAGAGTAAGAACCTTTCTCTGGAGGGCCATGTCACAGCTCACAAAGTGAGGGCCATGGCCACCTCTGTGGCTCATCTTTATTCTGTATCCATCGATCAGATCTGTCGAGCAGCCACCTGGGCCTCGGTTCATACCTTCACAGCCCATTACTGTTTGGACAAGGACTCCCGCCGGGATGCCTTGTTTGGTCAGGCTGTTCTCAGACACCTGTTCCATTCTTGAACAACTCCTGCCCTCCTTCCCTGAATGGATGCCTGAGATCCATAGGAAGACGAGGAACCTTTCAGGATCTCATACCCTTGGGGATCTCCCGGGCATCTTAGCTAGGGAGTCCCCATATGTGAGGACTTATTCCTGCTTGTTCCTGGAGATAGCACAGTTACTTACCTGTAACAGGTGATCTCTGGGAACAGCAGGAATTAGTCCTCACAACCCACCCACCTCCCCTAGGAGTTGTATCTCTCTCTCTCTATCTTTCCTTTCCTCTCTCTATTGTCTCAGCTTTAAACTCGAACTGAGGAGAGTTGGTCAGGAAAGGCGGGAAGGCAGCGCGCATGCGCTGTGGGAGGCTCCCAAAAGCTTTCTTCTGGGAAGCTGGGGAGCTTTCCCGCGCAGGCTCCATCGGTACCGACGTACCCATATGTGAGGACTAATTCCTGCTGTTCCCAGAGATCACCTGTTACAGGTAAGTAACTGTGCTTTAAAGACACACAGCATAACTCCTCCCCCTTAAGCGGGATAGCCCGCTTAGACCTCAAAACTAAAAGGAAATATCTTTAAAAAATGTTTTTACATACAAAGAGACCACTCTATGGATGCGTTCAGTCCATGCGGTTTTACTGTGTTCAAAATGAAGATCCAATGTTGTTCCGCCCTAAGCAAAAGCTGTTCTTTTGACTTTCCTCCTCTTGGAGTTGAAATTTGGTCTATGGCAAAACAACCGAGTTGTTCAAAACTGTGATTTTCCTTGAGGCAATGTTGTACTAGCGGTGCTTCAAACACTCTGTTGTTAAGCCAGCTACGATGCTCTGCTAGTCATACCCGCAACGGTCGGATGGTCTTGCCTACATACACCAACCTACAAGGACAACGAATTCCATATACAACAAAGACTGATTGACATGTAGTGATTTTCCTCAGCCGATAAAGCACTCCTTGATATTCAAATTCATCCACTTCAAGGGTCACTGCACATATGCTGCACGAGCCACATCTTCTGTGCCCCAATGTTAGAGCACTATCATCACTACCATCTAAAGGACGAAGTCTTGAGGGGCCCACCATTGGAGCCCGTCTCCTCATATGTTGATTCATTTTTGCATCCGCTTTTGACTCAGATTCCTTCATTTTTGAAAGACACCACACATTTTTTGAATATCTTATCAGATTTTGCAATTTGGGCAGAAAGTACCGATCCTTTTTTGGTAACATTGGATGTAATTTCACTTTATACCAGTATTCCTCAAACAGCTGCATTCAGTATAGTGGAACAGTTTCTGCACCAACAGGGAGATTTATCAGGGGCCACTATTTCTATGCTGTTAAAACTATCTAGACTGGTCATCTTTCAAAATGTTTTTCAATTTCAAGAAGTCATTTATCAACAGATAGTAGGAGTTGCCATGGGCGCGATTTGCAGGGCCGGCCCGTCCATTGAGCAAGAATGTTTTTTGCACAGGGCCCCGCGTTTCAGGGGGCCCCGCGCAAAGAACATTCTGCTTTTTTTTTTTAAATTACATTTAAAAAAAAAACCTGTCTCTGGCTGCTGCCGCTGCTGCATCCGTCGCAGCAGCGGCAGAATGGAGTGTCCCGCGGGGCCCCTTCTCCTCGTTGAGCCCTCTGCAAGGGCTTTCAGATTCGCGAAGGGAGAGTGCTCCCTCGCGTCTCTGTAAAGCCCGCAGGGGCTAATGGGAAATTTCCCATCTGCCCCTTTAGACGCGAGGGGCTGATGGGAAATTTCCCATTAGCCCCTGCGGGCTTTACAGAGACGCGAGGGAGCACTCTCCCTTCGCGAATCTGAAAGCCCTTGCAGAGGGCTCAACGAGGAGAGGGGGCCCCGCGGGACACTCCATTCTGCCGCTGCTGCGACGGACGCGGCAGCGGCAGCAGCTAGAGCCAGGTTTTTTTTTTTTAATTTGCCAGAAGGGAAGGGAAGGGAAGGGAAGGGGAGGGGGGGTTAAGACTGGTAATGGGCTGGGGGGCTGATGGAGGCTGACTGGAAAGGGGGTGATGGGGTGTTAGGACTGGAAATGGGCTGGGGGGGGGGTGTTATGACTGGAAATGGGCTGTGGCTGATGGAGGCTGACTGGAAATGGTTTGGGGGGTAGGACTGGAAATGGGCTGGGGGGGGTTAAGACTGGTAATGGGCTGGGGGCTGATGGAGGCTGTCTGGAAATGGGGTGAGGGGGGTTAGGACTGGAAATGGGCTGGGGGGTGTAAGGACTGGAAATGGGCTAGGGGGGGTTAAGACTGCTAATGGGCTGGGTCTGATGGAGGCTGACTGGAAATGGTTTGGGGGGTAGGACTGGAAATGGGCTGGGGGGGGGTTAAGACTGGTAATGGGCTGGGGGCTGATGGAGGCTGTCTGGAAATGGGGTGAGGGGGGGTTAGGACTGGAAATGGTCTGGGGGGGTAGGACTGGAAATGGGCTGGGGGGGGTTAAGACTGGTAATGGGCTGGGGGCTGATGGAGGCTGTCTGGAAATGGGGTGAGGGGGGTTAGGACTGGAAATGGGCTGGGGGGGGTGTTAGGACTGGAAATGGGCTAGGGGAGGTTAAGACACCTAATGTGATGGGGCTGATCCAAGATGACTGGAAATGGACTGGGGGGGTAGTACTGGAAATGGGCTGGGGGGGTTAAGACTGGTAATGGGCTGGGGGCTGATGGAGGCTGTCTGGAAATGGGGTGAGGGGGGTTAGGACTGGAAATGGGGTGATGGGGGTTAGGACTGGAAATGGGCTGGGGGGGTGGTTAAGACTGGTAATGGGCTGTGGGCTGATGGGGGCTGTCTGGAAATAGGGTGATGGGGGGTTAGGATTGCTAATGGGCTATGGGGGGGTTAGGACTGCTAATGGGCTATGGGGGCGCTAGGACAGGAAATGAGCTGATGGGGAGGGGTTAGGACTTGAGGTGGGCTGATGTGGTTAGGACTGGTAATGGGCTGTGGGCTGATGGGGGGGTTAGGACTGGCAATGGGCTATGGGGGGCTGACTGGAAATGGGCTGATGGGGTTAAGACTGGAAGTGGGCTGATGGGGGGGTTAGGACTGGTAATGGGTTATAGGGGGGGCTTAAACTAAAAATGGGTTGATGGGGGGCTAGGACTGGTAATGGGTTGGGGGATTGCTATGACTGGAAATGGACTGAGTGGACGGGGAGGCTTGAACTGCAAATAGCTGATGGGGAGGGAGCTTGGAATGGAAATGGGCTGTGAGGGAAGGGAGCTAGGACTGAAAATGGGCTGATGGAGCAGCTAGGATAGGACTGGAAATGGGCTGTTGGGGGGAGCTAAGATTGGAAATGGGCTGTGGTGGGGGCTTGAATTTAAATGGACTCATGGAGGGGCTAGAACTGGAAGTAGGCTCATGGGGGGGCTTGGACTGGAATTGGGCTGAGTGGAGGGGCTAGGAAATGACTAGAAATGGGCTGATGGGGGGCTAGGATTGGAAATGAGCTGATGAAGGGACTCAGACTGAAAATGGATGGGGGAGCTAGGACTGGAAATGGGTTGATGGGGGGCTAGGACTGGAAATGGGCTGATGCAGGGACTAGAAGGGAATGGATGCTGGGTGAGACTGGAACTAGAAGGGAGCTGATGTTGGGGGAGGATTAGAATGGGATTGGGCTGGGAGAGTAAAATGGAGAGGGGAAAAATATTTTGTGTGGGAGGGATGAAAAATCTACAATTGGCCGGGTATTGGGAGAGTAAGTGGGGATTGAGGATGGAGGGGTAAAATTTGTGTGGATGAAAGAAGAATGAGGAAAGAGCAAAAGGAGAAAGATTAGTATGTTAAAGCAGATGTAGAGAGAGAGGATGGAAAGAAAACTAGAAGAGAGAAGAAAGGACAATTGGACAGCAGACGATGGAGAGTTAGCAGAAAACATGAAGAAACCAGAAGAAAGTGGCTGGAGCAATTGCAACTGAAAAAAAATGCACAAAAGGTAGAAATATCTCTTTATTTTGAATTTATTAACTGGAATATGAAAGCTCTGGGAAATGTGCATCATTAACGTCTGCGCTTTGTTTGGTACAAGAGGAAATTGATTTATAGTTTTATTTCTACAGTGTTGTTGTACATTCCAAGTTTGGCTTTTGGGGTTCCCAGTTTAATTATTGCCTTCCTGTTTCTAAATTGCGATTCCTTGTTTGGTGATGGTCTATGTTCTGCATGTGTAACTGAGCTGAGGTATTCTGTTTATGTAATTCCTATTTGACATTGCCACTTGTTCTCTTTCCCCAGTATTCTCTGAAATGTACTGGTTTAATATTTGCAGTGTTTCCTTTTGATAGGTAGGGTCTGGTGCTTTGTGAGTCCTGGTAATGCTGTCAGGATACAGCGGGTTTGCTATGGGTTCTAAATGGGCAGCGTTTGTAGTAGTTCCTAATGTGCCTGGCGGTTGGCACTGGATTATAGTAATGTAGAAATCTTTTAGTCTTTCTTTATCCATACACTCATTAAGAGACATGTTTACTAAAAGTTAGTGTTTGGTAACATTATGCAAATATGTATGCAAATAAGGCCACTTATGCAAATGAGGCCCCGCACCGAGTCTCCGCACATGGCCCCGCACCCCCCTTGGGCCGCCCCTGGCGACTTGCGCCCCATCCATCGCGAATTTGTATATGGCAGCATTTGAGAAGCGGTGGTTAGAGCAGTCATCTTACGACATTAATATGGTTGTCTGGAGGCGATTCATAGATGACATTTTTTTACTGTGGCGGGGGACTGAAAAGGAACATTTGTCTTTTTTTGATTGGTTAAATTCTCGGGATTCACACATCAAGTTTACCATTGAGTATAATCAGGATACCATCAATTTTTTGGATGTCAAAATAAAGCGGGGTGCAAAGGCGTGGGTGACCTGTATTTTTCATAAACCCACTGATCGCAATACCTTCTTGCATTTTACCAGTGCTCATCCGCAATCATTGAAGGAGGGGTTGCCTTTTTCCCAGTTTCTCCGGTATCGCAGAAACTGTTCGGAGGTTTCGGATTATCGGAAAAAATCGAAGCAATTAATGAAGAATTTTTTATCGAGAGGCTACCCGCAATCGGTGGTACGGCAGGCTTACAATAGAGCTCTCTATAATAATCGTTGGCTATTATTATCATCATCGGGCCAAGCACAACGCTCTAGAAACAGTTTTGATACTGAAAGAATTAATTTTATCACTCGTTTTTCCCCTTTGAGTAAATCGATCCAAAAAATAGTAAACACCCATAGTAAAATTTTGAGCATGACTCCGGGTTTGACAGACAAAAAGATAAGGTGTGTGTGGAGTAGGGGACAAAATTTCAAAGAACAGCTGAGCCCCTCAAGACTTCGTCCTTTAGATGGTAGTGATGATAGTGCTCTAACATTGGGGCACAGAAGATGTGGCTCGTGCAGCATATGTGCAGTGACCCTTGAAGTGGATGAATTTGAATATCAAGGAGTGCTTTATCGGCTGAGGAAAATCACTACATGTCAATCAGCCTTTGTTGTATATGGAATTCGTTGTCCTTGCAGGTTGATGTATGTAGGCAAGACCATCCGACCGTTGCGGCTACGACTAGCAGAGCATCGTAGCCGGCTTAACAGAGTGTTAGAAGCACCGCTAGTACAACATTGCCTCAAGGAAAATCACAGTTTTGAACAACTCGGTTGTTTTGCCATAGACCAAATTTCAACTCCAAGAGGAGGAAAGTCGAAAGAACAGCTTTTGCTTAGGGCGGAACAACATTGGATCTTCATTTTGAACACAGTAAAACCGCATGGACTGAACGCATCCATAGAGTGGTCTCTTTGTATGTAAAAATATTTTTTAAAGATATTTCCTTTTAGTTTTGAGGTCTAAGCGGGCTATCCCGCATAAGGGGGAGGAGTTATGCTGTGTGTCTTTAAAAGCATTTTTCATTACCCTGAGCCGCATGCGCGGCGTCTTTTGGCAGTTGACGAGGAGTGTGGAGAAAGGCTTTCTTCCCGTTTTATTAAGAGCAAGTGCAGGCTCTCAAGGTAAATTCTTATTGTATTATGAAGAGAGTTCCTAATAGCGACAGTTTACATAGTGAAGCATTATGGAATGTGAAAAAAGTTTCTTGCTGTTTTATATATATCATAGGTCAGTTATTATGGAATATGTGCATTCCCCTGATGAAACTTGTATCATGAAACGCTTGGGTGCCTTACAGGGCCGGATTTAGCTAGAGTGAGGCCCTACGCCAAGAAAAATTGTGGGCCCCCCCGTGTCCCCCCCCGTGTCCCCCCCGTGTCCCCCCCCCCGTGTCCCCGTGCAGTCCTGGGCCCCCCCGTGCAGTCCCGGGCCCCCCTGTGCAGTCCCGGGCCCCCCCCGTGCAGTCCTGGGCCCGCCCCCATGCAGTCCTGGCCCCCCCCATGCCCCCGTGCAGTCCTGCCCCCCCCGTGCCCCCGTGCAGTCCTGGGCCCCCCCCCGTGCAGTCCTGGGCCCCCCCCCGTGCAGTCCTGGGCCCCTCCGTGCAGTCCGGGCCCCCCCCCCGACCCCCGTGCAGTCCTGGTCCCACCCCCCGGACAGCATCGCGGCTGTCTGAGGGGCTTTAGAGGGAGCCGGGGAAGCCCGCGCGAGGCCCCGGCTCCCTCTGTACAGCCGCCAGCGTGAAGAGCCCTCCGGTGGGCCCTTGCCAGTTGTGGGCCCTACGTCACGGCGTACCTGGCGTATAGGCAAATCCGGCCCTGGTGCCTTAGAGTAACGGCATTGGGACTTGTGCTACAGCCGCCAAAGAAGGGAGCTTGATTAGCCTCGATACATCAACAAGTTATATGTGGAAAAGACATGAACATCGGTGAAGATAAGTGTTTGAGTGATTATGAACACCATTGCTTTTTTCACTTGTCTGCAGAATAAGGATTTTGATTGCTGAATTTTTAAAGAGGCGATAGAGCAACCTCGTGCACATAATACGAGAAACAGGATTTTGATTTTATATTTATTTTTTTTTTTAAATTCTTTATTTTCGTTTTATAACAACAAAGGAAAAGGAAGACATACAGCTAAAAGACAGATACATAAAGTGTAATACATACACCAAAGTAAACCCCTGCCACCCCCCTCCCCCCTGCTTCTTCTCTAGAAAACTAATCATTCCCGAAGAGGGCGTGTACTTACATTATTGTGTTACAAAACCTAACGGTGATCTGAAACATGATGAGTGCACATTATACAGGCATGTTGGAACAATGAGCAGATTGTACATAATCATTAAGCATATGCCATTTAGACAAGCGAGAGTTTGGGCATGGGGAATAGCTCTCCGAGGTATCTGCTCATATTTACTATATAAGCAGACGAGGTTCCACCATTCATTGACAGTAAGTCGAGAGCTATCCTTCCAATTCCTCGTGATTAAGCATATGGCTATACCCAGCATGAAATCAAGGAGAAAGCGACCCTTCTTAGGAAGAGAGGGGACCTCCGCCACAGAGCGGAGTCCCACGATCTTCCAAGAGAGAGGCTTGTGAAGGTGTAAGATAAATTGAATACAACCCCAAACCCGCCCCCAATAAACCTGTAGTTGAGGACATTCATAAATAACATGAGCGAAGGTTCCCACAGCAGTATGGCAAGACCAACACTGGTCCCTAGCAGTGGTGTTCCATTTGGCTATTTTTTCTGGGGTATAGCATGCAAAGATTTCCTAACCAGTATGGCAACCCCACATTTCTTAGAAACGGCTGGGGAATAGGCGGCCGCCATGTAAGGTTTAATATTGAGTTTAAGAATTTCCTTCGAATTTAAATGCGTTTCTTGGAGAAAAATCAGATCCGCAGCTTCCTGACTTAGGTAACTTAGGATTTTCTTCCGTTTTATCGGATTATTGATTCCTTTTACGTTCAATGAGAAAATCTTACATGGTGCCATCAATCGATAATAGACATTTTAGGTAAGGGCGCTTGAAAACATACAACATAATCAGAATCTGTGCAACAATGACATAATCACCGAGTATGCTGGCTAATACACCCCATATTGAAAAGTATGTACCAAAGTATCTTAGAGAAGAAGCAAAACCCCCAAAGAATATGGCGACCATATGTCTGCGGGAGGAGGCCCTAGAGAGGAAATAGAAAGACATGAAAAAAAAAAGAAAAGAAACACCAGAGTCCATAATTAACACTGTCTCTGATACTCATCGAGGCTACTGTGGGTAGATGGAGTCGGGTCACAGATATCATCAAAAGTAAGGCAAACAAACTGCCCTCGCCCGACTCTTTGCTGGGCTGCGGCAGATCCAATATGGCAGGTACAGCGGATATGAGAATACTTGCAGGAATATTCTGGAAGTCAGCGCATCAAGTCGGCTTCTTTGGAATCCAAAAACTCCACTAGTAGATCAGGGTCCTCAAATGTTCTTGTCTGATTGTGAAGCGTGACTCGGAGCTTGGCCGGGTACATCAGGCCATAGCGTGCTTGTAGTTGTTGAAGCCTCGGCCGGAATTCCAGAAAGCGCTTTCGGCGGTCGACCGTGGGTTTAGCCAAGTCAGGATAGAAGGAGATCTTGTGGCTCTCAAACTCCATATGGCCCTTTGCCCGAGAGGCACTTAGAATTTGCTCCACGTGTTGATATCTCAGAAGTCGAAAAATGATAGGCCGCGGGGTCTTCCTGTTGAGCGTTATGCTTGTGGGTACACGATGAGCGCGATCGATCTCCAAATCTTTGGTAAAGGTGATTTGGAGCAGGGAAGGGAGGAGTTTGCATAAAAACTCTTTCATGTCTCCCGATTCCGCTCCCTCCGGTATGCCCACGAGTCGTATGT
Organism: Ichthyophis bannanicus; assembly: GCA_033557465.1. Classification (NCBI taxonomy): domain Eukaryota; kingdom Metazoa; phylum Chordata; class Amphibia; order Gymnophiona; family Ichthyophiidae; genus Ichthyophis; species Ichthyophis bannanicus. The sequence goes on from CM066037.1 coordinate 73,526,729, forward strand.
TGTTGCGGCGCGCTCTATTATTGCCATCTTCCACTTCTTTCTGCAAGGCCCGCACCTGACGTTCAACTTTGTCGAGTTTGGACAACCGGGCCGCATGGGAGTCCAATATGCTCTCCATTTTGTCCTGACGCGAAGAAAGCCCTTCTAGCTTGCTTTGCAGCACACCAAGATCTTCCCGCAGCGCTCGGAGTGCTTCACCGTTTGATTGCACGAGGTTTTTGACCCCTCTAATCTCTGCGAGGATTTCCTGCTGCATTTCGGGGCCCTCGCGCAAGGCCAGCCCCTTCTGCGGGGACGGGGGTTCAGTTTTGGAACGTTTGCCGTGAGAAGCCGCTGGAGATCCAAATTCCAGGCGCGTGGGTTTGGTCCCCGCCATCTCACCAATGTGCCCCGGCAAGATCAGAGTAGAAGTTCTAAGAATGTACGGTGTTAATTCAGGATTCTGAGTAGGCCTCTCGGGAGCCTCAGCGTTATGCGACCATCCCGCTGGACATCAGGCTCCGCCCCCCTTGATTTTATATTTATAAAAAAAACAAAAAGAGAAAAAAAGATACACAGAGTATGAAGAAAAATAAAGGATAAAAATGTTTTATTAAAACAACTGATCATTGAATAAAACAATGGACAAGGTACGAACAGAGGGTCGTTGATGTGAACAGCAGCTACGTTGTGATATTGCGTTTTCAAATCTGACAAATTGCTGCGAAGTTTTATACTGAGACCCAAGTACCCGAAACAAAGTTTTATTTAAATTCCTTGTGTTGTAGTTTGAGTACATAATTAGTTTATTGTTTCCAGTAGTAGACAGGCTAAGCAGGGTTCTTCGCCCACACAGGTGGGGCTTGAATCCCAGGGTAGCGCAATTCTTCCACTACTGGGGCAGGCCCATGATAGACCTGTTCGCCTACCTGAGCAATGCACAGCTGTCTCGCTTCTGCTCGCGTCAGGCACACCCAGGGAGAGTGGCGGCCAATGCCTTCTTGATTTCATGGTCGGAGGGCCTACTCTACACATTCCCACCAACCCCCCCCCCCCCCCGATTGCCAAGACCCTCTTCAAGGCCCAGAGCGAAGGGGCGTAAGTGATATTGATCACACCCAGATGGCCCAGGTAACCCTGGTTCCCTTTGTTGCTTTCCCTGTTGTTGGCGCTCCCAGTCCCACTGGGCCGGGCCCTGGATCCCCTGTCCCAGGAGGAGGGCTCCCTTCTCCACCCCAACCTGGGGTCCCTAAAGCTGATGGCCTGACTGCTGAAAGGATATTATTGGCCCTTTTCAACCTTCCAGGGGAGGTCGAGGAGGTCCTACTGGTCTCCTGAAAACCCTCCACTGGACAGGCTCATGTCTTTAAGTGGAGAAGATTCTCCATCTGGTGTGTGCAGAAGAGGGAGAACCCCCTTCGCCTGTCACATGCAACTGGTTGTCCAGTATCTTCTACACTTGTCACACACTGAGCTGAAATCCAACTCTGTGAGGTTGCACCTGAGTACCATAGCTGCGCACTACCAGCCTATCGAGGGGAAACCCTTCTCGAGTCAGCCCCTGGTCTCCAGGTTCCTCTGGGGCCTTCTATCAAAGCCCTCTCTCTGCCCTCTGACTTTGGAATGGGACCTCAATGTTGTGCTCTTCCAGCTCACTAAACTGCCCTTTGAGCCTCTAGCCACTTTCCACCTGAGATACTTGTCTTGGAAAGAGGCTTTCCTGGTGTCCCTCACATCCACTTGGAGAGTGAGCAAACTTCAGGCCCTGGTTGCGGACCCCACCATATACAAGGTTCTATAAGAACAGAGTGGTGTTCCGCACACATCTCAAATTCCTCCCGAAGGTAGTATCTCCTTTCTACCTCAACCAAGAGGTGGTCCTCTCCACCTTCTTTCACATCGGCACGAGGAACTAATACTTCATACACTGGATTGCAAGTGGGCCCTGTCCTTCTACCTGTAGCAAATGCAGGCCCATTGCAAAGTCCCTCAGCTATTTATATCTTATGATTCCAGAAAACTGGGGCTCCCAGTGATCAAGCGAACTCTGTCCACTTGGGTGGCGGACTGTATTGCCCTCATCTTTGCTGGCCTCTCCCTTGAGCGCCAGATCACAGTGCATCGTGTGAGGGCGATGGCCATATCGGTGGCCAACCTCCGTTCAGTGCCAGTGACGGAGATTTGCAAAGCTGCCACATGGTCTTCAATTCATATGTTCGCAGCTCACTACTGCCTGGACAGTGCCTTTGGCCAGGCAGTACTCCATAATATTCTTGGGGTGTAGGCAATTCCTGCCCTCCGACCCTTCTGTGTTCCGGCTAGTGTCGCTGTATGCTAGAGTCTGCAGAGTCTCTCCATGGGGACTCACCTCCTGCAACTAATGGCGATCCCATTGGTCGCTGTTGGTGCTGTCATAGTTCGGTGCTTGGCAGCCTGGAGCTAGGGAGTCCCATATGTGAGGACTGACTTCCTGCTTGTTCCTGGAGAAAGCATAGTTACTCACCTGTAACAAGTGTTCTCCAGGGACAGCAGGAATCAGTCCTCACAACTCTCCCTTCTCCTCTGGGAGCTGCCCCCCTACCTTGTTTTATTTTCTACTACCATCCTAGCTATGTCATCTGACTGAACAAGATGGCATCTTTGGGTGGGAAGGGGACCTCGTATGCATGGTAGCATGTCCCAAAGGCTTTCTTTGAAAGCTTGGGAAATGCTCCGCACGGGCTCCATCGGCGACCCATATGTGAGGACTGATTCCTGCTGTCCCTGGAGAACACCTGTTACAGGTGAGTAACTATGCTTTTTGGCCAGCATACCTCTAGTATACACTATCAATAGACAAGTTGAAAAGACTATATACCTCATTCAGTACAGATGAAAGTGACATTCTTTCCCCCCTTCTGCCTTGCTAGAAAAGCTAACAAAGCTCTCTCTCTTTCTGTTGGTCTGCAGCAGCAGTGTATGCAAGCCTCATGCTATCTCCTGATTCCCTCCAGGTCCTGCAGCACCGCCCATTCCATCTGGTGCAACCATGTCAAGGCTAGCCACTTGCAAAAAGATTAATTCAAAAACAAATATAACCCCATCAATTCTACCCATCGTTACCAATAACAAAAGTCCCAAATGTTCTGAGGCAGGATGAATGAATTACTAAAAATAAAATACCCAGAAATATAATTGAACACCGTTAGTCACATTATAAAAAGAAAAAAAAAAGCATAGTTCATAACAATTTTCAAGGCTACGGCCGATCATCCTAATCAATTATATGTTTGCATTCTTTGGAGAAGCATTGTATGCAAATAATGCATGAATATTCATTATACGTATCCTGAAAACCACAGAGCTAGGTGGTTCCTTAGGGCTGGAGCGAGCACCACTGCTAAATTCAAACATCACTGTGTTAGAATAGGGAAGGAATTATTGGAAATCAGCACAGCGCTTAACTTTATTTTGCAATTGCACTGAAATCTTTGCAGAGGGCTTTACTTGACCTTTGGGTAAAAGCCAACAACCGCCAGTCAGGTATTATATCTGTTTGTCCTCCTAGTCAAAATATCCACTGTTTTAGGTTTGACATGGATACACAGATACCATGACCCTTGCAGACAGTTCTCAGAAGAATTATTTTCCTCTTTTCAGAAACAATGAGCACATTCCTCTCCTTATTCCCATAAAGATGCTGCCTTTCTCCAGGAAGAACATAGTTCCGTTCAAAGTTGTCAGGACCTGGAGCAGTAGCAGAGATCTTAGACTGACATATAATAGCTAAAGCCAGCTTTAACAATAATAGTACTACTATCTCATGCGTCTCGGTTTTCTTTTCCAAATTCAAGGCCAGCTGGAAATCTCAGCTTCTTCCTAAGGATATGATAACCTAGAAGATGACAGCAGATAAAGGTTGAAATGGCCCATCAAGTCTGCATGTTCTGGCAACCGAGATAATAGCATCAAAGCTCTCAAATGATAGCATGCTTAAATGTTTAATTTTCGCAATACATTTTTCACCACCTCAAGTTTTTGGACGGTGTTAATTGCCCACTGAAGGTGCCCTCTGGGAAGTGAAAAATATGAGAAAGAGCATCAGTAAGAAGATTGTGACCACTTTCTTCAAAGATATGTATAATGGAACCTTCTGATACTTAACTTTTCCTTTTCATGAAAAATAAATACAATTATGAAATTCTTTATAAAAGGGAAAGACCAACTTTCTCATTAATTGAGGCAAACATGCATGCCTGCTATATAGGAATGTATATTTGTTAGCACACATTTGATTTATTAGTGTATCTTAAAATTTAGTGTTTACAAAAATAAATTGATGCAGGTGCAATTGATTTACACTCATTAAAAAGGTTCTAAAGCATGTTAAATAGTTTTTATTAAAATGAATGTTTGAAGCAAAGAAAACACCTGAAAATCAGCAAAAAGTCCCAAAAATCTAAAAGTGAATGGAATTTCTTTTGCCTGTACACATCCCTATTCTTATATGAAATAATTAGGATTAAACAGAGCAATATTTAGCCCCAGAAGTCAGTGGGTTTTTTTTTTAATGATTGCTACTGCAGCTAAATTAAATCTGGATATTTTGCACTGTTATCTGAATAGTGGCCGGCACTGAATATTTGGATACTTGGGTCAGCGCTCTTACTATCTGTATAGTAGGAGTGTGCAGGCTAAGAATTTTCATTTTGTTTAGTTTCCCATGTCGTTTGTGGGATTTTTCATTTTGTTTTTGTGAAATTTAATTTGAGGGGAAATGTCGTTAATAGTGCATACTATCACACAATAGTGCATGCTGTGAGAAATTAGTGTGCATTGTTGCTCAGTAGTGTGCGCTATTCCTCAATTGCATGCATTATTGCTCAGTAGTGTGCACTAATGGGTGACAGTGTGCACTATTAATGACAGATGAGAAGTGATGAAATTTCAGGAGGTTTTCTGCCATTTTCAACTAGAAACGACATGAGAAAATATCGGAAATATTGTTTCAAATGACTGCACAGCCCAACCATACAGCAGGTGATATTTAGTGCTGCTATATGGCTATCTATGTGGATAGACATTTAGGATAGCTTTTGGGTCTCCTCAGCTATATAGATAACTCTCAACTCTGCCCTCTTTCTTCCCCCAGACCTCTGACACTATCCAGATTATACCAAGTGATTCAGCTGCTAACCAATAAAGTGTCTTTGAATGTTGACCCAAAAATATTTATGCTTATCAGCTTACAAATATAAGTGGTCTTTTTCTGCCGTCATCTTTCTATGTTTCTACTACTTTAGAGGAAAGGCGGGATAGAGGAGATATGATAGAGATGTTTAAATACCTTTGTGGCATAAATGCACAGGAGGAGAGTCTCTTCCAAATGAAAGCAAGCTCTGCTACAAGGGGACATAGGATGACAGTGAAAGGGGATAGACTCGGGAGTAATATGCAGAAATATTACGGAAAGACTGGTAAATGAGTGGAATAGTCTCCCAGTGTAGGTGGTAGAGACGAAGACAATATCTGAATTCAAAAAAGCTTGAGGCAAACACAGAGGATCTCTAAAGGAAAGAAGGGCACACTTATAGTTGATGGAAGGGCAGACTAGATAGGCCATGTAGTCTTTTTTTCTTTCGTGATGTTTTTATGTTTCTAGATGTTATCTTTCTATTGGAAAATTTTAGTTCAATAAAGAGATTTCCTCTACAACTTACAGTATTTGTTGAATTTTATTTCTACATATTTAAGTGAACTAAAATGGCACACTGCCACAGAGAAATTTCTAATCAAACATTGTAATACTTCAAAAAATGCGCACAATCATGGCTCAGTGTCTTTTTGGGGCTTGGTCAAGTTCCAAACTAAAGCGAGCAGGACCATTGTTATCATGGTTCTTTTCCTGCTGAGTGGATAGACAGATGCACAGAGACATAAAAGGTGTTTGAAAAGTATGACATACATGTGCTGTATAGAATAATGAATAGGCAAATCTACTTGTTGCATTTCTTTTTGATTTTATGATGCATTTCTCTATATCAAGAAATTCACTGTAACAACATTTCACTCTTCCAAATGCTATAATGAGGTCTATAAAATAATGAATGGAGTGGAACAGGTAAACGTTGATCAGTTGTTGACTCCTTCAAAAAGTAGAAAGATTAGAGGATACGCAAAGAAGCTACAATGTAGCACATTTGAAACTCATCGGAGGAAATATTTTTTTCACTTGTCATGTAATCAAACTCTGGAATTCCTTACCAGAGGATGTTGTAAAAGCTGTTAGTGTAACTGGGTTTAAAAGAGGTTTAGACAAGTTCTTGGAGGAAAAGTCTATAAAACATTATTAAAGAGGGACCTCTGGGATAAGCAGCATGGAATCTGTGTATCTTGTTGGGAACCTGACATAGGATACTGGGCTTGATGGACTCTTGATGGACTCTTGGTCTGACCCAATATGGTATATCTTATTTTCTTATGAGGACAAACCACCCTCCACCCTAAAAAACACCCTGTTGTGTCGGGCAGGGTTAGCCTTACTCAGGTGGTACCCAGTACAGACAATGGAATGACTAATGGGGGAGGTACTATTGTAGCCCTTGCTGAGGCTGCAACTGCAGACAGGGGCGGCCCAAGGGGGGTGCGGGGCCATGTGCGGAGACTCGGTGCGAGGCCTCATTTGCATAAGGGGCCTCATTTGCATAAATATTTGCATAATATTACCATACACTAACTTTTAGTAAACATGCCTCTTAAGACTAAAAGACTTCTACATTACTATAATCCAGTGCCAACCGCCAGACACATTAGGAACTACTACAAACACTGCCCATTTAGAACCCATAGCAAACCCGCCATATCCTAACAGCACTACCAGGACTCATAAAGCACCATACCCTAACTATCAAAAGGAAACGCTGCAAATATTAAACCAATACATTTCAGAGAACAACAATACATGACCTACTGGTGAAAGAGAACAAGTGGCAATGTCAAATAGGAATTACATAAACAGAATACCTCAGCTCAGTTACACATGCAGAACATAAACCATCACCAAACAAGGAATCACAATTTAGAAACAGGAAGACAATAATTAAACTGGGAATCCCAAAAGCCAAACTTGGAATGTACAACACTGTAGAAATAAAACTATACATTAATTTGCTCTTGTACTAAACAAAGCGCAGACGTTAATGATGCACATTTCCCAGAGCTGACATATTCCAATTAATAAATTCAAAATAAAGAGATATTTTCTACCTTTTGTGCATTTTTTTCAGCTGCAATTGCTCCAGTCACTTTCTTCTGGTTTCTTTGTGTCTTCCGCTAACTCTCCATCGTCTGCTGTCCATTTGTCTTTTCTTCTCTCTTCTAGTTTTTTTCCATTCTCTCTCTACATCTGCTTTAACATACTAATCTTTCTCCTTTTGCTCTTTCCTCATTCCTATTTCATCTACTCAAATTTTACCCCTCCATTCTCAATCCCCACTTACTCTCCCAATATCCGGCCAATTGTAGATTTGTCTTCCCTCCCACACAAAATATTTTTTCCCTCTCCATTTCACTCTCCCAGCTCCATCCCATTCTAATCCTCCCCAACATCAGCTCCATTCTAGTTCCAGTCCCACCCAGCATCCGCTCCCTTCTAGTCCCCGCATCAGCCCATTTCCAGTCCTAGCCCCCCATAAGCCCATTTCCAGTCCTATCCTAGACCCACCATCAGCCTATTTCCAGTCCTAGCTCCCCCATCTATTTCCAGTCCCATCCGAGTCCCTCCATCAGCTCATTTCCAATCCCAGCCCCCCATGAGCCCATCAGCCCATGTCAAATCCTATCTCCCCTCCACTCAGCCCATTTCCAATCCAAGCCCCCCATGAGCCTACTTCCAGTTCTAGCCCCTTCATGAGTCCATTTCAATCCAAACCCCCACCACAGCCCATTTCCAATCTTAGCACCCCCCCAACAGCCAATTTCCAGTCCTATTCTAGCCCCTCCATCAGCCCATTTCCTGTCCTAGCCCCCCCCCCCACTCACCCATTTCGAGTCCTAGCTCCCTCCCCCTCACAACCCATTTCCAGAACTGTTAACCTCAATGAAGCCTACATATTTATTTATTTATTTATTATTTAATATTTCTTATATACCGCACTGTTGTCATCAGCGGTTCACATGGAACAAAAACATATACATACAGGATAACTGTAGTGCATTTTACAAGTAACAGGGATTTGAAAACTTGGAAGAAACAAGGTAGTCTATATAAATCATATACAATAAACTATATACATTAAACGCAGTCAAAATTCACTATCCCAGATCAAAATTCATATCCCAGATCTCTGTTATGGGTCCAGACCAGAATGCTTGCAATGGTTTTTGAATAGAAAAGTTACATCAAGGACCATTTTACATAAGGACATAAGATATGCCATACTGGATCAGACCAAAGGTCCATCAAGCCCAGTATCCTGTTTCCAATAATGGCTAATCCAGGTCACAAGTACCTTTCAGGTTCCCAAAAGGTAGACAGATTCCATGGCGCTTATCCCAGAGGTAAGTAGTGGATTTCCCCAAGATTTAGACTTTTCCTCCAGGAACATGTCCAAGCCTCTTTTAAACCCAGCTATACTAACAGCTATTACTACTGAGGGAGAGCCCTAAATGTGATGTACTTGGATTTCAGTAAAGCCTTTGACACCGTTCCGCACAGGCGACTTATTAAACAAATTGAGCACCCTAGGGATGGACCCTAAAGTTACTGATTGGGTTAGAAATTGGTTGAGTGGGAGGCAACAAAGGGTAGTACAGGTAAATGGAGCTCTCTCTGAGGAGAAGGAGGTTACCAGAGCTGTACTGCAGGGATATGTCCTTGCTCTGATTCTTTTTAACATCTTTGTAGTGATATTACAGAAGGGCTGTCGGGTAAGGTTTGCTTCTTTGCAGATGATACCAAAATTTGCAATAGAGTAGGAAGGAATAGATAATGAGGAGGGATCTAGCTAAGCTTGAAGAATGGTTGAGACTGGCAGCTGAGATTTAATGCTAAAAGAATGCAGGGTCATGCATTTGGGCTGCAATAATCTAAGGACGCAGTACAGAATTTATTTATTTATGCTTATACCGCGGTTTACATGTTAACAACATAATACAATGAACAGGTATAACATTACATATAACAGGTAAATTAAATTAATAACTTAACTAGATTATCTAACAATAGAATGTTTCAAACTGTTTACATTAACAAGGGACCTGGGTAGGTAACTATTTACAGGCTGATAGTATGGTCGAATGTAGGTTGAGAGTATGCAATAGTAAGGGGGTTCGAGCATCTACGGAACATGGTCAAATGCAATCTGGAAGAGATGCGTCTTAATTGCTTTGCGAAAGGTCGCCAGATCAGTGACGAGGCGGATGTGAGGAGGGAGAGAGTTCCAGAGCAATGATGCAAAATGTGAGAATGCTCTATTTCTGGTAAATTGCGAGCTTTTTCTCACCATAGTAGGAATGACGAAAGTATTAGTCAAATTTGATCTCCTAGATCTGTTTTCAGGTGTCCATTGTAGGAGGTTTTCCAGCGATGCAGCTGAGATCTGATGAAGGATTTTGAATGAGAGTAAGAGGGCTTTGTATTTAAGATGGTTATTAATTGGTAACCAGTGTAGGTGGCTTAGTAGAGGTGAAACATGATCATGTCTGGACGCTCCATAGATTGTTCTGGCAGCATTATTTAATGCCATTTGTAGTGGGTGGAGAGTGTATGCTGGTAGGCCATGAAGTATAATATTAGCATAATCAAAGATTGGAGTGACCAGGGCTTGGAATATAGTGCGAAAGTCTGTAGGTTCTAGTAGGGGTCGGAGCTGGCGGAGTGATCTTATTTTTAGGAAAAGAGACTTTATGATGTTTCTTACGTGGGTTTCCATATTTAGATGTTTGTCCAGGGTGACACCAAGATATCTAACTTCTTGACTTGACTTCAGGTTAGCGTTCTTCACTTGTAGGTGGGATGGGGGGGGGATGAAAGTTGTATCATTAGTGATGAATAGTACTTCTAGTTTTTTGTAGTTTACTTTCAGGTTGTTTTTTTCTAACCACGAAGATACTGCATTAAAGCAGTCTGTGATTGGGGTGAAGCTGGGATCATCCAGTGAGAATGGTGCATAGAGGAGCACATCATCTGCGTAAATATGGTAGAATATACTGAAGGATTGAATAACCTTACAAAGGGGTTGCATATATATATTGAATAGTAGGGCCGACAGTGACGATCCTTGAGGTATTCTTTGGGATTGATGAAATGCTGTTGATGATTGCGTACCAATGTGTACTTGTTGTTCTCTGTCAGAAAAATAGGAACGACACCACTCTAGTACTGAACTTTGAATGCCTTTGAGTTGCAGTTGGGTAAGCAGGAGGTTGTGTGCTACTGTGTCAAAGGCTGAAGCGATATCTAAGAAGATAAGGATGAAGCCTTGTTCCGAATTGCTCATGCCTCTGATCAGGTAATCAAAGAGGGAGATAAGTAAAGTCTCAACTCCATGATGTTGACGGAAGCCATGCGCTGGAGCATAAGAGCCAGGAGCATAAGAGTCTATGTGATCTTGGATTTGTTGTAGCGCTATTTTTTCAATTACTTTGGTTAGGAAGGAAAGATTTGAAATTGGTCGGTAGGAGCTTCAATCACTAGGATCTAATTTGGGGTTTTTTAGTAGTAGTTTTATAGTGGCTGCTTTCAGTTGTGATGGTACAGAACTCTTGTTGAAGGAAAGTTGGATGATTTTGGATATGTATGGACTAAGTTCAGCACAAGTGGATTTGATCCAATGGTTTGGACATGGATCAGTGGGTGAGGTGGTTGAGGTGTTAAGTCCTTTTATTATATTTTCAATTTGATTACTGCTGTAAGGGTAGAGCTCAGAGAGTGTTGGTATATGGGGGTGAAGTACTTCTGTCCACAAAAGAAGAGCAGGACCTGGGCATGATTATGTCTGATAATCTTAAAGTAGCTAAACAGGTAGAAAAGGTGATGGTGAAAGCTAGACAGATGCTTGGGTGTATAGGGAAAGGAATGGCCAGCAGAAAAAAGGAGGTGATAGTGCCTATGTATAAGTCTTTGGTGCGACTTCATTTGGAGAATTGTTTGCAATTCTGGAGACTGCACCTTCAAAAGGATATAAACAGGTTGGGGTCATTGCAGAGGGTGGCTACTAAAATGGTTAGAGGTCTTCGTTATAAAGCATATGAGGATAGACTTAAGAATCCTAATACATATATGTTAGAGGAAAGGCAAGATAGAGGAGATATCATAGAGACGTTTAAATACCTCCAAGGTATAAATGTACAGGAGGTGAGCCTCTTTCAATTGAAAGCAAGCTCTGCTATGTGTGGACACAGGATGAGGGTGAAAGGGGATAGACTCAGGAGTGATATGCGGAAATATTTCTTTACGGAAAGAGTGGTGGATCCATGGAATAGTCTCCCAGTGGAGGTAGTAGAGATGAAGTACAGTATCTGAATTCAAAAAAGCATGGGACAAACACAGAGGATCTCTAAAGGACAAAAGGGGACTATTGTAGTATTTTATATGGAAGGGTAGACTAGATAGGTCATATGGTCTTTTTCTGCTATCATGTTTCTATGTTTTTACATCCTCCGGCAATGAATTCCAGAGTTTGATTATGGATCACCACTTTTAGCATATGCATAGACCCCAAAGTATGCATTTGATAAATTATTTTTAAGACATTTCTTTATTGATTTGGATCATGTTATAACAATAAGTAAATTAATAAAAGCTAAACAAAACAAGAATTCCATTTTTTGTTTATATTAAGGATTAAGTTCCAAATCCTTGATTGCCCCATACATCAATTCAATTTTGAAAAAAATAAGCAAATATTTCCAAAACTTCTTAAATGTGTATATTGAACTTCTATGTAAAGAAACTGTGTTTTCTCTTAGGATCATGAGTAAAATCACCATATTAGCTGTTGGCTTTTAGCCAAAAGTCATATATAGAGCACCAGCACACGTCAACATTTCAAGGAGGATAGTTACTAGGTGTGTGCCTTTTGGGCTCATTTTGGCATTCATTTGGATGCCTAAAAATTAAGCATTTTTTATCCTGCCAGAAACATTTATTGCTTCTCATTCATCGCTCCTTCTACTCACTTAGACAGATCTGTGCTATTCGTCCCTTCCTGACCGCTCCCTCACTGACCACTCTGGTTCTGTCGCTTGTTATGTCTCGCAGCGACTATGGTAATGTCATCCTCACCGGCCTCCCTCAATCCCAACTCTGTTGCCGCCAACTAGTACAGAATGTCACTGCAAGACACATCTCAAATGCCACCAGGATCGACCACATCACTCCGCTCCTCATCGATCTGCACTGGCTCCCAGTTAAACACCACATACACCTCAAAATACTTTCCCAGGTCCATAAAACAGTTCATACGCATGTCCCACAATGCTTTGCAGATTTCCCTCCGCTTCCATACTCCATCCCACACCCTTTGCTCTGTCCATGTAAATTGCTTGCACCTTCCCTCCATCTCTTAGGCTTGCCTTGACTCAACTCATCACTACCGCCCTACGATCAGAACCCTCACTCCATAGGTTTAAGTCACTGCTAAAGACCCACCTTTTCCAGTCTGCCTTCGACTTTCTTCCTTCTGGTTCCTGACTCCATCCTCTGTCCTCCCATTCCCTCTCTCTTCTCTTCTCTGAATGCGTCTGCTGTCCTATCAGTTTGATAGTTCCTTTTCTTTTCCTTCTGCTTGTTTAATTTGTTTTGTTTTATAAACCACACTGATGTATGAAGCGTGATATATTAAGCACTCGATAAAGATAAAGATACATTGCTTGTGTGCATATACCTACGAATGTGCACGCACAAAAAAGCTAAAAGCAATATGCTGAATGTGCAATTAGAACAATAGCCAAAAAAGGTTTGCTTCATTTTCATTTAAAATGATGGTTTTCATAACCCTTACATGCCTAGTAGCTAGTAACATGCATTAAGAAAACACGGCGCCATTTATTTATTTATTTACATTCTCTTATATACCGCGCTATTCTGCATCAGTACGGTTTACATTGAACAAACTGAGATTATATTGAACAGGGCATTATAACTTGGAGATAACTATTTTACAGGGAGCCATATCTGCTTCTTCATGCACATTAAACAGCAAAATCATGTATTATTTTACTGTAATGCACATTAGCATAATGTACATAGCAATACTAATAAAATGCAAATGATAGCAAAGCACCTCATTATTATACAAATTCAATAATTGGAAAAATGATGTCAGCTTTGGCGTTCCTTCAAAGAGCATCGAGCCTCTGACACAAGGCCTGATGCTCTTGGACATCATCGCAGAGGAGCCACTGGTTTAAAAGTGCAATGTTGACCATTCAGGCCAAGATCCTCCACCCCCCAAGACACTTCTTGGTATCCCAGCCAATACTCCCTCAACCCCTCAAAGACACCCTCAAGCCATGTCCCCCAACAAGAGGACCCCAATCCCCCCCACCAGAAGAAGACCTCCACATAAACCCCCCATAGGCTTCATTCCTAGGCCTACTTCCACAATCCCTGATGTCTAGCGATAGGGGACAAGAGCCATCCCCAATTGCTCTTATTGATTTGGCTGCAGGTTTAAAGTAATGCTGATCAGCTCATGCTGTAGTCTCATGGTATTACCGCTGGGGGTTCAAGCTGCCCAATAAGGGCAAGGTCGGCGCTATCACCAGGCAAACTAGGTGATCGCCTAGAGCACTGGCCCTCCAGGGGCACCTCTGCCACATAGGACCTGCAGCAGCAGCAATGGCTCAAAAAATGTGATGCAGTGCTTACCTAAAGGTTTCAGCGCCGCACCACGGTTTCTATCTCCTGCTATCTGCTAGTTTATGCAAAAAGGAAGTCTGCATCAAAGGGGGCAAAAGCAGCAGATAGAAGGCAATAGAAACTGTGACACAGAGCCAAGGCCTTTAGGCAAATGCTGCATCATTGTTTTTTGAGCCATTGACTCCATTCCTTGCACCAGCCCTGAATAAGGGCAGAGCTGCCAAATAGAGATGGAGGAGATATGGAAGGAAGAAATGTATTCGCCCTTCTGTTGGTCAAAAGCACTTCAAACGTCAGAAATATTTCATTTTGGAGTTCGGCTCCTTAACAGTTTCCCTTGGACAAGTAAGTTTGCAAAACTTAGTAGTTAGTAGCAAAATCTGCCACTTACACATAAAAATCCCCCAAGTGATCCTGCTCTTTATTTGAACATTTTTCTGTAAAACGGCTGTTACCACTATACATGCAGATCGATATATGTATTTTTCAAATGGCATTATTTTATAAAAGGCTCTGCATTCAGTGAGCCTTTTGTAAAATATGCTGCAAATTGTGAATGCCTGGACATGCATGTTCCTTTTCTAACCTAAGCAACCTATTCAAAATTGCTCTTTATATGTGTAAGTGGCTAGGTACCTATGACCTAGATTGGCCACTGTTGGAAACAGGATACTGGGCTTGATGGACCTTGGTCTGACCCAGTATGGCATATCTTATGTTCTTATGTACAATTGGTGACTTCTGGCAATCTGCACATCTACAGAGACTTGATTAAGAAGCTGTCTACCAAAAGCACTTCTTTATTTTACTGTATTTATTTAACCAGTTTTGTATACCGCGTTATCCTTCAATCAAAGCAGTTTACATTATGTAATCTCTACAAACAGGTACTGGATACATTCCCTTGTCCCCAAAGGGCTCACAGTCTATGTGTGCCTGAGGCAAAGGAAGGTTAAGTGGCTTGCCCAAGGCCACAAGGAGTCCCTTTAGGACTAGAAACCCCAGTCTCTCCGGCCTGAGATTGCTGTTGGAGGTAAGCACAATTCCCTGCTCAAGCTCTTTTCCAACTGCCCCAGGTCCACTCAGGAAGCTAGCCAAGAGTTATATGTGACTCGAAGGAAGTGTGAATTCTGAATGGTAAATTTTATAAGGTAAACATATATCGATGTTTTAAAATACAGAATATGCATTCATTTTGAAGGACCATGCAAACCATGCACAGAACTCACCTTTAAATTTCTCTGCTCCACAGCCCATATATATAAGTATGACCTGTTCACGATGTCTGCTTATTTGAATGTATAAATACATGGCTCAATATTCAGCAGTAGCAGTCAGCAATTTTTAAGCAGTTGGCCACCGCTACTAAAAGTAAAACCGGACATTCAGCTCTGGGATCCAAATATCCTCTGGCATCTAATATCTTGGGTCAGCAGCAACTGGCTGTCCAGACAGAAGCGATATTCAGATACTGCCCAGATATCCCTGCTGCGTAAAGTTAGAAGAGCCGCTGACCTGTACTAACATTACCTCAGCTTCTTAACCAGTTAGCAGATTGAAAATCGTTGCTACTGTAAGTGCCAGGCCTGCCCTCACCCGGCCCACGGACTCCCGGGACGCTGTCCAGGCAGTGCCGCAGAGGTCAGAGGGGATATTTAGCTGTACTGTCTTGAATATCCCTCTGGCTGCCAACCAGAACAACCCCTTTGACTATCGGCCTAACAATTTTTACACATATAAATTGTGTGTAACTCGTCTACATTTGTCTCTAAATATATTATCTACAGCTTGCTTGTTTAATGTCACATCCACACTATTCTGCACAATTTGCAAGCTCATAAAATATCTTCCATATCTTCCATAGGCATTAACGGGAGAATTTCCATGCAATAGGTGAAATCTTGGTGCCATTTTAGTTCACTTGAATATTCAAAAATAAAGATCAATAAATATAAATAAATAAGGTGATACTTTTTTATTAGACTAATACAATGCATTTTTGCCACCTGTTGAATCTACGATGGTTTTCTCCTTACAAAGACCTGCAAATTTTACTTTGGCGGCTATTTGGCATGCTATTGTTTCTTTGGGAGAAGTGCTATTGCCTCATGTTTCTTCTTTGGCATTCAAAGTGAATAATTCCCTGGCAGCAGTTGAACAGTTGGAAAGGAAAGTGTTGGTGATTCAATCTGAAGTGGAAGAATCACGGAATAAGGTCGCTTTTCTTGAGGGAGAATCTGAAGCCTATAGAAAGAACTTTTCTTCTGTTCAAGCTAAGTTGGAACTTTTGGATAATCTATCTAGAGCAAATAATTTCAGAGTAATTAACTTTCCAAGGCTTGCTACAATTTCAGCCAGAGATATGTTTAAACAATATTTAGTTGATGTGCTGGGGGTTTCCCCTGAGTTGATTCCTTCTTTTGTTAAGATTTATTATCTACCCAAGGCAAAATCAGCTCCGGCTCTGGCTAACTTAGGGGAACAACAAGAGCAAGTGAATACTTTGAATGTAACAGATTTGTTGGAAAACTCAGGTTATGAATCTCGGGTTCCTTCTACATTGTTAATAACGTTTGCGTTACTTTCTGATAAAGAATGGCCGCTTAAATTATTTTTCAGAAAAGGAAGTTACTGTTTCGAGGATTATCGATACGTATTTATCCTGATTTAGCCAGGGATACCCAGAAACGACACAGGGAGTTTCTCCTGTTAGGTCCTGGGATAGTGCAGTTGGGTGGGCTCTTTTTCTTGAAGCATCCTTGTGAATGCTTAGTGAAATAACATTCTGTTTCTTATATTTTTTATGAGCCCTCCCAGTTAATGGCTTTCATCAATGCTAGGCGCTTGGAGTCCTCAATTGATTCTTCACTTGTGCCCTCATGAGTTAAGATACTCCGGATTTAGCTGACTGCCTTACCTTTTCTTCTCATATGTTGTGTGTGGTATAATGCTGTTTCTCCCCTTCTTTTTGTGGGCTACGGTGGACAGACATATATTTTGTCTTGGAATTGCTTGATTGTTTTCTTTTGTGATTCTGTTAATAGAATTTTCTGTCTGCTCTTTTTCTGCAAGAAATGTTCCTGTAAACTTTCTTGATTTATTTTGTTAAAATTCCATAAATAAAAAAATAAGAAAAAAAAGATAAACTTTATGTTAAAGTTATTATGTTCTTATAAATCTATGGCACACCGCGTTAGCAAAGTTCTAGGTATCGTTTGTATGATGTAATACTGTTTTTAAGTTCATTGTAAACTGCTTTGATTTCGAAAAGGCGGTATATAAGCGCACATAAATAAATACATGAATAAAGAAGAGCACAATGTATAGGTAATACTGACTGGTCTGGTGGAGAGGCACAAATGGGACTAAACTGATGAAGGTCTCCAGAATCCAGTATTTGAAGCTAGAAGTCAATTAACTGGTTGAGGAAATACAGTACAAACTGGACTTAGTGCATCAAAGATATTTTGATATTTCGAAAAAGTGAAAAAATTATTACTGCACAAACTCAAATTCAAGTAACGAGGAATAACATCTTGCAAGTGAAAAAGATGAGGGAGGGGGCTGTGGCAACTGAAGAAGGAATCAAGAAATGTTTCGTACAGTATTGCCAAACATTATATCCACTGGAAAAAGAGAAGGAGGCAGAGGAGGTTCAGGGCTATCGGATGGAGCTTTCTTTCCAAACTGGGTGACGATGAGGTGCAGAATTTGGATCAGGATACGAACTTAAGATTTGCCCTACTGGGTCAGACCAAGGTTCATCAAGCCCAACATCCTGTTTCCAACAGTGACCAATCCAAGTCACAAGTACCTAGAAGTTTCCCAAAAAGACATACGGATTCTACATTGCTTGTATTGGAGCAAACGGTGGATTTCCCGGGTCCTCTTTAATAATGGTTTATGAACTTTTCCTCCAGGAGCTTCTCCAAACCTTTTTTAAATCCAGCTTCACTACCAGTTTTTATTACATCCTCTGGTAATGAATTCCAGAGTTTGATTACACGTTGAACGAAAAAATAGTTTCTCTTATTAGTCTTAAACTAACTAAGCTTCATTGCATGCCCTCTAGTCTTTCTATGTTTACCCATTCCACTCCATTCATTAATTTATAGACCTCTATCATATCTCCCCTCAGCTGTCTCTCTTCCTGGTTGAAGAGCCCTAACCTTTAAAGCCTCTCTTCATAGGGGTATCTTTCCATCCCTTTACCTTTTTGGTAGCTCTTCTCTGTACCTTTTCTAATTCTGCTATATCCTTTTTCAAGATACAGCAAACAGAATTGTACACAATATTCAAGGTGCTGTTGTACCGTAGAACGATACAGAGATATTATACTATCCTTTGTTTTAGTCTGCATTCCTTTCCTTATGATTCCTAGCACAGCCAGGGGACCAGCATGACCGCCGCGGGTCGATACCCCTTCCCCCCCTCCCTTTGACCCCCCCCCTCCCTGCCCCGCAATAAGTACCACGAATCCAGACTTGCCACAAAAGATGTCTTTATTTCCAATTTGTCAACTATAAGTGGAAAGTACAGTATTGTAAACTGTTGGCCACAGCATAACTTAACAACCTCAAACATTGTAACATCCAAGATTTATATATAAAAGCCTTACAACAATATTACATCAACAACATCGTAATTCTTACTTATCCTCCTCCTTCCCGGAGAGGCACAGCCCCCACTCTTTCAACATCTCTTCGGCCGCCCGGCAGGGATATTCTGGAACATGGCCGTTCAAGCCACTTCCCCACTGCCGTCGGTCCCCACTAACATGTCCGTGGACAAGGGTGGCGTTGCAGCGGGCCCCCCCCCCCGGCCCTTCCGGGCTCCGTTACTCTTCGCCGCAGTGTCTGTATCCCACCTCTGCACAGGGCCTGTCAAAGGCATGCGCAGAGGTACGCTGAGAAAGGTGTATGCTCGCCTCTCCGGCCGTAAAAGCGTCAGGAGATCTTCTAGTCACTATTGCGGCTTACCCATCTTTGTACTCTGGGGGACCCGCCAGTTCCGATGTGCCCCACTCCCCCTTCTCATGTCTGGGCTGTGCGCTCTCTCCTAAGGATGGGGTCCCTATCTCTCTCGCTATGCCGTGACGATAGCTCCTTTTGTGAGGGGCGGGTCGGGTGGGTCGATTGCCCGCTCGTGCGCCGCTGGGAGGAGGGAAAGAGGGCGAAACGCGGTGCGCCCGGCCCTTCTATAGCCGGATGCCACGCCGCCCTCCCCCTCCCCCACCAAGGTTAACCCTTGGCTTGCTGGCCCAGCGGCTGTGTCCGGCCACGGTAATTCGCGGCCGGAGCTCAGCCAGGGAACCAGCATGACCGCCGCGGGTCGATACCCCTTCCCCCCCTCCCTTTGACCCCCCTCCCTGCCCCGCAATAAGTACCACGAATCCAGACTTGCCACAAAAGATGTCTTTATTTCCAATTTGTCAACTATAAGTGGAAAGTACAGTATTGTAAACTGTTGGCCACAGCATAACTTAACAACCTCAAACATTGTAACATCCAAGATTTATATATAAAAGCCTTACAACAATATTACATCAACAACATCGTAATTCTTACTTATCCTCCTCCTTCCCGGAGAGGCACAGCCCCCACTCTTTCAACATCTCTTCGGCCGCCCAGCAGGGATATTCTGGAACATGGCCGTTCAAGCCACTTCCCCACTGCCGTCGGTCCCCACTAACATGTCCGTGGACAAGGGTGGCGTTGCAGCGGGCCCCCCCCCGGCTCTTCCGGGCTCCGTTACTCTTCGCCGCAGTGTCTGTATCCCACCTCTGCCCAGGGCCCGTCAAAGGCATGCGCAGAGGTACGCTGAGAAAGGTGTATGCTCGCCTCTCCGGCCGTAAAAGCGTCAGGAGATCTTCTAGTCACTATTGCGGCTTACCCATCTTTGTACTCTGGGGGACCCGCCAGTTCCGATGTGCCCCACTCCCCCTTCTCATGTCTGGGCTGTGCGCTCTCTCCTAAGGATGGAGTCCCTATCTCTCTGCCAATCCTTCCCGGCTGCGACTAGTCTTTCTATGTTTACCCATTCCACTCCATTCATTAATTTATAGATCTCTATCATATCTCCCCTCAGCTGTCTCTCTTCCTGGTTGAAGAGCCCTAACCTTTAAAGCCTCTCTTCATAGGGGTATCTTTCCATCCCTTTACCTTTTTGGTAGCTCTTCTCTGTACCTTTTCTAATTCTGCTATATCCTTTTTCAAGATACAGCAAACAGAATTGTACACAATATTCAAGGTGCTGTTGTACCGTAGAACGATACAGAGATATTATACTATCCTTTGTTTTAGTCTGCATTCCTTTCCTTATGATTCCTAGCATTCTATTTGCCTTCTTGGCCACCACTGCACATTCGGCAGAGGATCTTCAATGTGTTATCCACAATGATGCCTACATCTTTTTCTTGGGTGGTGGTTCATAAGTGGAACCTTGCATCGTGTAACCATAGTTTGGGTTGTTCTTTCCTAGGTGCATAACTGCACTTATCCACATTAAATTTCATCTGCCATTTGAACATCTAGCTTTCAAATTTATCAAGGTCCTCTTGCAATTTTTCACAATTCTCTTGGGTTTTAACAACTTTGAATAATTTTGTGTCAGCTGCAAATTTGATTACCTCATTCATTATTCCCATTTCCAGGTCATTTATGAACATGTTAAAAATCAGCGGACCCAGCACAGATCCCTGGGGTACCCCATTATTCAGCTTTCTCCATTGGGAAAATCGGCCATTTAGCCCTACCCTCTGTTTATTATCTTTTAACCAGTTCCTGATCCACAATACACTGCTTCCTATCCCATGACTTTTTAATTTTGCCAAGATTCTCTCATGAGGAACCTTGTCAAAGGCTTTCTGAAAATCCAGATACCTACATCAACCACCTCACCTTTGTCTACCTGTTTATTCACACCTTCAAAAAATATAACAGATTAGTAAGACAAGACCTTCCTTGGCTAAAGCCATGTTGACTTTCTCCTATTAAACCATGACTATGTACATGTTCAGTAATTTTGTTCTTTATAATGGTTTCTACCATTGTGCTTGATACTGATGTCAGGCTCTCACCGGTCTGTAGTTTCCCAGATCAACCCTGGAACCCTTTTTAAAAACTGTCGTTACATTGGCCATTCGCCAGTCTTCAGGTATAACAGATTATTTTAATTATAGTTCACAGATTACTAATAGTAGGTCTGCATTCTCATCCAGTCCAGGTGATTTGCTATTCTTTAGTTTATCAAATACTCATCTATTATCTAATGGTCCAACTGACACTCTCACGGGTTTTTTGCTATGAATGTACTTTGGGGAAAAAAAAGCTTGTTATGGAAGCAAAAATGTATAATAAAAACGTTTAAATTTTCTTTGCCTGCCTTATCAATGTCTTGTTCCTATCTTGCCAGTACTTATATTGTTTCCAATTTTTGTCATTTGGTTCCTTTTTCCATTTCTTGAAAGATACTCTGTTGGCTACAAAGCCTCTCTGACCTCAACTTTAAACCATGCTGGCAGTGTTTTGGACTTCCTTCCACTTTTCTTAAAATGTGGAATACAGCTGGTCTGGGCTTCCAAGATAGTATTTTTAAACACCCATGCTTGGTGTAAATCTTTAAACTTTGCATCTCCTCCTTTTTGTGTTTTCTCTTGCATTAGATCTTGTGTTCCACTAAAGACTAGGTCCAAAATGGCTTCCCTCTTGTCAGTTCATGAACCAGCTGCTCCAAGAAGCAGTCATTTATGTCATCTAGAAACTTTATCTCCCTAGCATGTCCTGCCATGACACTGACCCATTCGATAATGGGGTAATTGAAATCACACATTATTATTACTGTGATGCAACTTTTCTTAGCTTTCCTGATTTCTTTGAGCATTTCATCATCCATTTGTTCATTCTGGTCAGGTGATCGGTAGTACACCCTCACTATCATTGCCTTCCCCTTTATACATGGAATTTCAATCCATATAGATTCTACAATGTATTTTGTTCCCTGTGAAACGTTAATCCTGTGTGACTCAATGCACTCTCGAACATAGAGAGCAACGCCTCCACCAATTTGATCTACCTATCTTTGCGATATAATTTGTACCCAGGTATCACAGTGTCCCACTGGATGTCCTCCTTCCACCAGGTCTCTGAGATACCAATCATATCTAACCTCTCATTTAGTGCTATATATTCTAACTCTCCCATTTTATTTTTTAGACTTCTAGCATTTGCATACAAGCATTTTAGAGGTTGCATTTTCTTCATATTAATCTGGTTATCAGTAGGCAGGGGTAATTTAGAATCTATAAACTTTGTCTGCTCTAAGGGAATTTGGGTTACTTTTGTCTGTATTGGAACCTCTCTGTTGATATGCCCTAATGTCAATCTTTTGCTAGTATCAAAGCAACATAGAAACATGACGGCAGAAAAAGACCGCATGGCCTATCTTGTCTGCACTTCCATATCAACTACAATAGTCCTCTTTTTACTCGGGATAGTTTCTCCTAATGGGTTAGTTTTGTGTATACAACCTACCAAAAAAAAAACCCTTTAGTAATCACCAATATCACGTTAATTTATAAGTATCAATATAAAATACACATAACCTACTCACAATCACTCAATATAGCTCAAAAGGACCTCAGGTTTTGCTCACCCCTACATTTGGCGAATTTCATCACCATAGGGAAATGGGTCCTGCAGCTTTTATATCTCCCTTCATATTATAGTGAACATTAAGTTATTCACATCTAGGGCCCTTCCTGGGTCCAGCTCCCTGGTCACCCAGTCAAAAAGATTTTTTTTTTGGTAGGTTGTGTTAGTTTCCCCTTAGGCAGTTACTGTTTTTGAGTTTATTAGTTTTGCATATACCATGGCAATTGTAGGGATCCTCTGTGTTTTGTCTTATGCTTATTTGAATTAGGATGCTGTCCTCGTGTCCACCACCTCCACTAGAAGACACTTCCATGCATCTACCACTTTTTCCATAAAGAAATATTTCCGCATATTACTCCTGAGTTTATCCCCTTTCAGTCTCATCCTATGTCCCCTCATAGCAGAGCTTGCCTTCAATTGAAAGAGACCCTCCTGTGCATTTATGCCATGGAGGTATTTAAATGTCTCTATCGCCCCTATTCCACCTTTCCTCTAATGTATACATATTAAGATCTTTAAGTCTTGTCTTCATATGCTACATAACAAAGACCGCTAACCATTTTAGTAGCCACCCTCTGCACTGACCCCAACCTGCTTATATCCTTTTGAAGGTGTCGTCTCCAGAATTGCACACAATACTCCAAATGAGGTCACACCAGAGACTTATACAGAGGCATTATCACCTCCTTTTTTTCTGCTGGCCATTCCTCTCCCTATACACCCAAGCATCTTTCTGGCTTTTGCAGTCACCTTTTCTACCTGTTTAGCAACTTTAAGATTGTCAGACACAATTATGTCAAGGTCTCGCTCTTCTTTTGTGGACAGAGGTACCTCAGCCCTTACACTGTGCCGCTTCTTTAGATTTTTGAAGCTTAAATTCATGACCCTGAATTTTTTAGCATTAAATTTCAGCTATCAAATTCTAGATCATTCTTCAAGCTTAGCTAGATCCCTCCTCATGCTATCTACTCCTTCCTGCATGTCTACTCTATTGCAGATTTTGGTATTATTTGCAAAGAGGCAAACCTTAACTGACAGCCCTTCCGCAATATCACTAACAAAGATGTCAAAAAGAATCGGACCAAGGACAGATTCCTGGGGCACACCACTGGTAACCTCCTTCTCCTAAGAGTGCGCTCCATTTACTTGTACCCTTTGTCACCTCCCACTCAACCAATTTTTAACCCAATCAGAAACTTTAGGGTCCATCCCTAGGGTGCTCAGTTTGTTTATAAGTCACTTGGGTAGAACAGTGTCAAAGGCTTTACTGAAATCTAAATACACCACATCTAGGGCCATTCCTGGATCCAGCTCCCTGGTCACCCAGTCAAAAAGATTTGTCTAAAAAGACTTGCCTCTGGTGAAGCCATGCTGCCTTGGAGCCTGTAGTTCTCAATGTCATACTTACATCCGCGTTTGTGTAAAAGGATCACATGTGTCTTTCTCCAGTCCTCTGGCACAACTCCCGACTCCAAAGAGGCATTGAAAAGGTCAGACAATGGAGCCGCTAGAACGTCCCCCTCAGTATTCTTGGATGTATCCCATCCGGACCCATGGCTTTTTCTACTTTTAGTTTAGCTAGTTTCTCACGAACAGTCTTCTAAAAATCATTCGAGATCCCCGTCACTTCGGTTCCTGTTTGTGGGTGTTTTCTGAGGTTCTGCTCCTGGCCCTTCATCTGTCAACACAGAACAGAAATATTTGCTTTTTCCTCATCAGTTTCTGCTTATTTCTCCCCTGTACCCTTGAGTCTGACAATACCACTTTTGCTTCCTTTGCTTTTTACATTTATTTACCTTTCTAACAAAAAGGATTGTTGCCCTTAAAATATCCCATTTCAGTTTTGCCCACTGTTTTTCCACATCTCCCAGCTGTTCCCATCCTGCTAATGACTCTCTGAGATATTGTCCCATCTTTGCAAAGTTAGTTTTCCTAAAGTCTTTTGCTTTTGAATGGATTTTATCAGCCTTAGTACTAATACTGAACCACAGCATCTGGTGATCACCAACAATTTTGAAACATAACTGGGGAACTCCCCCGCACCCCCCCCCCCAAAAAAAACCCCCAAGAAACAAAATGGAAAGTGATCAGTATGATCACCGCTACAAAGTGCTAGATGAGCTAATAGGTAGACCGACACCTCTAGCAGGAGCCTGTAGTTTTCCAGCATGGCTAGCATGGGAAAGGACACAGCAGGCCTTTAGTGCCCATGCATGTGCACCCAGATGGCAAAGGCCTGCCGTTGGCAGTGCTTCACCACTGCTGCTTTTGAGCTGCTGTGCTGCTGCACCCTGAAGCCCGCCACCCTAAGCGGGTGCCTAGCGCACATAATGGTAGGACCGGCCCTGTTCTCAAGAGAGATTACTCAAGTTAAAGTGAAATTAGATCTACAATTTCCCTGCCTAATTATAGCCTTGTTGATTTTAGTCATGTTTCCTTTAATAAATTCATTGTCAGCTCCACAAAGTAGGGACTGTACCATGTTGCATACATCTAGTAGCATCAGAAGTAAGTAGTCATGGAAATCTCAACTAGGATTTCTGCAAAGCTCATGTACTTCAAGATCTTTTTCACATTGTTCCAGAAAAAGTGCCACATTCATCCAATAGAGCTAATGGAAGAACTTGGAATGATTGGTCTCATTTTTGAAATATGGGATTTTGCATAAGTACAGCCCAACATATTTGCAAATCCAATGACCAGAATCAGGACTTTTTCTTGTCTTTTATTTTGCTGTCCTTTTACCCACTGCCTTACGAAAAACATACCACAGGAACACGTGCAGTCTGCAGAGCTATGAATGGCATGGTAGATATTTTACTCAGAACTGAGAATTCAAGCCCTTCCGCATATAAGTCTTGTTTTAGAACAATTACCCTGATTCATTTCAAATTGGTAAAGGTCAAGGAATTAAGGAACTAAATTTATTCCTTTATATTGTATTTGTATTTCTTGAAAGCGCAGGATGAAAATCTCAAGAGGAAGGGAGTTAGAGCAAGAGTCTAGCGTGGCCTTTGATGTAATTGATAAAGTGTGACATAGGTGTTCTGAGAAAATACTTTCCAAGTCAATTGCTTCTCTTTAAGCAATTAATCTGGAAGACTCAGTGGTGAGGGCATCAGTTAAAAGTCTCACATTCATTCTGACCTTTTTGCATAACTGTCAACTGGGCTACCTGAACGCATTCCTATCCTGATTTACTGCTGTGTTTACGTCGTTCGCTTCATATATCTTCTTCTCTTGGACTCTTCTGTTCTGCTATTTATTGACCAAAGACAATTTGTGGTAAGAATGTTTTGAGCTCTTGCCAGATACCCACTAGGCAATATTTTTTTTAAATTGCATATAAGTAAGTTCATTCTACAGTAATAAACTGTATATGACACTCTTCAGCAAGTTCTTCATAAGTATTCTGCTTAAAATACCACCACGAAGAGAACATTGAAAGCAATTTACATGAGTAAAAAACAACTGCAGTCTCATTTTGCAAAGGGCCGCTATGCAGGAAATGAGAGATCCAGGTTGTGGTGCAAATAATTCCCAGAGAATTGTAGAAAAGCCTCTGCTAAAGACAAAACCAGTTGTAAATATGTACAGTCTAAAGATGCCGGTACATGCAGAGGAAGCACTGATTGCACAAAACTCCACTGGCAAAACGAGATCGACATCAGAGCTTTACACATGTAAGTGCTGGTAGATGCATGTTAATAAATAAAAATAAAACAAGGACAAAATAACAAGAAGGTGATATCTTTTTAGTGGAACCCCTAAAGACACCCCCATCTGACTATCCCACCCCTAGTTCTTATGGGGGATTCCCAGTTTCTCCTGTTTTTTTCGTCCAAAATGGTGCCCTTAACTCCTAGCAAGATTACTGGTAATGGGAGGGGGGAGGGATGGATGAACTTCTGCTGCTAGCTGGAGGGGATCGAAGGGTGTGAATAACGGGAACAGCAATTTTTTAAAAAATGTTTTTATTCCAACAAAGAGCATAACAGATTAATACAAAATTGCCTGAACGCAGGGCACATAGAGCCCCATTCTAAAAGGTGCACGTCTGGGACGCCCAGACGGCCCTGAGCAGGATGGGCCCATTAGGACCCGATTCTGTACCGCTGGAGCAAAATGTTCCCATGGCATACAGAATCGGGCCCGAAGATTGCGCGACATGCCCCTGCATGCCTGCGGGGATGTCCTTTCTGCAGGCTCCTCTGGATCCCGTGGCGCCGATCCTCTTCTTCCCTGCCGCCTGACCCACGGCTGGACAGCTGGGGTCTGGATCGGGTGACAGGGATCTACCCACACCCAGCCTCGACTTCTGGGGGAGGGGGTATCCAGTCCTGATCACCCAGTTTGTGCTGCTTATTCCACCTTCGAGGTAGAATAAGCAGCACGTTCTCCCAGACCCCACAGGACATACAGGACCGTGACCGGAATCGGTCCTGCCGCCTCGACCCGCCCCTGCTCAACCCAGACTCCACCCCCTCCCCCCCCCCCCCCACTGGCTCTCCCCATACTTCTCCTCTAGCCGTGCGTGGAGGGCTTGAGGGGGAATAGGGGCAGCCCCGCATGTCGCAATTCTGAATCGGGCCCATAGTCTTTCTACAATACTTGATTGAACACACTGCCATTATTCCAACAACCCAGCCCACATTCCATAAGTACGCCTATCAATGGAATGTATTAAGTTGTTAATGTTTTCTATTGTCATCACTCTCTTCAGCATCCTCATCAGCACTAAGTGCCTGCGTCCCAGAGAAAAGAGAACAACGAAACAGCAACATAAAAAAACTCATAATGAACAAAGTACACAATTGCTCACTGGTCTTTGAAGTTCTCAGTAGGGTGGCAAACTCCTCAGGACGCGTCTCAACCTTTTCCATTACATACATATACTCAGTACTACACTCATGTTGGAAGTGCTTTTGGAGGACTCCCAGTCTCACCCTCAGACTGTTTGACCCATTGTAACCAGGGGTCACAAGTGGTCGCCCAACTGTCTTTCTTTCCTAGCAGTTTCCGTGATATCTTATTAAATTTCATGGCTTCTCCCACTTTGCCGCACTGTGGGGCCCCTCATCTCTTTCCACTTCCATGCCACTGTAACCCGTGCCATTAACCACAGCTTAGCTCACAGGATATCTGTCCCCTGTGAGCTCCTCTCATGTAACCAGGGTTCAGTGTTAGCTGCTCCCCTAATGTCCCCCTTATTTCCAGGGCTACGTTTTCCCAATATGTATGAACTACTGGGCAATCCCACCATATATGATAAAAATAGCCCATTGAACCGCATCATCGCAAGCATTGATAATTGTCTTTGACGAGCTTTATATAACTGCAGGGGCATTATATAGGCACAGTGTAGAAGCTGTAATTGAATTTGTCTCCAGGAAATCACCCCCACCCATTTACCCACTCCCATATGTACCCTCTCCCAGTCCTTATCAGACCATTCCCTCTGCAACCAACTCTGCCAACCAGCTACATGTGCAGGCGTATGAGAGCTGGCCTCCTCTAAGAGACCCCTGTATATTTTAGATGAGTGTCTTTTTCCACAATCCCCCAGAGTCACTTCCAAGCAGGTGTCTGACTCAACTGTTCCCCAATCCCTGGTTGCTCTAAGAAATATCAAAGCTGAAATTATGGATAATAGGGGACTTTAGTTCTCAACCATTTCTCCAACTCCTGCTTTACCAACAGGACCCATCTTTTAGCAGGTCTGAAAGACGCCCAATCCCTTTCTCCTCTAAGATCTGCAGCAGTCCCATGAATTCTGGTCCCGAGAAGGGTTGGAAATAGTGTACCCTCAACCATCTGGAGAAAATAGAATGAAAATATTTCCTCCATAAACAAAATTTCCCCTGTGTTAACAATGGTGTCAGGAAGGGATGGTCACCCCAACCCCCCTTATATTCTCCCACTCCCCAAGCATGCAGGTCTAGTCTTTCCTTCACCCTCCTTGGAGATAGCTCCAGCTGTTCCAGACCAACCCATAAAGCATCCTCAGGCTGCATATAATGCACCTGCAAGGCCCACAGCATCGCTATTCGATAACACAAACCTAGTACTGGGAATTTCACCCCCTGCTCTTTTACCCAGGACAATCGGTCCATCCCAATTCAAGCTTTCTTCCCCCCCCCCCCCAACAAATTTTAGAAGTTTCTTTTCCCATCCTTGCAGGAACTTACGGGGGATGGCAGTAGACAGCTGCAAGAATAGAAAGCAGATTGGAGGAGTAGCCTACTGGTTAGAGCACTGGCTTGGGAACCAAGAGACCAGGGTTCAATTCCTACTAGCACTCCTTGTGGCCTTGGGCAAGTCACTTAACCCTCCATTGCCAATAAAAATCCAAGTTATCAATGTCCCTGTTTAATGTACATTACCAAGTTTAAGTTACAATGTAAACTGCTTTGATTTGAAATGATAAAGCAGTATTAAAAAGAACCTGTTAAATTTGGGGATTAGATTCATTTTCAAAGCTGCTACTCTGCCCATCCAGCTCAGATGGAGGGCTGCAGAGAGTAATTAAAGAGATTTCCAGTGTCCTGACCTATATAAACCATCAAATATTTAATCTTACTGTTGGTCCATTGAAACAGGAAGTCAGGCAGAGCCTCTCTAGACAAGCCCCCAAGATTAAGGCCTCTGTCATCCTAAGATTCACTTTAAATCCCGATACCTCTGAAGACTATTGAATTTCTGACAACAACTCCGGAAGTAAATCCTTAGGCCGTGTCATAAACACTAAGGTGTCATCAGCATAAAGCAGTATCTTAAGGTCCTGCTTCCCAACCTCGACCAGTGAGATCCTCTTTTTTAGCCAAACTCAAGCTGCAAAGGCTTCAGTGACGATTGCAAAGAGGAGCGGTGACAATGGGCAGCCCTGCCGAGTTCATCATCATAGCGAAAACTGCTCCAAACATTCCCCATTCACAAGTACCCACGGTATAGGGTTTCAGTAGAGGGCTTGAACCCCTTGGAGGAACCCTTCCCTTAGATTAAATTCCCCACTCCACCCTATCAAAGGCTTTTTCCTCCCTCCTAACGTTATCTTAAATGAGGTGACCTTTTGCGAACCCTCTTTGGTCTGATATATGAGTCGTAGTATCAGGCCTTCTCCCCATTTAGCCAAGATCTTGGCAAATAACATGGCATCACTGTTAGTTAGTACAGTACAATAGACCCATAGTTACAACAGTTTTTCTTTGGCTTGTCTTCTTTTTGAAGGACAATAATATTAGCCTGAGCCATGGTTTCCGGCAAGGGATCTCCCTTCAGTACATTGGTAAGAACTCTAGCTAGGAGAACGGACACCTCGTCCCGCAAAGCCTGATATACTTCCACGGGATATTCATCCCCCCCTGCTGCTTTCCCCTTAGGAAGGGAGCGAATGATCTCTCTCACTTCCCCATCTGTAACTGCTCTATCCAACTGAGCCGCTGCCTCCTCCTCCACAACCTAGGAAATGGCAAGGGTTTCAGATAATTCTCCATCTCATCTAGGCTAGCTTAGCATTCCAAGGCATATAGTTTTTTGTCACCCCACCCCCACCCCGCTATTTCTGCCACCAGCCTCTCTACCTGCTGCTTTTGCAGTTGTCAGGCCAACAACTTCCCTGCTTTATTAACCTGCTCCATATAATTCTGCCTTGTCAACCTGAGCAGTTGGGCAGTTCACTCTGCTTCTAAGGCATGAAGTTGATCGCAGGCAGTTGTCAGGAGCTGTAGCACTGAACCCTTACTGGATCTGACATGCTCCTGTTGAAGGTCTGGAATCTGAACGAGCTGCTTCTACTTCTCCCTCTCCCGAGCCCTTTTCTGATGGATTAGGAACCCTCTAAGCACAGCCTTCCCTCCATCCCATAAAATCCTGTCAGGAACCTCCCAGTTGTCATTAACCTGCAGGTAGTGCTGGCATTCTTTAATTTGGAAGCATTGTCTCATGCTTGGGAAGAGATACATTAGTCCATCGTTTGGTCCAGTCTGACATTCCCCTAGGTCCAACTGGTCTCCACCACCCCTCAACCAGTCCATGATTCGAGATCACCTGAGGATGGATTTTCAACCCATCAAATCTCCCCATTTGATCCCTGTGCACAAAGATATAGTCTCTTCTCAAATACGTGGCCAGGCGAGGGGAGTAGCACATATATTCTCTGCAGGTACCATTTCATTCCCTCCAAAGGCTGACTAGACCCCATTGTTTAAAACAAATTCGCAATTCTTTACCTTC
This sequence comes from Ichthyophis bannanicus, assembly GCA_033557465.1. Classification (NCBI taxonomy): domain Eukaryota; kingdom Metazoa; phylum Chordata; class Amphibia; order Gymnophiona; family Ichthyophiidae; genus Ichthyophis; species Ichthyophis bannanicus. Next base: position 73,557,434 of record CM066037.1, read on the forward strand.
CCATTTCTGCCACTGCCCCACTATTCATGACTCCTGTAATGATCCAGTCTCCTATAGCAACCTTGGCAACCTCTCTCATCCAGTAGAAGGAACCCTTTTGCCCATGAGGTGCATAAAGATTAAGTATGGATATCTCCTGCTGCTCTACTCTCCCAGTAATCCAAACCACTCTCCTCTGTGAATCCCCTACTGAGGTGTAAAGTACAAATGGGACACGCCTGTGTATCAGAATAGCCATCCCTCTCTTTTTGGAGTTACAGGGTGAGCAATACATTTGTTCATATCCCTGTCCTTTCAGCTTCTCGTGTTCCGCCCTTGTCAAATATGTTCTTGCAATAGTGTGATGTTAATTTGCGCATTTTTCAGCAATCCATGCACTCGCTTTCTTTTGATGGGTGGTTAATCCCCCGAATGTTAATTGAGCCTATCTTATACCCTGCCATTCATATCCAGGAATCCTCACACACACATTCCTTGCAGATAAAACCCCCTCCCAATAGCCCTGGTCCCTCTCCATTGCATACACCACTGAGCACTCACACAACTGTACAACACAAAATCGTAACACCCCAACTGTATCACTACTCATATTTTTCATCCCCTCCTGCCTCTTTTTCCCCCCCATATAGATTTCCAACACCTCTCCTTGCATTTCCCCACACCCATTCCCATTCCTCCCCCTCCCCCATACAGTAGATTTTTCTCCATCTACCAGAAGATATCTTAGGATACATCCTCCCCATAACACCCCCCCAGCCCCCAAAAGTACTTTTCAGCCTTTTCACTCGCATAGTCCAAAAGTAACTCCCATTTCAGAGGATCTCCCGGGACCATTATCCATAAGTAAAGGTCGCTCCAATGTCTACTCTGTCCTATTTCATCGATTCGAGACACAAATACTGGATCATGGCCTGTTAATTCTATGCATGCTCCCGTCCATTCTCACCACTGCTGGATTCAGTTAGTATGATCTCCGCCAATATACCAGTTCCCAATGCCTCTCCAGCCGTGCACAGATAGGGGCCCCCTGGGGAGATCCCTATAAATGTTTTAATGTATTTTGCCATGGCCTCTGGTGAAGTAAAACATTTTTTGGTGCCTTTGTTGAGCGAAGTCAGTCTAGCTGGGTATCAAATGGCAACCCATATCCCATTCTGGCTCAATGATTCCTTATACTTTAATAAATCCTTCCTCTGACACACAGTTTCAGTGGCCACTTCTGGGAAGATCAGCACTTTCCAGTCATGATATGTTACAAAGCCTGTTTTCCTGGCCTCCTGGATAACGAATTATTTCTCTTGGTAACAGAGGAACTTAATTATGAAAGCCCATGGTACTCCCTTATTGTCCAGCTTAGGCCTCAATTCCCCGTGGGCCCATTCTAGTTCATACTCACGGTTTGCCGGGGATCCTGGGAAGCAGTTCTGCCAAAGCTCTCATGCAAAGTTGCACGCATTTGTGCCTTCTTCGCCTTTGGGGACTCCAAAAATACACACATTAGAACACCTTTCTCTATTCTCTGGGTCCTCCATCTTATCTTCCATCCAGGCCAACTGCATTTGCATTTGAACCATGTTATCTAACATGCCTTTTAGAATGCCCTCTGTCTGTCCTATACGTTGCTTATCACCAGTAGCCACAAATGTTTCTTCAGTCTTGGTTAAGACCTTCTCCACAATCTTTCACTTAAATGCCTGAATCTCCTGCAGTACTGCAGCCAGTATAGTACTGCCTTCTGGTGGTATATCATCAGGTTCACGTGCCGCTGACGAATACGGCAATAGCGGTGGCTGCTCCGCTGTTCCTCCTTTGTCTCGAACGCCTTGTCTTTGCTGCGTAGAAATCCCATATCAATTTGGTACCTTTCAGCTTTACTGATTAGGGCATGATGATGGTGAAAGTAATCACTGGTAGTCCTTCCTGGACATGCTGTACAGGGTCAGAAGGGAGCTGCTTCAATTATGTCTGATCATGCCACCGTCTTGACTGGAAGTCCAGGAACAGCAAGTTTAAAAAGCTTCTTCTATGCATATGTGGGGTAAAGCTGCACTCTTTTTTCCCCCCCATGTGCAACTTTATAAAATTGCTGTTCCTGCTGGACATGGTGAGGCATCAATGTAATGTCTTGCATGTCCTTACACATATTCTACAAGAGGTTCTGCACTAGACATAAGTTGTGAACAAGAGAGTGAGGAGCATCAGGATCCAAAAGCAGCTTACTACTGGAAAAGCATGAGCTAAATACTACTAAATAAATACGTACTATGCTCTATCAACAACGAGCCACCTGACTGAAGACCGAACACAGTTTAGGACAACTATGCAGAGGGTCTCCATGAGTTGACACCGACTCAATGGCACTTAATAACAAGACATACTATGCATAATTTATACTTCTAGGCACCAATTTTGGCACCTTGGCACCTAGACTATCTGTTTGGCCATACATGTGATTTAAACATATAGATGCCTATTTTCGGAGCCCAGAATTTAAACTATATTCATACTTTTGTATATACCCAAGTGCTGATACTCAGTGGCATTAAGCAAATGCATAGCACCACTGAATATTGGCATAAACTGTTCAAACGTTTCAGTTTATGCCCCTAGATGTCGGCTGAAAGTTGGATCCTTTAATTTTGTATTTACAGCAAAACCTAGATGGGATTTGATCTCATTTAGACTGTGACGAGAGGGAAATACTGTTCCCACATAAGCAGGGATGCAGAATAAGAGAAGGATGTAAAGGGAAAAAGAAAATAGGCAGGAAAGAGAAAGAGAGAGAGAGAGAGAGATGGGAATAGGGATCTAGGAAGACAAAATAGGAAGAAGCAAGAGAAACAAAACAACAACATAGAAAGAGATAGTAAGGGGAGACAGGGGACCTGTTTTGTATGGAATTATTTTTCTGTGTTGCAGGGGTAATTTCATAAAGATTTTTCTTCATGTATTGCCAGAGTATATGTACATAGACGTATGCATGCTGACAAGATGGTATGCACTTATACATCCGTCATGTGTAGGCATTACCAGGGGCTAAAGGTGGGTTGTGATTTTCATTCTATAAAATACATTAGTGTACAGCACAGAGTAACACACACATTTACACTTGGTGTGGGCATATGTGTATGCATCAGCGTTTAAAAAGGCACATAGGCACCTATGTTATTTTTATAAAACATACAATAAATTCAAGAAAAAACCCTTTAAATAAATAAATCCTCAATCAAAAGAAAAAAAATGTAATTTGTTAAAAAATCAATATAAATATATATTGATCTCAAATGAATAAGCCAGGCAAACCAAGCCAAGGGAACTTGCCAAGACTATTGAGCCAAAATGGAATTTAATTAATCACCAGTCCAGCCTTATAAATTCAAGTAGCAAAAACTTATGAGATTAACACAAAATATTATAGTCCGTTCTCAATTAATACCCCAAGATTCAAGCACACTTAGTTACTGCTTTGCTCCTCAGATTAATACTTGCAGCTTAACAGAATTATAAATAGTCAAAAATTATCGTATCCAACACGATATTGTTTCAAACCTATTTGCATCAGCGATAGATAATCGGGCATACATAATGGTCCTTCAGAGGTCTGTTATAAAAACTCATGCTCAAAGGGATGTCATGATTCCACCAGCTCTCTTTTTTTGGATTTATTGTATGTATGACATAGATTTCCCCCCTTTTAGCACAAAATTTTTTATTTTTGGGGGATCTTTATAAAATAGTTCTGGTTTTGGACTTTTCACATGGGCATCCTGTTCTAAAATCAGGTCCATGGAGGGTAAATTTATAAGGGACACCTAGTTTAAGGATAGTTTCGGTCACCTATATTAAGGCAATTTTATAAAGCCAAAGAGGTGCCGACTTGCCTTTATAAAATGCTGGTGTAAATGGCAGACCACATGCCTACATTGTAGACACAGACATTTGACTCCAGCCCTGCCTATAACGTTCAGACATGCCTGTAAAATAGAGTACTTTCTTATTAGGGCTCCCATTTCTAGGTGTTTTTTTCATTTGGGGTTTATTTCTGAGGCAATTGGGTTCTTTTCAGGGTTCAGAACAATAGTGGTTTATTGGTGGAATCGTGGTGCAAAAAAACATGTTTTGTGACTTTTTAGGTGGATTCCATTTAATGATGGAAAGCACAATTTTCCAATGCCAGCCGTTTCTCTCAGCTCCTGCATTGCCCCCCCCCCCCCCCCGCAAGCTCCAGCAACAGCATCAGCACTCTCTATTCACAAAACTGAACAAGTTGCATTGCTATAGATTGTTACATAGAAACTCCATGCTAACAACATGTAGAGCCCGATCCGAATAGGGTGGGCCCTTTAGGACCCAATTCTGCACTATGGGAGCTAGATGTTCCTGCAGGTACAGGATCAGACCCTGAGAGACGGCCCAGCTTCCCCCTTGCATCCCTGCGGGGATGTCCACTCCGCATGCCATAGTGGCCGCTGTGACGCCAACCCCCTGTTACCCCGCCACCCGACCCCAGGCTGGGCAGCCGAGGTCCAGGTTGGGTGGCAGGGACCTACTGGCCTCTGATCCTGGCCCTGTGTACAGTTCCTGAGCCTGATTGCCTTCCTCTTCACCACTTATTCCACCTCCGCAGTGGAATGAGTGGCCTGGATTGGCCCTATATGTCCTGACATCTTGGCCCACCCCGGCTCTGCCCATACTCTGCCCATACTCTGCCCAACCCGCCCACCGCCAGTTTTTCCCATACTGCTTCTCTGGGCATGCAGAGAGAGTCTGTGTGGAAATACAGGCAAGACAGCTTACGGGGCTGCACGTCCCGGTGGGACATGCAGCCCTGCAAGTCGCCTTGCTGAATTGGGCCCTTAGCCTCACTCACATACAGAGAACATAGATAGACCCTCACTGAGTACAGAATAAGTGATCAAAAACTAAAACTGAAAATGTGCTGCCAAATTAAACTGGATCCCCAAAAAGCCAATCTCTGTACGCAGTGCAACATCAGAGAAATAGAGATGCAGCTGCAAAGTATAAAGACAGCCAATCTAAATTCCAGAAACTGTTCCTTATTATCACTCCAGTCCAGTCCCGCACTTCTGGGTTGTACTCCTCTTCCAGCAGCTTGGAGACTGAGCATGTCATCTTTTTGATAACACCAGTGTACTTAAGCAGCTGGCACCACCTACTAGCCCCAGTATGCTTAGTCTCCAAGCAGCTGGAGGAGGTAGTGAGTCAGAGTGCAGCAGGTCTCACTGGAGGAACAACTAAGAAGAGAGTTAGAGGGTTTTGTATTTATTATTTTTCTTATCCCTTTTTGTTGTAAGTAGCTACAGATAAAAAATAAATAAATAAATAAAAACAAAAAAAAAGGAGAAAGAATTAGAAGCAGGAAGCTCCTGGGCCGGCCGGAATAGTTGATTCTCCCCCCCCCCCTTTCCCCTCAGATCCATTGGGGGTGAGCGAGGAGGCTTCAGGAAGAATTAAAGGGCACTGAAAAGGACCAGCAAGAGAGGCAGCTTCCAAACCCATTACCGTGTGAGGAGCCACGTGCTTGGGAGAGTCCAAGGGTAGACGTCTACCTGAGGATAAGCAGAAGCAGTCATGGCACCCCTACAGCGCGGTGTCAGCCGTGGGACTTTTTAAGTGTTTTCGTACATCCCGTCCGGCCCCCTATCAGAGGGGGTACTTTCCCTCACGAGTCCAAGGGTTTTGAGGGTTTCGAAGAGTTGGTAGGGGTTTCGGGGCCGACTCCTTATCCCCAAAAAGCCACACTCTGCACGCAGTGCAACGTCACAGAAATAGAGATGCAGCTTACCCATACTGTGCAAATATAAAGATAGCCAGAAACTGTTATATTACAGCCACTAAACTGAAAATATATATTTTTTTACCTTTGTTGTCTGGCTATATTATTAACTTTTAATTGTGTTGGTTCTAGTGTCTGGTTTCTGGTTTCCTCCATCTTCTCTTAGCTCTTTCTTTACTGCACCTACCTGCTAGTTTTCAACACTCGGCACAGCTTTCCCATTCCCCCTCTCTTTCTCCTTCCCCAGCCTCTTATTCTCCTCATTTGCTAACTCTCCCCTAGCTCCACTGCCTCCCCCTCCCCATGTCTAGCATCTATTACTGCCTCCATTGTATCCAGCATCTCCCCAATGTCCAACATCTCTGCTCCTGTCCTCTATGCTCCCACGTCCAATCATCTCTCTATAGGTCGATAAAATAATGAGTCGAGTGCAATGGGTGAACATAGATTGGTTGTTTACTCCTACAAATAGTAGAAAGACTAGGGGACACACAAAGAAGCTCCAATATAACACATTTAAGACTGATCAAAGAAAATATTTTTTCACTCAACGAGTAATCAAACTCTAGAATTTGTTGCCGAAGGATATAGTAAAAGTGTAGCTGGGTTTAAAAGAGATTTGGACAAATTCCTGAAAGAAAAGTCCATAAACCATTATTAAAGTGGACTGTGGAAAACCACTGCTTCCCCCTGGGATAAGCAGCATGGAATCTGTCTACCTTTTGGGAACCTGACAGGTCCTTGCAACCTGGATTGGCCACTGTTGGGAACGGGATACTGGGCTCGATGGACCTTTGGTCTACTGCTACTACTGATCATTTGTATAGTGCTTCAAGGGGTACACAGCGCTGTACATATAGATGTAAGACACAGTCCTTCCTCATCAGAACTTACAATCTATTCAAGACAAAAAACATCACAAAACTGGGGATTAGAGTATGGCGACATCCACATAAGTAGTGAACAAGAGAGCGAGGAGCATCAGGATCCAAAAGCAGCCTCTGATCTGCTATGACATCACGGAATGTTTAGAAATCTTTCGAGTTTTTTGGTTATAACCGAAAACCCCAAATTCCTCCTCAGGAGTGTTTTAACTGAAAAAGCCTGATAAAACACTCCTGAGGAGGAATTTGGGGTTTTCGGTTATAACCAAAAACCAGAAGCCCTATTTATAATTTGCGAGAGGACTTGTGCATTCTACCCATGTTCTCTGCCCAGACTCCACCCTTATACATGCCTACTGGCAATCTACGCACCATTACATCAAAGGGTACTTTTACACTGGTCAGACTTTTATAAGAGGCCATTTACTTGCACATGTGCCCACACACGCATGTAAAACCTTTTACAAAATTACCTGCTTTGTGTGTACTGGAAAGATGAGCAAAGAGGCACAGTTAAAATGAAACAGGTAAGAATGAAAAAGTGACCGAGCAGAGAACAGGCGGAACCTGATTCACAGAGGGCCACGTCCGGGCCATCCAGATGACCCCAAGCAAGACCGGCCCGTTAGGATCCGATTCTGTACCACGGGAATGTTCCCGTGGTACAGAATCGGGCCTGAGGATGGCCCTGCATACTCCTGCCTGCCTGCAAGGACCCCCCCCCCCCTTCCCCGCCTTCCAAGTCTAGCCAGCCAGGGCCTGGATCAGGCAGCAGGGATCCCCCCACACCCGGCCCTGGCCCAGGGGGAGGGATCCCCAGGCCCGATTGCCCCACCAGTGTTGATTATTCCACCTTTGAGGTGGAATAATCAGCACATACACTCTGACACCGCAGGATGTAGAAGGCCGTGACCTGAATCGGCCCTCTACGTGCTGCCAGCTCGGCCCACCCCTACCCCGCCCTCTCTCGCCCCCCATTGGCTCTCCCCATATTACAGCTCTAGTCGTGTGGGGAGAGCAGGAGAAGGAATAGGGCTGCACGTCCCGCAATCCGCAACTCAGAATCCGGCCCAAAGTGTAAATATTAGCAAGATACATTTTTCAGGAAAATGGAGGAATTGGGCTCAAATAGATCTCCCTTATTGGCATATTGCAAAGTTAGCAGTTATGCTTAAATTAATTTAAAGCTGCCTGGTTCTTTGTATAAATCAGAATGTTTCTTGGGTTCTGGGTCTGTTCCAATGAGGATCAGAATCAATATATGCTCTTTATGTAATGCTGCCTTAAAAACAAATCCCAGGCATAAATCCCATGAAGGAAATTCCGTTCTTTATCTTTCAGGCAGTCTAAAGCAAAGAATATTTAAAAACAATAAACTACAAAAGTCTGAGTTGTCCTCTTAGTAACTATGTAACGTTTGCATGTAAACAAAGAAAGATAGAACATGGTGGTAGGAAGAGAAGATAGGACCCACCCAGTCTGCCCACTGACATTCCTGTTACAACGTGGTGAACTCCGGCTTTCCCCCTCTCTTCTGCACAGCCGGGGATCCTCCAAGCTTGTCTAGTGCCTTCTTGAATTCTGCTACTGTTTTTGTCTCCCTTACCTTTACGGGTCCATGCATCCATAAGGCTCTACGTGAAGAATTATTTTCTGATATGGCTCCTGAGTCTGCCCTCTTGGCACCTGGAATTATAACTCCTTAAACATTCTGCAATGGCAATTACTGTGCATGCTTAAACAAAGTTCAGATATATCAGGCATCTTGTACTGATTTTTTTTTAAGCCAATGATAACATAATATATTTCTCTGAAAAATATATCTTTCATTGTATATACTACCGTATGGGCATTTTACAATTTACAGATCAAATAATTAAAACATTTTAATGTGCCAACAGAACAATTCATTTGTGGTTTAATCTATGGGTAAGTCATGTATTTATGCTTCTAGTTTTACAAAGGAACTCAGTAACGGGCATAATTCACTTAAACATGTTTTTGGCTAGGCTTAGCAGTTGATCGACTCTGACCTCGCTAGAAAGTGACTCACTAGATTTAATTATATTATGCTGGCTTCTCACTTCACCAATACCAACTAAAAGTTCATTTTAAAGACCCATAATCAAATTAAAAATATCTGCGACTTAGGCAGTGCTCAAAGCCTTAACATTGGAGGGGGGAGGGGGACATGCAGGTGGTAGGGAGTTTCATCCACTGTGCAACTGAGATATCTGCTGGCCAGTCTCATGCCCCTTGTAGCATATTCCAGAGAGTGCCAAGGGCTGAACTAAATGGGTCAGAAGAGAGGAATTTTAGGGATCCTTTTACTAAAGGGTGCTATGGTGTTCAGTGGTGGTCCAAGCCTCGTAGGCACCAGGATTGGGTACCACCCCTTAAGGCAGCATGTCCCCATCACAGTGCCCCCCTCCCCTCCCTGGGCCCACATGGTGGAGATGCTTGTGGCAAGCATGCCTTAATGTCTTGGTTCGAAGGAGGGTAAGAATTGTATGTCGAACCCACTCCAGACGACAAGCTGCTTTTTTAATTTTATAAGGTACCCCACCTCGAAAGCATTTTTAACTTTAAACTTATCTGCCCAAAGTTCAAACCACAGTCGGTAAAATCGTTGTCTTTTGAAGATGCAATGTTCTGCACGACGTGCACGTTTCGGAAAATAAATTCCTGTATCAAGTGCCTTCTCATCTGTATCAGCAAACAATGCAACCATAAAACAAAAAAAGCTGTCTCGCAGCTGGAGGTATTTTCTTTCTAGATGGCATGACTTAATTTGCTCATTTAAAGGAGGTGGAGATCGGGAGCACAAATTACAATGGAAGGAACAAAGGTGGATTTTCCAGCTGAATACCATGTCCCCTAAAGGCTTGAATCGTGAAATTGATTGGCTGAGTCTCATATGATGTAAAAGAAATTCCATTGGTCTCTCTGTTGCACCAATCAGTTGTGGGATTCCCTTTTCAGTGGGTTTTCCCCTCCTTATTGGTTGGTTCTCCTTTAAATGAGCAAATTAAGTCATGCCATCTAGAAAGAAAAAACCTCCAGCTGCGAGACGGCGTTTTTTTGTTTTATGGTTGCATTGTTTGCTGATACAGATGAGAAGGCACTTGATACAGGAATTTATTTTCCGAAACGTGCACGTTGTGCAGAACATTGCATCTTCAAAAGACAACAATTTTACCGACTGTGGTTTGAACTTTGGGCAGATAAGTTTAAAGTTAAAAATGCTTTCGAGGTGGAGTACCTTATAAAATTAAAAAAGCAGCTTGTCGTCTGGAGTGGGTTCGACATACAATTCTTACCCTCCTTCGACTCACTTCGACAAAAGATTATAAATAATGTTGGGGGAGCTTTAATGGTGAATTTTTTGTGTGGGATTATTTAATTATTCACTATCTTAGGTTTTGTGGGAATTCTTAATGTCTTGGGTGGCTTTCCACACTGCCTCCACTCCGGACCTGGCAGCTGTTGTTCCCAGGTCGAGTCTCATCAATTACTAGACTTTGGCTGGGAGGGGACAGTCACTGGGCCTTGAGCAGAGGCAGCATGTGACCACTCAAGATGTTAAGGTATGCTTGCCGCTCGCGCCTTCACCATGTGGGCCGGGATTCAGCACTCCCTTCCTGGCTGGCATGTGGGCAGTCCGCACCCACTCCCCACCCTGGGTATGACACTGATGGTGTTACATCTAACATGCACATAGCACAAAAGCACATCACTTTAGGTGCAACAGCACTGTGTTCATTGTCGGAAGCGTGGAAAGCATGTTCCCAACAGTTAACACGGTGCATCCTGTCCTAACACAGGCCACGAATAGCGTGAGTGCATGTACCTCTACCTATGCAGGTGGCAGAAAGTGCACTCCCGTTAATTGCTCGCCTTGCAGTTTGCGTGGGTGCGCAGACTGCGAAGTGCTCACCCCTCCCATTCTCTGCTCCTATCCACTCACTTATACCCTCAATGTGCCATGAACAGTTAGCACCGTCAATGCATGCCAGAACCCATGCTGACAGCTACCATCCTTTAGTAAAAGGACCCCTAAATGAAGAAAATCCTCAGGTCCTGGTGAATGACGGTTCAGAGCACCTTAGCCCCAGTGGAAGCTCCGTAGAAGAGCAGGATATAAACTGGAAATAGAAATAATAGAAGCTAGTTCTATATAAGATGAAAGCTTATTTTAAAAACTCAACAAGGCCCCACCTCTTCTTTCAAAACAGTGGAATATCAATCAACCCAGCTGTGGTGGAGAAAAGGAAGGAACTGTATTGAAATCCTTGGAGCCTACATGGACAAAAGCTTTCAGTTGACCCAGGAAAAATACCCTAAAAGGGCGCTGTGTCAGGGAAAAGTGAACCAGAAACAAGCAGAAATGGAGGAAGACACCAGGCACAGCGAAGTCCTATCAAACGTTTCATTGCAAAGAGACCCGACTCTGCTAAGTTTCGGCCAACTAGCCTACATCAGGGATCAATGCGGGTAATCACTAGAGTTCTAAATAGACCAATAAATGGCCGCTCATGGAATACTCCTTTTGAGCTGACCGATCTGCTAGTGAATAGCAGAGCTGGAGGCCTGCAAACCATGGGCAGCCACACACACATCCAGCCAGCTCAGACTTTGGCACTACCAGCTGGGGATAACTTGCCCTGAGAAAAAAGATACTGACTTTCTCTATTCAGCTCCCGAAATAACCATTTTGTCTCAAGAATACATAATATGGAACACCAGAATTCTGTATCACGTGTTCAAAAATGTGCTCACTTTTTTTTCTGCATTGCTATTTAAGCATATAACAGAGATAAAGCATACTGACATCTCAAATGTTCACTGGCTAGATTATATTATTATGCAGCCATGAAGCCAAACATTGAGTTCAACATGAACACTGGCCAGGTAGTTAGACAGTTGCTCTGATGCATCAATACAGCCGTATGTGTTGGACAAAGTTATAGAAATATGTTGATGGTGGTTATGTTGCATTCAATAAAAAGAACATTTAAAAAAGAACAAATGTTTACCTTCACGATTAATGTTGCAAAATTAATTTTAAATACTGTCACAATCTCCTGCTACTTCTCACTCTACAATATCTGAACATAAGCAGCTAGATTGCATCAATCAGCAGAAAAGGCATAAGGCACATCGAGGGAAAAATACAGTCACTGTGTGTGGAGGTCTCCCTGATAGACGGGTATCTGAAAGGATTAAGATCATCAAAGATATTAAGGAAGATCCAAGACATCAAGTTGAAGCATGCTGCATTAACAGAAGAGGACCTGAAATTTTCTGATCTTTGTTCACAAATGAAGAACCAGGAGCAGGACATCAGAAAACACCCACAAACAGGAATAGAAGCAAGGGGCATCTTGAAGAACTTTCAGAAGAGAAACTAGCTAAACTTAAAGTAAAACAAAGTGATGGGACCGGACGGGATACACCCTAGAATACTGAGGGAACTTCGGGACATTCTAGCAGCTCCACTTACTGACCTTTTCAATGCCTCGTTGGAGTCGGGAGTGGTGCCAAAGGACTGGAGAGAGGCACATGTGGTCCTTTTACACAAAAGCGGAAGTAAGGACGTGGTTGAAAACTACAGTGAGTTTAACTTCGGTTAGTTTAACTTCGATGGTGAGTAAATTATTGGAAGCATTCCTGAAAGAGAAAATAGTGAGGTTTCTGGAGTCCAGCGAATTACAGGATCCGAGGCAGTATGGATTCACCAGAGGCAGGTCTTGTCAGACAAATCTGATTGATTTCTTTGACTGGGTGACCAGGGAGTTGGACTGAGGGAGATCCCTAGATGTGGTGTATTTAGATTTCAGTCAAGCCTTTGACACCGTTCCTCACAGACGACTTATAAACATACTGAGCACCCTAGGGATGGACCCTTAAGTTACTGATTGAGTTAGAAATTTGTTGAGTGGGAGGCGACAAAGGGTACAGGTAAATGGAACTCACTCTGAGGAGAAGGAAGTTACCAGTGGTGTGCCCCAGGGATCTGTCCTTGGTCCGATTCTTTTTAACATCTTTGTTAGTGATATAGCGGACGGGCTGTTGGGTAAGGTTTGTCTCTTTGCGGATGATACCAAAATCTGCAGTAGAGTAGACATCCAGGAAGGAGTAGATAACATGAGGAGGGATCTAGCTAAGCTTGAAGAATGGTCTAGAATTTGGCAGCTGAGATTTCATGTTAAAAAAGCAAGGTCATGCATTTGGGCTGCAGCAATCCAAGGGAGCAATATAGTATAGGGGGTGAAGTACTTTTGTCCACTAAACATGAGTGGGACCTAGGTGTGATTGTGTCTGATGATCTTAAAGTTGCTAAACAGGTAGAAAAGTGACAGCAAAAGCTAGAAGGATGCTTGGGTACATAGGGAGAGGAATGGCTAGCAGAAAAAGGGAGATGATAGTGCCTCTGTATAAGTCTTTGGTGAGACCTCATTTGGAGCATTCTGTGCAATTCTGGAGACCACACCTTCAAAAGGATATAAACAGGCTGGAGTCAGTACAGAGGGTGGCTACTAAAATGGTTAGTGGTCTTCATTATAAAGCATATGAGGTCAGACTTAAGGATCTTAATATGTACACCTTAGAGGAAAGGCGGGATAGAGGTGATATCATTGAGACGTTTAAATACCTCTGTGACATTAATGCACAGGAGGAGAGCCTCTTTCGATTGAAATCAAGCTCTGCTAGAAGGGGACATGGGATGATGGTGAAAGGGGATAGATTCAGGAGTGAGATGCGGAAATATTTCTTTACGGAAAGAGTGGTAGATCCGTGGAATAGTCTCCCAGTGGAGGTGGTAGAGATGAGGACAGTATCTGAATTCAAAGAAGCATGAGACAAACACAGAGGATCTCTAAAGGAAAAAAGGGGACTGTTGTAGTGGTTGATATGGAAGGAAAGACTAGATTGGCCATGTAGTCTTTTTCTGTCGTCATGCTTCTATGTTTCATTGTTTCTGTGTTTCTGTATGTTCCAACAATAAATTGAAAGTAGCAGCAGAAGCTCAAAAACTGCAAAGAGATGAAGGAAACCTAAAAGAAAGAAATCAAAATAAGCCTTTAGAGAGAACTCAAAACAATTTTACAGGGAATATTGAAAAAGCATTAAGATAAAAGCACCACCAACCAAAGCCAAAACAAAAAGAGACATTCCGAACTGTGAATAGTAGGGATAGATATCTGACTTGGACGTACAAACCCCGCTGTTTCCAGGGTGCGTATTCTGCATGCCTGCCTCCCCACATGCACAGAGCTGCTGTGCGGGGAACACTGGATGGGGGCAGAAGGGGGAGCTGCACAGGAGGAGAGTGGATGGGGCCCTAGTCATGGCCCTGTTCGTCCGGCAGGCCAAAGATGGATGTTGAATTTATTCCACCTCAGAGGTGGGATAAGTCAGATGAAGTGCAGAGATCAGGCCAGGGTCTCCCCCCCCCCAAACTCACAGCATGGTATCAGGTAGGCTCCCACTGCCCAAACCTGGCCATGGTGTTTCCCGCTGAGGATTAGGCGGCAAGGGAGAGGGCTGTGTCCTGTGAGGCTTCATGCAGGTACATAGACAGGGATAGCTGGGCGTGTCAGTGGACGTTCTGTGTGTCTGAATCAGGGCATGTCCGGCCTATCCCAGTGTCTCAATTCTGCAACTGCATGAACAAACAGCTACCGTGATTGCAGACTCGGGTGCAAATCCAACTCATCCAGATTTTGAACATCCGGATGGCCCTGACGTGCCCCAATCAGAATTGGCCTCAAAGCTTCTGGAGAAAACTATACGAGGACCTATAAAGCACAATCAAGAAGCAGAATGATTACCTTGCATAAAAGGAGCATTTAGAAAAAGCAGGCATCACACCTATGGAATGGCCTGCAGTAACAACAAACGAGCTGTTACGCAGGTTAAAACGAGGCCGAAACTGGAAGAGCCCTGGCCCAGATAGAGTAACCAACCTTTAGCTGAAACAGTTAACATCACTCCACCCAGACCTGGTGAATTGCAAAAATCAATTGTTTACACAGCCAGACCTAACAACACAATGGCTTACTAGAGGAAAAACATTTCTCCTTCCAAAAGGAGACCCCAGTAACACTCCCAACAATTATAGACCAATAACTTGTCTATCTACAATCTATAAGCTGTTCACTGCAATAGATGCAGACAGAATATATGATCATATGGAGTCTAGTAACATCATGGCAATATAGCAAAAGAGTAACAAGAGAGGGGTATATGGCACCAAAGACCAGGTAATGTTGAATAAGGCCATCATGGCCGGTGCTAAGAAAAGCATAAATCTCAGTATAGCAAGGATTGATTATAAGAAAGCTTTTGACAGCGTCCCACACTCATGGATAATAAATTGCCTTGAAATGTATAAAATAAATCTTGGTTTAATAAAGTATATTAAGTTCACCATGACAATGTGACAAACCACACTCTTTTTGAAATATGAAGATGATCAGTATATCATGCCTAACATCAGGATGTAGCAAGGAATATTTCAGGGGGATTTCTTGTCGCCCCTTCTGTTTTGTGTGGCGCTTAATCCAATGAGTACTCTCATCAACTCTTTGGGATATGTATTTAACATGAATCCTAAAGAAGGTAACAACCTAGAAACAACATCTCAATTATTATTTGTAGATGATCTAAAGCTCTATAGTTCTAGCGACTAACAATTAGCAGAGAAACTCTGTGTGGTGAAAAGCTTTTCTCATGACATCAGGATGATCTTTAGCCTTGACAAATGTGCTAAGGAAACTTTTTAGAGGAAAATTGAGTAAAACAGAAAAAATATACCATTTTGTTGGTATATACTATTTTGTTAGTGTACTCCCTTGATGTGGGCTAACATCAGTCCTCCATACCCTTATTTGTTGTTTTTTCTTGTGGTTGTTTTTTTTCTCTTTCCTGTATGGCAGATTGTTTCCTATGTTCATGGTTTTCTTCAATTGTAATGTTTAAAATGCAAATTAAAAAACAAAACAAAACAGAAAATATCTCCCTGGCTGAAGGCTGTGACATCAAGAAATATATAAGTATCTCAGAGTAGACAGGAAGGAATGACACTCAAGCAGAAATTACTGAGAGAAAGGTCAGTAAAGAATACTACAGGAGATAAAGCACATTTCAATAATGATTTTAATCATCATGGAACAAGATGCAAGCCATCAATCAGCTGGCAAGTCCTGTACTTTCTTACAGCTCTGGGGTTGTGGACTGGCCTCTTAAAAATCTTGAAAAACTGGATGCGCAAACACAAAAACTCCTCCATGCCCATGAAGTGATTTACAAGAATCAGTGTATACCAAGACTGTACATTCCTAGAGCTGAAGGAGGGCTAGGACTCAGAGATTGATGACACATACAAAACTAGGCCTACAGGCCTACTTAACTGCATCTTCAGATCCAAATATGCGAAAAGTGCTGAAATATGAGAGTAAATATCCAGAATCTGTTTCCATCATCAAACTTGGACAAGCATTCTGATGGTTAGAAGGAATGAGTGAAAATCCACAAGCATACATAGGGAAGGCAGTAACAGAATTTGCAAAACAAGAGAAAAAGCTCTTCAAGGAAATAGATCGACAAACAAAGAAGTGGCAGATGCACAAATACAGTGGGAATACAGTGTGTTACTCCAGGAACACTTTGTTGATCAAGAACGGACACTTGAATGGTTAAGGAGGGGTGAACTGAAACTGAAGGATGAGAGGTTTATAGTTGCAGCCCAGGACAGTGACTTACAGACAAGATGGCTTACAGCAAGCATTGAAAAAACTGGCAGAGCAGACATGTGTTGATAAAGAAAGACCAGGAAACGGTGACTCACCTCATAGCTGGCTGTAAAGTTCTGATGGCAGAAAATTTCTATACAGACAGACATAATAAAGTAGCGCATCTCATCCATTGGAAACTCTGTAAGCACTATAATATCACTGTGCCCAAAAAGCACTGGAATCATGACCCTAAGAGAATTACAGAGAATGAGGAGGTTATGACCACATGGGATACTCCCATTGCGACCTATAAAAAGCTGGATGCGAGGAAGCCGGATATAGTGGTTAAGGAGAAAAACACCAGAACGGCATTGATAATTATAATAGAGGTGTCAGTTCCAAGCAACTACTCTGTGAATCGCATGGAGAGGCAGAAGATCCTGAAATACCAGGAATGCAGTCAGAGACCAAGAAAACGTGGCAGAAAGATACAGAATTATTTCCCATCATGTTGGGTTCCAAAGGCTTGGTAAAGAAGAATGTCCAAGCACATCTTGACAAACTACCCATGCATGTTACATCTTACAAACTCCAGCAGGAGGCGCTCTTGGCACAATGCAAGTACTATGCCAAGCTTTAGCAGTAAATTTGAGAGACTGAGATCATACTCCCCATGATCTGGTTTAGAAGTTAGGTTTACAACTATCATGGTGTGCGCAAAAGTAACCCATTTGTAGAAAGTGCCCTAAGGCACAACATATCCTGGCTTAGAAGTGAGGTTCATGGTTGTCATTGTATGCGCAAAACTAACCCATTTGAAGAAACTGCCCTGAAGGAGAATAAAAGTAAAGCTAATGATTATTGTGGAATATTCAGGGAAGCTTATGGGTCATCTTTGAATCCTCTCTCTCCATTTTCACACACATCCAACTGATAGCTAAAACCTACTGTTTCTTTCTTTACAACATTAACAAAATTCACCACTTCCTTTCTGAACATACTACTAAGACACTTATCCACTCCTTAGTCACCTCCCGTCTTGACTATTGTAACCCACTCCTTGCTGGTCTCTCGCTGAATCATCTCTCTCCCCATCAATCTGTTCAACACTGCTGCACAGCTAATTTTCCGCCAACCTCATTATGCTCATATTACCCCTCTTTTCAAGTCACCTCATTAGCTCCCTATCCATTTCCACATCCAGTTTAAATTTCTCCTGCTGACCTATAAATGCATTCACTCTGCAGCTCCTCACTACCTTGCCTTTCTTATCTCTCCCTACACCCCTCCATGGGAACTCTGGTCTTCTGGCAAATCACTTCTATCTGTGCCCTTCTCTTCTACTGCTAACTCCAGACTTCGATCCTTTAACCTTGATGCTCCTTACGCCTCTAACAAACTGCCTGAGTCTGTAAGTCAGGCGCCTTCTCTGACCCTTTTCAAATCAAGACTGGAAATTCACCTCTTTGCTGCCTCACCTGGTCTCCTTTGTGTTTCCGTACCATTCCCTCTAGATGTATCCCTGTCTACAGCTACTGTGTTGTCTGTCTTGACTAGACTGTAAGCTCTGATGAGCAGAGACCGTCTTTTACATGTGTCTGTGCAGCGTTGCATACGTCTTGTAGCACTATACAAATGTTCAGTAGTAGTAGTAAATGACGACAGATTTTGTTTAGGGGCTAGATTTAGGATCATATAGAGGTCAATTTATAAAAAGATCAATTTGGATAAGTAAGAACCAAGCCAGCTAGCTCAAAGCCTTTGAAAGCTGACTGGGCAGAGTGGCTAAATTGAACCACCTAAATTTCACCTGGAAGCTAAATTTAACCACTCAAAGTCTAGATGGGCCCTGATAGGATTAAATCAAGGGCAGATAATTATGCAGCCCAAACTAGGTACAGCAATAGAAGACTGGTCAGAGCTGGACAACCCCCTTCTCCTACATCCCCAAAAGAAAAATGATTCCACTGGCCAGTCTCCTTCCCATCCCAATCTCTCAAATTTCTGATACTTAAAAAAAGTAAATAGCTGCCACTGCTGCGTACTGGTTCTAATATTAAAAAAGAAGCCCTCCTAACTACCTTCCCAACATCATCCAAGAACTACATATTCTTCTGGGGAAAAGCCCTGGGGACCCTCTCAGTAGATAGACTCACAGGGACCAGCATGATGTACGTATATAAAATTAAAAGCAAGCAGGACATTTAGCAGTGCCGTACCCTTTGCCTCTCGTTTCTTATATTTTTACAACCTTTTTGTTTAGAAGTAGCGCATATCCAGTGCTTTAATACATGCAATGAATAGAGTAGCTTGTTATATCTGGTATTTATCTTTAATTTTTTTATGCACATGTATTTCCTGCTTTTATCACTTTCCCTTATGATATAAAGTTCTGGATGAGCTATGAGATCCTCTACTTTACTTTTGATAGTTTCGATATTCTCTCTATTGCACCATTAATGGCTGAAATTGGAAACCTTCACTGAATGTAGATTTTCCTTGTCCTAATCTATAGTTTGGTAACTCTCTGCAGTCTTTACTCATGTAATTATCTTTTTAGGACTTTATTTGTTTTATTGCCCACATTTTATGTTTTTATATTTTTAATATTTACAGCTTCATGTTTTAGTTTGTACCATAGGATGTCATTATTATATGAATGACTCACATTGGTTTTATTTTTCTTTTTTTTTGCTTCATTTGAATCATTATGTAATATGGATACTTTTGTTTTATGTTTTTGTTCTACAATAGTTCCCTATGCAGGCCAAACCCCTGACAAAGGCGGTGCCAAAACACGGCCAGGTCAGATTGGTGGCGTTTCGGAGATTTATAAGAACATAAGATATGCCATATTGGGTCAGACCAAGGTCCATCAAGCCTAGTATCCTGTTTCCAACAGTGGCCAATCTAGGTCATATATACCTAGCAGTTTCCCCAAAAGACACAGGTTTCACAAAGCTTGTACTGGGTCAAGCATTGATATCCTGGGTACCTTCTTAATAATGGTATATGGACCTTTCCTCCAGGAACTTGTCCAAACTTTTTTTTAAACCCAGCTACAATAACAGCCTTTACTACATCCTCCAGTAACAAATTCCAGAGTTTGATTACACGTTGAGTAAAAAAATATTTTCTTTTACTGGTCTTAAATAGTTTACCCTGTAGCTTCATTGCATGTCCCCTAGTCTTTCTATATTCTGATAACATAAACAATCGATCTACGTTTACCTGTTCCACTCCATTTATATCTAGGATATCTAGGAGTCATTTTAGATACACACCTCTCTATGGAAACTCACATTAGAAACACCTTAAAGAAAATCTACTTCAAACTTAAAATCCTCAAACAATTGCGCCCCCTGGTATTTATGCAAGATTTTATCAACATAACACAGGCCACCATTACTCCCCACTTCGATTTCGCTAACTTAACACTTATAGGCATTCCAAAACAAAATATCAAAAGAATCCAACTCGCACAAAATGCAACAGCTAGAATTATATTAAAGATAAATTCACTCCAACACATTACACCAATACTAGCTTCCCTGCACTGGTTACCAATACAAAGCAGGATAACCTACAAAACAATAATAACTACATTCAAAGCCCTAAACGACATGGCCCCGAAGACACTATGTAATTTAATAAGCAAAGAACCATCTAAGTCCACTCATAGAAAAGGACAATCAAATAAACGAAAGATTCCAAAAGAATATATAGATCTCACAAAATTACAAATAATAGAGCCTTTTCCCACATAGCTCCAATAACTTGGAACTCGTTACCAGAGGACTTACGATCACTAACAGAGATAATAGAATTCAAAAAAAAATTGAAAACATATCTATTCACTAAACACTATAATTCCATAGAAAACATTCCACTCAACTTAGATAAAGGCTAAACATGAACCTCCCCACATCAAGCATATACTCCCTTATTCAAGGGATAACATACAAAACATAATCGAATGAACAATCCACTCCTATGCACTGATACCCTACTTGTATATAGTTGAAACTACTTGTATATAGTTAAAACTGTTATGATCTGCCTATACGGTAGAGTCAGTACGTTGTTTAAATTGTTACACAATCTGTGTTAGTTGAATTGTGTTAGTTGAATTATTCTGCTTAGTATTTAAACCTATGTGTGCATGTTAAGATGTTCTATGTAAAAAGTTATTTTGTTCCATGTAAAACAAGCTCTGCATTGTTAACTGTTGTTAATTGTACACCGCAACTGATCGCTGGAAGATGCGGTATATAAATAAGTGTTAAATTAAATAAATAAATAAATAAATAAATAAATTCATTAATTTATAGACTTCTATCATATCTTCCCTCAGCCGTCTCTTTTCCAGGTTAAAGAGCCCTAACCTTTTTTAGCCTTTCTTCATAGGAGTATCCTTCCATCCCCTTTACCATTTTGGTGGCTCTTCTCTGAACCTTTTCTAATAACGCTATATCCTTTTTAAGATACGGCGACCAGAATTGTACACAATATTCAAGGTGCGGTCTCACCATGGAATGACATAGAGGCATTATAATATCTTTTGTTTTATTTTCCATTCCTTTCCTTATGATACCTAGCATTCTATTTGCTCTCTTGGCCGCTGCTGCACAATGGGCCGAGGGTTTTAACATGTTATCCACAATGATGCCTAAATCTTTTTCCTGGGTGGTGGTTCCTAATGTGGAACCTTGCATCTTGTAACCATAGTTTGGGTTGTCCTTCCCTAGGTGCATAACTTTGCACTTGTCCACATTCAATTTCATCTGCCATTTCGATGCCCAGTCTTCCAATTTATCAAGATCCTCTTGCAATTTTCCACAATCCTCTTGGGTTTTAATAACTTTAAATAGTTTTGTGTCATCTGCAAATTTGATAACCTCACTCGTTATTCCCTTTTCCAGGTCATTTATGAATATGTCAAAAAGCAGTGGACCCAGCACAGATCCCTGGGGTACAAGATCATTCAAACTAAAAACTAAAATCCAAGATCATTCAAACTAAAAAGGATTCAGCAGTTCAGTTTCAGGAACCAACAGGCCTAACCCTACTTGACAAGTTTTCTACACCTTCCACTAAATGCATTGAAGATACCATAGCATCACTCAACACCTCCACCGCACAGACTGACCCATGCCCAGCCTTCTGGATCAAGGAACTACGTGATGTGTTCAGTCCATTCATCGCAAACCTTATGAACCTCTCCTTCACAACAGGATACTTCCCTGCATCACTCAAGCAGACATCCATTAGGCCATTATTGAAAAACCCCAAGCTTGACCCGCAAAAAGCCGATTCTTATAGGCCAATAGCCAGTATTCCCCTCCTAGCCAAAATAACTGAGAAAGAGGTACAACGGCAAATTCAAAATCACATAGACTCCGCGGCTCCCCTAGACCACTGCCAACATGGGTTTAGAGAATATCATGGAGTCGAGATCCTACTCACCAGCCTATTCAACGTTATAATCACAGGCACAGACAACATCCATCAAGGTTTTGTGCTCATCTTCTTAGACATCGCCGCTGCGTTCGACTCGGTGAGTCACGAAATCCTCCTTGGAAGGTTAAAAGAGAAGGGCATCTGCAACACTGCGCTAGGTTGGTGTAAATCCTATCTGGAAGCAAGATGGCAATATGTGAAGTCCGGATCAGAGGAATCAAAACACTTCCATCAAAAACAAGGTGTACCTCAAGGCTCCTCCTTGTCCTCCCTACTATTCAATATTTACATGCAGCCCATCTGCGACATCATAAGATCATTTAACGTGAGCTGTTTGATATATGCAGATGACATTCTTTTATACATGCCGTTCTCCACAGCCCAAATGGACCTAGCACCACTAATAGACTGTTTCAATGCCGTCTCAGCGTGGCTTCTATCACAGAATCTACGCATTCAACATAAAAAGACGGAGGTTCTTTTCATCTCAAGAGACCCCAACTTTACTCCTCCATCCCATGTCAGTGTTAAGGAAGCTGACTTACTAACCAAAGAAACAATAAGATACCTTGGAGTTACGTTGGACCAACGCCTGGATATGAAACACCACATAAAAAACATTGTCAAAGCTGTATACTTCAAAATCCGCTCACTCAGGCATCTGCGATCCCTGCTAGACCCAGATGACTTCCGGACCATATACCAAGCGCTAATACTGCCTCACTTCGACTTTGCAAACGCCATCTTACAAGGGCTCCCTCAATCCACACTGGCTCCATTACAGCTGGCCATGAATGCTGCAGCAAGGGTCCTACACAGAGCAGCCAGAAGTGACCACGTGACCCCCATTCTCAAACAACTTCACTGGTTACCTATCCATGGGAGAATCATCTTTAAGACCCTACTCCTAGCATTCAAGGCAATCAAAGGTATTTCATCCCCTTCACTCACTGATCTTATTCACATGGTGCCCCCCAACAGGTCCAGAAGAGCGATAGCCATAAACCTACTAGTAACACCAAAGGCATCGTCAAAGTGCAACATATCAACCACAAACAGGGCTTTCAGATACTATGTACCTAAATGCTGGAATGCTCTACCCCCTGACATCAGGGCTATTGCCAACCTATCGCAGTTCAGGAAGGCTCTCAAATACCATCTTTTCCTGCAATGCTACCCAACTACCAATGGCACCTAGACATCCCCTCTGAAGAAATGACCCACTTTGGAAACAACCCTCACTTTCATTATGATATTTGTACTCATTGCCATGTAAATATCTCATGTATATAATTGACCCCTGTTATCCAAGTTACTCATACCATGTAAATATCTCATTTATATAGTGACCCCTGTTATCCATGTTTGGACCCCTGTTCGATGTAAAACCAAACAGTTTGTTGTCAAGGTCGTTATGTTATAATGTAAACCGCGCTGATACCAAATAGTGCGGTATATAAGAAATTGTAATAAATAAATAATAAAATAAAATACTCCACTATTCACCTTTCTCCATTGGGAAAATTGGCCATTTAGCCCTGCCCTCTGCTTTCTATTTTTTAACCAGTTCCTGATCCACAATAGTACACTGCCTCCTATCCCATGACTCTTTCGTTTTGCCAAAAGTCTCTGATGAGGGACCTTGTCAAAGGCTTTCTGAAAGTCCAGATACACAATATCAACCGACTCACCTTTGTCCACCTGTTTATTCACACCTTCAAAAAAACATAACAGATTAGTAAGACAAGATCTTCCTTGTCTAAAGCCATGTTGGCTGTCTCCCATTAGGCCATGACTCTCTACATGCTGAGTAATTTTGTTCTTTATGATGGTTTCTACCATTTTTCCCGGTACTGACGTCAGGCTTACCGGTCTTAAACTTTTAATAAACAGCAATTGTTTACACCTCGCTTCGGAGTGATGCTGTTGAGTGTGCAAATGTGGTTTGCTTTCGAGGTTGGACTCTTTCTAGTGATGGTAGGACATAGCCTCTAGCCCAGTGCTTTTCAAACTTTTATCCCGAATGACCCCATTTTAACAACTGAAAATTAACATGACCCCAGATAATGATGAAATCAAAATAGGTCTCCAGTCTTCTTCCCCTCTTTCCACTTGACTAAAAGCAGGACGGCAGCAGTAACAGTAGTGGCAACGGCGGCAGCAGTCAGCACAGGGGCCCTTGTGTCAGTGTGCAGTGTGTGCTTACAGATCCCAGCACGCGGCATCGGTTTCCAAGCTAACAGGAGGCTCACCCAGGAGGGGGCAAGGACCCATGAATGTTCACTGCTCACAGGCCACATACTGACAGGTGACTGCCACTACTTGGTACAGGTCACAGTGAAAGTCCAGAGAGAAGGGGAAATGGACATGTTTCTGTGACCCATTCACTCATGATGTGACCCCATTTGGGTTCCCCACCCCAAGTTTGGGAACCACTGCTCTAGTCAGTTAGTTATTAATGTATTCACTTCATTTTGAAAGAATGGATCAATCCTATTCAGAAGTTCTTTTGGCGTACTGATGAATCTCTAGGTTCTTCTCTCCTGTCTGGTGAAATATCTGCAGACACAAGGCCAACAAATGCTTTCCATAGTAGTCACTGGAACTGCTCTGTACCAACTGCACTCTTGTGAGCACATACACCTTGCACTGAAACCGAAACCAGGGCCAGCCGAGCGCCTAGTTTGCCTAATGGTTGGGCTGATCCTGACCAAAACTGAAACTGAAATTGACAGGTCTCTGTAATTACTGAGCTATATGCAACTGCAAAGCACAGTTCATTGCAGACAGGCCCACGATATAAATTTAAGGATCAAAGGTTCAGTGGAGCATCACAAGCAAGGTGACCACAGAAACAAAACCTGCAAACCTTGCTCTTTCAAAGTATTGCTACATTTCATGTTCAGTAATAATGGCTGGTTGCTCACAATTTGCTTAGTTGCATGAGTTCAACATGATGCCATAAAAACTTTTTTCGTTTTGGCTTCACAGAACCCACGTTGAATCATCTGTGTGCAGTTTAAAAAGGGAGTCATTGATTCCAAAAGCAAAAAATCTCATAGGTAAATGCTTAGGATCTTGAGCATTTAACAATGTTCAGGCACATTTTACAAAGGACGTCCCATTGCAATCTGGGATAACCAAGCCAGAATGTCCTTAAAAGCGGCAGGGCATGTCGAGATTCACAAACATGGCCGTGCCTGATACGGACGTCTGCAGGGACATCTACATAAACATTCCTGCTATAGTATGTAATACCAGGGATATCTATGACACATGGAGTAATGGTGAAAACCCAAAACAAGTTTCACAAACAGATGCAACATAGTATTGCCATTGTGAAGAGTACTGAGAATAGTATAGTGCCACCTTCTCAACACACTCCAGAGGTTTTTCTGCCAAGCACTTTTCTGATGTCTATTTGTGCATGGGGCAGGTCTAAGTTGGACGCGGGCGTAGATGTCCCTGAGGGTTCTAAGATCGATTGGGGACATATATGTCCGTAGCTCCACCCCGGACATGCCTCCATCACACCCACTGCCTATTTAGATGTCCCTGCAGTGGAGACATCTATAAACCACTCTGTGATTTGGACGTCCACGTGCACGTTTTCAGATGTCAAAATCACTAAGTGATTTAAAATGACCCTCGCTAGTCTACCAAAGGTTGCTAACTGATGTTTGACTTTTGTATTTGAGCTCTTCAGATATACACAACAAATGGTATTGATTTGTAAGTTGTGGCATATTAGAGAAGAAAATGAGAAGAAGCAGTAATGGAGATGAGAGTAGTGAGGAGGAAGAGGTGATAACTTGATAGAGGAAAAAAGTTAGTAGATCAGAGGGGGCAGAAGCTCTGTTCTAACTCTGCCCCAAGCTCCGCCCCTGCAGGCAGAGACCTTTCCTCTTCTGTTCACAGGAGATTGGATCCTCGTGGGCAGAACAAGAAAGGTCTTTGTCATGATCGTAGCTTTTCTTCTTCTGCCTGTGGTCGATGGGATCCCCGTGGGCAGTCTGCTGCCTGCCGGCTGCAATCAAGCAAAGTCTCTTCCTGTATGCCTACAAGAGATCAGATTCCTATGGGCAAAACAGAAAAGGTATTTGCCATTATCGCAGCTGGCAGACAGTCGGCTGCCCATGAGGATCCCTTCCCCTGTGGGCAGAAGAAGGGAAAGCTGCGATCGCAACAAAGAACCTTCCTGTTCTATCTGTGGGGATCCAATCTTCCACGGGCACACAGGAAGGGTCTTTACCATGATCACAGCTTCTCGTTTTCTGCCCACAGGGGATGGGATCCCGGGGACACCTGCTGCTGGTCACCACGATTTTTGGTGGGGCCGGGGCCCGTGTGGCCCACCCCTTTCCAATGCCTGTGTAATAGAAGAAAATAATACCTGAAGAATGGGTGTAGGCGGCGATCTGCTAAGTATGCTGGGGGAGCAGAGCACTGAAATAAAACAGTCTAAGAAAGAAAAGTGAACAGGGACTTAAGACTGAAAGTACCCAGAAGCAGGATGAAACTCGGACGAGAATTCACTGTCACCCTAGTGGTTAGCGCAATGTCCTTATGAACGAAGAGACCAGAGTTCAAATCCTACTAGCACATTTTGTGTCCTTGGACAAGTTACTTAGCTCTCTACTGCCTCAAGTACAAACTCAGGTTGTAAGCCCTCTGAGGACAGGGAAATATCTACTGTAACTCACCTGGAACTACTACTGTACAGGTGTAAGCTACGTTAAATAAAAACTTGATTGCGGTAATGAAATGTTGATGGATTAGTACTTAAGAGTAGAAAATTTTGTAAAAGAAGGCAAGAAAGTTGGTAGGATGATGGTAGAACATACCAGGAACAGGACTAACTTATAGTAAACTAGACATGTGCCTAGGGCCCTAAAGTTTTTGAAAGGGTCCTCTCTGATGTTCTAACTCACTGACCCCCCACATTTATCTGCTGGTTTTCCCCTGTAAAAAAGGCCATGCAGGGCCACATTTGTGGGAGTTTTAAAATGTATTTAGAGTGCTCCACTATCTCTCCAGATTGCTGTCATTTATCAACCCCTGATAAGTCCACCTCTATCTTTCTCACTGACTTTGACTCGTGGCTTTCCCTCTTTATTGATGCATCTTCCTCCTTACTTATCCTCGTGGATTTTAACATTCCTGTTGATAACTCCTCTGACCCTCATGCCTTACAGTTCCTTTCCCTCACCACCTCATTCAATCTTCAGTTATGCTCTACTGCCCCTACTCACCAGCTAGGCCATTGCCTTGACCTTGTCTTCTTCCCTAGGTTTCACTCTTCACCATCCCCTACCTCACTCTTACCCAATCTCTTCCAAAATGTTTAGGAATCTTCACGCTATTGACCCATCAGCTCTCTCTACTGCTGTCTCACCATCTGTTTCTTCCACTATGTTATCTAAGTCTGTTGATGAGGCCATATCTTCCTAAAACACTTTACTCTCCTCTGCTCTGGATGCGTTTGCTCCTTCCACTTCACGTCCTGTGAGACATACTGTACCTCAGTCCTGGCTGTCCTCTAAAACCCACTACCTATGTTCCTGTTCCCACTTAGCTGAGTGCCTTTAGCTCAAATCCCACACCCTTTCAGACTTCCTACATTTCAAATTTATGCTTACCTCTTTCCAGTCTACCATAGCACTTACCAAGCAAGAGTACTATGTCCATCTGACTAACTCTGTTGTCTCTGACTCTCACCATCTCTTTACAACTCTCAATTCTCCTCAAAATGCCTCTGCCTCCAACTCCTCCTTCCTCTACTGCCCAGACCTTGGCTGACTACTTCCATGACAAAGTCCACAAGATTACACTTGAGTTCTGCCCCCTCCCCCGGGGTCATCTCCATTCCCGCTTCCCACTCTTCACTCTCAAGTCCTTTCCCTGTTCTATGTTGTCCTCTTTTCCTTTTCTAAGATCACTGAGGAAGAAACCACACATCTTCTGTCCTCCTCTAAACTTACTACCCGCTCCTCTGATCCCATTCTCACTCATCTCCTCAACTCCTATACTGTTCCTTCCATCTCTCATATCCGCAACCTATCGCTTTCTACTGCAACTGTTCCTGCAGCCTTCAAGCATGCTGTGGTTACACCTCTCATCAAGAAACCATCCCTTGACCCTACCTGCCCATCTACTTATTGACCCATCTCTATCTCCAATTTATTTCTAAACTACTTCAACATGCGATTCACCGCCACCGTCTTGACTTTCTTTCCTCCCAAGCCCTTCTGGATCCACTGCAATCTGGCTTTTGCCCTCTACATTCTACTGAGACAGCTCTTACCAAAGTCTCCAATGACTTGTTCCTCACCAAATCCAAGGGCTTTTACTCGATCTTCATCCTTCTTGACCTTTCTTCTGCTTTTGACACTAATTATCACCACCTTCTCCTCAATACCCTGTCCTCGCTTGGATTTAGGGGTTTTATCCTGTCCTGGTTTTCTTCCTGTCTCTCCCACTGCACCTTTAGTGTATGTTCTGGTAGATCCTCCTCTACTGCTATCCCACTTTCAGTTGGTGTGTCCCAGGGTTCTCTCTGGGGACCTCTCCTTTTCTCTCTCTACACTCACTCCCTTGGTGCACTCATCTTCTCCCATGGTATTCAGTACCATCATTATGCTGATGATTCCCAGATCTACCTCCCTGCACCTGAAATCTCTCAGGGTATCCAGGACCAGATCTCTGCTTGTATATCTGATATTAGTGTCTGGAAGACACTGGAAGAATGGTCTAATGCTTGGCAGTTAAAATTTAATGCAAAGAAGTGCAGAATCATGCACTTGAGATGCAGAAATCCAAAGGAATCATATGTGATAGGGGGAGAGAGGTTGGTGTGCACAGACCAAGAGAGGGACCCAGAGTGCTAGTGTGTGAGGGTCTCCATCAACACAACAACCGCCCCAACTGACCCATGCCCAGCACACTGGATTAGGACTATGCACACAGAACTCAGCCTATTCATAGCCAACATCGCGAAGATGTCATTCGAATCCGGTGTCTTCCCAGATGCTCTCAAACAAACCTCCATTCGTCCACTGCTAAAAAGCAACCAGCTGGACCCAATGAGAGAGGACTCTTACAGACCAATTTCTAGTATCCCATTACTAGCTAAAGATCTCGAGAAGCTAACCCAGAGACAGATTCAACAGCATATAGACTCCTCTTCCCCATTAGATCCCAGTCAACATGGATTCAGGGAAGCCCACGGTGTGGAAACGCTACTAACAACTCTAATTAATACACTTATCAATGGCATTGATAATATCAAGAAGGGCTTCGCATTAATCTTTCTGGATATAGCAGCTGCGTTTGACTCCGTAGATCACACGCAACTCCTGAGACGTCTTCACGAGAAAGGAATCCACGATCGAGCATGGGACTGGTGCAAATCCTACCTGGAAGGCAGACAGCAACAAGTACGCATTGGTAACTCTACATCTGATCCTTTCCAGCAGACTCAAGGTGTGCCCCAAGGCTCCTCCCTGTCTGCGCTGCTGTTCAATATCTATATGCAGCCAATTTGCGACATCGCTCGCTCCTTCGGCATATCCTGCCTCATGTATGCAGATGATGTTCTGTTATTCTCACCCATAACTGTTGCATGCCCAGACTACACAGTGTTAATCAACTGTTTTAATGCAATAACAGATTGGTTACTTACTCAAAACCTCCGTATCAACTTCAAAAAGACGGAAGTCCTAGTAATCACAAGAAATAAATGCTTCTCTCCTCCACCTACTCTAAAAGTCAGAGATGCTGAACTTATGGTCAAACCCAACATTCGCTATCTGGGAGTGATATTGGATCAACATTTGGACTTCAAGGAGCATATAAGACGTACCGTAAAAACAATCTACTTCAAGATTAAAACCCTGCGGCACTTGAGACCTATGTTGGAACCTGATGACTTCTGCACTATCTTCCAAGCGATAGTCACTCCGCACTTCAACTATGCTAACATAATACTGCATGGCCTTCCAAAGATCACCATCAACCCCCTACAGCTAGCCATGAATGCAGCAGCCCGCGTCCTCTGCGGAGCCGCAAGGAGCGAACACATCTCCCCCATTCTAAAAGAGCTTCATTGGCTTCCAATAAACTGTAGAATCCTATATAAGGCCCTCCTCATTACCTTCAAGGCCTTCAACAACTTATCTCCTTCAGCCATCTCGGATCTGATCACACATACCGAGAACAACCGGCCTAGAAGATCTCTTTCAGTAGACATGCTAATCATACCAAGTGATTCCATAAAGACAAACCAGTCAACCATCAACAGAGCTTTTGTCAACTTCGCCCCCAGATGCTGGAACAAACTCCCTCCCAGCATTAGAGCAATTAGGGACCTGAGACAGTTTAGAAAAGCCCTCAAACACCACCTCTTTACTACACATTTTAAGCCTCTGGATATCCCTCCTCCTTCCCGCCCCTTGCCCTCACAACCCCATACCTATCCTATATGACTGCATAGAACTGACATATGTACCAACATATAGTTATCAAGATTGTATATAATTTCCCCTGGTTTAACTCCAAGTTATTTCCCTGTTATCTGTAAACGAAGGTTAAATTATCTGACCAATGTGTTTTATTGTTACAATGTAAACCGCACTGATGACAAATAGCGCGGAATATAAGAAATGTTAAATAAAATAAATAAATCAAGGTGGCAAAACAATGAGACAAGGTGATAGCCAAAGCCAGAAGGATTCTGGGCAGCATACAGAGAGGAATAACCAGCAGAAAGGAGGAAATATTAATTCCCCTGTAGAAGTCATTGGTGAGGCCTCACTTGGAATATTGTATTCAGTTTTGGAGAACGTAGCTCACAAAGGATATAAAAACACTTGAAATGGTTCAGAGGAAGGCGACCAAATTGATTTGGAGCCTGCACCAGAAGATGTATGAGAAGAGACTTGAAGACCTGAATATGTATACCCTAGAAGAGAGGAGGGGGAGGGAAGATATGATACAGACCTTTAAATACTTAGAGTATCAATGAACAAACAAACCTTTTTCAAAGAAGGGGATGCTATAAAACTAGAGGGCCTACGATGAAGCTGCAAGGCAGTAAACTTAAAAGCAACATAAGGAAATACTTTTTCAATGAAAGGATGATGGAGGCTTGGAATGCCCTCCCCATGGAGGTAGTGGGGGCAAATACAGTGGCAGAATTCAAAATAGCATGGGACAGACACAGTGGATCCCTTTATAGGATGTCTCCCTGCCATCTGAAATTGAACATGGCCAAAACTGAGCTCCTTATCTTTCCGCCTAAGCCCACTTCCCCCTTCCTCCTTTCTCTATTTTTGTGGATAACACTCTACTCCTCCCTGTTTCCTCGGCTTATAACCTTGAGGTCATCTTTGACTCCTCCCTCTCCTTCTCCACACACATCCAACAGGTAGCTAAAACCTATTGCTTCTTTCTCTCTGACACTGGCAAATTTCGCCCCTTCCTTTCTGAGCACACTACTAAGACCCTCATCCATTCTCTTGTTACCTCCCATCTAGACTATTGCAACCTCCTCTTTGCTGGTCTTTCTCTGAATCATCTTTCCCCACTTCAGTCTATTCAAAACTCAGCTGCACAACTAATCTTCCGTCATTGTCGCTATGCTCATGTCATCCCCCTTCTCGAGTCACTTCATTGACTCCCTATCCATTTCCACAGCCAGTTGAGACTTCTGCTACCAACCTATAACCTTCGTTCAGCTGCTCCTCACTACCTTTTCTCTCATCTCTCCCTACACCCCTCCCCGGGAACTCCACTCTTCTGGCAGATTCCTTTTATCTGTGCCCTTCTCTTACACTGCCAACTCCAGACTTCAATCTTTCTACCTTGCTGGTCCTTAAGCCTGGAACAAACTACTGAGTCGATACATCAGGCTCCATCTGTGGCCCTGTTCAAATCCAGGCTAAAAACTCACTTCTTTGAGACTGCATTTGGATCCTGATCCCCCTAGTCTACTGATCACCTCCTATGTGTTTCTTTATCATTCCTCTAGATGTATCCTAGTCCCCACTTGTTGTATTGTCTGTATTGATTAGATTGTAAGCTCTGATGAAGAGGGACTGTCTTACATCTTTATGTACAGCATTGTGTTGGCCTTGTAGTGCTATACAAATGAGAAGTAGAAGCAGTAGTAGAGTACAATACATTTGTTTGTCTAGGGCCCACCAAAAGTTAATTCTGACTTTTGTACATCACCACAACCAGAGATAGCAAAGGTGCGAAAGAAAGGTCATTCTTAAGAGAAGAAGGCAGCTGTGATCACAGTCTTCTGGGAGAATCCAGATCTGTGAGACCCCACAATAACAATAAATCATTGTTAAAGTGGATGTGTTGACAACAGAGCAGCAATTTTCTATAGTATGCACAGCTTTCTTCAAAAGGCTTTTTTTTTTTTTTTTTTTTTAAAGTCGGCTGCGGTATAGTTTATTAGCATGGTGCACAAGTGGTGCATTAAGGCCGTGCCTGCTGTGCCAGGATGCAAACTATTTCCCCAATCAGCAGGCAGGTAAGCAAGATAATATGTCGAGGGATGTGATCTGGAGAGAGAGCGGCTTTTCTTAAGAGGGGCCTGTGAAGGATGAGGTGAAACTGTGAGCGTGCCACTGCAAAAGGCACAATTGTAGATGAAGACAAAATGTAAGGAGATCTGATTGTACATGTTTTAGAAAAGAAATCAGCCACAGAAATGAGACAAATGCTTTGCTATTAATTGTCAATACTTTTCTACCGAAATCCGTAATCTCAACTTTTCTAGACAGAATCGGGCCGATATTCAAATAGACAAGCATGTGGAGGGTCATTTTATGAGGAGACAGCTAATTAAAGCGCAGATTAAGGCGCCTATGTTCAGCCTACTTTATAAAGACATGTAGACCCCTACTTGCCCTTATAAAATACTAGCATAAATGGTCTATTGCACGCCTGCATTGCTGACATGGACATTTACACGAGCCCTAGAGTGGGTGAAATGCCCATGTCTATATTTTTAAAGTACACAAGTACTTTGTTCTCTGCCCAAACTCTGCCAATGTGCATGCCCAAAGGCAAAGTGCACACCTTAATGGCAAAGATGGCTGTTATTTTAGAAGAGGCAACACACATATCTGGCCAGATACACACCAGAATGCCTTTAGAAAATTACCTCCCTAGGGCAGGAAGGTGTCTATTTTAAGCCTATTTTATGAAGACGAGTAGGGGCCTACTTGTTTTTATAAAATACAAGAGCAAATGCCTGCACAAATCTTGCCTAGGCGCAGACACTGTCTTCTCGAGAGCAGGTGTAATTGTCAGCGGGTAATTTGTGTGCACACATGTGTTTTATAAAACATACACCTACTTCATGACTCCACCCATGCCCCCACTGAAACTCCACCCCTGCGCACGCCTGCTGTAAAAGTGTGCCCTGGTTTGCACTGCACATACTATTACACCTGCCTTAATTCTATAAGCGCCCATTTAAGCGCATACATTTTAGGTGTGTATGGGCAGAAATTTGATTTGATTTTGTTTTCTCTTTTTCTTTTTGATCCATTTCTTTTCTCATTTGTGGTGTTCTGTGTTGTTTTTAATTGCAAGCACTTTGGCTAAGTAGCATGCTCGGTTGCAAAAGGAAATGAGATGATACGAAAATTCACATCACTAGTCATTTGAATAATCATTTTGCCCACATTGTTTGGCTGTGTTCCTGGGTAAGGAGTGAGGAGAAAAACCTCAGACAGATCTACTAACCTATGCAATCACATTAGCAAACACCATCATTAACTTGTGTTATTAGTGACTAGGATCCCATGATATAAAACAGGACCTGTGGTCAAATAACTGCATATTAACAGAGATAGGCATGCTAACCCAGTAGTAACATGGGATGCACAGTTAGCATGGGAATTGTCCCGCATTAACTGTCATGGCTCCCCTAGTGCCCTTTAGTAAATGACCCCCTACCCGACTTTAACTGGAATTGCTGGCGCATGTCCATGGGTAAAACCTACCCTGGAGTCTGCACCAACACAGGCACTTCTGATTGCTGCCCTCTATGTGCTGAAATCATAATTGTTTGCATTGGCAAAACTGTCCATGGTTTTACCACTCTCTCAATCAGAAAACATCCCATGAAATCTAGCTCTTCTTAACTATAGGAGTTACCCAGTGCTATAGAAATAGTAAATAGTAACAGCAAACATTCTCAAATCTGTATTTGACTATAATAAAAATGATTTTGTCTAACTGTAAGTTTACACATGCACGTGCTGTGTATCAGAAAGGGAGAAATCTTGAAATGCAAAGAGAATTAAATCAGTTAATGTCTTTAGTCAAGATGTCTAACTGCGGCATAGCCAACGCTGGATCCCACAGGATTCTGATGAATTAGAAAAATAAACACACGGAGCCCTACAGCAAACAGAACAGAAATGGCCCAGTATAATGTTGAATAACAAAGATTAATAGTAGTGCTCATGTCATGTCCACACTGTATTGCTACGAGTCAGTGCTGATTTTCTGCCGCGTTATGGAGGTCGCTGACCTGGAACCTTTTTGAACTACAAGAAATTGTTTCCCACTTTCCCTTGCAGCTGGCGTGGAAGAAAGAAGCTGGTCACCACGGGAATGATATTATGGTATTTTGTCATCTGTTGCTCATACTGTCCTGACGTGAAGGCG
Source organism: Ichthyophis bannanicus (assembly GCA_033557465.1). NCBI lineage: Eukaryota > Metazoa > Chordata > Amphibia > Gymnophiona > Ichthyophiidae > Ichthyophis > Ichthyophis bannanicus. The sequence goes on from CM066037.1 coordinate 73,592,008, forward strand.
GTCTTAACATTCAAAAGCTCGTCCAAAAATGTATTAGGTTAGTCCAATAAAAAGGTATCACCTTAGTTTCCTTTTTTGTTTCTCTTTTTATTTTAACTACCATTAATGTGAACTAACACAGCGATCGCACGGATGTTATCTGCTGGTATGGGAATACTTTGTCAATCCACAGTCAGCAGACCCCTTTGATCCCAATACAGATAGAGCTTTCCAGAAGCAAAGTGGAGCAGTAACTTGGTGGCAAGCCCAGGCAACTGAGAACAACAGAAGTGAGGGTTCAAATTCTACTTCTCTCCTGATGCTCCTTGTGACCTTGGGAAAGTCTCATCACTCTCTGTTGCCTTAGATCACAAGCCCGTTAGGTAGGCGAGAACTATCATACTGAATTGTAAACTGCCTTGAGCTTAAATTTGAAGAGGTTTATTCAGATACAGAGCTACCAGAGGAAGAAATATAAGCCGAGTATGAAGCCACTGACCAGAGGTAGAACTGGATTTATTTACTTGTTTTTCTGTACCCACTTCAACTAGCCCAAAATGCAGTGGCACGAGCACTCGGCCATCTTCCCTGTCCCTTGTCCGTAGCTCCGCAGCTACCCACCTTGCACTGGCTTCCTGTTAAATTATGATCTGCCAATGTTTAAGCTTTTGACACCCACTTCCAGAAGCATTGATGGTTTTCCATCATTATATTTCCACTGCTATGTTGAACCTTTTTCATAGTCTTGGACTCTTCTTTGCACCCCTTGTACTCAATGACTAATATCTCATTTTCCTAGATCTTTGGCTCCAGCATTACTCGTTGCAGTAAGGTTATCTCTTTATCCTCACGATTCAGGGTGGAACTAAAAACATGTCATCTTAAGCTTGCTTTCCCTACTATTTAAATTATTCTTTATCTTTGTATCCTCCAATAATTGATTTTGTGCTGATTTTTGCATCAGTTTTCTAAAGATAAGCTGCAGAAAATGCTGTGTGACTAATCTTCCACCAGTCCTGATATGCTCGTATCACCCCCTTCTCAAGTCACTTCATTGGCTCCCCTTCGTTTCTGTATCCAGTTCAAGCTTCTCCTTCTGACCTATAAATGCACTCGTTCTACTGCTCCTCACTACCTTTCCTCTCTTATCTCTCTGTACACCCCTCCTCGTGAACTCCGCTCTTCTGGTAGCTTGCTTCCTGCTGTCCCCTTTCCTTCCACTGCCAACTCTAGACTTCGATCCTTTCACCTTGCTGCTCCTTATGCCTGGAACAAACTACCTGAGTCTGTACATCGGGCTTTATCTTTTCCCCTTTTCAAATCTATGCTATAAGCTCATCTCTTTGAGGCTGCGTTTGGATCCTGATCTGCTTCATCTCCTAGGTGTCTCCTTACTTTTCCCTCGTTGTATTGTTGGTTTCAACTGTTGTGTCATCTGTCTTTACTAGACTGTAAGCTCTTACGAGCAGGGACTGTCTTTTTATATGTTTCTGTACAGTGTTGCATATGTCTTGTACCGCTGTATAAATCATCTATAGTAGCAGTAGTAGAGAATACCTTAAGAAGTAAAACTAATCATATTAAAGTGATGTAAACAGATTAACATAATCGCTCGGTGACACAGGCAGATTATGGCAGCCAGATGTGGCTGTAAAATTACCTGCCTACTTGGAGAGTACTCATGAAAAAAGTTGGCCAGGAGACGTCCATGCAATTAAGCGAGGACCAGTACAGAGCAGTATAAGGGCGTGCGGGTGACTTCCTTAGGTAAATTAGCAAGGGGAGAGGGTTATGTATTCGTTAGTGTGCCTTAAAGAATTTAGTTCAGCGTGAGTTAGCTTATAAATTAATGAATATTATGTTGATTAATGTATGTAAAAAAAATCTAATGTGTATTAACCAATTTTTTATTAAACTATGTGAAATGAAGCAAAAAATGTCCAAAGATAAGGAAAAAATGTTGAAAATGGCCCAAAAATGAACTGAATTTGTTTTCCTTGCACATCCCTATAAGGAGGCCATTTACTAAGTTAGCACATGCTAATGCCGTATATTGCCCGTTATCTGCAGCAGCGTTTGTTTTATGCAGTGGGCCCTGCAGCAAATGATGTGTGATAATGGCAACATAATGGTAAATGGATCCCTAAATGTCTTGACTCTGTGAGTCGGATGCTATAAACATCGAACATGCACCAGCATTTTGGATTAAGGAGTTGCTAATGAACATAAAGGAAGATTTTAGAGTTGGCTTCAGATCCCTTCTTGATGCAATCTTCCTGACAAAGTTAGGGATTGACGTACTAAAGTGCACTAACATCGGCCAATTGCAATACATCAACCTGGTGTTTGTCACAAGCTTCAAAGGCCACTAGTGAGATGCAAATGCTAGAGTACAGGTGAAGAATACTGAGGTGGAGTTAAAATTTTTGGGTGAATGTGCATGAGAAACATTTTACGTGGGTGCTTGTTTTGCCGTGCTAATAACGAATGGAAAGTATTCAAATGTAAGCCCTGTCTGGGGCTGTAAAACATATCTAATGTACCTGCACTGTAACTCTTTTGCAAAGATGGACAACTACATCTAAGCCCAAATCTAAATGACTTGCTGGTCCCTCAGACTGGATGAAATCAGTTACAGGTTTTTCAAAGATCTGAAGCTGTGAAACAAAAGCCAAAAACTCCGCTTGGGCTCACCAGTGGCTTTGAAATTCATTTAAATGCATATAACTAGTCTGAAAAACAGAAGCTATTCTGAAACTTCGTATTTTAAGGGAAATCCATGGGTTTTCCATTCAGCTTGTTTCTAAGAGCATCACACATTTTCTATTAGATACAGTGCAAACACTCAGAACTCATAATATTCTGTCGGCTGGTTTGAATAAACAACTTCCTAGTAAAGAACAAAGGAGCGTGTTCAATGCTCGGTACGTCTTGCAATTTCCTTGAAGCCCAAAGTATTTCTTCAAATCGCCATGATTACAAAAACAGGTCTCAGCAGATTTACACCTGCTGCTTCAGAACTTGAGCAGCAGCCACTAACAGAACTATTCATCAGGATTTTAAATAACAGGCACGTGGCTGTTTTCTCATAGAAAATAATTTCAAAACACCATGTCCCAAGCGCATAAAGTGCTGATAAATAGAGCTGAGAATGATAATGTCTCTTAATAGGACAAGGATCAGTCAGAAGATTAAGAGACTTAACACGAATATTATAACAAGTAATTTCCAAAACAATTTTTTTGGTAAATACATTATTTTGTGTACTGGAGTCTTAAAGGGCATTGGGAATGACCTTTCATTTTTTAACATGCAGTGCCTGCAGAATTAAATGCCGTGCATAGAGATCATTAAGGAACAAGAGAGGAGCGTAACTCTTGCAGAATCACAGGGGAACAAACGGAGCAAGAGAGGAGAGCAGGTTTGGAACAGACTGCTTTATTGGAGATGGTCCCTACGCGTTTCGGCTTGCGCCTTCTTCGGGGGACATACAGCTACCATAGGGTTAAACAAATAAGGTTAAAACAATAAAACAATAAGTATACAACATTAAAAACTAATAGATAAAATGACATATAAATGATGGCACCAGAATGTAAAAATGATAAATTAAACACGTGTCTAAGCAATGATATATGTATAGATTAAAAAGACAAACCAGAGGACAATAAATCAATAAAAGCATAAAAATATATTAAGATTAAGATTACAATTGAGTAGAATTAGCAAACAAGAGCCGAGACAAGAAAATAAAATATTAATTAATAATGAGCAAATTGATTCCAAATTGATTAAACAAGTAAAAATGATCCTATACAAGTATAACGATGTGTAGCAAGAAATAAACAAATAATAAAAATAAAAATAAAAATAAAAAATAATAAAAAATTATTTAAAAAATTATTTAAAAAATTAATTAAAAATAAAAATAATAAAAAATTAAAAATTAAAAATTACAAAATTAAAAATTAATAATAAATAATGGATAATATAAAATTATTAAAATAAATAAATGAATTATATAAAAAGTGAAATAATAAATTGGTGAGAAGGAAAATGATAACATACCAATATTGTATAAGATGGAATGTCTCATAAAGACAATTGGGTAAAAACACTATATGTTGATAGCACCGTATCTGATGAACTTGTCTCTGAGAGACAATTAGGTCGTGGCACTATGTAAATAGCTATGAGAAAAAAGAACAATATAATTGCATGTAGGAGCAAACAATTGATTAGAGTACAAAACACCAATATTAATAAAAGTATAAAACATAATATATTTATAAATCAATAAATAAAAAATAAATAATAAATAATAAAAGAATAAAAATAGAAATAAACACATGGAAATAAATTATGGTAATATTAATGTACAGGACCAAATAAATACCCAAATAATCAAGAAATTGAAAAATAAAAAATAAAAAATAAAAAGTTAAAAAATTTTGAAAGTTAAGTATTAACCTATAAGCAGAACATCCATATATTAATTGGGCTATAAGGGGAACAGCGAACTTATTATAATGAGGAACTGGTGTGCAGTCAATAAAACTTAATAATCACAAATGAAGACAGAAAATTTGAAGGTGTTAGTGCGTGTATGAGCGTGAAGGGTAAAAAATTCAAAAAGTAAAAGGTTAAGGGATTTAAAATATGATTCATGTTGGACATGCTAATAAGATTTTTTATAGTTAAAAACAACGTATTAGATCAATTGTGGATCTATAGTCTCACATGGACGACATGCATTACTGCAGGTAAAATATTTAAAAGAACGCAATGTGTGAACAGAGAGTAAAAAATATATATATAGACCTTAATTGTGTCAGTGCATATAAAATAAAATAAACGATCGCTATACTATCATCACATGTTTATACAGAGAGAATGGCACGGGTATCTAACAACGAGAAAAAAATGTGCTCCATACTGTGATACGATGGGGACATATAATGTTATAATGAAGATACAGGATAGATATATTAAATGAGAAAAGAACTGTCGCATTAAAGAATATTAGAGGATTAAATTACACCGACGAGATGCATTATCTAAAAATAAAAATAGAAAAGGTGTCACGAATCATAAATGAGCACAGGAAGTGATCGAAAGCAGACAAACCTAGTACTTAGGTATAAAACTTGGTGAATGTGAATGTGTTGGATAAAAGCAACAAAATTGAACTTGGAAATGGAAAGAACAAACCGTATCACATGTTCTCTAGAAGACGATGAAAGCCAATTACTAGGATCAATGTGTAAACGTAAACCGTACTGGCTGATTGTGCTGTTGAATAAAACCAGAGTGATGTACAAAACGAATCATCACAACATGCCATTTACTGTGCGCATACTGAAATGTTGGAAGAGGAAAGCCAAGTGAAACATTTTTTTATAAAACAATTTGCGCGCCCTTTTTGAAGAAAACGTGGTGAACAAAAAGTGGTCTATGTGTTCTAAAAGAAATCGATGAGCTTTCCTGGAGATAGATGTATAAATATAAGAACATACTCACTGATTGTACTGGCAAATAAAATATGAATGATGTCTAAATCTGAATTCACACAGCGTGCCGTTTCGTATGGGCACACTAGAGCATTGGGAGAGGTACGGCGAGTGACAGGCATTTTATAAACGCCAATTTTCGCGCCCTTTTTGGGAAAGACGTCACAAAATGGGCGGAGTTAAAAAGGGGATTTAAAAAGCTATAACTAGAACACAAACATAATTGTATATTTTCTGATAAAATGTGGTGAATGAATTTGTAAAATCATGTAAAATCTACCGCAGGGGACAAATGGTATTATATATATAAAGACTGTTATATACATTTGGCTAAAAACATTAAAAACATTAGAAAATGGGAAGGGGGGAGGGGGTTGTCAATTTAAAACCGTATCTTTTTAAAGGTGACATCATATGATAAGCAAATAACCTAGGGAGGCTGGAATGATATCAAAGTAATTGATTAAAAGAATGTTTGTAAGTCCATGTTTTGGCTTGAACCTTCTGCAGAGAAAATACAGCGATATTGTATAAGATGAATTGTTTCATGAGATCAATCAGGTATTAAAGAATTATCCATACGAAATGAAAAGAGGAAAAGCTAGTTGGGGACCAATATAATATGTGTAAAAAGAATGTGTGAAAGAAAATTGTAATGATATTTGTAATGATGTTAAAGACAAAAGATAGTGAGGTAATGGCCAAATGAAATGAAAATAGGAGAAAAACCATGCGAATGTCCTAAAAACAGATAATTGTAAGTAATGGTTATTGTGAAGGGTATTTTGAAAATGTTTTGATGATTATTGCAAAAAGATTGAAAGATCACGTTCTTGATTAAGTCCAAATGGATGCAAACTGTTAAAATCATAAATAAATCGTTGTTCCAACTTGAGTAAAACGTGATTAATGTCACCACCACGCCAGTGTGGAATAGCAGTTTTAATAACCAAAAACTTAAGATCACTAACTATGTGTCCCTTCTCTACCCAATGTGAGACTAATGGTTTGTCAGTAAGTTGTCTTTGTATATTGCTCCTGTGCTCTATGATCCGTGTTCTAATCTGGCGCTTGGTTTTCCCTATATAGATCATATCACAGGGGCATAAAATTAAGTAAATCACATTAGTAGTCTTACAGTTGGAATAATGGTCGATGATAATTTTGTGACCTGAAGAGTTATGTGTGAAACTATTTTTAACTGTAATGACATGAAGGCAGACAGAGCAGTTTCCACAACTGAAATGACCTCTGACTGTGGGGGTACTTCTAGGGATAGTGAGGGCCTTCAGTAATTTTGGAAAAGTCCAATAATCAGGATGCTCTGAGATAGAAGGTAGAATCATGTTCTAATTGGCAGAAAACGTCCTTGCACGAGAACGTAATTTACTAACTTGAGAAACGTACAGGACATCTAAAAGATGCATTTGTCCCAAACATAAGGCACAGATAAATTCATATCGTTTGAGCAGTGTTGATAATTCTGTGATAGATATTACATAAACACTTAAATAAGGATCATTGCTTAATCTGTAGCCAGTGCAAGTCCTCATAACAGGAAGAATCATGGTCCGTCTTCTGCAAATCAAAGATGACTTGGACAGCAGCAGTTTGATTGGTTTGTAAAGATCTGATCAAACAGGCAGGCAAACCAAGATACAAAATGGCTCAATAGTCAAGACACGGTCATAGCAGCGTTCGTACCATCATACGAAAATCCTTGTTCATCAAATAATGCCTAAGGCCTCTAATCATTTGTATTAAAAATCTTGACCAGATTGTTTGTAATATTTAGGTGCACACAGATAAAGTGGACTTGGTGGATTCAGGCCAGCTCTCGTGGAGAGTCGGCACCATCACTAATTGACAGCACTGCTGTCGGTTTATAGAAATCTCGATGGGCAGGAAGGCTGAATTACCCTTCCATCCATAGAGTTGATCCCACCAGCAGAGGACAGAGGCATATTAGCAGGGCAGCGTGGTGAGCCTTCTATTACTTCCACCCACAAGTCTAGTTTGCCTGCTTATTTTGGGAGGGCAAAGAGTAACGAAGTCATATTGGTAGTAGGTGCAGGAACCAGTTCAGCAAGTACCCGCAACATTTGAGGGATCACTGGCCCTTTTATGCCCACTCAAATCATGTCTAAGCTGCCACCCCTTTCTCTTCTGGTTCCTTTGCTAAATGGAAGGCTTCAGTTGCCAGCACTTTTAATCCTTTCACAAGCATTACATTCACTTACATGTGAAAGTTCACTTTGAAAACTGCACTGGCAAAGCTACCCACACACAATTATACCTACCATTTGGTGTTAATAGTTTTGCGGTGGAAATTTCAGGCATGCTTCTTAAAATATTGTTGCTGCTGTTAAGTGGCGTTGAGTTGATGTCGACTCATGGCGACCCTCTAGATAGTTGTCCTAAACTGTGTTTGGTCTTCAGTCAGGCGATAGATCGATACAATAACAGCAGCTACAGGTGCCACTCTATCATTGTTGATAGAGTGGCACCCGTAGCTGCTGTTATTGTATCGATCTATCTCCTCTCTTGGGTTGATCTTCAACTTTACCAAGCATGATGTCTTTCTCTAATAATCTCTCTCTTTGATTGATGTGTCCAAAAGGCCTGCAAACCACGTAAATCCCAGTGAGCAAGATACTCAGTGGCACTAGCAGATAGTGCTACTGATATCCCCACTGACCACATGGCACAATCTGGTTAGTGCTTGAATAGTCCAGATACCTTTCCGGTTAGCAGCAATTTTCAGTCCATTAACCAGATAGGTAACTGCATAAAGATAGGATAGGGCAAGGGCTGTACTAACCTTATGCAATTTTTGCCATCCAGTTAGTGGCCTTATATCACCACTAACCAGATAGTAAAATATGTTGGTGGCGAAACTGGAAATTCAGTGCCAAATGCTGAATAGGCTCCGGCCAGGGCCAGCCTGTCCACTAGACGAACTAAGCAGTCACGTAGGGCGGCAGGCACTGATGAGTGGCATCCAGCCCCTCCCCTCAGGCGAAGCAGCAGTTCAGCGCTGCCTGGCCTGCCCTGCCGCCCCCCTCCAGCATCGATCTTCTCACCTGGGGGAGGGAGGACAGCATGGCGATTCCTCTGCTACATGGGGCTTTAAATTGTTCACGCTGGCATTCTCATGATCGCTCCTTCCCCCTCCAACAGGAAGTTGCATCGGAAGGGGGGCAGGAGCAGCAGGCCATGAGCATGCCAGCATGGGTAATATAAGGCCTAATGCAGCGGAGGGATCGCTGTGGCACTTCCTTTCCCACAAGCGAGAAATGGATACCAGAAGAGGGAGGCATGATGGGTCAGGCAGTGCCTCAAACCTGGGGGAGCAGCATGGAGAGTCTGCCTAGCAGGGGCGGTTCTACCATGAGGCCAATTGAGGCGGTCGCCTCAGGCGGCAGTTTGCAGGGGCGGCATGCCAATGGCGGCAGCACTCTGGCTCTGTTTTAATTTTAGATTTTGCCACCTCTGGCCTGCCTCTGCCTTCTGCATGGCACGTGGAAGGGAATTTTAGAAGGGACATTCAAGTGCAGTCTAGGACTTCTAAGCCAGAATATTTGGAAAAGAAAACCCCAGGCACGTCTAAATAAATGCAGACATGATTTCACAAACATGGACATGCTCCATATAGACAGCTGCGGGGGCATCTGCATAGACATCCCCAGAATTATATTTACAGAACCTAGACATCTAGGCATAGCCTAATGGTGTGAGTAATTGGCTATGAATAGGTAAAGCCGTAGTTCAGATCATCATTGCTATCACTGAAGGTGTGCTGAGTACTAGGTGTGCTGAGTGCTGAGGATGTCCACAGACCCGGCTTCTAAAATGGCTCTGGAGACGTCTCTTGCTTTGGACATGTCTAGGCCTGTTTTCGGACATCCAAAGCACAAATACAGTAGGCCTTCCAATGACCCCCCCCCCCCCATAATGTAAAATATAGTTAGTGCATTTTTCCTAGAAATAAAGGTGACAGTACTCCATACCACTACATACCTCTCAAAAAAAGGCCCTGAATACAGTTATCTATACCTCATGATGTGGTGTTAACTGCTCTGTAATAGCTGCCATGTGAAGGGTTAATGCATGTTAATGACCTCTATATTAAATCTGAGATGCATTGCAACACAGCAGTGGTAATGGCTGGAATGGGAAATCGGAGGCTGCCACTGTAAGGGGTTTTTTTTGGACACTTTCTAAAGCCCACCAAAGTTTGGTGCTCTAGACAACTGCCTAGTTTGCATAAAGGTAATGCCAGCCCGGATAAAGGCTGTGTAAGTGTAATTTTGCACTTGCAAAAGTCCATTTATGTAGGTACACAATGACTTTCTGTGCATCTGTCTCACGGCTTTTTCTTTCACTACTTACATCCTACAACTTTGATCTAGGTATCCTCTGCCCTCTCAGTGAAGCCGCATTTTCTCACCTTCCTTTGGAGCCTCTTTTTCATTTTCATGCGATGACTCTGTGTCATTACATTTATCATCTTGCTGTTATGCAAATCCAACACCTACTCTTGGGTTTTTATGCTAAGATGTGACCAGAAGTAGATTGCCAGGCTTTTCGTCCAAGGCAGTGCAGGGTAAAGCGACTTGCCCAAGACCACAAGGAGTGCCAATTGAAACTGAACCCTGGTCTCTGGGTCACTACACTGCTGCTCTAACCACTGGGCTACTCATCCATGCCTCCTCCACTCCTCCATAGCCTTCCAGTTTCCAGATGATATCATTTAGGAATGCTTTGAAACCAGTGACATCCTTGGCCAATATGATAGACCTATGACTGCGTACCTTCTGTCCAGGAACACAGTCCTTACAATCTCCATACTTTAAAATATCAAAATAAAGTGAAGATGAGGAGGAGGAGGGAGAAGAGAAGGAAAAGGAAGATGCATGCCTCCAAACTTCCTCCATTGTACCCTAAAAGTATTTGCCTGTGTCTTACCAGCTCATTGTTACCTACTGCCAATTACCGATGAGAACAATCTTTCTGTGCCGGCAAGTCGCATGATCTTCAAGTGCTATTTAATGTGAGATACTAAGGCAGAGTGCCTGCCAATGTTTTTGCTACAAAAATTGCACTTTTGAGAATGAGGAAGAAAATCTTGAATTGCACAGATAAATATGAGTCATTTGAGCCTAAGTAAATCATGTTTGCATTTATACAAGTCATTCCCTTCTTTTCAGTTCCCATTTTTCAAATTGGGCATACAATGCACATCCCAATTAGCACTTAAGAAATCTGTTACAAAAGCACCAGAACGCCCACTTCAGCATTGTTTTTATTAAATTAGGCCTTTGTGTGGAAGCATTGATGGTTTATGTTATCATTCACTTGACTTTTCTCATTTTATGGCAATCTACATCAGTATATAAAAATCAAAATTGACATAAATTGTTATGTGTAGTAATGTGGCAAATTACAAAGTGGGATAATGTGCTATCTAGTGTCACAGGAGCATAAAACTTTATTATCAGTTCTGCTCATGGGCAGATAATGTTCTCAGTGTGTTCAGCTCAGTTCTATCCAAAATATATTCATTTCCCGACACTTTAATTTAAGGCAAACATGTTTTTTCCAGGGTAGCAATCAACTCAGCATGAGTTGTTCACTCCATTTTTTAGGGAGCCCTCAACTAACATGCTATGAGATGCTGTGGGTTATAAACATTTTTCCTCATAGACCCTATAAGAAAAGCTCTATAGGGTGTCCGAGCCAAAATGTTATCAGTGTGGAACAATTTTCAAACACTTTTGTTGTACTCAAAATAAAGCATACAGCACAAAAAGTATGTCAATTATATGCACCTCCACTGTCTTTCGAAGGTCACACTTCACAAGTGCCTGCCTCTGAGGCTGCTACACCCTAACCAGAGGCCCTGGACATCTTGAAGTAGGAGGACTCCAAATAGGAGATATTTGAGGTATTGGCAGCTGAACAGACCCCCACCTGCATCCTAGAGGAGTCACCAGAAGAAGTCAGTAGCATGGGAATACTGATGTTGGCCTTTAACCTCCTTTTATCACAGATAACCCCCAAGCCTCAGCCCCCTTTTCCACCCTATCGCTTATGGTGGAGTAGGAGAAAACATTGTCCTAGCCAATGGCTGAAAAGATACTCTCAAGCGCTGATAGTGCACAAAATGCACACCCAGCAAAGCACAATGTCTTCCCTCGGAGCAGAACTTATCCTCCTACATCTCAGCCTCAAATGCCTGATGAATACCCCACGGGGCAACTCCATTTGGCAATGGCATATTTGATTATTTCACAAGCACCGTGCTGGACCTTAATCTCGCCTTCCTTCATTCTCTGCAACAGCAGCCCCTCAGTGTTTGCCCCTACCACTGGCTCCACATGCGCAAGAGGGGAATGGACAAAGACGCCACCTTGAGCCACAGCTTAGAAGGACAACCAAGTTATAATGCTGCCCACCTGCTAGCTGAGTCCTGCCTGATGTTATTATCTGTGTGGGATGTCTGCCCTGGAGAGCACTCAGTATACAAGATGTCAGCTATGTGGAGCAGAATGGTTTATTTTAGTCTACAAAGCCTTTAATAAAAGCTGTTCTTGTAGTGAGTTACAGGCTCGAGAAGATAACTACGGGGTTATGTACCGATGGATGGACTGTAGTGCTGGGTGCAGTCTGCAGGAACTGAAACACTGAATATATCTTATCTTCTCAAACTGCATAGTTTTAGGACCTGTCCTTGCAAAACTGCCATCCCCAAACTTTCCAATTCCCTGTGGATATCTTCTGCTCGGAGTGCCTTGTCCTTTGTCTTTGGTTTTGCCCAATCTCCCTTCATAGTGACTGTCCACTGGTGTGACATCCCCCAACCTCACTGATCTTGACTTTTCTATACTTGTCCTGTTATTCCGAGTCTGCCACATGATGATTTGCCTCAAAACGCCAAGATAAAGTCTTCCATAAGGTGCACATAAAGAAAGGGAGACTTGTTTCCTACTCAGCAACCCTTCTAGAGGTGTATGAATTACAGATTATGCTCTGTAAGCTAGTCTGGCCTGTTCTTATTGAGGCCTCGGGTGTACTTATCTAATGCCTATGGACTGCAAGCTGGTCAAGCCTGTTCTTGGTGGCCAGAGATAAAAGCAAGAATCAACCACAATGATAAGAGCTACCAAGAAGATTGGTGATGAATACAATCAAATTGCAAAGTTAAATAGAGGGCAAAGGAATAAGAACAAGCTATTAATTTGTTTTCGTAGAAAGGTATATTTGAGAAATTGTATATTCCTTTACCCCACATGCCTTGGCTGCCAGAAGCTTATGGATTGTAAACTATAAACTAGTCTGACTTGTTTACCTGCCTGCGTGATGTCTCATCTATAGTAGTCTGTTGGCTCCTAGCATCGGATCTTCTTGGATGGCACTTATCTATGTCGTTAAATCTATCTGATGCTGATTTTCTGGCCTGCAATTAAAAAGTCAGGAAATGTTTAAAGGTTACATGGATAGTACTGAGCCCCATACTATCTGTATAAAAGTGGACCAGGTTCATGGAGGGAGCGAGGGCAGCTCTAGATACTGAGGGGTGCATATTAAGCAGCAGCTAGGCAAAATAAAATGCCTAGTGGCCACTGCTCAAACTAAAACTGTATATTCAGCAACAGAAGATATCTACCGTCTACCGTATAATGGCTGTCACCGCTCCTGCTCCGCCCACAGATCACCCCAGTTTTAACCAGGAGCAATTTCGGCAGTCTGTGGTATATTCAGCAGCACAAACTGGCTAAAACATTTTGAATAAGCCCCCCCCCCCAACAAAATAGCAGCAATATTCATCTGCTATGCAGATAAGTTATCTATTTAATTTGGTCTGCTGAGCAGAAAGCCTAAACTCTAAGGAGAGGGCCGAGGTGGTCATTGGCCAAATGCATCTATTCAGCGCTGCTGCCTACAGGTGAAGCTAAATGCACTCTCCATTTCTCTCCCCGTGTCTTTCTGTTTCTGCGTGTAGCTCGCTCTCTCTCTCATGTCCTCACTTCTTTTGCCATTTCTCGCTGCAGTGTCTGGAAGTTCATTTTTTCCCACCAAGCCTTTTATTCTACAATGTCTCTCCAGCACAAGTAATCCTTTATACACATCCTGTGAATCCCACAATGTCATTTGATGCCTCCAAAAATGCAAACTAGAGTCTATTTCAATATTGTCAGTGTTACGCTACAGCTTGTATAGATTTTGCTTAATGCTTAACATCTTTCTGTCTTTCTTGAAGGATATATTTTACTGGAAATGTCTTGTGAAGATGATCTTGGCTTATTCTTTCCTGTGTACAAAGCAGACAGACTGAAGTGGCCGCTCTCATGTCTTTTCAGTCCCCCCTTGATCATATCTTAGTGTTTTCCTTATTGTCAATTTTGAAACTGTGATGAAAAGCTACAGATGCATCACATAATAATCTACTGATATAACATCACTGCTGCTGTTTATTTGAAATATTTCAATTCACAAGAACCTCTTCTTGGGCTCTTAATCTGAATTTCATTTAACAGAGACAGGGTCAAGACCTGGGGCTTTTTGTAAGTATTATGTTTAATTACAATGGTGTCGATATTCAGCCAGAGTGGTTACTGGTGCCAGCATTTGACTTATATATAGTATCACTATCCATATAGGTAGCAGCAGGGTCGGCCCCAGAGTTGGTTCAAGTTGTTGGTGCCCTAAGCAGACCTTAAGCTTTACACAGACATAGTGAGCAGGCTGCAAGTGGCCCAAAACATAGCTGTACAAGTTGTGTCGGGTTGGAGTCAGAGGGACTTGGTCAGAGATGTCTTGAAGCAATTGCACTGGCTCCCAGGCCATGAGCTTTGTGTGTTTAAAATGTTAATATTGGCATTTAAGATGCAGAGAGAGGGTGGGCCAAGTTATTTGCAGGATGTGTTGCAGTGGTACCAGCTGGGCCTCACGTTAAGATCTAATCAGATTTTTTGTTGGTAATCCCGGATCACAGTAAAGTACAGCAGCAGAAATGGAGGGGGCGAGAATTTAAGACCACTGCACCCATGTAGTGGAATAAACTCCCCCTTGGGGTTGAGGCAAGAACTAGATAAGGGGCATTTTTGAAAAGCCTTAAAAACCTTCCTTTTCCCTAGTTGATACCTATAGGGGTCCCTAGGAATGGCCAGACAGAGAGATGGGGTGACAGTCCTTTTTTGATTGCATATGTAAATTTTTATTCTACTGTGAACTGCATAGAATGTTTGACATATTTGAATTATATAAATGTTTTTAAATAAATAATAAATACCCTCATTTGGTTTGCAGCTTGTCGTGCTGTGAGGGCTTGTGTGCATCAGTGATGCTGAGAGCTAAGCAATCAGTAGCTTAGCTACTGGCAGGGTCTCCCAAGATACACAGGTCTCAGCTGAGGTTCCAGATTAAGACAAACCATCCATCTGGGCAGCAGCAGAATGGGACGGTGTTGTAAGCGGGGGATCACATTTCTGTGACAAATGCAACAACACTGGAATTAACTGCGTGGAAGAAAGGCTTGGCAAACCTACTTCTGTATCTTGCCATGAAAGCCCAATGGATAGTCACAAAATAAATTGCAATATAGTGCTGGAAGATGAGACCCCCAGATTGGAAGGCACTCAAATGGCTACTGGGGATGAGTTGAAGACTTCTCAGAGTAAAACCAGCATTTATGATGTGGTTGAATCTGCTGATGAAGCTGCACATGAAAAGAGAGTCAGAAGTTGCAAAGATATCTTACATATTGGGACACGGAATGTACGAAGCATGAACCAAGGGAAGTTGGAGGTGGTCAAGAATGAAATGGAACGTGTACATCTCGATCTGTTGGGTGTCAGTGAATTGAAATGGACTGGCTTTGGGCACTTTGCATCTGATGTTCACATCGGCTACTATGATAGACATAAAAGACAAAGAAGAAATGGTGCTGCATTTATAATTAAGAAATAACTTGCAAGAACTGTAATGAAATACAATGCAGTCAGTGAATGCTTAATTTCAATTTGTCTATGAGGAAAGCCCATCAACATAACTATAATTCAGGTATATGCCCAAACAGCAGCTGCAGAAGAGGAAGACATTGATGAGCTCTATGAACAAGTACAAGCTGAAATTGACAGAACATGCAAACAGGATATCCTGATAGACATAGGTGACTGAAACACAAACGTTGGCAACAATGAAGAAGGCAAAGTGGTTGGAAAATATGGACTTGGCAACAGAAATGAAGCTGGAGAAAGACTGATAGAATTTTGCAAGACCAATGATCTATTCATCTCAAACACCTTCTTCCATCAACACAAGCGGCGACTATACATGTGGACTTGACACAATGGATTGTACAGAAATCAAATTGACTACATCTGTGGAAGACAATGATGGAAAAGCTTGATAACATCAACAACGAAAAAACCTGGAGCTGACTGTGGTACAGATCACCAACTACTAGTATGCAAACTCAAGCTAAAGTTGAAAAAGAGCAAGCCACTCATAAATGTAGCAAAATATGACTTTGAGAATATACCACTGGAATTTAAAGACTGCCTGAAAAATCAATTTGCTGCTTTAGATACAAATGACAGAGTTCCAGAAGAGTTATGGGATGACATAAAGAAGATTGTGTTAGAAGAAAGCAAGAAGTCTCTACATAAGGTGAAAAAGCAAAAACGGCCAAAATGGATGACTGAAGAAACTCTGAAAATTATCCAGAAACATAGGAAGCTAAAGCCAGAGGAGAAAGAGAGGCAATTGCAGAACTCAACAGAAATTTTCAACATGCAGTAAGACAAGACCAGGAGAAAGTACTACAATAATACATGCAAGGAAATAGAATCAGAAGCTATTAGAAGAAGAACAAGATTGGCTTTTCTAAAGCTACGAGAGTTAAAGAAAAAATTCCAGCCTTGAATTGGAATGCTAAGAGATGCTCAAGGATCCATGTTGAATGATGCTGAGAAGATCAACAAAAAGGTGGAAAGAATATACAGAGTCGTTATATCATAAAGATCAAGTGGACCAACAGCCGTTTCAACCTGTATCTTATGATCAAGAACCATTGGTGATGAAAGAAGAAGTCGAAGCAGCATTGAAAGCCTTATCAAAGAACAAAGCATTGGGCATTGATGGCATTCCCATTGAAGTATTACAGCAATCAGATGAAGCTGTTACGATACTTAGAAGGCTCTGCCAGGAAATTTGGAAGACAAATTCATGGCCAACTGACTGGAAAAGATCTGTGTTTATACCAATACTGAAGAACGATGATCCGACTGACACTGGAAATTATCACACAATTGCTCTGATCCCACATGCCAGCAAGATTCTACTCAAGATCATTCAGCAGAGACTGCATACCTGGAACGAGAACTGCCTGAAGTGCAAGCAGGGTTCAGGAAAGGGCGAGGAACGAGGATCCTTGAAAAGACAAAAGAATACCAAAAGGATATCCATATCTGTTTTGTTGACGAAAGCAAGGCTTTTGACTGTGTAAACCATGAGAAACTCTGGGCCACATTAAGAAGCATGGGTATACCAGAACACCTGATCGTTCTCTTGCACAATCTTTACATTGATCAAGAGGCAACAGTTCGAATGGAACTAGGAGAAACAAAATGATTTAAAATCAGCAAATATGCACGACAAGGCTGCATAATTTCCCACTACTTCTTTAATTTATATGCAGAACAAATCATCAGAGAAGCAGGATTATATGAAGACAACCTAGGTGTGAAGATTGGTGGAAGACTTGTCAACAATCTTAGCTATGCTGATGATACCACATTACTGGCTGAAAGTGAAGACGATTTGAAACATTCGCTTCTCAAGATCAAAGAATATAGTCTTAAAATGGGTCTGCACCTTAAAGTTAAGAAGACAAAGATCCTGACAACTGGCAAAATCAATAAGTTCATTTTTGATGGAGAAGAAATTGAAATTGTTGATCCAAGTTAAAGCTGTCAACTATCAATAAAGAAAGGACTAGCAGTCAAGAAATCCGATGACGAATTGTTCTTGGTACAATGGCTATGAAGGACAGAGACAAGATCCTCAAGAGCAGAGATGTGTCTCTCCATACAAGTATTTGACTTGTCCAGGCCATGGTATTTTCAATAACATCATATGGATGCGAAAGTTGGACAATAAAAAAAAAGACAGGAAGAAAATTGATGCCTTTGAATTATGGTGCTGGCGACAAATACTGTGTATACCGTAAACTGCCCAAAGAACAAACCAGTCAGTACTAGAGGAGATCAAACTTAAGCTTTCCTTAGAAGCTCAGATGACAAGACTGACTTTCATACTTTGGGCATATCATGTGAAGAGAAAGATCACTGGAGAAAGAAATAATGCTTGGCAAGGTAGAAAGTCACTGTAAAAGAGGAAGGCTGGCAATGAGATAGATCGATACAATAACAGCAGCTATGGACACCATTCTATCAACAATGAGCCGCTTGGCTAAAGACTGAACAAAGTTTAGGTCAATTATCCAGAGGGCCTCCAGGAGTCGACACCGACTCGACAGCACTTAACAACAACACCACCCCACTCTTGGCACACATTGCATTTTTGCCATTGTCAGAAGTTGCCGCCCTAGGTGACTGACTAGTTTACCTCATGGTTGGGCTGGCCTAAGTAGCATGACTAAAAATAGATGTAGTGTGATGACTGCACAAGTTCTTTCCATGCAGTTGCATATCACCACTATGGAGGTGTAGCCTATTGGAAGGAGGTGTAGCCTACGTTTTGGTGCAATGTCTCCAGAGTCAAATGTCCTTGGTTAATTGGTTGAGTGGGAGGCGGCAAAGGGTAAAGGTAAATGGAGCTCACTCTGAGGAGAAGGTGGTAACCAGTGGTGTGCCCCAGGGATCTGTCCTTGGTCCGATTCTTTTTAACATCTTTGTTATTAATATTGCGGAAGGGCTAATGAGTAAGGTTTGCCTCTTTGCGGATGATACCAAAATCTGCAATAGAGTAGACACACAGGAAGGCGTAGATAACATGAGGAGGGATCTAGCTAAGCTTGAAGAATGGTCTAGAATTTGGCAGCTGAGATTTAATGTTAAAAAATGCAAGGTCATGCATTTGGGCTGCAACAATCCAAGGGAGTGATATGGTATAGGGTGTGAAGTACTTCTGTCCACAAAAGAAAAGCGGGACCTAGGTGTGATTGTGTCTGATGATCTTAAAGTAGCTAAACAGGTAGAAAAGGCGACAGAGAAAGCTAGAAGGATGCTTGGGTGCATAGGGAGAGGAATGGCCAAGCAGAAGAAAGGAGATGATAGTGCCTCTATGTAAGTCTTTGGTGCGACCTCATTTGGAGTATTGTGTGCAATTTTGGAGACAGCACCTTCAAAAGGATATAAACAGGTTGGAGTCAGTGCAGAGGGTTGCTACTAAAATGGTTAGTAGTCTTCGTTATAAAGCATATGAGGATAGACTTAAGGAGCTTAATATGTATACTTTAGAGGAAAGGCAGGATAGAAGTGATATGATTGAGATATTTAAATACCTCCATGGCATAAATGCACAGGAGGAGACCCTCTTTCAATTGAAAGCAAGATCTGCTACGAGGGGACATAGGTTGAGGGTGAAAGGGGATAGACTCAGGAGTAATATGCGGAAATATTTCTTTACGGAAAGAGTGGTAGATGTGTAGAATAGTCTCCCAGTGGAAGTGGTAGAGATGAGGAGAGTATCTGAATTCAAAAAAGCATGGGACAAACACAGAGGATCTCTAAAGGAAAAAAGGGGACTGTTGTAGTGGTTGATATGGAAGGGTAGACATGATAGGTCATGTGGTCTTTTTTTGCCGTCATGTTTCTATGTTTCTATTCAGATAATTTTTAGATTCATCTTTATTCCTCCCTTAACCAGGCCCACAATTATATGTATGATATTGGGCTGTTTAGCAGTTTAAAAGGCCCGACACAAAACATCCTGTTAGTATTGGTATCATTTTGCAATTCTACAGATATGTGTTGGCTACCCACGTTGTGAACTGCTTTGCATATTTGTCAGGAAGGCAGCATATAAATGGTTATTTATATACTGCACAGTTCAAGCCAATCTTCTGAACAATGTACAGTATATCACCATATAACAAGATGTTATCCAAAAAAACTCCGACTGCCAATAGTTTGGGGCTGTATTTCACCCATACTTAATTTCATATGAACCTGTACCTCTTCTTCTCAAGCGAGAAAACGATATTCACACTTCAAAAATTGAGGCGCATATTCAAAACCACTTAAGGGGTTGGCAGCAGATGCAGTCCACCTAAGTGCTTTCTCTAAAACATGCCCAGCACTTAGATGCATGGCTCTTGGTCATGTGCAGAGTAATTTTATAACAGGCTGCTTATGTGTGAAGGCCGGCTAGGCACATATTTTAAGCCTCATTTATGAAGACAAAAGAGGTTCTTTTATTAAGGGGCACT
This sequence comes from Ichthyophis bannanicus, assembly GCA_033557465.1. NCBI lineage: Eukaryota > Metazoa > Chordata > Amphibia > Gymnophiona > Ichthyophiidae > Ichthyophis > Ichthyophis bannanicus. The sequence continues at coordinate 73,611,955 of CM066037.1, forward strand.
AAGCATTTAGCGTGGATTTCAGCCCAGGCTTACTGTGCGCCGTAACCCATGGTAACCTTTAGCTCAAGACTGGCACAGTTAGCATAGTGCAGAGTGAGCATAGTGAAGGCCTTGCAGTCAGCTTGCCCGCGCTAACTGCAAGGTTTGCATTTAGCATTCCTCAATAAGTGGAAATAAGTGGACCTGTGCTAATACTGGCCCACATTAGGGCACGGTACAGCACGTTAACCAAGTGGAATATGCTCTGACAGTTAACGTGGTGGTATTGCAGCTAACATGCGATGGTTTGTGGGCTTTTTGCACATTAGGTGGAAAATCACAATGCACTTTAGTAAAAGGGCCCCATAGGTATTAATGTGTCCTCACAAAATACTAGGGTAAAAGTGGTCAAAGCTGTGCCTAGATTGAAATACTAGGGCAAAAGCATGTCTAGAATGAAGCCATAGACATTTACAGCTTCTCAGTAGTAGGTGTAAATATTCATGTATAAAGTATGCCCATATGCACGTATTTTATAAATAACATCCATAAATGGCAACTCAGTCCAAACACCACCGCAGAACATGCCTACATGTAGGTCGCATACAACACATGCTTTCTTGGCATCCTGCATAATTTTATGTCTGTAACCCATAGGGTAATTTTATGAAAATGCTTCTATGCGTGAAAAATCCCGTACAGCCAAAGTTGTTCAGTATGTTTGAAATCAGGGTGATATTTGGGGCAGGCTAGGAGTAAGTCTTAAAATTATCTGTAGAGTAGCAATATTCAGTTGATATAAGGGATACGCGGAAAGTTACACACTAGTTACATGCATTAGTCTGTATTTGAAAGGACTTGTGCATGTGAATGGGCACTAACCAAAGCGCTTCAGGCGGTTACGATTCTGGAAGATTGTGTGGATAAATCATCATGAATGCTTTCAGACTAGGTGTGCACAGGGGTGGAGCATGGGAGGAACCTAAATTTGCCAGCATAAGACTAGGGGACATGCAATGAAGCTACAGGGTAAACTATTTAAGACTAATAAAAGAAAATATTTTTTCACTCAACGTGTAATCAAACTCTGGAATTTGTTACCGGAGGATGTAGTAAAGGCTGTTAGTGTAGCTGGGTTTAAAAAAGGTTTGGACAAGTTCCTGGAGGAAAGGTCCATAAACCATTATTAAGAAGGGACCCAGGATATCAATGCTTGAACCAATACAAGCATTGTGGAACCTGTGTCCCTTGGGGAAACTGCTAGGTACGTATGACCTAGATTGGCCACTGTTGGAAACAGAATACTGGGCTTGATGGACCTTGGTCTGACCCAGTATGGCATATCTTATGTTCTTATGTTCTTATGTTCTTAAGGTATAAAGCACTATCATTTTTTTTTAACTTCAGAGTGCTTTCAATACCGCTTTTCAAAATTTGTCAAAGTGGTTTACAATAAAGTTACAGTTTAAGAAAGGGTACGAGGACAGTACAATAAAATGGGATTTGGAATTTAAACTTAAAAGCAAAATAAGGTGTGTCCTTCACTTTATAAAATAGGTCCCAAACATAAATGTGCGTTAACTGTGAGGGAGTTTATAAATTTCCCTCCACATGGTATCACACACAACCAGTTCCTATAGGCAGCCAGGGTCGAAATGTCAGATGCAAAGTTAGAAACATAGAAACATAACGACAGAAAAACACCATATGGCCTATCCAGTCAGCCTTTCCATACCAATTACTATAGCTCCATTCTTTTTCCTTTAGAGATCTTCTGTGTTGATACCATGCTTTTTTGAATTCAGATACTGTCCTGGTCTCTACTACATCCACTGGGAGACACTTTGATGCATCTACCACTCTTTCCATAAAGAAATATTTCCTCATATTACTCCTGAGTCTATCCCCTTGCACCTTCATCCTATGCCTCTTCATTGCAGAACTTTCTTTCAATTGAAAAAAGCTCTCCTGTGCATTTAGGCCACGGAGATACAGTCAGTCCTCGGTATTTGCACATTCCATGTTCGCAAATACACTTATTCGCTTGAAATAAAGATTAACCCATTTTTTGCTATTCACGGACATCTCATGGCTATTCAAGGCCATGTGTAATAAACAAAAATCTTCAATTCTTAATGCACAGCAGCGGGGTGGGGTTCAGCGAGGTGATGCTGCTTCCTTGTGGATCGCGTGTGTTTGTGAAGCATCTTTTAATCCATGTTTTTGCTTATTTTTTTAATTAATAATGACATCCAAACGTAGTGCAAGTGTTAATGAAAGTGTGCATGCAAGTATGCCTATGCGAAAGAAGGCTGTGATGAGCCTCATGGTTAAAGTTCGTGTTAGACAAACTTAGGTCTGGGATTTCTATAGTAGCAGTAGGCTGCAAATTTGTTGTGAACGAATCCACAATTAGGTCAATCCGCCATGAGGCAGAAGATATTCGTAAAGCTGTGCGTAAATCTGCAACAGAAAGTGCAACGTCACTTCAGTGGTTCATGATAAGGCCATTTAAAAAAATGAAAAAACCTTTTAAGTTTGTGGATGGATGAGATGGTGAATGATAAAAAAAAAAGTATTGTGGACACCACGACAATATGACTTAAAGCCAGGCAGATCTATGAACATGTCATAAAGGATCAATGAAACGTGAAAGCCTTCTCGGCTAGTAGTGGGTGGGTTGCTCGCTTCAAAAACAGAAAAGGCCTGAAAAATGTCAAGCTTTCTGGTGAAGCAAGTTCAGCTGCTATGGACGCTGCTAAAGCATTTCTAAAATATCTGCATGAAGAACAACCTGAGCAAATATTTAATGCTGATGAGACAAGTTTATTCTATAAGCAGACAGGAAAGTGAATCTATATTTCAAAACCTTTCACCAAAGCATCTGGCTTTAGAACATACAAACATAGAAATATAGAAACATGCCAGCAGAAAAAGACCACATGGCCTATCTAGTCTGTCTTTCCATATCAACAACTACAATAGTCCCTTTTTTTCCTTTGGAGAACCTCTGTGTTTGTCCCATGCTTTTTTGAATTCAGATACTGCCTCATCTCTACCACCTCCACTGGGAGACTATTCCACGCATCTACCACTCTTTCTGCACAGAAATATTTCTGCATATTACTCCTGAGTCTATCCACTTGCACCCTCATCCTATGTCATCTCATAGCAGAGCTTGCTTGCAATTGAAAGAGACCCTCTTGTGCATTTATGCCATGGAGGAATTTAAATGTCTCATTCATATCTCCTCTATTCCGCCTTTATACATATTACGATCCTTAAGTCTGTCCTCATATGCTTTATAATGAAGACCAGTAACCATTTTAGTAGGTCAGCCTGTTTATATCCTTTTGAAGATGCGGTCTCCAGAATTGCAAACAATTCTCCAAATGAGGTCACACCAAAGACCTTTAAAGAGGTACTATCATTTTTTTCTCTGCTGGCTATTCCTCTCCCTATGCACCCAAGCATCCTTCTAGCTTTCGCCATTGCCTTTTCTGACATAATCATGCTCAAGTCCCACTTTTATTTTGTGAACAGAAGTATATCACCCCCTTCACTGTACCGTTCCCTTGGATTTTTGCAGCCCAAATGCATAACCCTGTCTTTTTTAGCATTAAGTTTCAGCTGCCAAATTCTAGATCATTCTTCAAGATTAGCTAGATACCTCCTCATGTTATCTGCTCCTTCCTGGGTGTCTATTGCAGGTTTTGGTATAATCCACAAAGAGGCAAACCTTACCTGACGGCCCTTCCATAATATCACTAACAAAGATTTTAAAAAGGATCGGACCAAGGACAGATCTCTGTGGCACACCATTAGTAACCACCTTCTCCTCAGAGTGAGCTCCATCTACCTGTACTTTGTCGCCTCCCACTCAACCAATTTCTAATCCAATCAGTAAATTTAGGGTCCATCTCTACAGTGCTCTGTTTGTTTATAAGTTGCCTGTGAGGAACAGTGTCAAAGACTTTACTGCAATCTAAATACACCACATCTAGGGCTCTTTCTCAGTCCATCTCCCTGCTCACCCAGTCAAAGAAATCAACCAGATTTGTCTGACAAGACCTGCCTCTGGTGAATCCATGCTGCCTCTGATCTTGTAATCCATTGGACTCCAGAAACCTCACTATTTTCTCTTTCAGCAGCGTTTCCAATCATTTACTCACCACAGAGGTTAGACTAACTGGCTTGTAGTTTTCAACCACATCCTTACTTCCACTTTTGTGTAAAGGGATCAAATGTGCCTCTCTCCAGTCCTCTGGCAGCACTCCCAATTCCAAAGAGGCATTGAAAAGGTCAGTCAGTGGAGCTGCGAGAATGTTCCCAAATTCCTTCAGTATTCTCAGATGTATCCCATCCAGTCCCATCACTTTGCCTTCTTTTAGTTTAGCTAGTTCCTCACGAACACAGTCTTCTGAAAATCATTTGAGATCCCCATCGCTTCTGTTCCTATTTGTGGGTGTTTTCTGATGTCCTGCTCCTGGCCCTTCATCTGTGAACATAGAACAGAAATATTTGTTAAGGAATTCCACTTTATTCTCATCAGCTTCTACATATTCCTCCCCTTCACCCTTGAGTCTGACAATACCACTTTTGCACTTCCTCCTCTCAGTAATGTATCTGGAAACTGTTTTATCCACCCATTCTATTCCATTGGCTAGTTCTTCCTCTTTTTGTATCTTTGTTTTCCTGACTACTTTGCTAGCTTCTTTAAGTTTTTCCAAATATAGATGCCTGTTTTCCTCTCTCTGTGATCTCTGGTATTTCATGAAGACCTCCCTCTTCCTTCACCTTTTTAGCTACGTCTTTTGTTTGCCCTTAAAATATCCCCTTTCAGTTTTGTCCACTGTTTTTCTACATTCTTCAGCTGTTCCCATCCCGCTAACAACTCCCAGAGGTAATGGCCCATCTTGGCAAAGTTAGTTTTCCGAAAGTCTAAGACCTTCTCTTTTGAATGGATTTTATCAGCCCTAGTCCTAATACTGAACCACACCATCTGGTGATCACTGGATGCGAGATGATCTCCCACTATAATATCAGAAACACTTTCACCATTGGTAAACACCAAGTCCAGTATGGCCCCTTCGCGTGTGGATTCCATTACCATTTGCCTAAATAGTTCTCCCTGTAGAGTATCCAGGATCTCCTTACTTCTAGATGACACCGCAGCAGGGATGAGCCAATCAACATCTGGCATATGTTTCTTTGTTTCTACCCTCTATACTGTACCCTTGGATTTTTGCAGCACAAATGCATGATCCCTGCATTTCTTAGTGTTAAATCTCAGCTGTCAAATTCTCAACCATTCTTCAGGCTTAGCGAGATCCCTCCTCATGCCATCTACTCCTTCCTGGGTGTCTACTCTATTGCAGATGAACTGAATTTATCAGTCTTGTACATACGTGCCTAACATGGGATTCTAGCATTGCCTCCTGATCAAACTTCTGTGTTTGTGAACTTTGAATTTTTCCTATGAAATAAAGTAAATTTACAGTAATTTGGCACTATTACTCATACACTTCCTCAGCATTTTTTACCATAGCTATGTTCTTTTACCATAACTATGTTCTCTTCATTTAGAATCTCCTGTGAACTTGCTGATAGATTGCACCATTTGATATCTTTGTTTTTTCTTCCGTTATAACCTTAGTAGAGAAAATCTGTGTCTATGAAGTCTACGTTTGAGTTTTGCAATCCAAAGTCGATCATTACTATTGGGGCAGGATTAACTCTTTGTTGGTCCCTGAGTTAACAAGTGCATTGGGTCTCTGACTGAAATATAAATGCATTTTAAAACTCCTACAAATGCCCTGTATGTTTCTGACTGAAGAACATTACTAGCAGAGGAGGAAGCAGCAAGTATGAAACCCTGCTCACTGTCTCCCCCTGCTGACTGAAGGACAATGCGTAAGAAATGGGATGAATAGACAAGCCTCTGCTGTCAGAGTTGGTTCTGGTCTCTCCTCCCCCGCCGTTCTTCTTTCTGCCAGAAGCTGACTGCTAGTGCAACAGTCTGCCTTGGGAGCTATTGAATTAGCACATCTGAGAGGACTCATCCTAAATATTTGGGCCTTAGGTATGTGTCTCAATTGCCTATGCCTTAATCACGGCCTAACTATAATCTAGATCTCCTGTCTCCCAGGAAGTTTATTTGGGGGTATAGCCTACATTATTATTAAGCTATAATAGCAACTTGAAAAGATATGTAGGTCATAAAATGCAGCAAGGCAAAACAGGTCAGACTGCAAACTGACTCAGGAAATAGCCTTAACCAAAGCAGTCTTCAAAATAACGAGTTAGAACAACTTAACATTCTTGAATTTGGTGTTCATTTCTGATAAATGCTGAGATCAAGAAGGTGAATCATGTAATGTGGTTCATGAATCATCTGTGAGGATGATATTGAAAAGCACTTGTGTGGTCAGGATCATAAGAACATAAGGAATGCCTTACTGGGTCAGACCACGGTCCATCAAGCCCAGTATCCTGCTTCCAATAGTGGCCAAACCAGGTCACAAGTACCTGGCAGGTTCCCAAAGAGATGCCTATGGGACAAAAATTGTGCTTTAGGCGTAGACATTTGCACATGCCCTAAGGCTGGTGTCGCTGCCTTTGCCTAGATTTTGCATAAACGTGCCTAAATTACAGTATTTTATGATCTGAGTGTGTACTTGTATGCTCTGCCCACATTCTTCCCATCAAGCAATGCCTGTCAGTGTGTTATAAGAGGCCATTTATGGGCATGTTTGACCATTTGCATTCATCTAAAGCGCGATGACTTACGCCACCTCTGGAGCTGATGTACATGCCTGTGCCTAGAGTTTTCAAGAGCATGCTTAAATTATCGTCTTTTATAATTTATGTGTGTGCTCGTGCTCCGCCCAGACCCCGCCCATGAGCACACCCACAGCGAAAGCACACGCCATCGCATGCACTTTCAGTATAGCAACCACCTCAGTTATACGTGTAAATGCATAACTCACTAAACTATCTTGATTCACATGTATGCTCCACATGATTTTAGGCAGCTGGTTATAAAATTGCCGTATACTGTATGTCAACCTGCTACCCAACGCTATGAATTGTTTTTTGTAAATGACTATTTCGTAGTGATATAGCCTCCTATTATGACGCGAAAGTTGTGTAGAATAGGATTCAATGTGAATAAAAATGACAAAGTATGAAGGAAATTGGGCTTCGATTTTACAAGTTGTAGAGGCTACTTTGTAGATTAGGGTATGCGCAGGAAATGTTTTTAAGGTAAACCTCTTATTCTCTATTACGAAAAATAGCACTGGCCCTTTAAAAGCAGCTTTTTCATGGCTAATTTTACCAAGGGACATGTTTACTAAAGGTTAAGTGCTGCCACTGCCCATTCATTTCTATGGGCCACTGAAGCATTTAACGCGTGATAACTTTACTTAACAAGCATTAACCTTTAGTAAAATGTCCTTTGGGATTTAAACATAGAAGAAAGATGCTAACATTAGGAAAAAGACAGGGCTTAGTGGTTACAGCAGTAGGTTAAGCCAGGGTTCAAATCGTACGTCTGACACTCCCTGTGACCTTGGGAATATCATTGTATCTCTTTGGCATTTGGTTAAATCATAAGTTCTTTGTGGTAGGGACATCTTATACATGTACAGTGCTTATAGTAGTACTATAAGAATGGTGGGGGACATCTTCAAACTTGTCAGTAATCCCAATATTCAGTGGCAGTAAGCAGATAGTGCCGCTGAACAGCACTAGAGACCACATAAAAAATGCCCAGTTAAAAAACAGGCTGCTTTGTGAACAGATCAGGAGCAGTGCCGGTTGCTCTCCGATCAGCAGCAATATTCCTCCTCTAACCAGATAACTAAACCGGTTAAAGTTAGGACAGTTCAATGGCTCTCCTAACTTTAACCGGTTATCACTATCTGTTTAGCACTGCTGACCAGATAGTGACGTACTGACTTATGAAACCAGATATTCAGGGCCAGGTGGCAGATAAGTTTTGGCGTTGAATATCAGGGTTTATTTTTAAACGGCAGTGGCTAGGTTCTTTAAAAACCCTAGTTGCCATCGCTGAGTAATAAGTATTACTGTAACATTCTTTTGGTATTATCTGATCGAGTAAAACAGGCATGTCCATCAGGTAGATCGCGATCTACCTGTAGATCGCGGAGGGGTGAGCGGTCAGAGGTAGATCGCCAGCCCCACTTGGCTCCATCTCTCCAGCAGCTCGCTCCGTCGCTAGGAGAGAGCTCGTGCCGGCAGGTCATCTGCCGAGGGCTTGCTGCTGCTGCTGATCCTTTGCCTGTCTTTTTTCCCTGCCTGCGAGAATCTTGCCTGCGGGTGTATTGGGGCGCTTGTTGTTTTCATGCCAATAGTTTGTGAGTACCCCAGGGGGCCCTGCCTGCACCCCGTGACGAGACGCCACAGGCCTGGCGTCATACCTGGTCTCCTGCCTCTCAGAATCACCCATTCCTGTCCCTGCCCCAGCACCCCTTAGAAGTGTGTTATATACCGGGCGATATCCATTCGCCCAGGCTTTACCTGACTACATTTACCGTATTAGTTGTCGTGTGCTGGTCGTTGGTCTCTTTATAGTTTGCTTTCATTAAACATTTTTGGGCAGACACAACAAAGGGCTTTTACAATTTTGTTCTAACTTGCCTATGCCTTGCCTTCGAATTGGTTCAAACCACTGTGACCTTTGCTTGCCTCTGCAATTTTATTTTGCCTAGCCTTTGCGTTGATTCTACACTGCAATTTTATTTTGCCTTGCCTATGCGTTGATTCTACACTGTGTGCAGAATTTATTAAATCGTGTGTGGTGGTATTTGAACTTGTTTGGCGGTATTTGATTTTATCTGGTTTGCTGGACAGGTGTTTGTGGTTTTTTGATGATTGTTTGGTGGTATTTGATTACTGGTGCCAGTATGATGAATTCTTATTTTTACTTTTAGAACTGCATGTGTGGTTTTGGCATCTCCAGCCCTTGTATTGCACATCATCCAGAGGTCTTCAGTTCCTGTTGATCTTTAATACTTTGGGACAGTGACAGTTTTGGACCAGATTCAGCCAGTGTTTATACTAACGTAGCAGATTTGGCCTTCTTACATCCAGCCACCCCAGTATAACGAAGACGAGTGTTCCAAAGAAGAGCAAAACCTACCACTTTCATGATGAATGGGAAATGGACTACTTCTTCATCATGGTGAAAGACAAGTGGTGTTGTCTAATTTGTAACGCCCCAGTATCCTTGCCCAAAAAAGGGTAATCTGGAACGTCATTATAAGGCTCTGCATAGCAATAAGTTTGATGCTGATTTTCCACCCAAAAGTGAAATTCGTAAACTGAAGCTCAAAGAACTTAAATCGAAATTGGCTACTCAGCAACAGTTGATGGCGAAGCCAAAGTCACATTCGGTCAATGCAACCATAGCATCCTTCAAGGTCAGCAACCTGATAACAAAGAAATGCAAACCTTTCACTGAAGGGGAATTTGTAAAAGATTGTTTTCTTGTAACAGCTGACAATCTTCTCGAAGGATTTAAAAATAAGAAAGAGATCATAGCTGCTATTCAAGATGTACAATTGTCAAGAAACACCGTCATGCGGCGAATAGAAAAGATGTGTGGAGACACAACTGAACAATTGTTGTAGGATGTTTCAAATTGTGTTGCTTTCTCACAACAACTGGATGAATCTACAGACATAAGAGACATAGCCCAGTTACTAGTCTTTATCCAGATGGTTTTTGAAGACTTCAGTGTTAAAGAAGAACTACTTGGAATGATTTCTTTAAAAGGGAGAACTACCGGTCATGAAATATTCAGTTCTTTCCATTCTTTTGTGACAAAGTGTAATCTTCCATTGCATAGACTTGTTTCCATCACTACTGATGGAACAAGAGCAATGACAGGTGAGGTTAATGGTTTCATAGCCCTCTGTAGACAGCATGACGACTTCCCAAATTTCCTTTCTTACCACTGCATCATTCACCAGCAAGTTTTGGCAAGCATGAGACTCAATACAAAGACTGTCATGGACATCACTTTCAAAATTGTAAATTCAGTTCGTGGAAGATCACTTCAAAGACGGCTTTTCAATCTTACTCTTGATGAAGGGGCAGCGGAAATCATTTTGCACACAGATGTAAGGTGGCTAAGTAGGCACAAATTTATGCAAAGATTTTGTGATTTGCTGAATGAAATAAGACATTTTTAGAAGGAGAGGGGAGATGACCAAGCAGAGTTGGAAGATGAGGAGTGGTTATGTGATCTGGCATTTCTCGCTTTACAGGTGAACTAAGTGATATGAACCTTGAACTACAAGGTAAAAACAAATGCAGAGTTGGAAGATGAGGAGTGGTTATGTGATCTGGCATTTCTCGCTTTACAGGTGAACTAAGTGATATGAACCTTGAACTACAAGGTAAAAACAAATGCATTGGCAAGATGAGTACAGTTTCATCCTACAAGAGCAAATTTGAGCTAACGATGACTGGCCTTGCAAGCAATACTTTTGAAAAATTTCCTAATACGCAGGACCATCTGGAACAATATCCAAATTTTCTTTTTCAGAATGAGAAGTATGTGACACAAATCTGTTCTGTTATCCAGGAATTCTAAAATAGATTCTGTGACTTCCAAAAAATTGGAACAGTTGTGGAGTACTTGTCATACCCATTCAAAGTAGATGTGGACATTAAAGAAACTGCAGCTGCTATCAGTAAAAATTACTCATTGAACAAGCCATCTCTTGAAAATGAAACATTAACTCTTAAAAATGACATTTTTCTCAAGACCCGTGCTGAGCAAGAATCGTTTTGGAAGCTAGTGCCTAGAGACAAATTTCCCAACTTGAGAAGATGCAGTGAAGCTGTACACTCCTGTTTCAGTTCAACTTATTTGTGTGAATCTGCATTTTCCCATCTGAAAATGACAGAGTACACAACGTTCCAACATGACAGATGAACATCTCCAGGATTCCCTGAGACTGGCCCTCATGCAATATTCACCCAACTTCAAAAGGCTGGTGGATGAAATGCAGACTCAGACATCTTACTAATGAGCGAAATATTAAAGATTGTGCAAGATCAGCCGGGATCAATACTCGACCTAAATTGAACACAAATTACTCAATAAAAGTTAAATAAAGTTATTAAGACAGTTAAAGAAAGTTATTACTCAATAAAACTTTAAGAAAAATTGTACTTTCCATTTCCCCTTGCAGTTTTTACTGGATCTTCGTCTCTCTGTTTTGTTTTTGCTTAATTTGCTTAACAGCTGATCACATCCAAGTAAATGACAGAAGGTTCATTAAAAATGGGGGGGGGGCGGAATTCTCCAACTTTATTGGGTTAAAATTTAATTTGAAACTAATTTGAAACATAATTTTCATGGTGGTAGATCACCGGCACTTTTGGCCGGAAAAAGTAGATCACGACCTGTTCGAAGTTGGACATGCCTGGAGTAAAAGATTGGGCGTTGTCCTCTCTTGCTTACCTCCTTTTCATTAAGCATAAAACGCTTTCAAAGATTACAAAATCACTTCTACTAGAAGTAATAAGATCTGCTTAACTTCAGTAGATGCATTTGTGTCGGGGTGCTTCCAGAGGCAACTAAAATGTGATTGTGCATTGGACACATGGATGTTTGTGCCTATGTTGTAGCAAAATAGCAACCCTTCAACATTAAGGTTCCAATTAGATGGGTAAATATATTTAAAGAATCATTAATATGTTGGAGATACAATCAAAAAGGTGGAGGATTACAATTCTTCCCCTCTCAGTGGAAACTCCTGTTTACTCTTTATTGAAACTCCCAAACAAGCTAATGAATTTAACCACAACGTATCTGTAACTGCACCAGTGATTCAAGGAATCCTTTCAATACTACGACGTGACATGTTTCAGACCACTGCCGGCCCTGCTTCATGTTCGTCGGATTCCATACAATTCATAGCATTCTCTGCTAGGCGCCACAATTGAACCCACACACCATTTAATATGTATGGCATCTGATGTCACTGGCATACACAGCCAATACCCATTAAGGTGAAGGAAGATGTCCATTACTGAGGAAAACGCCACTCCTGATGATCAATCAAATGGCCTGAACCAAAGAGGGAGAAGATGTCATACAATCCCAGTTGATCAAATTAAACTAGAACATTCGAGCTCCTCCTTGAAACCATGAGGTGCTACTATTTGCAACTTAAAAATCCACCTTTGCTCACTTTTCTGCAGTTTAGAGATATGGTCACCTACGCACGGATTCACAAATATATAGTTGTGTATTCTCCAACACAATTTACACAAAAGCAGAAGTAAGGATGTGGTTGAAAACTACAGGCCAGTTAGTTTAACTTTGGTGGTGAATAAATTATTGGAAACGCTGCTGAAAGAGAAAATAGTGAGGTTTCTGGAGTCCAGCGGATTACAGGATCTCAGGCAGCATGGATTTCCCAGAGGCAGATCTTGTCAGACAAATCTGATTGATTTCTTTGACTGGGTTACCAGGGAGTTGGACAAAGGGAGAGCCCTAGATGTGGTGTATTTAGATTTCAGTAAAGAGTTTGACACTGTTCCTCATAGGCGACTAATAAACAAACTGAGCACCCTAGGGATGGACCCTAAAGTTACTGCTTGGGTTGGAAATTGGTTGAGTGAGAGGTGACGAAGGGGACAGGTAAATAGAGCTCACTCTGAGGGAGAAGGAGGTTACCAGTGGTGTGCCCCAGGGATCTGTCTGTTACTTTTTAACATCTTTCTTAGTGATATAGCGCAAGGGCTGTCGGGTAAGGTTTGCCTCTTTGTGGATGATACCAAAATACCTAATAGACACTCAGAAAGGTGTAGATAACATGAGGAGGGATCTAGCTAGGCTTGAAGAATGGTCTAAAATTTGGCAGCTGAGATTTAATGTTAAAAAATGCAAGGTCGTGAATTTGGGCTGCAGCAATCCAAAGGAGCAATATAGTATAGTGGGTGAAGTACTTTTGTCCACTAAAGAAAAGCAGGACCTAGGCGTAATTCTGTCTGATGATCTTAAAGTAGCTAAACAGGTAGAAAAGGTGACATCAAAAGCTAGAAGGATGCTTGGATGCATAGGGAGAGGAATGGCCAGCAGAAGAAAGGAGGTGCCTCTGTATAAGTCTTTGGTGCAACCTCATTTGGAGTATTGTGTGCAATTCTGGAGACCGCACCTTCAAAAGGATATAAATAGGTTGGAGTTGGTGCAGAGGGTGGCTACTTAAATGGTTAGTGGTCTTCATTATAAAGCATATGAGGACAGACTTAAGGATCTTAATATGTACACCTTAGAGGAAAGGCGGGATAGAGGTGATATGATTGAGGCGTTTAAATACCTCCGTGGCATAAATGCACAGGAGGAGAGCCTCTTTTAATTGAAAGCAAGCTCTGCTATGAGGGGACATGGGATGAGGATGAAAGGGGATAGATTCAGGAGTGATATGCGGAAATATTTCTTTACGGAAAGAGTGGTGGATCTGTGGAATAGTCTCCCAGTGGAGGTGGTAGAGATGAAGACAGTATCTGAATTCAAAGAAGCATGGGACAAACACAGAAGATCTCTAAAGGAAAAAAGGGGACCGTTGTAGTGGTTGATATGGAAGCACAGACTAGATAGGCCATGTGGTCTTTTTCTGTTGTCATGTTTCTATGTTTCTATGTAAATGAATGACCAAAGGAAATACCAGTGCTCAACCATGGGAGCTGACAATGTCAGTGTCTGTAAACGGGACGCATGTTCACTCAATCTTTGCTTCATCTGTTGTGTTGTCTGGCTGATATAATATAATTGACAAGGGCAAATGATAAGATATACTACATAAGTTGTCACGCATGTAGTGCGCCATCAGGCGATCATCTGCCTATTACCCCGAACATCGGACCAGGCGTCACCTTCAATTGTCAAGGAGCAATATTGGCACTGGCCAAATGCAAACTGTCCAGGTCTACATTGAAAAGTCAATGGCCTATCCTTAATCCATGCCAAAAGAACTAATTTATCAGAAGATTAGAGCCCCGCGAATAAGTTAGCATCAGAGATTTACAAAAACAAGAATGAAGGCTAAGAATAGACCAGTATCAATGTAATAATGAAGTTACTATATAAATATTGTCCATGTAAGGTAAAATTCCCACCACCCTGTCATCCGTCTTAGTTGCCATGTTGCTGTAGCAGAATCAGATTAATTTAGAAGCCATTCCCTGTGTGTAAATTTAGCTCGTTTAAAAGCTTTATTAATGACATTATATGGATATCATTTATGGCAACGCCTTTTCCTGTGCATTCCAAATATCTTTCTAGGCAGTAACAAATATTTGCTCTTTTTCTGAATATCTCCCAAACACCTCCTCTACAGTATTGGCAGTTGCTATCCAGGTGATATCCAATACTGGACTACCAGAAACCAAAATGATCCTTGAAGGTAGGAAACTGACTTTCAAAGACACATGAAAAGTGATTTCAGAAACTCCGATGCAGTTAAGATACGTTTTCATGCTAATATTTGTGGCCTTTTTTATAAAACGAAGTATGTACTTTACTTTGTAAAATAGGAACTTAAAGATGTGCTTAAGTCGCGTTCCCTAGATTTTTCATAAATGGGCATGTTGTAGTATGTTCTAAATTTGCACTCTGCCTACACCCAAGCTTTGTTCCTGTCAGGGCTGGCCCAACTACTAGGCAAACTAGGTGGTCACCTAGGGCATCAACTTCCAGAGGGCAGCAAAAGCAGGACACTCAAAGTTAAATGATAGATTTTGACAGCAAGAGAGGGTGTAAAGCTTGAGGTTTGCAAAGGCAGCAACACTTTGAACCAACTCTAGGGCCGGTCCTGGCCCCTGTGCATGTCTACACTGAAAGTAGGCATGATAGGACTTACATGCATGCTTCTAGAATAGCAACCATCCAAAATATGGGCATACATGCCCATTTACACAAAGGAGTCCTCACAGCTGCCTTACAAAGTCAACCAAAAATTGGAAAAAAAGCATTACAAATATAAACTCAAAATTAAAATCAATGCTTTCATAACCCACAATGCACTAAAAGTGTATCAAAATCCTTCAATTCACCTTCCATCATGCATTATTTACTAATCAACATCAAAGAGGAGAGCAGCAGATCAGTAAATGGGCCGCATGGTTGCAGTATGATAATGTCTTCCTCATCTGTAACTTCTTAGCAACTCGACCCTAATTGCTAAATATACTACAACATTGCTCTACATGTATGTTGCAATACTGGATCATAAGAAGTTCTACAAAACTTTCCTGCTGTCACAATAAGAGACAGTCCTTTTGTTTCTATGGATTCGGCGGCACTTAGCATGCCTTATCTTTATTAACCTTTAGTAAATTTGCCCCTAAATTTTTCAGATACATTGCCACATTCAGAATCATGAGACTACAACATAAAGCCAACTTTAGTGTTCCTAAGGGAAGTATATGGCACAGAAATAGAGACAGGAAACCCTTTTCCATGTCAGTTTGTTATGGACATGGGCTATATCCAGGATAAAATCTTTGAAAGCATAACCTTCTGTTGCAAGGGAAGGCAATCGCTGCCCATCTCAGTGTAACAGACCCCTTGGTCACTAGCCAATCTAATTCTGTAGAGGGTAATGTCAAGATTACCTTTAGATTAAGATACTGCGAGGTTTTTTAATTAGTTGGAAGAAAACCAAAAACTTGGTCACATAGTCCTTTTCATTTTTAAACAAGCATTGAGCTCATCTTCTTGGATCATATTTTTTAAGATTACTGTATGTACTGAAGAATTTTGGTTAGAGTCCTCTCATAAGAGTAAAATGCAAGCTCCTTTTAAATAAGATTTCGTGAACCAGTTTGATGAACCTTTTTTAAAACGAGAACCCCATTACTGGCAAAATATACATCAGATCCACAGAAATTCAAAGATTTCCACAAATTGCAGTATTTCACTCAGATTTATATGCATCCATATCCGATCTAGAAAGATTCTGGGATTTTATCCAATTCAAAGCAAGCTCAGCGCCCATTGACTGAAGATTTGAGGGGAAATTATTAAACTCTACATTTAGGGAGAAAAGTTCACAGGTATAGTTTACCCATAAACCTTTCCTCAATTTTCAAAGTAAAAGTACACGTAGTCTTTAACTTTGCAACTTGCCCTGGCTACAGGTAACTGGAACTGATTTTACACAGGTATTTTCATTTTACACAGGTATTTTCATAGTGATCATAGCATGATCGCCTTTGATTTAATTAGTGGAGGAGGGATAGTAAGGAAATCCACAGTACTACCTTTTAACTTTCGAAAGGGAGACTATGATAAAATGAGGAAAACAGTTAAGAAAAAACTGAAAGGAGCAGTTGCAAAGGTTAAAGACGTACATCAGGCTTGGCTGTTGTTGAAAAATACTATCTTGGAAGCCCAGAACAGGTGTATTCCACGCTTTAAGAAAAGTGGAAGGAAGTCCAAAAAACTGCCAGCATGGTTTAAAGGTGAGATCAGAGAGGCTGTTGCCAAAAAATCATCTTTCAGGAAATGCAAAAAAGAGCCAAACGATGAAAGCTGGAAACAGCACAAGCACTGGCAAGTCAAATGCAAGGCATTGATAAGGCAGGCAAAGGGAGAATTTGAGAAGAAGCTTCCTGCGGAAGCAAAAACACAAAGTAAAGACCTTTTCAAGTACATTCGTAGCAAAAAACCTGTGAGAGAGTCAGTTGGTACATTAGATGATAAAGGGGTTAAAGGAGCACTAAGAGGCGACAAGGCGATAGTGGAGAGATTGAATGAATTCTTTGCTTCAGTCTTTACTGAGGAAGATGTAGGGATGTTACCCATGACTGAAGTGGTATTTAAAGGTGCGGAAGAATTGAAGGAAATATCGATACATCGGGAAGATGTATTACAACTATTAGATAAACTGGGCCGGATGGTATACATACAAGGGTGTTGAAAGAACTGAAATATGAGATTGCAGACCTGCTATTAGTAATCTGTGAACTATCATTAAAATCATCTCTAATACCTGAAGATTGGAGGATCGCCAATGTAACACCAATTTTTAAAAAGGGTTCCAGGGGTGATCCGGGAAACTACAGACCGGTGAGCCTGACGTCAGTACTGGGAAAAATGGTAGAAACCATCATAAAGAATAAAATTACTCAGCATGTAGATAGTCATGACCTAATGGGAGACAGCCAACATGGCTTTAGACAAGGAAGATCTTGTCTTACTAATCTGTTATGTTTCTTTGAAGGAGTGAATAATCAGGTGGGCAAAGGTGAGTCGGTTGATATTGTGTATCTGGACTTTCAGAAAGCCTTTGACAAGGTCCCTCATCAGAGACTTTTGGCAAAACTAAAGAGTCATGGGATAGGAGGCAGTGTACTATTGTGGATCAGGAACTGGTTAAAAGATAGAAAGCAGAGGGTAGGGCTAAATGGCCAATTTTCCCAATGGAGAAAGGTGAATAGTGGTGTACCCCAGGGATCTGTGCTGGGTCCGCTGCTTTTTGACATATTCATAAATGACCTGGAAAGTGGAATAACGAGTGAGGTTATCAAATTTGCAGATGACACAAAACTATTTAAAGTTGTTAAAACCCAAGAGGAATGTGGAAAATTGCAAGAGGATCTTGATAAATTGGAAGACTGGGTATCAAAATGGCAGATGAAATTTAATGTGGACAAGTGCAAGATTATGCACCTAGGGAAGAACAACCCAAACTATGGTTACACGATGCAAGGTTCCACATTAGGAACCACCACCCAGGAAAAAGATTTAGGCGTCATTTTGGATACCATGTTAAAACCCTCGGCCCAGTGTGCAGCGGCGGCCAAGAGAGCAAATAGAATGCTAGGTATGATGAGGAAAGGAATGGAAAATATAACAAACGATATTATAATGCCTCTATATCGTTCCATGGTGAGACCGCACCTTGAATATTGTGTGCAATTCTGGTCGCCGTATCTTAAAAAGGATATAGCGATTTTAGAAAAGGTTCAGAGAAGAGCCACCAAAATGGTAAAGGGGATGGAAGGATACTCCTATGAAGAAAGGCTAAAAAGGTTGGGGCTCTTTAACCTGGAAAAGAGATGGCTGAGGGGAGATATGATAGAAGTCTATAAATTAATGAACGGAGTGGAACGGGTAAACGTAGATCGATTGTTTACCTTCTCAGAATATAGAAAGACTAAGGGACATGCAATGAAGCTAAAGGGTAAACTATTTAAGACAAATAAGAGAAAATATTTTTTTCACTCAACGTGTAATCAAACTCTGGAATTTGTTACCGGATGATGTAGTAAAGGCTGTTAGTGTAGCTGGGTTTAAAAAAGGTTTGGACAAGTTCCTGGAGGAAAGGTCCATAAACCATTATTAAAAAGGAACCCAGGATATCAATGCTTGACCCAATACAAGCATTGTGGAATCTGTGTCTTTTGGGGAAACTGCTAGGTACATATGACCTAGATTGGCCACTGTTGGAAACAGTATACTGGGCTTGATGGACCTTGGTTTGACCCAGTATGGCATATCATTTGTTCTTATAGCCTTTGGGAATGCCACCACGCATGCGTGTTCCCCTTCCTGCCCAAGGTTGCCATCTTGATCAGTCTCCCTTTTTCCGCGGAGCCTTTCGGATGCACGTCCTGTGCTTCAAAAAAGTCTCAATTTTTTTTCTCTCTAATTCCGATTTCCTAGTCCTCTTTCTGCCCCCCAGTGCCCTTGCTTCAGCAGTGGGCCCCGGGACCTTGTTTTTTTTTTTCTTGAGTTTGATCTCCAGCACGTTTTCATGCCCTTTTCAACCACTGGCCGCGTTGAAAGTCTTCAACCTTACAGGGATTCTTTTTGCCCCCATGGCCTTTAAAAATGTAAATGTAAATAGCAACTCTGCTCAAGCTCCATCCAAAACCTGCTCCTGAACATGCCTACTGCAGAGTTGAATATGTATGTTCTCATCACACCTACAGTACCTGTATGCATGGGGTAATTTTATAAGCTGCATTTTAGGCTCATATACTATCATATACACACAAAAATTCCCCTCCAAATGGAAAGTTATGCATTTAAGATTAGGTCTGCAAAATGGCAGCCCTAATATAAATAGATAATCGCCAGCATACTCGCCAGTCAGATTTATATTCATTGACACTAGTTACATAGGGATCAAGATTCTCGCTTAGGCTCTGCCCTTTTCAATATGTTCTTATCTCCTCTGGCCCTCCTGATCAATCACTCAGCTACAGACAATAAATCTATGCAGATGGCATTCAGATACTTTTTCGGGTGATGCCCCTCTCTTCTGATAATTCAATTCTTCAAGATTGCCTCTCCACTACCACCAAGTAGCTGAAGGACCACAAGCTGCATCTTAATGTGGCCAAATGTGAATGTGTTCGCTTCCACTGCCCTCCTTCTTCCCCACTTTTGCTTCCCAGCTTGGCAACACTCCACCTGCTCCTCAATTCTTGGCGTCATCCTTGATCCTATCTTGTTCTTTAAACCTCAGCTCAGTGCAGTAGTCCACTCTTCTTTATTTGTTCTCCACCTTATTAGTAATGTAAAACCTCTCCTCTCACCTTACTCCTATCTGCCCCCTAATCCTAGTTCTGGCCATTTAGCACATCAGCTACTGTAACTGTTTAAAATGGTCTCCCCCTTTCTGCTCTTAAGCACCTTCAACTAGTCAGTAAACAGCTGTCAATTTATTCTCAGGTGCCAAATGCTATGATTATATTTCACCCTTTTTCATTTCTCAACACTGTCTTTCCCTAACTGCACATGTTAAGTTTGAAGTTTTCTCCCTGATCCACTGAGCCCTCCATATTGACATACCCCCACCTTTCTTCTCTTCTTAAGAGCATAAGCTATTCCATATAGGGTCAGCCTAAAGGTTCATCAACCCCAGTATCTTGTTCCCAACAGTGACCAAACCAGGTGACAAGTACCTGCCAGGTTCCCAAAAAGGAGAAGATTCCATGCTGCTTTTCCAGGGATTTCCTGAGTCCCCTTTAATAATAGTTAATGAACCTTTCCTCTAGGAACGTGTCCAAACTTCTTTTAAACCCACCCACACTAATAGTTTTTACTGCATTCTCCAGCAATGAATTCCAGAGTTTGATTACAGTTGAGTGAAAAGATTTTTCCTCCGATTAGTCTTAAATATGCTACATTATAGCTTCTTTGTATGTCTCCTAGTCTTCTTACTTTTTGAAAGAGTAAACAACTGATGTATGTTTACCTGTACCACTCCTCTCATTACTTTCTAGACCTCTATCATTTCTCCCCTCAGTTGTCTCTTTTCCAAGCTGAAAAGCCCTAACCTTTTAAGCCTTTCCTTGTAGGGTGTGACTCCTCTCCCAGTTCCTATTAGGCATCCGCCTAGGGCCTTGAGGATCAAGTTGCTTTCTAGCACAATAACAGTCTGCAGTCGAGTAATTAAGGCAAAATAAGAATAGGGCTTTATTTCCCCTCCCCTAAGGATCTCCTTTTGTACAACAAAAAAAAAACAGGAACAAAAACAGCTTCTTCAAAGAAAAATATATTCTTTTCCTTTGATATTTTTACAGAGCTTCTGCCCACTTGTTTAGCACAATGATTTAATATCATCAGAGAAACATAACGTACAGTCCATTGGTGTGGGTTCAAGGTTACAGCTATTATTTTCCCACTGCATTAGTTCACAATCCTCCGGGGCTGCAGGTGGGTTAAAATCCTCATAGCTGTTTTCATTGTAAAACCCTCTCTGTGAGGCATTGGTCAGCTTATCAGGAAACTGCTCTAGGCAAGCAGGGTTTTGAATACCCGGTATTGTGGCAGTTTCCCTCTGGCTTTCCTTTTCTCCCCAGTAATGTGGAATTACGTCATAACTCCCAGCATTTACTTTACTTCTTATGCCATGCCCTGGACCTCCAGACAAAACAGAGTTCTTATCTTTTTCTCTCTTAAAGCTAGGTTCTCACCTTCTCTCTGTTGTCCTGGTTCCTCTCTCTGGGCTACGGACAGCTCCTTCCTGGGACCTCCAGCTACCAGCAGTCTGAGCAGTGCTATGGCCACGTTCCTGAGAAGTTTTTCCCCGGCTGCTTCCTGCTACCGGACCACACCTACTGCTTCCTTGATTGAGCAGGCTTCCTTCTGTGTGACGTCTGCTCTCAGCCTGGTTGCTCACTCCTCCCAGGTCGCTGCCCCCTCTGGCCTCTCCTGGATTTACCCAGCAGCTTTTATCTTCATGTCCTTTGCACGCTGCCTGTGCTTTCATGGACAGGTGATCCTGATTAGCTTTTAACCTTCCTGCTACGTCAGGACTGGTGTGTGGTAAACTTATTCTATTGCTCTTTTGCCTCCTGTGAGCTGAGTGTGTTTGCTGCCCATCAGACTCCAAGGTAAATTCCTCTTTTTCACCTATTATCATGGGCTCTACACCGGCTACTGTATCACAAGGGGTATCCTTCCATCCCCTCTATCATTTTGGTGGTTCTTTTCTGTACTTTTTCCCACTTCCTATCTATTGTACTCTTCTCTGCACTCAGCTTTTCCTAGACTTCCCTTCTTTCCCTCCATTCCCCCTTATATCTTCCCTTGGAGCTTACACGTACTTTGGTGGTTTCTTACCTTGATCCTGCACGTTGGAATTTTTTGCTGATTTACATTCACCTCAAGACCTCCTACATCAAACTCAAAAAAGCAGTCAACACCTGGCTCTTCCAATTAGCCTTTTACGAAGATCCTGACCAAGTTAGATCATGAGTCCTGTTTCACTTTGTCTCTTCTGCTCCTTGTTCCTACTCCCTCCCCTGTTCCCTCTCTGCCTACCCCCAGCTTTTTTTTCTCCCTGTAGCTTTTTAGTATGTAAATCACCTTGATGTGCCCACCAGTTTTAAAGGTGGTATAATAAATGCCGGTAAATCAACCAATCAATAAATAAATGGGAGTTCCACTGAATATACTGTAAAATTTGTTAAGGGCTGGTGCTTGCACTAAACTTTATATGTCGGCCAAACAACTAGCTGAATGTCAGATGCTAGAGGTCCACTATATATTCAGAAGAGAACATCTTTTTGTAAGTATCTGTTTTGAGATCACACTCGTACCTTTAGTGCCTTATCATAGCAAAACTGAATTATAAAATAGAGCTGGGGGTTTTTTTGTTCACCATAATCAAGAAATAACTGTTATTATGCATGAAAACCATATTGGTTTTTACAAACATGAAACCCTTTACAGCTTTCAGATCAGGCATAAAGAAAAGCCAATACGATTATGTTGATTTTAAAATACAATTTCATAGTAGTTTCAACAGAATAAGATTTTGATTCACAAAAGCCAGCATGTTCTAAGGCAAGTAAGTTGTGTTTCAGTGAAAGTTAGTAGGAGAATAAAACTATGTATTTTATAACTGAACTAGGGCAAAAAAAGATCTAAGAAGATGTAATCAATCAAAAATATTTTTCCAAAATTTCTCCTGAAATAAGTAGCTCATCAACCTACATTGCCCCATGCCTAATGCATTATATATAAGCATCAGACATTTCTTGTTTTACCATATCCTAGAAAACAAAATGTACTCTGATGATGGAAAAGGGTCAAATCAGATCAGAGAAAACTTCTACACCATCCAAAAAATTAAAAAATATATATATATATAAAGCAGAAGTAGTAGGGCACATGGAGAGTTCTGGAACGACCTAGTCAGATGATCTATAAAATACACAGAAGTAAAAATAGTTTGAAAAAGTAAAAAGTCATTTATCATTTGGTTTGATTCAACATGTTAATGCCTGAAGATTAATACTAATCATACAATCTGGAAAAACACTTCACGAAAACAAGGCAGAACAGTTCTACAATAAATTACCCTTTGAAAAACATGCACCAAAAAGTCCAACAAAAATCTGATTCAGATGAGTTTTGACTTGGTAGAGTCTGTATCAAGGTAGATTACATAAGAACTTAAGAAATGCCATACTGGGTCAGACAAGGTCTATCAAGCCCAGTATCCTGTTTCCAACTGTGGCCAGTCCAGGTCACAAGTACCTGGCAGGTACCCAAAATCCACAGCTTTCAGAATGCTCATCCTGGGTTAAGCAGTGGATTTCCCAGGACCTCATTAATAATGGTTTATGGACCTTTCCTCCAGGAACTTGTCCAAATCTTTTTTAAATCCAGCTACACTAACAGCTTTTACTACATCCTCTGGTAATGAATTCCAGAGTTTGATTACGCGTTGAATGAAAAAATATTTTCTATTATTAGTCTTAAATGGGTTAGATTGTGGCTTCATTGTGTTTCCTCTAGTCTTTCTACTTTTTGATGTCGTAAAAAACCGATCTACATTAACCCGTTCCACTCCATTTATTACTTTATAGACTTCTATCATATCTCTCTTCAGCCTTCTCTTTTCCAAGTTAAAGAGCCCTAACTTTCCAGCCTTTCCTCATTGGGGTATCCTTCCATCCCCTTTACCATTTTGGTGGCTCTTCTCTGTACCTTTTTTAATTCCACTATATCCTTTTTAAGATACGATGACCAGAACTGCACACAATATTCAAGGTGCAGTCAAACCATGGAATGATACAGATGCATTACAATATTCTTGGTTTTATTCTCCATTCCTTTCCGTATGATTCCTAGCATTCTATTTGCTTTCTTGGCTGCTGCTGCACAGCACACTGGGTGGAGGGTTTCAACGTATTATCCATGATGACACCTAAATCTTTTTCCTGGATGGTGGTTTCTAAGGTGGTACCTTGCATCGTGTAACCAAAGTTTGGATTGTTCTTTCTTAAGTGCATAACTTTGCACTTGTCCACATTAAATTTCATCTGCCATTTGGACACCCAGTCTTCCAATTTATTAAGGTCCTCTTGCAATTTTTCACAATCCTCTTGGGTTTTGACAACTTTGAATAATTTTGTGTCATCTGCAGATTTGATCTCAATTGTTATTCCTATTTCCAGGTCATTTATGAATTTCTTAAAAAGCAGCGGGCCCAGCACAGATCCCTGGGGTACTCCACTATTTACTTTTCTCCACTGAGAAAATTGGCCATTTAGCCCTACTCTCTGCCTTTCATCTTTTAGTCAGTTTCTGATCCACAATAGTGCACTGCCTCCAATCCCATGACTTTTTAATTTTGCCAAGAGTCTCTCCTGAGGTACCTTGTCAAAGGCTTTCTTAAAATCCAGTTACTCTATAACTGACTCACTTTTGTCTACCTGTTTATTCACACCTTCAAAAAAATATAACAGATTATTAAGACAAGACTTTCCATTGCTAAATCCATGTTGACTTTCTCCCATTTAACATTGGCTATATATGTGGAGGCACATTCCATTGTGGCTGTCCAGGCCCCTGTGAGTCCAATTGGAATCATGCCCCCTAGAGTTAGACCAGATTCTGATCCCATGGGGCTAGATGTTCCCGCAGGATCAGAAACGGGTCTAGGACCTGAATGAGCAGGCCGGGCTCCGATTCCGATCGGCCTGCATGCAAAGCCACATGCACGGCTACCTCAGTCAGGCTCCTGAATGGAGCCACAGTGCCATGGCGTCCTCATTCAGGAGCTGTGAATGCCAGCTGCCACTGATTTACATCATTCTTTGCATCTGGACCTTCACTCCGGCCTCCCATGGCCAGGGTCCAGCTGCAGGGAACTTCCTGCACCCCCTACCTTTTGTTCCGAGCCCAGCAGCTTGATTCCCCAATGTCCAGGGGGACTTATTCCACTTCAGTGGTGGAATAAATCCCCCGTCTAAGTTCATGGCCTCGGACGTACAGAGCCGACCTCAGGATTGGCCCTATACGTCCAGGGTCGCGGACTGCCCATGCCCTGCCCTTGCTCCGCCTCCAGAACACCCTTCCTGCCCCCATCTAAGACTCCCTGTACAAACGCATTGTTTGTATAGGAAGCTTTTGCCAGTGCCAGCAGGGGGGTGAATAGCAGGGATGGACGTCCCAATGGGACGTCCATCCCGGCTATTCGCAGGACAGAATGACCCCCATGATCAGTAATTTTATTCTTTATAATGGTTTCTACCATTTTTCCTGGTTCTGATGTCAGACTCACAGTTCTGTAGTTTCCTGGATCACCCCTGGCTTTACATTGGCCATTCTCTACTCTTCAAGTGCTACAGTTGATTTTAATGATAGTTCACAGATTACTTAATAGCAGGTCTACATACTCATATTTCAGTTCTTTCAATACCCTTGGTCCAGGTGATTTAGTACTCTTCAGTTTGTCAAATAGTTGTAATACATCTTCCCGGTTTTTCGATATTTCTTTCAATTAGCTGTACATGTTCCTTCATTTTGATTTTCTTTTCACCAGATATGGCATCTTTGATGTCTAGGGATCTGCTAGAAGAAGGTAGGTAGAGCTCTATTCCATATGTAACTAAAATCCACACAATTTACAACTGACATGCATGTCATGATCCATGAATCTCAGTACATATTGAAAATTATGATGGTCTTTCGGCAACCATTCATCCTTAACGGACCCCATCACAGTACTGTAGAAAAAACAATTGTTGCTATACATTTTGCCGATGATTTATAAACAATACTCCTGCAGCTCCTCTTCTGTGACTTAAAATAATGTAAATTTTTTATTTGGGCTGCTTTATCACACCTCTCCTTTTAGATGGGCATATTCATGAGTGTAGAATTTCACCTATGCCATCCCCAAAGGATAATAAGAAGTGCAACTGATGACATCTTTCATTTTAATATGTGAAATTAATAGAAACAATATTTATTCATTAGGTTTTATATACCGCTTTATCTTTTCAATCAAAGTGGTTTACATTTAAACTTGGTAATGTACATTAAACAGGGACTTTGATAACTTGGATTTTTCTGAGGCAATGGAGAGTTAAGTGGCTTGCCCAAGGCCACAAGGAGTGCTAGTGGGAATCAAACCCTGGACTCTGGGTTCCCAAGCCAGTGTTCTCAACCATTAGGCTACTCCTCCACTCTGTATGATTGTGAAGTCAACATAATTGGAGCATATTTTTCTATTCCGACAGCACAGGAATTCCATTTGAAGGTCTGAAACAGAGCCAGCAGTTTTGTCAATGCAGTTCTGGTTCAAAGATACTGGGGCATGTTTACTAAAAAGAGTGCTGGTAGTACATGGCCCGGGCCACCTTCAGGGGGAGTGGGTGTCCCTCCCCTGCCATTGGTGCATTGCTTAAGCACAGCACCACAGTAACCCAGCCCACGGATCCCATTCATTGCGATGGAGTTAAGTGCATCAGCAATAACAGCAACAATCACAGTTACTGCACGCCCATCACACCCGTGCTAATGGCAATGAGCCATCACTACCCACAGTCCTTCCCAACCCACCCTGGTTTTGCCCATTCACACGCTAACCTTTTAGCATGAGCTTAATTTTAGCATGGCACCCCTTACTACATACTGAACCCTGCACTAGCAATCAGTGCGGTTTACTAACACGCCTTATTGTGTGCCCACATAGAGGGCAATTTTATAATAGGGCACCCAGGCGTTCAAGGAACATGGGTGTCTATGGTGTACTTATTTTATAAAGGCAATATATGTAACTGTACACCTTTAAAAAAAATAATCTATCTGAAAACTCCCAAACAGCATGATACCTGTTCTAAAGCAGGAATAACATTGCACATATATGTGCAGTAGAAACTGGTACATATGTGGTTTTATTTATTACATGCACACATGGGGGTCATTTATAACAGGGCAGGTGCCTACAGAAATACCTGTGGAGGTACTATGTTATAGAGACATGTAGGTGCCTTCTTGTCTTTAGAACATGTCTTGTATGTAGGTCTGATCACTTAGCAAAGAAAACACCCTTCCTGCAGCAACAGCAGACACAGGTTTCCTTCCACGGTGGTTTCGTGTCCTGTTTCTTCTGGGTCAGTATGATCACTTAGACCTGCTCAAGGGCCCATGTAAATAAATGTGTGTACTTTACACATGCACACACAGAGATTAAGGAATTTTTTCATCTATGTGCATACGTGCAAACTTCGCCCATTCTCTGCTCCAACTTACTGGCAAACTACAGCCATCACGCCATCCTGTGTACTTTTATGCCAGTCAGTATTTTATCAGAGATCATTTACATGCATACGTGGTCATAAACACGCAGGACTAACTTTATTAAATTACCTCCATAAATACTTATCTCACCCTCATTCTACATATTCTCCATCCTTGGGAAAGCCTGTGCGTAAGCTACATAAAATAAGGTGCTATGTGTCCTGATTGCCTACTTATATAAACACCCCCCCCCCCCCCCAAAAAAAAAGAAAACAGGAAATTTTGAAGTGCCTGCTTCAGCATCTAAAACACTACTGAAATCTGTTATAAAACTACCCATGCTGACGGCATCTTGCTGGAAAAGCCTGAACCCCCCCCCCCCTAATTTTCCAAATACAAATTCCACTAAACAGTTAACATGTTACTGCATAAGAGGATAGAATTAAGACCTGTGTTCTTAATGCCTCAGGCCGCAGGGCCTTGTCCCAGCTGCCGCTGGTAACCAGGTGCCCAGCCCAGGGAGGATCAGAGTCCCTCAGCCTGAGGCATTAAGTACACAGGTGGCTAGGATAGCAAGAGTTTGGTTGTGGATGCCCTCCTCCCCAGTTCCCAAGCATGACCATTAGTTGGTGTGGGCCTGGGGTAGGGGGAGGAGGTGGAGGCAATGAAAATTTTGAATCCTGCTCGGGGTTGAGTGGGATAGGGATTGGTTTCAGCTGGGGGGTGGAAGAGCGAAGGGAGGGGCTGAGGCAAAGCTTAAATCACCGAGTGGGTGCAGTCCCCCTCCCTTCTCTTCCTTTGGACCCGGTGGCTTGTGCATGGAGAAATTTTCTTGGCATCTGTGGTGGTTCTCTCCCCTCTCAGTGGCATCAATTCTGCCTTTTTCTTCCTTTTAGTTCGGCTTGTGTGTGATGCCGGTGAAGCGGTGAGCAAAGTCTGTGGGGCTGCTCCGGCGGCATCTGTGACGTGACACATGCTCCCTGTAAGTAAGGCAGAGGCAGGGCGTCTGAGACCGGCAAAAGCACCACTCCTGCCATTGACTGGGCTACTTGCCGTGCTTGTACCTGCGGGGGCTAGGCCAAATAATCAGGCTGGGGAGTCGGGTGATTTTGCGGCCAGTGCCTTGTCTGACTCTGTTGCCTGTGGCACTGGAGCTGCCGATGCGAGGCCACGGCAGCGGGTCTGTAGCTCCGATGAAAGGATGGGGGAAAGGGCAGGCAGCCAAGGGTCGGGGAAAGGGCGGCACAGCTAGTGGAGTGGCTGTCAGCGTGTGGCAAGCTTCGGGGGGAACTCTAGGGAGATACAGAGGTTTCCATTGGGGCAGTGGATTTGGGCACCTGTCTAGCACCTCTCCTGGACAGGCCTGCTGTGCTAGGGACTTTGAAGGCTAGAGATGGATCCAGAGCTGGTAGAAATTAGTTTAGGCTTCCAGTCTCCGGGCTGAGCAGAGGCTTTGGGTCCTGAATGGCTGGGAGAGGCTTAGAAGGGGTGTCGGGCATTGGTTCTTTGGGGCATCAGGCTCTGACAGGTTCGGCTGGGCCAGAGTATCAATCAGTGGGCCAGTCTACTGGGAGTGTGATGGTAGACCAGGTGGAGATTGGAAGCCCCACCTCATTTTGGGCTGTAAGGATCCCGGAGGCCTTCCATGTTTGTAGTGTGGGGGAGGGGGGGCTTTGAGCAGGTCATGGCCTTGGCCAGCGGAGGCTTGGCAACCATGGCCTTTTAATAGCCATTGGGTTGCGACTCATTGGGATGCTGGGGGACAGGGTCAATCTAACATAGCTTGGACAGACCCAGTGGCTACTCATTATTCAGATGGTGATTTGAGGCCTTCACTGGATATATCCACCTCTAGTTGATGCTGATGGCATGTGCTGGTCTAACTGTGTTCTCTCTTCCAGATTCCTGGCGGTGAACTCAGCACTGGTAGCTGGTCAGACATTCTTTTGCCTTTTGGGTTGGGTGGCATGCTGCTTCGCGTCTTCTCGGACCTCACCTGGGCCTGGCCTCTGATGGGGTCTCCTTGATCTGATTGGGCGAGCGTGGGATGCACTGGAGCCAGCTCATTCCACTTTTGCAGCACTATGCCCAGTTGCGAAGGCATCCGACTGGGATCATCACTCATTTGGGGGGGTAACGAGTTGTCAGCTTGGGCTTGCAAGCAGCTGATCCAGGCTGCAAAGAGAGACTTTGTGAATATACTTGCCATATTCCAAGGCCTGCTTGAATGTCTAAGAGGCAATTGTCCCAGTTGGCGGTGGGTTGTCGAGCATGGGGGTGTCCTGGGTGGAGGTTGGTTGTAATGGCCTGTATGGCCCAGATAGGGCTCACCTCCCGCCGGTAGGCCAGGACTTTATTCTTAATGACTGACAGAAAGCCTTGGAATATGCAGTTCAGGTTGCTCTCTGGTCACAGAGAGCAAGCTGAATTGCATATTCTTGGTGAGGGGGCAGCGCAAGGACAGGTGGAGCCTGCTCAGTGCCGGTGGTGGTTACCTGGAGCAGTCAGGTAGCTGAAAAATGTGGCTCAATGTTGTTTGGCATGGATCAGGTGATCTTAGCCTGGGCATTAATGGGGGTATTGGGTGAAACCCCGTGGTTGAGAGGTTTTACCCAGAGAGGCCAGCATTTACTAGTAATATGGTGAGGCTGGACGTTGGTGGTGGGATCAAATGCTGCTGGAATAGCCAGTGGGGTGGATCAGGTACCACTTTGCTACTAACATGGCTGGTGGCAACCTTGTTCGCTTGGTAATTTTTGAGTTTTATTATTGTCAAGCCGTGATCTGTTCTGTTATGTATGGCATATTGCATGTTACATGTTCCATAATAAAGCTGCAACCGGTGTTTTTCTTCCAATGACTGCGTTGGTGTTTTTGTGCGGTCAACGGGAGGGGTGGTGGCGGTGGGGGTGGGGGTTGGTGTGGGTGTGTGCTGGGGGGGTGTTGAGAAGGACTGTCTCCCCCCTTCCTGGGTCAAGCTACCTGGTTACTGCTTTAATCGAGTCCGAATACCTCCTCATTATTAATGCAATAAGGGAATTAACAAGTGGAGAAGCATTACACTAAAATAAAGGTACGTTACGGAATTGCTTTGTAATATATCATTAGTCTGACCAGAATTCTGGTAGAGTTATTAGCTCTAAATTGTACTTTTCATGGCCTTCTATCAAAGGTGATGCTACCAGATTTTAAGGGCAATGGCCAGGGGTTCTCAACCCTGTCCTCGGGACCCACCTAGCCAGTCGGGTTTTCAGGATAACCACAATGAATATGTATGGGAGAGATTTGCATACACTGCCTCCATTATATGCAGATCTCTCCCATTTATTTATTTATTTATTTACTTCTCTTATATACCGCGCTATTAAAATCAGTGCGGTTTACAATTGAACAAAAAACATACTGCAATGTCACATGCATATTCATTGTGGTTATCCTGAAAGCCCGACTGGCTAGGTGGGTCCTGAGGACAGGGTTGAGAACCCCTGGGCTATACTGTAGTAAGGAGTAGAGGCAGAGTGGAGGAGTAGCCTAGTGGTTAGAGCACTGGCTTGGTAACTAAGCAAGTGGTTCTTAACCAGTCCTCCTTGAACCCCTAGGCCAGTCGGGTGTTCAGGATAGCCCTAATGAATATGCATGAGATATATATGCATTAGAGAGATCCTGCCAACCTGACTGGTTCGTGGCCCTCTAGGGCTGGATTTGGAGACCCCTGCCGTACACCTCTGTCATTTAAGATTGTGAGTGGGCAAGGTGCAGATGTCCTAGACATCAAAAGAGTAGATAGAATGTGCCACATGCCTCCTCAATTCTCACCACCACCAAAAAGTTGTCTAATAGTCAATATTTTGGTGGTGGTGAGAAGCAAAGAGGCATGTGACAAATTCTATCTAACCTTTTTGATGTCTCGGAGATCTGCACCTTGCCCACTCACAATCTTAAATGACAGAAGTGTAAGGCAGGGGTCTCCAAATCCAGCCCTAGAGGGCCACAAACCAGTCAGGTTGGCAGGATATCTCTAATGCATATATATCTCATGCATATTCATTAGGGCTATCCTGAACACCCGACTGGCCTAGGGGTTCAAGGAGGACTGGTTAAGAACCACTGCACTAGCACTCCTTGTGGCCTTGGGAAAGTCACTTAACCCTCCACTGCCTCAGAAGAAAGGCCTGGCAATCTACTTCCAGTGACACTGCCAAGAAAACCCAGGAGCTTCTGGGTCACCAGGAGTCAGGACTGACTCTAAGGCACACATTCAGGGGCGGCCCAAGGGGGGTGCGGGGCCATGTGCGGAGACTCAGTGTGGGGCCTCATTTGCATAAGTGGCCTTATTTGCATAAATATTTGCATAATGTTACCATACACTAACTTTTAGTAAACATGTCTCTTAATGAGTGTATGGATAAAGAAATACTAAAAGATTTCTACATTACTATAATCCAGTGCCAACCGCCAGGCACATTAGGAACTACTACAAACGCTGCCTATTTAGAACCCATAGCAAACCCGCCATATCCTGACAGCATTACCAGGACTCACGAAGCACCATACCCTTCCTATCAAAAGGCAACACTGCAAATATTAAACCAATACATTTCAGAGAATACTGGGGAAAGATAACAAGTGGCAATGTCAAATAGGAATTACATAAGCAGACTACCTCAGCTCAGTTACACATGCAGAATATAGACCATCACCAAACAAGGAATCACAATTTAGAAACAGGAAGGCAATAATTAAACTGGGAACCCCAAAAGCCAAACTTGGAATGTACAACAACACTGTAGAAATAAAACTATAAATTAATTCCTCTTGTACCAAACAAAGCGCAGACATTAATGATGCACATTTCCCAGAGCTTTCATATTCCAGTTAATAAATTCAAAATAAAGAGATATCTTTCTACCTTTTGTGCATTTTTTTTCAGTTGCAATTGGTCCAGCCACTTTCTTCTGGTTTCTTCATGTTTTCTGCTAACTCTCCATCGTCTGCTGTCCATTTGTCCTTTCTTCTCTCTTCTAGTTTTTTTTCCATTCTCTCTCTCTACATCTGCTTTAACATACTAATATTTCTCCTTTTGCTCTTTCCTCATTCCTATTTCATCCATACAAATTTTACCCCTCCATCCTCAATCCCCACTTACTCTCCCAATACCCGGCCAATTGTAGATTTTTCACCCCTCCCACACAATATTTTTCCCCTCTCCATTTTACTCTCCCAGCCCCATCCCATTCTAATCCTCCCCCAACATCAGCTCCCTTCTAGTTCCAGTCTCACCCAGCATCCATTCCCTTCTAGTCCCTGCATCAGCCCATTTCCAGTCCTAGCCCCCCATCAGCCCATTTCCAGTCCTAGCTCCCCCATCCATTTCCAGTCCGAGTCCCTTCATCAGCTCATTTCCAATCCTAGCCCCCCATCAGCCCATTTCTAGTCATTTCCTAGCCCCACCATCAGCCCATGTCAAATCCTAGCTCCCCTCCAGTTCTAGCCCCTCCATGAGTCCATTTCAATTCAAGCCCCCACCACAGCCCATTTCCAATCTTAGCTCCTCCCAACAGCCCATTTCCAGTCCTATCCTAGCTGCTCCATCAGCCCATTTTCAGTCCTAGCTCCCTTCCCTCACAGCCCATTTCCATTCCAAGCCCCCTCCCCATCAGCTATTTGCAGTTCAAGCCTCCCCTTCCACTCAGCCCATTTCCAGTCCTAGCAACCCCCCAACCCATTACCAGTCCTAGCCCCCCATCAACCTACTTCCAGTCCTAACCCCCCATCACCCCATTTTCAGTTTAAGCCCCCCCTATAACCCATTACCAGTCCTAACCCCCCATCAGCCCACTTCCGGTCCTAACACCATCAGCCCATTTCCAGTCAGCCCCCCATAGCCCATTGCCAGTCCTAACCCTCCCCCCATCAGCCCACAGCCCATTACCGGTCCTAACCACATCAGCCCACCTCAAGTCCTAACCCCTCCCCATCAGCCCATTTCCTGTCCTAGCCCCCCCCCCCATAGCCCATTATCAGTCCTAACCCCACCATAGCCCATTACCAGTCCTAACCCCCATCACCCCATTTCCAGACAGCCCCCATCAGCCCACAGACCATTGCCAGTCTTAACCCCTCCCATAGCCCATTACCAGTCCTAACCCCCCCAACAGCCCACAGCCCACCTCAAGTCAAGTCCTAACCCCCCCATAGCCCATTATCAGTCCTATCCCCCATCACCCCATTTCCAAACAGCCCCCATCAGCCCACAGCCCATTACCAGTCTTAACCCCCCCATAGCCCATTACCAATCCTACCCCCCCCAACAGCCCACAGCCTATTACCAGTCCTAACCCCATCAGCCCACCTCAAGTCCTAACCCCTCCCCATCAGCCCCTTTCCTGTCCTAGCCCCACCATAGCCCATTACCAGTCCTAACCCCCATCACCCCATTTCCAGACAGCCCCCATCAGCCCACAGCCCATTACCAGTCTTAACCCCCCATAGCCCATTACCAGTCCTAACCCCCCCCCAACACCCCACAGCCCACCTCAATTCAAGTCCTAACCCCTCCCCCCCCCCCATAGCCCATTACCAGTCCTAACCCCCCCCCCCCCCGGCTCATGGAAAATTTAAAAAAAAAAAAAAGCTGGCTGCTGCCGCTGCCGCCACAGCAGCAACAGAATGGAGTGTCCCGTGGGGCCCCCTCTGCCCAGCTGAACCCCTCTGTTAAGCCCGCAGGGGCAGATGGGAAATTTCCCATCAGCCCCTGCTTCCCATCATCCCCTGTGGGCTTAACAGAGAAGCGAGGGAGACACTCTCCCTTCGCGTATCTGAAAGACGGCGCAGAGGGGCTCAGCCGTGCAGAGGGGGCCCCGCGGGACACTACATTCTGCCGCTGCCGCAGCGGCAGCAGCCAGCTTTTTTTTTTTTTAAATTTAATTTTTAAAAAAGCAGAATGTTCTTTGCGCGGGGCCCCCTGAAACGCGGGACCCTGTGCAAAAAAACATTCTTGCTCAATGGACGGGCCGGCCCTGCACACATTGCATACTGTAGTAAATGATATTGAGGTCAAAAGTGCTTTAGAAAGTGCATCTGAAGACTTATGACATCACAATCACCTCATACAGCAGTAAGGATAATGAGACTATGTTAAAATGCTGTAATGACCCCCAGGAAAATGTAGAAGTTTTGTAGACTTTACGTACTTGGGATTCGATTTTAAAAGGTTGCAATACAAATCTGAGCACAATGAGATGAACTGAAATGCATTTTCAATTCTGTTCAGTGGTACATTTTCCATCAGACCAGCTCATCAAGTAAGCTGGGATAGGATAAGAAATGTTCTGGAAGACCTGCACTGAAGTATTTCTTCACATACACACTGCACTATCAGGTATAATCTGATACTACATTGCATTTATTTGTATTTGAGACAGCGATCATCTGAAATAGAGCATAACAATATCAGAGAACTGGAGTGCACTTGTTTTGCACTCTTTTGGATAGGAATTATACATTTTTCAGAACCACATCATACTCAAGGAACAGCTTCAAGCTACAATTTTCACCAGGAAGTTATTCTTTATTCTTACACTTGATATACCGCACAGGCGAATGCATCAGAGCAGTTTACAATACAAGGTTACTGAGAAAATGAGAAATGCCATTTGTAGATAGGAAAGAGATAGTCATCATGTAGAGTAGAATGAGGTTAGGGATACAGAAAACATGAAGGCGGGGAGAGGAGATTCAGGTATGAGGAGGGTGGAGGTCAAAGACAATATGAAAAAGGTGGGGCCAGCATGGTCTTGAACTTATGGAATGACGGTTCCTTATCATCCCTCCAGTCCAGTCCCTCACCTCTGGATAGTCAACCTCCTGCTGCAGCTTGGAGACTGAGCATGTCATCTTTTTGATAACATCAGTGTATATAGGCAGCTGGCTCCTCCTCCTAGCCCCTGTAAGCTCAGTCTCCAAGCAGCTGGAAGAGTGTTCGAGAGGCTGGACTCACTGTAGGGACAAGTAAGGTTTTAGGTTACGAATAGGCCTTAGTCCGGTTCTACAGACAGTTTTTGTTCTGTTGCCTGAAAGAAAAAAGTGCCTTTGGAGCTAGAGGCAAGCCAAGAAGAGGGACCTCTCCTCCCCCTCCCCCTCTCCCTCTCCCCATTCCTTCCCTCCTCCTCTGGGGGACAGCAGGGTAAGTCAAATTGGGGACATGGCCAGGCATTCTCAGTGGCTCCCGATCCCGTGATCGGGAGAGGAGCCGTGGCTTAGATTGAGGACAGCAACACCGTCTAAGCGTCCCTGCCGAAGCCCTCTGGAGCGGCTGAGCACATGTGAAGAGAAACCCAACAGCAGTGGAGGTTTTTTCTTTATTTTACTTTAAAGTTTACTTTTGTTTTAATTTCCTGCTTCAGTTAGTCTTGTGCCAGTGAGTAGCTGTTAGCGACAGGGGCTGTTGGAGGTACTCAAACCCAGGGGAAATTTTTGGCTCTGGGTCTGTTTGTTGGCGGCCTTCTCCTCTGGACCCACGTGGCTGTAGTCGGGACACTTGTGGCAGCGGGGGATAGGGTTGCCAACTTTTTCACCGAGAAAAACCCGACACCTGTGGCTCGCCATGCTCCACCCATTCTCCTCCCCCAGTCCCGCCCCGCCCCGCCCCCAGCCCCACCCACAAAAATTACCGAGGATTCACTCACACCCCCCCCTCAGTGCTGGTTCACTCACCCCCCCTCCCCTCAGTGCTGGTTCACTCACTCGCCCCCCTTCCCTGCTGGTTCACTCACTCACCCCCTCCCCTGCTGGTTCACTCACACCACCCCTCCCCTCCCTGCTGGTTCACTTACCCACCCCCGTGTCACTCACTCACCCCCCCCCCCCTTGCTGGTTCACTCACACCAACCCCCCTCCCCTGCTGGTTCTGACCAACCACCATCCCCTGCTGATTCACTCACACCCCCCCCCCCTCCACTGCTGGTTTACTCACACCACCCCCCCTTCCACTGCTGGTTCACTCACCCACCCCCCTGTCACTCACTCACCCCCTCCTGCTGGGTCACTCACACCAACCCCCCCCCCTCCCTCCCTCCTGCTGGTTTAATCACACCATCACCCCCCCCCCCTTGCTGGTTCACTCACACCCCTGCCCTGCCCTGCCCTGCCCAAGCCGCTGCTTCTGCTTTGTACAGAGCAGCGGCTGCACTACACTTACTTTGAAAAGTAAAGAAACTGTGTGAGCAGCCCTCCGGTCATCGCAGAGCCCGAGGAAGTGATGTCATGGGGGCGGGCTCCTCACAGGTTGTCTTTCCTTTTCAAATTAACTTTAGCTGCAATAAAGTTAATTTGAAAAGGAAAGACAACCTGTGAGGAACCCGCCCCCATGACATCACTTCCTCGGGCTCTGCGATGACCGGAGGGCTCCTCATGCAGTTTCTTTACTTTTCAAAGTAAGTGTAGTGCAGCCGCTGCTCTGTACAAAGCAGAAGCAGCGGCTGCACTATTATGGGGAATCGCGTTCGCGTTCGCATTCGCGCCGCGGACTTCGGGAGGAAAGCCGGTTTTTTGCTCTGGCCGCTCCCGATCTTGCGGCCAGAGCAAAAAACCGGCTTTTCAATGGCCGGTTTGACATCTGTGCCGGCAGCCGGCCTGGCCATGGAAAAACCGGCCAGGCCGGCTGAAAACCGGCCGGTTGGCAACCCTAGCGGGGGAAGGCATCTTTTTTGGCAAATCACTGCTTTTCTCCGAAGGCAGACCGGTGGGGTGTGGGGAAGGTTCCCACCAGGTGTTTTCATTCTAAAGGGATTTTTGGGGGTAGACCCAATCCTTCTGTATCATTTCCTTAGGGGACAATCTCCGTGAAAGCCAGGGCCCTCAGAGCAGGGACACAGACCTGGAGCACGAGCACATCATGCCTGCTACTCCCCATTGTTTGGCCTGTGGAGTCTGCAAGGGGTCAGTCTCGGAGGCCAGCTTTTGCCGTGGCTGTGACAAGGAGGCCGGGGCAAAGAAGCAGGATCCTCAACATAGCAC
The DNA here is from genome assembly GCA_033557465.1 of Ichthyophis bannanicus. Lineage (NCBI taxonomy): Eukaryota > Metazoa > Chordata > Amphibia > Gymnophiona > Ichthyophiidae > Ichthyophis > Ichthyophis bannanicus. The sequence continues at coordinate 73,648,994 of CM066037.1, forward strand.
TGAGGAGTACTCGGGGCAAGAGCCCTCATCAGGTGGGGTGAGGAGTGCACTTCATACCCAGGAGGGTCGGGGGTTAGTACAGACAGAGGTCAGGGTGGGAAGCACAGACGCACTTCTGCTGGAACCTTATGGTAAGGACCCAGTCTTCCCTGGCCCCTCCATGTCTCAGGGTTTAGGAGGCGAGGGGTTCAAGAGCCTTTTCTCCAGAGTTTGTACTACTTATGCATAGGGCTTTCTGCATGAGGATGTCAGGCCAGACTAGTCAGCCTGTGCCAGGCAGAAAGAGGCGGGCACTGGTAAGAGAACAGGAGGCCATTGGGGAGGAGCCCAAATGGATCAGGCTGGAGATAGACTGGTGGGAACAGTCTTTGCCTTCAGAATCAGATTTTTTGAGTCCAGAAATGGAAGTGGAGACAGAAGCAGAGGAATTAGAAAAAGGAGAAATCCCTCAGGAGGATGAGACTCATATAGTCCGAGTCTTCCGATGAGAGAAGCTGGGAGCACTCATCACTGAATCTTTGAGGACCCTCAATATGTCGGAGGGGGGTCCCGGTGGAGGAGGAATCTTTGGAGGATCCGCAACTCCAAACAGTGCGTAAAACACAGAAGGTGGGGGGGGGCGGAGCCTGCGACGGTGCAAGATGGCCGCTTGATCCTTTCTCTCCCCGGAATCCTGGTGTTAATCCTGCCCCTCTGTGCGGATATATCGCTATCGGAGCTCCAGCACCAATACGTTTTCTCGCCATGACCTCCAGCAAACCGGCTAGGCTGGATTTCAACGCTCCCGCGGCCACAGGTACTAAGAGATTGAAAGCGGATCCACCCTCGCCGCTAAAGGCCACAGGCCCGAAAGACGCTAATGTGGGTCTTCCAGAGCTCCTGGCTGAGATAAGGGCTGTGCGGGAGCTGGTCACCGCTAACAGGGAAACCCTGAGCGAGGTGCAAGCCGATGTGGCTGAGCTCAAAGATTTAAAGGCGCAACTCTCCACGCTCACTGAGAAGATGGACGGGCTCTCTTTAGAAGTGGAGGTGCACGAGGAGCGTCTCAAAGAGCTAGCTGCCCACTCTAAACGTATCACGGCACTAGAGCGGAATCTCGAGGACCTTAATAACCGGACCCGACGGAACAATATCCGGCTTGTGGGGATACCTGAAGGGGCTGAAGGACGGGACATGATGGCCTTCCTGGGTAAAATCATTCCAGAGTTACTACGGCTCGAGTTTGACCGGCCCTTTGAGATAGAGAGGGCCCATCGAGTCCCTATGCAGCAGGATCCCCACTCACCGAGGCCTCGCCCGATCATCATGAAGCTCTTGCGATTCCAGCATGTGGCCCAAGTAATGGCAGCGGCGCGAGTACGGGCCCCTTTGAAATTCGAGGGAGTGGATATTGCTTTCTTCCCGGACTTTAACAAGACCACCGTGGCCCGCCGGAAACAGCTGTTAGCGCTAAGGCCTCGTCTACAAAGCCTACAGGCCCGCTATGGTCTATTCGCTCCGGCCATGCTCCGAGTCACGCTGCATAATCAGACTCGGTCCTTTGAGGACCCCAAATCCCTTCTGGCTTTCATTGAGGAACAAGAAGCTGCAGTAATGCGTTGAGGACACTGCTTAGCGTACATTATTGGTGATCTCTTTGTGCCCATAACCTAATTGGGGCCTCTTAAGGGGGAGCCAATTATACTCCTTAGATAGTGGTTGTGATGTTCCCACAAAGGCGCACGCAGGTGCCTGTAGTGTGGTGTGTGAGTGTGGGTGCCTGTTGGACATTGGGTATTGTGTGCCTGGAGGAATGAATGTTGTCTATATATAGTACAGTTTATTAGATGGAGGGAGGGGGTTTTGTGGGTAAGTTCATGTGGGGGAGTTGGGTTTCAGAGGGCAATCTTGTGAGATCAATGGTTCACCCAGGGGGGTGGGGTTGGTTGGGGGAGGGGGTTGTCTCCATTGACTATGTCTGAGGGTACTAGCCAGAGCTGGGAGTTGATGCTACCGTTTGCAGATCCTACAGTTACGGGTTATCCATATACGTATTGTAATGGGGTCCCTTAAGATCCTATCGTTGAATGTGAAAGGTGTAAATAATCCCGCTAAGAGGAAAAAAATTTTGCTATATTGTGCCAAGCAGAAGGCTGATGTCGTCCTACTCCAGGAGACCCACCTTTCCACTATAGAGGCGATGAAGATGGGCCTGGGTCATTATTTGGTTGCGGTGCACGCTGCAGCAGTAGGGAAAAAAAATGGGGTAATCACTTTGGTGCGGAAATCCCTCCAGCCCCAGATTGTGTCGGGATTGGCAGACCCGCAAGGGCGATGGGCGATGGTGATCTTGGGCCTTCACGGTGAGCAACTAGCCATCTTGAATATTTATGGGCCAAATGATGTCTCCTTTTTTCAGAAGGTAGCGCGGGTGGCCTATGATCTGCGATCCCTCCCCATGGTTTTGGGTGGGGACTTCAACTTGGTGCTGGACCCATTGTTAGACCGGCAGCCGTTCCGGTCGGCGAGACCGGGTAGGGCAGTCTCTGTTCTTCTCTCTCAGATGCACGACTTGGGACTGCACGATGTTTGGCGGACTTTGCACCCCGTAGATAAAGACTTCACTTTTTATTCCCTTCCCCACAAGTCTCATTCTCGCATTGATTTCCTTTTAGTTTCACACCCTTTAGTAGAGTCGGCAGTGGAGGCGGGTATTTGTGCCACCACGGTGTCGGATCACGCGGCAGTCTTTCTGCTTTTTACATTTGGCCAACCGGCTCCCCGGAAGTCTGGCTGGTTCTTCCCGAGGGAACTGTTAGGGGATCCGCTCTTTTGTGATATGATCCGGTTGGAGATCAAAGAGTACTTTGAGAAGAATCTCCCGTCTGAGACGGTGGGCTGGGCCTGGTGGGAGGCTTTTAAGGCCACTATTCGTGCACAGATTACTAGCTATGTTATCCGCCGGTCTAAGCTCAGGAAGGCCGAGCTTGCTTGGCTCGAGATGCAAATTTCCGCTGGTGAAAGGTTACTGAGGGCTCGGGCTGAACCATGTGTGCTACTGCACCTGCAGAAACTACGATATCAGTATAATTCGCTCCTGAGTGCGGAAGTTCGCAAGGTACAACATGCGCAAGATGCGCGCTATCATGTCGAGCGAAATAAAGCTGGCAGGATTTTGGCATCGGTGCTCAGTCCCCCTAGAGGGAAGACTAACATAACAGCCCTTAAGTCAGGGACCCAGGGACTGCTCACGGAGAGTCGTGCGATCGGGGAGAGTTTCAGGTCCTTCTACCAGGACCTGTACTCCTCAGCGGGCGAATGCGATGACTCTGTCTATCAATCTTTTCTTGAGAAGTTGCCCCATCCTGTTCTCAGTACCCCTCAGAGGGAAGGGTTGAGCCTTCCCATAGATGGGGTGGAAGTCCAAGCGGTCCTTAGAGATGCCCCGGCGGGAAAGGCGGTGGGCCCTGATGGCCTCCCGGCTGAATTCTATCGGGCATTTCAGGAAGAACTAGCCCCCCAGATGGCCTATTTTTTCCAATTGCTAGTGGAACAAGCCCCGCAAATAGGGAGTTTCAACACAGCAACAATAGTGGTACTGGCTAAGGAGGGGAGGGACCCTCTAGAGGTGGGCAGCTATAGGCCGATCTCGCTCCTAAACGCCGATTATAAGATCTTTGCTGGGGTGCTCGCCAGGCGCCTTTCAAAGGTGGTCTCTGGGTTAATCCATCCAGACCAATGCGGGTTCCTCCCAGGAAGGTCAACCGCGGACAATGCTCGCCTGCTCGTAGATCTCTTTGCTCTGGCTCACTCTCAGGATAGAACATTGGTTGGGCTCTCTCTAGATGCCGAAAAGGCATTTGATCGGCTGGAATGGGCCTTTATGTATCGAGTCTTGCATTGGTTCGGCTTTGGAGAAGCCTTTATAGATTTGATTAAGGTGCTGTATGTCACCCCTCAGGCTAGAATTCTAGTGAATGGAACTTTGTCTGCCCCTTTCGACCTACAACGGGGGACGAGGCAGGGATGTCCTCTCTCCCCACTTTTGTTTAATCTCGCCCTAGAGCCTCTGGCCATAGCCATTCGTCACTCGGAGAAGATTCAGGGCCTCTCCATAGGGGACCTGCAGGTAAAGCTATCCGCTTATGCTGACGATCTGTTGCTCTTTGTCCAACCAGATCAGGTGGCCGAAGTTCTTAGGGTAATGGACGCTTATTCCGCTATCTCTGGCTACAAGATAAATTGGGGGAAGTCAGTAGCATTTCCTTTGAACAGGGTGACTTTTGCTTCCGCGTTAGGGGATCACCCCTTTGTGTGGACTTCTGGGCCCATTAAATACCTGGGGGTTAAATACTGTTTTTCGACTGAGGAGACAATCTCTGTTAACTGTCAGGCCATAGAGGAGTTGCTTCGATCTTTCTCAACAAGGTGGTCCCCCCTCTACCTGTCCTGGTGGGGCAGGATGGAGGCCATTAAAATGGTCTTGACCCCTAAGATAAACTATATTCTGGAGATGCTTCCAATGGAGATCCCGCCGCGGTGGTATAAAGGATGGGAGCGGCATCTGCTGCAGTTTCTGTGGGCGGGGAAACCCTCTAGGATTGCGTCGGTCAAGCTAAAAGCGAGCAGAGATCAGGGAGGGGTTAACTTTCCTGACTTCAGGGCGTATCATCAGGCCTTCCTGTTAAAGCAGGGTGCAGGTTGGTGTGCAGCGGAGATCTCTGAGTATGGTCCAGTACGGCTGGAAGTGGAGAGGAGGATACTCCTGCGGGTCCCACTTCCATTATTGTTGGTAATGAGGCTTCCCTCAACCTTTATGCTCTCTCCCGCTATCTTAGCTACTCAGTGGGCCTCCTCAGGTCTAGCTGAGGTAATTGCATCTGAGAACCCTGTATCCACGGAGTTTCCTATTTGGTACAACCCCAAATTAAAGGTAGGTGGTAAGACGATATCCTGAAAGTGTTGGCAAGATAGAGGCATTTGGACGCTAGGGCACCTTACTCACTTTGGTGGTTGGAAATCCTGGGAGGCTCTTGTCGGTGAGTTTGATCTGCCGGAGCGATGCCGGTTTCAATGGGTCCAGCTTCTAAGTTGTCTCAAACAAGCAAAGATTTCTGCAGCTCATCTCTCGGGGGAATGGGGCTTGAAACGGGTGTTGCTTGCCTGTTCTGAAGGTAAAGGGATAGTCTCTAACCTGTATGCGATTTTTAAGACTGCCTGGTCTGCCTCGTTAACCGCTCTGAAAAAGAGTTGGGAGACGGAAGTAGCCTTCTCTATCCCACCCCATCTCTGGTCTACCCTATGGTCCAAGACAAACAGAGTATCTTCTGCTGCAGCGATTACCCAATCTTTATTTTTTCTTTCCCATAGGGCGTTGTTGATGCCCAGCCGTCTCTCTCGGTGGGCTCCTGGGGTGACGGCGAACTGTTGGACATGTGCAGCACCTTTGGGTACCTTGCAACACCTGCTGTACGACTGCCCCAGGGTACAGAGTTTTTGGGGGGAGGTATGGGATAGGATACAGTGCATTCTCTCCTTCCGGGCACCTCTTACGTGGGATCTGGTTTCCCTTCGGTCAGCAAGTCCGCTGTTGCCTATACAGAAAGAGAAATCTTTTCTGTTCAATTTCTTAATTGCGGTTGCTCTGAAGTTGATTCTGATCCACTGGAAAGATGCGGATCAGCTAGAGAGCAACCACTGGTGGAATTTGGTTTCTCTATACGCCAGTTATGAGAAGGCTTGGGCTTGCGGCCGTGAGCAGAGGTGCCGGAGGAAGCGAGGTGTCCCCCTTCTAGTCTCAGGGAACAAATGGGAGTGTTTGGATGCCTATGCAGCGTCGGCTGGCGTGTCTCTTAGAGGCTAGCTTCTTGCTGGGCATCCCCCCCCCCTCCCTCCCCTCTGGGCTTGATCAAGGGTGTGTTTCCCAGGGACGTACGAGATATTGCTGTAGGGCGTTGTTTTTTAGTTAGCTCTGTGATTTTAGTGTTGCTTATGGGTCAATGGAGACTGGGGAGGGTGGGTGGTGTAGGGGTTGTTCTGTTATGTTGAGTGTGTTATGATTGTTGTTTTGAAAACTATAAATAAAAATTTAAAAAACAAAACAAAACACAGAAGGTGTTCCCCGTCCATAGAATGGTCAAGCAGATGATCCACGATGAATGAGACCTCCTGGAGGCATGTCTCCGGGAGTTAGGACCATGGCCCGTCTATATCTGCTCCCAGAACAACAGCGAGAGACCCTCTGTTCTCCCAAGGTTGGTGCAATAGTCTTAGTGGTTATGAAGAAAACGATGATTCCAGTAGAAGGCAGTACAGCCCTAAAAGATATCCAGGATAGGAAGCTGGACACCTTGCTGAAGTTGGCCTTTGATATCAATGCCTTTTCATTGCAGGCATCTGTTTGTGGGGCCTGGGTAGCCAGGTCGTGTCTGCAATGAGCTCAAGGCAAGCAGGAGCCAGAGGAGGCTTCTCCTGAACTGTCGGGGCGGCAGCAAAGATGGACTTGGGAGCCGCATACCTGGTGGATGCCTGCTATGATCTGATTAGAGCCCTATCCAAGAGTATGGCTTCGATGGTGGCAGCTTGGCACTATCTATGGCTGTGAAACTGGGCAGCGGATAGCTCCTCCAAGGCCTGACTTAGCAAGCTCCCATTCAAGGGGAAGCTGCTGCTCAGAGAAGAGTTGGAGAAGTTGGTTAAGGTCCTAGGAGAGTCTATCTCCCTGAGGATAGGCCCAAACTGACCTGCGACACTGGGCCAACACGGGCATAGCTGTAGAACTTCTGGCCTTTTCGCAGCTCACGGTATAATCCGTCCCAGAGGGACCATTCCTCGTTAAGGGACAGGGGTTTTGAGGTTTATTACTCTGCCTCCTCGTCCTCAGTCCCTAAGAAGTCATAGTGAAGTGAGGGGGGCCCAGGTGGCGGTATAGCCCATAGAGGGTCGACTATGGGAGTTTTACTCCACCTGGGTCCAGGTCACTTCCAACCAATGGGTACTAGAAGTCATCAGGGAGGGCTACGAGCTGGAATTTGCTGTTGAAACCTTCCTTTGTGCAGTCTCCCTGCAGGGCACAGAAGAAGGCGGCAGCAGTAAGAGAGACCCTGTTACGGCTTCGTCAGCTGGGAGCCATAGTGCCAGTACCCAGGCACCAGTGCGGGTTAGCTCGGTACACAATTTATTTCATGATTCTCAAGAAAAAAGGCTCTTTTCGGCCCATTCTGGACCTCAAGTGCATAAACCGCAGCCTGTGGGTCTCCCACTTTCACATGAAGTCCATCATTGTGGTAGTAAGGGCTGGGGAGTTTTTGACATCCCTCGACCTCACAAAGGCGTACTTGCACATCCCTATTCTTCCTGAGCATCAGCAGTTCCTGTGCTTTGCCATACCCATGGGTCATTTTCAATTTCAGGCCTTGCCGTTCGGGCTAGCAACAGCCCCTCGTATCTTCACAAAGATCATGGTAGTGGTGGTGGCGGCACTCTGCCATGAGGGGTGCTCGTCCACCCTTACTTAGACAACTGTCTCATACGGGCCAAGTCATGGAGTGAGAGTGAACAGACGACGGCAAAACTGGTAGCCTCTTTGCAGAGTCTCAGATGGGTGATCAACAGGGCCAAGAGTCGCTGACACCTTCCTAGGAGATAGAGTATCTCGGGGCACACTTCAACACCCTCAGTGGAAAGGTTTTTCTCCCAGTACGGAGAGTGCATGGTTTGTGGAAGCTAGTGCAGCAGTTCCTGCTGAGGAAGGCTCTGACTGCATGGCATTATCTTCAGTTGCTTGGGACCATGTTGGCGACTCTCGACTTCGTGCCATGGGCAAGAGTACACATGAGACCTCGACAGAGAGCTCTGCTGTGCAGGTGGTCACATCAGCAGCATTCCTTGTCTTGGAGGCTGGCCTGTCCGTCAGAGACCAGGGAGGCTTTCCAGTGGTGGCTCCAGCTGGCAAAATTGGCGGCGGGGATGCTCTTGGAGGCTCCAGGCTGGATTCTGCTCACAGCGGATACAAGTCTCTCAGGAAGGGGAGCTCACTGTGAAGAGCAGTTGGCTCAAGGTCAGTAGATGCAGCACGAAGCGGGCTGGTCCATAAATTGACTGGAGATGAGAGCGGTTGCTCTAGCACTCCGGAATTTCTGGGCAGAGTTGCAAGGCAAGGCTGTCTGGGTTTTTTCAGACAACGCAACAACAGTGGCCTACATCAACCGGCAAGAAAGGACAGGCAGTGTAGGCCTCGAGGAAGAAGTGGAGGCTCTGCTGCTATGGTCTGAGGTGCATCTTCTAGCACTGTCGGCAGCACACATTGTGGGAACGGACAATATGACGGTGGATTTCCTGAGCCGGGTGCAGGTGGATCCCGGGGAATGGGTCTTATGTCAAGAGGTCTTCTTTCAGGTGACAAGTATATGGGGTACACCGGTGATGGATCTGATGGCAACGTATGCTTTGCGAAGGCAAGCAGGTTTTTCAGCAGAAGAAGAGAGAGGATATCGGAGGGCCTCGATGCCCTCATGCAGCGGTGGCTCAAGGAGGGCCTTCTGTATGTATTTCTGCCATAGGCACTCATAGGTCAGATTCTGCATTGGATAGAGGCTCACAGGGTCATCCTGATTGCCCTGGATTGGCCAAGACGACTGTGGTATGCCGACCTAGTGCAATTACAGGTGGAACGGCCATGGCGGCTGCTCAGTCGAGAGGATCTATTGATCCAGGGACCCCTACGCATGCCCCAGGTAGGTTGATTCTCATTTATGGCCTGGCTCTTGAGAGGATGCGGTTGAGAAGGCGAGGCTACTCGGGGCCAGTTATCGTAATCTTGCTGAAGGCCAGGAAGAGGTCCACGTCACTTTCATAAATTCGGATTTGGCGCATATTTGAGGCCTGGTGTGCAGTGAGACAGTGTCTTCCATTGTTAGCGTCAGTGCCGGACATGCTAGCCTTTCTACAGAAGGGTCTTGAGAAAGGATTGGTGCCAGTTCCTTGAAGATACAGGTCACAGTCATCTCTTGCTATAGGGGCAGGCTCCAGGGAGTTGCCTTAGAAGCGCACCTGGATGCTGTATGTTTTCTGAAAATGGTTCGGCATATCTGTCCGCCGCTACCCATCCCACTTGCCTGTTGACCCTACTCAGGTAGCCCATCAAGAAGAAACTTATTCATCACTACAGCCGTCTTACTTGTAAAATAACTTTCTCCAAATAACATCAATCAAAAACAATCTACAAGCTAAGTGGGTCATTCTGACCCGTGAATAGTGGGGATGTACGTCCATGTCGGACGTGCAACCCCTGCTATTTGCAGGGGTTGTATTCTGCTCTTGTGGCTCCCTGCACAAACATTGCCTTTGTGCGGGGAGCTCTGAATGGGGACAGGAGGGGGCGGCAACTGTGCAGAGTGAGGGAGGAGCGAGGGCGGGCCCAGGCACCCAGACGTACAGGGCCTATTCTGGTCAGGGCCCTGTACGTCCAACATGGGAAAGATTGACGTGGGGCTTATTCCACCTCCAAGGGAGCAATCTGGGCAGGCAGACCCCCAGACCTACGAGGCATCGACATGCAGGGATCTGAATCAGCCTCCTTATGAATAAATACAGGGTAATGTTTTTAGAAATGTGCTACTTGTTCAGAGTTAAACTCAAAACAGGTCAGGTTTTGCCTGGTTTTTCTCAGAAAATTTAGATGTTTATGAGTTCTGCTGTTAAAACCCATTGGGTTTTTTCCTGGAGATCTAATAAAAATCCAAAGCAGATCTACTGAAAGAAATTCAACCATCAATTCCAGGAAATCAAGTTTAGATTTTCTTGAATTTACCTCATTTTTTCTGCAGATTTGTATTTGCAAGCGCAGATTTGTATTTGTAAGCGCAAATACAAGATACATAGTAATAAACCCCAAAATGAGTTGAATTTGCACAATTTTGAAACTTGTGAGTGGCAGTGCCAGCTGTGTGAATGGACAGTGGCCAGGGTTAAGACCTCGACATTTGTCAATATATTCATGTCCACTTGCAGGTCATGCGGGTCCAATGCCACCCCCACACCAAGCACTATTAAGGTGTTAGTAAGTGCACCTAAACTAACTGCAACATTCATGGTGACTTTATGCTAGAGATGTCTATGCTAACCACAATGTGCAATCAAGGACCCCCTCCCCGCCCCTAACTCATCCAGTCTCTACTCCAACCCATGCAAAGCCGTTAGCATGGAATTGTGATTGCTGCTGTATTTTTAGCATGTAATTATTATCATGGCAGGCTTAGCGCGTAGTAAACCCTACGCTATTAGCACAGTTTAGTAAACACGCCCCTAAGAGCTTCGGAGCATGAGTAACACTGTGGTCAATGAAAGAGTTAATTTATTCGGGGAAAACCTACATATCCCTTTCAGGATGGAAAAGCAATGTAATCATACAGTTATCAAAGCCCTACAAATAAACAAACCAAGGGATCGGTCTGGTTGTTAAGGTTCAAGGTCACAAAAGGGGTCAAGAAAAAGATGCTAGCAAGCTGAAGGCTTCATATTTAATTGAAATGCTGCTGTCATGGAATCCTGTATATAATTGTCATGTAAAAAAAATATAACTAAAATCAGCGTGACATTTTTACCCTGACAGTAACATTTGACATCATTAAGTCATAGCTGGGCACTGCCTGACTGGCCAAGTCATGCATGGGTCATTTTAATAATTAATTCAAGGATGTGTAAAATAAATGAAAGCAATGAGGAACAGCTTGGACCAGTTAAGAACATGCTACATGGAAAATAAATATGGTCAATACAGACAGTAATGACCTATTTGTAGTTGCTTTGTTGATTTGGGGTTTTTTCCTTTAAATCAAAAGTACTCTGCTGGTTTTCCTAGCCAAGCAATAGCAGAGGTACCTCAGTTAAAGAATGATTTTTTCCCTTATTTTAAATTCTCCTTGCAAACCACTGATCAGGGTCAGAACTCGGGGCCAGGGCTCACTCAGCAATGTCTTAACCTAATGACTTTAAACTTAATTTTCCACTGACCTCCACCTGCTATCTTTTTTCCAGAGCTCATGTTCGAAAGTCACATAACCTGTTTTGGTGGTCACAGTACTAACCTTATGTTATCAATTTGAGCCAGGCTTTGAAGTGACTTGTTGTCAAACAGGCAGCCATAGCAAGATGAAAAATGATAACAGTCAAACCCAAGCCCTCTTCCGTTGGCTCGCAGATCTTTTAGCGAAAATAATTGATTCAGCAAAACAGCTTTTAGATTACAAAGACTTAACAGAAGATGCTTCCACTGATACATAGACTCAATAAACATGGTTAATGTGTTTGGACGAAACAGGATATAGGTTATTCATGATACGTGAAAAGTCCCAGATAAGCTGGTCATCATTTTCTGATAAGCATGGCCAGCTGTGCAAAACTTGCAGCTTCTCAAAAACCATGGGCACAACTTAGGTTCTTTTTAATATATTCTAGCAAACAGCAAGAGAAGCGGAAGAGAAAGTACCCAGAGAAGAGCAGAAGCAATGGATTTTTCTTGAAAAAAGTTTTTCTTTAATATGTATTCAGTGTATATAATGGAAAGACTGCAAACTCAACTGGACACAGTTCTCAAGTCTGCGTTCCTTGGTCAAGTTCATATGGGCCGATTGCATTTCTCACCTCCTTACTTTTAATGATCCGATGTCTTTCATCCTCTGCTATAGTATAATTCCAGTGAAGAGGTAGCTTTCATTACTGCATATAGCCCTTTTTCTGGCTATATGAGCTGTTGTTTTTCACACTCTTCCAAAGCGATTTCAAAGAAAGGATGTGGAACCTTCTTTTACTTCTCTTTCTCAATGTCCAAAGAAAACAATATGCTCTAATTCTCAAATGCTGGCGACTTCCTCCCCTTCTCCTTCCCTATACACACTAAGGGACATCTTTACTAAAACACAAGTGCCTACCACATATTCTGCCCCCAAACTGAGTTAGGGTGTGCTGCTTGACTCATGCTACAAAATGGAGACGTGCCCATCGGGTCCCCATGTAGCTAGCTACAATCATGCTATGTGGCACGGTCAGCATGGGTGCACTTAATACCACCAGTGAGCATGCAACGTCATCGGTATGTGTGCTACCTGGGCTAACTGCTTTGTGCGTGCTCCGCCCCCAAACTGCCCAGTCTCCATCCCACCCCACATTATTCGGGTAGCATGGGATTTTTAGTGCCGCTGAATATTTGGCACGTGGGAAAGTATAATTCGGAACACTTGGCAAACACTGAACCCTGCCCTACCCAGTAATGCAGTTTAGCAAACATGCTCCTATGTCTCACCGGGATGTCTGGGGCATAAATTGAAATGACCAAACAAGATATTTCAATTTATGTCAATATTCAGCGGTGTTATGAATTTGCCTAGCGCCACTGAATATAGGAGCCTGGGTGTGCGCAAAACTCTACACATAGTTTAAACATCTGGATGACGAACATAAACACCTGTATGGTCAGACTGCGTTTGGTTAGATGCTCCAGGTTATACCTGGTTTTCCAATGTCTAAACCAAACATATAGTCTAGGCATCTAGATGCTGAAAGTTGGCGCCTAGACATATAAACTGTGCATTTTGGCAGCCCCATCCCCCAAACTTACCCTCCCTACTGAACACAGTTTATGCATTGAACAGGATATGCAAACCCTGCTCTACATATAAGGCTGCTGAAAACTGAAAACAAGAAAGTGCCTAGATGTTCAGCATAGCACCAAACATCTAGGTGCTTTTTAAATCTTGAGAGGCGTGACACTATCTGTCGCCTTCTCTGGGACCCTCTCTCTATTTCTGGTTTCTCTTTCCTCCTCCTATCTGGTCTGCCTTTCCTTGCCCCACCCTTTCGATAAGGATTGTAGCTAACGGGGCTGCAGATGGCATAGCAGCACATGGCAAATTACTGGAAGAGGCAAAGAATGAGCTGTCGGAGATAAATACACTAGCAGAATTATTGTTATTGCCCTCATTTGACAGAAGACGGGTACTTCATGCTGTTTCCTCCAGTGCGTGCATGCTATCCAGGGCCGGCCTATTCACTAGGTGAACTAGGCTGTCGCCGAGAGTGGCAGGTCCTGATGGGCAGCATCACCCCCCTCCTCGCAGCAAGGCAGCAGTTCATTGCCAGTCTGCCATGCCGCCCCCCCCCCCCCCCAACTCCCGGCATCCATCTTCTCACCCAGGGGAGGAGAGTGGCACAGTGATGCCTCCACTGCATCAGGTTTTCAAGTGCCCGTGCTAGCATGCTCACAACTTGCCTCTCCTGCTCCCCCTTCAATGCAACTTCCTGCTCTCCTGCTCCCTCCAACAGGAAGTTGCATTGGAGGGAGGCAGGAGCAGCAGGCCATGAACACACCAAGGTTTAAAAAAGGTTTAGACAAGTTCCTGGAGGAAAGATCCATAAATCATTATTAAACATGACCTGGAAAATTCACTGCTTACCCTGGGACAAGCGTTGTGGAACCTATTTACCTTTTTGGGAACCTGACAGCTACTTGTGGCCTGGATTGGCCACTGTTGGAAACAGGATACTAGGCTTTATAGACTTTGGTCTGACCCAGTATGGCATACCTTATGTTCACTTTAAATCATGACAGAGTGGAGGCATCACCATAACGTAACCCCCACCCAGGCAAAAAGATAGATGCCGGAAGGGTGGACGGACTGGCGGGCTGGGTGGTGTCACAATCTTTGGGGGGTGGCATGGAGGGTCTGCCTAGGGTGGCAGAAATTCTCGGGTTGGCCCTGATACTACCTTCTTATGTGCCCCTAAAGCCAATCTATAATCAGGGATGGCCCCAGAATTGGTTCAAGGTAGTGGCACCTTACGCAAACCTTAAGCCTTATGCCCCCCTCCTCCCTCCCCCAACCGGCTGTCAGAATCTGTTGTTTAGCTTCGAATGCCCTGATCTTTGCCTCCTCCAGGAGCCCGGCCCTGTCTATAGTTTATTTATGTTTGACTCATACATTTCCAGTAGTAGTTCAGGGCGACTTAGATTCAGGTACAGGGGGTATTTCTCTGTTGCCAGAGAACTTGCATTCTAAGTTTGTACCTGAGGCAGTGAAGGGTTAAGTGACTTGTGTAAGGTTGCACGGAATGTCAATGGCACTTGAACGTTGACTTTCCTAGCTCTAGCCTGCTGCTCTAACCATTAAGCTACTCCTCCACTTTAAAGCCCTTTGTGAAAAAATAATATCCTACCTGATGGCCAAGTTCCTTGCTGAGTAACAGTAGTTATCATATAAACTGAAAATATTAGACCTACAATAAATCTCTGCATCTTTCCCAGGTCTTAAATGAAATGTAGCATATGATCCCAGCTCCATTTCCTGCTTATTCATTATTCCTCCCCCCGCAGCATATGTTCTGATTATGCGTCAGCGTTCAACCTATCAGTGCAGTCTTATGGGTTAGATAGGAATGGGATTGATCAGTTTTCCTCTTCATCCACTATTAAAGTTGGAGATTTTAATCAAGCGTGAAGCACATAAGTCTCTGCTCCACTGGGAACTATTGCAGCCTGTACCGTCTGAGTGAGCTCCATGTCTACCAAAATAAATTCTTGTGCTTACAAATGACTCAGTGAAAAATAAGCTCCTAATATTCTCTCATACGACAATACATACACGACACGGTCCTCATTTAGCTTTCATGCAAATGAAGCTGAAATGAATTGCATTTAGGTGTCCAATGCAATCGAATAAATGTGTTTGGAATGCTCAAAGAATTAATATCATACTCATTTCAGGAAAAGTTAGCAAAGAGAAAAGTGATTAAATTAGCACAAGTTTGACACATGCATGAAAGAGCATCAGTCATCAAGGCTTCAAACCTAGCTACCTTATGTTTGCACGTTCCTAGGGAAACCTAAATAAAGGGGGGGAGGGGACATAACTACAGAAGTCACACATGCGGCCCTCAAGGACTCTGCTTCAGAGAAGACTTCCTTCCAGTACTCCAACAGCAAGGTGACATAAATTGCCTTCCATAGCCTTTTGTCCTGGAGAAAAAGAGGTAGCGGTAAAGAAAAATGCATAAAAGGTATAATGTTGAACAAGTTAGTAAAACATTTTTAGCCTCTGAAACTGTTATTCACCAAAGTGCTGCTATAGTATGGGGTGAAGGTAATTTTAGCTGTAGAATAAAGAGTGGTCAGGTTCAAAGGTCACAAGGCTGGTGACCTGCAGGGCATAAACTTGACCTCTTAGTGACTTGCAGCTGTCATAGTGTCCAAGGAGTCATGGTCAGGTGCAAGTGAAGCATCCTGACTGGAGTATAGTGTTTCCATGGGAATGGCCTCCAGCAATTATTGACAAAGCTTCTCTGCACGCCTGAGAAGGCCTCTAGTCACTGATGAAAGATCTATCGATTAAGCATTAGTCTGAAAGATCTGACCAGTATCATAAGCTTTTGAAAAGTGTATATGAACTCTCACACATTACTGAGCCCAGCATAATTCTGAGTAAATACACAGAGTGGGTTGATGTGGCCTGGAAGTGATGAAATTCCATGACATAAAGAATATAATCCGAGAAAAGGATTAATGAAAAATTGCACATCATAGGAGCCAAATATTGAGAATGACTGAGGTGTAGGATTCATGAAATCAACAGTTTCCTCCCCCAGCCAAAAAACAGGTTGAAACGTGTACACGTGTATTGTGACAGGGCGGTGCGTTTCCCTTTACTCCATTTGCAAACTCATACATGTCTGGGGGAGGTGAGGGGGTGCAAACATTTGAAGAGAGATGATAGCGTGTGTCTTCTTGTGGCAGCGTGGACTGTATGAGGCATCTTTAGACGGAAATATATAGATAAGTCCAGTTATATCTTCAGATAGATAGTAGCAAGTGTCTGTGTGTGTGCACTGCAATGGTGGTGTGCATGGGATTTATTTATTTATTTTATTTAACATTTCCTATATACCGCCTTTCATGATATGTGGCGGTGAATGCCTTTATATGGGTAAGGTGCATCCATGTGTGTGTGGTGCAGAGCTGGGGAGCCTCTGTGTGTGTGTGTGTGTGTGTGGTGTGGAGGCGGGGTGCCTGTGTGAGGTTCAGTGTGGTGTTGAGGTGAGGTGCCAAGATGTGGGTGTGTATGTAGTATGGAGTCGGAGTGTGTGTGTGTGTGTTTGTGTGTGTCTGTGATGTGGAGGTGGGGTGCCTGTGTGTGTGGTGTACCTGTGTGTATGTGAGTGCATATGTGTGTGTGTGTATGTAATGCGTAGCTGGAGTGCTTGTGTGTGTCTGTGGTGTGGAGGCGGGGTGCCTGTATGTGTGTTCTGGGGGTGGGGAGGGGGGTTGTACCTTTCAACATATGCACATTGCTCATTTTGGCCTAGGCATTCACTGCTTTAACCTCCAACCCCTTTTGCCCTTTCCTACCATTCCAACCCCTCACCTGCTTCCCTTCCCCCCCCCCACCCCCACTCTCTGTTCCCCTTCCAGACTCTCTCTCCTTCTGCCTCCCCCCTAGCACTGCCATCCCCTGCCCTCCATCCCCCCCCCCCCCATCATCCTTCTTTTTTGGGAAGCCTCTGGCCCTCCTCCCTTGTCAAGGGTAAGCCTAGGCGTATTTCTGTGTGCATGATTACATATGTGCAAACATGCATACGAACAGACAAAACATCTGATGGCTTGACCCTCGACAATAGGTGCGACATTGAAGCAAAACGTTCCTAAAAAGACAAAATGAAGCACAACAGACTGTGAGTGTGACTGACCAGCCTGTATCCAAATGTCGAGAGCAGGGCAGGTAACCCCGACATGGGGAAAACTTGACTGGCCAAATCAAAATTAGGGAATTTTTCTAAATCCTGCAGTTTCTCTTTCTCCCTCACCCCTGCAGCTGGTCCTCTTTCAGCCCATCCATAACACATCTCCACCAACAGTCAGTTCTCAGTTATTTTACTCTCCCCCCTCAGCCCACTCACATTTTCACTTTTCTTTCTCCTTTCCCCCAGTATCCAGTTCTCCCTCCTTATTCCTCTGCACTTTTTAATTCTTCCCTTCTTCCTCAAGTATATTTATTTAATGTTTTTTATATACTGCCTTTTATGATATCAAGGTGGTTTACATTAAACAAACTGAAATTACATTGAACAGGGTATTATAACTTGGAGATAACTATTTTACAGGGAACATGAGCAATGGAGGGTTAAGTGGCTTGCCCAAGACCACAAGGAGCACCTGTGGGACTAGAGACCCCAGTCCTTCCAGCCCAAGGTTGCTGTGGGATTTGAACCCCTGACCTTCCAGGCCTGAGGTAACTTGCCCCAACCACTAGGCCACTCCTCACGTTTCACTTTTTATAGAAGATAGGAGGTTTAAAAGCTCGCTCTCTCTGCTCCACTCCTCACATCCCCTTAGCCTCCTCTTGCCTTCACTTCCTGCTGTTTCCATCCACTCCCCAGCAGGTTCCAAAGCATCATTCCTTACCAAGTTCCCCTTCCATGCAAGCTGTCTCACCCATCTCCTCACTCCTCTCTGCAGCTGAGACTTTCTTTCATTGCCAGGCTTAACTATTTCTCAATTTGTGACACCTTCTCCCCAACAAGCTGGAATAATTTCCCTCCTCTGCTCACTCTGGCCCTAGTAGGAATATCCCTGATTTCTGGGGTTAGTCCTGCTGCCCCATCCCCTGCAGATCGTCTCCTGGTACACACAGATTCCAGACCAGTGGCAACCTCATGGCCTCATGCCTGCAAATCCCACATGAGATGTTCTGCCTGCTGTCTGCTCTGAGCCCTGGAAGCAGAACAAGGCTCACAGCTCAAACCTAAGAGGTCACATGCTGGATGTGCGCGTATAT
Organism: Ichthyophis bannanicus; assembly: GCA_033557465.1. Taxonomy (NCBI): domain Eukaryota; kingdom Metazoa; phylum Chordata; class Amphibia; order Gymnophiona; family Ichthyophiidae; genus Ichthyophis; species Ichthyophis bannanicus. Next base: position 73,666,795 of record CM066037.1, read on the forward strand.
CATGACAGTCTGGATATGAGAGCACGCGCTCATACTGTATCCCCCCAGTCAGTGCTAGTTGGGATGGGATGGGTTACCCATGAAAAGCCCATGTCCCAACTTTTAGCTTCTCTTCCCTTCACAATCCATGTCCTCATCCTCCAGCTCTCACAGATATGTCTATTCATCTCCTTATCTCACGATCAGCCCCCTTCTGCATCCCCTTCCCCTCAATTCTTTTACTTCTTTCAGTCAAGATGCCCTCTTTCAGTTCCTCTCATGAACCCTCACAGCAATATTCTCTCTCTCTCAGCCAGTGTCCTATTTTACAGCTACTGTGGCCTTCCTTCTCCCCCAGCCCCTCTATCAGCTTCTCTGCCAGAAGCTCTCAGCCCTTCTCCTATTCCCCTCATAGGTGGTCTGCTTCTCTCTCTTCCCTTTTCTCCCTTTCCTTATCCCTCTGTCAGTTCATTAGCCACCCAATAGGCTGCAGGGGATGGTGGGAGCAATAGTCAAGAAGACACAATCCTTCCTTCCCATCTGGCTCTAATACTACTATTGAACATTTATATAGCACTACAAGGTGTACACAGCACTGTACAGATACATATAAAAGGTGGTCCCTGCTCATCAGAGCTTACAATAGTAAATACAGACAATACAACAGCTGAGGACAAGGAGCATGGAGGTTTCAGCTTCTGAGCCAGGGAAGTTGGTAGAAAATACTGGGGTGCTCAAGCACCCACAAAGCTGGTATCTACAATGTGTGCCATGACATGAGGGACCCCAGGCTAAAAATGTTTATATATTTATAAATTTGGTTTCTGACATGTCACCATTTTATTTAGTGAAAGTACAGTGACATATTTTTAATTTATTTAAAGCATGCAAGAAATCAAACATGCTGAGATGAGCAAATCATAGAAAACTGACAATCAGGAGCCAAAAATACCAGTATGATTGCTTGATAAAATACCTCTTTAAATTTTTAGTTTTCCTATTTTCAATGGTTTTGTAACATCAGTGTCTTTGTTTCTTTTTTCTCAGTGAAAATGAAGCATAGGCATCTTTTTCTTGGTAGTGGCATGTGTTGTAATAGTTGTTGCTGTGTGTTGTTGAGTAAATATTGACTCCTGGTGACCCATTGCCAAGGTTTTCTTGGAAAGGTGTGACCAGAAGTAGATTGCCAGGCCTTTCTTCTGCGCAGTAAGGGGTTTATTTTAAAAGCCCTACTTGTGCTTTGGATGTCTGAAAACGAGCAGGCAGACATTGAAATCACAGCGACGTCCCTGGAGCCATTTTAGAAGCTGGTCTATGGACATCCCCGGCGCAAGGACGTCCAAGCTGCAAAGGCGCATGATGGAGGTTTGACCAAGGCATTCTAAGCAAGATGGACATGCAGGCTCGATTTCAGAAACAGTGAGTGCATCACCACTGCTAGTGAACCGTCTATGTCTGTTCCTGCTCCAGAGCATGAATTGTTGTTAAGTGCCGTCAAGTCATTGTCAACTCATGGCGACCCTCTGGATAGTTGTCCTATGGCTCATTGTTGATAGAGTGGCATCCATTGCTGCTCTTGTTGTATCGATCCATCTCATTGCTGGCTTTCCTCGTTTGCGTTGACCTTCTACCTTACCAAGCAGTTTTCGTTCTCTCATCAGGACACCTGGAAGGCAAAGAGAAGAAGATATTCTGATACCTCCTCTACTTTTCATGATGATAGCAAAAACTGCAGGGAATCGAGGGGCACTTGTTTTTGGTTTGTCATTCTGATGCACATCCCTGCATGCAAAATAGTTGGCATAGATGTATTCTGTATAGGCTAGACTTCCCCACCCCAACTTTTTGTAGTGGGGACATCTAATAGGCAGCCTTTGTGGTCGTCCATTTCAGGGATTCCAGGTTTCTAAAACTGGATGGGACTATAAACATCCCTAGCATTATTTTAGACATTTTGCCCTGAATGCCCCAAATTTCACCTGGACATCCTGTCTAAAATGCCACGTCACGCCTACAGCTCCTGGTATTCCAAGGTAGCATTCTTTAAATCTTAAACATGAGCATATGTGTTCTTTTCCTAGTACAGCGATGGCGAACCTATGGCACGCGTGCCAGCTGTGGCACGCGAAGGCCTTGCAGCTGGCACGCGGGCAATAGGTCCGCAAAAAAAAGAAAAAAGCTGTCTCTGACTGCTGCCGCGGACGCGGCAAGGGCAGAATGCAGCGTCCCGCGGGGCCCCCTCCGCCCGCTAAGCCCCTCTGCAAGAGCTTTCAGATTCGCGAGGGAGAGCGTCTCCCTCGCGTCTCTGTTAAGCCCGCAGGGGCTAATGGGAAATTTCCCATCAGCCCCTTTAGACGCGAGGGACTGATGGGAAATTTCCCATTAGCCCCTGCGGGCTTAACAGAGACGCGAGGGAGACGCTCTCCCTCGCGAATCTGAAAGCCCTTGCAGAGGGGCTTAGCGGGCGGAGGGGGCCCCGCGGGACATGGTAATCTGCCGCGGCAGCAGCCAGAGCCTGCTTTTTTAAAAAAAATATTTGCCGGGGGGGGGGGGGGTTAGGACTGCTAATGGGCAGGAGGGGGGGGGGTTAGGACTGCGAATGGGCAGGAGGGGGGGGTTAGGACTGCTAATGGGCAGGAGGGGGGTGTTAGGACTGCTGATGAGCAGGGGAGGGTTAGGACTGCTAATGGGCAGGAGGGGGGGTTAGGACTGCTAATGGGCAGGGGGGGGAGGGTTAGGACTGCTAATGGGCAGGAGGGGGGGGTTAGGACTGCTAATGGGCAGGAGGGGGGGGGGTTAGGACTGCTAATGGGCAGGAGGAGGGGGGGTGTTAGGACTGCTAATGGGCAGGAGGGGGGTGTTAGGACTGCTAATGGGCGGGCGGGCGGGGGGTTAGGACTGCTAATGGGCAGGAGGGGGGGGGTTAGGACTGCTAATGGGCAGGAGGGGGGGTGTTAGGACTGCTAATGGGCTGGGGGGGGTTAGGACTGCTAATGGGCGGGCGGGCGGGCGGGGGGGGGGTAGGACTGCTAATGGGCTGGGGGGGTAGGACTGCTAATGGGCTGTGGGCTGATGGGGGCTGTCTGGAAATGGGGTGATGGGGGTTTAGGGCTGGAAGTGAGTTGATGGGGGGGGGCTAGGACTGGTATTGGGTTGGGGGGTTGCTAGGACTGGAAATGGGCTGATGCAGGGACTAGAAGGGAATGGATGCTGGGTGAGGCTGGAACTAGAAGGGAGCTGATGTTGGGGGAGGATTAGAATGGGATGGGGCTGGGAGAGTAAAATGGAGAGGGGAAAAATATTTTGTGTGGGAGGGATAAAAAATCTACAATTGGCCGGGTATTGGGAGAGTAAGTGGGGATTGAGGATGGAGGGGTAACATTTGAGTGGATGAAATAGGAATGAGGAAAGAGCAAAAGGAGAAAGATTAGTATGTTAAAGCGGATGTAGAGAGAGAGAATGGAAAAAAAAACTAGAAGAGAGAAGAAAGGACAAATGGACAGCAGATGATGGAGAGTTAGCAGAAAACATGAAGAAACCAGAAGAAAGTGGTTGGAGCAATTGCAACTGAGCTGAGGTATTCTGTTTATGTAATTCCTTTTTGACATTGCCACTTGTTCTCTTTCCCCAGTAGGTCATGTATTGTTATTGTCTGAAATGTATTGGTTTAATATTTGCAGTGTTGCCTTTTGATAGGTATGGTGTGGTGCTTTGTGAGTCCTGGTAGTGCTGTTAGGATACGGCGGGTTTGCTATTGGTTCTAAATGGGCAGTGTTTGTAGTAGTTCCTAATGTGCCTGGCGGTTGGCACTGGATTATAGTAATGTAGAAATCTTTTAGTCTGTCTTTATCCATACACTCATTAAGAGACATGTTTACTAAAAGTTAGTGTATGTTAGCATTATGCAAATATTTATGCAAATTGACGTGCTGGCACTTTGAGGAAATTCTTTGGTTTTGTGCGGCAGTTTGGGCACTCGGGCTCAAAAAGGTTAGCCATCACTGTCCTAGTACATCAAAACAATTTAAATTGGATCTTTGGTATGGGACAAACTTTATTCTCTACTTTGACCACAAAAAGATACTCCACCTTGTGGTGGATGCTCCAAGGACTTGCACTATATTTACAGGTAGAAATCTTAGAGATTCAGAACAAAGACAGTCTGTCCACCATGAATTTACCCCCCTTCTTTCTTCATTGAGTGTCATTATCTATTTATCTTTCTAATGTAATCTTCTTGACTATAAGGAATTACAGCTGGAATATCATGATTAAATTAAATTAAATCTTTCCAAAAATGATGTCCACAATTAAAGTGCAGATTAACTTCTGTTAACATTAGTGTGGGCTTCCACTTTGATGAAATGACCTCTCATAGACTTGTAATCCACTTGCCTTACCCAAGTCAACTCATGGTTGTATTTCAACTTTCTACAAAAGTATGTCTCCTAGATGGGATCTTCCTTCCACCCAAAGAATCCCCCTGTGTCTGCCTTCCTGACTCTGACCTCATTTACATTTTGCCTCATTTGTTCAAAAATTCCACATTAACCTTGATCCAGAATTGTATTTCAGTTTTCTTTATTTGAAAATGTGTTTCATCATCAGTGTAAGTGTGGACGTCTACCAGTTTCTTAATTCTGCATTTTCTGAAACCCCTGTTGTTGCATAGCCATGATTATTCATTTATAAGTAATTCATGGTCAACTATAGTAAAACAATAGAAAAGGACTATTACATTAGATATATGGTAAGGGGTTTTTAAAAATGGCCCAGTATTCTTTGTCATCAGGAAAGAATTATTTTTTTATTTTTTACCAATTACATGGTTTCTAAAAATTGAATTATACCATGGTGTGAACTTTTCTAACTTCTATGTTATCTGTTTGGTGCTTTTGTCAAGGTTGATTTATAGTAAATGCCTTTGAGATCCCTGCTGTGCAGGTCTTCCAGAGATAACACGTTTTTGTCACGGTAACTTGTTACAACTTTAGCAAGATGCAGGTACTAGAAACATTGACCCAGGTAGCACTAAAACTTCTAAATTCTTGAAAAGAAATGCAGATTCTTCATCACTCAGACCTTTCATGTGTCAAACCTGTTTCATCTTAGTTAAAGAAAAGCAGAGCTTCAGAAATGAAATAGAGATTGAACGGTTTTATTTTAGCTCAGTGGTCCACCAATCTTGCTTTCATGATATCAAAAATGAATATTAATTAGATATATTGACTTGGACTGGATAAGGGGGCACGTCTTGGAGCTGCTGGGCTAATGTCTACTTCCTCTCAATGTAGGATTCTTTATTATTTTAGACATGCTGGGGGGAGGATATTCAAAGTGTTTTAGTCCGTTGGTAGACCTATGAACTGGTTAAAATGCGCTGACCCCGATATTTGGCTGCACTCAGTCTGTATAAAAAGCGGCCGGGGTGGTCTGTGGGCAAGGGCAGAGAGCAGTCCTAACATTAACAGGAGTTTTTTTATCATTAATGGCTGAATATTGCCACTGTCTGGCAAACCTGGATATTCTGTTCCAGAAACCAGATAAGTTCTGCTGCTGAATATCCAGGTTTAATTAAAGCAGTGCCTCCAGGTGCTTTAGCCTCAGTGCCACTGCTGAATGTTATTTGACTGGCTTTGGGGGTTATTTTAGAAACCTCATTTGAAATTTCCACCTGCAAAATTAGGCAATTGCATGTGTAAATACATAGTAACATAGCATATGATGGCAGATAAAGACCATCAGGGTCCATCTAGTCTGCCCAGCAAGGCGGCAAAAGTAGGTGCACCTGCCGCTCCATTCCTTTGTTTAGTGGTGTACCCACTGTTCCATGCAGGTCACTCCTCCCCATTCCTTTATTTAGGGGTGTACCCACCGTTTCGTGCAGGTCACCCCTCCCCATGCCTTTGTTTAGGTGTGTACCCACCATTCCATGCAGGTTGTCCCTATTTGTTGAGATAGCTGAGACAGTTATGGTTATTTGATTTTATCCTGTTGTTATCAAGGGATCCGCTGTGTCTGTCCCATGCCATTTTGAATTCTGTTACTGTATTTGTCCCCACCACTTCCATCAGGAGGGCATTCCAAGCATCCACCACCCTTTCAGTGAAAAGGTATTTCCTGACATTGCCTTTCAATTTACCCCCTTGCAGCTTCATATTATGCCTTCTAGTTTTACAGCTTCCCCGTCTTTGGAAGAGGTTTGTTTGTTCATTATTTCTCTTTAAGTATTTAAAGGTCTGAATTATATCTCCCCTGTCCCTCCTCTCCTCCAGAGTGTACATATTTAGGTCTTCAAATCTCTTCTCATAAGGCTTCTGACGCAGGCTCCAAATCATTTTGGTCGCCTTCCTCTGAACAGTTTCCAGTCTTTTTATATCCTTTGCAAGATATGGCCTCCAAAACTGAACACAGTATTTCAAGTGAGTCCTCACCAGTGACTTATACAGTGGCATTAGTACCTCTTCATTTCTGCTGGTAATTACTCTTTGTATGCAATCCAGCATCCTTCTGGCTTTGGCCACCTGCTTGTCACACTGTTTCGCCACCTTGAGATCCTCAGAAACAATTACTCCGAGGTTCTTCTCCTGGTCTGTGCAGACCAACCTCTCACCCCCTATTTCATACAAGGAGTGGAGGAGTGGCCTAATGGTTGGGGCAAGGTACTTCAGGCCAGAAGGTCGGGGGTTCATATCCCACTAGAAGACAGCAACCTTAGGCCAGAAGGACTGGGGTTTCTAGTCCCACAGGTGCTCCTTGTGGTCTTGGGCAAGCCGCTTAACCCTCCACAGCCCATGTTCCCTGTAAAATAGTTATCTCCAAGTTATAATGCCCTGTTCAATGTAATTTCAGTTTGTTCAATGTAAACTGCACTGATGCAGAATAGTGCAGTATATAAGAGAATATAAATAAATTTCCTTGGATTTTTGCATCCCACTTCTTTATATTAAATCTTAACTGCCAAGCATTAGACCATTCTTCCAGCTTTTGTAGATATTTCCTCATGTTATCCACTCCCTCAGCGGAGTTCACTCTGTTGCAAAGTTTTGTGCCATTTATTTATTTAGACAGTTTTGTATACCGCCTTATCCTTCAATCAAAGCGGTCACAACACAATTGGGGGATACATTTAACACACGGGGATTTGAGACACATGCACTAATACTTACAGGGAACATGGGCAATGGAGGGTTAAGTGGCTTGCCCAAGACCACAAGGAGCATCTGTGGGACTAGAAACCCCAGTCCTTCCAGCTCAAGGTTGCTGTCCTCTAGTGGGATTTGAACTTCCGGCCTGAAGTACCTTGCCCCAACCACTAGGCTACTCATCTGCAAAAAGACATGGCATTCACATCGAAATGGTGATTTTGGAAAGGCTGAATTTACACATGGATGTCTTTACTACAGAGAAATTGCAAGAGGGCATGTCGGGGCGTGGTTAGGAGTGGCGTTGGTGAGACAAAAATCTACATGTGTATTCCCCATTTCATATAGAGAATGCACGTGTAGGACTGCCGTTGTCCACATCGGGGTTTATGGATGCTCCCTGACACACATAGGTTTTCAAAATATGTGCATTTCGGCCAGGCCTCTATAGGAGGATTATCCTTCTTAATCCCCCATTGCTTATTTCCCCCTCCAAATTGAAGTTAATTGGCTGCATTTATGCGTGTAGGTTTGCAAAATGACAGGCATAAACATAAAAGTTTCTGAGTTCACCCTGTAGCAGCAAAGCGCAGACAAACCAATGATACCAGGAGTCTGTTCAGAAGGTCCAAATCATTTATTTGTGCACAAGTCTCGAACCAATCAATTTCAAAATGGCTGAGCAAAGTTTTCAAGCATTACAACAACTTTTATAGACTTCTGTTCCATTCTAGGTATAGAAAAACATTTCATTGGTCCCGGTAACCTCCCGTACCTCCCGTACCTCTTCTATTGGTCCCGGTACTGATAAGTTTATCCAGTTATGTCCCTCCAGTGGGCATGACACCTGCATACCCCCCTTCTAGTCCCAATTACAATGGTCAGTTCATCAACTTGTTACTTTCACACTTTCAAGGTTATAGAACCAATTTGTACGTGCAGAGGAGCTGGGCTCTGCAACTCATCTGTCAGCACTCCCAATTATTTCTTTGCAGATGTACTTTTTCTTATCAGTAACTTTTAAACATGTTTTTCTGTATTTTTCCATCTTTCAATACTGCAGTTCTGCTTACCTAAGCTAATTCAATACTTCTACTGAGTTCTATCTTACAATAGCAGCATATTGGGGGATGTGCAATCCTATATGCCTCTCCACAGGCCTCATTTACAGGTCAAGCTAGCCATGCTGGCCTGCTTATGTTCAGACACTGTGGGTCACAGGCCTGCACCTGCCACATTCCCCCCTTTGATTAATCTCACCCTATTACTTAATAAGGCGTGAGAATTAAATCACTTTCTGAAGAATCACATCCTGGCTAAAGGATTTCTACCAGGACTGGCTGTATATAAAGCCATGATTTTTGTTGCGGTCTTCCGCTCTACTGTACTATCAATAGTGTTATGAATGGAACGCATACAACATGGGATTAAACATGGTAATAAGAAGATAACAGCAACAAGGATTAGTACCAATACGATGAAAGTCTTAAATCCTCCCACCCATGAAAAGAGGTTAGCAAACCAATTAGGAAATTTCAATGAGTGCCACGTCTGTACTGGCACATAAGCATGTCTTTGCATATCTTTAGCAATTTCTTCAACTACTTGACCTTTATCATCTATTTTCAAACAGCAATTGGTTAAGTTCAGCTTACCACATACTCCTCCTTCAGCTGCTAACAAATAATCAAGTGCTAAGCGGTTCTGATATATCGCAGTGCGCATCTGAGTACTTTGTCTAGCTAAGAGCGTGAGAGCATGACTAGTTTCATTGGTTATTATTTCAACTACTGCTTGTAAGCGAATGATACGATTAATCATATAAATTGGGGTACGATAACCATACATACCATCATCATTCCAAGTGGCGGGTCCATAATACTCAATAATTCTTTCTGGTGGCCAATCATCACCTTGCCATTTCTCCCACTTGCCTATCTGTAAGGCCTCTCTCTTTTGTCTTAGTGCTCTTTTGTGTCGGTGGGTAGTGTATACTGGGTATCCTAATTGTTCTCCATGTTCAGTGTTTAAAAGAAAGAAAGAAGGTCTGATGGTTCCTAAGACACATGCTCCTCCCCAGTGTGGTGGGAGTTGTGCATATGCTCGGTTTCCACAGATCCAATATAGGCCAGGTGGGGCCTGCCAGGCTTGGACTTTAGCAAGGTTAATCCATAGACCTGCCAGTTCAGGAAATCTGGCTAATGGGTTAGGAGGTTCAGGATGTCCAATTCCTGACCACCATGCTGTCTTTGTGGTCGTGGCATTATAGTATTTCTGGCTAAGACAGACCAGCTGTCCTACCTTTTGGGTGAACTGGGGTCCAGTTCTGGCATAGCAAAGACGTCCAACGATTGAGTGCGCTAACACCCATTCTTGTGTAATTCAGTCTGATTATAAATCATGGAATAATTCAATTCTTGGGCTTCCCATGGCCACTGATCTCCCATTTGGGTTCCGCCACAGAAATAACAATCTGTGATCTTAAGACTAGATACTACTGCTTCGGCTAATTCTAGAAATAAATTCTGTGAGGGGTGAGGGATCTCAAACTTATTTACATGCATGGCTTCATAAAAAGTATTATGAAGATGATATTTAGATGACTTGTGGGCTTGGGTATTCAATCTGATATACACAATGGTCCCCGGATCTATTGCTCCTCCAGCAATACGTAAACCAAACTTATATCCTTGTTTCCATGCATGGGGATTGTGTATACATAAGTGTAAGGGGTTACAAGCATCTTTCTGACATTTATCATTTGTGGTTGGCTTGGTTAAAGTAGCCATTCGTTTATCTATTTTCTCATCAGTTATACCAGTGTTCCAGGTAGCATAAAAAACACATCCCCAATACGGGCAATAGTAGTCTGCTGCTGGGGCAGTACTATAGCCTGGTTCCTTTTTACCGGTACACTTTCTCCATCCCGTGGCACCTTCTGGACACATATACTTATGGTCATTTCGATACGCTTTCTCCCATGTACCACAGGTGGAATAACTATCTCTATTAATAGCATTCATTGCATGCATCAAAATTCAAAACAGCAGGTTTAGTAATGTCCTTAAGTGGTGGCGTTGCAGCTAATATAGGTCCATCTGCATCCTTCCATCTTATTTCCATCGTGTAATAGGATGGATTCTGATGCGGATTATAACATGTCTTAATTTTCCCATGAGTGCAAACATTTAGTTCAGTGGTGTTATAGATACACCGAGTTACTGTTCCCTCGCAGGTATAGTAAGAATGATAAAGCAAAGTCTGAGTTACTTTCAGTCCAATTCTAGTAGAAGTAATGCAGGCAGTGCATGGAGGTAAAGCATAAGTCTGTTCAAAACCTCCAAAGAAGGCAACCAAAGTAAAGCAAAAGTAAAGATGCATGTCGATGTTGATTGGAGTTCTTCTGAATCCTCAGCTTGCTGATCTTGATCACGACGATCTATTATTCTTCGTCCCGTTTGCTAATGAAGCAATTTAACGGGTGCTGAGTGTTGATTGAAGATCCTCAAGTTGTCCAGTACACATTGACCAACTTAGCAATTCAGTTGGCTTGTGGAGTCTGGCTTAGTCAGTGTAGTCTCAAAGTAGTGTGTCAAATCACACACAAATTGGGTTCGTTGAAACAAAACTGTTGCTGCATGGAAAACAGCAATCCTCTTCGAAAGACTTGGCTACTGCAAAGCACTTGTGCTGAAGTGTCTATGCTGCTGGTTGCCGTCTCAGAGTAACTCGCAAGGGTACATCAGGGTGCTGTTCTGCTGTCCACTGCTCTGGTTCAGGATCGGCGGCGGGCTTGACTCTGCTGTGGTGGATCCAGGCATCGATCTCGGCTACCTTTACTGCAGTTGGGGTAGACAGGATGACGGTGTACGGTCCCTTCCAATGGGGTTCCAACGGTGTCTTCTTCCAATCTTTGATCCACACCGAAGTACCAGGCTGGTAGGGATGCAAGGGTTCCGTCAAGTTGATAGGCAACTGGTCTTGGATCCACGTATGGAGAGTCTGCAGAACAAAACTAAGAGCTAGAAGTTCTTGTCTGGTTATTTCCGAACCAATTTGGGCTAGACTTCCTTTGATTCCCTGCACTATTGGTGGGGGTTTACCATACAAAACTTCAAAAGGGGAAAAGCCTGTTGACTTTGCAGGAGCTGAGCGTATTCTGAATAAAGCTATGGGGAGCACTTGGGGCCACTTCAATTGTGTCTCCTGACAAAGCTTAGACATTTGGGCTTTCAAGGTACGATTCATGCGCTCAACTTTCCCTGAACTCTGGGGTCTGTAGGCAGTGTGGAGTTTCCATTGTATCTGCAAAGCTTTTGCTAACTGCTGAGTAACTTGGGAGACAAATGAGGGTCCATTATCTGACCCTATTACTGCTGGAATTCCGAATCTGGGGACAATCTCTCTCATTAAGACTTTGGTAACCTCTCGGGCTTTCTCAGTTCTGGTTGGGAATGCTTCTACCCACCCAGAGAAAGTACAAACTAATACTAATAGGTAATGGTACCCATTGGCTTTTGGCATTTCGGTGAAATCAACTTGGAGGTTGTGCATGGGGGTCACACCTCTTGATTGAACTCGGGGTGCTGTAATAAGGCCTTGCTTGGCATTATTCTTGGCACAAGTTTGACATTGTCGTGCTACTGAAGCTGATATAGTTGTCATCAGAGGGATGTAGAAATGTGGTCTGAGTGCTTTTTCCATAGCACTCTTCCCATAGTGGGTGGCTTCGTGGAAAGCTTTGACAAAGGATGGTCCTAACAGTTCAGGAATTACTATTCGTCCTGGAGGTTGACTGCCCTCTTCTGGTGGCAGCTCAATCCATCCGTCTTTCAATACTCCATTTTCTTTGTCACAATAGTAGTCCAATTCTTTGGTGGTATATCGTGGGGTCCATAGATTCAAAGGTACTGGAAACAATGCTGCTTGCATTGGCATAGCTTGTGGGGCAATTTGTCCTGTCATAGCTGCTTGTCGTGCTGAGGCATCTGCAAATCTATTTCCTCGGGCAACTTCTCCTTTTCCTGCTTGATGTCCTCTGCAATGCATGACAGCTACACGTGTTGGGGCCCATACTGCATCAAGTAACATCAATATTTCGGGACCATATTTGACTGATTTTCCTCCAGATGTGATGAGTCCTCTTTCTTTATAGAGAGCTCCATGGGCATGCAGGGTAGTGAAGGCATATTTGGAATCTGTATATACATTCAGTATAAGTTTTTCTCCTAACAACAATGCTCTGGTGAGTGCTATCAATTCGGCTTTCTGGGCTGATGTGCCTGAGGCTAGGGCTGATGATTCAACTACTTCGTGTTGAGTGACGACTGCATATCCGGCACAGCGTCGTCCATCAAGGATGAGACTGCTCCCATCAACATAATAGGTTTGGTCAGGATTGTCTATAGGCACATCTGTCAAGTCGGGTCGGCTGGAGAACACAGTCTCCATGACTTCGATACAGTCATGTTCTGGGAGTTCTTCACTGATGGGTATCAAGGTGGCTGGATTCAGGGCGTGGCTCACTTCAAGTTGTATCTGTGGGTTTTCACATAACATGCTCTGGTACTTCAACATTCGGGAATTGGTGAGCCAATAATTTGCTTTTTGTTCCATAAGGGCAAGGACTGCATGTGGCACAGTGACTCGTATGTTCTGTCCTAGTGTGAGTTTGTCTGCTTCACTCACTAGTAGCGCTGTAGCTGCAACTGCTCTCAAGCAAGGTGGCCATCCTTTTGCCACAGGGTCCAATTGTTTCGATAGGTAGGCTACAGGTCGTTCCCAATTTCCCAATTTCTGAGTCAACATGCCTAAGGCATTTCCCTGTGCTTCATGTACAAACAAGTGGAAAGGTTTGTGGACATCTGGTAGTCCAAGTGCTGGTGATGACATCAATTCTTCTTTTAACTTCTGGAAGGCTGTGTCCTGCTCAAGTCCCCACTCCAGTGGTGACTTCTCTTCTCCTTTTGTGGCTTCATACAGTGGTTTGGCAATTTGGGCAAAGTTGGGTATCCAGATTCGGCAATATCCTGCCGCTCCCAGAAAGGCTCTGACTTGCTTTCTGGTTGTTGGAGTTGGAATTCTGCATACTGCTTCTTTTCTTTCTCTGCCTAATCTCCTGCTTCCTTGGGTGATACGAAAACCCAGGTATTTCACTTCTTTTTGGCATAGCTGTGCTTTGGCTCTGGAAACTTTGTATCCAGCTTCCTCTAGTAACTGCAAGAGATCTTTAGTGGCTAGTATACATTCACTTTCTGATACGGCAGCTATCAACAGATCATCCACGTATTGGAGAAGCACTCTCTTCCCCGGGGCTACTGGATAGCTTGAAAGGTCCTGATTCAGTGCGGCACTAAAGATGGTAGGTGAATTCTTGAATCCTTGGGGTAATCTTGTCCAAGTAAGTTGGCCCCCTCTTCCAGAGATGGGGTCCTGCCATTCAAATGCAAACAATATTTGGCTTACAGGGGCTAATCTTATGCAAAAGAATGCATCTTTCAAATCCAGTACAGTGAAATGGGTAGCTTCAGCAGGTATCAGTCCTAGGAGGGTGTAAGGATTGGGTACGACTGGATGTATGGTCTCAGCTGCATCATTTACTCTTCTCAAATCTTGCACTGGGCGATAATCATCTGTCCCAGGCTTCTTTACTGGCAAAAGTGGAGTGTTCCATGGGGATTGGCATACTTTTAGTAGGCCATACTCAAGCAATCTTTGTAGGTGGCGATGGATGCCTTCAATTGCGGCTCTTGGGAGAGGGTACTGTTTGACGTGCACTGGTGTAGCACTAGGCTTGAGGGTTACAATTACTGGAGCTATATGCTTGGCTAGGCCTGGGGGACTGCCTTCTGCCCATACTCCAGGTGGTGCATCAATACTTTTCAAGGTTTGTTCAAAATAGGTGTCTTGGACAGAATCATCAATGTAATACCTCCATTCTTCTTCTCGGGGAACTGTCAGCAGCATTACTCCTGCTGGCTTGGCTTGGCTTGGGAATTTACTGTCATTTGCATTTCTCCTTGCTCAGAGAAAGATATCTGTGCTTGAAGCTTGGCTAGCATATCTCGTCCCAGTAGTGGCACTGGACATTCGGGCATGTAAAGGAATTGATGAGTTACTTGCTGTCCTCCCAGACTGCATATTCGGTTTTGAAGAAAAGACTTTGTGGCTTTGGCACCAGTTGCTCCTATGATAGTGACTGCTTTTGTAGTGAATGGGGCTATCTTTTTGTCTATTACTGAATGTTGTGCTCCAGTATCAACCATAAAGTCCATAATTTGGTCTCCTATTTGTATTCCGACCATAGGCTCCTGGAGACCTAAAGCAAACTTGGAGCCCGGTCTGTCCTAATCCACGTCATTCTCATCATGGGCTGGAGTGGCCAATGCTTGAATGGTTCCTCCTCTCTCTCGCTGGAATTGTTCTCGATTGGCTCCTCCTCGGCTTCGGGGATAGCTTCGTCTTTCTTCTCGCCACTGATGGCTGCTGTCGTCATCATGTTGGGCGTCTTCGAGTTGCGGGCACGTATCTCTCCAATGTCCTTCCTCTCTGCAATAGGCGCATTGGTTCACGCCTAGTCTCTGGGTCCGGCCTCCGCCTTGACCCCGCCCTCTTCCTCTGCTCCTTCGACTAGGGACACCTCCCCTTTTCTGTTCCACTATGGCCGCAGCCAAAAAATCAGCTTTCTTCTTCATCTTTCTATCACATTCTCTCTGTCTTTCAGTATCACGATTCACATACACTTTATGAGCGACTTCCAATAACTGTGTTGCATTCATGCCCGCAAACCCTTCTAACTTCTGTAATTTGCGTCTAATGTCTGGTTGAGACTGGTTTACAAAAGCAGAATTCACCATACATAAACTTCCTGGTGCCTCGGGATCATAGGGAGTATACATTCTGTATGCTTCAGTTAATCTTTCATAAAAATCTGCTGGGCTCTCATCTATCCCTTGGATAACTCCTGTAACTTTGGAAAGGTTCATAGCTTTCTGGCCCCCCCTTCTCAGGCCTTGTAAAAAGCCTTGGCGAAAACGGGCTAGGGCTGTGGATCCTTCCTCTGTATTTGGATCCCATTGGGGGTCTTCATTCGGGAATTCTCTCTGAGCTGCTTCCCTACGGTCTATTATATTCTGCCCCTGTGCCGGAGCTGCAGGGTTTTCTGCCATCCATTCAATAGCTGCTTTTCTAATTCTTGCTCGTTCTTCTGTAGTGAATAGGGTGGTCAGGAGCTGACGGCAATCTGGCCAAGTGGGTTGGTGAGTTTCCATAATACTAGTTACTAATTCTGTCAGCTCCTGGGGCTTACTAGTATAGGAGGCATAATGCGACCTCCAATTTAATAAATCAGTTGTAGAGAAAGGGATATACACATAAGTTAGGGGTCCCGCTACCACTTCATCATTATCATTCTTTACGGGCACTCCCGGGACTTGCCGTAAGGGAAACAGTTTAGCTGCTATGGGTGTCTTTTGGGATCTAAGGGTTATTGTCGTTGCCTTTGCAGGAGTCACTTTCTTTTTCTCAACAGGTTTTGCTTTGGGTTTCTCTGTCACCGGCGTGCTAGTGCTAGTGCTGGCTTTCTCAATTATTTGTACACTCTCCTCATCTGGGGGATTCTCTCTTTCTCCTTCTTCAGTCTCCACTTCTGACTCGCTCTTTAGGTCCTCCTCTTCTTTTCCTGCTAATTCTTCCTCTTTCTCTTCTCCAGGAGGGGGATCAGGGGTTGGGTCCCGCCTCGGCTCTGGCCGTCTCTGGGGTTCTGGGGCAGGACGCCGGGCTACTCTTACTGGACCTAGGGTTCGGGGCTGCCTGAGAATTATTTCTGGGGAATCAGGATCTGCCAGGATGGGCTTATTGCTGGCTTTCTTATCCTGCTCTTTCATTCTAGGCTGTTCCGTTTTCTGTCTAGAATCTGCTTTAGCTAACATTATTCTGCACTGTTCCTCATAACAGCGCTGCGCCCAGGGGGGCGGATCTTCACAAATACTTAACCAGGAATCTATATAGGGGTACAGGTCGGGGTGCGCTATCCGCACTCTACGGTGTATTGACTGAATAATCTCTACTTTGAACGTTCCCTCTCGGGGCCAGATGGGGTCTAGATCGGGCCACTCCCTAGTACACAAAATCTGCAAACGGGCTGCTGTCATTTTAATACCATAATCTCCTGAATATCCCTCTTTAAAATGTGCGATCATACATTCTAATGGAGTTTTTGTAGTAGACCCCGCCCCTCCCATTTCGATGTGTGCGCGCAACAACAGACAGAAGGGAAAAGGAGGGCGGACCGTGGGTAAGGGGTCCTCACGGCCCTGGAAACGTATAAGGAGTACAAATAACAAGACAAGACGACAATCGCTTCCCCCTTTTCGCGACCTGAACGCGGTCGCCCGGTCAGGAAATGCGCTACTCAGGGGTCCGCCTTCACTTGGTCCGTGCTGCCAGACCTCTCATTCACACTTCGTTCACACAATCATGCTAGCAACGTATCCCAGAATGCATTCGTTTCTATCTGTTCTGACTAGTCTTTTCCAATTTCCCAATTACAAAAAGGATGGGGGTTTCACCCGGCGAATTCCCATGCGGGGTTACTCGGCCCTTCCTTGAGAGGTGATCATGCTCTCTTACCAATTCCCAATATCTCGAGATTACAAATTCCAAAGTTCCAAGTTCCAATGGCAGTACTGCGCTTTCTATTTCTGTCTAGACCCAAAATCAAAACTATACTCACCGGATCCGGTCCTCAAACTTCCCAAGCAGGCGCATGAGTTGGACCTCGGACTCCCCTCACTCGGGTTCGAGGCGTTGACTCCAGCCGGGCTCGTCACCTGCCGAGGTCCGACCAGCTCCCTCCGATACAAGGGACTGGTGGCGCCAGGGAGCAGCCCTCGTCGGAAGGGCGCGATCCCGGCAGGACCAAGCCTATAGAGGCGGAAAGTCGTGGTATATTGCCCTATATACACTTTGATTCCACAACTTCCCGGCCAACGCACCAAGGAATATGTAGCAGCAAAGCGCAGACAAACCAATGATACCAGGAGTCTGTTCAGAAGGTCCAAATCATTTATTTGTGCACAAGTCTCGAACCAATCAATTTCAAAATGGCTGAGCAAAGTTTTCAAGCATTACAACAACTTTTATAGACTTCTGTTCCATTCTAGGTATAGAAAAACATTTCATTGGTCCCGGTAACCTCCCGTACCTCCCGTACCTCTTCTATTGGTCCCGGTACTGATAAGTTTATCCAGTTATGTCCCTCCAGTGGGCATGACACCTGCATACCCCCCTTCTAGTCCCAATTACAATGGTCAGTTCATCAACTTGTTACTTTCACACTTTCAAGGTTATAGAACCAATTTGTACGTGCAGAGGAGCTGGGCTCTGCAACTCATCTGTCAGCACTCCCAATTATTTCTTTGCAGATGTACTTTTTCTTATCAGTAACTTTTAAACATGTTTTTCTGTATTTTTCCATCTTTCAATACTGTAGTTCTGCTTACCTAAGCTAATTCAATACTTCTACTGAGTTCTATCTTACAATAGCAGCATATTGGGGGATGTGCAATCCTATATGCCTCTCCACAGGCCTCATTTACAAGTCAAGCTAGCCATGCTGGCCTGCTTATGTTCAGACACTGTGGGTCACAGGCCTGCACCTGCCACAACCCCACTGATTTTTCTTATGTGTAGATTTGCTAAATGGTCCTCTGGTTCCCACTCCTGCGCTATTTTAGCACAAGCTCCAAGTTTAGCGGAGTCTTTTCTAAAGTACTGCCAGAACTTTATACATTGTGACCTTGATGTCTTCCAATCTACACGTGTCCACCATTGTTAGGATCCTGGAATTTTGAAATGTTCTTAGAATCTCTGCATTGTTTCAGCTTCAGAGGGCTTGGGAAGCAAGAATAAGTTCTTCCTGGAAAGAGGGAGCACAGAAAAGTAATAGCTGCTAATTCAAGGACTGACTTTCTTCTCCTTCCCCTACAAGCTAGAGTCACTAGAGAGGAAACAGTTTAACAACCTGAAGCATGTTTCCTTTTAAGTTTCTGGGTCTGCCTGACACCTTCTTAACCTTTTCCTTTCCCAGGAGTACTTAACTGCAGCCAGGCTTTCTCCTTTCCAGTCAGGCTGCAATTTTTCTCCTGTTAAACCCTTAGGGAGAGGTTGCCTCAGACTCATAGGCTGCTAAAAGATGAGAAACAACTTCAGAGAGCTGGGGAAGGTGCGAGACAGCTTCACACTAGGAATAGGAGAAGGAGAGAGACAGGTACAGAATAGGGCAGGGAGACAGGAAGAAAACACAGGAAGCGAGAGGTGTCCTTTATTATAAGACCAGCATCCTCCTGCTGGGTTCATCTTCTAGAAGCTTTGATGGCTTCATCGCATTTCTCCCGACTCCCTGGACATAGGAAAAGGTAAAGGCACTAGGCCCTGCCACTTTCACTCACAGAGCTGTGGCACTCTGAGCATCTGTCAAATTTGCTTAGTGCTTCCACTGTCCCTGGGGATAGGTCTGAGGAATGGGAGAAGACATCAGCATAGTTATTTATTTATATTCTCTTATATACCACGCTATTCTGCATCAGTGCGGTTTACATTGAACAAACTGAAATTACATTGAACAGGGCATTATAACTTGGAGATAACTATTTTACAGGGAACATGGGCTGTGGAGGGTTAAGCGGCTTGCCCAAGACCACAAGGAGCACCTGTGGAACTAGAAACCCCAGTCCTTCCGGCCCAAGGTTGCTGTCCTCTAGTGGGATTTGAACCCCTGACTTTCCGGCCTGAAGTACCTTGCCCCAACCACTAGGCCACTCCTCCACTCCTATTATATTTTGATGTGGGTGCTGAATGCTTAGTTTAAAATGAAAAATCAAAAAGGAATTACATTTTGCATTTGTTTTGTTTTAAAAATGAAATAAAATGAAATGAGAAACATCGTTAAGATTTCCCCGTTCATTTCCCCTCTATCTTAGCCAACTGAGTTTGGCTAAAAAAATTCAGCCGTAAATGTTTTCTCTGCATCCTCTCCCCATCTGCAGCCAGCCTCAAGACCTAGGGCTGGTGCTAGGGTTTCTGGCGCCTCCCTGCAGCATAGCAATTGGCGCCCCCTCCCTCATTATTAATGCTGGCTACGCCCCCCCCTCCCCCATCTTTCACTCTTACCTCAGGCTCTGCAGAAGGCACAGTCTGGCCGGCAGCTCTTCTGCCCATTGGACTTGCTGCAGGATCTTCCATTCATGACTGCGACTGTGGCCTTGTGCAATTCTTCTGCCCGTGGGAGCAGCAAGTCCCACGAGCAGGATCTTCTGTTGTCAGCTGGGAGAGAGAGAGGGAGGGAGGAGGGATGGCTAGCACTGGCGCTCCCTGCTGCTGGCACCCCCTGCCACACTTGCCTCGCTTACCAGGTAGCGCAGGCCCTGCCAGGAGCAAAAGGATATGAAGCGCTTCCCCTCTGCTCCTGCCCCCATTACCGCCACTGCCACCCCTCTGCAGCAGTGGCAATGACTTTAAAAGAGCATCACAGTGCTTACCAACAGCCTCCAGCGCTATGTGCTGTTGGTGCTTCGCTTCCATCCTCTCCAATGCAGACTTCGTGTTTGCATGGAGGTGGAAGCAGCTCCAGCATGTGCCCGCATGCAGCAGGAAATCTGTGCAGATGTGTCAGAAGCAGCAATATCACGCCATCCTGGTGGCTTTTGGTATGCACTGCAGTGCTGTTTTAAAGCCATTGCCACCACCGCTGCAGGGCCTGGAAAGACAGGGCAGCAGCGACAATGGCTTGCCCTGAAAATGTTGGCACTCTGGGTGAGCAACTAGTTCATCTAACGGCAGTACTGACCCTGCAGAGAATCAAACTTTGGGATATGCTTTCATTTAAAATGAAGTAGGAAATGTCAAATTTCCTATTTCATAATTTTGCTAATAACATGAAAGAATAATGACTAAATGTGCCACCAAAGTGAAGAAAAGCCCTGCCACAGACTTGCTCCTGCCTTCCAACCCCCCAGATACTACTGCAACTTACCCAATACTTGTGGTGTTGAAATGGAGTGGGTTCCAGTCCAGGACTGAGGACCTTTTCTCACTTTGATGACAATGGGGATACGGCCTGGACTCATCACCGTCTTTAGTTTTGTTTTTCTCTTTTCATGTAATTTTCCTTGTCTCTTTTGGAATCGATCTATAACATTCTGCCTAATGCATGCAATAAGTTACAGCAATATAGAAAAGTATGTGTGTATTTCCCCTTTAAAATTACCCGTGAAAAGTAATGCATGCATTTATACCCACTATTTAATATGCATAAATTTCCCAGCTTATTTTAGGTATGTACGTATAAAGTATGCTTAGAAACACTACCTCCTCCACTACCCTGACCCCAAGACCTCCTCTGTTCAGTTTGGTACAACTTATACGCCTACAGGTCGTATGCACGTAAATTTATGAGGATATCAGAAATGCCATTTTATAAAAGCCTATTTCTGCATGTACAACACTGTTTTATCCATGGAAATGCCCTTTAAAATTACCACCTTAATTTTAAATTAAAAAAGACATCCTGTTGCTAACATGTGTTATGTTTTTGCAGTTAACGCGTGTTTCATGCTAAAACTAACACATAGCAAGTACAAAGACTCCATGGTAATTGTCAGGGGTGTGGTCAGCATTTTCCCGCCAATTACCATGCAAACCCATGTTTTATGGGATATAGTGGTAAAGGAGACAAACACCAGAATGGCATCGATTGTAGAGGTGTCAGTTCTGAGCGACTACTCTGTGAACTGTGTTGAGAGGAGCAAATCTTCAAGTACCAAGAAATGCAGTTGGAGAACTAGAAAATGTAGCAGAAAAATACCGAGTTATTTCCCATCATGTTGGCTGCCACAGGCCTAATTAAGAGGAATTTCCAAGCACACTGATAAATTACCCTGTGGGCATAGCCAGCGTGAGGCAATGATGACACCAGGCTCCACAGCCACTGGAGGTTTAAAGAAAATACCCTTTATTTTGGGGATAAATAACCAAGCAAACGGTGGCCCTTCTTGGATCTGTCGTACACGTAGGCTAACAACACCCTGGTTCTTCCAAAGTTCTTTCACTCTGGGCAGCACAACTCAGTAGTACTCTTTCAGTCCTTGGGGCAAGGGTTTAGGGTCTTACAAGAAAAATGCCTCCCCAGTTCTGAGCTTGGCTGGGGAGTTTCCTATACACTCCATCACATACCCATCCACGTCACATCTTACAAACTCCAGAGAGAAGCTCTCTTTGGCATGATGCGAGTACTTTGCCGAGCATTAGCAGTAAATTTGAGAGACTGAGATCACACCACATATTCTGGCTGAGAAGTGAGGTTCATGACTCTCATGGAATGGGCAAAACTCACCCATTTGGAGAAACTGCCCCAATTAACATGGGTACACTTAATGCTCCCATCGAGGCATCATTAACTGAACTCACACTAACGGCAATACTGCCAGCACAATGTGCTCTCCTCGCCCACACTCCAGCGCTAACCTGCCCATTGCTTGCGTGATTTGCAGTTACCGTTGAAATTAGTGTGTGGTAACTGTCATACCCATGCAGTAACAATTATCACGGGTCCTTGCAGATAGTTACCGCCTGCTAAAGCACATATTAACGGCTTAGCATACTTGAGTAAAAATGGCCCAAAATGAACTAAAGCAAATGAAAAATATGGACCAAATATAAGCTCCAAAACAAAAAATTCTTCAGTGCACCCTCCTAATTAAATTGTGTGCCCTGCCTCACATTGGGTTTGCCCCATTGTTGAATGCTTTAAACCCAGGATCAAATGAAGTTCATAGTGTGGGAGCGGTTTGCCAATCCTGATTCTGTGAGATGGAAAAAACATAACCAAGACCCACTAGAGCTTTAGTCAGAGTTGCTGCTGGTAGATATTTCACCTTGGTCTCTTTGCTGCGATTTGTACCCACATGGTATGGTTCATCACACATATACAGTTAATGCAGACAGCAGCAGCAGCAGCAACACTGGACAGCTCCACACAAAAACTACATTTCCCAAAGGATCATGTTAATAAAGTTCACACCACACCAAGCAAAAGGTAAAAATAATTTCTGAGGCATTACTATAAACTCGTGATTTCATGCTCAGCAGTAGTTTTAAACCAGTTAGAGGAAATGCCTTAAAATGTCTTTATCACAAACATTTTTCAAATTTTATTAAGAGCCGCTATTAACGCACATAAATGCTACTAATTAATCTTAAAGCTGGTTCATAAATCGTCCCTACTCTAGATCCTATAAGAGAAAAAGAATTGTGTCCTACTAGGTCAGGCAGAACAGCTGCCCCTCTCTAGAGGCAAAGAAAAGACACTCTTGGACACTAGACTCTCCTTTCATTGATCCAGGGCGCAGCTCTGAGTGGCACAGTTTCTAGTCAAAGACTTCACAGCAGCCCTGTCAGGAAGTCGATAGCGTGATAGATACCCCGGGCAGCTGCTCTTGTCTCCGGCACTTTAACCATGCTTTCCCGTTGGCAGTTATTACCACTGCAATAAATTCTTTACTAAAACAAATAGGCTTTCTGTAAATTTATTGGTTTGGGCACTCCATTTTGCTTAATAAAACTGCTAGTTTATATGGCAATATTTTTGTTCGCAAATATGATTTCATAAATTAAGCCTTAACTGGTCTAATAAATAGAGCGGGAGCCTTTAGGAAGAATTATACTATGGGCTGTCTATTGTATGCGTGCAGTGCTCAACAAAAGAGGGCACGTAAATGTGGAAGTTAGTATACCTGCTAAAGGCATTTATGAAATAAAACATATTCTCATTACATGCATTTATCATGTTCATATTTAACACAAAAGCCTAGAAATTGACTGTAAACAGGCTCCAGACTCATAGTTTTCCCAGTAAGCAGCAGAGTCATCTCCAACATTAGTTTCACTTTCCTTACACCGTAAGAATTTTTAATTGTGTAATTTTTTATTATTTTTATGTTTTTATTTAATAAACATCTCGGACGTTGACATTGCATAAGCAAAGCGCATAATTGAAGAATAAGGCAGGCAACCCCAGAAGAAGCTTGGTGCTTCAGACTGGATAGGCAGACTAGAAACTGAAATTAGAAATCAATCAAAGGAAAAACTAAACATAGAATTACCTATGCAAATCTAAACTTTTTTTAAAAAACAAACGGGGTAATTGTAAAGCTCCCAAAGAGGTTTCCATGCTTTCTTGTGCTGATTAATATAATTTCCGATGAGATATGTGAGTCTCAACCAACATTATTATTTCAGTCGACATGCAGCAATACAAGGTTCTGGTTTTTATTGGAGGGCTATTACATAGAGGTTCTGATTTTTATTGTAGTACTGTTACCTACAGCACTGTATTGATCGGTTCACTGTATGCTGGAATACCTGAATCATCGAGCAACACAACCACATGTGTAAATAGATTCTCCTAAGCCCAGATTTCCTTGTAATTGAGTACATACTTTAATGGTGAAAATTTAGGTGGAAATTTTCAGAAGGGTTAGCCAGGTAAATGGGTGGGCCAATATCCAGGCTCACAGTTAGGGGTAAAGTTGGACTGGAGAAGGAGTCCAGTGGCAAGAGCAATAGGCTATAAACCAGAGAATCCAGAGTTTAAACCCTGCTTTACCAGCTGATGCTCCTTGTGACCTCAGACAAGACACTTCACCCTCCATTGCCTCAGGTATAACTGATAGCTAATTACCAGCTTGCACTAATACCATTAACAAGCACTATTCTACCACAGATCTCATTTTATGCAATGAGACCTCATTACTAATACAGAGACGTGTTTGCTAAAATGTGATACGTTAGTGCATGGTAAGCCCCCAAAATTAGCAAAGAAGGTGGCATGTCGGGGGTGTGCCTGGCACGTCTCCTTGCAGTTACCCCGGGAAGATGCACCTCACTGCGCTGACCAGCACATCTAACACACACAGGTGCATTTACCACAAAAGGAAGTGGTGGAGACAAGAAAGAAAGTATATAAGCGGCATGGAGGATGTGTAAGTGAAAGGAAGTGATTGTAGAGTTCAGGTCCATACCTAGCCCTGTGCAAGCGGTGAGGCCGCACAGGGTACAAAGGCTTAAGGGGCACACTTCAGCTGTCTGCCATTGCCTGTCCACTGCTACTTTTTCGTCTATCAGCAGTGGCAGGCAATGGCAGACAGCTGAAATGTGCCCCTTAAGCCTTCTCGCGGCATGCATAGCAGGTCTGGTCCCTCCCTCCTCTGACACCTCATCAGAGCAGGGAGGGACAGATCTGCTTAGCGCACCGGTGACTTGCACATCAGGTGCACCTCTTCTCTCCCACCGCTGTCCAGAAAGGGGCTAGATGGAGGTGCGGGGGGGGGGGGGCGCATACCCAATGTGCAAGTAACACAGGGCGCGATTCACGCTCGGTACGGCTCTGGGAAAGTTCACCATTTGATAGGGATGGGCAGATTGGATAGGATGTATGGTCTTTATCTGCTATGATTTGCATGAGTGGAGGAGTAGCTTAGTGGTTAAAGCAACTGCCTAGTACCCAGAAGATCAAGGGTTTGATTCCCACTGGCACTTCTTGTGACTTTGAGCAAGTCACTTTACCCTCCATTGCCTCAGAAGAAAAGGCTGGCAATCTACTTCCAGTGATACATTGCCAAGAAAACCCAGAAGGTAGCTGGGTCACTATGAGTCAACGCTGACTTGATGGCACTAAAAAAAAAAAAAAAATGTTTCAAGTCAAAAAGCAAAGGCAAGAATAAACTTCCATGGACAGAATACAAATTACAGAGAAGTGTGACACCCCAGTAGGTGAGCTTTTCTTAAAGGAACATCATTTCCTTTAATCACCTCACGATCAGGCTACTTAAAAGGATTTCTAAGAATATAGAACACACATATTTGAAATTAAAGACACTTTGAATCAAACACAAAATGATTTAGGAAAGACTGGCTTTATCAACCATTAAGCTCTTTAAATGGTTTTGTTTTACTTTCAATGTCACCTCTGTTAAAGCCCCCGCCCCTTTCCTGAGCTATAGTGGCACATACAGACAACCTAAGGACTACCTGATTCTGTACTATTTAAACCTGGTGTAACTTTGCTGTTCATTCACTGCCCTGGTAAGCAGCAGAGTTCCCAAAAGCTCATCGCAGATGCACTGAGTTAGTCCAATAAAAGTTCTCATCTACTGTACAGCTCATTTATTGGCCCCTTATGTCTACAGGTTACAGTGGACCACCATGGCAACCACAGTACTTTGCTAAAATCTTAAATTACCGTCGAAAGGACCAGATTTAGAAGGTGATTTTAGAAGGTTTGCATGTGTAAAAAATGCCATTTATTGCAGAAACTAATCATCTGCCAATCTAGGACAAAAACTCCTTGTTCAACGGATCACAACTTTACCTATAAACATCTTTAAACGTGACCAAATCCAATATACACACAAAAACCCAGATAATTCTCAACGCCATAAAAATCTTGTGCTCATTACTCCATACACTCCCAAAGTATGCATTGCCAGCTCTTTTCTGACCTAGACAACCCATACAACATTGGACATCTGAAGCTTATAAAGCCCAATATTCTATAGGTCAGCTAGGTGATAAACAGAGACTCCCAATCTGCAGTATATTTTACAAAAGCCATGCTGCATGCACAGCCTTTTGTAAACAAAAAAAAAAGTATAAAGCTGCAGGACAAATACGTATGTTTGGCTGCATCAGGGATGGATCTAGGGCTTCCGGTGCTCCCTTGCAAACTATGGTGCCCCTCCTTCTCTGTGTAAAGATAGCCGAGTGGTGCTTACAGTATCTTTTGGCATCCCCCGATTTATCAGCACCCTCTTGCCATGCTTCCATGCTTATGTTTATGTTTATTCACTTGATATACTCCTATTCAATAAAATCATAGCGGTTTACAATAATAAAAAAATACAGAAGGTGTCAATGGCCAAAAACAGAAAGGAAGTTACAATAAAGGATAGGATAGCAAGCAGTACATTCACACAAGGAGACAGAGGAGAGAAGGAGTGAGAGAGGGAGTGGGAAGAGTAGTATCACACAAAAGGGGAGGGGAGATCAAAAACTGAGAAGAAAAGGTGAGTTTTCAGGTTTCTCTTGAAGGTGGTGTACTGTTGCTCAAGCCTGAGGGAGGTGGGTAGGGAGTTCCAGAGAGCAGGACCACAGTCTAATCAGATTCACGATCCCCACTCACCCATCACTCTCTAACCCTCATCCATCAAACAAACCACCAGAACCAGTATCAAAACACTATCGCCAGTTCAACAGAGATGAGATCTTAGAAAGAACACAACCCCTCCATAATACGAATGGTATGAATCTTGATGACTTGGTCTCCACATGGAACTCATGCCTTAATGGCTCAACTGGCCCTCCAACCATCAACGCTTCACATAACAAGAGGAAGAACGCACCCTGGTACTCGCCCGAGCTCAAGACCTCCCTCCGACACCTCCGACAGCTAGAGAAATGCTGGCGCCGCTCCAGATCAATTGAAAGCCAAGAAGCCTACTCTGCCCAGCTGTGCACCCATCGAACAGCAGTTTCAAGTAGAATGAGGCAATACCACTCTGAGGTACTACAACGATCCCTGAATAAGCCGCACAAGCTGTTCAACATTGTCAAATCCTTAGCCAAGGAGCCCTCAACTGATCAGATAAACCAACCAGACCCACAGGAATATGCAGACTACCTGCAAACCAAAGCAAACCAGACCACCCTATCCGCTAGCGATGGGCCCCCAGACATTTTGATGGCCCTTTCCACCCCACCCTCACCCTCACAAGTATTGACAGTGACCCAAAGTACCATCTCCACCTTTGCTACCCCAACTGACAGAGAAATACAAGACATCATTATGAATATAAACACCACCACAGCACCAGGCGACCCATGTCCAGCATTCTGGATAAAAACCCTACGTACTGAACTTAGCACCTTCCTGGCTAAACTGATTGGGATCTCATTCCAAACAGGCGTCTTCCCCCGAAGCCTAAAACAAAACTCAATTAGACCATTGCTCAAGAACAATAAACGACCCCACAAAGATGGACTCATATAGACCTATCTCCAGTATACCCCTCCTAGCGAAAATCTCAGAGAAAATAGTCCACTGTCAACTGAGCCAACACATTGAGGACAACTCACCCTTCGACCCCTGCCAGCATGGGTTTCGTGAGCAACATGGCGTCTAAACCTTGCTAACAATTCTATTCAGCACCCTGATAACAGGGCTAGATAACGTCAAACAGGGGTTCGCACTCATTTTTCTCGACATTGCGGCCGCCTTTGACTCCGTCAACCATGATCTACTGCTCTCCCGCCTTGCCAAGAAGGGCATCCATGGTACTGCCCTCGCATGGTGTACCTCATACCTAAATGACAGATGGCAACATGTCCGTTCCGGTACCTCAACCTCCACACCATTCCCACTAACGAAGGGTGTCCCTCAAGGCTCCTCTCTCTCTGCCCTATTCTTCAACGTCTATATGCAACCTATCTGCTCTATCATCAGGTCTTTCGGTGTAAACTGCCTAATTTATGCCGATGATGTCCTCATGTTCACCCCAATACATACCGATCACCCAGACGTATCCCGTTTATCATCATGTTTCAACGCAGTCACAGACTGGCTGCACTCTCAGATGCTCAAAATCAACCTCAAAAAGACTAAGGTACTCTTCATCAGCAGAGACCAAGCATTCACCCTGCCATCGTCATTGAAAGTACGTGATGCCGAACTCCTCACGAAGATAACGATCCGTTACCTCGGAGTGACAATCGACCAGCACCTCAACTTAAATGCCCATATAGGCAACATCTCTAAAGCAATTTACCACAAAATCCGGATGCTGCGTCATATCAGACCGCTACTTGAGCCAGACGACTTTCGAACAGTCTTCCAGTCCCTGGTGATGCTCCACTTCGACTATGCGAACTCCATCTTCCACGGCCTACCGAAGTGCTCTCTACAACCTTTGCAACTAGCAATGAATACTGCAGCCCGAACCCTCCACCAAGTATCCAGAAGGCAGCACATCACCCCTATCCTGAAAACACTACACTGGCTCCCAATACGCTATAGGATCACCTTCAAAATCATAACAATAACATTCAAAGCCATCAATAAATGCATGGCCAGTGCCCTCTCTGAACTTATCCAGCTCACCCCCCCCCCCAACAGACTCAGAAGATCTGTCTCCACCAACTCCTTAATGCTCCCGAAAACCATCACCAAATGCAACAAAACCTCTAGAAACCGTGCCTTTGCCTTATCCGCACCTTCATGCTGGAACAACCTACCATCCAACATCCGTGCCATAAACAACCTTCTCCAATTCAGAAAGGCTTTGAAACACTACCTTTTCCTTCAATGCTTTCCCAACTCTGAAGACATCACGTAGCCGCAACCAATTCATACCCGCCCAACCAATCCTGACTCTACACCCACAACGACCTTTGAATAGCACACATAGATATATTGAAGAGTTGTGTACATAGTTTTACCTATTCTCCAAGTTTAAATTCCTTGTTTTAATGTAAGTCCAAGGTAGACCCCCACACTGGACATCTATGTTTCTTGTAAACCGTGCTGATGTTAAATAGTGCGGTATATAAACAATGTTAAATAAATAAAATATATAAATAAATAATAAAGAAGAAGGCAAAGGAGCAGGTGGACTGTAGATGGGTGTGAGAGGGGGAAGGGAGATGTAGGCGATTGACGTGTAGGGACCGGAGTGAGCGACTGGGAGTATAAAACTGAATAAGGTCTGCCAGTTATTGAGGTGAGTGAGTGTAAAGGACTTGATGAACCAGTGAGAGGATTTTATAATGAATACGGAAGTCAATGGGGAGCCAGTGCAGGTGGATGAGAAGAGGGATGACGTGATCCCAACACAAGGCTGCATGTACAGCAGGAACTACCTTTTTACAACAAAAAACTCGTTCAAAAACACAGTAATATCATTCAGGGCTTTATACATGTATGTGTCAGCTTTTACACAAGCAAGCAACAGGGAGGTGGGTAGGAAGTTCCAGAGGGCAGGACTAATGAAGAAGAAGGCAGAGGAGCGGGTGGACTGTGTAACTTCCAGGCTGTGCAAAACTGCATATCCAAGATGAGCTAACTAAGGAGCCAAAGCTCTTTTTTTTTTTTTTTTGCTGTATGAGGTGGTTCTGAACACAAGAGATGTGAGCACAATCCCTCCCCCCTCATCACTACTGAAATACTAGGTTTAAGCAAGCAGTTAGTTGAAAGTTATTTGTGCCTTAGAGCATGTTTTAATGTCAATTGGGAACGTTTTGCAGTGTGCTTGCATTTCCATTGCAAAATAGAGTCAACACATATCATTTTAAGCTTAATAAACACCATACACTGAACATGCCCTGGTCAAATTTGTGTATGACAGAGGAACATGTATAAGTAAAGCCATTTCTAAAATCAAACGTATATGTGTAATGTGGTTTACACATGTAAATGGTGGGGGGTCTTACAGGTGTAGCTCTTCTCAAATCCTGGATTTCAAATCTACTTGTAGGGAGCACCACTAGAAGACTATGGAGAGCTACTGGCGGAAAGTGAAAAGCAAGAGGATGAGAGGTTGTTGTTGTTGTTAAGTGCCGTTGAGTCAGTGTCGACTCATGGCGACCCTCTGGATAGTTGTCCTAAATTGTGTTCGGACTTCAGTCAGGCAGCTCATTGTTGACATACTGGTACCCATAGCTGCTGTTATTGTATCGATCCATCTCATTGGCCTTCCTCTTTTGCATCAATCTTCTATCTTGCCTAACATGATGTATTTCTCTAATGCTCTCTCTTTTTGCATGATGTGTCCAAAGTATGAAAGTCAAAGTCTTGACATCTGAGCTTCTAAAGAAAGCTTAGGTTTTATCTCCTCTAGTACTGACTGGTTTGTTCTTTGGGCAGTCCATGGTATGCGCAGTATTCGCCACCAGCACCATAATTCAAAGGCATCAATTTTCTTCTTGTCTATCTTTTTCACTGCCCAGCTTTCACATCCATATGATGTCATTGAAAATGCCATGGCTTGAACGAGTCAAATCTTTGTATGGAGAGAGACATCTCTGCTCTTGAGAATCTTGTCTAGGTCTTTCATAGCCATTCTGCCAAGAGTAATGTGTTGTCGGATTTCTTGACTGCTTGTTGCTTCTTTATTGATAGTTAATCCAAGTAAGTTAAAGTTGTCCACAATTTCAATTTCTTCTCCTTCAGCGATGAGCTTATTGATTTTGCCAGTTGTCATGATCTTTGTCATCGTTACATTAAGGTGCAGGCCCATTTTAAAACTATGTTCCTTGATCGTGAGAAGCAGATGTTTCAGATCATCTTCACTTTCAGCCAGTAATGTGGAATCATCAGCATAGCAAAGGTTGTTGATAAGTCTTTCACCAATCTTCACACCTCTGTTGTCTTCATACAATCCTGCTTCTTTGATGATTTGTTCTGCGTATAAATTAAACAGGTAGGTCCCTCTTCACAAAAGTGATAATAAGGAAGAGGTGACAAACTATAGGCTGGTAAGCCTTACCTCTGTGGTAGGAAAAGTAATGGAGGTGCTCTTAAAAGAAAGAATAGCGAACTTTCTGGAAATGAATGGATTACATGATCCAAGCAAAATGCTTTAACCACGGGAAGATCATGCCAAACTAATTTGACGACTTTGGGTAACTAGAGAACTAGATCAAGGGCATGCGATGCATGTAATATACCTAGATTTCAGCAAAGCCTTTCCTCATAGAAGGCTTATCAATAAACTGAGCTGCCTGGGGATGGGTACCTAGGTAATGAACTATATCAGAAATTAGTTGACCGACAGACGGCAGAAGGTAGTGGTAAATGGAACTCATTCAGAAGAAAGGAAAGTGCATAATGGTGTGCTTCTCGGATCAGTCCTGGAACCAATACTGTTTAATGTATTTATGAGTGATATTGCAGCAGGACTGAATGGAAAAAACTTCCTTTTTGCAGATGACATGAAAATTTACAACAGATTGCACACTTCTGAGGGAGTGGACAACATGATGAAAGATCTAAAAACACTGCAAGAATGGTCTAATGCTTGGCAGTTAAGATTTAATGTGAAAAAGTGCTTAGTTATGCACTTGGGATGCAGAAATCCAAAGGAATCATATGCGATAGGCAGAGAGAGGTTGGTGTGCACAGACGAGGAGAAGGACCTCATAATGATGGTGTCTGAGGATCTCAAGGTCATCAAACAATGCCAAAACCAGAAGGATGCTGGGCTACATAGAGAGAGGAATAACTAGCAGAAAGGAGGAGGTATTAATAGTTGGTAAGGCCTCACTTGGAGTATTGTGTTCAGTTTTGGAGACCATATCTCACAAAGGATATAAAAAGACACGGATGGGTTCAGAAGAAGGCAACCAAAATGATTTGGAGCCTGTGCCAGAAGACCTATGAGAAGAGACTTGAAACCCTAAATATGCATATCCTAGAGGAGAGGAGGGACAGGGGAGACATGATACAGACCTTTAAGTACTTAAAGGGTATGAATGAATCAACAAAAACATTTTTCAAAGAAGTGGAAGCTGTAAAACTAGATGGCATATGATGAAGCTTCAAGACAATAAACTTAAAAGCAACATCAGGAAATACTTTTTCACTAAAAAGGTAGTGGATGCTTGGAATGCCCGATGGAGGTGGTGGGGCAAATACAGTGACGGGATTCAAAATGACATGGGACAGACAGTGGATTCCTTTATAGCAAGAGGATGAAAACATAGCAAACTTAAATATCTTTCATGCTTCAGTAAATAGAAGGGAGCTGACATGCACGTAGCAGCAGGTACAACCACTTTAGCCACCTTACTTGGCAGACTAGATGGATCATACTGGTCTTTATCTGCCATCAAATACTAGAAAGAAAGGCAGAAAAGGAGGAGAGAGAAGACTGACCTTGTTGACCAGATCCTGGGCCACTATTTACCGTTCCCTGGAGAAGAATCCGGGAGGAGTTCCAGGCCAGTTAAAGGCAAACTGTGGAAGGAGACCGCCATGGCTGTCACTAGTTTGGATGTGCCAGCATATAAAAAACCATGGCAGGAAGAATTAAGGGGACTACAAGCAACTACTCCAAAAAACAGATTCTAAAATACTGGCTCAGTCTACTTAGACCAGAGGGAAAAGACCATGCTCCGCCCTGATCTGTGCTGAAGGGTGCCCTGGAACAAGAGGAGCTCAAAGATGCAAAGGAGTGGTTGAGGACCGTGGCATCCTGCCTCAGCACTGCATGGCATCAGTGCAGTAGTGATCGCTGGGATCCCCTCCTCTCTTTTCTGCTGTTCCCAGGTTATTTTCTCCCTCTCTTCCTTCCTTCCTTCCCTTTCTCTCTCCCTCTGCCACTGATGCTGTAGCCAGAGCACAATGAAACACTTCAGGCTTTTCTCCTCCTCGCAATCTGCCCTTAGGAGCCACCCTGCAGGTGGCAAATTTTTCCTGACCTAATTATCGAGCAGTAAATATTCTAGAACACATTGCAAGCTAGTGCACAGATAGCACCTGAGCACCCTTCTTTGCATAGGTATTGCTACAATTACAGTCACGGTAATATCATTTAACATATCTTAAAACTGCTTAGTGAATAGTACTAGGCATTTACCATGCCCTTCACTACCCTCTAGCACTTCAACCTCTTAATATCTTTAAGATCTGAATGTTTCACTGAATAAGAGATCTGCTTTTAAGAAGCCATTTCCATGCACATGTGGCCTCATATTCACGTAAACAGCCTCTTGGAAAATACTGACCGGGTGTGTACTTTTCCAGTAGGCGTGCACAGGAGTAGAGTCTGGGCTGAGCATGGACAGAGGTATAAATACACGCATACAATATAAAATACTATAATTAATGTGCTTGACTGAAACTTATAGGCACTGACATCTACACCAGCAACCTGGCTGCTATAGAGGTCTATGTCTGTAATGTCTTATAAAATTGCCTTAGTATAGACGTTTGAAAGCCCATGTTAGCTAGTTACCCTTTAAACCATAACCCTCTTATTGGACGGTTATTGCTGGCATTATTTAACACCATGCTTCAAAGCAGATGTTGTTAGTTCATATATGTACCTCTAGAGTTCTTTTTTTCTTGCTTCGATTAACTTTTCTTAATATTATAGTCATAATCCTTCTTGAAGTTTCACAAAATGTATTTTCTTTATCAATAGTCATGACTGGCACTAATTCAAGGGTCAGAGATGAATTATTCGTTTGTCATTGTCAAGAAATGAATTATACAAAACCCAGACAGCGTGTTGAAACAGGTAGTCATGCAATAGAAATTAAAGAAGCGAATACAGATAGAAAATACGCCAATTCACCTTCCATATATAATTATGAGCTGCAAGGAAGGACTCAGCAGATGCACTCCGGACTGTACCAAGCTAGAAATACACCCTGTGTGACTCGCAAACTTTGCACCCCTCCTCCAGCCTGTGACACACAGGAACTCAATCTTGTCTGTCTTACTGGAAGCCCAGTGATGACATAAGCACTCCTTCCGTACTTGCGCCCTGTGTGGCCGCACTGCTTGCACAATGGGATCAGAATCGGGTCTAACGTCCTGAACGTGCAAGCTGGGCCCCGATTCTGATCAGCCGCACGCCCGGCCACATACCCGAATGGATCTGCAGTGCCATAGCGTCCTGTTACCATGGCATCACGGCTCCATTCAGGAACTGCAATCCCTGGCAGCATAAAATAAACTTCTTTCCCTGCAGCCAGACCTGCGATCTGGCCTTCCATGGCCAGGGTTGGGCTGCGGGAACCCCCTGCGCCCCTTCACCTCTTTGATTTTGTCTGGCTCCACGGTCCCCCATCTACATGGCCAACCCTGGACAAACAGGGTCGACCTCAGAATCGGCCCTGTACCTCTGGAGTCGTGTTCCCACCCACCAGCCACCCTGGCCCCTCCCCTGGCCCACCACCTCCCACCCACAAACAGAGCTCCCCACACAAGTCTGCTATACATGCAGGGAGCTCTGTGGCCGCCAGTGCGATCTGGACATTTAGTCGGTCTGGATCGGATGTCCAGACTCGCTAAACAAGGATCGGAATGACCCCCATAGAGTTTTTCAATGAACTCCCAGATTTGCTTTTTTTCAAAGAAGAAATCTTTGTGATTATTTGGTCCATGCTATACATTGACCAAGGCAGAGTTTGCCTATTGATAAGCATGGGCACTTCATATGTGGTCATTGTGTGGCTTGTCAACATGCCATGGAGATTACTATATTTTGTCACTCCCAAGAAGGGTTTCTTTTTTCTTTGTCAGTAAGAACAGATTGCAACTCTGACGGGATAGTTTATTTTATTCATTTAAAATTTTATATTCCGCTCAATAACCTAGGTGGATCACATAAAAACATACATAAAACTACAAAAGACACAGACAAAAATATAATCAAAACAAAACTGCAAAAGTTGCAAAATAGACCATCCACTTTTATGATGTTACCACAGAGAAAGCTTGTTGAAATGGAAGTGTTTTTAATTTACACCGGGATATCAGTGGTTCAGACACAAAGCGCCATTCTGTTGGTAGAGAGTTTCAAATAATTGGAGCACTCATAGAGAAAATCCTGGAGCGAAGTGTTTGGAAGTGTATTTTCCAGAATGATGGTGTATCCAAAAGGGGAGCATCTTGAGAGCACAGTGATCTCAGAGGACAATAGAGCTGCAAAAGAGCCGAAAGACCTAAAGGAGCCTGATGATGAAGACATTTAAATGTAATCATTATAACTTTATACAAAATGCAAAATGTAATAGGAAGCCAATGCAAATTATATAATTGCTGTGAAATATCCTCAGATCGTTTGCAACAGTCAATAAACGGGCCAGAGGGTGCAGGTAGGAAGACCTAACAAAAGACTATGGCAATAGTCTAAAGGAGACAAAGTTTGAACTACAGAATGAAGCAGACAAGTATGGTTTCAATCACCTAAGAAGATACAATTTATAGAAAATAGATTTCACAAGTTTCTGAATATGAACTTGTAAATGTATCAAAAAATACGCCCAAATCCCTGATAATAGAACTGATAGAAGGCAGCAAACTATCAGCATGCGCAGATAGAAAACTTGAATCAGGCAAATTCCAAGAAAAATATAGTACTTCCATTTTTTTTACATTTAACGTTAATTTATTACAAGTCATCAGGATTTAATTGAGTTAAGACAGAAATTTACATATTTCAAAGAATCTTCCAAAGATGAAGAAATCGGAACAATAAACTTTACATCAAACGCATAAATACAAAACTTAACATCCAAAATGTTAAAAATTCTATAAATGGGAACGATGTAAATATTGAATAAAATGGCAGATAAAGCTGATACCTGAGGGACACCAGCAGTAGTAAATTGCCAGGATGAAACTCTACTGGTCAACCGCATTTGTATTTGTCTATTAGAAAAAAAAGATGAAAACCAAGAAAAAAACTGTCTCATGAATTCTGATGTCATATACGAGCATAATCTAGATAATAATAAAGAATGATCAATGGTATCAAATGCGGCCGAAATATCTAGTATCACTAATAGGCAAGTTTTACGCTGGTCAAATCCAGTAAGAAAATCTTCCAAAAGAGATAATAAAAGTGTTTCAGTTTTGTGATGTGGACGGAAACCAAATTGATAATTGGATAGTATATTCTGATCATCAATAAACTTTTGAAGCTGCCTCAAAATAATCTTTCAAGAATTTTTGATAATCATGGTAGTGAAGAAATTGGGCGAAAATTTAAAGGACCATGTTTATCAAGAGGGATTTTTTTAACAATGGAAAAACTGAAGTCCTCTTAAGCACATCACAGGCAATAAACCCTGAGATAGGGACCCACTAATAATAGCTGCAATTGACTTTCCTCATGATTCTTTTAAAGATATAAACAACTGAATGGAGCATTGATCCAGCAGACTAAAAAAAAGACAAAACATCCAAAACTTGAGACTCAGATATTGTCTCAAAAGGAGTCCAAAAACTGTTTTCATCGCAAGTATCAGGAAAGATATTGGGTTGTACTAGATAAAAGTTCAGATTTAACTTGAGATGATGGAATATTACAAGTATTCTAAATAGTGGAAATTTTAGTACAAAAGGACACCAAAAATGATTGAGGATCAAACGATTCTGTAATTAAAGAACCAGAAACAGGTGTTGATAAACGCTTAACTACTGAGAATAAATGATTAGGAGCCCCCAATCGAGTAAAAATCTGTGTGTTCTAATATTGTTTCTTACAGCCCAATGCGAACTGCAGATATTGAGCTAAAGTACAGGAGATCTCCAAAATCTTTCCTTACATTGTAATTGTCGGCTGAAATTAACCACCTTATCAGTGCTCCACAGAGACTTACTACATCTAGGATTAATATTACGAATTTTCATAGGAGCAATAGTTTCCAAAGAAGCATGAAAAGACTCTCTCCAAGAAGCAGTAGCTTGAGAAATATCAACAGCTAGGTTTTCAATTTCGTCTAGACGGGGTGACCAAATTTTCAACAAATCCTCAGGAGTATAAAAAGGGCAATTCTATGCCCAAGTAAACGGGGGAGAAGTACTGGAGAGATACACGGACCTCCCCCCAGAGAGAGGGAGATGGCGACAAGAACACCGCGCAGAGAGCCCCCCTGCCTTGCTTTGACGGCGGGCAAAGGGGGGGGTAAGGAAGAAAGGTTGCCAAGTCTGCTCAAACGGCAGGTGTAACAGCCTTTCGAATGAAGGATACGAAAGACTAAGGGACTGAGAAAGCTTTGACGGCAGAGAGTCCCTCCTGCGATGTAAAAAGTCTGTAGGATATTCGGCTGTGACTCTCGAGGGTTGCAAAAAGAAAAGAGGGGATACAAGGAATTTGTAGACTATGTTTTGTTGATTGTGACGTGCATGCTGTGGCCAACAGTTTTGTTGTACTGTTAATAACCACTGTTGTTAATAACCACTGTTGTCAAATAAATCAAATAGTTTGGTGAAAGAAACTCCATGGTGTAATGTGGTGACTCACTGGAGGGAAAAGGGGGGGAAGGGGGAGGAGGGGGAAGGGGGAGGGTCACGGGTAAGGGGAGAGGGACCTGAAGCGGTCATGCCTGTTGCGTGGCTGAGACCTGGCCGCGAATCAACGCGGCAAGGCACAGGCACGCGGTGGCGAGCCGAGGGCCGGGGGGAGGGGCAGAGGGGGACAGCGAAGGGGGGGTGGGCAAAGAGCCGCAGTCAAAAGAGCGCGCCTGGCGCGGACGCGGCCTCTTTGCCGCTCACCCCCCTTCCTGGAGGAAGCCGGACACCCCCCCCACCCCCCCAATTAGCAAACGGGGGGGGGGTATCGTCACAGCATGCAAGACAGCTGGAAAAATGCACCCGGTGAGAGAGAACACAGCCTAGGCCTTAAGTAAACGGGGGAGAGGTACTGGAGAGATACACGGACCTCCCCCCAGAGAGAGGGAGATGGCGACAAGAACATCGCGCAGAGAGCCCCCCTGCCTTGCTTTGACAGCGGGCAAAGGGGGGGGGTAAGGAAGAAAGGTTGCCAAGTCTGCTCGAACGGCAGGTGTAACAGCCTTTCGAATGAAGGATACGAAAGACTAAGGGACTGAGAAAGCTTTCACGGCAGAGAGTCCCTCCTGCGATGTAAAAAGTCTGTAGGATATTCGGCTGTGTCTCTCGAGGGTTGCAAAAAGAAAAGAGGGGATACAAGGAATTTGTAGACTATGTTTTGTTGATTGTGACGTGCATGCTGTGGCCAACAGTTTTGTTGTACTGTTAATAACCACTGTTGTTAATAACCACTGTTGTCAAATAAATCAAATAGTTTGGTGAAAGAAACTCCATGGTGTAATGTGGTGACTCACTGGAGGGAAAAGGGGGGGGGGGAAGGGGAAGGAGGGGGAAGGGGGAGGGTCACGGGTAAGGGGAGAGGGACCTGAGGCGGTCATGCCAGTTGCGTGGCTGTGTTTTTGTGATGTTTATTTGCAGTTAAAACCCTGAGAAAGTCCGTTTGTATCATGAGAACCCTACCGGCCAGGTTGGCCTTTGTTGAAAACATATTCCCAAGTGCATACGAGGTGCAATAAAAAAGTATCGAGACTTTTACAATAACACTAGACGTATAACACTGACAGTTAGTTATTGCGCTCAGTCTCCTTCAAAATAATCCCCTTCTGATAAAACACACTTCAGCATTCCTGCCGCTGCTGGAAACAATTTTGAAAAGCCTCTTTTGTTATGCTGTGAAGCTGTTGTGTTGAATTTTGCTTAATGGTCTCCAAGTCATCGAATCTCCTTCCTTTCAGTGGTAATTTCAGTTTTGGAAACAAGAAAAAGTCACAGGGAGCGAGGTCAGGTGAGTACGGAGGCTGACGGACTTGCTCGATTTGGTGTTTGGCCAAGAACTGCTGGACAAGATGCGATGAGTGTGCTGGGGCATTATTGTGATAAAACAACCACTCACCATTCCTGTGCAACTCTGGCCTGTTACGACAAACTGCATCTTTCAAATGAATCAGAATTTGGATGTAGTATGCCTTATTGATGGTTTGGCCTTTTGGAGCATACCCATGATGAACAATACCCTGGTAATCAAAGAAAACTTTGAGCATGACCATGACATTGCTCCTCACCTGATGGGCTTTCATGGGTCTGGGCGAGTTTGAAGTGAGGATTGTGAGGATTGAGCCTTAATTTCTGGGTCATAACCATAAACCCATAAACCATAAACCCCAGTAATAATTTTTTTGATGAAATCTGATTCATTTTCAATGCATTTCAACAACTACCTAGCTGCAGACCATCGATCTTCTTTTTCATCAGGGGCAGGAGTTTCAGCACAAATTTTGCAGACACATGTCTCATCCTCAAATCGACAGTAAGAATGGACTGTACTGACCTGAAACTGATGTCCATGTCCTCAGCAAGCTCTCTGATACAGTCAATTGATGATTTGAGCATATTGCGGCACGCACTGCTTCAACTTTGTCTTCGTTCCTGCTTGTGGATAGCCTTCCAGAATATTTGTCATTGTCAACACTTTGGCGGACCTCTTCGAAACATTTGTACCAGACATAAACTTGAGCATGACTCATGCAATCATCACTATACACTTGATGTAACTTGTCATAAGTATCTTTGCAAGAATCTCAAAGTTGCTGGCAGAATTTAATGCAAATTCGCCATTCAAATTTTTCACTGACTGATGAATTGTTTCTACATGATACCAAACATCACGTGGTTTAAAAAAGTAAGGTGTGCTGCAGCCATGCTACACTCTGCACATGCAGAGCACATAACTAGGTCACTGCATGCTTAATAGCATCATGGTGTGACGTATTGTTATATAGCTACACAACAAGTCTTGATACTTTTTGATCACACCTTGTATGAGGCGCTCTACAAGTAGCCCCACTTCAGATAAGTATTTGTGAAGTGTTTCTACTTTTTGAAAAGTTTTGGTTACACTTTTCATTGCATTCACTGCACGGAACCATTTCAAAATGTATAAAAACCCTTTCTTCCACATAGTCATCCTACAGCATCTGGTATTCCCATCAAAGTAATAACTAGGCCCGACACTGCTTAGCTTCCAAGATCAGATGAGACTGGGCTCACTCAGGATGGCATGGCCATGGCTAAGGGCGGTACAGTAGTTGTCGCAAATAATTTACTATTTGGGTCTTCTTTTATTGAATACGCTTAACTAGCAAACTTTTTCAACTAAACTAGCCAAATTTTCTCCTTTGTGCCTGATACAGTTCTTCACTATCTTTTTTTTTTTCTTGTCTTTTCTTTCATCATCTTGCA
Source organism: Ichthyophis bannanicus (assembly GCA_033557465.1). NCBI lineage: Eukaryota > Metazoa > Chordata > Amphibia > Gymnophiona > Ichthyophiidae > Ichthyophis > Ichthyophis bannanicus. Next base: position 73,706,791 of record CM066037.1, read on the forward strand.
CCCAGCCTGTCAATATAGAGCTTCTCATGGTAATCATTTTGTGCACAGGCACAGAGCAATTTCATTAATACACGGTGCTGGTTTCCACTACTTATTATTTTTCTGTTGTCATCTTTTTGTATGAGAATGCTCCTGCTACATATTGTTCAGACTTATATCATTTCAGTAAAGTATAAGTTTGCAACAAATTGCATACTTATAACAAAAGGCGTGCCGAAATGGACCACGGGTGCACACCGTGCATACTTTGCACAGATAGCTGCCGGAAACAGATCCTCAATTGCTTATCAAACGCCGCCTAAAAATTAACATGCCAAAAGTTACAGAAAAATCTAGTTGGTGATAGGAAAATATTTTACAGACTCGTACATCAGTATTATCACTGGGTAGTTTTTTTAACATCCTTTCAGTCAGATGGTTGTAATGAGTTACCTGATCTCAGCAAGCCCCAGCCAATGGCTGTAAGGCATTGGATGTATTGGAGGGAGGAGTAGCTTAGTGGTTGGGGCAAGGTACTTCAGGCCGGAAGGTCGGAGGTTCAAATCCCACTAGAGGACAGCAACCTTGGGCCGGAAGGACTGGGGTTTGTAGTCCCACAGATGCTCCTTGTGGTCTTGGGCAAGCCACTTAACCCTCCATAGCCCATGTTCCCTGTAAGTATTAGTGTATGTGTCTCATATCCCCGCGTGTTAAATGTATCCCCCAATTGTGTTGTGACCGCTTTGATTGAAGGATAAGGCGGTATACAAAACTGTCTAAATAAAATAAATAAAATAAAATAAATAATCTACAAGAAGATTGTAATCATTTAAAATCTTCCCCATCAATATGCTTCAGACGCTGGTGGCTTTCCAACAAAATGGGTGAAAAGCATGAGCCAACTGCCAACTGTTTGTCTCTGATTCAAAGAGTGTGGGAGTAAATCCTCCCATAATCCTTCCAGTTTGATCATTCTGACTCTGTGCTGCTGCTTGTTACTGAACAGAAACACATGTTGTTCTACATAATAACAAGCATAGAAAGTGGCACTGAAGCTACAAAGAGAGCCATGGGCTAGATAAAAGAACTGGCCAGGTGCTTTGCAGGCATGGAGTTGACAGGAGGTAGACCGACACACCCACTTTAACAATATTGGCATAATGCTATGCTTGAAGCCATGAGGGTGACCCGTTCTGTACATGTCGGCAAGCAGAAGGCTTGTGCATATTTGCTTAAGGTTGTGTGCAGTGAAGGGAGATGGCGGCAGTCTGAGCTGAATAGTATAATGTCTGATGTCCTGTTGCTGCTGTCACTAAACCGTTCCAAGCATGTGCACGAGTTCAGCTCCATGACACGCAGACCATTACCAGTACCAACCATTACATTTGTGGCCGTGTTCCGTTCAGACAATATATTCCCAGCAAACCTGGTAAATATGGCATAAAGCTATGGATGTTGTGTGACAGTGTAACGTCATATGTTCTGCGTCTTCAAGTATATACAGGAAGGGAACTCGGACAAAACAGGGAACAGAATCAGGGTGAAAAGGTTGTGCTGCAACTCACTGAAGGATTGACGCGATCTGGCAGAAATGTTACTGTTGACAATTTCTTCTGCAGTTTATCCCTGTCACGGAAATTGCTAGAAAAACAAATGACACTTTTGGGGACAATTCGAAAGAACAGAAAAGAATTACCTCCAGAATTTGTAACAGCAAAGGGCCGAGACGTATTCACTTCACTATTTGCCTTTCGCGATGACGCCACTCTGGTTTCCTATTGCCCGAAGAAAGGGAATGTGGTGGTTGTTCTGAGCAGTTTGCATGATCAAGAAGAAATAGATAACACACGTCCAGACAAAAAAACACACATGATCTTGGACTATAATTCTAGTAAAGGTTGTCAGACGGCTGCCTGGGTGAGAATCTTCACACTCTTGGCAAGTGCATATTTCTATATGATTTGCAAGGTATTGTGGGCAATGTAGTTCATTCACACCAGACACAGCTGCTGCCAATAATTTAGTTGTGCTCTTGGGTAAAGCCAATAAGATATTTATTTATGGGGTTATTTCTCCCAACACAGATATGCTTGGTAGCACATAAATTAGGTTACTTGCTTTCAGTGTTAACTTGGAAAAACAAAGTCAAAATCAGGAAAACAACAAATGAAAAGCCACAAAGCAAGAAACAAACTGTTCTTTTCAGATTAACTTCTGATTACTTCCCACATAGATACAGAAGTGATTCTCTCCTAGCTCGCAAGCAATTAGGTAAGGCTTAATTGCTAACAGTCATCCAGCTGAAACCCCTTAGCTGGCTTACTTTCTACTGTGTGGGTCAAATCCTGCTTCAGGAGCTTTTCTGAGTAGATTAAAGAACAAATTTGTATTTCTTTGTGATGGTTGCTGTACTTTATAACAGAAAGTTACCAACGGAGTTTAGATAGAGAGCAGTCCATATAAACAGGATCCTCATCTGCTATTATTCCCCCTTGTTCAACAAGCATGGGTTCAATATCATGGATTGGCACAGATGAATCTCTCAATGGAGCATTTTCAGGAGAATACTTGTTTCCCTGCTGTCTTTCCAGGTTATAGCTAGGGCATAGATCAGTGTTCATACCTGAGCTTCCATTGCTGTTAGAGTTCCTCTCTATATAGTCTGGCCAGTATGTAGTCCAGTTCTTATGTCCAGCCTTCCAATCCAGATCCCTGGACACTGGATCTCTCTTCACATACCTTCTGGCACAGGTCTTAGGGTCCCTTCCACGTGCAGCCGTCTCCCTCACAGGTAGCCTCTGGTGATTCCTAGCTCTGCAGCACCATTCCTCTGGCTTTCCCCAGTCCAATGGTGTATGCTGGCCCTTGGAATACCTCCCAGTATACGTACTGCTTTGAACTCTTCTAGACCTCTCAAAGGCTTTTCTCTTCCTTCTTCCAAAGGGTCTCTTTCCCTCTCTGTCCGTCCGGTTTGGCTTCTGCCTCTGATGATCCTTCAGATGAAACTGATGATCAAACTCAAGCTGATTCTCAGGATACTGAGGACAATTCTTTGGATATCCAAGGTGATCATGAAGATGGTCATCTGTAGAATAAACTCTACTCTTATTCTGCTTAGATGAGTGCTCCCCCCTAATACAGCGCAGCTGTGCTGAATCAGGCCTTGCCCTTTGAGATGAGTGTTCCATCCTAGCACAGCTCAGCTGTGCTGAATCAAGCCCGTCCCTTTGCAATGAGTGCTTGGGGATTACCTCATAGCCCTTTTGATTGAACACACGTTTTCTCACTTCAGCTCCTCTCATGGCTGTTGGAAACCTGGTGCATTCTGGGACTGGTAGTCTTTTATGGCAAAATTCTGTTTTCTCATTTCTACCAGCACTGACAGGTTGCTTGTTCAGAGACACTTCACCTTTTCTATAGCCTCTTCCTGAGCTATGATAAGCTTCCTTATCACAAGGTGGAGTAGATACGGCAGATCAAATGTTGCACACGTATACCACAAAATGAATGACAAGACCCTGGCCAGTGACAATCTTCTACAACATGTTGGACATCAGTGCTTTGAACGCCTTCATTGTTTGGATGTCACTAAATCTAGAAGGGCAGTCCAAGTCAAAGCACAGACGTCATCAATTCCTCTTGGAATTAGGAAAGCAGCTGCTTCAGAGTAATTGCAGCGAGACTTCTTCCAGCATTGAAGAAGCCACTGATGCTGTTTGCAATGTCGGGATCCCAAAGAAAAGGGCAAGGTGTCACTGCTGTTCCAGAGAAAAAGACAAGAAAAGCAACATAGTTTGCACCTCCTGCAAGCGCAATGTTTGCAAAGAACATTCAGAAATTGTCTGTGTCTCATGCAAATGACTGTAGTACTTTCCTGTGTTCATCAAGTGCATGCAAAAACTGCTTTCATGGCAACTCTTCTTATGATAAAGCATTAAATTTCAAAACATTTAACCTTCATATAATAAATAATTCAGAATAATATTTTGTCTGTTTAGTTTAAATTTTTCATGGTTAACAATTAAAATTTGTCGTGGGGTCATTTATGACCCCAACGGTATTCAGTGTTTGCAAAAAATCTCAGTAATTCCAGAGTTAAAGATATATTTTATCATGTAAAGGACGAGTATTAAGATTGTGTTTAAAGTTCAATAACTAAAATTTATTCATTGTACTATTTAAAAAAAAAATAAATCAGTAGGAAATTTGTGCTTGGTGATGTTTCATGATGCCCCTTGTCCGAGGGCGGATGGTTGACGAACATACTCTCAAGTTCTCCTCCAGTGTTTGAAGCCACGACCTGTTCATAGCAGAGAAACCAGACTCACACAGATAAGATGTTGAGAAAGGAAGAAATCCTTTAATCACCATCTTTTTGATGACAGGGTATTCCTCTCGGAGAGACAACCAGAATAAGGCCACATCTACTGATGAGTGTTTCAGTTCCAGCCTTCTATTATTTCTGAGTACCGTCAGCTGATCTTCTTCTGCAACAATTGATTCTTCTGACTCGCATGCACTAAACACAAACAGATCTCTCACCAGTCCAAGGAAGCTACATCAAGTGACAGGAAATACATGGAATAACACACCCGATCCGAACAGCTGACTGAAGAATGACACTAGTTCTGCCTTCCCTCAAACCTCCCCCCCCCCCCCCCACAATGGCCCTACTAATAAATGACCCTCCCCCAAATTCCCATGGCACATTGGTTGAAAAACACTACTTTAAAGGGTTGACTCACCCTTACTGGTTTGGGTCCCCATTGGCAAATAGCTGCAAATATTCCATTTTTTAAGAAACACAAACCATCATAAATGAATTTATTTGTAAGATAATTAGGGCAAAATTCAGTGCACACAGGAGGCGGAGCACCTCTGGACTGGGCACAACTCTTGTGTGCCACTTCGGGGGTACTCTATCTCCTGTGTGTCCCGAATATCTTACCACATTCTGCACTGTGAAAAGAGAGCAGGAATAATCACCAGCTTCTCCTGCCCCATCAATGCTCCATTATTTTAATATCTATATTAAGCCTATTTTATAAAGACAAGTATTTAGAAAATACTAGCAAAAGTGGCATAATGTGTTCCTACATTGCAGATGTGGATATTTACACCAGCCCTAGAACTGATGTAAATGTCCATGCTTCCATTTTTCACTTGTGTGATCTGCCAAACGCTGCCTATGTTGCACTCCCATTGGCAAAATATGTGCCTTGATGCCAAAGCAGTCAGTATTTTATGAGAGATCACACATGCAGAGGAAGGACTCTATAAAATGACCTAAAACAGATAGATAAGGTGGCCGTAAAAGCCAGAATGGTACTTGGGTATAGGGAGAGGAATAGACAGCAGATTAAAGGAGGTTATAGTGCCTCCGTATAAATGTGCATTTGGAGTAGGGGTGTGCAGGCCTAACATTTTCATTTTGTTTTGTTTCCATATTCTTTGCAAGATTTTTTGTTTTGTCTTGTGTTCATTTTTGTTTTTGGGGAAAATGTTATCAATAGCATGACCTATCATTCAGGAATGCAAGCTATTCGTAAATTGTACCACACTCAATAGTGTGCGCTATGCATCGATAGAGTGCACTACTGTGCAATAGTGCATGCATACACAAACCATGCACACATTTGTAGACCTTTCTTATGTCGTTTCAAAACAAATGTGCATTCCTAATTTGGAGTACTGTGCGCAATTATGGAGACTGCACATTCAGAAGAATATAAACAGGATGGAATCATTCCAGAGAGCAACTACAACAATAGTCAGTGGTCTTTGTCACAAAGCTTGCCAGGACAGACTTAAATATCTAAATATGCATACTCTAGGAGAAAGGCAGGAGGGGGAGATACGATAGAGATATTTAAATACCTTTGTGGTATAAATGCACAGTAGGTGGACCTCTTTCACTTGAAAAGAAGCTCTGGAATGAAGGGATCATAGGATGAAGGTGAAAGAAGATGGATTCAGGAGCAATCTAAGGAAACAGTTCTTTACAGAAAGGTGGTGGATGCAGGAAATGGTCTCCTGATAGGGGTAGTGGATATGAGAACAGCATCTGAATTCAAGAAAGAATGGGACAAGCATAGATAGTAGCGTAAGATACAATGAGGGTCCCCCAAGCAAAATTTTGCTGATGACCCCATATTGTTGCCGTGTTCCCTCCCCCCCCCCCCCCCCCCGTGCAGGCCCCCTTCATGTGCAGCCTCCCATGTGGGTCCCCCCACCCCTTTCATCATGGTGGCCTCCATGAGATAGTGGTAGTAGCAGGAAGAATTCAGTCCAGTGAGAAACAGCTGTTGGGTCCGTGACAAACTTACAAGACGGCAAACACGATAAAGTGAGTTTGCCATGTAGTCTTACCATCATACAGAATTCATCATATGGATGAATGGATGGCCAATGCTATAGCAGACTGGAAAGGCTGTGGGGTTTTCTTTTAATTTGCTCTGGACATTTTATGTTGCTGAGACTTCAAAACTGCTCTAATGAAATAACCGAAGATACCTTATGTGTCTAGACTGGCACGCATAACGGCACTCTCCTTAATAAAGCATTTTCTCAACTGAATTCACAGTGAAAAGAGAAACCTAGCATTCATTTATCGCAACTTATTCAAGAGTTAGTCAACCATCTTTCATGTGGAGGGACAGTCTAGCATTTTGGATTACAAGCAAAAATCAAAATTTTCTGTTTGTCTATGTTTTTTTAAAAAGTCTGTCTAAAGCATTCTGAAGAGGCTTTTTGATACATGTGTCTTTTTCGCCCACACATGTTCCTGAATGTCCTACAGAATAGACTAGGGAAGTTGGCTTCTCTACCAGAGGGTACTCGTCTGATTTCTAGCAACTGTTACTGAGCCTACACAAACCAGTCTACAGCACTTTAAAATGATATACTAGCCAAGATGAATAACTACTCTTTTTTGTCAAGCCAAGAGACTCTCTTCCTTTTAAGAAACTTTACGCTGTTGCTGCTTGTACAAGTGTTTTACCCTTAAAACATTTTGTCCTATTTTTCTATTAGCTTTATGCTGCCTGTGAAGAAGGAAAGCTGTCCACTTAATAAGAGTGCAAGTAAGACAAGGTAATTTTATTTATTTTTATATTATTTTTTTTTATATTTTTGCACAAGCCGTGATGATTTTACTTTTAACAGAAAACAATAATCAAGTGAAAACATGTCTGTGCCAGTACATCGGCTATTGTGCATAAGACCAGAGATGACAGTTTATAGTTAGAATGAAAACGGACCTCCTAGACTCTGAAATGTGTGCTTGATATATAATGGATACCTGCCTGCTACAATTAATTATATTTTTCCTAACTTTAACATTGCCTGAAGGGTAAAAACATTTTTTGCTTGGTGAAATCCCTCATGCCACACTGCGAGCAAGGCAGATTTAATCGCTGTGATAAAACCACAAGAAAGACCAGGTTTACATTAAATCTATAACCGCATCTTGTGAAGAATAGCTTTAATCACCTTTCAAATGGTGACCACAAGATAATTAAAGGGAAAGTGTTCTCATTAGTAATTATCCAGGAGTATCAAATCTCAGTTTATCATGTAGTGCAATTTAAAAAGTCTTGGCAGACTGTTCCTTCTCCTCTCATGCTAAGCTTATGTATGAAATGCACCTAAAAGAAATTCTAAAATATGGTTGACTGCAGAGTAGCACTATTGTAAGCCAGTGGAATCTTTTAATGGATATGGGAACATTATTTACTATTTCACTAATCCATGATTATCTAAAAAGAAAAATGAAAAGACAAGAGAGTCGTTTGGTATTTAGTGGGCACTCTTAAGTGCATATAACTATTTTGGGCAACAAAGATGGACCTCTGGTGCTCATTTACTGTCACATTCTATATTTCGGTGTCATCAAGCCTGAGCATATAACATGGGCAATATTAAAGGATTTCCATACAGATGAAGCACTAGACCAAAGATCAACTTAATTTGGCAGTCCACAAGCTTACTGCAAAGTTTAATACACACCCTGAAGTATATCATTGTGCTTCTAAAGAGGGTCCTTTTAAAATAAGTCTCCTAGGTGGGGAGGGCTAAGCAGGTACTTTTTTAAGCCTATTTTGTAAAGACACATTGATGCCAATTCCATAACATGCACATTCTGGCCGTGGGCACATCCAAATCGAAAACAGGCCCGAATTCACCTTGATTGCACAGCCGCGGGTATAGATGCACTTGTCTTTCTAGAATTGGGGACACAGACGTTTCTGGTGTGGCACGAGCAAACCATGATGGAGAAACACGGGCCCTGCTTTCACGACAAGATATAGGTATACACAGCAAAGAGTTTGGACGCGCCTGCGTTTACCATATTCTGAAGAGATGGATGTTTCCAATCCTGCCCATCTCCACCGTATACCCGTAGACATCTGCAACGGCCTAAGCTGCTCCTCTCGCTGACTGTGTTGTGCTGATGCAAACTACACATAAATACTGATGATATATAAATGTTGATGCAAACCAGACTAGATATACTAGTCTCTTGCATGCCCTGAACAGTGCAAGGTAATCTCTGTGTACTCTAAAAGCTATAACAGCAAGTAGAAAGTGAAATGTTTGTCATGACGGACCTTGAATCAAAACATGCACGGCAGTAGAAGAAATCCATAGCTATTCTTTCATTGGTCATCTCTGAAAAAACAGCCTTTGCAATGCTAAGTATGGACCCTTACCAGCCTCACACAAAACGGTGCTTTTGGGCATGTTTCAGTGCTGTTTGCACGATTGATTGCTCTTATTCTGAGGGTCTCTTTATTACTGAAATGGATATGTTTTGATTTTTTACTATGGCAAACCTTTTGTGATTTTTTTTTTGTGCCCTATCACACTAACACCTGATAATGCTGTGGTCATCCGTACAGTCCAGGTACTGGCCAGGCATTCATGTCCCCCCTGAATTGCAGCTGAGCACACCAGATCCTCCTGTGCAGCTCTCAAATCACACACACATACACTCTCACTTTCAGTCATGAAAAAGCTAAATCTACCAAAAAAAATGCCCTGAACTAGAACTCTAATAGAATGCCCCAAAAATAGATTTGGCAACCAAATAACCAACAATTATTAACAAGAGGTTCCAATCCCAATACTAATGCCAACGGGTAGACAATTATATTACTCAGAGCTGCATTCAAGAGGAGGACGATAAAAATAGCTCACCTCCTTGCTGTAGAAGCTCCTTTTTAATTTTTAATGTCATGAGAAACTTATTAGAGCCGAAGACCAAAAGTACATTATTACTTATCTGATGATATGCCAACTGCAGTCAACCAATGACGTGCCATGTTTCGGACCATCCAAACATGGTCCTGCATCAGGTTCAAAAAGCTTTTGACAGGCATTCAGATATAATCCTGATTCAGATTCAGAAGGTTCTCTTCAGAAAAGATCAAACCCATAAGCTTTTAAGAGTTTGATCTTTTCTGAAAAGAGCCTTCTGAATGTATTTCCATACTGCAGTCCACCATTTCAGAACAGACGAGTCACCACCTTTACACAAGCACAGCAGAATATTTTCAAAGTACTGGCCTTATTCCATTCCTCCATCAGGTATAACGGACACGTCTGCGGGGACCTCCCAAAAATACACGGACCTTTCCTGAATACACTTTATACATCTCGGAGGCAAACCATGCCCCCATTCTGCCCCTCCAGACACATTCTAAGATCCCCATATTAGCGAGATAAACGTCCACAGGCGCTGTTGTTGTTGTTAAGTGCCGTCGAGTCTGTGTCGACTCATGGCAACTCTCTGGATAGTTGTCCTAAATTGTGTTCGGTCTTCAGTCAGGCGGCTCATTGTTGACAGACTGGTACCCGCAGCTGCTGTTATTGTTTCGATCCATCTCATTGCTGGCCTTTCTCTTTTGCATTGACCTATCTTGCCAAGCATGATGTCTTTCTCTAATGATCTCTCTCTTCGCATGATGTGTCCAAAGTATGAAAGTAAAAGTCTTCTCATCTGAGCTTCTAAAGAAAGCTTAGATTTGATCTCCTCTAGTACTGACTGGTTTGTTCTTCGGGCAGTCCATGGTATATGCAGTATTTGCCGCCAGCACCATAATTCAAAGGCATCAATTTTCTTCCTGTCTATCTTTTTTACTGTCCAGCTTTCACATCCATAAGATTTAACCGGGTAGCCAGACCCGGCGCTCACCCTTTAATTATACCTTGCTTTCCCCCCCCCCCCAAGACTCTTAGCCCCATCTTCCAACAGCATTTCTCTTTTCCTTTCCCACAAATTACTCCGACAGCCAAATATGGTAACAACTGGTCGCAGCTTTATTTCCCATAACAATAAAACCATAACAGGAACAATGATCTCACAAACCCCCCCCCCCCCCCAGCGGAGCGATGCGTCACCAGCCATGCTACTAGCAAAGCGACCTCGCCTCCGCTGTATCCATGGTCACACCACCGGCAACGTTCCGACCACCCCTATCCGACTTCGCCATATTACTAGCAAAAGTCTTCCAGGGGTAGTCCGGGTCGAGGGCACCCCGCCCCCGTCCCGAGTCGCCTAAGGCTCCGGACCCCGGAAACCTCTGGGATCCCGCAACACCCCCCCCCCCCCCCCGCTGCGACACCCCTACACCAGCCTCGCTACCGCAAAGGCTGGGTGGGCGGGTGGGCTATTGCGCCTCCCGCCAAACTGCCTGTGCTCTGGCGAGTCTCCCGCACGCCAGAGCACATGGCTGCCTGCACCCTGATTGGCTCCGCTCGCCCCCCTCCACGAGCGGAGCCAATCAATTTAAAAAATGCACCGCGTGCACGGCCCGCGTGGCCCCATTCCTACCCCCCTCCACCCCCGTGCACGAGCAGGGTCCCGCGCCGGGCAAAGCATCCGGTAACGAGCAGGCGCCGGGACCCTGCCCGCGCCTTTATTTTAACTGGGTAGCCAGACCCGGCGCTCACCCTTTAATTATACCTTGCTTCCCCCCCCCCCCCCCAAGACTCTTAGCCCCATCTTCAGACCGGAAGGTCGGGGGTTCAAATCCCACTAGAGGACAGCAACCTTGGGCCGGAAGGACTGGGGTTTCTAGTCCCACAGGTGCTCCTTGTGGTCTTGGGCAAGCCACTTAACCCTCCATAGCCCATGTTCCCTGTAAAATAGTTCTCTGTGTGCTGTGCTTTCCTGTCTAATCAATGTGTTTATACCTCAAAAATTTCCTGTCATGATTTGACAATTTCCAATCTGTAATCAAAAACCGCTGCTGATCGCTGGAAGTAGCGGTATACAAATGTATACTAAATAAATAAATAAATAAAATCTTCCAACAGCATTTCTCTTTTCCTTTCCCACAAATTACTCCAACAGCCAAGTATGGTAACAACTGGTCGCAGCTTTATTTCCCATAACAACAAAACCATAACAGGAACAATGATCTCACATCGCCCCCGCCCCCCCGCGGAGCGATGCGTCACCAGCCATGCTACTAGCAAAGCGACCTCGCCTCCGCTGTATCCATGGTCACACCACCGGCAACGTTCCGACCACCCCTATCCGACTTCGCCATATTAATAGCAAACGTCTTCCAGGGGTAATCCGGGTCGAGGGCACCCCGCTCCCGTCCCGAGTCGCCTAAGGCTCTGGACCCCGGAAACCTCCGGGATCTCGCCACTGGCACAGAAAAACTTTAGCTGTGCCGCCCCCCCCCAATTACCCCAAGCTGCGACCAGTGTGGCCACCCTGAACAACTCTCTCCAACACCTCCTGCCAGTCGTTCAAAAGCAAGTCCATCCCCACTGGCGAGAGATGAACACCATCCGCCCTATACAACCCTGTACCGGCCACATCAACCCACACATGCTGCACCTGATACCCCCCTCTTTCGCAGACCCATCTCCCAATCTGACGATTTATCTTGGTCAGCCCACGGGACCATCTCCGCTGGCCCCATGACGCCGGTCGCGGGATAATGTCCGACCAAATCAAGATGACTCTGTCCAGCAAACGAAGCAAAGTCGTAAAGTCCTTCTTCGGCGCCCTTATAAGCTGCTTGCAAGACCACTCTGACAAATCGTTGCCTCCAAGATGCACCAGCACGACCGCTGGCCGTCCTTGAACCCGCAGATGATGACGAAGCAAGGGCAGCAGTTGAGTCCACCTCAGCCCCCGCTCACCCAGCCATGAAAGCGCCACCTCAGCCGGGTCGAGCCCAAGATTAATCCCGATAGGCCGCACCGCCTCTCTCTGACCAGCCCAAAAGACAAAGGAGTGTCCCAGCATCCAGCAGCCCCTTTCCATCAGCCCCACACCTGCAACAGAAAATAACAGCATTAGTAACCCCCCCCCAACCCTAATAGGGCTCCTCACAGCCGCACATAACCGTGAAATGCCTTAGACTGCCAGCGGCCAATACTCTGGATCTGATCCCCCGACATACCCGCCGCAGCCGCACTGGTGGCGGCTCCGATGCGAAAAGAGTGAGCCGAAAACAACTCCGGATCTTCGCCGATCCTGCGCAGAGCCAGGCGTAAAACCGCCGTCACTTGATACCTGGTCACATATGAAGAGTTCTTATGCACGAACAGCGCTTCTCCACCACCCGGGCGTACACCCAAGTAGTCTTCGAGGGCCGCTACCGGGCAAGTTAGTCCCCCGATACTCCCCAGCACCACCCACAAACCTTTACCCTTTTGATCCATTTTGGACTTGGCTAAAAGTACACGAATGCGTCCCGGCTCCCTCCACACATGCTGCAACCGCAAACAATTACCTAAACCCACCTTCACCGAATCCGCCGCCAACACACCGACCCGAAAGGCCCCAAAAAACGCTAAACAAAACACCGCTCGAAATAGAACAACCTCGTAAGGCGACGATGCCACCTCCGACAACACGTAACACAAGCGCTGCAACAAGTCATGAGTAATCGGGAGCCGCCGATCACGCCGCAGCGGCAGCGCCCGCTCCCACCCTTGCATTAAATGCCGAGCCAGGCGCCTACGCCCTACGCCCGGCCAACTCACTGCCCGGGCAAAAAATTCAAACCCCGCCAGATGGCCCCGCACCACCGATCTCGGCAACCCCCTCTCCTTTGCCCACCCAACATAGCTCCCCAGCATATACTCAGACACCTCACTTCCAACACACCCCTCACCATGCAGATACTCCCACACTCGCGCACAGCCCCGTTGATAAGAATCCCACGTGCGCTCAGCTACTGAATTCCTTAATAGGTTCTTCATCTCGGTAGGCCACAGCTCCACAAGTTCCAAGGGACCCCGAACCCTTCCTCGTCCGCCTCCGGCGCCAACTGCCAAAACCGCTCCCACTGCAAACGAGAAAGAGCATCAGCGACTGCATTAGTACGACCAGGAATATGGCGGGCCTTCAAGTCCACGTTCAAACGCAAACAGGCTAGAATGACTTGGCGCATCAAGGCCGCGACCGTACAGCAGCGTGGAGTATAACGATTCACGACGGCCACCACCGCCTCGTTATCACACCACCACACACCACCCTACGGTTGGCCAATCGCTCTGGCCATAACGCAAGCGCCACTAAGATGGGAAACAATTCAAGAAAGGTAATATTTCTCAAAAGCCCTTCAGCCTCCCATTCCGGCGGCCACCGCTCAGCACACCAAGCGCCGCCGAAATATATTCCCAGACCAACCCCACCCGCCGCATCCGAATACAGCTGCAAATCGTCACTGGAGATCTCCGCATCCCGCAACACCGAAGTGCCATTAAAGTCCTTCAAAAAGAGCTCCCAAATCCTCAAATCCTCTCGCATCACCTTTGACACTCGGATACGATGGTGAGGCTTCCGGACCCCCGTTGTTGCCGCCACCAAGCGCTGAAGGAAGACCCTTCCCATAGGAATGACCTTACAAGCAAAGTTAAGGGATCCTATTAAGGCCTGCAGCTCCCGCAGAGTCAGCTTGGAAGAGGCCAAGGCATTAGCCACCAGCACCTTCAATTTCTCTACCTTTTCTGAGGGCAATCGAGCCTCCAAACTTTGCAAATCCAATTCCACCCCTAAAAAGGTCAACCGCGTCGTCAGGCCTACCGTTTTACTCTCAGCCAATGGCACCCCCAACTCGCGAGCCAGACTACCAAAACCAACTAACAGCTCGCTACACCCTAAGGACTCTGCTTCACCCACAAAGAAAAAAATCATCCAAATAGTGGACAACCTCCCCCCTTCCCACTCTCCGCACCAAACTCCAGTGCAAGAAAGAGCTGATCTTTTCAAAATACGCGCAAGATACCGCACACCCCATGGGCATACACTTATCAAAATAAAACGCCCCCTCGAACTGAAAACCCAACAACCTAAAGGAAGACGGATGAACCGGCAACAAACGAAACGCCGACTCGATATCAACCTTTGCCATCAGTGCCCCCCGCCCCGCTCTCCTGACTAACTCCGCAGCCTTGTCAAAAGATTGATAACGCACCGTGCACAAATCCCACGGAATCAAATCATTCACGGAGGATCCAGCCGGAGAAGATAGATTATGAATTAGACGAAACGTCCCCGGTTCCTTCTTCGGAATAATGCCTAACGGCGATACTACAAAATCCGGGAACAGCGGCTGCCGAAAAGGCCCCGCTATCCTCCCCAATCATAATTCCTCTGCTATCTTCCCCCGAGCTATAGCTCCCCAGCGCCGCACACTGGGTGAATTGCACGGCGAAGAAACCACGACCACCCCATGCTCCGGAACCACAAAACCCAAACTAAATCCCAACTGCAACACTAACCTATCCCGCCTCCGCGGATAAGAACGCAACCATGAACACAAAAGCGGAACCTGAATCGGCGAAGGGGCCAGATCAAACGGCCCCCACCTATTTGAGGCCCGTCGGCGGCTGAGCCCCGGGCCCTTTTTTAACACATTTTGCTGCCGCATGGGGTCCTCCACAGCTCGAGCACGCATGCCGGAATTTACAATCCGGGAAGGGACACATCCACCGATTAAAACCTCCAGCACACATCACTCCCTCCTCCGGGGGCTGGCTGAGCCGGTCCAGTGGCGACTCCCCCCTGAAAGGAACGAGCCGCCCCCCCAACGACCACCGACCCCATCTTACCTCCGCTTCCCCCACTCCCCCCTCCCTTGACCGACATCTGTGTTAGCCAAAGGTTAATGTCTTGCGTGCCCCACGTTAAAAATTTATTCTCCTCCATTTTATCCCTGAATTTCTCGTCGTAATTAAGCCACGACCAGCCTTCATGCATTTGAGACGCTTCAAGAATCGAGTCCGCATAGGATAACAACATCCCGGACTGGTGAGGAAAATGATGCCCCCACACACTCGCCAACCGCAAGAAGGATCGCACCCAATTAATGACATTCCGCGACACCTTCCGAAGCCGACCCGCCTTCTCGTCCTCCTTTCGCTTTTTCTTACTGTCCCCAGAACGCTTCCTTCCTTCTAGCAAATGAAAAATATCGATATTTTTCCGCTTCCTAATCTTTCGCCTCAGCTTCTTGGGGACCCCTTCCCACAATTCCGACAATGGAACCAAAGAAGCCGAACCCCCACTAGCTAAACTCGCCTCAACCCCACCCCCCACGGCCGCCCCATGCCCCTCGCCGGCAGCCACCGAGGCTCCAGACGAATCCGAAGATGAGGAGGAGGAAGAAGAGGAGTTACGTCGATAACGACACCCCCGCTTCCTCTTTCTGCGCGCCTTGCCTGGCTGCTCGGACCGCGACACCCGCTCGAGCAATGCGCCACCGTCAGCCTCTCTCAACTCACCTGGCGTGTCATCGATGCTGCGGGCCCCGGACGAAAGCAGCCCATCGCCTCTTGGCCCCGCTGACCGCTGCAGATCCGCTGCCCCAGACGCCTGGCCGCCGACTCCAGCTGCACCCACTTCCGCAGGGGGCCTCGAATCAATACTCCCCTCACTGCAGGACACCACCGCAGACGGAGCAGGACCCGACGCTGCCATATAGGGCACCTGTGAAGACAAAATGGGAAAACCCAACGAAGACAAGCCCAGAGCACCCCTCGGGGGCCATGTCCCAGTCCAATCCGCCCTAGAGGAACCCTGACCCCCTCCCAACCAGTGCTCCCATCCAGACCGCTGCCCTGACGGCCCAGACCACCCGGAAGGCGGCAAACCAACTGCAGGAGGAACATAAACCCTGACCGGAGACATCCACCCCCACACGTCCCCCCCCCAGCTGCCCCAAATACCTGCCTAGGTCCCCCCCCATTGGCCCAAGGAGCTAACTCCCCACCCCTGCCCTTGCTCCTGATCCATCCTGAGATTCCTTCCCCCAACGCCTTCCACCTGCCCCCCCCCCCTGGAACCCGTCCCCCCTACCGGGGTCTCGACTGTCCCAGCCGCTGGGGCCACCGCCAACTGCTGAGGCCCCAGACTCTCAGCCTGCCCCGCGGGCCTTTCAAGAAGCCCCTCTCGAGTCCTTGACCCCCTACGCCCCCTAACCAAACCCCCAGCACCTCTCGCCCCCCTTCTCCTAACCCCATGTTCACTGGCACTCCCAGACCGTGAACTCACCAATTTGTCTACCCCTTTCCCCCTCTGCCCTTTTTCTTGCCTCCCCCCTGGCAGCCTGACCCCCCCCTTGCCGCCGCCCCCCCTCTTGCCTGCTTCCTGCCAGCCATCCCCTTGTGTGTTTTTTTTTTTTTTTTTTAAACACAAGGCCCACTTCAGCACTGCCCCAGGCACACCTCCCTGCCCTGCCGAAAACTGTTTCAGGCCCTCCCAGACGCGGAGCACTGCCCCAGGCACACCTCCCCGCCCTGCCGAAAACTGTTGCAGGCCCTCCCCGACGCGGAGCACTGCCCCAGGCACACCTCCCTGCCCTGCCGAAGGCTGTTTCAGGCCCTCGCGAGCCCACCCTGCCGTCCCCAGTCACTTGCCTGTCCAGCGAGCTTGCGCTCCGAAGATGGTCGCCCGCAACTCTGAACCGCCGCTAACACACTCGACGTCCTGAACTCCCGCCGCGTTAGAAGCCGTGCTGTCCCCGCCGACCACACAGATCCTACCACGGCTCCCGCCAAACTGCCTGTGCTCTGGCGAGTCTCCCGCACGCCAGAGCACATGGCTGCCTGCACCCTGATTGGCTCTGCTCGCCCCCCTCCACGAGCGGAGCCAATCAATTTAAAAAATGCACCGCGTGCATGGCCCGCGCAGCCCCATTCCTACCCCCCCTCCACCCCCATGCACGAGCAGGGTCCCGCGCCGGGCAAAGCACCCGGTTACGAGCAGGCGCCAGAACCCTGCCCGCGCCTTTATTTTTATTGGAAATACCATGCCTTGAACAAGTCGAATCGTTGTATGGAGAGAGACATCTCTGCTCTTGAGAATCTTGTCTAGGTGTTTCATAGCCATTCTGCCAAGAGCAATGCATCGTCTGATTTCTTGAATGCTTGTTGCTTCTTTATTGATAGTTGATCCAAGTAGGTTAAAGTTATTCATGATTTCAATTTCTTCTCCTTCAACGATGAACCTGTTGATTTTGCCAGTTCTCATGATCTTTCTCTTCTTTACATTAAGGTGTAGGCTCATTCCAGAATATGCTTGTAGGTGTTTTCGGGAGATAAACGTCCTTGGCGCACATACAAAGCCTCATTCGCTTTCTGGAATGATCTCCATATGGAGTAGTTTTATAAGGTAAGGTGCACCTAGATTTATGCGTGTTTTTATATGCATATTTAATTTCTATTTTACTTTGTGTGTACTGTACTTTATAAAATCGGGGTATTCAGTAAGTGATCGAAAGCGCATATTAATTTAAGAAGTGAGCAATTACACCAGCCTAAATTTTTCAAGAATGCACATACTTGATAGTACTTAATAACTTATGCACACAGTTTTGGCTGTGCCCAAACTCTGTCCCTGTACACACTCACAGAGAAAGTGCATGCAATGGGTCTGAGGCACATGCTTTGAGAATAGTGATTGCATCACATACATGTAGAAATGCCCATTTATGTACATATATAACTGAACTACCTAGATTTACATGTGCTGTTCATGCATAATCCTCAGTGGCTTTTTATAAAATGACCCCTCTAGCTACAGAAATTGCAATTAAAATAAAGCAGGAGACATTTACACCTGCTCGGAAGTGAGTTTAAATGTTCTCACCTACAGCATGCACCTGCACTCTACACAAAATCCATCCCAAACATGCCTACACCTGAGTCACATAGAAGTAAATGCCTTCTTGTCATCAGGTTTGCTTGTATATGGGGTTAATTTTATAAGCGGCATTTTACTGGCACCATTACTGAGGGATGTAGAAGAGATGACTGAGCAACTGAATGGTTGTTTTGAGATGGTTTATAGGTGGTTAGTGTTGAACGTGGACAAGACGGTATGTTTGGGGTTTGGTCTTCTTGAACAGACAGAATTGAGGGTGCTTCCCAGTATTGTGGGCTCTTCCCAATATTGTGGGTTGTGAAGAGATGAGTTAAAATCTTTGTGGGTAATTTTGGAAAGGGAAGGTGTGGGTATGAAGAACAATAGTAATGTCTCTCGATTGGTGTTCCTGAAGTTGCATTTGGTTCATCAGTTATGACCTTTTTTGGATCAGGACGCTCTAAAGGTAGTAATTTATTCCTTGGTACATGTATTTCAGATTACTGCAATGCCTTACATATGTTTGCCTAAGCGGTATTTGCAAAGACTTCAAGTACTTAAAAATACTGCTGCCTGCCTTTTGTGTGGGGTAAGTACAAGGGATAGTGCACAGCCTTTATTAAGACAGTTGCATTGGCTCCCAGTTCAGGAGCGTTACATATTTAAGTTGTTATTGCTTTTAGGATATTGAATAAATTGTATCCTGAATATAAGGGATATGTTTTGTTAGTATTGTCCCTACTTGGCCTTTATGCTCTTTGCAAGGACATTTCTTGATGGTTCCTGGATTATTTTATTTTTTATTTTTGAGAAGGTAAGTTGGGGGGAGGGGTTATTAAATGTGGATTGGTTTTTAAATGTTTAGAATTGTACACCATTTTGATTGATTATTTATAAATATGGTATAAACTTTTATAAATAAATATACACACAAAGGGGGACATTTTAGAAGCCTTAGTTGTGAGTTGGGACGTCTGAAAATGGACATTTAGACATGCAAATCATGGCGACATCCCCAGAGCCATTTTAGAAGCCAGGTATATAGATGTCCCCAATGTGAGACCATCCATGTAGCATTGGGGCATGGTGGAGATGTGGCCTGCGTGGAGCAAGGGAAATGCATGTCACGGCGTAATTTCCGAATTGCACAAGCACGTCTGGCCCCCTGGTGGTTGAGGCATCCATGTCTATACCTGTTCCTGCATATGAATAAGGTGCAAAAAAAGGGCTTGTTTCCTGCATGCAATGCTTCCAGGAGGAAGAGCAAAATGTGCTTACATTGCTGCAGTTACCATTTCTTGGCCAAAGAAACCTGCCTATAAATACATGCGTACTCCAAATATATTACTGGCCCACCGTCACATGTCGAAGTACCTGAAATAGACAGTTGGGATGCGCAAGTCTCCTAATATAAATACCTCCCTACTGACCTACCTGGCCAGGGCATCCAAGTACCCGTTTCTTCAGGTATGCACTTCGGGGGACATCCACATTTGTGAAATAGCCTCCATCCATGCACATACACCACCTTGCTATCTATGCAGGGCCTATCTCCAGAACCAGTCACTGGGGCATTCATTTTCGGGGTGGAGAGAGAGAGATTTTGGAAGGCACTTATATGTAACTCCCTTCTTTGGTGCCACTCCTTCCAACTTTTGATATTCTGCTCTGGACCTCCCAGATTCTTCCTACACGTCCCTTCTAAAATCCCACTTCACATTTGCCTGTTTCTAAAACGTCGGCCTAGTTATGCTTCTATGAGTGCTGAGGATTTTATTAAACACACAGAAGAGGTCATCTTATAAAGTCATTCCCACATATATACGGCCGCTTATTTGCCTAAATGACCTCTTATAAACTAGTGAGCGGCATGCACTTTGGCATGAAGGCACATACTTTGCTGGTAGGCATAGCCGAGGAGCAGTCTGCTCAGAGTGTGTTGGAATTTGCACATATGAATGTGGATTATAAAATACCTTGATCTATGCATGTACGTGCAGAAAGGATGCATAAACATTTAAACTTGCTTGCTAACAGATGCGAGCGGTCACTCCTCCTTGTCTTTATAAAACAGTGCCTCTGTAAGTGCCTACCCATAGTGCCTTGCTATAACATTACCTTCATAGCGCTGACGATGTGCATATAGGTGAAACTACACACAAGACGGGGGCATTTTATAAACATCCTCATGTGAAAAAGAGCAGCTTCATATGGAGGACACACGTGAATCGTATATATATCACAGTATGCTTATACTATACATGTATGTGGCAAATGTTATCAATGTATATGCAGAATAGCTGTAAAAAATGAGACTTCCTCCAAAAGTTAAGTTTGTCTCAGGAGAGGTGGATTTATATCTCACAGATATATCTCAAGCATGATCTCCTAGCTAGTTGGGGGTTATTCATTTATTTTATTTATTTATTTTTCTGTTTTTCTATACCACTTTATCTGGGGAATCAAAGTGGTTTACATATAACAAAACATCTAACTGTGTTACATAGAACAATGAACAGAGAAAACAGAGTGAATTATGCTTAGTAACAATTACAAGTAACAACATTGTGAACAAATTTGGTTGGTTTAGATTTGACAAAAAGCAGGTAGTGATGTCAGCAATCTTGGTTGCATGGAGTCTTGAGTTACGTGGAAAATGTTGTGGTCTGTTGTGGGGATGGCGTAAGTGAAGTGCGGGACTTGAAAAGGATAATTAACGGGGCGGGTCTAGGTTCTGATGGCTTTGGTATCATATAGTTTCCCATAGCTAGTCTTTGAAGTGTTTTTTGAACAAGTGTGTTTTGAGTTTCTTCCGGAATGATGTTGGGTAATGTATATTTATTTATTTTCTTTATTTAACATTTCTTATATATATCTCTGAGGTTGCTAGGAAGGGCATTCCAGAGGTCATATATAGAGAAAGCCCTGTTGCGTGTTGCTTGTTTTGCTTTTGTTATTTCAATTGGTAGGGTCAGTAAGTTTTGCCTGCCTTTTCGCTTGTTTCTGGTGATTGTAGGTATTTGGATGAGGGACTTTATGTATGTTGAAAGGTTGTGTATGACCTTGAAGGTGTTCATTAGTGATTTATATTTAATTCAGCTGGCTAAGGGGAGCGAGGGTAAATTTTTAAGTATTGGCATAATGTGGTCACTTTTCATAGCTTCTGCTATGGTACAGGCTGCAATGCGTTGGGCCATCTGTAGCTGATGCAGTGCATATTTGGGAATTCCTTAGTATATGCTGTTTCTGAAGTCCAGATGTGGAAGAATGAGAGCTTGAAATACGGAGCGGAAGTCATATGTTGTTAGTAGAGGCTGAAGATTATGGAGAATTTTTATTTTATGGTATTCAACTCTTGCAGTCTTGCTGATGTCGGAGGAGAAATCAAGATACTGGTCAAGTGTTATACCCAGGTATCTCACCTCATGCTTGGTTTCTAGTTCTACATTGTGAACTGAGTGTTTTAGGAGGGGAGAAAGCTTTGTTTCTGGAGACATGAAGAACCTCTGTTTTGCTGTAGTTGATTTGAAGTCCGTGTTCTGATAGCCATTGAGTAATTACGTTGAAGCAGGCTGACATTTTGCTTAGGTCTGGATTAGAGATGTCATAAGATGTGTACATCACGATGTCATCTGCGTAGATTCTATAGTTTATTCCGTGTTTATGCAATATGGTGCATATGGGCTGCATGATTATATGTTGAAGAGTAGCAACGACAATGCTGAACTTTGTGGAACACTTTTATTCATGAATGAGCAGGTGTTAATGCCGGCAAATGAAAATGCCAAGCAACATGTATATTACTGTTATACAATAGGAAATTCATGTATACTTCGAAGAACATGCCCAGACGGTGCCTCCTTTTCCTGTTCTGTGTTGCCATGTACATTTATGAGTGCATCTTTTCTAAAATCTTTACATATACACCTATGTGCAGAGTGGCCTAGAGGTTGGGGCAAGTTACCTTAGGCCGGCAAGCCAGGGGTTTGAATCCTGCTAGAGGACAGCAACCTTGGGCTGGAAAGACTGGGGTTTATAGTTCCACAGGTGCTCCTTGTGACCTTGGGCAAGCCACTTAACTCTCTGTTGTCTCAGGTACAAAACCATAGATTGTGAGCCCTTTGGGGACAAGGGAAAAAAATGTATATATATACAGTAACTGAATGTACACTGCTTTGACTAATAGAAAAGCAGTATATATGCCTAGTTAAATAATATGTGTAAATCTGCTCTTTAGTCTTCGGAACAAAGCCTAAAGTTCTTTAAAATTGTCTCCATAGTTTTTTTGCCTGCCCTCGCCTAGCCCCAAGCATGCCACTTTTTCATACATATATTCCAATATTACTAGCATGTTATCTATTCATAACCTATTAATTATTCACTGTAAGATCTTTGATTGACCTTTAAGTTGAAAGTATCCTGTTTGTTAAATGTAAACCACTCTTAATCTCTTGAAAAGGAGAAATAGAAAAACGTTTAAATAAATAAATAAATATCTTTCCCTGTTTTGCCATTAAAACAATTAAAGCTGCACATTCATCTGCCCAACAATTTTTTTTTAATTATATGGTTGACTTCGCAAGCAAAAATAACTTTGAATATCAATCTGAAATGTGTGTGTGTGTAGAAATAATGGACCTGATATTCTGCCAGGGCAGCCCTCATGTAAAGCTACCTTGCTGCTTAACTCTATACGTATAGGGGTTTTTCTGTCCCACGAATAGCAGGGATGGATGTCCATCCCCACTATTCGTGGCCCTCCCCGCCGGCATCTAACTTCCCTGTCAGTTGTACGGGGAAGTTAGTCGGGGGTGGGCCGTGGGCGGTCATCGGCCCTGGACATACAGGGCCAATTCAAATGTTGGCCTTGTACGTCCAGGGCCGGCGATCTGTACAGGGAGGTTATTCTACCTCCAATGTGGAATAACTTCCCTAGATGTTGGGGATTGGTGGCCCAGGGCATGGTTGAGTCTGGGGGGGGGGGGCGGTCAAGGACATTCCCCACAGCCCAACCCTGGCCTTAGAAGGCCAGATCGCAGGTCGGGCTGTGGGTAAATCGATGCCGGTGCCAGCGGCAGGGGTTCGCGGCTCTTCAATGGGAGGCACGGCGCCATAGCAACCACGGCTCCATTGAACAGCCCTGACTGAGTGAGTCGTGGGGGTCTGCACGTTCAGGCTGGGTTGAATCACAGTCCCAGCCTGCACATACAGGCCTGATCATGATTCTGATCCCGGGGCTAGACGTGTCCCATGTGATCATAATCACGACGCCCAATGTACGTCTGGTTCAGACTGGCGTACAGAGGGCATTACGTCAGGGATGGATTTGGGCTAATAGGGGGTAATTTTAGAAGCCCAATTCATCATTTGGACATCTGAAAATAACCATACAGATGTTCAAATCACATCTATGTCCCAAGAGTCATTTTAGAATGCCATGAGTTTACATCCACAATCATATCTGTGTTGCATGGGGGAATGCCAGACGAGTGTCTGCGAAGCTCTGAAAAAGATACGTCTGTGGTCAATTTTAGATTACTGCCACATACTTAAATCCACTGGCAGACACGTCCATGTCTATATCTGTCCTTGGGCATAAATAGATATTTGAAAGGTGTTCATTTTGGCCAGCTAACAGTACAGAGTAAGTGTTCCAGGGGTGATCCACAAGCTACTGACTTCAGTACCAGGAAAAATGGTAGAAACCATCATAAAGAACAAAATTGCTGCACATGTAGATAGTCATAACTTAATGGGAGACAGCCAACATGGATTTAGACAAGGGAGATCTTGTCTTACTAATCGTTATGTTTTTTTGAAGGTGTGAATAAACAGGTAGATAAAGGTGAGTCGGTTGATATAGACTTTCAGAAAGCCTTTGACAAGGTCCCTCATCAAAGACTTTTGGCAAAACTAGAATCATGGGATAGGAGGCAGTGTACTATTGTGGATCAGGAACTGGTTAAAAGATAGAAAGCAGAGGGTAGGGCTAAATGGCCAATTTTCTCAATGGAGAAAAGTGAATAGTGGTGTACCCCAGGGTTCTGTGCTGGGTCCGCTGCTTTTTAACATATTCATCTATGACCTGGAAATGGGAAGAATGAGTGAGGTTATCAAATTTG
The DNA here is from genome assembly GCA_033557465.1 of Ichthyophis bannanicus. Taxonomy (NCBI): domain Eukaryota; kingdom Metazoa; phylum Chordata; class Amphibia; order Gymnophiona; family Ichthyophiidae; genus Ichthyophis; species Ichthyophis bannanicus. The sequence goes on from CM066037.1 coordinate 73,731,007, forward strand.
CAGATGACACAAAACTATTTAAAGTTGTTAAAACCCATGAGCATTGTGGAAAATTGCAAGAAGATCTTGATAAATTGGAAGACTGGGCAAGGAGGGAGGTGTGGTCTAGTGGTTAGGACAAGGTACTTCAGGCCGGAGGGTCGGGGATTCAAGTCCCACCTGGGGACAGCAATCTCAAGCCGGAGGGATTGGGATTTCTAGTCCTATAGGCACTCCTTGTGGTCTTGGGCAAGCCACTTAATCCTCCAATGCCCATGTTCCCTGTATGTATTAGTGTGTGGGTGTCTCATATCCCCTCATGTTAAATGTATCCCCCAATTGACCGCTTTGACCCGGTGAAAAGCGGGATATAAATACAGCTAAAATAAATAAATAAACAAATGGCAGATAAAATTTAATGTAGACAAGTGCAAAGTTATGCACTTAGGAAAGAACAACCCAAATCATGCAAGGTTCCACATTAGGAACCACCACCCAGGAAAAAGAGTTAGGCGTCATCGTGGATAACATCTTAAAACCCTCCGCTCAGTGTGCAGCGGCGGCCAAGAGAGCAAATAGAATGCTAGGTATCATAAGGAAAGGAATGGAAAAGAAAACAAAGGATATTATAATGCCTCTATTTCGTTCCATGGTGCGACCGCATCTTGAAAATTGTGTGCAACTCTGGTCGCCGTATGTTAATAAGGATATAGCGTTATTAGAAAAGGTACAGAGAAGAGCCACCAAAATGGTGAAGGGGATGGAAGGATGCCCTTATGAAGAGAGGCTAAAAAGGTTAGGGCTCTTCAACCTGGAAAAGAGACGGCTGAGGGGAGATATGATAGAAGTCTATAAATTATTGAATGGAGTAGAACGGGTAAACGTAGATCGATTGTTTACATTATCAGAATACAGAAAGACTAGGGGACATTCAATGAAGCTACAGGGTAACCTATTTAAGACTAATAACAGAAAATATTTTTTCTCTCAATGTGTAATCAAACTCTGGAATTTGTTACCGGAGGATGTAATAAAAGCTGTTAGTGTAGCTGGGTTTAAAAAAGGTTTGTACAAGTTCCTGGAGGAAAGGTCCATAAACCATTATTAAAAGGGACCCAGGATATCACTGTTTGACCCAATACAAGCATTGTGGAACCTGTGTCTTTTGGGGACACTGCTAGGTATTGTCATGCAGCAGACCCTCTGGGAACAGAAGAAAATGTTTTAAACACAGAAAAAGTCAAGCATAAGCTGCAATATTTCGAGGAACCAGATAGAGGGAGCAAGAGGGACCTCCGAGAGACTGAGGAACCACGCCCCATAGGTCGTGAGGTAATGCCAGCCAGCCTCCAATCAAGGAAAAGAGAAGTACCTCTTAAAGAGAGTCTGGAAGACTGGAGAGCAGAAGAGGCGGGACCAGCAAAAGAAGCAGGACCAGGAGAAGAGGCAGGACCAGCAGAAGAAGCAGCCAGTTCTGGGAAAGGAAGGGCTGAAGCAGTAGCCCTTGGACAGGAGTTTGGCAGAAGGCAGCAGCAACCGCTGTGGCATGAAGAGAGGAGCAACCGAGGAGAAGGAGGGACAGCTCCCTCAAGAGTGAGTGCTCTTCGTTCAGAGAAGCGAAGGCATTGCTGTGACTGCAGTAGGATGCCAACTGAAGGACGGCTGGAGACCCTAAGGCCTATTGCTCAGGCAAGTCAGAATCCCAGCCGAGGCAGGCCTCAACCCTCACCTGGAGTAGAAAAGCCAAAGATAAAAGGTAACCCTTATTGTACTCGAAGCAGGTTTCAGACTGCTGGTATATGGGGAGGACAGGGAGCAGAGGAATACTGTCCATATAAAACTGCCTATGATACAACGTACAAGAAACGTTTATCAAATAAGAGACTTTTTAATGAGAAAGGTTTGCATGAAGCTAATGTAAAATCCTTGCAGAAGGAGGAGTGGTCTCAGTATAGGAGAGCACAGGACCGACGCCCTACGCTTAACCCTGAGCATTGGGAGGTTATACAAAAGTTATATCAGAAGCCTGACTACAATTTGCCAGAAACTACTGACTCAGTTTCAGAGGCTTCCGAATTGTAACTGATGCAAGTGGAATTTGCTAAAGAGCTTTCAGATACAGAAATGGACTGTAATTACTGCATGACAGGAAGCCTGGAGTCCTTGCCTAGCGTATAAGCTATGACTTGTGGAATAGAAAATGTTTGTTCTTGTACACCACTCTGTGAAGATAACAGTTTTGCTTTAAACTCATGTTTTACTTTTTCTTCTAACCTGAAGTAAGGACACTTGTGTTGATGTTATTGCCCAAGCGTTTGAACCTTTGCAAGAAAGGGAAATAAATGCCTTTGTTTTCCCTCCACTCTGACCTTTGTGTTCTTTGAGATTTGGTAACAAGGAGGCTACCAGGCTAAAAGTCCCTGGGCCCTGTGAAACACTTGCCAAACTCAACCTTATATATATTTTTGTGTCCAACCTACCTTGGTCTATTACCCTGCCAAGGTGGTGCACGTGACAGTACGTATGACCTAGATTGGCCACTGTTGGAAATAGGATACTGGGCTTGATGAACCTTGGTCTGACCCAGTATGGCATATCTTATGTTCTTATGTTGTTCTGTTATTTCTGAGAATGCACTCTCAGTCCCTTGATATTTTTCACCAATTCATAAAAGCACAGCAGGTAAATATTGAGGGCTTATTGTCTACAGCTGCACCGCTATATGTCTCTGTTTCCAAAATAGCAGGCTGGGACATGTCTGTGCTATATATGCACATCTACATCCAGATATCAAACGCCCACGTTTATAAAATTGTCTGGTTTTCTGCACGTCTCTGAGCCCTCATTCTACACGTCCCTGCTCACTTCTATTTTTGGGGGACGGAGACGTGTCTATTTTACAAAACACTTACATGTGTCCACTGCTGCCCCTATCTCAGACTTTCAGATGTTTTCTCATTGATGTCTGATTACACCTAAACATAATAGGATTGTGAAAAATTGCAAGTGGACCTTGATAAATTGGAAGACTGGATTTCCAAATGGCAGATGGAATTTAAATGTGCACAGGTGCAAAGTTATGCACATAGAAGCACATTCCAATTAGGCCATCCAGCCCCCTGTGCGGCCGATCAGAAGTGGGACGCTTAGAGGTAGACCTGATTCTGCTCCTGCGGGGGCTAGACGTGCCCGTGGGATCAGAATCGGGTCTATGGCCTGGATTTGCAGACTGGTCCCCGATTCTGATCGGCCTGCATGCCCAGCCACATGCCTAGCTACCTCAGTCAGGCTCCTGTAATCCTCCTTTCCCTGCAGCCAGACCCTCGATCTGGCTTTTCATGGCCAAGGTCTGGATGCAGGGAACCTACTGCACCCCCCTACCTGTTTTTGAAGGCCCGGCAGCATCATGCCCCGACATCCAGGGGGACTTATTCCACCTCTGTGATGGAATAAGTCCTCCATCTAATTTCACAGCCTCAGATGTACAGGGCCGACCTTTGAATCGGCCTTGTAATCTAGGGTCACGGCCCGCCTATGCTCTGCACTCACTCCACCTCTGGAACACCCCCGCCTGCCCCCGTATAGGCCTCATCATACAAACGTGCTGTTTGTATGGGGAGGCTTTTGCTGGGGCCGGCAGGGGGGCGAATAGCAGCGATGGACATCCAAATAGGATGCCCATCCCCGCTATTCGTGGGACAGAATGACCTTCTTAGGGAAGAACTCCACAAGCTATGGTTTCACGATGCAAGGTTCCACATTAGGGACCATCGCCCACAAAAAGGATTTAGGCATCGTCATGTATAATACATTGAAACCCTCTGCCCAGTGTGCAGCAGCAGCCAAGAAAGCAAATAGAATGCTAAGAATCCTAAGGAAAGGAATAGAGAATAAAACAAAGGATGACATCATAATGCCTCTGTACCATTCCATAGTGAGCCCGCACCTTGAATATTGTGTACAATTCTGGTATCCATATCTTAAAAACAATATAGCAGAATTAGAAAAGGTACAGAGAAGAGCCACCAAAATGGTAAATGGAATGGAAGCATACCGCTATGAGGAAAAAGGTTTGGTTCTTCAACTTGGAAAAAGGTCAGCTGAGGGGAGATATAATAGAAGTCTATAAAATAATGAATGGAGTGTAATGGGTAAACATTTAAGACTTATAGGAGAAAATATTTTTTCACTCAACGTGTAATCAAACTCTGGAATTCATTACACTGGTCAACATTGAAATCGTTACTGACTTTAAAAGGCCCTAATCTGTAGTATTGTAGCAGCTGATAAGCATGCAATAAATAAAACTAGGAGTCAGTTCAAAAGATCCAAGCCAATTTATTGTGCACATGGCTCAGTTAGTCAAAGCTTCAAAAGGAACTGAGGAAAGTTTTTACAGAGACATACTCATTTATACCTCTTTTCCAGTTTGATACATGAGAACTTTCTTTTGGTTCCAACGCCCCCTGCACCTGTCCAATCAGAGATCCCTCCTGGGCCTAGCACCCAGCTCCCTCCCTTAGGACTGTCCTAACAATGGTTCAGTTTCTAGGTTTGATACTTCTCTACTGTAAGGTCGTCTCTAGCTCCAGGAATGCATGTATTGAAACATTTATTTCTTTTGCACACAAGAGAATAATGAAAGACTTATGAATTCATGTAAAACTTCTTATTAAGCAGTTTAAAACAATTTTCTCATTTTTCACAGATTTTTGGTTCTTTTCTAGCTATAATGGGGGTTGGGATCCAGGCCTAACTTACAGGCCTTTCATATTTGCAGACTACTCTAGGCCATAGCCTGCCACATTCCCCCCTTTGATTATTCTCACCCACAAGTGAGAAAGGGTGAGAATTAAATCACTCATTAATTAGATCATATATTACACTGGTGTAACAGCATCACCTTGGGGTATAGGGTAATATTGCCACATAGCTAATATCTTTGTAGCTGCCTTCCTTTCTACATTGCTATCAATGGCTGCTGACTTTATTTGACTGTGATGAATCCAGGGTTCGAGTTCTGCAACTTTAACTGCTGTTGGGGTTAACAAGATAACAACATAAGGTCCCTTCCAATGCGGTGCCAACGGTGTCTTTCTCCACTCTTTGATCCACACTGAGACTCCAGGCTTGAGAGGATGCAAGGGTTCTGTTAGATGGATGGGCAGCTGGTCTTGTACCCACGTATGAAGACTCTGCAAAACAGAACTTAAAACCAATAGTTCTTGTCTAGTAATTTCAGATCTAATCTGTTCCATATCTCCCTTTATTTCCTATACAATAGGCGGGGGTCGCCCATACAGAATCTCAAAAGGGGAAACTCCTAAAGACTTAGCAGGGGCTAAGTATATCCTAAGAAGGGCTACAGGAAGAACCCGGGGGCCACTTCAGGTGAACTTCTTGGCAAAGTTTGGACAACTGAGATTTCAGGGTTCTACTCATACATTCTACTTTTCCTAAATTCTGAAATCTGTAGGCAGTATGCATCTGATAATGTCAATATCTCGGGGCCATACTTAATGGACTTGCTTCCTGAGGTGATCAACCCTCATTCTTTGTACAGGGCCCCATGTGCATGCAAGGTTGTAAGGGCATACTTGGAATCTGGGTACACATTTAGAAAGAGACCCTTTTCCTATTGTTAGTGCTCTAGCAAGAGCTATCAGTTCAGCTTTCTGTGCTGAAGTTCCTGGGGCCAGGGCTGAGGACTCAACTACCAGATCAAGGGTCACCACTGCATATCTGGCACAACAATGTCCATTAATGATGAAAAGACTGCTTCCATCTACAAAGAAAGTCCATTCAGGGTTCTCCAAAGGAACATCAGTCAAATCCGGGCGGCTTGAGAATATAGTGTCCATAGTTTCTAGACAGTCATGATCAGGGGGGGGGTCAAGACCAACTGGTAACAACGTAGCAGGATTCAAAGCTTGACTGACCTTCAATTGTATCTGGGGGTTTTCACACAACATACTCTGATACTTCAACATTCGTGAATTTGTTAGCTAGATGTTTCCTTTGTGTTTCATAATGGTTAGAACAGAGTGTGGTACAGTAACTTGAAGATTCTGTCTCAAAGTGAGCTTGTCAGCTTTGCTCACTAGGAGGGCTGTAGCTGCAACAGCTCTCAAACAAGGGGGACAGCCTTTTGCAACTACATCCAATTGTTTTGACAAATAGGCTACTGGCCGTTGCCAAGATCCAAGAGATTGAGTCAACACTCCTAGAACATTTCCTTGTGACTCATGAACATAGAGACTGAAAGGTTTTCTGGACATCTGGTAGACCCAGAGCTGATGATAACATCAGAGCGGTTTTCAAAGATCGAAAGGCTGCATCCTGTTCAAGTCCCCATTCCAATGGAGACTTTTCCATTCCTTTGGTAGCTTGATACAATGGTTTTGCTAGCAGCGCAAAATTGGGGATCCATATACGACAGTACTCTGCAGCACCCAAGAAGGCTCTCACTTGCCTTCTGGTGGTTGGAGTAGGAATACTGCATACAGCTTCTTTGCGTTCTGGTCCCAGGCGTCAAATTCCGCTGGACAACTGGAATCCTAGGTATTTAACTTGTTTGACATAATTGCGCCTTGGCTCTTGAGACTTTGTATCCAGCCTCATTAAAAAGGTGCAAGAGTTCACTGGTGGCTTGTAGACATTCACTTTCTGAGTTGGTGGTTATGAGCAAATTGTCCACATACTGAAGAAGAACCCTTTCTCCTGGGTTCACATAGTAGCTTGAAAGATCCTGATTTAAAACAGCACTGAAGAGAGTAGGTGAATTCTTGAATCCTTGAGGTAATCGAGTCCAGGTGAGTTGGCCCCGCCTTCCTGTTGTGGGGTCTTGCCATTCAAAAGCAAACAAAAGTTGACTGGTGGAGGGCTAAGCGTATGCAGAAAAAGGCATCTTTCAGGTCCAGGACAGTGAAATGAGTAGCCTCAGCAGGGATCAGTCCCAAGATAATATAAGGATTTGGTACCACTGGGTGTATAGTTTCAGCTGCATCATTCACTCACCTCAGATCTTGTACTGGGCGGTAATCCCCTGTCCCAGGTTTATTAACTGGGAGAAGGGGGTGTTCCAAGGTGACTGGCACTCCTTGAGAAGTCCGTACTTCAACAGTTTCATTGGATGGCAGTGGATTCCTTCAATGGCTGGTCGGGGAAGAGGATACTGCTTCACATGCACTGGTTCCGCTCCTGGCTTGAGGGTGACAATGACAGGGGCTATGTTCTTCGCTAGGCCAGGTGGATTATCTTCTGCCTATACTTTAGGTGGGGCTATAAGGTTGGTGGGAATACAGGAACTAGCTGGCTTGATTGGAAATGCACTATAGAACCGTTACTCTTCTTCTCGGGGAACAGTCAGCACCATCAATCCAGCAGGCTTTGGGTTCACAGTCATTTGCATTTCTCCCCCTTCAGCAAAGGATATCTGTGCCTGGAGCTTTGCAAGCAGATCTCGGCCCAAAAGTGGAATAGGGCATTCAGGCATATACAAGAACTGGTGCGTTATTTTCTGTCCCCCTAGTTCACACATGCGGTTCTGCAGGAAGGGCCTTGTGGCCTTAGCCCCAGTAGCTCTGACAATGGTGATGCATCGAGAAAACAAAGGGGCTACTGGCTTTTGTATTCTACTCCTGTATCCCCCATAAAGTCCATATATTGGTCCCCTATTTTCAGACTGACCATAGGCTCCTGGGGACCCAGGGAAACTTGGAGCCTGGTCTGGCCTAGTCTTCATCCATGCTGTAGCCCTCTTCGGCTGCCACTCACTCTATAGCTGCTTCCCTCTCTTGCTGGAACACTGTGCTCGGTTTATTCTTTCATGACTCTAAAATCCACCTCCTGCTCTTCAAATGCTCCCTCCTCCCTTCCTGGGGGTGGAGTCAAGATGCGGGTATTCACTTCTCTAATGTCCTTCTTCTATGCAATGGGCGCACAACCCCTTTCACTTCCTCTGCTCCTTCGATTAGGAAAACCTCCTCCACGTCATTCAACTAAAGTATCAGCAAGAAGATCTGCTTTCTTCTTTATCTTACATTCACTTTCTCTGTCACATTCATTTCCACAATTCACAAAAACTTTCTGAGCAACTTCCATTAACTGTGCTGTATTCATACCCGCAAATCCATCCAGTTTCTGCAATTTCCATTTTATATATCTCTGGGACTGACTGACAAAAACTGCATCTACCATACACAAATTCTCCTGGGCTGCTGGATCGCATGGGGTATATAGTGAGGGCTGCCTGCACTATTTGGATCCCACTTGGGGTTATCAAGGCTGATGGGTCTGCATAATACTGTTCATTAGTTCAATCAGATCCTAAGGTTTCTCAGTGTAGGAGGCATAATGCAGCTTTCAGTTCAGTAAATCAGTGGCAGAAACAAGGCTGGTCAGCTGGCTTTCGGTATTAAGGGTGGGTAGGCCCTGGACCTGGCGCAATGGGATAACGTGACCCTCCCTTTTACTGGTAGTTGTACTTCTGAAGGTATACGGCAATCGGAACTGTCTGAGTTCCACTTCATGTTCTCGGGCGCTGGCTGTGAGTGACCCTGAACTGGCAAATGAATCCCTGCTTTTAGTGTCATCGGTGGACTGTGGCCCACTCCGAGTACTTTAAACTGTGCCGGGGCTTTCAGTCAAGAGGGGGTTCTGCCCAGGGTGGTGGCAGAGCTGAGGGAACTGGCCTATAAAGATAATAAACGGGCAGGTTTTTTTTTTCCTCACAAACATTCAACCAGGAGTCTATGTAGGGGAGCTGATCAGGAACATTTTCTGTACAATCTGATGAACACGGGAAACTACGGGGCCATGAAGTAGCTAACACTGGCCACCCCCTTTCACAGAGCATTTCTAATAGGGATGGAGACATTTTAAGTCTGTAGTCTCCAGCAAAGCCCTTGCTAAAATTCCTAGTCATACATTTCAACAAAATCTGCGTGGGCTCTGACCCCCCCCCCCCCCCATGGTGACGTATTTGACAACAGACAGAGGGGGTGGGCAGTCAGGCTGCATTTTCTTATGGACTAAACATAATGGATGTGTGTGCTCATTCTAAATAAGAACAATTTAGATAAAGTCCTTAAAATATAAAACTATTACTTTGCAACATGTTATAACAACAAATCCAATAGAAAGAACTATGGCTCCTAACATGACGGCCACATATCTGTTACGTATGACTGGAATGAAATTACTTAGCATGGAAACTAACTGCCAGTCGTAATCAGCATTTAAGCGGAACAATGTCTCTGCAAAACAAATTACTTTAAATCTTACAGTTTAGAAAGCAGATATTCACAAGACATTCCGGATACTTTTTCATAAAGTGGGTGGATATCTGGAATACATATACACCCCTTTTTCTTCCTTTTCTATTTTTATTAACAATAAATATGTCTTCTATGAGGTGCTTGCCGCAGTATATCAGGAACTAGAATTCAAGCACGATGAACTCCTTATTCACTCAGGATTTAAATCACTTTCAAGTCGCGATCTGGTACTACTGGCTCGGGATGCTTCATAGTCCTGTCAGGGTTCTTAACCTCTACTTCATAGGGCAAAGGGAAAACAAAAGCAGTTTCTGTTTGAACCATTACAGTGCTTGCTGAAGATTTGAACATAAAAAAACACAAGACAAGGCTAAGCTCACAAATGCATTATACCTATAGCTTTACAGAAATCCTTTTCACTTGGTCCGTACAAGTACAGGAACTCAAAAGGGGTTAATAAGAACTTAACCCTTCCCAGGCTAAGCCCAAAACTGTCGGGATCCACAATCCTGACTAAACATTCTTATTAAATGATATATAATACATGACCATAGCAGAAGGAACATCACTATTAGAACATATTGAATAAAACAGGTACAATTTTCCTGAAATAAGCACAAATTAACCCAGCTGCAGAATGTTGAGATTAAGCCTTCACAGGGTTAAAAAGACACTACACATTCCTTTCTCCAGACATGCCCCTTCTCTCTCCGCTAGCCAGTTTCAGGCTGTGCGGAAGGAAAAAACAGGAATGAATGAGACAGCTTCTTTACTGAAAAAGTGACTCCTGAGTTTGTTTCCTTCTGTCTTCTTTTCTGCTTAATATTATTTCTTAATCGGTAAACTGTTCCACAAATTACCCAACAGAATAATCTCACATTATACCAGAAGGGAAAGGGGGGGCGGAGCCTGATGTCCAGCGGGATGGTCGCATAACGCTGAGGCTCCCGAGAGGCCTACTCAGAATCCTGAATTAACACCGTACATACTTGGAACTTCTACTCTGATCTTGCCGGGGCACATTGGTGAGATGGCGGGGACCAAACCCACGCGCCTGGAATTTGGATCTCCAGCGGCTTCTCACGGCAAACGTTCCAAAACTGAACCTCCGTCCCCGCAGAAGGGGCTGGCCTTGCGCGAGGGCCCCGAAATGCAGCAGGAAATCCTCGCAGAGATTAGAGGGGTCAAAAACCTTGTGCAGTCAAACGGTGAAGCACTCCGAGCGCTGCGGGAAGATTTTGGTGTGCTGCAAAGCAAGCTAGAAGGGCTTTCTTCGCGTCAGGACAAAATGGAGAGCATATTGGACTCCCATGCGGCCCGGTTGTCCAAACTCGACAAAGTTGAACGTCAGGTGCGGGCCTTGCAGAAAGAAGTGGAAGATGGCAATAATAGAGCGCGCCGCAACAACATACGACTTGTGGGCATACCGGAGGGAGCGGAATCGGGAGACATGAAAGAGTTTTTATGCAAAATCCTCCCTTCCCTGCTCCAAATCACCTTTACCAAAGATTTGGAGATCGATCGCGCTCATCGTGTACCCACAAGCATAACGCTCAACAGGAAGACCCCGCGGCCTATCATTTTTCGACTTTTGAGATATCAACACGTTGAGCAAATTCTAAATGCCTCTCGGGCAAAGGGCCATATGGAGTTTGAGAGCCACAAGATCTCCTTCTATCCCGACTTGGCTAAACCCACGGTCGACCGCCGAAAGCGCTTTCTGGAATTCCGGCCGAGGCTTCAACAACTACAAGCACGCTATGGCCTGATGTACCCGGCCAAGCTCCGAGTCACGCTTCACAATCAGACAAGAACATTTGAGGACCCTGATCTACTAGCGGAGTTTTTGGATTCCAAAGAAGCCGACTTGATGCGCTGACTTCCAGAATATTCCTGCAAGTATTCTCATATCCGCTGTACCTGCCATATTGGATCTGCCGCAGCCCAGCAAAGAGTCTGGCGAGGGCAGTTTGTTGCCTTACTTTTGATGATATCTGTGACCCGACTCCATCTACCCACAGTAGCCTCGATGAGTATCAGAGACAGTGTTAATTATGGACTCTGGTGTTTCTTTTCTTTTTTTCATGTCTTTCTATTTCCTCTCTAGGGCCTCCTCCCGCAGACATATGGTCGCCATTTTCTTTAGGGGTTTTGCTTCTTCTCTAAGATACTTTGGTACATACTTTTCAATATGGGGTGTATTAGCCAGAATACTCGGTGATTATGTCATTGTTGCACAGATTCTGATTATGTTGTATGTTTTCAAGCGCCCTTACCTAAAATGTCTATTACTGATTGATGGCACCATGTAAGATTTTCTCATTGAACGTAAAAGGAATCAATAATCCGATAAAACGGAAGAAAATCCTAAGCTACCTAAGTCAGGAAGCTGCGGATCTGATTTTTCTCCAAGAAACGCATTTAAATTCGAAGGAAAATCTTAAACTCAATATTAAACCTTACATGGTGGCCGCCTATTCCCCAGCCGTTTCTAAGAAATGTGGGGTTGCCATACTGGTTAGGAAATCTTTGCATGCTACTATTATTGCGACTAGCTCAGATACAGAAGGTAGATGGTCCAGAGTTCACCTCAAGATAGGTAGCCTTGAAGTTACTTGTATATGCCTTTACGCTCCTAATGTGGATGACCCTGCCTTTTTTATACCATTGCTCAGGTTGCGCAGGCCTCTGCTAATACTTCATTGATAATTGGGGGGGATTTCAATCTAGTCCTTGATCCCCTGATTGACAGACAGCCGCCTAGGACAAGTGGTCCCCCCAAGAGTCACACCACGCTTACCTCCCTGATCAAAGATCTTGCTTTAGTTGATCTATGGAGGTTACTACACCCCAATGACCTTGACTTCACCTTCTTCTCTTCCCCTCATAAATCCCAGTCTCGCATAGACTTCTTTCTAATATCAAAACTGTTAGTTCCTCAGGTGGACACTGCAAAGATTCACTCCCAACATATTTCAGATCATGCTGCCATTTCCTTTCAATTACACACTACTGCACCCCAAGGGAATTCGGGGGCCTGGTTCTTTGATAGAGCCCTGTTAACTCAGCCAGAGTTCCAGTTAGAAATTCGAGCAGCCATACAGGATTACTTCCATTTTAATCTACCCCAGGATACTGCGAATTGGGCTTGGTGGGAGGGCTTCAAAGCGGCCATTCGAGCAACGATCACTAGCTATCAAATCCGCCTGCGAAAACAACGCAAACAGCAGCTACTCATACTAGACCAACAAATAAAAGCAGGCGAACGAGTTCTAACTTCACGTACTGATCCATGTGTATTAATTCGATTACAGCGTCTCCGTTTTCAATATAATTCAATCCTCTCAACTGCAGCTTCTAAGAGTATTGAGCTTCAGCGAGGGACATATTATCGTGAAAATAACCGAGCCGGTCGACTCTTAGCCAACGCCTTGAAAGGTCAAAAAGAAGCCAAACGCGTAGCGGCCCTTCGAGCTCCACAGGGAGGGGGCATAGTGACCACAGACTCCGACATTGTAGAGCTCTTTCGGGATTTCTATACCCGCCTATATCAATCTGAATGTGAGTTCTCGTCAGAGACATTCGAGCGATTGCTTTCTGGCATTCAGCGGCCGACCCTCTCTGAAGATGATAGGGATGCGATGGATGAACCCTTCTCTACTTCAGAGATCCAATCTGCCCTAAAACGAACAGCCTCGGGCCGTGCCGCAGGGCCCGATGGTCTCCCGACCGAATTCTACAGAACGTTCAGTGCAGATTTAGTTCCCTATTTAAAACTCTATTTTACTGCCCTTGCGGTAGATACATCCTCTTTGGGATCCTTTTCTGCAGCTAATGTGGTAGTATTTGAGAAAGAAGGCAGAGACCCGCTACTAACCGCCAACTACCATCCAATCTCCCTACTTAATGCCGATTATAAGATCTTCGCAACGATCTTGGCCACCCGGCTATCTGACAGGATGGCCACCCTAATTCACCCTGACCAATGCGGTTTTATACCCGGCAGATCAACTGCTGACAATGCTCGGACCTTGTGCCATGTGCTATCCAGTGCTGCCAATCTAGATCATCCATGGGTGGGTCTTTCCCTGGATGCCGAAAAAGCCTTTGACCGCCTAGAATGGCCCTTCTTATTTGCAGTTCTCCGATGGTATGGCTTTGGGGAGGGCTTCCTCCGATATCTCCAAGTCATGTATACTCAACCCGTCGCCAGTATTTGTGTAAATGCTATCAAGTCTCAGCCATTTAATCTCCAAAGAGGCACGCGTCAAGGTTGCCCCCTATCACCAATGCTCTTTGATCTAGCTCTTGAACCCCTAGCCCTCCTTATTAGACAGTCCGCACGTATTCGAGGTGTCCCCTTCAGTCATAGGGAGATTAAACTCTCTGCATATGCAGATGACCTTATGCTTTTCGTATCCCTCGATTCGGTTCCAGCTGTCTTGGATCTGATTGACGGATACTCACAACTATCGGGCTATAAAATTAACTGGACCAAATCTGTAGCATTCCCACTGAACCGCTGGGTACATGAGGCTGACATGCAGGCCTTTCCCTTCCTTTGGCAATCCCGCATGGTGAAGTATCTCGGGGTCCATTACTGTTCTCCTTTAGAAGACACTATCAGTTTTAATGCCAAAGAGGTAGTCTCCAAAGTCCGTGAGCTCACGAATCGTTGGTCTCCCTTATCTCTTACATGGTGGGGCCGCTTAGAAACTGTGAAAATGATGATAGTCCCCAAAGTGAACTACATTTTAGAAATGCTGCCATGCTTACTCCCGCTACATACTTATAAAGATATTGAGGGCCTTCTCGTCCGTTATCTCTGGCAGGGCAAGCCACCAAGGATAGCTAAACAAAAACTACAGTCTGCAAAGGAAAGAGGGGGTACCAGATTTCCTGATTTCCTTAGATATCAAGCCTTCCTACTTAAGCAAGGTGCCCGATGGCTAGATGCCTCAACAGACAGCAGACCAGTTTGGCTTGACATAGAAGAGGAGCTTAGTAGCCCAATTCCGTTGACCCATCTCCCCGGTATGTCCTATCAAGTAGACACCCGCCATCCACCAATGATTGTCGATACTCTTGCGGCCTTTAACACTCTCATTCTATCACTGGGCCCGAACGTATGTCCTCAGGACGGACTCCCGCTATGGAATAACCCCAGAATTCAAGTCCTAAATAGAACGATAGCATGGAAACCCTGGTACTCAAGGGGGATCTGGACACCCCAACAGCTTTTCTCTGCAGCTCGTTGGAAAACCTTTTCTGATTTACAAAAGGAATTTGCGTTACCAGCGAAACACTACTTTCAATTGATGCAGCTTCAACACTGCCTCAAAAGTGCTCGAATCATGCCGCCCTCTGCCCCTACTGAGGACGGGCTATTAGAGATAGTTCACTCTATTAGTAGTACACATGGGGTAGCCTCTAACTTTTATAAAATATTATGTCAGGGTACAGACACGGCCACTTTTAGAGCCCAACAAGCCTGGGAGCGCGAACTGCAAACCACTTTAACCCCTGTGCAATGGAGCATTTTCTGGAGCAAAGTAGTGCGGGTTTCCCGGTCTGCCTCTGTTACCCAAACTCTCTTCTTTTTTGCACACAGATGCTTTTATACCCCAGAAAAAATAGCCAAATGGAACACAAATGCTAGGGACCAGTGTTGGTCTTGCCATACTGCTGTGGGAACCTTCGCTCATGTTATTTATGAATGTCCTCAACTACAGGTTTATTGGGGGCGGGTCTGGGGTTGTATTCAATTTATCTTACACCTTCACGAACCTCTCTCTTGGAAGATCGTGGGACTCCGCTCTGTGGCGGAGGTCCCCTCTCTTCCTAAGAAGGGTCGCTTTCTCCTTGATTTCATGCTGGGTATAGCCATATGCTTAATCACGAGGAATTGGAAGGATAGCTCTCGACTTACTGTCAATGAATGGTGGAACCTCATCTGCTTATATAGTAAATATGAGCAGATACCTCGGAGAGCTATTCCCCATGCCCAACCTCACTCTCGCTTGTCTAAATGGCAGATGCTTAATGATTATGTACAATCTGCTCATTGCTCCAACATGCCTGTATAATGTGCACTCATCATGTTTCAGATCACCGTTAGGTTTTGTAACACAATAATGTAAGTACACGCCCGCTTCGGGAATGATTAGTTTTCTAGAGAAGAAGCAGGGGGGAGGGGGGTGGCAGGGGTTTACTTTGGTGTATGTATTACACTTTATGTATCTGTCTTTTAGCTGTATGTCTTCCTTTTCCTTTGTTATTATAAAACGAAAATAAAGAATTTAAAAAAAAAAAGAAGGGAAACTCGCGGTTTCAACAGATAACAGAAATCAGATACAAAAAAAACACATAGTAAGGACAGACAAACACCAAACACTTCCTCCTTTTCGCGACCTGGGCGCAGTCGCCTGGCCAGGAACTGTGCTACTCAGAAGTCCACTCTCGCTCGGTCTGTATTTCAAGACCTCTCAATCACACAGGCAATCATATTATCACAAAAATCATTTTTCAAGTGCCCAGGTTTTCTGACTGACTATTCCAAACAAGAAGGGTCGATGGCTTCCCCCCGCGCATACTCATGCGGGGTCTACTAGGACTGCCCTTATGAGAGGTGATCAAGCTCTCTTGTCTCGCGCATACCCATGCGAGATTTTCCCAGTTAGTCTATACCAAATCAGTCTTGCGCATACTTATGCAAGACATTTTTCCCAGGCTGCACTGACTTTTAAACAAGAAAATATCTACTCACCGGATCCAGTTTCTGATACCAAACCAGTTCTTGGGTTGGATCCTGGACTCCCCTTGGGTTCTGAGGTGTTGGCCAGCTGGACCCAGTGGCCCGCCGAGGCAAGGCAGAACCCTCTCCGATACAATAAGACCGGCGGCGCCTGAGAATTCCCCTGCGGTCGGACAGACATGGTTCCAACCGGACCAAACCTTTGAGGCGAGAAGTCGTGGTATATTCACTGGCATACCATCCCCTGCTCGCACATTCCCGGCCAACACACCAAGAATATGTAGCAGCTGATAAGCATGCAATAAATAAAACCAGGAGTCAGTTCAAAAGATCCAAGCCAATTTATTGTGCACATGGCTCAGTCAAAGCTTCAAAAGGAACTGAGCAAAGCTTTTACAGAGACATACTCATTTATACCTCTTTTTCAGTTTGATACATGAGAACATTCTATTGGTTCCAGCTTGATACATGCAAACTTCCTATTTGTTCCAACGCCCCCTGCACCTGTCCAATCAGAGATCCCTCCTGGGCCTAGCACCCAGCTCCCTCCCTTAGGACTGTCCTAACAATGGTTCAGTTTCTAGGTTTGATACTTCTCTACTGCAAGGTTGTCTCTAGCTCCAGGAATGCATGTATTGAAACATTTCTTTCTTTTGCACACAAGAGAATAATGAAAGACTTATGAATTCATGTAAAACTTCTTATTAAGCAGTTTAAAACAATTTTCTCATTTTTCACAGATTTTTGGTTCTTTTCTAGCTATAATGGAGGTTGGGATCCAGGCCTAACTTACAGGCCTTTCATATTTGCAGACTACTCTAGGCCATAGCCTGCCACAGTATCTTGGTGAGCTGAACATTAAAAAAAAAATTATTGGCTCTCGTTTTGAAGATATTGCATGTAGTTCATTTTTGACGTTTCACCGTGTAAATTTATCCAGTAGGACATCAACAATATCCCAAATAAGCCTTGAATGATGTAATATTGCATCACATTGCATAATACCAGCATGCACACATCATCCAGAGTTGATTGCATCATTTTCTGATGCATTGCAATACTACTGCCAGACGGCTGCTGAAGCCATCTGATGTCAGCAGTGTACTATACGCAGTCGGAAAGGAAAGTAATCTGGTATTCTGTTCCAATATTGAAAGCCTCATGAATGCCTTAAAAATCACTCATGAACCACAAGACTGGAGACTATTTATAGACTTTTCAAAACTGAGTCTGAAGGCTGTGCTTTTGAACAATGGAAACCGTCTTCCATCTATTCCAGTAGTGCATGCCGTCCACATGAAAGAGACATACGATAACTTAAAGCATCTACTGTCTTCCATTAACTATAACAAGTACAGCTGGCACCTCTGTGGTGACTTGAAGGTAGTTGCCCTTTTAATGGGACTGCAGCAGGTATATATAAAATACATGTGTTTCTTATGTGAGTGGGATAGCCGAGCAAGGGATTGGCTCTACTTGCGGAAGGAATGGAATCGCAGACAAAATGTAACAGTTGGAGAGAAGAATATCCAGCACCCAGCTCTGGTTGAGGCTCACAAAATCCTGCTACCACCCCTTCACATCAAACTAGGTTTGATGAAAAACTTCGTGAAAGCCATGGACCGCACTTTGCCAGCTTTCCGATACCTGCATGAAAAATTCCCTCGACTCAGCGAAGCAAAGATTAAAGAGGGAGTTTTTGTGGGTCCTCAGATTCGAGAGCTCTTCAAAGATGACCGGTTCAACAATTTGCTGCAGGGTGATGCGAAACAAGCATGGAATGCTTTTTGCCTAGTGTCAACAAACTTTCTCGGGAATGTTAGGGCAGAAAACTACAAGGAACTAGTAGAAGACATGCTGATGCAGTATCAGAAACTTGGCTGCAATGTCTCTAAAGATCCATTTCCTTGATTCCCATCTCAATTTCTTTCCTGACAACTGTGGTATGGTTAGTGATGAACAGGGCGCACGTTTTCACCAGGATATCGCAATGATGGAGCAAAGATACCAGGGAAAATGGTCCACTACAATGCTGGCTGACTACTGCTGGACACTCCCCAGAGAAGCTCCCGAACAGCTGTACAAGAGACAGGCGAAAAAATCTAAGAAGTAGTCTATGACTTGGTTTTTTACAGGTATTAACCGAAGGCCCATTATATTTACTATTGACATGCATTTCGTGATGTAAACATTAATTCTTGTAGATTACAAAAAAACTAGAGCCAACTTTGCAATTTCACTGTCATATTCATGTTCAGCATATAAAAATTGATAAGAAATGACTATTTTTATTTCAGTAACATGACTTTGTAAAAATTTGTTGACCAGTGTTACAGGAGGATATAGTGAAAGCTGTTTGTGTAGCTGGGTTTAAAAAGTGTTTGAACAAGTTCCTGGACGAAAAGTCTATAAACCATTATTAAAATGGGCCAGGGAAATCCACTGCTTACACCGGGATAAGCAACGTGGAACCTGTTTCTTTTTGGGAACCTGACAAGTACTTGTGACCTGGATTGGCCACTGTTGGAAACAGGATACTTGGCTTAATGGACCTTGGTCTGACTCAGTATGGCATTTCTTATGTTCTTAACCTTTCTAAAAGCATCTTATATCCAGTTGCACTATCTGTTTACTTAGTGCCACTGAATATATGTCCAAGGGATGACTGCTGCTGGCAACTACCTCCTTGATTTAAGTCTCTTATTTGGCAGGCTTAAATTATTTTTTTATTTTATGTTTATAGAATTTTCTAATAATAACCAAGCATACATGTACAAAGATAGAAATGACTAAGGAAAACTCGGTTATATGCACATTTCACTCTAGCCCTCTCACCAGAAAATAAAGTCATTAATAAGAATTCTCCGGGAACAAGCAGGAAGTCAGTCCTCATATATGGGTGACGTCAGTGCCAATGGAGCCCTCGCGGAAGCATCCCCCCCCAGTTTTCAAAGAAAACCTTTGGGAGATGCCACCATGCATGTGTGGTCCCCTTCCCGCCCAAGAGTGCCATCTTGCTCAGTCTCCTTTTTTCCATGGAGCCCTTCAGACATTTGTCTGGCTTGTCCCCGTAAAAAGTTGATTTTTCTCACCAAGTTTCATACTCACCTCCGGCATTGCACAGGTACTCTTCCCGCCACCTACCTCGTTGCCCCGGCGTTGTTTGGTCTATTTTTGTAGTTTTCATTCTTTTCTTTTTCTGGCGTCTTCACACCTATTTTCTCCCACTAGCAGCCCGGAAAGTCTTCGACCTCACAGGGGTACGTTTTTCCCCCATGGCTACAAGTGGCTTTAAGAAGTGTAATCTGTGCTCTAAAATTATTTAATTATTTATTTATTTATTTTATTTAAAGCTTTTCTATACCGCACTTTTTATCATCAGCACGGTTTACAATCAACAAATATTAGTACAGGGCAAGTGCAAATTCTGCCCTATGCTTACATTAAACAGGAAGGTAACATGGAAATATAACTACAACTGGGGCAACTATGTACATTTAAACCACAGACAGGTGTGGATAGGTTAGCTGTTTACAATGAGGCATATCCGTTTCTATACATTTACAGTATAGGAACGTACATCTACTTACAGCTTTCATTGATGTATATTATTGTGGTGTTAGTCTTTGCTATCTAACACTTTACTAGATCATTTTAATATCCAGGCAAAGGGTATGAGATGGGACCAGTCTAATTTGTCTGTGATGTGTGAGGCACAGCTGGAGTGAGTTGGATGGTGGAAGGTAGGGTGATGCTGTTGGGAAGCGAGACGTGGAGAAGGAATAGATGGTGCTTGAGGGCTTTTCTGAATTGCTTGAGGTCCTTGATGGATCTGATGTTCAGTGGGAGGTTATTCCAGCATCTAGGGGCGTAGAGAGCAAAGGCTCTGCTATTAGTTGACTGAGTACATTTTGTGGTTTCCCTCGGGATGATCAGCGTGTTGGAGGCTAGTAACCTCCTGAATCTATTGTTGGGGGTGTGGGTCAGGAGGTCAGAGATGGAGGAGGGGGCTATCTTGTCGAAGGATTTGAAGGTAATGAGGAGGGCCTTGTATGAGATCCGGCAGTTAATCAGCAGCCAGTGGTAGATCCCTTAAGATGGGGGATATGTGGTCTCTTCTGGTTCCTCCTCCGAGGACGCGGGCAGCAGCATTCATTGCTAATTGTAAGGGGTTTAGGGTGCTCTTGGGGAGGCCGTGGAGTATGATGTTTGCGTAGTCGAAATGGGGTGTTACTAAAGCTTGGAAAATTGTACGGAGGTCATCTGGAGCGAGCATGGGTCTAAGGTGACATAAAGTCTTGATCTTGTAGTATATAGCTTTGACCGTATTATTTATATGCGCTATAAAGTCAAGCTGTTGGTCAAGTATAACACCCAAGTAGCGTATGTTGGGCTTGCTTGGGAGTTCTGTGTCTCTCACTTTTAGGGCGCTGGGGGGTGAGAAGTTTTTGTTCTTTGTGATGAACAAGACCTCGGTTTTTTTGAAATTTATCCGGAGGTTCTGATTATGGAGCCAGTCTGTGATTGCGTTGAAACAATTCACTAGGGCAGTATAGTCTGGAAGTATAACGTTAATAGGTGTAAACAACAGAACATCATCTGTCTTTGATCGACACACATGACTGTTGTCTCCGTTACCTTGGGCCAGACCATGACCCAGCAGTCTGCGGCCTCTGCAAAAGGATGTCCAGTAAGGCCCTCAAGAGCTGCTAGCACCAGCACGATAAGTTTTTTCCTGAGTCCCCCGTGCCTCTGAAGGCCAGGGCCTCATCTGAGGCCCCGACATCTCGGGCGGAGCCTCCTGAACCCAAGCCTCATCATGGGTCCTCAGAAAGGGGGTCTCCCTCGAGGGAACCCAGTAAGAAGAAGAAACCCTCAAAGGCAGCATCCTTGGATGGTTCTGACTGGCTGGGTGCTCCCCGGCCCCGGTCCTGCAGTCCGAGACGTTCGTCGGAGACGTCAGAGAGGGAGCGGCTTGCAAAGGTCTCCTGAAAGGATCTGACCGCGGACCAGCCTTGGTCCCCAGACACCATCCTCTTCAAGAATTCCCCTTCAGTGGAGCCAGCGTTGGGCCCGAATCCCTCGGTGCATGCACAGAAGGCTGTGGAGCATTCTAGCCAGGAGTCGAGAATAGCAGCCCTGGAGTGCAGTTTGTCTGCCTTCATGGACCAGCACGACCAGTTCATCCACCCCGACCACTGGGCCTTTAACATCCAAGACGTCCCCGGAAGCCGAACCGATCCTCAAAGTCATTCGGCCTCGAGTCTCTCTTCGACCGAGGTCGTGATCAGAGTCCCACTCGATTGGACCGCAGTCATCCCCAGCAAGTATGCCGGGTGCTGGCCACAAGGCCTCGGGGGCCCAAGGCCCACAGAGCAGCCCTCCTTCAAGTCCTTAATGGACTACTCTGTGTGGGAGATCGAGGACGAGGAGTTCCCCGATACCCGTCGTCACCGCAACATCCCATATGACTCTCCCATCTCAGAGCCCCGATGGTGGTCCCCGATGGAGAATATGGGCTCCTTTGATTTTGTCAAGGCTATGTCAAAGGCCCTGGTGTTCCCGACCAAGTCGGAAGAGGACCCTCAGGCATATGAGTTGGAAATTCTCCAGTACAAGGCTCCTCCACGGGACTTGCTCACGGTGCCCATCCTCCCCCCCCCCCCCCATCCTGGAATGGCTAATGCTCCGAATGTGGGAGACACCGGCTTCGGTACCGGTGGTGAGCAAATGTCTCGACTCGATGTATCGAGTCCGCTGGAGCCCAGGCTTCCAAAAGTCACAGCTCCTACATAACTTGATGGTGGTGGAGTCAGTCATGTGTCGGCTGAAAAGCCAGAAGACGCACTCCTCCGTACCCCCTGGCAGGGAGGCCCGCACCTTGTATGCCCTCGGCAGAAAGTGCTAGCAGGGCTCAATGCTCATCGGCCACATCCAAGCCTACCAGCTGTACATTGGCATGTACCTGAGAGACCTGGCAAAGGAACTCGCTGGGTTCTCAGTTGGTCTCTCCGAGGAACCCTTGCAGCAGTTCAAGAACCTGGCCAAAGCAGTCCGTGAATGCTCCAAATTCATGTCTCGAGCAGCCTGTGACGGGTTTGAGTTGGCGGCTCGAGTACCGGCGGCTGGCATTGGTGCATGGCGCCAAGCTTGGCTACAGTTGTCTGACATCGAGCAGTGGGTTCAGGACAAATTGGTCGATGCCCCCTGCCAAGGAGAGAACCTCTTTGGCAAACCCATGAAAGACAAGGTGTGGGCGGGAGCTCCTCCTCACTTCCACAAGCTGCCAATCACCAGGCCAGCACAACGGCTTTAAAACCACCGCTTCTGAGGCGCCTAGCAGAATGGGGAGAGCAGCAGCCACGATCTGAGGGTGTGGGCAGGAGCGCCTCCTCACTTCCACAAGCTGCCAATCACCAGGCCAGCACAACGGCTTTAAAACCGCCGCTTCTGAGGCGTGCCCGCGCCTGAGGGCCTCGCCAGAGGGCCCTTTGCGTGGCCCTTAGGCGTGAGACCGTGGCGAATGATCAATAGCTAAGTCGTGAGCATAATTGTTTTGCTGGTATCTTGTGGATGAAACCTGCTATTTCCTCCCTTCCTGTATCTTCTTTCTTTTCTTTAACTGTCACTGTATCTCTTATTCTGTTCTATCATATAACTGGCGTTCCTTTCATATTTTATGTGACATTATTATATTATTGTAAACCGCTCTGATGCTTAGGCCTGAGCGGTATATCAAATGTAAAGAATAAATAAATAAATAAGGCTGCCAAGTTGGAGACTGAGTTCATGACGAGGACCAGGTTCTTCCCAACAGAAGGGCTTGGGTAAAAAGTCCTTTTACCTGAGAAAGGTTGCTGCTTACAGAAACTACCCACCTTTTCAGGCCTCCCCAGCTTCCCAACAGGATCAGCAGGCCAAGGGACATGGGCATGGCCCTCATAAGCAGAAGGCTCCAAAACCCCAGGCTCTGGCTCTGGCCCAGCCTCCCCACTGGATCGCCCGGATGTTATAAAGACTAATGGAGGCCATTATCACTGTGGAGCCTGCCATTACTGTGAGACATCTATAACGGGTATTGAATAGCTTGACATTCATACATCAATGATACATCGCTCCAGATGGAATACAACTTGTTTGTCCACTTATGTGGTTTACCTGATAACCTGCCCTTGCTCACTTTATTATATTGGTTGCACCGTGAGATCTATAAAAGTACGTTTGAGTGAACATGCACCCTGTTTTCGCACAAAAACATGCACAGCACCCATGATTCAGCATTGTATTCAGAATGCACATACTTTTGAACATCTACGCTGGCGCATTTTGGATCATGTACCGACTGATCCTAGAGGAGGAGATCGGGTTCAAAAACTTCAGAAACTGGAACAAAGATGGATTTTTTCTTTGGGCACTGTTCATCCAGCGGGCTTAAATGCCCAAAAAGACTGGCATACGATCATCTAAACAGCAATTTCTATGTTCTGATACTTAAGAATATTACATCTACATATCCTAGTGGATTTTCATCAAAAAGCCCCATAACTGGCTTGCTTTATCTGTCAATCTTTGTAACAGCATCTGGTTGGCTTCTCGATTGGGGAGGATTCCTTGACAGTGGGCTTCCTCCTTTCGGATTAGCCTCCTTGATAGGACCATTTTGATTGGTTCATCATGCTTGCTGTTCTTGTCATAAGTGACGTCAGACGCTGTTCCATGATATTTAAGGAATCTTTTATCAATGGATTAAATCAAAGCTTTGCAACTACCGTATCATATCGACCTGAGGCAGGGTTGAAGATTACCAAACTGAAACGTGACACGTCGTCATCTTTGCATTTTTGCGGCGGTTCTTATAAGCTCGATATAAGCTAAGTAAAATACAAGCTTCAAAGTCTTTTCTGCTTGTTTTCTTTAGTTGCTTTTTTTCAGACATTCTGGCTTTGACATTCCAGATTGCACTTGGATGTCCCATTGTGAAATGTGCCTCTATATTTTTAAAATACTAGGAGCAAAAGTAGAAGAATCACACCTACGCTGAAGTGGCAGACATTTACACATGCTTGGGAGCAGGTGTAAATGTTTGTTTCTGAAGTCCTCGCATATGAGTATGTGTTATAAACAATGAGCCTACCCTCCAGCAGCACAATCATCACCAGAACGAGCAATGCTTAGCTCTGGAGGTCGTACACCACTCCTTCCCTTGTCTTCTACTGTTCTAGATGGTGTTTCACCTGATTTTGGTTGGGAGGTAGTTTATTTGGTGAAGGGTCCTAAACCAGTTCACTCTTGGGAACCTTCCGAAGCTCATGAATCCCTGGACGTGGCTTCTTTGGTAGAAGTCACCCTTAAAGATCTAATGGGCACGATTAAAGATATTGATCTTAAATTTATCTTGTTACCTCTTTGTGTCAGTTTATGCAGGAGACTACAGATAAACTGCAAGATTTAGATACTAGACTTTTTTCTTTGGACTGGTCCCTGGCTAAGGTTCAATCCGTTATCTCTTTGAATGTGGCACATATTAAGGAATCCCTTATAGTGCATGCTAAATGTAAAGCCCTGGAGAATTTCTCTAGATCCAGGAATCTCCAGTAACTCATTTACTTTCTGCTGAAATTCTCTTAGTTAAGTATTTCAATGAAGTTCTGAAAATTACCGATCCAATTGAAATTGTACAAGCTTTTTACATCCCCACTAGATCACGGGTGGCCTCTTCCGCTGAAGGGAATTTAGATAAGCTTTATCCCTCGTTAAGCCAAAATTTAACTGTCTTTTTGGAGGATTCAGAGGATATAATATCTAAACGTAATACATTTTGATGACATTTTCCACTGAGGCAGTTAAACTGAGGATCCTCAAGGCATTCTTTAAATATGAAGATGTTTCTTTCTATGGTCAGAAACTGAACGTTTTTCCAGACGTGACATGCTCTATCCAGATTCTCCCCAAACAATGAGCCCGATCTTGAGAGCGATTGATACGGTTAGCCAATGGGCCCAAAGTGCTTAAATCTCCAATCCACACATGCTCCACCCCAAACCCTTCGTAGGAAGGAGTTTTTGGAATTGAGGCCTTGGGTTTTGGTACTGGGGGCTACTTTCTTCCTTAGGTTTTCCTGCAAGTATATTTTGAACTTGCAAGGGAACACTTTTGTGTGTTTGGATATCGCCCATTTACAACGTTCTCACAGATTGGCAGTAGTGTTTTTTGTTATTTTGGTGTATTTGTAATCATTTTGCCCACAATATGTGGCCTATTTGGCTTTGTTTCCTTTCTTTATTACCTATTGTATAGTTGAACACTGGTCCTCGGTTATGTGGGCTTTACCACCTTATTTCTTGTTTTGTAATTTTTTTCTGTTATTTTACTTTTCATCTGTGTGGATGGTTTTCCTTTATTTTCTGGAATGTATACTTCAAAACTCTTATAAAAAAAAAATAAAACAAACAATGAGCCTGATATTGAGAGCGACTGATACGGTTAGCCAATGGGCCCAACGTGCTTAAATCTCCAGTCCACACATGCTCCACCCCAAATATGCCTATATGTGGGTCGTGTAAAAATGCATGCCTTCTTTCTACAATATTTTTACATGCATGACCTGGGAATTTTATAAAATCCTTTTTATGTGCATAAAAAGGACCTTTATGCATAACAATCCTTTAAAACCCTAGCCCCTTAATGGCTAAATATCACCATGGAACGGATAGTTTCTAGTATCACCTCTACCCTCCTCTAGCCCAGCCTCTTTTTGGATGGATAATAGCTGGCCATTTAATAAGTTAACTGTCTTGAAATTATCTATATATTTTTTAAAAAATATCTTGCATTCACCACCCATCACTAATACATAATCCACTTTGAATATAAGCTAATTTTCTTTTATATGGATCAGACTACAGCTTTTCTTCCATACTACATAGAAAGGAAAAAGAGCAAGTGTGAATATAAAAAATATTTTCCTTGCTAAAACTTGGGGGGAGAGGGCATATTCTAAGCAGATCCGCTAACCAGCTAAAACGCACCTCACAAAATAATCAGCACCACAATCCAGGTAATCCCGCTAAATACCCCCAGAGATCAAATAAAAAACGCCTGGTTAAAACCAGGGCGGTCTGTGGGTGGATCAGGGATAGTGACAGTCGTTATCTGGTTAGTGGTAGCTAAACCGGATAGCTAAACCGGTTAAAGCTAGGTCATATGAATAGCTGTCTTAACTTTAAGTAATTTTCACTATTGAGTTAACGGCTCAATATCATGGCTAACCAGATAGCAATGTTGCTGTCCATTAAACCCAGCTAAGTTAGGCACTTTAAATAGCCTAGCTGCTGTCATTGAATACGCTGCCTAGGATTTTAGCTGGATAAATGTTATTGGGCGCCTCTACTTGGCTAACTTTCTGAGGATAAAACTGCAAATGACTCCACTTTTTGCCTAAGGTGGGATTTTCAAATGTAGCCCTTTAGTATGATTACTCAATGCTGACTAGTTAAATTTACTTACACAAATGTCTGAACACATATATGGCCGATCTAAACTACTCACCGAAATCTTGAACAGGTGCCACTAAAATAGCCAGGTAAACAAAACTGAATATCTAGCTCAACATAACCAGGTAAATTTATTTAATTATTTGTTTTCACTCCGCTGGCCTTAGTAAATCAGGCCCTTAATGCAAGATGGACACTGAAAGGAAGAAACGTTTTAGAAAAATCAAACCTTTGCTATCTGCCTCGGCTGTTTCAAGGCTAAAGATAAACTTGCGCCATTTTCTCTTTTAATAAATGCTCTCTCTGACGGGCATTATTCAATAGCCAAGCAAATCCAAACCCCCCACCCTATCAGTGGCAGCTACAATAATTAAGCTTCTTTTTAAATTACCACATTTGGATAGCTTATAAAAACTGCAGCCCCAGAAACAGCTACCAGGCATCACAGTGCTCTTACCAAGAATGAAAACATTCATTAAAGGAACAGCATCCATTAATCTACGTAAGACCAACAAGCCTAGCACAGAAAATACTAAATGTATATTTAAATCTTGCTGAGTATCCAACTTATTAACAGCTCTAGCCAGGGAAACAAGAGCTTAAGGAAAGTATGATTGCTGAAATGTAAAGACATCCAGGTATGACAGCTACTTTTTCTATTAAGAGAAATTAGCCATTCGTCTTCCTGTTCTTTGAAACTAACAGAATAAAGAAGCTGATCCAACTAATTAGGTCACTTAGATGTGTTTTAAGAAGTGTCTAGACTTTTATTCTCACTTTAAAATCCAAGGTATTTCTGCCTCTTTGCTTCCTCTTTGAATCCTGGGGTGGTCACATGAATACCTTTGCCCCGGCAGGTAGACTGAAGTCTG
The DNA here is from genome assembly GCA_033557465.1 of Ichthyophis bannanicus. Classification (NCBI taxonomy): domain Eukaryota; kingdom Metazoa; phylum Chordata; class Amphibia; order Gymnophiona; family Ichthyophiidae; genus Ichthyophis; species Ichthyophis bannanicus. The sequence continues at coordinate 73,758,383 of CM066037.1, forward strand.
GATCAAGGTGAGACATTCTCGCTTTGATGTCAACTGTCACGCTCGGCTGCATCTCGATCTCCTTGGCTGCCGTAAAGTCTCTGTTGTTGTGGGAGACCAGGTAAGCCAGAGTTGGGGGGCCTCTGTTCTGCTTTCCAATCCCTTTGGCACCACTTTACAAGTGTTGTTCCCAGCGTCTTTGTTTCAGACGGAGTTTCAGATCTATGCTGATTATAAGAGCCTAGCACAGGAAACTTTTTCTATATGTTTAGCACACACACACACACACACACAGGCACAGAGCTAAGAAAAAAGTAGCCTTTATTGTGTGCAAGCCTCCATCTGTGAACTCTGCAGATCTGCATAATAAAAAAGGAAATTCAGTTTGCTTATGAACTGAAGGTGAGGCTATGAAGTGAGCTGACTTCTGTTTCTTTTTGAAGGCTAAGTTTCCAAAACAGTGTGCTGGAGTTCTAGTAGCGCTGCACAGTCCTTAATGCCCATTCAGTTTGTTAATGCTCCTTAAAAGTTTTAGCTCACACAAAATCAATTTAAGATTCGTTAATCTACAAATTAATGTGCGTACAATTGATCAAACCTTTGGCTTGGGACGTTCCAAGAACTTGAGTAATACTCCATGCCAAATTTTAAAATAATCCCCCACCCCTTTTTATTTATTTCCAAGTTCTCACTATACCGCCTTTCATGGATGTAAAAAATAAGTATAGCTAAGATAAAAAGGGAATAATTGGTCATATAGGATTGGTCATGAAAAGTGGGGAAAGGAGTATTTCTGGAAGGAGGAGGTGAGAAAGCATAGACAAAGTGAAGAGGGAGGGGGAGGTAACATTAAGGAGAGGAGTTGCTGCCAATCTGATCACCGAAAGCCTCAATGAAGAAGGTTTGAAGGACAGGAAAGAGTTTCATAGGGAAGGGGCCTGAAAATAAAAAGCAGAGTGATATGTGGTAGCAAGATGAGCTTGATTAGCTGGGGGTAAATATAGTTTTTCTGAAGCTGAGAGTGAGTAAGGCGGGTAGAAGGTTTAAGATTGACCAAAAGATAGAGGAGCAGGCCAGTGTGAAAAGCTCTGTACACAAGAAGTAGAATCTTGAATTTAATATGGTAGATGACCAAAAACCTGTGATGGAGGATGTAGAGAGGAATAATGTGATCATGTTATTTGGATCCTTGGATGAGTTTTAGTGTAATGTTTTGGACAGGCTGAAGACATTTGAAAAAGCTGACAAGTAGCCTTGAATAAACCACATTTCCAAAGTCCAGTTGAGAGGGAGAATCAAAGCATGTTCAGTTGTTGTAAGGGCACTTTAGTCAAGAGAGGATTTAATTGAACAGAGAAGATGAATGTAGAAGAAGAGGACTTAACTACTGAGAAGACTTGATGGTCAAAGGAGAGGAAGGGATCAAAGTAAAAACCTAGAATCTTGAGAGAATCAAGGCAAGATCAGTTCCTAGAGGTCGAGGAGCTGTAGCTGGCTGAAAATCTTGACCCGTGATCCACATGGTTTGGGATTGCGAAACGTAATGTGCCTTTCAATTAGGGCTGACTCCTGGGTTTTCTTGGCAGTGTGACCTGCAGTAGATTGCTAGGCCTTTCTTCTGAAGCAGTGGAAGGTTAAGTACCTTGCCAAAGGCCACAAGGAGTGCCAATGGCAATTGAACCCTGGTCTCTTTGTTACCAAGGCAGTAATCTAACCTCTAGGCTACTACTCCGCCATGCCTTTCATTGGCTTGGGATTAAGAAGCATTAAACACAAGTTTATGTGATGTGATCCAGGTAACTATATCATCTAGACAATTGTTAAGAGGGGAGATATTAGGAGAGAAGGTGATCAGTAGGGAAGAAAAGCTGAATGTTGTCAGCCGAGTAATGACTATTTATCCTAAGAGACTGAATCAAAATAGCCAGTGAACTGATAGAGAGGTCGAAGTAATGGGAAGTAATAGCTCCTTGAGGTACTCCACAATGAAGAGGGTAAGTCGGAGATGTTGTAGAGTGGGAAAGAACAGAAAAACATCTGTTACTTCAAAAGGATGAAAACCATTTGAGACCTGTACCTTCAATGCCCAGCTCATTCAACCAGATGAACAGAAATAAATGGTCCATGAAATCAAAAGAGGCCTTGTGATCTAAGGAATACTTAGAGGGCAGCTTCACCTCAATCCAGTATAGAGTGAATGTCACTAACGTGGCAGTAAGCATGGTTTCCATACTATACCCAAAACTGAAACCAGCCTGTTTGGGATGCAGGGTATGGAGGATATCAGTGTGCTGAATGAGTTGGTAAGCTTGGATAAAAATGGGATGTTGGAAATGAAGCAGTAGCTCAAAGGAACAAGATGGTCAAGGTTAGACATTTGAGATGGGTAAGATAGTAGCTATTGATCATGATGCAAATAGTGCTAGAGAGACCCAGTGAGTGGTTCTTGAGAACCCAAGAAGAGAGGAGATCTAAAGGAGAGGTGGTAGGTCGCATAGTGGCTAGGGTTCTGTTGATGAGAATGGAAGCTGGTTTATTGAAGGAGGACCATGTGGAAAAATGGGAGGAGAGGGAGGTAGCCTCAGAAAAGGGGATCGGGTATGTGGCTGTGGGTAGATTTAAAGAAAGTTGTGAATTTGTCCACATCTGGACAATTGGTAGATGATGAGGAGAGGACTGTAGGAGACTTTGTAATATTTGAAATGATGTTGAATAGCTCTATGGTATAATTGCTATGAGCTTTGATGAGGAAAGAGTAGTGGGACTGTTTAGCTAGGGCTACAGTCTTTTGATAATCAGCAGAGCATTCTTTATAGAGAGAAAGAGTTGAGGGTGAAAGGCTTTTTTTCCTCCAGTTATGTTCAGCTTTCCTCATTTGAGACCTTAAGATGTAAACCCCAAGATGGTATCAAGGATGTTTGTTTTGGGGTCAAACTGGAATATAGTGACGTGGAGCTAAGTTATCCAGAGTCTGAGTAAGGAGGATGTTCCAAGTAGAGTGGAAAAAGAGGGATGAAAGTTGTTGCAGTAGGGAGCAAGCAAATCTAGGTTAATGGGTTTTAGATTCCTAGACCACTGACAAAGGGGCATGTTTACTAAAAGCCGCACATTTGCGTGCCGCACAATAGCGCATGGAAACGCGGCACTCAAACGCTCAGAAACGCTCTTAAACGCCCCGCACAAGTGTGCGTGGGCCCCGCACAATTGCGCGCCGCACTAACGCACCCCGCACAAGTACCCGGCCCGCAAATGTCCGATAGAGGCGTGGAAAGGCATTCTGAGGGCGGAGGAAGGCTCCCGAGGGGCGGAGAGACGGGGTCAATGGGCGGGGAAGGGGAGGGGAGAGCCTCCCCGCACATGATCGGGGCCGAATTCACAGGTTAAAAATAGCGCGAGTGAAACACTCACGGTAGAGGGCATTTAAAGGGAAGAGAAACCATTTCGCGTCAGCAATGTACAGGGAAACCGGGGAAACCTGCAAAACGTGAGCAGTGTGATACATGTGCACAGAACAAAAGTGCAAATAAAGATAGAAAAAGACCCAAACAAAACTATTAAAAATAGGAAGGCAGCTGGGGAACCCCGATATTAATGGGCAAACATAAGAAACACACCCAGGAAAGCTCCAAAAAAATGAAATGAAGGTTGGAAGGGGCTACGGAGGGGAGACCCTTCCAAAAACCATTTCCTTTTTTCTGAGCCTTCCTGGGAGTGTTTGCTATGGTTGCCCATTAATATCACTGTTGCCCAGCTTGGTTATATTTATCCCCAGCTGTTCGTGGTCGGTTGAGGGGTGTATTTGCACTTATGTCACCAGACAAGGTGACGGAGCCCACAGTACAAATGTGCAGAGCAGGGTTTTTGACTCTGTTGGTCAGGTTTCCCACCCCCAGGGACTGCACTATCACTTTGGCCACAATGTGGTGCAGCGGACAGAGGCAGTACCTCTAGAACCAGAAGGTCACAGGTTCAAATCCCAGCTGGGCCTCCTGTCAACCCAGTCCCCATATTTTACCCACCACTAAACAGAGATAGTACAGACACTCCTTTATTGCAGAGAACATAAGCATGGTTCACACACCCATTTTGTACCCAACACCGCACACACACCATAACAATGGGCATTACCGACAGCCGAGTCCCCCAAATGCAGTCCTGGAGTGCCACAACTCAATCAGGTCATATGCTTTTCCAAGATACGGACATGCCAGCATGTTGGCGGTAGGGTACAGGTGGTGGAGGGGGCAGTGGCTGCTAGCCACAGAAGACAGTGGCCGAGCCATGTGCAGGCTGGCACGTCCACTGCAACATAGGCCCTGTCGGATGTACAGTCATGGACTTCCCAGGGAATTCAGCACATCTGTGGCAACACAGTGGTGCAGTGCACACAGACAGTGTGTGCAGGAACAAAAGGTCACAGGTTCAAAGCCCAGCTGGGGCTACTACCAATCCTGTCCACATATTTTCCCCACAACTAAACCATGTTAGTAAGGGCAATCCTTTATTGCTGGGGACATACGCATTGGTCATACGCCTATCTTTTACACCACCAAGCACAGACACCATGACCAGGGGCATTACCTAGAGCAGAGTCTCACAAATGCAGTCCTGGAGGACCACACACCATTCAGGTTCCATGCTGCCACACATACAAATAACTGTGCTGTATATCTATGCACCACCCCCATGGCATGTAGATGTAGCTCATGCATATTCATGAGGGACAGCAGGAAACCCCAACCAGTGTATTGCAAACCTGGACTGGATTTGGGAACCTCTGCCGTACAGCAGCAGCCAACAGGGGCAGACACACCCACACCCACAGGCCCCATTGGCCAATGCCTCCTGGAGAGGCAGGACATTGGGCCCTGCATGCATCACCCAATACCAGCACTTGCATACCTTAGCAATGTCACCCTACACCTGGGTATATGGTACACAGCTCTCAAACGTTTGCTATGAGTACTGGCAGATAGATATCCCTACGTTACGCACAGTCTGCTCTTTGAGCTCCATCATAACAATCTATCTGATGTCTGCGGTGTGTGCGTCAGGTCTGGCCCCTGACAGTGTTTACCACCCTGGGGAGTGACCCCCAACCGTACTGCATACCATACCCATGCCTGTACTGTGCCCAGGACTGGTGTGGTGGGCAAGGATTCTGAACCCCTCTATAGTAGCACAATGCTGGCATACGTGTGGGAGTGTGTGTCTGTCTATACAGTGTGTGTTGGCTGCAAACACTGTCCACAGCCCACACTGCCAGCACTGTTGCCAGTTTTGGCCTGATGATGTGCATAATGAGCAGCAAGGTACCATGGGTATAGCTCAGACAGGGTGGGCTGGCCTGGCCAGGATGCATCTGCACAGGGCATAGGGCACTGGCAGGGACATTGTAGTGGCTGTCCACCACCTCCACAGACAGGGTGACCTCTGTATGTGCTGCTGGGCTTTCACGCCACCCTGACTGTGCAGTGACGGCAGCATGGCTAGGCACCCCCATAGTGCTTCATAGCACTTCCCTCATGTGATATATATGGGTCACCTGTTGGGGCCTAGTCACTGATGTATCTGCTTGTGTGTGCTGCCATCCTAGTTGTGGGTGCATGCATTCCCAGCGGGACTAACCAGCAGACTGTTCACAGCTGGTATGTGCTCTGCTGGAGTGCTGTGCAGTGGCTGATGGCTTGATGCAGGGGAATATCAGATGGTGGTGGGGTGCATCTTAGCATATCCAGGCCTACTGTCTGTCTAATATTGTGGTCTGGGTGTGTGTGGGGCTGCTTGGACTGCCCTGTAGGGTGTCTGTTTCCCAACATGACTGGGGTTGATGGTCCACTCTACTGCCATCATTGCAGGGGGGGGGGTGTATAATGGGGATCTGTTGATGGGAGACCCTGTTTGCCACCCTCGGGGGGTGGGGGGGGGTGGTGCATGGCCCACCTGGGGGTCTGTGGGGGGTTCCCCTGACTGAGACAGACAGAGATATCCAAGGTGTTCCTGCAGAAACTACCTATCTCACAGATTACGACTGTTTTGGAGCTCTGCTATGGCCTCTCTCAGCCATGGAGGGTGCTGTGGACCTGGTCCAGGGCGCCTCATCGCACACTCAGGGTGAGCACAGTTCCCGCACAATGTGACTGTGTGTAGCTACTCTGTGCCAGTTAAACACCCGGTCAGTACCTCCTACCTGGCCAAGGTGCTGTGTGGGTGCACACGGACACGTCCCCCTACCAGGCCGGGGAGCTGTTGGGGTGCATTCCCCATCTTGTGTTCATCTGTGGACAGCTGATTTGCATGTGCAGTGCATCATGGGTATGGGTGGCCTAACCCTATCCTGGTTACCACAGCAGACTGTCTGTGTGGTGACATGCAGGCTCTCTGCAGCCAGCCAGGGGCTTGCTGGCAGCTATATAGCTGTAGCCCAATAGTTACTTCACTGCCTGTGGAGCCAGAGGTAATGGGTTCAAGCCCACAGTGGGGTTATTTGATAGGGTTGTCCAAAGCTTTTTTTAGATTTAATGTACATATGTTGCTGCCATCAAACACACCCTCAGTGTACTGTACCCATAAGGTGCCTCTGAGGGTGCTTTATAGGGCGCCCTATAGGGCACCTTATGGTTGCTGTCCATATAAGGTGCACTATACATTATCCTGTGATGCAACATATATGGTGCCCTTCTAGGGTGCCTTGGCGGACAGTGAACTTTAACATGTGCCTTATGGGCCGCCTTATGTTAACACGCTTTGTGAGTGCGTTTGCTAGTAGTGATAACTGAAATAAAAATAAATTGCCCCCTACAGCACTCATCCCCATAATATGCACTGCCTCAGTGAGCCTTCTTCATTGGGCACTGTGGGGGATTGAACCCCTGATCCCTGCACCATTGGTCAGTGTCTTAATCATTGTGCTGTGGCTCTGGTCCTGTGCTTGGGCATCAGCGCACTGCCTTATGCCGCCCAAACTTAACAGTGCACCGCCTTATGCCACCCAAGATTAACAGTGCACTGCCTTATGCCGCCCAAGATTAACAGTGCACTGCCTTATGCCGCCCAACAGTGCACCGCCTTATGCCGCCCAACAGTGCACCGCCTTATGCCACCCAAGATTAACAGTGCACTGCCTTATGCCGCCCAACAGTGCACTGCCTTATGCCACCCAAGATTAACAGTGCACTGCCTTATGCCGCCCAACAGTGCACCGCCTTATGCCGCCCGACAGTGCACCTCCTTATGCCGCCCAAAATTAATATGCCTCCTAAAGCACTTTTACCCATTAAAATTAATGCCTCAGCCAGCCCTTTTTGTTGCGCACAATGGGGAATTGAACCCATAGCAGCTGCACCAGCTGTCAGTGTCTTAACCATTGTACTATGACTCTGTTCCTTTGTGTGTGCATATCAGGGCGCCACTTAGCCTTCCCACACACTATTGTGCACGGCGCACAATAGCGCGCCGCGCAAATGTGCGATCGCTTACTCCCGTTTTTTTCTTTTTTCTGCCTGACCCGCCCACTCCTTATATGGCACAGGCACACTAATGGGGCCCCGCACAATTTCGGAGTTTAGTAAACATACCCCTAAGTGTCATAAAGTAGAGAGTGGGGAGGAGAGAAGAGAAAAGGTTAGGAAAAAGTGATCAGTCTAAGGATAGGATATAAAACAAACGTTAAAGAGGTAAAAAGGGGTGACAGTAGTGGAGAGGACAATATCTAATGTGTGTTCTGCCACATGTGTAGGAGAATGAATATGTTGATGTAGGGAGTGATCATTAAGAAGACAGAAAACAATTTTATCATGTGGTTTAAGAAGGTTATCATCTTGGCACTGAAATCTCCAAGGACAAGGAGTTTAGGAAATGGACAAGGAGGTTAGGAAATTGTGCACGCATTAAAGAGATGAAGTTGCAAACCACATACCAGTGGGAAGCAGAGAGTGAGGGTGAGCAGTAGATAAGGAGGAGGTGAAATGTATGTGGAGTACCTACAAAGATCAGTAGATTTTCAGAGTGGGATAAGGATGGGGAACCAACTCATTTAATCTACAGGTCTTGAGAGAAAAGAAGAGCCACTTTTCCCTCTGTGTGACAGGAGCAGCTTTTAAAAAGAAAGAAAGTGGCATTCGGAGAGCACTGTGAGAGATAGGGGGGAAATCCCCACTTATTAAGCCAGATTTCAGTTAGGCACAGAAAGTTGAAGTGGTTGGCTGTGATGTGGTCATGGATTAAAGTACATGAGAACATTGAAGAGACAGGAAAGTACATGAGAACACTTAAGAGACAGGAAAGCAGTGAGAGGGGTGGGTTTGCTGAAGTTTGAAGTGCAGTTGATGAGAGTCTGAGGTCTGAGCACCAAGGAATGAGGGTCAGGATGTGGTGGTCTAACCCAGAAAGCTGGTATTTGCTCCATACAGTGTGGCATGAAAGAGAGGCAATAGAGAAGAGAGAGAGTGGGTGAATTAGGGGAATGAGTAGACAAAGTGCTGACCCAAGGTTGGGCTCCAAGGAAATGCTCAAATGAACACATCCTGCTCCTTGGGTGTGCCCCTTTGCACATGCCTATGGAGTGTGCCATCGCAGTGCAGGAACGCTGTGCATCATTTGAGTTATAGTGGACACCGGTGATATCACTTAGGGGGATGGATTTTAATCAGGCCCATGGCAGCAGTAGAGTTGGTGGTGCTGAGAACTGAAGGCAGATACGGAGGTGGGTTCTGGGGCCGAAAGGAAACATAGTAGAAGGGTTCACAGCATAACAAAGGCAACAGCAACAATTACATAGTAGAACTCTGACCCTTTTGTAAAATATACCTATAAGGACATACAAGAGTGCTGGTTATTTAATACTGTGGGAGAAGTTATTTTGCAAATGTGCACATGCATAAAAAGAGCAGCAGTTTCTACAAAGATGTGCTGGCATTTCTGCATGCTGTGGGGCCATATCATAAATCTATATACATAAGTGCGACCAATATATTAGGGAAGCTGCAATTGGAGGAAGGAATAAAAACTGTGGATTAAAGCAAATGACTCTTAATCCCTCATGTAATGCCTATGGACTGGTGTGAAACCCAATGGTGAATTTATTGAATATATGTGTATTGTAAGATGGGGAATCTGTTTTTGTTGTCAAGTCGGTGTCGGCTCATGGCGACCCTCTGGATAGCTGACCTAAACTGTTTTCGGTCTTCAGTCAGGCGGCTCATTGTTGATATAATATCAGCAGCTACGTGTGCCATTCTGTCGATCCATATCTCATTGCTGGCCTTCCTCATTTGTGTTGACCTTCTACCTTGCCAAGCATGATGTCTTTTTCTAATGATCTCTCTCTTCACATGATATGTCCAAAGTATGAAAGTCGAAGTCTTGTCATCTGAGCTTCTAAGGAAAGCTTAGGTTTGATCTCCTCTAGTACTCATTGTTTATTACTTTGGGCAGTCCATGATATACACAGTAATCATTGCCAGCACCATAATTCAAAGACATCGATTTTCTTCCTGTCTTTCTTTTTCACTGTCCAACTTTCACATCCATATGATGTTATTGAAAATACTATGGCTCTGATAAGTCGAATCTTTGTATGGAGAGAGACATCTCTGCTCTTGAAAATCTTGTCTAGGTCCTTCATAGCCATTCTGCTAACAGCAATGCGTCATCGGATTTCTTGATTGCTTGTCCTTTCTTTATTGACTGTTGATCCAAGTAGGTTAAAGTTGTGAACTATTTCAATTTCTTCTCTATCAATGATGACCTTAGTGATATTTCTGGTTGTCAGGATATTTGTCTTCTTAACATTAAGGTGCAGGCCCATTTTAAGACTATGTTCCTTGATCTTGAGAAGCAAATGGTTCAGATCATCATCACTTTCAGCCAGTAATGTGGTATCATCAGCATAGCGAAGACTGTTGATGAGTCTTCCACCAATCTTCACATCTCATTTGTCTTCATACAGACCTGTTTCTCTGATAATTTGTTCTGCATATAAATTAAACAGGTAGGGGGAAAGTATGCAACCTTGTCGAACACCTTTGCTGATTTTAAACCATTTTGTTGCTCCTAATTCTGTTCAAACTGTTGCTTCTTGATCATTGTAAAGGTTGTGTAAGAGTACTATCAGGTTTTCTGGTATAATCATGCTTCTTAATGTGGCCCAGAGTTTCTCATGATTTACATAGTCAAAAGCCTTGCTCTAGTCAATAAAACACATATAGATATCCTTTTGGTATTATTTTGTCTTTTCAAGGATCCATCTCACATCCGCAATGATGTCTCTTGTTCCTCACCCTTTCCTGAACCCTGCTTACACTTCAAGCAGTTCTCTTTCTAGTTATGGTTGTAGTCTCTGTTGAATGATCTTGAGTAGAATCTTGCTGGCATGTGGGATCAAAGCGATTGTGCGACAATTTCCACAATCAGTCTGATCAACTTTCTTAAGTATTGGTATAAACACAGATCTTTTCCAGTCGGCCATGAATTTGTTTTCCAAATTTCCTGGCAGAGCCTTATAAGTATGGTAACAGCTGCATCTGATTGCTGTAATACTTCAATGGGAATGCCATCAATGGTTTGCAGCTTGTCGTGCTGTGAGAGCTTGTGTGCATCAGTGATACTGAGAGCTAAGCTATCAGTAGCTTAACTATTGACAGGGTTTCCCAAGATGGACAGGTCTCAGCTGAGGTGCCAGACTAAGACAAACCACTAATCAGGGCAGCAGCAGAATGGGATAGTGTTGGTGGCGGAGGATCACATTTCTGTGACAATGGCAACAACACTAGAATTACCTGCATGGAAGAAAGGCCTGGCAATCTACTTCTGTATTTTGCCACAAAAATCCAGTGGATAGATGGGGATACATATATACTGTACATTTTGGTTCTGTCCAAATACACCTCCTTGAAATCTCTGCATTTTGGCAGTCTCCACGTAACATGGTTTCCAAACCTGTTCCTGGAGCTCCCAGTGAGTTGGATTTTCAGGATATCCACAATGAATATGCATGAGAGAGATCTGCATACAATGGAGGCAGTGCGTGCAAATCTCTTGCATGCATATTCTTTGTAGAAATCCTTAACACCCATCTGGCTGGGGAGCCCTCAGGACAGGTTTGGGACCACTGTATATTGGCTTTCTGAAATCACCAATTACATGTGTAGTCCATCCACACATGTAAATGCCACAAATATGTGGTAGACTACTCATGCACTGTTGCAAAATATGCTTTTTTGCGTCAGTACAGCTCTGTTGGGAAATTGACAGCATAAGGGAAAGGACGGCCATCCTAAGGTTTGGACATTAGTAAAAGAGTGCCACTCATACCACTGTGAGTGAGGAACATACCCACACATTTATACGACATACAGCATGTTTCTTTTTAATGATTGTTGAGCTTATGGATGGGGAACCAGTTTAGACTACTGTAAATACGAATGCTAACAGAACCAGGAGAATTTGGATAATCAGAGACACGGGCAGATCATGACAGCAAAGGACAACAAAGCATTCAATACCAGTTAACTTAAGCCATTTTCTACTTGATCTGAATCTTCATATTCACTGATGAGGTATTCTTGACCTGGCTTGGATGCAACCTTGTGCCCATTACAAAAAGGGCTGTTGATGCCTGAGGAAATGCAAAGCCTGGAGGCATAAGAGAGAGAAGAAGCATGTGTATGTCTCCCAAGTATGCATAATTCACAAAAATCAGCCATTTCTCGGTGGAAAGAAAGTTCTAGATCACTGGTTCTCATCCTAGCCCTCAGGTCACACCTAGCCCATCAGGTTTTCAGGATAACCATAACGGACATGAGAGAGACTTCAATGCACTGCTTCCCTTGCACGCAAATTTCTGTCATGCTGAAAGCCTGATGGGCTAGGTATACCCGAGGACTGGGTTGAGAACCCCTTCTTCCAGATCAAAAGGTCATGATATGAGGCTGAGAGGGTCCTAAATGGTAGATACACACAGGAGCCAAGGTTCTTTAGGAAGATGTTAAATGTATAACTGCCCTATGCCCCATGTCCAAAACATTCCTTTATCATCAACAGGCAGCAGGAGGAGACAGCTGTGTCAGGCACATGGACCTCAACTCTTCCCTACTCCAACATTTCATTACCTCTCCAGGCCCAAGTGCTGATGGAGATATTTAAGGCAAATAAACAAAGTTCCTGGAAATGCACAGAAGAACCGAATCTACAGAAAAACAAAGATAAACAGAAAAACTTTAACATAAGGACAGAAAAATTGCATACAAGGTCAAACCAAAGGTCCAGCAAGCCCAATATCATGTTTCCAGCAGTGGCCAATTCAGGTCACAAGTATTTGTCATGATTCTAAAAAGTAGATAGATTCTATGGGGACCTTTTACTAAAGGGCGCAGTGATGTTGCATCTAAAGCATCCGTTACACATGAATCCATGGTGTATTAGGAAACACCACAGTGTTAACTGCCAGGAACATGGAAAGCATATTTCCAGCAATTACTGCTGTGGCGCTACAACAGCACGCGAGCACTCAGTACCACCTATGGAGATGGCAGTGAGTGCACTTGCATTACTAGCTTGCCATGCAGGTAGTGAGGATACACTGCCTGCATGGTACTCACCCCACCCACTTTCTGCCCCTAACCCTCCCACTTGCAACCCTAATGCACCACGGACAGTTATCAAAATCACTGGCGCTGTCAGCGCATGTCTAACGCACACCTTTAGTGCATGGCAGACCCACGCTGATAGCACCTTTAGCAAAACCCCCTATGCTACTTACCTCCAAGGATAAGCATTGCTTTGCCCAAGACTGCCTTAATAATGGTATATGGACTTTTCCTCCAGGAACTTGTCAAAACCTTTATTAAACTCCGTGACACTAACCGATTTTACCATAACTTCCAGCAACAAATTCCAGAGCTTATCTATGCTCTGGGTGCAAAAAAATATTTTTCCTGTTTGTTTTAAATGAACTGCTTAGTAACTTCATGATATGTCTCCTAGTATTTGTACTTTTTGAAAGAGTAAACAACGAATTCACATTTACCTTTTCCACGTCCCTCGCAAATTTATAGATCTCTATCATATCTCCCCTCAGTTGTCTCATCTCCAAGCTGAAGAGTTCTAATTTCTTTAGCCTTTCCTCATAGACGAATTATTCCATCCCCTTATCATTTTGGTTGCCCTTCCCTGTACCTTTTCTAATTCTTCTGTATTGGCTTCATGATGCAGCAATCAGAATTACACATTACGTTCAAGGTGCAGTTGCAAAATTGAACAATACAGAGATACTGTGATATTCTCTATTATGTTTTCCTTTCCTTTCAGTTACAGTTACAGTTTATTAACTTGTTATACCTCCAATCGAGAACCACATCATGGAGGTGTACAATAAAATCAGAACAAAGATCAAAAAATATCAAAGACACAAACACAAAAACGGCAGACGAACCACACAGACAGGAGGGAGCAGGAGGTCTAGGTTACAAGATCAATTTCCTAATAATTCCTCATGTTCTATTTGCTGTTTGGCTTGCTTGCCCCTGTCACACGCTGAACAGAGGACTTCTCCAATGTATCGTCCACAATAAGCTTAGATCTTTTTTTCTGGCTGATGATTCCTAACGTGGAATCTACTGTAGCATTGTCTATCTATAACTTGGGTTATTCTTCCTTATGTGCATCATTTTCCACTTGTCCACATTAAATTTCATCTGTCATTTGGAAGCACAATTCCCCCCCCCCCCCCCGTCTCATATGATCCTCCTGCAATTCCTCACAATCCTCTTGTGATTTAACAACTTTGAATTATTTTGTGTCATTTGTAAATCTGATCACCTCACTTGTTTGTCCCATTCCCGTTTATAAATATGTTAGAAAGCACCAGTCCATACAGATCCTTGGGGTACTCCAGTAATCACCCTCCTCCATTGAGAAAACTAACCATTTAGCCCTACCGTCTATTTTCACCAGTTCCCAGTGGTAGCGTAGGGTCTGCCATGTTGCAAATGGACAAACTAGATAGGTCTCACCGTCATTAGTTTTCATCATATTCTGTTTTGATGTTTCCCCATTGTCCTCAGTTTCATTCATGTGCGTTGTCTTTCATTGCTGTTTTAGTGTAATCAGAACAATTTCTCCATAGCTTCCTTGATTTGTCCCCACATAAAAAAAACAGTTAAATAAGCATCTTTTTCCTAACTTTTTCATAGACTCATTTTTCATCATTTATGTCATTCTGTAGAATGAGGACTGACCCTAGCTGCCTTCTTTGTACGCATGTGAACAAAGTACTGGATCTGTATATTTTCTTAAAGGTGTGTAAGAAAACTATTATAGCCAATTAAAGGTGCTTTTAACCCTTTTGTTTGTTTAGCACAACAAGACTAATGTAAAATTCTAGAGAGGGAGAAATTTGAGACAGCATATAAAATCAAATCAGTCTAATGAATCTAAACTGCACAGATTAGTCCGGCTAGAAATTTCTTGCTCCAGTCCAAGATGGCTGGCCAGAGTTTGTCTCACCTTTTAGAAGTATAACCTACGTAGTCTGACATGCAGGAGAGCACCTACTGCTACCCTCTGGTAATGAAGGGGAAAAAGCACGGGAACTGTGAGAAAACATACAGCCTTTGTTTCTTTTTGAACAAATTAAACAGAAAGCTCCACTGGTATCTGTGGTTTCTGGCACTAGCTCTGTCTGAGAAAGGTTCACCTGAGAAATTGAATGACCACATTACCTGACTTTCCTTTTAAAAATTCAGAGAAAGAAGGTGATGTCACTTCTTCATTCTCTTCTTTTGTCCCCCTTTTTAGAATCCCCTCTAGTCCTTATTATTTATGTCCGATGAAGACCTCTCCAAATTCCACACCCCTCTTATTTAATATTTTCCTGGCCCCCCTCGCTCTACTAATCCAACAATCTAGCATCTCCGCATACTTTTATGCCGACGAAATTTGCCTTCTCTGTCACACCGACCCTCTTCATCCTGATCTGACTCCCCTGAACACGTGCCTGTCTATGGTCACCAGTTGGCTCACCACCAATCACCTGCATCTCAACCCCTCCAAGTGTACTGCCCTCTGGGTCACCCTCTCTGTTTCTCAACCGACCGATGGAAGTGCTGGGGGCAAATACAGTGACAGAATTCAAAATGGCATGGGACAGACACAGTGGATCCTTTTACAGCAACAGGATAAAATCAAAATAAACGTAACTAACTAATTTCTCAACATACAGGGTGGACGGTGCGGTGGGTTCACCCCTAAAACAAAGACATGGGGAGAGGTGGCCTGCACGCAGCGGCAAGCGCACTTACTCTTGCCATCTTACTGGGCAGACTAGATGGACCATACTGGTCTTTATCTGCCGTCATTTACTATGTTACTATGCTACTATGGCACTGGCCCCACTTCTTCTGGGTTCCCCAGTTCCCTTGGTCTCATCCTTCCGTTACCTGGGCATTATCCTAGACTCCTCCCTGTTATTCCACTCTCGCCTCTCTTCCCTTGTCCAGTGTACTTTCTTCCTTCTATGCCAGATTCTTGCTCTTCACTCCTCTCTGGACACTCACTCTCTTACTACCCTTCTGTTATCACTGGTGATCTCGAGATTAGATTACTGTAATAGTGCGCTCTCCGGTATTCCACACTATCAACTCCATCGTCTTCAGTTGGTTGAAAACACTGCAGCCAGAATACTCACTCACTCTTCCCGCCATGATCACATCATGCCCGCCCTCATCCGTCTTTACTGGCTCCCTGTCGAATATCGCCTCAACTTCAAAATACTTATCCTAGCACACCGAGCAATTCACTCCGGCGACCCGCAATATTTAGCCGATCTCCTTCACAACCACACTCCTCATCGCCTCCTTTGCTCCCTTCACATGCACCGCCTGGCTCTCCCCTCGGTCTCACAAGCACACCTGGAGCAGACACATCACTCCGCCTTCTTCTTCCTTGCCCCTGCACTATGAAATTCATTACCTACCACCCTACGTGCTGAACCCTCCTTTGCCCAGTTCAAGGCTCTCGTCAAAACCCATCTATTTCAGTCAGCCTATGACTTGCCTCCTTCTCACCCCTAATATCTATCACTCCCTTTAGGTCTCTGCCCCCTGCCCCCCCCCCTGGCTCTCTCCTGCTTCCATCTGTCCTTTCTATTGAATTGCATTCCTTTCCTTTCCAAACTATGTTTATTTTACTGCTCTGATGCCCCGATGCCACGGGCGGTATATCAAGAATTAACAAAGATAAAGAAGGACCAGAATGAATGAATTCCACGGCTGTTGGTCTGCCAATAGCTCCAGGGACTAGTTCTCTTCTCAGTGCTAGTGTCCTCCCTTTCTGGTCAGTGTCTCTGAAGTGGGGCTCACAAGGATCCCTGATTCTTTTCATAGCAACAGTGCAAGAGGACGTCTTCAAATGCACTGGGCTGATGCAGTGAAGAGGTGGTCAATAGGTGTTACTGAAGAAATACCACCTACACCTCCCTTCTCTGAAGACTAATGCATAACTACGTAACTAATTTAGTCCATCTGAAGAAGAGACCTATTTGTGCTCCCGGTAACATGTCTTGGGCAAGTCACTGGCTCCCATTGCTTCAGACACCCATTCAGAGGGTAATTTTATAACAGGTTGTGGGACCTCTTTAAGCACCTATGTGTCTTTATAAAATAGTAAGGGCAAAACAGGGCACTTTTATTTTATGAACAACAGACATAGATCATGACTCTACCTGCATTCCTACACATGGATCATATGAAAGTATGCATCTTCAGGGCACAGTGAGTATTTTTCAATTTGTAACCCCTGGGGTAATTTTATAAAAGCCCTTTTGCATGTATGAAAAGATCTTTACATAAACAAAATACTTTATAAGATGACCCCCTTAGTTTGTATGCTTTTTTGACAGGGCTTATCGTAGCAAAATATCCATCACCATTGTAAAGCATTGTGTATGTCCAGTAGCACTATATAAATTTCCACAGAATTTCCATGTTAATATCTTTAATACAGAGCCCCCCTAATCTAACCAATTTCTCCCATCTAAATTTCTTGAGTGTAAATATGTTCTGTAGTTCTATGAACACATTATGATATTTTTTATCATGCTATCTGCACATAACCCTCGAATCATTGATCTCTAAGTTGAATGTAACTTGGTTGTTTGTTAAATGTAAACTGCTCTTGATCTCTGGAAGGGGTGGTATAGAAAATTTTTTAAAATAAATAAATACATACATACATACTATTCAATGCTACTGTTTTTGAGTGGTATGTCAGCTCTTCATGACATTCAGTCTGAAGTTCATAATCCAAGACTATCCTAGTCAAGGACTTGTGATTCACGCATCAAGTTGCCAACTGTGCTTCAACATAGAAACATGATGGCAGAAAAAGACGATATGGTCTATCTAGTCTGCCCTTCCATATCAACTACTATAGTCCCTTTTTTTTCCTTCAGAGATTTTCTATGTTTGTCCCATGCTTTCTTGAATTCAGATAATGTCCTTGTCTCTACTACTTCCACTGGAAGACTGTTCCACGCATCTACCAGACTTTCTGTAAAAAAAAATATTTCCGCATATTACTCCCAAGTCTATCCCCTTTCACCTTCATCATATGCCCCCTTGTTACAGAGCTTTCTTTCAATTGAAAGAGGCTCTCTTTCTGTGCATTTATGCCACAGAGATATTTAAACATCTCTATCATATTTCCTCTATCACTTCTTTAAAGCATACATATTGAGATCTTTAATTGTGTCCCCCATATGGTTTATAACGAAGACCACTGACCATTTTGGTAGCCACCCTCTGCACTGACTCCATCCTGTTTATATCCTTTTGAAGATGTGGGCTTCAGAATTACACACAATACTCCAAATGAGGTCTCACCAAAGACTTATACAGAGGCACTATCACCTCCTTTTTTCTGCTGGCCATTCCTCTCCATATGCACCCAAACATCCTTCTGGCTTTTGTCGTTGCCTTTTCCACCTGTGTGCCACTTTAAGCTAATCAGAAACAATCATGCCCAGGTCCTGCTCTTCTTTCATGGACAGAAGTACTTTACCCCTTATATTGTACTGCTCCCTTGGATTTTTGCAGCCCAAATGTATGGCCCTGCATTTATTAGCATTAAATCTCAGCTGCCAAATTCTTAACCATTCTTCAAGCTTAGCTAGATCCCTCCTCATGTTCATGAAAACAATGTGTCCTTGTGTTCGAAAGGGGGTCAATGGATAGTTTTGCTCTGAGTTTTGGCAGAACCCCATGGAAAACAATTACCTATGGAATCTGCAACAATGCAGATCGTTGGAGTATTAAACACTAAAACCTGATTTTGCATTGGTCATCTCAGGGACAATGTCTCCAAATGAGTTAGTTTTGCACATACAATGACAGTCATGAACCTTACTTCTAAGCCAGGGTATGTGGAGTATAATTTCAGTCTTTCAAATTCACTGCTAATGCTCGCTGTAGTCCTTGCATCTGGCATTCATAAGATGTAACATGTATGGGTAATTTGTCAAGATATGACTGGAAGTTCTTCTTTATCAGGCTTGTGGCTCCCAATACAATGGGAAGTATTTCTGCATCTTTCTGCCACATTTTCTTGGTCTCTCTCTGCATTTCTTAGTACTTCAGGATCTTCTCCTTCTCCATGCGATTCACAGAATTGCCACTTGGAACTCACACTGCTATTATCAATGTCAGTCTGGGGTTTTTCTCCCTTACCACTATGTCGCGTTTCCTTGCATCCAGTTTCCTATTTGTTGGGATGTTAATGCCCCAAGTTATCAGGACTTCTGTATTCTCCATAATTCTTTTAAGGTCATGATCCCAGTGTTTTTATGGTACAGCGATGCTGTAGTGCATACAAAGTTTCCAATGGATGAGACATACCGCCTTGTTGTGCCTTTCTGTATAGACATTTTCTGCCATTAGAACTTCACAAGCAGCTACAAGATGAGTAACCATTTCCATCTCTTTCTTACAGAATCAACATACATGTTTCACCAATCTTCTCTATGCTTGTTGTGAACCATCTTGTCCATAATCCACTGTCCTGGGCTGCAACTATCCATTTCTCATCGTAGGAAAAGAGGTGCACAAACCTGGACGTGCACAGTTTCCTCAGTATTTTATCAAAGGCTTACTGAACATGAAGCTTTTTGTAAAATGTGTATAGGGATGTGGGGAAATGCAATTATTGTTTGCAGCACATGCAGCGGAAACAGACATTTTAAAAGTAAACCTGTACAAAAGAACTGCATCACGCAGAGTTTTGAAAGTGTGATTGCTGATATTTATGCATGCATGTGGTGATTTTTGCAGCCTGCACATGTAAGCGCTGGAACTTACTCATGTAAATGCCAAATTTTACAAAATTGGATGTCCAAAGGGAGCCAATTAACAAACTAAGCCAGAAAACTCTACATTATGGTTTCTGATACCAAAACGTAAAGCCCAATTGACCCCTCAATCACTCCTGTAAACACCAGATGCAAACAAGCAGTTAACGGACACATATGCACGCCTAAGTGTAGGCCTAAATACCAACTCTAGATTTTATACAGTATGGGCCCATATTCAGCAGTGGCCACTAGCATTGCTAAAGTGCTAGCTGCCGCTGAACTATAAGCCCGGATATCCAATGCCAAGGTCGTATCCAGGCCCCGGCATTGAATATCTAGGTTATCTAGGTTGTCTGGATTGCCAGGAAGCTAACTAGGCAGCAGCAATATCGAGCCACTCTCCAGTTAGCTTCAGAAGCAAAAGTTAAGCCAGCCTTTGCTAGGCCTGACCTTTGGCACTTAGTGATAACCGGGCAGTGGCAATATTGAGCCGCTGCCTGGTCATTTCCAGGTGCCACCCCCAGAATGCCCCGATGTTAACCGGTTAGCATCATGGAGCACAGCAGCTGCTACTACTACTACTATTGAGCATTTGTATAGAGCTACAAGACGTACGCAGCGCTACCGAAACATGTAAGAGACGGTCCCTGCTCATCAGAGCTGACAATCTAGTCAAGAGAGACAATACAGTAGCTGTAGACATGGGATATATCTAGGGGGAATGGTAAAAAAACACAAAGGAGATCAGGTGAGTCAAGATCCAAAAGCAGCAGCAAAGAGGTGAGTTTTCAGCCTGGATTTGAAAAGCACCAGAGAAGGCGTCTGATGTACAGACTCGGTTAGTTCGCTTCTTTCACCTTGCTGCTCCTCATGCTTGGAACAAAGTCCGGAGTTAGCAATAGAAGAGAAGGCCACCGATAGAAGCAAATTGCCAGAAGAGCGGAGTTTCCGGGGAGGGGGTGTAGGGAGATATAGAAGAGGAAAGGTATGAGGAGCTGCAGAGTGGATGTACTTATAGGTCAGCAGGAAAAGTTTGAACTGGATGCGGAAATGGATAGGGACCCAGTGAAGTGACTTGAGAAGAGGAGTAATATGAGCATGACATGGCTGGTGGAAGATTAGCCGTGCAGCAGAGTGTTGAGTAGATTGAAGGGGAAGAGATGATTCAGCAGGAGACCAGCAAGGAGTAGATTACAATAGTCAAGATTAGATAAGTGTCTGAGTAGTGTGTTCAGAAAGGAATGGGTGGATTTTGTTGATGTTATAGAGAAGGAAACAGCAGGTATTAGCTATCAGATGGATGTGCGTGGAGAAGGAGAGATTGGAGTCAAAGAAGACCCCAAGGTTGTGAGCCAAGGAAACAGGAAGGAGTAAAGAGATATCCACAGAGACTGAGAATTGAGGAAGGGGAGAGGAGGTTTTAGGGGGATAAATAAGCAGCTCAGTTTTGGCCATGTTCAATTTGAAGCGGCAGTGAGACATCCAAGCAGCATTGTCAGAAAGGCAGGCAGAGATCCGGGCCAGGATTGCCAGAGAGATTTCAGGAGTAGAGAAGTAGATCTGGGAGTTATCAGCATAAAGATGGTACTGAAAGCCATGGGAAGAGATGAGTGTACCAAGGGACTGGGTACAGAGAGAAAAGCAGTGGATCCTTGTGGTACATCAACTGAGAGCAGGATAGCAGCAGAAGAAAATCCACCAGAATAAAAACTGAAAGATCAATGGGAGAAATAAGAAGAAAACCAGGATAGTACAGAGCCCTTAAAACCTTGAGGAGAAGGTTGTGGTCAACAATGTCAAAAGCAGCAGAAAGGTCAAGAAGGATAAGGACTGAGTAGAGGCCCTTGGATTTTACTAGCAACAAGTCACTGGAGACTTTGGCAAGAGCCGTTTCGGTAGAATGTAAGGGACGAAAGCCAGATTGTAAAGGATCTAGGAGGGCTTGAGAGGAGAGAAAATCAAAACAATGGCAACGAACCACACATTCAAGTAGTTTAGAAACAAAGGAGAGGAGGGAGATGGGTCGATAGTTAGGACAGGTAGGATCAAGTGAGGGTTTCTTGAGGAGATGTGTAACTACAGCATGCTTTAAGGTTACAGGGACAGTTGCAGTGGAGAACAATAGGTTGAGAATATGAGAGATGGAAGGGAAAACAGTGGCGGAGATGGGTAGGAATAGGATCAGAGAAGCAGGTAGTGAGTTTGGAGGAGGAAAGAAGATGTGCAGTTTCCTCCTCAGAGATCATAGAAAAGGAAGAAAGTGTAGCAGTTGTAGAGGGGTAAAGGTGGGAGTGAAGAAGGGGAGGAGGGGAATTAGGAGACTTTGTAGGGAATTGGAGGGTGATCTTGTGTGGTGTACAAGTACTACTACTACTACTACTACTATTGATCATTTATAGAGTGCTACAAGGCGTATGCAGCGGTGTACAAGTACTACTACTACTACTATTGATCATTTATAAAGTGCTACAAGGTGTATGCAGCAGTGTACAAGTACTACTACTACTACTACTATTGATCATTTATAAAGTGCTACAAGGCGTATGCAGCAGTGTACAAGTACTACTACTACTACTGATCATTTATATAATGCTACAAGGCGTATGCAGTGGTGTACAAGTACTACTACTACTACTGATCATTTATAAAGTGCTACAAGGCGTATGCAGCAGTGTACAAGTACTACTACTACTATTGATCATTTATAAAGTGCTACAAGGCGTATGCAGTGGTGTACAAGTACTACTACTACTACTACTACTGATCATTTATATAATGCTACAAGGTGTATGCAGTGATGTACAAGTTCTACTACTACTGATCATTTATATAATGCTACAAGGCGTATGCAGCGGTGTACAAGTACTACTATTGATCATTTATAGAGTGCTACAAGGCGTATGCAGCGGTGTACAAGTACTACTACTACTGATCATTTATAGAGTGCTACAAGGCATATGCAGTGGTGTACAAGTACTACTACTACTAGATCATTTATAGAGTGCTACAAGGCGTATGCAGTGGTGTACAAGTACTACTACTACTACTACTACTGATCATTTATATAATGCTACAAGGCGTATGCAGCGATGTACAAGTACACAAAAAGAGATAGTCCATGCTCAACTGAGCTTACAATCTGCTAAAACAGACAAGCAGAACAACTGGGAACAAGGGAATCCTTGGGGAAATGATTAAAATACAATGGGTAAAGACAAGAGGACAAAGGGTCAGAATCCAAAGGCTGCCTCAAAGAGCCTGGATTTGAATAGGCCCAGGGATGCAGCCTGACGTACTAACTCAGGTAGTCCATTCCAGCATACGGTGCAGCGAGGTGGCACATGCTGGCCTGACAATTACTATGGTGTGGCTGCACCTAATGCATATTGATTTGGGTTCACAATGCGCATTAGAGACAACTAAACTGCCATACTTTAGTAAACATGCCTGTTTGTCCTGCTGTTAGCTTGCCCGAAATAACTCCTCCTTTCTGAATAAATAATTTTATCCATCTGGTTGATTACATTGAATCAGGTAAGAGAGTATTTTTAGAGTGATCACGCAGAGAGAGAGATAAATGATAAGTCTATTGAGTTTGTAGTAGTTTATCGTATGTATTGTCCTTTTATTTTTGGATGTTACTTTGTAAGCCTTTAGATTGGGATAAGCAGCATAAAAAGACTTTTAAATAAATATATAAAACAGCCAAAATTAAATTATTTTTCTAAGAATTTATATAGCTAGCGTTGGTGCGGACTGCAAAACTGGCTTAGAAAAATGATCTCTATATATGTATTTTTGGACTGTGCCAAATATCTTTTCATTGGTGCCAGATATCTGCTCGCATGTCATTTGCTATTTGGCAAACTCCAAATATTTCTTGCTGCTCACCTTCAGATGCCAAAATTAATTTGGGTGAACTGAGCCCTTTGTGACCCAAGGCTATTTAAGATGCTGAAATGCATACCTACTGCAATTACTGGTCTCAAGCTTCGAAAGAAGACAAAGCCCAAATAGCATTAGCCTGAATATCTCTGCCTATTGACAGTAGACCAGAATTAGTTGCGAAGAGAGAGAATGGAGGTTTTATGTCATCAATTTAACATTAATTATATAAACCTCTGTGAGTACATGTAACAAAATTTTAAAAAGATATGTGGCACTAGTATATTACTAAGTTAGAGCTTTGCTGTGGCAGTCAATTGAAAGTTAAATCCAGTCTTAAGATGTCACTCCTGCCCAGCAAAGCCTCAGTGAGTGCAAACGTTAGCTGTCCTGCTCCTGTCGGCATCGAATCAACTGCTGGTCCCTGGAGGCCACTGACTGGGTCTTCTCCATAAACAGTTGAAAGGAGGAGAAGCTACAGCCTGTTTTAGATCCACAAAAGAGCAAGAAGTTTAAAAAATGTAGCAGAGCAAATGCACTCATTGTTTGGATAGCATGTGTATCATGCCAATCTCGAATGACAGATCTCTCATTCTTCTCCTAAAAGAATATAGGGCCCGATATTCTTTTGGGATGGCTATGCACTGCTGCAGCACATAGCTGTTGCTGCCGAACTTTAACCCCAGATATTCAATGCCGGGTCACACGCAGCCTCGGCATTGAATATCCAGGGTTGTCGCACAGCTCGCAAGTCTGCAGAAATTAACTGGGCAGTGGCGATATTGAGCCACTGCCCAGTTAACTCCCACGGGTAAAGATAGGCTAGCTCTTGCTGCGCCTCTCTTTACTCACGGGTCCCTAACCAGGCAGCAGTGCAATAATGGCTGTGCCCAGTTAGCGACTGGTGCCGTTCCCAGAACGCCCGTGACACGCCCCAATGCTACACAGTTAGCAGCATTAATCAGGGATATTCGGCAGGACTAACCGTGTAAATGCCTTTGAATATCAGGCCCAAAGCCTATAGAGGGTACTTCCATAACAGGGCACCTAAAATAATTCCAAAAATAGCACCTGTTTTATGCCTATTTTATAAAGGTATATGCCTCAAAAATCACAAAACGTCTCAGCTAAAACTATAGACAAAATGACCACAAAAAGCCCTCAGCATAATATTAACCATAATTCATAACCTTCAAGAATTACAGAAAAAAAATTGGAAACTCAGAAAACCGCAGCCATGAAAGACACATTTTTGTTTTCACTGCCATGTGGGTTAAGCCATCGTAGCAGTTTACAGAACATGAATCACATTTAGGGGCCATTTCACACATTGACATTAACAGGTTAATGTGTATTTTAGTGCACGATAACTGGCTGTGATGAATGCTAACTTAGGTATGCTATCTACCGGCCGCTAAAATGCTCATTAACTGGCCATCGCATGGTACTGCAAAGGGTGGGGAGGTTAGGGTCAGAGTCTGGACATGGAGAGCACAATGCAGTTAATACAGATATCACTAGCGAGCGCTCACCATCAATGTGGCAATTAGCATGGTTGCACCCCACAATCAGGCTGATGCAGAAAGACAGTGCTAGAGTTGTGTGCTAAATCCGTGCACACAGTTTTCTAGCGTGAAAATAAGAAGTTGTGTACCTGTATGCAGCAAGCAAATGGCATGGAAATGAGGTAGACACAGAAAGTCTGCGCTAAACTGGCAGGTACATGCTCACAAGCATCTGCGTTAGCAGCACCTAGATCCCGCGTGCATAAAGACATTTTACTCTGAATAGTATCAGTGTCTTTGAGCAGCACCATTATTCTGAGCAATATTTTGAGCAGAATGCTTGCAAATAAAAGTAATTAATCAACACTTTCTTGGCTACCAGGAAACCCAACATACATTAGGCACTCATACAATATACTTTTACAAAGTATGCTTCTAGAATAGGGCTCAACAATCCCACACACTGGGTCGCTATGGTGCCTACAAACACTGAGTAGGTAGAGACATGGTGCCTAGAGACACTGGGTGATGGCTGAGGGGCTATGAAAGAGAGAGGGAGAGATTGGGTAATGGCTGAGGAGGGGGAGCTATGAGAGAGAGACTAGGTGTAGGCAAGGTGTGGGTGCTATGGGAGATTTTCTTTGCTTCACGTATTACCAGGGCATTGTGGTCTGTGAAACAAAAAAGGAAGTTGCTTCAAGTGCAGCTATAAAGGGTCACCAATAAGCTGCTGACAACCTATTCATTGGGGTCGATGGGAGGGAGAGGCGGAGAAGGGTCGCTGCCTTTGTTGGCACTAATAGCATGTTAAGGTCTTAATTTATTAAGCTTTTTTGTCCCAAAGAAATTGGGAAAACATTAAATCGAGTCCTTAAAAAAGGACCATTGGAGGGGCGGGTGGTGGAGGGGGCACTGTGACCCAGATCTAGGTGGCCAGCTCCTACATTTTTAAGTTGGCTCCCAGATTCCAAGAACGTTTATCAAGGCTTGTTCTAGAACTATCTGCAGTAGTGCACAAATATTCTCACACAAATTGGACCTGCTTAAGACAGTTGTAAATGTGTGCATATCCCCCGTGCATGTTTTATAAAGTATGCACATGCATCATAACCCCACCCAAACTACACTTTCTGGAGCATCTACCTGTGCAAAGGTTTGTATTTCATTTGCTACACCTGCGCCTTATGGAGGTGATTTTATAAAGTCATTTCTATATGTAAGTATCTAATACATGCATAAATGACCTCTGCTAAAATACTGTCCGGCATAAAAGTGCGCACTTTGGCATCCTTTGTCAGTGGGTTGGCAAATGAGTGGCGTTTCAGCAGAGCATGGACTAAGAACGCAAGTACACACACATGGGGATGATATTCAAAGCTGGTTAGTTTCTAACCAGTTAGTACCCCTTAAGAACATGCAGTATGTTTAGGGACGGTCTGTGGGTGGAAACGGGGGTGTCCCAGTGCCTATTGGTTAGCGGCAATATTCAGCCACTAATCGGATAGGCAAACCACATAAAGTTAAGACAAGTCAATATCTGTCATAACTTTATGTGATTTTTGCTATGTGACACCTTATAAAATTGCTTCCTATGAGTGTAGAGTCCCCAGCCAAATTTATAAGAGTCATTTTCCTGAGTCACTCTTGCATTACTTGAGTTATCTGGTGCTGTGAATACTCCATATGAAATATTCACAGGCCTTGGACTAGAAGGATTTATTTATTTATTTAGACAGTTTTGTATACCGCCTTATCCTTCAATCAAAGCGGTCACAACACAATTGGGGGATACATTTAACACACAGGGATATGAGACACATACACTAATACTTACAGGGAACATGGGCAATGGAGGGTTAAGTGGCTTGCCCAAGACCACAAGGAGCATCTATGGGACTAGAAACCCCCAGTCCTTCCGGCCCAAGGTTGCTGTCCTCTAGTGGGATTTGAACCCCCGACCTTCCGGCCTGAAGTACCTTACCCCAACCACTAGGCTACTCCTACTAGGCTACTCCTACACACAGTGATGTCATCTAGTAGTATTTGGGGCCCATGATTGCAAGGTTCCAGATGGAGCCTTGGAGCATGACCACTAGTACAACACTACATTAGCTCATGGTAATGACTGAACTAAGTACATAGGGCTATAGAAACATGATGGCAGATAAAGACCATGCAGTCTATCCAGTCTGCCCTTCCTTGCCGGCTACTAAGCTTGACAATCCCTTTTTTACCTTTAGAGATCTTCTGTGTTCAGTGGCAGAGGGGGGCTGTGGTGTGGCCAGGGCCAGCCAAAGGGTTTCTGCTACCCTAGGCAGAAACCCCAGTATCACCGACCCCTCTCTGCCCAGCTGCCACCACCAATTCCATTTCGGGAGGAGGAGGAGGCAGGCAGTGGCAGCAGCAGTATTTCCAAAAGTGGCTGCTTTTTGCTGCCTCTTTCTTGCCCGCGGCAGGGTATGTATGCTGAAGGACATGGCTTGCTGTGGGCAACAAAGCAGCGGCAAAATGCAGCTGCTTTTGGAGATACTGCTGCTGCTGCCCACCTCCTCCCTCAGACGGAATCGGCAGCAGCTAGGGGGAGAGCGGGTAGCCGGTCATGTGTGCCGCTGCCACTGGCTGCCTAGCTTGCCTAGTGGACAGGCTGGCCCTGGGTGTGGCCCACCCTGGGTGCTGGCCAAGAGAGAGGTGCATCCCCGCTGGGACCATGGAGGCAGCATGGCAAACATTCTATTAATTTGGCTTGCCACGGTGCCTCACGCTCCAGGGGCCAGCCGCTCTTCTCTCCCAGCCAAAATCTCGCTATTCAAGAGACTTTGGCCAGAGAGAAGAGCAGCCGGCCCTGGAGCACAAGGCACCATGGCAAGCCAGATTAATGGTAGGTTTGCCATGCTGCCTCCGTGGGTCCAGCTGGGAGTGGGGAGTACACACCATGCCGCATTGTGTGGGTAGCTGCTGGCAGCACTGGGGGGGGGGATGCCCGCTCTGGGAACACCACTGTTTATCACATATTTTCTTGAATTCAGATACAGTCTTTGTCTCTACTACTTCCACTGGGAGACTATTCCATGCATCTACCAGTCTTTCTATAAAGAAATATTTCAGCAAATTACTCCTTTCTCCTTTCACCTTCATCCTATTCCCCCTTGTTGCAGAGCTTTCTTTAGGTTGAAAGAGGCTGTCCTCCTGTGCATATGCCACGGAGGTATTTAAACGTCTCTATCATATAGCCCCTCTTTTGTCTTTCTTCCAAAGTATACATATTGAGATCTTTAAGTCTGTCCCCATATGCCATATGACGAAGCCCACTGACCATTTTGGTAGTCACCCTCTGCACAGACTCCATCCTGTTTATATCCTTTTGAAGGTGTGGTCAGAATTACACACAATACTTCAAATGAGGTTTCACCAAATACCTATACAGAGGCACTATCACCTCCTTCTTTCTGCTGGCCGTTCCTCTCCCTATGCACCCAAGCATCCTTCTGGCTTTTACTGTCGTCTGTTCTACCTGTTGAGCCACATTAAGATCATCAGAAACAATCATCCCTAGATCTTGCCCTTCTTTCATGGACAGAAGTGCTTCACCCCCTATACTGTACTGCTCCCTTGGATTTTTGCAGCCCAAATGCATGACCCTCCATTTTTTAGCATTAAATCTCAGCTGCAAAATTCTCGACCATTCTTCAAGCTTTGGTAAATCCCTCTTCATGTTATTTATACCTTCCTGGTTGTCTACTCCAGTCCCTTGGTGCACTCATCTCTTCCCCTGGCTTTCAGCACCATCTTTATGCTGATGACTCCCAGATCTACTTCTCTACACCTGAAATCTCTCTGGCAATCCAGGCCAGGATCTCTGCCTACCTTTCTGACACCGCCACTTGAAATTGAACGTGGCCAAAACTGAGCTGCTTATTTTTCCCCCTAAACCTTGGGCAAGCCACTTAACCCTCCATTGCCCATGTTCCCTGTAAAATAGTTATCTCCAAGTTATAATGCCCTGTTCAATGTAATTTGTTTGTTCAATGTAAACCACCTTGATATCATGAAAGGCGGTATATAAGAAATGTTAAATAAAATAAAATAAATAAATGAACCCTCCTCTCCCCTTACTCCTTTCTCAGTCTCTGTGGATAACTCTCTACTCCACCATGTCTCCTCAGCTCGCAACCTTGCAGTCATCTTTCTCCTCTCTCTCCTTCTCCACACATACCCAACTAATAGCTAAAACCTGCCATTTCTTTCTCTATAGCATCAGAAAAATTCATCCATTCCTTTCTGAATACACTACTAAGACACTTATCCACTCCTTAGTCACCTCCTGACTGGTCTATTGTAACCTGCTCCTTGCTGGTCTCCCTCTGAATCTTCTCTCTCCCCTTCAATCTGTTCAGCACTCTGCTGCACGGCTAATCTTTTGCCAGCCTTGTCCTGCTCATGTTACCCCTCTTCTCAAGTCATTTCATTGGCTCCCTATCCATTTCTGCATCCAATTGAAACTTCTCCTGCTAACCTATAAGTGCATTCACTCTGCAGTTCCTCACTACCTTTCCTCTCTTACAGTTTCTCTCCCTACACCCCTCCTCGGGAACTCTGCTCTTCTGACAAATCACTTCTATCTGTGCCCTTCTCTTCTGTTGCTAACTGTAGACTACTCCTTTCACTTTGCTGCTCCTTATGCCTGGAACAACTATCGGAGTCTGTACGTCAGGCACCTTCTCTGGCCCTTTTCAAATCCAGGCTGAAAACTCATCTCTTTGCTGCTGCTTTCAGATCTTCACTCACCTGATCTCCTTTGTGCTTCCTTACCATTCCCCTAGATGTATCTCATGTCTACAGTTACTGGGTTGTCTGTCTTGACGAGATTGTAAGCTCTGATGAGCAGAGACCGTCTTTCATATGTATCTGTACAGTGCTGTGTATGTCTTGTAGCGCTATACAAAAGTTCAGTAGTAGTAGTAGACTTTGATATCATCTGCCAAGAGGAAAACTTTACTTGACAGCCCTTGCGCAATATCACTTACAAAAATGTTACATATGAAGTAGGGAGCGAATCCCTAGTTATTTGTGAATGAAGGCTGATGTTGCCAAGATCCAGCTCTGAAGCTGGGTGAGCTGGAGACATAAAGGAACCAGAAGAGCTGCCAGGTCTCAACACAGAGATCATCACCCACTCAGATGAACCTTTGAAAATTTCTCTGCACCAGATCTTAGGATCTGCTCCAGATTTTCCCTGATTGGGGGGGGGGTATACTTTATAAAACTATCCACATATTTTTTACCCATAACTATGTTGAGCACAACCGGAACAGGAAACAGGAGGTGATCTCTGAATGCCATGCAATGATCAGATCATGATGAAGCTCTAACTTACCCTTTTTGTTCCATTTCATTGTAAGACATCTGGGACAACAGAAGGTCTGTTTTAACCTTTCCAAACAAAATCAAAGCAGTAACCTTGCCTGTTTTTTTTTTTTCCATCTGAGACAATATTAGGGGCTTGCCTTTGCTGTACACACATTTTCTGGTTGGAACTGAACATGCTGAATAACTTGCAGATCTTGGCTGATACAAATTTCTGTTTTCCATGACTATTTAAAAAGGAGGGAGAAATAAAATAAAATTGCCTCCTCTCAGCCTAGTATAGTACAATTCAAAACAATGGAATCACAATGTATATAGAATCTTTCATAAACACGGGATTCCGAAATGCTTCAGAGAATTAAGTGCTGCTGGGAAGCAGACTATAATTACAGAAAACAGTGCTGTGAAAAGATATTGAATGGTGAATAAAATGAAGCATTTGGTCCCAGAGAGAGAGGAAATTTGAGAGGTATGGGCAAGATTTTAATAAATGCATTTTTAAGATGGGGTGGGATAAAAAGGCTTATGTCAGATGGACTAAGAATACAAATATGAATATGTGAGTCTGATTAAAACGTCTACTGTCCGACTGGTCAAGCAGCTCAGTGATAAAGCTGAAATCTACCAGGAAGAAGGTCTGATCCCTGAATTGGCTGTACTGTTACTTGAGTTATCTGGTGCTGGGGATACTGCATAGGAAGTATTCACGGACCTTGGACTGGAAGGATTTGTAGTCATCACCCCACAGTGCCATGTAGTGGTATTTAGAGCCAATGGTACAAGACTACATTGGTCCATGGTAATGACTGAAATAAGTACCCGGGATCTATGAAGTAGGGAGTAAATTCCTGATTATTTGTGAATGAAGGCTCATGGTGCTATGATCCCAGCAAACCAGAAGAATCTGACAGGTCCCACAAAAAAGATTGTCACCCATTCTGATGAACCTAGGAGAAATTTTGGATTCTCTGCACTGGATCTTAGGATCAGCTCCAGATTTTCCCTGGCAGGTCTTGGGGGGGAACGTGCATCAAACTCGAGTCAAGCTTAATGATGGTCTCACAGATTTTTCACATTCTTCTATAAGACAAATCTCTTGCACCAAAAGAAATGGCATGATGAGAAGGAACATGTAGAGTTCAGAGAGGTCTGATGGCAAAAGGCGAGATTACTTTTGGCCTGAAAACGTACTTTTAGCCACACTGAGGTAGGACAATTTTCAGATTACTGATTTACAAAAGTAAAATGCTTTGAAAATTTGTCTCTAGCAATACAACTCTTAGGGGACAATTTTCAAGGGACTCCATAAGTAAAGAAGCTTTTAACTGTGAAAAAACCCTCTGTTGATATTGCCCTCTCCCTCCTGCTGGGGAAAGGGGCAAAGCTGTGACAGGCTGTCTATAGAGCTGGGATAAGCTATCTATAAAAGTCTGTATTAAATTCTGAAATCCCAGCTGCTTCTTTTCTTCAAACATTTTGTACCAGCAAAGACTGTGGGAATGAAGATCTCAGTGGTCTTGGCAGCATACCGACAGGTCTACAAAGTCCCTACATGGCTCAAAATTACCCTTGCTGAGGCCACCGTACTAAGGGGCATTGACCCTTATGCACTATTTCATTTCCGTGCAATCCATGTTGCTATTTCCATTCTATGCAAATAAAACTAGTAGCAAAATAACACGTTTGCCCCCTTATTTGCTAATATTAATGAGTTAATATGTGTAAATGCCTGTTAAGCACAATATTCAAAGCAAATTAGATATTCACCCAGGGTCATCCCAACCATTAGGAAATTTAGGCGGTCACCTTTGGCCGCAACTTCTGTGGGGCATTCAAAGCTAAACAATAGAGCTTGACAGCCAGGGGGATGTAAGGCCTAAGGTTTGCCTAGGACGCCAACACCTTGAACCAACTCTGGAGCCAGCCCTGCATTCACTGGCAGATGGCAAACACACAACTTGCCTATCCATATATCTTAAAACTTGTATTGATAATATTAGTCTATTTAACCCACTAAACTCCCAAATATTGTCTGTAGAAGAGGTCAGGGAGATGCTGCCGGAAACTACCCATTTAGTGGAAATATTCAGTGCTTACACATATGTTATAGTCTTGTGGTACTATCATTAGGGGTCAGAGGTGCCATTTTGAACCTGGATGTAGGCGGGGCTGGAGCATCCTGAGATCGCTCCAAAATCCCCATTAACCAAGGAAACCCCCAGTATGAGCCAGGGGGTTCAGATGGGGGGGTATTAGAGATGTAGGGAGGGGGTAGTTTATTGGAGATATCGGGGGTGCCAGGGGTGGGGGATTTCTAAAGTGCTATTTGTGGGGGGTGAAAGTTCTTTATAGTTGCAGCGGCTCCAAAGTACATTGCTGATAGCATGGATGCACCTGCATTATAGGTAGCAGATATCCCCAGTACGTCCACAACAGTTCTGGCACAAACTTAGCAGTTACTGTGCCCTAATTTGTGCAGTCAATGCATGGTAATGGCAAAGCTTTACACACTTTAGTAAATAGGCCCCTAAGGGCTCGATTCTGGGATGCAAGTTGTGGGGCCCGATTTCCCCCTCTGGCTCCACTCATACGTCCTGAGAAGCCGTGCGAGGAGAGCTGGCAGGGAGCAGGAGGGGGAAGAATTGGGGCGGAGCAGAGGTGGGCCAGTCTGGCAGGACGTACAGGGCCGATTCAGGTCATGGCCCTGTACATCTTGCTGGGTCAAAGGGGATGTGCTGCTTATTCCATCTTTGACCTTTGACCTTTGACCTCTGACCTCTGACCTTGTGCCCGGGGATCCCCCGGGGCCAGGTTCGGGGGTCCCCAATGCCCAATCCAGGTCAGCCATAGGTCAGGCAGTGGGGATCAGGGGGGGCTGAGCTGGGACGG
Organism: Ichthyophis bannanicus; assembly: GCA_033557465.1. Taxonomy (NCBI): domain Eukaryota; kingdom Metazoa; phylum Chordata; class Amphibia; order Gymnophiona; family Ichthyophiidae; genus Ichthyophis; species Ichthyophis bannanicus. Next base: position 73,791,347 of record CM066037.1, read on the forward strand.
CTAAGAGAGCCTATCTTGAATCATGTATATTCTTGATTGCCTGTTATTGCACCATTTATTGTTACAATGTTTAATGTATCGGTTGTTTTAATTGTAAACCGCTTTGATTACCCAATATAGCGGTATATAAAACACACAAATAAATAAATAAATAAAATCCCCACCAGCAGGGACAGAGACTCTTGGTGAAATTAAAAAGTCTTGGGATAGGAGGCAGTGTACTATTGTGGATCAGGAACTGGTTAAAAGACTTAAAGCAGAGGGTAGGGCTAAATGGGCAATATTCTCAATGGAGAAAGGTAAATAGTTGAGTACCCCAGGAATCTGTGCTGGGCCCACTACTTTTTGAACATATTCATAAATAAACTGGAAATGGGAATAATGAGTAAGGTGATCAAATTTGCAGACGACACAAAATTATTCAAAGTTGTTAAAACACAAGAAGATTGTGAAAAATTGCAAGAGGACTTTGATAAATTGGAAGACTGGATGTTCAAATGATAGATGACATTTAATGTTTTGGATAAGTTCCTGAGGGAAAGGTCCATAAACCATTATTCAAGAGGACCCGGGAAGATCACTGCTTGCACTGGGACAAGCATTGTGGAACCTGTGTGCCTTTTGGAGAACATGCTTGGTACTTGCGACCTCAATTGGCCACTGTTGGAAACAGGATACTGGACTTGATGGACCTTGATCTGACCCGGTATGGCATTTCTTATGTTGTTATGTGGGAATATCAGTAGGAGAAATGGGATATGAACCATAGTGGAGGGACTGAATGGATTCTTTGCTTCGGTCTTTAATGAAGAAGATGTAGGGAAGTTACCCATGATTGAAATGGTATTTAAAGGTGATACATTGGAAGAATTGAAAGAAATATCGATAAACCAGGAAGATGTCTTACATCTATTTGATAAACTAGAGTAGCAAATCACCTGAACCAGATGGTATACATTTGACGGTATTGAAAGAACTGAATTATGAGATTGCAGATCTACTATTAGTAATCTGTGAGTTATCATTAAAATCATCTTTAATACCTGAAGATCAGCAAGTGGCCAGAGTAACACTAATTTCTAAAAATGGCTCCAGGGTGATCCGGGAAACTACAGACCAGTGAGACTGACATCAGTACAGGGCAAAATGGTAGAAACAATTATAAAGAACTAAATTACTGAACATGTAGATAGTCATTGTTTTATGGGAGAAAGCCAACTAATCAGTTATATTTTTTTGAAGGTGTGAATAAACAGATAGACAAAGGTGAGTCAGTCGATATATTATGTATGGATTTTCAGTAAGCCTTTGACAAGGTCGCTCATGAGAGACACTTGGCAAAATTAAAAAGTCATAAGATAGGAGGCAGTATACCATTGTGGATCAGGAATTCGTTAAAGGTTAGAAAGCAGAGGGTAGGGCTAAATGGCCAATCTTCCCAATAGAGAAAGGTGAATCGTAGAGTACCACAGGGATCTGTGCCAATTCCACTGGTTTTTAACATATTCATAAATGACCTGGAAATGGAAATGAGTGAGGTAATCAAATTTGGAGATGACAGAAAATTATTCAAGGTTGTTAAAACCCTGATTAACACACTGAGAGAACCAAGCAAGCCAGGTTCAGAACATAAGAAAATCAGATATGCCATTCTGAGTAAGACCAAGGTCCATCAAGCCCAGTATCCTATTTCCAACAGTAGCCAATTGAGATCGCAAGTACCAGGCATGTCTGAAAAAGGCACACTGGTTCAATAATGACTATATTGGGGCAAGCAGTGAATTTCCTGGGTCCTCTAATAATTTATTTATTTATTTTGACAGTTTTGTATACCGCCTTATCCTTCAATCAAAGCGGTCACAACACAATTGGGGGATACATTTAACACGTGGGGATATGAGACACATACACTAATACTTACAGGGAACATGGGCAATGGAGGGTTAAGTGGCTTGCCCAAGACCACAAGGAGCATCTGTGGGACTAGAAACCCCAGTCCTTCTGGCCCAAGGTTGCTGTCCTCTAGTGGGATTTGAACCCCCAACCTTCCGGCCTGAAGTACCTTGCCCCAACCACTAGGCTACTCCTCCCTCCTATGATTTATAGACCTTTCCTCCAGGAACTTGTCCAACTTTTTTTTAACCCAGCTACCCTAAAAGCTTTTACTATATCCTCTGGTAACAAATTCCAGAGCTTGATTACGCTTTGAGTGAAAAGATATTTTCTCTTGTTAGTCTTCAACAGGTTACACTGTAGCTTCATTTCATGTTCCCTAGACTTTCTACTTTTTGATGGTGTAAACAATCAATCTACGTTTACCCATTCCATTCCACTCCACTCCATTCATTAATTTATAGACCTCTATCATATCTCCCCTCAGTCGTCTCTTTTCCAGGTTGAAGAGCCATAACCTTTTAAGCCTCTTCTCACAGGGGTATCCTTTCATCCCCTTTATCATTTTCCTGGCTCTTCTCTGTACCTTTTCTAATTCTGCTATATCCCTTTTAAGATATGGCGACCAGAATTGCACAGAATATTCAAGATGTGGTCGCACCATGGAACGATACAGAGGCATTATAATATCATTTGTTTTATTCCTCATTCTTTAATTTTCATAGCATTCTATTTGCCATTCTATTTGCCTTTCATAGCATTCTATTTGCCTAGACTACTGCCGCACACTGGTTGGAGGGTTTCAATGTGTTAGCCACAATGACAACTAAACCTTTTTTCTGGGTGACAGTTCCTAATGTGGAAACTTGCATCTTGTAACCATAATTTGGGTTATTCTTTCCTAGGTGCATAACTTTGCACTTGACCACATTAAATGTCATCTGCCATTTGAACGTCCAGTCTTCCAATTTATCAAGGTCCTCTTAAAATATTTCACAATCCTCTTGTGTTTTAACAACTCTAAATAGTTTTTGTCATCTGCAAATTTGATCACCTCACTCATTATTCCCATTTCCAGGTCATTTATGAATATGTTAAAAAACAGCAGGCCTAGCACAGATCCCTGGGGTACTCTACTATTTACCTTTCTCCAATGGAAAAATTGGCCTTTTAGCCCTACTCTCTGCTTTCTATTTTTTATCTAGTTCCTAATCCACAATAGTACAGTGCTTCCTATCCTCTGACTTTTTAACTGCGCCAAGAGTCTCTAATGAGGGATCTTTTCAAAGGGTTTCTGAAAATCCAGATATACTATATCAACTGGCTCACCTTTATCTACCTGTTTATTCACACCTTCAAAAAAATTTAATTGATTAGTAAGACGAGACTTTCCTTGGCTAAATCAGGACTATTTGTTTAATAATTTCATTCTTTATTATGGTTTCTACCATTTTGCCCGGTACTGATATCAGGCTCACCGGTCTGTAGTTTCTCGGATCACCCCTGGATCCATTTTTAAAAACTGGTGATGCATTTGCCATTCTCCAGTCTTCAGGTACTACAGATGACTGTAATGATAGTTAGCAGATTACTAATGGTAGGTCTGCAATCTCATTTTTCAGTTCTTTCAAAACCCTCAGATGTATACCATCTGATCCAGGTGATATGCTACTCTTCAGTTTATGAAATAGTTCTAATACATCTTCCTGGTTTATCAAAATTTCTTTCAGTTCTTCCAAAACACCACCTTTAAATACCGTTTCAGGCATGAGTTAACTTCCTTTCATCTTCTTCAGTGGAAACTGAAGCAAAGAATTCATTCAGTCTCTCTGCTAGTGCCTTGCTCTCCCTTTGCACCCGTTTTACCCCTTTATCATCCAGTGGTCCAGGAACTTAGAAATTGCAAGGAGACATCAGGGGTTTGGTTAGGATATGGTCTGAGTGGCTCAAAAATCTACATGTGTATTCCCCATTTCATATATTTTATTTATTTACATTCTCTTATATACCGCACTATTCAGTATCAGCGCGGTTTACATGGAACAGAAACGCTCAGTACAGTTAACATGTATGAGTTTACAGATAACAGGGCAAGTAACTTAGATAACAGGGGTAAACTATTTACAAAAACTTGCTACATAAGCTTGTAAACTATTTACAAATATTGCTACATAAGGTTGTATGATCATGAATTCTATAGAAACAAATGCACCACTAAGGGTTAGAGAATCTTTCTTGGCATGTTGTTGGGAAACCATATATTTGCTTAGTGGGTTGCATCTCTGTCTCGGTGGGTGAGGTTGGGTTCTATGAGGTACTTATTGAAAAGATGGTACTTGAGGGCTTTCCTAAACTGCGTAAGGCCCTTAATAGCCCGGATATCTGGAGGTAATGCGTTCCAGCATCTTGGTGCGCTGATACTAAACGCCCTGTTGGCTGTAGATGAAGTGCAAACTGTTAATGCTTTCGGGACTTTTAGGGTGTTTGTAGCTGTGGATCTCCTTGCTCTATTAGGAGATATGGTATGGATGAGGGCCATTATTGATTCAGGGGAGAGCTTGTTAATAGCTTTAAAAGTGAGTAACAGAGTCTTAAAAACGATTCTAGCCTGGATAGGTAGCCAATGTAATTGTATCAACAGAGGTGTCACGTGGTCGCTTCTGGGGGCTCCATGGATGACCCTTGCTGCAGCGTTCATGGCGAGCTGCAGCGGGTGTAGGGTGGATAGGGGCAGGCCTTGAAGGATGGCATTGGCGTAATCAAAATGAGGTATGATCAATGCCTGGTATATAGTCCTGAAGTCATTTGGTTCCAGCATAGATCGTAAATGCCGAAGTGAGCGGATCTTGTAGTATACTGCTCTGACTGTGTTCCCTATGTGGGCTTTCATGTCTAGGCGCTGATCCAAGATTACTCCCAGGTAGCGTATTGATGGTTTAGTTTGTAGCTCTGCTTCTTTTACTTTAAGGAATTGTGGTGGTGTGAAGTTAGTGTTCCTAGTAATGAAGAGTACTTCCGTTTTCTTATGTTGTATTCGGAGGTTTTGGGAGAGAAGCCAGTCAGATATTGCGTTGAAGCAACTCGTCAGTGGAGAGAGGTCCGGATGTTCCGTAGAGAAGGGTATGTACAGCAGGACATCATCAGCGTATAACATGCAGTCGACATTGAAGGATCGGATGATCTTGCAAATTGGCTGCATGTAAATGTTAAACAAGAGGGCCGAAAGGGAAGAACCTTGTGGGACTCCCTGGCTTTGGTGGAAAGGTTCTGATGTCATCCCTCCAGAACGCACATGCTGCCATCTTCCAGACAGGTAAGATCTGCACCAATCAAGCGCTCTACCAGTAATTCCTTTCTCAAATAGTCGACCTAAGAGAAGCTCATGACTTACTGAGTCAAAAGCTGCAGCGATGTCCAGAAAGATGAGAGCAAATCCTTGACGGATGTCATCAATGCCAGTGATTATCCTGCATAAGAGGGTGGTAAGAAGGGTTTCCACTCCGTGGGATTCCCTAAAACCATGTTGGCAGGGGTCTAATGGTGAGGCAATGTCGACGTGATCTTGTAGTTGTCGTTGTACCTCTTTTTCAATGATCTTCGCAAGTAACGGAATACTGGATATAGGTCTATATGAATCCACTTTTTGGGGGTCGAGTTTGCAGTTTTTCAAAAGAGGTCTGATAGAGGTGTGCTTAAGAGCGGAGGAGAAGGAACCTGTTGTGAAGGAGAGGTTCATTATATTGGATAGTATTGGGCTGAAGTGGCTGCGGAGCTCCTTAATCCAGAAGGCTGGGCATGGGTCAGACTGAGATGTGGTGGTGTTGAGGGCCATAATCGTGTCTTCAATTCCTTTTTTGGTAGGGGTAGAGAATATGGTTAGAGCTGTGGGGCCATCTCGTTCAGGGGTGGTGGTTGTAGTCGAGATGTTGATAATCCGGCATATCTTGGATTGTGCATAGTTAGCAAAATCTTGTGGGTGAATCTCAAATTGCGGTCCGGGGGTTGGTTCCTTTGATAGAGTCTTGACTAGGTCAAAAAGATCATGGGGTTTATTAAGAGATCTCTTTAAGGTCTCTGAGTAGTATTGTTTCATTGCATCAGTGGTTGCCTTGCGGTGAGCAGCCAGATGACAGTTGTATGCAGTCTGGTCAATTGAAGAGTGGGATCGGCGCCAGCGCTTCTCGAGTTTCCGTAATTGGGTAAGAGAGGCTCTAAGATCGGCTGTGTACCATGGAGCGTTCATTCTTTTCCTTGGGGGCTTGTTAGTTGGTGTGCGTAGGGCGATTGCACTAAGGCACTTGTTCCAGTGAGTAATCAGGTCGTCAAGGTTCATGGTGGTTTCGCTGATGAGTTGTTGCGTTTCCATGAGGATAAGGTCTCTGTTGAAAGGCTTGAAACATCTGGAGTGAAGTCTTGTAGTGTTGCTTGGTATCTTATTGAACTTTGACTCAGTTTTGTGCGAAGGGATCTGGAGGATGATCAGTTTGTGATCTGACCATGGAACAGGAGTTATGGACGTTATCGGGTCATGTGATGTGTTAAGAGATATCTGAGGGGCGAATACTAGGAAATATAGGAAATGCATGCGTATGACCAAATTTGTCCATGTTGGGATTTACAGCTGCTTCCTGGCATCAATAGGTTTGGAAAAAGTGCTGGTTTTGACAGCCCTTTGCAGGAGGGATTAAGGGGTTATCCACATTAATCTCCCATTGGTTATTTCCCTCTCCAAATTGACATTAAATAAGAATATACATTTTCACTGAAAGGGTGGTGGATGCTTGGAATGCCCTCCTAATGGAAGTGGTGGGATCAAATACAATGATGGAATTCAAAATGGCATGAGACAGACAAAGTGCATCCCTTTATAACAAGAGAATAAAATCAAAATGAACAAATATCTTTTATATTTCATCAAATAGAGGGGGGTGACCTGCATAGAGTGGCGAGTAGAACCCTAGCCAAAAGCAAAGAGGGGGGTGAGCTGCATGGAGTGGTGGGTACAACCCTAAACAAAGATAAAGAGGAGGGTGACCTGCATGAACTACTCTGGCCACCTTATTGGCCGTCATATACTCATATTGGCTGTCATATACTATGTTATTATATGGATAGCTGCATCTATATTTACTTGGAAGAATTTACACATGTAGGTTTTCCAAATGGTAGGCATTTTAAAATGGGTCCTCCAGTTCTATGTATCAGCAAATACATATGTGATCCTGCTGGATTTTAGAAAAAGATCCACATTTAGAAGGGCTTTTTCGAAACTACCGCTGGAATTGTGTAATTCTGACCTCAGCCTCTCAATCCTGATCTCCACGTATGATGTAAAATTTGCCTTCACGTGGAATCGTATGCTCCAAAACGGAACAAAACCAACAAAATGAAATTGCACATCAATAATCTTTTCTGACATGCAGAGCCCTTCTGACCACACACAGCATGCAAAACAGAAACTACAAATTACAAAAGAATGGTTTCCATAAAAAATGTAAACAATAACTCTTGAGATGCTTAGATGCAGACTGCTTTTAGGACAATGGGGAGGGCCTGTATATATGTGTGCGTGTGGTAGCTTTCTAGCTTGTAATGTCTGTCTCTTATATTGTGTTCTCAGTGGTTTCCATACCGTAAAACCCATAATTTGGCACTAACTGCTATCCTTGCCGGTAGGTTGAGCAGAAAGGCCAAAAACTGAACAGACCTGGATGCTGAATTATCATCTCACCTCTAAAGTCGTTCCCCCCAGAGCTCTACTGAGACATATTGACAAAGCAGTGAGGGGAAACTTATCAGTCTGCTACTTCATGCACCGTTTGTGTTCGGTGGATGAATGAAAGACTTCCGTGCACGGTGCTTTCAATCTGGCACATGTTACAAATATAAAAATTTACAAAAATCCCAAGCACATTTTGTTAACAATGTGTTGCTTCTTTAAACAGACACAACATTTGTAAAACACATCAGATCTTTTCCTTTTGCTCATGAAGGCTTAATAAATTTTGGGTGTTTGTGGTAGAGCAGACTTTTTGAAAGTCAACCTATGTGCAGATTCTAGTAAATAAATCACAGAAGCCTGTTTAGTTTTATGCACGTACGGATTGAAAGGCTAAATCCACGCACCCCCCCCCCCCCCCCCAAAATACACAGCAATATAATTTAAGAAGTAGAATATGCACCATGAGCAAGCGTAACCTGATGCAGTAGATACACATTTCAGCTCACATTACCGAATTTACAGCCAGCAGTGAAAATGTTCCTACAAGACCTCTCCAAATTCTATGACAGACTAGAGTGCCAGAGTTACATTTGGCAGCATGTCACAAAGTACAGATGCCAAAATCAATGTTTACCTGTGCAATTCCGCCTGCTGCTTCACTGCAGAAAATAAAATCATTCGAAAAATAGCTGTTTTTTTGAAGCTGACAAATTGGGGCTTACTCAATTTTCATTTTTCCATGGCTGAATTATATCGAGTGCCAACAAGCTATGATAAGCGGTGCCCCTCCTCCTCCCTTATTTACAGTATATCAAGGGCTCTATTCACCACATAGCATTTGTGGTCTTCTGTGGCACATGAGCCTCTGTCTGCCTGGGTGACTGCCATCAGCTTTAGTCAGTCGGTTGTAAACTGCCAACCTTCTGGGATACATTGCTGCCTGACCTAGAGAGCAAATTCAGTGTTCAACAGCTTTTGTTAAATTACACTCAATTTTGGAGCGTCGGGAACTGGGAAACGCTGATGAATTTGTTGTCACAGCCAGGTAGTTATTGCGTGTTAGCTGTGGCATGATGGCCATGTCATGTTCAAAGTGCAACAAGTTATAGAAGAAGAGAATAAAAATAGACACATTTTCTAGGAGTTTTTTCTCTTAAATTGAAGGCAATAATACCAGCTTGAGGCTTCTTCAGCTTTAGATAGGGCCATTTTCAAACATCATTTACCTGTGTAAATAGACTGAAAATCACCCACCCGTAGGGATGAACCATGTGCCTACTTATAGCCATTGGAACGAGAAGACAGGTTTGGGGGTAAGGTTAGCGTAGGGGAGAAAGTAATATGGATAGTTTTTTCATTTTTTTAAACTACAGGTTAAATTTTCCAAAGTGCTCTTCCATGTTAATCCATTTTAGTGGGCACTAACATGGTGGAAAGGTTTTGTAAATCTAGCCCTACATGTGTTATTTTTCATGGAAAAAATGCCCATAGAAAAAAAAAATGACGGCGCAAATCTCTGTGGTTACTTTTTCCTGGGCAGTTTTCAAAAAGAAAGACTTTCTCTTTGAGAACTGGTATAAAGTTACAGGGGAAAGTACCAGTAGAATTTACATCTGCCCAGAGAGTCTTGAAATTTGTTTGTCATTGCTTTGATTTTTATTGAGTATTTCTAGAGTCATCTCTAGGATGCTGCTAGGCCTCCTGTGGTAATGAAATACAAGGCTACATGTAAATACAGTGAATGTAAATTCATTTCTAAAAGTGCCTTTCCCTTCTAATCTCTCATCCCTTCCCCTCCACCTCTATATCTCCTTCCTTCCTCTCCTTTCTCCTTTTATCTCTCCATCTTTCCTTTTCCTCAACCCAGCTTCCTCTTCTTCCTCTTTGTAAATGGCCCTGTTCTAGGGTTGCCCTTGGAGACCTTCTTTCCAAACCACAGCCAAACCCTTCTTCCAAACCCCTTTCACGCCTCCTCGGCCATCTCTTTCTCATTATAAAAATGTCCATGGCTACCTTGCACTGGTCTCCATTCTCTTCCTATACCCCCTGCCAGAACCTGTCCCCTATATACCCTGTGGATCTCTAACCGATGCCCCCATGGATTACCAAACCTCCCTCCACCCCATGCTACCACATGGATCTCCAACCCACCTCCCCAAAGACCTTCATTCCTTGTCCTTCTGCCAGATCTCCACTCCTTTCCACATTCCCTCTCCAATTTCTTCAAATATCCCACTCCTCCCAACCTTCTAAATTGATTTCTTTGAACTTCTTCTGAATTCAAGAAAGAATGAGACAAACAGAGGATCTCTAAGGGAAAAGAAGGGATTGTAGAGATGAGTAGTTGGTATGGATGAGTAGAATGGATAGGCCATATTGTCTCTATTTTCCATCATTTTTCTGTTTCTGTGTTTCTACTCATTTCTCTCATTCATCCTGAATATCCACTCTTCCCTTCATGCTTTTCTCATCTGTCTGCACTCTTCCTCATCCCTCCACATCTGACTCTTCCACTTCTTATGGATCTCTACTTCTCCCTACCCTTAGGGATGCCAACTGGCTCCAGATGCTCCCGACAGGTTCGATCCAGTCCTGAGTTTACCTCATTGCATGCAAGGATATATAGTTCTGATTTCTCCATTGCACTCCATAAGAAAAAGAAAACTACAAGTCACTGCATGCAATGGGGTAAACCCAGGACTGGATCAAGCCTGTTGGGTGCATCTAGAGCCAGTTGGCAACCCTACCTACCCTCTACCTTCAGACATTTCCCTCTTGAACCTCCATATCATCACCACTCTTCCCTTCCTTCACCCCCACCCTTAACTCCTCCTTCCCTCTCATCTTGGCCTACACTCCTTACTTTTTCTTCTTGTTCTTCAGTGTCACTCGATAGCTCCATTATTTAGGCTGCAAACACTCTTGAGCCCAGCAGTAGCAGTTAGGCTGTGGCTGTGGCCTATGAGTCTAGCAAGTACTTACAGATCCTATGGTGGCCCTATCTCCTAAAGGAAACCCATGTGAGAAGCTCAATCACTACAGGGTCTGTGTTGCTGGTTTTACTTATGCTACCACTGATCTCAACAGGTGATAACAAGGAGTTATGTGAAGGGGCCCACACTGATCAGTGCATCCTCCTGGCTCTCTCCTCCTACCATTGAGGACCCCCAGTCTCTATGCTGGTGTGGCTAAAGTTCTATTGAGTCTCTCCAGCCATGGACTCCAATGAAGTCGCACCATTTGTGGTGCCCTAAACATGGTCTTGCCTGTCATCTGCTAATCTTCATTATCCAGTCTTGTTCAATTTTATACCCTCCAAAAATACAGTTGTGGTTGACAGTCAAATTTCAGCACCCAAAGCAGGCCTGATTTGAAGTTAATGGTCCTTTACTGGCTCGGAGCTTGGATAGGACAGCGGTGAAACCTTATATGAGTAGGCTAAATAGGAAAGTTGCCATCATCTCTAAAGAATGTAGTATGTGGAATAGTCAGTGAGGGAGTTACAATAAACCACCATTTTTGGTATCAGGAAGGGATATTGTTGTAGATTCAGCTTTAAAAGCACAGTGCTCATTCACTCTGTTGTGGAATACCACAGAGAGAGAGAGCTGTTAGCCAGAAGAGAGTTAAGTTGTGTTTAAATAAACTATAAGTACTCGGAGGAAATGATGTCACGGGACTAGACGGCAGCAAAAGCACGGAGCTCTGGCGATAGCGGTGGAAAACCTGCTTTTTAGCCCCCAAGATTTGACCCGCAAGCACGGAAAACGGTCTCTCTGATTGGAGGAGCATTGAGAAGTACATGGCAGCGGCACGGAAAAGTGCGGCGGACCTGAAATCATTCGCGTATAAGAGTGTGCCTGGGAGTGCTTCGGGGAAAGGAAAGATGGCGGCACCATGTGCAGTAAGCATGGGAGATGCAGGTGGCTCGGACCTGGGTGGCACACCACCCCGAGAGAGTGAAATTGCCTTGCTCAAAGGAGAGTTACAAGGATGGTTCGCAGCCCTGTGGCAGGACCTGGCCCACTTTAAATCAGAGGCTCGGAATTGGATCGAGGAGCTGAAAACTGAAGTGAAAGAGGTGGGCCAGCGACTGGGGGACGTGGAGACAAAAATGGAGGAGCACGAGGACAGTATTAAAAACCTCCAAGACAAACTGGAGGGGACCCTTGGGGAGCAAGAAGATCTATGGTCTAAATTGGAGGATCTTGAAAACAGATCCTGCAGATCTAACATCAGGATCCGTGGTGTACCGGAGACAAAGGAGAAAGAGGATTGTGAGAAGATAGTGGAACAGTTGGGCCGCCAGATCATGGAACAAGCGGCTGAGATGGATGCCACCATGTGCTGGCGGATAGATCGGGCACATCGCGCATTAGGCCCGAAGACGGACGGGCGGACGAGGGATATCATAGCCTGTTTTCATGAATATGCTACAAAGAACGCGGTGGTCTCGGCGGCGAGGAAGCTCACGGAAGTGCAGTGGGCTAACCACAGAGTGGAGATCTATGCGGACCTGTCGGCCATCACTATGCGAAAGCGGAGGGAGATGGCTGGTCTTACGAAAAGACTCCGGAAGGAGAATATCAAATATAAATGGACTTTTCCTTTTGGACTGTCTTTCACTTTGAAAGGGGTCTCCTCCTATATCCGTACAGTGGCGGAGGCTAAGGAGGTGATGAAGAGTGCAGGATGGCTGGAGGACCTGGGCAGCTCTGGCAGCACCTTGGGGAAGTGACAGGATGAGGATAATCGGTGGCGGCAGACGTCCCAGGGAGAGAAGCGCCTGCGGCGGCAGCGGTGGATTCCGGGACCTCTGGGCAATCGCTGATGGATTTTGGACTGTCTGATCATGGACTATACTTAACGGGCCTGTATGGGGCTGTGTGGGGCGTGTGTAGTGGTGGGCCGTGAGTGGGGGCTGTGATGGAAGGAGTGGGCTGCGGGGGTTTATGTGAAGAACGTGCTGGTGGGTGGGGGGAGAATGTTACAGAATGCAAGATGGGAGAGGGGCTAAGAGCGGGATGTTTGTGTGATTGTGTGAGCTGCTGCTTGGTTCTGTGAGTCATGCCTTACATTAATGGCGGAGAAGGGGGTGGAAGGTTACCGGGGAGGGGGGGAATGAGGGGGAGGGGGGTTGTGGGGGAGGGAGGGGAATCCTACTGAACCACATCCACCTAAGGGGCTTCTGATGTGGCATCCTAATGGATAAGCTGCGGGTGTTGACATTAAATGTCAGAGGACTGAACTCCCCAGTTAAGCGCCAACGGATGTATAAGGAAATGCAGAGACTTAGGGGGGACATTGTCTTTGTACAAGAGACTCATTTACGCAGAGTCGATGAATGGAGGGTGTCCAGTGGGAAATACCCGGGGAGGTGGTTTGCATCGAATAGACTAGAAAATAAAAAGGCGGGGGTGGGTATTATGCTCAGCGGGAAAGTTCGGTATACAGACAGCATGGTCTCTCGGGATAAAGGGGGGCGGTTATTAATGCTTAAGCTAAAGATGTACGAACAATGGGTTACTTTGGTGAATATCTATGGGCCGAATACGGCACAGGGGGGCTTCTTTGAGGAGTTGACCTCCTGTGTAGAGAAATTTGCAGAAGGGCAGGTGATCATGGGGGGCGACTTTAACCTGACCCTCAATCCTCATTTGGATAACTCCCCCGGGCGGGGGGACGGTGGGATGCGTCACCGAAGAGTGTTGAACCTCATGGGCGAAAACTTGGGGATCCAGGATACGTGGAGGGAGTTGAGGGGCCGGGAGAGGGCGTTTACTTTTTACTCCCCGGTGCATCAATCCCTTTCCCGGTTGGATATGATTTGGGTGTCCAAGACTTTGATGTCAGCGGTACAGCAATGTGAAATTGAGGAGAGGGTGTGGAGAGACCACTCTCCGGTTTGGATAGAGTGGGATGTGGGTGAGGGTGGATCGGGGAGGAAGAGGTGGATGCTCAATGAAGCCCTATTGGATGACCCAGAAATTAAGCAAAAAACGAAGCAGGCTATTACCGAATATCTTGTCTTTAATGACCGGGACAACTGCCCCATTGGCACTTTGTGGGAGTGTTTAAAGGTGGTGGTCAGGGGAGCCCTGATCTCAATAGGGACGTATGAGAAAAAACGTAAAGAGCAGCACAAGGAAACTTTGCGGGGTACGATTAAGGGATTGGAGCAACTCCAACAGGATAAGGAGCTGAGAGAGGAACAGCTTAAAACTCTACGGGACGCACGGAGAGAGTTGGGGGATATTGAACTCGCAGAGATTCGATTCGCGCAGGATCGACTTAGGCAAGACTATTTTGAACATGGGAACAGACCCTCGAGATGGCTTGCGTTCCGGCTGAAACAACGTCAGCGGCGGAACTGGATTACAAAAATCTGTGATGCAGGGGGGCGGGAGGTGTGAACGGGGGCACTGATTAAAAAACAGTTTGTTCAATTTTATAAGCAGTTATATGCGGCGGAAGATACCTGCCCCAGGACAGTGATTGCGGAGTATTTACATACTCAACTACCGACATTGTCGGAGGCTGAGGCAGATCTGCTTTCCAGGCCCATTACGGAGGGGGAAGTGGGAGAGGCGATTAAAGCTTTACCAATGCATAAGACCCCGGGGATGGATGGCTTCTCCAATAAATTTTACAAGATCTTTGTGGAAGAGGTGTGTGGCGCATTAACCAGATTGTATAACTCTTTTGGGGATGGGGGTCTCTACCTGAGTCCTTGCGTACGGCAGGGATTACAGTGTTACCTAAAGAGGGGAAAGACCCCAATTTATGTGGCTCCTACCGACCCATTTCCCTTTTGGGGACGGTCTTTAAGATATTTACTAAGATATTGGCGAATAGGCTACTTCCCTTTATGCCGCGCCTGGTGCATGAGAACCAGGGGGGTTTTGTTCCAGGCAGGCAGACCACGGATAATATCCGGAAGGTGTTGAATGCAATTTGGAGGGGGAAGACAAGTGGAACCCCGATGTTGTTATTAACTATAGATGCTGAGAAGGCGTTCGATCGCGTGTCCTGGCCCTACCTACTTCAGGTTCTGGAACGCTTGGGGTTTAGGGGGGTTTACCTTAATTGGATTAGGGCTATTTACACCAAGCCCCGGGCTCAAATTCACATCAATGGGGAGTACTCAGAGGCTTTTGAACTGCAGAGGGGTACCCGGCAGGGTTGCCCGCTCTCGCCCCTGCTCTTTGTACTATCTATGGAACCTCTGGCCCAAAGTTTATGTGAGTGTGCTGCGGTAAAAGGGGTTAGAGGGGGGGTATGGAGAATAAATTGTCTATGTTTGCAGACGATTTGCTGTTTATTCTGACTGACCCTGAAGGTTCCTTAGGGGCGGTCTATAGTTTTTGCAGGAATTTGGGGCCATCTCGGGGTTTCGTTTGAATGCTACCAAATCTGAGGTCCTCAATATCTCTATTGGGGCAGAGCTGCAACTGAGACTGCAGAGCAAGTTCCCCTTTAAGTGGGCTAAACATAGTGTAAAATACTTGAGAATTTATCTCACAGCTAAAGAAGGGGACTTGGGAAGAGTGAATTTTGGGGCTATGGAATGGAAAATGCGGAGAGAGTTGGAGCGCTGGGAGAGTAAAAAACTATCCTGGCTGGGGAGGATAGCGGCCCTTAAAATGACGGTGTTACCGCAGTGGGTATACCTGTTCCGGGCTTTACCAGTGGCGGTGGATAAGGCCTTCCTGACCCGAATGCAGGGGGCCCTTATGAAATTTATTGGGGGAGGGAAGAGATCACGCATTGCATGGGCTACCCTCACTAAGAGTAAGAAGCATGGAGGGATGGCCGTGCCTGACCTACATAGATATCTGGAGGCCGCACACCTTACCGCGGTGGTGGATTGGGGGAAGGAGGAGGGGAAAGAGTGGGTGCGGATGGAGGCGGATGAGGTCCAGGAAGGGACCATAGGGAATTGGATTTGGTTGCCCCAAGGGACGGTGCGGGGAGGAAGGGAGGGTAACCCCTATGTGTACAGGACCTGGTGCCTTTGGCATAAATGGAAACGTCGCTGGCTGGGTCCTGCTGGTGTCTCCCGGTTGATACCAATTGTCGATAATCCGGACTTTCCACCTGTGGTGGGGCATAGTGAGTTTAAGAAATGGGCTTTAAATGGGCTCACCCATGTGGGCCAACTTTTGGAAGGGGTAAAGGTCAAGGGGTTCCCAGCCCTTCGACAGCAATATGGGTTGGAGCCCGGGCAATTGTTTCAATATCACCAGGTGTGTCACTATTTGAAACATCGGATCCTTCCCCACCTAGCACCAGATCCAGTGGCTGTTGAAAGGTTGTTCATGATGGGGCACTCCAAAAAGCTCCTGTCTCTCTTCTATCAGTTGATGGAGCAGGACAGCCAGGTGGGGACTTTTCGGGAACAGTGGGAGCGAGACCTGGGGGTGCGGTGGGGAGAGGCTCAATGGGACTATATTTTACAACACCGAACGAAGGGTCTGATGGCAGCTAATTTTATGGAAAATAATTATAAATTGCTGTACCGCTGGCATCTGACTCCTGCAAAATTGCAGGCTATGTACCATACTCAGTCTGACAGGTGTTGGAGGGGATGTGGGGAGAGGGGCACTTATCTGCATATTTGGTGGTCTTGTCCCCGGGTGGTGGGACGGTGGGGGGAAGTTTTTGAGCGATTTGGTAGCATCCTGGGGAAAACGATAGACCCACAACCGGCTATGGCTTTACTTGGGGCCCCGCTGGGAAACCTCACTCAGGTGGAGAATGCGTGGGTGTCCTTGGGCTGTACGGTGTTCCGTGTGCTGCTGGGCCGCCACTGGAGGCAGCAGACGGTGCCAACATTGGGGGAATTTGAGGCATCCCTCGCTCAGGCTTATTTGTTGAGTAAGTTAACGGCGACCAAGAATAACTGCATGCCGAAATTTACTAAAACCTGGGAGGCCTACATCACATGGATGTCCAGTACTTAGTGGTACGGGGATGAAGGCGGTAGGATGTGGGGGGGGGGGGCGGGGGGGAGGTATTGGGGTGGGGGGGGGAGAGTTAAGGATATTGTATATAGCGAATGTTTTACTTGGGATACATTTGGGTATTGATATGGATGAGCCAAAGGATGGCGATTGACATGTTTTCAGTGGCATTGATCACAAATGTTCTGTATTGTTTTATAAAGTATAAATTTAAATAAATAAATAAATAAACTATAAATACTCAATGGACCTCTAATCTTCTTTTAATATTGTGACTGTGTATAGAATGAAAATGTGACTTTTCCATTTCCAAAGAAAGATCCTGTGAAAGAGGAGAGACAGGAAATTTAGAATTTCTCCAGATTTGCATTACAAAACTTTAAACATTAATATACTGTAGCTCCCTCCTGGGAAGTTTTATTTTTAAAAAACTGATCAATCAGAAAAGGCTGTAGTTATTCCATAACATAGGGAAAAGGATGCCAGCATGTCCTACCCTGTAGTCTTGTACTTTCTTCTTCCCATCCATGCTTCATGAAAATATCTATCAAAAACCTACTGTGCATCAGACTGGGAGAACTAACCCTTCTAGTTCGAATTTGGTGACCAAATCACTGTGGTGTTCTTTGCTCAAAGATGCACTTTTATACTCTGTGAAAATTTGTGAACATTATTTAGATGTAAAGGGGACATATTCAAAGTGGTTCAACCAGTTAGGAGCAATGTTCCCTCTAATTTTCTGTAGGCTGTGTACGCATAAAATATCAGCTGTGCAACTTTTGAAGGAAGGTTAAATTTTTGTGCGCCACATAACGACACTCGGAGTTTTATATACTTTAAAATTTGACTACACGTCAGAATACAGTATGTACACCACATTGATTGCACTAGAAAATATTGTAGAACTTGTGAAAACCGTAAATACACAACAACTTTTAAATTTTAAGACGTCTGTGCTGTTTTCTATCAGAATCAGAACCGTAATTTTTGTGCGCTCTGTTATAAAGTATGTGCGCTTGCTCGGCGAGGTGTGTGCGCGCGCACACGCGCACAGCTTAGAGGGAACAGTGGTTAGGAGACCTACTAACCAGTTAAACTGCGGTCAGCTGGATATTCAGTAGCACTAAAGAGTTTAGCGCCGCTGAATATCCCTGATTTGTGCTGTTGAACATAAGAACATAAGAAATGCCATACTGGGTGAGACCAAGGTCCATCAAGCCCAGTATCCTATTTCCAATAGTGGCCAATCTAGGTCATAAGTACCTAACAGTCTCCCCAAAAGAAACAGATTCCTCAACGCTTGTATTGGGTCAAGCAGTGATATCTTGGGTCCCTTTTAATAATGGTTTATGGACCTTTCCTCCAGGAACTTATCCAAACATTTTTTTTAACCCAGCTACACTAACAGCTTTTACTACATCCTCCGGTAACAAATTCCAGTTTGATTACACATTGAGTGAAAAAATATTTTCTCTTATTAGTCTTAAATAGTTTACCCTGTAGCTTCATTGCATGTCCCCTAGTCTTTCTATATTCTGATAACGTAAACAATCGATCTACGTTTACCCGTTCCACTCCGTTCATTAATTTATAGACTTCTGTCATATCTCCCCTCAGCCGTCTCTTTTCCAGGTTAAAGAGCCCTAACCTTGTTAGCCTCTCTTCATAGGAGTATCCTTCCATCCCCTTTACCATTTTGTTGGCTCTTCTCTGTACCTTTTCTAATAACGCTATATCCTTTTTAAGTTACGGTGACCAGAATTGCACACAATATTCAAGGTGCAGTCGCACCATGGAACGATACAGAGGCATTATAATATCTTTTGTTTTATTTTCCATTCCTTTCCTTATGATACCTAGCATTCTATTTGCTCTCTTGGCTGCTGCTGCACACTGGGTGGAGGGTTTTAACATGTTATCCACGATGACGCCTAAATCCTTTTCCCTGGTGGTGGTTCCTAATGTGGAACCTTGCATCGTGTAACCATAGTTTGGGTTGTTGTTGCCTAGATGCATAACTTTGCACTTGTCCACATTAAATTTCATCTGCCATTTGGATACACAGTCTTCCAATTTATCAAGATCCTCTTGCAATTTTCCACAATCCTCTTGGGTTTTAACAACTTTAAATAGTTTTGTGTCATCTACAAATTTGATAACCTCACTCGTTATTCCACTTTCCAGGTCATTTATGAATATGTCAAAAAGCAGCGGACCCAGCACAGATCCCTGGGGTACACCACTATTCACCTTTCTCCATTGGGAAAATTGGCCATTTAGCCCTTCCCTCTGCTTTCTATCTTTTCACCAGTTTCTGATCCATAATAGTATGCTGCCTCCTATCCCATGTACTATTGAACACCCCAGGCCTAACCACTCAACACTGGGGCATTCCAGGGGCGCAGTTTGTGTGACGCCTACAGTTATCCTGGCAGCAGCGATATTCAACGGCTGGCTAGTTAACTCGCTGGCTAAGGTTAAGCAAAATAAAAGCAGGTCTAACTTTAGCCAGTTTAACTATCTGGCCAGCAGTTGAACATTGCCACTGACCAGATAGCTAAATCGTTATCCGGGTAACCTGGATATTCATGCCGCATTTCTAGGGTTAATTTAAAGCAGTGATGGGAGTCCCCTAGAGATCATGTATTTGTGGTTTTTGCCCTCCATGAGCTGTACTGTAAATTATTAAAGATAAATATTGTTTTGTCTCTCATTTTTCCTCCTCTTCTTGCTTATTCATGCTAGGTCATATGAAGTTTCTTCTTTTTCTTTCTCTTAGGTCATCTGCCACACACTCTTTCTCTGATGGGAGTCCTTATGCATGCTAACCACTACACAAATTTATTTATTTATTTAATGTCTCTTTTATACCGCGCTATTTAACATCGGTGCGGTTTACATACAACCTTAACTTATACAGTGCAGGCTAACATGCACTGTATTTACAATGAAACAGGTGCTAAAACTTGTATAACACTGGGGGAACTATTTACAGGTAGGAATCACATCAGGTGGGAAGAGTGACTTTTACAGAGGTGGGGTATATACATGCTGCTATATACAAGGTGCGCATAGTCGAAGATGGCGCCACTTTTACAAAAGTGGGGTATGTACATACTGCTATTTACAAAGTACGCATATTCGAGGATGGACTGGGAGTGGATGCCTCATTGCGTGCTGGGTGTGTTGGTGTGGCAGAACTGGTGAAGGGGGGTGGCTGTTTGTGAGCTGTCATCAGAGTAGTATTTGAGGAAAAGTGGTGCTTCAGTGCTTTCCTAAACTGGGTCAGGTCGGATATTGCCCGTATGCTGGGTGGTAGGGCGTTCCAGCATCTGGGTGCACAGAACCTAAATGCCCTGTTTATTGTCGCTTGGGTGCATTGTGTTATTGCTTTTGGGATTACCAGTGTGTTGACTGCTGCGGGTCTTCTGGATCTGTTAGAGGGTGTAGGGTGGATAAGCTCTGTGAGGGAGGTGGAGGAGAGCCTGTTGATGGCCTTGAAAGTCAGTAGTAGGGTTTTAAAAGAGAGTCTGCCGTGGATGGGGAGCCAATGGAGATGTTTCAGGATGAGTGTCACATGGTCATTCCTGGAAGCACCGTGTAGAACTCTGGCCGCGGCATCCATTGCGAGCTGGAGTGGGTTCAGGGTGGATTGCGGGAGCCCTTGTAGAATTGCATTGGCGTAATCGAAATGTGGGATAACCAGTGCTTGATAGATTGTCCGGAAGTCATCCGGCTCCAGCAGGGGGAGTAAGTGCCTGAGTGTCCGAATCTTGTGGTAAACTGCTCTTACTATGTTGCTTATGTGAGCCTTCATGTCCAGTCATTGGTCTAGTGTGACTCCAAGGTAATGGATTGTGGATTTGTTTAGTAGCTCTGCTTCCTTGACCTTTAAGTAGGCAGGAGGGGTGAAGTTTTGGTTCCTCGTAATGAAAAGGACGTCTGTTTTCTTGTGCTGTATTCGAAGGTTTTGAGTCTGGAGCCAGTTGGATATCACGTCAAAACAGTCTGTCAGTGAGGAGAGGTCTGGCTGGTCAGTTGAGAATGGCAAGAATGGCATGTAGAGCAGTACGTCATCGGCATATATCAAACAGTCAACATTGAATGATCAGATGAGGGAACAGATGGGCTGCATGTATATGTTGAAAATCAGGGCGGAGAGGGAGGACCCCTGCGGAACACCCTGCCTCTGGTGGAATGGTTCTGATGTTGAAGCACCAGATCGTATGTGCTGCCATCTGTCAGACAGGTATGATTTGCACCAGCTTAGGGCTGTGTCACAAATACCCTTCTCCTTAAGTCGCACCAGGAGGAGCTCATGGCTTACTGAGTCAAATGCCGTGGCTATATCCATAAAGATGAGGGCAAACCCTTGATGGGTGTTGTCAAGTCCAGCAATTATGTTGCTGAAGAGGGTGGTGAGGAGTGTTTCAACACCATGAGATTCCCTGAATCCATGTTGGCAAGGGTCGAGCGGAGCGGCGGTCTCGATGTGGTATTGGAGTTGGCGTTGGACTTCTTTTTCAATTATCTTGGCAAGTAGTGGTATGCTTGATATAGGCCTGTAAGTCAACCTTCTGGGGCTCTAGTTTGTTGTTTTTTAGCAGAGGTCTGATGGACGTGTGTTTGAGGCTTTTCAGGAACGATCCTGTTGAGAATGACAGATCCATGAGTCTCGCTATGAACGGGCTAAAATCGCTCTGTAGTGCTTTTATCCAGAAGGCAGGGCAGAGGTCGGTTTGTGCAGTGGTGGTGTTGATGGCAGTGATAGTGTCTTCAATGCATTTCTTGGATGGGGTGGAGAAGGTGGTCAGTGGTGTTGGGTAGGGTGGCTCGTGTGCGGCAGTGGGTGCTGTGGACTTATCGGTCTGGCTTAATTTTGATTGCAGGTAGTCTGCGAATTCTTGAGGCTGGATCTCGCTTGGTTGGTTGGGGGATGGTTCTTTTGTTAGGTTCTTGACCAGATTGAATAAGTCGTGTGGTTTGCTTAGTGATCCTTTCAGAGTGTCGGTGTGGAATTGCCTCATTTTCTCTGTTACTGCTTCGTGGCGTCTTGTCAGGTGAAGGTTATATGTCCTCTGGTCTTCAGAGGAGTGTGATCGATGCCAGCATCTTTCCAGTTTCCTTAGGTGGAGAAGTGACGTTCACAGTTCCGTGGAGTACCAGGTTGCGGCGGTTCGTTTTCTTGGAGGCTTGTTTGAGGGTGGGAGTTGGGCAATGGAGCTAAGGCTGTTATCCCAGCTTGAGATCAGTTCGTCGAGGCCAGGTGCTGACAAGGAGAGGAGTGGGAGGGTTTTACTCAAGATAGCTTCTTTGTCAAAAGGTCAGAATCTTCGTAATGGTGCACTAGGAGTGCTGGCCGGACTTCTGGGGCTCTTGTGGCCTTGGCTGAGCACAGGTATTTGGAATCTGATTAGTTTGTGGTCCGACCAGGGTACTGTGGTAATGAACAGTATGGGGTCGTGGGTTGAGTCGACGGCTGACAGTGAGGCGAATACCAGGTCCAACTTGTTTCCTTTCACGTGGGTAGGTTCATTGACTAGTTGCTTGTAACCTAGTCCTTGAGAGCTTCGAGGAAGGCCGAGACTTGTGTGACTTGCAGGGCTGGCAGGTTGAAAACGCCTAGTAACCAGCTTGGGGTGCGTGGGTTCAGGGCATTACAGGCAAGGTCGATTATTGTTGAGAGGTCATCAGGGGAGGTTGATGGGGCTCTCTACAGTAGTTTTATGGAGCACTGCTTGTTGGCTATGGTGATTGTATCGAGTTGCGTTGTGCTGGTGGCATTGATCAGATGGAATTGGAGGTCTGTTTTGGTGAGGACGAGCACTCCACCCCCTCTTCTACTGTCTCTATGGCAGGTGTGGATTGAGAAATTGGTGGGTAAAAGTTGGTTGAAGTGGACCGTGTCAGCGCTGGATAGCCACATCTCTGTGATCAGGAGTATGTCAGTCATAGAGGGATATCATGTCTGAGATAGCTGGCCATTTCTTGCGGATTGAGCATGCATTTGAGGACACATTTTAGGTTTTGGAGGTGGGGGTTTTCCTCTTGTTTGGCTTTCTTGGCATGTTGAAGCGCAATGTGTAGTAAGTGGGGGTGGAGAGTGCGTATATTTTCTTTTGCCTTGTGATGGGGAGCACTTGACCATCTCCTCCCATGGCTCTGTAGGATTGGTATGTGATTGTAGGTAGGAGATAAAGTCCAGTGTGCTGCTTAGCCCTCCAGAGAGGTTGTAACAGCAAGCTATGGCAATGAGGGAGGGCGCCATTCTGGAAGGCAGGTAGATCAGGCAAGTAGATTATACTATCACAGGCAGGTACTACAGGCAAGCAGGTACAACAGGCCCAGGTTATGCTATCACAGGCAGGTACTACAAGCAAGCAGGTACAACAGGCACAGGTTATGCTATCATGGGCAGGTACTACAGGCACGCAGGTACAACAGGCACAGGTTATACTATCACAGGCAGATATCACAGGCAAGCATATACAACATACACAGATTATTCTATCACAGGCAGATATCACAGGCAAGCATATACAACATGCACAGATTATACTATTGCAGGCAGCTATCACAGGTGGTTAGGTATCACAGGCATAGATTGTACTTAGCAGAGGCAGGTAAATCGGATGCTAGTTCTCGCAAGTATGGTCAGCAGCTAGCTTTCGTGGGTTTATGCAGTGAATAACGTGGTTAGGCCTTAGTCTTTCTACTTTGCTGATGAGCGTTGTCTTTCGGTGCGGTTTTGTCTGTATCGATTGCTGGTAGAGACTCCCTTGAACTGTTCTTGTTGGTGTCTCTTGGGCTCGTACTGTTCGCGGGCCTGGTTGTTCTGGTGGTTCTCGGTAGGGGTGGGAGGGTCCTTCTTACAGGTCCCCGCCTAAGGGCCATGCCAAAGGACCCTCTGTTGAGGCCCTCAGGCGCGGGTGCGCCCGATGGCGCTTTCTTTTAAATGTTGGCCGACTGTCCCGATTGGGCAGCTCGGCTCAGGAGGCGGGGTGCAGCATTGGTCCTGGCAGCTCGATCCCTGCTGGCCTGGGAGAACTGCACGCGGGACGGTGGCGGTGGCGGTAAGGGTCCTGCGCCCGATGGTGCTTTCTATTAAATGTTGGCTGACTGCCCCGATTGGGCAGCTCGGCTCAGGAGGCGGAGTGCAGCGTTGGTCCCGGCAGCTCAATCCCTGCTGGCCTGGGAAAGCTGCATGCGGGGCGGTGTCAGCGGTGGCGAGGGTCCTGCGCCTGATGGCGCTTTCTTTTAGCTTATTTATACAAGTCAGACTAAAGAAACAGCAGTTCTAAAGTTATATACCCTCCTCTTGTTAGCCTGATACATGCCCTCCTTTTTGAGAAATTGTTGTGCTATACATTGCCCCTCCCCATTGTTTCCCGAATTCTTATATTCTTTTAGTTTGTGTGAGTTTGCCTTCTGTGTTATTGATTCTGCTACTGTCCTCTGTTAAACCAAGTGGCTATTGTAAACCACTATGATGTGCTTACCATTTAGCAGAATATGAAATTTTTCACAAATAAATACATTTATTTTACAAATATATGGATAAGGTATGCATTTTGGGGGGGGGGGGTAATTTTATAAAGCCATTTACATGACTATGTGGCCGTATATGAGTGTTAATGAACTTGCCTCATAAAATACTGATTTGTCTTGGCATGAACACATGTAATTTGCTGGTAGGCTTAGCCAGGGAAGCAGTCAAGGCAGAGCATGAACAGAGTTTGCACGAATGCACATTGATCAAATAACGTAAATTATGCACATAGAAACATGATGGCAGAAAAAGGCCACTTCCATATCAACCACTACAACAATCCCCTTTTTTCCTTTAGAGATCCTCTGTATATGTCCCATGCTTTTTTGAATTCAGATACTACCCTCATTTCTATCACCTCCACTGGGAGACTATTCCATACATCTATCACTCTTTCCGTAAAGAAATATTTCTGCGTATTACTCCTGAGTCTATCCCCTTTCACCTCCTCCTATGTCCCCTCGTAGCAAAGCTTGCTTTCAATCAAAAGAGGCTCTCCTCCTGTGCATTTATGCCATGGAGGTATTTAAACATCTCAATCATATCACCTTTATCCCACCTTTCCTCTAAAGTATACGTATTAAGATTCTTGTCTGTCCTCACATGCTTTATAACGAAGACCACTAACCATTTTAGTAGCCACCCTCTGTACCAAACTCCAACCTGTTTATATACTTTTGAAGGTGCGATCTCCAGAATTGCACACAATACTCCAAATGAGGTCACACTAAAGACTTATACAGAGGCACTATCACCTCCTTTCTTCTGCTGACTATTCCTCTCCCTATGCACCCAAGCATCCTTCTAGCTTTCACCGTCGCCTTTTCTACCTGTTTAGCTACTTTAAGATCATCAGACACAATCATGCCTAGGTCCCGCTGTTCTTTTAAGGACAGAAGTACTTCACACCCTATACTATATCACTCCCTTGGATTGCTGCAACCCAAATGCATGACCTTGTATTTTTTAACATTAATCTCAGCTGCCAAATTCTAGACCATTCTTCAAGCTTAGCCAAATCTCTCCTCATGTTATCTACACCTTCCTGGGTGTCTACTCTATTGCAGATTTTGGTATCATCCACAAAAAGAGGCAAACCTTACCCGACAGCCCTTCTGCAATATTACTAACAAAGATGTTAAAAAGAATCGGACCAAGGACAGATCCCTGGGGCACACCACTGGTAACCTCCTTCTACTCAGAGTGAGCTCCATTTACCTGTACCTTTTGTTGCTTCCCACTCAACCAATTTCAAACCCAAGAAATAACTTTAGGGTCCATCCCTAGGGTGCTTAGTTTGTTCATAAGTCACCTGTGCTGAACGGTGTTAAAGGCTTTACTGAAATCTAAATATACCACATCTAGAGCTGTCCCTCAGTCCAACTCCCTAGTCACCCAGTCAAAGAAATCAATCAGATTTGTTTGACAAGACCTGCCTCTGGTGAATCCATGCTGCCTTGGATCCAGTAATACGATGGAATCCAGAAACCTCACTATTTTCTCTTTCAGCAGCGCTTCAAAATTTACTCTCTTTATTATTCCTTTCTGTATAGAAACTTTCTGCCTTCAGAACTTCACAGCCAGCTATGAGGTGAGTCACCATTTCCAGGTCTTTCTTACAGAATCAGCATATGTCTGTGTTGTCAGTTTTTTCAAATCTTGCTGTAAACCATCTCATCCGTAAACCGCTATCCTGGGCTGCAGCTATCAACCTCTTATCCTTTGGTTTTAGTTCACCCCTCCTTAACCATTCATGTGTCCGTTCTTGATCAACAAAGAGTTCCTGGAGTAACACTCTGCATTTCCCACTGTATTTGTGCATCTTTCACTTGTTTTTCCTTGTTGATCTAATTCCTTGAAGAGTTTTTTCTCTCGTTTTGCAAATTCTGTTACTGCCTTCCCTGTGTATGCTTGTGGATTTTCACTCATTCCTTCTAGTCTTTGGAACGCTTGTGCAAGTTTGATGATGGACACAGATTCTGGACATTTACTCTCATATTTCAACTCTTTTTGCATATTTAGATCTGAGGATGCAGTTAAGTAGGACTGAAGGCCTATGATAGAAGCTCTGTATATGTAATCCATCTCTATGAGTCCTAGCCCTCCTTCAAATCTAGGGATGTACAGTCTTGGCATACATTGATTCTTGTAAATCACTTCATGGATATGGAGGAGTTTTCGTGTTCGCACATCCAGTTTTTCAAGATCTTTAAGAGGCCCAGTCCACTACCCCAAAAGCTGTATGAAAGTACAGGAATTGCCAGCTGATTTATGGCTTGAATCTCATTCTGTGATGTTAAAGCACTTTTCAATAACGATTTTAATCTCCTGTAGTATTCTTTACTGATCTTTTCTCTCAGTAATTTCTGCTTGAGTGTCATTCCTTCTTCTAGGCCGAGATACTTATATATGCCTTCCTGTTCAAGGTCAATGTCACAGCCTTTAGCCAGGGAGATGTTTTCTGTTTTGCTCAATTTTCCTCTAAAAGAAGTTGCCTTAGCACATTTGTCAAGGCTAAAGTTCATCCTGATGTCATCAGAAAAGCTTTTCACTACACAAAGTTGCTAATTGTTGGTCACTGAAACTTGTGATAAGGAAGCTTATCATAGCTCAGGAAGGAGCTATAGAAAAGGTGAAGTGTCTCTGAACAAGCAACCTGTCAGTGCTGGTAGAAATGAGAAAACAGAATTTTGCCATAAAAGACTACCAGTCCCAGAATGCACCAGGTTTCCAACAGCCATTAGAGGAGCTGAAGTGGGGAAATGTGTGTTCAATCAGGAGGGCTATGAGGCAATCCCTAAGCACTCATCTCAAAGGGCAGGGCCTGATTCAGCACAGCTGCGCTGTGTTAGGGAGGAGCACTCATCAAGGCAGAATAAGAGTAGAGTTTATTCTACAGATGACCATCTTCATGATCACCCTTATCCTGAGAATCAGCTTGAGTTTGATCATCAGTTTCATCTGAAGGATCATCAGAAGCAGAAGCCAAACCGGAAGGACAGAGAGGGAAAGAGACCCTCTGGAAGAAAGAGGAGAAAAGCCTTTGAGAGGTCTAGAAGAGTCCAAAGCAGTACGTATACTGGGAGGCATTTCAAGGGCCAGCATACACCATTGGACTGGAGAAAGCCAGAGGAATGGTGCTGCAGAGCTAGGAATCACCAGACGCTACCTGTGAGGGAGATGGCTGCACGTGGAAGGGGACCCTAAGACCTGTGCCAGAAGGTATGTGAAGAGAGATCCAGTGTCCAGGGATATGGATTGGAAGGCTGGACATAAGAACTGGACTACATACTGGCCAGGCTATATAGAGAGGAACTCTAGCAGTAATGGAAGCTCAGGTATGAACACTGATCTATGCCCTAGCTATAACCTTGAAAGACAGCAGGGAAACAAGTATTCTCCTGAAAATGCTCCATTGAGAGATTCATCTGTGCCAATCCATGATATTGAACCCATGCTTGTTGAACAAGGGGGAATAATAGCAGATGAGGATCCTGTTTATATGGACTGCTCTCTATCTAAACTCCGTTGGTAACTTTCTGTTATAAAGTACAGCAACCATCACAAAGAAATACAAATTTGTTCTTTAATCTACTCAGAAAAGCTCCTGAAGTAGGATTTGACCCACACAGTGGAAGGCAAGCCAGCTAAGGGGTTTCAGCTGGTGACTGCTAGCAATTAAGCCTTACCTAATTGCTTGTGAGCTAGGAGAGAATCACTTCTGTATCTATGTGGGAAGTAATCAGAAGTTAACCTGAAAAGAACAGTTTGTTTCTTGCTTTGTGGATTTTCATTTGTTGTTTTCCTGATTTTGACTTTGTTTTTCCAAGTTAACACTGAAAGCAAGTAACCTAATTTATGTGCTACCAAGCATATCTGTGTTGGGAGAGAAATAACCCCATAAATAAATATCTTATTGGCTTTACCCAAGAGCACAACTAAATTATTGTCAGCAGCTGTGTCTGGTGTGAATGAACTACATTGCCCACAATACCTTGCAAAATCATATAGATATATGCACTTGCCAAGACTGTGAAAATTCTCACCCAGGCAGCCGTCTGACAAATGGCGTAGTTTTTCGGATTGCTTTTGCACAAAAGGGGATTTACTTGCTGAGGATTACAACTAAAGTTCAAGTTTAAAGCTGGAAAAAAAGATTTTCCCTCAACTGCACTTTGGAGGAGAAGTAGCTGTCCCAGGAGGAAAAGACCCTGTGCAGAGCTGGATTCATCACTGAGACAAGGTAATAAGTACCTGGGCATGTCTAGTGCTGGATGGGAGTAAGGCACAGGGGTAATTGGAAAAAAAAAAAGTGTAGAAAAAACACCTGTTTGGAAGGTGGTGCACTGTGGTTTTTTTTTCTTTGTATTTCTTGCAGGAATCAAGATGGATTCAAGGGAACTAGCTGAGTGGATGGCAGCCCAGTTCAGCAGGCAGCAGGAGCTAGCACAGCAGGCTCAGGACACTGCTATGAGAGCCTTAATGGACCAGCAGAAGCCAGTGCTTGATCTGGTGCAAGCCCTAGTTCAGCTGCAGAACCAAAGTGGAACAGATGCAAGACCAGCAGTAAATACTGGTACACCACATGTGGACAGTGTGGGACTCAATCAAGGGATTGGGGCATTTAGTTTTGGGGAGCTAACTCCAGATGATAATGTTGATGATTTTCTAGAGTCTTTTGAAAGAGTGGCACAAGCATTAGCATGGCCAGAAACCCAGTGGGCAGTAAGGCTGGCAGCCTCATTAACTGGAGAGGCGCTTTCAGCTTATAGAGCAATGCCAGCAGCCCAGGCTTTGATTTATAAGGATGTAAAGGCTGCTATTAGGGATCGCCTAGGGTTGTCTATTTCAGAGTATAGGTGAATGTTTAAAGCTACTACATTGAATGTGGGTGAAACACCCAGGGCTCTGAGTCGGAGAATCAGAAGTTTAGCTGTAAAATGGTTGGAGCCTGAGCAAAAGACGGTAGAAATGTTATTAGATATTATAATGCTTGAACAATTTATGTCTGGGGTGCCTAAAGATTTGCACACTTTCCTTATACAGCAAAATTGCCAAAATCTTGGAGAGGCAACCATGCTAGCAGAGAGATTCTTGGAAGCCACGCAGGCTTGCCATAGAATGGGTGGCCCTCTGAAGATTGGTCCTGAGGCTAGATGTGCTGTATCAGAAAAGAGAATAATTAAAAATGTTTCTGAAAATGAATGTACTGTATCAAACCAGATGACACAGTGGAATAGAAAGAAATGTTTCAAATGTGGAAAATGGGGACATTTAGAAAAGGGATGCCAGACACACACTAGTTTAATGGGTGTGGATTTAAAACAGCCCAAAGAAGGATTTCTTTTGATGGTTGATGTGCAAGGAATTACCACAAATGCTTTGTTAGACTCTGGGGCAGACCAGAGTATGATGTCAAAAAGGCTTTGGAAGAGGATAGAGGCCCAAGAAGGATTTGTGCCTAGAACCCTGAAAGCCAAGTTCACATCAGATGCATTCATGGTGCTGCAACATCATATCCCACCTATAGGCTGAAGGTTAAGTGCCTGGGGGAACAAGAGGAAGTCCTGTTAGCAGTGGTGCCTAGGCTACCCTTTGATTTGGTTCTAGGAAAGGACTGGCCAAGATTTAAGCAGGGGCTAGTGAAAGGGCTAGGAAAGAAGGAGGGAGAAGGAATAATGGAAATAGCTCCCGGGCCATTCTTTGGAAGTCCTCAGTCCCTAGCTAAAAAGATGGTTAAGCTTCCAGAAGGCCAAACTATGGGTAATAAGAGGGGCCTTGTATCCACCCGCTCGCAGGCTAAGATAGAGAGCCAGCAGAAGGAGGAGGGGGAGCAGGCAGAGTTATTAGGAGACTTACCCTCTCATGATGATTTAATAACCCCATCATCTGGTAAAGTAAGAAAGTTGAAAGCACAAAAGCGGCGTGAGAGACTTTGCAGAGCACAGGGTAGGGCTGAGATGTTAGCTGGTCAAAGTTTACCCTGGGTGCCAGCTGAGTTAGTGGCAAAGTTTCCTAACTTTCCACAAGAGCAGCGAGCTGATCAAGCTCTCACCCGAGCTTTTAAGTATGCTCAGGAGGTCAGGGAGGAATTGCCCAGATTCAGACTAGATAATGAAATATTATATAGAGAGAGTCAGGACCCCAGGAATGGGACCATATGTAAACAATTGGTGGTACCCACAACTTTCAAAGGGCTAGTACTTAGACTAGCACATGATCATCTAGTGGGAGGTCATAAAGGGATGCAAGGAACGCTGGATCAAATACTTATGCGTTTTTACTGGCCAGGTATTTTCAAAGAAACTGCCCAGTTTTGTGCTGCATGTCCAGCATGTCAGCGAGTTACAGCGGCTCACCCACCGGTGGTGCCATTGATTCCAATGCCAATTATCACAGACCCAATTGGTCGCATTGCCATGGATATTGTAGGCCCATTAGTCAAAACGCCCCGAGGTTTCCAATACATCCTAGTTATGGTAGATCAGGCAACAAGGTTTCCCTGGGCCATACCATTGAGGAATGTTTCTGCAAAAACAATAGCTTTAGAGCTAGTAAAATTGTTTTGTGAAGTGAGATTCCCAAGAGAGGTGTTGACTGACCGAGGGTCCAATTTTGTATCCAAATATTTGGCCCAGGTCTGGGATGCCTTTGGCATTCATCACGTGAAATCCTCAGCCTACCATCCACAATCAAACGGTTTGGTGGAGAGATTCAATCAAACTCTCAAACAAATGTTGAGAAGGGGGTTAGCAGGAGAGGTAAAAGAATGGGATATGTTATTGCCCTTTGCCTTATATGCCTGCAGGGAAAGAATTCAGGTGTCCCTAGGTGTAACCCCATATGAATTGATGTATGGTAGGGCTCCACGGGGTTTGTTAGACATTTTGAGGGAACAATGGATTGATCCTGAACCAGGAAGTCAGGAGGTGCCACTGTTTCTACGTGACTAGAGAGCACGTTTGA
This sequence comes from Ichthyophis bannanicus, assembly GCA_033557465.1. Lineage (NCBI taxonomy): Eukaryota > Metazoa > Chordata > Amphibia > Gymnophiona > Ichthyophiidae > Ichthyophis > Ichthyophis bannanicus. Next base: position 73,822,440 of record CM066037.1, read on the forward strand.
AAAGGATGTCGCAGGTTGCTGAGAGGAACCTGCAGGACAGTCAAGTGCACCAGAAAGGGTGGTATGATAGGAAGGCCAAAAGCCGCCAATTAAGCATTGGTGAAAAGGTTTTGGTTCAAGTAGCAGGGACAGCTCCAAAATTTGAAGTACAGTGGAAAGGGCCATGGAAGGTTGTTAAACAAGTGAGCCCAGTGTCTTATATGGTAGAAAATGCAAGAGGGCGTAGGCAGACCTACCATATTAATGTACTTAAGTCTTGGAAGGAGAGGCCTGTAAATAATAATGACCCTGAAGCCAGTCAGGAAGTAAGTGAGCTTCAAAAAGAGAACACTCTCGTAGGTATTACGGACTGTAGGAAAGAAGTTTCACCAGTTAAACCAGTCCGTAATAACTTAAGCAGGGGGGTATGTGATAAGGAAGCTTATCATAGCTCAGGAAGGAGCTATAGAAAAGGTGAAGTGTCTCTGAACAAGCAACCTGTCAGTGCTGGTAGAAATGAGAAAACAGAATTTTGCCATAAAAGACTACCAGTCCCAGAATGCACCAGGTTTCCAACAGCCATTAGAGGAGCTGAAGTGGGGAAACGTGTGTTCAATCAGGAGGGCTATGAGGTAATCCCTAAGCACTCATCTCAAAGGGCAGGGCCTGATTCAGCACAGCTGCGCTGTGTTAAGGAGGAGCACTCATCAAGGCAGAATAAGAGTAGAGTTTATTCTACAGATGACCATCTTCATGATCACCCTTATCCTGAGAATCAGCTTGAGTTTGATCATCAGTTTCATCTGAAGGATCATCAGAAGCAGAAGCCAAACCGGACGGACAGAGAGGGAAAGAGACCCTCTGGAAGAAAGAGGAGAAAAGCCTTTGAGAGGTCTAGAAGAGTCCAAAGCAGTACGTATACTGGGAGGCATTTCAAGGGCCAGCATTCACCATTGGACTGGAGAAAGCCAGAGGAATGGTGCTGCAGAGCTAGGAATCACCAGACGCTACCTGTGAGGGAGACGGCTGCACGTGGAAGGGACCCTAAGACCTGTGCCAGAAGGTATGTGAAAAGAGATCCAGTGTCCAGGGATCTGGATTGGAAGGCTGGACATAAGAACTGGACTACATACTGGCCAGGCTATATAGAGAGGAACTCTAGCAGTAATGGAAGCTCAGGTATGAACACTGATCTATGCCCTAGCTATAACCTTGAAAGACAGCAGGGAAACAAGTATTCTCCTGAAAATGCTCCATTGAGAGATTCATCTGTGCCAATCCATGGTATTGAACCCATGCTTGTTGAACAAGGGGGAATAATAGCAGATGAGGATCCTGTTTATATGGACTGCTCTCTATCTAAACTCCGTTGGTAACTTTCTGTTATAAAGTACAGCAACCATCACAAAGAAATACAAATTTGTTCTTTAATCTACTCAGAAAAGCTCCTGAAGCAGGATTTGACCCACACAGTGGAAGGCAAGCCAGCTAAGGGGTTTCAGCTGGTGACTGCTAGCAATTAAGCCTTACCTAATTGCTTGTGAGCTAGGAGAGAATCACTTCTGTATCTATGTGGGAAGTAATCAGAAGTTAACCTGAAAAGAACAGTTTGTTTCTTGCTTTGTGGCTTTTCATTTGTTGTTTTCCTGATTTTGACTTTGTTTTTCCAAGTTAACACTGAAAGCAAGTAACCTAATTTATGTGCTATCAAGCATATCTGTGTTGGGAGAAATAACCCCATAAATAAATATCTTATTGGCTTTACCCAAGAGCACAACTAAATTATTGTCAGCAGCTGTGTCCGGTGTGAATGAACTACATTGCCCACAATACCTTGCAAAATCATATCACCTTCCTCAGACGATCTTTCACCAATAATCAACTTGGCATGTAACGTCCCTAACCCACAATCTTCTAACTGGCTAGTTGGGGATTTTAACTTGCCTTCGCTACCAGCATCACACGCCTCAGCTTTCCTTGAAGCCATGCACCAACTAGGCTATGAACAACTTATCGACGCCCCCACCCACTCCAGAGGAAGCATACTGGATTTAATATTCGCACCTCAACTGATAACCAACACATCTCAGAAGATCATGATCTCCATAACTCCGGTACCCTGGTCTGATCACAATCTACTCATATTTAACATCCCCACCGAACATTCCACTACTGATTGCAACAAACCAGGTCGCCCCCCAAGTGCCCTCGAAACACGCTTCCGTCCTTTCAATAAGATCGAAGTCCTGGAAAAAATTCTACCTGCTCTCCACAAAGACTTACCTTCGCAAGAGGACTTAGTAACTAACTGGGACAATACATTAAAAGCTGCTGCATGCATATCTGCTACCGACAAGATTAAGACCAAGGACAAACATAAACCATGGTTCTCCACGGAATTACAAGAATCTCTCCTTCACCTGCGCAGACTTGAGAGACGCTGGCGCTCCTCTCGTTCCCCCGACGCACTATGCTCGTACAATTCATACCTACAAACTCACCGAAGAATGACAATTGAGACAAGAAAGAAATTCCACTCAAATACGCTAATGAGGTCCTTAAACAAGCCACATGACCTCTTCAATATAGTTAAATCCTTAACAGGTGACCCATCCACTTCCCAACCACCTATGCCACACCCCCAAGACTATGCCATATACCTACAATCAAAAATGATACAGACAAGTATGATTACCACAACTTCATCACCTTCCACCCCACAGACCGTGGTCCAATTAGTATCGCTTGACAAATTTTCCCAGGTATCCCACAAAGAAATCGAAGATATCATAGCAGCTATTAATTTAACTACCGCACCAAATGACCCCTGTCCAGCCAGATGGATCAAAGAACTACGACATGAACTTAGCCCAACTATTAGCAAGATTGTCAATTATTCCTTCTCAACAGGATCCTTCCCTCAGAGCCTGAAGTACTCATCCATCCGTCCGCTCCTGAAGAACAGTAAACTTGACCCAACAAAAGTTGAATCCTTCAGACCCATCTCCAGCATCCCTCTATTAGCAAAAATCATGGAAAAAGTAGTCCAGCGACAAATACAGCATCATGTTGACTCCGAATACCCTCTGGACCCCTCACAACATGGCTTCAGAGAAGAACATGGTGTAGACACCCTTCTCACAACACTGTTCAATAACCTAATCATAGGCATTGATAATATCCACCAAGGGTTCACTCTTATCTTTCTCGACATAGCTGCAGCATTCGATTCAGTAAACCACGATACCCTCCTACAGCGCCTTCAAGACAAGGGAATCCAAGGACTAGCCCTGAACTGGTGTAAATCCTACTTATCTGATAGACAGCAGCAAGTCAGAACAGGAGAAGCAACGTCTGATCCATTCCCCCTTAAACAAGGTGTCCCGCAGGGTTCCTCATTGTCCGCCTTAATGTTCAATATCTATATGCAGCCAATCTGCGATCTCATACGCACTTTCAACATACAATGCCTTGCCTATGCTGATGACATCCTCATGTTTGCTCCATTCAACATAAAACAACCAGATTTTACACCAATAACTCACTGCTTTGAAGCTGTATCCAACTGGCTCCTTAATCAGAATCTACGGATAAACCACAACAAAACTGATGTTCTATTCGTTACACGGAACCCAACATTCATACCCCCTACCTACCTCCAGGTAAACAACATTGAGCTGAAAGCACAACCCACAATTCGATACTTAGGAATTATATTAGATCAACAGCTTAATATGTCAGCCCACATTAAGAAAACAACGAGTGCAATCTACCACAAGATGCGATCACTACGTAATCTCCGACCTTTACTTAACTACTCTGACTTCCGTACTATATTCCAAGCCCTGATATTACCACACTTGGATTTCGCCAATATCATTCTACATGGTCTCCCGCAATCCACCCTGAATCCTCTCCGTCTGGCCATGAATGCAGCCGCGAGAATCCTCGTAGGCGCTCCACGATCAGAACACATAACTCCAATATTGATGAGTTTACATTGGCTACCCCTACAGGCCAGAACTCTATACAAGACCCTGGTCATGACTTTTAAAGCCTCAAAATGCCCATCTCTATCACCTCTCAGTAATATGATACATATCACCCCAAATAACAGATCCAGGAGGTCTGTTACATTAAACTCCATTGACCTCCCGAAACTCCTCACAAAATGCTCTAAATCAACAGCCGCTAGAGCCTTCTCTCTGTTTTCTCCCAGAGCCTGGAATGCCCTTCCACCCGAAATAAGAGCTATATCAAGTCTGATGAAGTTCAGAAAGGCATTGAAGCACTATTTGTTCCTAACATACTACCCCGAAGACACTCCATCTGACAATAGTACTCATGCAGATCTCTCATACTTGACCCCGGTAGAGAATGGGTAATTATGATGTTTATTACATGCTCATTATACTATGCCGTATTTATTATCACGATATTTGGCATTTTTATTCTGGCATTTTTATTCTGCTCTTTAATTAATTTCTTACCCACGGCATTATAGATATTCTTGTTCACATCTAATTAACCAAATAACCATGTATATAGTAGCCATGTATATAGTTTTTTGTCTATAGTTACCCTGATTTTCACCAAGTTTATGTACCTTGTTCTATGTAAAAAACCAATGCTGCTTGTACCATTGTGTTTATATTTGTTCATATGTAAACCGCACTGAATTAAGAGCGCGGTATATAAGAGAAATAAATAAATAAATAAATAAATAAATATAGATATATGCACTTGCCAAGACTGTGAAAATTCTCACCCAGGCAGCCGTCTGACAAACTATAGAGCTTTAGATCATCTACAAATAGCTTTAATAAATGAGATGTTGTTTCTGGGTTGTTACCTTCTTTAGAATTCATGATAAATCCATATCCCAAAGAGTTGATGAGAGTATTGATTGGATTAAGCACCACATAAAACCAAAGGGGCAACAGAGAATCCCCCTTAAATATTCCTTGCTGGATCCTAATGTTAGGAATGATATACTGACTATCTTCATATTTCAAAAATAGTGTAGTTTGCCACATTGTCATGGTGAACTTAATGTACTCTATCAAAACAGGATTTATTTTATTCATTTCAAGGCAATTTATTACCCATGAGTGTGGGACGCTGTCAAATGTTTTCTTATAATCGATCCATGCTATACTGAGATTTCTGCTTTTCTTAGTGCTGGCCTTGATGGCCTTATTCAATATAACCTGATCTTTGGTACCATATGCCCCACTCTTGTTGCCCTTTTGCTCTATTGCCATGATGTTATTCGACATGATATGATCATATATCCAGCCTGCATCTATTGCAGTGAACAGCTTATAGATTGTAGGAGCCATTGGGCCTGATTCTAAGATGTGGGTTGTGGGGCTGCACATCCTGCAGCCCCACAAGCCATCTGGGCCCGATTCCTCCTCCTGCTCCTCCCATATGTCCTGAGCATCAGGACAGGGAGAGCCGGCAGGGGGTGGAAGGGGGTGGGATTGGGGTGGAGCGGGGACAGGCCAGCCCAGCAGGATGTACAGGACTGATTCAGGTTATGGCCCTGTATGTCCTGCTGGGCCTGTGGGGATGTGCTGATTATTCTACCTCAAAGGTGGAATAAGCAGCACGAAACTGGTGATCGAGCCCAGGGATCCCCCAACCCCCAAATCTAGAGGCTGGCGGGTCCCCGCTGCCCGATCCACACCACAGCAGGGCATCCATGAGATGGGCGGTGGGGAAAAGGGGGGTTAGGGCTGCAGTTGCAAAGGTTAAAGACTTACATCAATTGTGGGTGTTGTTGAAAAATACTATCTTGGAAGCCCAGACTGGCTGTATTCCACGCTTTAAGAAAAGTGGAAGGAAGTCCAAAAAACTGCCAGCATGGTTTAAAGGTGAGGTCAGAGAGGCTGTTGTTGCCAAAAAAGCATCTTTCAGGAAATGGAAAAAAGAGCCAAATGACGAAAACGGGAAACAGCAGAAGCACTGACAAGTCAAATGCAAGGCATTGATAAGGCAGGCAAAGGGAGAATTTGAGAAGAAGCTTGCTGCGGAAGCAAAAATGCGTAATAAAGACTTTTTCAAGTACATATGTAGCAAAAAACCTGTGAGAGAGTCAGTTGGTCCATTAGATGATAGAGTGGTTAAAGGGGCACTAAGAGGCAACAAGGCGATAGCGGAGAGACTGAATGAATTCTTTGCTTCTGTCTTTACAGAGGAAGATGTAGGGATGTGACTGAAGTGGTATTTAAAGGTGCGGAAGAATTGAAGGAAATATCGATACATCGGGAAGATGTATTACAACTATTTGATAAACTGAAGAGTAGCAAATCACCTGGACAGGATGATATACATGCAAGGGTGTTGAAAGAACTGAAATATGAGATTGCAGATCTGCTATTAGTAATCAGTGAACTATCATTAAAATCATCTGCAATACCTGAAGATTGGAGGATGGCCAATGTAACGTCAATTTTTAAAAAGGGTTCCAGTGGTGATCCGGGAAACTACAGACTGGTGAGCCTGACATCAGTACCGGGAAAAATGGTAGAAACCATCATAATGAACCAAATTTCTGAACATGTAGATAGTCATGGCTTAATGGGAGACAGCTAACATGGCTTTAGACAAGGAAGATCTTGTCTTACTAATCTATTATGTTTTTTTGAAGGTGTGAATAAACGGGTAGACAAAGGTGAGTCTGTTGATATAGTGTATTTGGACTTTCAGAAAGCCTTTGACAAGGTCCCTCATCAGAGACTTTTGGCAAAACTAAAGAGTAATGGGATAGGAGGCAGTGTACTATTGTGGATCAAGAACTGGTTAAAAGATAGAAAGCAGAGGATAGGGCTAAATGGCCAATTTTCCAATTTTCCCAATGGAGAAAGGTGAATAGTGGTGTACCCCAGGGATCTGTGCTGGGTCCGCTGCTTTTTGATATATTCATAAATGACAAGGGAATAACGAGTGAGGTTATCAAATTTCCAGATGACACAAAACAATTTAAAGTTGTTAAAACCTATGAGGACTGTGGAAAATTGCAAGAGGATCTTGATAAATTAGAAGACTGGGCATCAAAATGGCAGATGAAATTTAATGTGGACAAGTGCAAAGTTATGCACCTAGGGAAGAACAACCCAAACTATGGTTACATGATGCAAGGTTCCCCATTAGGAACTACCACCCAGGAAAGAGATTTAGGCGTCATTGTGGATAACATGTTAAAACCCTCCACCCAGTGTGCAGTGGCGGGAGAGCAAATAGAATGCCAGGTATCATAAGGAAAGGAATGGAAAATAAAACAAAAGATATTATAATGCCTCTGTATCGTTCCATGGTGCGACCGCACCTTGAATATTGTGTGCAATTCTGGTCGCCGTATCTTAAAAAGGATATAGCGTTATTAGAAAAGGTTCAGAGAAGTGCCACCAAAATGGTAAAGGGTATGGAAGGATACCCCTATGAAGAAAGGCTAAAAGGTTAGGGCTCTTTAACCTGGAAAAGAGATGGCTGAGGGGAGATATGATAGAGGTCTATAAATTAATGAACGGAGTGGAACGGGTAAATGTAGATCGATTGTTTACGTTATCAGAATATAGAAAGACTAGGGGACATGCAATGAAGCTACAGGGTAAACTATTTATGACTAATAAGAGAAAATATTTTTTCACTCAACGTGTAATCAAACTCTGGAATTTGCTACCGGAGGATGTAGTAAAGGCTGTTAGTGTAGCTGGGTTTAAAAAAGGTTTGGACAAGTTCCTGGAGGAAAGGTCCATAAACTATTATTAGGAAGGGACCCAGGATATCTATGCTTGACGCAATACAAGCATTGTGGAACCTGTGTCTTTTGGGGAAACTGCTAGGTATGTATGACCTAGATTGGCCACTGTTGGAAGCAGGGTACTGGGCTTGTTGGACCTTGGTCTGACCCAGTATGGCATAGCTTATGTTCTTAGGAATCAGGGGTGCCTGCAGGCGGCAGGGGCACACCGGGCTGTCCTCGGGCTTGATTCTGGTTACTGCAGGAATGTTTTTTTTCCCATGGTCCAGAATCAGGTCCAAACATTCCCATCTTGCTTGGGGCCATCTGGATGGCCCGGACGTGCCCTACCTGAATTGGGCTCCATGTGGTGTTAAGTCTGGCTGCATAAACAATTGATATTTGCAGTTCATCAGGTCTGGGTGGAGTGATGTTAACTGTTTGAGCCAAAAGCTGGTTTCTCTATCTGGGCCAGTTTGGGGCTCATTTTAGCCTGCTCACCAGCTGATTTGTTGTCACTGCAGGCCATTCCATAGGTGTGAAGTTTACGTTTTTTAAAATGCTCCTGTATGCAGGGTAACCATTTTGCTTCTTGATTGTGCTTTATAAAGTCTTCTTATAGTTTGCTCCAGAAGCTTTCTGTTTCGGCTTTGGTTTGTGGTGTTTTTATTATCTTAATTCTCTTTTCAATTTCCTTATAAAATTGTTTTGGGTTCTCTCTAAATAGCTTATTTTGATATCCTTCTTTTTTTGTTTTCTTTCAATTTATTGTTGGAACATATACATTTCAGGGCTTCTTCTGTTTTTGCAGCATGCTTCAGCTTGATGTCTTGGATCTTCCTTATATCTTTGATAATCCTTTCAGATACCCATCCATCAGGGATACCTCTGCATGCATTGATTGTATTTTTCGTTTGATGAGCTTTTTCCAAGGTGGAACTGTTAGTATTTTCTTTTTCTTCTGGCCCTGCGCTTTAGTTGATGTTATTCTTGCAGGAATATTTTAGCTGTACTATACTGTATTCAATTTATTTTAGTGATGTCAATAAATGGTCCCATTATACTGTCTATGGCCTAGTTCATCTTTATAATCATACTTTTAATCTTAGATGTTAAATTTAACTTGGGTAATCTTTCCCTTGCCTGAAACCCAGCATATTCATCTTTTTCCATATGGACTAGGAGTTTGATCTTGATTCCTCCACCTCTGGGTCTTTCTCCTCCCGTTCTTCATCCCCTGCAGTTGATTGGTTGACCTGCCCTTTCATCAGGGGTGGGCGAAGGGTGGGGCAGGGCCATGTACAGAGACTCATTGCAGGGCCTCATTTGCATATCCACTGGACCTCATTTGCATAAATGTAATTTATTTTCTTTTGAAATGTATATGTTTCCATCGAACATTTTAGGTGGCTGTCAAAGGAGTCCTTCACAAGCCTCTCTTTTGTCCTGGCAGTGACTTAGGGGCATGTTTACTAAATATTAATGTACGTTAAGTGTCACTGTGCCAAAAGAAATAAATGGATATTCCTGCACTTAGTGCACCTTAACCTTTGCAGAGTGGAGGAGTAACCTAATGGTTAGAGCACTGGCTTGGGAACCAAAAGACCAAGGTTCAGTTCCCACTAGTGCTCCTTGTGGCCTTGGGCAATTCACTTAACTCTCCATTGCCTCAGAAGAATCCAAGTTCAATGTCCCTGTTTAATGTACATTACCACGTTTAAGTTACAATGTAAACAGCTTTGACTAAATTATAAAGCACTATAAAAATCTTTTAAATAAATTTGTGAATGTGCATTAACTTTTAAACATGTGTCTGAATACCATTAGCATGGGCAGTGAGAATAAAGAATGATTACCAGATTTCTACATTACTATACTCCAGTGGCAATTGCCAGGAAGTACTATAAACCCTGCTTATTTAGCACCCATAGAAAACCTGCTTTATCATAATAGCACTACCAGGACTCACAAAGCTCCAAACCCTATCTATCAAAAGGCAACACTGCAAATATTAAACCAATATATCTCAGAGAATAGCAATACATCTCCGTCTGAGGAAAGAACAAGTGTGACTGTCACATAGAAACTACATGAACAGAATACTGCAGCTCGGTTACACATGCAAAACATAGACCATCAGCAAACAGAACAAGGGATCACAATTTAGAAATATGAAGGTAATAATTAAACTGAACCCCAAAAGCCAAATTTGCAATGTACAACAACAATGGAGAAATAAAACTATAAATTAATTTCCTCTTGTACTAAACAAAATGCAAAGATGTTAGTGATGCACATTTCCCAGAGCTGACATATTCCAGTTAATAAATTCAAAATAAAAAATATTTCTCTACCTTGTTGTTGTTTGGGCATTTTATTTTTTGTTACAACTGCCCAAGTCACTTATTTCTGTTTTCTTCGTTTTCTTCTGCAAACTCTCTATTGTCTGCTGTCCATTTGTCCTTTCTTCTCTTTTCTAGTTTTTTTTTCCATTCTCTCTCTACATTTGCTCTAGCATACTTATCTTTCCCCTTTTGCTCTTGCCTCCATTTTTCTTTATTCTTTTTTCATCCACCCAAATTTCATCCCTCCATCCTCAGTCCTCACTTACTCTCCCAATACTCAGCCAATCATAGATTTTTCTTTCCTCTCACACAAAATATCTTTTCCTCCTCCATCCTCACCCCCCAGCCCCATTCCGTTCTAGTCCTCCCCCAATATCAGCTCCCTTCTAGTTCCAGCCCCACCCAGCATCCGCTCTCTTCTAGTCTCAATCTCCCATCCCTCTGCATCAGCCCATTTCCAATCCTAGCCCCCCATCAGCCCTTTCCAGTCCTATTTTATCCCCCATCAGCCCATTTCCAGTCCTAGCCCCCATCATCAATTTCAGTCCAAGCCCCCCCCCCAATCAGTCCATTTCCAGTTCAAGCACCACAATCAGCCCATTTCTAGTCTTAGCCCCCTATCAGCCACTTCCAGTGCTATCTTAGCCCTCCTTTAGCCCATTTCCTGTCGAAGCCCCCCCCACAATCAACCCATTTCCAGTTTAAGCCCCCATCAGCCAATTCCAGTCTTATCCTAGCCCCCCATCAGCCCTTTTTAGGCCTAACCCTCCATCAACCCTTTCCAGTCCTATCCTAGCCCCCCATCAGCCTATTTCTAGTCCATGCTCCCTAATAAGCCCATTTCCAGTCCTATCGGAGCCCCACATCAGCCATTTCCATTCATAACCCCCCATTAGCCCTTTCCAGTCCTATCTTAATACCCTCATCAGCCCATTTCTCGTCCAGGCCTCTTCAGTTAGTCCATTTTTCAGTTCAAGCCCCCCCCCCCCCAATCAGTCCATTTCCAGTCCAAGTCCCCATCATCTATTTCCAGTCCTATCCTGTCCCCCATCAGCACATATCCAGTCCAAGCCCCCCTTAATCAGCTGAATTCCAGTCCTAGTCCCCCATCAGTCATCTCCAGTGCTATCTTAGCCCCCTCATCAGCCATTTCCAGTCCTATCCTAGCCCCCCCCCCACATCAGCTATTTTCAGTCCTAACCCCCCATCAGCCCTTTTCAGTCCTATCCTAACCCTCCATCAGCCCATTTCTAGTCCTAACCCTCCCATCAACCCTTTCTAGCCTTATCCTAGTCCCTCAATCAGCCCATTTCCAGTCCTAATCTAGCCCCCCATCCCCTGAAGAGCTCTGCATCTGTCTGACCAACTTCAGATGTGATCCAGGGAAGCCCAAGGCCCCAGCTTACCTCTTTACAGCCGCCAGAGTGAACAGTGGCATTTTTCTTCACTCCACCAGCTGGGTTCCCGTGAAGCCCACTGGCACGCTGTAACAGGAATGCGCAAGTCAGTGCAGCATGAATTTGGAACGGGGCCCCCTGAAGTGTGGGGCCCTGTGCAAATAGCATTCCCGCGCAATGGATGGGCCAGCCCTGCCTGTCATTACCTCACTCTCCTGCAATTCCAGATCTTCAAGCTCCACCTCCCCCTCAACTGCTCTGTTTCTGCGTATTCCTTTCTTCTGGTACTCTCACCCAAGTTTCCTCCTCCTCCTCCCTGTATTTCTCTTTCCATGGAAGCCCTTAGTTGCATCAAGGTGTTATCATTCACATTTTTCTTTGTTTTGATTTGCGAAACTGCAAATGCAATGCAATGTGTGCCTTCGAGTCAATGCTGACTCCTGGTGACCCAGAAGCTCCTGGGCTTTCTTGGCAGTGTGACTGTAAGTAGATTGCCCGGCCTTTCTTCCGAAGCAGTGGAATTAAAGATCTTACATTTGCATCTGTTGCTTTTTGCAGTTTTTCTTGTGGCAATTTTCCTCTTTCTTCCAGTTTTTGGTAGATTCTCCTTGTATGCCCTTTTGATTTAAATATAGGGTTTGTTGCATGAAAGTAGCAGTACATTATCTCCTCTTTATCTGCAGAAGTCCACTTAACCGTCGTCAATCCTCTTAACGTTTTCATTAATTTCTGTGGTTTATCTCCTGCCACAGTGGGTCCATGAACATCCTCACCATGGCTTTTATCTGTGGCAGGGATGTTATCTATATCTGTGGTGCTTGCACTATTGCAACCACCATTCTTAGTCCTAGTGTGTAAGTTAAGGGTGGGCACCTCTTTATTCTGGATGACTTGCGGCCAGTATGTATTTTTTTTTTCTTCCTACCATGTGTCAATCGTGTGCGCCTTGCTGGAATTTAATATAGATTTTATACAACAGGGTAACCACATGAAGGTACCCAGCACTAAAACCACTGAGGTGTGTAGAGAAGTTGGCACTTCACTATCCTCAGTACTTTCCACACTCACAATGACATGTTGTGTGTGTTTGTGAAACTTATTGTGGGTTAGTGCTATTGTTGCAGGTCTCATAGACAGCCCTAGTATTAAATACTATACTGGAAATGTCTATGTAGACGTTCCTGAAGAAGTCCTTAGCAGGCACATCCACATTTGCGAAATCTTGCCAGATCTTGGACATGCTTGCGATTTTTAGGGACGTTCGGACTTGAACGTCCCAGATTGCACTGGGATGTCTTTTATAAAATGTGCTGTTATATGTCTTTATAAAATAGATGAAAACTAGGTGCCTTTCTGCTCTATTAGCCTAGACACTGTTCTAGAATTAGCCTGGCCGTGACTGTCTCCTTTTATAACAGTTGTTATTTGGAAAATCTGTGAATGTTTCCCACTATCGTCCTCCTGGAAGGCAAGAAGAAAGTAGAGCTCAACTGAGCTTAGATGTTTTTCCTTAGGGGCTAGCTTTGCTAGCATGTCTGCTTAGAATTTAGAAGTGATACACATCAGAGAATGTGTGTAAAACTGTATCAGCTGGGGTATGTGTTTTAATCATTTTCTGTGCCCTACCATGATGGTTCTAAATTATTTAGGGTGATTCATCAGAAAACAGTACTATAGTCTTTTATTTAATACCGTGCTGCCTAAGCTTCCTGTACTTTAATGTGTTGTAGTACAGTATGCGTAGAGACAACTTGGATGCTGCACCAAGAGCAGGGCACCATCCAGTGTCCCTACTAACTATTACAAGATGTAGAAAGAAAAATCAAAACTTTTCCAGAACAGGGGAGGTTCTTTCTGCCAGTCATTTTAGGCTGGGAGGAGACTCCTAGAGAGCTTGAGGAATAGTTGGAAAGCAGTTGAAATGGACAGAGAGAGATGGTGAGAGATAAAGGAAGGGGACAGGTCTTTAAAGGAGGTGAGAGGGAACAGAAATAGTAAAGGTAAAAAAGGAAATGGGAGTCTGCATAGGCAGGGCCGGCCTGAGGGTTTCTGCCATCCTAGGGAGACCCTTCATGCCACCCCCTCCCGAAGATTACAGTAGCACCAGGCTGCTCCCTCTCCCGGCATCCATCTTTTCCTCTGGGAGAGGGGGAGGCAGCACGCCGATGAATCTGCAACATCAGGCTTTAAAGTGCCCATGTTAGTGCGCTCATAACCTGTCACTCCTGCCCCCTCCGTTGCAACTTCCTGTTAGAGGGAGAAGGAGCAACAGGAAGTTGCATCAAAGTGGGACAGGAGCGGCAGACTGTGAGCACGCTAGTACGAACACTTTAAAACCTGATGCAGCGGAAGCATCGCCATGCTGTCCCCCTCACCCAGGTGAGAAGATGCATGGAGGGCTGGGTGGAGATGAACTACCGCTTCGCTGAGAAAAGGGGGAACTGATGCTGTCCACTGGGGCCTGCTGCCCTAGGCAACTGCCTAGTTCACTAAGTGGACAGGTCAGCCCTGTGCATAGGAGGTTAAGAAAGAGACCGGAGATGGAGAGGGGATGCGTGACAGGGAAGGATCTGTAACTGGTGAGGGGAAGAGTAGAAAGGGTGGAAATAGGAGCCTAGAAAGTGGGTGAAAGATGGGGGTGGGGAGGATGAGGATGAGGGCACTGGGGAAAGATGAAACAGAGGTGGGGAACGGGAGGACTAGGGAAGTAAGAGAAGAGAATGAAAAGCTGATAAATAGGTGTAGGAGGAAAGGAAGAGATTGAAGACTGGAGGGGGACAAGAAGGAATGAAATCTAGCTATAAGTAGATAAAAAGGCAGATGAGAGAAATGGAGAAAAAAGATGGAAATAGAAGGATCAATTTCAGAGACACATGGGGTGGAAGGGAGAAAGACAGGGAGCAGGAAGAAACAGAAAATGGAAATGGGATGAACCCAATTGGAAAATAAAATAATTGGAAAACATAGGATAGGGGTGCAAAAGTAAAATCTGTCTCAAGGTTCCATAACCCTTTGAGCCAGCCCTGGAAATAGAGCTGATGCTTATTTCCTTTTATTCAGGGCCGACCTGTCTATTCTGCGGGCTAGGCGGCTGCTTAGGGGGGCAGACCTCTGTGGGCTGCATGGCATGACACCCAGAACAGACCATGTGCTTTGGCCTACATGACCTGCCGCATCTGACTCCTGTCCTACAGGAAGTTGTGTTGGATGGGGGTCAGAAGCGGCAGGCCATGTGTGCCGAAACACATGGCCTGCTGTGGGCCACTGCTGCTGCTGTGCCATGTCACACCAAGCTGAGCCGTCCCCTCACACCGACCCCAATGACAGAATCAGCAGCAACAGGGGTGGCGGCATGATGTGGCTTGGCTCGGCACGGTGACACAGCCAGGGCTTCTACCTGGGCAGCAGGAACCGTTGGGCCAGCCCTGCTTTTATTTACAGTATTATTTACTAAAACCTGATACTCTCCCTTTCTGTAGTTTACTACATCAAAGCAGTTATATCCCAAAATAATACTTAGAGTCAATTCAGTAGCAGCTACATGCGGGAACAGAGGTATTTCTGCATGTAGATTGCATAGATATGTAAATGACTATTTTGGGAACCTGGTATTTTACACATACTAATGCTCCAAGATGCAGAGATTTCAAGGGGACATGGATTGAGAGGGCCGAAAAATTGTGCATGAATTCCCTGTTTACAATGGGAATATATATATATATATATATATATAGTTTTAAAAATTCCTATGTCAGCGTTTACATCTGCTCAGTGGCATATGTACATACCAGCTACCTGCCCTTTTGGACCTGGCTCCCCCATCTGTGATTCAAGGAGCAATTGTGTCCACCTTTGTGGTCTCTATTTCAAAAATTCATTAGAAATGACTTTTTTTCTTGGCTCCTTAATTTGCTACTTTTGTAAATGCTGGAAAATACATGCATATATTGCTATATCGCCACCTACATGTGTAGTTACCAGCCCTTACATATGAAAAGCCACCACAGATGCAATTGTTTTTCTGAACGTTTTTTTTTCTGAAATGATTGCTCTTGCTATTCATGCTGACATACATCACATCTCACTTTGAAGAAATGATTGTAATATATTCCATAAATATGGACCAAAATATCTAAAGGCAGCCTTAGAAGTTAATTCCAAACAAACCTCTGCTTGAATTGGTATAACCAAGATAATCTATTCAGCCAAACACATAATTCTCCTTGACTCATATCTAGTCAGCAGCAGAGTTAGATAAGCAGGAATATTCAATGCAGACTGTTAAAAACTAACATTAAGACTGTGAATGATTCTCATTGCCAATGGCAACTATTGTAACTAGGCTAAAATTAGTATTAGTGAATCAAATTTCTTCTGTCCACCATATATCTTGGTGCACTGGAGGGGAGGAATATCCTAATAGAGTAGTGAGGCAGAACCAAGGCAGACAGAACCCAAATACCACTGCTGCTCCTTGAGATCTTGGGCAAGTACATTAACCCTTCATTGACTCATGTATAATCTTTAGATTGTAAGCCTTGCTGGGACAGGTAAATGTCTGCTGTACCTGAATGTAACTTGCCTTTAACTTCTCAGAAAAAGCTTAAGCTAAATCCAATTCCCTTTCTCCCACGGCTTCCCTGCCCTGTGCGGTATGTGTAGGGACTACTTGGATGGTACTGCTCCCTCTCCTCTGGAATGGGCTACTGCTGTGAACTGCAGTCTTCCCAGGGCTGCTCCACTCTGCCCTCTGGTAGATGAGATCCAGAGGGACTGGTGCAGGCATCAAACTGTCTCCCTTCTTCTGCACAGCCCAAATAATACCTCTCGTCCATTCACCTAGTCCCCACTGCCCTCCCTAATCCTTGCTCAATTTCTCGGTCCTCACTATACAAGTAATCTTCAAATGCCCACTCTTCATTCTACCCAATCCCTGAGTCCTTAATCACAATCCCACCCAAGCCCCAAGTCTCTACTTACATTCACAATACCCAGCCAACCTTAGTCTTTCTTCTGGTCTCCCACCCAATCCTAGAATCTCCATCAAAGTTTGAGCCCCTGCTCCCCAGCAACCCATTTCCTTGATATTTGCCTTCCTATCTCTTTCTCCCCTTTCCTAAGCCTCCAATGTACCTTTCCCTCATAGTTATTTCTCTCCTTCCGTAGCATCTTCACTTGCATATGTCCATGCAGGACTGGCCCGTCCACTAGGCGAGCTAGGCGGCTGGCGGCAGCAGCACACATGACTGGCTGTGCTGCCCCACTCCCCGGAAGCAGCGGTATTTCAGAAGGCAGCAGCTTTCTTTCCCCATGGCAGGCTATGCCTTTCAGCACACATGGCCAGCCATTTCTGATCAGAAGCAGCAGGCCATATGTGCTGAAGGACATGGCCTGCCGCAGGGAAGAAAGTGATGGCATAAATCCGCCACCTTCTGAAATACGGCTACTGCTGGTCTGCTGCTCCCCACCTGCAAAGGAATCTGTGGCAGCCGGTGGGGCGGCAGCAGCTGAGGGGTGGGTTAGTGACAGATGTGGGGGGTGTGGCGACATGGCTTGGTGGGGCGGCATGGCCTGAGTTTCTGCCTAGGGTGGCAGAAACCCTTGGGCCAGCTTTGTGTCCATGCTTCACCCCCTCACAGTATCTGCCCTCCTCTCACTTCTCCCAGTATCATCCTCCAGCCCCCTTTTCCAGCTCTGAAGCATCAACCTCCAGCCCAGCCTCAGCGTCAACCTCCATACCTTTCTCCCAGTTCCCACCACAGCATCAGCCTCCAGCCCCCAACCTTGGCATTACTACTACTGATGATGATTTGTATAGTGCTACAAGGCACGTTCAGCACTGTACAGAAACATATAAGAGATGGCCCCTGCTCATCAGAGCTTACAATCTAGTCAACCTGCAACAGAACAGCTGGAGACTAGGATATGTCAAGGGGAATGGTAAGAACACACATAGTTGGAGAAGAGACTACGCAGATCAAGATCCAAAAGCAGCCTCAACGAGGTGAGTTTTTAGCCTGGATTTGAAAAGGATCAAGGATGAAGCATGACGTACTAACTCAGGTAGTTTGTTCCAGGCATAAGTAGCAGCAAGGTGTAAAGATCAAAGTCTGGAGTTGGCAGTGGAAGAGAAGGGGACAGACAGAAGTGATCTGCTAGAAGAGCGGAGTTCCTGGGCAGGGGTGTAGGGAGAGATACTGTAAGAGAGGAAAGGTAGTGAGGAGCAGCAGAATGAATGCACTTATAGGTCAGTAGGAGACGTTTGAACTGGATATGGAAACGAATATTGAGCCAATGAAGTGACTTGAGAAGAGGGGTTATGTGGTCATAGCGAGACTGGAGGAAGATTAGCCGTGAAGCTGAGTTTTGAACAGATTGAAGGGGAGAGAGATGATTCAGAGGGAGACCAGCAAGGAGAAGGTTGCAATGGTCCAGACGGGAGGTGACCAAAGAGTGGATAAGTGTCTTAGTAGTCTGTTCAGAAAGGAAAGGGCAAATTTTGCTGATATTATAGAGAAAGAACCAATAGGTTTTAGCTATCAGGTGGATGTGTGTGGAAAAGGAGAGGGCGGAGTTTAAGACATCCCCCAAGGTTCTAAGCTGAGGAAACAGAGTAGTAGTAGAATAGAGAAAGGAAGAAGGGGGGAGGTGGGTTCAGGGGGAAAGTTAAGAAACTCGGTTTTGGTCATGTTCAATTTCAAATGGTGGTGAGCAATGTCAGATAGGCAGGCAGAGATATGGGCCTGGATTCCCAAAGAGATTTCAGGTGTAGAGAGGTAGATCTGAGAGTCGTCATCATAAAGATGGTACTGAAAACCATGGGAGGAGATGAGTGCACCAAGAGACTGGATATATAGAGAGAAAGGAGTGGTTCCAAGACAGACCCTAGGGATATAGCAACTGAGTGTGGGATAGCAGTAGAGGAGGATCCACCAGAATGAACAGTAAAAGTGGGGTGGGAGAGATAGGAAGAGAACTAGGATCAAACAGAGCCCTTAAAACCAAGCGAGGATAAGGTATCGAGGAGAGGATTATAGCGATGAGGAAGATACCATACGACAATTGCGGTAGGTTTGTTTTGTAAGAAGTTTTGATTTTTTAACGGGGATGCCAATATCCATTTATTGGAGGATGTCCCATTTTCCAGCACACAAGAAGTAAATTGAACCAAGTCTGTCTATTGAATAAAGTTTGTTTAGATTCCCCTTTTTTACTCTGTTTGGTTTTATCATATTTTAATTTATAAATATGTTTTCTTAATTATTTTAATATAGTCTGTCTCTAGAATGCAGTCAGGAATATGCACAACTGTATATCAGGAATGCAGTCAGGAATATACACAACTTGCCAGAATGACCAAATGGATGATGAAATGCTCAAAGAAATCAAGGAAGCTAACAAACGTTACAGTGCAGTAATAATAATGGGTCATTTCAACTACCCCGCTATCGACTGGGTCAGTGTCACGTCAGGACATGCTAGGGAGATAAAGTTCCTAGATGAAATAAATGACTGCTTCTTGGAGCAGCTGGTTCATGAACCGACCAGAGGGGAAGCCATATTAGACCTAGTCCTTAGTGGAACACCAGATCTAGTGCAAGAGATAAGGTTGTTGGGGCCACTTGGCAATAGTGATCATAGCATGATCGCCTTTGATTTAATTAGTGGAGGAGGGATAGTAAGGAAATCCACAGTACTACCTTTTAACTTTCGAAAGGGAAACTATGATAAAATGAGGAAAACAGTTAAGAAAAAACTAAAAGGAGCAGTTGCAAAGGTTAAAGACGTACATCAGGTTTGGCTGTTGTTGAAAAATACTATCTTGGAAGCCCAGACCAGCTGTATTCCACGCTTTAAGAAAAGTGGAAGGAAGTCCAAAAAACTGCCAGCATGGTTTAAAGGTGAGGTCAGAGAGGCTGTTGTTGCCAAAAAAGCATCTTTCAGGAAATGGAAAAAAGAGCCAAACGACGAAACCTGGAAACAGCACAAGCACTGGCAAGTCAAATGCAAGGCATTGATAAGGCAGGCAAAGGGAGAATTTGAGAAGAAGCTTGCTGCGGAAGCAAAAACGCGAAGTAAAGACCTTTCAAATGGTGGTGAGCAATGTCAGATAGGCAGGCAGAGATTTGGGCCTGGATTCCCAAAGAGATTTCAGGTGTAGAGAGGTAGATCTGAGAGTCGTCATCATAAAGATGGTACTGAAAACCATGGGAGGAGATGAGTGCACCAAGAGACTGGGTATATAGAGAGAAAGGAGTGGTTCCAAGACAGACCCTAGGAATATAGCAACTGAGTGTGGGATAGCAGTAGAGCAATGTCGGTTGATATTGTGTATCTGGACTTTCAGAAAGCCTTTGACAAGGTCCCTCATCAGAGACTTTTGGCAAAACTAAAGAGTCATGGGATAGGAGGCAGTGTACTATTGTGGATCAGGAACTGGTTAAAAGATAGAAAGCAGAGGGTAGGGCTAAATGGCCAATTTTCCCAATGGAGAAAGGTGAATAGTGGTGTACCCCAGTGATCTGTGCTGGGTCCGCTGCTTTTTGACATATTCATAAATGACCTGGAAAGTGGAATAACGAGTGAGGTTATCAAATTTGCAGATGACACAAAACTATTTAAAGTTGTTAAAACCCAAGAGGAGTGTGGAAAATTGCAAGAGGATCTTGATAAATTGGAAGACTGGGCATCAAAATGGCAGATGAAATTTAATGTGGACAAGTGCAAGGTTATGCACCTAGGGAAGAACAACCCAAACTATGGTTACACGATGCAAGGTTCCACATTAGGAACCACCACCCAGGAAAAAGATTTAGGCGTCATTGTGGATAACATGTTAAAACCCTCGGCCCAGTGTGCAGCGGCGGCCAAGAGAGCAAATAGAATGCTAGGTATGATAAGGAAAGGAATGGAAAATAAAACAAAAGATATTATAATGCCTCTATATCGTTCCATGGTGAGACCGAACCTTGAATATTGTGTGCAATTCTGGTCGCCATATCTTAAAAAGGATATAGCGATTTTAGAAAAGGTTCAGAGAAGAGCCACCAAAATGGTAAAGGGGATGGAAGGATACTCCTATGAAGAAAGGCTAAAAAGGTTGGGACTCTTTAACCTGGAAAAGAGACGGCTGAGGGGAGATATGATAGAAGTCTATAAATTAATGAACGGAGTGGAACGGGTAAACGTAGATCGATTGTTTACCTTATCAGAATATAGAAAGACTAGGGGACATGCAATGAAGCTACAGGGTAAACTATTTAAGACTAATAAAAGAAAATATTTTTTCACTCAACGTGTAATCAAACTCTGGAATTTGTTACCGGAGGATGTAGTAAAGGCTGTTGGTGTAGCTGGGTTTAAAAAAGGTTTGGACAAGTTCCTGGAGGAAAGGTCCATAAACCATTATTAAGAAGGGACCCAGGATATCAATGCTTGAACCAATACAAGCATTGTGGAACCTGTGTCCCTTGGGGAAACTGCTAGGTACGTATGACCTAGATTGGCCACTGTTGGAAACAGAATACTGGGCTTGATGGACCTTGGTCTGACCCAGTATGGCATATCTTATGTTCTTATGTTCTTATGTTCATCAGTAGTACCAGTACTGTAGTTGGTATTTGTGCTATTCATGAACATATCATCCACAAGTCTTTACAGATTGTTTCAAAAGTTGGGAGGGTATACAGTCTGTATCCCTGTTTGTGGGTGAGTTATCTTTTACTGTAATTCCTCAGCCCTTTTTACTTTATTTTTTATCTTTTGGATGCCATTTATTATAATTTATTATCTTTTTATTGCTATTTATAGCATTCAGTTGTATATGTTTTTAATTTATATTATAATTTTTGCGATACATTCCAGTATATATCTTTTCATCATATCTAATTATATTTCCTTTGAGATTTTCTCCTCGGCAACTTTTGGCATTATGGTCAAATAGCATATATTTATCTATTTATTTATCCCACTTTTTAGCTGGTTAACACATTTATATGTTTCTAGCTTTTTATTTTAATGTTATGCGATTCACTTATATGTATTTATTGTTGATGTTACTATATTATATATTTATTTTTATGTGTGTTTGTTGTAGTGAGGTTGATATCTCCTGAGGAAGGCTACGGTGTATATTGACCTCGTAGATATGTTTATGTTTATGTTTATGTTTTATTTCACTTGATAAAAACCGCCTTTCATTGGCAGGCAAAGCGGTGTACAATAAAACCAAAAATTTTTAAAAAAGGCCAAGGCCAATAAAAAGAAAGGAAATACACTTTCTGGACAGAAAAGCAATAAAAACAGGAGAGACAAAGCTAACCATAAACAAAGACAAATCACAAAGAGAACACAGGATAATACAAATGGGATTCACACGAATGGGGAGGGGACATCAAACGCAAGGGAAAAGAGGTGGGTTTTGAGGTTTTGTTTAAATGTGGGGTGGTGAGGGTCCAAACGGAGTGAAGAGAGAAGGGAGTTCCAGAGGGCAGGGCCAGCAAAAAAGAAAGCAGAGGAACGAGTAGATTGTAAGTGGGCGCGGAAAGGGGAGGGAAGAGTGAGGCGGTTAAGATGGAAGGAGCGAGGGGTGTACCTAGGGGAGTGAAAGGAAAGAAGGTCCATTAGGTATTGGGGGGTGCCTGTATGAAGAGCTTTATGAACCAGGATGAGCAGCTTGAAATGAGCATGGTGGGGGAAGGGCAACCAGTGAAGATGAAACAGTAGGGGTGTTATGTGATCACGGGGGGAGGAATTGGTGACCAAGCGTGCGGCAGTATTCTGAATACGTTGTAACCGGGACTGTTGCTTCTTGGAAAGACCGACGAAAAGTGAGTTTGCGAAATCTACTCGGGACATGACCAGGGATAGCAACAAAGTGGTGAGAGCGGATGGGGATAGAAAGGGACGGACTGCACGGATTTGTCGAAGAAAAAAGAAAGAGGACTTGGTGACATGAGATACATGAGCCTGGAAAGAAAGGTCAGATTCGAAGTGAACCCCAAGGTAACGAAAGGAAGAGACCAAGGGAACCAGGGAGCCAGAGAAGGAGGGGGCCAGTGTGGGGGGAGGGTTGTTGTGAGAGAACCAGATAGCAACAGTCTTGGTGAGATTAAGGTGAAGGCAAAGATACCAATAAAGCTCTCCATTGCTTCCTATGGCACAGTTGTCCTGCTTTTTTTGTGTCCTCTAGTTGCTACAGATTGAGTGGTTGCTCTCTGTGTCTCACATCTATATGTGCAGTGCTGCATACACCTTGTGTTGTTATACAAATGATATACAGTAGTAATAGTAATAGTAATAGTAGTAGTAGTGGTAAAGTGCAGGATTTTTAATATAGGTCCTCACGGTGATAGTGCACAGCAAACATCGCGCTAACAGTGTGGTTTAGTCAACACACCCCTTATTTACTATTTGTATTTATGGAGTGGAGGAGTGACCTAGTGGTTGGGGCAAGGTACTTCAGACCAGAAGGTCAGGGGTTCAAATCCCACTAGAGGACAGCAACCTTGGGCCAGAAGGACTGGGGTTTCTAGTTCCACAGGTGCTCCTTGTGGTCTTGGGCAAGCTACCTAACCCTCCATAGCCCATGTTACCTGTAAAATAGTTATCTCCAAGTTATAATACCCTGTTCAATGTCTTTTCAGTTTGTTCAATGTAAACCGCACTGATGCAGAATAGCACAGTATATAAGAGAATATAAATAAATTTATTAAAGCACTTGTTTTATGGTTATAATATTGCTAACTGGATCTCAAAAGTAATGCAAAGAAGCAAATCTTGAACAATATGTAAGACAGATTATCAAAACTTAAAACCTTGAATTAAACAGCAAAAACACATACAAAAAATCATAATTATAGCATTCCCTCACACTGTCTCTAAGGGGTATGTTTACTAAACCGGGCTAACGGTTAACCAGGGCTATCTGCCACTAGATCCCATTGAATAATATGGGACCTAGTGGCAGATAGCCCGGGTTAACCGTTAGCCCGGTTTAGTAAACATACCCCTAAGTGTAGTATAGTTGACAAGGAATTCCAAAGCAGAGAACTTACAGTGGAGCGTGCACACCCATCCAGGTGAGCCTGCCTTAGGAGAGGTACAGAAAGGAAACCATGCCCTCATGAATGCAAAGTATGTACCAGGTGTTACGGTTCCTTTTCTTCATCTAATGTTGAGGAACATCACTCTGCCTTACTTTCAACATTGTACTGGCTAACTTATGTTATATGCATCTCAATGGACAACCAATGCAATGATAGTAAACTGGGGGTAAAATTATCAAAACATTGACCCCAATGGGTTCAATTTTCTCTTCCTTCCCATCTGCACTGCAACCTAAATTGTTACATTGATGTTTTTATTTATTCTCCAATAAGCTTCTCCCAGATTTTGTACCATGCTAAAAAAAAAAATAAAGCACATAGAAAAAAAGTTTTACACATGGAGGTCAATTGTGCTTTCCGCACGTCTGACCGCATTGGCCGTGCAAAAACCAGACATGCGGGAAATGGACTTGATTCTGCTGCTGACATACCCACAATAGCAGAATCGGGGACTTGCACGTCTAGACACCCGATGCTGATGTGGGGAACGTCCCAGGGGCTACCCGTCCAACTCACATAGTGCTTTGGCTGGCATGCCAGTACAATGGCACCCATTGCCATGGCACTGAGACATCCAGCCGGATATGTCGAATGCCAGGTCCCATAGCAGCCCCACCAGAACGCCATCTGACCATCTGCAGGTGCCCCCAAGGCCAAGGTCGTGACAGTGCGCAGGGTTTGGAGGGCTCCATGAGGCGATCACTGATGTGCCCGGCACTTATTCCCATCTCAGGAGGTATAAGACGGGCATCCATCTTGGTGCTGGGGGACATATAGAGAGCCAACCTAAATGGCCTCTGTATGTCCTGGTGCAAGGCTCTGCCACAGCTCTGCCTCTGTCCCGCCCCAATCCAGTGCTCCTTGCTCAACTGCCCTGTATGTGTGGGGAGCGCTTGGCGTGGAATCGCGTGTAGGGGCAAAGCGAGGGTTGAACGTACAACCCGGATGTACAACCCCACTATTCACCGTTGAGAATGACCCCCCTAATTAAACTTTGGTGGATACGAAAAAATAATTCCACTCTCCAAAACCAGTTGTTGAGCTCTCCAAAAATATATTATTATGAGAAAAAAATATATTAAATTCCTTAAACCATGCATATATGTGCTATTGGTAGAACATAGAAAGTAAGAAAAAAAAGAGACATAAAATCTCTGTGATTCCAGGAGGTTTTCTTGCAGCCGGTGTTACAGATTTCTTTCTTTGCCCTCACACAAGCCATAATAGTTAATAAATTCTGGGCTCTCTTTCCTGGGAGCCAAGGCCGATTAATATCTGCCTACCTTGTTACCTAATTCATTATGGAATAGCAGTTAATTTGATTTGATATTATTTTAATAAAATTCTGTAATATATTAGATTGTTTCAGGCTATCAAAATAATTTTCCAATTATTACGGTTACTCAAGCAAGGCTCTTTTTTTTTTTTTTTTCACTTCATGAGCGGCAGTTGGTCTGACTCAGAATACATTAGCTCCTACAGCTTCATCCTGGCCAGAGGAATGTGACGTGTATGCATGACTGCACCAGAAATGTTACTGCCGGTAATGCACGTGCCTGCAGATCAAAGCATACAGTCTGCAGACTCATGGCCCTTACAGTCACAGAACATCATGGCCCTAATAATATTGTAGTGCCAGCTCAATACACACACACGCGCGCACACACACACACACACGCACGCACACACGCACACACACACACACACGCGCACACACACACACACACACACACACACGCACGCACACATCTATGAAAACAAACATTTGCCTCCTTGACCATTCTGATAATGGATAGTAGTGGCCCAGTGAACTGCTATGGATAAGTTTGCCACTCTCAGAGAATCACATCCTTGGGCTCCTATCTATCTGTCCCAGATTCCTCTACCGCTTTGGGGTTCTTTTTCTCATTTTGGAGCGTGCTACTGCTAAGGAGGTTTAAGCTAAAATTTTTACTTTTATTTAGTTTCCCGTGTCGTTACAGGGATTATTTCTGTAGTTTTTTTTTATTTATTTATTTTTTTTTATTTTGTTTTGGTGGATATGCCATTAACAACGCGCACTGTCACTCAATACTATGCACTATTGAGCGATAGTGTGCACTATGGATGAAGAATGCATGCTTTTGAGCGGTAGTGCCTGCTGTTGAACAGGCACTATCAATAGTTTGCACTATTTGCGCATGCATATGCATTTACGAACAGCACAAGCTATCACTTAACAATATGTAGAAATTGCAAGGGGGCATGTCAGAGACATGGTTAAGGTGTAACCTAAGCAGGTCCAAAAACCACATGAGAATGCACGTATAAGACTAAAATTCTCCATGTCAGGATTTCCAGCTGCTCCCTGGCATGTATGTTTTTTTTAAAAGTACTTATTCCAGCTTCATTGCTTATTGCACCTTCCAAATTGAAATGATTTCCAGATGATAGCAGCTGTAGCTAATTGGCAACATTTGTACATCTAGAGGGTGATTTTAGAAAGGACGTCAACGTTAAATTGGAGACGTCCAGGGCAGACTGTGCAGAAAAACGCCAAGGATGATATCTTTGGCTGATTTCAGGAACATAGACATCCCTGATTTGGAGGTGCGTGTGGCTAGACATATAGATATCCCCATTAGGGATGCTTGGCTCAGCATCATCTACCTCAGGCAAGCTAGCATAAGGGGACATCCAGCCACACGGCCAAGTGAAAACATGAGCCCCCCTTCTCCGTCAGCAATTGTTGACATATGGTAAAATACAAGGGGGATTAGTGTAGCTCCTTCACCACACCTTCTAGATGTTTGCCTAACAAAACACTTTTCGTATGCCTGTTTGAGCCTAGAGCAGGTATAACTTTGGATGCAATTCGGGACGTCCAGGGCATTTCTGAGGTCAGGCTGGGATGTTCAGGTTCTTAGGAATGCCCCGGCTGCGCCTCCACCATGCTGCCGTTCAGACTTGGACATCTACACACCCAGCTTCTAATGGCTCCGGGGATGTCTCTGTGATTTGGATGTCTGCATACCCATTTACAGAGGTTCAAATTGTTAATGGTGCTTTTAGAGTAACTCCCAGAGTTTGCAAAAGTACTACATTACACATGTATGTTGCTTCTTCCCATGTGTAGATCTATTTCTGATTTTTCTATAACCCCAGTACCATTCTCAGACCACTATTTAATACATTTTAACAGGTTTTATATACCACTTTATCATTTCAATCAAAGCAGTTTACATTGTAACTTCAATTTGGTAATGTACATTAAACAGGGACATTGATAACTTGGATTTTTCTGAGGCAATGGAGGATTAAGTGACTTGCCCAAGGTCACAAGGAGTGCCAGTGGGAATTCAACCCT
This sequence comes from Ichthyophis bannanicus, assembly GCA_033557465.1. Lineage (NCBI taxonomy): Eukaryota > Metazoa > Chordata > Amphibia > Gymnophiona > Ichthyophiidae > Ichthyophis > Ichthyophis bannanicus. Next base: position 73,849,361 of record CM066037.1, read on the forward strand.
TGATCTTCTGGGTACTAGGCAGTTGCTCTAACCACTAGGCTACTCCTCCACTCTGTCAAATGCTTGCCTGTTGTTATCATCTCTTGCTCCTTATTTGGAGGTAATATCAACAAGTATTAAAAAAACAATAGATGTTAGATATTGCAGCTTTTTAAAAAATGTGGGTTGACCGTGACATGGAATCACTCCACAAGTATATTATTTGATACACTGTCAGCTGTTAAAAAGAAGCTGGAAATCAGTATGTGTCACGGTATAATTCCTCATTACATCAAATGAAACAAATGATGAGATGTTTGGAGCATAAGCGGCACAAGTCTCGGTCATCTGAGGATAAAACCATTTAAATCAGTGAAAAGGGCAGAAACAGTAGTGATAAACAGCAACTCATTCTAATGAAGCAAGTAAAATTCCTGTATTCAATGAAGCATTAGCTATGGTGTCTCTTCTGTCCCCCTGCCTGCCCTGTCAAAAGCTTCCCCCGTATGAACAAGGGGTTAGTACAGGGAGGCTTAGATGAGGGTGGGAGGGGGCATTATGGAGGCAGAATTAGGGCAGGCAGTGTGCGATCCTCAACCCCAGACATTGCCCGGTCCGATTCTGAAGTCAGCCCTGTACATCTGGGGTCAGCTGAATTGATGGGGGACGGCAGGCCCGGGCAGTGCAAGGAAGGTGAGGGATGAAGGGGAATCCCCGCAGTCCGATCCTGCCCATGGAAGGCCAGATCGGGGGTCAGGCTGCGGGGAAAGGAAAGAGGAGTGTATCCACCGCTCCATGTAGGTCACCCCTATTTGTTCAGATATAAGAGAGTTTATTTTGATCCACTGTGTCTGTCCCATTTTGAATTCTGTGACTGTATTTGCCCCTACCAATGTTCCCTCTAAGCTGCGCTGGGTCCACTGTCAACATTCCTGCAGGCGGGGGGGGGGGGGGTCTGCAGTGCAATCGATCGACCGCTCCGCTCCTCCCCTCACCGGCGGGAATGCCGGCGGAGGACCCGGCGCAGATGAAAGGGAACATTGCGAAGGTGCTGCGACATCTGTTGGACCCTGCACACGCCGCAGCACCCTCGCAATGTTCCCTTTCATCTGCGCCGGATCCTCCGCCGGCATTCCCACCAGTGGGGGGAGGGGCAGAGCGATCGATCGCACTGCACCCCCTCACCCCCGCCGGCAGGAATGTTGGCGGCGGACCCAGCGCAACTTAGAGGGAACATTGGCCCCCACCACTTTCATCAGGAGGGCATTCCCAGCATTCACCACCCTTTCAGTGAAAAAGTATTTCCTGACATTGCCCTTCAGTTTACCCCCTTGCAGCTTCATGTTATGCCCTCTAGTTTTACAGCTTCCCCGTCTTTGGAAGAGGTTTGTTTGTTCATTAATACTCTAAGTATTTAAAGGTCTGAATCATATCTCCCCTGTCCCTCCTCTCCTCCAGAGTGTACATATTTAGGTCTTCAAGTCTCTTCTCATAAGTCTTCTGATGCAGGTTCCAAATCATTTTGGTCTCCTTCCTCTGAACTGCTTCCAGCTTTTTTATATCCTTTGTGAGGTATGATCTCCAAAGCTGAACACAATATTCCAAGTGAGGCCTCACCAGCGACTCGTACAGTGGCATTAGTACCTCTTCCTTTATGCTGGTAATTCCTCTCCTCGTGTAACCTAGATGGTTATGGTTTTTGCCACCACCTTGTCACACTGTTTTGCCATCTTGAGATCCTCAGAAACAAGCACTCCGAGGTCCTTCTGCTGGTCCGTGCACACCAATCTCTCACCCCCTATCGCATACAATTCCCTTGGATTTCTGCTTCCCAAGTGCATGACACTGCACTTCTTCATATTAAATCTTAACTGCCAAGCATTAGACCATTCTTTCAGCTTTTGTAGATCTTTCCTCATGTTATCCACTCCCTCAGGGGAGTCCACTCTGCTGAAAATTTTCATGTCATCTGCAAAAAGACAGATTTTTCCATTCAGTCCTTCAGCAATATCACTCACAAATATATTGAGTAGTACCAGTCCCAGGACCTTCCTTTCATCCGAGTGAGTTACGTTTACCATCACCTTCTGTTGTCTGTCAGTCAACCAATTTCTGATCCAGTTCACCACCTTGGGACCCATCCCCAAGCTGTTGAGTTTATTCATAAGCCTCCTATGAGGAACAGTATCAAAGGTTTTGCTGAAATCTAGGTAGATCACATCCATCATATGCCCTTGATCTAGTTCTCTGGTCACCCAGTCAAAGAACTCAATCAGATTTGTTTGACAAGATCATCCTTTGGTAAAACCATGTTGCCTCGGATCATACAACTGTTGGTTTCGAGGAACTCCACTATTCGCTCTTCCAGGAGCACCTCCATTACTTTTCCCGCCACTGAGGTAACGCTTACTGGCCTGTAGTTTGTCACTTCTTCCCAACTACCACTTTTGTGAAGAGGTACCACATCAGCCCTTCTCCAATCCTGTGGAACTTCTCCTGTCTCCAAGAATCTATTTAAAACATCCTTCAACGGCCCTGCTAGAACCTCACTGAGCTCTTTCAGTATCCTGGGATGTATCCCATCCGGTCCCATGGCCTTGTCTACTTTCAGTTTTGCAAGCTGTTCTAACACATCATCTTTTGTGAATGATATATCTACTCCATTCCCATTTGTATATTTGTCAATCACAGATGGTCCTTCTCCAGGATTTTCTCTAGTAAAAACAGAGCAGAAGTATTTGTTCAGCATTGTCGCTTTTTCAATGTCACTTTCCATGAATCCATTCCCAGCACTTTTGAGTCCTGCAATTCCATCTCAGATTTTTCTCCTCTCCCGAACATACCTGAAAAAGGTTTTATTGCCACACTTCATATCTTTAGCCATAGTTTCTTCTGCCTTTGATTTTGCTATCCGTATTTCTCTTTTTGTCTCTTTTAGTTTGATCTTGTATTTTTTTCTGTGTTCCTCTGTTTGAGAGCTTCTGAATTTTGTGAAAACTGTGGGTTTTGCCTTTATTTGTGCAGCCACTTCTTTGGAGAAACAAATAGGTTTCCTTTTCCTCTTCTTTATATTTACTTTCCTTATGTATGTATCTGTTGCACTGTTTATTGCCTTCTTTAGTTTAGCCCATTGCAAGTCCACTTCCTTTATCCCCTCCCACCCTGCCAACTCCTTCTTCAGGTACATAAGAACATAACATAAGAACATATGATATGCCATACTGGGTCAGACCAAGGTCCATCAAGCCCAATATCCTGTTTCCAGCAGTGGCCAATCCAGGTCACAAGTACCTAGCAGTTTCCCCAAAAGACACAGATTCCTCAATGCTTGTATTGGGTCAAGCAGTGATATCCTGGGTCTCTTTTAATAATGGTTTATGGACCTTTCCTCCAGGAACATATCCAAACCTTTTATAAACCCAGCTACACTAACAGCTCTTACTACATCCTCCGGTAACAAATTCCAGAATTTGATTACACGTTGAGTGAAAAAATATTTTCTCTTATTAGTTTTGTATAGGTTACCCTGTAGCTTTATTGCATGTCCCCTAGTCTTTTTATATTCTGATGATGTAAACAATTGATCTATGTTTACCCGTTCCACTTCATTCATTAATTTATAGACCTCTATCATATCTCCCCTCAGCCGTCTCTTTTCCAGGTTGAAGAGCCCTAACCTTTTTAGCCTCTCTTCAAAGGAGTAGCCTTCCATCCCCTTTAACATTTTGGTGCCTCTTCTCTGTACCTTTTCTAATAACGCTATATCCTTTTCAAAATACGGCGACCAGAATTGCACACAATATTCAAGGTGCGGTCGCACCATGGAACGATACAGAGGCATTATAATATCCTTTGTTTTATTTTCCATTCCTTTCCTTATGATACCTAGCATTCTATTTGTTCTCTTGGCCGCCGCTGCACACTGGGCGGATGGTTTTAACATGTTATCCACGATGACGCCTAAATCTTTTCCCTGGGTGATGGTTCCCAATGTGGAACGTTGCATCATGTAACCATAGTTTGGGTTGTTCTTTCCTAGATTCATAACTTTGCACTTGTCCACATTAAATTTCATCTGCCATTTGGATGCCCAGTCTTCCAATTTATCAAGATCCTCCTGCAATTTTCCACAATCCTCTTGGGTTTTAACAACTTTAAATAGTTTTGTGTCATCTGTAAATTTGATAACCTCACTCGTTATTCCCTTTTCCAGGTCATTTATGAATATGTCAAAAAGCAGCGGACCCAGCACAGATCCCTGTGGTACTCCACTATTCACCTTTTTCCATTGGGAAAATTGGCCATTTAGCCCTACCCTCTGCTTTCTATCTTTTAACCAGTTCCTGATCCACAATAGTACTTTACCTCCTATCCCATGACTTTTTAGTTTTTCCAAAAGTTTCTGATGAGGGACCTTGTCAAAGGCTTTCTGAAAGTCCAGATACACTATATCAACTGACTCACCTTTGTCTACCTGTTTATTCACACCTTCAAAAAAACATAACAGATTAGTAAGACAAGATCTTCCTTGTCTAAAGCCATGTTGGCTATCTCCCATTAGGCCATGACTATCTACATGCTGAGTAATTTTGTTCTTTATGATGGTGTCTATCATTTTTCCCAGTTCTGAGGTCAGGCTCACCATTCTGTAGTTTCCCGGATCACCCCTGGAACCTTTTTTAAAATTTAGTGTTAGATTAGCGATCCTCCAATCTAAAGGTATTACAGATGATTTTAATGATAGTTCACAAATTACTAATAGCAGGTCTGAAATCTCATATTTCCGTTCTTTCAACACCCTTGGATGTATACCATCCAGTCCAGGTGATTTGCTACTCTTCAGTTTATCAAATAGTTGTAATACATCTTCCCGGTGTAGTGATATTTCTTATTTGGCCATTTTACTGAGTGTTTTTGAAGTCTAGGACTTTGGGCTTGCTGTGATTGGATTCTACCTTGGCTTTTATCTAAAATCACACCATGTGATGATAGCTGCTGCTCACATGGGCATACACCTGGATATTCGACACACTATCTTCATTGGTGAGCACTAAATACAGCATGGAGCTCCCCCTGGTCAGTTCCATCACTATTTATTTAAGTAATGCATCTTGGAAGGCATCCACAATTTTTTAATACTTTCCAGATTTGCAGAAGGAACACTCTAATCCACACCGGGTAGATTAAAGTCACCCAATATGATCACTTCCCCCTTCATGGCTATCTTTGTAATATCAACAGTCAATTCGCTATCCATTTCTTTGGTTTGAGTTGGACGCCTGTAGACCTCACCAGTATGGATGACAGTGCCATCTCCTCTTTCCAGCACAATCCATAGCACTTTTTCTTTTCCCCACGTCCCCTGCATTTCAGCAGCTTTAATATTGCTTTTAACATATAGGGCTACTCCTCCTCCTTTTCTACCCTCTCTATCTCTTCTGAGTAGATTATAGCCAGCTATGGCTATATCCCATTCATGCTACTCGTTTAACCATGTTTCTGTAATGGCCACAATGTCCAAGTCCATTTCCACCACTAGAGCTTCCAGATCAGGGATTTTGTTGGCTAGGCTTCGAGCATTTATGCTTATTGCTTTCCAGCATTTGTTGACTGGCTTGCCTGCGTTTTGCTTGGATTTTGTTCTACATGGCCCTTCCTGCCTGCTATTGATGTATGGTTCAAAAGTATGGCTGTTTCCAATGTTGTTTTGCTTTTGCTGGGAGTGACGTACTGAACTTGTCCTCCTCTATCCGTCACCCCCTTTCCCTAGTTTCAATGCCTCTCCACATACTGCCTGAATTTTTCACTTAGGATCCTATTCCCTGCGATGGAGAGGTGTAGTCTATCAGCACAGTATAGTCTCTTGTTAATCCATCTGTTTCCCCATTCACCTATATATCTAAATCCTTCTTGTTTGCACCAGGTTTGGAGCCATGTATTAAAGCTGTTTATACGATGCAGCCTTTCTGCCCCCTTACCAAGAACAGGTAGAACTTCTGAGAATGCTCCAGTGTTAACAATGGGCTTGAGTTTCTGTCCCAGAGTCTGGAAATCCCTTTGAACTGCAGAGGCACTGTGTCCCAGGCCAGTAGACCTTCTGAGAACTGAGGGCACACTCAGATATCTGATTTAAAGGCTATGCAAGGAACATAGGCAGGTTGCAGATTCCTAAAAACCTATATTCAACAGTCAAAATTTATTTAAAAAAACAAGCAATTGTAAACTTTGAAAGCCTTAGCTGAGTGTGTAGACTCTTGAAGCTCTGATGAGCAGACTGGTTCAGGTATTAGGTCACTTGCAGAGTTGATTCAATTAGCCCCACTCTGTGAAGCAGGCTTGTAACAGACAATGGAAACTGTAATATTCAAACTGAAATCTTTAAGACACAGAGGGCTACGCATCGCTGCTATCCATATAGCCCCTTCCTCTGCCCTTGAATGCCCTTAACACACCCTGATGCTATGCAGAAAGCAACTGGGCGCATCAGGAACTTATCCAGGATTGTCGAAGGGCACTACCCATGTAGATGCCCTTCAAAAATCCCGGATAAGGCTTTTACACGGGTAACAAAGGAAGTTACCCGTGTAAGGGCCTTTGAATATCTGGTCTATAGGTTCTTGCTCCTTACCTTCTTCTTGGGTAATATTGTCACTAACGAGAAAGGTAGAAACCAATGGATATAATCTGATTTGAGAAAAAAAATCTGCCAGTTTTTGGTAACCTTTAGAAATATCTCACTTTCTACCATCAACCAGTTCTTTTATGACTAGGAAGAGACTATGAGATAGAGTCAGGGACATTTGAATATGTTTAGAAAACAAAATTCCTTCTTTTTTTTTTTTAAACTTTTATTTTCATTTTGCAACAAACAAAAGAAACAACACACCAAAAGAGACAGAACAAGTATACAATAAGGAAAAGTAAACCCATTACCCCCCACCCCGATGCTTCTTCTCTACCCGATTATATCAGCATGTGAGCGCTTCCAATTAACAGTGATTATACATCAAACGATCAAAAGAGTATCTACAATACAGCATGATCATGGGACAGAGATATATACAAAGTTAGACAGTCAGATGAGAGCATTTAGCAAAATGTACATAGTCATTGAGCATCTTCCATTGAGACCAATGAGAAGGAGTCTGAACGGAGGAAGCGAACAGACGAGGTATTTGTTCATAGTTACTGTAAAGACAGGCATGATTCCACCAGTCATTGGGGCTCAGATGGGAGCTAATTTTCCAGTATTACTTAATTAGGGAAATAGCAATGCCAAGCATAAAGTTCGAGAGGAGATAAGCCATTTTTGGGAGAGAGGGGATCCCCGCAACTGGGCGAAGTCCCACTATCCTCCAAGAAAGGGGCTCTTGAGAGTGCGAGATAGACTAAATACGACCCCAGACCCGACGCCAGTAATACTGTAGTGCGGGATATTCATGCATAACATGAGGCAATGAACCAATGGCCGCAGGACGTGTCCAGCAACCATTGCCCTGAGTAGTGTTCCATTTGTCTAATCTGTGAGAAGTGTAAAAACACCGGTGGGCTAGAAAGAAGAGGGTCTGAGTGAATGAGGCGGATCGGGAACCCGTGTCCCTCTACTCCAGATAAGGCTCCATTGCTCCGAGGTCAAAGTCACATGCAATTCTCTCTCCCATACTTTCTGCGCTATAGGGGTATCTCTAGTTATAGCATTACATAAGGTTTAGTAAAATTGGATGCTACACCCGGTGAACTACCGAGAGATCGGAAAGTCTCCAATCAACCTTATGTAGGGAATGCCGATGGCGGGAGTACTCTAGTGCTCCGAAGGCGATGCTGAAGTTGCACTGACCAGAGTCGGGAGTCTAAAGATTGCATAAGAGTATTAAAGGCACCTAAAGTGTCTAAAAGCATTGGTGGATAGTGGGAGTCTGATGGGAGAGTCATACCAGGGAGAAAGGTAAGAGGAATCGGTTTGCAAAGGCCTGCTTCTATATCTAGCCACACAGGTCTACTCGGTACTGGATCTTCCAACCAACGAGCACCGTGTTTGAAAAGAAAAGATTGAGGGAACACTTGAGTAAAATCGCCACCAAGTATTAATGGAGCATTGGCAGAGGCCAAGGCCAACTGCGCAATACTTGCATAGTAAGCAGGGTTGTCCACATTCGGGGCATAATGCAAATACACGTGAATTCACTATCTCCAACCTCAAGGTGTACACGGGCCCATCTACCCTCCTTGTCAGCGCTAATATCAAGTACAGTAGCGTGCAAAGACTTCTTAACCAGAATGGTTATCCCGTATCATTTGGAAACGGTGGGAGAATAGGCAGCTACCATATGAGGCTTAGCATTGAGTTTCAGTGTTTCAGCAGAGTTTAAGTGCGTTTCCTGAAGAAACACTAAATCAACATGCTCATGGCTAAGATAGCTAAGGATTTTCTTTCCTTTGAGTGGACCATTAATGCCTTTGACGGTGAATGATAAGATTTTACATAAGGCCATTCAGAAAAGTTAAAAATTCTGAGCATGATAGCACACATAATTTCACTATGTCCCTCAAGCTGACTGTATTTGGCTGTACACATGACATAGGAAAAATAAGCTAATATAATACAATGAAGCGCCCCACATTAACAAAGAAAACCGCAGTACGGTAGAGGAGAAGCAAAACCCCAAAATTACTGGCGACCATGTGTCTGCGGGGAGAAACCCCAGAGAAGGCCGAAATTGAAAAAACACATAACCTGTAGGACTGTGCGTGCTCCGAATCCGACCGAGGCACACATCATGAAGGGATAGGAGACCAAAAAACAAAAGTCATATAGAGAAAGAAAGAAAGTCCAGGCTATTTCTGTGCTTGGCTATGACCGCCGCATCGGGCCCTTCAAAATGGCGGATAGAGCCGGCAGATAAGAGTCCAAGATTTGGGATTAGCGCATCTGCTCTGCTTCTTTGGAGTCTAAAAATGTTGATAGTAGATCAGGATCTTCGAACGTCCTGGTTTGGTTGTGGAGAGTCACTCGGAGCTTCGCTGGATACAACAGGCCAAAGCGAGCCTGTAGCTGTTGAAGTCGAGGGCGAAAAGCAAGGAGTTTCTTCCGACGGTCAACGGTAGGCTTTGCCAAATCAGGAAAGAAGGAGACCTTACGACCTTCAAATTCCAAATGATGATTCGCTCGGGCAACATGTAAAATTTGTTCCACTTGTTGATAGCGTAGCAAGCTAAAGATAATAGGCCGGGGGGTCGTGCGGTTGAGCGCCATGTGGGCAGGAACACGGTGTGCTCGATCGATTTCCAGTTCTCTGTGAAAAGTGATCTTCAGCAAGGAGGGAAGAGTTTTGAGCAAGAATTCTCTTATATCTCCTGCTTCCACCCCCTCCGGCATTCCGAGGAGCCTCACATTGTTGCGACGGGCTCGATTATTGCTATCTTCTAACTCCTTTTGAAGATTCTGTATCTGGCGCTCAGCCTTGTCCAGTTTGCCCAAGCGCACCTCGTGCGAGTCGAGGACCCCCGCCATGTTGTCCTGCCGTAATGAAAGACTTTCAAGTCGGTCCTGGAGCACTCCAAAGTCTTCTCGCATGGCTCGAAGCGCTTCTCCATTAGACTGCACCAATTCCTTCACGCCGCGTATTTCCTCCAAAATCTCCAGGTGCAGTTCGGGGTTTTCACGAAATGGGACCATCTTCTGTGGGGAGGACACCTCTGTTTTGGAGCGTTTTCCGTGAGAAGAAGAAGGAGACCCGAAGTCCAAGCGCGCTGGTTTATGGGCCGCCATCCCCCCCGAGGTGCCCCGGTCAGCTCGGAGCGAAATAGTAAATTTGTATAGGTATTAAGTCAGGATTCTAAGTAGGCCTCTCGGGAGCTTCAACGCAAAGCGTCCTACCCGCTGGACATCAGGCTCCGCCCCCATAAACAAAATTCCTTCTTATCCATCAAGTAATGAAAAATTTGTCTCAAAACCCTGGAGATCAAAATAATTATCATCCCACTTCTGGGCCTCTTCTTTTAGTGAAAGTGATTGATACAACGTCAGGATTTTCTTGTTTGTTAAAGGTTTGGATGATCATCAATATCTTTTCAGACAAGGATTTAGCACGAAACCATTGCTATTAACCATGTACAATACTGTCCTGTGTGGGTTTAATCTGAACCAACCATGTTTTGTAGTATTTTTGAATATCAAGGTAGCTTTTGATTCCATAGCCCATAGATTGTGAGGCCTTGGCATAGGATCCATGGTGTTGATCTGGTTTGAATCCTATTTGCAAGATTGAGAACAGCAAGTCAGAGTAAGGAAGGACAAACTTACTTGGAGGAAACTGATTATAGGTGTTCCCCAATACTCAGTTATTTCTTCAGTTCTGTTTAACATTTATCTGCATTCATTCTATGATATTTTACTCATTGTTTATATATATTACAGGTATTTGATACCCCAGCTTACAAATTATCTGAGAGTGAGTTATCAGTTTTACACAGATGTAAAGTTTACTGTTCTCTTTCAGTCGACAATGAAGTCTACTCCTTCATTATGTATTTGGAAGTGTCTATTTGGTTGTCAAACAATGTTGCCCTTCAATGGACACATCATCCTATCCGTTCCTTTCTCCTTCCCCAATAGAATATTCACTACAGCAAACATTTTTTTTTTAATTTTAGTCATGGAGGCTCTGATAAGGGAAGAAAAATCCCCTATCTTAGTCTGACAAATATCTACCCTTACTTATTCAATGCCTTCCAGCCCTGCTCCAGTCTTTGAAAGCCAAGGTGGACTCCCCTTCCCTCTCCTACTTCTCTCTCTCACCTCGACTAATTCATCAAGAATCTCTACTACTTTCATAGTCTACCCCTCTAGCAACTGATCCGATGACTGATCCCTCTTCTCTGAATCCAACTATCTCATCAGGAAACAAAAGGACCTCAACCTTCACTTTTCCCTGCCTTTGTACTCTCTTACCCTATCTATAGTCTCCAACCCATACCCATCCTTCTCCTAAAAGAAAAGAGGATACGCTATTGCTCTAGTCCCTGAAACCTTCAACCCAACTCCTGTATTATCAACTCTGATCCTCCCCCCACATATGCATTGGTTCATCCCCAATTTGAAATAACTCATAATCTTTGAGATTTTTCATAAATGTCTGTTCTTTCCCACAATTTGTGTTAACATGTAAATTAGAAGCTCCCATTATAATTAGATGATCACATTATAACCATTATAACTTCAAAAACCAATTCTAAAATCTCTTAACCCATTCTAGGTGGTACATACAACAACAATATCCCCACCCGTTATTTATCCATCTAGCGTAACAACATTCCTTCAATCCCCTTTGGTAGTTCCACAGACAATGGTGTCCACAACTACCATTGATAAACTGTGGCTGCAAGCTTTTCCTGCCATTTTCCAAACCATGAGCAGCTATACAGCTGATAGCTCACAAGACAAAACATGGAGAGATATGATACAAACCTTTAAATTCTTGAAAAGTATTACTGAACAAACGAGTCTTTTCCAAATGAAGAAAAGTCCTAGAACCAGAGGAAATAATATGAAGCTAAGGAGTCTATTCCGATACACTATTTGCCTCCCTTTCCATCCCCAACAAAAGCCTCCCCATACGAACAAGGAGTTTGAACAGGGAGGCCTAGATGGGGGCGGGAGGGGTTGTCATGGAGGCGGGATGAGGGCGGTCAGTGGGCGGTCTGTGGCCCTGGACATACAGAGCCAATTCTGAAGTCAGCCCTGTACGTCCAGGGCCAGCAGAATGGACGTGGGACTTATTCCACCTTGGAGGTGGAATAAGTCCCCCTGGACATCAGGTGACGGCAGGCCCAGGTGGCAGAAGGGGTTTCAGGGGGTTCCCCGCAGCCCGACCCTGGCCATAGGAGGCCAGATCAGGGAGTCAGGATGCGGGGAAAGGAACAAGTGGCCAGTGGCCAGGTATCGCGGCTCCTGAATGGAGCCACAGTGCCAGGGTAACGAGATGCTATGGCACCATGGCTCCATTCAAGAGCCTGACTGTTAGCCGGGCAGGGGCCTGTACGTGCAGGCCCAGACCCAATTCCAAGCCCGCGAGGCACATCTAGCCCCCGCGAGATCGGAATCGGGTCTACCTCTGTGCATCCCACTTCCAATCCGGTGCACAGGTGATTCTGTGGCCAACTTGGAATGTGCCTCCACAAGAAGGTGGACTCGAAACAACATCAGGAAATATTTTTTTTTTTACAGAAAGGGTGGTGGATGCCTGGAATATCTTTCTGAAAGAGGTAGTTAGGAGCAAAAACTGTGCTGGAATTCAAAAAGGAGTAGGATATACACACTAGATCCCTAAAGGGCAAGGTAATGGAAACCAAGCATCGAATGCTTCTGCTCGAAACAATTGTGAAATGACTTTTGGACTTCTAAAAAATCACCTGCACTGCACAGCAGGTACAACCCTAACTACCTTACTAGGTAAACTAAATTCACCTTGTTGATCTTTTCCTTCTGTCACCCACACCTTGGCTTTCTATATTGTTTGCCAAGTATATGCCTAACTGGAGGTTATTTTAGTCATTAATGTGATTTTGTGGCCATATAGGCACAATAATGACCAGCATAAAAAATTGTGCATTACTTGATGCAATGTACATTGCCAGTAGATGTGCACATGGGCGGAGTTTGAGTAGACCATGGGAAGAACACACAAGTATGTAAATAGACTATAAAATGCTATAATTTACGCAATTCTAGCAAACATCTAGGTCTGGGCATTCAGGGGCAGCATAACATCTTTTTGGTTGGAAGGGTCAAACGAACAAATCTCTCTAGTTGCTGATACTCTATTGGGCAAAATATTGGTGGGGCCATGACCCCTGTGGCCTACCCCATTTCACTGCCTATGTGGGCATTTACACCCAGCTCTAGGGCTGGTATAAATGTCTGCGCCTTAAGACAATTTCTGCCACTTATGCTGGCATTTTCTAAAGAAAAGTAGGCATCTACTTTCACACTTAAAGTAGGAACCTCCTTATAAAATTACCTTCCACATATGTACCCGCATAATTTATAAAATGCATAGGTACATTGCAACTCCATGCCTGCTCTGTCCAGTCTACGACAGTGGGAGCACCTAGATGTGGTGAGCATATAAGTTAGCGCCATCTTGTTGGCATGCCTACTTGGACGCACATATGCTGCAGTATGATTTTATGAAAGACCTTTTTTTTTTATTTAAATTTTTCTAAATTTATACGTACATATCAAGAATACATCTTGAAACAGAAATTGGGATGGATTACATGAAAACAATATGGAACATTAGTCCTGACTATATCACAGGAAAACAACCTTTATCCTACCCACTCCAGCCCTCAAATAAGGGGGATACAATGATTTGAAAATATAACATTCAATATTCTGAAAGAAATTCAGGTAGGCTAGACAGTGGCAACTAATAATTGCTGAAACCGTAACAGACACAGGATCAGCCCCCCCCCCCCCCTCCTCAGAAAGTCGGGCATTGATAAAGTGCAGCAATTGGGAGGGCTCATAAAATATATAGGAATTCGACTGATACTTGATCAAACATTTGCAAGGAAATTTCAAGAAAAAAAGCCCTCCCAATTGCTGAATCCCACAACGTAAAAGGAGGAAATCTCGTCGTCTCTTCTGAGTCTCCCTAGATAGGTCTGGAAACATACGAGCAGTCAAACCCTTAAACAACATATGACGTTTCTTAAAGAACAACTTCATAAGCCATTCGTTATCTGATAGTAACACTAAAGTAATTAATAAAGTAGAAGGTATAACCTGCTCTTCTTGTGATGACTCTAAAATATCAGTAACATTTAAAACATCAACATTAGATAAACCTCTAACTACTCCCTGCCCCTCAACTTTTTTCCCAGTTGGCAAGTAATTTTAACTACAGGGGGATGGGATTCAGTAGGAATACCCACATTTTCAATCATATAATTTCAAAACATATCTCTCGCAGATATTAATGCTACTTTAGGAAAATTAACCAAACAGATATTTGCCAAACAAACTGCATTCTCCAACATTTCCAACTTAGACCGTATAGGTATAGAAACTTTTTTAAGAGATTCTACTTCATTCTCAACAGTCACAACTTTAGCCTGGTATTCAGAAACTTCAGTCTATAAGGCAGTTATTTTAACCACAGTTTCCTGAAGATCTTCAGTGTTAACAGAAACCTGTAATGCCAAAGATGTCATCCGCGGGACCAACTCCTCTCGAAGCTGCATTATAGCAGCCCAGATCACCTCCAATGTTACCACCTCCGGGAGAGCCATAGACACTGAAGAGACAGCCTCCACAACAGGAACAGTCACCACAATCTCTGCCTTTGATGAAGCGGGGGCCGATAGGCTAGGAACAAATCCTTCACCACCATCTGCCATTCCTATTGGGATCTCTGCCCTCTGATGCTGTCTGTGGGGAGTTTCAGAACTCAGGCCACACTCCACGCCCAAGTTCTGTCTTCTGGCGCAGTCCGACGACGCACGCAATGCTCACCAACTGACTTCCCAGGATGCCGCTGTTCTGCCGAGGAACCTTCAAGGCCCGTATAGAGCTCGGGGATGAAAGATCTACTCCCGAAGCAGACGACAAGGGAACCTCCTCCAAATGCTGCACAGCCGAGCTACTCTCCCCCTTCAATCCACTGTTGTGGCACCGGCGAAAAGAAAGTATCAAGTGGTCCAACCACCGTAGCAGGTAATGGCCTCGAGAATAAAGAGATTGCAGGCTGTTTTGCCCCTCTAGTCTTTCTCTTCCTCCCCATAGGCAACGCCGTGTCAGTCAGCTCACCCGACTAAGCACCGTCTTGGATATAGAAAATCTTTTACAAAATTACTCCAGCTGTATATTTTTATGTGTTCAACTAACTGCTGAATATTTACCCCAAAGTGGTAGCAAACCTTTAGTATGTAGACCTCCATGCTAGCTATTCCTAAGGGATACGATTCGATACAACTCAGAGTTAGATTGCACTGAAGAATGCCGACAGTCCTGTGCTTCCCTGAACTGAATGAAAAGAGTACTTCAAGGCAACACATTCACCTCTAAAGCGATGGCAACCTATTTGGAGTATCGTAGCTCACTTTCATCACCGCTATTCCCACTCCATTCCATTGTCTTTAAAGAGTACCCAACCCAAGGGATGCATGTCAAATGTGATTTATAACCCATATCATGCCTCAGCATAATTGAGTTTAAAAAAATCACAAATGGATCAGAACATATTGCACACAGAAAGAGGAACGAACCTCATTCTCATCTCAAGTACGTAGGAATGAGGTTCATTTCCTGTAACAGAATGTGCAAAACTAACCCATTTAGAGACATAACTCATCTTGAACAACTACTGGAAAGCTGTGAGCTAAATACTAAATAAAAATATAAAATAACAACAAGAGAAGCAGAACTTTGTTATGTATTTTTATATGAGAGAAATGCATCATTCCTTTCATGGCCATCACGTAAACAGCAGCGAATGAATGAGCGATCAACCTTAATGGCTTAGGCTCTGGACTAGGACTGAAGAGCAGAGTGCCACTCTAAGGCTATTGAACTGAGGCATGAATGATAGACTACAGTTGTATTAAAGCAGTAATGCTTGTAAAATTAACAGTATCAGCTCTTTCTAGTCATCCAAGAATGCTCTGTTTGACACAGATTGTCCCAGTGGCCGCCTGTGGCTCTGTTGACTTACGTGGTATCATTAATGAGTTATCCTGGCAACCCATGATTTACAGAAAGATTTCACAAATGGCTGGAACTCTTACAGGGTAATTTTATAAGGGTCAGTTAAATTTACATTTGTTTTAAGCTGCGTATTTCAAACCTATTTTATAAAATGAGGCATGTGTGTACTTTACTTTATAAAATAAAGGATAAGTGGTGAGATATACATGACAAGTCTAGGTATAAGCACTTATTTCAACCCTGGGACTGGTATAAATGTCTTTGTCTAGACTGGTAAAGAACTGATGTAAGTTATAGTATTTTATAGCTTACATGTGTAAATTATCATTCCACCCATGCTCCACCCAAATTCCATGTACATGCCCATGGTGAAAGTATGCGCCATCGATCTGACACGCACGCTTTCAGAACAGCGACGATTACATTATGCGCATAAGTGGCTATTTACATGTGTAAACCACTAAAATACCATGATTCATGCATGGAAACGCATGCAGAAATGTAGGCGCCCCTTATAAAATTACTTCCGAAGTGTAAAATTTTCAAACAGTCCACTTAAATACAAAGTCTGTAGGCACATTTTGCTAGCAGACTTTGTACTGTGTTTCACCATTCATGGCTTCTTCAGGAAGGCGCAGGGATAATGTGTCTTGAAATGAGTGAGAAAAGCTGATTCAGTGAGAAGATCTGGGCATTCAAGATGTATATTTCCTGCACCTTTCTGAAGATGCCGAGGATGGTGAAATAAAGCGCTATGTTGAAGGTCTGGGAGATTTTGTGCAGTCCTATTAATAAGAAGAATGTATTCTTCAACTAAACATGGACATTGAGACTGTGGGACCTTTTTACCAAAGCCCACTAGGTGGTTAATGCATGTTTTAGTAAGTGCTCATTGTTCATGTTGACACTTAACATATGGGCATGATAGTGCGTGATCACCAAGTTGCCTGTTCATCACTCATCAGAATAGGGCAGAGACTGGGCAGGTTGGGGCGGAGTATGGGTGTTGAATGCACATGCTGGGACGTCATTAGCATGTGTTCAACATCAATATGACAATTAGCATGTGTGCACCAAATGATTCCTCAATGAGCATCATTAGGTGCACTCGTGTTAATTGCGCTGAATGTTAGTATACACGTCCCCACGTTAACTGCTGGGGACATGCCGGTCACGCCCTGACAGTTAACATGCAGGCTTTGCACTTACCATGAGTTAAAGTGCACAACTGGATTTAGTAAAAGGGCCCCTGTATAAGGCAGATGTCTGTAAAGGGGAAGTATTTACACTTCTTAAGTATTATTATGCATATTTTGTCATTAATTTGCATAGAATAGTGATTGAATTAATGTTGAGCACTTTAGGACAACATAAGGGATTTTTTTTTCGACTTGAGCAATGATTAGAAAAGCACATATTCTGCAAAGGTTTCAAGGGTTATGAGCTCTCCTCTTTCTACCTCTTAATGTAGATGATTATAAATTATTTTTAAGTTTGACACACGGGATCTTTATTATGCTAATGTCGTTTTGCATGGCAGATATTTCGCTCTGTAGATATTTAAAAAATGTTTTGCCTTTTCTCCACATTATTTTTTTGCAATTTATAAAATACTGTACTTGCACAAATCTTGCAGGAATAAAACCTAGATTGTGAGCTGTGGCATTTACGTCTGTGCGTAAATATTAGTACTTAAAGTCAGCGCATTTGTATGTATTTTATAATATGCAAACGTAAATCTCCATTCAGCTTGTGTTTCACACAAACTCCTCCCCTGAGCCTGCCTACTTTACAAGTGCTCTCCTATGTGCATACTTCCAAGCTTTACCCCCCAAAAATATAGTCCACGCAGATCACTTTCTGATCCTTCCTAAAACATCACCAAGAATGTAGCCCACAAATACATCTGAAAGTATACAGTATGTACCGTGAGATTCCAGACCTATCTTTGGCTGAGGGAGTGTAATTTACGAACAGCTAATTCAACCTGGTAAATTACTATTTACCCATGTCAATGGCTTTAAAAAATTGCTCTCCATGTGATTCTACACTATAAGGATCATTTTAGAAACCCTACTCCATGTCTGAAAGCACCCATTCAGACATGGGAATCACCTGGACATAAGAACATAAAATATGTCATAATGGGTCAGATCAAAGATCCATCAATTCCAGTATCCTGTTTCCAAAAGTGGCAATCTATGTCACAAGTACTTGTCAGGTTCCCAAATGATAATCTCAGGGGTAAGCAAGGGATTTCCCCAGTCTACATTAATAATGGTTTATGGATTTTTCCTCCAGGAACTCATCCAAACCTCTTTTAAACCCCAGCTAGACTAACATATTTTACTACATCCTCTAGTAACGAATTCCTGAATTTGATTACGCATTGAGTGAAAAAATATTTTCTCTAATTAGTCTTAAATGTGCTACAATGCATTTTCATTGCGTGTCCCCAGAGCCACTTTAGAAGTCAGTTCTGTTGACATCCCCAGAGAGAGGGTGTCCAAGTCTGAAAGGGGGCATGTTAGAGACCAGACCGAGGCATTCCTAAGAATCTGCACATCCTCACCTGATCTCAAAAATGCCCCGGATGTTCCAAATCGCGTCAAAAGTTAAATCTGACCCAGGCACAAACAGACATCCGAAATGGGCTTGTTTTGTCAGGCAAATGTTTGGAAGATGTTGAGAAGGAGCTACACTAATATCCCTTGTATTTTACCATATGCCAACGAACACAGATGGGAAAGGGGGGCTCATGTTTTTACTTTGCTATGCTGCTGGACCTCCCCTTATGCTAGCTTGCCGTAGATGGATATCCCCAACCTGTGTCCCTCATGGAGACTAGAGTTGCCAACCGGCCGGTATTCAGCCGGCCTGGCAGGTTTTTCCATGGCCAGGCCGGCTGCCGGCAGAGATGTAAAACCGGCCTTTCTCCCGACTCCCGAAGTCCGCGGGGGAGGGAGCCAGGGAAGCCCGTGCGAGGCCCCGGCTCCCTCTGTACAACCGCCAGCGTGAAGATCTTTTTCCTTCACGCTGGCGGCTGTTAATGTGAAGCCGCGATTGCTGGGAAAGGTTAAAGGCAATGCACTTTAACCTTTCCCAGCATTCGCGGCTTCACAGAAACAACCACCAGCGTGAAGGAAAAATATCTTCATGCTGGCGGTTGTACAGAGGGATCTGGGGCCTCGCGCGGGCTTCCCCGGCTCCCTCTGAAGCACCTCAGACAGCCGCGGGGCTGGTCGGAGAGGGGGGGAGGCTAGGACTACAAATGGGCTTTCATGGGGGGGGGGGAGGCCAAGGACTGGATGGGCTGTGATGGGGTGTACCTTGACTGTCAATGGTCTATGGGGGGAGGACCTGGACTGGAAATAGGCTATTGGGGGGGGACTGGACTGGAATTGGGCTATGGGGGGGTGTACCTGGACTGGAATTGGGCTATGGGGGGGTGGAACCTGGACTGGAAATAGGCTATGGGGGGATCTGGACTGGAATTGGGCTATGGGGGGTGTACCTGGACTGGAAATGGGCTAGGGGGGGACCTGGACTGGAAATAGGCTATGGGGGGGGTGGGAACCTGGACTGGAAATTGGATATGGGGGGGCCTGCACTGGAATTGGCCTATGGGAGGGGACCTGGACTGGAAATGGGCTATGGGGGGGCTGCAATGGAATTGGGCTATGGGGGGGGGGACCTGGATTGGAATTGGGCTGTGGTGGAGGGAGGGGGAACTTGGACTGGAAATAAGCTTTGATTAGGGGGGCTAGGACTGCAAATGGGCTGTGATGGTGGGGGGACAAGGACTGCAAATGGGCTGATGGTGGGGGGGGCTAGGACTGGAAATAGGCTGTGATGGTGGGGGGGGGCTAGGACTGTAAAGAGGCTGTGATGGGGGGGCTAGGACTGGAAATGGCCTGTAATGGGAGGGCTAGCACTGGAAATAGGCTGATGAACAGCTGGAATAGGACTGGATATGAGCTGATGGGGCTGGAATAGGACTGGAAGTGGGCTGACGAGGGGGCTAGGATTGGAAATTGGCTGATGGGGGAGCTTGGAGTGGAAACTGGCTGATGGGGGGCTGGAATGGAACTGGAAAAAAGCATATGTGGGGCTAGGACTGGAAATGGGCTGATGGGGGAGCTTGGACTGCAAATGGGTGATGGGCTAGAATAGGACTGGAAATGGGCTGATGTGGCGGCATGGGAGAATGGGACTAGAAGGAAGTGGATGCTGGGTGGGTCTAGAACTATAAGGGAGCTGATTTGGGGGGAGGACTAGAAGGGGATGGGGAATGAGAATGGAGAGGGGAAAAGATATTTTGTGTGGAAGAAAAGTCTACGATGGGCCGGGTATTGGGAGAGTAAGAGGGGCTTGAGAATGGAAGGGTGAAATTTGAGTGGATGATAAAGGAATAAGGAGAGGAAATGGGGGAAAGAGCAAAAGGGAAATGATCAGTATGTTAAAGCAGATATAGAGAATGGAAAACATCTAAAAGAGAAGAAAGGACAAATGGATAGCTCGCAGAAGACACGAAGAAACCAGAAGAAAGTGACTGGAGCAATTGCAACTGAAAAATAAAATTCCCAAACAGAAGGTAGAAGAATACTTTTTATTCTGAATTTATTAACTGGAATATGTCTGGTCTGGGAAGTGTGTATTGCTAACATCTTTGCGTTTTTGTTTAGTGCAAGAGGAAATTACTTTATAGTTTTATTTCTCCAGTGTTGTACATTTCATGTTTGGCTTTTGGGGTTCCCAGTTTAATTATTATCTGACCAAGAGAGTTAGCCTACACTTATCCTCTGTAATTTTTGTGGGTGGGGTTGGGGTGCAGCATCGTGGGACTGGGGGCAGGGCAGGGGTGGGACTAGGGGCAGAGAATGGGTGGGGCATGGCGAGCCACAGGTGTCGGGTTTTTCTCGGTGAAAAAGTTGGCAACCCTAAAGGAGACGTATATGTGACTGGCTGCATGCATTTCTAAGTCAGGGACATCTATGTTCCTAAAATCAGCCAGAGACATAGACGACCCTAGCATTTTTTCTAATATTCTGCGCTGGACATCCCCAATTTTATGAGGATATCCTTTCTAAAATCCCCCTCTGACTGCATTGCTAATTAACTTTATCTATTCAGGTGGCATTAACTACACTGCTTTATCTACCATGGTAAGAGTTAATGTGTGCTAACTACTTCTGAGTTAAGGATAAGGCCCATTCTGGGAGAGGAAGTGATGTCACCCGGGAGATGGCAGCATAATTTCTGTGCTCCCATCGGGACGTTGAAATAAAGGTGAAAAGTGCTTGATTTACCCCATCCCACCTGGAAGAACTGGTGCTGGAGGTGACCGTGCCCAGCGGCGATGTCGGTGAGGAAAAAGTTAGCGAAGTTTAAATCCTCGTATGTGGATGGAGCGGAGAAGAAGGCCCGGGACCCGCCAGACCTCATGGCGTCAGGTGAGGAATCAGAAGAGGAGCCGGAGAGGGCCGAGGAGAGCTGCACTCGCGGAGATATGTGGGGCTGGATGAGATCCCTGCGGAGAGAAATTATTGCCACCCGCAGAGAGCTTAAGGAGTCGCTGTCTGGCATTAAAGCAGATATATGAGAGCTAGGGCACAGAGTGGAGTCTTTGGAAGAACAGACGGACCACCTGGCCGAGCGGGGCACGGAAATGGAGGCGACTATGAAGTGTTTGCAGGAGGAGCAGCTCAGCCTTAAAGATAAATTAGAAGACCTCGAGAATCGCTCCCGCCGAAACAACGTGCGCCTGAGAGGAGTTCCGGAGACTGAGGCCTTCGCGAATGCGGCAGCGGTGGTCCAAAAAATATGTCAACTTTTGCTGCGGGGAGACGACGGCGAGATCGAAATGACGGCGGTCTCGGTGGAGAGAGCACATCAGGCGTTGGGCCCGGCGCGCAATGGGAGGCCACGCGACATCGTGGCCTGCCTGACCTCATTCGCAGTGAAGGAGAAGATAATGAGAGTGGCTGCGGCCCGGAGGAGTTTTAGTTGGGAAGGCCAGACCATGGAACTGTATCGTGATTTATCGGCTGACACCCTACAGAGATGCCGCGACATGAGACCGGTCACACAATATCTCCGAGAGGAGAAAATGAATTACAGATGGCTCTTCCCCTTTGCAATGCTGATGGACATCAACGGGCGGAGTTTTCAGGTCCGGGGGGAAGAGGAGGCCTGGAAAGTATTGAGGCAGGAGGGGGCCCCTCATCTACCTGAACAGGCAAAGAGACTGGCGATGGAGGGATCTAAAGGAGTGAACTCTAGATGGGAGGATGCCTATGAAAGGACAGCGCTTGCGGAGGAAGGCGGGAGAAGCTGGTCAAGGAGACACGGAGGGAGCTGCACCAGCAAGAATTACTTGATTGTCACCCAGGACTGTGTGGGACATGTTAGTTTTGCCTGCATATCTGTTGCTAGGCCCAGGCTGCTTTAAGCAATGCGGGCCTGAAGGTTTGGGGGGGGGGCATTTATGGGGGGAATGTGTCTATTGATAGCAGTACAGGGGGGGGTTATGTGGCACTGTTGTGGGATATATATAAGTGATTGTTGTATCATGTTGTGGGTTTTGAAGGTTCAGGGGGAGGGGGGTTTGGAAGATGCTGGTGAAATGATGGAGGAAGGGGAGGAAGGCTTTTGGATCAGGGGATGGGGGGGTATAGCGTCCACGGCTGGGTTTCTTTCTCGATGATAGGCAGAGTGTAGCTCTGTGTGAGGGGAGGGGGAGGCTTTGAAGATGTGTGAGAGGGGTAGGCTGGCGGTATGCTTTGAGTCATGGCTGCTGGTGTGAGAGTGGGGAGTTTGAATGTACGGGGATTGAATTCCCCTCAGAAAAGAAAACTGCTCTGGAAAGAGGTGCGAGTGTAACAGTGACAGGTGGTGTTTGTGCAGGAGACCCATCTGCGTAAACGGGATGAGCGATTGATGGGGGGGGAACGTTCCAGGGGTTTTTTTCAGCGGAGGAGGGGGATCAGAGGAAGGCCGAAGGAGCGCACCTAAGGAGCACGACGTGCTCCTTAGGTGCGCTCCTTGGGGCCGCTCCAGCAGCGGAAGCCAAGTCTCTAACTTTGTCCTGCTCCCTGTTTCCATTCTAGCTCTCTCCTCCTTCGCGTTGATTGGACTGGATTGCTTCATTTCCTCCTCAGGATTCACTTCGGGACTCACCACCTGGGTTTCTGCTCAATTACCACAGGTACAGTCCGCTGCTTTTAACCCCTCCCTTTCTCTCCTTTCACTTTACCATTCTATGGCTTCCATACCCATTTTATGGGGTCGCCGCCCAAGCAAAGCCCCTTCCAAACGTTCTCGCTGTGTAGCGAACCTTCGCTCCTGCCTAGCTTCCTCTCACATCCCCTCCCACTCTACCTCCCCCTCCCTCATTCCTCTCCAACTGGGTCTTCTGAACTGTCAGGGCGGAGGGCAGGGGGGGAATAGATGAGAAGAATGTATAGAGGGGGTGAGGTGTGAAGATGGAATAAGAGAGATTCAGGATAGTAGAGCAGAGGGGAGGAGACTTGCGAGGCGGGAAAAGCAGGGGAGAAGATGGCCGCTACCCCACCGCCAGCGCGGCCTAAGCGGGGGACCGAAAGTGCAGAGAAGCCAGGAGGGAGACAGCGGGCAAGGAGGGCGTCCTCACCGTCCTTCAGCCAGGTTTCGGTGAGGAGGGCAACGTCAAGAGCGGATTGGAGAAGAAGATCCTGGACAAGAAGCTTGTCTTGTCTGTCTGTCCAAACTAGGATGTAAACTTGATGAGCAAGGCCTGTTGGAATAAATGAGTAGCCTAGTAGTTAGAGAAGCAAGTCGTATACTAGAGAAGCCAGGGTTCACATCACGCTTCTGCCCTTTCCATCCTCCGTGACATTGGGTAAGTCACTTCACTTTCCTTCGCCTCGGCAAAAGCTTACACTGTAAGCCCATTTGGGTGGGGAAATAACTCTTGTTCCTGAATGTAGCTTGCCTTGAGCTCAGATTTGGAAAAGGAGAGTAATAAATCCAACTCTGTTTTATGTGTCTCTGTTCAGCACTGCACACATCTGGTATGCGCTATACAAATGCTTATTAACAATAACAGTAATAGCACACCAAATAGGAACGTTCTTAATAGGACCCACACACACACACAGAGACAGAGTGATCACATTAGTCTTCCTCCTTTCGGGAAGCAGACTAAAAATAGAAGTAAAACATTTTGGAAAACAAATGGGATCCATGGATAAAACGTAAGCAAGATGCAAGAGAGGTAAGAAACACAGAGGTCAAAATTTTCAAGAATCTATCTGCTTGCTGCTGCTTTAAGCACAGAAGCTAAGTGTGAGTTTGTTATGATATTTTCTGACAGGACTGCTGCGATACTGCTTAAATTAGCACATCCAAAAGGCACTGCTTGAACAGAAGCTATTCTTTTTCTCCGTTTAATGCAGAGTTCTAGCAGCTATATTAGTCTTGCAGAAACCTAGAATCTTTGACTGTGATTCCATTTAAAGGACCAACAAAAAAAAATGGAGTTTGAAATTCAGCAGGATGAACAATGCACAACTTTAAACAGACGTCATCTTTTATCAGACCAACAAAAACTATAGTTATCCACAGATGACATTGTACATAAGGTCTTGGGGCCTCACAGAACACTACTTCAGATGCACATGCAGCAGAACAGGGTGGAAAGGGGGGAGTCAACTTTCCATTCTAGGATAAGGTGTTCATATTTATGATCCTTTATTATGAATGTTAATTGTATTATTCAATGCAACATTGCTGAAACAGGTCATAAATTAATGATGAAGACTGGAATACTACATGGAAATATCAAAATTACTCCAAACCAGAAGATATTTGTATTAAAATTATCAAACACTTTGAAACAAGCAGGGAGGGACTTACTCTAATGAGGGTAATTTTATAAGGAAGTGTTTAGATAAAGTGCTTTTTAAGACACCTATTTTAAGCCTACTTGTTTTGATAAAAAGCTAGCCTAAGAGGCAAAAATTGCTCTTTAACTTAAGGCACAGATGTTTACACCAGCCCAAGGACTGATGAAAAAGATTGTGAGTCCTTTGGGGACAAGGGAATGTATCCAGTACCTGTTTGTAGTGGTTATGTAATGCAAACCGCTTTGATTGAAGGATAAGGCGGTATAGACAACTGGTTAAATAAATAAATAAAATGAAAAAGTACAAGCCTAGCTGTCTGCAAGAACACATGCAAGTTATAGCATTTTAAAGTCTACGAACCCAATGTTCAGCACCAGCGGCTAGCGCGATTACAGCAGCTAGCCGCCGGCGATGAACATTAAACCCAGATATTCAATGCCAGTCCGGGGTTGTCGTAGAGCCCAATCGCTAACCGGACAGTGGTGATATTGAGTCACTGCCCAGTTAGCGATTCGCAGTGAAAATTAGGCCAGGGTTTCCTGCACCTGCCTTTCACCGCAGATCGTAAACAGGGCAGCGGCTCAATATCGCCACTGCGCTTTGCAATCAGCTCCACCTCCGCTTCACCCCAGAACACCCTCCGACACAGTCCAATGCTAAGCGGCTCGTATCGGGGCGTATAGCGGCATTCCTCAGAGATATTCAGTGACACTAGCCGTGTTGGTGCCGCTGAATATCACACGTAGGAGCATTTACATGGCTTACAAGTCTGTAAACTGTGTAAAAGCCTTGGCATATTGGGCTCTACATGTGTGCTGCATCCAAACTCTGCTCATGTGCATTGCCACCATCAAAATACATGCAATCAAAACGTGTGTGCACTTTTATGCTGGTCGGAATTTTATAAGAGGTCGTTAGCACACGTCTGTGGCCACATACATGCTTTAATGACCAAAATAACCTCCAATTAGGCCTGTAAGAGCCTAAACGTATGTACCCCCTTATAAAATTACCCCCAGTAAAGTCACTGGTTTCCACCCGTGTTACCAGATGCAGCCCTCAAGTAGCTGTCAGCCTTTCTGTTTTTCGGTTTTCTACCCCTTTACCCAGTGGCAGGATTTGATCCAAACAGGAATCGGTTTGGATCGATCCCGCCACTGACAGAACCAAGCAGATGGCAGTGCGGCACGCATTTGCATTGCCAGCGCCACACACTCGGGCCGCTGGTGGCCACTGCAGGGCAGCAACTCCCTGGTGGCCCTGCTGCCCAATCCCCCCACCCACCAGTGGTTTGATGCCACAGTCCCCCTATGCTGTCAAACCACTGAAGGATGGGGGATTCTGGCCAGTACAGCGCCAGCATGGTTATACCATTTTTAGCCCGGTTCAGTGAACACAGCCCGTGGCAGGAACTGGTTCTCATGAACCCGCCAAATTCTACCACAGCCTTTATCTCCTCCCTGTACTTCACAATAGAGGTATTTTATCTTTCATTGTTTTCATTTTGTTATTTTTTTGTTTCATCTCATTTATCATTTTCATTTTACAGAATGAAAGGAAAAATGTAAAAATAAACTACACAAAGAAAAGGAAATAAAAAAAAACAAAAGGAAAATGGTATTGGATTCAGTGACTCATACCGTCATCTTGCCTGTGGCTCTGGGTCTCCCTGGACCCCCATCCCTCTCATTAGGTATATTTTTGGTTAATTTCTCACATTTGTTTTAAAAGGGAATTTTCAGTTCACACTAAGGGGCATATTCACTAAAGGGTGAGCCATTTTAGCACATATTTGAGCCGCAAACCTAGTGTTCAGGCCTGCATTAACTTTCAGGGGCGTGTGTACCCATCCCCCCGCTGTTAGCTCATTGGTAACAACATGCTAAACCGTGCACTTACTGCCATCCTTTGAGGTGACCTTACGTGCATCCATGCTAATGTCAATACTCGTGGTTAACGCAAGCCCATTACTTCCACACTAACAATGATGCGTCATCAGTGCCCACATTACACTCCTAACCCGGCCAATCACGTACTAACCAGGTAGCATGAAATTTTCACCACAGGGCCCTGTGCTAACACTGTGACACTTTTAGTGTACAGCAAACTCCGCACTGACGACTAGCGCATTTTAGCAAAAATGCTCCTAAAATGATTTAAAGTGCTCAAACTGATTAATTAAGGAATTCAAAATCAGCTAGCATGCATTAAATCAATTAAGTGTGCAATAAAATTTTTAAGGTGTCTTAATGACCTGAATGTGCACTAATGAATGCACACCCTTATCGTTTTCTCTTTTATGAAGGTAGTATATGCGCCTGTGTCTGTATAAAACCACCCCAAGGAAAGCAGCTGCTCACAGTTACACCTGCCTTGAGACAGGTATAATATAGTAACATAGTAAATGACGGCAGATAAAGACCAGTATGGCCCATCTAGTCTGCCCAGTATGATGGCAAGAGTAGGTGCACCTGCCGCTCCCTACAGGCAACCCCTCCCCATGTCTCAGCTCAGGGGGTGAACCCACCACTCCATGGAGGACACCCCTGTTAGTTGAGAAATTAGATGGTTCCGTTTATTTGGATTTTATCCTGTTGTAAAGGGATCCACTGTGTCTGTCCCATGCCATTTTGGATTCTGTCACTGTGTTTGCCCCCACCACTTCCATCGCGAGGGCGTTCCAAGCATCCACCACCCTTTCTGTGAAAAAATATTTCCTGACATTGCCTTTCAATTTACCACCTTGAAGCTTCATGTTATGCCCTCTAGTTTTGCAGCTTCCCCGTCTTTGGAAGAGGTTTGTTTGTTCATTATTTCCCTTTAAGTATTTAAAGGTCTGAATCATATCTCCCCTGCCCCTCCTTTCCTCCAAAGTGTACATGTTTAGGTTTTCAAGTCTCTTCTCATAAGGTTTCTGACGCAGGCTCCAAATCATTTTGGTCGCCTTCCTCTGAACAGTTTCCAGACTTTTTACATCCTTTGCAAGGTATGGTCTCCAAAACTGAACACAGTATTCCAAGTGAGGCCTCACCAGTGACTTGTACAGTGGCATAAGTACCTCTTCCTTTCTGCTGGTAATTCCTCTTTGTATGCAGCCTAACGTCCTCCTGGCTTTTGCCACCGCCTTGTCGCACTGTTTTGCCACCTTGAGATCTTCAGAAATAATCACACAAAGGTCTTTCTCCTGATCCGTGCACACCAACCTCTCTCCTCCTATCGCGTACATTTCCCTTGGATTTCTGCTACCCACTTCTTTGCATTAAATCTTAATTGCCAAGCATTAGACCATTCTTCCAGCTTTTGTAGATCTTTCCTCATATTAACCATTCCCTGGGGGGAGTCCACTCTGTTGCAAATTTTTGTGTCATCTGCAAAAAGACAGACTTTTCCATTCAGCCCTTCAGCAATATCACTCACAAATACATTGAACAGTGCCGGGCCCAGGACTGACCCTTGGGGCACCCTGCTAATCACCTTCCCTTCATCTGAGTGAGCTCCATTTACCATCACCTTCTATCGTCTGTCAGTCAACCAATTTCTGATCCAATTTACCATCTTGGGATCCGTTCCCATGCTACTGAGTTTATTGATAAGCCTCCTATGAGGAACGGTATCAAAGGCTTTGCTGAAATCCAGGTAGATGACATCCATCGTATGCCCCTGATCTATTTCCCTGGTCACCCAGTCAAAGAATTCAATCAGATTTGTTTGGCAAGATCGTCCTTCGGTGTGCCCCAGGGATCTGTCCTTGGTCCGATTCTTTTTAACATCTTTGTTAGTGATATAGCGGAAGGGCTGTCGGGTAAGGTTTGCCTCTTTGCGGATGATACCAAAATCTGCAATAAAGTAGACACCCAGGAAGGTGTAGATAACATGAGGAGGGATCTGGCTAAGCTTGAAGAATGGTCTAGAATTTGGCAACTGGGATTTAATGTTAAAAAATGTAAGGTCATGCATTTGGGCTGCAGCAATCCAAGGGAACAATACAGTATAGGAGGTGAAGTACTTTTGTCCACTAAAGAAGAGCGGGACCTAGGCGTAGTTGTGTCCGATGATCTTAAAGTAGCTAAACAGGTAGAAAAGGCGACGGCAAAAGCTAGAAGGATGCTTGGGTGCATACGGAGAGGAATGGCTAGCAGAAAAAAGGAGCTGATAATGCCTCTGTATAAGTCTTTGGTGCGACCTCATTTGGAGTATGGTGTGCAATTCTGGAGACTGCACCTTCAAAAGGATGTGAACAGGATGGAGTCGGTGCAGAGGGTTGCTACTAAGATGATTAGTGGTCTTCATTATAAAGCATATGAGGACAGACTTAAGGATCTTAATATGTACACCTTAGAGGAAAGGCGGGATAGAGGTGATATGATTGAGATGTTTAAATACCTCCGTGGCATAAATGTTCAGGGAGAGAGCCTCTTTCAATTGAAAGCAAGTTCTGCGACGAGGGGACATGGGATGAGGGTGAAGGGAGATAGATTCAGGAGTGATATGCGGAAATATTTCTTTACGGAAAGAGTAGTGGATCCGTGGAATAGTCTCCCAGTGGAGGTGGTAGAGATGAGGACAGTAACTGAATTCAAAAAAGCATGGGACCAACACAGAGGATCTCTAAAGGTAAAAAGTGGACTGTTGTAGTTATGGAAGGACAGACTAGATGGGCCTTGTGGTCTTTTTCTGTCATCATGTTTCTATGTTTCTATGTAAAACCATGTTGCCTTGGGTCTTGCAACCTGTTGGCTTTGAGAAAGTTCACTATTCACTTTTTCAGGAGCACCTCCCTTACATTTCCCTCCACCGAGGTAAGGCTCACAGGCCTGTAGTTTGACACTTCTTCACTGTCACCACTTTTGTGTAGAGGTACGACATCAGCTATTCTCCAGTCCTGAGGAACCTCTCCTGTTTCCAAGGATCTTTTGAAAACATCCTTTAACGGCCCTGCAAGAACCTCTCTGAGCTCTTTCAGTATCCTGGGATGTATCCCATCTGGTCCCATGGCCTTATCCACTTTCAGTTTTGCAAGTTGCTCTAACACTTCATCTTCTGTGAATGGTGTGGTATCTACTTCATTCCCATTTTTATATTTGGAAGTCAGAGGAGGTCCTTCTCCAGGACTTTCTTTAGTAAAAACAGAGCAGAAGTATTCGTTTAGCCATTTTGCTTTTTCAATGTCACTTTCCACGAGTCCGTTCGCAGCACTTCTCAGTCCTGCAATTCCACCTCTGATCTTCTTCCTTTCCCAAATATACCTGAAGAAAGTTTTGTCGCCACACTTAACATCTTTAGCCATCTTTTCCTCTGCCTTTGATTTTGCTATCCTTATTTCTCTTTTTGTCTCTTTGAGTTTGATCCTGTATCCATTTCTGTGTTCCTCTGTTTGTGAGCTTTTGAATTTTTCGAAAGCTGTATTTTTTGCCTTTATTTGAGCAGCCACTTCTTTGGAAAAACAAACAGGTTTTCTTCTCCTCTTGTTTTTGTTTACTTTTCTTACATATTTATCTGTTGCCCCTTTTATTGTCACCTTTAGTTTAGCCCATTGCAATTCCACTTCTCTTATCTCCTTCCACCCTGTCAGCTCCTCCTTTAGGTACACGGCCGTTTTATTGAAGTCGGTGTTTTTGAAGTTTTAGCCTTTGAGCTTGCTATGATTAGCCTGTACCATGGCTTTTATCTCAAACCACACTGTGTGATGATCGCTGCTGCTCACAGGGTCCCTCACGCAGACATTCGACACGCTATCACCGTTGGTGAGCACTAAATCCAGCGTTGAGCTTTCCCTGGTTGGTTCCATCACCATTTGTCTAAGTAACGCATCTTGGAGAGCATCTACAAATTTTTTGCTTCTTTCCAGATTTGCAGGAGTAATCCAATCCACATCTGGTAGATTAAAGTCACCCAATATTATCACTTCCCACTTTGTGGCTATCTTGGCAATACCTATAATCAGTTTGTTATCCATCTCTTCAATTTGTGTTGAAGGTCTGTAGACTACAGCAGTATGGATGACAGTGCCATCTTCTCTTTCCAACACAATCCAGAGCGCTTCTTCTTTTCCCCATGCCCCTTGCACTTCAGTAGCTTTAATATTGCTTTTGACATACAAGGCTATTCTTCCTCCTCTTCCATTTTCTCTGTCTCTTCTGAATAGATTATAGCCAGCTATGGCTATATCCTAATCATGTGATTCATTAAGCCATGTTTTTGTAATGGCCACAATGTCCAAATCCATTTCCACCTTTAGGGCTTCCAGGTCCGTAACTTTGTTGGCATTTGTGCTCATTGCTTTCCAGCATTTAACTGGTTTGTGTGTATTTTGCATTGATTTTGTTCTGCCTACATATTCCCATTTGTTTTTGATGTGTGGTGTAAAAGTGTGGCTGTTTCTGATATTATTCTGCTTTTGCAGGGGATGGCATGCCAGTCTTGACCTTCCACATCCATCACCCCCTTTTTCTAGTTTAAATGCATATCCACATATTGCTTGAATTTTTCACTTAGGATTCTTTTCCCTGTGATAGAAAGATGTAGTCCATCAGCACAGTATAGTCTCTTGTTGTTCCATCTGTTACCCCAGTCACCAATAAATCTGAATGCTTCTTGTTTGCACCAGATCTGGAGCTATGTGTTAAAACTGTTAATGTGATGCAGCATTTTTGCCCCCTTACCAAGAACAGAATGCAACAGGATGCAACAGGATGCAACAGTGGGCTTGAGTTTCTCTCCCAGAGATTGGAAGTCCTTTTGGACTGTAGAGACACTGTTTCTAGCCAGGTCATTTGTGCCCAAGTGGATAACAACATCAAGTTTGGAGTGTTCACTTTCTGCGCTAAGTACTTCAACAATGTTGTTGGTATTCCTGCTGGCTGAAGAGCCTGGGAGGCACTTGACTATCTTCTCTCCTTTGAACTGTATTCCCAAGTTGGTGCCACTGATGATTGAATCACCAAGTAGTAGTAGTTTGCTGTTTGGTGAGGTTTTCTTCATATTTGGTCCTTTAGCAGGAGATTGGGCATTGTCTGTCTCATTTAAGGGCCCTTCAGTTTCTTTGGATTGGGCATCCTCATTTGCCAAGGCAGAGAAGGCTTTATGCAGGGATATTGCCTGATGCATAGGATGCCTCTGTGTCACAGGTCACAATCTACCAGAACCCACTGTGATCCATTTCTTCCTGGGGTGTTTGATTCTTTGTGGAAGCGGTGGTGGACTTTGTTCAGTTTGTATCCTAGAAGAGGTATGCTTCATTGCAGCCAGTTCCTCCCTCAGTTCCTCGTCCTCATTGGCCAAGGCAGAGAAGGCATTATGCAGGGATATCTCTTGATGCATAGGATGTCTGTGTGTTACAGGTCGCAATCTACCAGAACCCACTGTGATCCATTTGTTCCTGGGATGTTTGATTCTTTGTGGGAGTGGTGGTGGACTTTGTTCAGTTTGTATCCTAGAAGAGGTGTGCTTCATTGCAGCCAGTTCCTCCCTCAGTAGGGTCACCTCTTTATGCATGGCAGCTAGGTCTTCCCTTAGTAGATTCAGTTCTTTATGCATGGCAGCTGACCTGAGGCACAGAGGACAAGCTCTTAGGTTCCTAATGATTCGTCTTGGAATGAATGTACTGCAGTTATTGCACTGAATGCACGACATGCTGAATAAGCAGTCCTAGAGGAGAAGAGGAAGAAGAAGAAAGGAGGAAGAAGATGTGGGCTCTAACCCAAGTTAAAGGGATAGATGGCAATGTATGTGATTACTATATTTATTTATTTTATTGCTTTTATATACCGCGCTCTTTAAAATCAGTGCGGTTTACAGATAACAGTTTTGTGCAGAACAGGAGAACTGTTGAGCACTTACATTGAACTGGTGATACAACTTGGATTTCAAACTGGGGGAACTATCTACAGCTATCTACAACTATCTCTAATATAAATATGAGTTGTCTGTAACTTACAGTTGCCTAGCAGGGTGTATGGTTGTGAGTAGTGTAGGGGAGAGAGGTGGTGTTTTAGTGCTTTTCTGAATTGGGTGAGATCCGTGATCGGTCGGACAGTGGTTGGGAGCGCATTCCAGCAACTGGGAGCATAGAGCTTAAAGGCTCGGTTCTTTGTTGACTGGGTGCATTTTGCTATTTCATTAGCGGTCTGTAGGATATTGGTGGCAAATGTCCTCCTTGCTCTGTTTGCTGGAGTGGGGTAGAGAAGCTCCATTAGGGAGGTGGCGGATATTTTGTTGATGGCCTTGACGGTCATCAGGACTACTTTATAGGTGAGCCAGCAGTAAATTGGTAGCCAGTGCAGGTCCCTTAGGATTGGGGTGATGTGATCTCTTCTAGAGGCTCTGTGTAGGAAGTGTGCAGCTGCGGTCATTTATTTATTTATTTATTTAACAGTTTTTATATACCGTCTTTCTACAAGTCAAGACGGTTCACATGAAACATTAGAATACAGTATATTACAACTGTTTACAAGGAACAAGGAAAACAATATAAGTAATATAACTAGGTAACAAGTAACAATTAACAATGTAACAGATAATAGGTACGATTGTGGCAGTAGAACTGACTACCATGATCAGAGATCGAGATCAAAGGTTAACTTTTTACATTAGATAAATATGCCTACAGTTAATTTTGTAAAGATTTGGGGGCAACTTGGGTAGCTGTAGTGGGTTTAGCGTGTTTTTGGGTAGGCCATGCAGGATCACGTTGGCGTAGTCGAAGTGGGGTGTCACCAGTGCCTGAAAAACTGTTCTGAAGTCATCTGGTTGCAGCAGGGGTCGGAGATGTCGCAATGTTCGTATTTTGTGGTAAATTTGCTTGATAGTGTTGCTGATGTGCGTTTTAAATTCGAGCTGCTGGTCTAGAGTCACGCCTAGGTAGCAGATGGTGGGTCTACTTGGGAGTTCAGCATCTCTCGTCTTTAAGGTCGGCAGTGGTGAGAAGGATTGATTTCTTGTAATGAATAGTACGTCCATCTTGCTGAAGTTTATCTTGAGACTCTGTGAGTGGAGCCAGTCGGTTACGGCCTCAAAGCATTTTACTAGTGGAGAGAAGTCCGGTTGGTCGATCATGAATGGGATGAAGAGTAGTACATCATCTGCATAGATTAGGCATGATATGTTAAATGAGTGGATTATTTCACATATGGGTTGCATGTATATATTGAATAAGAGGGCGGAGAGTGAGGAGCCATGAGGTACACCATGTTTTTGTTGGAAAGGCTCAGAGGTTGTGGATCCTGCCCGTACCTGCTGCCATCTGTCTATTAGATAGGATTTGCACCAACTCCATGCTGAGCCATTAATTCCCTTATCCTGAAGCCATATTAGGAGTTGCTCATGGTTTACGGAGTCAAACGCAGCAGCAATGTTCAGGAAAATTAAAGCATATCCTTGTTTAATGTTGTCAATCCCCATGATCAATGTGTTGATGAGTGTGGCAATGAGAGTTTCAATGTCATGTGATTCTCTAAGGCCATGTTGGCATGGGTCAAGGGGAGCTGTAGAGTCAATGTGGTCCTGGTATATAGGCAATGCAGCCCCTGGGGGGTGGGGTGAGGGGTAGGGTGGGCAGGAACCTAAGTGTCTCTGGCCAGAAGGCTGTTCCTGAACTGGGGGCACCCACAGATATCTGCTCCAAGGCTACCCAGAAAAGCAGTCAGTCAGTCAGATTACCCCCAAGCTTAATGTGTAACCACAGTTAAACTTTATATTAGCAATTTCCCCAAAACAGACAATTAAACTCAATATTGGAAGCTAGAAACCAGCAGAGATAAGAAAGAAAATTATAGTTTTTGCAGTAAGGTATAACAGTTAAAATCTGTATTAGCAAAAAGGAGATAGAAACTGTAACTTAGCATTTTGCAGGCTTTAGAAACTGTGCAGACTAAAAACACAGGAACTATGGCAGCCAGTGAGCTGATATAATTAGCCCTTCCCCTGGGAGATGGCTTGTACCAGAAAATTCAAACCATGGAAGCCAAATAGTTACACTGAACTTTTTCTTTCCTTCCTGTATCACACACAGCTATCTGATTTAAGGGCTACACAGTCAGAATATTCCCAAAGTAAGGTATAACGGTTAAAATCTATATTTGCAAAAAGGAGGTAGAAGCTGTAACTTAGCATTTTGCAGGCTTTAGAAACTGTGCAGACTGAAAAACACATAATTGTGTGAATATGTATGTCCCCCTCCCCCCCTCATGCACATGGTCAGTGCACGGCATGACCGTTAGGCAAACCAGGTACCGGTTAATGGTCAAGGGGTGGCCCAGTGCCCCTGCTCCACCTCTCTACAGGATCTGAAGTGGTAGTAATGGCCTCAAACAGCCCCATGGCGCTTACCTTAAAACTTTAGTGCCGCAGGGCTGTTTGGCTTCCGCCTCCTTCAATGCCCTATGCCGACTTCCTGTTTGCATGGGGGCGAAAGCAGCTACTGCATACCAAAGTAGGTACTCTGGAGGCTAATTTTATAAAGGATTTCTCACATTGAAAGGCTATTATACACACAGAAAAGGCTTTTTAAAATTGCTGTGTGATTTACGTACGCACTGATAAGAGCGTGCACTTATATGGGTGTCAAATGCAGGTGTTCTTGGGGGTAGTTTGGGTGAAGTAGGGACAAAGCTGCAGTGTGCACACACATTTTATAAAATGCATGAGTGCGCCGGAGCTGGAGTGCCCGGCGTCTGCGTCGATATCATCTTTGTCCCCCGTATTGAGTCCGGCGCCAAAAGTGACTCATAGCCAGCCCTTGCCAGAAGGCTTCCTGGAGCTATCGTCTCCACCCTTGGTGGTGGGGGGCAATTCCTCATGAGGGCCAGGTTGGGCTGTCTCGGCTGGGTCAGAGAGTGAGCTGTCTGGAGAGCTGCGCTCACAAAGATCTTTGGCGGCGTCTGGAGAGGCACGTGTAGAGAAGGAGTTTCTCTCCATGGGTGGAGATCGACCTTTGGCGTTTATGGAGCCAGTTACACCTCTTGCTGAATCAGAAGCGTTTTTCTCTTTGCAGAGACCTCAGAATTTCATGCGGGAAGCCATCTGGAATGCGATTGTAACCTTGGGTGAGGCTCTCTTGCCTCAAGTATCTTCTCTGGCCAACAAGGTGAATGTTTCTATAGGTTTGGTGAATGAGTTGGAGAGGAAGGTTTCTATGATTCAAACGGAATACGACGATGTCCACAACAAGGTAATGAGCCTTGGGGAACACTCAGATGGACATAGAAAGAACTTTCAGTCTTTACAGATGAAAATTGAACATTTGGATAATTTGTCTCAAGCCAATAATTTGAGAATTATTAATTTTCCTAAAGTTCTATCGATTTCTCCTAGAGATATGTTTAAAAAATACTTAGTGGAGACACTGGGAGTATCCCCTGAGTTGGTGCCCCCTTTGGTAAAAATTTACTATCTACCCAAAGCGAAGCATGTCTTGGCTCAAAGTGAGATAGGAGGTAACCAAACTCAGGAGAGTGTTTTGAATGTCTCAGATATATTAGAGAATTCTGGTTTTGAATCACAGGTTCCTTCAACAGGTTCCTTCGCTTTGTTGTCTGATAAGGAATGGTTACTGAAATTATTTTTTCAGAAACGGAAAATTATGTTTCGTGGGCTCTCAGTGCGTATATATCCTGATTTAACGAGAGAAACCCAGAAGTGGCGTAGAGAGCTTTTACTACTCCGGTCTGGGGTTTTGCAATTGGGAGGGCTCTTTTTTCTTAAACATCCTTGCAAGTGCCTGGTGAAATACCAGACAATTTCTTATATTTTTTTTGAGCCCTCCCAATTGTTGGCTTTCATTAGTGCCAGGCGTCTCGAGGCCTCAATTGACTCATAGGATTATTGATCCGATTCCTGACTGTATGCTTTTTTCCTCTTATATCGGGTTTAAATGTTATTATTAAGTTAATTCCCCTTGTATTGTGGGCTAGAGAGATTAGGCATTCTGTACTTATGTAAAGTTTTATTTCTTTGTTAATTCTATCCTGGATTACTGTGGATGTTTTCTGAACTGCCTTTTCTATTGCTTCAAGAATGGTGTATGTAACCTTTCTTGACTTATTTGAAAAATGTCATAAATAAAAAAAAAAAAAGAAATTTTAGAAAGGACATGCGAGTGCATTCTGGGACGTCTAAGGCAGAACATCTAAAAAAAAAGCAGGCACATCCAAGTGCAGACATGATTTCACAGTCATGGATGTGTACGATATGGAAGTTTGGGGGGCATTTACATAGACATCCCTAAAATAGTATTTCAGAACCTGGACATCTAGAAATAGCATAATGGTTAGAATAGTGGGCTAGGACCAGGGTAGCTAGGGGTCAAATCACACTGCTGCTATCATCGTGATTGTACTGGGGATGGTGAAGTACCATCTTCTCTACACCCTCTGGACATTTTTCAGCCAAAGCGAGCACTTTCCCATTGCTTATGTGTGCCTGGAGCAGGTCTAAACTTAGATGCAACTCTGGATGTCCAGGATGTTTCTGGAATTAGACAATGACATCCAAGTTCCTGTGAACCCTCCCGGCCATGCCTCCACCATGCCCCTTTTTAGACTTGGGGGACGTCCACAGACCTGACTTCTAAAATGGCTCTGGAGACATCTCTGTGCTTTGGACTTCTCTATGACCATTTTCAGACATCCAAAGCATGAATAGGGCTTCAAAAATGACCCTCAGAGGGCACACACACATTTACACCTGTTTCAGAGCAGGTGTAAATGTGTGCATGAGAATTTGCGTGTACAGGGTCTGGGACACTTTGAGGTTTCAATAAAGACAAAAGTAGCACAAATGCCCTTGAGTACAGAGCAGACAGAACTTAAAGATTGCAAATTATCCCTGCCTACTGATAGCCAGATTAATATGAATAAAATACAGCCTCTAAAATGCTTGTATGCAAATGCTAGAAATCTAAAAAATAAGATGGGAGTGTTAGAATATATAGCACTAAATAAGAGGTTAGAGATGATTGGTATCTCAGAGATATGGTGGAAGGAGGACAGCCAGTGGGATACTGTGATACCTGGGTACAAACTATATCATAATGATAGAGCAGATCAAATTGGTGGTGGGGTTGTACTCTGTTAGAGAGGGCATTGAGTCACAAAGGATTAAAGTTTTGCAGGAAACAAAATTCACTGTAGAATCTCTATGGATTGAAATTCTATGTAAGAAGGGGAAGGGGACGGCGATGGCAGTGAGGGTGTACTATCAACCGCCTGGCCAGAGTGAACAAATGGATGATGAAATTCTCAAAGAAATCAGGGAAGCTAACAAAAGTTACTGTACAGCAATAATGGTGATTTCAATTACCCCAGTATTGACTGGGTCAGTGTCACAGCAGGACATGCTAGGGAGATGAAGTTTCTAGATGAAATAAATGACTGCTTCTTGGAACAGCTGGTTCATGAACCAACCAGAGATGAAGCCATTTTGGACTGAGTCCTTAGTGGGAGAATGTACCACAGGTAGGGCAAGTAGTCACGTGTGTATCGAAGACACAGTCCAAAAACGTGATGTCAGTGGAAAAACAATTTTATTAAACTGTAGACCTATTGCCAACCAGTTTAATAAAATTGTTTTTCCACTGACATCACGTTTTTGGACTGTGCCTGAGTCCTTAGTGGAACACAAGATTTGGTGCAAGAGATAAGGGTGTTGGGACCACTTGGCAATAGTGATCATAGCATGATCGCTTTTGATTTAATAAATGGAGGAAGGACGGTAAGGAAATCCACAGTACTAACTTTTAACTTTCAAAAGGGAGATTATGATACAATGAAGAAAACAGTTAAGAAAAAACTAAAAGGAACAGTTGTAAAGGTTAAAGATTTACATCAAGATGGGTATTTAAAAATACTATCTTGGAAACCCAGACCAGCTGTATTCCATGCTTTAAGAAAAGTGGAAGGAAGTCCAAAAAACTGACGGCATGGTTTAAAGGTGAGGTCAGAGAGGCTGTTGCCGAAAAAGCATCTTCCAGGAAATGGAAAAAGGAGCCAAATGATGAAAATTGGAAACAACATAAGCACTGGCAAGTTAGATTCAAGGCAAAGATAAGGCTGGCAAAGAGAGAATTTGAGAAGAAGCTTACTGTGGAAGCAAAAATGCGAAGTAAAGACTTTTTCAAGTACATTCATAGCAAAAAACATGTGAGAGAGACAGTTGGACCATTAGAAGATAGAGGGGTAAAAGGGCACTAAGACGGGACAAGACCTTAGCGGACAAACTGAATGAATTCTTTGCTTCGATCATTACTGAGGAAGATGTAGGGATGTTACCCATGACTGAAATGGTTTTTAAAGGTGATTCCACAGAAGAATTGAAAGAAATATGGATACATTGGGAAGATGTATTACAATTATTTGATAAACTGAAAAGTAGCAAATCACCTGGACTGGATGTTATATATATCCAAGAGTGTTGAAAGAACTGAAATATGAGATTGTATGCATACTATTAGTAATCTGTGAACTATCATTAAAATCATCTGTAATACCTGAAGATCGGAGGATTGCCAATGTAATGCCAATTTTTAAAAAGGATTGCAGGGTGATCTGGGAAACTACAGACCAGTGAGCATGACATCAGTACCAGGAAAAATGGTAGAAATCATTATAAAGAACAAAATTACTGAACATGTAGATAGTCATGGCTTAATGGGAGACAGCCAACATGGCTTTAGCCAAGAAAGATCTTGTCTACTAATCTGTTATGTTTTTTTGAAAGTGTGAATAAACAGGTAGACAAAGGTGAGTCGGTTGATATAGTGTATCTGGATTTTCAGAAAGCCTTTGACAAGGTCCTTCATGAGAGACCTTTGGCAAAATTAACAAGTCGTGGGATAGGAGGCAGTATACTATTGTGGATCAGGAGCTGGTTAAAAGATAGAAAGCTTGCTTGTTTCAACGCCTTCTTTATTGGAGACTCCTTTTCTGCTCCGACCCAAAGTTTTTACTTTGGAGTCTATTTGGGACGCTATCGCCTCTTCAACGTCAGCGATTATCTCACAGACTAAAGTTTTGGCCTCTCAACTTCATGAGCATGACATTGCTATCCAGAAGAACGCTGATAGTATTGATAATGTACGAGTTTCAAATGAACAGTTGCGGAATAGGGTTGATAATCTTGGGTCTCAGCTTGAAAATGCTTCTGACATCTCCTCGGCTTTGATGAAAGAGAATAGGATACTTAAGTATAAACTGGAAGTGTTGGAGAACGCTTCCAGGGCGGCAAATCTTCGGGTATTAAATTTTCCTCGGTTACCGGGTGTTACAGCTGTAGATATGTTTCGAAGATATATGTTGGAAATTTTGAAAATCCCAGAAGGACTGATTCCTCCTTTAGCAAAAATATACTATTTGCCTTCTCTCAAAAAGAATTCTGAGCACCCAGTGGCTGTATCACAAGTTAACTTTGAGACTCTGGATATCTCTGGTATGATTTCTGATGATGGGGGGAACACATGTATTGCCTCTACATTATTAGTACAATGTGCTTTAATCTCTGACAAAGATTGGCTATTGAAATTGTTCTTTAAAAAGCGATTAGATACTTTTTGGGGTTTAACTATTTCCATGTTTCCGGATTTGACTAAAGAAACCCAGAAGCGGAGAAAACACTTTCTTTTATATAAGACAGGTGTGGCCCAGGTGGGGGTTTCCTTTTTTCTCAGGTACCCCTGTCGTTGTTTGGTGATGCTTCAGGGTGTTAAATATGTCTTTTCTGATCCAAATGAATTAAATACCTTTATTAATTCTAGACTTTCATCTACTGTATCGTCTGAGTAAATGTTATCTTTATGTTCTCTCTTTAATGGTGATTTCCTGGGTCCTCTGCAGGTTTTGGATCTTTCTAATTTGTTTCCTTTTGGCTTCCAGGTGCCTCTGCTGGAAGCTTTATTTTCCTTGCTTCTCTCCTTATTCAAATGTGGACTACTTGGGGGAATGTTGTATTATTTTTATCTTGTATTCTGTTTACTTATGGATTGTTCCTGACATGTACCTCCATTTCTTGCAGGAAATTGTTTCATTTCTTGTTGTTTTGTGAAAATTCTATAAATAAATAATTAAAAAAAAAAAAAAGATAGAAAGCAGAGGGTAGGGCTAAATGGCCAATTTTCCCAATTGAGAAAGGTGAATAGTGGAGTACCCCAGAGATCTGTGCTTGGTCCGCTGCTTTTTTTTTTTTAAGTTTTACAATAATAGCAGCTATACAACTAAAACACATACATGAGGGTCGTTGTATTGATATTTCAGTCTCGGGAGCCGCAACATTATACCTGCATCCGATTGCTTTTGCCATAGCTGTTCTCCAGCTTTAATTTGCTCATCAAGGGCAACTAGCTGGGCCTTTCTCCATCTATTCTCCTTAATAGTGAAACTGGTAATTGTAGCCCTCAGGTAGGCTTTAAACGCCCCCTACCAAGCCCATGTTGCTGTATCACCTAATTTGTTTATGCTAAAATAATCCTTTATAGTAGATCTCATTTCCTTCTGGAATAATGGATCGGCTAGCAGAGATCTATTAAAAGACCATGCCTGTTTGTTCTTGACCCTTTCCGGGAGGCATAACTTGAGTGTAATAGCCGCATGGTCAGATACATGCATACTTCGGACCTCCGCCTCGCAAGAAGTTGAAACCAAAGATCTAGAAATTTTAAAAAAGTCAATTTGAGAAAAGGAGTTATGTGGTGGAGAGAAAAAAGTAAAATCTTTGTCTTTAGGATGGAGTAGTCTCCAGATGTCAACCAATCTGGAGGAGTCCATGAGGGCCCCAAGGGCTATCCTCGCTCTAGTAGTTCTCTCTACTCTACACGGATTCCAGTCCAATAATGAATCTAATACCAAATTGTAGTCTCCACCCATGATGACTGGCGTGAGGATATCCTCCTGTTGGATTCCAGCTATCTCCTTTAAAAATTTAAAAATTTGGGGTCATCTATATTAGGGCCATAGACATTTAAAATAGTCACTCTAGCTCCCTCCCCCCACTGTGATCAATGATTTTGCCCATCTCCCTACTGAATCATTTTGTTTGGCTTCCACTTTAATCCCCAGAGATTTGCGAGCTAATATAGCAACTCTTTTCTTTTTGTAGGTAGCAGGAGAGTGGCTAATTAAGAGAAATTGCTTATCTTCCAATTTTTTAGTTTTGGCTAGGGTCAAGTGGGTTTCCTGCAGCAGGACCCAAATCAGTGTGCTGATGCTTACAATACGCAGTCATTTTTTCCTCTTAGCCAGGGTCTTAATACCTTTTACATTCAGAGATAAAATATTTATCACATTAGCAATATGTCAACATCAAGAACCCACAGGGAGTGTTCGTACACACCAGGAGAATGCAAACCATACAACCTTTACCCTCAGAGAGCAACCCAACGCCCCCAAAAAATGGAGACCCCATTCAACAGGTGAGACAACCCAGGAAAGAGAGCAACAAAGAAAATAGGAAGAGAAAAATAGAATAAGGAACAACTCTACCCATGGCACGCCTCTGACCCAAATACCTGTACACATCGCTTTTCCCCTTGTTATTTATACTGTGAGACCAGATTACTACCAAATATCGGCGAAATAATTACAGACCCGTTAACCTTGAAGAATATATAATAAAGCCATTTGTCTGATCATTTTGTCCAGACTCCCATCTTGCTTTCCATTTATAATCCAGAATAAACCCTTGCAAATTACAGGATCCTCCCATTGAGTTTAGCCTTAACTCTTAGGAGCTGATGGTGTCATCAAGATCTTAACCAACGTATAAAGGCTTAGAGCCAGGATGGGAATATTTGTGTGTGAACCGAAGTATGTTTCACGAGCAAGGCTACCCTCACATACTCCACCACAAATCACCATGTCCACAAGCAAACCAATGACTTCTTTAGTGTATTAGCAGTGACTCCTGCTCTTCAATGAATTGCTCCAATACCAACAGATCCTCAAAGGTTTTTGTAGAGTTATTTAACGTTACTTTAAATCAAGCCGGGTAGAACAATCCAAATCGAGCCTGCAGTCGCTGAAGCCTGCGTCTGAACAATAAGAATTGCTTCCTCTTGTCCACTGTTATTTTACTAAAATCCGGGTAGAAAGCAATTTTATGACCCTCAAACTGAAGAGAAGCAGGATCTCTAGCCGTCGACATTATTTGCATAACTTGCTGATATCTCAGGACGCAGCAGATCAGTTTCCTGCTCTGTTGATTCATTGCTGATGGAACATGATGTGCCCTTTCTAGCTCAAATGGTAGGGCAAATTCAATTTTCAGCAGTTTGGGGATCAGTCCTTGAAGAAAAGCAACTGGATCCTTTCCTTCTGCGTCCTCAGGTATTCCGACTATCCGGATATTGTTTCTCCTAGCCGTTATTCATATCCTACAAGCTGCATACTAATAGTTCCACTTTCCGCAATGTTTGAGTGCATTGTCGAAGTCGCTATTCATGGTCTAGCACAAAGCTTTCGGTTTTCTCGACTCTACTTGTCAATGATAATATTTGCTCCTTCATCTCTTTTAAGTCTACTTGCAACTCGATTAAGGATTCCCCATTTGCCTCCACCCGATTACGGACCGCACAAATCTCTTTTAGGATTTCTTGTGCTCCTTCCGTCAAGTCTTGTTGTGGCGCCATCTTGAGAGGGGATAATGGGTCCGACTTTGTTCTTTTTGTGCTGGTTCCTTGCGAGTTCGCAAAATCCAGATGAGTCTGTTTGCTATTGGCCATAATCGCCAATCCGCTGGTAGCTTTTTTGTGCACTATTTCACTTTCCAGTACCAAAAGGGTAGGATTAACTGACAGGGTCAGAGGGAGCTAGTCTCCTACGCGGCCATGTTGAACCTGGGTTGGCTCTGCCTCCTGGTCCACTGCTTTTTAACATATTCATAAATGACCTGGAAATGGGAATAACGAGTGAGGTAACCAAATTTGCAGATGACACAAAATTATTCAAAGTCGTTAAAACCCATGAGGATTATGAAAACTTGCAAGAGGACCTTGATAAATTGGAAGACTGGGCATCCAAATGGCAAATGAAATTTAATGTGGACAAGTGCAAAATTATGCACCCAGGAAAGAACAACTCAAACTGTGGTTACATAATGCAAGGTTCCACATTAGGAACCACCACCCAGGAAAAAGATTTAGGCGTCATCGTAGATAACATGTTGAAACACTTCGCCCAGTGTGCAGCGGCGGCCAAGAGAGCAAATAGGTATCATAAGGAAAGGAATGGAAAATAAAACAAAGGATATTATAATGCCTCTGGATCGTTCCATGGTGTGACCGCACCTTGAATATTGTGTGCAATTCTGGTCACCGTATCTTATAAAGGATATAGCATTATTAGAAAAGGTACAGAGAAGAGCCACCAAAGTGATAAAGGGGATAGAAGGATACCCCTATGAAGAGAGGCTAAAAAGGTTAGGGCTCTTCAACCTGAAAAAGAGACGGCTGTGGGGATATATGATAGAGGTCTATAAATTGATGAATGGAGTGGAATGGGTAAACATAAATTGATTGTTTATGCCATCAAAATATAGAAAGACTAGGGGACATGCAATGAAGCTACAGGGTAACCTATTTAAGACTAATAAGAGAAAATATTTTTTTTACTCAACGTGTAATCAAACTCTGGTATTCATTACCAGAGGATGAAGTAAAAGCTGTTAGTGTAGCTGGGTTTAAAAAAGGTTTGGACAAGTTCCTGGAGGAAAAGTCCATAAACCATTATTAAAGGGGACCCAGGATATCCACCGCTTGCCCCAATGCAAGAATTGTGGAACCTGTGTCTTTTAGGGAAACTGCTAGGTACTTGTGACCTAGATTGGCCACTGTTGGAA
The DNA here is from genome assembly GCA_033557465.1 of Ichthyophis bannanicus. NCBI lineage: Eukaryota > Metazoa > Chordata > Amphibia > Gymnophiona > Ichthyophiidae > Ichthyophis > Ichthyophis bannanicus. Next base: position 73,893,752 of record CM066037.1, read on the forward strand.
ATAGGATACTGGGCTTGATTGACCTTAGTCTGACCCAGTATGGTATATCTTATGTTCTTATGCTATTTTTAAAAAATGCACATGCATAAATAGCAACATGTATAGACATGGAGATTCACTACACATATAAATAGCTATTTTAGACACCTGTTATTTATCCCAGAGATCCACACAATGCAGAGAGTTCTATATGGTAGGAGCATGGATAGGGCATAGTTGGGTTGGGGTGGGATCGGCCCAAAATATTAATGTGTATTTCCAATTTTACAAGGGAAATACATGTGGATACCTAAAATTTCCAACATCTTCTTTTATACCTGTCCTTAGGCACACAAAAGAGCCAACGAAGTGGCAGGTGCAAATTCCAATGAAATGCCTCCCCCCCCCCCCACTCCAAAACCCTCCTACAACATCATTACCCACTCCTAGACCATCCTATGCCAGTCTAGACACCATGCACCCCTCTATGCTAGTTCAGACCCTATTGGAACCTCCTGAACCAGTCCAGCACTACTACTACTACATAACATTTCTGTAGCACTACAAAGCCTACGCAGCACTATATATATACCCCTAAGGGGCAGTCATTGCTCAGTAGACTTTGCAACTTATTCAAGACAAAGACTACAGAGGACCAGGGTAAAACTATGGAGAAATGGTTGTAACACACAAGGGTGGCAAATCATTCCAGCACCACCCAAATTTCCCCTGAATGCTTTTGAACCTGTCAAGATCCCTCAACACCCCTCAAAAAGACTCCCACATCCCCTGATCCCACTTTTGGCACCTACCAGGTGGTGGTCTGGTGGGGAGCAGGAGTGATTCCAGGTTGCTGCTGTTCCACTGGACTTTGGGTTCAAAACAGGAGTTCACAGTACTACCACTAGGGATCAGAGTTATTATTTTGAACCTAGAGCCCAATGGAGTAGAAGCGACTGGGGATTGCTCCTGCTCGCCATTAGACCACCAGTGAGATCCCTAGTATGTGCCATGAGTGAAATGGAGGGGTGGTCTTACCTGGTGTGGAAAAGGGTTTGGAGGGATCTGAACTGATTCAGTAGGGGGGACTGCTGCACTGGTTCAGGGGGGGAGTACAGCATTGGGTACAAAGAAAGGTCTGGACTGGCATGTGGGGTCTTGACTGGTGTGTGAAGGGATCAGGGAGTAAGGGATTTTAGAAGCACGAAATTTGAAAAGCCATTCCCATGCACAACTGGAAAAGAGCATGACCCATTTTTGGCCCATACGCAGCTTTTGAAAATACCCTTGTATTTACTGACATTCTTCTAAGTATTTTACAAAAGGTTCTTCATGACCCATCTAAAATGGGCCTTATAGGTACCTATGTTGCCTTTATAAAATAGGTTTCTAATGTGCACCTACGTTGTAGGTAGATATTTACACCAGTCCTAGAGCTGGTATAGATACAAATGCTGCTTTAGATACAAATGATAGAGTTCCAGAAGAGTTATGGAATGACATCAAGAAGGTTGTGTTGGAAGAAAGCGAGAAGTCTCTACAAAAGGTAAAAAAGAAAAAACGGCCAAAATGGATGACGGAAGAAACTCTGAAAATTGCCCAGAAACGCAGAGAAGCTAAAGCCAGAGGAGAAAGAAAGACAATCACAGAACTCAACAGAGATTTCCAACGTGCAGCAAGACAGGACAAGGAAAAGTACTACAATGACGCATGCAAGGAAATAGAAGCAGAGACTATTAGAGGAAGAACAAGATCAGCTTTCCTAAAGCTACGAGAGTTAAAGAAAAAGTTCCAGTCTCGAATTGGAATGTTACAAGATGCTCAAGGTTCTATGTTGAATGATGCTGAGAAGATCAAGAAAAGATGGAAGGAATATACAGAGTTTTTATATGCTAAAGATCAAGTGGACCAACAGCCGTTTCAACCTGTACCTTGTGATCTGGAACCATTGGTGATGAAAGAAGAAGTTGAAGCAGCATTGAAAGCCTTATCAAAGAACAAAGCACCAGGCATTGATTGCATTCCCATAGAAGTATTACAGCAATCTGATGCAGCTGTTACCGTACTTACAAGGCTCGGCCAAGAAATATGGAAGACAGCATCATGGCCAACTGACTGGAAAAGATCTGTGTTTATACCAGTACTAAAGAAAGGTGATCCAACTGACTGTGGAAATTATTGCACAATCGCTCTGATCCCACATGCCAGCAAAATTCTACTGAAGATTATTCAAAAGAGACTACAATCATACCTGGAACGAGAACTACCTGAAGTGCAAGCAGGGTTCAGAAAAGGGCGAGGAACGAGAGACATCATTGCGGATGTGAGATGGATCCTTGAAAAGACTAAAGAATACCAAAAGGATATCTATTTGTGCTTTATCGACTATAGCAAAGCTTTTGACTGTGTAAACCATGAGAAACTCTGGGCCACATTAAGAAGCATGGGTATACCAGAACACCTGATCGTTCTTTTGCACAATCTGTACATTGATCAAGAAGCAACAGTTCGAACAGAACAAGGAGAAACAGAATGGTTTAAAATAAGCAAAGGTGTAAGACAAGGCTGCATACTTTCCCCTTACCTATTTAATTTATATGCAGAACAAATCATCAGAGAAGCAGGATTGTATGAAGACAACAGAGGTGTGAAGATTGGTGGAAGACTCATCAACAATGCTGATGATACCACATTACTGGCGGAAAGTGAAGATGATCTGAAACATTTGCTTCTCACAATCAAAGAACAGAGTCTCAAAATGGGCCTGCACCTTAATGTAAAGAAGACAAAGATCATGACAACTGGCATAATCAACAGGTTCATCGTCGAAGGAGAAGAAATTGAAATCGTGAATAACTTTAACCTACTTGGATCAACTATCAATAAAGAAGCAACAAGCAGTCAAGAAATCAGACGACGTATTGCTCTTGGCAGAATGGCTATGAAAGACCTAGATAAGATTCTCAAGAGCAGAGATGTCTCTCTCCATACAAAGATTCGACTTGTTCAAGCCATGGTATTTTCAATAACATCATATGGATGTGAAAGCTGGACAGTGAAAAAGATAGACAGGAAGAAAATTGATGCCTTTGAATTATGGTGCTGGCGGCGAATACTGTGTATACCATGGACTGCCCGAAGAACAAACCAGTCTGTACTAGAGGAGATCAAACCTTAGCTTTCTTTAGAAGCTCAGATGACAAGACTTTGACTTTCATACTTTGGACACATTATGCGGAGAGAGAGATCATTAGAGAAAGACATCATGCTTGGCAAGATAGAAGGTCAACGCAAAAGAGGAAGGCCAGCAATGAGATGGATCGATACAATAACAGCAACTATGGGTACCAGTCTGTCAACAATGAGCCGCCTGACTGAAGATCGAACACAATTTAGGATAGCTGTCCAGAGGGTCACCATGAGTCGACTCCGACTCGACGGCACTTAACAACAACAACACAGAGCTGGTATAATGCCTGCATCTATATTTTTCAAGTACGCATGTAAATTATAGTATTTAATAATCCACATACGATTGATCAGCCTATCCTTCTGGGCACATTTATTCTGCAAACCGCAAAGCCGAAGGTGGAGCGATTCCCGGAGAAGCTGGATGTGTCACTCAGCTTGGGCGACCTGACCTCCCACCCGCCACAGCCCGTGCTGAGGATGGCGTTCTCCCCCAGTACCATTGAGCTCCCATAGGAGGGAAGAATTGAGGGGAGGAAGATTCTTTGGTGAGATCTGCCTCAGGTGACGGGAGTGCTGTACCTGTGGAGAAGGCACATAACACTGACTCAGATGAAGAGCACAGCAGTCCTGGCTGAGACAAAGCCTGGAAAAGCATCAGTCCTGCTTCAAAAACCCTTGCCAGGGTTGGGCACTGTATGTCCAGGGGTCCCAGCCGGCAAGAAAATCATCCTTGACAATATCCAGGAGGCTCTACAGTAGATTGAAGCAGCTGTGAATATGAATGTTTCTCAAGTTTCTGAGTTCTCTTTACAAGTTGTGGCCAAATTAGAAGAGCAGAAACTGTGTTGACCAGCAGGGCACAGAGTATGGGAGCTGTGGAGTCCCAACTATCTATGGTCCAGCAAATAGCTGGAAGCTCTGGTAAAGATAATGCGGCTCTTCACCATAAGTTCAAGCTGGCAGAAAACTCACATAGGTCAAGGAATATCGGAAGTAAGATTGTTATCACTGAAAGAACTATAGTGCATGTATCGGAGGGAAATATTGAAATTTAATGCGGCTGATGATATTTTGGTAACTCATTCATTTTATGTGCCTATTGGGAAGAAACAAGATGCTGAGAAGAGGGTGGATTGGACCACAGGCATCGGAACAGGGTGGGCCACATGGGTGCTGGCTCCGCCAACATTTTGCTTGCCAGGTACCAGCTGCCAGTGGCAAGGATACTGCAATCTCAGCCTTACCCTCCTATTCTGCCCATGGAGATCCCATATCTTGCAGGCAGAAGAGAACAGAGCAGCTGCGATCGCGAGTAAGGCTCTTTCTGTCTGCCCACAGAGAATGGATTCCCGCAGGTAGAACAGGAGGGGAAGGCTGCAATCAAGGTGAATCCTTGTGGGCAGACAATCTCCTGCAGGAAGAAGAGAAGGGAAGAGCTGCGGTCATGTCAAAGACTTCTGTTTGCCCCCATTCTCCCACAGGCAGACAGAGGAATCTTTTCCGTGGTCCTCCTCCTCTTCTGCCCGTGAGAAATTAGATCCCTGTGGGCAGAGCAGGAGGGAATGGTCTTGGGGGCTAGGGGCGGAACTTGGGGCAGAGATAGGGTGGAGCTTGGGACCCCTCCCCCAATCATATGGCCGTTCTGTCACCCCTGTATTGGATCTTCAGTATCAACAGATAGTCTCAACCTCTGTGCCCTCAATGGACAATGTAACATCTAGGGCCATACTTATTGTGACTTTGGGCTCAGAATCCGATGTCTAAATTGTTTAAATGTTATTTCCAGAATTGTGATGTTTCCTTTTGTGGTCAAAGGTTTCAGATGTTCCCTGATGTGGCTAAGGCCATGCAAGCAAGGAGAAAAGTTTTTTGCCATTGAAATCTAGGGTAGGTGCTATTGGAGAGTCTTCTCTATTTAAGATTCCCTTGTAAATGCCTGACGAGATAACAGGGTCACCAGTATACCTTTTTGGACCCTAATCAGCTTGAAGTTTTTTTCTTCCTAAAGGATCAGTTTAAAGGTCAAGTTTCCTTAGGATATTTTTGGGGGGGTTAACTTTTAATTTATTGGGCTCGGTCTTGGCCAGTGCTACCATCAAACCAACTAGGCAGTCACCTAGAGCACCAGACCTTCGGGGCCTGCAGCAGCCGCAGTGGTTCAAAACCATGATGCAGTGTTTATCTAAAGGCTTTGGCGCTGTGTTGCGGTTTCTATCTCATCCTCTCTGTCTCTCCCACCCCCCTCCAATGCACACTTCTGGTTTATGCAAACCGAGGGAGTTATGAAGGGCACATTTTAAGAAATACACCTAATTGTAAAGTTTGTGGGCGCTTTTTACTTACAGGCTCACAGTGGTGGTGGCAAGAGAGTTTAAATCACCTGGCAGCCGCTGCTTTAACTCAACTGGAAATTCAGCGCCGGAACTAATTCAGTGTCTGCTGTTGACTGTCTGGGATTTCCAGACAGTACAGTTGCTATCTAGCCAGTAGCGATATCCAACCGGATAGCGAAAGTTAGGACAGTCATTGGCCTAACGTTGTCCGGTTTGGCTATCTGATTAGTGGGCTGACTGAATAGCGAGTGGGGCTGCCCCCCAATCCGTCCACAGACTGTTCTAGTTGTAACCAGCATCTTTTCTGCAGTCCGTGGTGATATTCCAGGGCACTATCTGTATAGTACCACTGAATTTCGGGATCACTGTGGTTTAGCCTGTTTTGAATATTCCTCCCTTTATATCAGTTTTCAAAGGAGCTATTCCCATTCAAAACAGACTCAGAAAAAGTGTGCGCCCACATCTGTACCTGCGATTTGTGCAGGTGCTTGTTCCATGGACAATTGTGCTCATATTTTTGGAATTACAACAATAATGCACATCTGCACATATAACTGAAGTCATATATACAGTGGACATGTTTCAAAAACCCATTTCCATGCATAAAGTCCTGTTTTATGTACAGAAATGTCTTTGAAAATTGCCATCACTGTAACGTAGTAGTTTAGTTAGTCCAGTAAATGGCTTCAGCTAAAAAAAAATGTTTTGACCTTTAGGGACATGTTTACTAAACCACGTTAACCATTAGCGTAGGGGTTTGCCACACTCTAAAGGCGCAGCGCTAACAATTAGTGTGGGACCCTATACTAAAAATCCCATACTTATGGTCAGTGCACAATTGGGCAAAGACTGGGCGCATCATGGTTAATGCGGCTGTTATGGGCATGCACTAGTCACGGATGTGGCCATTAGCACAGGCACATGTGCTTGCTAGTTAGCATGGTGCTGCACGTTAGCATCCACTATTGGTAGGGGTCCGATGCTCACACCTCCAAATATTAGCACAGGCCTCTGCACTAATTTGGTGGCACAGACATGCTCCTTGATTTCAATTACATAAACAGAGCAAAAGGGAATAGGGAAAGTAGGCTGATGAGTTTGTGGATTTATTTTTAGTGCACATTTCACTTCTAAAAAAGTTCTTTGTGCTGGCTTGAACCTCACTAGCAGACTTGTTTACAACTATGTGCAGGACAAGAGCGAGGATAGAGTCAGCCCTGCAGCACTGCAAGGCAGCTCTGAGCCAGAGCTGCATTGAAAACCAGCCCACAGTGCTGCGGGGCAGACGCTCTGTAGACGGGACAGAACATTGTACACGCAAACAGTTTTACATTCTTTGAAAAAAAACTGATCCCCTCCTACCCCCAAACATCTGTAGAGATCTCCCTTTCCTTAAGCCTGTCAGAGGTGCATAATTCAGTCCTCGAGGGCCGCAAACAGGCCTAGGATAGCCTTAATGAATATGCACGAGATATGTCTGCCTGCATACTGCTTTAACTGTATGCAACTCTATCTCATGCATATTCATTAGGGCTCTCCTGAAAACCTGGCCTGTTTGTGGCCCTCGAGGACTGAACATGTGCACACCTGCTCTATATGCATTCAATGGTACATACAAGCTAAGGACACACAAGAGCTCATTCTTGAGTTGAAGATTCTAGAATCATGACCATTGTCCTAATAGTACTGTCTTATGTAACAAAGAGGACAACAATGCAAGGATCAGACAGGGAAGTGGCAGAAATGTATGTGGTTGAAGTGAGTACTGTATTTGTTATTTGTACTCCATGACTCCACTTATGCTCTGCCCATCTCCTATCTCGCACATGCCTACCCTCAGGTTAGGTAAAAGTATGCACCTTTTTGTCACCACACGTGCATTTTATAAGAAGCCTTTTACATGCATTCAGTGGTTTACTTGTGAAAAATCCTTTATGAAAGTATCCCCATCTTGGATACATTGAGCTCTGGTTAAAAAATTTCTGCATTTAAAACTGGCCTTGAACCACCTACATATAACTGGTTGAAAATTCTCCTCTCCACCCCTCCCCCTGGGGTCCAAAGAAAAGCTATGTGCACAGGCCTACCAGAATAAAAAAGAGACTGGGCTAAGATATGACTAGAGCAAGGTTTTCAAATTTAGCTGGTCAGCACGATACAATTGGTTACCTTAAATACAATGGTTAAAATTTTAGCCGGTTACATTTAAACATATATTTAACTGTAATTTTAGCTAGCTAATGAAAAATTAACTAGTTAATTTTGCCAGATTATTATTATTATTATTATTATTATTAAAGACTTATAAAGCGCCGCAACATACGAAGCGCTGTACAAACATAGAAGAGAGACAGTCCCTGCTCATCAGAACTCACAATCTAATAAGACAGAAAACAAAATAAGTTACATAATACAAATAACAAAAATTTACAGGACAAAGTAACCAAATGTTGATAGAGAGATCAAGATAGGGTAAGACAGGAATGGAAAACAATAGTGAAGAGGTGGGATTTTAGTCTGGACTTGAAAATGGCCAGGGAGGACGCCTGGCGCACAGAGATAGGAAGACTATTCCAAGCAAAGGGTGCTGCCAGTTGGAAGGAGTGAAGTCTGGAACTGGCAGTACGAGTAAAGAGCACAGATAAACAAAGACTGTTAGAAGAGTGAAGCAACCGAGAGGGGGTGTAAGGAGAGATGAGAGATGAAAAGTACTGGATACGGAGACGGATGGGAAGCCAATGAAGCGACATGAGGAGAGGAGTGATGTGGGAAAAACGAGACTGGCGGAAAATGAGTCGAGCAGCGGAGTGTTGAATTGACTGAAGAGGAAAGAGGTGGCTTGCAGGGAGGCCGGCAAGGAGAACGTTACAATAATCAAGACTGGAGGTGATTAAGGAGTGGACAATCAATTTAGTGGTGTCAACAGAGAGGAAGGGGTGAATTTTGGAAATATTGTATAGAAAGAAACGACAAGTTTAGCAATGAGCTGGATATGTGAAGAGAAAGAGAGAGAGGAATCGAAGATAACACCAAGGTTATGTGTTGAAGAAACAGGGAGGGGTACAGAGTTATCAACAGAGAGAGAGAAAGGGGAAGCATTCGGGGGAAAGATAAGAAGCTCAGTTTTGGCCATGTTCAGTTTTAAGTGGCAGTGGGACATCCAGGCAGCGATGTCAGAGAGGCAGAGTGAGATCTTAGACTGGATATCAGGAGAGATAACAGGTGCAGAAAGATAGATTTGAGAGTTGTCGGCATAGAGATGATAGTGAAAGCCATGGGAAGAGATAAGGGTGCCAAGGGATTGGGTATAGAGAGAGAAGAGGAGTGGACCTAAGATGGAACCCTGAGGAACACCTACAGGTAGTGGGGTTGAAGAGAAGAAGGAGCCATCGAAGCACACACTGAAAGAGCTATGGGATAGATAGGAAGAGAACCAAGATAGTACAGAGTCTTTGAATCCAAGTGAGGATAGGGTGATAAGAAGAAGGTTATGGTCAACAGTGTCAAAGGCAGCAGAGAGATCAAGAAGAATGAGGACAGAGTAAAAGCCTTTGGACTTTGCCAAGAACAAATCATTCGAGACCTTAGTAAGAGCAGTTTCAGTGGAGTGTAGGGGACGGAAGCCGGATTGTAAAGGATCCAAGAGGGTATGAGAGAAGAGGAAATCAAGACAACGGTGATTGCACGCTCAAGTAGTTTAGAGACGAAAAGAAGGAGAGAGATGGGATGATAGTTAGGACAAGTGGGATCAAATGAAGGTTTTTTGAGGAGGGGTGTAACCACAGCATGCTTGAAAACAGAAGGGAAGGTTGCAGTGGAGAGAGAGAGGTTAAGAATATGAGAAATAGAAGGGACGAGAGATGAAAAGATGGAGCTAAGGAGGTGGGTGGGGAAGGGGTCAGAAGAGCAGGTAGTAGGTTTGGAGGAAGAGAGAAGGAACGACGTTTCCTCGTCAGAGACCATAGGGAAGGAAGAAAGGGTGACAGAAGTTTGGGGAGGGGAGAAATGGGAAATAGGGGTGGGGGAGAGGGTGAGGAGGAACAGGAGGGTGATTGTGTGAATTTTGTCATGGAAGTGGTTAGCCAAGGTTTGGGCAGAAAGGGAGGGAGGAAACAGGAGTGGAGGCACACTGAGGAGAGAATTGAGTGTGCTAAAGAGACAACGAGGATTAGAGGAAAGAGAGTTAGTCAGATTGAGGAAGTAAATTTGTTTGAAAAGCGCAATGGCTGATTGGAAGGAGGAGGGCATGAATTTAAAGTGGAGAAAGTCAGGATAAGAGCGGGATTTGAGCCAGGCACGCTCAGCAGAGCGGGCACAAGAGCGCAGAAAGCGGGCAATAGGGGAGAGCCAGGGCTGAGGAGAAGAACACCTAACAGGACAGGGGATGAGGGGGGCAAAAGTATCAAGGGTGGAGGAGAGTGCAGTGTTATAAGAGGTCACAGCCTCATCAATAGAATTGGAAAGCAGAGTGGATGAAAGAGATAAGGAGAGAGAGGAGGAGAGAGCTAAAGGATCAATGGCAAGAAGGTTTCTAAATAGGTTAGTGCAGACAGGATGAGGCTGGGGTGGGGGATAATGAATAGTAAGGCTTAAAAGGTGGTGGTCAGAAAAGGGAAGGACAGGGTTACAGAAATTGGAAGGTGAGCAGTAAGAGAAGAAAATTAAGTCAAGGCAGTGACCATGTCGGTGAGTGGGGGCAGTGGAACAGAGTTGAAGGTTATGTGAGGAGGTAAGGGAGAGAAGCTTTAAAGCAAGGGGGATCAGAAGGGCTGTCAACATGAATGTTGAAGTCACCAAAAATAAGAGTGGCGAAGGAAGGGTGAAGAAAGGTAGAAAGCCAAGAATCAAAATCAGAAAGAAAAGTAGAGACGGAAATGTCAGGAGGACGCTAGATAACAGCGACTCGGAGTGGAAGAGGAGAGAAGAGGCGGATGGAGTGGAATTCAAAGGAGAGAGGGGAATGAGAGTGAGGTGGCATGAGGGTCTGGAAGTGACAGGAGGGAGACAACAGAAAGCCAGTACCCCCACCGTGACCAGTAGGACGAGGAGTGTGGGAAAACTTATAGCCGCCATGACATAGAGTGGCAATGGATGCAGTGTCATCAGAAAGAAGCCAGGTCTCAGTTAGGGCAAAGAGGTGAAATGAGCAGGAAACTAAAAGGGCATGAACAAAAGCAAGTTTATTAGAGATAGAATGAACGTTCCATAAGGCACAAGAGAAGGGGAGAGAAGAGGAATCAGAACAAGGTTAGATAAGTTGCGAGAAGGCCTGGACCTAACGTGAGAGAAATAATTAAGGAGCGCAGGAAGCCTAAGAGAGCGAGAAATACGTCTAGGGAGACCAGAAAGAGGGAAGACATAGATAAGGTTAACTAGATTACGTAAAGGCCTCATTATAACAATATAAGACTTGGAAGTAACGTACCCGAAATGAGGAAGAAAGGAGGAGCAGAGTACAAAAGAGACAAGAAGGACAAATCAAATGTAAATAAAGAATCAAATATAGGGATGGGAGCATATAGAATCAGCAGGTTAGGGAACACGAGAAAGTCACAAAGTAGAGAGAGCATAGTTCAAGTTGCCCAGCATACCAGTAGAGTAGATGTCGCTGGAAGCTGCAATCAGCTGCTCTTTCAATATCTACCTTATGGCAGCAGAGATAAAAGGGGGTTGAATTAACAAAAAGAGTGAAAAATAATGAACTAGAAAGGGGATGACAGGGTAACCTTCCAAGAAACAAAGAAATAGATAAACAAACCAAAAGATTCATTGGGAAGATATGATCCTGCTAGGCTAATAGATGTTTAGGTTCAAGTTTCAGGAAATCAAGAGCCTTAGTTAAAGATTAATCAGTGAAATTTTAGCAGGGTTTGTTTTACTCCAGACCTATCTTGAAAGTCAGAACAAGGCTTTGAGTTAGTAGGCGTGTGCAGGCCAAAAATGTTCATTTCATTTAGTTTTGTGTGTCATTTGCAGGATTTTTCATTTTGTTTCTTTTTGGTTTAATTTTGTTTCAGAAGAAAATATTGATAATGTGCATTATTAATGACAAACCAGCTATGACAACATTTTTTTTTGGCGGGGGGGGGGGTGTTCTGTTTTCATTTGCAAATGATATGAAACAATATAGAAAATGTCACTGAAATCGTCTGAAACAACCGCACATCCCTATAAGTTAGTAGCTTATCTCTTAATTCAAATTTATACTGAGTTCCTAAAAAAGACATTTTAGTTGTCTCAGATATGCACATTTCTAAGTGCTGTATTTGACAGAGGAGTGTTATGGCTTATTGCTCGCCTGTGGTCTCTTGCTACTACACGAGTATAATGAAATCACCAGTCATCAGTCACACAAACAGCAACAGGAAAAAAATGTACTGGGAATCCTCATATTTTCTCAAAGAAAACTCAGAAAACAAGATATAGGGGCAAAACTTTTCAATCCAAAATAAAAGTAACAATATTCTATGTTGTTAATGTAGAGTTTTCAGTTGATTTAGCTTATTACCCAGTCCTGTTTTGCTAATACATGCTTATACCTACACACTAATGTGTATACAATTGATTGCACACTTTAAAAACTTCTTGCCCACATAGTAAATGAACACCTTAAAACGGAATAGGTGAAATTGACATGAAAAAAACAGCAAAAATTAGGAAAAAATGTTTTAAAAGAACATAAACCTAATTTTTCTTTGACCATGCACACCCCTAGCTAATTCCCATCCCATGGTATTCCTGTACCTAAGATGATGCACTGCTCTTGACACAGTGGCTATGAAGGACCTAGACAAGTTTCTCAAAAGCAGAGATGTCTCTCTCCATACAAAGATTTCATTCGTTCAAGCCATGGTATTTTCAATAATGTGATAAGGATGTGAAAATTGGACAGTGAAAAGATAGACAGGAAGAAAATTGATGCCTTTGAATTATGGTGCTGGCGGAGAATACTGTGTATACCATGGACTGCCCAAAGAACAAACCAGTCAGTACTAGAGGAGATCAAACCTAAGCTTTCTTTAGAAGCTCAGATGACAAGACTTCGACTTTCGTACTTTGCTCATCTTAACTTCTATAAGGGTTGCCAGGCTTTTTCATTTTGAGGCCGATTCTGAAAGGGGCACGTTCGGATGGCCAAAAGAAGTACGAAACTGCTTTGTACCCGATTCTGTAACCGTGGGAGCTATACTTTCCCACAGTTGTGGAATCAGTGCACTTAGACGCCCGACATGCCCCCAATTCTGCAGCGGGATACATACAGTGCTCTGCCCGGCCAGCCCTCCCAACCCTCCGACTGGTGTGCCATGTCACCGGCACATCCAGCCGGAGCAACACGTATCCAGCTGCAGAAAAGCCTCTTCTCCCCACCGCCCAGCCCTCGGTTGGGCGCTGGGATAGGGGGACTGCAGCCCACAATCTGCGGGGTGCATCCAAGTCACTTTCCAGGGACATACAGAGCCTGATCTGAATGGCCTCTATATTTATTTATTTATTTTATTTATTAAACTGTTTTTTTTATACTGCTCTGCCCCAACGCCTCCCCCGTTGGTATTTGCTACGTCCAATCCCATTTTTCCTGCATCAGAATGACCTCCTTTGTGAATTGCAGGGGAGTTGGACTAATGCAAGAGACTGGTTTCAAGAACAATCAAAAGTCCTGGTCTGTATGAAATTCTTTCATGTCATGAAAGTGTGTAGTTTTAGAAGCATGATGTTATTTTGTTAGTGTACCCGTTCTTCACCCAATATCACTGCAATGCCTTTGGTTTCCCCTGCCCTCACTGCCAGAATCAGGAAGATTTCTGTTGAGTACAGATAGCAAAAGTCATTTATAACTAGACAGCAAGGCAACATTCCCGGACTGTCTTACCTGACCAGGGGTAGAGGAGAGACACTAAGGATTTGTAGGTAGTTTTTATTTAGTATTATAGTCAATCTGCCTTTCTTCCCTCCTAGTTGAAATCTCTGGGGCCCAGTTTCTCTGTACAGAACAATGTAACTGTGTATAAGGAGGAGCATTTTAGAAAGGACGTCCAAGTGCAGTCTAGGATGTCTAAACCAGAACACCTGAAAAAAAAGCAGGCACGATTTCACAAACATGGACGTGCCCAATATGGACGTCTGCAGGGACGTCTACATAAACATCCCCAGTATTTCAGACCCTGGATATCTAGGAATAGCCTAATGGTTAGAGTAGTGTGTGCTGATAGATTATATTTGCAGTGTTTTACCTTATGGATTCTGTTTAGAGTAGTGAGCTAGGGCCAGGAAAGCCAGGGTTCAAATCCCACTTCTTCCATTATTGTGATTGTGCTGAGTATTGGGGCGATGGAGTGCTATCTTCTCTATACCCTTTGGATGTTTTGCAGCCAAAACAAGCAGTTTCCCGCGTTCAGACTTGGATGTCCTCACACTGGGAACATCCACAGACCAGGCTTCTAAAGCAGATCTGGAGACGTCTCTGTGCTTTGGACGTTTCTATGCCCATTTTCAGACAACCAAAACATGAATAGGGCTTCCAAAATAACCCCCTCAATTTTCTACAACTAAAGTATCAGGGCCGGCCCAAGGAATTTTGCCTCCACACGGCCCCACACCTCAGGGGCCCCACGCTAGCCTGGCTGACTTGAAGCAGAGACAGTGAGGACCAAAGCCAAGCTCCCCAACTCACTTCTGCACAGCCGCAGGAGTAAAGACCTGCCAGAACGGTTTATTTTTTCTCCTGCGGCTGTGTTGTTTGCTGCCAGCATGGGTCACTATGTAAAGGTTAAACAGGGGCATTTCCTGTTTCACAGAGGCTAGTGAAGGAGTGAGATGAGTAATGGGGGCAGCTGGGTTGGAGGTAAGAAGAGTAGATGGAAAGTTGCTAGGTGAAAAGTCAAAAGGGGATTGAGGAAGGAGGGTTAGAATTGAGTGGATGAATGAGTAAAGAAAGAAATGGAGAAAAGAACACAAAGCAAAAGATCAGTATGACAGAGGCAAATGTAGACAGAAAATGGAAGAAAATAGGAGAAGAAAAGGACATGGGCAGCAGACAATAGAGAGTTAGCAGAAAACATGAAGAACGCAGAAGAGAGAGACTGGGGCAATTGCGACTGAAAAATAAAATGCCCTCAGAACAAGAGGTAGAACAAAAAGTATTTCATTCTGAATTTATTGACTGGAATATGTCCACTCTGGGAAATGTGCTCTGGTATCTTTGCGTTTTGTTCAATATACAAGCAAATTAATTTCATAGTTTAATTTTTCCAGTGTTGTGGTGCATTCAAAGTTTGGCAGTTCAATTATTGTCTTCATATTTTTAAATGGTGATCCCTTGTTCTGTATTTTTTGACGGCCTGTCTGTTTTGCGTGTATGACAGAACTGTGCCATTCTGTTCATCTAGTTTCTGTGTAGTAGACTCACGTATTCTTTTTTCCCAGTAAGATGTATTGGTTTCCTATTTGTATTGCTACCTTTTCATAAATAGGTTAGGTGCTCTGTGCTCTGGTAGTGCTGTTATGATATGGCAGGTTTGCTGTGGGTTCTAAATGGACAAGGTTTTGTAGTAATGCACCTGGCAGTTGGCACTGGAGGGGATGGTAATGCAGAAATATGATAGCCTTTCTTTATCCTCACTGTACAGACACTCATTAAGAGGCATGTTTACTAAAGGTTAATGTGCTTTCACAAATCTGAATGTGTACTAAGTACAGCAACACTCATTTATGTCTATGAGTACAGTAGCACTTAACACATTAATGTTTAGTAAACATGCCCCTAAGTCATCATTAGGACAAAAAAGAGGCTTGAGTAGAACTCCTTTGAAAGCTACTTAAAATTTTAGATGGGCACTAAATACATTTTAAAATAAAATAAATTAGATGTATTCAAATGAGGACCAATGAATATGCAAATATTTATGCAAATAAGGTCCCGCAATACCCATGGGCTGCCCCTGATCATTGTGTGCAACTACTGAAGGTTTCGGACTCCCTTCCTGCTTCAGAGTAAGCTCTCTGGGTGTAGGACCACAAAGGGCAAGCTGCGGCTGCAACAGGTGATAGGCCCAGAACAAACCTGATAACAGTAGGTAAACCTAGAACACTTTGGATCCAGAACAAGTTGGCCCAGAGTGATATTATGATCACAAACCAAAGCTTTCAATGCTGAAACAAGACAGAGAGCATGGATGGTACTGAGAAGCCGAATGTGGTACTGTGGCATGTGGTGGGCATTCGCGATCACAGTAGCCTTCAGATTCCTTAAAGCAATGACCTCTGGGTATCAGGTAGTGTAGTCTTGTATGACTAAAATATACTTCTTTCCTCGGGTGGTTTGCTCCAAGGGTCCTATTAGATCCATTGTTAGTCTTTCAAATGGGGTTTCAGTGATAGGCATAGGCTCTATAAGTACAGGTCAGTCTCTGGCAGGGTTATGAAGATGGCAGGTTGGGCATGACTGGCAATATAGCTGCACCTGTTTATGGACCCTGGGTCAGAAAAAGCAGGCCAAAACACGCTCTAGTGTTTTCTACACCCCCAGGTGTCCCCCTAATAAATAGCTATGAGCCAACAATAACATCTGCTGATGATAGGGCCAGGGAACTATCAGTTGTTCTACCTTAACCCCCTCTAGGGCACCCTTGGACACTCAATGTAATAAATCTCCCTTTAGCACAAAATAGGCAAAGGTTCTTGCAGGGGATGCTTCATTGCCTACTGGAACCCCATCTACTTTCAAAACCCGCTATTGGGCATGTTTAAGGGACTCATCCTCTTGATGGGCCTCCTGAAGCTTCCTGGGTCTTTCCCCTGCCCCCACTCTGGGAAGGGGACAATCGTATTTGGGTCACTATTGCTGAGCCCGGAGCTATTCCCAGGGGTTTCCTACCTAGGCTCTCTCTCCCCAGACCCTCCCTCATAGCTGCCCCCAGATTCTGTTGGCAGCGTAGCTTTTCCTGGTGATGCCAACTCTGGGAATTAGCAGGCCTGGGATTCTTGAGATATAGATCCAGGTCTTCCAGGGGGAAAATCTCTGGGAAATCTTCCTGGTCTGACTTAGTGGAGCCGTCAGTTAGACGGGCCCATATCGCTCCAAGGTTTGGGTCATCTCGGCCGATCTCCACTGGATACGGGACCCAGGGGAGCACCGCGACCTGGAACGTGGCTTGCACTGATGGAGTCTTAAGTGAAACCTCTACCATTGGATACTGCCTCTGGTTTCCATGTACACAGGCCAGTGCTGCCATCATTGCATAGTCAATTTGAAATCGGGTTATGGTTTCCTGGTGAATGAGAGTCCATACTCTCCCGGAGTCTATCAAGGCCTAGAGTAGGGTTGCCAACTGGCCGGTTTTCAGCCGACCTGGCCGGTTTTTCCATGGCCAGGCCGGCTGCCGGCGCAGATGCAAAACCGGCCCTTGAAAAGCCGTTTTTTTGCTTTGGCCGCAAGATCGGGAGCGGCCAGAGCAAAAGACCAGCTTTTCTTCTGACCCGAAGTAAAAAAAAAACCACCCAGGGCCGGCCCACACACCGGAGGGCTTCAGAGGGAGCCGGGGAAGCCTGCGCGAGGCCCCGGCTCCCTCTGTACAGCCGCCAGCGTGAAGATCCTTTTCCATCACGCTGGCGGCTGTTTCTGTGAAGCCGCGATTGCTGGGAAAGGTTAAAGGCAATGCCCTTTAACCTTTCCCAGCATTCGCGGCTTCACAGAAACAACCGCCAGCGTGAAGGAAAAGGCTCTTCACGCTGGCGGCTGTACAGAGGGAGCCGGGGCCTCGCGCAGGCTTCCCCGGCTCCCTCTGAAGCCCCTCAGACAGCCGCAGTGCTGGTCGGGGGGGGGGGGAGGCCAAGGACTGCATGGGCTGTGATGGGGGGGCTAGGACTACAAATGGGCTGTGATGGGGGGGACCTGGACTGGAAAAGGGCTATGGGGGGGACTTGGACTGGAAATGGGTGGTGATGGGGGGGGGACCTGGACTGTAAAAGGGTTATGGGGGGGGACATGGACTGGAAATGGGTTGTGATGGGGGTGGTGGGGACCTGGACTGGAAAAGGGCTATGGGGGGGACTTGGACTGGAAATGGGTTGTGATGGGGGGGGGACCTGGACTGTAAAAGGGTTATGGGGGGGGACATGGACTGGAAATGGGTTGTGATGGGGGTGGAGGGGACCTGGACTGGAAAAGGGCTATGGGGGGGGTGAACTTGGACTGGAAAAGGGCTATGGGGGGTGAACTTGGACTGGAAATGGGCTATGGTGGAGGGAGGGGGAACTTGGACTGGAAATAGGCTGTGATTAGGGGGGCTAGGACGGCAAATGGGCTGTGATGGTGGGGGGGGGACTCGGACTGCAAATGGGCTGTCATGGTGGGGGGGCCTAGGACTGGAAATAGGCTGTGATGGGGGGGGACCTGGACTGGAAAAGGGCTATGGGGGGGGGACTTGGACTGAAAATGGGTTGTGATTGGGGGGGCCTGGACCGGAAAAGGGCTGGGGGGGGGGACATGGACTGGAAATGGGTTGTGATGGGGTGGAGGGGACCTGGACTGGAAAAGGGCTGGGGGGGGGGGAACTTGGACTGGAAATAGGCTGTGATTAGGGGGGCTAGGACTGCAAATGGGCTGTGATGGTGCGGGGGGACTCGGACTGCAAATGGGCTTTGATGGTGGGGGGGCCTAGGACTGGAAATAGGCTGTGATGGGGGACTTGGACTGGAAATGGGCTGTGATTGGGGGGGGCTAGGACTGGAAATGGCCTGTGATGTGAGGGCTAGCACTGGAAATGAGCTGATGAAGAGCTGGAATAGGACTGGAAATGGGCTGATGTGGGGCATGGGAGAATGGGACTAGAAGGGAGTGGATGCTGGGTGGGTCTAGAACTATAAGGGAACTGATTTTGGGGGAGGACTAGAATGGATGGGGAATGAGAATGGAGAGGGGAAAAAATATTTTGTGTGGAAGAAAAGTCTATGATGGGCCGGGTATTGGGAGAGTAAGAGGGGCTTGAGAATGGAAGGGTGAAATTTAAATGGATGATAAAGGAATAAGGAAAGAATTGGGGGAAAGAGCAAAAGGGAAACAATCAGTATGTTAAAGCAGAAATAGAGAGAGAATGGAAAAACATCTAAAAGAGAAGAAAGGACAAATGGATAGATCTCCAGAAGACACAAAGAAACCAGAAGAAAGTGACTGGAGCAATTGCAACTGAAAAATAAAATGCCCAAACAGAAGGTAGAAAAATACTTTTTATTTTGAATTTATTAACTGGAATATGTCTGGTCTGGGAAGTGTGCATTGCTAACATCTTTGCGTTTTTGTTTAGTGCAAGAGGAAATTACTTTATAGTTTTATTTCTCCAGTGTTGTACATTTCATGTTTGGATTTTGGGGTTCCCAGTTTAATTATTATCTGACCAAGGAAGTTAGCCTACACGTATCCTCGGTAATTTTTGTGGGTGGGGCTGGGGGCTGGGCAGGGGTGGGACTAGGGACGGAGAATGGGTGGAGCATGGCGAGCCACAGGTGTCGGGTTTTTCTCGGTGAAAAAGTTGGCAACCCTAGCCTAGAGGCGGGTTCCCTTGAGCTCCACTGGAATCACAATGTTCTGTGCCCCAGGGTGGGGAGTGTCCATAAAAGCACAGGTGTGCGGGTTGGTTAGGCTATCATCCATGGGTTCTTCCATACCCAGGAGACATTCCTAAGCAAAGTGTCCCCAGGCTCCAGACCAAAAACAGGTGAAGGGGTTATGGTTGGTCAAAGCTGATTGTTTTCCCTGAATTGCTGGGTTTTGCTTTGTGGAGGTTTAACAAGCTGGGACAGAATTGAGCTGATTTTGTTTTCCCTGACCTGCTGTCTGTTCTGGGTTTTGTTTTGTGGAGGTTTAATAAGCTGGGACAGAATAAAAATTGTTTTTGTTTTCCCTGAACTGCTATCTGGCCTGTATTTTAATGAAAACTCATACCACACTACCACATATGATGGTAGATTGGGGATTTCCACTAACCACATGACTGAGTATAAATCCATGTCCCTCAAGTGCTGGGCCTCTACATCTGATGAGGACTTTTATTGTTTGTTTGTATGGGCTAAGATGGTCAGCCTCGCCCTAGTTAAGGAGCTTGAAGAAGGTATAGTCAGTACCGGACAGGCAGGCTAAAGGTTTGTTGGAGTTGGAATACTGCAGAGTTAACTCAGCTGCAGAAGAGAAAGCTGTGGTGGTGTTATAAGAGAACAGTGACAAACCAGGATGGAGCGGCTCCTCCAGATTCTGGCAAGTCAGCAGCAATAGCAACAGTATCAGCAGCAACGGCAACAATGACAACAGCAGTTTCAACACATCCTGGTGGAAGGGCAGCAACAACTGCAGCAGCAGATACAGGATATTATTTGAGTGCAGGGGGAGCTTCAATTGAAAATGATGGCAGAAGATGAACCGGTCCATTTTTTGGTGAACTTTGAACAAGCCGCCTGCGTAGCCAGGTGGCCAGAGGTGGCATGGACTACCTATTTGGGGAATCTGCTGATGGACAGCAGTCAGGCTGCATTCCAGGATGCCAACCCAGATGGATGAGCTACCTATGCAGCTATCAAAACCACCATACTGGAATGTGCCGGCTGTACCCCAGAGGCCTACCATCAGCGATTCAGAAATGGGGGCTCTAGATAAAAGAGAACTATCAGAGGTTCCTCTATTAGTTGAAGGATCTCGCATGGAAGTGGCTACAACTGGAGGGAAAGACTGTACCCAAGATAGCCAAGATTATATTATTGGAACAGTTTTTGGAGAGCTTGACCACCCTGATGAAATAGTGGGTATGTTAGCACCCCAAGCGTACTCTGGAGTGTGCACTCAAAATAGCCAAGGGGTATCATGAAGCCCAATCGGTGACTAACGTGGACAGTGAGAAGGGGAAGAAGTTACCCATCGGCCCAGGAGGATGGAAGGGGAAGCCAGAACAGATGTTGGCTGCCATGTTCTGACTCTCAAAGTCAGATCATCTTCACTTTCATCAGCATAGAAAAGGTTGTTGATGAATCTCTCACCACTCTTCACACCTCTGTTGTCGTCATACAGTCATACACTTTTGCTGATTTTAAACCATTCTGTTTCTCCTTGTTCCATTCAAACTGTTGCTTCTTGATCAATGTAAAGGTTGTGCAAGAGAATTATCAGATGTTCTGGTATACCTATGCTTCTTAGTGTGACCCAGAGTTTCTCATGGTTTACACAGTCAAAACCCTCGCTTTAGTCGATAAAACACATATAGATATCCTTTTGATATTTTTTTTGTCTTTTCAAGGATTCAACTCACATGAAATTTAATGTGGACAAGTGCAAAGTTATACACCTAGGGAAGAACAACCCAAACTATGGTTACACAATGCAAGGTTCCACATTAGGAACCACCACCCAGGAAAAAGATTTAGGCGTCATTGTGGATAACATGTTAAAACCCTCAGCCCAGTGTGCAGTGGCGGTCAAGAGAGCAAATAGAATGCTAGGTATCATAAGGAAAGGAATGGAAAATAAAACAGGATATTATAATGCCTCTATATCGTTCCATGGTGAGACCGCACCTTGAATATTGTGTGCAACTCTGGTCACCGTATCTTAAAAATAATATAGCGTTATTAGAAAAGGTTCAGAGAAAAGCCATGAAAATGGTAAAGGGGATGGAAGGATACCCTATGAAGAAAGGCTAAAAAGGTTAGGGCTCTTTAAAATGGAAAAAAGACGGCTGAGTGGAGATATGATAGAAGTCTATAAATCAATGAACGGAGTGGAACGGGTAAACGTAGATCGATTGTTTACGTTATCAGAATATAGAAAGACTAGGGGACATGCAATGAAGCTACAGGATAAACTATTTAACACTAATAAAAGAAAATATTTTTTCACTCAACGTGTAATCAAATTCTGGAATTTGTTACCAGAGGATGTAGTAAAGGCTGTTAGTGTATCTGGGTTTAAAAAAGGTTTGGACAAGTTCCTGGAGGAAAGGTCCATAAACCATTATTAAGAAGGGACCCAGGATATCAATGCTTTACATTTACATTCATTACAGTTCTTGCAAGTTTCTTCTTAATTATAACTGCAACACCATTTCTTCTTTGTCTTTCATTTCCAGCATAGTAGATCATGTGATCATCAGATGCAAAGTGCCCGATGCCAGTCCATTTCAGTTCACTGACACCCAACAGGGCAAGTTGTACACGTTCCATTTCATTCTTGACTACCTCCAACTTCCCTTGGTTCATGCTTTGTACGTTTCATGTTCCAATATGTAAAGACATCTTTGCAGCTTCTGACTCTCATTTTATGCGCAGCTACATCAACAGTCAGACGTCCCGATGACTTTGATCCAACCACATCATAAATGCTGGCTTTACACTGAAAGGTCTTCAGCTCCTCCCCAGAAGCTAGTTGAGTGCCTTCCGACCTGGGTGTCTCATCTTCCAGCACTATAGTGCAATTTGTTTTGTTATGACTATCAATTGGGTTTTCGTGGCAAGATACAGAAGAAGATTGCCAGGCCTTTCTTCTGCTCAGATAATTCTAGTGCTGTTGCCATTATCACAGAAATGTTATCCTCCGCCGCCAACACTGTCCCATTCTGCTGTTGCCCAGATAGGTGGTTTGTCTTGGGCTGGCACCTCAGCTGAGACCTGTCCATCTTGGGAGACCCTGTCAGTAGTTAAACTACTGATAGCTTAGCTCTCAGCATCGCTGATGCACACAAGCCCTCACAGCACGACAAGCTGCAAACTAAGAAATATTAAGAACATATTAATGTAGTGTCAGAAATCATAGAGAAACTGAGTTACATGGGAGAACTAAGAGGTAGTCTTGCAGTCTGCTTAATTCATATGATTCCATAAGTGGAAAATTGTAGTCGCCATGTTAGTCCACATATTTGCACATATGATTCTGTAATAAATGCTTTAAAATGAGGCCAGATTCTGATTTTTATCTGAACTATATAAAAGGAAAATGTATAGTTCAGCCAAAAAATGAAACCTGAAACCACAATGTGGTTTTCAGCCCAGGACCTAACTTGGTTTTCATTGTTGTGGATAGAGCCTATGGACAAATAGGCCAAGAAAGCTGAAGTTCTTTAAATAGCTGGAGACGGAGAAGGTGAGTAAATGCAGCCCAATCTGCTACCACTGCAAGAGTGCTGAACATTTGAAATGGTGTTTCCGATGAGGGAAAACTAAGAACCTCCAGAGCTTAACTGAGACGAAAACAATGGCTATATAAATGTGCAAACAGTCATCTAAAAGCTGAAAAAATGATGAAGTACTTTGGAATTGCAGTCTTAAAATCACTCAGAGGCAGCTCAGAAAGCTGGTCTATTGATTCATAGGCAACACATCACATAATAACGAACAAAGACTTTTTCACAGACATTGATTACAGTGTGAAAAATAGCTTGCTTTGCAGATGGGAAATATGTTTCAGTAATAGAAGGAATGGAGAAGTAACTTAGTGGTTAGAGCGGTGCCCTGGTGACCAAGAAACCAGCGTTCATTTCCCACTGGCACTCCTTGTGGCCTTGGGCAAGTCGCTTTACCCTCCATTGCCTCGGAAGAAAGGCCTGGCAATCTACTTCCGGTCACACCTTACCAAGAAAACCCAGAGGCTGCTGGGATGCACAAAAATAATAGTGGAAGAAAGAACAAGTGTGGCAGAAATATATCACACTTGCCGGGAACAATTCCCATGAAAGAGATGCTGCATGTGTCAAATGCCTGGCAAGCAAGGGTTTCACTGTAGCCTTTCCAAAGGATGTATGCAGCATTAAGAAGGGGGTAGACATAAGAACATAAGAGATGCCATACTGGGTCAGACCAAGGTCCATCAAGCCCAGTATCCTGTTTCCAAC
This sequence comes from Ichthyophis bannanicus, assembly GCA_033557465.1. NCBI lineage: Eukaryota > Metazoa > Chordata > Amphibia > Gymnophiona > Ichthyophiidae > Ichthyophis > Ichthyophis bannanicus. Next base: position 73,917,120 of record CM066037.1, read on the forward strand.
AGTGGCCAATCTAGGTCATACGTACCTAGCAGTTTCACAAGGTTTTATAGGGGACTGCTTATACAGAACCATCTGCACTGATAAAGAAGCCAAAACAGCCACACTCTAAAAATCTATACATTCATAGCACAGATGATGTAGATACCCTGACTATAGAGATGATAGCTGATATAATGATATCCTCGTGCATGGGGATACTGCCATACTGATCTTGTCAAGAAAGTAAAGCAACATGAACACCACTGCCAAAAGAAAACCACACCAGAACAACTCGGTCACTAGAGCTAATCCATAGCAATCTTTGTCAACCAGTGAAGACAATGGTCCCTTCTGGGAATAGACACTTCTTGGATCTTCACTGATGATTACTCCGGGTATACAAAGACATTTCCTGGAACACAGAAATGAAACATTGCACAAAATGAGACATGACGAGAAACCTCATGCGAATCATCTGATAGCATATGGCTGCAAGACCTTCATACATGTGCCTAGTGGAAAATGCTCCAAACTGGCAGAAGAAGTTACAGAGGGCATACTGTTGGGATGTGGAGAATGAAACAGGGGATACAGGATCCTGTTCCAATGGACAGACATGTCAACAGTAACCCAGAAGGCACGTCAAGGCACCCTCACTAGATGTTATGAGGCACATTTCACATTGGGATGTCCAAGTGCCATCTGGGACATCAAAGCCAGAACATCTGGGAAAAAAAGCACGATTTCGGAAACATGGATGTGCCTGATATGCATGTATATCAAATGTCTATTTAGACATCTGCAGGATAGCATTTCAGAACCAAGATAACTAATAGCATAACGGAGCAGGGTGGCTGGGCTTCAAATCCCAGTGTGGGCCTTTGTTTCACTTAATTCTCCATCTTCTCTGGATATTTTAAGGTGAAAACAAGCACTTTTCTGATACCTATTTGTGCCTGGAGCAGGTATAAACATAGATGTGCCTGCAGACGTCTTCAACGTTTCTGAGATTGAATAGGGACATGTAAGTCCTTTGCCCCTCCCCGGACATGCCTCCGCAACACCCCTGTGCCTACTGCACTGGAAACATCTGCAAACGTCATTTGTGGAATGGCTATGGAGATGTGTCTGTGATTTCAACATCCACATGCACATCTTCAGATGATTAAACCTCTAAAATGACCATCTATGACTCCAAGGAGCCTTAAGCAGCAATTACTCATAAGCATCACAAATGGCATAAGCTAATGCTTCAGAACCAATACAAATCCAGATGGGACTGTAGAACTGCTGATTGTGGTATGAGAGGAGGAGATTGGAAGCCCAGATGCAATGGATTTTAAGAGGAGATGTAATCTGAAATTTTACCTAGACAACAAAAGGTAGATCAGTTCATAGATTCTCCAGGAACAAGCAGGAAGTCAGTCCTCACATATGGGTGATGTCAACACCGATGGAGCCTTTGGGAGATGCCACCATGCATGTGTGGTCCCCTTCCCTCCCAAGGGTGCCATCTTACTCAGTCTCCCTTTTTCCGTGGAGCCCTAAGATATTTGTCTTCCTTCCCCAGAAAAAAGTTGATTTTCTCATGCACTAAAATGTATTGTCCGGTAAGCACTGGTCCCTTTCCCACCTCTGAGCCCTGTCGCCTCAGTTTCGAGACTCAGAACTTGTTTAGTTTAGGTTTTTTCAACCAGCAAGGTTTCACGCTTTTTCTAACTACTGGCTGCATCAAAGGTCTTCAACCTCACTGGAGTCCCTTTTGCCAGTAGATTTAAGAAGTGTGATTAGTGCTCGAAGAACATGTCCCTTACTGACACACATGACTGTTGCCTCTGCTGTCTAGGTGCCAACCATGACCCAGAGGTGTGCTCCCTGTGCAAAAAGATGTCCTCTAAGGCCATCCAGAGTATCCAACAGAAGCAGGATGACATCTTTCACAGGTCAGATTCAGTCCCAGTATCCCCAGTAGCAGCGGGCTCTAAGGCCCCGCACAAATCCTTGGAGTCACATAAAGCCCCCGTGGTGCCCGAGGACACTCTGATAAGGGTTCCCTGGAGCAAGAGTATAAGAAAAATAAGAAATCCTCGAGGGCCTCTTCCTGGGAAGCAGACATGCACGGCAAGTCCCGTGCGAGGTCCCACAGCCTCCGGAGGGTATCCGAGGAGTCGGAACAGGAGCGGCCAGTGAAAGAACCAATAACAAATGCTGCAGCCTCCGGTGACAGATCTTGGACCCCCAAGGCATGTCCTGTCAAATACTCCCTCTCCTCACCAACACCCAACCCAGTCACCCCAGCGTCTATGTCTAAGGCTGCAACTCCTGAGTGGGAAGCCAAAATGATGGCATTGGAACACAGCATTTCTGCCTTCCTTGTCTCACAGCAAGCGTTGATGCTCAGCCCCACTGGCGCAAACTCTGAGACCACAGGGACCTCGATGCTGAGGACTCTCTGGGTCGCCAAAGAGATCCTTGAGAGCCCCATGCCTCAAACCAATCCTCAGCAAGGGTCTCGATCCCGTTCCTGGTCCTCAGGAGTTAGATCCTCTCCAGAAAGCGCTTCTGGCTCTGGCCAAGCAGCAACCACGGTTCACTGAAGGCTGGACCCAACAACGCCCCTAGAGCCATCAGGCCTTGAGTCCTCAACAGACTACTTGGACTGGGAGTCCGAGGATGAGGCTTCCCCGGAGACATGAACTCACCGTGATCTCCTCTCAGATCCGTCCCCACCAGTGCCGGGGTTCTGGACCCCGCCTGAGGACACCTCGAGTTTTTCCGGGACATGGCAAAGGCATTATCCCTCACACGGAGTCGGAGGAGGAAGACCCTCGCACGGAGGAACTCAAAATCTTCCCAATACGAGGCCCCGCCTAAGGAGGCTCTTATGGGTCCCGTCCCCACCATCCTCTGGTGCCTCCTTCTTCGGATGTGGGAAACACCAGCATCGGTGCCAATTGTTAGCTGGTGCCTGGACATTATGTATCAGGTCCAGTACGTCTTCAGGAAGGCGCAACTCCTTCACACCTCCATGATGGTCAAGTTGGCCATGCGTTGACAGAAAAGCCTGAAGACTTACTCTTCAGTGCACCAGGGCAGAGAATCCCGTGTCCTCGATGCCTTTGGGCGAAAATGTTACCAGGGCTTAATGCTGGCTTGCCAAATACAAACATATCAGCTGTATATAGGCATGTATCTCCAAGACCTCACTAAGGAACTTAGAGGTTTCTCAACAGGTTTCAGTGGGGATCACTTCCAGCGATTCCAAACCTTCATGTAGTCAGTCGGGGAGTGCTTAAAATACTTGTCTCGGGCAGCCTATGATGGCTTTCAGTCTAATGTGAGGGTGGCTGCCACAGGCATCGGTACCTGATGCCAGGCCTGGCTCCAGGCATTGGACCTCGAGCAATGGGTCCAGGAGAAACTCCTTGACGTCCCTTGCCTTGGTGAAAACTTCTTCAGCAAGCCTATGGAGGATAAGGTGGTAGAGATCGAGACCGAGTATGTCACCAGAACTCGTCTCTTCAGAAAGACCTTCACTCTTCCCAAGAAGAAACTTCTGAGGAAAAGACCTCCCTTCCACCGAAAAGGTCAGATTTACCATGGCTATCCCCCATATCAAGCCCCCCAGCCCCCCCAGCAGGGTCATCTGTGCAAGAGAGTGGGCCAGGGCCCATGCAAGCCTAAGGGCCCCAAGCCTCAGACATCAGCCCCAGCGCAGACTGGGTCAAGGTCCCAGAGTATAGACTCTCTACCCATGGGGGACCAGCTACAAATGGGGAGATGTCTGACTTATTTTGCCCAACGGTGGTCTGCCATCACCACCGACTCCTGGGCACTTCAGGGAAGATTACCTCCTTCACCTGGACCAAACGCCTCCCCCTTTCTTTCCAGGAGAGCCCCTTCGGACTCCCCTGCACCAGGTTCTGCTATTGCAGGAACTTGCTGTCTTCTCAGGGACAGGGCCATGAAGCCCATACCACACCACCTTAAAAGAAAGGGGTTCTACTCCAGGTACTTTCTGGTCCCCAAATGAACAGGAGGCCTAAGGCCCATCTTGGACTTGAGAAAGCTGAACAAATTCTTGGTGCGGGAGAAGTTCAAAATGCTCTCCCTTGGAATATTGCTGCCCTACCTCCAGCAGGGAGATTGGCTATGCTCCTTGGACCTAAAGGATGCTTATACCCACATCCTTATCCACTCAAACCACAGGCAGTATCTGAGGTTCATGGTCAGGGGCAACAACTACCAGTACAGCATACTGCCCTTTGGCCTAGCCTCCGCACCATCTTCACCAAATGCCTAGCAGCGATGGCCGCATACCTCTGTCTCCAAGGGTCCTTCGTTTTTCCATATCTGGATGACTGGCTAGTAAAAGGGGACACAGCTTCAGAGGTGCAACAGGCCACAGCCCACACCATCTAGGTCCTACAGCATCTGGGGTTCGTGATAAACCACCCCAAATCCCACTTCACTCCAACACAGGACAAGGAGTTCATAGGGGCTCATCTGGATATCCTCCAAGCCAGGGCCTATCTTCCCTGGACAGGGCAGATCACCTCAGAACCCTGGCGACCGAGGTATAGCGCCATCATGCTGTGTCGGCACGGTCCATGCTTCGCCTGCTAGACCACATGACTTCCACAGTCCATGTGGTCCCCAACGCCTACCTCCACATGCGGACAGCTCAGTGGTGTCTCCGCTCACAGTGACTCAAGTCATGGGCAGGCTCCGGGACAGGGTCCCGGCGTCCCGTCAACTGGCAGAGTCTCTTGTTTGGTGGCAGGATGCACAGCATCTGCAGGAGGTAATGCCCTTTCAACACCCAAACCCCCAGAGGGTCCTCACTACAGACACCTTCCTACTGTGCTGGGGTTCCCACTGCGAGGAACTGCACACACAGTGCAACTGGTCTCTCGAGGAGAACCAGCAGCAGATCAACCTGCTGGAACTCCGGGCCATCTTTCTAGCGATCAAGGCCATTCATAACCAGTCAGTGTTATTCCAAATGGACAACAAGGTCGCAATTTTCTAACTGAACAAGCAGGGAGGCACAGGGTCCCGGCACCATTGTAAGGAGGCAGTAGCCCTCTGCTCATACGCCACCAGCCAGGGAATGCTCCTCAGGGCAGTATACCTTTCAGGCCAAGACAATGCCATGGCAGACAGGCTAATCAGGATCCTCCAGTCGCACGAGTGGCGCCTAAACCCAAGGTTGGCACAGTGCTATTACAACTAGGGGGAACCCTAAGTTTGGACCTCTTTGCCAGCCCAGCCAATGCTTAGCTGCCCAGCTTCTGCTGTCCCCAACCGCACCCTTCCTGTATAGAAACAGACACCTTCCTTATCTCGTGGTCAGAGCGTCTTCTCTATGCATTCCCTCCCACACCACTAATCGCCTGGACCCTTTTCAAGGTCCTGCGGGACAAGGCTTCCATGATCCTGGTGGCCCTGCGGTGGCCCAGACAGCCTTGGTTTCCTCTGTTGCTCTGCCTCTCGACGGAGTTCCCGGTCCCTCTGGGGAGTGCCCTGGGACTACTGACCCAGGAGGAGGGTTCGCTTCTCTACCCCAACTAGGGGTTCCTGTCACTAACAGCATAGCTGCTGAACAGGTCACCTTAGCGCCCTTCAACCTTTCCAAGGAGGTGGAGGAAGTCCTCCTAGCCTCTCATAAGAATTCCACAAGATGAGCCTATGCCTTCAAGTGGCACAGATTCTCAGTATTGTGCAGAGCACCGGGTTAACCCATTCTCCTGATAGGTGCACACGGTACTGCAGTACTTGCTCCACCTCTCACAGACCGGACTTAAGTCCAACTCCTTCAGCGTACACCTGAGCACGCTCTCTGTGCACCATAATTCCATAGAGGGCAAACCCCTTTCTGTACAGCCCCTCATTACCAGATTCATGCGGAGCTTGCTGCTCTCTAAGTCTCCCATCCGGCCATCTCTGGCAGAATGGGATCTCAACGTGGTTCTGACGCAGTTTACCAAGTCCCCTTTTGAACCTCTGGCTACATGCCATTTGCGTTACCTGTCTTGGAAGGTCGTCTTCCTGGTGGCGCTCACCTCTGCCCGCAGAGTCAGTGAGTTTCAGACCTTGGTAGCCGAACCACCTTGCACTAGGCTCCACAAGAATAGAGTCGTGCTTCGCACTCACCCGAAATTCCTTCCAAAGGTGGTATCTGCTTTCCACCTCAACCAGGGGGTGGTGCTCCCCACCTTCTTTCCACGGCTCCATGCCAACAAGGCGGTGGCCATTCTCCATACTTTGGACTACAAAAGGGCTCTGTCTTTCTACCTGCAGCATACCCAGGGCCATTGCAAAGCCTCACAGCTTTTCGTTTCATATGACCCTAGTCAACTGGGGGAAGCGGTTACCAAGCGAACCCTGTCCACCTGGGTGGCGGACTATATCACCTTTGACCACAATCAGGCTGGGCTATTGTTGGAGTGCCAGATCACGGTGCACAACGTCAGGGCTATGGCGACCTCAGTCGCAAGCCTGCGCTCTGTCCCTATGGCAGACATCTGCCGGGCCACCACCTGGTCCTCAGTTCACACCTTTGCAGCTCACTATTGCCTGGAGAGGCAGTCCCGACAGGTAGTGCTTTCGGCCAGGCCATACTCTGTAATCTGTTCAGGGTTTAGGCAACGCCTACCCTCCAACCCTTCTTGTTCAGGCTACCAGAGCCATGGTTCTCCATGGACAATGGGGTCCTCAGAATCTTTCCTCAGATTTCCTTGTGGCTGCTCACGGCTGGGCTGTGTTATTTTCTACAGGTTCTCAGTAGCCTATAGCTAGGGAGTCCCATATTTGAGACTGACTTCCTGCTTGTTCCTGGAGAAAGCGTAGTTACTCACCTGTAACAGGTATTCTCCAGGGACAGCAGGAATCAGTCTTCACAACCCTCCCTTCTCCCCTTGGAGTTGCTGTACAATTTTTGCCATCTTTTGTCAGCTCTAGCTATGTCATCTGACTGAGTAAGATGGCACCCTTGGGTGGGAAGGGGACCACGCATGTATGGTGGCATTTCCCAAAGGCTTTCTTTGAAAACTGGGGAGATGCTTCCGCGGGGGCTCCATCGGCGTTGACATCGCCCATATATGAGGACTGATTCCTGCTGTCCCTGGAGAACACCTGTTACAGGTGAGTAACTATGTTTTTTTCATGTGCTGCACAAGTCTACGAAATACCAGAACCCTCGGATTGGGAAGACAATGAAAGATAGCCAAGTGTGAGACTGGAGAATGAAGACTGGAAGGAGAAAAAAAGACTCTTTCCATGAGGACACAACATGGATAGTTGTTGGGGGTTTTCATCCGAGACCATCACAGGGATATCCCCCAAATCACAGTCATCAAGAAGGGTTGCTGGAGGACCATTCACAGAAGGTCATCCTCTAAACCAGTTAACATTCCCTAGGTGCCTCACCTAACCCTGTATCGGGAGAGGAGGAACTATAAGTTGTAACCTGTTTACATTAAAGCAATGTGACTGTATGTTGCTTATATTTCAGTTTTCACCAAGTCAAGTATCCTTGTTTGTGTAATGGTGTCAGAAAGTTCCCCATACTAATAGATTGCATCAGAAGCCAAACAGACTTTGCAGTGAGTAGAAGTAGAAGATAGTGGATCAGAATATACAGATTTCTGTGCCCTTGATGAGAGGGATTTATGATGTAAGATGTTGATATAAAACGCCTTGCAAGGGAGGGGTCTCCTTCTCTTTTTCCTCATGCTTAGGAATGTTGAGGGCTTGGGAGGAGCTGCAGAGTTCCAGGAAGTGTAGTCCTGGGCCAGGAGGCCTGAGGACTGAGAACGGGTTCATCAAGGTGTTGGGATACACTACATACAGATCCTGTCAAAGGTTCAGTAAATCACCAAGAGAATGACAGAGAGTGAGGAGAAGGAAGTCAGCTGGAGTGTGAGTGCACTGGTGGTCACTGACAGGACAGAGGCCTGCCACTGGTCATTGAAGAAGTGTAGAGACTGGAGCAGAGAAAAGAGTGCTGAGAAGTCCTAGGTCAGGATTTCATTACAAGTTCCTATTGCTTTATTTATTTCCCTGAAGTGCTTTATGGACTTGGTTTGAACATGTCTACAACCCTTTGATGAGCAGATAAGCAGGAATTGGGATTTCCAGCTTTTGTGCAGTAAACTACCTTTTATTTTTACAGCCCAGACAATCTTGACATTGAATTTGTGGGAGTGACTGTATGTTTGCAGAAGCTTAGAGGAGTGAGAACAAACCAAAGATGTAGAGCCTTGAAATATCATATTTCCTCACACCCAACACATCTCCAGAGGTAGGGAGAATGGAGCGCCATACCCTACCCATACTCTTGGGAACCCACTCAGGAAGTAACCCACTACAACATGTGCGACTGCTCAAGTTATCTGAGGGGCTGAGGCAGTAAACTAGACTATGGGGTATGTTTACTAACAGTTAACCCGGGCTATCTGCAAATACGTCCCATGTTATTCAGCGGGACCTAGCTGCAGATAGCCCAGGTTAACTGTTAGTTCATCTTAGTAAACATACCCCTATGCTTTAGCGCAGTGATTTATTTGAGATGTTCTATGCTAGTCGTACTCCCAATGCAGAAAAACGTCTAGTGCAGGAAAATCTCAAGTAAAACCCCTTCGCTAAGAGATAATGCAAATGGCTGAATATTAAATTGCTCCCAATGTAAAAAGCAATGCTAGAACTTAGCACAGTATTTTACTCTTCCCTTAATGCTGAATCTTTACATCCTGAGGTTTCAGGGGTCAGGAACACTTTCCCAGACCAGTAAGCATTATTGGTCCAGGGAGTCGTTGCATTAGAGGCTCTCTGGTCAAGATTCTGACCTAGGGGTGACCAGGCTAGGGGTCTTTGGGCCAGAGTGCCTGGGTTAGGGGTGCCCTGGACCAGATAGCCCCAGAGAAATGGGTCTAGGGAGCTGAGTGAAAGGGCTTGTGAGTGCCAAGGGTCAGCAAGGAGGTGATTAGGATTTTGGGGGTTTTAAGAAGGGGGATCAGGAGTGTCAAAGCATGGAGAAGTTATTGGGAGTGTTGAGTGTCAGTTGGAGGGGATTAGGAGTATCAGGAGAGATTGGGGGTCCAGGGAATTTTATTAAGGTAAGTGAGGGTAAGGGATGAGAATTGAGACGTTTGGCCTCGTTTTCTTATGTCTCCCTTCCTGTCAATGCATGAGCAAATCCACACTCATGCTTTGACAGGAAGAGAGATATTTACTTGCGATGCAGCAAACTGCTACATCTTATCGCATTAGTATGCACTGGTTTTTCTGACAGAACACACTTTTTAATGCAGTAGTAATTTGCATGCCATGAGTTTACTGCATTGGAAGTAAACTTTTTTAGCATATGCAATAGAACACTGCGCAGGAGAATAGTTCAGCATTCCAGCACAGAGCTTACTGCATTGAGGCCTGACTGTTATTGCATACGGTAAGCTCTCCTGCCCAGGTACACTGCAACCATTTCTACCAATTGTTTTCTGTATCTTTTGACTTGCAAAGATTTTTCTAATTATATCTGGAAAAGGAATTTCCATTTATCCTCTTTAAGCCTGTTTGGTTTAATTTAATTTTTGCTGATTCTTTCGATGAGAAATGAATCAGGGAGCTCAGGGTACAGCAGAGTTTAACAGAATGCGTGTAACTGCATGTCTTTGGCTCAGAGTAGCAGTGAAAATGCAAGACAGTCGCCCTTCAGCGCAACTCTGGGTTTCCAATATAACACTAAGTAAATGCAAAAAAGCCCCCCTCAAGCTCTGCTGTAAAGTGCATGAGCAATTATACTACAGTCGGAGTAAAGCAGAACTTCCTCTGTGTACTGTTTGAGCCAGGATTTCCCCTCTGGATGTGATTTGAGACTGTAATATGTTAAATAGGAAGAAATATTCCATCCACCATGAGGTCAATATTCAGAGAGGCAACGAGAGGGAGACTTGTCCAGATAAAGTTACTTGAATAGCTTTATCCAGATATTCAGCAGAAGGCATCTGGATACGCTTTCTGTGAAATAAACCATCATAAACTCATCCAGGTAACTTTAGGCCTGCTAACTTTGCCCAGACCGCACTTAATATCAGCACTGCCTGAGAAAAGAATGCCATACCCAGGGGAAATGCCCAGCACTGGTTCTTTTTACCCAGCTAAATTTTATAGAGACACAAGTTGACCAGAAAATTTTAACTGGGGAGCAGAGGTACCTCAGGGATCTGTGCTGGGTCCGCTGCTTTTTGACATATTCATAAATGACCTGGAAAGGGGAATAACTATGGTTACACGATGCAAGGTTCCACATTAGGAACCACCACCCAGGAAAAAGATTTAGGCATCTTATGATGGGCCAAGGACTAAGTAAAGACAGATAATTAAATCAAAGCTCTGGAAAACTGATAGTTAACAAGCTAAATTTGCCTACCTAAGTTCCATTAGGAAGATAAATGAACCTGTTGCAAAATTAGATGGGCCTGGGAGCAGGGTAGGGATAGGGCGAGAAAGCTGGGCATCTCGCAGCAATTTTGGTTATAATCACCTAAGTTAGCCAAACAGATCTAGGCACTGCAATAGCAGGTCTAAATCTGCCTGGCCACCCTTTCTCCCAACTTTTAACAAAAAAACTGTCCTGCAACCTGATCCCCCTCTTCTTTAAAATAAACTGGCTCACAGCCTGAACCCCTGTCCCCATGATCCCCTCTTAAATGGCCACCAGTTTCCTTCTTTCATCTCCCAATTCCCATTGCTCCTACCCAGAAGAGGGGTGTGCACAGTCAAAGTTTGGTTTATGTTCGTTCAAAACTAATTTTTCCAAAGGAAGCAAAGTCATGGGGCAGTTTCTCCAAATGGGTTGGTTTTGCGCATACCATGACAGACGTGAACCTCACTTCTCAGCCAGGGCATGAGGAGTATAATCTCAGTCTCTCAAATTTACTGCTAAGGCTTGGCGTAATACTTGCATTGTGCCAAAGAGCGCCTCCTGCTGGAGTTCGTAAGATGTAACATGTATGGGTAGTTTGTCACGATGTGCTTGGAAATTCTTCTTTATCAAGTCTTCGGCACCCAACACGATAGGAAATATTTCTGTATCTTTCTGCCACATTTTCTTGGTGTCTCACTGCATTTCCTGGTGAATCGCTCTACATGCGATTCACAGAGTAGTCACTTGGAACTGACATCTCTATTATCAATGCCATTCTGGTGTTTTTCTCCTTAACCACTATATTCGACTTCCTCGCATCCAGCTTTTTATCGGTCGGGATGGGAGTATCCCAGGTGATCATAACCTCCTCATTCTTTGTAATTCTCTTAGGGTCATGATCCCATTGCTTTTCAGGCACAGCGATGTAGTGTTTACAGAGTTTCCAATGGATGAGGCATGCTAATTTATTGTGTCTTTCTGTATAAAAAGTTTCTGCCATCAGAACTTCACAGCCATCTATGAGCTGAGTCACTGTTTCCAGGTCTTTCTTACAGAATTAACATATGTCTGTATTACCAGGTTTTTTTTCAATGCTCGCTGTAAACCATCTCGTCCATGAGCCACTGTCCTGAGATGCAGCTATCAATATCTCTTCCTTCGGTTTCAGTTCACCCCTCCTTAACCATTCATGTGTCCATCCTTGTTTGGCAAAGGGTTCTTGGAGTAACACTGTATTTCCCACTGTATTTGTGCATCTGCTACTTGTCTTTCCTTGTTTGTTGATCTAATTCCTTGAAAAGTTTTTTCTTTAGTTTTGTATATTCTGTGACTGTCTTCCCTGTGCATGCTTGTGGATTTTCACTCATTCCTTCTAATCATCAGAACGCTTGTCCAGATTCTGGACGTTTACTCTCATATTTCAGCACTTTTTGCATATTTCGATCTGAGGATGCAGTTAAATAGGCCTGGAAATCTATGATAGTAGCTCTGTATGTGTAATCGATCTCTGAGTCTTAGCCCTCCTTCAGCTCTAAGGATGTACAGTCTTGGCATACATTTATTCTTGTAAATCACTTCATGGGCATAGAGGAGTTTTTATGTTCGTACATCCAGTTTTTCAAGATCTTTAAGAGGCCAGTCCACAACCCCAAAGCTGTATGAAAGTACAGGAATTGCTAGCTGATTGATAGCTTGTATCTTATGCTGTGATGTTAAAGCACTTTTCAAAAATTATTTTAATCTCCTATGGTATTATTTACTTATCTTTTCTCTCAGTAATTTCTGCTTGAGTGTCGTTCCTTCTTCTACTCCTTGATACTTATGTATGCCTTCCTGTTCAAGGTCCTTGATTTCACAGCCTTCAGCAAGGGAGATGTTTTCTGTTTTGCTCAAATTTCCTCTAAAAAAAGTTGCCTTAGCACATTTGTCAAGGCCAAAGGTCATCCTGATGTCATCAGAAAAGCTTTTCACCACATGGAGTTACTCTGCTAATTGTTGGTTGCTGGAACTTTAGAGCTTCAGATCATCTACAAATAATAAATGAGATGTTGTTTCTGGGTTGTTACCTTCTTTAGGATTCATGCTAAAGCCATATCCCAAAGAGTTGATGAGAGTATTCATTGGATTAAGTGCCAGACAAAACAGAAGGAGAGACAGGGAATACCCCTGAAATATTCTTCACTGGATCCTGATGTTAGGAATGATATACTGACCATCTTCATTTTTCAAAAAGAGTATGGTTTGCCACAGTGCCCTGGTGAACTTAGGGGTATGTTTACTAAAACGTCTTAATGTTACCGGTGCTAGTTGCAGCGTTATTGTAAAGAATGCCATATAAGCTAGTGGGCAGTCCGGAGGGAAGGTTGCAAGGAATCAATATCGTGCGATAGTGGGCGCCGTGGCACATTAGCGCGCGTTAATCCTAAGTTCATGCTAGCACAGTTTTAGAAGCTATAAAGCTGTAGCCCACTGGTTACTGCAATGACTGTGGAGGCAGAGGTCATGGGTTTGATCGTGCAGTGGTGTTATGTAAGAAGGCTGTCTGAGGAATTTCCTTTTTTAATTTAAATCAGTGCTGCCATCAAAAACACCCTCACAGTGCCATAACCTAAGGTGCCGCATAAGGCGCCCTATAAGGCACTCCATAGGGCACATTATAAAGTGCCCTGTCCACCAAGGCACCTTATAATGTGCCCTATAGGGCGCCTTATGAGACACCTCAGGCTATGGCATTGTGAGGGTGTTTCTGCTGGCAGCACTGATTTAAATCAAAAAGAAAAGCCTCAGACAGCCTTATTAAATAACACCACTGTGGGATCAAACCTATGACCCCTGTTTTCGCAGTCATTGAAGTAACAAGTGGGCTACATCTCTATAGTGTCTAACATACCGCTGGCTGGCTACAGAAAGACTGCAGGTCACCACACAAACTGTCTGCTGTGGTTACCAGGATAGGGTAAACCCACCCGTACCCATGATGCACTGCACAGGCAGATCAGAAGCCTACATCTGCTCACAAGATTGGGTATGCGCCTCTATAGCACCCCGGCCTGGTAGGGGGAACTGACTATGTGTGTTACTGGCACAGAGTAGCTACAGACTGTGGCATTGTGCAGTTCCTGTGCTCACCCTGAGGGTGAGGTGAGGCGCCCAGCACCAGGTCTGCAGCACCTGGCTTGGCTGAGATAGACTGTGCTGCAGGTCTCCATCAGTGCCAGTGTGTGATAGGTAGTCCTTGCAGATACACCTGTGTCCATCTGTATTTCACAGTCATGTCTAGCCCTTGTGGACTATGATGCACCCAGAATAGTGAATATCCTGTGTGGATGCCATGGTCACATGTTATAAGAGAAGGGTGGTATTTGGACCCAAAAGCGGATTATGTGGCACCACCCAACCCACTATCTGTGGGTCAGGGTGGGGTACAGAATCTCCCACCAACAGATCCACATTCTACATCTCTGCAATGGTGGCAGTAGAGGGGACCATCAACCCCAGTCCTGCTGGGGAATAGGCACCCTACAGGGCAGTCAATACGCATCACATAAGGCACTGGTAGACAGGCAGTAGGCCTGGAAAAGCTCAGCTGCCCCTCACCGCTATCTGACATTCACCAGCAAAGGGCACAGTCAGTCTCCACCCACTGCACCCTGCAAGTTGTTCCAGCCATACACATGCAGACAGTCTGCTAGCTAGTACATAGTGCATGTTCCTGGAGGAACTGTGTGCACCCAAAAATGGGATGTGAGCACACACACCAAGCATGTATGTCAGTGATTGGGCCCCAGAAAAGGGAACTCATAGATATCACTTCAGAGTAATACTGTATAGCACTATGGGGGAACCTAGCCATACCATGGTCACTGCTCAGTCAGGGTGAGAGTGACCCCCCCCCCCCACAGCATGACATGCTGTGGCCACCCTGTCTGTGCAGGTGGCGGTCAGGCACTACAATGTCCCAGCCATTGCCCTATGCCCAGTGCAGATGCATCCTGCCCAGGCCGCCCTGTCCGGGCCATACCCACAGTACCTTGCTCCTCATGCACATTGGCAGGCTAACACTGGAAACAGTGCAAGCATTGTGGGCTCAGTAAGGTGTAGGCAGCCACAAAACACTGGATAGACATACACACACTCCCAAACCTATTTCAGCATTGTGCAAATATAGAGATGGTTGGCAGCCCTGGCCGCCACACCAGTCCTGGGCACAGTGTGGGCATTGCTATGGAACTCAATACTGTTAGGGTCACTCACCGGGGTGGTAAACACTGTCAGAAACAAAAAATGAAACACACTCCAAAGATATCAGAAAGGTTGCTATGATGAATCTCTGTCAACAAATTGTGTTTAACTTAGGATTTTTTATCTGACATTAATCATAGCAACCTTTTGATATATGTGGAACGTGTTTCAAAGTTTAAGACGGCATTGCAAAGGTATGCAGGTGCTAGTATTGGTAGTATAGTATTGCTCCGCACAGGGCCCAACAGCCTGACTCTCCATGAGCCGTTGGATAGTGGAGCCTTGGGTGTGGATGTTTGTGCCCCTGTTGGCCGCTGCTCTAGGGCAGAGGTTCCCAACTCCAGTCTTGGTGGGCCAAACATGGTTCAGGTTTTCATGATGTCCCTAATGAATATGCATGGTTACATTAGCATATGATGGGGGCAATGCATACAAATGCATCACAGGCATATTTATTAGGGACAGCATGAAACCTGAATGGTGTTTAGCCCTCCAGGACTGCAGTTGGGAAACTCTGCTCTAGGGATTGCACATGTTTATGGTGTATGTGCTCTGTAGGGTAAAATATAGGTGTTTATGGCGTGTTTATTTTATCTGCAATAAAGGTTCCATCTTTATTACCATGGTTTAGTACTGGGTAAAATATAGGGACATGGTCTGTAGGAGCCACAGCTGGGACTTGAACCTGTGACCACCTGCTCCTGAATATACTGGCTGTGTGCACTGCACCAAACTGTTGTCACAGAGGCAGATCATTCCCTAGGGATACCATGACTGTTTGTCAGACAGACCTTGTCTGTTGCAGTGCACGGCACCCACCTAAACAGAGCTTGGCCTTGGTCTGCTGTGGGCAGATGCCACTGCCCCCTCCACCACCAGCACCCCTCCGCCACCATGCTGACATGCCCTTGTGCCGGTGGTGCGCAGTTCTAGGCCATCCAGTGTGCCGTGGGTGGCTGCCTATGGTGCATGATATGGGGTAGGGGTGCCTACATAGACATCCATGCTTCCCCCGGCACCGCCTGCCAATGTTATGTGCCCTTTGGGGTACTTGCTGGGTAATGACCATTGTGACACTGTGGGACACACACTCGTGGACATGTTTGTCCTTGGTCAGTTGCTGTCTTGCTGGTTTTCCATTTCTACATTCCTATGTGTCACCTAGGCATCTGCCTAGTCCGCCCTGTGCCCCAGCTGCCCTACTGCATGTCCCACCTACAGTCCCCTGTACCCCATTTGCAGCCTCACCATAGTGCCCTTTCGTACTTGGGCACTATGCTGTTGCTGCACATGTATCACTACTATCACTTTTCTTGGTCTCCCTGCCTTTGCTGTACATTGCTGACTTAAATGGTTTCTCTCTCCTGCAAATGTGCCTCTAACGCGAGGTTTTCACTGGCGTTAATTTTCAGACCCTGATTTCACAGCGTTAGTATGCCTGGAGCCTCTCCCCGCCCACTCTCCGCCCATTGACCCCTTATCTCCGCTCTCTGGGTAGCCTTACTCCACCCTCTGTGCGCTTTAATGCCGCTGGAGATGTTATTGCGCGATAAGTGATGTTATCACACGGTATTATCGCATGATAACGTTGCCGCTGCAATATTAGCGCTCTTTAGTAAACATACCCCTTAATGTACTCTATCAAACCAGAATTTATTTTATACATTTCAAGGCAATTTATTATCCATGAGTGTGGGATGCTGTCAAAAGCTTTCTTATAATCAATCCATGCTATACTGAGATTTCTGTTTTTCTTAGTACTGGCCATGATGGCCTTATTCAATATTAACTGGTCTTTAGTGCTATATGCCCCTCTCTTGTTGCCCTTTTGCTCTATTATGTCTGCATCTATTGCAGTGAACAGCTTATAGATTGTAGATAGACAATGTCACCTGTAAAATGACAGCATAATCTCAGAGCTCCTGAAGTAGACAACCTATTTTGTGATGGAAGGCCAGGGTCATGATACTTATTTGTAAGGATGTGCCCTTTATGGATCATAAAGTGTTAAGGGATGTGGAGGGTCAGTTTGTGGAAGTTTGGGGGAATTTTGTGGAAAGAAGTTATGGATTTCTTTTTGTTTATTTCCCTACAAGGATGGGTGAGGGGTTTCCCATCTGCTGGTGCAGTTGGAGGAAGTCACCTTGATAGTAGCAGATGATAATGTGGCAGATTCCATTCTGGACTAGCAGGCCTCAGGAGGGAGGGTAGTTAAGCCAAGTAGGGGGTTTGCTGAGTTTTGCCAAATTGGGAGGTTGCTGAACACTTGGCACGTGTTTCATCCTAATGATGGAGAGTTTACACATGTTTCAAGAACTCACCTCTGACAGAGTCGTCTGGACTGTATTCTAGTCTCATAGGTTTGTTATGCAAGATAGAAGCTGTGGATATTGGTCCATTATCAGTGTTTGATCATGTTTCGATGGGTGAAGACTGGGGAGAGTTTCTGGAAAATGCCAGTTGGCTTGCAGGAGGACTCAGAGTTTGTGGAGTACTTGGTGCAGGAATGGAAAATTTATATGGATTTTAAACAAGAGTATTGGAGGAACCCTAAGTTATTCTGGGAAACTGGGAAGGTGATGATGAGGGGATCTATTATTGCTTATGTGGTGAGTTGGAAGAAGATAACTTTGGTGCTCAGAGATGGGGATTGCAAAGGCAGCTAGGTCAAGGTTATCAGGCTGAAGTACATGAACAGTTGCTCCTGTTGCAGACAGAATTTCAAATGTTGATGCATAGGTGCACCATGAATTCATTGCTGCCACAGAAACATCTTCTGTTTCGATATGGGATCAAAACAGGTACGTGCCTGGCGCGATTTTTGAAGACTTCTGATGAGGTGTGGTTTATTCCAGTTATTCAGGATGAGGAAGGGAAGAGGCAGAGCTCTAATAACAATATAAAATGAATTGTTCTTCTATATTACAAATGTATTTACAGAGCAGAGGAGGTAAAGACCCACAAGTCTTAGAGCTGCCCACAATTAAAAAAGAGAAGAGATCGATTGAAGAGTCTTTTTTCTTGTGAGGAAAACTGGGGGGAGGGGAAAGGGCTGATTAAGCAATTGAAGAATTTTAATTCACTGTGGCCTGATTGTTTGTGGGCCAAATTCTATAAGCTCCAAGTAAACTATATAGATGTTCCCTACTGGCTTTGTTTATGAAGGCCATGGAGGATGAGACATTTGGGCCTGTACTAAATGAAACTTTTATTACTGTCTTGCCAAAATTGGGGGGAAATGTGGAATAGCTGAGGTCCTATAGGCTAATCTCCTTGTTGAATGTCAACCTGAAAGTTTTTGCCAAGGTATTGGCAACTCAATTGAATAAGGTGCTGCTGCACTTGATTTTGCCTAGTAAGGTGGGGTTCGTTCCGGGTTGCTCAATATTTGAAGGGACTTGGGGATTGAAGCAGACCTGTGGCAGGGGATTGAAGCTCTAGCAGTTTTGACATGGAGAAGGTTTTTGATAAAGTGGGCTGGTTCTGTCTATGGGGAGTTCTACGAGGATCTGCATTTTGGTGATTTGTTTTTGGCAGGATTAGAGTCCTACTGATCAGCTCCAAGCCTCTGGGTTTGTTTGCATTATTTATTCAACCTGCAACACAAAGGCTTGGTCGGGCTGCAGGACTGGTTGGATGAAGATAGGGGAGGGGGAATTGCGGTTGGCTCTTTTTGACGATGATCTATTGATGTTCTTGGGGAGCGTAAAAAATCTCTACAGAAGATCTTAGATATTATGGATTAGTTTAAGGGTGTCCCAGGACTGAGGGTTAACTAGGATAAGTCCTTGGTGCTGGACCTGAGAGGGCATGTGTGAACCATCTGGGAGGGTGATTTCCCTTTGAGATGGGTACCAGGTATGCTGACTTATCTAGGAATTAAGATACCTCAAAATTTAGATCTTTTGTATAGTTTAAATATAAGGGAAGTAATGTGCAAATCTGAAGCATAGCTTGTGGTCTGAGCTAATTTGTCTTTATCTTTCTGGGGGGGGGGTGAGGGTGCAGGCTATTAAAAGGTAGTATTTCTAAGGTGGCTGCATTTATTGCAGTGTTTTATTTTATTTATTTATTTAAAAGGATTTATATACCGCCTTCTCCTGTAATCAAGGCGGTGTACACAGCAACCAATCGAAGTATAATGACATTTGTGTGTGCATGCAGTGTTATACAGTGAATGTGTATGTGTGTAAGTTGGCATTGATTCGTGGCAGGCTATTTACAGCGTGCGTTACTTTACAATGCTATGTGCATGAAAGGGAGGGGGGTTGGTGTGTAGCCCGGGAGCTGGCGGGCAGAATTATGTGATTTCACCATAGTGCTCAATGAAGAGCGTCGTCTTGAGCTGTTTCCAAAAGTCCTTGATATCCTTCATCGATCGTAGGTCATCAGTGAGGGTGTTCCATATTGCAGGTGCCGCCAGCGATAGAGCTCTTCTTGTGGTGTTCTTACGTACCTTGGTGAAGTCTTTTGGTGTATTGATGATGTCAGAGGTGCCTCTCCTCCTCGGTCTTGTGCTGATGTTGGGTTGTATGAGTGGCTGTAGGATGAGTGCTGAGGTCTGGTGTTTGATTTTGAATATGTTTAAGACTGTCTTATATCTAATGCGGGAGCTGATTGGGAGCCAGTGGAGGTGTTTTAGAATGGGAGTGATGTGATCTTGTCTTGATGAGCCAGATATTATGCGTGCTGCTGTGTTTTGAGCCATTTGCAGTGGCCGGAGTGTCTGCTTTGTTAGGCCAAGATAGATTGGGTTGCAGATGTCTAGGATGGGAGTTAATAGTGCTTGAAAGACTGTGCGGAAATGATCCTGAGAGAGGAGGGGTTTGAGGCATCGGATTAGTCTCATCTTGAGGTATGCATTTTTGGTGGTTCTGCTGATGTGTGACTGTAGGTTTAGTTCTTTGTCGAGAGTCACTCTGAGGTATTTTACTTCCGGTTTTATGGGTATTGTTGTGTTGTTGACCTTGATGGAGGGTGGAGGGACGAAGCTGGTGTTTCAGGTGATGAGTAGTGCCTCAGTCTTGTAGTTTATGGTCAGGTTGTTGTCTTGAAACCAGCTGGTCATATGTTTAAGACAGTCTGTTATTTTGGTGTAGTCTGAGTTGTCGAGGTTGAATCATGATGTCGTCGGCATAGATTGTGTATTGTATCTTGTGTTCTTTCATGATGTTGCAGATCGGTTGAATGTAGAGGTTAAATAAAAGCATTGATAGGGTGGATCCTTGTGGGACGCCATGCTTGATTTTTATAGGTTGAGAGGTGCTGGGGCCAATCTTGACCCGGATCTATCTATCCGTTAGGTATGAGTTGAACCACTTCAGGGTGGTGCCGTGTAGTCCAATGTTCTGTAGTCTTGCTAGTGTCACCAGCTCTCCTTAAACCCCCGAGTAGAGGTTAAGGGAGTGGGTTTTTCCCTATTGAAATAGCTGTTTTACAGATCCTGGAGCAATGCCCCTTGGGAAGTGTAGTCTTTTCACCAAATCAATAAGGAGCAGTTGTGGAAAAAGTGGTTAACCAACCAAAGGATTTTATTTCCCCTCCCGGGGTGGATTTTACCATGAACAGAAGACACAATCCAGGTATTTACTGGTATTTGGACAAACAAAAGTTCCTTAACAGAAAAAGGCTTTCTTCAGCATTAACCAAGGTGAAAACAAACATTCAAACAAAACCACGCTGTTTCCTCACAGCTCTCTGTTTCCACGTGCTATCTGTGCTGTACTCTCTTTTCAAGCAGGCTTTCACCGTAATGAAACTATTCCATTGGCCAGAGATAATGTACAGTCCATTATATCTATATCTTCTCCAGTATCAATACACTCAAGTTCACAGTCCATCAATTCCTCCTGCTCATAAGGAAATGTTTGAACTGGCACTGCTGGTGCCACGCCCTTTCTTACTGCTCCAGGCTTTACACGATATGCTTGGGTCAAATACTGGCTTTCACACAGACTATCAGGCTCAGTATTCTTTTCCCAGCACCACCCTTCTGGGTACAAACAGTCACTGTAATTAAGTATATTCAAGCCTTTTGGCTTACCTTTCAGCCTTACTGGTGGAGGTTTTCTCTGGTGCTTTTAAATAGCTGTAGGTTCCCAACCTAAGCCCTGCTCATAGCATTTCACTTGCCTCCTAGGCTTTCTGTCTCTCCCGTGCTCCCCAGGATATTACAGACAATCTCCTTTGCCCTTGTTATATCCTGTCCTCGGGGTTTCTTTCTTTCTCCTCAAGAAGGAATCTGTCTCTCCTTTCCATAGAGACTCTGGCTTACTCTGGGCATAGCTGTCTTTAGTGTAGCTCTCAATGGCTTCTCTCTCCAGCTCATATGCCTCACTTCCTGCTTCTTTAGCCAACTCTTCATTACCTCCTTCTCTGCCTTCCTTACTCCACCTACTCCACCCACTTAACTCACCTGAACCTTCTTTAATAGGGTGAATTCTGGGGCCGTGCTCAACTCCACCCCCTAACAGGTGTCCTGCATTACCTTGTGATTCACCCCTTGAATGATAGCACCGGCGTTTCTCTTGCCTCTGTGCCTGGTTCCCACGGTAACCAGGAGCCATGTGCTTCTGTTTACAGCTCAGCTCTACTTTTGTTCCTGGCTTTTTAGCTTCATTACACGGGCTAGAAGGACCCACTATGTCACACTAGTAGAGTTCTGTAGTCCATTGTGTCAAACACTGATGAGATGTCTATGAAGATCATAAGTATTCCTCTCTTGCAGTTGTCTGTGATTTGGATTATGTTGTTAAAGAGGTATAACAGGAGTGTTTAGACTCCATGGTTAGGGCGGAAACCGTGTTGGTTGATGTCCAGTGGGGCATGGTTGTCAATGTGGTCCTCTTGTTGTTGCTAAAAGGGATGTTTTGAGGTGGGAACGATTGGTGAAGGGCTTCTGTGGCATTGCTGGAAGCCTAGAATAAGTTTAGCAATTTTGAAGAGGGGACCTTGGGATGGAGGTATGGGAGTCCCGAATACGTGGTTATACAATGTGGCCTGCCTATGTCATGGGGTTTGGGGGTGGCTCTTAGGGAAGTCAGCATTTGTAGATGTGGTTCTGGAGGAACAGTTGGCATGACCTTACTCATTTAGCCATGTGTTGCATGCTGTGCAACTGCATGTAGTAAGGAAAGTGGCATTAAGAAAGACAGTTAAGACCTTGCATTGGACATGGAGATGGATGTGGAAAAAGTTGGGGGTCTCCTCCAGTGTGTCCTATTATTTACCACTGATTGGGAATTGGGAATTCTCTCTGGGGATGGGAAGGGGAGAGCATGTTTGAGTAATGGGCAGGGCCGGTGCTTTGATGGGTAGGGAAGCTCATTGACCCAGGTGGGCAAAATGTGTGTGCATATGCAGACCTGCAGGCAGAGTTTCATTGCTTGCAAGGGACCACTATGGCTCTTTGCAAGTACACCATTTCATCTGGTCTGTGCATCAGGGAGCACTTCCTCTTCAGGAAGGGCAGTGTGAGAGAATTATGCTTATGCAGTAGTTAAAGGTTGACTTGTTAATACTCTGTCTCTGTGGTAGAAAGGGGGGAAGGGAAAAAAAGGAGAGGCGGGGCAGAATGCAAAAAAAAAATACAAATGCTATTTTAAAGGGGAGGGAAGAGATGGAAAAAGGAAGATGTCCCCATCATGAACCTTGCACAGGTAAGTCACATGTTGTTATCATAAGAAAAACTTGAAGTATTCCTTAAGCATTTTGCCTATTTGAGCTATGTTTCAGTGTCCCACATCTCTTCGCTTAATTGTCAAGTTTTGTCTGGCTGAATGTTCAACTGAACTGCTGTCTTTTCGCTTTTTAAACAGGAAGCAGGATTGAGTCCCATAATTTCATACACAGCAACCAATAGGTTTACATTCTTTCCAAAATCTCCAGTGCCTAATCAAGTAAAAAGTTTGTAGATCCTAAAAATTGCTACAAGATGCTTGAAAATTCCTTGGGCAGACAGCTTTTCCATCTTGTGGTCACTGGAAGGTCCTGTCACTCTCTTAGAACTTTCCATATAATTTATCTGAAAGCAAACATAAGGCATCAATGAATGCAAATTGAAAACTTTTCAGCGATACAAACCAAGGGGTAAAATGGAGGCCTGAAACACATCTGGTTTCTGGTCTGCAAAGATGACTTGGCCCAAGAATATAGCACAGAAGTAAATCGATGCATAATACGGTTCAAATTTTAACAATCAAGCTTGGTTATGGCTATAAAGATGGATATAATGAAAAGTTTGTTCTGCACATCGATTCTCATCACATAGCAATGCAAATCCAAGTAATGATGAGAGAGGGTTAAGATGAAGAACATATATTATACACATATCAGAATGCATATCATATATTACAGACATGACACATACCAAACTTATCAAATAGAACAAGCTCCACAAGTTTAAAATATAATAAGATAATAAGTCAGAGATTTTGTGATTCAGAACAAACTAAATGATACTGAGAAATTTATATATCTTTTTATTTTATGGGTTAATTTCACTGTGGGGCAAAGTCCATGGGTTAAAAGTATCCATGGACTTTGCAACAGGTTTCATAAAGAAAGTACGTGTACCTGTCATTAAAAGTTACTGCAGACTTCGCACCTTATATTTATGCTGGTAGGTTTTACAAGGAAAATAACATAAATAGCCCTGAAAAGACACTCTGAGGATAATTTTATAACAGGCCTTCTAGGTTAAGTGAGCAGGATGGTGCCTATTTTATAAAAAAAGCGTGAAGGACTACCAAAAGGGACTGCTGCTGCTGGAAAGAAATCAGCAGTAAGTTTTTATCTGCTGGGAAATTCTCTAAATCTTGGGGGAAAGGGAATTCTTTGAGTTAAAGCTGATAAATCTGTGTTTTTTAGAATTCAGTGTTTTTGTTAAGTCAGTTAGGGCTTAATACCACCAGAGAGCTTTTCATTTAAGAGGGAGGAGTGGCTCAGTGGTTGGGACAGGTTACCTCAGGCCAGAAGGCTAGGGGTTCAATTCCCACATGGGGACAAGCAACTTCAGGCCAGAGGGACTGGGGTCTCTAGTCCTATAGCCACTTCTTGTGGCCCTGGGCAAGCCACTTAACCCTCCATTGCCTCAGGTATACTTAGATTGTGAGCCCTTCAGGGACAAGGGAATAAAAAGTACCTGTTAGTATACATGTAAACTGCACTGATTTTAAAGAGCACAGTATAAATAAATAAATCAAATCAGAGTATAGCTTAGCATAGAAGGTAGAATAGGATAAATATTGTTTTCGTAGTACAAAAGAAATTGTTTCTAGAGACCTGTACAAAGAGGCCTTCCAGTTAGGAGGCAAGAGACCTGTGAAATTGTTTTAAATAGGTGTTAAAGCTAAGTGACAGATCAAAAGGCCAACTTGAAAGGCTCCATCTATTAAACCAAAAGCTGTGTGAATCACCCAGGAAATTGTTAAGAGAAGTACAGGTCAGAGTACTTTGTAGCAAGCCAGCTTTTACTAAGTGTTTCTTTCGCTCTCACCCACTCCAGGCATAATCTTAACTTTATATGCTCTCAAACTTATTAAAGAGAAGGAGGTGGTTAAATTCACTTTCAGGTTTAGCTGGTTATCCTAATCGGGAATAGATTAATTAAGACCCAAAAATTAATTAATCTTGAGGTGAACAAAGTCCCTTAAAGTTATTAGATATAGTTGTATTGGTACAAGTATCCCTATTAACTATAAGCAAGTAAAAACGTAAATATCTAAACAAATCCTTAAAACTAAGATGCAGACAGCAGTCCAGAAGTGAGACTGGGGCCATCCAGTATTTTGCACTGAGTGTCACATGTACAATTGTCTACCAGTTGGTGAGGGGTCTTATGTGTGCACTAGGTGCAAGGAGCTCTTTGCTCTCAGGGAACGAGTCCGCTCTCTGGAAGCTAGAGTAGTGGAAGAGCTAAGGCAGACAGAGGTATATAGACAAGACCTACAGGGACACAATACTGAAGTCCCACCTCCAGTCTGGCAGCCTCTCTGTTGCCATGGAGGAGAGAGGTCACATGAAAGGAGAGCATCACCTTGGTGTGGCAGGAAGTGATCCTGTAGCAAGGACCTGTCCTCTAGGTGATGTAAAATCCTTTCGCACCAAAGTGGTTTCTCCAGAGCCATGTGCCCATGAGAGAAGGGTTAGGACAGCCATTATAGTTGATGATTCGATCATTAGGCATGTAGATAGCTGTATGGCTGGTGGACATGAGGATCACCTGGTTATATGCCTGTCTGATGCAAGGTTAGCAGATCTCACATGCCACCTAGACAAGATTTTAGATAGTGCTGGGTAACAGCGTGCTGTCTTGGTACATGTTGGTACCAATGACATAGGAAAATGTGGGAGGGAGGTTCTTGAGACCAAATTTAGGCTTTTAGGTAGGAAGTTGAAATCCAGAACTTCCAGGGTAGTGTTCTCAGATATGCTTCCTATTCCACGCACAGGACCAAAAAGGCAGGCGTATCTCCAGAGTCTCAATGTGTGGATGAGACGATGGTGCAAGGAAGAGGGTTATGGATGGTAGGAACTGGACGACATTCTGGGGAAGGGAGGTGCTTTTTCAAAAGGATGGGCTCCACCTTAATTGGGGTGGAACCAGGCTGCTGGCATTAACCCTCAAAAAGGAGATAGAGTAGCTTTTAAACTAGATAATAGGGAAAAGCTCATGGCTCAGAAGGACGTATCCTTGAAGGCTACTAGCAAAAGAGGGAAGTTAGGATATCCTAATAGGAAGTAAAAGAATGTTATCCACAGAGATAAAGGAGGTGGTTTTAGGGGAAAAAATAAGAAGTTCGGTTTCGGCCATATGCAGTTTCAAATGACGGTAAGACATCCAGGCAGTGACATCAGGCAGGCAGAGATTTGGGTCTGGAGTGTCAAAGAAATATCAGGTGTAGAGAGAGAGATCTGAAATTCCAGAGTGAAAATGATACTGAAAACCATGGGAAGAGATGAGTGCACCAAGGGACTGGGTATAGAGAGAGAAAAGGAGAGGACCCAGAAGAGAGCCTTGGGGTATACCAACTGAGAGTAGGATAGAAGTAGAGCAGGAACCACCAGAACAAACACTGAAAGAGTGATGGGAGAAATAAGAAGAGAACCAGGACATCACAGAGCCCCTGAAACCAAGTGAGGACAATGTGTCGAGGAGAAGGTGGTGGTCAACAGTGTCAAAAGCAGCAGGGAGGTCAAGACGAATGAAGACTGAGTAAACGCTTTTGGATTTTAGCCAGGAACAAGTTGCTGGAGCTTTTGTCAAGAGCCATCTCAGTAGAGTGTAAGGTACAAAAGCCAGATTGTAGTGGATCCAGAAGGGCTTGAGAGGAGAGAAATTCAAGGCAATGGCAGAGAACTGCACATTCAAGAAGTTTGGAAATGAAGGGAAGAAGGGAGGTGAGTTGATAATTAGAAGAACAAGTTGGGTCAACTGAAGATTTTTTGAGGAGAGCTGTGACCACAGTATGCTTGAAGGCTGCTGGGACAGTTGCAGTGCAGAGTGATGGAAGGGATGACAGAGGAGGAGATGGTGTTAAGAAGACAGGTGGTGGGGGGGGTGGAGCCTGGAGCGAAGCGAAGTGGCTGTGTAGAGCGAAGCTCCGGAGGGGCCTAGTCAAGAATCCTGCAATTGTGCCGGTATCAGTTGAGAGCGACAAAACTTGCTAAGCCCCGTCGGTCCGGAGAGATGTCGGGACCCAAACTTGCTCGGTTGAACTTTGTTGCGGGTCAGGGTGCCAGCGTGAAGAGATCTAAGACAGAGCCTCCATCCCCGCAGAAAATGGCGCCGGCGCGAGAGCTTCCCGAGGCTATGCAAGAGCTGTTGGTGGAGGTGCGTGCAATAAGAGAGAGAGTCTCTGCAAATAGTGAATCGCTTGCTACTATGCAAGAGGATTTGGTCAGACTCAAGAATGGTATGGAGAGTCTCAGTCTCCGACAGGAACAAACTGAGGCGAGAGTGATGGCGCAGGAGGAAAGACTTAAGATTGTGGACAAGCAAGCCAGGCAAATTAAACAGTTGCAGAAAGAGTTGGAGGACAACAACAATCGATCTCGGCGGAACAATATAAGGCTTGTGGGGGTCCCTGAGGGGGCCGAAGGGAAGGATATCTTTGCCTTTCTGCACAAATTGATCACCACAACGTTACAGATTGTCTTCGACATGCCTTTTGAGTTGGAAAGAGTGCATCGGGTACCCTCGCAGCCCCTGGTGGGGAGCAGAAGGCCTCATCCAATAATCTTTAAAGTGCTGAGGCACCAGCAGGTACTCATAATTATGGACGCGTCTCGTTCTAGGGCGCCAATCGAATTTGAAGGGCATAGATTGATGTTCTTTCCTGATTTTGCGAAAAGTACTGTGGAGAAGAGGAAAAGGTTCCTGGAGCTGCGGCCCCGATTGCAGAGGCTACAGGCGAGGTTTGGTGGATTTCACCCCGCAAGGATGAGAATTACATTTCATAATACTACAAGGGCTTTTGAAGAGCCTGAGTTGCTATCTGCGTACGTCGATGAGAAAGAGCAGGAATTAATGTGTTGAGTGCTGCTGTTGGAGACACTTTTCGGTGCTGTTTGGGGGCCCTGTATTGAGAGACAGATGTCTATAACGGGTCTCTATCTGATTGAGCAGAAATTATGTTGTTCGCTGTGTGGAATTGAGGATATGTACAATTGGTGTGGAGCTTGTTATATTTTTTTCTTCTTTGTTGTGCCCTTCTGTACCTGCTTTGCTTAATCTGGGTTTACCCGGTGGGATGTTAGGTCTCCTCCTCCCCAGGGGGCCCTTTAGGAGTTGTTTTATGTGGGGTGTTTGCTGGGGGCTATGTGGTGTTAATTGCAAGATGTTGGGAGTAGGGCAAAGAGGGCAGCTGAAATGGGATTGGGCTTTGGTCAGGAAGGGGCTATGTGTATTTTGGCTGTTAACAACTTGGTTGAGAGACTTAGGGGCATGTTTACTAAAGTCCGCAAATCTGCGCGATGCAAAATAGCGCACGGCAACGCGGCATTTAAACGCGCAGAAACGCGTTTAAACGCCCCGCACACGTGCGTGTCACCCCCGCACAGGTACGCGGCACACTAATGGGCCCCGTACAAGTGCGGGCCCGCAAATGTCCGATAGAGGCGTGGAACGGCTAAAAGAGGGCGGAGGAAGGCTCCGGAGGGGCGGAGGGACGGGGTCAATGGGTGGAGAGTGGGAGGGGAGAGGCTCCCCGCACAGTATCGGGCCCGAATTTCCATGTAAAAATTAGCGCGAGTGAAACCCTCGCGGTAGAGGGCATTTAAAGGGAAGAGAAACCATTTCCGTCAGCAATGTACAGGAACACCGGGGAAACCTAAAAAACGTGTGCAGTGTGATATATGTGCACAGAACAAAATTGCAAATAGAACCTGAAAATGACCACAACAAAACTATTATAAATAGTAATCCAGCTGGGGAACAGTTATAGTGATGGGCAAATATACAAAACACACCCAGCAAAGCTCCAGAAAAAAGAGATGAATATTGGAAGGGTCTACGGAGCGGAGACTCTTCCGAAAAACATTTCCGTTTTTTGGAGCTTTCCTCGGAGTGTTTGCTATGGTTGCCCATTAATATCACTGTCGCCCAGCGTGGTGATATTTTCTCCCCCATTTCCCGTGGTCATTTCTGGTGTTTCTGTGCACGTTTGTCACCAGAAAGGGTGCATATGCCCACAGTAAAAATGAGTAGAGCAGGGTTTGTGACTCCATCCTGCCAGGCTTACTGCCTCCAGGGGCTGCACTGTCTCTGTGGCCAAAGTGTGGTACAGCGGACAGAGTCATTACCTCTAGGACCAGAGGGCAGAGGTTCAAAACCCAGCTGGGGCACCTGCCAGCCCAGTCCCTATATTTTACCCACCACTAAATAAAGATAGCGCAGACACCCCTGTAGTGCAGGGAACATAAGCATGGGGAAAACACCCATATTTTACCCAACACCGCACACACACCACAACAATGGGCATTACCTACAGCCAAGTCCCCCAAATGCAGTCCCGTACTGCCACATTGCAATCAGGTCAACTTTGTTTTCTGAGAGATGTTCATGCCAGCATGTTGGCGGACAAGTACATGTGGTGCAGGGGGCAGTGGCTGCTAACCACAGAAGACAGAGGCCTAGCCATGTCCAGGGAATCCAACGAATCAGTGGCTACACAGTGGTGCAGTGCACACAGACAGTGCATGCAAGAACAGAAGGTCACAGGTTCAAAGCCCAGCTGGGGCTACTGCCAATCCTGCCCACATATTTTTCCCACAACTAAACAGTGATAGTAAGGACACACCTTTCATGGCGGGGACATATGCAATGGTAAGACATCTATCTTTTACCCCACTGAGCACAGACACCATGAACAGGGGCAGTACCTAGAGCAGAATCACCCAAATGCAGTCCTGGTGGGCCACACACCAGTCAGGTTCCATGCTGACACTCATACAAATGCCTGTGCTGTATATCTATGCACCACCCCCATGGCATGTAGATGTAGCCCATGCATATTCATGAGGGATAGCAGGAAAAACCCGAACAGTGTGATGCAAACCTGGACTGGAGTTGGGAATCTGTGCCGTAAAGCAGCAGCCATCAAGGGCAGACACACCCACACCCACAGGCCCCATTGGCCAATGTCTCCTGGAAAGGCAGAACATTGGACCGTGCATGCAGCACCCACAACGAGCACTTGCATAACTTACCAATGTCACCCTACACAGCTCTGAGACGTTTGCTAGGAGCACAGGCAGGCAGATATCCATACGTTACGTACATACTGCTAGTTGACCCCATCCAAACAATCTGTTAGGTGTTTGCGGGGCATGCTCCAGGCCTGGCCTCTGACGGTGCTTACCACCCTGGGGAGTGACCACCAGCTGTAATGCGTACCATATCCATGCCTTGCCGTGCTCAGGACCGGTTTGGTGGGCAAGGCTACTTACCCCCTCAATCGTAGCACCATGATGGCAGAGGTGTGGAAGTGTGTGTCTGTCTATACAGTGGGTGTTGGCTGCAAGCCCCTTCAACAGCCCACACTGCCAGCACTGTTGCCAGTATTGGCCAGCCAATGTGCATAATGAGGTGCAAGGTACCATGGGTATAGCCAGGGCAGGGTGGCGTGGCCAGGATGCATCTGCACTGGGCATAGGGCCCTGGCAGGGACATTGGCTGGGATATTGTAGTGTCCGGCCACCACCTACACAGACAGGGTGGCCAAAGCATGTCCTTCTGGGGGATCACGCTCACCCTGACTGTGCAGTGACCACAGCATGGCTAGGCCCCCCCATAGTGCTGTATAGTAGTTCCCTCATGTGATAGATATGGGTTTCTCTTTGGGGCCAATCACTGATCTATCTGCTTGCTGTGTATGCAGACAGCCCAGTTCTGGGTGCATGCATCTCCATTGGGAACATGCACTATGGACTAACCAGCAGACTGTTTGTAGCTGGTAAATGTCTTGCAGGGTGCAGTGGCTGTTGGCTTGCTGCAGGGGAATATCTGGTGGTGGAGTGGGCTTATGTCTGTCTGCTATTGTGTTATGGCTGTGTATAGACCTGCCTGGGGGGGGGGGGGGGGGGGTGGTGTTCCACAGCAGGACTGGGGTTGATGTTGCCCTCTACTGCCACCTTTGCAGGGAGGTAGAGTGTGGATCCCTTGATGGGGACCATGTTTGCCACGGGGGGGGGGGGTGTGCGCGCCTGATGGCGGCAGACAGGGATATCCATGGTGTTTGTGCAGAAACTAGCTATCTGACACATTAACACTGCTTTGGAACGCCCGCTTGGCCTCCATCAGCCATGGCAGGTGTTGTTGACCTGGTCCTGGCCACCTCATTGCACACTCAGGGTGAGCACAGTACCCGCACGATGTAACGGTGTGTGGCTACTCTGTGCCAGTAAAACACCCGGTCAGTGCCCCCTACTAGGCCAAGGTGCTGTGTGGGTGCACCCGGTCACTTCCCCCAACAGGGCCGAGGTGCTGTGGGGGTGCATTCCCCATCTTGTGTCCATCTGCGGACAGCTAATTTGCATGTGCAGTGCATCATGGGTACGGGTGGCCTAACCCTATCCTGTTGACACCAGCAGACTGTCTGTGAGGTGACGTGTAGGCTATCTGCAGCCAGCCAGGGGCTTGCTTACAGCTATGGAGCTGTAGCGCAATGGTTACATCACTGCCTGTGCAGCCAGAGGTCATGGGTTCAAACCCACAGTGGGGCCCTTTGGTAGGGCTGTCCACAGCTTTATTTTTATTTACTGTACATATGTCTATGCCGGCAAGACCACCCTCAGCTTACTATACCCATTAGGTGCCTCTGAGGGTGCTTCATAGGGCGCCCTGTAGGCCACCTTATGGTTGCCATCCCTATAGGGTGCACTATACATTATCCTGTGTCGCAACATACATGCTGCCCTATAGGGGACATTCAAGGGTGCCTTGGCGAACAGTGCACTGTAACATGTGCCTTATGGGCCGCCGTATGTTAACATGCTGGGAGAGTGCGTTTGCTAGTAGTGATAACAAAATAAAATTATACAGCCTCCTACAGCACTCCACAACATAATACATACTGCCTCAGCAGGCATTTTTCACTGGGCATTGTGAGGAGTTGAACCCCTGATCCCTGCACCATTGGTCAGTGTTTTAACCATTGTGCTGTGGCTCTGTTCCTGTGCTTGTGCATCAGCGCGCCGCCTTCTGCCTATCAGCGCGCCGCCTTCTGCCGCCCAAGGGGACCAGTGCGCCGCCTTCTGCTGCCCAAAAATAACTGTGCGCCGCCTTATGCCGCCCAAAAAGCACTGTGCGCCGCCTTATGCCGCCCAAAAAGCACTGTGCGCCGCCTTATGCCGCCCAAAAATAACTGTGCGCCGCCTTATGCCGTTCCAAATTAATTTGCCTCCTAAAACAATTTTAATCATTACAGTTACTGCCTCAGCTGACCTTTGTCATTGCGCACACTGGGGGATTGAACCCATGGCCCCTGCACCATCGGTCATTGTCCTCACCATTGTACCACGGCTCTGTTGTTTTGTATACTCAGCAGCGCGCCACTTTGCCTTTCCACGCGCTAATGTCGACCCCCGCACATTAGCGCGACGCTCACACGTCCGGTTGCTTACTACCGTTTTTTTTCTATTTTCTGCCTGAACCGCCCACTCCTTATATGGCACAGGCACACTAGCGCGGCCCCGCACGTTAGGAATGTTTAGTAAACATGCCCCTTAGGGTCTTGTGGTGCTGGATAAGATATGGCGACTATTAAATTACTATCTTTAAATGTAAAGGGCATAAATAGTCCCATAAAGCGGAAGAAAATCATTCTTTACGGTAAACTTGAAAAAGCTGACATTCTGATGTTGCAGGAGACTCATCTTAATGAGAAGGAATCAATAAAGTTGAATATAAAGCCATTTATGCTTTTAGCCTTCTCGGCAGTGAGGGGCAAACGTAATGGTGTAGCCATTTTGGTCCGTAAGTCTCTCAACCTTACTGCACATTGTGTTAAAGTGGATCAGGAAGGTAGATGGGTCAAAGCTGGGGTTAAGATTGGGACTTTAGATCTAGTTTTATAGAATGTTTATGCCCCTAACAGGGACTGCCCGGATTTCTTTTGTTTATTGGCGGAGAAAATGAAGGCTGCACCCTCAACGTTGAAAGTATTGGGTGGTGACTTGAATTTAGTGATAGATACCCTGGTTGATAGGAAACCACCTAAGTCGCTGGGGCCTACCAAAGCGCAGAGGGTGTTGTTGTCCATGATGGGGGAGATGGGGTTGGTGGACACCTGGCAAATGTTGCACCCGGAAGATTTGGACTTTACCTTTTTTTCACCCCCCCCCTACCCCCCCATCAATCTCTGTCGCAAATTGATTATATTTTGATCTCCAAGAATTTGACCCCAAAGTTGATTGCGGCAGAGATTCATGCGACGCACCTCTCGGATCATGCTGTGGTCTCAGTGGTGCTGCAGGATGGTGCGTTGAGTCCCTCAATTAGTAAGTGGTCTTTTGACAGAGCATTGTTGAGTAATGAGGATTTCCGCGTAAAAATAAAGGAAGCTATACAGGAGTATTTTTTTTTAATACCCCACATGTGTCTAAAGGATGGTCTAGGTGGGAGGGTTTGAAAGCTTCTTTGAGAGCGGTCATAATCAGTTTTGGTATTGGACTGGCTAGGCAGCGGAGAGAGGAGTTGAGGGCTCTGGAGATGCAAATTAGAGCAGGGGAGCGGGTGTTGATCAAGAGGTCAGATCCCTGTATTCTATTGTGGCTGCAAAGGCTGCGTCTGAGGTATAATCACTTAGTGATGTCGGAGGGGTTACAATGTGTCAAACCCCAGGAGGGCATGTACTATAATGAGGGAAACAAGGCCGGCAGACTCCTTGCTAATGCGTTAAGAGGCCACAAAGATGCCAGTAGAATAGCTGCTATTAGGGATCAGGAAAAGTCGGCGTTGATAGTTGAAGATTCTGAAATTGCGGAATCGTTTAGAACTTTCTACGCGCAACTGTACGCTTATGAAGGAGGTTGTTCGGCTGATGACTTTTCACACTTATTAGCCAAGATTTATAGACCGGTGATAGACCCGGAGCAGGCAGCTAGTCTTGACGAACCATTCTCGTTAGGGGATATACAGGACGCCATTAATTCTCTCGCGACTGGCAAGGCTGCAGGCCCGGATGGTTTGCCTTCAGAATTTTACAAGGCTTTCGCTAATGACTTGAGACCATTTTTGCAGCAATATTTTCTTGCATTGGCGGAAGAGAGCCCGCAGGTAGGCTCTTTTGCCTCGGCGAATGTGATTGTGATAGAGAAGTCTGGCAGGGATCCGCAGTTGGTGGGCAATTATCGGCCAATCTCCTTACTTAATGTGGATTATAAAATATACGCGACTGTATTGGCACGGCATTTGGCTAAGGTGCTCCCTCTTCTGGTGCACCCAGATCAATGTGGATTTGTTGAAGGGAGGTCAACTGCGGATAACGCCAGACTTCTTTGTCATGTCTTAGCAGGTGCTGAGGCAATAGATGGCCCGATGGTCGGTTTGTCGTTGGACGCTGAAAAGGCGTTCGACCGGTTGGAGTGGGCGTTTCTGTTCTCGACTCTTAAATGGTTTGGTTTCGGGGCCGGTTTTATTAAGTTTGTTAAAATTCTGTATGCTCGGCCTGTAGTGCGTGTCTGTGTTAACAATGCTCAATCCCGTGAACTCCTACTGGGTCGTGGCTCACGGCAGGGGTGCCCATTGTCCCCTATGCTATTTAATATCGTGCTGGAACCATTAGCCTTGCTGTTGCGGCAAAATCATCGGATCTGCGGTTTCAACATGTTAGGTAAGGAGATTAAACTCTCGGCCTATGCATACGATCTTCTCTTATTCACTACCCCAGAGTCGATCCCCCATATTTTAGATCTGATGGGAAGGTACTCGGCTCTCTCGGGCTATAAGATCAATTGGAATAAGTCAGTAGCTTTCACCCTTAATTCTCGTGCTTTTAAGGCAATGCTGTCGGAGTTTCCTTTTGTGTGGGAGTCCGGTCCAGTGAAATACCTAGGTGTTTATTACTGTCACCCTTTAGAGGAAACCGTGCATTTCAACGCAAGGTCGATGATGTCTGTTATTCAGTCAATGATCACAAAGTGGTGTTCATTGCGCTTGACATGGTGGGGGCGTCTAGAGACCATTAAAATGGCAATTGCTCCTAAAATAAATTATATCCTTGAAATGCTGCCTATATTTTTCCCGGGGCAGATATATCAGCAGATACAGAGACTATTAACTTGTTTTTTGTGGGATAATAAGCCTCCTAGAATTGCACTTAAGAAGCTTAAGGCTTGTAAAGAAAGTGTGTTGGGGGGTGAATTTCCCAGACTTCCGGCTTTATCATCACGCCTTTTTGATGAAGCAAGGGGTCAGGTGGGCGGAACAGGTGAATGAACAAAGTCCGGTTTGGTAAAGCCTTGAGGAGCAGATTGCGGCCCCCTTTCCGCTGTGTCGAATTCTGGGTATGGTATTTAGTAATGCATCTCTGAGACCTCAAATGGTCTTGGACACGCAAAGGGATTTTCAGACTTTATTGCAGGATAGTAGGTTGGAGGGGGTGTTATCGGAGGATTTGTCCTTGTGGTGCAACTTGCTCTTTAAGGTTCAGAGTAAGTCCATTGCTTGGAAACCCTGGTATTGTAGGGGGTATGGACTGTTGGGCAGTTGTGTACTCAGGGAGTGTGGAAGAGTTTTGAGGAGTTGCGGAGGGAGTATCATCTCCCAGGCTCGGCTTATTTCCAATGAGCCCAGTTGAAGCATTGTGTTGCGGGAGCCCTTGGAGATATGAGGCAATTGAAAGCGGAGGGAAAGCTGGGTGACACAATTGCGCAAGTGCAGGGAGCTACGGGTAAGGCTTTCCTCTTGTACAAAGTTGCGAAGCAAAGTAGTTTGGGTGACTTGGGAAATTTGGGGGGAGCTTGGAAGAGGGACACTGGTGTCGCCCTATTGCAAAAGGAGTGGGAAAAATTCTGGTCTACCCAAGTAAGAATTACTAGATCTTCCTCAGTTACTCAAACGCTGGTTTTTTTGCCCATAGGGCTTATATTACTCCTGTACGCCTCAGTCGGTGGGACTTGAAGGCAAGTAATAAATGTTGGCTCTGTCAGAAGGATATTGGCACTTTTAGGCATGTTGTTTTTGAGTGCCCTAAGGTTCAGACTTATTGGTTGCAGGTGTGGAGCTCCATTCAAAAGGTTCTTGGCCTCAGTCTCCCTCTTACATGGGAAATCTTAGTTTATCGATCACTTTCGAGCATCTCCCTACGGGATAGAAAGGATGCCTTTCTCCTAGATTTTTTGGTCGGGCTAGCTATTTGTCATCGGATACGAAATTGGAAGGAAGTCACTTATCTTCACTGGCAAGCATGGTGGGGCCTAGTTGGTACTTATAGTAAGTTTGAGCAAATGCCCCGGAAGGGAGAGTTGCACTCCCCTCATCGAAGGACTAAGTGGAAGGCGCTATTGGAGTTTGGGGAGGCGGCTAAATGCTAAGGGGTCCAAAGCATGAAGGGGCTCTGCTGCAAATAGGCATCTGTGTGTTCTGTGCCTATAGCATGACCAGCTGTGAGGTGTCCAGTGATTGGGCCTGGAGGAGGGGGAGGGTTGGAGGGGGGGTGTTGGGTTGACTTATTTGTAGGTTGTATTATGTGTGGTACTGTTATGGGGTTTTTTTGTTTGTTTCGTGTTGAAAATGAAAATAAAAAAAATTAAAAAAAAAGACAGATGGTGATAGGATCAGAGGAACAGGTAGTGAGTTTAAAGGAGGAAAGAACATTAGTGGTTTCCTCTTTGGAGATCTTAGAAAAGAATGAAAGGGTAGCAGAGATTGAGGGAAAGAGTTGGTATTGAAGAGAGGGAAGAGGGGATGAAACCGATCTAGTGGGGTATTGTATTGTAATCTTGAAGACTTTGTCATGGAAATAGTTGGCTAGGGTTTGTGCATAAAGGGAAGGAGGGGTCTGAGGCAGAGGTGCCTTGAGTAGAGAGTTGAAAAGAGAAGGAGGCAAGCATGAATTTGAAGTGAAGAAAGTGAGCAACGGTGCAGGACCGATGGATCGATAGTATGAAGATTTCTAAAAAAGGTAGGAGGAGATAGGATGAGATCGAGGTGGGGAGTGATAAAGAGGGAAGCTTAGCAGATGATGGTCAGATAAAGGAAGAACCGAGGTACAGAAATTAGAGGGTTAACAATTAGAGAAGAAAATAAGGTCAAGGCGGTGACCGTGCTGGTGAGTGGAGGCAGTAGAGAAAAGCTGGAGAATGAATAAGGAGGTAAGGGAAAGAAGCTTAGAAGCATAGGGGTCAGAAGGGTTATCAACATGAAAATTAAAGTTACCAAGACTAAGGGAAGGGGAAGATGAATCCAGAAAGAAGGAAAGCAATGAGTCAAAGTCAGAGAGAAAGGTAGAGGTGGACTTGTCTGGGGGTCTATAAATATCCGGAGAGGTAAGGGATTAAAAAGGCGGATGGAATGGACTTCAAAGGAGGGAAGGGAGTGAGACTGAGGTAGAAGGAGGGGTTGAAATTGGCAGGAAAGAAAAAGTAGAAACCCAACACCACCATCATGGCCAGTGGGACGAGGTGTGTGGGAGAATTAGTAGCCACCGTGACAGAGGGAGGGCGTCATTAGGCAAAACTGCACGCTGGTCTCCACGCTGCCCTGAGGCAGCCCACAAGAAGGAGGGCGCCATCAGACGAAGCTACATGCTGGTTTCCACGCCGCCCTGAGGCAGCCCACAAGAAGGAGGGCGCCATCGGGCGAAGCTGCATGCTGGTCTCCATGCCGCCCTTAGGCGGGGAACGCAGGCGGAAACAAACCCCCAGGATCATACAGTCTCTGCATTACCCTCAAGTTTAACCCAAGACCCGCTCCTGCGTGAACCATTAACGCAGCCCCAACAAATCTCCATAGCTACTGAAGAGCCGAGCAGGCACGATCACTCCCCCACACCCCAACCATCTCACGATTACCACCTTACACGTATCCCTGCTCTGGTCTTGCCTCCCACTGCTGGCTGCGATCTTACTTCCCCTTGCCTGCATAGAACTTGCTACCCATTGCCTGCATAGAACTTGCTACCCATTGTTTGCCTAGAACTTGCTACCCATTGCCTGCATAGAACTTGCTACCCATTGTTTGCCTAGAACCATCTCAGCCCTAAACACCACCACTGCACACATAGATCCTTGTCCAGCATTCTGGATAAAAGATTTGCGCTGTGACCTCGCCCCAATCATAGCCAACATGATAAGCCTATCCTTTAGCACTGGGTCTTTCCCCTCTACTCTCAAGCAGACCTCCATTAGACCTCTTTTAAAGAATGCCAAGCTAGACCCCCAAAAGGTGGAGTCGTACAGGCCCATATCCAGCATCCCGATGCTTGCAAAAATCATTGAAAAGATAGTGTACAAGCAATTACAAGATCATGTCGACACCAACGCCCCACTAGATCCATCCCAACACGGATTCAGAGAGTCACATGGCGTTGAAACACTACTCACAACTCTTTTCAACAATATAATTTCAGGCGTTGACAACATACGACATGGTTTTGCACTCATCTTTTTAGATATAGCAGCGGCTTTCGACTCTGCCACAAGATTCTCCTATGCCGGCTAAGAGAAAAAGGCATCAGCGGAACAGCACTCGAGTGGTGCAGATCTTACCTGTCTGGAAGATGGCAACATGTTCGAGCAGACGGGGCTACATCCAAACCATTTCCACAAAGTCAAGGAGTGCCTCAAGGATCCTCCCTATCATCCTTGATGTTTAACATATACATCCAACCCATCTGCAACATCATTAGATCGTTCAATGTGAGTTGCATGTTATATGCTGACGACATGCTGTTATACATACCAATATCCCTTGATTGCCCAGACCTTACCCCTCTGACTAAATGCTTCAACAAAATATCCGAATGGCTACTATCACAAAATCTGCGAATCCCATTGTGTGCCTAGAACTTGCTACCCATTGTTTGCCTAGAACTTGCTACCCATTGCTTGCACAGACCTTGCTGCCCACTACCATGGCCCCACATTACATTGTCCTTCTCTTCCTCATCCTCCCCAACTGCCTCCCCTCCTACTAACACCCTCCTCCTCTTCCCCCTACCCTCCCCCTACCTTCCTCACTTCTCCCTCCATTCTGCCCCCTAGCCTAGCATCTGCTCTTGAGCTTCATCGCACCATCCCCCGCATTCAACCAGCCCCCCTGTCTTTAAGGCAACCCCACCCTCGCTTCTGCTGTACTATCTCCACTTTACCACGCTCTCTAATACTCATTCTCCTTCTCTCATCAGGTAATATCAACCCCAACCCTGCCCCCCCCCCACGATTTCTTTCTCACCATAAAAAAGCTCCTCACGTACCCTATCTAATCTCATCCACATCCCGCTCCTCCCCCCTTCTGCCCTCCCTCATTCATCCCACAATCACTCATCCATAGATATCAACTCCAACCCTACCTCCAAAAATAAATCCTCACATAACCTACCTGATACCATCAATTTACCCCTCACTTCCCCTCCCTCACGTCCCTCTTGGAGAGCACACACACCCAGACATACCCACCCATACCCTGCTCCCTCTAAATCCTGGTATTACCCTAGAAATAGACCCCCACGCTACTCTGATAAGAAATTCATACGTAACTTATCCAACCTTATCCATATCCCTCTTCTCCCCCCCCTCCACTCTCCCGTTTTCATACGCCCTATGGAACGTATGCTCAGTCATTAAAAAAAACCCTTTTATTCACGATCTTTTTATCTCTTATGCCCTACACCTTCTTGCCATGACCGAGACCTGGCTCCCCCCAGATGACACCGCATCCATTGCCTCTCTCTGTTATGGGGGCTACCAGTTCTCCCATACATATCGATCTACTGGTCACGGTGGTGGCGTTGGCCTCCTACTCTTTCTCTCCCTCCTGCCAATTCCAACCCCTCCTGCCACCCCAACCACACTCCCCCCTCTCCTTTGAAGTCCACTCCATTCGCCTCCTCACACCACTTCCCCTCCGAGTAGCTGTTATTTATCGCCCACCCGACAAATCCAAATCAACCTTCCTCATCGACTTCGACTCCTGGCTTTCTGCCTTTATGGATCCCTCCTCCCCCACTCTTATTCTTGGCGATTTCAACATTCACATCGACAACCCCTCTGACCCCCATGCCTCAAAGTTCCTCGCTCTTGCCTCCTCGTTCGACCTCCAACTTTGCTCCACTGCCCCCACACACCTACATGGCCACCGCCTTGACCTAATACTCTTCTCCAATTCCTCTCCCTCAAACTTCCACAATTCAATCTTTCCCTCATCTGACATCACCTTTTAACATTTACTCTTCAGCTTCCGCTGTTCCAACCTCGTCCTGTCTCCTCTGACCTATTTATAAATATTGATCCCCTGACTCTCTCCTCCACCATTTCTCCATCTCTCTCCTCCATTATATACTCCAAGTCCGTCGACGAGGCATTATGTTCATACAATGCTACACTATCCTCAGCCCTTGACACTCTTGCCCCTCCCACCCCACGTCCTGTAAAACGATCTACACCCCAACCCTGGCTTTCACCCACAATCCGTTACCTACGCATCTGTGCCCGTTCTGCCGAACGAGCTTGGTCCAAATCCTGCTCCCCGGAAGACCTTCTACACTTCAAATTCATGCTTAGCTCCTTCCAGTCAGCCTTAACACTTGCCAAACAAGATTACTGCATCCATCTGACCAGCTCCCTTGCCTCTGATCCTCACCGTCTCTTTAATACCCTCAATTCTCTCCTCAAGGTCCCCCCGCCCCGATCCCGCCCTCCCTTTCTGCCCAAACCCCAGCCGACTACTTCCATGACAAAATCCACAAGATTAACCTCCAATTCCCCACCCCCTCATCTACCTCCCCTCCTCCCCAATTCTCCCCCCATCCATACTCCCCCTGCCACCCTCTCCTCCTTCCCTCCGATCTCTAAAAAAGAAACCGTACTCCTTTCCTCCTCCAAACCCACCACCTGTTCATCAGACCCTATCCCCACCCATCTCCTACATTCCATCTCCCTCACCATTGTCCCCCCATCACTCATATCCTCAACCTTTCATTCTCCACTGCAACTGTCCCCGTTGACTTAAAACATGCCGTTGTCACACCCCTCCTCAAGAAACCCTCACTTGATCTCACATACCCTTCTAACTATCGTCCCATCTCCCTCCTTCCCTTCATATCCAAACTATTAGAACGAGCAGTCCACCGTCGCTGCCTCGACTTCCTCACCTCCCAGGCCCTCCTGGACCCACTACAATCCGGCTTCCATCCCCTACACTCTACTGAAAAGGCACTCACAAAAGTCACCAATGACCTGTTCCTGGCTAAATCTAAGGGCCTCTATTCTATCCTCATCTTTCTTGACCTTTCCGCTGCCTTTGACACCGTTGACCACAACCCTTTCCTTGCTTGGCGTCAAGGACTCTGTACTATCCTGGTTCTCCTCCTACCTCTCCTATCGCTCATTCAGTGTATGTTCTGGTGGCTTCTCCTCCTCCCCTACCCCACTCCATGTCGGTGTACCCCAGGGATCCGTCTTGGGCCCCCTCCTTTTCTCTCTCTACACCCAAGGCCTTGGCGCGCTTATCTCCTCCGATGGCTTTCAGTACCATCTCTATGCCGATGACTCCCAAATCTACCTCTCTACACCTAATATTTCTCCAGCAACCCAGTCCAAGATCTCTGCCTGTCTTTTGGACATCTCTGCCTGGATGTCTCATCACTGATTGAAACTGAACATGGCCAAGACTGAACTCCTTGTCTTTCCACCCAACTGCTCCCCTCCACTTCCCCCTCTCTCAGTCCATGTGGATGGATCTACTATCCTTCCTGTTCCCTCGGCCCGCAATCTAGGGGTTATCTTTGGCACCTCTCTCTCCTTCTCCGCTCATATCCAGCTTGCCGCTGCCACTACTTTCTCTACAACATCAGCAAAATCCGCCCCTTTCTCTCTGAACACACTACCAAAACTCTTATCCACTCCTTAATCTCCTCTTGCCTCAATTACTGCAACCTACTCCTCACTGGTCTCCCCGTGAGCCACCTCCTTCCCCTTCAATCTATACAAAATCACGCTGTGTGTGTCTGCAAAATTCGTGCCAAAACTGCTATCCCCTGACTAAAAAGAAGATTGACTGTCTGCAGCCAGAAGGTTTTTGGAATATGCTGAAAATGACTCATATTTCATCAAAAAGATTATTACTGCTGATAAATCATGGGTTTATGGTTATGACCCAGAAACTAAGGTTCAATCCTCACAATAGAAGACTCCAAACTCTCCCAGACCCAAGAAAGCCCGTCAGGTGAAGAGCAAGGTCAAAGTCATGCTCATAATTTTCTTTGATTATCGGGGTATTGTTCATCATGAGTAAGCTCCAAAAGGCCAAGCCATCGATTAAGAGTACTACATCCAAGTTCTGAATCATTTGAGAGATGCAGTTCGTCATTAAAGGCCAGAGTTGCACAGGAATGGTGAATGTTTGCTTCATCACTATAGCGCCCCAGCTCACGCATTACATCTTGTCCAATAGTTCTTGGCCAAACACAAAATCAAGCAAGTCTGTCAGCCTCCATACTAACCTGACCTTGCACCCTATGACTTTTTCTTGTTTCTGAAACTGAAGTTACCACTGAAAGGACGGTGATTCAACGACTTGGAGACCATTAAGCAAAATTCGACATAGCAGCTTCACAGCATAGCAAAAGAGGCATTTCAAAATTGTTTCCAGCAGTGGCAGGAACGCTGGAGGAAGTGTGTTTTATCAGAAGAGAAGACTACTTTGAAAAAGAATGAATACAATAACTGTCAGCGTTATAGTTCTTGTGTTATTGTACAAGTCTCGATACTTTCTGATCGCACCTTGTATGCATGTAAAAGGTCGTTTATAAAATGCCAACTGGCTTAAATGTACACATTTTTTCACAAAGGCTGTAATTTGCCAGTAGGTATAGCTAGAAGCACGGTTTGGGCAGAGCAGAGATGAAGTTCGCAAGTACATGTGCAAGACTGGCCTGACATTTGCAACAAAAGTTAACCAGGCAGCAGCTGAATATTGCCGCTGCCCGGTTAACTTCTGGGTTCTGTGGCTGACCTGGTAGCCGGATATGGCGCTGGCATTGAATATCCAGTTCTAAGGTTCAGCATCAGCAGCTAACGGCTATAGGAATGCTAGCCCCTGACACTGAATATTGGGCCATCTCTCAGCAGTAGGGCTGACAGGGGCATTCCTTCTTATCACCATGATAATTTTCTCCCCCTCATAGAACGATAGCAGCTGAATATCAAAGCCTCTTTCAACACCATAACATCCCCACTTAACTGATGCCCAGTAGCATGGATCAAGATTGCAAGAGAAGAATTAATCCCCACAATACTTAAGATCATAACATTATCACTCATCAAAGGATATTTGCCACAACTCTAAAGAGAGCTTCCATTCACCTATTATTAAAGCAAACAGTCCTTGACAAAAACCAGCCAACCTCACACAGACCCATCACCAGTCTACCATTCCAAGATCATTGAAAAGGTCATACAAAATCAGCTTCAAGAACATGTTGATGCACATTTCCCGCTTGATTCACAACAATATGGATTTTGCCCCCAGCACGGGGTGGAAACATTACTAACTGCTCTTACCAACAACCTAATAACAGGCACAGACAAACCACGAAAAGGTTTCATACTTATTTTCCTCAATATCAAGGCAGCTTTTGACTCCGTCCCTCATGATAAAATTCTGCAATGATTACAAGACCTTGGATTGACTGGAAACACACTGAATTAGTTCAGATCATACCACACTGGCTTTCATAGCCAAGTAAGAATTGGCACCAAAGAATCATCACCTTGCAGCAAGGAGTCCCTCAAGGATCTGTCCTGTCATCCTTGATCTTTAATATCTTCCTCCAACCTCTATGCAAACTAATATATACCATGTCTGTGCAGATGATGTAATAATATATGCACCTTTCTCAACCAACAACCCAACAAACGCACTCATCAAGACAGCCTTCAAAGACATCAAGAAATGACTATTCAAACACATGAAATTAACTTTAACAAGACAGAGGTATTGTACATAACTAGAAGCAACAATTTCACACCACCTGTCACAATAACCATAGATGAACTACAACTTCAGATGAAACAAGAAATCCGATATTTAGGAGAAACACTGGATCAACACCTCACCTTCACACCCCATATCAACAACATAGCAAAATCTATATAATACAAACTCCAAATGCTACAATGACTCAGACACCTGCTGGATGCACCCAACTTCCGCTCGGTACTCCAAGCACTCATTTTCCCTCACCTGGACTACTATAACCTCGTCTTGCAAGGCCTACCCAAATGCACCCTACATCCATTGCCACTT
The DNA here is from genome assembly GCA_033557465.1 of Ichthyophis bannanicus. Classification (NCBI taxonomy): domain Eukaryota; kingdom Metazoa; phylum Chordata; class Amphibia; order Gymnophiona; family Ichthyophiidae; genus Ichthyophis; species Ichthyophis bannanicus. Next base: position 73,960,739 of record CM066037.1, read on the forward strand.
GCCCTAAATACTGCTGCAAGGATCCTGACCAAAGCATGCAGAGCTGAACGCATCACCCTAATCCTCAAATGACTCCATTGGCTACCCATCGCTGAACTCATAAGTTATAAAGCCCTCTTCAAAATCAACCATGAACTGTCAGCAACACATCTACAATCTCTTATTGGAAACATACCAGACACTAGAGCCAAACTCACTTAACATGCTACACACCCCTTCAACAATTACTAAGTTGAGTCACACAACCTCCAAGCGAGCTTTCTCATTATTTGCCCCAGCTCTCTGGAAAGTGCTGCGTGATAACCTATGTGCCACAAATGACCTGATAGATTTCAGAAAAAGCTAAAATCCCACCTCTTCACTGGATACTTTACTGACCCAACCTTAATCACGCAAATGGAATGGACCTTTGCTTGGCAAATTTGCTTGGACAATTTACCCACTTGAACACATTACACACATATCTTAACCACTTGAGCCTTCCACAACCTGAGATTCTCACACCATAATTACTCCTCACAATTTCCCACTCAATGGAATGTTATATAGTTCCTTTGTTACAAGGTTGTGCTGTTGTTCATGTTTGTTTATAATGTTATATTGACATAGTTCTATGTAAAGCCCCATTGGCCACATTGTTATTATGGACACCGCTTAGAATTGGAGATATAGCAGTACAGAGAACTGTTAAATAAATAAATGAATACTGCCATGGCGCTTCACATCTCCATTTGCAAAATGGCGGCTCGGACGTGTATCTGGCAGCAAATCCATGCGCACATTCAGAAATGCCGGTACAGACACATTTATGTTACCGGTTCTGACAACGCTCATATTTCGCATATGTACATTTACAAAATCATATGTCCATCTGCGTCTGTCTGGGGCTTTATTCTGCATGTCCCCATTCCCTTGTATGTCAGTAAAGACGTATACCTTTTGGGGTGGAGATAGATCGATTTTAGAACACATTTCCACCTTCTCAGCTGCCCCTCCTATGGCCATTCGGCCAGAGGGCATCTAAACAGCCTTTCTGAAATGTGCCTTTATATTACTATCTGGTTTCACATAGCTCAGAGCATCACAGACCTATTCTGGTGGCCTCAGAGCCCATTTGTTTTTTCAGGCTATCCACAATGAATATGCAAGAGTCAATTTAAATACACTGCAAGGTATGCTAATTTATCGCATGCATATTCATTGTGGATATCTTGAAAATCTCACTCATTGTGAGGTTTCTAAGGTAGGGTTTGGGAGGACCTGATGTGGATGACCTTAACATTTTGTAATCATACCATGTTTCTTTCTGAGACGGCCATTAATAATGAAGAAGAAAGAAGAGTAACAGAGCATAGGAATCTGTGACATGTCTTTAAAGCAGGGGTTCTCAGCCCAGTACTTGCGATACACCTAACCAGTCAGGTTTTCAAGATAACCATAATGAATATGCTGAGAAAGATGTGCATACAATGGAGAAAGTGCTTGCAAATCTCTTCTTCATGCATATTTATTGTGGTTATCGTGAAAACCTGACTGGCTGGGTGTGTTCCAAGGACTGGGTTGAGACCCCCTTGCTTTAGAGAGTAATGATACACAGCCATTTAGGGCCTGATCCAGAAAGCCCGAGCTAGACTACAAAGCGAAAGCTGTAACCACAGGCTTTCCTAGCGCACGTTTAATGCAGATGCTTTACTCAGCACTGCTTTAACACTAGAAACCCCAAAAGGAATTTTACCTAGAAACCCCAAAGTGCGTCAATTGACGCATTATCACGACGACTGCGTTTAGCATGAAATGCAGATGTGAATTAATGTGGTTACTTATTTGTTAAATACGTGCAGTATATGACATCATTACATGTCATTGTGTGTTTATTGTTTGTAATGTCGGAGTAAAACTGTAAACAGTGATTGAGATGCACCACCTAGTGGGAACATGAAATTATACCTAGAAGCCCCAAAGTACTTCAATTGACGCATCCAAGACAATTGAGTGCGTCAATTGACGCACTTTGGGGCTTCTAGGTATAAATTCATTTTCCCGCTAGGTGGTGCATCTGTCATTAATTTTTGATGCACATATTTGAACATCTTGATCTTGGTAACAAAGTCATGGAACATGACTGACATGGTTCTAGCAGTGGCGCTGGTATACAACTTCAAAGATGCATTTGCGTCAATTGACACACTTTGGGGCTTCTAGTGTTAAGCCAATAGCATGCAAACAAGCCATGTACAAAACGTCTGTGCTAAACAAAGACAGCTAGCTAGGCACATGTGCACAGGAGTCTGCATTAGCTTGTGCACAAAAAAATATCATTTTGGCAATATTATTCTGTGGAAATGTTCTGCTAAAAATAATATGAGTGCTCGTAAACACCAATATTATTCTGCACAGATGCATTCTAGCACATGCTTATAACATTGTTCCAACAGACCTTTCCTGCCATTTTCCTTTTTCGGCACTATCTTCAGCAAAGCCAGAATAAAGTTGCAGGTGCTGTGCGCTTTAGAGCAGGCATAAATTCCTCACCACATTGATCACAGACCTATGAACGAACCCTTAACGCCTTCTCAGACCTCACATTAAAATCCCAGCACTGAGCTCAGCCTTCTGGTGTTCTGCGCTCTTCTCTTCATTGATGTGTGCAGGCATTAGAGCAGCCATTGGCGCATGGATTATGCTTGCGTTAGATCCCTTCCTACATTCTGCACCCACACCAGTGCAAAACATTGTGCACAAACATTGCACTAACTGCTGCACACTTTCCTGCTTTAAGTCCTTGGTCGGTAGAGAGAAAAAAAATATCTTTGTATCAGACATGAAATATAAGAGGATGTCCATCTTTTCTAATTCTGATATTTCAGATACAGTACAGAAGTCAAACCTAGAATACGTCATGAGGTGAGGCCTCACGTAAATAGATTTGTTTCCAGTAATATTAACTGCTGTCATCTTTGGATGACTATCATAAGTCAAATACCTGTCCAACATCATTTCAAGGTATTCTGGGGTTGGGTCATCTTTCAGACCTAACCATTGAAAAAAAAGTCAAGTTCTTTATTCATTCTTGACCTTTAGAGGTGGAGCGCTCAAATGTTAAGATGCCTGTCAGTTTCTAAGAATGATTCCACAATAGATAACAGCATGAGTGAACTTCTGTATGTTTTTAGAAAATTGTTTATATACACGTTCAGTAGCAATGGTGATAGAACTGAGCCTTGAAGGATGTCAAAACCTGCAGTAGCAGCTTTGAAAACTATGGGAAGTAGACTAGTTGTTCACTTTCTGGATAGGGTTGCCAACTGGCTCCAGATGCACACGACAGACTTGATCCATTCCTGGGTTTACCCCGCTGCATGCAGGGACATATAGTTCTGATTTCTCCATTGCGTTCCATATGAAAAGCAAGTTGGCAACCCCATTTCCAGAGGGAATTGCTCTTGATTGAGCAGAGTACGTAAGAACAGAAGGACTGCCATTTTTGGTCAAACCAAAGGTCCATCAAGCCCAGTATCCTATTTCCAAAAGTGGCCAGTTCAAGTCGCAAGTACTTGCCAGGATCCCTAGGGTTCCTTTATTGTCCCAACACTGAGTAATTGAAAGCTTTCTGGAAGGGCTCAGTCTGCCTGAACTTTCTCTTTGGATTCCTGCCTGGACACTTAGGTCTGGATCCTGCTTATCCAGATTCCTGCTTGGGCCCTTCCTGCTCAGATACCTGCCTGAACACCCTGCCTTTATGTTGTGCTTCTCTCAAAACACAGACCACCTTGTTATTAGTCAGACATCACCAGTCACAAACAGATATCTAAACTTTTTTCTTTTATTAATTTCTCATGCCAGCAGCATGTATCAATTTCATATTCAAATTTGCACATTTAGAGGGTAATTATATAACCAGGCATCTAGTTTAGGCACCCAGAATGTGCCAATCTTGAGCCTATTTTATAAAGAAAAGCAGGCACCAACTTTCCTTTATAAGCTAGGGGCACACGCTAAATCTAGGTGCCAGTCCTAGGACTCGTGTACATGCCTATGCCTAGAATACACATAAAAAACCGCATAAGAACACATGTAAATCTGCACTCCCCCAGCTTTCACCGAAGCTCTGCCTGTGTGCACGTCACTGTGAAAGTACACGCGATTGGTCTTACGCATGGAAGTCTTTGAAAAAGCTGCTTTAGATAACTAAATGGCACATATTTTTAAACAGCTCCTCATAAAATTCCCCCCTTAGAATGCACTAAACTAAAACTGCATTAGTACTGAGGACACTGAATAGTATTAACCCTCAGGAAAAGGTGTTAAACAGTATAACTACCGTCTAGAGGCAAACCTTGCTTACAATTTTGACAAGTTGGCAACAGCCTTTGGACTTTCTCATTTTTAGCTTAGAAACATAGAAACATAGAAATATGACGACAGAAAAAGACCACATGGCCTATCTAGTCTGTCCTTCCATAACAACTACAACAGTCCACTTTTTGCCTTTAGAGATCCTCTGTGTTGGTCCCATGCTTTCTTGAATTCAGTTACTGTCCTCATCTCTACCACCTCCACTGGGAGACTATTCCACGGATCCACTACTCTTTCCGTAAAGAAATATTTCCGCATATCACTCCTGAATCTATCTCCCTTCACCCTCATCCCATGTCCCCTCGTAGCAGAACTTGCTTTCAATTGAAAGAGGCTCTCTCCCTGAACATTTATGCCACGGAGGTATTTAAACATCTCAATCATATCACCTCTATCCCGCCTTTCCTCTAAGGTGTACATATTAAGATCCTTAAGTCTGTCCTCATATGCTTTATAATGAAGCCCATTAATCATTTTGGTAGCAACCCTCTGCACCGACTCCATCCTGTTCACATCCTTTTGAAGGTGCGGGCTCCAGAATTGCACACCATACTCCAAATGAGGTCGCACCAAAGACTTATACAGAGGCATTATCACCTCCTTTTTTCTGCTAGCCATTCCTCTCCGTATGCACCCAAGCATCCTTCTAGCTTTTGCTGTCGCCTTTTCCACCTGTTTAGCTACTTTAAGATCATCAGACACAACCACGCCTAGGTCCCGCTCTTCTTTAGTGGACAAAAGTACTTCACCTCCTATACTGTATTGCTCCCTTGGATTGCTGCAGCCCAAATGCATGACCTTACATTTTTTAACATTAAATCCCAGCTGCCAAATTCTAGACCATTCTTCAAGCTTAGCTAGATCCCTCCTCATGTTATCTACCCCTTCCTGGGTGTCTACTCTATTGCAGATTTTGGTATCATCCGCAAAGAGGCAAACCTTACCCGACAGCCCTTCCGCTATATCACTAACAAAGATGCCTTGCCTTCCCACTAGGCAGAACTACATTTCCCTGCATGCAATGGGGTAAACCTTGGACTGGATCTAGCCTGTACGGTGCATCTGGAGCCAGTTGGTAACCCTATCCAGACAGTGGAACTATTCAGCAGCACTATCTGGATAGCATCGCTGAATATCCCTTTCAAGGACCCTTATCTGGTTAGCAGGTGCTTCTAACTGTTTAAGTGCTTTTGAATATCAGGTCCTATGTTTCAACTAGTAAACACATGTTTCAGACTAAACCAGTAGACAGGTTTCCTTGCCACCTTTCATTTTTACCATCCAGCTTTACCATGCACCTGACTGGACTGTACAGTAAAAGACAACTTCTGATTTGCCCATTTAGAACCACTAAGCTCCAGTATAGCCAGAGTGACCACTTCAGAATCTGGATATTTGTATAAAGATCTGATAGAGCCATAGAAATGGCTTAAAAGAGCCTCCGAGGGAAAGGAAACGGCCTCCGTCCTGAAACGAATCTTGCTACTGCCATGCAATTCATCTGAGCTTCATGCTCCGATAGAATCCCTTTGAATGCTGTCCATGTTTTATTCATAGATGCTGCCCTCCTCACCATCTGGACCTCATGTAATATCCCCGCCTGACCTCGCCTCCCTAGGAAGATCTACCTCCAGAGATTGTGTAAGGCTGTGGTTTATTGCATTCTCTTTCCTCGGCGTTACTTAGAAATCCACAAAATGTGGGTAATTTTATAAAAGCCGGGTAACATATCCGTGCCTAGTGTTAGCACATAGATACAGATATGGCAGAAAATGCATTAGGAATGATTTTGTAAGGGAGTGAAATAAATGCATCTGTAGATGATGATGCCTACAAGCATGCACCATCAAAGGGGGCATGTTTGAGGCAGAGAACGGGCATGTACTGGGCGAGGTGGGTTGGGATAGTAGGAGAGGGTTGTGCTGCTGGCCACAGCCGCCACCTTTTTTAAAGGGACTGACTGGCAGCTGTCACACTACCAGATTGCACTATTGGTGGCTGTGACAACTAGCACATGTCAACATCCCGTATGCTGGCTGTCACTGACGACCATAGCAGATCTCGTCTCAAAATCTGCCTTATCCCACTCAACTCATTCTAAGCTCTTAGCGCAGGTTTATACTGTGATGCTGTTTTAAGCTTGTGGTAACCATTCACCTGGCCTGCGCTATTAGTACGCATTAATACCGGAGCTAAATGCTTATTCTATTTTAGTAAAAGGGCCGCTAAGTTATCCATACATTTATATGTGAATATTTACTACTGCTACTATTATCGTTTATAAAGAGCTACAAGGCATACCCAGAGCCGTACATACACATATAAAGACGGTCCCTGCTCATTAGAGCTTACAATCTAATTACCAACAGCAGCATCAGAAGAAGAGGCTCTGAGAGCAATGGCAAGACAGAAAAACAAAACATCAAAGCAGCAAGAAAAGACCATGCCGAAAATATAAAGCTCTACAGATAATTGAATTTTATCACTGCTATTTCTCTGTATGGGATATATCTAACAATTTATCCATTTACAGGACAATTTTATGAAGCATTTTCCATATTTGAATCCTATTTTACATGCAGAAAATGGTTGTTATAAAATTGCACGGGTGTGTACATCGTGTGTACTTGAATGCGCATACGATGTGCGCGCAGGAATTCCCAGGGCAGAGATGGAATGTATCCACTTTTAGTACCATACATATACCCCATAGAGCACACACTCATTTATACCTTCTTCAGAGCAGGTGCAAATTTCTGTTAGGGAATTTGAGCCTGGTTAGAGATAGTTCTAAGAGTCTATTTTATAAAGGCCACAATGCTGCCTATTTTGCCATTCTAATGGCTGAATATTGTCACTCTATGGATGAAAAGTTCTCGGCACCTCCTCAAAGTGCATGGATCAATGTTGTCCATTTCTGTGTTTCTGTATATCAGCCTGGCAGCTTATTAAAAAAACTACTTATGCAGCCAGGGCCCACTGCTGCCTATGCAAGTGGTTTTCAGTATCAACCCCCCTATGTTTATTTAAGCTTAGAACCTAAAAAAGATTGACGGTTTAGTATACTGTGACTAAGAACCTGACGGTTCTGTAGTAATATTTGTTATTTCGACCACTATCATTGGGCACAGCACTGTAAAAGATCATTTATTCCATGAATTCCACGACGAGAGAACCCATAATCTAACATTTGAACATAGGGAGATCACGTGACTTGCTCAAAGTTGCACATTGAGGGGCAGCTAGGAGTGTCCAGATTCACAGCTTTATTCTCTAATTGCTATGCACAACCTATTCTATCCCTCAACAAAAAGTATAGTATTACTCCAAGCCTTGTCAATTATTGCCTATTGCACTGAGATGAAAAAGTAGCCCTGCTTTCCTGGCCATTGAAAGGCGATGAGGGCTCAAAGGGCCAGTCATTTTCTTCTCTGTTTGCCTTGTAATCCTGTAACTCAATCTTCCCTATGATTCCTCCTGGGTAAATTTCAGTGGGAAGGGCTCTTTCCCAGCTGGTACAATGATTCCTGTCTTATTTTCTCCACTTTTAATATGTTGCTCATCATCTTTCTTTAACTAGCACTTTGGGATTCTTTGAGCATTTTGCACTTTCTTAATTAACTCATTGTCCACTATTTAATTTTTTTCAGGTCCTGCAGGAAGGTATTATAGGCTGCCTAGTTTCAAGTTGATCCCGGCAATGATCAGTCTGACCTAAGATCCTAAGATTTTCTGTTGTCATATGCATAGCAAATCTATAGAGTCGGCTTTTATGTGCACCTGTTACTTTTAATGGGACAAGGCCAACATGGATTTAGCCAAGCAATGTCTTGTTTCAATAATCTGCTATATTTTTTCGAAGATGTGATAAACAGGTAGATAAAGGTGAGACAGCTGATATAGTATAGCTGGATTTTCAAAAAGCCTTTGACAAGGTCCCTCATGAGAGACTCAGGGAAATTAAAAAGTCATGGGATAGAAGGCAGTGCGCTATTGTGGGTTGGGACTGGGTTAAAAGATTGAACACAGAGAGTAGGGCTAAATGGCCAATTTTATCAATGGAGAAAGGTGAATAGTGGAGTACCCCAGGGATCTGTGCTGGGCCCGTTGTTTTTCAACATATTCATAAATTACCCGGAAATCGGAACAACAAATGAGGTGATCGAATCTGCAGATGACACAAAATTATTCAAAGTGTAAAACGCAAGAGGATTGTGAAAAATTGCAAGAGGACCTTGAAAACTGCAGAGATAGAGCATCCAAATGGCAGATGGAATGTAATGTGAACAAGTGCACTTAGGGAAGAGCGACCCATACTATAGTTACACGATGCAAGGTTCCACATTAGGAATCACCACTCAGGAAAAGGATATGGGCATCAAAATGGATAATACATTGAACCCTGTGCCCAGTGTGTGGTGGTGGCTATGAAAGCAAATAGAATTCTAGGAATCATCCATAAAGGAATGAAGAATTAAACCAAGAATATTATAATGCCTCTGTATCGTTCCATCGTACCACCGCACCTCAAATATTGTGTGCAATTCTAGTCACCATATCTTAAAAAGGATATAGTATAATTGGAAAAGGTACATTTTGGGGGAGGAGCGATTTTATAAAGCTGCTTCAATGCACATATGGGCTACTTTAACATGTTTTGTTTACCCACATACGACTTTTTACAATCGCTCTTCCCTCTGGACATGTAGAGACATTAATGTGCAGCCTGCACCTTTTTTACAAAAGGTTCCCCATGCTCACTGAAGTGTCAACAGGTACCAAAGCTACTACAACTGAATTTTGGTTGCAAAATACCATGTTAGTTTCTGCATCCATCCAGATCGACAGTTTGATCACAGGCAAGGAACTGGTTCCTTGTGAAAGATACCTGCAGGTTAAATCCCTCAAAAAGCAAGTGGAGAAACTGAAAGAGGAGATGGTGAGGCTGAGAAGCATCTGTGACAATGAAAACTATAGCTATGAATTATTTCTTGAGGTGACAAAGATCTCCAACAAAGGAGAAGAATCAACACCCCTATTCCATCTTCCCTCAAAATGAAGAACTGGAGTTGTTGCCTTCCCTTGTCTACTACTTCTCTTCTATCCTATCGACTAATGCCATTCCTTTCTTCTTTTCCTGGCTCTGTCACAGTATTTTAATATTGTAAACTGCCCTGATGCTATTGCTATCAAGTGCAAATAAAGATAAAGATCCCTGGAATAGGAACCATAGCTCAAAAACACCAAAGTTGCCAAAACAATGAGCGCTAGGAAGCAAAAGACAGAGGTGGTTGATGACTTCTTTCTGAGGGATACAGAAGCATCTATCTGCCAACCAGACATCGATCCACTTTAGTTTTCCAAAAGCTGCTGAGCAGAGATGGTATAAACCTATCAAAGGAGGGATGAAGTATTTTCCACAGCAGACTGGCTAACTTACCGAAGAGAGTTTTAAACTAGGTTTGCTGGGAATGGGTGAACAAATACCCAGGCATATAAAAGCCCTTTAGGTAAGTAAAATACTATGGGGGTCATTCCAGTTTGCATTTAGCAGGGATGGACGTCCGGTTTGGATGTCCATCCACGATAAATGCTGGGGTGCCGATTCCACAAACAGAGCTCCTCGCACGTATAGGCAAGATGTGTGGGGAGCTGTGTTCCTGGACGGGAGGGGGGCCGTAGGAGGATCAAGGGTGGAGAGTGGGTAGGAACCTGACCCCAGATGTACAGGGCCGACTTCAGTGTCAGCCCTGTACGTCCGTGGCAGGCAATCTAGACCAGGGACTTATTCCATCTCGGAGGTGGAATAAGTCCCCCTAGACAGTGGCAAAGGACGGATCCAGGTCCAGACAAAGAAGTGAGGGCATGCAGGGTTTTCCCTGCAACCCAACCCTGGCCACGGCAGGCCTGATAGGGGATTGGGCGGCAGTGAAATCGACTTAGCTGTGACTGCCAGGGATCGTGGCTCCTGCACGGAGCCGCGGTGCCATGGCAATGGGATGCCATGGCACCACGGCTTCATGCAGGAGCCTGTCTGGACTAGCCAGAGAAGTGCCTGGATATCCAGGGTGCCTGAGTCAGGGCACGTCGTAGATGTCCAGGCCCTATGCCATGATTCTGCTCCCACAAGGCTGTCTAGCCCCTGCAGGAGCATAATCAGGTGCATCTCTGGGCCGTCCAGATTTCTGGATGTCCGGATGGCCCAGACATCCACCTACAGAATTGGCCTCCACATATCTATAGACATGGGGAAAAAAGGGCAACCTCTAGAAAGCTGTATATGCAATGCTTGCAGTACAGCGCTGAGTGCGCCTTGTAGCGCTATACAAATGATAAGTAGTAGTAGTAGTATGGTAAATAAGAGTCTAAATCTTGTGGCTATAATGAAAGAGGCTGACTAGGATTTAGTGGTAGTCACAGACACATGGTTCATGAAGAACCACAACTGGGATATAATTCATTCAGGAAGGAGAGCATAGGAAGACATGGAGGAGGAGCTGCACTGCACATAAACAGTAATATTAAAGCAACGTAAATGCATGACTTACAAGGTAAGGAGGTGGCTTGTCTGGAAAGAGGAAATGGAACATCTACTGTATTTACAGTGGTGCGATATAGAGACTTCCTTCACAGAGGGAGTGGGCAGAGATTTATTTGAAGACATTCGCAATATTGCTATGAAAGTTAAAGTACTACTGAGAGGTGATATCAATATGCCAAATATCCCTGCTGAAGTGTCATCTAGCGATAGGGAGAGATCCTGGTTTCTCTAAGGAGAACTATTACGGCAGCTAGTAATGGAGCCCAACTGGGAGGGGGTCATACTGGACCTGATGCTTATGAATGGGGATAATGTTTCTGATGCTATAGTGGGTACTCATCTGGCACCCAGTGATCACCAGATGGTGTAGTTCAGTATGAGGGTATTTAGGGAGATGGTTCACTCAAAAGTGAGCATCCTAGACTTCAGGAATACTAACTTTGTCAAAAAGGGGGCATGCCTCAAGGAGTTGCTGGCAGGATGGGAGCATCTAGGGGATATAGAAAAGAAGTGGGCAAACTGAAAGGGGATATTTTAAGGGCAACATACCTTTGTTAGGAAAGTAAATAGAAGCAAAAGGAGACTACAATGCTTCTCAAAAGAAGTTGCTGAAAAGGTAAGAAAAAATAGGTTAGCCTTCATAAAGTACTAGAGATCACAGAAAGAGGAAGACAAGCAAAAACATTTGGAAAATCTAAGAGAAGCTGGGAAAGTTGTGAAGAAAGCAAAGATGAAAATGGAAATAAAAATAGCCAATGCAGTAAAATGAGGAGATAAGACTTTTTTAGATATGTTAGTGACAGGAGGAAGTGCAAAGTGGTATTGACAGAATCAAAGGTGAAGGGGAGGGATATGTCAAAGCTGAGGATAAAGCAGACTTGCTTAACAAATATTTATTTGAATGACTGGATTAGAAACTGTTTGAGTGGGAGACAATAAAGGGTACCGGTAAAGGAAGTCGACTCTGAGGATAAGAATGTTACCAGATGGTTCGGTCCTTGGTCCATTTCATTTTAGCATTTTTTGTAAGTGATATTGCAGAAGGACTGTTGGGTAAGATTTATTTATTTATTGTATTTATTTATTTATTGTATTTATTTATTTATTTAAAAAAATTGTGGATGATGATACCAAAATCTGCAATAGGGTAGAAGGAGGAATCTCGTGAAGCTTGAGGAAAGACCTAAAATTTGGCAGCTCAGATTTAATGCTAAGAAATGCAGGGTCATGTATGGAGACTGTAAAAGCCCAGTGGAGCAGTACAGTATAAGGGGTGAAGTATTTCTGTGCACAAAAGAAGAGCGGGATCTGGGGATGATCATATCTGATGATCTTAAGATGGCCAAACATGTAGAAAAGTCGATGGCAAAAGCCAGAAAGATACTTGGATGTATAGGGAGAGGAATGGCCAGCAGAAAAAAAGGAAGCGATAGTGCCTCTGTATAAGTCACCGGTGAGTTCTAAGTTTGAGTATTGTGTGCAATTCTGGAGACCACAACTGTAAAAAAAATATAAACAGGATGGAGTCAGTGCAGAAGACTACTTATAAAGCTGTCAGTGGTCTTCATCCTAAAGCATATGGGGACAGTCTTAAAGATCTCAATATGTATGCTTTGGAAGAAAAGCAGGAGAGAGAAGATATGATAGAGATTTGTAAATAAAGGATTCCTATTTGTACCAATTCCATGCTCTGGACTGGTTCGTGGTTACCTTTTCACAAAGTTTGTTTGCTTTGTTGTTGTTGGACTGGGCAGACTGGATAGACCATATGCTCTTTACCTGCTGTCATTTTTCATGTTTCTATGTTTCTGTATTTCAATGTCAACCATCATCCCTTTGAGGATGGCCACCCAACCTTCTTGGAAGCTTCACGTTGTTCCATTAGAATTATAGTTAGAATGACACTACCATTATGCAAGATCGGACAAACACCTAGGGCAGCAACTTCTGAGGCTCAGCAAACAGCAGCAGCAATCAAAGCCAAACAATAGATCCTAATAGCCACACAAACTCAAAGAGCCATCAGTACATTTTTTACCTGCAGGGAATGTGGGCACAAAGCATAGTTCATTATTTAAAAGTAGTTGATATCCAGTCATGTAATTTTAAAGAATTATTATGGAAGGAATGGTGTTCTGATAATCTCACAGGGAGGGGATGTAAGGCTCCCAATACCCTTGCGCCAATCCTAATTATAAATCACTAATCTACAGTATGCTGGTTGCCTCAATGTTTTCTGGAGACCTGATGCAATCATACCACTGCTGATTAGGATTGTAACCACCACTCGATACGGGTTATCATTTCTGAATCCTAAAGCAAACATGCCACTCAGGTTATCCCAGTTCTTCATTATCTTTACCATCTTCTTAACAGTAGGGATCCCCTGTGTTTATCCCACACTTGTTTGCATTCCATTACATTTTTTGTTTCCACCACCTCCTCCAAGAAGAAATTGTAGGAATCCATTACCCTGCCTGTTTCCTGATGTTCACAAGTTCACCTGCTTGGAGATTCATTTCAAGTCCCTCATTTCTACAACTTCTTTACACTGAAAAGGGTTGGTTTTCTGGGCATTGCTAATATCTTTCAGGCATGCAGAAGTCTCTGTCATATCTTGCTATCTTTCCCAGGGGCGGCTCAAGGCAATCTGCTGCCTGAGGCGAGGGATGAGATGGGCCCCCCCCCCCCCCCCGAGCCGGGGCGAAGGTTTTCTCAAAACTGCAGTCAGGGAATGAACCAAATCAAAAAGTCAATTGGTAATGTGGAGGAAATAAAAAGATGTTAGCATACCATGGAACTAAAAGAAAAAGTAAGAACCACTGCACAGTTTATAACACCAAATTAAATAACTCATTTTTATTTTGTTGTTATAAACTGTGTTATGGTTGTTGCTTTTTCTTTTTGAACATATATTTTGCATTCACAGAACCCCCCCCCCCCCCACCTCAACAATGGGTGCAGAGCAGAACTAGGACATCCACCCATAAAACTCAATATCTAATTTAAAAAAAAAATCTGATTCTGGCCATCTCACTAACAAACATTCTCCAGCACCAAGCATATTATGAACTAATACAAAACCCTACCAAAGTCACAGATGATCTACAAGGCCAAATCAACCATATCATACCAGCAAAAACTTTCAAAACTCATACAACAAGGGGACTACCCAGATAAAAGCAGCACTATAAATACTGTAGTGGGCCCAAGAACATCCATACACCTATTGAAAAGCTAAACAAGTCAAATGACTACAGTACAGGTCCCTTCATACGAACTCCATGTTAACAGAACTCCTGGCCTCAGTCACACACTCAGAACACAGACCCTCACCAAGTACAGAATAAGTGAGGATAACCTAAAGTAAAAATAAAAATATGTAGATAAAAATTAAACTGAAATCCCAAGAAGACAGACTCTGCATGCCATGCAATACCAGAGAATTAAAAGACTCATTTCCCTGTACTGTGTAAAATATAAACATAGTGTAAAGTCCAATCACTCATTTGAAAATAAAATTATTTTTTCTACCTTTGTTGTCTGATCTGAGGCTTCTGCTTTCTTATGTCTTCTCTTAGCTCTCTTTCTAATGTCGCTACTTCATCTGCCATTTCTTTTCTTTCTTTTTGTTTTCTTCACTTCCTTCCATCTTGGATATTTATTATTTTCTTTCCAACTTTCTTCCATTTATTTCACTCTCTCTCTCTGGCCTCCCAGATTTCACTACTCCTTACTATCCAGTCCCCATTCTCCCTCGTTGTTATGCCATCTACCTACTGCTTTTAAACCTTTGCCCCTAATCCTTCCATTCCCCTGCTCTTCTTCCCCTCTGTGTTGTCCAGCATTTGTCCTTTTGTCTCCCCTCCACCATTGTCCAGCATGTCTCCCTGTTTCCCCATCCAACATTTGTCTCCCTGGTTGCCCTCTCCAGCATTTGTCGTCTTGCCCCCTCCGCTATTGTCCTGAATTTGTCCCCCTGTCTCCGCCTTTGTCCAGCATTTCCCCCCCCCCATTTCTCCGCCTTTGTCCAGCATTTATCCCTGTCTCTCCCCTTTGTCCAGCATTTGCCCCCCCAATCTCTCCCCTTTGTCTAGCACTTGTCCCCCTGTCCCCCCCCCCCCTTTGTCCAGTATGTCCCCCTGTCTCCCCCGGCAGTTCTTTGTTTGGCAGATGTTTGGTGATCCTGCTGAAGAAACATTGACCACACTTGATACAGAGCCGGGCGCGGGCTCGAAACATGCATGTCACGTGATACAGAACTAGGAGGGTCATTTTCATTCCACGAATTTCCTTTTATGCTGTTTGGACTGTCTTTCAGATAAGTGACGACGTTTTAATTTACATTTGAATAAAAAGGGACATTATGGTCATCCGAGAGGGGGAATATTTGTACCCTCTTCTGACCTTCTGACCCGACAAAAATTATAGTGGGTGATCTTTTCTTTTGGGTTGTATTATTGCAATCTTTTCTTTTAGGATGTATTATTGCGATAACCTTGTTGGTTTGGGGGTTTGTTTTTTTGATTTTGTACTCCCCTTTGTCTAGCACTTGTCCCCCTGTCTCTCCCCTTTGTCCAGCATTTATTTATTTATTTGTTACATTTTTCTATACCACCTCTTCCAGAGATCAGGGGCGGTTTACATATAACTAACATTTTACATAGAACAGTTGTTTTTAGAACTATTTACATAAAAACTTGCAACACTTAAGAACTTAACATATTATTTAGAACTATGTACATGCTGTTTAAAGGCGAATGTTGCCTGTACTTTGGGTTGGGGTATGCGGTTAGTGTGCCTGTGAGTTCTTGGAGGTGTTTTGTGTTTCGTAGTGTGCAGTGAAGAGGTATGTTTTGAGTGATTTTTGTAAACTGCTGGAGATCCTTGATTGAGCGGATTGATAGAGGTAAGGAGTTCTAGAGAGAGGGGGCGGTGAAAGTGAATGCCCTGGAGCTTGTGGCTTGCTTCGTTTTCCTGAATGTGTTTGGGATCTCAAGTAAGTGCAGTGCATTTTCTCTTCTGGTTCTTGTGTTTGGGGGGATCTGGATGAGTGTAGAGAGAATGGATGGCACTATATTGTTAAGTAGTTTGAAAGTAGTGGTGAGTGTTTTGAACTTTATTCGACTTGCTATTGGGAGCCAGTGGAGGTCATAAAAGATGGGAGTGATGCTGTCAGTTAGTGAGGTTTTACAGAGGATTCTCGCAGTGATGTTCTGTGCTCTTTGGAGGATGTGTAAGCTTTTGGTGGGTAGACCCTGCAACATGCTGTTGTAGTAGTCGAAGTGGGGTGTGACAATCGCTTGGATTACTGATCTATAGTCGTTTTCTTCTAGGAATGGTCATATGTGTTGAATTGTTTTTAACTTGTAAAACACTGTTTTCACTGTTTGTTTCAGGTGGAAGAACATGCTGAGTGTTTGATCAAGGGTTATACCGAGGTATTTGACCTCATTCTTGAATGGGAGGGTAGCGGAACTCAGTGTGATGTTTTGAGGGAGGATGTGGTTTGTTTTTTTTGTGATGTACATGGCTTCCGGTTTTTTTTTATTAATATCGAGGTTGTTTGCATTGAGCCATAGTTTGGTTTCATTAATGTAGTCGGATAGGTTTTTAAAGGAGGGGTTATTCGTATCTATGGGAATGGACAACATGATGTTGTCCGCATAGATATAGTACTGTATGTTGAATTTTTTGAATATGTTGGTGATAGATTGTAGGTAAAGGTTAAATAGTAAGGCTGATAGGGCAGAGCCTTTGGGAATACCTTGGCCTTTGGGGAGGGATCCGGGGGCTCATTACCTAGTTGTATGCGTAATCTGCTGTTCGAGATGTAGGATATAAACCATTGTAGGGCTGTTCCTCTTATTCCAGCATTTGCCCCCCTTCTCTCCCCTTTGTCTAGCACTTGTCCCCTCTCTCCCCCCTTTGTCCAGTATGTCCCCTGTCTCCCCCCTATGTCCAGCATTTGCCCCATCCCTCCCCTTTGTCCTACATTTGCCCTCCTTTCACTCCCTTTTGTCTAGCACTTGTCCCCGTCTCTCCCCTTTGTCCAGCATTTGCCCCCCTGTCTCTCCCCTTTGCCTAGCACTTGTCTCCCCCCTTTGTCCAGCATTTGCCCCCTGTCTCTCCCCTTTGTCTAGCACGTGTCCCCCTGTCTCTCCCCTTTGTCCAGCATTTCCCCCCATCTGTCCCCTTTGTCTAGCACTTGTCCCCCTCTCTCCTCCTTTGTCCAGTATGTCCACCATCTCCCCCCATGTCCAGTATTTGCCCCATCTCTCCCCTTTGTCCTACATTTGACCTCCTGTCTCTCCCTTTTGTCAAGCACTTGTCCCCCTGTCTCTCCCCTTTGTCCAGCATTTGCCCACTGTCTCTCCCCTTTGTCCAGCACTTGTCCCCCTGTTTCTCCCCTCTGTCCAGCATTTGCCCACTGTCTCTCTCCTTTGTCTAGCACTTGTCCCCCTGTCTTTCCCCTTTGTCCAGCATTTCCCCCCATCTCCCCCCTTTGTCTAGCACTTGTCCCCCTCTCTCCCCCTTTGTCCAGTATGTCTCCTGTCTCCCCCCTATGTCCAGCATTTGCCCCCCATCTCTCCTCTTTGTCCTACATTTGCCCTCCTGTCTCTCCCTTTTGTCTAGCACTTGTCCCCCTGTCTCTCCCCTTTGATCCTATGCCTGAATTACTTTTGATTATTAAGCAAAAGGTTGATTCAGTTCATGATAGGGCCTGTATTACTTCTCGTGAAAAGTGTTTTTTGGTGGAAATGGCTCCATTGACCCCTATGATATAGTTCTTACCTAATGTTCATATATCATTGAGTAGTCCTCCTGGGTGTCTTATCGTGTCAACCCGTGGTTCTGGTCTTGAACACTTATCACATTTTGTGGACTATTTTTTGAAATCAGCAGTTCAGAGTGTGCCATTGTTTATTAAAGATACTACGCATTTTTTTAAGAATTCTGCAAGATTTTTCTGTATGGTCACAGGCTAATTTGATGGTAACTATGGACATTAATAGTTTGTATGCGAACATTCCTCAAGATTGCGCTCTTCAAATCATTGATGGAGTACTGCATACTTATCTTCCTCCTGATCGTATTCCTGTGGAATTTTTCCTTGACTTGGCTCATCTGGTGCTCTTTAGGAATTACTTTTGGTTTAAAGATGGTTATTACCTGCAACATCATGGGGAGCCCATAGGTGCTGCATTAGCCCCTTCGGTGGCATCAGTGTATGTAGCTGAGTTTGAAAATCGCTACTTGGTTCGTGTCCCATGGTATAGCCTTCTTATATTATGGTGCCGATATCTGGGTGACATTTTTGTGTTGTGGTCTGGCTATGAGACTTGGCTACTACAGTTTTTTAATCGGTTTAATGGCAAAGATGAGAATCTTAATTTCTCTATTTGTTCCCATCCTGTTGAGATTGATTTTTTGGATGTACATATATCTCATGTGCAGGAGGAAATCTAGACTACTGTTTTCTGCAAGGAGGTGGATCATAATGCTTATTTAAATTTTTCTAGCTGTCATCCATTGTCCCTTCATAAGAATTTATCTGTAAGCCAATACCTCAGAACTAGACGAATTTGTTCAATGGAAGGAGGCTTTCTACAAGAAACAAGACTACATGGTGTCCATTTTAAAGCACAGGGTTAATTAATTAATTTATTTAAAAGTTTTTATATACTGTCTTTCTATAATTCAAGACGGTTTACAGAGAACGTAACAGACAGTATATTACAACTGTATACATAGAAACAAAACATAACACGGTATAAATGATTAACAAGTAACTTTCTCCTTGAGGAGGCTTATGGATAGGAACTATTTACAAGGAGATTTATAGAAGATGGTTAGAGAGAGCTATGTAAGTAGGGAAAAATGTTCTTGGAAGAGATGAGTTTTTAATTTCTTCCGGAATTCAGGGTGATTGGAACAGTTCTGTAGTTCATATGGTAAGGCATTCCAGATAGAGGGGGCATAAAGGGAGAATGCCCGATTACAGGTAGTTTAGCTACATTTTCTCTTAGAAGTTGGGATGGATAGGAGGTTTTTGGTGATGGTGCGGTGTGTTCTATTGTTATTGGAATTAGATAGGAGCGAGGAGAGGCATGGAGCTGACTCATTGGAAATGATTTTATGAATGAGGGTGATTACTTTGAATTTAACTCTGGACTGAAAGGGGAGCCAGTGTAGATCAAAGAGGATTAGCGTTATGTGTGAGCGTCTAGGGTTATTTGTGATGAGCCGAGCTATTGTGTTCTGTGCCATTTGGATAGGATGTAAGCTGTTCTTGGGAAAGCCATGATAGATGAGATTGCAGTAGTCAAGGGATGGGATAGTGAGGGCCTGGCAGACGGTGCGAAAGGAGTCTGGGTTTAGGAGAGGTTGGAGGTTCCGGAGAGTACGTAGTTTTGCATATATTGTGTTAGAGGGTTTTTTTTAGCTGTTCAAGGAATGTAAGGTTCTGATCAAGGATAAGACTGAGATATTTCACTTGATTGTTAATAGTGAAATATCTATTAAAAATCTTTATATTTTAATCTCGATCTGATGTGAAGTGGGATTTTTTGAGAGCACGTTTTGCTCAGCACCCTTTGTTGCTGCAATATCAGTCTAAGGACTCTGATGAATGTCTTACCTGTGTGTTACCATATGTGATGGGTGTTAATAGGATTACTAAGATTCTACGTAAATATTGGTCTATGTTACAGTTACATCCTTGTTTATCGGTTCCACTAAGGATAACATTCACCAGAGGTAGAAACATGGATGAGTTACTTACTCATTTCCATGGATTTTTACCATCAAGTATGAGTGCTCAAACTAAGGGGTATGTTTACTAAAGGGTGCTATTTGCGCTGCTGTCAAGTTATCGCACGATAAGGCACCTTATTGCATGATAATGGCACTTTACCGGGCGATAAGGCGCCTTATCGCGCGTTAACGCACGCAGCGGCGCAAACGAGCGCTGAAGGCGGAGAAAGGCTCCCTGAGGGCGGAGGAAGGCTCCCCAGGGGCAGAGAGAGAGGGTCAATGGGTGGAGAGTAGGAGGGCAGAGGCTCCCTGCACACTAACGCTGTGGATTCCTGGGCTGAAAACTAACGCCAGTGAAACCCTCGTGTTAGAGCAGATTTAAAGGGAAGAGAAACCATTTACGTCAGCAATGTACAGCAAAACCAGGGAAACCTACAAAAAGTGATAAGTGTGATAAATGTGCACGGAACAAAAGGGCAAATAAACATTGAAAATGACCTGAACAAACTGGAAAAAAAACATAACCAAGCTGGGCAATAGTGATATTAATAGGAAACATCAAAAAACACTACCAGGAAAGCTCCACAAAAAGGATATCAATTTTGGAAGGGGCTATGCTTTGTCCCCATACAAGGTGAATGATCCCACAGTGAAATAGCACTGATCAGGGTTTCCCTCTCCATTGGACAGGTTACCTATGGCATGCACATGTTCCACAACAGCAGGGCGGGCATGTCGGAATGGGCAACTGGACATATGCTGGGAAAGGGGATACAGAGGGCTGCAGGCGGCACATGCTGTGGTGCAGCTGGGCCACAGTGCAGACTAGGGTGATGCCTAGGTGGCCCATAGGAATGCTGAAACAGTAGAGCCGCCAGACAGCAACTTATGAGGGTCTAACATGGGCACGAGTGTGTTTCCCACAGTGTCACAGGGGATAGTACCCAGCAGGTACCCCCAAGGGCACAGAACATTGGCAGGCGGTGCTGGGGGGAAGCGTGGACGTCTATGCAGGCACCCTACCCCAGAACCCACACCATAGGCAGCCGCCTATTGGCACACTGGATGACCTGAGACTGCGCACCACCAGCACCACCAGCAGAAGGTCATGTCAGCATGGCGACAGAGGGGTACTGGTGGTGGAGGGGGCAGTGGCAGCTGCCCACAGCAGACCATGGCCTAGCCCTGTTTAGGTGGGTGCCATGCACTGCAACAGACAGGCCCTGTCTGACAAACAGTCATGGTATCCCCAGGGAATGAACTGTCCCTGTGGCAAGAGTGTGGTGCAGTACACACAGCCAGTGTGTTCAGGAGCAGAAGGTCACAGGTTCAAGTCCCAGCTGTGGCTCCCACCAACCCAGCCCCCATATTTTACCCAGTACTAAACCGTGGTAATTAAGAGGGAACCTTTATTGCAGATAACATAAACATGCCTGAAATGCCTATATTTTACCCTACAGAGCACAGACACCATAGACATGTGCAATACCTAGAGCAGAGTTTCCCAAATGCAGTCCTGGAGGAATAAATTCCATTCAGGCATCATGCTGTCCCTAATAAAGATGCCTGTGCTGCATTTCTATACGCCGCCCCCATGGTATGCAGATGTATCCATGCATATTCATTAGGGACAGCATGAAAACCCGAACAGTGTTTGGCCCACCAGGACTGGAGTTGGGAACCTCTACCCTAGAGCAGCGGCCAACAGGGGCAGAAACACCCGCACCCACAGGCGCCATTATCCAAAGCCTCCTGGAGAGGCAGGATGTTGGGCCCTGCGTGCAGCACCATCTGCCAATACTAGCACTTGCATACCATAGCACTGCCACCCTAAACCTGGGAATACGGTACACATATATCAAAAGGTTGCTATGATTACGGGCAGATAGCAATCCCTAGGTTAAGCACAATCTGCTCATTGAGCTGTATCATAGCAACCTCTCTGATGTCTGTGGAGTGTGTTTCAGGTCTGGTGTCTGACAGTGTTTACCACCCTGGGGAGTGACCCCAACAGCATTGCGTACCATAGCCATGCCTGCACTGTGCCCAGGACTGGTGCAGTGGCCAGAGCTGCCAAAAGCCTATATAGTTGCACAATGCTGGCATAGGTGTGGGAGTGTGTGTCTGTCTACCCAGTGTGTTGTGGCTGCCAACACCTTCCTCAGCCTGCACTGCTTGCACTGTTGCCAGTGTCAGCCTGCCAATGTGCATAATGAGGAGCAATGTACCATGGGTATAGCCTGGGCAGGGTGGCCTGGCCAGGATGCATCTGCACAGGGCATAGGGCAATGGCTTGGACATTGTAGTGGCCGGCCACCACCTGCACAGACAGGGTGTCCACAGCATGTCCTGCTGGGAGGTCACTCTCACCCTGACTGAGCAGTGACCATGGCATGGCTAGGTTCCCCCATAGTGCTGTATAGTATTTCTTGCATGTGATATTTATGGGTTTTCTTTTGGGGCCCAATCACTGACTTATCTGCTTGGTGTGTATGCTGACATCCCAGTTCTGGGTACATGCATCTCCTCCAGGAACATGCACTATGGACTAGCTAGCAGACTGTCTGCAGCTAGTATGTGTCTGGCTGGAACACCTTGCAGGGTGCAGCGGCTGGAGGCTTGCTGTTGGAGAATGTCAGATAGTGGTGGGGGGCAGCTGAGCATTTCCAGGCTTATGGTCTTTCTGCTATTGCTTTATGGATTTGTACAGATCTGCATTGACTGCCCTGTAGGGTGTCTTTTCCCCAGCAAGACTGGGGTTGATGGTCCTCTCTACTGCCACCATTGCAGGGAGGTAGAATGTGTATCTGGTGGTGGGAGATCCTGTTTCCCACCCTGAGCCACAGAGGGTGGGTTGGGAGGTGGTACATAATCCGCCTATGGGTACATACACCCCCCCCACCCCCCCCCCCACCCCCCCACCCCACCCCCCTGCTTAGTAACATAGTAAATGACGGTAGATAAAGACCAGCATGGTCCATCTAGTCTGCCCAGCAAGATGGCAAGAGTAGGTGCACCTGTTGCTCTGTGCAGGCCACCCCTCCCCATGTCTTTTTTTAGGGGTAAACCCACCACTCCATGTAGGACACCCCTATTTGTTGAGACGTTATATATTTGTTGAGACATTATATGGTTCAGAAGTTAGATGGTACCATTTATTTTGTTTTTATCCTATTGCTGTAAAGGGATCCTCTGTGTTTGTCCCATGCCTTTTTGAATTCCGTCACCGTGTTTGCCCCCACCACTTCCATCGGGAGGGCATTCCAAGCATCCACCACCCTTTCAGTGAAAAAATATTTCCTGACATTGCCTTTCAATTTACCCCCTTGCAGCTTCATGTTATGCCCTCTAGTTTTACAGCTTCCCCGTCTTTGGAAGAGGTTTGTTTGTTCATCATTTCTCTTTAAGTATTTAAAGGTCTGAATCATATCTCCCCTGTCCCTCCTCTCCTCCAAAGTGTATATATTTAGTAAACATACCCCTAAGAGTCATTACCCTTGCTCTAAATGTAGATGGTGTATGTTGGCACTGATAGAACCCAGTTGGACACACAATGATGGTAGGGTATATTATTTGGCATGTTATTCTTCTTGTGATACCATAAGGGTGTTTATTTAATAGTCTGCCCTAGTTCTATGGTGTATGTTGGCTGCATTTCTAGGAAAATCCATCAGCATCTTTCTGAGCATAAAAGTTGGATTATTAACAATGTTGCTTCTGCTTCTTTGGTATTGCATTGAGAACAATGTCAGCATTCTATTGATGATATTCAGTGGCGAGTGTTAGAGCATTTGCCTCAATCATGGAAAGGGGTGATTATAGGAGAAGGTTGATTCATCGTGAACATGTGTGGATGTTTAAACTTAAATCTATTGAGCCTGTGGTACTTAACCAATCGGTAAACTGGTTTTCTTTGCTCTGACCATGTGACCATGAGGGGATGAGTATTACAATCCCAACCCAAGTTTACTCAATCACTGCGATCAAACAGACCTCTCTCGACCAGCAAAGATTTATTCCCAACTTTTCTTGCCCTTAATGCTAGGTGCAATCATACTTGTGAGCCTAACACTGGAATTAAATGCTCAATTCTCATCCCATACTTACTACGAACCAATTTCAATCATTCGCTCCTATTATCTTCCCCTACCTAAGCACTACCACAGGGCTCCAAACTATCTGCATAATTGTAGACTTATCTATATAAGCACCTCCCTCTTAACTACCCTCAAACCAGAGAATGATACAAAGATTATTACCCCACTTAAATGTGCATACATAAACGCAAGATCCATAAAAAGAAGATTCCTATAATATTTGACTATGCAAAAGATGCTGACCCAGACATAATATTCATAACTGAAACCTGGCTCAGCAAATTTGACAATGTAATCTTAAACCAACTTAATCCCCCTAATTACAAAATATTTCACACACCAAGGTCAAAAAAACGGGGAGGTGGTGTATTGATACTAATAAAAGACTCATTATTGCCACAATCCCATAGTTCCTTAACAACATCAGAAATTGATCTGCTCTTAATTGACAGCAGAAACATGGCCTTCTGTCTAATATACAGACCTCCAAACTCAGATCCAGATGGGCTTACAAACATTATTACCAAAGAAAAAAGTAACCCTCCTTGGAGATTTTAATCTCCCTTCTTTACAAAACACAAAAGCATCTTCTTTTAACAGTGCTATGGAACAACTTGACTACAAACAAATCATTGACAACCCCACCCACAAAAAAGAGAACTTGCTGGACCTTATATTTATGCCACGGGAGACCCAACTGCATATCAATACTCCCCCCTGTTATAACCCTGGTACCATGATCTGACCACCATCTCATAGAATTCTCGCTAGAAGTTATACCATCACACATCCCGATGGAACAAAAATATGTTAAACAATACTCCAAATATTTACAATTTGAAAAGGAAATCTTCACAGAAATACTCCTCCAATCCTTTCACAAAGCCACAGAAGAACTAGACATCCTCATAAATAATTGGAACACCTCCATCACCAGCCTGGCAATCAAGCCTCCAAACTCTCTCCAAACATCTAAAAAAACCATCTAAGCAGTGGTATTCATGTAAGCTAAAACTAATAAGGGAACTAAGAAAACATGAATGCACTTGGCGCTCCAATAAAACCACTGAGAACAGGAACAAATACCTGCATTTGCACACAAATTACCGGCATCATGTTAACCAAGCGAAAAATGAATACCACACAACACTCATGAAATCAATTAACAAACCGAAAGACCTATTCTCAATTGTAAAATCCCTCATGTCTAATCCTAACTCTTCAACTGTCCCACCCAAAATCTCAACACAAAATCTAGCTATTATAGGTCTAAAACAAACTCTACCGCAATCCTACCCTGCTTACATACTCCGGATATCACACCGTATACTGAAACCCGGGATGAGTTTCACCCCATACATTTAGACTCCCTCAAACGAACAATAATAATCAGTATGAACACCACAACATCTAAGGCTAACCCTTGCCCTGTTAAATGGATTAAGTCTGAATGTAATGAACTTGCCCCTATTCTACTGAAGATAGTCAACCTCTCCCTTTCCCAAGGATACATGCCCAAAGACCTCGAAAAAGTCATCATACATCCAATATTAAAAAATGGATCTCTAGACAAAAATAACCCATCCTCATATAGACCCACCTCCAGTTTACCATTTTTGGCTAAAATAATTGGAAAAAAAAAACGGATATATGCAACTCCAAGATCACATTGATCTCTACTCTCCGCTTGATGATAACCAGTTTTGGTTTAGACCTCAACACAGCATCGAGATCCTGATGCTAATACTTTATGACAAGATTATAAAGGGGACCGACAATGATAATCAAGCCTACATCCTAATTTTTTTAGACATTGCTGCCACATTCAACTCAGTTATCCACTCACATTTAATACAAAGACTACAGCAAATAGGCCTCACTAACGCTACACTTAAGTGGTTCACATCCTATCTCTCCAACAGAACCCAACAGATCTACATGGATCAATCATTCTCCAATACATACCCACAAGCTACAGGTGTACCACAAGGCTCTGCATTTTCTGCACTACTGTTTAATATTTATATCTAACCTATTTGCCACATAATGAAACAATTTGCAGTTGATTATGCCATCTATGCCGATGACATAATGCTATACATGCCCTTTAACATTAACATGCCCAACTTCGATCCCATCACCACTTGCTTCAAAGAAATAGCTGCATGGCTCAAAAACCACGGATTGAACATAAACTACAAAAAAACTGAAGTCCTGATAATTACCAGAAATCTAAAATACAGCCCACCACAAAATATAACTATTGATGACATTAACCTTGAAGTCAAAGAAGAGGTAAGATACCTAGGTGTAACACTGGACAGACATCTATCATTCAAATCCCATATTAAAAACATGGCAAGGACCATATTTAACAAGATCAGACTCCTACAACACTTAGAACCCCTTCTGCAGCACTCTGATTTCGGAACCGTAATGCAAGCTTTGATAATCCCACACATTGACTATTGCCATAGTCTTCTGCATGGCCTTCCGAAAACTACCTTACATCCAATTGCAATGGCCAAACATACAGCTGCTCGAATTTTCCACAATTCTCACCGTATTGACCATATCACCCCAATTCTGCATGATTTGCACTGTCTTCCTATAAAAAGCCATATAAAATATAAACTTTTATTAACCACATTCAAAATCATTAGAAAGTTAGCACCCCCTACTCTGTCCCAAATGATCAAAGCTTCACCCAATGACCGGCTAAGATGAGGTCAAACCAGCAACATGATCACTACCCCAACTGACTTCTGAAGAACTAAACAAAATACCAGCAACAGGGCATTTGAATATGTATCACCGGTGCTCTGAAACGCGCTACCTGAAGCCCTCCGAAAAATCACTGACCTTACCTTGTTCTGGTCACTCCTCAAAATGTATCTATTTATTGAACACTTCAGTCATGGTGATCACCCCCCATAAATTCATCCCTCCATCACATACTATTCTTGACTAACAGTCAACTACCCAAACAATTAGAATCTCAACTCGCACCTCACCTCTCCTCACTACCCATCCTCGAACAGTGACAGCATTCCTTGTCACTCCCAACTCTTTACTCTTACCCAGCCCTGCCCCTCCTACCAATTAACTGAAATGTAAATGTTACACTATTTTTTGAATATTGTAAATTAACTGATTTTTGATTGAGCACCTGTTATATTGTTAACATGTTTTAATGTACCCATTGTTCCAAATGTAAACCGCTATGATTACCTGAAATAGCGGTATATAAAACTCACTAATAAATAAATAAATAAATATGAGGGAGCATTTTTGTGTTATGGGTATGTCAGCCTGGTAATGTTATTCCCCTGATGCAGATGCGGATTAATGTTTATCGAAACGCAATATTGTGTCGGGATATGTTTTGTATGAGATTATTCTATGTACGTTTTATTACTAAGGCTGTATGCCCAACAAGTTTGATGTGAAGCGGGTTTTTTTGAGAGTACGTTTTGCTCAGCATCCTTTGTTGCTGCAATATCAGTCTAAGGACTCTGATGAATGTCTTACCTGTGTGTTACCATATGTGATGGGTGTTAATAGGATTACTAAGATTCT
Organism: Ichthyophis bannanicus; assembly: GCA_033557465.1. Lineage (NCBI taxonomy): Eukaryota > Metazoa > Chordata > Amphibia > Gymnophiona > Ichthyophiidae > Ichthyophis > Ichthyophis bannanicus. Next base: position 73,988,069 of record CM066037.1, read on the forward strand.
CCGTAAATATTGGTCTATGTTACAGTTACATCCTTGTTTATCGGTTCCACTAAGGATAACATTCACCAGAGGTAGAAACATGGATGAGTTACTTACTCATTTCCATGGATTTTTACCATCAAGTATGAGTGCTCAAACTAAGGGGTATGTTTACTAAAGGGCGCTATTTGCGCTGCTGTCACGTTATCGCACAATAAGGCGCCTTATCGCGTGATAATGGCACTTTACCGGGCAATATGAGAGCAAGCTAGTATAAGCTTTTCGGGTTGAGCTCTGCCTTTTTTGAGAACTTGTTGGATTTTTAGTAGATTAAATTCCTCCTCTAGTATAGTGTGCTGTAAAGTATATTAGTATTTCCTAAGATACTATGTATAATTTATACGTGGAGGTTAGTTTTGTTTTTGTATGATACTGTACCTTTGCAATTGACCTACTTTTGATTCTCCCCTTAGTACAGCATTTGCCCCCTGTCTCTCCCCTTTGTCTAGCACTTGTCCCCCTGTCTCTCCCCTTTGTCCAGCATTTGCCCCCCTGTCTCTCCCCTTCGTCTTGCACTTGTCCTCCTGTCCCCCCTCCCTCCACATGCACCTCTCTTCCTGCAAACGATCATCCGGTGGCAGCGGCGACACCCAAGCTGTTTTTATTTTAGATTTTGCCATCTCTGGCCCGACTCTGCCTGCCCACCGCTTTTTGTTTCCTCAAGAATGCTTGCAGCGAGAAAAAAAAAAGCAGCTGGAAGGCAGAGGCAGGCCAAAGGCGGTAAAATTTAAAATGAAAACAGCTGGAGTGCCACCGCCGCCGAACGAATCAGCCTGATCGCTTTCAGTGTTCCTGCAAGTGATCAGGCTGATTTTTCCGGCATTGGCACTCCAGCTCTGTTTTAATTTTAGATTTTGCAGCCTCTGGCCTGCCTCTGCCTTCCCGGAGCCGGAGTGCCGCCAGCGTCTGAGTGCTGCCCCCATATGAGTGCCATCTGAGGCCATCGCTTCAGGTGGCCTCATGGTAGAACCTCCCCTGATCTTTCTTCTGCTGTCACCTCAGGTCTACATGTTAAGGTTAAGCCTCATCTCATGGCTTTTGGTGCAGATCCTATTTTGGTTGTCTTTCTCTGAATTGTCTTTAGCCTAATACTATCCTTTATGAGATACGGCCTCCAGAGCTGAACACCGTGAGGGTAATATTCAGCCACAGGATATCTAGTTAGATAACCAGTTAAATCTTTGATACTGAAAATCAGTAGGTTTGTAGGCTTCTTTCAAAGTCAGCTTGTGCAGCCACCCATAAATTTGGTGCGCGATTTGTTTTCAAGTGAAGAATTAGGGACTGAGGGTAAGGTCTAGGATTCAACTAACCCCAGATGAAATGATTTTACTTTGAGAAATTCAAATGACATTTGTCAGATCCTATTGATAAGATCTCTATAGTTAATGTGAAATTAATAAGGGAAAGCGTGGCTTGGTCAGATTAGTGAATGCTTCACTTGGAGAGGAGGTAATTCTCAATTCAGTTAAAAGTGCGGCAGTCTATCCGATACGGCCAAAGGTTCGGTTATCACGGTCTAAATGAGCATATTACAGACCTATATCATATTCCTTGCTAAGCTTATGGAACAGATGGTGAGAAGTCAATCTGAAGATTGCTTGGCACGGGAAAAAGTTTTAAGTCAGCATCAACATGGTTTTCGTATAAATCACAGACCCAAAACCCTCTTGGGGTCCTTGGAAGACTCATTGCTTGGAGGCACAAGGCAGTGTCTATTTGCTTTTATTTAATGAATTATCTTCAGCAATCAACTGTGTTAAACATACAATATTACTGAAAAACCTATACAGAATGGAATTGGTGGGAAAGTTTATTAATGGTTTGAATCTTATTTGACATGCAGGGAGTATGTTGTACGAACAAGGTTAGAGGAGTCTCATAGCTTTTCTTTACCATCTGGAGTGCCACAGGGATTTTTGCCGTTGGAGGCATTATTTAATTTATATTTAGGGTTAAGCTTACTAAACAGCGATAGCATTGCAGCGGCACAGTTAGCGCACAATATGTAATGTTACTGCGCAATATGTAATGTTATTGCGTGTTAAAATAACATTAGAGCACGATAGCATCTCCGGTGGCGTTAAGACACAAAGAGGATGGAGTAAGGCTCCCCAGAGGGCGGAGAGAAGGGGGTCAATGGGTGGAGAGTGGGCGGGGAGAGGCGCCAGGCACACTAACGCCGTGAAATGAAGGTCTGAAAATTAATGCCAGTGAAAACCTCGCGCTAGAGGCACATTTGCAGGAGAGAGAAACCATTTAAGTCAGCAATGTACAGCAAAGGCAGGGAGACCAAGAAAAGTGATAGTAGTGATACATGTGCAGCAACAGAATACTGTCCAAGTACAAAAGGGCACTATGGTGAGGCTGCAAATGGGGTACAGGGGAATGCAGGCGGGACATGCATTGGGCAGCTGGGGCACAGGGTGGGCTAGACAGATGCATAGATGGCACATAGGAACGCAGAAACTGCAAATCAGCAAGCCAGCAACTGACCAAGGTTAAACATGCCCACGAGTGTGTGTCCCACAGTGTCCCAGGGGACATCACCCAGCAGGTACCCCAAAGGGTACATAACATTGACAGGCGGTGCCGGGGGGGAAGCGTGGATGTCTATGTAGGCACCCCTACCCCAGATCCCACACCATAGGCAGCCACCTTCAGGCACACTGGATGGCCTGGGACTGCGCACCTCCAGCACCACCGGCATAAGGGCATGTCAGCATGGTGGGGGAGGGGTGCTGGTGGTGGATGGGGCAGTGGCAGCTGCCCACAGCGGACCAAGGCCAAGCCCTGTTTAGGTGGGTGGCGTGCAGTGCAACAGAAAAGGTCTGTCTGAGGAACAGTCATGGTATCCCCAGGAAATGACCTGCCTCTGTGACAACAGTTTGGTGCAGTGCACACAGACAGTATGTTCAGAGGCAAAAGGTCACAAGTTCAAGTCCCAGCTGTGGCTTCTGCAGACCTTGTCCCTATATTTTACCCTACAGAACACACACACCATAAACATGTGCACACCCTACAGCAGCAGCCAACAGGGGCACAAACACCCCCACCATCCATATCCTCATGGAGAGCCAGGCTTTTGGGCCCTGCGCGGAGCAGCAGCCACCACTACTACCACCTGCATACCTTAGCAATGCCTGCACTGTGCCCAGGACTGGTGCCAGGGCTGCCAACCACCTCTATCTTTGCTCAATGCTGAAATAGGTGAGGAAGTGTGTGTATGTATATCCAGTGTTTTGTGGCTGCCTACACCTTACTGAGCCCACAATGCTGACACTGTTTCCAGTGTTAGCCTGCCAATGTGCATAATGAGGAGCAAGGTATTGTGGGTATGGCCCAGATAGGGCGGTCTGGGCAGGATGCATCTGCACCGGGCATAGGGCAATGGCTGGGATATTGCAGTTCCCAACCACCACCTGCACGGACAGGGTGGCCACAGCATGTCATGCTGGGAGTTCAGTCTCACCCTGACTGAGCAGTGACCATGGCATGTCTAGGGCCCCACATAGTGCTATACAGTGTTTCTCTCAAGTGATATCTATGGGTTCTCTTTTCTGTGGGTCCAATCAGTGACATACTTGCTTGGTGTGTGTGCTTACATCCCACATTTGGATGCACACAGTTCCTCCAGGAACATGCACTATGTACTAACTAGCAGACTGTCTGCAGTTAGCATGTGTATGGCTAGAACACCTTGCAGGGTGCAGCGGGTGAAGACTGAATGTGCCCTCTGCTGGTGAATGTCAGATGGTGGGGGGGCAGCTGAGCTTTTCCAGGCCTATGGCCTGTCTGCCAGTGCCCTGTGTGGTATGTATAGATCTGCATTGACTGCGCTGGAGGGTGCCTATTCCTCCACAGGACTGGGGTGGTGGTCCCCTCTACTGCCTCCGATGCAGAGTATGGATCTGTTGGTGGGAGATCCTGTCCCCCAGCCTGACCCAGAGAAAGCGGGTTGAGTGGTGCTACATAATCTGCTTTTGAGTCCAAACACCACCCTTCCCCTATAAACAAGTGACCATGGCAACCACACAGGATATGCACTGTTCTGGGTATATCTTAGTCCACGTTGACTAGACGGGACCGGGAAATACAGATGGGCACAGGTGTATTCTAGAAGTGTCTGCAGGGACCACCTGTCACTGATGGGGACCTGCAGCACAGCCTATCTCAGCCAAGCCAGGTGCTGCGGACCTAGTGCTAGGCGCTCCACCTCACCCTCAGGGTGAGCACAGGAACCGCACACTGTCATGGTCTGTAGCTACTCTGTGCCAGTAACACACACGGTCAGTTCCCCCTACCAGGCCGGGGTGCCATAGAGGCGTATACCCCATCTTGTGAGCAGATGTACACTGCTGATCTGCATGTGCAGTGCATCATGGGTATGGGTGGGTTTACCCTATCCTGGTAGCCACAGCAGACAGTTTGTGCGGTGACCTGCAGTCCTTCTGTAGCCAGCCAGCACTGTGGAGGCAGTGATCATGAGCTCAATCCTGCAGTGGTGTTCTTTAATAAGGCTGTCTGAGGGATTTCCTTTTATTTAAATCAGTGCTGCCAGCACAAACACCCTCAAAGTGCCATAACCTAAGATGCCTCATAAGGCGCCCTATAGGGCACCCTATAACGTGCCCTATAGGGCACATTGTAGGGGGCCTTGGTGGACAGGGCACTTTATAATGTGCCCTATGGGGCACCTTATGAGGCACCTTAGGTTACGGCACTGTGAGGGTGTTTTTGCTGGCAGCACTGATTTAAATTAAAAGAAAATCCCTCAGACAGCCTTATTAGAGACCACCACTGTGGGGTCGAACTCATGACCTCTGCCTCCACAGCCATTGTAGTATTCAGTGGGCTACACCTCTTTAGCTGTTTTTGCGGTGCTGCTACATAATTAAGGTTACTGCGTGCTAACGAGCCATGGCACACACACTATCGCGCGATGACGGCATGGCGCTCTCTATCGCGCGATGACCAGTTATTGTTGCCTTGACACCAGAACGCCCAGTTCCTTATAAGGAATTCTTCACGTTAACGCTGCAACTAGCACCGGTAACGTTAAGACAGTTTAGTAAACATACCCCTTAGTTTCTATTTTTATGTTGTGGGATGAACTCTTTTTTTGAACACAAATTGTACGTTGATGACATCTTACTATATGTACCTTTGAGGAAAGCATTGACGCCTCAAAACTGGGTAAAGCCTTAACTATGATGAACCAATAGTTATTGGCCAATAGGCTATATATTATGTTTATAAAGATGAAATCTATTATGATTTCAAAAGATAGAATGCTTCAGTATCCAGAAACATTACAGCTGGGTGAAGTGCTTATACTAATCAAAAAAGAGGTGAGACAATTAGGTATCATATTTGACTACTATTTAGAGCCAAAATCAGCAGGATTTGGTTACAACAAAAATTATTTAGGAATTTAATTCAAGAATTTTACCTTTTTTTAGTTTATTGTAATGTCGTCTATGTTGGTCTGCCGAATAAGTTCATTCATTCCCTTCAAATAGTTCACAAAACAACCATGCTTTTGATATTTGTCTTGAAGAAATTTGATCCCATTTCCCCATCTTTGAAGGCTCTTCATTGTCTCCCTCTGCAGGCATGGAGCCAATTTAAATGTTTATATCTTGCCTTTAAGGCTTGGCGGCAAGTGTCCAAGAACCAGTTGTCCAAATGGTTGATGCTTTACTCTCCTTCTTGTAATTTGCATTCTAAATTTACAAGATTTATTGAACATTCACTGTCTAAAAGACAGGAAGACTACATGGAGTGGAGGAGTGGCGTAGTGGTTGGGGCAAGGTACTTCAGGCCAGAAGGTCAGGGGTTCAAATCCCACTAGAGGACAGCAACCTTGTGCCAGAAGGGCTAGGTTTTCTAGTCCCACAGGTGCTCCTTGTGGTCTTGGGCAAGCCACTTAACCCTCCATAGCCCATGTTCCCTGTAAAAGTTATCTCCAAGTTATAATGCCCTGTTCAATGTAATTTCAGTTTGTTCAATGTAAACTGCACTGATGCAGAATAGCGCAGTATATAAGAGAAAATAAATAAATGTACACATAGTACAGCCTTTTCATTCTGTTGTCCAAGATTATGAAATGCCTTGCCATCTTTGTTGCACCAAGAGCCAAATGTTCTGTCCATTCAGAAGCTGCTAAAATCTTTGGGCCAGATATTCGAATGGCATTTATTCTAACCCCCTCTACATGCCCCGATGCTATGTGGTTAGCATTGGGACATGTTGGGGGCATTCTGGGGTGGAGCTGAGGTGGAGACTGTCGCTAACCAGGCAGTGGCAATATTGCATGCTGCCCGGTTAGCGACATGTTCCTAAAAGATAGGCTAGGAAAAGCCTTGCCTATCTTTAAGGCTCAGAAGCTAACCAGCATGTGCAGTGATCCCCAAATATTCGATAGCAGGGCTGCATATTATCCCAGCATTAAATACCTGGGGTTAAGGGTCAGCGGGCAGGGCTATGCTCCAAAAGGGCGCATAGCCTACCCAACTCAATATCAGGCCCTTTCTTTTTGCTAGGGACTTCTTTAATGGAATGTATGTGTATTTTATTCTTTCTATTTATGTATATTGTGTTTGTAATGTGTATTTCATTTTATATTGATTGATTTGGCTGTTTCTATGTCAATCGCATAGAAGAGTGAAGGCAGGACATGGACAATTATGACATCATTCTACAAGAGGTTCTGCCAAATGTAGAGCCCCTTGTAAAACAGGTGCATTTCTGCACAGATATATCTCTCCATATCCTGTAGGAGCAGCAATTTTGAGAAACTGCATGGAGGAAAATTCTATAGGAATCCCCCCAACATAATGTGTGCTAGCATCCTATTACAAATACTGCTGCCAAGAGGAAGACCTCATGGCTCAGCATCACAAGTTGGTCCCCCTGATCACTTTCCTCGTCTTGGACCCCCCCCCCCCCTTATCTGTGTTTAGTCATTATTAGTATGATTCCCCTCAGCCCCCAGAGGCACATCAGCATATCCCCCTCCACCCCCAAAGCATCAACTATCTTGCTATTCCACAACCGTTTCTCCCAGAGGATATAGTCATAGCCCTCCCAAGGCAGCTCTGATGTGAGCACCCTTCAAGGCTGCCCACCCTGAGTCAACATGTGATTTGTTTTCCACCCTCCCGAGCAACTCAAGGTGCTTTGGTGCTTCCCTAGCAGAACACCCACCCCTGGGCTTATTGAGGGTCATTGTCAATCAGAGGGAGTAGAAGCAATGCCCACTCGCTCCTGCTCAGCATGAGGCTCAACTCCAAAATGGCTGATAACCCCTAGTGGTAATCTCATGGTATTATAAGCAGTGTACTGCAAGATTACCGCTAGGGGCCATCAGCACCGTTTTGAAACTGGGCCATGTGCTGAGCAATCGCTTCTGTTCCCACTGAATACCAATGACTTTTGGTAAGCTCAGGGATAGGGAATGGGGGTGGGAGTGGGGGTCTGCTAGGGAGGGCATCAGAGGCACCTTGATTTTCCAGGAAGGGAGGTATATAGGGCATGTTGTTTTGGGAGGGCCCTTGGATGGTGCTCGCATGAGGCTGCCTCAGGAGTTCTGTCACTATGTCTTTCTGGGGGGTGTTTGGAGGGATAGGGGGACAGATAAATGCTTCGGAGCGGTTAAGAGGTGAGATGCTGATATGATTTTGGGAGGTTCAGGGAATGATACTAATACTGCCTGAACATGAAGGAGCCCAAGATTAGGAGAGGCATTGGAGGGACTGAATTCAGCATTGACAGCTGCCCTTGCCAGCAGGCACTTATTCATGCCTAGGGGCAGGTGTAAATGTTGATGTCTAAATATTTGCAGTGAGACGTGGATTCCCTATATGAAATATGGAATCCATTCCAACAATGTAGACCTACCCAAACCACTCCCTCTCTTCGATCCCACCATCCCCCAAAAGAATGTAGACATGCTCGCAGAGAACATTTTTCTTGATTTTATTTCTGTATTTTAACTTGAGGCTCACTGCCCTGAGGAAGGGGTTTGCCGAAACACTTAGGGGTCTCGTGTTTGGACATTGTGAGTAATCCCACGTCTGAAAAGCCCCTGTTCTAAAATTACATTTACGCGTACATACAGCTTTTTAGATGAAAAATGCTTCTGAAATAATCCCCTTTATGTTTTATAGTATACAAATTTAATAAAATGAAATGAAATTAAAAAAAACTAAATAAAGCTGTCTTAACTTTAGGACGATTTTTCTGACGTGACTTAACCGATTATCTATAACAAGGAAGCACTGGATATCAGCGCTATCTGATGAAATGATCACCACTCCACCAGCACACCTATTGCTTCTCCCTGAGATAATATTTTAAATTTTATCCAGACAATGAATTGTCCAGGCATAATTGAACTGATGGTCAGGGCCAAGAATTTGAAAGTGACGATTTGTTCATTTATCTCTCATAGTTAATTCGGCAAACTCTTTGAATATTTTTCCCTGTAATGAGACATTCCCACCCCTTTATTGTCTGCGGTTAGACCTCTCCCGATGCCCCTCCACATCCTTCTGATTCTAGCTGCTACCGTATCACACTGTTTTGCTTCCTTCAGATCATCAGACGCTGTCGCCCCAAAATCTCTCTCCTGGTCTGTGCATGTCAGCTTCTCACACCCTACTGTGTACCCAATCTCTCACATGTCTGCACCCCCAATATATAACCCCCCCCCCACACACACACACACACACACACACACATACACACATTTTAAATTCAGAAGCAACTAGTGGGCATTTTATGGAATATTTTATGATTTTTTTAAACAAGAAGCTAATGTTGACTATCATAATGGAATATAATTACTATGAATTCTGATTTAAATGAAGGGTATTTTCATGCAAACGAAAATAATTTCTTACTTAATGCATAATGTAACTGTACAAATAATTACATTTAAAATCTAGCCTCATCAACACAGAGTTAACCCCAGAATAAGAGAATAATTTCATTAATGTCCACAAAATATGTGTATAAGATATACCAGTTTTCAATCTGAAAATAAATGCATGCATTACCTTTAAAAATTGCCCCATTGAAACTACAGAAGCCAAAAGCAAACCATACTCGCAGAACAATTTATTGAGGTGAATTGCTAAATAGCTACAGGACTAGATATGGCTATGTTTCGGCCCTGCCTTTGTCAGGGCTATCGGCCTCTATACATATAAATAATAAACAAAAACATGCATTAATAATTACTGCAAACAATAAAAAGTTAAATACATTAGATAAAATTATACAGATGGAAGGCATCCTAAACTATAAAGTTATAAAATATAATCCCATTTTCCATAAAAACCATATTAGCTCAAGACAAGAAATAAGATAATAAATTATACAGAATAATTGTGAAAGATAATTTTATATATCATCTAATAATGATAAGCCATTATGTATAAAAACTGATACAAAAAAGCAAGAGGACATCATTAAAAGGACAATAAAAAAATATAATGAATAAAAAGGAGGTAGGATAAATCACTGTTAATATGACAGTATCATAAAATGTTAATACACTAAACCATAATGGACAATAAAAGGATAAGAAAACAAGCGAAGCTGATAAACAATCTAGACTTCTACACTCCAGCCAAAATACTCAAAGGGAAACTCCATATGGCACAGAAAACATAACAGATATACTCATTCTCTGATATACATATCCATGCATTCATTCCCCCTTCAAGCACCCACAAGTACAATATTCTGGTGCTGTGCTGCTGTTTGTTGCTCATTTGCTCATTTAGTGAGTCTTTCATCCCACAACCAGCTCTGCCCATCATCAACTAACATTCTTGCTGTTGCTGCCAGCTGTTTTCGTCAACCTGAACATAAGAAATGCTATACTGGGTCAGACCAAGGTCCATTAAGCCCAGTACCTGGCAGGTTCCCAAAAGGTACACAGATTCCACACTGCTGGTCCCAGGGGTAAGTAGTGGATTTCACCAGTCCTATTTAATAGTGGTTTATGGACCTTTCCTCCAGGAACTTGTCTAAATCTTTTTTAAACCCAGCTATACTAACATCCTTTACTACATCCTCCGGTAATGAATTCCAGAGTTTGATTATACATGGAGTGAAAATACATTTTCTCTTATTAGTCTTAAATGGATTACATTGTAGCTTCATTGTCTACTTTTCGATAGCATAAACGACCAATCTACATTAACCCGTTCCACTCCATTCATTAATTTATATACCTTTATCATATCACCCTCAACCATCTCTTTTCCAATTTGATGAACCCTAACCTTTTAAGCCTTTTCTGATTGGGGTATCCTTCCATCCCCTTTACCATTTTGGTGGCTCTTCTCTGTACCTTTTCTCATTCTGCTATATCCTTTTTAAGATATGGCGACCACAAATGCACGCAATATTCATGGTGCGGTCGCACCATGGAATGATGCAGAAGTATTATAATATCCTTGGTTTTATTCTCCATTCCTTTCCTTAAGATTCCTAGCATTCTATTTGCCTTCTTGGCCATTTCTGCACACTGGGTGAAAGGTTTCAACTTATTATACTTGATGACACCTTAATCATTTTCCTGTGTGGTGGTTCCTAATGTGGAAACTTGCATCATACAACCATGGTTTATTTGGATTGTTCTTTCCTAGGTGCATAACTTTGCACTTGTCCACATTAAATTTCATCTGTCATTTGAACATCCAGTCTACCAATTTGTCAAGGTCCTCTTGCAATTTTTCACAATCCTCTTGGGTTTTAGCAACTTTGAATAATTTTGTGTCATCTGCAAATTTGATTACCTCCCTCATTATTCCTATTTCCAGGTCATTTATGAATATGTTAAAAAGCAGCGGGCTCAGTACACATCCTTGGGGTACTCCACTATTTACCTTTCTCCATTGAGAAAATTGGCCATTTAACCCTACTCTCTGTTTTCTATCTTTTAACCAGTTCCTGATCCACAATAGTGTATTGCTTTCTATCCCATGACTTTTTAATTTTGCCAGGAGTCTCTCATGAGGGACCGTGTCACAGGCTTTCTAAAAATTCAGATACACTATATCAATTGGCTCACCTTTATCTACCTATTTATTCACACCTTCAAAAAATATAACATTAGAAAGACAAGACTTTCCTTGACTAAATCCATGTTGGTTTTCTCCCATTAAACCATGACTTTCTACATGTTCAGTAATTTTATTCTTTATTTTGGTTTCTACCATTTTGCCCGGTTTAAAGGCTCACCAATTTCCACTCCTATACTAGCCAGATCACCCCTGGAACCCTTTTTAAAAATTGACTTTACATTGGCCATTCTCCAGTCTTCAGATGATTTTAATGATAGTTTACAGATTACTAATAGTAGGTCTGTAATATTATATTTCAGTTCTTTCAACACCCTCAGATGTATACCATCTGGTCCAGGTGATTTGCTACTCTTCAGTTTATCAAATAATTGTAATACATTTTCCCCGTTTATTGATATTTCTCTCAGTTCTTCTGATACAGCACCTTTAAATACCATTTCAGGCATGGGTAACTTCCCTACATCATCTTCAGTAAAGACCAAAGCAAAGAATTCATTCAGTCTTTCTGCTATGGCCTTGTCATCCTTTAGCGCCACTTTTACCCCTCTACCTTCTAATGGTCCAACCGACTCTTTCACAGGTTTTCTGCTACAAACGTACTTGAAAACATTTTTACTATGCTTTTTTGCTTCCACAGCAAGCTTCTTTTCAAATTCTCTTTGCCTGAGTTATCAGCGCCTTGCACCTAACTTGCCAGTGCTTATATTGTGTCCCGTTTTCATCATTTGGCTCCTTTTTCCTGAAAGATGCTTTTTTGGCTACAACTGCTTCTCTGGCCTCGCCTTTAAACCATGCTGGCAGTTTCTTTGTCCTTTCCTTCCACTTTTCTTAAAGCGTGGAATACATCTGGTCTGGGCTTCCAAGATAGTAGTTTTAAACAACTCCCAAGTTTGATGTAAATCTTTAACCATTGCAGCTGCTGCTTTTAGTTTTTTCTTAACTATTTTCCTCATTGTATCATAGTCTCCCTTTAGAAAGTTAAAAGGTAGTACTGTGGATTTCATGCTATGATCACTATTTCCAAGTTGCCCTCAACAATCTTATCTCTTGCACCAGATCCTGTGTTCTGCTAACGACTAGGTCCAGAATAGCTTCCCCTCTTGTTGGTTGATGAACAAGCTGCTCCAAGAAGCAATCATTTATTTCATCTAGAAACTTAGGGGTATGTTTACTAAACTGCAGTAACATTACAGACCGCGCTTTAGGTAGCGTTAATGATCGTTAGGTAACGTTAATGCATGGTATGTAACGTTAACGTGCGTTAATGTTACCTAACCAGCATTAGTGTTCTTGGCTGCGGTAAACACCGCAGAGGGTGGAGAGAGGGCGGAGAGAAGGGGTCAATGGGCGGGGAGAGGCTCCCTGCACACTAACGTGCTGAACTGAAGGGCTGAATCCTACCGCGAATGAAAATCTGCCATTAGATGCACATTTGCAGGAGAGAGAAACCATTTCAGTGTCAGCAATGTACAGCATAGGCAGGGATCCTAAGAAACGTGATAGTAGTGCTCCATTTTCAGCAACAGCATAGTGCCCAAGTATGAAAGGCCACTATGGCGATGGTGCAAATGGGGTATAGGGGGCTGCAGGTGGGACATGTAGCTGGGGCAGCTGGGACACAGGGTGGACTAGGCGGCACATAGGAACATAGAAACCGTAAATCAGCATGACAGCAGCTGACAAAGGCCAAACACAATCCACCTACATCTACCTGGTCCACCCGAGCTAACAGTTGCCAGGGCACTGACCTAACATCCTCCCAGCCAACCCTCCCCCAAGCGGAAGGGACATACTATTGGTAGGCGGTGATGGGGGGGATGTGAGGATGCTCATGTATGCCCCCTGCCCCAGACCCCGCTCCTTAGGCAACCACCTACCCACACAGTGGATGGCCTGGGACTGCGCACTACCATCATCGACAGCATATGGTCATGTCAGCATGGCAGGGGGGGTGCCCGTGCTGGAGGGGGCAGTGGCACCTGCCTGCAGTGGACCTAGGCCATGCCCTGTACCAGTACGTGGTGTGCAGTGCAACATAAAAGGTCTGATTGAGGAAAAGTACAGGTAGCCCCAGGGACCACCATGCATCTGTGGCAACAGTGTGGTGCAGTACACCCAGCCAGTGTGTCCAGAAGCAGAGGGTCACAGGTTCAAGTCCCAGCTTTGGTTCCTGCAGAGCATGTTCCTATATTTTACCCTACAATGCAGATACAACAGCAACATGTGCAAAGCCCAAAGCAGTGGCGAACAGGGGTACAAACACCCACTCACACAGGCTCCACAATCCAAAGATGCATGGACAGTCGGGCTGTTGGCCCCAGCATTGAGCTGCAGTTATCACCAGAGCACTACTACTACCTCCTGCACAGTTTAGCAATGTCAGCACTGTGATCAGGACCAGTGTGGCGGGCAGGGTTGCCAACCACCCCTATCTTTACACAATGCTGCAATAGGAGTGTGTGCATGTCTATCCATTGTTCTGTGGCCGCCCATCCCTCTCTGGGCCCAAAATGTCCCACTGTTACCAGCATTAGCCTGAATATGTGCATAATGAGGAGCAAGGTGTTGTGGATGTAGCCCGGACAGGGCAGTTTGGCCAGGATGCATCTTCACAGGGTGTGGGGCAATGGCTGGGACACTGTAGTGCCCAACCACCACTTGCATGGACAGGGTGGCCACAGCATGTCATGCTGGGAGGGCACTCACTCTAACCGAGCAGTGACCATGGCATGTCTAGGTTCCCACATAGCACTCCACACTATCTGCCTACAGTGATACTTTTGTGATCCCAGTGCTGGGGTCCAAATCACTGAGATGCCTGCTTGGTACACATAGTTCCTCTGTGAGCATGCACTATGGCCTGGCTAGTGGACTGTCTGCAGTTAGACTGTGCATGGTTGGAACACCTATAAGGTGCTGTCTGCTGGTGACTGGCAGACAGTGGTGTGAGACAGTTGGGGTTTTCCAGAGCTAACCCCAGCATTGCTGCTGGTCTGCCACTGCCCCAGCCACAAGTATGGCTCTGGCCCACCAGCCCTGGAGGGCTGTCTTATGCCAGTAGGATGGAGCACCTGTCCCTTACCTACAAAAATGGTAATGTGAGCCCTTTGGGGTATGTAGTGTATACCACTTTGACCTATAAAGGCACTGCTACACAAACCTCATGCAAATCTGGAAACCCCTCTGCCCTGATAACAGATGCCCATGTCAGGCAGACCCTAACACGGAGTACACACTAATCTGGGTGGTGTCTGGTCCCAGAGGGCCACATGTGGCTGCAGGATGCAGATGGACACCAAATTGCTTTCAACTGCACTGCAAGGAACACCTGTCACACACTGGTAGTGATGGAGATGTACAGCAGGGCCTATCTCTAGCACCATATGTACTGCGGACCTAGTGCTGGGCACCCATCCTATCGCTCAGGGGGAACACAGAACCTGCACAATGGCATGGTCTGTAGCTACTCTGTGCCAGTATCACGCACTGTCAGTTCATCTTTCCAAGCTGAGGTACCGGAGAGGTGCAGACCCCATTTGCTGATCAGCTTAGACAGCTATTCAGCATGTGCATTGCATCATGGGTACTGGTGGGGTTACCCTATCCTGGCACTCAGAGCAGACAGTTTGTGCGTTGACCTGCAGTCCTTCTGTACCCAGCCATTGCTGTGACATACACCAAGGAGGTATAGCCTACTGGTTAATACAATGCCATTCTCGGCAGTGTTCATGGGTTCAATTCCTCATTGTTCCCTCCTCTCATGCCTGTCCTACTAAAATAGTGTGTATGCCTGTAACAGGCAGATTTGTGCTGCCAGCCCATAATACCCTTGCCACAATTGCCAACATTCCCACTACAGTATCTGCTTCTGTCAGCTGTGTAGAGTCCTGTCTGCCTGTGCAGGCTGTCACCCCATGTCCTGCACTGCTACCCTTTCCTGCATTGCGCCTCTTCATGCTTGCCTTGCCTGTGCCTGATCTGCATAGCACCACCACTCCTCTGTCCACCCATCATTGTAACTATCCTGCCACCTCCGACTCCACCAGGGGACACGTATTCCCATCGTCTGCCACCAACTGTCTTTCCAGTACTTTACATTGCCAACACCCTGTGCTGTGGTACAGTTGCCCCCACCATGTTTGTCATCAGTACTGGCAGCCTCATGGGATGCCCGCAGATATGGCAGGTCCAGCGGCTCCCAGCTCTCCCTCCTTCACTCACCTGTTCATTGCCTTTCCTGAGTGCCCTATCTAGTGTTAGTGCTACATCTGTCTCTGTTCCTCACAGGTCATGCATGTCATCCTGAGACACCTTGCAGCCCTTAGGGCACACTAACCTAGGGCACCGTGACCTTGTTAGGCCACCTTAACCTATGGTTCCATAGCCCAAGGTGCCTTCTATGGTGCCTTGTCCAGGGGTTCCTAATACGGCGCTTAGCCTAAGGAGCCCTATAGTGGCCTTATGGGGCACCTTACAAGGCGCCTTGTAATGTGCCTTATAAGGCGCCTTGCAACGTGCATTAGTCTAAGGTGCCTTGTAACGTGCGTTAGCTGATACGGCTTGCTGTAACGATGCACCACACACACCTTTATATGGGCATCTGAACCTTTACCGCGGAACCTAACGCGTGTGACATTACCGCAATTTAGTAAACATACCCCTTTATTTCCCTAGCATGCCCTGTTGTGATACTGACCTAGTCAATACTGGGGTAATTGAAATCACCCGTTATTACTGTGTTGCAACTTTTGTTAGCTTCCCTAATTTCTTTTAGCATTTCATCATCCATCTGTTCATTCTGGCCAGGCAGTCGGTAGTAGACCCTCATTGCCATCGCCTTCCCCTTTTTACATGGGATTTCTATCTATAGAGATTCAACAGTATATTTAGTTTCCTGCAAAACTTTTATCCTGTGTGACCAATGCCCTCTCTAACATAGGGGTATGTTTACTAAACTGTCTTAACGTGCGCTCTGCAACGTTATCGCGTGATAAGGTACCTTATCGCACGATTATGGCGCGTTTTAAGGCGCACAGGTACCATATCGCGCGATAACGCGCGCTGCGGCGCAAACAAGCGCTGAAGGCGGGGAAAGGCTCCCGGAGGGCGGAGGAAGGCTCCCCGGGGCGGAGAGAAGGGGTCAATGGGTGGAGAGTGGGAGGGGAGAGGCTCCCTGCACACCAACGCTGTGAAATCCGAGGCTCAAACCTAACGCCAGTGAAACCCTGGCGTTAGAGCTGATTTAAAGGGAAAAGAAACCATTTCCGTCAGCAATGTACAGCAAAACCAGGGAAACCTACAAAAAGTGATAAGTGTGATACATGTGCACGGAACAAAAGGGCAAATAAACATTGAAAATGAACAGAAGCAAATGTAAAAAAAACATAACCAAGCTGGGAAATAGTGATAGCAATGGGAAACATCAAAAAACACTCCCAAGAAAGCCCCAAAACAAAGATATGAAGTGTGGAAGGGTCTACGCTCCATCCCCATACAAGGTGAATGATCCCACAGTGAAATAGCACTGATCAGGGTTTCCCTCTCCATTGGACAGGTTACCTATGGCATGCACATGTTCCACAACAGCAGGGCGGGCATGTCGGAATGGGCAACTGGACAGATGCTGGGAAAGGGGATACAGAGGGCTGCAGGCGGCACATGCTGTGGTGCAGCTGGGGCACAGTGCGGACTAGGCAGATGCCTAGGTGGCACTTAGGAATGCTGAAACTGAACAGCAGCCAGACAGCAACTGATGAGGGCCCAACATGGGCACGAGAGTGTTTATCACAGTGTCACAGGGGATAGTACCCAGCAGGTACCTCCAAGGGCACAGAACATTGGCAGGCAGTGTTGGGGGGAAGTGTGGATGCCTATGCAGGCACCCTTACCCCAGAACCCACACCATAGGCAGCCGCCTACCTGCACAGTGGATGGCTTGAGACTGCACACCACCAGCACCACCAGCAGAAGGGCATGTCAGCATGGTGGCAGAGGGGTACTGGTGGTGGAGGAGGGCAGTGGCAGCTGCCCAGAGCAGACCATGGCCTAGCCCTGTGTAGGTGGGTGCCATGCACTGCAACAGACAGGCCCTGCCGGACAAACAGTCATGGTATCACCAGGGAATGCATTGTCTCTGTGGCAACACGGTGGTGCAGTGCACACAACCAGTGTGTTTGGAGGCAGAAGGTCACAGGTTCAAGGCCCAGCTATGGTGCCTGCCAACCCAGTCCCCATATTTTACCCACTACAACAACATGCTAATACAGACAGAACCTTTATTGCAGATGACGTAAACATGCCCAAAACACCTACATTTTACCCTACAGAGCACAGACTCCATAAACAGGCGCATTACCTACAGCAGAGTCTCCCAAATGCAGTCCTGGAGGGCCAAACACCATTCAGGTTCCATGCTGCCTCTAATAAAGATGCCTGTGCTGCATATCTATGCACCACCCCCATGGTATGCAGATGTATCTCATGCATATTCATGAGGGACAGCATGAAAACCCGAACAGTGTTTGGCACACCAGGACTGGAGTTGGGAACCTCTGCCGTAAAGCAGCAGCCAACAGGGGCAGACACACCCACACCCACAGGCTCCATTAGCCAATGCCCCCTGGAGAGGCAGGACATTGGGCCCTGTGTGCATCTCTCAATACTAGCACTTGCATACCTTAGCAATGCCACCCTACACCTGGGAATACGGTACACAGCTATCAAAAGGTTGCTATGATTACTGGCAGATAGCAATTCCTACGTTAAGCACAGTTTGCTGATTGAGCTCCATCATAACAACCTTTCTGATGTCTGTGGAGTGTGCTTCAGGTCTGGTCCCTGACAGTGTTTACCACCCTGGGGAGTGACCCCCACCAGTATTGCGTACCATATCCATGCCTGCACTGTGCCCAGGACTGTTGTGGTGGCCAGGGCTGCTAAACACTTCTATAGTAGCACAATGCTGGCATAGGTGTGGGAGTGTGTGTCTGTCTATTCAGTGTGTGGTGGCTGCAAACACCCTCCACAGCCCACACTGCCAGCACTGTTGCCAGTATTGGCCTGCCAATGTGCATAATGAGGAGCAAGGTACCATGGGTATAGCCCGGACAGGGTGGCCTGGCCAGGATGGATTTGCACAGGGCATAGGGCACTGGCTGGGATATTGTAGTGCCCGGCCACCACCTGCACAGACAGGGTGGCCACAGCATGTTCTGCTGGGAGATCACTCTCACCCTGACTAAGCAGTGACCATGGCATGGCTAGGCTCCCCCATAGTGCTATATAGTATTTCTCTCATGTGATATTTATGGGTTTCCTTTTGGGGCCCAATCACTGACTTATCTGCTTGGTGTGTATGCTGACATCCCAGTTCTGGGTGTATGCATCTCCTCCAGGAACATGCCCTATGGACTAGCTATCAGACCGTCTGCAGCTAGTATGTGTCTTGCTGGAACACCTTGCAGGGTGCAGTGGCTGCAGGCTTGCTGCAGGAGAATATCAGATTGTGGTGGGGTGCAGCTGAGTATTTCTGTGCCTAATGTCTGTCTGCTATTGCTTTATAGATGTGTACAGAGCTGCATTGACTGCCCTGTAGGGTGTCTGTTCCCCAGCAGGACTGCGGTTGGTGGTCCCCTCTACTGCTGCCATTGCAGGGATGTAAAATGTGGATCTGTCGGTGGGAGACCCTGTTTCCCATCCACAGCCCCAGAGGGTGGGTTGGGTGGTGGTACATAATCTGCCTATGGGTCCTGTGATAAAGAAGTTTATCATAGCTCAGGAAGGAGCTATAGAAAAGGTGAAGTGACTCTGAACAAGCAACCTGTCAGTTCTGGTAGAAATATGAAAACAGAATTTTGCCATAAAAGACTACCAGTCCCAGAATGCACCAGGTTTCCAACAGCCATTAGAGGAGCTGAAGTGAGGAAACGTGTGTTCAATCAGGAGGGCTATGAGGTAATCCCTAAGCACTCATCTCAAAGGGCAGGGCCTGATTCAGCACAGCTGCGCTGTGTTAGGGAGGATCACTCATCTAAGCAGAATAAGAGTAGAGTTTATTCTACAGATGACCATCTTCATGATCACCTTGGATATCCAGAGAATTATCCTCAGTTTCATCTGAAGGATCATCAGAAGCAGAAGCCAAACCGGATGGACAGAGAGGGAAAGAGACCCTTTGGAAGAAGGAAGAGAAAAGCCTTTGAGAGGTCTAGAAGAGTCCAAAGCAGTACGTATACTGGGAGGTATTCCAAGGGCCAGCATACACCATTGGACTGGGGAAAGCCAGAGGAATGGTGCTGCAGAGCTAGGAATCACCAGAGGCTACCCGTGAGGGAGACGGCTGCACGTGGAAGGGACCCTAAGACCTGTGCCAGAAGGTATGTGAAGAGAGATCCAGTGTCCAGGGATCTGGATTGGAAGGCTGGACATAAGAACTGGACTACATACTGGCCAGGCTATATAGAGAGGAACTCTAGCAGCAATGGAAGCTCAGGTATGAACACTGATCTATGCCCTAGCTATAACCTTGAAAGACAGCAGGGAAACAAGTATTCTCCTGAAAATGCTCCATTGAGAGATTCATCTGTGCCAATCCATGATATTGAACCCATGCTTGTTGAACAAGGGGGAATAATAGCAGATGAGGATCCTGTTTATATGGACTGCTCTCTATCTAAACTCCGTTGGTAACTTTCTGTTATAAAGTACAGCAACCTTCACAAAGAAATACAAATTTGTTCTTTAATCTACTCAGAAAAGCTCCTGAAGCAGGATTTGACCCACACAGTGGAAGGCAAGCCAGCTAAGGGGTTTCAGCTGGTGACTGCTAGCAATTAAGCCTTACCTAATTGCTTGTGAGCTAGGAGAGAATCACTTCTGTATCTATGTGGGAAGTAATCAGAAGTTAACCTGAAAAGAACAGTTTGTTTCTTGCTTTGTGGCTTTTCATTTGTTGTTTTCCTGATTTTGACTTTGTTTTTCCAAGTTAACACTGAAAGCAAATAACCTAATTTATGTGCTACCAAGCATATCTGTGTTGGGAGAAATAACCCCATAAATAAATATCTTATTGGCTTTACCCAAGAGCACAACTAAATTATTGTCAGCAGCTGTGTCTGGTGTGAATGAACTACATTGCCCACAATACCTTGCAAATCATATAGAAATATGCACTTGCCAAGAGTGTGAAGATTCTCACCCAGGCAGCTGTCTGACAGTCCATAAGGGTCAAACCTGACTGAGAAATACAGATGTATCCAAAGTGTGTCTGCAGGAACTACCTATCTCACACACTAGCACTGCTGGGGACCTACAGCATGGCCTATTTTTGCCATGGAAGGTGTTGTGGACCTGGTGCTGGGCGCCCCACCACACACTCAGGGTGAGCACAGTACCCGCACAATGTGACGGTGTGTAGCTACTCTGTGCCAGTAACACACATGGTCAGTTCCCCCTACCAGGCCGAGGTGCTGTGGGGGTGCATACCCCATCTTGTGTTCATCTGTAGACGGCTGATTTGCATGTGCAGTGCATCATGGGTACGGGTGGGCTAACCCTATTCTGGTGACCACAGCAGACTGTGTGGTGACGTGTAGTCCTTCTGCAGCCAGCCAGGGCCTTGTTAGCAGCTATAGAGCTGTAGCCCACTGTTTACTTCACTGCCTGTGGAACCAAGGGTCATGGGTTCAAACCCACAGTGGGGTTATTTGATAGGGCTGTCCAAAGCATTATCTATTTTTAATGTACATTAGTGCTGCCAGCAAAACCACCCTCAGCGTACTGTACCCATAAGGTGCCTCAGAGGGCGCTTTTTAGGGCGCCCTATAGGGCACCTTATGGTTACCGTCCATATAAGGTGCACTATACGGTATCCTATGGAGTGACTTATAGGGTGCCCTATAGGGGACATTATAGGGTGCCGTGGCGGACAGTGCACTTTATAATGTGCCCTATGGAGTGCCTTATAGGGTGCTTTATGCGGCACCTTAGGTTACGGCACTTGAGGGTGTGTTTGCTGGCAGCAATTAATAAAATACTTACATGTCAAAGCTGATGCCTCAGCCAGCCTTAAGTATTAGGCACAATGGGGGATCGAACTCATGACCCCTGTATCATCAGTCAGTGTATTAACCATTGTGCTACACCTCTGTTTCAATGTTTGCATGTCTGGGCACCTACTTAGGATTACCGCGCGTTAACGCGCTTAGCGGTGCCTCGCACGATAATGTGTGCAGCAGCGCGTGTTATCGCGCAATACTCCCGTTTTGCTGCTTTAAGACTGAAACGCCCACTCCTTTTATGGCAGCCTGCACACTATCGCCGGGCGCACATTAAGACGGTTTAGTAAACATACCCCATAGAGTGCAAACCCTCGACCAGTTTGAACTACCCTATCATTGTGATTTAGTTTGTACCCAGGTATCACAGTGTCCCATTGGTTGTTATTCCACCAGGACTCTGAAATGACAATCATATCTAACTTTTCCTTTAATGATATATATTCTCGCTCTCTCATCTTATTTTTTAGACTTCTAGCTTTTGCATACAGGCATTTTAGAGATTCTATTTTATTCATATTAATCTGGTTATCAGTTGATAGGTGTAATTTGGAATCTTTCATCTCTTTCTGCTCTGGGTCCTTTTATATTTATTGGAATCTCCCTATTAGGATGCCCTAACTTCCCACTTTTGATAGTAGCCTTCAAGGATACATCCTTCCGAAACATGCACTCTTGGGCGACTGTCAGCTTTCCCTATTATCTAGTTTAAAGGCTACTCTATCTCCTTTTTAAAGGTATCAATGCCAATAGCCTGGTTCCATCCCATTTAAGGTGGAGCCCATCCTTATGGAAAATCCCCTCCCTTCCCCAGAATGTTGCCCAGTTCCTAACAAATCCATAACCCTCTTCCTTGCACCAACGTCTCATTCGCGCATTGAGACTCCGGAGCTCTGCCTGACTTTTGGGTCCTGCATGTGGAATGAGAAGCATTTTAGAGAAAGCTACCCTGAAAATTCTGGATTTCAACTTCCAACCTAAAAGCCTAAATTTGACCTTCAGACTCTCTCTCGCACACTTTCCTATCTCATTGGTACCAACATGTACCAAAAGAGCTGGTTCCTCCCAAGCACTATCTAAAACCTTGTCTAAGTGGCGCATGAGGTCCACTATCTTTGCACCAGGCAGGCATGTTACCAGGCAGTCCTCACATCCATCTGCCACCCAGCTATCTACATGTCTAATGATTGAATCACCAACTATAATGGCTGTTCTAACTCTTCCCTCCTGGGCACATGTCCCTGGAGAAACCTCCTCAGTGCAAAAGGGTTTTATATCACCTGGAGGACAGATCCTAGGTCAGGTGCTATCCTTTCACGTGACCTCTCTCCTGCATGGCAACTGAGGCTACCAGACTGGAAGTGGGACCTCAGTACCACATCCCTGCCTTCCTTATGTCCTCCAAGCCTGCTACTCTAGCCTCCAGAGATCAGACTCATTCCCTGAGGGCAAAGAGCTCCTTGCACCTATTGCACACATAAGACCCCTCACCAACTGGGAGAAAATCATACATGTGACACTCGATGCAAAAGACTGGGTAGCCCCATCTCACTGCTGGACTGCTGTCTGCATCTTAGTTTTAAGGATTTGTTTAACTATTTCAGTTGTTTGTTTACTTAAAGTTGCTAGGGATATGTGTACTGAAACAGCTATACCTAATATGTTTAAGGGACTTTGTTCCTGCTCATTGTGTCTTCTTTCCCTTCCCTATTCTATCCCCATTTCCAACCTTTATTTTGTTTGTCTTGACTAGGTTGTAAACTCTAATGAGTAGGGACTGTCTTTATCTGTGTTTGTACAGCACTGCTTATGCCTTGTAGTGCTTCATCAATGTGTATTATTATTACTATAAATATTACTGTGTGCACTGTGTAAATATTCTTTGAATAAAAGAAATAAATTGTTTATAAAGACCTTTATCATTATTATTATTATGATTAATAATAATAATAATAATAATAATAAAGGTCTTTATAAACAATTTATTTCTTTTATTCAAAGAATATTTACCCAATTCTCCCTTCTGTGCTAAGCTATACCCTGATTTGAATTACATTAAAAGCTCTCTGCTGCTACTAGGCCCTGAGTTAAGAAATACACTAGATTCTAAAATACACAGATTTATCAGTTTTAACCCAAAGAATTCCCTTTTCCCCAAGATTTACATGTGCATATATTTTCCAGCAGTAGCAGTCCCTTTTGGTAGTCCTTCAAGACTGCAGCAGCCCCTTACACTTTGTCCCATTTCTACCCCTTCTTGGCAATCACTCCTCCCCTCCCCCCAAGATCATTCACTGATTCCACTGGCTCTCTCCTAGTGCTCGGTACAGAGCTTGGTCCTCCTACCTTAGTAAGATAGCTGAAAAATCACTTGCACAGCACAGCATCTTCCCACTAGCTCACCCCTTCCCTTACTGTGACTAGAGCTGCCTTCTAGTACCTTCCAATTGACTGGACCCTACCCACGGTCTCTTTTGCTAGTTACATTGGAAGCAGGCAGAGCAGATTCACTTCCAGAGGGGGGAGGATTACAGGACTGAAGATAGAAGTTTTAAACTCTGAAAAATGTCCAGCCACGTTAGACATCCTTCTGGCTTCCAGATATTAATATAAAAATCTATATAGTCCTGAAAAAATCTAGAAAGTTGGCAAGCCTGCTCTCCTGGGTCTCAAACAGCTCTGACAGGATCTCCTAAAAATGTGGGCCCTAGGCATGTGCCTAGTTTGCCTATGGGGGTCATTCTAGGACACAAATGAGGGGTTTGTATGTTTGGCAGGGACGTTTGTGTGCTGAAAATGTCTCCAATCGTATTCTGAAACACTGCTGTTATGCACATCCACGGCACTAGCACAGGGATCTCAGAACGTGCCCAGAAAGGGCAGAACAGGGGCGTGGTCAGCCGTGGAGACGTACATGAGCCTTTCCTGGATACACTTTATATATTTTCAGTGCTTCCCACAGACTTCCACGTTATTCTGCTCTTCTCTGCAGTGCATCCCAGATTAAAGAATGGTTATGACAATTATGTTTTAAGCTCATGTGACTGTAGTCTGGAAAAACACAAGATGCAGTTTTAAGGAACAGAAAACAGAGGTGAGGGAATGTTGTAAGGTATAGAAACATTAAAAAACATCCTTACAGAAATATTAAGAAGAGCAATAGTATGTATTATAGCTATACTGAAATGTACTGTTTGTGCTAACGCAGAGAGTCTAGGGGACCCTCCCATAACAATTCCCATATTCTGAAAAATAGAACTGCTGATGTATGGATAGTATGGGCATGAGTAGGGAAAGGATTTTTGTTTGGGTGAGAAATGGAGATCATATTTTTAGTCCTGATACCCCATTCTATTATGTTATGTCATAGCTGTTATGTATAGGTTCAGGGCATCTTTTTGGCAGAATTATGTTTTTGTGTCTGAAAGTGAGAGTGTGTGTGCATGTGGTTTGAGGGTTGCATGGGAGGATCTGGTGTGTTCATCTGCAATTCAGGGGGGACATGAAAGCCTAGCAGGTACCTGGATCATATAAATGAACGCAGCGTCACCAGGTGATTGGGCAGACAAAATCACAGGAGTTTCTCTATAGTTAAATTTCAAAACATTTCCCTGTCAATAATAAGGGACCCTCAGAATAAGAGCATTCAATGGTGAAAACAGCACTAATGCATGCTCAGTTTTCGAGATCAATGAAGTTGCTGTTGAGCATTATTAGTGGTTTTCACTGCTGAATGCTCTTATTCTGAGGGTCCCTTGTAATTGACAGGGGTATGCTTTGACATTTAGTTATAGGGAATCTATTCAGATTCCTTCTAGATTATTTTTCGTAGGGTACTCTAATAAGATCATATATCGTTGGCAGTGTGATAGGGCAGCCATACATCCACTGTGCCAACATGACTGATGTTGTGCCAACATTCTCCAGATTGTTCCATGAGGCCTATATCCTTACCCAGTCCAGGATCTATGAGAGCTGTGAGAGTGGTGCTATATCAGGAAGCTGACTACTTGGTGTGATGGCACAGGGATCTCCCCTCCTATGCCCACACAGGCCTGACCAGGGGAGAAATGCCACAAAGCAGACTGTGGGAAGGCAGATAGGGCTGCCCCACAGATAGCGGATGTATACAGACTGACATACGCCACAATGGAAGAAGTGTAGCTGCTGTGAGAAATGCCAGTACCCAGATAGGTGGGCCTCGATGCCATAGCCAGAAGGCCCTACTACTACTACTTCTACTACTACTAAAGGGCCAGCCCATCCATTGTGCGAGAATGTTGTTGGTACAGTGCTCCGTGCTTCAGGGGGCCCCGTGCCAACAACATCCCGTATTCAGTACCGGCAGACAGGGCAACTTTAGAGGAAGCCAGAGAGGCCCTGGCTTACCTCTAATAGCTGCCAAAGTGAAGACTGCCTTTTTTCTTCACTTCAGCAGCTGTACTGTAGTTTAGGACGCTGCTGCGCTGAGTGCCAAGAAACAGGAAGTCCCCTTTGACCTCAGCACGGCAGCATTGTAAACTACAGTACAGCTGCCAAAGTGAAGAAAACTGTCACTCTTCACTTCACAGCTGTTGGAGGTGAGTTGGGGCCTTTCCGGCTCCCTCTAAAGCTTTTTAGACAGCCGCTGGTCTCTTTGGGAGGGGAGGGAGGGCTTGGACTGGAAATGGGCTGTGGGGGTAAGCTAGGACTGGAAACTGACTGAAAGGGGAGGATGAAGCTAGGAGCTAGGACTGAAAATTGGCTGAGTGGGGGAAGGCTTGGACTGGAAATGGGCTGATGGAGGAGCTAGGATAGGACTGGAAATGGGTTAAGTGGGGGGGAGGCTTGGACTGGAAATGGGCTAAGTGGGAGGAGCTTGGACTGGAAATAGCTGATGGGGAGGGGGGCTTGGACTGGAAATGGATTGATGGAGGAGCTAGGATAGGACTGGAACTGGGCTGATGGGGGGCTTGGACTGGAAATGAGCCGAGTGGGGGGGCTTGGACTGGAAATAGGTTGAGTGGGAGGGCTTAGACTGGAAATTGGCTGAGTGGGGGAGAAGCTAGGACTGGAAATTGGCTGAGTGGGGGGGTGGCTTGGACTGGAAATGGGTTGCTGGAGTGGCTAGGATAGGACTGGAAATGGGTTGATGGGGGGGCTTAGATTGGAAATGGACTGATGGAGGGGCTAGGACTAGAAATGGGCTGATGGGGGGCTTGGATTGGAAATGGGCTGAGTAGGGGGGCTTGGACTGGAAATAGGTTGAGTGGGAGGACTTGGACTGGAAATTGGTGGGAGGAGCTAGGACTGGAAATGGACTGAGTGGAGGGGAGCTAGGATTGGAAATGGGCTGATGGGAGGCTAGGATTGGAAAGGGCTGTTGGGGGGCTTGGATTGGAAATGGGATGATGGGGGCTTGGATTGGAAATGGACTGATGGAGGGGCTAGGAGAGGACTGGAAATGGGCTCATGGGGGGCTTGGATTGGAAATGGGCTGAGTGTGGGGGGAGCTAGGACTGAAAATGGGCTGAGGGAGGGCTAGGATAGGACTGGAAATCGGCTGATGGGGGACTAGGATTGGAAATAGGCTGATGGGAGGCTAGGATTGAAAAGGGCTGATGGGGGGGGGGGGGCTTCGATTAGAAATGGGCTGAGTGTGAGAGGGAACTAGGACCGGAAATGGGCTGATGGAGGGGCTAGAATAGGACTGGAAAGGGCTGATGGGGGAGCTAGGACTGGAAATGGGCTGATGGGGGGCTAGGACTGGAAATGGGCTGATGGGGGGACTAGAAGGGAATGGATGCTGGGTGGAGCTGGAACTAGAAGGGAGCTGATGTTGGGGAGGACTAAAATGGGATGGGGCTGGGAGAGTGAAATGGAGAGGGGAAAAATATTTTGTGTGGGAGGGAAGAAAAATCTACGATTGGCCGTGGATTGGGAGAGTACGTGGGGATTGAGGATGGAGGGGTAATGGTAAGGAAACGCAAGGGAGATTAGGTGAATCAGATCCAAAAGCGGCAACAGAAAGTAAGTACTCATCCTGGATTTGCGAAGGGCCAGAGAAGAAGCCTGACGCACAGACTCAGGTAGTTTGTTCCAGGCATAGGGAGCAGCAAGGTGAAAGGAGTGAAGTCTGGAGTTATCAGTAGAAGAGAAGGCCACATATAGAAGTGATCTGCCTGAAGAGCGGAGTTCCCGAGGAGGGGTGTAGGGAGAGTTAAGAGGAATGGTAGTTCGGAGCAGCAGAATGAGTGCACTTATAGGCCAGAGGCATGAAAAGGACATATATTTGTTGCTCAGCAATATTATGCATCATTTGGGGAACTGCAATGTTAGTTTTGGGTTTTGTACACTTGATAAGGGTCCATCTTTAGCAGTTTAAAGTGTGTTTGTAGAGATGACCAAGGCAGTAATCATTGGGGCCATTTTATAATGCCAAGTACCATTAGATGCAAGGTATGTCATGACATACATGTTAATATTTACATTTTCTTATACCATATTAGGGGGCACTGGGATTACCTAGCACTTTTCAGGGCCTAAGGTATATGGTCTAGGTTGCAGCAGCAGTCATTTATCATTAGTATTTATGTCAAATTTGCATCAGCAAACTACCGTCATTGTGAAGAGCAGCTTAGGAGATGTACGTTTTATCGAGGAGGCGTGGTGCCCACGGGTACATCTCGGAGATGGGCAGGATACAAAACATGCAACTCTTCAGAATACAGCGGGTGCAGGGACATCCAAAACATTTACCAGTGTCCCATAATATTGATGAGGGACGCGTTTCTCCATTATATCGCAGGGCACGCGTCTGCACCCAGTCGCGGGCTGCACACCAGATGCGTGCATGGGCCGACTGAATAGCGCTTTGCCCATGCTGTGCTGGACATGTCTATTTCTCTGATTCCGGACCTGCAAGCACATTTAGACCCGTGAATGTAGAATGTAGAATTAGGTTCAAACAGGGCCTGTTTTTAATTTAGACATGTCCATGAGCCGGGTGTGCACATTATGCAATTGGGCTCCACGTCTTAATCTGGTCCTGACTTGACTTATAAAGTTTTGGATCATGGTTTTCTTGTCCTATTGCAGTAAAAACTGGATTACTGTGTGTCTCATAGAGCTTTGTGATCATTTAAGGAAACATTTTGGTGAAAATAGTTTCTTGAGCTTTTTCCTTTTGTGCACTTAGGGTTGCCAACTGGCTCTAGATGCGCCCGACAGGCTTGCTCCAGTCCCGGGTTTACCCCATTGCATGCAGTTACTTGTAGTTTTCCTTTTTTTATGGAATTCAATGGAGAAATCAGAACTACATATCCCTGCATGCAGTGAGGTAAATCCAGGACTGGATCACATCTGGAGCCAGTTGGCAACCCTATGTGCACTGAGTTTGTGGAAATCTCTCCCTCATGCATTGCACTTTCCAGAGAGCTATTATAGCTTTAGGGAGCAGATAAAAGCTTGCAGGCTGATTTTCTGATCACCTCACATTTCAACGCCACGGTAGTCAGCCACAGCATTTAAATATAATCCATATATTCAGTAGCAGTGTCCCAATAGTGATTGCTGCTGAATATCTGGATAAGTGTCAACTTATGTGGGTAGCGGTGTTTTTCAGTCATCACTAATCCGGATAAAAATTTAGGCCTGATTTTCAGGAGGCTTAAGTTATCCAGATAAGTGTATACATTTTAGGAACCTGACATGTACTTGTGACCTGGACTGGCCACTGTTGGAAACAGAATACTGGGTTTGGACCCTTGGTCTGACCCAATATGGCATATCTTATGTTCTTAAGTGCTGGCTGAACATCGTTGCTATCTTGATTGGGTAATTTCCTTGCACCCCTCCCTTCAGGGCAGACTCTCCATTTTGTGGCAGGCAGCAAAGCTCTACAGCCCTCTCCTTTTATTTCTTCCCCTTGGATTTGCATCAGTTTTGCCCCCATGAAAAAAGGAAGTCTGCATCAGATGGGGCGGGACCAGCTGAACTTTGAAAGTGCAGCACCAGCATGCAGCAGTTCGTGCTCCGCTATGCGTTTCTCTGTTGCTTTCTTGTCACTGCTGCCGCTGGAGGTCTCAGAAAGGTGCGGAAGTGGCAGGAATGGCAGACATGGACAGTCCTCCAAAGTTTGCCACTCTAGGTGACTGCCTAGCTTGTCGAATGATAGCACCGGCCCTGGTTAAAAGTTCTGCTGTAAACTGTTACCCCATCCCTTCCCCTGCACTGTTTACGGTATAAAAGCATGCACACTGGTCACAGCATGAGCACATCTACCCTCACAAAGAAGGAGGGCAGAGAAACTCATGTCTACTTTGCCTCCCCGACCTTTCATTTTAAAAGTCTTCTGTGCTTTAAATAAGGTGCCTATATACATGATGTATCTGTTTGTGCGTGGCCGGTTCATTTTCTAAGGGAAAACCCATGAAGGATTGCCCTTTAAATGACAAAGTGGAACATCCTGGCCATTAGGAAAACTGCATCCAAAATACTTAGGAACATATTAAAGTTTGGAGGGACTACACATGTTCTGTCCCCCCATAAATGTGT
The DNA here is from genome assembly GCA_033557465.1 of Ichthyophis bannanicus. Taxonomy (NCBI): domain Eukaryota; kingdom Metazoa; phylum Chordata; class Amphibia; order Gymnophiona; family Ichthyophiidae; genus Ichthyophis; species Ichthyophis bannanicus. The sequence continues at coordinate 74,017,800 of CM066037.1, forward strand.
GGGCATGCTTTCATTGTATTATTTATTGTTGCCAGGTGTAAGTTAGGGCAAGCAGCTTCTTGCTTGTTTGTAATCCTTGCTCTTATAGGTTTAATTGGTCCATGTGACCCACTCTCCCCAGTCTCCTTAATACCTGCCTGCCTTACTACAGAGTATAATACGTGATCCCTTTGGGCTATTGAAGCTTCTTTTGCCTTTTGGGTAATTTCCTTGCACCCCTCCCTTCAGGGCAGACTCTCCATTTTGTGGCAGGCAGCAAAGCTCTACAGCCCTCTCCTTTTCATTTCTTCCCCTTGGATTTGCATCACCCTTTCACCAATTCACTTCAGTTCAACTCATTTCAATTCAATTCAAATCTGCATATATTGCTCACATCCACCTGTTTCATAAGTTCCATTTCACCATTTTTGCAACATTTCAACCTGCTCCAGTTTGCATTCATTCAGACACCTCCATAATCCATCTTTAGCCAAAATTCAGACAGTTCCGACATGCTACATATCTAACCAGGAGTGTAGAACCTCTTGATTCAGCTTCCACAGAAAGTTATACAATTTACTTATTATATTAAACAGTTGGGTTATAAGAGACTAGATCTTTTCTTTGATGTTAATTGGCTTAACTGCCTGTGTAGTGTTGCATTGGGAAACACAGCATGACACAGGAACAACACCTACAAGCCCATCTCTATAATAGAAGAATATGTGAGGCATATTGTTAAGCATGTGTGAACTGCAAACCACGTAACGCCACTCACCAGGATATTCAATGGCATTAACACAGTTAGTGCTGCTAACTATCTCCTCATTATCTGGTTAAATGCCCCGTTGCTAAACAGTTAGCATTGGGATATTCTGGAGGTGGCAATCTTAGCCTGTCAGTGGCAATACTGAGCTGCTAACCAGCTAACTAAAGTTAGGACAGAAAAAAGGTTGTGCTGTGTTTAGGTGTTTTAGCTACCTGGCCAGCAGCTCAGTATTGCCACTGACCATCTAACTAAAACACTATGGGCCCGATTCCATTCATGACGTAGATCTCCTGACCCGGATGTACACAGAAAATCGCAATTCTGATCCCCCAGGGCATGTCCAGCTCCATGGGATCAGAATCGCGAACAGCACTGTATGTGCAGGCCGGGACTGCGATTCAGTCCCAGCCTGCACTACTGCGCTAGCCCAGCTAGCTCAGCCAGGGCTTTTAAATGGAGCCGCGGCACCATGGCGTCCTGTTGCCGTGGCACCGTGGCTCCATTTAAAAGCTGCGATGCCGGCCGCTGCCCACAAATTTAATGCCTCGCAGCCCAATCCCTGATCGGGCCTCCTAAGGCCAGGGTCAGGTTGCGGGGGATTAACTTTGTCCCCCCAGCCCCTTCCGTGCCCCAAATTGAAAGAAAAAAATGTCCAGGGAGGTTATTCCACTCCAGGGGGTGGATGTACAGAGCTGACATTAGAATCGGCCCTGAACGTCCAGGGCCGGCAACCGCCCACAGCCCGCCCACTCTCCACCCCCGGGCCGCCTCTTCCCCGCCCCCGACTAACTTCCCTGCACAACCAGCGGAGAAGTTATTCGTGGTTCAGATAGGAGGTATCTGGGCAAACCAGATATTCAGTACTGATAACCAGATACGTATGGCTCAACACTGAATATTCAGTCCTAAATTACAACGGCGATGGCCAGCTGCTTTAACAGTGCTGACCACTGCCGCTCAATTTGTCTCCTTATATGTCCTCACGCTTACACAGAAAATATAGGACAGCAAAATAAGGACTGCAAGTCCCATCTAATCTACCCAGTTTTCTTTCTGTTAGAATTATATGGACAAATCCTCTGTCTCTGGCCTTTCCTTCATTCTGGAAAAGGATCATCGATGCCTATACCAGGCTTTCTTCAGTACCGTTACTGGGTTTGCTTCTATCTTCTCTTCTGGGAGGCTGTTTCTTGCATCCATCACCCCTTATGTGATGAAATATTTCCCAATGACATACCTAAGCCTCAAATTCTTGCTTCTTGCTCTAGGTCTTCCTTTCCACTGAAAAATGCTTGTGTTGACTGCAATATGTCTACCTTTGAGGTTTTTAAATGTCCCTGTCAGTGATCTCAAAAGGAAATGAAGCCCGTGTATGACATTAATGTTAATAAAACCCAGAAAGCCATAAAGATGCCTACTATTGCGCACCACCAGCAAAAGGAGATTAGCCAGTATGCCTACACACTGTTCCTGGATCTGTTTCTTTGGCCCTTACTCCCAAGAGGAACTTTTCCTTCCAATAAACAGCTTCAGCCTCCAACACAGAATAGGATCTTATTGCACATCAAAGAAGCCTTTCGCAGCCAGAGGCACAAACTTCATTTCCACTGCAATACAGCAAGCTAAGGAAAAATACCTTTTGGTTTAAACTGTAGAAAATTTCTTTGTCCCTTTCGGGATGTGCTGTACCAACACTATCACTGCCCATGGGCTGACCAGACTCTTTTCTTGGTGTGTCAAATCGCGCCAGCCTCTAGAGATGCATTTCCATAGGCAGTTATTTCTCATCGGCCTAGTCTGTCTTTGCAAACACATGGGTTAATTGCACGTTCCAGTAAACACAGAAATGAGAAGAAAAGCATCTCGTGAAATCTAGAGTCTGTATATTTTTCTTCCCTGCTGTTGTTTCCATGAAATTTATCATGTATTTAATGGAACCGTAAACTCCCATCTTGGTTTGATCAAAGCCTGTTCCCAGGGCTGAGGTATGCCATCCATCCTTCCAATGTATTCCGTCAGAATTTCCCCTACTAGATTCAGCTGGGGTCATATTCAGTCCACGGCGGTTAGTGGGGTTTTTAAATACCAGCTGCCATGGGCAAAATATACTAGATTCAGCAGCTGTATCTGACAGCGGCTGCCACGGAATATCTAGCAGTTGTGGTCAGAGCTGTGGCTCTTCAGATAGCAGCAATACTCAGCTGCTATCCAAATAGCCAATCCACAAAGATTAAGTTAGGCAGCACTGAGATAGCGCCACTGAAAATCACCACTAGCCAGCTAAGTGCTGGCTCCTCTGGATAGTATCACTGAATATTGGGCTTACCGTGGTTTATCCGGTTAGCAGGTCCTTTTGGATATTGAGCCCATTTTAGTTTGCTGACAGAAAAAGCAGTCTTGTTTGTGTGCTGCATACAAGACTTGCTAATGCAGTGAAATTCACTCCCAGGCCTCGAGGGCCACAAATGTGTTAGGTTTCCAGGATATCCTTAATGAATATGCTTGAGTTAGATCTGCATACACAGCATCTCTACTGTATGCAAATCTAGCTCATGCATATTCATTAAGGATAAGACAACATTCAAGGATGCACTCATACTCGCAATTATTGAAGCATAAAACAAGAGCGAGGTGAAAAAATAAGACAACCCACCAAAGTGAACTGTCAATTACAATTTTACTGTCCTTTCTGTTGTTCAACCTTACACATGCGTGTTTCGGCATGTGCCTTCATCAGGGGTGTAACCTCAAATATAAAATATACAAAAAACATAAGTTAACACATATATAAGTTTAAATCAACATACATATATATTGCTAGTAACATTAGGCCCGATATTTAAAGGCATTTTACACAATTTATATACCTGTAAACCATGTAAATGGCGCTTAGAGGGATATTCATCAGCACTAACGGTTAGTGCTGCTGAATATCCACGATTACTGTCGCTATATGCCCCATTGCTAACCGTGTAGCGTCGGGGCTTATCGTGGGCATTCTGGAGGTAGCACCCATCACTAATCAGGCAGTAGCAATATGGCACCGCTGCCCGGTTAGCGACCTGCGGGTAAAGATAGGTACAGCAAAAGCTGGCCTATCTTTACCCATGGGAGCCAACCAGGCAGTGGCGCAATATCGCTGGTTAGCTTCTGCAGCGGCGGAGACTGTGCGGCAAACCCGGATATTCAGTGCCGGTGGCCAGTTATAGCCCCATCATTGAATATCCAGAGCCAGCAGCTAGTCACTGTAATTGCGCTAGCTGCCAGTGCTGAAAATCTAGCCCATTAAAAACTATGTTAAAATATTTATAAAGCATAGTATAGACAGCTGAAAACATAAATAAATATATATATATACAGGGTGGCCCAAAACAAGTGAGAACATCTCGTAGCATGTTATTTAAAAATTCAAAAAGAAAAATGTAAACGATTGACAAATTTTTAAAAAAAAGATGGCAACCGGAAATTGTCGATATAAAGACGTTATATAGCTAAAAAAGGAAAATAAGTAAACTATTTAAGCTTTTAAGTTCTCACTTTTTTTGGGCCACCCTGTATATGTATGTGTGTGTGTGTGTGTGTAAAATATGTTGATAAGACCATCAAATGAAATTAATTGTGACATTATAAAACAATAAGCTAAAAACATAATTTGCATTCAAGTTCATTCTTAATTCTTTGTTTTGCCACACCAAGAGATTCAAGAGCAAAAAAGACACAAAGCTGATCTTGGTTTAAAGATCAGTGGTTTCATGAATGACACATGTGGTGATATCCCCAAAGAAGTATCCACAAATGCCTAATTGTGGATCCTCACAAAAAGAAAAATGAATAGTCTGTAAGTCACTGTGAACAACAAGAGCAACAAGTAAAGGTGTGCATAAAAATTTTTAATTCCTCAGATGACTTTTGAAGAGTCTTAATCGCAATCACTATGCAAAAAAATAAATAAATAAAAGAATAAAATAAAATAAGGATTGAACATTTGACCAATAACACATGGCTCCATTATAATAGGCTACGTTTAATTCAGTGGATCCCAAGCTTGGGGTCGGGACCCTAAATGGGGTCACATCATCAGTGGATGGGGTCACAGAAACTTGCCCATTTCCCCTTCTCTCTGGACTTTCACTGTGATCTATACCAAGTAATGGCAATCACCAGTCAGCATGTGGCCTGTGAGCCGGTGAACATTCATGGGTCCTTGCCCCCTCCTGGGTGAGCCTCCCGTTAAGTTGGAGACCCCATGCTGAGTTCTAGGATCAATAAGCACACACTGCACACTGACACAAGGGCCCCTGGGCTGACTGCTGCCGCCGTTGCCGCTACTCTTACCACAGCTTTCTGCTTTCCATGAGTGGAAGGGGGGAGGAGGCTGGAGACCTGCTATTTTGATTTCATCCTCATCTGGGGTCATGTGAATTTTCAGGTGCTAACATGGGGGTCACATGGGATAAAAGTTTGGAAAGCACTGGTTTAATTCTTTATATCAATAAGCTTACCAAGCATTATTTCTCCCATATATTAATTTTAAGGGAATATGTGCGAGCTCATTTCTCCATTATGTCATGCGATGTTCAAAATATGAAAACCAATACAGACCAATTGGAACTATAGTATATGGGGTGGGGCAGGGGGTATATTAATATTGTTTAAATAATTGAGAAATTGTTAGGATGAAACACTACTAGAAGCCTACGGGTCACCATTCAGCCATGGTGTCAGCGTCTGGTGCTGAATATCTGGTTTTGCCACCGACTGAATTTGTTATTCTGGTGGTGTGCAATTCCATAGCATGCACGTCTGGGCCGGGGGCACATACAAATCAAAGATGGGCCCAATTTAAACTTCATTCTGCAACTGGGGCAGCAGATGCAGAAACGTCCACAGAATCGGGGCAAAGATGTTTCCGGAGATGCATGTCAAACATGCGTCAACGCCAGATGTCTGGCCCATGTATATACAATGGTGCCTGTGCCCCATCGAGCATGGTGTCAGTGTGACCATCCGTCCATGTGTGCAGCCAAAAACGGATCTACCTGCATGAAGTAGAGTCCACGTGCAACAGGAAACAGAATGGAGTAGCCACCCCCTTCGACTTACGCTAACCCCTCATCGCATATAGCCACATGGCCACAAGATTACTCAACTTCAGTGCGGCAGAAACCAAACTCCTGGTCACAGACAGACACACATGGGAAGAGATACAAGCAAGCAGGCAGTACTAGCATACGTGCATAGACTGAAACTGGCAAGCACAAAGTGAGGGAGAGAGGAAAGAACTGTCATGTAGAGGATGCATTCATGTGCATCTGCAACAGCATGACATGCTCTTGATATTAACTTTCCCTAATCTTTTCCACTCATTCCTCAGCTCCATTGCCCAACTTCTCATTACCCACTTCTTACTGTTCCTACCTCTCCTACTATTTAGTCTTCGACCTTATCATCTACCCTTGAACTTCACCATTTTCTTCCACTCATTCAGCCATCTCCACTCTCACTGAGGGAACCTTATCCTCACTTCCATCATGCCACCTCTTCTCTTCCCCGTTTTCTCCTACTCCTTCTCCTTCTCTCATCTGGAGATGTCAACCCTAACCCTGGCCCACCTAGACTTTTTTCACACTCCCAAGGCAGGTCAATGCATAACCTTTCTAATCGTGTTTATATCCTTCTCCTCTCTCCCTTTTCTCTCCCTTTTTCATGTGCATTGTAGAATGTACATTCTATCTCCAATTGCCTTGATTCATGACCTCTTTATCTCTACATCTCCTGGCTCTTACTGAAACTTGGCTTCTCCCTTAAAATTCAGCTTCAGTTGCTGCCCTCTGTCATGGAGGCTACCTATTTTCCCATATACTTCAGCCCATTGGCCGTGGTGATGGTGTTGGGTTCCTACTCTCATTCCTGCAAATTCCAGCCCCTCCTTCTGCCTCCATCTAATTTCTTTGCTTCCTTTGAAGTCCATGCTATCCACCTATTTTCTCCACTAACTCTCCGGGTAGCTGTCATTTATTGACCACCCAACAAGTCCACTTCTACCTTTCTCACAGACTTTACCTAGCTCTCCTCCTTTCTGGAAGCATCTTCCCCTTCCTTTATTCTTGGGAATTCTAACATTCACATTGATGACCCTTCTGCCTTAAAGCTCCTTTCCCTAATCTCCTCATTCAACCTCCACTTGAAGCACCTGTGGTAAATGGAACCCAGATATGCCTGGTACTAGGTACCTGCCAAAACAACCATGCCACCCTACCACCAGCTATCTGAACACCATAAAACATTGAAACACAAGGGGCATGCAATGGGGCAACACACAAACCTATACAGGACTAAGATGAGTCTACATATCTGCACACATTGTGTACTCCTCATCTGATGCTGTGGTAGGAGCTGTCAGGGCTGCAGGGCTGAAATATGGTATGGACATTTACCTGAGGGGATTTCCAGAGAACATGACATTACAGGGCCTAGTAACACAATGCCCACCCTGTGACATGCATGGGAATCTGCCAAGTAGAGCAGACCTGTAGTGACCACAGTGCGCAACAGAGGACAGGACCTGCCTAAATATTGTCAGACTCAGTATGGCATGTCAGATGTTCCTATGAATGGTAACATCTGCCTTCTCTCCACAGACATTTCCACATATTGCGCGACATAGAGGCCTACAGGGTGTGGTACTGTACTATCAGGAGAATGTGACCATGACTTGCATGCTGCATGGGGCAACAGCTGCAGCAGAAGCAAGGGGAGTGTCCATGATGACAATTGGCACAAAGAAAGCAGGACAACTGCATTGTAGGAGCACGGAGAACTTTATTATGTATCCTTGAGGTCACCCTACACGTGTTGTGGCAAGAGCCTTCTTCAGGGGTACAGACCTCTCTAAAACAAACACACAAAAAAAATGAATAATAATATAAAACCAAACCTTAAATATAAATAACAACAATAAAAATGGATAAAAAACATCAAGATATGAACAGGTGAAGGCCAATTCAGGTATGGATGCCTCTAGCCTGTCCAGGCGTCCAGAATCTGGACGGGCTGGATTTGCACCCGATTCTGATCCCGCAGGGGCTAGACGTCTCAGCGGGGTCAGAATCGAGTGAATCCGGCCTGGACGGGCCAGCTGTGTCCCAATTCCGGGCCTCCAGACATGCAAATTCTTCCACGGCTAGCCCAGCCAGGCTCCTGCATGCAGCCGCAGTGTCATGGCATTCCGTGCAGGAGCCCTGATCCCTGGCAGATGCAGCAATGGTCCTTTCCCCGCTGCTCAAACCCCCCCCCCCCCCAATCAATCCTGCCATGACCAGGATCAGGCTGCAGGGAATCACCTGCATCTCCTTGCCTCATTTTCCAGGCCCGGAGTTTTCCTTTACCGCCATCTAGGGGGACTTATTCCACCTCCGAGGTATCACAAACACATGATTCTGCTACAAAAATGCCCTGAATCTATATATAACAGCTATGACATGACATAATAGCATGGGATACCAGGACTACAAATATGATCTCCGTTTCTCACCGAGACAGGAATCCTCTTCCCATTCACGCCCATACTATCTCTACATCAGCAGTCCCATTTCTCAGGGCATGAGGATTGTTAGGGTCCCGTAAATTGGCTCCTTTAGCACAGACAGCACATTTCAGCTTGCTATCATGCACACTATTGCTCTTCCTACTATTTCTGTTGTGGGATTACTGATGCTTCTATACCTTACCACATTCCCTCACCTCTGCTCCCTGTTCCTTATTGCTGTATCTTCTGCTTCTCCATACTGCTGTCCCACCAGTTCAGCACATATCTGGCATAGCAATCCTTTAATATGGGACACATTGCAGAGCAGAGCAGAATTTTTTCTAAGTCTTGCCCTTATTCCACGTTTCAGCAGGAAGAACATGGATGTGTCTGGGAAACAATTGCTATGTACACGGGCCTTTCCTGAATATGCTTTATACATCTCCATGGATGACCACACCCCCGTTCCGCCCCTTCTGGGAATGTTCTGAGATCCCTGTGCTATAGCCATGTACGTGCATCACAGCTGTGTTTCCGAATACAGTCGGGGACAGATTTGGCAAATATACATCCCTGCCGCACGTACATACCCCTTATTAGTGTTCTGGAATTACCTCCTTAACGGTGATATTCAGCCGCTAGCCAGAGAGCAAATCCACATAAAGTTAGCATAGCCATTGACCTGTCCTAAATTTATGCAGGTACTAATCTGGTTAGTGGACTGGACAGTGCCACGATAGTCAGAGAGGATATTCAGCGGCACTCTCCGGTTAGTGCTACTGAGTAACCCTTTTAGTGGGGTTTATCGAATTAGTAGATCCTGTTAACTGGATAAAGTCCTTTGAATACTGACTCCCTTTTTCATAAAAGCACCTATAAGAAGAAGTTGCCTTTATAAAGTACAAGAGAGAGAAGAAAATTAGGGTGCCAGGGGATATGCACCTAAAAATATACGGGTCAGTAATCAAAAGGATTTTTCCATATAGTGGCCAGCGCTACACAAACTTATCTGTGTAATGCTGGCTACTATATGGACGCACTATACAGATCTTGCAGCTGAAAATTTCTTCTGACCATTCTCGCACTATCCATATAGGCAGGGCTGACCCAAGGGTTTCTACCACACTAGACAGAAACCCTGGACTGCCCCCCCCCCCACCCCAGTTGCCTCCCCACCCAGCTGCCACCACTGACGCCCTCCCTCTAGCTGCTGCCGATTCTGTCTTGGGAGGGGGAGGTGGGCAGTGGCAATATTTCCTAAAGCAGCAGCTTTTTGCCACCACTTTTGGAAATACTGCTGCTGTCCGCCTCCCCCACCGAATGAAATTGGTGGCAGCCAGGGGGCAGCACAGCCGCCCATGTCTGTCACTGCCGCTGTCACCTACCCATGTCTCTGCCACCGCCCACTCGGGTTGGCCGCCTAGCTCACCTAGTGGATGGGCTGGGCCTGCATATAGGGCTAGGAAAGAGCGGGAGTGGAGTGAGGGCATTTCCCCGGCTATACGGAGAATGACAATATTCAGCTGCTATCCATATATCTATGCAGTTTAGATTAGAACAGAAAAATCACAGTCCTAATTTGAACCACTTAGCTATACCTATAGCAGCTGAATATTGCTATCATACATATGGAGGGAATTTTAGAAGGGATGTCCAAGTGCAATCTGGGACATCTAGGCCAGGACATCTGAAAAAAATGCAAGTACATCCATGTGCAGACACAATTTCACGAACATGGACATGCCCAATATGACGTCTGCGGAGGCATCTAACTACGAGTTACACATCACCAGAACCATATTTTAGAAACTGGAGGTTGAGGATAGCCTAATGGTTAGAAAAGTGAACTAGAAGCAGGCATCCAGGGTTCAAATCCCACTCTGTCACTGAAATTCTGCTGCATACTTGGGATGATGGCATGCCTGTTTCTTTATACCCTATGGATTATCTTGAGCCAAAGCGAGCACTTTTCAGATACCTGTTAATGCCTGGAGCAGGTCTAAAGTTAGATATGACTCTGGACATCCATAACATTTCTGAAATCAGGCAGGGATGTCCAGGTTCCTGAGAATGTCTGGCCATGTCTCCATCATGCTCACATTTAGACTTCGAAGTCTTCATGTTGGGGATGTCCCCAGAGCCAGCTTCTAAAATAGCTCTGGAGATGTCTCTGTGCTTTGAACATTTCTAGGCCCATTTTCAGATGTCCAAAGCACAAATAGGAAAGTAGGAAGCCATAGCCCCCTCCCTTATACCCTACAACATGGGGTACCCCAAGGTTCCTCCTTCTCTTCTATACTATTCTACATCCAACCACTATGCACACTAATTCAGAGCTACCAAATTGACCACCAAGTATATGCTGATGACATTATGATTTATACGCCATTCTCCACAACCTCACCGGACCACACCAAAATACCCATGGAGATAGCTAAGTGGCTCTACCTTCACAATCTCACCATCAACTACAATAAGACAGAGGTCTTTCACGTAACAAAAAACACTCATTTCAATCCACCATTAACAATCAAAGCAGGCAACATAGAGCTCCAAGTCCAAACAGAGGTCAAGTACTTGGGAGTTATACTTGACCAAGGTCTAAACTTACAAGCACCAAAATTAAAAACACCATCAAAGCCACCTACTGTAAACTCAAAACACTGAAAAATCTGTGCCTCCTCCTTAAACCCAAAGATATCTGCACAGTCTGTCAAGCAATCATAACCCCCCTGTTAGACTACAGTAACTCTATCTACCAAGGACTATCCAAACACACACTATACCCACTGCAGTTAGCACAAAATACAGCAGCAAGGAGCATCATGACAGGCCCACATCACCCCCCATCTTTAAGCAACTGCATTGGCTCCCCATCACCTCCAGAATTAAATATAAATCTATCCACAAAACACACTAAACAAATTCTGCCCCACAACTTACAGACCACTATCTAGCCTACCATTCCTATCCAAAATCATTGAAAAATCAGTACTACTCCAACTCCAGGACTTCATCGACTCAAATGCCCCATTTGACCTCCATCAATATGGATTTTGAGTGCATCATGGTGTTGAAACTCTATTAACATCACTACTTTTATTTATTTATTTAGACAGATTTGTATACTGCCTTATCCTTCAATCAAAGCGGTCACAACACAATTGGGGGATACATTTAACACACAGGGATATGAGACACATACACTAATACTTACAGGGAACATGGGCAATGGAGGGTTAAGTGGCTTGCCCAAGACCACAAGGAGCATCTGTGGGACTAGAAACCCCAGTCCTTCCAGCCCAAGGTTGCTGTCCTCTAGTGGGATTTGAACCCCCGACCTTCTGGCCTGAAGTACCTTGTCCCAACCACTAGGCTACTCCTCCCCTGTGTAATGCTGACATGTATGACACAATCATACAAGGAATTGACAACATGAGACATGCATTAATCCTCATTTTCCTCGATATATCCGCGGCATTTATTTATTTATTTTATTTATTTATTTATGTATCCAGATTTGTATACCACTTTCTCCTTCAATCAATAAATCACAATATCCTAATCAACCGCCTAAAGAACCTTGGAATAGGGGGCACTGCTCTACGATGGTTCCAAAACTACCTGTTCAATCGTTCCCAACAAGTACACTTCAACAACAATCTATCCAACCTATTCACCCAACCTCAGGGCATCCCCCAAGGATCTACATTATCTGCTTTACTTTTCAATATATATCTTCAACCTATCTGCAAAATCATACAATCACATGATGTTGACTACAGAATTTATGCAGATGATATAATGTTGTTTACAACCTTTAACACCTCAGACACATCCTATAAGAAGATCACCAACTGCTTCAACGACGTCGCTGCGTGGCTCAATTCAGTCAACTTCCAAGTTAACTTGAAGAAAACTGAAGCACTCATCATTACTAGAAACAGAACATTCAACCCCCACTGTGCTCTCTATGTAAACAATGCAATGCTAGAAATAAAAAAAGAAATTAAATACCTTGGACTCTACCTTGATCAACAGCTCGAATTGACCAAACACATCCAAATGACAACCCATGCAATTTACAATAAAACCAAAAATGGTACTGCTTTCCCACTATCACTTCCGCTCTTTAGCTCAAGCACTGATTTGCCCACACTTTGACTATAGCAACAGCATACTTCATGGACTTCCCAAAAAAACACTAAAACCATTACAAATTACTCAAAACATGGTTGCACATACAATTATGCATGCCACAAGATCCAACCACATAACACCCATTCTGTTCCACTTCCACTGGCTCCCAATTCTTCAAAGAATCAAATTCAAAGCCCTTACAAACATCTGTAAAATAATATACAACATTGCACCAACATACCTCAGCAAACTAATAAACATGCAGCAATACACAAGGACAAGAGACAACCTGAAAAACACTCTATCCATCCCAAAAAACGCAAGAAAAGCTAATCAATCAACCACCAACAGAGCTTTCTCCTGCTATGCACCTTTCCTTTGGAATAACATACCTAATGCTCTAAAAGAAATCAAAGACCTCACCCAATTCAGAAAACATCTCAAGACTTTCATCTTCATGGACTACTATAAATGTGATCAACAGCAATAACTATCATATTTACCTCTGGTCCATATTACAATGACTCTCACAATTGTCGCACTGTGACCACTCACTCTCTTGTAAAATAATGAGAATATGTAATCATGTAAATTGTTTCATTATTTATTGTTATTGTTAGCTACAATTGTTATATGTAAGTGTTTCCCGTTCCATGTAAACTGCATTGCGCAGTAGTTCAAAAGTTCCATGTAAACCGCTCTGATTTAGAAGAAAAAGCGGTATATAAAAACAAATAAATAAATAAATAAAATAAATAAATCCTCCATACCTACAAAATATTAAATAACCAATCAAAAGAAAACCCAGGAACCACAAGCTACAAAGACGCAACACACAAAATCTCCTTGACGTACCACCCCAGAAGTGCAAGAATAAACAAAGCACATGAAACAGGGCATTCTCACTCTACACCCCATCTATCTGGAACTCTCCACCCCCTAATCTAAGAGCTATCGAATCACTAGGAGACTTCTGTAAAAAACTGAAAACTTACCTCTTCCTAGAATACTATGGTGCAGACCCCCAACAGGATTAAAGTCTGCTTTGTCAATAGGTACTGCAGATAGTGGGCGGACCCCGCTGTATTAGTACTGGTGTCATCAAAGGATGACATGCTCAGTCTCCAAGCTGCTGGAAGAGATACACTACCCAGAGGTGCGGGACTGGACCTGAGTTCCTCAAAGGACAATTAGTAGGTAAGTCTAATTTCGTCTTTGTGCTGTTTGCTGTCCCACACAAGGGTGACACGGTGGCTAAGTCAGCTTTAGGATGCTAAATTAAGGAAACCATTGCCTCAGCATACTTGTTCCAGAACTGGCTGGTTCCAGAAAGTTTACGTGCCCATTCTACCCAAGCACAAGCGTCATCCTGAGTGGAGCGGAGCTCAGTAGCCACTGCAGACATGTTGAGCAGCAACATGGGCATCACTTTCCACTTTTGTCAAGCATTACCATTTGGATGTCCACATATGAGGGACACAGTCTTTGGCTCTGGGGTTTTGCAATCTGCTTTGTCTTCTTCCCGCCCAGTGGAATTGTAACTTTGGTATATCCCACTTGTCTGGACTTGTCTAATGAGACGATATAGAAGGTGACATTTTACTTACCAGTTAATGTCCTTTCCTTGAGTCCTGCTAGACCAGTCCAGGGCCTGCCCCTAAAACAGTATTTGCCTTGTTCTTCTGCTTCGGTTCCCTTGGGTCCACTTGACTCTGCATACAACTTTCAGTTTATGCTTTCCTGTACAAAGTTCTCTACTGTTGCTTACTCATTGTTGTCCATGATTGAGGTTGTGTGAGGTTTGCTATGTTTCTCCCATATGCTTTGGGATGAATACTGAAGGAACCTCTGGTGGCTGAGGCGAATAGAGGCATGGGAGTAATGTCATTGAAACCTGGGCTTTTTATTGGTTCTTTGTCTCTAGAAATCTGCTGGTAGGAGAATAGAACCCACTTGTCTGGACTGGTCTAGCAGGACTCAAGGAAAGGACATTAACTGGTAAGTAAAATGTCACCTTACAGTACCTCCACCTATCCAGGTAGTAGCACTGAATATATGTGTTTCACAATTCAGTCAAGTACTACGAGCAACACCAAGGGCCCTGGGCCTAGGCTGTGCATGTTCACCTATAACAGCCCCTTTCCCTTTGGACCCCTCTGGTACTTGGAGTTGCCAGGACTTAAAGCACAAGCCTGAGATGTTCCCCATAGAGCAAGCATACATTCCAATCACCAGATAGTAGGAGGAGGTAGGAAATATACAGGAGTGCTGTGCCAACATGGTCAGACTCGGCAAGGCAATCCCAATGGAACAGGAACAGAACAGACTCAGCAGGTAGAAACATAGCAAGTAAATAGGCTTAGATCAGGGCAGGCAGAACAGGATCAGAACCAATTGGCAAGCGAGGTCAGCTACAGAAATCAGGCCCTCAGAAACTCGCACATGAGACCTATCCAAGGGTGAGGTAGAATAGGAATTCTCGGGTCTCAGTAGGTACAAGGGACCAAACAGAGAAGATGTATTCTCAGAGAACCAATTAGACCAAGATGCATCATCAGAGGACCAATCAGAGCTGCATCATCGAGAGGCAACTAGAGATAGCATAAAAACCAGGAAAAAGTTGAATCTCACTTCCTATGCAAGGTGTGTCCTGAGGGTTTAGTATATGACAACATGAATTTTTTTACACAGTGCAACCAGCGTTTTAAACAGATGCTCACTGCAAAGTTTAAATATTGACTTGACAGTAGATAGAGTTCACAACAAGCTCTGAATCAATAATCAGTGCAAGTTTCATCTTTAGCGTATGAGTAGGAATAGAGCTAAAAAAGTAGGGTCATATATTTATAGTAGCAACAATCCTTCTATAAGAACCTTGAATTAGAATCATTGATTAGTCCTTGCACACCCTGTCCTTGAAGAAGATAAACATTGTTCATGAAAGCAAGCTTCAGGACACGTAGTCATGGACCCCAGCTTGAGGGGACACAAACCCAGAGGCATCACCAGACATTTCCTCCTGAGAGGGAGTGGGCAATGCATGAAAACAGCTTCTGGGTGAAGGGGGTAAAGTAAACTGCAATAGAGCTCTAGGAAATCCCAAGCAAGAGCACAGGTTCCCCAGTCATCGGCAAATAAGGGATAAACCAGAGATCAGTGGAGATCAATCTCATTGTCCCAGGCATGAAGGCGGGGCAGGTCAAATGAGCTCCATGATTCACCACCACACTTCACATCTTGGTAGTAGGATGAAGACTGAAGGTATCAAGAGACTAGGGGCTTTCTTTAGGATGAACAAGCTTAAATTCCATGGGGCGTAGGAGCCAAGTTGCTAAACTCAACACAAATTACAGTTGCCTGGAGACAGTGAAGGAGTTTGCCCAGATTGTAGTTTTGCAATGTGGACAGTGGCTATATTCACAGTCAGCCGCTAACCGGATTGCAAAACCGCATAAAGTTAGAATGGTCTTTTACTATCCAGTTAGCGGATAGACAGTAGTGCTTCCCGAGAATGCCCTAGCACTATCTGGATAGCGCTGGGGCATTTAACCCAGTAAAGAAGCGATATTCGGTGACTCTTACTGGGATAGTGTTGCTGAATATCCCTCTCAGCGGCATTTATGCAGTTTACATGAATGCTTTTCAATATGCCCTCCCTGAAGTGTTCTCAAGGGAATATAGAGAATGAGTGTGTCTGATAACTACGTGGATAGACCAGTACAGAAGGCTTTGTGCACCAGTATTGACTCAACGGGGAGCCAGACCTAACAGTCATGTAAAAACAAAAAGACGAGACAGTGTGCAGCAACAGTAATCAGAGCTCCCTGGCTCTTTTGCCAACTGTTTCACAGCCTCGTCCCTCCCACATTGCTACCCACCCCTGGAAGCCTCAGCAGGAGTTTATCCCACCAAGGTCAGCAGACAAGGGCAAAGAGAGAGGGGCCTAACACCATGCAGTGATTCAGCTCTACACACCAGAGGCGAACGGCCATATGATACCAATCTGATAAATGGTCCAAATTTTTTAGTTTCTCAGGTTCATTCACCAACTCATCATTTCAGTGGAAGAATTCCATATACACGCAGGACAATAGCAAATAAATGCCTAGCTCTCCATTTTATGAATGGGAAAGATATATTTTATTCAACCAGCGGGTGCCTTTGTGTGTGTTTTCACTTTCAGATGACTATATCATCATGAACTCTGAACCAAAAATAATAGTGAGCAACCACATGTTCTGCAATGGTTGATTATGTGGTTGTAAGCGAAGCTGGAGGTACTTGTTTTGCCAAATATAGAACCCACAAGAACTTTGCAGGTTCAAGTTTTGGCAAAAGTAACAACCTGTTTGAGAGTTTAAATTGTGTTGACTTTTGTTTACTCCTGTAGTGAAGATTGTTCATAGCAGGGGAATATTTCCTGCCTGGCTGCATAAACTCTCTTCCACAGCCAGCGTCTAACTGCAGGTGTCCCAAGCGCCCTTGCTAGTTACAGGCAACGAGACAGGACAGTTACGGGAATGTGGCATACAGGAGGTAAGACGTCCAAGAACGGGCAGATTGATACAAATTTTATTTCCTTTATGACGCAAACTACTGGAAGATAATAATTTTCTGTTGCTTTCTCTAGGACATCTTTTGAAAAAATAAGCCAATGTTTTCCTAAGTTTCCAAAGCTCCAAAGCCCAAACAGTTTTACAGATGACATAAACACTAAAACACTTTTCAGTTCTCCTATCTCTAGTCTCACTCCTTCGAGAGGCAGTTTCATATTCCTCGTGCCACTGATTTCACAGATTGCGGCACATTTTCCATTAATCCACTGTGGTTCGTACTGGGGCTAGGGAGGCAGCCACTTCACCTGAAGCACCTTGCCCCTCCGCCTCCTGCTAAATTACTGGAGCTTCCTTTCTCCGTTCTCCTATTTTATTTATTGGAGCTCTTTTCTGCTACCTAGAATAGTATATTGTAAACCAGTTTGCTTCAGTTTGAAAGGCGGTAGAACGAGTGCTATTAAGCTATTTAGCATAATTAGTAACTTTGATGTTAGTAACTCTGAAATGAAGACTAAAGGGGTATTTTGGAAGCTGTATTCATGCGTTGGACGTCTGAAAATTGGCATAGAGACATGCAAAGCAAAGAAACATTTCCAGAACCATTTTAGAAGCTAGGTCTGGGGATGTGCCCAGTACAAGGACATCCAGGTCTGAACAGGGTTATGGCAGAGGTGTGTCCAGGGTGTTCTCAAGAACTTGGACGTCCCTGCCTGATCTCAGAAACAAGCTGGATGTCCAGAGTTGCACCTAAGGTTATACCTGCTCCCAGGCACGAACAGGCTTCTACAAAGTGCTCATTTTGTCAGGCAAACATCTGGAGGATGTGGAGAAGGAGCTACCCTAATCCCCCCTTTATTTTACAACATGTCAACGAACAGTGATGGGAAATGGGGGCTCATGTTTTCATTTTATTACACCACTGGATGTCCCATTATGCTCGCTTACATGAGATGGACATTCCCACCTCCTGCTTCCCTAAGGGGGACATCTAAAATCGTCCTTTCACCACTTTAAATATCCATGGACTAGGATCTCTGAAAAAATATAATTTTATTTTATATAAATAGATCACAGCTTTCCGCTAGTAGTATGAGGTGAACTACGTTCAGGAACAGTAGGTATTTCCCTGTCCCTGGAGCGCTTATAATCCAAGGGGTCTTTTTACTAAAGTGCAGCAAGGTTTTGCGCCACAAAAACCACGTGGTCTGTGCCCCACATTTTCCCTCCATTTAATAGACAGAGTAGACACTTATCACATGGGCCCACAATCCCTGGACACCACAGATAAGAGAAGAGTCAAGCAGCTGCAGTCACACAGTCTCTCCCCCCCCCTCCCCAAGCCCTGATCACAGTCTGTAATCCTACCCGCCCAATCTGACCCCCGCCCCCTAGATCTGATCACCACTGATTCATATACCCCTTCATCTGTGTCCCCTCAAATCAGCACCCCTTCAGCAACAGCCTGGCTGGGAAGCATGACAGTCATGAAAGGTTTCACACAAAGCCCTCCACTCTGATCAGGCCGACCATCTCAAAGGCCCTATCTGGACTCCCACCCTATCACCATTTCCAGGTAATATCTAGGGGCTCCCTGGTGGTCCTCATGGTCAATAGAAAAGGAGCAGTCCCTCTCAGCATCTGCTCCAGCTCTGGCAGTTCTCAAAATAGCACAAGTAACTCTACGTGGTAATCTTCTGGTACTACCACTAAGGGTCACGACATTACCATGTGAGGCTACCAACACCTTTCTGAAAGGTGCCAGGGATGGCATGCTTTCCAGCCAGGCCGGTGCTAAAGGAGGTTTGCTGATTGGCAGGGTGGATCCAGGGGATCAGATCAGGGAGACTGTTGCCAAGGGGAGTTGGGTCAGGATCCAGGGTGAGAGGGTGCCTACGTTTTTTTCTTTGTGTAAGGCAATAGCCATGCTACCCAGTTGCAAGTGGCAAAACTGCACTTAACACTACCAAGAATTTGATTATATAACTAATCTGAGGGGAGAAGGACAAGTATGAGTCAATAATGATTCCCAGATATTTAAAAGAGGGTTGTGGTATAGAGGAGGGACTATCCAAGAGGAGAGAGAGGGTGGGGAGCAGCGCTGCCTGTTATCCAGGTGGCTATAGTCTTCTTGTGATTTAATTATAAGGCATTTGACCGCAACCAAGAGGAAATTTTATTGAGACAAGAATTTATCAGCTTTGTTGGGATGCTGAGAGTCAGTGTAGGCAATAAGAAGAATATCGTCAGTGTAAATATAGAAAGACAGACCCATTGATTGAATCAGGGTTGCTAACGAGCTGAGAAAAACATTAAAAAGTAGGTGGGAAAGTGTTGAACCTTGCGGGACCCCACAGGACAATGGTCAAGATTGTGATGTGGTGTTTCCAGCAGGGCCGGCCCGTCCATAGAGCAAGAATGTTTTTTGCACAGGGCCCCACGTTTCAGGGGGCCCCGCGCAAAGAACATTCTGCTTTTTTTTTTAAATGACATAAAAAAAATAAAAAGCTGGCTCTGGCTGCTGCCGCGGACGCGGCAGAATGCAGTGTCCCGCGGGGCCCCCTCCGCCCGCTAAGCCCCTCTGCAAGGGCTTTCAGATTCGCGAGGGAGAGCGTCTCCCTCGCGTCTCTGTTAAGCCCGCAGGGGCTAATGGGAAATTTCCCATCAGTCCCTCGCGTCTAAAGGGGCTGATGGGAAATTTCCCATTAGCCCCTGCGGGCTTAACAGAGACGCGAGGGAGACGCTCTCCCTCACGAATCTGAAAGCCCTTGCAGAGGGGCTTAGCGGGTGGAGGGGGCCCCGCGGGACACTGCATTCTGCCGCTGCCGCGGCAGCAGCCAGAGCCAGCTTTTTATTTTTTTTTTAATTTGCCATGGGGGGTAAGACCTCTAATGGGCTAGGGGGGATTTAGGACTGCTAATGGGCTAGGGGGGGGGGGGTTAGGACTGCTAATGGGCTAGGGGGGGGTTAGGACAGCTAATGGGCGGGGGGGGGTCAGGACTGCTAATGGGCTAGGGGGGGGGTAGGACTGCTAATGGGCTAGGGGGGGTAGGACTGCTAATGGGCTAGGGGAGGGGGTTAGGACTGCTAATGGGCTGGGGGGTGTAGGACTGGTAATGGGCTGTGGGCTGATGGGGGCTGTCTGGAAATGGGGCGATGGGGGTTTAGGACAGGAAATGGGCTGATGGGGAGGGTTTAGGACTGGTAATGGGTTGTGGGCTGGGGGGGGTTAGGACTGGTAATGGGCTATGGGGGGGTTAAGACTGGTAATAGGCTGTGGGCTGATGGGGGCTGTCTGGAAATGGGGCGATGTGGGGTTAGGACAGGAAATGGGCTGATGGGGAGGGGTTAGGACTGGTAATGGGTTGTGGGCTGGGGGGGGGTTAGGACTGGTAATGGGCTATGGAGGGGTTAAGACTGGTAATGGGCTGTGGGCTGATGGGGGCTGTCTGGAAATGGGGTGATGAGGGGTTAGGACTGGTCATGGGCTATGGGGGGGTTAAGACTGGTAATGGGCTGTGGGCTGATGGGGGCTGTCTGGAAATGGGGTGATGGGGGGTTAGGACTGATAATGGGCTATGGGGGGGGCTAGGACAGGAAATGGGCTGATGGGGAGGGGTTAGGACTGGTAATGGGCTGTGGGCTGTTGGGGGGGTTAAGACTGGTAATGGGCTATGGGGGGGTTAGGACTGATAATGGGCTATGGGGGGGTTAAGACTGGTAATGGGCTTTGGGCTGATGGGGAATGTCTGGAAATGGGGTGATGGGGGGTTAGGACTGGTAATGGGTTATAGGGGGGCTTAAACTGAAAATGGGGTGATGGGGGTTTAGGACTGGAAGTGGGTTGATGGGGGGCTAGGACTGGTAATGGGTTGGGGGGTTGCTATGACTGGAAATGGGCTGAGTGGAAGGGGAGGCTTGAACTGCAAATAGCTGATGGGGAGGGAGCTTGGAATGGAAATGGGCTGTGAGGGAAGGGAGCTAGGACTGAAAATGGGCTGATGGAGCAGCTAGGATAGGACTGGAAATGGGCTGTTGGGGGGAGCTAAGATTGGAAATGGGCTGTGGTGGGGGCTTGAATTGAAATGGACTCATGAAGGGGCTAGAACTGGAAGTAGGCTCATGGGGGGGGGCTTGGACTGGAATTGGACTGAGTGGAGGGGAGCTATGATTTGACATGGGCTGATGGTGGGGCTAGGAAATGACTAGAAATGGGCTGATGGGGGGCTAGGATTGGAAATGAGCTGATGAAGGGACTCAGACTGAAAATGGATGGGGGAGCTAGGATTGGAAATGGGTTGATGGGGGGCTAGGACTGGAAATGGGCTGATGCAGGGACTAGAAAGGAATGGATGCTGGGTGAGACTGGAACTAGAAGGGAGCTGATGTTGGGGGAGGATTAGAATGGGATGGGGCTGGGAGAGTAAAATGGAGAGGGGAAAAATATTTTGTGTGGGAGGAATGAAAAATCTACAATTGGCCGGGTATTGGGAGAGTAAGTGGGGATTGAGGATGGAGTGGTAAAATTTGTGTGGATGAAATAGGAATGAGGAAAGAGCAAAAGGAGAAAGATTAGTATGTTAAAGCAGATGTAGAGAGAGAGAATGGAAAAAAAAACTAGAAGAGAGAAGAAAGAACAAATGGACAGCAGACGATGGACAGTTAGCAGAAAACATGAAGAAACCAGAAGAAAGTGGCTGGAGCAATTGCAACTGAAAAAAAATGCACAAAAGGTAGAAAGATATCTCTTTATTTTGAATTTATTAACTGGAATATGAAACCTCTGGGAAATGTGCATCATTAACGTCTGTGCTTTGTTTGGTACAAGAGGAAATTAATTTATAGTTTTATTTCTACAGTGTTGTTGTACATTCCAAGTTTGGCTTTTGGGGTTCCCAGTTTAATTATTGCCTTCCTGTTTCTAAATTGTGATTCCTTGTTTGGTGATGGTCTATGTTCTGCATGTGTAACTGAGCTGAGGTATTCTGTTTATGTAATTCCTATTTGACATTGCCACTTGTTCTCTTTCCCCAGTATTCTCTGAAATGTATTGGTTTAATATTTGCAGTGTTGCCTTTTGATAGGTAGGGTTTGGTGCTTTGTGAGTCCTGGTAATGCTGTCAGGATACGGTGGGTTTGCTATGGGTTCTAAATGGGCAGCGTTTGTAGTAGTTCCTAATGTGCCTGGCGGTTTGGCACTGGATTATAGTAATGTAGAAATCTTTTAGTCTTTCTTTATCCATACACTCATTAAGAGACATGTTTACTAAAAGTTAGTGTATGGTAACATTATGCAAATATTTATGCAAATAAGGCCACTTATGCAAATGAGGCCCCGCACGGAGTCTCCGCACATGGCCCCGCACCCCCCTTGGGCCGCCCCTGGTTTCCAGCAAATATTTGAAAAGAACATCCTGCAAGAAAGGAAGTAAACCAAGATAGCACCTTCCCCTTTACACCAATGCTGTGAAGACGGGAAAGGGGGATGTTGCGATCTACAAGATCGAAGGCAGCCAAGAGGTCTAATGAAATTCTGAATGTGATCTGTCCTTGATCAATTGCTCTGTGGACCTCACTTAGGATCGAGGTAATGATGGTTTCCATGTTATGATGTGCACAAAATCCAGATTGTAAGAAAGAAGTATGTTCTAAGTGATCTCTATGCTGAGGAAGGATTACATGTTTGATACGTTTTAGAAGAAATGGAATATCTGAAATAGGGCGATAGTTAGCTGGGACAGCAGGGTCCACTCGCTGACCTTTAGAAATAGGGCGCATGGGAGCTCTTTTCCAGTCAGAGAAATTTGACCAGAGAGGAGACTGTTCGTAATGATGGAGTGAACTATAGGTAGTAATCCTAGGGATTGTTCAGAGAGCAGGAATAGGGTCTAATGAGCATGTAGCGGTTATCAGTGGTGTTTAGCATATGCTGAACCCTAGGGTAACCTCTTACTACACTTTAATAAAAAGGCCCCTAAGTTTGTACCTTAGGCAATGGAGGGTTAAGTGACTTGTCCAACCCACAAAGAACATCAGTGGGATTTGAACCCTGGTTTTCTTGGCTCTTATTCTGGTGCTCTAACCACTAGGCTAGTGCACACTACTAAGTAATAGTGTGCACTATTAATGACATGGGGGAAACTGAAATTTCAAGATATTTTTCTGGTATTTTTAATCCAAAATGACATGGGAGACCTAATTGACATTTCCCATATTGTTTCAAATGAATTCGCATCTCTAATTTTTTGTGGAAAAGTTTGCCAAGAAAGATGACATTATCTGTGCAAAAGTCAGACTATGACTATTAGTAATACTGGGCCCAGTATTCAGAAGGAACTATGCCTTCAAAATGTGTTTATTGTGGTATTTTAAAAAATTATATGGATAACATCAGGTCATTTAGCTCACTAAACAGTCCGATATTATCTGTATGAAATGGAACCAGATTAAGGAAGGGGCAGAAGTGGTGGTGGAAACAATTTGTTTAGCAGCGATATTCCATCACTAAAGGCCTCATTTTATGAAGAGCACTGTAAAGACGCAGGTTGTTCACATGCGTAAGTTGCTGATTTTTAAGGACTTAGACACATAAATGGCCACTTCTGCGTGTACTCTAAGCGGTCACCGTTCTGTAAGTGTATGCATAAGACCGATCATGAGTGCTTTCAGTGTGGGTGTACATGGGGCAGATCTTGGGCGGAGCTTAAATTTACATGCATAAGTTATAAAATACTATAACGTTTACATGTGCCTCAAATTGTAGGCACGGGCATTTACACTCACCATAGAGTAAGCGTACATACTCGTGCCTAGTTTGCACACGTTTGCACCACTTACGTCCCTATTTTATAAAGTAGAGTGTGCGCATACTTCACTTTCTAAGAGAGTCCTCAAAAATGCGCGTCCTCGTGCATGTAAACTCCATGGCAGCTTATCAAATTACTCTCCACATGGATAGATTATCTATTCAACTAAGGCTGGCTACATATTAGGCCTAATAAAGCTTTTGCTGGCAGCAGGCATTGTTTAGATGTATATTTGACGGTACTAATTAAACTGATATGCTGCTGAATATGTGTATAAAATGAAGCCTGGGCCAGCACTTAATTTTATATGGCATTCACCCCAGGTGAATATTGGTTCCATTGACTAGGACGTTTTTCCCCAGTAGGAAGGATGCTATTTTGAATGTGATTATTAATTTAGGTAATTCCTCTTCTTTCCTTCTTCTACAAAACTAAAGAGTCATGGGATAGGAGGCAGTGTACTACTGTGGATCAAGAACTGGTTAAAAGATGGAAAGCAGAGGGTTGGGCTAAATGGCCAATTTTCCCAATGGAGAAAGGTGAATAGTGGTGTACCCCAGGGATCTGTGCTGGGTCCGCTGCTTTTTGACATATTCATAAATGACCTGGAAAGTGGAATAACGAGTGAGGTTATCAAATTTGCAGATGACACAAAACTATTTAAAGTTGTTAAAACCCAAGAGGATTGTGGAAAATTGCAAGAGGATCTTGATAAATTAGAAGACTGGGCATCAAAATGGCAGATGAAATTTAATGTGGACAAGTGCAAAGTTATGCACCTAGGGAAGAACAACCCAAACTATGGTTACACAATGCAAGGTTCCACATTAGGAACCACCACCCAAGAAAAAGATTTAGGCGTCATTGTGGATAATATGTTAAAACCCTCGGCCCAGTGTGCAGCGGCGGCCAAGAGAGCAAATAGAATGCTAGGTATCATAAGGAAAGGAAAGGAAAATAAAACAAAAGATATTATAATGCCTCTATACCATTCCATAGTGAGACCGCACCTTGAATATTGTGTGCAATTCTGGTCGCCGTATCTTAAAAAGGATATAGCGTTATTAGAAAAGGTTCAGAGAAGAGCCACCAAAATGGTAAAGGGGATGGAAGGATACTCCTATGAAGAAAGGCTAAAAAGGTTAGGGCTCTTTAACCTGGAAAAGAGACGGCTGAGGGGAGATATGATAGAAGTCTATAAATTAATGAACGGAGTGGAACGGGTAAATGTAGATCGATTGTTTACGTTATCAGAATATAGAAAGACTAGGGGACATGCAATGAAGCTACAGGGTAAACTATTTAAGACTAATAAAAGAAAATAGTTTTTCACTCAACGTGTAATCAAACTCTGGAATTTGTTACCAGAGGATGCAGTAAAGGCTGTTAGTGTAGCTGGGTTTAAAAAAGGTTTGGACAAGTTCCTGGAGGAAAGGTCCATAAACCATTATTAAGAAGGGACCCAGGATATCAATGCTTGACCCAGTACAAGCATTGTGGAACCTGTGTCTTTTGGGGAAACTGCTAGGTACGTATGACCTAGATTGGCCACTGTTGGAAACAGGATACTGGGCTTGATGGACCTTGGTTTGACCCAGTATGGCATATCTTATGTTCTTATGTACATCCCCTGAGATCATGAAATTCCTTAGCTTTATTGCTCCCTGATCCAAGGCGACTTTTCTGCTTTGTCTTAAACATGCAAGTGTCCATCCGGTGTTAAAAAGACCTACTCTAAACTAAACAGTCTAAACTATCATCCTATTTCCTCTGTCCTTGGTGAAAATGATTGAGCTTGTGGTCCCTGCACAGTTAGAGGATTTTTTTGGAAGAGAGTGAGGTTTTAAATTCTTTTACATTGCATTCTTCTGCTACCACAGTTCAGAGACTCTTTTTTTGTCTTGTTAAGACACTATTCAGTAGGGGTTAGACACTTGCAGATGCTTCATCGTGGCTTTTTATGTGAAATGTAATAGCATGTGTGAGTGGCCTGGGTTCAGGGCCAGTGGGAAAGCCCCTTTGCCACCAAAGGCTAGTGGAGCTCAGGTTCAGAATAAAAAGGTCTTTATTAAAAAGCAGAACAAAAGGAATGCCCATCTTACCCTTTGTAGGCTTATCAAAACAGTATAGCACATGTTCATAGGTGAACAGTATGAATAGACTCTCAAAGTCTCCTGGTCTGGTCCTTCCTGGGTTTTTAAGTTCATCATCTAGGCCCTATCCTAAACTCCTTTTAAAGTGGGTTGGCCTGCTGTCCCTTAAGGAGGACCAGGGATCCTATGTACAGTATACACCCCTTCACATGAATCCTTAGCACTTGACACTCTTAATCACGATATTTTGCTTAGCAGGTTGAAGTAACTTGGTGCTGGGTCAGTTGTCTTACCTAGTTCAGTCATTTCTGGGGTGATGGTGTCCAACAGGCTAGGATGGGTCATGGTTTCCTCTGAATACCAGTATGTTCCTAGGCTCCACACTGTCTGTTGTTTTATTTAATATTTACCTGCTGTCAATGTATAAGCTTCTAGCAGACCTTGGAGTAAATTATCATTTATATTCTGGCAATATACAGCTTTTCTTGCTTATCAGCTGTACTCTTGAGGTAGACCTGGAACTTTTAGAAGGCTACTTGAAGGCTATTGCTGCTTGGAATCATGCAAAAAAAAAAATAGTGCTGAATTTTAATAAGACTAAGATTATGCTGATTGCTTGCTCAGATTCTCTGGATGCTCAACCTTCCATTCTGATTAAGAGGCAATTTTATTTTCATTTATAACAGTATTTATAGCCCACCTTTACCAATACAGATTCAAAGCTGATTACAAAAGAGAATTAATGGCACTATCAGAGTGAAAAATTCCATGAGTTAAATAGCCCAATGCTCCACAATTAATCAACTATTCTAAAACTAAGTCAAAGTATCCAATATCCTAAGTCAATGCTATACAGTTAGGAGGTTACTTTATTCTCATTTTAAATGTGGATGGGACAGCAGAAAAACATGCAAACCACATCCACGTATAAAACATGATTTTGGAAAGGCCACCATGTACACGTTTTTGTCTCAGGCAGGTCTATCTATAAATGTTTGTCCGGAATGCATCCTGGGGTTGGCCTAGGAGGGACAAAAATCTACAAATGTATCACCCATTTCATATAGGGGATGTATGGGAAGAGAAAAATTGCCCACATCTGAATCAGGGAGCTCCCTGACCCGACCAGGTCTTTAAGAAATGCTCCTTTTGGTCATCCTTTTATAGGAGGTATTGATAATCCCCTGATAATTTTCCCCCCTCCAAACTGAAAGGAGTTGAAGATGTGGAGTCCTCTATAGTCAATTAGTGGCATCTGTATGTCCAGGTTTCAAAGATGGCTGGGACATAGGAGTAAGTTCCAATATTTCCACATATGCATTGTGACGTGCCAGAGGTTTTGTCAGGGTTCCTTCGTACATTCTTTCCACATGCATATTTGTAAAATAGCTCCTCCTACAGCTCCAGGTTTAACAGAGCCATTTGTGAAATACCACCAGAAATTTACCTGTAGTGGCCTCCACATCTCAATTCTGACTTCCATGTTTTTTCTAAAATGTGCCTTCATGTTAACTATGCTAAAAAACAAACCATGAAATCTCGTCAAACCTTTCCAATAATGTATACATTCGAGACACGTCTGACACAGGAATGTTTCAAAAGGTACCTGAACTTCATGTAGTCTGCCTAAGGGCAAAAGGGAGTTTGTCCCATGACTGTGCCGCTTGAAAATTAAAGTTTGTCTAAGGTACTCTTCAATTTATAATTCTTCGAAGAAAGATATGTTAACATAACATAGAGCACAGCATTCTAACCAGAAGTACATAACTCAGTATCTGTACCATATTGTATAGAAAGGACTACAAACGTGTAAAATTTTATGAACAAAACAGAAGAGCTTAAAAATAATCCTGAAGTAAACAGGCAGCCTGTGTAATTTTACAAGGAAAGGCGTTGCTCTATCTGATGTAAACCCCTTGAGAAAAACTTAGCGGCTGTATTGTTTAAGACCTGCAAACAAGATGTGAGCTTGTGTGACAATCCCAAATAGAAATAACTGAGGCCTGTACAATAACTTTAAATGACCTTCAGATAGATAAGGTCTAATATGTCTTACCAGTCTTCGCTTACAAAATGCTTTTCTTAACACATTACTCACTTGTGTCTGTATTGATAATGTAGACTCTAAGTGACCCACGAGATTTCTAATGCTTTTACTGGTATAAAAGCATTCCTGCCCAAAAGAGGGCTACCTTGCTGGAATAATTCTAAATATCACCCAACCCATAACAGGTTGTTTTTTTCAACTAATGAGCATTCTCCCAGGCGGTAACTCCAGATCCGGTGCTACCATTAGGTGAACTGGAGCGCCAATGGTATGAGGGCAGTCCATGACTTGAAGCAGCACTGCAGGGCTGTTCCTGCTTCTGCCCCTTCCAAAGCAGACCTCCTGTTTGCATGAGAGGGAGGGGGGGGGCTGAAAGCTGCTGGACTGGACTTCATAAACCCACAAATATTTAAGGACTCAGTATGCTGACATAGTACCTAAGAAAGGGACTTCGGTCCTTGGCGTTTGGTACTAAACACAGTTCTATGTTACTTTTTCTCCTCTTTGCAAATTATTTTCAAATGGACAAGCAAAATACTGTATAATACAAAATACATTCAACAAAATCAATTTTATGTTTGGCAGTTTATTAAGATACCCCATTTCTACAAGAATTATAGAAAACTGGATATCTAATTATATTGTATATGTAACACGTTATAATTAATTACAAGAAGGGCAAAGGAAAATGTTTTTTCTATCTATTGTTTCACTAGAAATCATTTTTCTCTTCCAAAATCCTTCAGAAATTACATGACACCTAACGATCCTGTTTGTCAGAGATGCTACAGCTATTGGAAGGAAACAATTACTCCAGTAACAATGCTCTAGGCTAAAACAAAAAAACAAAAACCTGACAGTTATGTTTACTTGCAAAATTTGAGCCCAGGCAGCAAACATTTTTATAACCCTAAAATCACCAGTGCAGTTTTTAAAATCACAATATTCAGTGGAAACACATTACAGTGAACCCTGGTTTTTCTTGAAAATTCTACACCTTACTGTATGAGGAGAGAGCTGTTAGAAATATGAGAAATAACTGGTATAATAGAAGACATTTTTCTCTTCTAAAAGGAAGCTAACACTGTAAAATCTCTCAACAACCAATCAGGCTTTGATCCTAGTTGAAAAACAACCTGGCACCACACTGCCTGCCAGGAACTCAAAGCCCGTTTGTTTCTCTTCAAGTTGCTGAAAGGAGCTTCCCCCATACATACTTGCACACACATAAATAGACCTAGAAAACATGGGGGTACATATTCAAAAGCAGGTATCCAGATAGCAGCACCTGCTATCTGGCACTATCCAGATAGAAACAGCCCGGTGATATCATCAGAGCCGACCGCTGTAGCATTTTCACTTCGTAATGATAGGAACTTGTGATTTTCTTTCCATTACTCTTCGCTCTGCTCTGTCACTGGCACTAGAAAGCGTTTGAAACGTGAGAAAAGGTACTTCCTTTTCATGCATTTCAAATCCTTTCACAATGTCGGCTGCAGAACAGAAGAAACAGAGAGTGACAGGCAGGGCTTAATTTGTGTAGCAAGAAGGAAGTGGAATTGTGGGTCAGAAGCAACCAGGAGTGGGGACATGACTGGAAGACCTGCTAGATTTTCAGGCTTTTCATGCCATGTTCAGATTAAAAATAAGTGATAATGAAACGAAATGGCCAAGCGGCTCACATCAACCTTTGTCCCAGGCAGCATTTCCATGGGAGGTAGACAGGTAAATCAGCAGGTGGCTCCACCCCTGGGGATGGAATCTGAGTGATGTCACTTCGTAAACTGAAGAAGTGGCGAAACTCCGTTCCACCCTTTACAGCAGAAATTAAGCCCTGGTGATAGAAGCAAAAGCACACGCTCCCGCCACCATAGCAGGTAGGGGAGCTGATGCTGGGTATGGGAGAAGGGGGCTAGGAACCACCACCCAGGAAAAACATTTAGGCGTCATCGTGGATAATATGCTGAAACCCTCCGCCCAGTGTGCAGCGCCGGCCAAGAGAGCAAATAGAATGCTAGGAATCATAAGGAAAGGGATGGAGAATAAAACAAAGGATATTATAATGCCTCTGTATCGTTCCATGGTGCAACCGCACCTTGAATATTGTGTGCAATTCTGGTCGCCGTATCTTAAAAAGGATATAGCGGAATTAGAAAAGGTACAGAGAAGAGCCACCAAAATGGTAAAGGGGATAGAAGGATACCCCTATGAAGAGAGGCTAAAAAGGTTAGGGGTCTTCAACCTGGAAAAGAGACGGCTGAGGGGAGATATGATAGAGGTCTATAAATTAATGAACAGAGTGGAACGGGTAAATGTTGATCGATTGTTTACGCCATCAAAATATAGTAAGACTAGGGGACATGCAATGAAACTACCGTGCAACCTATTTAAGACTAATAAGAGAAAATATTTTTTTTTACTCAATGCGTAATCAAACCCTGGAATTCGTTACTGGAAGTTGTTAGTGTAGCTGGGTTTATAAAAGGTTTGGACAAGTTCCTGGAGGAAAGGTCCATAAACCATTATTAAAGGGGACCCGTGAAATCCACTGCTTGCCCCAATACAAGCATTGTAGAACCTGTGTCTTTTGGGGAAACTGCTTGTGACTTAGATTGGCCACAGGATACTGGGCTTGATGGACCTTGGTCTGACCCAGTATGGCATATCTTATGTTCTTATGTTCTTATAATGCTGTTATGAAATGGTAGATTTGCTCTATGGCTCTTGTATTGGTGGTTCTTGCTTTTCGTTTTAGTCCTTGTGTGGCATCAACAGTAGGGTGTTGGTAACGCAGTATGGGATTGTCTTTGAGATTTGCAGTTTTGAGTTCTTGATGCTGCCAGTCTGAAATTTTAAAATATTTTGTCACTTCAGATTTGAGGAAATCTCAAATTTTAAGAGAATATCTCTTAATTGTTTTAGTAGCCTGAGAGCTTCACTGTTACTATTTCTGGGCTTTTCCAGCTCTGGCGTGACCCAATCCAGCCTGGGCACTATGATCTTGAATTCATGGCTACCAGGATTCATTTTTCTTCTTTTATATCTTCCCTCATCATTAAGCTGGTCATAGCACTGACCAAATAAATCCAGTATACAGATATTTATAATGCTTTATTTTTTTGTGGGTGTGTGAAAGTTAATTTTGATTCATGATTTTTGTTATGTTTGTTCTGTCGTAATGACTGTTTTAATGAATTGTGCATGCATGTATGCTTGGAAGCCACCTAGATTTTTAGATGAGCAGCAAATAAATGTTAAAATAAATTAAATGTATGCAAATAGGTCCAATGACTATGAAAAATATTTATGCAAATGAGGCCCCACAATAAGTCTCTGCACATGGCCCCGCATGACCTTCGAGCCACCCCTGGCAACATCAGAGAAATAGAAAATGCATATAAAGAAAGCACATGTAAATTACAGACTGATATATTCCAATCTCTAAGGGGCATTTTTATTAAGCTGGGCTAACAGCACTCACTGTAACTAGGTCCCATATTATTCAATGGAACCGAGTTACAAATAGTGCAGGCTGTTAGTCCAGCTTAGTAAACATGCCCTAAATTGTAAATAAAATACTTTTTGCTATTGTTGTCTGGCAATTTTATTTTTCTAATCATGTTAGTTCCAGTCTGCTTTCTCCTTTCCTGCATCTTCTCTTAATTTTTTCCAGGATCTCAAGTCTAACTGCTACCTCTCTCCCCTACATCCATCTCTGACATTAATCTTGTCTTTTCAGTTTTCTTCCATATATTTTTGCATCTCTCTATAGACTTAAATTTCTCTCCTTCTTACCATCTTGTCCTCAGTTTCCAACTCTTATGGTTTATGATTTAATTATTTTTAATATCTCTAACCTTAACCACAATCCTCTCATCCCCCAGTCTATCACTAATTCTCCCCTTTCTCTCTTCCCTGTTGTGTCCAGTATCTCCCCCTTCCTCTGTCAACACTGTCCAATATATGCCCCCTCTCTCTCTCCATCCAGCATCTTCACCTCTTTTACTCTATATCCCCCACCAGATCCAAAATATCTTCTCTCTATCTCCCCATGTCCAGCATTGCCCTGTGTCCAGCTACTCCCCTGCCTATGTCTAGCATCCCCCTCCATCTCCCTATTCCCACCTCCTCTGTGTGCAGCATCATTCTCTTCTCCATCTCCCTAGAGCTCCCCCATGTCCACCATCCCTTCTCCATCTCCCAACCCCTCTCATATCCATCTCCCTAGAGCTCCCCCATGTCCACCATCCCTTCTCCATCTCCCAACCCCTCTCATATCCATCTCCCTAGAGCTCCCCCATGTCCACCATCCCTTCTCCATCTCCCAACCCCTCTCATATCCATCTCCCTAGAGCTCCCCCATGTCCACCATCTCTTCTCCATCTCCCAACCCCTCTCATATCCATCTCCCTAGAGCTCCTCCATGTCCACCATCTCCCCTCCATCTCCCAACCCCTCTCATATCCATCTCCCTAGAGCTCCCCCATGTTCACCATCTCCCCTCCATCTCCCAACCCCTCTCATATCCATCTCCCTAGAGCTCCCCCATGTCCACCATCTCCCCTCCATCTCCCAACCCCTCTCATATCCATCTCCCTAGAGCTCCCCCATATTCACCATCTCCCCTCCATCTCCCAACCCCTCTCATATCCATCTCCCTAGAGCTCCCCCATGTCCACCATCTCTTCTCCATCTCCCTATTCCCCCTTCTTCTGTGTCCCCCCTCTGGCTATGGCCTTCCCCCATGTCTAATATCACCACTTCTTCTCCATATTCCCCCTCCTCTCTGTCCTGCAGCACTAGTATCTTTTCCCTTCCCCTGCCATATGGCCCTTGTAGCCAAACCCCCCTCCCATGCAACACGTCCCTTCAACTCAAGCATATTACTCCATTTCTGTAGTTGTTTTGAATGTATCAGGTCTATGGCCAGAGTGGACATCCTTCTGGGATTTGTTGCTGCCTAGACTCCTTGGGCTTCCGACCTGGCCTGTTCAGCCTCTCCCCATTGGCTACTAGCTCCTCCTCTTCCTCTCTCAAGGCTGCCGAGTCTGGGCCATGGTTCAGGTCTCTGCCGCACTGTTTTTCTCCTTCTGCCACCACCACTGACCCTTCTCTCTGCCAGCAGCCAGCAGAAGGAGCTACTGCCCCCAGGGCGGCTCAAGACAATCCGCTGCCTGAGGCGAGAGATGAGCAATCACCCCCCCCCCCCAACAGCCAAAATGGAAGAGCCTCCTCAGAGCTCTAGTCAGAGAACAAGGGGTCAACTCACTCAAAACAATGGTCAAGTGGTTGCCTCAAGAATGAAGACAGCAATATATTCCCAGGCTATATAATTTTTAAAAAATATTTTTTGCAATGATGTTTATATACAGCAAAAATTGTAGCACTTTAATTATGCAGTCTGAGAATCTAATATAAAACATATCAACAACTGACACTACACACTGGACCAGCATAGTATTTAATGTAAATATGTATTCTGCAAAAGACAAAGGAGATGCAAGGTGATCACTTACCAAGGTGCAAAAACAAAAAGCGAGAACCACAGTGCAGTTTAAACTGTGCTGTGGGTCTCACTTTTTCTTTTCGAACATATATTCTGCATCCAAAGAAACCCCTCTCTCAACAGTGGGTGCACAACAGAACTAGAACATTTCCCGCAGAAATCAACATACCAAAAATAATTTCTGATTCTAGTGTTATCTCAGTTAACAGCAATATAAAACCCTCATCAGTACTGGGCACATTGTGAAGTAATACTCAGGACCTATGGAGAAAATCTGCTATACCATAACAGCATCAACTTTCAAAACTCATACAAGGAGCCTACCCAGAAAAGAGCAGCACCATGAGTATTGCGGTAGGCCTAGAACATCCATATACTGAGTCAGAAAACTGAACAAGCTGGATTACTACATGCTAACAGAACAAATAGCCTCAGATATACATGCAGAACAGAGATAGATCCTCATCAAGTAGAGAATATATTACTACAATCTAAAAATAAACATATATAGACAAAAATGAAACTGAAACCCAAAGAAATCAGATTCTGCATCAGTAGCATAGCCAGGACAGATATTTTTTGGTGGGGTCTGGGCAATCGCCTAGAGAGTCAATGTTCTGAGCATAGCCCACTGTTGCCTCTCTCTAGGACCTGCAGCAGTGACAATAACATTAAAACAGAGCGCTTATCCAAACCTTCCAATGCTGTGCTTTGACAAGCGGCTTCCACCTGCATGCAAACAGGAAGTCTGCATTGGAAAAGGCAGACGTGGCTGGTCAAAGCACAGTGTCGGAGGGTTTAGGTAAGTACTGTGTTTTCATGTCATTACTGTTGCTGCAAGTCCCAGAGAAGGGTGGCAGTAGCAGCAGCAGAGGATGGGGGGAGGGGGAGGGCGGAGGGCAACAGGAAGGTGAATTATATTTACCAGATAATGTCCTTACCTTGAGTCCTGCTAGATCAGTCCAGACAAGTGGGTTGTGTTCCATTACCAGCAGATTGGTGGAGACAAAGAACCAATGAAAAGCCCAGGTTTCAATGACATCACTCCCATGCCTCTATATGCCTCAGCCACCAGAGGTCTCTTCAGTATCTGTCCCAAAGCATATGGGAGAACATGGCAAGCCTCACACAATGAACGATGGACAACAATGAGCAATCAAACAGTAGAGAACTATGTACAGGAAAGCATAAAGAGAGGGCTGATCATAGAAGATGAACCTGCAGAGCCAAATATAGAAATCAGCAGACCCAAGGATACCGCCTCAGAAGAACAGAGCGCAAACAGTTCCAGGAGCGGGCCTGGACAGGTCAAGCAGGACTCAAGGAAAGGACATTATCTGGTAAGTAAAATTTCACCTTCCATATCGTCCTGCTAGACCAGTCCAGACAAGTTGGACGTACGAAAGCTATGCCTCCACTGGGCGGAAAGAAGACATACTAGCTTGCAAAATGTTAGAATTAAAGGCCATGTCTACGTGAGCATGGGCATCCAAGCAGAAATGCTTGACAAAAGTGGAAAGTGATACCCACATTGCCGCCTGACAAATGTCTACAGGGGCTACCAAACTCTGCTCCATCCATGAGGATGCTTGCACTCGGGTATAATTGGCATGCAAAACTCTCTAGAAATGGCTGGTTCTGCAACAGATGCACCAAGGCAATGGCCTCCTTAACCCAGCGCCCCAATGCAGACTGAGCCACAGCATCACCTGGCATGGACCAGCAAACAGTACAAAAAGATGATTTGACTTACAAAAAGAATTCGTAACCTCCGAGAACCAGAGAAGCACCCTCCAATCATCCACAAGGCAAATATCATTACTACACCCCTGACACTGCTCCTTAGAGAAGGAGGACAGGCAAATTGCCTGGTTCACATGAAAGGGAGAAATCACTTTAAAGAAGGAAGGCACAGGCTGAATGAAAACCGCCTCCTCAGAAAAAGATAGGTAAAGATCTCGGCAAGACAGGGCCTGTAGCTTGTAAAACCGCTTTGCGAAACAATCACAATCAAGAAGATTGTCTTGAACGTCGGTGTATGGACATTTCAACGGCTCAAAGGGCTCTGGCATTAGGGCCCTGAGCACCAGACAAAGATCTGGGAGGGACTACAGAGCATAGGGGAGGACACATGCCGAACCCCCCTGAAGAAGACACAAAACACCCTGATGTATGGCTAGATACTTACCAAACAATGGCCCTCTGAAACAGGCCAAAGCTGCCACCTGAACTTCAGGGAGCTAAGAGAAAAAGGCCCTTCTCCAGACCATCCTGCAGAAAATGCCACAGAGACACATCTTGACTGCCTCAGGAGTCAGCCACCGTGCACCGCACCAGTACTCAAGGTACTAGACCTGCACATGCCAGGTTGGCTCCTGGCTCTGAACATAGTGGAACACCACTGCCAGAGAGTAGTCCATATGCTCTAACCATCTCCTTACAGGAGCAAAGTTGCAAGCAAGGAAGCTGGGTCCTCCAAGACAACCATCCCCTGACACAATAAGCCCCAAGATGGAGGCAAGCGAAGAGGTGGTGCTTGCAGGAGCCGCATCTGATCTCCATATCACACTATCCTTGGCCAACCCAGTGCCGCTAGAATAATCCTTCTCAGTTGGCACTCCATACACCGAATCACATGCCCCACCAGGGGCCATGAAGGAAACACCTATAGCAGTTGCATATCTTGTCAATGTTGAGCCAGGGTGCCAAGGTCTTCAGACCCCATCTCCGTGTGACGACTGAAGAAGTGGCACACTTTGGCATTGGAGCGGGTCACCATCAGATACCCCTTGGGGTGACCCCAGTGGCACAGAAACAACTAAAAACACCTCCTAACTCAATTCCCACTCTCTTGGGACCAGAAAGTGCAGGCTGAGAAAATCTGTTTCAACAGTATCCACCTCAGCAATGTGCAGAGCCAAGAAACTAGGAGGTTTTTGCCACCCAGGCAAACAGGAAAGCCATCTCCAGGGCTCCCTGTCACTCCTTGTGCCATCTTGCCAATCGATATAAGAACACTTGAACTGCCTGGCCCTCGACTGGGGGACTGGAGACGCAGAAGAGCCAACCTGATGGCTCTTGCTTCAGGACACTTGATGGACCACACCGCCCCTCATGGTTCCAACGGTCCCGGGCCTTTCGGCCTTAGCAATGCGCTTCCCAGCCCAAGAGACTGGCATCCATTGCCAGAAGGATCCATGAGCATTTATCCAGTGGTATGCCCTTCCTCAGAAGGCTGGGCTGCTGCCATGACTGGCAGCAGGAGCCTAAGCTCGAACTGTTGAAGAAAATCAACCTGGACTCTGGGATCAGAACAGCACTAGGCAATCCAATAGCCTTAACTTTCTCTTCTGACAGAAAGACTGCACACTTGAGTATCGAAAATGTGCTCCCAGGAACTCCAGGGACTGGGAATGCAACAACTGACTCATCCCCAAATGATCACCCAGCTGAGACTTACCACTTAGGGAGCTACCCGAGATGTCTCTGAAGGAGAATGGACTCGGATGAGCCAGTAGTCCAGATAAGGGTGCACACAAATCCCTGTGCGCTGCCATATGGCTTTGGAGAACATTCTTTGGACAGTGGAGAGTCCGAATGGAAGGGTGGCAAATTGAAGGTGAAAGCCAAGCATGGCAAAACACAGATACTTTGCTGATCTCCCGGACTGAGATATGAAAATATACCTCATCCAAAGCCAAGATGACGAGAACCTCTTCTGCACACTGCTTCAATCCTGGATTGCAAAGTTTCCATCCAAAAACGCATGATATGCAAGTACTCGTTGACACCTTTGAGGTCCAGAATGAGCCAGAATGTTCCTTCCATGTTTGTCACCATGAAACAGATGGAATATTTGCCCCTGCCCTGATCATCCAGGTGAACGAGCACCACTGCATTCAGGAGAGGCAGCTTGACCAAGGTGATCCACACAGTGGCCCTGTTGTTCGCAACCCACAAGGGGTGAAGACACAAGAGGCTTGTATCAGCTCTTTGCATTCCAGGCCATAGCCATACTGAATGGGGACTAGCACCCAGCGATCCTTGTTGACCCGGGCCCATTCCTGAAGAAGAGGTGAAGCCTGCCCCCAAGCAGAGGAATCAGGAAATGGCCCCAAAACCTTCATTGTGCAGCCTAGGAGGTTCCTCCTCTGGATGGGACTGGGTTCCCTGGGCTCAAGTGCTCCATGAACGGACTGAGAATGAGCTGAAGTCCATAAGTAGAGGGGAAGAAATGCTTTCAAGGCCAGTAGCAATGGGAGTCCCAAGACTCCCGGGAGTCCGACCAGTGCGCCTGTGAGAAGCAGGCAGAGGCTGAAGGAAAAGGGGCTCCTGCCCACTTCGCAGTCCCCTTGGACCTGTCCTCCGGAAGGTGGTAAGATTTTGTCTTGCTGAGGTCCTTCACCATCTTCTCCAAATCAGACCTAACAGAAGCATCCTTCTAAGGCCAGATGGGCAAGTGGACTTTGGAAGATGAGTCCACTTCCCCTTGTCTAAGACAAGCCAATGCCATGTTACCGTCGAAAGGGCAGAATCCCTGGCCACTAGATGTACCAGGCCATATATGGCATCAGACAGGAAGGCCACAGCTGATGCCAAAAAAGAGGTAGAATCATTTGGCAGAAGAGATTTAATCAATTGGAGTAGGGCTCGGATATCAGGCCTGCACATACTGCCAACTGAAGAGTAGCAGCCACGGCAGCAAACTCAATCTTCAACACGAACCCATCTTTCAGTCCAGAGTATCCTTTAAGGCCAATTTGCCTTCCACAGGCATGGTAGTCCATTGGTATCTACTGTAACCTGTGTATCCACCTTGGAAACATCAAACCACACAGCACACTCCTCCTCTGGGAAAGCATGCATCTTCTTATATACTCTCAGTCCCTAAAGCGGAGAATTGAGGGAATCCCACTCTAATAGAAACAAGCTCTTGAGCACCTCTGGGAATGGGAAGACAGAAGTGGATTTCTGCACACCTTACAGGAGTAGATGCATCCTCAGTTCCTGCTCTATGCCTGGAGCAACAGCCAAGTTCAAGATGGATGAAACTCTGGGAATCAATGCCTCCAGTTCCTTCTTGCACCTTTTCACAATTCTCTGAAAGCGAGAGTACTTCTTCATCTACATCAGTCTTCTGAATACAAGCACAGTCCAGATCTTGGACAGATCCCAGCTGATCTCCATCTCCAAGGGGCGCCCTTTGCCAGGGATGCTTAGCCATAAGCAATCGGACAGGGCTTCCACGCTCAGCCTGCCTCTCATGAGACTGCGTTCAGGGGAACCCAAAGGCCACAGGGTCTGCATTTACACATCAGAATGATCAGGCCTGTTGTAAAAAGGAAAAGAATTCCAGGGAGAACAATTTGGACTCCAGAAGCTCTGCTCACGGAAATGACCCCCACCCCCCCTCCACCAGGGGATCAACTTGCAGTTGATCCCCTAGAGGACGGGAGAGCAGCACACAGTACAGTCGCTGGAAACATAGGTTGGCTGGTTATCCCTACCTACAGTACCATCTACCACCTACTGCCCTTAGACAGGCAAAGCTGGACTAACCGCATCCCCTGGCTTAGAGAGGGGGAGCAATCTCTCCACAGACAACTCAGGAGCTGCCATGCTAGAAGAGCAGAGTCCAGAAGCCAGAGCTGAGGCACCTTACTTGCCACAGGCCAAAGAACGATTCCTGGAAGACGACAAGTATAATGGCCTGAAGGCACGTGTTAACTGTGCTTTTACTGCAATGCACATTAAGGTGCTAGGGTAGGAATGCACATTGGAACCACTTGTGAAGAACATGCACACAGACCGCGTGACCACCAGGTGCACATTAGGAGAAAATGCTGCTAATACGTACAGTAAACACGGGAAACTCCCCACACCATGCCCACAGTCGTCAGCGGTCTACCCCAAATTGCATCCCACACAGATGGAATCGGAAGCCCCCAATAAGGAAAATGATGAGGTCAAGCCTTGGTAATCATCCCCTGAGAGCCGCTGGCAGAGGATCCCTGCTGTACTTAGCTTTACTCCACTGATACTATTGCACTGGCTTTTGCAGCACTGTGTTTAAGGTGGCTGGTAGACAGATCCCTCTAAAAGCCTTCTGTAATCTTCGGGAGAGAGCAGGGGGGGACAGAGGAGGAGAGAGGGGGCATTGAAGTTGTGTGAAACTGCTGCACTATTCCAGATCCTTCCAATTTATGACTGCTCAACAGGCTCTTATCATGACTTGCGCATGGAGCTGAACCAATTTTCCCTACTCCTATGGCTACTGAAAAGATCGCAGTCTACTGGAGCCTCCCATGTCGCACCCAAGTGAAAGAGTCATCCTCAAGGTGGTCGCTCACAAGTATTTAATTATCAATCTTTGCCCTCTCAAATCTTTAGAATTTTCTTCAGAAAGGAGAAAATCCATCCACCATCTAAGAACATCAGAACTGCCATACTGGGTCAGACCAAGGTCCATCAAGCCCAGTATCCTGTTTCCAACAGTGGCCAATCCAGGTCACAAGTACCTGGCAGGTTCCCAAAAGGCACACAGGTTCCACAATGCTTATTTTGGGGGCAAGCAGTGGATTTCCTGGGTCCTCTTTAATTGTTATGGACTTTCCTCCAGGAACTTGTCCAAACCTTTTTTAAACCCAGCTACACTAACAGCTTTTAGTACATCCTCCAGTAACAAGTTGCAGAGTTTGATTATGCGTTTATTAGCCAATGGGTAATTAAACATGATTTGATAGCATTGGCTCTTTTAACTATTTGTGTAGTCCCTGTTGTGAAGTTAGGTGAAGTTTCCGTCCCTTTAGTATAGTATCAGTTGTCTTATTCTTTACATTACTAGGTTTTTCAAGTAAGGCTTCTTTTTTTATATTTGGGATTTGTTTTTTAATAGGCGCCTTTAGGTAACTAATCGCTGTTAGTTGTTCTTTTTTGTTATGAGGTGAACAATAGTCTTAAAGGTTGGGATAATTTGATGTTAAATGGATTGTTTATGTAGCTGCTTTATGTTTACATAATCCTTTTTGCGCGCCCGCAGGCGGTACAAATGCTGACACGCATGCGCCAGCGTTTTTTTAATTCAGTAAGGTGCCGCTGAGTGTCCGATGCTGTTTTCATGGTTGCCAAGCATCAACAGTCTGAGTATGTAAGTTTTTATGATATTTACCCCTTTTCAGCCAGTTCATCGGCAGGATTTGTCAGTGGTTTAAATGACTCTAGTAATATTTTTTATTTGTAGAAGGTTTCGGCAGTGGTAATTAGTGACGGACACGGATGTGTATTCTAGAGCTGATCCTTATTCTGATGATTTTGTGGAAGTGTGGTTTGTATAATGGTGAAACTGCTTCATACAAACACACTTTGGTCCTGTGGTGGCCCTTGATAATTTTGCGTGTTGCACATCAGTTGTTTATTCAGTTTTATTTTTAGATCATCAGAAAATATAATATTAGTATAGCTGAAATATCGGAATACAATGTAGATAGTAGACAAGGCACCTATGTGTAGTTATCTCACTAAGAATAAGCGCAGTGGAGTTATGTTCATTGTATAATGGTGGTGATCAAAATTCCCCCTTTTGAATCCAGATATATTTTTATAACTTTTAAAGGTACTTTAGTTCTTTGATGTTTCATACAATTTGGTAAAAATAACATTGTACAGATTCCCCCCTTTTTAAACAACAAATAGGTTTCTGACACAAATCTCTCCGTTTATGTTTTAAGTTTTAGTTAGTGCACAGAAAGTTTTTTTGAAAGGCTGCCGCATTGCCATGCATCTTATACTTGAAAAATGTTTTTCCTGATGGTTTGAAACACTTTAGAGTCTTTAATACTTTGATGAAAGTAATGTATTACTTGGACAAAATCATTAATGTAAACATTCATTTTTTTGCTTCTCTCACTCCCTTCCAGCCATAAAAGGTGGTTTTATTTTCAGTGCAACATATCAACTGTGTTAGCATATCCTAATACGGTTTTTTCAGGTAAAGTCGTTTCACTCCTGCTCCTTGTTCTCCATCTCCTCTGTTTGTCTCCCATGGCTTATTTTTTCATGCCACATTTACATGTTCTTTTGTACTTTCAGTTTTATTTTTGTAGCATGATTATTATCTATAATAAGTTACTACTTCTTCTAGTTTTGGATGTTATGTATTTGCCGGCATTAGTGTTTTTATATATTTTATATATTTATGTCCACTTCAAGTTTTAATAGGGAACTTTAAAATTTCTTATTAATATTTATCAATTTTTATCTATGTTTTATTTTTTTGGGTGTGACATATATTGATATGAGTTTATGAATAATAAGTTTTGTATATTATGCTTTTAAACTTGTTATATATTTACTATTTATTTTTATCGTGTTCCTTATGGTGTTTTACTTAATGTATTTTGTTAATTTAGTGGGGGGGGGGTTATATTTGTGGTTTTAATTTACTTATAATATGTTTTTAGTATAAGGTGAGCCAGCCCCTGAGGAAGATTTTATCGAAACACGGCCTGTGTCGGATCAGGTCTCCCTTTACATGTATGGATCAATAAAGTTTTGGTGAGAACCTACACCTGCCTACGATTTCGTACTGTGTTTCGGCAAATATATGTACATTCCTGCACGCCCTTACGTGTCTTTTACAAGAGACTTCATATTTGGTGGAATCTTTTTTAAAATATTGGGGGAAATACAGACATCCAGACACAGACTTTCCATTTCCCTTATGTAAAATGAGGCTTTAAATCTATTATTGCTCATGCCATGCTTGCCTTTGAGTCAATGCTGACTCCTGGTGACCCAACAGCCCCAGGGTTTTCTTGGCACTGTGACCAGAAGTAGATTGCCAAGCCTTTCTTCTGAGGCAATGGATGGTTGAGTGACTTGTCTAAGGAGTGCAAGTAGGGTCTTTTGGTTCCCAAGCCACTAGGCTACTCCTCCACTGCCTGAACTTGGACGTGTCTGTGTTTTTTTTTCAGATGTCCTGGCTTGGACGTTCCAGATTGCACTTTAAATTAACCGAATGCATGCTTATGACTGCATACCACTTTGCACCTTTCTCCTTTGTAGCTGATCTCTTCTAAACTTTCTCTTCGGGTCAATAAATGCACAAA
Organism: Ichthyophis bannanicus; assembly: GCA_033557465.1. Lineage (NCBI taxonomy): Eukaryota > Metazoa > Chordata > Amphibia > Gymnophiona > Ichthyophiidae > Ichthyophis > Ichthyophis bannanicus. The sequence continues at coordinate 74,060,328 of CM066037.1, forward strand.
AGGACAGCTCCTTTCTCTTCCCACAGATGTCTAAACAAGCCCAAAGAACGAATATGCAAAAGTGAGCAGTCAGAGTGTAATTTTATAATCTTCCATTGGCACGCATTTCCAGTTGCATATGTGGGGCCTATTTCATAAAATGAATTACACATGTATCTTGCTTATAAAATAGGGGCATAATGACACACCTTTACCTAGCTGTGGCAGTTAATTCTGCTCTAGAGCAGGTATAAATATCTGTGCCTACATTCTGCCCAATCTCCATCTCTGTGCGCACCCCAACTAAAGTATTCGTGATAGGCTTTACAGGCGCACTTATAGAACAGCAACTGCCTAAAGCACACGCTTAAGTGCCCTTTCACACATGTAAGTCTTTTAGATAGGGACTCATGTGTGTTTCTAGCACATAGCTTCTGTGCACCCCTCATATAAATTACCCCCTCATTGTCTAAGACCTTCTGCTGCTGCAATAGAGTTGCCAGATATACAATAATCCTAACTGAAATTTTAGAAATGACACCTAAGTGCAATCTGGGACATCTAAGCCAGAACATCCCTACACCCCTCCTCGGGAACTCTACTCCTCTGGCAGATCTCTTTTATCTGCGCATCTCTGCCACTGCCAACTCCAGACTGTTCATTCCATCTTGCAGCTCCACATGTCTGGAACAAACTGCCCGTGTCAGTGTGTCCTTCTCTAGCCCTGTGCAAATCTAGTCTAAACCCCCACCTCACTCTTGTTCAGTACTTACGTGTATCTTGTCATATTCTAGTCCCCACATTTGTAATGATCGTCACCTTTATTAGACTGTAAATTCTGATGAACAAGGACTGTCTCTTACATCTATATGTACAATGCCGCGTACACCTTGTAGCGCTATACAAATGATAAGTAGTAATAGTAATTTCATAAAAGTAGATATGTGCCTGATATGGACGTCTGTGGGGCATCTACATAGATGTCCCAGGAGCAGTATAAGATCTGGGACATCTAGGAATAGTCTTATGGTTACAGTAGTGGGCTAGGACCAGGGAAGCCAGTTCCAATCCCACTACTGCTGCCATTGTGATTGTGGAGAGTACTGGGGATGGTGGAGTCCCATCTTCACTATACCTTCTGGATGTTTTATGGCCTAAACAAACACCTTCCTGATGCTTATTCGCACTTGGATGGGATTGCAGACACCTCCAACGATTCTGAAATCGAACAGGGATGTGCTGCACCCTAGACATATCTCTGCCATGCCCCCTGCCTGAAATGGCCCTGGGGACGTCTCCATGATTTGGTCATCCAAATCACGACTAAGGCTTTTAAAAAGACACACTTAGGCACCTGAAACTAAAAATGCATACAAATTGCTTGAACACATTTAAACTTACGAACTGGCGCATGTACAATCAACTGTGTGCATTTTTACTTTCATGCACACATACATTGCATGGCTAAAAAATCAAATAGCCAAACACAAAAAAATACCCAAAAACTGGGAAACATTTTTTCTAAATGAGAAAGAAACAGACTTTTTTTTTTGACTGTGCGCACTCCTATTGGTACCCATTTGGACGTGAAATCCAATTTCTTTTTCTTTTTCAGATTTTTGCAAGTGGGACTTGGTGGTCGGTTCAGTCCCGCGTCTTTGCACCTGTGCCTGTGCTCTGCACTTCAGGATCTGACCACAAAACTGCATGGTATATTTTGACTGCCAGCTCAGTAGACCAGAAACTTAAACATGTGGTTCCTATGCTACACCATATAATATTGTGGTCAGTTTACAGGCCTGGCTACACAAAATATCTTTCCATATATAGAAGAACCCTGTTGGTGAAGGTGAATTATTCCAGATTATGCTGGAATCTCATATCTTTTCTATGAACTTCAGTGGATTAATATTTATGGAGCAGCGAATGAAATTAATATTCTTGTTGTAAGAAATCTGGATAAAGCAATATATAATATTTTAGTGAGCAGTGTTCAAAACTGCATTTTGATGCCGAGATCTCAAAGAGTAGGTATGCATGCACCTGGGTAAAGAGCTTTTGATAATAGTTCCCAGTGAATAATTTTGTACAGCATTTTCTACATGTGGATGGCAATTTTATGAGTGTGCCTAGTAAAAGCACTTACGTGCTTTTTATAAAAACAAGTAAGCACCTACTTGACTTATAAATTAGTAGGCTAAGTTGCAGAAATCGCATCTTAAATTGAGGCATGGGCATTCACACCAGTAATGGGCATTTACACCAGCTGTAGTACTGGTAGAAATGCCCATGCACACACTTTTCAAGAACATGCAAAAATTATAGAATTTTATAATCTACAGGCATACTTGTATGCTCCTCCCATCCTCTTCCCAAACTCCGCCCAAGGTTACACCCACCAGGAAAGTATGAGCCACGCAAATAACACATGTTTGTATTTTATAAGGTCATTTATGCTTGACACCAATATTTACATGCATTGTTAGTGCCTAAAAAATAGGTGCCACCTTACAAAATTACCAACATAAAACAGGCTTTACACATAGAAAGTGACTATTACAAAACTCAGTGGGGATATACTGTACATGCAAATAAAGCAGGCACACTGAACGATGTCTACTTTCATAGGATCTATGGCGTATGTTTATTGAAGTGCGCTAGGGCTTTGCAGGTATTGTATGTTAAGGGTAGATATCAATGCATGGAATGTGCAATAGCTGTGCGCTACCTGTTGGGGACATGAACAGCATGGCCCCAGCAGATACCACAGTGATTCAGACCCTAATGTGTGCCAGCGGCAATGTGGTTGCATGTAATGCTACCCATTGAAGTGGCATAAGTGTGCCCAAGCTCCCTGCAACATTGACGGTGAAGATGTGCTATCAATGTCTGCACTAACTGCAATGTGCAGACATACCCACACGCTGCCCCCCTTTGCCGCCCATTGCCCTCCTTCTCACGTGCTAAGCACAATTAACCTCACGTTGTCTGTTTCTGCCGCCTTGTTACAGAAGAGATTACGGGTGTTATCTTCCCTTATACCCTACTGTTTATTTCTCCCTCCAAATTGAAATGAAATAAAGATAGTGGTTTCTGTAGCTAATTGGCAACATTTCTATGTGTACGTTTGTGAAATGGCCCATGTGCACATTGTGACGAGGAGAACTGCCAGGAGCAGATGGAAATAGAAGAAAACAATGTTTGTACCTTTAAAATGACTGACAGACCAGCTTTGCACCGACTTTGCAAGGCAAGCATGAAAAAAAAATCCTGTCTCTGCTGAGGCTAAGCCACACCCAAGCTCTGACGTGGGGGCAGGCTTGGGCACTGATTGTAAACACCTGTGCAGAGGCAAGGGAGTGGCAGGCAAGAAACGGTTTTTAAAACCTGAATCAGACCAGAAAGGGAGATCCTGGGGAGAGGAGAAAGCCTTCAAGGAGAAAGGGTTCCAGGAGAGATTCCAGGAAGGAAGGATTGGAGAAAGGCATAGGAAGGCTGACTTCCGGCTGCTGAATGAGGCCAGTAAGAAAGGAAGCAATCTGTGTCTGAAAAATGCTCCTAAACTTGAAGCTAGCAGACGGTTAGCTGGAAAGCTTAGAGACGGGGTGGAACAAGTTGCAGTAGCCACTGCCGAGGACTTAAACTGCTAGAAGGTGGGTGGACACGCTTGTCTGGGGAAAGAGCCAGAACTCACCTGAGAGCAGAGAAGCTGAACCAAAAACACTAGAGACGTTAAGGCAAGTGTTCCCAGGGAAGAAAACTCACTCTCCCAATATAATTGATCCTTATCAGAAAGAACAGCTATGGAGCGAATTTCAGAAGTTCTTACAGGACAGGAAGCCTGAAGAAGTTTTTGAAACCATAGAAAGGGATAAGCATTCTGTTGCCCAAGAGGATATGCAGATCAATTCCTTTGAGCCATAGTCTAACCTGGGGGAATCCCCAATGGATTGCTCTTTTTGTTTGAAAGAAAACTAGATGCTGGTAAACAGGGCACAAAAAAGAAAAGCAAAACGTGGTGAGAAGCAATGTTTACCTAACTCTGTAACTGATAAGAGTTTCTTCTGAAGCAAAGAAGGTTTTGTTGTTTTAACCAAGAGTTTTGAAAAGTAAAGCAGCAGTTGTTAGAAGAAGAAGTTAACCTTTTGTTTGAATGAACACAAGAGGCTACGACGTGCATGTTAACTTGTTTGATGAGAACAGCTGCCAGTGTTAGGAAGACTTTTGTTCATCTTTCTTTAGTTTCAGTTGTACATGTTTTCCTCTTACGTTTGGAGAAGTATCCTAATACCTGCGTTCTGAATTTAATGCTTATGGAAATCCCACAAAAATAAATATTCTTGTTTGCCTTAACCCACGGTTTCACACTACTTTTGTCCTTGGATAAGAAAGCCAAACTATAAGTCCCAGAATTCCTTACTGGAGACAGACACAGTAAAGCTTTATATAAGGACATAACAATGTAGCCCGATGCCTGTAAGCCCTAGGGCCCAGGCTAGGGTATCACAACATATAAGTTGCTAAATTTCATTTGCCAATTTTTCCCATGTGTAGATTTGTAAAATGGGTCCTCCAGCTCCACATATTGGCAAATACATGCACACTCCTGCACTATTTTAGAAAAGGTGCCACACTTGGTAGAGCCTTTTCTAAAATACTGCTGGAATCATGTACGCCCAGACCCCAACACTCAATTCTGATTTCTATGTACTTTCTAACATTTGCTTTCATCTATGTTTCAATATTTTCTAATGCATTTTCTCAACTGCTCTTATAAATGGATATCAATAAATCTGTAATACATTAGGAGACCCTTAAATTTTACAGAATCACAGAAAGATAGGGCTGGAAGGAAACTGTAGAGGTCCTCTAGGCAAAATCTGCACATAAATCATCCAGGCAGATATTTAATATACAAGTTATTTATTTATTTAATAGCTTTCCTATACCGCACTATTTAATATCAAGCGGTTTACAAGGAACTTTACAAGCAACAAGCAAGTTTTACAGAGAACGCATAAGGAACAGACATATAACATCAGAACCAGTAACTAAACTTTAACAGACAAGAACAACATAACTTGGTGTCAAGGCAGGGCGCTAAATAACTAGTGGAAGGGAAGCTAAAAGGGAGGGAGAGAGGGGGGAGAAGGGGGCAGGGGAGAATAGAGAGCAGCATCAAATTGTTTGGTTGGTATTAAGAGCATCCTTGTATGTTGACAGCATTATGTGGGAGCTTCATTAAGCTATATGGTCATACGCCAACTGGAAGATATGGGTCTTTAAAGCCTTCCTGAAAGTCGAGAGGTCACTGATGGTTCGGACTGAGGCATGGAGAGCATTCCAAAGTGTTGGAGCGTATAAGGAAAAGGCTCAATTTGAAGCAGCTTTAGAGCAAGTCCTTATAATAGAAGGCAAGACCAGGGTATTTTTCATGTTAGATCTTTGTGTTCAATTGTCTGGGGTACGTTGAACAATTGATGACAAGGAGGAAGCAGATAAATTGTAGATAACCTTGAATGTAAGAAGAAGAGCTTTATAAGTCAGACGGCTGGTGATAGGGAGCCAGTGTCGTTGCATCAGGATGGGTGAGATGTGCTCATACCTAGAGATACCCTGGAGTGATCGGGCAGCAGTATTCATGGCCAGTTGAAGAGGTTGAAGGATGTATTTAGGGGTGCCATGAAGAATAATGTTTGCGTAGTCAAAGTGCGGGAGGATGAGAGCTTGGAAGACTGAATGAAAGTCTGAGGGGTCAAGTAGCGGTTGTAAGTGATGAAGAGTCCTTATCTTCTGATAGACAGCCTTGGTAGTATTACATATGTGGGTAGCCATGGACAGTTGTTGGTCTAGAGTTACCCCGAGGCAGCAAACTTCAGACTTAGTGACGAGTTCCACGTCTCTCACTCCTAGGGCAGATGGTGGGGTAAAAGATTGGTCTCTGGTAATAAATAAGACCTCAATTTTCTTGTAGTTGACTTTCAGGTTTTGTGTTTGTTTATTTCATCATTTGATATATCGCCCACTATTACATCGGGGTGGTTTACAATACAATAAAAACATATAGAGAAAAAGAAAAGAAGTTATATTGTTGTCCAAAAAGACAGCCAATCAGAAACGGCGATGAAACATTCCAAGATGACTGCAAAATCGGGTCTGTCAGTGGAGAAGGTGGTGTAGAGTAACACATCATCTGCATAGATATGATATAGAATGTTGAAAGACTTGATGATTGAACAGATTGGCTGTATGTAGAGATTGAACAGCAGGGCTGAGAGATGAACCTTGTGGGACTCCTTGCGATTGTTGGAAGGTGCTTGAAGATTGTGTTCCCAGTCTGACCTGTAGCCAGCGATCTGTCAGATAAGATTTAAACCAATTGAGGGCAGAGTTACGAATACCCTTCTGTTGTAGGTGGGCTAGTAGAAGGCTGTGGCTAACGGAGTCAAAGGCAGCAGCGATATCCAGGAAGATTAGGATGAATCCCTGTTTCTTCTTATCAATGCCAGAACAGATCCTGTCCAGGAGAGTCACAAAGAGAGTTTCAACACCATGTTGATGACGGAATCCATGCTGTTGAAGATCAAGAGGGGGAGAAGGTCAATGTGGTCTTGGACCTGTTGCTGGACAATCTTTTCCAAGATCTTGGTCAGGAAGGGTAGCCTGGAGATGGGTTGGTATGAACTGATCTCAGATGGGTTTGATTTATTGTTTTTTAGCAGAGGTTTGATGGAGGCAGATTTAAGAGATACTGGTAGAGAATCTGTGGTAAAGGATAGGTGTACTATTCTGGAGATAGTTGAGCCTAGGTTAGCTCTCACCTGTTTAATCCAGAAGGCAGGGCAAGGGTCAGCTGGGGTAGTAGAGGTGTTGATCGTGCTGATGATGTTTTCCACTTGTTCCGCTGAGTAAGGGTAAAAGGAGTCAAGAGTAGGTATAGGCATGCTACCAGAAAGGGGTGGTTCATCATCGAGATTAACTGAGAGTGAGGTAATCAAATTTGTTTTATTCTGGAAGTGGGATGCAAAATCGGCGAGGCTAGGGGTAATTTCTGGTAAAATCTTGGTAGCATCATTTGTAAGAGATCTGACAATATTGAATAGCTCACGAGGCTTGTTAAGTGAGCGCATGAGAATGTTAGAGTAGTATTCCCTTCTCTTGAGATAAACTGCTTTTCGGTGCTGTTGAAGTTTAGACAGGTAGGCCACGTGATCGATATCATGTTTGGAGTGCCTCCAGCATCGCTCCAACTTCCTGAGGAGCAATAAGGAATGATGAAGATCGGAGGAGAACCATATCTCTGTGTGCTTCCCCTTAGTGGGCTTAGTAGAGGGAGGTAGGAGAGAGGCTTGATGTAGGGTGTTATTCCATGTGTCTATGAGCTCTACCAGGTTGTTGGTATCCGAGTTGAGGTCTTCAAGGACATTCAAGAGGAATGACTCCTTGTCAAAGGGTCTGAAGCGGCGTGTGGATGATGGAGGATTGGGGTTGAGTGGCAGATTGTCAACTCCATTGTCTGTAGGGATATGGAACAGTATTGCGTTATGGTCGGACCAGGGGACCGGGAGAACAAGTGGGGGGTCCTGGCTGGTCAGACTATGGAGGGGCGAGGGAGCAAAGATGAGGTCCAGAGTATTACCTGCTGCATGAGCGGGTGTATGAATCAACTGATGAAAGTCAAGGGCTTCCATGGCGTTGAGGAAGGCATAGGAATGTTTAGAGGGGAGGGCTGGGAGGTTGAAATCTCCAAAGAGCCAGAGTGGATTGCGTTTGGTCTTCTTGTTGCCATCACATGCTAGGTCAAGAATAGTTGCAAGTTCTTCAGCAGATGTGGATGGTGAGTGATATAATAGGCAGGCAGATAGGAACTTATTTGAGATCCGGATGTAGTCAAGGTTGGGTGCACTCTGGGAAGAGTTGCTTTGGAAGTGGAGTTACTGTATTGAGAGAGTCTACCTGCTTTCATATTAGGGATATGCTTTCACTGGTAACAAAATAAGAAAACAAAATAAGAAATTGTAATGAAATGTTATGTTTTCTTTCCTTCTGTTTTGAAAATGAAATGAATTTTTTTTTTCAGAAAAAAAGATATTATAGCTGCGGGCAGTCCCAGACTGAAAAACCACACCTCATTAAAAAATCCCTCTGGGTTCTTCTCTGACTTTTTCCCACACCTCCTGTGCCACTCAGTATCTCACCCTAAAATTTGGGTTTGAATTTGGGCAGAAGTAATCGCCAGTCACTCCTGCCCCATCGCTGCAATTATTCAAAATCGTGCTGCTCCACCTTTCCCTTGCCACCTCTCAATTTCCCCTTTCAGATCTCCCCAGTAGGCCTCTTCAGTCTCACTCATCTCCTCTCCTCAGTTTTCTTCCCTTTTCCTTAATGTTTTCCCCATTTCTCTGCAGAGTAAGTCAACAATATTTCAATTCTCTTATTCTGCCTTAGCAGCCTTAATCTCTCCCTCGTTCTCAGCCTAAATTCCCCTTAGGTTACTACTCAGCCACTATAGTCAGCGCTTTTTTTTAGCACCTGCTGTTTAAAAAAATACAGATATTCAGAGCCACTATCTAGAGAGTAACTGACTCTGAATATACACAGGGCTCCTGTTTCTAGGTGTTTATCATTTCAAATTGTAGGCGTCTATTTTTGAGGCAATTAGGTGCTTTCATAAGGTCAGAAAAATAGGGATTAATTGGTTTATTTGTGTTGTGAAAAAAACTTTAGTGTCTTTTTAACCACAAAAATAGAGAAAGAGAGAAAACAACGGCAGATAAAGCGTAGTTACTCACCTGTAACAGGTGATCTCTTGGAACAGCAGGAATTTAGTCTTCACATATGGGTATCGTCGGTACCGATGGAGCCCACACGGGAACGCTCCCCAGCGTCCAATAGGAACTCTTTTGGCAGCACCCCACAGCGCATGCGTGCTGCCTTCCCACCTCTGTACCTCTCTCACTTCAGTTGAGTTTATAGCTGAGACCAAAGGAGAGAAATAGAGAAAAAGATAGATAGAGACAACTCTGAGGGGAGGTGGGTGGGTTCTGAAGACTACATTCCTGCTGTTCCCAGAGATCACCTATTACAGGTGAGTAACTACGCTATCTCAAGGAACAAGCAGGAATGTAGTCTTCACATATGGGGACTCCCCACCAAGCTGCGAACCCAGGTGAGATGGGTCTTGCTTCCTCCCATGGACCTCTGGCATCAAACTCGTGGACGGTGGGTAGGAGTTGTATTAAGTATGGAAGAGATGCTGGAGAACAGCCTGACCAAACGAGGCATCCCAATGGGAGTCCTTGTCTAAGCAGTAGTGGGCTGTGAAGGTGTGTACCGAAGCCCAAGTGGCTGCTCTGCAGATATCATCAATAGACACAGAACGAAGGCTAGCCATTGAGGCTGCCATTGCTCTCACATTGTGAGCGGTGACATGGCCTCGAGAGAAAGTGAAAAGTATAGGATATGCAGTCTGCAATCCAATTTGACAGAGTTCTTTTGGAAACTGGAAGTCCCAAATGACTAGAGTCAAAAGCCACAAAAAGCTGAGAAGATGTTCTATGTGGCTTAGTTCTTTGGAGATAAAAGGCTAAAGCTCTTTTACAATCCAATGTGTGAAGATTTCTTTCCGCACTAGAGACATGAGGCCTAGGGAAGAATATAGGAAGATAAACCGATTGGTTTAAATGAAAAGGCAAAACCACCTTTGGCATAAAATGAGGATGAGTCCTGAGGACTACTTTATCATGGTGGAACCTTGTATAAGGAGGGTCAGCTACTAACGCCTGTAGTTCACTAATGCATCTTGCAGAAGTGATGGCAATTAGGAAAATGACTTTCCATGAAAGAAACTTTAGGTCTGAAGTGGCTAAAAGTTCAAAGGGTGGTTTCATAAGCTGACCAAGAACAAGATTCAGATCCCGTGCCACCAGTGGTGGTTTAATGGGAGGTTTTGTTAAGAGTAGACCTCTCATAAATCTTGATACAAGTGGATGAGAGGAAATAGGTTGTCCATCGAAAGGTTTATGAAAAGCAGCAATAGCACTAAGATGCACTCTCACTGAATTGGTCTTCAGACCAGAAGTTGATAATTGGAGGAGATACTCTAGTAGCGACTCTACAGGCACCAAAAAGGAGTTAAGTCCCTTTTGTGAACACCAGAGAACCTTTTCTACTTAAAAGTGTAGGAACGTCTTGTGGAAGGTTTTCTGGAAGCCAGAAGGATATCCTTTACTTGTTGAGAAAGGTCAATATCCTGGAATTCTAGGCTTTCTGTAACTAGGCCCTGAGATATAGGGACTGGAGATTGGGATGCAGTAAGCATCCGTCTTCCTGAGACAGAAGATCTGGAGCATTCCCCAATTCCAGGGGAGTGGTTTGAGAGAGACATAGAAGAAGAGGATACCACGTTTGTCGTGGCCAACGTGGAGCTATGAGTATCATACGACCTCTGTCTCTCTGAAGTTTGAATAAAGTTTTGGGAATGAGGGGAATGGGTGGGAAGGCATAGAGGAAGTCCTGACCCCAGTGCAGTAGGAAAGCATCTCTTGCCTGACAGTTGTGAGCCAGGATTCTGAAACAGAATTGGGGAAGTTTGGCATTCTGTGGACTTGCAAAGAGGTCTATATCTGGTGTTCCCCAGATTTGAAAGACTCGATCAAGCTGGTATGAGTGGAAATTTTGTGTTTATTAGACAAGCAACAAAAAGACATACAAAAAGCAAAAACAAGCAACCCAACCAAGTCCCACACCCCCCCAAAACCCCCACCCCCCCCGACATAGCACAACAACAAGAATCATAACCCCCACCTCCCCAAACCCACCACCAAACCCAGCAACCAACTCACGTGCCCACCACCCCCAACCTAGCCCACCTCAGCCCAAACAATAATCATGTCCCAACCCCCCCTCCCCACATTAGTCCAATGTTCATGTCCGTCCCACCGCCCCCCCCCCCGCAACAACACCCCATAGTAGTCCAAACATAGTCCATATTCATCCCCACACCCCACCCCCCCACAACAACCCTCACCAGTCCATATGTCCGCATTGTCCACTGGTGGAGGACTGCCAAACCCCCCCCCCTCGAACCTACCCAAAATACACAGTCCCCTGTCCCCATCCCCTCCCCTTCAGAGGGAGCAACAGCTCCCCCACCCCCACCCCCGATCCCCGCCCCCTCCCCATCCTCCCCACAAAGCAAATACATCAACAGCAAAATCCCCACCCCCACCCCCCCAAACAAAAACATAAGGGCACACTTAGCCCATCCCCAACACAATCCCACCAAAAACAAAACCAAGGATACAAAGCAAAAGATAAACACAACCCAGTGCTGCCCTGCAACCCAGACAGCGGAACGGGATGCACAGAACACGAAAAGGACGTACACAAAAACAAAAACAAGTGGGACATCCAACTCCCAAGGAGAAAGGGAGAGCGGACAAGTGGTCAAACCTCTGCAGCACCAGCGCACCCCCCCCCCCCCCCCCTCCGGGAGAAAAACAACCCCAAAGTCCTACCCAGCAACAAACCCCAGGGAAGGGAACCCTCCCCCTCCTGTCACACCCCCTCCCCCGGGAAACAAAACAACCCAAAGCCCTACAAGGACGAGAACCCCAGGGAACCCCTCCCCCTCACGGGGGGCGGAGGGTGAGGTGACGCCACAGACGCTCCCAACGATGGGCCTCCACCACCCGCCTTTCGCGTTGCGCCATGCTGGACACTTCCTCCAAAATGTCCCGCACCACCTCGTCGAGGGGCAGGACCAACCCCCGGGTCGAGACATGACAGCGCGCTTGCCACAGGTGGTAGCGCACTACAGCCGTGATGAGGTAGAGGGTCCCGGAGTCCTGCCTTAGAGGAAAGGACCAGGCCCTGTACACCCACTCCGCATACGTGAGGAGGGAAAGGTCGCGCAGGTGAAGAGCAGCGGACACCAACCGGAAGGCCTCCACGTTAAAGGGGCACTGCCGGAGGAAATGGTCCATGGTCTCTGTCTGCCCTTCACACCCGGCCCTCGGACAGACCCGCTCGGCCTGTGACCTGTACTTGAGGTTGTCCCTCACGTACAAACGCCCGTGGAAAGACAACCAGGCCACATCCCGAACTTTCTTCGGCAGCCGAGGGGAGTTCAAATGCCGAAGGCCCCGCTGCATCACATCCGCTGGACAGTCCCGCAGGGCCCACCGTGGTTGAAAGTGAGAGGTGAGTACCATCCGGTACAATCCTTTCCGCCCCAAGGACTGGGCGAGCGGGTCGGTCACCCCCCACCGCCGAATGAGCCCCACCATCGCAAATACGTACGATGGGGCCTGTTCCCCGCTCCGACGCACATGTGGGACCGAGGACGCCCCCTCCCACTGCTCCCAGAAGCGGGAGAACCACTCCCGAAAGGAGGCCACCCACCAAACCCCACCCCCTTCCCGCATCCTACCTAAGTGAAACGCCATAGACAAGACTGACAGGAAAACAAGGGGGTGCAAGATACCCAAACCGCCCTCTGCCCGATCCAGGCAAATGATGTTGCGCTGGACAGGGTTCAGGCGGTTCCCCCACAGAAAACAGAAAAAGACGGCACTGACAGACGCCTGACGGGACGACGGAAGAACGAAGACCGTGGCCACGTGCAGAAAGAGGGGAAGCAGAAACGTTCCGAGGAGTTTGATCTTCTCCTCGAACGTACACCTCCACCCCCTCCACCGCAGCACCCGACACCGTGCAGTCTCAAGACAACGATCCCAATTGGACTCCGCACAGTCCTCCGACCCGAAGACGAGGCCCAAAATGCGGACCTCCCCCACGGGAGGAGGAAAGGGGGGTGCAGGAAGGCGGGGAGGCCCCCAAGGCGCCCAACCACAGCGTCTGGCACTTGCTGTGGTTGACAACAGAGTGGGCTACCTCCGAGTACTGCTCCACGGCCTCCCGCAGGGCCTTAACCCCTTCAGTGCCGTCCACGTAAACTGAGATGTCGTCAGCATAGGCAACGACGGTCACCGGGGGCGCACCAGGCGCCTCCAGGCCCCGCAACCCACCTGAGGACAAGCTCCGGAGGAAGGGGTCGAGGGAGAAGACATACAGCAGGGGGCTCAAAGGGCACCCCTGCCGCACCCCCGAGGCGACACCAAACGGCCGTCCGAGCCACCCGTTAATAAACGGGAAGCTCACCCCCCCTCGGTACAGCGCCTGCAAGACGAAGAGGAAACCTGCGGGGAGGCCGAAGTGCTGGAGCACCACCCACAGGTACCGGTGACTGACTCGATCGAAGGCTTTGGACTGGTCCAAGGAGACCAACCAATGGTCCCGTTGGAGCGACCGGCCTCTCTCCACCACCTCCCGGACTGTGGCGACAGCGTCCAGAACCCCTCTCCCCCGAACGGAACAATACTGGGAAGGGGACAGCAAAACGCCCGACACCTCCACCAGTCGGTTGGCCAAACACTTGGCCAGAATCTTCCGGTCCGCGTTCAGAAGAGAGAGCGGCCGCCAAAAGTCCAAGGAGCTATCGTCCTTCCCCTTGGAGAGCAGCAGCAGGACAGACTCGCGAAATGACCGCAGGAGAAACCCCGTGTCCATGATCTCCTGAAACAGGGAGGTCAGGAAGGGGGCCAGCTGGGCGATGAAAATACGATAGAACTCCACCGGAGCCCATCGCGCCCAGGCACCTTCCCCAACGGCATGGCACGAATCGCCCTCTCCACCTCCACCTGCTGAATCGGAGCAGCGAGTGCATCAACCTGTGCCTGGACCACAGCCGAATACACCGGGGGAAGGCCCAAGTACTCTCGGATATGGGTGAGGTCCACGGGGCGATCCCCAAACAGGTCCGAGAAGTATTCCCCCACCATCCGTAAAAGGTCCTCCTGGGAGGTATGAATGGTACCGTCCTTGCCCCGCAGGGCCATGACCTCCCGACGCCGAACCCTCTCCTTGCAAGTCAGGAAAGGGTCTGGGGCGGCGACCCCACCGGCCGTCCCCTCGAAGCATAGGGAGGCATGGCGATCATAAAGCAGGCCACGGAGCTGGACTCGCACCTCTTCCACCTCCTCCCGCGCTGCCCCTCGGGATACCAAACGATCCAGCGACCTCCGGAGGACAGTGTAAGTGAGGTAGCGGGATCGAGCCATGGAGGTACCCCGGGAACGGAAGAGTTGGCGGGCACATGTCTTCACCGCATCCCACCAGGCACCACGGGAAGGAAAAACACCCAACAGGGTCTCCTGGTCTGCGAGAAAGGCCAAGAACTCCTGGACCACCTCTGATGTTGCCAACAACTGCACATTCAGTCGCCACAGGCCAGGACCCCTGCTGAGCTCCTCGTGGTTAGTCAGAAAGGACACGGAGAGGACGCGGTGGTCCGAAAAGTCAACCGCCTGCAGCTGCGGAGGGGAACACTCCACCCGGGCACTCACATATATCCGATCGATACGACTCCTGCAGGTCCCATGGTAGTAGGTGAACCCCGGCGACCGTGGAAAGGCCCGGTGGAAGACATCCACAAGGTCAGCCGTCCGGGTCATCTCGGCCAAAAAGAGGCCCTCGTAACTGGGTGGGCAACGATCCCCCCCTCGATCCTGCAACAGGGTGGTGGTGTTGAAATCCCCGGCGAGGACCACCAAACGGGAGGTGTGTAAGTAGGGGCGGATGACCCGAAACAGGGTCTTCCGCGCCAACTTAGACTGGGGGCCGTAGACCACCACGAAACGAAACCGATGAGGCCCGCAGTAGCCGTCTAAGAGCAAACACCGGCCCTGCTCCAGTTCCCACACATACTGCACCTGAAATCGGTTAGACGTGAACAAAACCGCCACTCCTGCGTACGGCTGGGCCGCAAGTGACCAGTACGAAGGACCCCACCTCCACTCCCGCTTTGCCCGATGAAGGCTAGCGAGCGAGGTGAGCCTGGTCTCCTGCAAGAAAATGACATCCAGCCCACTCGTGGAAAGAAAATCATAGGCCGTAGCCCGCACCTGGTCCGTAAAAATGCTGGCCACGTTGATAGTGGCGCACGAGAACGCAGGAGTGCACGCCATGCCTAGTTCGTGTGCAGTGACCCTTTCCTCCTCTTCTCACCATACCCTGGATCCCCGGAATCCCGCTTGCAGGACAAGCCCGCGAGCTGGAGCAACTCCTCTCGGTCCACGTTGACCACCTCGAGGATCTCCTCCTCCTCCTGCTCGACCCTGTCACCCCACGAGGTGCTAGTGTCCCCGAGACCACCAGGCAAAGCTGTCGCAGGGGCTAACCCAGCTCCCATGGGGCGAGGGGGCACGGACAGGTCAGGGGTCGGAGGAATGATCTCCTCCGTGGGGTCCACCACCGGTGCCGCCCCCCCCTCCCCGGACAAAGACTGAGACAACGGACCAGTGCCCACCCCCGCGGGGGAGTCCGGGACGGCCTGGTCAGCAGGGGGCTCCTGCGAAGGCCCAGCACCCAACTGCGGGGGCAAAGGCCCGTCCTCCCTCACCCGTCGGGCGCCAGTATCCACCTTGATTGGAGGACCCTGACCGCGGCGCACCTTCGACACTTTGGAAGGCCGCCGCTGAGGAAGAGGGGCCGCCCCCGCCGCTAATCGCTCCGAGCGCCTCACAGGAAGCCCTGCCTCCACAGGCAAGCCCTCATCCGCCTCAGCCGCATCAGCAGCCAAAAAGACGAAACGGTTGATGTCCAACACGGGCTCTGCATCCAGCAATGGGGATGTCTCCCGTTTCTTCCTTTTAGACTTGCCACCCTTAGAAGGGACCGTGGTCCATTCCTGAGGTGGCACCACCCGCAACCCACTATCCTGTCGGGACACAGCAACCTCCACCACAGCAACCCTCTCCTCCTTCCTACCCAAATCCCCTCCCCCTGGTGGCTCCCTCGGTTCAATGGACTCCTCCACCCTAGGGCCCCCGGACTCCTCCTGAGGGAGAGGGTCCTCCACAACCTCCTCCCGCACAGGAGCCCGAGGTGGGGCAACGGCATCCCCCCCCCGGTCCATTGTGTGATGTGGAGGGGCAACGGGCAAAGGGGTGGCCCAACTCCCCGCAAAGGTTACACCGAATAAGCAAACACCCGGCCGAGGCGTGACCCCGTCCACCACAACGGGTGCAGAGCTGCTCGGGACAGTTCATGCTCAGATGGCGGAATGAGCCACAGCGGTGACACTCGCGAGGTTGCCCGGGGTAATAGCACAAGATGCGATCCCGACCGAGGAAACCGGCCGAGGGCACGTGCTGCACCACGTTTCCCACCTCACGCAAACGGATCCTACCCTTCCACGACCCGTCCCACACCCCTAGGGGCCCAGCGCCCTTGACCAGGGGTGCGAGGAGCACCGCATGGCGCGACAACCAAAACTGGATGTCCTGCCCTGGGAGCGACTCATTCCGGGACAGGATGGTCACAGGTACCGTCCCCTGGCGAGAGATAGGCACAACACGAAAGTCAGCCCACCCTCCCTGCCCCCTCTGCTGCTGGTATCGGTCCCAGAAAATCTCCAGCCCCCGTCTCAGCATGAAACTAACATCATATTCAATGGTGTTGTTCATGTGGATAAAGGCGTAGAGATCTCCCGGGAGAAACCCCAGCCCAAGGACCATCCTCAAGACCTGTTCCCTGGCTGGAGGGGGCCCCTCCCCAGCCCACCGGATCTGCGCCACGTTGCGCCGTCGGACCTCACCCCCTACCCCTCGGAACCCTCCCCCACTTCCTCCCCGTCCTGCAGGACCATTCCCTTGGGAACCCCCCCTCCCCCCATCCCCACCTGACGTCCCTGGAGTGGTGCCGGACCCCCTCAGAGCCTCTGCAAAGGTACGGGGGGGGAACCGACCCCCCAGCCCCCATCCCCTGCCCTCCGCTCACCTCCCCTGCATCTACCTGCGAGGGACCCTGCTGCTGGCCTGCAGGATCCGCAGCCACCTCGCAGGGGGCGACCTGGGGGCTGGGCAGGACCAGCTCAGCAAAGATGGAGTCAGGTATACTGTCCCTTCCGGATCCCTGGGTGCCACCGAGAAATTCCAGAGCACCCCCTTCTACACGATCCTGCTGCCGCTTAAAGGCAGCAAAGGCCCCTTGAGGACCGTCCGGGGTTTCCAAGGCCATCTGGATGGCCTCATGTACCTGGTTCTCGGTGACACCCAGAGGACCAGAGAGCCCCCCCGTACCCCCGCCCTGGGCTCCTAACCCATCACAGAGCTCCTGAGTTTCCGCCACCACTACCGGGGACAGACACTGCTCCCCCCCAGTCTCGGGATCCATGGGTACCACCCCATCCCCCAACCCCACCGACATCAAACCCTTCCCCCCAGCAGGACAAACCATTACCCCCCTCCCACTGGTAGACCAGTTGTCCGCTCCCCCTCCCCCTCTTTGCCAGCTACCGGGGTACCCTGCACTTCCCCACGGACGGCAGACACTGAGGACGCCAAACCCCCACCTATCCCACCGTCCGCTACCCCCTGCACGGCTACCGGCAATAAAGCAGGACCGTCCCGAGACAGCAGGGCAGATCCCCCCATAACCAATCCCCCCGTACCTCCCGTACCCCCGCCCCCCTGCCCCCCGTCACTCCCAGGTCCTACCTTATTGCCGGTGCCAGACGTGGCACAGGGGTCAGGAACATCCCGGCCGGTAGCCATGGCTCCAGCAGCAAGGGCGGACGCCCCCCTGCGAGCCAGGCCCCCCTCGGCCACACCAACAGAAAGGACCGGCAGCTGCGCATCCCGCTCCTCTGACCCAGGTTGCAGGGACAGCTGACCATCAGTCTTCCGGCCCCCCCCCGGGGGCTGCAGAGAAAGAACAGCAGCCCCTGCCCTGCTCCTTCCCCCTTCCAGCACCCTTCCGGTGCCAGACAGCCACCTCAGGAAACACTGGGCGGCCATCCTGTAGCCGTCTGGGAGCCGGAAGGGCAGCCACAACAGGGGAACCCCGACCCCCACCCTCCCCCCCACCAAAAGCCTGCCCAGGGACCCTGGCAAGCACTGCAGTAGAAGTATCCTGATGCCCAGCATATACTGAGTCTGCAGACCCCCGACGCTGCAGAACCGGGTTCACAATGGAAAGATCAGCCACCCGATGAACCTCCCGCGGTACCGCAGGCTGAGGGAGAAGGAGAGCGTCCTCTGTGGATTTCCTGCGGTGTCCCAACTGCAGAACTGAAGCAGACCCGCGGCGATGCTCCCACTTCCGGGAGAACCCGGAAGTGACAGAGGGCAGCTGTCGGCGGCCATCTTGGCTCCCCAAATGACCCGGGGAAAGCCCTACCACAACCTCCTCCTGCGGGGCAAGTCCGTCATCTGCAGGGATTACACAGTAGGAACTCCGGCGGCCATCTTGGACACCTCCTCCGGCTGACAAGGATGTCGGAAAGGCCGTCACAGAAACGGAGGCAGCCCCACGAACCTGCTGCTCACTTCCTCTATCTGCCGGACAGGGGACCAGCTGCTCCTCCCGATATACCGGTGCAGCGGCCATCACTTGCTCCCGCGGATCGCGGCAGATCATGGCTCCGCCCCCAAACATCCCGGCGGCACCAGCCATCAAGGAAACCGGAGGTTTTTCGGGTACTGCGATGACAGCATCCACGGAGGTCCGCTCTACTGGCCCAGAAACGGCAGTCACCGGTAGGTAAGCACCTTGAGAGTCAGGAACGTGTGAGAAAGGGAACTGTCGACCCCTGAAGGCACCCCGGGAGGGTAAGGGTAGGGAAAGGGACCTTGGAAGATCTAGCAGCCGTTCCACCCCCGGGGGCCCCCCCTGGACTGCACCCTGGGCCGCCCAGCGATCGTAGGTCTGATAAAGTTCCGTGAGGGACCCACAACCCTGATTTTTCAAAGAGAAAATCTGGTTAAACCGGTCCCTCAGGGCCCGCCTTACCCCCTTTCGATAGGTCTTATAGGCCACCCATTCCTCACCGGGAATGGTGGCCTGCAGGCTCTCGAGGTGGGAGAGCTGGGCTTGCAGCTGGGCCGCCTCCTCCTGAAGACCCCGGAGCTGCCGCACCGCCGCCACGATCTCATCTGGGGCCCTAGCTGGCTGCTGGAAGGACGGCAGGCCCGACCCTCCATCCTCATCCTCACTGGAGGAGGTAGAGGCCTCCTCCAGGATCTGAGGCGGAGGGGGGAACCCGCCTCCCCCAGTACTGTACGTCACAGTCCTCCAGGGTCCCCCCAGGGCCTCTCCCTGCTTCCACCCAGCCTCCACACCCTGCCTGGGAAGGAGACAGGAGCCTCCTCCCTGGGGTAGCGGGCCCAAACCTCCATACCTGTGGGTCCCTCTTCCCTGGCCAGGTGCAGTCCTACCTGGGGAGTCCCCCACCCGGGGTACCGGCTGTACCATGCTTCCAGGTTCTCCATCTGGGTCCAGCAAAGGAGGCCCACCAGGCTTGGTAGGCCTCTGGGCCTGGGCCTCTCCTGCTGGAGGTGGCCCAGGATCCGTCATCCGAGCTCAGGCACACAGCTAGGCTCCGCCCCCTAGCAGGAGCTCTGCAGGATAGGTCCTCACACCTTGACTGCTCAGGAGCAACTGAGTGGAGGAACCACTTGTGTGGCAGCAGTATTCGACTGAGTCTGTCTGCCCATAAGTTTTGAATGCCCGGAAGGTATACTGCAAACAGGTGAATTTGCAACTCTCTGGCGAGGGCCCATAGTCGCAAAGGTTAGTTGCATAGCGACAGAGAGCCTGTTCCACCTTGCTTGTTCACATAGAACATAGCTACCTGATTGTCGGTTTGGACCAGAACTGTCTTTTTGCTGAGATAGGCCTGAAAGACTTGAATAGCACTGAAGATGGCTCTTAGCTCTAGGAGGTTTATGTGAAGGGAAACCTCCTGTGGGGTCCAGAGACCCTGAGTGGACAGATCGTGCAAGTGGGCCCTCCAACCCATCTTGGACGCATCTGTTGTTAGGGTAGCCTGGTATAGAGGCTGCTGTAAAGGAGACTAAGCTAGAAAAACCCCTATTCAGAATGCGATAAGAACACAAAAAATTAAACTCTGAACCACAATAAAGTGAAAGGACCCTCACATTTTGTCGAAGTACAGTCAAACCTCGGTTTTCATTTGCCCCGGTTTTCATACGCTTCGGTTTTCAACGTCTTTTTTGACTGAGATTTTGTCTCGGTTCTCATACATCGCTTCGGTTTTCAACGTCTTTTTTGACTGAGATTTTGTCCCGGTTCTCGTACATCGCCTCGGTTTTCGTAAAGTACAGTACTGTAAATACATACACCCTCGCGCTGCACACCGGTCTGTATACACTGCCAGAACGCCCGCCCGGTCCCGGCAGCACTGCCCCCCGGACTCACCGATCGCCAGCGTGATGAGAAGCGAAAGCCAGCTGAGCACGTAAATGAAACACATCCTCGAGCCTGGTCAGAGTTAGGCAAGGATTGCGCAGAGAGGAAGGCCCCGATCTCGTCCACCGCCTGCCCATTCTCTGGAGCGCCCCCTCAGGCTCAGAGGTAGCAGGGAAGAAAAGCTGTCAACGTAAGCAGGAGATGTTGCATGAATGTGGGAGGCAGTTCTTTCTCTTGCAGGGTACGTCTGAAGCTATATCATTAAGATTTTCTGCCATTCTGAAGCATTGAGCAGATAAAGTAAAGGTATTTTAATGGGCTGAATCCAATGTGATTCCGAAGAGAGCTGGGCACAGCAGCTTGTCAGGAGTGGCTAAGGCCAGATGCTAACATACTGTACTGTACAGTACTGTCTTAGCTTGCTTTCAGTGATGTTAAATGTTCATTTATCCATTTCATTAGTCATTTATATTTATTTCTCATTGTTTTCTGTATGTAAAAATATAGTTATTCTCTATAAAATGTATTTTTTGTGAATATTTTTGGGTGTCTGGAACGGATTAATTGGATTTACATTATTTCTTATGGTAAATATTGCTTCAGTTTTCATACGTTTCGGTTTTAGTCAGACTTTTTCGAACGGATTAATCATGAAAACCGAGGTTTGACTGTATAGCAAAACCCAAGAGCGTGAAAATTTAAAACCACACTCTCGCCGTTGCTACTCCCTTTTAATCACTGAAAAAGTAAACCGTGAATAAAATGTAAAACACTTAGCTTGCTATAAACGTGAAGCTCCTTTTATCTCCCAAACCATGATGTATAATAGAGTCTGCCTTAAGCTGCCGTTTTCACCACAATATCCAGGCGTATGCGACGTGGCACGTTTCGGGTCTGAGAAAACCTTTTGACCCTGCATCAGGCTCATGAAAAATTGTAGTCGATGGCTTAAATATTTGAAGGGCAGAATCAAGCACCTTCATAGATGCTTGAGATGCTAGTTGTATTATCTTTAGACAGTGTGGCTGTGGCAGGAAAGCCCTTGACTGCCGTGTGTCTAGACGAGCCCCTATGAATTCGAGAGATTGAGAGAGGGTGAGATGAGATTTTGGGAGGTTTATGACCAGTCCCAAGTATTGAAGAATGCCCATTGCTCGAGAAAGAGAGAAGCTGGCCTCTGAAGCTGTCGATGCTCAAATGAGCCAATCGTCCAAGTAAGGGAAGACGAATATTCCCAGAGTCCTCATAAAGCTGCTACCACTGCCATGCATTTTGTGAAGACTCTTGGAGCAGAGGTCAGTCCGAAAGGAAGAACTCTGTACTGGAAGTGTCTTCCTTGGACCAGGAAGCGAAGGAACTTCCTGTGATCTGAGTGGATGAGAATATGCGAGTACGCATCTCTTAGATCTAGAGAACATAGCCAATCCTGACTTTGAAGGTATGGAAGGAGTGTCCCGAGGGAGATCATTTTGAACTTTTCTCAGAACAAATATTTGTTTAATTCTCTGAGGTCTAGGATAGGCCTGTGTCCCCCTGTCTTCTTTGGAATAAGAAAATAGGGGGAGTAAAACCCCGAACCGTGTTGGGATATGGGTGCTTCTTCGATTGCTCCTTGAGCGAGAAGTGATGTGACCTCCTGCCACAAGAGGCTGGTGGCAGGGGCTTGAGAATTGAACTGTTTTATTATTGTAGGTGGGGGCAAGTTGAGAAAATGAAGCTTGTACCCCAGTCGTACAATGGACAGAGTCAAGTTTTCTGATGTTATTTGTTGCCATCTTTTGGCAAAATAGCATAGTCTTCCTGGAATGGTTAAGGGTTCTGGACCTTTCAGGGGCAGAATGACTAAGTTCTCTAGGTAGAAGTCAAAGACCCTGAGGGGGCTGGGTCTGTTGGGCTGGTTGAACTCTTTGATCTTGCAGCTTTCTTTGCTCTCTGTTCTGTTGTTGCCCCTTCTGGGGAACATGAAGTGGACAGTGGCTTTGATGGGTGTAAGATGCCGAAAAAGGGTTTTTTGAATGTTTTCTTCTTTGCTGGGTTGGCTGTAGACTTTGATAGTCTGTTCAAGGTAGTATTTTCAGATTCAAGCTGATTAGCCCTGTCCTGCCAGTCCTTGCCAGAGATTTTCTCCTGTACAAGAAATGTTTCCCAGCTTTTCTTGCACCCACTGTTCTAAGTCTGATGCTTGAAGCCAAGCAATATGACGTTCTCCTATGGATATAGCAGAGGTTCTGCTAATACATTCAAAGCAATCAAAGATAGCACGGTTCATGGATTTAGAGACATTCTGGGCGTGTTTGACCAGAATAAGGTAGTCTGCTCTTTTTTCCTCAGAGACACAAGGGCTAATGAGCTCTAAGTCTTTTGTGACTTCTTCCAGGAACATTCCCATATAAAGAATGTAGGAACTGATCCTGGCTGATAGCATGGAGGATTGAAAGCATCGACGCCCAAAGGCATCGAGTATCCTGGATTCCCGGCCTGGAGGATTAGAAGAATGTGTTTTAGCACTCTTTATTCTTCGCATGGCCGATTCCACTACCATTGAATGGTGTGGTAACTGAGTTTTTTGAAAACCAGGACAACTTGGCACTCGGTACATAGTGTCAAGGCATCGGGAATGTGAAGATATTGTAAAAGGAGTTTCCCACATTCTCAACATCAGATCATGTAAGATCTTGTGAATGGGAAGCATAGCTGCCTCCTTGGGAGCCATAGGGTATTGTAGAATTCTTAATTCTTCTGCCCTAGGTTCCTTTTCTGGAATCACAGTGATTGCAAGGCCCTTTGCTAAATCATGTATGAAATTCTTGAAGGACATATCTTCTGGAAGAGACATCCTGCGTTGAGGAGGAGGAGTTGAATCCTCTAGTAGGTTCGCTCTGGTACCGGTAGAATCGTCAGAGTCATCGGAATCGGAAGACTCAAAGGCACTCTGTACCGGGTGCTTCTGTAACGCATGGTTACCACTCAAAGTCGGTACCGAAATGTCTCGGTTCCTGATCCCCGATACCCAAGATTGATCAAGGCTCGGCATGGGGGGAAGCAGTCCTATCAAAGCAGGTACTGTTGGTACCGGTACCGATGTCGGTACTGATACCTGTTGAACCGTCTGTAGTGGTCTTAGCGGTACCGAAGCTGCTAAGAGGGACGCTACACTGCGTTCAATAGCAAGGATTCCTTTATCCATCACTCCTGCCAATGCCTGGGTGTCGGTACTGGTGGAGCAGCTACGACCCCAGAACATGGCACCAGTAGTTCTGCAGAGGTAGAAGCCTCTAGAACATCCTGGAGCCCCGTTAATGCTTTGGAGCCTGAAGACTCCCGCCGGGGCTGTTTTGCCGGTGAACTATCCTCAAGGACAATGCCAGTAGCATCTCGATACTTTGAAGGAGATTTACCCTTCGAGGACCGGCCAGTCTTAGAAGACTTAAGTTTAGTTACCTGAGATCCATGAGAGGAAGATGAAGCCCTGGAGGACGTTGATGCAAGTGACATCGTATCCGTGGCAAAAAGGGTACCAAGTTTTGCAGCTCTATTCTGCAGGCCCCTTTTGGTCATCCTCGTACAGGAGAGGCACTCCGTTGGACGATGTTCAGGACATAAACATTTTAGACACCAATCATGGGTGTCGGTGACGGAAATGGTACGCCACACTTTGAGCATTTTTTGAAACCATTAGCTGGTTTCTCCATGCCTGAAGAAAAGTGGGCCTAGTGCCCAAAATGACGCCAGCACCAGAAACAGGGGAAAGACCCCTGAAGAAATTATAAGTTTTTGGGGTGTTTTTTTTTAAAAGAAATAAGAAGAAGAACCGGCAGACATGACCACAAAAAAACAAAGAATAAAAGGAAATTTTCTATGGTGACAGGGTACACGTCCTGTCGGCTCCGCGGAAAACGAAGAACTGAAGTGAGAGAGGTACAGAGGCAGCATGCATGCGCTGTGGGGAGCTCCCAAAAGCGTTCCTATTTGACGCTGGGGAGCGTTCCTGCGCGGGCTCCGTCGGTACCGATGATACCCATATGTGAAGACTACATTCCTGCTTGTTCCTGGAGATAGACTATACTGCCTATCCAATCTGCACATCCATGAGAACTATTAAGTTCTACAGTACCTTCCTCTCCCTCAGAGATCCTCTGTATATGTCCCATGCTTTCTTGTATTCTGATACAGTTCTCGTCTCTACCACCTCCACTGGGAGGTTGTTCCATGTACCCACTACCCTTTCCATAAAGAAATATTTTCTCGGATTACTCCTGAATCTATCCCCTTTCACCTTCATCCTATGACCTCCTTATTCCAGAGGTTCCTTTCAGTTGGAAGGTGGATTCCATTCAATGACTCAAAACACAATTCTCCAGCATCAGCCCCTTCTAGTCCCTGCATCAGCCCCTTTCTCTCAACATCAGCAACAGAGCCCTTTTTCCTAAGAACATAACATAAGCACATAAGATATGCCATACTGGGTCCGACCATGGTCCATTAAACCCAGTATCCTGTTTCCAACAGTGGCCAATCTAGGTCACAAGTACTTAGCAGTCTCCCCAAAAGACACAGGTTCCACAATGCTTGTATTGGGGCAAGCAGTGGATATTCTGGGTCCACTTTAATAATGGTTTATGGACCTTTCCTCCAGGAACTTGTCCAAACCTTTTTTAAACCCGGCTACACTAACAGTTTTTACTACATCCTCCGTTAATGAATTCCAGAATTTGATAACACGTTGAGTGAAAAATTATTTTCTTGTATTAGTTTTAAATAGGTTACCCTGTAGCTTCATTGCATGTCCCCTAATCTTTCTATCATATCTCCCCTCAACCATCTCTTTTCCAGGTTGAAGAGCCCTAACCTTTTTAGCCTCTCCTCATAGGAGTATCCTTCCATCCCCTTTTCTATTTTAGTGGCCCTTCTCTGTACCTTTTCTAATAATGTTATATCCTTTTTAAGATACAGTGACCAAAATTGAACACAATATTCAAGGTGAGGCCACACCATGGAACAATACAGAGGCATTATGATGTCATCCTTTGTTTTATTCTCCATTCCTTCCTTTATGATTCCTAGCATTCCATTTGCTTTCTTGGCCGCCGCTGCATACTGGGCGGAGGGTTTCAATGTATTATCCATGATGATGTCTAAATCTTTTTTCTGGGCGGGGTTCCTAATATGGAACCTTGTATCGCGAAACCATAGTTTGGGTTGTTATTTCCTAGGTACATAACTTTGCACTTGTTCACATTAAATTTCATCTGCCATTTGAACATCCAGTCTTCCAATTTATCAAGGTCCTCTTGCAATTTTTTACAATCCTTTTGGGTTTTAACATCTTTGAATAATTTTGTGTCGTCTGCAAATTTGATTACCTCACTTGTTATTGCAATTTCCAGGTCATTTACGAATATGTTAAAAAGCAGCGAATCCAGCACAGATCCCTGGAGCACTCCACTATTCACCTTTCTCCATTGGAAAAATTGGTCATTTAGCCCTACCCTCTGCTTTCTATCTTTTAACCAGTTCCTGATCCACAATAGTACACTGACTCCTATCCCATGACTTTTTAATTTCGCCAAGAGTCTCTTATGAGGGACCCTGTCGAAGGCTTTCTGAAAATCTAACTTCCCAAACTCCCACAACAAGGAGCCTACTCAGAAAAGGGCAACACCATAGAACCTAAAATATCAATATGCTTACTGGGAAAACTGAAGAAGTCAGATCCCTGCATGGAAACTCCATACTAACCAAATACCTGGCCTGTCACAGACTTCAGAATATAGATAGACCCTCACCAAGTACAGAATAAGTGACCACAAACTACAAAACAAAGTATGTTGACAAAAATTAAACTGAAATCGCAAGAAGCCAGACTCCGCATGCAGTGCAGCACCAGAGAAATAGATAATGATGAATTTCTGCCTGTACTGTGCAAAATATAAAGACAACAGAGTCAAAAACTGCCACAGTCCATTCACTCAATTTGAAGATAAAATTATTTTTTTACCTTTGTCTGGCCATTTAATTTTTCTACTCATGTTGACTCCAGTCTTTGGTTTCTGTCTTTTCCGTCTTCTCTTAGCTTTCTTTACAAGGGCTTCTGTCCATTTATCATTTTCCTCTCTTCATGTTGTCTTTGTTTCCTCCACTACTTCTCAAACACTGAACTTTACTTTCCGTTTTCTTCCACTTGTTTTTCTGCCTCTCTATCCGCTCAGATTTCATTCATTCTTCCCTCCTGATCAATAATCTGGTCGTAGCAAACGAATCCAGAAGGCAGATATTTATAATGGTTCGATTTGGGGGGGGCTGTGTAAGTCGTTTTAAGATAAATTTGATTAATGATTATTTATATGTTTATTTTATTGTAACATCTGTTTTAATAAATTGTATATGTATGTTTGGAAGCCACCTGGGATTTTAGATAGGTGGCATATGCATTTTTTAATTTACGCAAATGTGACCAAAGGATATGTAAATATTTATGCAAATGAGGCCACCAATGCGTCTCCACACATGGCCCCGTATCACCTTTCGGCCGCCCCTGGGTGTACCTGCTCTTCTTTTCACATGTCGATGCTCCTAAAATGACCTCCTTTGTCTTTCAAGTTACCTTGACTCTTTCAAAGAAGCAGCAGTCAGTCACTAGGGTCAAAGGAAACCTTGAGCAATCCAAGATATGAAAACTGAGCATCAAGACCACCGCCCTCCCACTGCTTCATTGTTGGCCTTTGTCCAGTCCACAGAAGCTCCTGCCAAGGGGTGGGGTAAATTATTGTTTTTATCAGCTGCTTGGGAAAGGTTAGGCTGACCTACAGCTGTCAATCATTTATGACCATTTCTAACCGACAGTGAGTGAGCAAGTGAGAAAGGGGCGGCAAGGAGGTGTACAGAGTCCCAGAAGGAAGCCTTGACTGACCAACCATTCAAAACCTAATGAGTCACTATGGCTGCTGGCCTCTGCCCAGGGACCCTGCTCACCACCGTCATGACCGTAACTGGCAAAATTCTGAAGGCAACTTCTGATCTTTGATTAAAGAGCACAAAAAATGTTCTACTGCTCCTCTTCCTCCTCATCATCTTTATCCTCAACTCATTCAGTATCACAGCCGTCTCCCAATGACATAGGGAAATTTACAGTTCTTTTCTTTTGAAGGAGAGGTTTGAGAGGTGGTCAAAATCCTATTTTTAATTTGTGTTTTGTTAAGATGCTCTTGAACCCCCCTGATATTTTTATTACATAAAATATTTTTTTAGTAAATGCACTCATTTTGAGTTCCTATGGGATCATTTCATACTTTGTGTAGGTATCCCTTGGGCTCGAATGGAGGAGTAGCCTAGTGGTCAGAGCACTGGCTTGATGACCAGAGTTCCCACTAGCACTCTTTGTGGCCTGGGGCAAGTCACTTCACCCTCTGTTGCCTCGGAAGAAAGGTCTGGCAATCTACTTCTGGTAATAAAAATACAACAATACTCTGTACTATAACCGGAAAGTGTCCTGCAGTCTTTTACTGACTTGTTATTTTATAATAACCAGGAAATGTTTTCTATAGTGGCAAGAGAGGTCTCAGAAGAAATGGGCAGCCAATGACTGATCAATGTATAGTCAAATGAATGAACTGCCCCTCACACATCAATGACCCTCTATGGGAAGCCACTTATTATTTGAATTTTTTAGTAGAAAAATAAATGCTTAACTTATAAATATCCAGCTTCTGGCATTCCTTTCCCGACGCTATAGAGCGCGCTGGAATGATGCGTTTCACCTTTATGGTTTCATCAGGGGAATTTCGTAAGCACTATAAAGAAAATACGTCTGTTAGATGCATACTTTCAATTGTCAATATTCAATGGAAAATATTCAATCTTGTAACTGAGGAATTAAAGAAAAGACATATAAACATTCACCTATGCCATGATCGGTACTGCTCCCCAGAAGCTTATGTCCTTTCAGGTTTCAACGGCTACTAAACGCCGCGCATGCGGGCGAGTTTAAATGGAGACCAGTTGATTGATCATTAATAGCCCTAATATAATTAGAAACAGGCTTCCCATTCTACTCGTGCATTCAACCCCTCAGGGACTACTGTTCGTAGTTTGTAAATCCATTGCTGTTTGCTGTAGAGTAAAGCCTTTTCTTGTGTTCTTCCATACCGTCATTGATCAGTCATTGGCTGCCCGTTTCTTCTGAGACCTCTCTTGCCACTATAGAAAACATTTCCTGGTTATTATAAAATAACAAGTCAGTAAAAGACTGCAGGACACTTTCTGGTTATAGTACAGAGTATTGTTGTATTTTTAGTATTATTGCTCTGGACAAAGAGACCAAGATCTAATCTTGTGAATCTACTTCTGGTGACATTGCCAAGAAGGCCCAGGAGCTGCAGAGTAAGTATTGACTCAAAGGCACACTTTGCATCCCTTGGGCTAATGCCATAGTCATTAATACAGGGACTGCAATGGTACATTCCAAGGACACACACTCAGGTGTGGAATGAAATGGTCAAAAACTGTGAATAAGATGTAGAAACCTAAAATGTACTGTTTGAATGTGAGTTCATTTGCATGCATGCCAGCTTTGTGTGAGGCATTGTGGTTGGACACTGACTACTTTGCTTCCCTGGGTAAACTGAAACACCAGTAGCATCCTGAAGTCTATCTTTCCCCTACTGGGAATGTTTCCCACCCCCCCCCCCCCCCCACCCCCAAGTCCCCTGTTCCTAGAGAGGGCAGAGGAAGAGTTTTGGGCCTATTTTGACTATCAGATCCAGATTGATTTTCTAGACAAATGAAACACTACTAAAACCATTACGTTTTTTAGTTCTATTCCATGACTTCGCAAAAGAAAGAGAATAAAAAACACACAAGAACCAAGGGGCTGCCCTTAACCAACAATGCAAACAACTCACTTCCTTTCTAAAATATTTTGGGGCTGGTAAAACATCCACCTTGTCCTTGAGGCAAGAGAAAGAAGAAAAGAAGGAGAAAAATCCTTCATTTTCATAATTCCTAAAGGTAAAGGAAAATGTATCAGTAGTAGGATGGCCCCAACTATAGGCAAACTAGGCAGCCACCTAGGGCAGCAGCTTCAGGGTGGTGACAAACAGCAAGATATTCAAAGCTAAACAATAGATTCTAATAGCCAGGGTGGCATAAGGTTTGCCATCAACACCTTGAGCCAACTTTTGTGCCTTCCCTGATTGGTGACTGACAAATGAAAAGAAAACATACGCCAACTCGCACCGTTCAGACTTACGATGCATATCAGAAATAACACGGCATTTGGGGAGAGGGTCATTACCTCATAAAAATGTAGAGTTCCAGTAAGCACGTTGATCTTGGAGAAAATTGTAATATCTTTTATCGGCCAAGCAGTGCATGAACGTCCGAGAGCACGCAGATCTACTTGTGCTGCATACTCATTGCTGGTTATATGGTGATTATGAAAGCAATTCTGAGAATGTCCCTAGCAAGACAAAATCTGAGAACCTTTTCCCCAGGACTATGCATCGATTTTCAAAGCCACTTAACCCTCCATTGCCCATGTTCCCTGTAAGTATTAGTGTATGTGTCTCATATCCCCTCATGTTAAATGTATCCCCCAATTGTGTTGTGACCACTTTGATTGAAGGATAAGATGGTATACAAAACTGTCTAAATAAATAAAGGTGGACGTACAGGCACACTTTCACTTTGAAAACCTTTGGACGCTGACACTTGCTTTTGGTGCGAGTATTTTATTTTCATCAAAAAAGTGCATTTAAAAAATGCAATTTGAGTGTACTTTTTGTCCCCGACCTGACCACACCCCCAGAAATGCCTCTTCTCAGTGGAACAACGTGCTGACTCTTAGCCATATTTTTTGGGGGGGAGGGGACAATTTTCAGACAGTCAATTTTAGCATGTAAATCATTATTTAGCTACATAAATGACTTTGAAAAGTCTTTCTCGTAATTAATAAAATTTGAATTCCAATTGGGCTTATACTGTAAAATAGCATTTTAATTACTTCTAAGATTCAGCTGTAATGCCTTTAAAATTGCATTCATTTAGCAATGCTGAATTCTTTGGATTTCACATTTTAATAAGAGAAATACGTGCACAAACAGTGACCTATCTTATAAAGTGATATACACACATACTTTGGGGGTCGTTTACTAATGGGTGCTAAGGTGTTGCACCTAACATTCCAATAGTGCCAAAACCATGGCGCATTAGGCACAACACCTCTGTGTTAACTGTCGAGGGCATGGAAAACATTTCCCCAGCACTTAACATAGTAATATATGGTGGCCTGCACAGTGGCAACTAAAGGGGTCAGACGTCTGGAGTGGACATCCAAACCCCTGTAGCCGCCACAACCTGATTCCATATCCAGAGTTCCCTACATATTCTAGAGGAGAAGTGGCCTAGTGGTTAGGACAAGGTACTTCAGGCCGGAGGGCCAGGGGTTCAAGTCCCACCTGGGGACAGCAATCTCAGGCCGGAGGGACTGGGATTTCTAGTCCTATAGGCACTCCTTGTGGTCTTGGGCAAGCCACTTAACCCTCCATTGCCCATGTTCCCTGTAAGTATTAGCGTATGTGTGTCATATCCCCTCGTGTTAAATGTATCTCCCAATTGACCGCTTTGACCCGGTGAAAAGCGGGATATAAATACAGCTAAATAAATAAATAAAATTCAGGACCGCTGTGTGGGGGAGATCTGGACGGGTGCAAGAGGGGACGGTGACAGGGAGGAGAGTGGGTGGTGCGGGGGCAGCCCTATGGCCCCAGATGTACAGGGCCAATTCTGGTGATGGCCCTGTACGTCCGGGGTCTGGAAGATAGATGAGTGGAATAAGCCACCCAAGTGCAGCAATCCATGGTGCTGGACCACTCCGAAAGGTAGGAAGGGCAAGGAGATTCCCCGCAGCCCGACCCCGGCCTCAGCAGGACCGTTTGGGGGTCAGGCAGTGGGGAAGAAGGCTAATCTGGGTCTGGTGATGAGCACATCTGCTGCATGGCGTCCCGGTGCCATGGTGACAGGATGCCATGGCACCAGGCTCCATGCAGGAGCCATGGCTGGGTTCGACAGGGAGGTGCGGGGCATCCAAGGTCCCAGAATCAGGACAGGTCCTGCCCATCCAGACCAGTTGCACCCGATTCTGATTCTGCAGGGATGTATAGCCCC
Organism: Ichthyophis bannanicus; assembly: GCA_033557465.1. Taxonomy (NCBI): domain Eukaryota; kingdom Metazoa; phylum Chordata; class Amphibia; order Gymnophiona; family Ichthyophiidae; genus Ichthyophis; species Ichthyophis bannanicus. Next base: position 74,091,744 of record CM066037.1, read on the forward strand.
TGCGGGATCAGAATTGATTGCAAATCCGGCCCATCCAGATTTTGGGCATCCGGAAGGGGCCCCTTTCTGAATGGGGCTCCACATATATGATGGCAGATAAAGACCAGTATGGTTCATCTAGTCTTCCCAGTAAGGTGGCTAGAGTAGGTATACCAGCTGCTCCATGCAGGTCACCGTCTCTATGCCTTTGTTTAGGGTTCTACCTGCTGCTCTGTGCAGGTCACCTCTCTCTATTTGTTGAAGTATAAAAGATAGTTATGTTTATTTTGATTTTATCCTCTTACTATAAAGGAGTCCTCTGTGTCTGTCCCATGCCATTTTGAATTGCATCACTGTATTTGCCCCCACCACCTCCACAGTGCGTGCTGCATTAGCGTGGGTGCATCTCACGCCGCCCATTGAGGTGGTATTAGGGGAACTCACTCTCCACCCTACTCTTCCTATTCATGCCTCTAATGCGGGTTGCACAGTTGGTGTGGAAATCATCCTGTGCTGCTATGGCCCTGCACTAGCTGGGAATGTGCATCCCAGTGCGTCTTTTGTGCACCAGAGCATACACTGACAGCTAGTAGCCATTAGTCAAAGACCCCTTTATGAAAAGGGGCATAGGAACATGTGTCACAATACTTGCTACAGTGGCAACTACTCTATGGCAGGCGTAAATGCCCATGCCTAGATTTTTCAGAAACACGCATTATTTTATAACTTATGCGTTGTCACCAGAAGGAGCTGGACTGTGGCCTAAGCTAACAGTCAGACTGCTGGGCCTGACCTTTCTTATAGAAAGTTGTAGTTGTGAGTCAAGTGGTCAGGTTTTTCAAAAGGATTTTTATTCCCCTCCCGGGGTTGGATTTTCAAAAAGGTTATAATACAAAAAACTCAGGATACAACCATACTTCTGGTAGACTGAAGAAAACTTAAACATAGCATCTTGCTTCAACAGAACTCATAAATCACAGTATAAAGCGTATCCGATATGCTAGCTGTCTCTTCTTAGCTTTCCCAGCACTCACGAGGCACTCTTATCCTGGCTTCAGCATAAGGAGGAAACCATATCGGATAACAACAGCGTACAATCCATGGCTTCATCACATGGGCTTTCCATACCAGCCTCTGTAATCATAGGCTCACACTTTGCTTTATCATTTACAGTATTTTCCTTAGAACAGAAAGTTTGCACCCTTCTTAGTCCCGTATCTCTATCAGTGCTTTCTGAACAGCCTTCTTCACAGCAGAGCAAATAGCTGTCATAAAGCTGGTAATAGCAGGAAGGGGAAACACCTTTCTCTGAGTAAGCTTTATCCTTAAAACTTTTAAACTTCCTGCCTTTCACATTTGGTTGTAAACCATAACACCGTTCTCTTCTATGATGTGAGGATTTCTCTCTTGGAAATCTTTTGCAGGGTTTCACTGGCACACACTCTTCAGGGTCAGACATACACACATCTTCAATAGCATTTCTTTCCCTCTCTAGGGTTTTTAACTGTTTTAAGCTGCCATGCTTTTCAGATACATACGGTTTGTCTTCCACTGCCTCCCATTCATTCAGCACAGCCCGGTGCTTAGGAAATTCAAGCTGCGTCAGAGGTAAGTGCTTCTTACAGCTGACCTCTCTGTGTGAAAATCTCCGTGTTTCTTTCTGTGAATTCCTTTGTGGCTTCCTGCTAGAAGTTCCAGGCAGTTCTGACTCTGTGTCTGTATTTCCTGAATATTCTGAGCTTTCTTCTGAGTCTTGCAAGTTTCTCTTATCCTGCCAGTCTCTCGTGTCTTGCCAGTCTAACTCTGACTGCACTGAGTATTTTTTATACAGCTTCTTGGGCGTTCCCTTGCACAGGTGAAAGCCGTTCTCATCAGCAGCTGGGGAATGCTTACTAGCTAGGCGTGACTGCAGACCTCGTGTCTGAGTTTGTTTACGTTGCCTATGGTAACTAGGAACCTTGTGACTTGCCTGCCTGTCAGAATCTAAACTGCAAACAGTAGATTTCTGTGCTTCTGAGGCAGAGGGCAGATCTTCCGTGTTACACATCCCCCCCTTAAGATATTACGAGCTGCAGACGCCCTCGTTGGACAGCGCGTAATCCCACTTAAATTAAACATTCGGCTCTCTACGTGTACTAACCTCACTGCTGCAGACCTTTCCTGCCAAGGTTTTATCAGGTTCAGGTGGTATATTTGGCAGCGCCCCCTTTCGTTCTCTACTCTGTAGGAAACGGGACCCACCTTCTCAACCAATGTGCCAGGGCCTTTCCATCTGGCCTCAAACTTCGGACCGGCATCTGCTACTAGGATTAAAACTTTATCACCAACAGATAAATGCCTTGTTTTAGTCCCCCGGTCATAGTACTTTTTCTGCCGGCGTTGGCTAGCCTGTAGATTGTCCATAGACACTTGGGATGTCCGTTCTAAACGGTTCCTGAGGTCCTTGAGAAATTGGGGTACCCCTACCTCTGTCTCATCTGGTGCAACCCATTGCTCCCGAAGGATATCCAAGATTCCTCTCAGAGCCCTACCAAATAACAGCTCATATGGGGATGCCCCTAATGATGCTTGTACACGTTCTCGGCACGCGTAAAGGACGAAGGGAAGTACATTATCCCATTCAACCATATTCCCCTCTAGGCTCCGCCTTAACATCTGCTTTAATGACTGATTCATTCTTTCCACCAGTCCGTTGGACTGGGGATGGTATGCTGAGGTGCGGATATGACGCACCCCAAAGGCGTCCCAAAGCATGGCCAAGTGTTTTGAGGTGAAGTTTGTCCCTTGATCAGTTAAAATGTCCTGGGGAAACCCAATCTCACAAAACAACTTTATGAGCTCTATCGATATGGTCTTTGCGGAAATATTGCGCAGGGGTATGGCCCACGGAAACCTAGTCGCATGGTCCATGATTACTAAAATATATTGAAAACCCCTCGGTGTTCTCACTAAGGGCCCTACAATGTCCATTGCTAATCGCCGCACTGGGGTTGCAATGGTGGGTGGTGAAACCATCGGTACTGGCTTCGGTTTGGCAGCCATGACCCTTTGGCATGCGGGACAGGATTCGCAGTATCGAGTTGTCTCCTTGAATACTCCCGGCCAATAAAAGCGAGCCAGAATCTGATCTAATGTCCCTTGGACACCTTTATGACTGCCTACGGGGTGGTCGTGTGCCAATTTCATGACTACCGACTTAAAGGTAGTTGGCACCACCAGCTGCTTACGTATGGTACCTGTTCTCGGATCAGCACTTTCCCTATATAACAATTCTCCCTCTAGGAAAAATCTTGGTAAGGCTGTCCTAGCTCCTTGAGCATACTCGAATGCCCTTTTTAAAGCTGGATCACCCTGCTGCTCTTTAGGGAAGGAAGGGAATTTCTTCACCAGCTCAGCTGGCACCCAAGGTAATCCCTCCCCGGCTTCCAAGTCTGCCCTTCCCTGCGACCTATGTCTCCTTTCCTGGTGCCTTTCAGGCTTACTCTTCCTAGTCTTTTTAGGAAGGTTAATTAAAATCCTCATTAGAGGGAAGTGTGTCTTGTGGTTCCCTATCTAGGCTAGTCTCTCGTTCTGGGGATATGTCCCTACCCTCAGGTACTTCTTCAGGCTCAGTCAGCGAACTTGTCCCTGCCCCTGAGGCCTTACTCTGGGATCTAGTGGAAATTAAGCCTGTTCTTTCGCTTAGACCTTCCTTGAGGCCTTTCCGAAAAGGAGGCCAGTCCCTCCCCAACACGATCTCTCTCGGGAGGTTTAGGATTACCACCACTGGTACTTCCTCACTAGTACCTAGCCCTTCCACAAGCACACTATACAATGGGTAATATGAGGAGGTCCCATGCACACACTTCACTCACACATTCTGGCCTGTTTTGCAGAGGACAGTGGGATTATGAGCCAGTATAGCCTGCCACATAGTGTGGGAGACCATACTTTGGTCTGCTCCTGAATCGAGGAGCGCTACAGCACCTACCCCTTCTACCTGGACATCGAGCACAAATCCCTCCCCAGTGTGTCTCTCTCCACCTGACATAAGGGCAGTACGCTCTTTACATTCCCTGCATATGTGACCAGTTTTTCCACAGTGAAAGCATTTCGTAACATCATACTTTTTCACACTTTTCTCATGTACCACATAATTACAGGCCTTTCTAAACCCTGGCATTCTTTCCATGCCTGTTACCTTCAAAACATTATCCCTGGAAGTCCCGGCTAACTCTGCTTCAAAATAGCACTCCGTGAGTTCAGTCGCTTCCTTAGTAGATTTACATTTTTGTAACAATAAGAAAGCCTTGACCTCTGGTGGTACGGCCTCAAAGTATTGCTCGAGAAGTACTGCGTCCATCAAGGATTCAACAGTTGCTTTTTCAGGAGCAAGCCATTTTGTTGCTAAGCCTTTTAATCTCTGCATTAATGCTTTTGGCGTTTCTTTAGGCAAGAGCTTTACCTCTCTAAACAGACGCCGGTAGTGAATAGAAGTTAATCCTAACTTATCCCTTACTGCTAGCTTTACATCCGGGTAACTGGATGCCTGGCCTGCGGGCATAGCCTTGTAGGCCACCAATGCCTCTCCGGTCAGGGACATGGCGAACCTCACAGCCCACTGGTCTAGTGGCCATTTAGCCGCTTCCGCAATTCTCTCAAAAGCATCTGAGTAATCATCAAAGTTATCAGTACTTTGCAATTGTCCTAGTGCCAATGCACTGCAGTTTTGTGGTCCTACCACATGTGGTAATAGTGTCCCAACTTCGTCTGCTGTATGCGTCCTCTTCACCAGAGCTGCTAGTAAGTCCAAGAGCGGCTGTTGCTGCGTGGCTAGCCCTGCCATAGTTCGCTCTTGAGTTAGTCTCATAAGCTTACTCTGGGCTTTCCACTGGGCTGCCATCCATTCTCGCATCTCCTGGGGATCCATCGCGGCGTTTCAGTGTACCTGCAGGGAAGAAAAAAAAACAAGGCCCACCAAGTGCGGTACAATTTCCTTTTTTTTTTTTTTCCTCTTTCTGCCTACCTCTCAAGGTACAAATTTCCTCTCCTTTCTCAAATATCCTCACCACCCGTGCCCACCTACTTGTACCTTAGCACGGTGTAGGATCTCGCGTTGAGAAAGGTTCTTGTCCACGCCTCTTCCCAGGTCAGGATGTGGGAATCCAGTTGCTGGAAAACTCCAAACCAGGTTTTTTCTTCCTCAGGATTTTCTTCACTTGGCTTTTGTTTTTCAGCCAGCTGTATCCTCTTTGAAGAAAGCCTTTTGTAGTATTTTTTTTTCAAAAATCCAAAATACTACGCCATTTATGTCACCAGCAGGAGCTGGACTGTGGCCTAAGCTAACAGTCAGACTGCTGGGCCTGACCTTTCTTATAGAAAGTTGTAGTTGTGAGTCAAGTGGTCAGGTTTTTCAAAAGGATTTTTATTCCCCTCCCGGGGTTGGATTTTCAAAAGGTTATAATACAAAAAACTCAGGATACAACCATACTTCTGGTAGACTGAAGAAAACTTAAACATAGCATCTTGCTTCAACAGAACTCATAAATCACAGTATAAAGCTTATCCGATATGCTAGCTGTCTCTTCTTAGCTTTCCCAGCACTCACGAGGCACTCTTATCCTGGCTTCAGCATAAGGAGGAAACCATATCGGATAACAACAGCGTACAATCCATGGCTTCATCACATGGGCTTTCCATACCAGCCTCTGTAATCATAGGCTCACACTTTGCTTTATCATTTACAGTATTTTCCTTAGAACAGAAAGTTTTCACCCTTCTTAGTCCCGTATCTCTATCAGTGCTTTCTGAACAGCCTTCTTCACAGCAGGGCAAATAGCTGTCATAAAGCTGGTAATAGCAGGAAGGGGAAACACCTTTCTCTGAGTAAGCTTTATCCTTAAAACTTTTAAACTTCCTGCCTTTCACATTTGGCTGTAAACCATAACACTGTTCTCTTCTATGATGTGAGGATTTCTCTCTCGGAAATCTTTTGCAGGGTTTCACTGGCACACACTCTTCAGGGTCAGACATACACACATCTTCAATAGCATTTCTTTCCCTCTCTAGGGTTTTTAACCATTTTAAGCTGCCATGCTTTTCAGATACATACGGTTTGTCTTCCACTGCCTCCCATTCATTCAGCACAGCCCGGTGCTTAGGAAATTCAAGCTGCGTCAGAGGTAAGTGCTTCTTACAGCTGACCTCTCTGTGTGAAAATCTCCGTGTTTCTTTCTGTGAATTCCTTTGTGGCTTCCTGCTAGAAGTTCCAGGCAGTTCTGACTCTGTGTCTGTATTTCCTGAATATTCTGAGCTTTCTTCTGAGTCTTGCAAGTTTCTCTTGTCCTGCCAGTCTCTCGTGTCTTGCCAGTCTAACTCTGACTGCATTGAGTATTTTTTATACAGCTTCTTGGGCGTTCCCTTGCACAGGTGAAAGCCGTTCTCATCAGCAGCTGGGGAATGCTTACTAGCAAGGCGTGACTGCAGACCTCGTGTCTGAGTTTGTTTACGTTGCCTATGGTAACTAGGAACCTTGTGACTTGCCTGCCTGTCAGAATCTAAACTGCAAACAGCAGATTTCTGTGCTTCTGAGGCAGAGGGCAGATCTTCCGTGTTACAGCGTGTAATTTGCGCTCTCCCTACACTCTATCCAAACTCCGCCCCTGTGTTTGCCGATCTGATTTGCACGACCACCTAATGCGAGTAAGTATCTGACTTACGTGTATAAATATCACATATCTTTATGGGGATCCTTATAAAGCAGCCCCATGGAGAGTAATTTTACAAAGTAATGTCTATTTAACACACAGTTGTAACATACACCAAACCTATTTTTTCAAGTCAAGTATGTTCATACTTCACAAGAAATAGGGGCGTAAGTGGTAAGATACGTGTGGCAAATCTAGACATGAGCACTTAAATTATAAATGATTTTATAATTTACCCATGTAAATTTGTGTTACGTTCACACTCTACCCAAACTTCGTCTATGTGAACACCCACTTTGAAATTACTTGCCATCAACCCGATGCATGTACTTTCAGAATAGTAACCAGCTAAAGTACATGTGTAAAGAGCCATTCACATACGTAAATAACTGAAAATAGGCAATTTAAACGTGTTGATGGCACGTATCTTTACACAGCTTCTTAAAAAATTACCTCCACAAAATATCATAATGGGGAACATAAGCTAATATAGCAGGAAGGCATAAATATGAATATCAATTGTAACTCCATCCATATTCCACCTGAACTTGACCCCAGAGCACACCTAACGTTCATGTGTACATATGGATTTTCACCATGCGTACTTTTAGTTGTGAGCTAATTTTATAAAAGCCCATTTAAGCACTAAGGGGGTCTTTTACTAAAGGCTGGTAGCTGTCGGCACAGATCTGGCATGCGCTTAAGGCACACATTGGACCTGCAATAGCTATCACAAGGCCATGACAGTTAGCTCCATTGGACTTTGGTGCTAACTGTCCATGGTGCGTTAGGGTTGCAAGTGGGAGGATTAGGGTAGAGAGTGGAAGGGCTAGAACCGCGTAGGCAGTGCAACCCGTGCTACCAGCCATAGGTGGCATTGAGGGTACCCACACTACTGCAGTGCCATGACAGGACTTCAGAAACTGCCAAGAATATGTTTTCCATGTTCTCAGCTGTTAACGCTGTTGTGTTGCCCTAACACATCATGGATTCAGACGTTATGGGAGCATTTGGTGCAACACCACAGCAGGGCCGGCCCGTCCATTGAGCAAGAATGTTTTTTGCACAGGGCCCCGCGTTTCAGGGGGCCCCGCGCAAAAAACATTCTTCATCCCAAATTTAAAACAAACAAAAAAAAAACAGCTGCTTCTGCCGCGGCAGCATCAAGAGTGCCGCCGCGGGGCCCCCCCCCTCCCTCCTGCCCGGCAGAGCCTCCCCCCTGCCCGGCAGAGCCGCCCAGTCCCTGCATCATAGGCTAGCTTCATCCCCGAACGCGGGCTTCTTTTCAGAGCCGCGAGAGTTTCTCGCGGCTCTGTTAATCCCGCCGGGGCTGATGGGAAATCTGTTAATCCCATCCGCCCCGGCGGGATTAACAGAGCCGCGAGAAAGGAAACTCTCGCGGCTCTGAAAAGAAGCCCGCGTTCGGGGATGATGCTAGCCTACGATGCAGGGACTGAGCGGCTCTGCCGGGCAGGAGGGGGAGGCTCTGCCGGGTAGGAGGGGGGGCCCCGCGGCGGCACTCTTGATGCTGCCGCGGCAGAAGCAGCTGTTTTTTGTTTTTTTTTTAAACTTGGGATGATAGGGGGGAAGGGGGTTTAGGACTGGTACCAGTGGCTATGGGGGGGGGGAGGGAGGCTAAGGACTGGAAGTGGGCTGATAGGGGAGGGTTAGGACTAGTAATGGGCCGGGGGGGTAGGACTGGTAATGGGCTATGGGGGGGGCTGACTGGAAATGGGCTGAGGGGGGTGTGAGGACTAGTAATTGGCTATGGGGGGGGGGGCTAAGACTGGAAATGGGCTGATGGGGAGGTTTAGGACTGGTAATGGGTTATGGGGGGGGCTGACTGGAAATGGGCCGATGGGGGGGTTAGGACTGGTAATTGGCTATGGGGAGGGGCTAAGACTGGAAATGGGCTGATGGGGAGGTTTAGGACTGGTAATGGGTTAGGGGGGGGGGGGATAATACATAAAGTGGGCTGATGGAGGAGGGTTAGGACTAGTAATGGGCCGGGGGGGGTAGGACTGGTAATGGGCTATGGGGGGGGCTGACTGGAAATGGGCTGATGGGGGTGTTAGGACTGGTAATTGGCTATGGGGGGGGCTAAGACTGGAAAAAGGCAGAATGGGAGGTTTAGGACTGGTAATGGGGTTATGGGGGGGGGGCCTGACTGGAAATGGGCCGATGGGGGGGTTAGGACTGGTAATTGGCTATGGGGAGGGGCTAAGACTGGAAATGGGCTGATGGGGGGAGGTTTAGGACTGGTAATGGGCTATGGGGGGGGCTGACTGGAAATGGGCTGATGTGGGTGTTAGGACTGGTAATTGGCTATGGGGGGGGCTAAGACTGGAAATGGGCTGATGGGGAGGTTTAGGACTGGTAATGGGTTATGGGGGGGCTGACTGGAAATGGTCCGATGGGGGGGTTGGGACTGGTAATTGGCTATGGGGAGGGGCTAAGACTGGAAATGGGCTGATGGGGAGGTTTAGGACTGGTAATGGGTTAGGGGGGGGCTAAGACTGAAAGTGGGATGATGGGGGAGGGTTAGGACTAGTAATGGGCCGTGGGGGGGATGCTAAGACTGGAAGTGGGCTGATGGGGAGGTTTAGGACTGGTAATGGGCTATGGGAGGAGCTAAGACTGGAAATGGGCTGATGTGGGTTAGGACTGTTAATGGGCTATGGGAGGGGTTAGGACTGGTAATGGGCTGATGGGGGATTAGGACTGGTAATGGGCTATGGGGGGCTAAGACTGGAAATAGGCTGATGGGGGGGGCTAGGCCTGGAAATAGGGTGATGGGGGGGTTAGGACGTAATGGGCTGATGGGGGGGTTAGGACTAGTAATGGGCTATGGGGGGGCTAGGACTGGAAATGGGCTGATGGGGGGTTAGGACTGGTAATGGGCTGGGGGGGCTAAGACTGTTAATGGGCTGGGGGGGTTGCTAGGACTGGAAATGGGCTGAGTGGAAGGAGGGCTTGAACTGCAAATAGCTGATGGGGACGGGGGCTTGGAATGGAAATGGGTTGTGAGGGGGAGGAAGCTAGGACTGGAAATGGGTGAATTGGCGGGGGGCTAGGACTTAAAATTGGCTGATGGAGGGGCTAGAATAGGACTGGAAATTGGCTGTTGGGGGGGTGCTAAGATTGGAAATGGGCTGTGGTGGGGGTTTGGATTGAAATGGACTCATGAAGGGGCTAGAACTGGAAGTAGGCTCATGGGGGGCTTGGATTGGAAATGGGCTGAGTGGAGGGGAGCTAGGATTTGACATGGCTGATGGGCTCATGGGGGGCTGGGATTGGAAATGAGCTGATGGAGGGACTCGGATGGGACTGGAAATAGATGGGGGAGCTAGGACTGGAAATAGGCTGATGGTGGGTCTAGGATAGGACTGGAAATGGGCTTATGGGGGGCTAGGACTGGAAATGGGCTGATGCGGGGACTAGAAGGGAACGGATGCTGGGTGGGACTGGAACTAGAATGGAGCTGATGTTGGGGTAGGATTAGAATGGGATGGAGCTGGGAGAGTGAAATGGAGAGGGAAAAAATATTTTGTGTGGGAGGGAAGACAAATCTACAATTGGCCGGATATTGGGAGAGTAAGTGGGGATTGAGAATGGAGGGGTAAAATTTGAGTAGATGAAATAGGAATGAGGAAAGAGCAAAAGGAGAAAGATTAGTATGTTAAAGCAGATGTAGAGAGAGAATGGAAAAAAAACTAGAAGAGAGAAGAAAAGACAAATGGACAGCAGACGATGGAGAGTTAGCGGAAGACACAAAGAAACCAGAAGAAAGTGACTGGAGCAATTGCAGCTGAAAAAAAATGCACAAAAGGTAAAAAATATCTCTTTATTTTGAATTTATTAATTGGAATATGTCAGCTCTAGGAAATGTGCATCATTAACGTCTGTGCTTTGTTTAGTACAAGAGCAAATTAATGTATAGTTTTATTTCTACAGTGTTGTACATTCCAAGTTTGGCTTTTGGGATTCCCAGTTTAATTATTGTCTTCCTGTTTCTAAATTGTGATTCCTTGTTTGGTGATGGTCTATGTTCTGCATGTGTAACTGAGCTGAGGTATTCTGTTTATGTAATTCCTATTTGACATTGCCACTTGTTCTCTTTCCCCAGTAGGTCATGTATTGTTATTCTCTGAAATGTATTGGTTTAATATTTGCAGTGTTGCCTTTTGATAGGTAGTGTATGGTTCTTTGTGAGTCCTGGTAGTGCTGTTAGGATACGGCGGGTTTGCTATGGGTTCTAAATGGGCAGTGTTTGTAGTAGTTCCTAATGTGTCTGGCGGTTGGCACTGGATTATATTAATGTAGAAGTCTTTTAGTCTTTCTTTATTCATACACTCATTAAGAGGCATGTTTACTAAAAGTTAGTGTATGGTAACATTATGCAAATATTTATGCAAATGAGGCCCCTTATGCAAATGAGGCCCCGCACCGAGTCTCCGCACATGGCCCCGCATCCCCCTTGGGCCGCCCCTGCACCACAGCACCCTTTAGTAAAAGGGCCTCCAAATCAGCCTATTTTGTTTTTATAAAGTACATTTCATCCCAAATAATCCTGTCATAATTGCTTATGTAAAATATATAAAGGACCATGAAAATGGGAGAACTCATTTAAGCATGGTACTATACCACAGTTTCATCAGCAGTCCTATAAATTCATCTTCAAAAGTGAGCTTTTCAAAATTAGCTTTTTAACTTTGCTTGTAAAGATATAAACACGTGCAGACTTCATATATCAAGTATCGTTGAAATATTCTCCTTTCTTTTATACTTGAAGTGGCATTTTACAATGACATTCTAATGCAATCTGGGACGTCCAAGCCAGAACATCTGGGGGGGAAAAGCAGGAATGTCCAAGTTCAGGCAAGATTTCTTTCTTTCTTTAGTTAGTTATTTAACTGGCTTTGGTACGCCATTTTTCTACCAGTCAAACGGTTTACATCAAACAGTGTACAAAGGGGAGAAACAGAGGTGCATGCAGGTTACATCAAATTTCTTTTTTAAACAGCGAACAGTATACAAATGAGAGAAACGTGGGCACATTTTTTTTTGCTTTTAAGCAATGAACAAGATGATTATAGGAATAATACTTAGTAATTAACAGTACAGATTGGGACATCACAGCTTGGAGTAATGTTACATGTGAATGGGGGAGCCGTTGCCTGGATGGCTGATTAGGGAGGAGGGGAAAGGGAAATGTTCCGTGAGAGAGGTGAGTGTTCCTGCTGAGGATCAATCAGAGGGGTTGTACCATACTGTTCTTCAAAGAGGTATGCCTTGAGTTGTCTTTTGAAGGCTTGGTATGACTGTATGTTCCGTAGTGTGGGAAGTAGAGTATTTCAGAAGGTGGGAGTGTAGAGTGCAAAGACCCTCATGCGAATGCGTTGTGTACTCTTATGTACTGGAGGTGACAGTTGAAGCAGGTTGAGCGGGCCTACTGATGCCACAAGATGCCTGGTCTCTACTTTCTCCATACTCATCTTCGCCGTGCTGATCGCCATTGGCGAAAGAAACCCTCTTCCTCCACTGCCTCTGCTTTCCATCAGGCTCATCATCACTATCGCTCCATGATTACCTCTGCCAAAAAGTCCTACTACTCACACCTTATTGTTTCGTCCTCCAACTCCTCCAGGCAACTATATCAAGTTCTCAAGTCCCTCTCTTCTTCCTCCACTTCCCCCTCCTCCTCTTCTCTCACCCTAGACGCTCCCAGCTCACTCACACTCGCCTCCTTCTTCTCTGACAAGGTCCTTTCTCTCTGCTCGTCCTTCCCCTCTTGTCCCCCCCCCCTCCCCCTCCTATTCCCCCTGTCCTCGACTCCCCGCCCCCCTCTAACACTTTCCCCCATACTTGGAAATCCTTCAGCCCTGTCACTTCTGCTGAGCTTATTAAGGCTATCTCATCCTCTCATCAAACTACCTGTCCCCTTGATCCATTTCCTTCTTCCTGGCTTCTTAATCCATCCTTTCACTTTCTCCCATATGCTCTTTCCATTCTGAACTCTAGCCTTGCTTCTGGATGCTTTCCCACCAGGTGGAAAAGGTATGAAGGGACAACCAAGTGGCCTCCCTGCAGATATCTCCTAGCGGGACTAAACCATCATCTGCCCATGAAGAGGCCCGATGCCACCACCAAGGGACTGGATGTAGAGAGAGAAAAGTAGAGGGTCCAGAACAGACCTTTGGGGAAAACCAACTGAGAGAGGTATAGGGGAAGAGGAGGAACCACTAGAACAAACACTGAAAGAGCGATGGGAGAGATAAGAAGAGAACCAGGACAGGAATAGCCTGTAAAGTCAAGTGATGACAATAAGTCAAGGAGAAGGTGGTTGTCAACAGTATCGAAAGCAGCTGAAAGATCAAGAAGGATAAGGATGGAATAGAGGCCCTTAGATTTGGCCAGAAACAAGTCATTGGAGACTTTCGCAAGTGCAGTTTCAGTGGAATGTAAGGGGCAAAAGCCAGACTGAAAAGGTTCTAGAAGGGCACGAGAGGAAAGAAATTCAAGACAACAGTGGAGGACTGCGTATTTAAGAAGTTTGGAAATGAAGGGAAGAAGGGAGATTGGACGATAATTAGAAGGAGAGTTAGGACCAAGAGAAGGTTTCTTGAGTAGGGGTGTGACCACAGCATGCTTGAAGGCAGTAGGGACAGTAGCAGTGGCAATAGTGATCATAGCATGATCATACTTGATTTTCTGTATCCACCAGCATTCTTCACTGTTACATAAGAATGTAAGAAATGCCTTACTGTATCAGACCAAGGTCCATCAAGCCCAGTATCCTGTTTCCAACAGTGACCAATCCAGGCCACAAGTACATGGTAGGTTCCCAAAGAGGCACACAGGTTCCACAATGCTTGTCCCGGGGCAAGTAGTGGGTTTCCCGGGCCCTCTTAGAGGAAAGGTGGGATAGAGCTGATATGATTGAGATGTTTAAATACCTCCATGGCATAAATGTTCAGGGAGAGAGCCTCTTTCAATTGAAAGCAAGTTCTGCTATGAGAGGACATGGGATGAGGGTGAAGAGGGATAGATTCAGGAGTGATATGCGGAAATATTTCTTTACGGAAAGAGTGGTGGATCCGTGGAATAGTCTCCCAGTGGCGGTGGTAGAGATGAGGACAGTAACTGAATTAAAAAAAGCATGGGAGAAACACAGAGGATCTCTAAAGGTAAAAAGGGGACTGTTGTAGTTGTTGATATGGAAGGACAGACTTGATAGGCCATGTGGTCTTTTTCTGTCGTCATGTTTCTATGTTCCTCTTTAATAATGGTTTATGGACTTTTCCTCCAGGAACTTTTCCAAACCAGCTACACTAACAGCTTTAACTAAATTCCTCTAGTAACGAATTCCAGAGTTTGATTATCCGTAGAGTAAAAAAATATTTTATCTTATTAGTCTTAAATGGGTTGCATTGTAGCTTCATTGTGAGTCCTCTAGTCTTTCTACTTTTTGATGGCGTAAACAACCGATTTATGTTTACGCGTTCCACTCCATTCATAAATTTATAGATCTCTATCATATCTCTCCTCAGCTGTCTCTTTTCCAAGATGAAGAGCCCCAACCTTTTAAGCCTCTCCTCATAGGGATAACCTTCCATCCCCTTTACCATTTTTGTCACTCTTCTAATTCAGCTATATCCTTTTTAAGATATGGCGACCAGAATTGCACACAGTATTCAAGGTGTGGTTGCACCATGGAATGATATAGAGGCATTATAATATCCTTGGTTTTATTCTCTATTCCTTTCCTTATGATTCCTAGCATTCTATTAGCTTTCTTGGCCACTGCAGCACACTGGGTGGAGGGTTTCAACGTATTATCCATGATGATGCATTAATCATTTTCCTGGGTGGTGGTTTCTAAGGTAGTACCTTGTTTCGTGTAAGCATAGTTTGGGTTGTTCTTTCCTAGGTGCATAACTTTGCATGTGTCCACATTAAATTTCATCTGCCATTTGGATGTCCAGTCTTCCAGTTTTTCAAGGTCCTCATGCAAGTTTTCATAATCCTCCTGTGTTTTAACAACTTTGAATAATTTTGTGTCATCTGCAAATTTGATCACCTCACTCATTATTCCTATTTCCAGGTCATTCGGGTACTCCACTATTCACCTTTCCCCATTGAGAAAATTGGCCATTTAGCTCTACTCTCTCTTTCTGTCTTTTAACTAGTTCCTGATCCACAATACTACACTGCCTCCAATCCCATGGCTTTTTAATTTTACCAAGAGTCTCTCATGAAGGGACCTTGTAAAGGTTTATGAAAATCCAGATTCACTATGGGCCTGATCCAGGAAGGCAAATAGCGGGGCTGTACAGCCCTGGTATCCGCTCTCAACCTATTCCACCTCCTTGCCCCACTGCACATACAGAGCGTGCTGTGGGGACGGGGGCAGCACACGGGTGGAGAGTGGATGGAGTGTAGGTGGGTCCGACCCCTGGATGTGCATAGTTGATTCCATAGACAGCCCTGTATATCCAGGGATCGCTGGGGGGATGCCCTGCTTATGCCACCTCTGAGGTGGAATAAGCATGGGGCACCCTTCCAAACCTGCCCGGCAGCCCCCGCCCAGAGCAACAGGACATCCACGGTGAGTCCCCACCATCCGATCCAGTTCCTGGCTGCCCCATCAGAGGTCGGGTGGTGGGGTGACAGGGAGGGCACTGCAGCGGTTACACCGGTATGCGGGGCCCGATCCTGCACCCACAGGAATGTCTGGCTCTCGCAGTGCAGAATCAGGTCCCAACAGGCCCTGATTCTGCACTACCCAGATGTGCTACCCAGACGTGCTCCTACTGGGATCAAGCTCTATATCAACCGGCTCACCTTTGTCTACCTGTTTATTCACACCTTCAAAAAAATATAACGGATAAGTAAGATAAGACTTTACTTGACTAAATCCATGTTAGCTTTGTCCCATTAAATCATGGCTATCTATATGGTTTGTAATTTTATTCTGTATAATGGTTTCTACCATTTTGCCTGGTACTGATATCAGGCTCACAGGTGTGTAGTTTCCCGGATCCGCCTGGAACCCTATTTAAAAATTGGAGTTACGTTGGCTACTCTCCAATCCTCAGGTACTCCAGATAATTTTAATGATAGTTCATAGATTATTAATAGTAGGTCTGAAATCTTATCTTTCAGTTCTTTCAACACCCATGGATGTATACCATCCGGTCCAGTTGATTTGCTACTCTTCAGTTTATCAAACAGTAATATATATTTCAAGTTTATTGATATTTCTTTCAATTTTTCCACTATATCACCTTTATATACCATTTCAGACACAGGTAACTTTCCTACATCTTCTTCAGTAAAGACCAAAGCAAAGAATTCATTTAGCCTCTCCTCTATGGCTTTGTCCTCCCTTAGCGCCCCTTTTACACCTCTATCATCCCGCTGACTCTCTCACAGGTTTTTTGCTATGAATATACTTGAAAAAGGTTTTATTATGCATTTTTGCTTCCATGGTAAGCTTCTTTTCAAATCCTCTCTTTGCCTGCCTTATCAATGCCTTGCATCTAACTTGCCAATGCTTATGCTGTTTCCAGTGTTCGTCAAAAGGCTCCTTTTCCATTTCCTGAAGGATGCTTTTTTTTGGCAACAACAGCCTCTGTGACCTCACCTTTAAACCATGCTGGCAATTTTTTGACCTTTCTTCCACTTTTCTTAAAGCGGGGAATACATCTGTTCTGGGCTTCCCAGATTGTACTTTTAAACAACGCCCATGCTTGATGTAAATCTTTAACCTTTGTGGCTGCTCCTTTTAGTTTTTTCTTAACAATTTTCCTCATTTTATCAGTCTCCCTTTTGAAAGTTAAAAGGTAGTACTGTGGATTTCCTTGCTGTCTTTCTTCCATTTATTAAATCAAATGCAATCATATTATGATCACTATTACTAAGTAACCCCAAAACTCTTATCTCTTGCACCAGTTCCTGTGTTCCATTAAGGACTAGGTCCAGAATAGCTTCCCCTCTTGTTGGTTCATGGACCAGGTGCTCCAAGAAGCAGTCATTTATTTCATCTAGAAACTTTCTCTCTCTAGCATGTCCTGCTGTCGATCCCGGGATAATTGAAATCACCCATCATTAGTGTGTTGTAACTTTGGTTAGCTTCCCTGATATCTTTCAGCATTTCATCATCCGTTTCTTTATTCTGGCCAGGCGGTCTGTAACACCCCCCCCCTGCCCCCCCCCCACTGCATCAGTGTTGCTACTTGTGCTCTAAATAGAGAAAACATGGCACCAATGGCATGTTTATATCTTTATGAACAAAGTAAAAAAAAGATATTTTGGAGAAATCACTTTGCAAGATGGACTTATAGGACTGATGATGAAACTGTGGTGTATTACCAAGCTTAAACTTTTATAAATACTCCCATTTTTATCATCCTTCATATATCATATGTAAGCAATTATGAGGATTATTTGAGATGAAATAGATTGAACTGTTTCCTATATATATAGAAGGATCTGTATAAAATAAGCATAAATAGGTGCCTTTTTTGACATTCCACATAGGTGTCCTGTTATAAAATGGGTCCCCTATTCAGGGCTGGCCCAACCATTAGGCAAGATTAGGTAGTTGCAGGGGCAGCAAAGAACAACAGGAGTCAAAGCAAAGCAACTGAGCCTGACAACCACACACTCAGAGTCTTCAGCACACTCTTACTTGAAGGGAGAGCGGACGCACACTTGCATACAATGCAAAGCTTAAGAATGCTGTTGGAAGAGTGGTGGTATTCAGATGATCATGACTGCTGATTTTAATAATCAAAATCTCAGGGAGACGTGGAGCAAAGGCGGGCACCCATTACCTCGCACAAGCCCTAGAACCAGCCCTGCCCAATTGGATATATGGTAATGGAGAGGCCGCGGGGCAGGGTCCCCGACGGCCGAAGGTAACCAGGCGCGCGGCCCAGTGCGGGGACCCTGCCCACGGGCATGGAGGGGCGGGCACATGCTGGCATAATTTAAATTCATTGGCTCGCCCTGATGAAGAGTTGGGGGGCGAGCCAGTGAGCAGTGCCGGGCAAAAAGGGTATTTAAAGGGGGTGCGCGGCGGCAACGGTCTCTTGGCGAGACCAGCAGCGGGGTGAGAGGTCCGTCGTCCCACCCGCCCGCCCTTTCTTGGGGGGGAGTGTTGGGTAGGGTTGTCGCAGCTGGTGGGGGCGGGATCCCGGAGGTTTCCGGGGTCCGGAGCTTTAAGCTGGAATTGGGCTGGGGGCGGTCGCCCCCAACCCGGACGACCCCTGGCCGGTCTTTGCTAGTAATATGGCGAGGCCGGGGAAAGGGGGGGGTTGGCTTTGCCGCTGGCTCGGCTGCGGCGGGAGTGGAATGAGGTCACCTTGCTAGTAATATGGCGGGTGAGGGCTCATTCCGCTCGGGGGTTTATGTAAAGGTTGTATGGTTAAATCAATGTTTGGAATGTTATAATCTGGTTAATAAAGCTGCGACCATTTCGAGCCAAAAGCTATTGTCTGGACTGGTTATTTGGGGGGGGGAAGAAGGGGAGAGGAATGAATTATGGGGGAGGGGGGAGGAACAGGGTACCACCGGGTCCGCCTGCCGTGGTTACTTGTGAGCAGCAACGCCAATTGACAAGGCTTCAACCCTAGCTACTGTTCATTCACACATCTTTCACACATCTTCATAATTTAGTCATCTAAAAAAAATTCTGTCTTACCTTATGCTTGGATCAGAAATGGCTGAGCATTAAGGGAGATTTAAATATCAATAGGAGAATGAGTTTGCAGGTCCATGTGACTGTCCAAGAAGGAGAGAGTAGCTGGGAGATGAGCACTTGTTTTAACATGGCTGGCTGGCATGTAGTCCCTGGGAGTGTCATTAAATTAACAATAAATATGTCATGAATCATAGATTGCCATTGATTCTGCAATGATCCTTATCCTTTTCCTATATGACTTTTAAAGCTTGCTAAATTCTTTGTAGGCTTTAGACTGTCCAATTTAATGATGAGTCACTACGGAAGTCTGATTAACCTTTAGTAATTCCAAGCCAGTGCCTATCACTGGTTTCCTGCAGACCTGTAATCCACTAATGAATGTGCTATTGTTCTGATCTTCCTGCAGACAAGGAGATTGGAAACCCAGCTCTTTGCGGCTGCTTTTGGACTCTGATGCTCCTCATTCTCTTACCCACTACTTATGTGTATCTTGCCATACTCTAGCCTCCAGTTTTGTGATGTTTTATTCATCCTGATTAGACTGTAAGCTCTGATGAGCAGGGACTGTGTCTTACATCTATACGTACAGCGCTGCGTAGGCCTTGTAGCGCTATTCAAATGATTAGTAGTAGGAGGGTGAGACGAATCGCCATATTAACCCTAGAGCAACTAGCCCCAACCAGGGCATGGGATCAGTCAGGTCTGGATTCCAGTTAGTGTATATTGCCAATGGCCGGATTGCTAAAATTAGGACAGCCTTTTTTTTAATTTTAGCCATTTTGGTTAGCCAGTTAGCATTCAATATCACTGCTAACTAGTTACCCTATGTCGCCACGCCCACTCTGCCCCTTGGAACACCCCAGTGCGAGCCAGAGGATATGCAGGGGCTATTCCGTGGCACAAACCGGGTATATCACGCTCAGTGGCATTAACGTGGTTTGCAAGTCTGAAAACTGCATTAATATTTTGGAGTATGTCCACATACGTGTCTAGATGGGATGAGCAGCACGGAATCTGTCTACCTTTTGGGAACCTGGCAGGTGCTTGTGACCTGGACTGGCTACTATTGGAAGCAGGATACTGGGCTTGATGGACCTTTAGCCGGACTCAGTATGACATATCTTGGGTTCTTATGTTCTATAAATTATCCAGGTTCAGTAGCTAAATTCAAGTTGAGGGAGAAGACTTAGGCATTCAACATTCATTTCCAGTGTTAGGCACTTAAGTGAAGTTCCTTTGAATCTAGAAACCTATCTTCAAATGAAAATCAAGGAGGACATTTTAGAAGCTTGCACATCATTTACATGTGGGTGCGTTTTAAGCATGCAAGAAAATTATCCATGTATTTTTGATTTGTAACAGCAATAGATGCATACTTGATGAAAACTAGAAATCGGCATTCACACTTGCATCAAGGCATGCATGTCAGCTAATTGCTCTTTTGTACCATTGTCTTTAACAACCCTTCAAAAATTCAAAAAAGATTTTTTGCTCAGCTCTTTAATTGGCTCTTTCTGGACATCCAGTTTTGTCAAATCTGGCATGCATATGTGTTAGTGCCAATCTTCACACACACTGTAGGGGTTGCAAAATAGGCACTTACCATTCTAAACTCTGAGTGATGTTTCTCTTTTTGGAAAATGTTCCTTTCTGCATTGATGGTTCCTGCTGTACATACTGGCATTTATACATATATTTCCCAGCATCCTTATGCGTATTTTACAGCAGTTCCATGTTCAGAAAGCCTTTTTGTTTAATACTCAGGGAATTGTTCATGTCCTGTCCTTGTTGTCCAGATTCCTATTTACTGCACGTAAAAAATTGTTCCATTACTTAACTAGCAAACAATACTGTAGTTTCTAGTGAAAAGGTCTCAGACTGAATAGAGGGAACTAGATGAGGTCAAATACCCCTAAGCATAACTCCTCTCACATATTGCATCAACGACCAGATTTTCACTATTTTATTCTTTTCCCTGTTAACTTCAAAACATTTTTATCGGTTAATTTTCAATTTTTAAATAAACGTTTTTTCTCCTTTAACATATTCGGATTCAACCAAATGTGCTCTAATTGGTTCTTTAACTGTTTCTGCCCTTTCGATTCTCAAAAGAAAAGCAAAACCGCTTATCTGAAAAGTTCCAGGAGTCAGTATATCAGCCCCAACGCAAATCCATAGCGCTTTAGCGTTTCACCAATCTAAGGTTTCTTCGGGGGGTATATAGCACTTCTTCAACATGTGGCCACAACCCGCAAAAATTGAATCCTAGATGAAATATAAACAGAACTCAAATTCTAAAGCTAAAGCTAAAGCGCTATGGATTTGCGTTGGGGCTGATATACTGACTCCTGGAACTTTTCAGATAAGCGGTTTTGCTTTTCTTTTAAGAATCGAAGGGGCAGAAACAGTTAAAGAACCAATTAGAGCACATTTGGTTGAATCCGAATATGTTAAAGGAGAAAAAACTTTTATTTAAAAATTGAAAATTAACCGATAAAAATGTTTTGAAGTTAACAGAGAAAAGAATAAAATAGTGAAAATCTGGTCGTTGATGCAATATGTGAGAGGAGTTATGCTTAGGGGTATTTGACCTCATATAATTCCCTCTATTCAGTCTGAGACCTTTTCACTAGAAACTACAGTATTGTTTGCTAGTTAAGTAGTGGAAAAATTTTTTACGTGCAGTGGATTTTCATTGTTCCTATAAAGGCCGTTGAAAGGACGTTGTTAACTACAGATTCCTATTTAGACAACTGATGCAAACTGGGGCTTGAAGGTTTCTAACTAATGAATGAAGTTACTAACATGCACTACCGTGTTAGTGCACACTATTACCAGTAACACATATCAGTAACTATGGCCACTGAGATTCTCAAAATAAGTAGCTGAAAAGGAGAGGAAAAAGAGGGTGGCCTTCATAAAATACAAGAGATCACAGAAAGAGGAAGACAAGCATCAATATTTGAAAAAACTTAGAAAAGTTAGGAAAGTAGTCAGCAAAGCAAAGATACAAAAAGAAGAACAAATATCCAATGCAATAAAATGGGGGGACAAGACATTTTTCAGATATGTTAGCAACAGGAGGAAGTGCAAACATGGTATTCTCAGACTCAAAGTTGAAGGCGAGGAATTTTTACAAAATGATCAGAATAAAGCAGAATTATTTAACAAATATTCTGTTCTGTGTTCACAGATGAAGGACCCGAAATGGGACATCAGAAAACACCCACAAATAGAAACCGAAGGGAAGGGGATGTTGAATGATTTTCAGAAGACTGTGTTCATGAGGAACTAGCTAAACTAAAAGTAGACAAAGCGATGGGACACATACAAGAGTATTGAAGGAACTTGGAGAAGTTCTAGAAACTCCACTGTCTGATCTTTTCAATACTACTTCAGAGTCAGGAGTGGTCACAGAGGACTGGAGAAAGGAACACTTGGTCCCTTTACACAAAAACAGAAGTAAGGATGAGGTTGAAAACTACAGGCTGGTTAGTCTGACCTCTGTGGTGAGTAAATTAATGGAAACATTGCTAAAACAGAGATTTCTGGAGTCCAGTGGATTGCAGGATCTGAGGCAGCATGGGTTTACTAGAGGCAGGTCTTGTCAGACAAATCTGATTGGTTTCTTTGACTGGGTGACCAAAGAGTTGGATCGAGGGAGAGTCCTAGATGTGGTGTAGTTAGATTTCAGTAAAGCCTTTGACACCGTTCTGCATAGGCTACTTATAAATAAATTGAGCACCCTAGAAATGGACCCTAAAGTGATTGAGTGGGTTAGAAATTGGTAGAGTGGGAGGTGATAAAGGACCAGGGTAAATGAAGCTCACTCTGAAGAGAATTGTGTTACCAGTGGTGTGCCACAGGGATCTTTCCTTGGTCCGATTCTTTTTACCATTTTTTGTTAGTGATATTGCAGAAGGGCTGTCAGGTAAGGTTTGACTCTTTGCAGATGATACTAGGAAGGAGTAGATAACATGAGGAGGGATCTAGCTAAGCTTTTAGAAGGTCAAAAATTTGGCAGCTGAGATTTAATGCTAAAAATTGCAGGATCATGCATGCGGGCTGCAAAAAATTCAAGGAAGTAGTACAGTATAGGGATGAAGTACTTCTGTCCATAAAAGAACGGGACCTGGGTGTGATTGTTTCTGATGATCTTAAAGTGGCTAAACAGATAGAAAAGGCAACCATGAAAGCTAGAAGGATGCTCGGGTGCAAAGGGAGAGGAATAGCCAGCACAAAGAAGGAGGTGATAGTGCCTCTGAATAAGTCTTTGTTGAGACCTCATTTGGAGTATTGTGTGCAATTCTGGAGACCACATCTTCAGAAAGATATAAACAGGATGGAGCTGATGCAGAGGGTGGCTACCAAAATGGTCAGTGGACTTCATTATAAACCATATGGGGACATATTTAAAGATCTCAATATGCTTACTTTAGAGGAAAGGCAGGATAGAGAAGATACGATTGAGACATTAAAATACCTCTGTGGCATAAATGTGCAGGAGGAAAGCCTCTTTCAATTACTAGTACTAGTACTACTAATTGTTTATTTAGTGCTACAAGGCATACCAAGGTAGTGCCCAGAAGGTTAAGAGTTCAATTCCCACTAGCACTCCTTGTGACCTTGGGCAAATCACTTTACCCTCCGTTGCCTCAGAAGAAAAGGCCCCGCAATCTTTTTCAGATGATACATTGCCAAGAAAACACAGCGGCCGCTGGGTTGCCAGGAGTCAGCACTGACTTGATGGCATTAAAAAAAACCCCAAAAAACCAAGGCATACACAGTACTGTATGTAAAATGTAAGACACAGTCCCTGGTCATCAGTGCTTATATTCTAATTAAGTTGAAAAACATCACAAAACTGGGGACTGGTATAGTAAGATGCACATAAATAGTGCACAAGAGAATAAGGAGCATCACGATCAAAAAGCAGCCTGAAAGAGGTGGGTTTTCGGCCTGGACTTGACTAGGGCCAGAGAAGGAGCTCGACGCACATACTCAGGTGGTTTTGTTCCTAGGCATATGGAGTAACAAGGTGAAATTGAAGTCAGGGGTTGGCAGTGGCAGAGAAGGGCACAGATAAAAGGGATCTGCCAGAGGAGCGGAGTTCCTGAGGAGAGGTGTAGAGTGAGATAAGAGAGGAAAGGTAGTGAGGAGCCGCAGAATGAATGCACTTGTAAGTAGGAGAAGTTTGAACTGGATGTGGAAATGGATAGGGAGCCAGCGAAGTGACTTGAGAAGAGGGGTTATATGAGCATTAACAGCACTGGCAGAAGATAAGCCATGCAGCTGAGTTTTGAACAGATTGTAGGGGAGAGAGAGGATTCAGAGGGAGACCAGTGAGAAACAGGTTACAATAGTCAAAATGGGAGGTGACTAGTGAGTACATGAGGGTCTTAGTAGTGTGTGTAGCACGGAAGGGACAAATTTTGCCAATGTTATAGAGAAAGAAGCAACAGGTTTTAGCTATCTTTTGGATGTGTGCAGAGAAAGAGAGAGTGGAGTCAAAGATGACCCCAAGGTTGAGAGCTGAAGAAACAGGGAAGGCTTTAGTGCTTTTCACAGAAATAGAGAAGGGAGGAAGGGGGAGGTGAGTTTAGGGAGAAAGATAAGGAACTCAGTTTTGGCCATGTTCAGTTTCAGACGACGGTGAGCTCTGCAACGAGGGGCATAGGATAAGGTTGAAAGGGGATAGACGCAGGAGTATTATGAGGAAATATGTCTTTAGAGTGGTAGATGCGTGGAATAGTCTCCCAGTGGAGGTAATAGAGGCAAGGACAGTATCTGAATTCAAGAAAGCATTGGACAAACACAAGATCTGTAAAGAGGAAAAAAAAGGGACCATAGTACTTGCTATGGAAGGGCAGATTAGATAGGCGATATGGTCTTTTTCTGCAGTCATGTTTTTATGTTTCTTACTAGGGTTCCATTGTATAAAATGGGGCCTGCAGTAAACTAACTCACATCAACGGCATTAATGCACACAAACATGGTATGGAACATTAGTAACTCTAGTTGTAAGGAGCAAAAATTCAAATGCTGAGCCTTCTTTGTATATCGCACTCAAAGAGATGAGAAGTTACTCCAGGATTAATTGTCAACACATGTGCAGCCTAATTTTACATAGCTCAGGCTCAATCATTAGGAAGGATCTTGCAAAGCAGGGTTCCAGGCGTCATACTATCCACATTGTTATTTAACATTTATTTGGGGCCGATAGTGTGGATTATAGTTATACATCTCTCTTGTTCTATGTATGCAGGTGATATTCAACTTTGACTCCCAGTGAGCAGTCCTCTGAGCTCAGGTCAACTGACCTGGTTGAATACTTGAAAGTTGTTTAAGATCAACAGAAAGAAGTTAAATCCAGAGAAACCAGAATTATTGTGACTCGGGATAATGAGGAAGGATCTGTAGGTGCCAGCGATAACAGAAGTAGTACATTTCACACCAGAGGATTGCACCTAGAATTGGGGAGTAATTCTTTATGCCGCTCTTTATAGGAAATTTTGGGAGTAGGGTAGGGAGCTTTTGATTTGTCACCTCCAATCTTATTTTAGAACCTAAGGATCTGCAGTCGTTTGCTGTAACGCCTTGTATCAGGGCTTACAAGATGCCTGCGGGTCTTTCAAAATTCTGCTGCTAAATTATCGACTGGGAAGAAAGAAAAGGTATCATGGAATTCCGATCCTCCTTAAGTTACATCGCGTACCTGTGACCTATAGATTACACTTTAAAAGTGGAATTTTTGAAAGTACATCCAACTCAAATTGGGGTCCTCCTGGGCAGAACATGCAGAAAAACGCCAGGGACGTCAATATCTTTGCTCAGTTTTAGTAACATGCGCCTCCTCGACGAGGACGTCCATGCTGGAGACCACATGGACAGAAAGCGTGGGGCGGGAACATGCATCTCAGGCAAGCTAGCAGAAAGGAGATGCCCAGCGCTGTAGCAAAATGTAAACACGAGCCCTCATTCCCTGTCAGGGTTCATTCTCTATTTCTAAAGCAAAAGGGCTATAAATGTTCCTTCTTCTCCATATCCTCTGGATGTTTGAATGACAAAACGAGCACTTTTCCAGTGTCCATTCGTGCCTGGAGTAGGTACAACCTTGAATGCGGCTTGAGACATCCAGATGTTTATGAAATCGAGCGAGGACATCCAAATTTATTCTTGGGAACTCCCCAGCCATGCCTGCACCCTTCCCCCATTCCGACTTGGGCATCCCCACGCTAGAGATGTCCATAGAACAGACTTCTAAAATGGCTTTGGGAATGTATGCGTGCTTTAGCCATCTGTATGCCATTTCTGTATTAGAGGAGTAGCCTAGTGGTTAGACCAACAGCCTAGTACCCAAGCGATCAGGACTCAGTTCCCACTGGCACTCCTTGTGGCCTTGGGCAAGTCACTTTATCCTACATTGCCTTGGAAGAAAAGGCCTGGCAATCTACTTTCAGTCAAACCTTGCAAAGAAAACCCAGGGGCTGCTGGATTGGCAGGAGTCGGTATTTGACTTGACACCTCCTTAAACTCTATGTTCAGTTTTTAAAGTGCTGCATGATGGTGTCTTGGATTATGACCATGCCTCAGAGTGCTACATCCTTGCATCAGACTTTACACCAAATTCCAGGCCTCTCTGAAATAACGTTAGAGTCAACCGGGAAGGTGACGCTGACTAAAGCTGGCCCAGTAAAGAGAAAGTTGATTCCATTCGAGTTATGATTTGAACAGAAGTATTTATCTTTCAGGAAAAAAAGTATAGGTATGGTTATTTAACTGGGATTTTACAGAAGGTTAAATGCTTTGACATAATCTACAGAGCAGGAAATGGTTGATGGTGATCAGTGAAATGATTTTACTGTAACTTATTAAGTTTGTATGTTTTTGATTTTTATTCTAGACCCCTTGGGGCTGTTTTGAAAGGATGGGGCATTGAGTATAATAGATAAGTAAATGAATAAATAGATGTTTAGGTCCAGGTGTGCAGGACTGCAATATTTCATAAAAGGCTCACTGAACGCAGAGTCTTATAAAATACATTTTGCACCGAGAAGAAGGCATTGTACAAAAGAGAACGTCCAATAAAAGAGTGGTATCACACGAGATTTTGCACAAGTTCAGCGCTGCTTACATGTAGACGTAGCCATTTATTAGTTATGCATGTAAGGGCCACCAGTTACATATGTAAATAATGGATTTTGGAAACCTGCACATCTATGGGGAAGTTTTAAGGAGCCTTCCTCCAAAAGTCTAATATTTGCCAATTCATGATGGTTTTCAGCATCACAGAGGTAAACATAATTCCCCCTCAAGCTCTCACAGGGAAATTTTCCAGGTTATTCATGCATTGTTTTTCTAAAATAGTGAGGAAAACATGCAAAGCATGGCTTATGGAATTCTTTCCAATATGCATGTGTGTGTGTGTGTGTGTGTGTGTGTGTGTGTATGCTACCGGACTATGTGAATAGCACAAGGTTACCATGTGGTATCGGCACCGTGCTAAAAAGTAGCACAAGGCCCCCACGCTATCCTAGTATCATGCATGTGGGTGGGGCCGGATGGGAGGGGGTGTTTCCACCCACATGCGCATGCACGCACACACACACACACACACACGTTGGAAAGAATCCCATAAGCCATCCTTATGGATGCTAGTGCAGGCGTTTGAAACCCACACTATCTGAGCTCAGTGCACGTAGCGTGGGAGCAACTAATGCCACCTCAATGGGTGGCATTAGTTGCTTCCATGATCATTTCACCTTGAAAGTTCTCCTAAGGCGTCGGATACCCTTGAGCTGGCTCTGCCCTGGGGTAATTTCAGAAAAGCCCTTTTACATGCAGAAAACACGGTTTTATGCTTGGGAAAAGCTTATAAAATTACTGCACTAAGTAATGACTTTTCTACAATCACTGCTTCCATGTGTATGCCACTTTACACGTAAAAATCAGCTTTCTAGCCCATCTACAATCACTTACCAAGTCTGTTTCCCTGTCAAAACCCCGTTCACTGTACTGGCGCACCTCTTCCTTGAAGCACTCGATGAGATTTAAACGAGCACAGGCAGTTAAATAAACAGTCAACAGGAAGAATGGTTGTTAAAAAGAAATGGCAATGTCAGCAGTGTCCAGCATTAATTAAGAAGGAGTATTTCAGAACAAGAAGGTACTCGTTTATACCTCCTACTGTAGCTTATGGGTCTGGGAGCAGAAGCAGGAATGCTCTCCAACTGTACCCCACCCAGTCAGGATAAACCAGTTTAGGACTGACCAGCTGGCACTGTTTTGTTACCCCAGGCCTCTTGCAAATACGTGTGAGAAGAAACTTTCAGATGCATCAGAGTAAAATCTTGTCTTTTATGCACTGGTGATGAATGCTTTTCTGAACAGTATAGTTTCGATCGGACAAAGTAGGATATGAAAAACTGATAACTGCACCGAGGAAATAATGTCGGGATTCTATTACACATGGTAGCCCTTTTCATCATCTATAATCCCTTAGCAAAATATAATAGCAAGTTATGGAAACAAACAGCTGCAGTCAGGGCTGATGCAAGGATATTGTGCACCTGAGCCAATCTTCAGTCTTTCCTTCCCACCCCGCACCCCTCCCACAGATGGTGATAATTAAACTCGGCATTCATGATCATCTAAGCACCACCACCACCACCGTAACTGGACATCACACCTTTAAATATTTGCTTTGTATGTATTTGCGTCCCCACCGTCCCTGCAGGTACAGGGATGTGCTGATGGCCCTTTGGGTTTATGGGGCTGTCGGGATCGATTGTTTTGCTTTTTGCTGCCCCCAGAAGATGCTGCCCCAGGCAACTGCCTAGACCTGCCTAATAGCTGAGCCAGCCCTGACTTTGGTATTTGCATATTTTGGGTACGTCAGTCGACCTCATTTCTTGCTATTGCTGTTCTCAAGTCTTTTATGGTCAGTTTTGTGCATGAAACAACTATCAAGGCAGGCAAGGTCATTCTCTCAACTGTAAGAATTCCTGAAAATCACCGGAGCAAGGTGATATCTCTTTGGCTCTTCTGTCTTCACCAATAATTTACCTTGATAAGGATTAGTTAGTTCCAATTTCAAAATGGCTTCCCCTATCCTGGCAGAAACTGTCCTGGAGAGGAAATACCTGGCACATAAATCTGGAAAAAGCAAATTATAGGGAATGCATTAATAGAAAGATTACACAATAAAACTCTAGTTAAAGAGCTGAGATTGATTCCTGGGCAGCTTTCTCTTCTATACTCTAGAGATGAGCTGGGGGAAGCACTCATAGCCTCTGGTGGGGGGAAGGAGGAGTCTGAACTGTCACTTAACAGCAAGTCCTAGTGGCCATTTGCTAGGTTATGAAAGGATATTCAGTGCCGGGGTCATATCCTGGCTCCGGCATTGAATATCCGGCTTTCCCAGATTGCCGTGAAGCTAACCAGGGAGCGGTGATACTCAACCGCTGCCTGGTTACCTTCTGCGGCAAAGGTAAGGCCAGCTTTTTCTGCCCCTTACTTTAGATGTTGCTAACTGGTCAGTGTCTCAATATCGCCGCTGCATGGTTAGCAGCATGTGCCAGCCCGGAACACCCCCAGCACGTCCCGATACTGACCGGTTAGTGTTGGTGCCACTGAATATCCAGCTGAATGGCATTCACACAGCTGGCAGGTCTGAAAACTATGTAAGCACCTTGGAATATCCTCCCCTCTATATATTTTGGCCTCCAACTGAGAATAGTAATTACAATATAGAAATAGGGAATAGAAGTTGAGGTACTTGCGGCTCATGGCACTGGATCCACGTCCTGTTCCAAATGCACTGGAATCCTAAGGAAGCAGGAAGAACTTGGTCAAAAAATAAAATAAAAATGGCAAGTAATCATAGAATTATTACTACAATCTTTGAGAGTTTATATACCAAAGGGGTCATTCTGAGGCACAAATCCATCCCCGCTATTCAGATCCTTCCTGACCCTGTCTACCTTCCCCGCGCATTGTACGGGGAAGGTAAATAGGGACACAAAAGGGACAGATTGGGGGCGGCATTAAAGCAGGCAGTGGGCAGTCGTTAGCCCTGGACGTACAGGGCCAATTCTAATGTCGGCCCTGTACATCCGGGGCCGGCGGCTTGCACAGGGAACTTATTCCACCCTGGAGGTGGAATAAGTTCCCCAGTCGGCAGAGATCGGCAGGCCCGGGGTTGGGAAGCAGTGGGAGGGGGCAGAGGAGATTCTCCACAGCCCGATCCTGGCCTTAGAAGGACAGATCGGGGGTCAGGCTGCGGGGAAAGCACCTTTGCAGCCGGTGGCCGGGGATCGCGGCTTTTCAATGGAGCCACGGTGCCATGGCAACCGGACGCCATGGGGCCACGACTCCATTGAACTGCCCTGACTGAATTAGCCGGGGAAGGCCTGTAAGTGCAGGCCGGATGGAATCCCTCTGTGTGTCCGGTTCCGACCAGGTGCACAGAGGGCCAGGACGTCCAGGATGGAATCGGGCCCCAAATATATAACCAGGGCCACACCAAGGGCTGTGCGAGCGGTACGATCGCACAGGGCGCAAGTACAGAAGGGGCACCAATGTCATCACTGGACTTCCAGAAAGCCCAACAAGACTAAGTTCCTGCGTGTGATTGGGAGGGAGGGAGGCCACTTGGTTGCACGGGGCGTATTTCTAGCTTGGTATAGTCCTGTATATAACATGAAAATAATATCCAAAGCAGGGTTATGTGTGTTGGCTCACAGAACCGTCTTGGCATGGCTATGCTTAAACTCCAAAGGGTCGATATTTCAACTCTGCGACTGGCTTTGTATTGAAACACCGGCCAAGGTTCTTAAATAAAATATGGATATTCAGCACTGAATATACATATAGGGGCTGATTCTACAAAGGGTGCAGAGAAAGTTACATGCTGGAAACACACGTCAAGTCGCTATTCTAAAGGACTTATTTATTTAATCAGTTTTTTTATACCATCTTATCCTTCAATCAAAGCGGTTTACATTGAAATATGTTTAAAATGAGTGAAGATATATCAAAATTAACTGTTACATTAAATTAGTCATATTATTAACAACAAATATATGTTGCGTGAATGGGCGCTTATTTACACGCTTTCAGCGCTCGTTATTCTGTAAGCAATGCACGTAAATCCTCTTGCTTGTACTTTTGGTTTGGGTGTGCACAGGGTGGGGGTAGGAGCTTGGACAGAGCATAGAAGGCCTACATTTACACACATAAGTTATAACCAACCTCGACACATGCATTTATGCCACCTCTAGAGCAGATATAACTGCCATATCTAGGTTTAGGCGCATCTGTATGCCCCTGTTCTATAAAGCAAACTACGTGCGTACTTTACTTTCTAGAATAGGCCCCATATGCATGTGTGGCAATGCACAATAACTGCTCCATCAATAATGCTGCCTAAGGGAATCATCCAGACCACAGCTGCCATTATCCGGATGATTTCCTTTCAGTATCAACTTGCAAAACAACAAAAAAATAATATTCAGCATATGAAGCTTTTTATGGAGGGTTAAAACCTCTCCAGATGGCACGATCATTTTTCAGTCACTAAGCAATTGTTTTTCCAGATGTCCATCTCCTCTAGAAGGTCTGTAACTCTTCATAGTCTTCCAACACATACTGTAGAACCTCGTTCAAGCTTCTAAGCCTTTTATAAACTCCCAGAAATAGGCTGAGGGTCACCTGATCAAAACACAACGATGCCATTGGGACACTAATTCCATTCACCAATTGGCATCGGCATTTTCCATCTTCCATGACACGCGGAGGGTAGTTTCATAAAGAGCCGTGCATGGCACCCATGTTTCTGTGCATGCATACCGGTCCTATTTTATAAAGTAAAGCACATGCACATGTTACTTTATAAAATATCAGCAGATGGATGCGCCGGAACCTGCTCTAGAGCGGGCATAACCTGGGGCACCTAAGTCGGTGCACTGATGCATGTAAGTCATAATATTCTATCATTTACAAGTGTGAGACCAAGCCGCATCTATGCTCCATCCAAGCACCACCACTGTGCCTGGCCCATCAAAAGTTACGAGCCAGTGATACCTCTGCATGACCGTACAGAAATCAACCAGCCAATGTGCTCATGGAAATGCTCATTCACGTGCGTAAGTCCTTGAAAATAAGGCCTTATGTGCATAGACAGCATGTTATTTTTGGTACGCCTCTAATCAAATCTGCCTAGGGGGTGCAATTTTATGTTGCACCTGGATGTATGTGAGTAAAAGTGGGATTTTAGAAGGGATGTCTAGGAAGGATCTAGAAAGTCTAGAGCAGAACGTGCAAAAATCCGGGAGAGTGGCAGCGGTGAAGGGAGGCATATATAAGTGCCTTCCGAAATCACTATGGGCCCGATATTCAAAGGAATTTACGTGGTTTAGAAACCTGTAAACCGTGTAAATGCTACTTAGAGGGATATTCAGTGGCTCTAACTGCTTAGCATCAGGGCGTGTCACGGAGATAGCCGGGATTATTCAGAGGCACTAACCGTTTAGCATCAGGGCGTGTCGTGAGCATTCCAGAGCCCAAAAGCCTGCAGAAGCTAATAAGGCAGTGCCCAGTTAGCACCCGGGCCGTGGGTAAAAGATAAGCACAGTAAACCCTGGCCTATCTTTACCCATGGGAGCTAACCGAGCAGCAATTCATAAGAACATAAGATATGCCATACTGGGTCAGACCAAGGTCCATCAAGCCCAGTATCCTGTTTCCAACAGTAGCCAATCTAGGTCATACGTACCTAGCAGTTTCCCCAAAAGACACAGGTTCCACAATGCTTGTACTGGGTCAAGCAGTGATATCCTGGGTCCCTTCTTAATAATGGTTTATGGACCTTTTCTCCAGGAACCTTTTTTTAAACCCAGCTACACTAACAGCCTTTACTACATCCTCCAGTAACAAATTCCAGAGTTTGATTACACGTTGAGTGAAAAAATATTTTCTTGTATTAGTCTTAAATAGTTTACCCTGTAGCTTCATTGCATGTCCCCTAGTCTTTCTATATTCTGATAATGTAAACAATCGATCTACATTTACCTGTTCCACTCCGTTCATTAATTTATAGACTTCTATCATATCTCCCCTCAGCCGTCTCTTTTCCAGGTTAAAGAGCCATAACCTTTTTAGCCTTTCTTCATAGGAGTATCCTTCCATCCCCTTTAGCAGGTCTGCAAGCTCATATTTCAGTTCTTTCAACACCCTTGGATGTATACCATCCAGCCCAGGTGATTTGCTACTCTTCAGTTTATCTAATAGTTGTAATACATCTTCCTGATATATTGATATTTCCTTCAATTCTTCCACACCTTTAAATACCGCTTCAGTCATGGGTAGCATCCCTACATCTTCCTCAGTAAAGACTGAAGCAAAGAATTTATTCAGTCTCTCTACTGTTGCCTTGTCGCCTCTTAGTGCCCCTTTAACCCCTCTATCATCTAATGGACCAACTGACTCTCACAGCTTTTTTGCTATGAATGTACTTGAAAAAGTCTTTATTTCACGTTTTTGCTTCCGCAGCAAGCTTCTTCTCAAATTCTCCTTTTGCCTGACTTATCAATGCCTTGCATTTGACTTGCCAGTGCTTGTGCTGTTTCCAGGTTTCGTCGTTTGGCTCTTTTTTCCATTTCCTGAAAGATGCATTTTTGGCAACAACAGCCTCTCTGACCTCACCTTTAAACCATGCTGGCAGTTTTTTGGAGTTCCTTCCACTTTTCTTAACCCTTTCCAGGCCGAGCCCAAAACTCTCGGGATCCAAAATTCTGACTAAATATTCCTATCAAATGGTATATAATACATGACCATAGCAGAAGGAAAATCACTATTAGAACATATTGAATAAGACGGGTACAATTTTCATGAAATATGCAAAAATTAACCCGGCTGCAGAATGTGGATTAAAAATTTAAAGTAGGCCTTCAAAGGGTTAAAGCGTGGAATACAGCTGGTCTGGGCTTCCAAGATAGTATTTTTCACCCAAGCTTGATGTAAGTCTTTAACCTTTGCAACTGCTCCTTTTAGTTTTTTCTTAGCTATTTTCCTCATTTTATCATATTCTCCCTTTTGAAAGTTAAAAGGTAGTACTGTGGATTTCTTTACTATCCCTCCTCCACTAATTAAATCATATGCGATCCAGCTATGATCACTATTGCCAAGTGGCCCCAACACCCTTATCTCTTGCACTAGACCTGGTGTTCCACTAAGGACTAGGTCTAATATGGCTTCCCCTCTGGTTGGTTCATGAACCAGCTGCTCCAAGAAGCAGTCATTTATTTAATCTAGGAAGTTTATCTCCCTAGCATGTCCTGCTGTGACACTGACCCAGTCGATACCGGGGTAATTGAAATCACCCATTATTATTACTGCGCTGTAACTTTTGTTATCTTCCTTGATTTCTTTGAGCATTTCATCATCCATTTGTTCATTCTGGCCAGATGGTCGATAGTACACCCCCACTGCCATCGCCTTCCCCTTTTTACATGGAATTTCAATCCATAGAGATTCTACAGCAAATTTTGTTTCCTGCAAAACTTTAATCCTTTCTGACTCAATGCTCTCTCTAACATAGAGCGCAACCCCTCCACCAATTTGATCAGCTCTATCATTACAATATAGTTTGTACCCAGGTATCACAGTGTCCCACTGGTTGTTGTCCTCCTTCCACCATGTCTCTGAGATTCCAATCATATCTATCCTCTCATTTAGTGCTATATATTCTAACTCTCCCATCTTATTTTTTAGACTTCTAGCATTTGCATACAAGCATTTTAGAGATTGTATTTTATTCATATTAATCTGGCTATGGGTAGGCATGGGTAGTTTGGGATCTTTAAGCTCTGTCTGCTCCATACTCGAGGGCATTTGGGCTACTTTACTCTTTTTTGGAACCTCTCTGCTTTTGGTAGTATCCTTCACATTCTTCCGAACCATGCACTCTTGGGCGACTGTCGGCTTTCCCCTATCTAATGTCGGCCCTGTACATCCCTGTACTTGCATGTTTAACATGTGCCATATTTAATGCCCACTAATCAATTTAATGCACATTAATTTGTAAGCTAGTGTGTATTAGATCACTTAACATGCACTAAGGGCCATATTTTTAAAAGGGCTGATATTTAAATGCCATGGGGTAAATTTTGGTTTGCATTTAGCGGGGATGGACATCTGGTTTGGACATCCATCCCTGCTAAATGCTGGGGTGCCTCTGCATTCGACAGAGCTCCCTGCATGTACAGGCAAGATGTGAGAGGAGTTCTGTTCATGGGTGGGAGGGGGCAGGCCAGAGGTGGAGCGAGGGTGGGCAGTGGGAGGGAACCTGACCCCAGATGTACAGGGCCGATTCCGAGGTCAGCCTTGTACATCCGGGGTTGACAATCTAGATGGGGGACTTATTCCACCTCAGAGGTGGAATAAGTCCCCCTAGATTGATTGATTGATTGATTTAATAGGTTTTTATTATACAGCCCTGTCATTAATTCAGGGTGGTTTACATATAACATAGCACCAAAACCAAACTTTTACATAGAAAAGGGTATTAAACTTGGATGATGCTTTAAAGAACAACTATTGACATTAAAGCATCAATGGTTTATGCAGGATGAAGTTAGTTATGGAGTTGAGGGTACAGATCATTGGGGGAGATGACAGGTCATGACTACTCCAGAGCTGGAAAGGGAGGTAAGGGAGTAGGGGGAGGGGGTACCCCACAACCCAGCCCTGACCCTGATGAAACTCGAGTCAAGAGAATTTTGAATTTAAGTTCCACAGCTGGGTGTTCAGGGTTATCGACAGCGCTAGAGAGAGCTTAGATGTTCAGTGACAGCGCTATTGGCTACATGCAGCTAAGTGGTTGATTTTATTTGCTTCAAAAATACTAAAAAAGCTTTAAAAATACTAAAAAAAAGAAACAGATTTATAATGAATTGGTTGTGAATGAGGACCGATGAATGAGAAAGGTAGGATTTCAATAATGCCCATAGTCTTGAAGGACTATCAAAAGGGACTGC
Organism: Ichthyophis bannanicus; assembly: GCA_033557465.1. Taxonomy (NCBI): domain Eukaryota; kingdom Metazoa; phylum Chordata; class Amphibia; order Gymnophiona; family Ichthyophiidae; genus Ichthyophis; species Ichthyophis bannanicus. The sequence continues at coordinate 74,127,152 of CM066037.1, forward strand.
AACAGCTGGAAAAAGATCTGCACTTGCAAGTATTTATCTTCTGACATGTATGCTAAATCTTGGGGAAATCTGTGTATTTTAGAATTCATTGTTTTTGCTGAGTCAGCCAGGTCTTAGTACCACCAGAGAGCTTTTTATTTAAATAAAATCAGAGTATAGCTTAGCATACAAGTAGAATAAATAGCCTCTGAGTAGAAAGAAAGAAATTTGTTTCTAGTGACCTTTACAAAGAGACCTTCCAGTTAGGAGGCAAAGGATCTGTGAAGTTGTCCTAAATAGGTGTTAAAGCCAAGTGACATATCAAAGAGGCAATTCAAAAGGCCCTCTCTATCAAACCAAGGGCTGCGTGAATCACCCAGGAAATTGGTAAGACATTACCTTAGAAGTACAGATCAGGACACTGTGTAGCACGCCAGCTTTTATTCTTTCCCTCCCACTGTTCCCAGAAATAATCGTAGCTTTATAGGCTCTTAAACCTATTAAAGGGAACAAGGTGCCCATATTCACTTTCAGGTGCAGTTGGTTATACTCACCAGGAATAGATTAATTAAGGACCTGAGATGAATTAATCTTGAGGTGAACAAAGTCCATTAAAAGTATAAGGTATAGTTGTATTAGTATAAGTATCCCCAGCAAACATAAGTAAGTAAACAACTTAAATAGCTAAACAAAACCTTAAAACTAAAATGCAGAAACAGTCCAGCAAAGATATGGGGGCCTTCCAGTCTTTTGCACTGAGTGTTACATGTATGATTTTCTCCAGTTGGTGAGGGGTCTTGCATGTGCACCAGGTGCAAGGAACTCTTTGCTCTCAGAAAACAAGTCCAATCTCTGAAGGCTAGAGTAGGAGACTTGGAGGATAATAAGGAAGACAGAGAGGTATATAAAAGAGACTTTCAGGGATATAGAACTGAAGTCCTACCTCCAATCTGGCAGCTTCCCTGTTGCCATGGAGGAGAGAGGTCAAGTAACTGGGGAGTATCACCCTGGTGTGCAGGAAATGATCCTGTAGCTAGGACTTGTCCTCCAGGTGATATAAAACCCTCTCGCACCAAGGAGGCTTCTCCAGGGCCATGCGCCAATAATGGAAAGGTTAGGACAGCCCATTATAATTGGTGATTTGATCATTAGGCATGTAGAAAGCTGGGTGGCTGGTGGATGTGAGGATTGCCTGGTAACATGCCTGCCTGATGCAAAGGTAGCGGACCTCACACGCCACCTAGACAAGGTTTTAGATAGTGCTGGGAAGGAGTCTGCTGTCTTGGTACATGTTGGTACCAATGACATAGGAAAGTGTGGGAGGGAGGTTTTGGAAGCCAAATTTAGGCTTTTAGATAGGAAGTTGAAATCCAGAACTTCCTGGGTAGCATACTCAAGTGCTTCCCGTTCTACGAGCAGGACCTAAAAAACAGGCAGATCTCCGGAGTCTCGATGCGTGGATGAGGCGATGGTGCAAAGAAGAGGGTTTGGATTTGTTAGGAACTGGGCAACATTCTGAGGAAAGGAGGGTTTTTTCCGAAGGGATGGGCTCCACCTTAACCAGGATGGAACCAGGTTGCTGGCATTAACCTTTAAAAAGGAGATAGAGCAACTTTTAAACTAGATAATAGGGGAAAGCCTACAGTTGGCCAAGAGTGCATGGTTTGGAATGATGTATCTTTGAAGGATACTAGCAAAAGATTGTAGAGCATATCAACAGAGAGGTTTCAATAAAGACAAATGTACCCCAAATGCCCTTAAGTACAGAACAGACAGAGCTTAAAGATTCCAAATTACCCCTGTCTACTGATAACCAGATTAATATGAATAAAATGCAACCTCTAAAATTCTTTTATACAAATGCTAGAAATCTAAAATATAAGATGGGAGAGTTTAAATATATAGCACTAAATGAGAGGTTCGATATGATTAGTATCTCAGAGACCTGGTAGAAGTAGGACAACAAATGGGAATTGCAATACAAATTATATCGCAATTGTAGAGTAGATCAAATTGGTGGAGGGGTTGCACTCTATGTTAGAGAGAGCATTGAGACACGCAGGATTAAAGTTTTGCAGGAAACAAAATACACTGTAGAATCTCTATGGATCAAAATTCCATGTAAAAAGGAAAAGGGGAAGGCGATGGTAGTGGGAGTATACTACTGACCACCTTGTGAGAATGAACAAATGGATGATGAAATGCTCAAAGAAATCAGGGAAGCCAACAAAAGTTACAACATGGTAATAATAACAACCTCTTGTCCTACCCTATGCAATGTCCCCTTCTCATATCCTATGACTTCCCCCTACAATACCCCAATATAACAGAAGGATTGAACCCAAAGTCCTAATGTTCCACTTTATGATCCTACTGTATAATAAATAGTTCATTGAAGTTCATATATGTTATATGTATATATCCCCAACTTTAATTATCTGTTCAATGTAAAGTTGTTGTTGTTGTTGTTATAATGTAAACAGTCCAGAATGGAAGATAGGGCAGTTTAGATGACCTGTTAAATAAATAATAATGGGTGATCTCAATTACCCCGAAATCAACTGGATCAGTATCATGGCAGGACATACTAGGGAGATACATTTTCTAGATGAAATAAATGACTGCTTCTTGGAGCAGCTGGTTCATGAACTGACAAGAGGGGAAGCCATTTTGGACCTAGGACAGCATTTTTGAAGGCATTTACACAGGTAATTGTCCTAGTTACCCATATAAATGCTTACATTGACAAATTAGATGCAAGGCATTGATAAGGCAGGCAAAGAGAGAATTTGAAAAAAAGCTTGTCATAGAAGCAAAACACATAATAAAAACTTTTTCAAATACATTAGTAGCAAAAGACCTGTGAGTCAGTTGGGCCATTAGATGATAGAGGGTTTAAAAGGGACACTATGAGGGGACAAGGCCATAGTGGAGAGACTGAATGAATTCTTTGCTTTGGTATTTACTGAAGGAAGATGTAGGGAACTTACCCATGATTGAAATGGTATTTAAAGGTGATGCATTGGAATAATTGAAAGAAATATTGATAAACCAGGAAGATGTGTTACTACTGTTTGATAAAGAGTAGCAAATCTCCTAGACCAGATAGTATACATCCGAGGATATTGGAAGAACTGAAATATGAGATTACTAATAGTAGGTCTGCAATCTGTGAACTATCATTACAATCACCTGTAATACCTGAAGATTGGTGAATGGCCAATGTAATGCCAATTTTTAAAAAAGGCTCCAGTACCGGGAAAATGGTAGAAACCATTATAAAGAACAAAATTACTGAACATGTAATCATGGTTTAATGGGAGAAAGTCAACATGGCTTTAGCTAAGGAAGGTCTTGTCTTACTAATCTGTTATATTTTTTTAAAGCTGTGAATAAACAGGTAGACATGATAAGCCGGTTGATATAGTGTATCTGAATTTCAGAAAGCCTTTGACAAGGTCCCTCATGAGAGACTCTTGGCAAAATTAAAAAGTCAAGGGATAGGAGGCAATATACTGTTGTGGATCAGGAATTGGTTAAAAGATAGAAAGCAGAGGGTAGGGCTAAATGGCCAATTTTCCAAAAGCTGCTAATGTAGCTGGGTTTAAAAAAGGTTTGGACAAGTTTGTGGAGGAAAGGTCCATAAGCCATTATTAAAGAGGACCTGTGAAATCCAATGTTTGCCCCATTACAAGCATTGTGGATCCTGTGTCTTTTGGGGAAACAGCTAGGTACTTGTGACCTGGATTGGTCACTTTTGGAAACAGGATACTGGGCTTGTTGGACCTTGCTCTGACCCAGAATGGCATTTCTTATGTTCTTAGCCGTGGTGATATTGCTATAATAGGCAGAGCTTTCCCAACCAAGGTCTTCTATTCACTTATAAATATTTTTTGTGCAATATTGTTGTTATAAAATGTTGCCTGGGTGTTATATTTTGATTTTTAAAAAAATTATATGAGGTGACTATGTATTTTGATGGACTTGTTTCATTGAGAGCCTGTTTTGGGAGTTTTTGAATTAGTGGTACCAATCCAGTGACATCATAACCTGCTATGTCACTAGGTTTTGTTTTATTATATGCCCCTTTTATCTCTTTATCACCTTTCCCTTTGCCTCTGTTCTTAAGGGGAGACTGGGCTGTTTGTAATATGGCAACCGCCCCAGCCCCAGTTCTTAACTCTGTCCTCTATATCTGTCCCAAACATGCTTGAATTTTGTTACAAGGCTTGGGTTCCCTTACCACTGCCGGTAGACATCCAGACACCCATTGCCCTCTCCAAAATGCACAAAAAAGGAGGAAAAGATCTTAGAACTCAAAAACCCTCACTCTGCAACAGCAGCTACATAGGGTTCAAGTTACTCATGAGTAATATGCAGAAATACTTTTTTAGGGAGAGAGCGGTAGCTGCATGGAATAGTCTCAGTGGGTGCAGTAGAGACCAGGACAGTAACTGAATTCAAGAAAGCATGGGACAAACACAGCGCCATGTGTGACTCTGAGTCAATGCTGACTCCTGGTGACCCAGCAGCTCCTGCGTTTTCTTGGCAGTAGATTGCCAGGCCCTTCTTCCGAGGCAATGGAGGGTTACGTGACTTGCCCAAGGTCACAAGGAGTGCTAGTGGGAACTGAAGGCTGGTCTCTTGACTATCAACACAGTGCTCTAACCACTAGACTACTCTTCCACTCCATAGAAAATCTCTAGGCAAAAAATGGACTATAGTAGTTGGTACGGCAGGGAAGATGGGATAGACCAGACGCTCTTTTTCTACCATCATGTTTCTCTGTTTCTACCAGTGCATAACTTAGTAAATATGTCCCTAAGAATTTGAAAATTCATCAATAAGTCAGAGGGAGTCAATGTAATCTTTTTCTTTATTGCATCATTTAATATAATCATCTGCAGTTTTGGAATAACATGCTGGCTAACATCCAAACATCCTAATAAATGAAATGCAGTATTTTGCAGCAAATTGCATCACAGACAATGGGGCCCTTTTAATAAAGGGCACTGTGGTTTTGCACCTAATGCATTTTTAGCACGCAAAACCAAGGCACGTTAAGTGCAAAGCCATCATGTTACCTGTCAGAGACAGCATTTACCCAAAAGGTACCATGTGAAATCGTTCAGTAATGCAAGTCAGCAATACCATGGGTGCAATTAATCTCACCCATTGATGTGGAGATAATTGCATCCACACTATTTGCAAGACGTGCCATCAGAGTGTTGTATAAATCCACCTGCTGCTGTGGCGCTCACCACGCCCACTCTCTGCCTCTAACATACTCAAATTTCCCACTCTAATACGTGGCGCACAGTAAGCGCAGAAATCCGCATGCACTGTCCTGGGCACTCGCTAACAGCACAGGCCACAAGAAGAACACTGCCATAATCCAAATGTAGCAAGATCATGGCCTGCACCAATAAGCACATTTCATCTGGATCCAAGAGAGGGGTTACCTCTCTCCTTGCTGCTTGCGTAATTTTATAAACCATTTTTGTGCCTAAACCAGTGGTTTTGGTATTAGATGGGCATAAAGGTACATGCACTGTACAGGGGCGGAGTTTGGGCATAGCATGGGTGGAGTCACGATTTATGCATGTATTCTATAAAGTATATGCAATAGTATATGCTCTCGAGCAAGTGTAAATATACGATTGAATACAGAATTCAAAATGGCATGGGACAGACACAATGGATCCATTTATAGCAACAGAATAAAATCAAAATAAACTGAACCATCTTTAACTTCTCAACAAATAGGGGTGTCCTGCATGGAGCGGTGGGTTCACCCCTAAACAAAGACATGGGGAGGGGTGGCCTGAGGGGCGGCCTGCACAGAGTGGCACCTACTCCTGCCATCTTACTCCGGCCTTCTTACTGGGCAGACTAGATGGACCATACTGGTCTTTATCTGCCATCATTTACTATGTTACTATGAGCAGACATAGTGCTTGCGCCTGCAGTCTAGATTCAATTTCTGCCGTAATTTGCACTAGAATTTCATAAAGACAAATAGGTACCTATTTTCCTCTGAAATAGGATGCCTTCTTCATTGCCTTACTTAGACACCCTGATGTAAAATCACATCATTCGTGTGCCGTCCACCAGGAACCTGATTTACCAATTGGTTGTTTTCTGTTGCTAATTTAGATTTGATATTAGCAAACTGCCTTCCTTATGATTTCTTCAAGAAATGTAGGATCATAGCGCGTCATTTTTTCTTCAAAGTGGAAATGGCAAGGATCTGGTTTAGAAGCAGGTAACTGTACATTAATTCATCTCTAAACTCTAAGCAACTTAACCGAGGCCAAACAAAAAATGCTTCTAGATTTGTTTAAACTGCATACATTAAAGAAGATCTATAATTATGTGGTATACACCTAATTAAAATGTATTATAATTGTCAAAGTATTTTATTGAAGTTATTTTTTTTCAAGCGACAGGTTTACCTGATGATAAAACTTGTCTTGTGGTTTCTATGCGCTTGCCAAAAAAGCTCTGAGCTAAGTACAGTGGGTGGGGTCAGCCATGGACATTAAACTCCCTGTGAATGTTGGCATTCTTTGTAAAGCACTCATTCTGAAGGCTGAAGTTAGGCTTTTTGCCAGACAGTTGAGTCCAAGACAAATAGCCTATGTGGGTGTTTTTACAAAGAGATGATTGGGGCTTGGTCCAACTAGATGGATAAATCTTTTGAAATCGTACTTGTTAGAACCGACAACAGAGATCAGACTTACTTGTTTACGAGAAAATTCTGTGAGACGAATGCCAGTCATCCTAAATCAGAATGACCTAGGAAGTCCATCTTGGGGGGGCAAAGATAATAATTGTCTGTAATTGTGGTGTTCTGCACTGGGTGGTCCAACTCACAAGTTTAGTATGAACACAAAAGCCAGTTAAAAAAAAGAAAAGTTAGCAAACCAAAAAGAACTATATATAAGTATATATAATCTCTGCAGTTTCGGAATAGGCAGGAGTTCTCAACCCAGTCCTCAGGACACACCTAGCCAATCAGGTTTTCAGGATAACCACAGTGAATATGCACGAAAGGGATGTGCAATCAGTGGGGGCGGGGCATGTAAATTTATCTCATGCATATTCATTGTGGTTTGCTGACCATCTTACTGGCTAGGTGTATCCTGACAACTGGGTTGAAAGCCCCTGATATAAAGTAACACCTTTTTATTGAACTCACGTAATACATTTCTTGACTAGTTCCTCATGTCAGGACAGAATGAATCAGCACGCACTGTTGTAATGACCAATTTGGAGGCACGTCCATTCCAATATAGTGGATAAAACAACAAGCGTAAGGCTGTCCTGTTCCCTAAAAACACAAAACAGATCAAAAAGCAGCAATACTGTTTTATCCATGTTAAAGAAAGAAAATAAACTCTGCTTCATTATCCTAGAATATGGGCAAGACTAGTGCCAGGATAAAGGTAGCCCTAGGTGAAACTTCAGCCTTACGTCCCGTCCCCCCCCCACCCCCACCAAAGATATGATAATTAAACTCAATAACAATGATCATTCTAATATCATGCGTCCCACATCAATCCTATAAAAATGCATAATTTGACATCATACATTTAAATGTTAATTTTTTTCTGTGTATGGGACGTGTTTACTAAGCTGCACTAGCTGTTAACATGAGTTGAGTGTGCGCTAATGACCTGCAATAACAATGCGCATGTTATACGGACAGCACAGGGGTAATTCCACGATATATGCTTAGCACGCAACAGGGAAGGAAATGGCAGGTTAGGGGAGAAGCATGCGCATGTCTGCACACCGCCGTTGGCACAGGAGGTTGGCAATGTCAATGTTGCAGCTAGCACAGGTGGACTTAACGCTACCTTAAATGCATCCGTGTTGCCCTCAGTGCGCGTAAGGATCTGAATCAGTGCAGTATCCACTGTGGCTATGCTGAATATGCCCCCAACAGATATTGCACGACTTCTAGACATACCGCATGTTATCTGCCCTAAACACATGATGCCTGCAAAGAGCTAGCGCACTTTAGTAAACAAACCCCTGTGTGCGTTTGCTCTCCCTGCACGTAAGAGACTGTGCTGATGGCTCTGGGTTTCTGAGGCTGTCAGGACCTATTGTTTTGCTTTGACTGATGCTGCTCTTTGCTGACCCCTCAGAAACTGCTGCCCTAGGTGACCGCCTAGTCTTGCCTAGTGGTTGGGCCAGCCCTGGGTAGGGGTAGGATGCAGGAATAAGTTTTCGTTGAAATACAATTTCCTTTTTCATTTTGTTTGTTTTTAATAGGGGTGGACATTCGTAAGCGCACATTCAATTCATTTGGGTGCCTAGAAATTTAAAGTGTGTGCGAATTGTTTGTGCAAATACCTACAAATGAACCCATTGACAATTGCTTGCACACATTTTTAAGTTCTTGCGCACATATGGGCATGCCTAAAAAAATGAATAAGTGAACATAAAATTATGCTCCATAACTGGGAAAAAATTTGTTTTTATGAACCAAATTTTGTTTTACCCACCCACCTTCCACAGTGGAGGAATAGCCTAGTGGTTAGTGCAGCAGCCTAGAAGCTAGCACGACCAGGGTTCAAATCCTACTAGTATCCCTTGTGACCTTGGGTAAGTCACTTAACCCCATTGCCTCAGGTGCCAAACTTACAGGCCAATGGAGAAGCCCAGTGCTTAAAGTTCTAGCACAACATGGCTTTAACGCTGACTTTTTGTGGTGGAATGCAATATGCAAATTACCCAGTGCGTCAAAAGTCAGCATTATACTGGGAGAGCAAGCCAAACACATGTGCACAGAAGTTGGCGCAAGTTTGGCATGCTGTCCTGGAGAAACAGGGTCATATGAGGTGACATTTGACACTGTCAGGGGGCTGGTGCCCCCCACCCTGACAGAAATAAAGTCCCTGGTGGTCCAGCAGCCCCAATTCCCCCCACCCATCTGATAAAACAGTCCCCAGTGGCCCCCTCACCCAAACAAAAAAAAGCCCTGGTGGCTTAGCGGCCTCAAACAAAACAAAAAATTCCCCGATGGCTCCCAAACCCCTCTACCCCTCTTCTAGTACCTTTAATATCTGGCGGGAACATTGCCCACATGCTCCCGTCCTTGAGCCATCATCTTGAAAAATGCTGGCACCTGATCCCACGAGGTCAGACTGCCATATAATGTAAAAGAAATGCCTTATATGACAGAATGACACCTCCCCCCCCCCCTACCACTGCCAACTCCAGACTTCGTCCATTCCACTTTGCTGCTCCATATGTCTGGAAGAAACTACCTGAGTCAGTGCTTCGGGCTCCTTCTCTGGCCTTATTCAAATTCAAGCTAAAAACCCACATCTTTGAGGATATTTTTGGATCCTGATACCCCTCACTCTTTTGTTCACTAGCTATGGGTATCTTACTATACTCTAGCCCCCAGTTTTGCGATGTTTTTTCATCTTGATTAGATTGTAAGCTCTGATGAGCAGGGACTGTGTCTTACATCTTTATGTTCAGCACTGCGTACACCTAATAGCGCCATACAAATGATTAGTAGTAGTAGTAGTACTTTTGCATCCTGGGACAGCTCTTGCATTCCAGGATGCAACACAGGAGGGTCACTCTACCATATAAGGCATTGTTTACCTTATATGGCAGTCGGACCCTGCCAATGCAATCCAGGAATACACTGCACAGGGCCAGGCATGGCCATTTTTCAAGATGGCAGCGCAGGGGCAGGAGCATGTGTGCAACGCTCCTGCCCCAGATTAAAGGTACTGGGAGGGGGTGGAGAGGTTCGAGGGCTACTGAGCCACCAGGGATTTTTTTTGTTGGGGATGTTTTGCACCACTGGACCACTAGAAATTATTTTTGTTTGAGTGGGGGGAGCCACTGTGGATTGTGGATTATCAGGTGGGTGAGGGGATCAATACCACTGGGCCACTGGAGATTTTTTTTGTTTGGGTGAGGGGGGATTGAGGCCGCTAGACCATCAGGGATTTTTTTTTAATTTAGTGGGTAGAGGGATCAGGGCTGATGGGGCACTGAAGATTTGGTTTCTCTCGGGGGGTCAGTGTTCAGGGGAGGCACCGAGCCCCCGACAGTATGCCGATGGCATCAGGGTCTTTCCCCGAAGCCTACATCACCTGAGTTGAAGAGTCAAACCTTCACCTCAGATACTGCTTTTGCTCCCAGCTGGATCTTTACACCTGCCCGAAGCTGGCACGAAGATCCAGCCTTTAAAAAAAACAGCGTAAAAAATTGCGCTAAGTTTCAGTGCAGTTTTTTACATCGGGCGCAATTACATATATAGAGATTTGCATGCTAAGTGTGCTGCAATTTGGCGCAGTTGGGTTTTTTTTGTGTGTTTTTCCAGTGCTAGGTTGCTTTCTGCATTAGAGAGCAAGTCTAGTGTGGGAAAAGTACCAGAAAAGTGCTGTGCTAATCTTTTCTGCTTTGGCCAGTTAAATTATTAAACCTCTGGAAACAGGGAAATACCTAGGGGTATGTTTACTAAGATCCCGCAATTGTGCGTGCCCCGTTAGTGTGCCTGTGCCATATAAGGAGTGGGCGGTTCAAGCAGAAAAAAGAAAAAAACCGGGAGCCAGCGACCGTACGTGTGCGCGGAGCGCTAATGTGCGGGGTCCACATTAGCGCGTGGGAAGGCTAAGTGGCGTGCTGCTGGGCACACAAAGGAACAGAGCCGTAGTACAACAGAGAAGACACTGACCAATGGTGCAGGGGCCTTGGGTTCAATCCCCCATTGTGCGCATCAAAAAAGGCTGGCTGAAGCATTAACTTTAATGGGTAAATGTGCTGTAGGAGGCATCTTACTTTTGGGCGGCATAAGGCGGCGCACTGCTAATTTTGGGGGGGCATAAGGTGGCGCGCTGTTAGGTTTGGGCGGCATAAGGCGGCGTACTGCTAATTTTGGGGGGCATAAGGCGGCGCGCTGTTAGGTTTGGGCGGCATAAGGCGGCGCGCTGTTAGGTTTGGGCGGCATAAGGCGGCGCACTGTTAATTTTGGGTGGCATTAGGCGCTGCGCTGTTAGGTGTGGGCGGCATAAGGCGTTGTGCTGGTAATTTTGGGCGGCAGAAGGCGTTGGGCTGCTAATTTTGGAAGGCCTAAGGCGGCACGCTGATGTGCAAGCACAGGACAGAGCCACAGCACAATGGTTAAGACTGACCAATGGTGTAGGGATCAGGGGTTCAGTCCCCCACAGTGCCCAGTGAACAAGGCTGGCTGAGGCATTATGTATTATGGGGATGAGTGCTGTAGGAGGCATATTAGTTTTATTTTATTTATCAGTACTAGCAAATGCACTCTAAAAGCGTGTTAACATAAGGCGGCCCATAAGGCACATGTTAAAGTTCACTGCCCGCCAAGGCACCCTAGAATGTCCCCTATAGGGCACCATATATGTTGCGCCACAGGATAATGTATAGTGCACCTTATATGGACGGCAACCATAAGGTGCCCTATAGGGCGCCCTATAAAGCACCCTCAGAGGCACCTTATGGGTACAGTACGCTGAGAGTGTTTGTGCTGGCATCAACATATGTACATTAAATTAAAAAAAACTTTGGACACCCCTATCACATAACCCCACTGTGGGTTTGAACCCATGAACTCTGGCTTCACAGGCAGTGAAGTAACCATTGGGCTACAGCTCTATAGCTGCTAGCAAGCCCCTGGCTGGCTGCAGAGAGCCTGCACGTCTCCACACAGACAGTCTGCTGTGGTAACCAGGATAGGATTAGGCCACCCGTACCCATGATGCACTGCACATGCAAATCAGCTGTCCACAGATGAACACAAGATGGGGAATGCACCCCAACAGCTCCCCGGCCTGGTAGGGGGAAGTGGCCGTGTGCACCCACACAGCACCTCGGCCTGGTAGGGGGTACTGACCGGGTGTTTTACTGGCACAGAGTAGCTACACACCGTCACATTGTGCGGGTACTGTGCTCACCCTGAGGGTGTGAAGAGGCGCCCAGGACCAGGTCCACAACACCCTCCATGGCTGAAAGAGGCCATGCCAGAGCTCCAAAGCAGTATTACTCTGTGAGATAGGTAGCTTCTGCAGAAACACCTTGGATATCTCTGTCTGTCCTAGTCAGGGGAACCCCTCATGGTACACCCAGGTGGGCTTTGTACCACCACCACCACCCCCCCAGGTCAAAAGACAGGGTCTCCTATCAACAGCTCCACATTCTACCTCCCTGCAATGGTGGCAGTAGAGTGGACCATCAACCCCAGTCCTGCTGGGGAACAGACACCCTACAGGGCAGTCAAAGCAGCTCTATACACATCCATAACACAATATCAGACAGACATTGTGCCTTGATATGCTAAGCTGCACCCCACCACTATCTGAAATTCTCCTGCAGCAAGCCTTCAGCCGCTGCACCCTGCAAGGCGCTCCATCAAGACACAGACCAGTTGAAAACAGTCTGCTAGCTAGTCCTGGTGGAAATGCATGCACCCAGAACTGGGATGGCAGTGCACACCAGCAGATAAATCAGTGACTGGGCCCCAAAAGGAAACCCATATATATATATCACATGAGAGAAATGCTATATAGCACTATGGGGGTGCCTAGACATGCTGTGGTCACTGCACAGTCAGGGTGAGAGTGATCCCCCAGCAGGACAGACAGAGGTCACCCTGTCTGTGTAGGTGGTGGCCGGCCACTACAATGTCCCCGGCAGCGCCCTATGCCCTGTGCAGATGCATCCTGGCCTGCCCACCCTGTCTGAGCTATACCCATGGTACCTTGCTGCTCATTATGCACATTGGCAGGCCAAAGCTGGCAACAGTGCTGGCAGTGTGGGCTGTGGAAGGTGTTTGCAACCAACACACACTGTATAGACCAGGGGTGGGCAAACCTGGTCCTGGAGGGCCGCAGACCAGTCAGGTTTTTGGGATATCTCTAATGAATATGCATGAGATATATATGCATTAGAGATATCCTGCCAACCTGACTGGTTTGTGGCCCTCCAGGGCTGGATCTGGAGACCCCTGCCTTACACCTCTGTCATTTAAGATTGTGAGTGGACAAGGTGCAGATGTCCAAGACATCAAAAAGGTTAGATAGAATTTGTCACAGTCCTCCTCACTTCTCACCACCACCAAAAAATTGTCTATTAGACAACTTTTTGGTGGTGGTGAGAATCGAGGAGGAATGTGACACATTCTATATACCCTTTCGATGTCTAGGACATCTGTACCTTGCCCACTCACAATCTTAAATGACAGAGGTGTAAGGCAGGGGTCTCCAAATCCAGCCCTGGAGGGCCACAAACCAGTCAGGTTGGCAGGATATCTCTAATGCATATATATCTCATGCATGTTCATTAGGGATATCCCGAAAACCTGACTGGTCTGCGGCCCTCCAGGACCGGAGGTGCCCACCCCTGGTATAGACAGACACACACTCCCACACGTATGCTAGCATTGTGCTACTATAGAGGGGTTTATCAGCCTTGCCCACCACGCCAGTCCTGGGCACAGTACAGGCATGGATATGGTACGCAATACTGTTGGGGGTCACTCCCCAGGGTGGTGACCACTGTCAGAGGCCAGACCTGAAGCACACACCGCAGACATCAGAAAGATTGTTATGATGGAGCTCAAAGAGCAAACTGTGCTTAACGTAGGAATGTCTATCTGCCAGTACTCATAGCAAACGTTTGAGAGCTGTGTACCGTATACCCAGGTGTAGGGTGGCATTGCTAAGGTATGCAGGTGCTAGTATTGGGAGATGCACGCAGGGCCCAATGTCCTGCCTCTCCAGGAGGCATTGGCCAATGGGGCCTGTGGGTGTGGGTGTTTCTGCCCCTGTTGGCTGCTGCTTTACGGCAGAGGTTCCCAACTCCAGTCCTGGTGTGCCTAACACTGTTCGGGTTTTCCAGCTGTCCCTCATGAATATGCATGAGCTACATCTACATGCCATGGGGGTGGTGCATAGATATGCAGCACAGGCATTTGTATTAGAGGCAGCATGGCACCTGAATGGTGTGTAGTTCTCCAGGACTGCATTTCGGAGACTCTGCTCTAGGTAATGCCCCTGTTCATGGTGTCTGTGCTCGGTGTGGTAAAAGATAGGCGTATTACCAATGCGTATGTCCTCAGCAATAAAGGTTTGTCCTTACTATCATGGTTTAGTTGTGGGAAAAATATGTGGACAGGATTGGCAGTGGCCCCAGCTGGGCTTTGAACCTGTGACCTTCTGTTCTTGCACACACTGTCTGTGTGCACTGCACCACCATGTTGCCACAGATAGGCTGCATTCCCTGGGGAGTCCATGACTGTACTTCTGACAGGGCCTGTCTGTTGCAGTGGACGTGCAAGCCTGAACATGGCTAGGCCACTGTCTGCTTTGTCTAGCAGCCACTGCCCCCTCCACCACCTGCACCCCTCCACCAACATGCTGACATGTCCTTATCTTGGAAAAAGCATATGACATGATTGAGGTGTGGCACGCCAGGATGGAATTTGGGGGACTCGGCTGTTGGTAATGCCCATTGTTAGGGTTTGTGTGCGGTGTAGGGTAAAAGATAGGTGTTTCAGCCATGCTTATCTGCTATAAAGGGGTGTCTTTACTATCACTGTTTCCTGGCGGTTAAAAATATGGGGACTGGGTTGGCAGGAGCCCCAGCTGGGATCTGAACCTGTGACCCTGCAGGCACTGGCTGTGTCCGCTGCACCACACTGTGGCCTCAGTGACAGTGCAGTCCCTGGAGATAGGAAGCCTGCCCGGACTAGTCTGGAACTCTGCTATTTTAATGTGGGTTCATCTACCTTGTATGGAGAGAAAAGGGCAAAACACCTCTTAAATGACCACAGGAAAATGCTTACAACTTATAATTAAGCTGGGGAACTGTGCTATCAATGGGCAACATTAAAGAACACTCCCAGGACACCTCCACAAAATGGAAAGGACTTTCCAAAGGGTCTACAGAGCGTAGACCCTTCCAAAAATCATTTATTTTTTTGGGAGCTGTCCTGGGAGAGTTTTTTATTGTTGGCCATTGCTAGCACTGTTCCCCTGCTTAATTATCATTTTTTGGGAATTTGTTGAGGTCATTTTCATGTTTTATTTGCACTTTTGTTCTGTGCACCTGTATCACACTGCTCACGTTTTGTTAGTTTCCCCGGTTTTGATGTACATTGCTGACGGAAATGGTTTCTCTTCCCTTTAAATGCACTCTACCGCGAGTGTTTCACTCGCGGTAGTTTTTACATGGAAATTCGGCCCCGGTACTGTGCGGGGAGTCTCTCCCCTCCCCTTCCCCACCCATTGACCCCGTCTCTCTGCCCCTCGGGAGCTTTCCTCCGCCCTCCGTAAACCTTTCCACGTCTCTATCGCACATCACCGCGCTGCGCACACACACGGGCCCGTTAGTGTGATGCGCACGCGTGCGGGGCACTTAAGAGCACTTAAGTGCATCATTAGCGTGCGTTAATGTGCACCGCGCACATGTGCGTGGTTTAGTAAACATACCCCCTACTGTACCTGAATGTAACTTGCCTTGAACTACCACTAGAAAAGTATGAGCTAAAATTCTAAAAATAAAACAAGATTAAATAAAAGCAATGAAGTGCTCTCACCATGAAATCAAACACAAAAACCTCCCCTTCCCTGACAGCCTTTACTCCCATCCACTTTCTCTTTACAGGACAGATATGATCCCCCTTATTCTTACCCCTTCTCTGAGGTAATAATAACAAATCAAATCCTTAAAGAAATTAAATGCATGTGTGATATTCTAGTCTCTATTGTGTCTAATAGAGGTCCTCAATTTGTTGTCAGATTCTGAAAGGCCTTCTGCAAGAATATGAGTGAGTATCACTTTCCAGTTTTCCTCTCGATACCATACTCAAACTAATGGCCTGACTAAAAGGGTCATTCAGGACTTGAAGCAATTTCTTTGATATTTTGTTTCAGCTCATCAGGATTATTTAGTGAACCTACTTCCCTGGACTGAGTTCAGTCACAGCAATCATATGAATGAGTCTATGGGGGTCAGCATGTTGGGTATCTCATTTGCCTTCCCTCATCAACTCCAGTCATGAAGCCCCCTACTGCTGATGACTTTAGTGTCTCCAGGAAACCTGGAAGCAGATGGACTGCAGCTTGGAGAGAGCGGTGGAATGATAAAAGAGATTCGCCGACAGGTATCACAGGCCAGAACCTCAGTTTAACGTAGGTGATAAAGTCTCGCTGTCCACAAGGAAATTGCACTTGAAGCTGCAATATAGTAGACTGAGTCCTAAATTTATTGGACTTTTTGACACCAGAGAAGCAATCAATTCAGTAAGTGTATCTGCAGCTTCTTGGTTTCTTGAAGATACTCTCCACCTTCCGTGTTTTGTTATCGAAGCATGTTATCCCTGATCTTTTTGGTTGGCAGGGGACTGTTCCAAATCCCATTCTGATGGATGGACAGCCAGAATTTGACGTAGAGAAGATTCTGGATTATAAGTATTCCATCAAAAAAATGCAATACTTTATCTACTGCACTAGAAAGGTTTTAGTCTGGAGGAAAGGTCTTGGTTCGAGTCAGCTGACCTTCATGCCCCTGCCCTCCTATGGGTCATCCAGAGACTGCTCCTGAGAGTGGGAGTAATGAAAGGTCCCATTGCCAGCTTGCAGATATCTCATTTCCTTGAAGAAATTTACCCAGATGAATCTCTGATCTCTAGCCAGCAGCCGTCTGTTCCAATCGACTGACTATCCTCCTTAGCCTGCTCTATGCTTGCTACTTCTTTTCGTGAGCTATCTTGTTCCTGTCTAGGATCAGCATACAAGGTCAGATCTCTTTGCCAGAGCTTGGTTTGCACCTCAGTGTGCTTTGGCTCTCTGCTACTCATTGGATCCTGTTTCATCTTATTAGACATTCCTAGATTCTGCACTAGATATTTGGTTTATTCTTACATTGCTCCTCTTTGGTGAGTGCCCTATACTTGTGTTTCCTTTCTCCTGCAGAGACCTCCCGGTCCCTCTTTCTCACCTTGGATCCTGGGTTTGGGCAGCAAAGACCTGGCCACCACCATTACTGGAGGGTTCTTCCTGGAGAAAACATAGCTGATTTAGTCAAAATACACCATTCTAGCCACCCCTGGACCCAGGGTGCCCTGCCCTGTGGACCTTGCCTGCTCACCGTTTTTGGGTTTTCTCTACTTCTGAGAACCATCAGTACTGCAGGTCTCATAATTGTTATGTTAAATCAATGGTGTCTTTTTTTATTTATACTGGGCCCGATTCTGACCCCTGTTTAGGCCTGCAACAGTATTCCGGTCCCCATGCTCCCCGCACTCACAGGGCGTTTGTGCGGGGAGCACCAGGCAGGGGTGGGAGGGGGCAGCAACTGGGCAGAGTGAGGGCAGAGCAGGGGAGGGGCCAGGCACCCGGATGTACAGAGGCCATTCTGGACAGGCTTCTGTATGTTAGGTTAGATGTCGGAGTTATTCCACCTCACCTCAGAGGTGGAATAAGTCCCAGCAAAGGCGGCAATTGGGCCAGGCAGCACCCCCCAACACAAGGAGCCGCAGCTAGTGAGGCCTCTCCACCCAATCCCAGCCCTGGCAGACCCTGCTGAGGGTTGGGCAGCAGGGAAACGAGACTTACCCCACTGTCGGGCCTTGCTTGCTCCTGCTAGGTGTCCCAGTGCCATGGCAACTGGATTCCACAGCACTGGCACACCAGCAGGAGCATTGAGCAGTGGACACAGGTAACATACTGTATGTTTTTCTTCTCAGAATACTGTGCATGCCAGCCTGTCCATGTGTCCAGATTCTGGTACAGCTGTGCCCCGTCCAATTTTTGGACGTCCAGACAGGCCAGACGTGCACAGTTTGGAATTGCCCTCACTGTGTTCTGAGGTATTTTTATGTGATTTTAAACCATTTTGAATGTTATGTACACATTAGTGGTACATAATAGCTTTCAAATAACTCTAGCAGAGCATTCTCTTTCTACGCACCCATGACTTGGAACTCCCTCCCCCAGAGATTCACTCCTTGACAGATATTGGGGAGTTTTGACATAAACTGAAGACCGACTTCTTCCTAGAACACTTTGAATCAGACACCTAATGACTTACTTATCCTACCTCCAACCAACTAAGGGGTATGTTTACTAAACAGCGATAGCAGACTCCGTGCGATATCGGAGCCACAGCCCCACTGAAATCAATGGGGCCGCGGCTCCGATATCGCAGAGTCCCCTACCGCGGTTTAGTAAACATACCTCTAAGTCTCACTTTATCTCTCAAATTTCCTGCCTGTATAAATGCTCCCCCACACCTCCACTGTTACATATTGTCAGTTACACACCCTAACTCACTTTTTTTACGGGTTGCTCATTAATTTTGCTGTATGTACTTACTTTTTTACTAAGCCCTATGTAGAGTTACCATTGGTTAATCGTTAAATTTGTTATCTGTTGTTAAACTTGTTCCATGTAAACTGCTGTGACTGGTAGATACAGAGGTATAAAAGAGTTGCTAAATAAATAATGCATCAGGATAGGATTGTCAGAGATCTAGTAGAGTCCTAAAATCTCCCTCCTGGAAGTGGGTAACTTGGCAGCTCTGCAGTATTACTCAAACTTCTTGTTCGATAGATAGAATCACTACCTACCCATTGGCTATTTCCTGTAGAAAGCCTTATTCTTTGCACTTTTCCTTGAAGTTACTCCTTCCTCAAATATTGCCACCTATAATTCACTGGGGGAGGACATATGAAAAAAGATTTAACTGGTTAGTAGATCTGCTAAACAGTTAAATTGCAGTCAGTGGGATATTGAACGGCACTAAACCATTTACATAAGAACATAAGAAATGCCACACTGGGTCAGACCAAGGTCCATCAAGCCCAGTATCCTGTTTCCAACAGTGGTCAATCTAGGTCACAAATACCTGGCAAGTTCCCAAAAAGGCATACAGGTTCCATAATGCTCGTCCCAGGGTAAGCAGTGGATTTCCCGGGTCCTCTTTCATAATGGTGTATGGACCTTTCCTGCAGGACCTTGTCCAAACCTTTTTTAAACCCAGCTACACTAACAGCCTTTACTACATCCTCCGGTAACGAATTCCAGAGTTTGATTCCACGTTATGTAAAAAAATATTTTCTCTTATTAGTCTTCAATGGGTTACATTGTAGCTTCATTGCGTGTCCTCTAGTCTTTCTACTTTTTGATAGTGTAAATAACCAGTCTTCATTTACCCATTCCACTCCATTCATTAATTTATAAACCTCTATCACATCCCCCCTCAGCCGTCTCTTTTCCAAGTTGAGGAGTCTCAACCTTTTAAGCTTCATAGGGATATCCTTCTATCCCCTTTACCATTTTTGTCACTCTTCTCTGTATCTTTTCTAATTCTGCTCTATCCTTTTTAAGATATAGCAACCTAAATTGTACACAGTATTCAAGGTGCAGTCGCACCATGGAACGATAAAGGGGCATTATAATATCCTTTGTTTTATTCTCCATTCCTTTCCTTTTGATACCAAACATTCTATTTGCTTTCTTGGCCGCCGCTGCACACTGGGCAGAGAGTTTCAACGTATTATCCAGGATGACGCCTAAATCTTTTTCCTGGTGGTGGTTCCTAATGTGGAACCTTGCATCGTGTAACCATAGTTTGGGTTGTTCTTCCCTAGGTGCATAACTTTGCACTTGTCCGCATTAAATTTCATCTGCCATTTGGATGCCCAGTCTTCCAATTTATCAAGGTCCTCTTGCAATTTTTCACAATCCTCTTATGTTTTAACAGCTTTGAATAATTTTGTGTCATCTGCAGATTTGATCACCTCACTCTTTATTCCCATTTCGAGGTCATTTATGAATATATTTAAAAGCAGCGGACCCAGCACAGATCCCTGGGGTACACCACTATTTACCTTTCTCCATTTAGTGCCACTGAATATTCCCTCTACTCAGTTTGTGCATCCTGATGTTAGCTGGGTAACGTCAGGGTGTTCCGAGGGCAAAGCAGGACCTAGACCAGCTATTAGCCAGTCAGCGGCGAAATTCAGCTGCTGGCCAGTTAACCCTAACTGGCTAAAGTTAGGACACCTAAATGGTTGTTTGAACTTTAGCCGGTTTAGCCATCCTGCAAGCAGATGAATATCGCCACTGACTGGTTAGCTAATCGATTAACTGGGCAACCCAGAAATTCAATGCCGGTAGCTAGATAGGCCCCAGAATTGAATATCTGGATTTAAATTAAAGTGACAATGGCCAGCCACTTTAAGTGTGCTGGCCGCTGATGCTAAAAATGGCCCCCAGTGTGTTTAGTTTTTTTTTTCCAGTCATGTTAACTCAAAGGCTCTTACTTCTTTTTGTCTGTCTGTCTTAACTTGGTCATAAGCACTAAGGCACAGGGGCTGTCTTTTATGTGATCCCATACAGTACTGCCTACATCTGGTATGCACTGTACAGATGATTAATAATAATTACCCAGCTTCATTCTTGGCAAGCTAACGTTGTGCTCCCTCTCTACTTGCAGAATGTATTAAATACAGCTCTGTATCATCAGTTTGGGATTTATGCTCAGGTTGTCAAAGTGTACCAGACACAAACTTCTAAGAGAAATCCATTGTATTTCAATAACTTAACTAACAATTTAATTTAGCTCCAGAACTACAATTGTGTGTTTAACATATTTGATGGACAATCCGCAAGATTTGTGTGGAAACCGGAATGCACATTTACAAGTACCATGCACAGGATTTATGTGGCTAATGGCTAAAAGGATATTATGAATTAAGCCATAAATGGAAGTGAATATTTTTGCAAGTTTTAATTAGATTAATAAAATGCTGAAAGGTCTCAGGCTCTTAGAGCAACTCAATCAGCAGGAGTTTGATGTAAGTTGCACATTACCACATGTCTGGCTTTAAAGGCAAGGGAAAGTAGGAGCCTGTAGTACTTCTCAGGTCAATATTTAAACTCCACGGTCAATGGGTTTTGCAAACATCAGCTGCAGCATTTAAATATTTTATGTATATTAAGTGCTAATATCTGGATAGCAAGCAGCAGTGAATATATACTGAGTGCAGTAATCGCCGCTGTCTCTACAGAAAGCACTGATATTCAGTCGCTATCTGTATAGCTAGTGTGTGTCATCGAGTCAGTGCTGCCTGGCTACCCAGTCCCTGGGTTTTCTTGGCAAAGTGCAACCAGAAGTGCGTTGCCAGACCTTTCTTCTATGCACTAAGTCTATATCACCTAGTACTCCAAGGAGGCCACCCAAACAAGTACTAGCCTGCTTAGCTTCTGAGATCAGCCGAAATCGGACTCATTCTGGGTGGAAAGCTGAAGTAGTTTGGCCATTAGATCACCAAAAAGAGAGGACAAAGACACAACGGAAAAAAACAAATGAATTATTTGCTTCAGTCTTTACTGCACAGGATGTTGGGAAAATAATGCCACCAGAACCAAAACTGCTTGACTGACAGATGACAGAAGGTGACGGTAAACAGAACTCACTCGGATGAAAGGAAGGTGATTAGCGGGGTGCCCCAGGGTTCGGTCTTGGGACTGGTACTGTTCAATATATTGGTAAGTGATAGTGTCGAAGGGCTGAATGGAAAAATATGTCTTTTTGCAGATGACAACAAAATTTGCAAAAGAGTAGACTCCCCTCAGGTAGTGGGGAACATGAGAAAAGGGCTACAAAAGCTGGAAGAACGGTCTAATGCTTGGCAGTTAAGATTTAATGTGAAGAAGTGCAGTGTAACGCACTTAGGAAGCAGAGATCCAAGGGAATTGTATGTAATAGGGGGCGAGGGATTGGTGTGCAAGGACCAGGAGAAGGACCTTGGAATGATTGTTTCTGAGGATCTCAAGGTGGCGAAACAGTGCGACAAGGCAGTGGTAAAAGCCAGAAGGATACTGGGTTGCATACAGAGAGGAATTACCAGCAGAAAGGAAGAGGTACTAATGCCACTATATAAGTCACTGGTGAGGCCTCACTTGGAATATTCTGTTCAGTTTTGGAGACCGTATCTCGCAAAGGATATAAAAAGTCTGGAAGTGGTTCAGAGGAAGGCGACCAAAATGATTTGAAGCCTGTGTCAGAAGACTTTTGAGAAGAGACTTGAAGACCTAAATATGTACACTTTGGAGGAAAGGAGGGACAGGGGAGATATGATTCAGTCCTTTAAATACTTAAAGAGTATTAATGGACAAACAAACCTCTTCCAAAGATGGGGAAGCTCTAAAACTAGAGGGCATATCATGAAGCTGCAAGTGGGTAAACTGAAAGGCAATGTCAGGAAATACTTTTTCACTGAAAGGGTGGTGGATGCTTGGAATGCCCTTCCAATGGAAGTGGTGGGGGCAAACACAGTGGCAGAATTCAAAATGACATGGGACAGACATAGTGGATCCCTTTATAGCAACAGGATAAAATCAAAATAGGCATAACTATCTCTTATATCTGAAAAAATAGGGGTGACCTACACGGAGCAGTGGGCACACCCCTAAATAAAGGCATGGGGAGAGCTGACCTGCATGGAGCGGCAAGTACACCTACTCTTGCCGCCTTGCTGGGCAGACTAGATGGACCATACTGGTCTTTATCTGCCGTCATATACTATGTTACTATGTTAGAACTCATGGCCCCAGCAAACAAGATAAGAAGCAGCTGACCTTCCCCCATTCCTTCCCCCCACCCAGCCCTCTCCACTGAAACTCCAGGGTTCATAAAGGTATTTTGTAGGAAATCTTGACTCATGTTCTGGACTGAGTTCCAATGGACCCTCTTGTGCCATGATCCCACCCATTCTCCTCGCCCAGCGCTTCACGCTTTCAGTTGGTGCTTAATATCCCATGTGGTCATCGGCCTATCCATATAGCTAAGTGGTTTAATTTTAGACAGGCTTTTGCTGTCCTAAATTGAATCGCATAGTGGCTGAATAGCGACGGCTATCCATAGACTTAGGAAGAATGTCAACACTCTGTCTTCACTTTGCCCCCACCACAATCTGGATACTGATCTGTAAGGATTATCAGCAGCACTATATATGTAGTGCCGCTGAAAATTCATGGATGGGGGTTTATAGGTTTGGCAGCCACTGCTAGATGTTTGAACCCTTTTGAATATTGACTAGTCTTTTTCCAAATCAAAAGTGAAGGACTACAAAAGGGGACTGCTATATCTGCAGAGAGATCTGCAATGGTGAGTACATACTTCTGGGAATTCTTCTGTAGGGAATTCTTTGGATTACAGCTGATTAATCTGTGAACCCAGTGTATTTGTTAAATCAGTCAGGGCCTAGTAGTAGCAGTTAAGTTTAAATTTAAAACACAGAAGAGAGCTTTCTGGTTAAATTTAGAACCCATCAGAGAGCTTCTAGTTTAAATTTCATACTTAGTCAGAGCCTAGCAGCAGCAAAGAGCTTTAATTTAAATCAAATCGGAATATAAGTTAGCATAAAAGGCAAAACAGGGTCAGCATTCACAGCAACCCTTAGTAAGTAAAGAACTTAAAGATCTAAAAACAAGCTTAAAACTAAGATGCAGACAGCAGTCCAGCAGCGAGATGGGGGCTTTCCAGTCTTTTGCATTGAGTGTCACATGTATGATATTCTCCCAGTTGGTGAGAGGTCTTACATGTGCAGTAGGTGCAAGGAGCTCTTTGCTTTCAGGGAACAAGTCCATTCTCTAGAGGCTAGAGTAGCAGACTTGGAAGACATAAGAAAGACAGAGAGGTACATAGACGAGACCTAAAGGGATACAATTCTGCAGTCCCACCTCCAGTCTGGCAGCATCCCTGTTGCCATGGAGGAGAGAGGTCATGTGACAGGAGAGCATCACCCTGGTGTGGCAGTAAGTGATCCTGTAACTAGGACCTGTCCTCCAGGTGATGTAAAACTCTCTCGCACCGAGGAAGTTTCTCCAGGGCCATGTGCCCTTGAGGGAAGGGTTAGGACAGCCGTTATAGTTGGTGGTTTGATCATTAGGCATGTAGATAGCTGGGTGGCTGGTGGACGTGAGGATCTCCTGGTAACATGCCTGCCTGGTGCGAAGGTAGCGGACCTCATGCGCCACCTAGATAAGGTCTTAGATAGTGCCAGGGAGGAGTCTGCTGTCTTGGTACATGTCGGTACCAATGACATAGGAAAATGTGGTAGGGAGATCCTGGAGGCTAAATTTAGGCTTTTAGGTAGGAAGTTGAAATACAGAACTTCCAGGGTAGCGTTCTCTGAAATGCTTCCCGTTCCACGCACAGGACCAAAAAGGCAAGCAGAGCTCCGGACTCTCAAAGCGTGGATGAGACAATGGTGCAAGGATGAGGGATTTGGATTTGTTAGGAACTGGGGAACATTCTGGGGAAAGGAGGGGCTCTTCCGAAGGGATGCGCTTCACCTTAACCAGAATGCAACCAGACTGCTGGCATTAACCTTTAAAAAGGAGATAGAGCAGCTTTTAAAATAGATAATGAGGGAAAGCCGACAGTCGCCCAAGGGCGCATGGTTCAGAACAATGTATCCTTGAAGGATATTATCAAAAGCAGAGAGGTTCCAAAAAAGAGTAAAGTAGCCAAAATGCCCTTGAGTATGGAGCAGACAGAGCTTAAAGATTCCAAATTACCCATGCCTAACAATAGCCAGATTAATATGAATAAAATACAGTCTCTAA
This sequence comes from Ichthyophis bannanicus, assembly GCA_033557465.1. Taxonomy (NCBI): domain Eukaryota; kingdom Metazoa; phylum Chordata; class Amphibia; order Gymnophiona; family Ichthyophiidae; genus Ichthyophis; species Ichthyophis bannanicus. The sequence goes on from CM066037.1 coordinate 74,151,772, forward strand.
AATGCTTGTATGCAAATGCTAGAAGTCTAAAAAATAAGATGGGAGAGTTAGAATATATAGCACTAAATGAGAGGTTAGATATGATTGGAATCTCAGAGACATGGTGGAAGGAGGACAACAACCAGTAGGACACTGTGATACCTGGGTACAAACCATATCGTAATGATAGAGCTGATCAAATTGGTGGAGGGGCTGCGCTCTGTTAGAGAGGGCATTGAGTCAGAAAGGATTAAAGTATTGCAGGAAACAAAATTTGCTGTAGAATCTCTATGGATTGAAATTCCATGTAAAAAGGGGAAGACAATGGCAGTGGGAGTGTACTATTGACCACCTGGCCAGAATGAACAAATGGATGATGAAATGCTCAAAGAAATCAAGGAAGGTAACAAAAGTTACAGCACAGTAATAATAATGAGTGATTTCAATTACCCCGGTATCGACTGGGTCAGTTTCACGGCAGGACATGCTAGGGAGATAAAGATCCTAGATGACATGAATGACTGCTTCTTGGAGCAGCTGGTTCATGAACCAACCAGAGGGGAAGCCATATTGGACCTAGTCCTTAGTGGAACACCAGATCTGGTGCAAGAGATAAGGGTGTTGGGGCCACTTGGCAATAGTGATCATAGCATGATCGCGTTTGATTTAATTAGTGGTGGAGGGATGGTAAGGAAATCCACAGTACTACCTTTTAACTTTCGAAAGGGATACTATGATAAAATGAGGAAAATAGTTAAGAAAAAATTAAAAGAAGCAGTTGCAAAGGTTAAAGACTTACATCAACGGAGCTGTTTGCTGGAGTGTGAGGAGGTATTGGCCCTATAGACCGGGCCATTGGACTACCGTGGCTGTACCTGGTTCCTGATGCTGCCATTGCCCTGCTTTCATTGGGCAGGCACGCCCGGGGAAGCCTGCTCCTTGTGGGACCTTGAGGACACATAAGCTTATCCCAGGCACTTTGCAGCTGGAGCTGTTTGCTGGAGTGTGAGGAGGTATTGGCCCTATACACCGGGCCATCGGACTACTGCGGCTGTACCTGGTTCCTGACGCTGCCATTGCCCTGCTTTCATCGGGCAGGTGCGCCCGGGGCAGCCTGCTCCTTGTGGGGCCTTATCATTATAAGTTTGATTGCCTTTTCTCCACGACTGCGGAGCGTGACTGCGGGGCGTTTCTGAAGGGGCGTGTCTAAAGGGGCAGGTTCTGCCCCTTTGACACCCCTTCGACGTCACTGCGACGTTTGGTGGCTTTTTTTTGTGAATATTTCAGTTAGATTGTGGCCTGAATGCTTAGATTTGTGGCGGTTTGTTAATTTCTGATTTCCCACCTTTGAATTTTTCTTCTTTCTGTAAAAAGTATCGATGGGCAGAAGGAAAGTTAAAGCTCAGCCCAGACCTCAGGATACCGGCTCTGGTGTATCTAAACCGGCCGGCCCTCTTGATAAGCATTTCGCCCCATTTCCATTGGCACAGTCTTCCCCCGAGGGCGTTTCTTTAAGCTCTTGTGGAGATCCCTTCCACCCTGCCCTGTCCTGAAGGATGGTGTTAGTTTAGGGCAGTGATGGCTAACCTTTTTGAGCCCGAGTGCCCAAACTGCCGCACAAAACCAAAGAATTTCCTCAAAGTGCCAGCACGTCATTTGCATAAGTGGTCTTATTTGCATAAATATTTGCATAATGTTACCATACACTAACTTTTAGTAAACATGTCTCTTAATGAGTGTATGGATAAAGAAAGACTAAAAGATTTCTACATTACTATAATCCAGTGCCAACCGCCAGGCACATTAGGAACTACTACAAAAGCTGCCCATTTAGAACCCATAGCAAACCCGCCGTATCCTGACAGCATTACCAGGACTCACAAAGCACCATACCCTACCTATCAAAAGGCAACACTGCAAATATTAAACCAATACATTTCAGAGAATACTGGGGAAAGAGAACAAGTGGCAACGTCAAATAGGAATTTCCTCTTGTACCAAACAAAGCGCAGATGTTAATGATGCACATTTCCCAGAGCTGACATATTCCAGTTAATAAATTCAAAATAAAGAAACATCTTTCTACCTTTTGTGCATTTGTTTTTCAGTTGCAATTGGTCCAGCCACTTTCTTCTGGTTTCTTCATGTTTTCTGCTAACTCTCCATCGTCTGCTGTCCATTTGTCCTTTCTTCTCTCTTCTAGTTTTTTTTCCATTCTCTCTCTCTCTACATCTGCTTTAACATACTAATCTTTCTCCTTTTGCTGTTTCCTCATTCCTATTTCATCCACACAAATTTTACCCCTCCATCCTCAATCCCCAATTACTCTCCCAATACCTGGCCAATTGTAGATTTTTCATCCCTCCTACACAAAATATTTTTCCCCTCTCCATTTTACTCTCCCAGCCCCATCCCATTCTAATCCTCCCCCAACATCAGCTCCCTTCTAGTTCCAGTCTCACCCAGCATCCATCCCCTTCTAGTCCATGCATCAGCCCATTTCCAGTCCTAGCCCCCCATCAGCCCATTTCCAGTCCTAGCTCCCCCATCCATTTCCAGTCCAAGTCCCTTCATCAGCTCATTTTCAATCCTAGCCCCCCATCAGCCCATTTCTAGTCATTTCCTAGCCCCACCATCAGCCCATGTCAAATCATAGCTCCCCTGCACTCAGCCCAATTCCAGTCCAAGACCCCCATGAGCCTACTTCCAGTTCTAGCCCCTCCATGAGTCCATTTCAATTCAAGCCCCCACCACAGCCCATTTCCAATCTTAGCTCCCCCCAAAAGCCCATTTCCAGTCCTATCCTAGCTGTTCCATCAACCCATTTTCAGTCCTAGCTCCCTTCCCTCACAGCCCATTTCCATTCCAAGCCCCCTCCCCATCAGCTATTTGCAGTTCAAGCCTCCCCTTCCACTCAGCCCATTTCCAGTCCTAGCAACACCCCAATCCATTACCAGTCCTAGCCCCCCGTCAATCAACTTCCAGTCCTAACCCCCATCACCCCATTTTCAGTTTAAGCCCCCCTATAACCCATTACCAGTCCTAACCCCCCATCAGCCCATTTCCAGTCAGCCCCCCATAGCCCATTGCTAGTCCTAAACCCCCCCCCCCATCAGCCCACAGCCCATTACCAGTCCTAACCACATCAGCCCACCTCAAGTCCTAACCCCTCCCCATCAGCCCATTTCCTGTCCTAGCCCCCCCATAACCCATTATCAGTCCTACCCCCCCATCAGCCCACTACCAGTCTTAACCCCCCCATAGCCCATTGCCAGCCCTCATCAGCCCACAGCCCATTGCTAGTCTTAACCCCCCATAGCCCACTGCCAGTCTTAACCCCCCCAGCCCACTGCCAGTCTTAACCCCCCTCCCTAGCCCATCGCCAGTCTCAACCCCTCTCCCTCCCTCCCTAGCCCCTTGCCAGTCTTAACCTCCCTCCCTCCCTCCCTAGCCCATTGCCAGTCTTAACCTCCCTCCCTCCCTCCCTAGCCCATTGCCAGTCTTAACCCCCCTCCCTCCCTCCCTCCCTAGCCCATTGCCAGTCTTAACCCCCCTCCCTCCCTCGCCCATTGCCAGTGTGAACGTCATTCCCTCCCTCCCTCCCTAGCCCCTTGCCAGTCTTAACCCCCTCCCTCCCCACCTAGCCCATTGCCAGTCTTAACCCCCCTCCCTCCCTCCCTAGCCATTGCCAGTCTTAACCCCCCTCCCTCCCTCCCTCCCTAGCCCATTGCCAGTCTTAACCCCCCTCCCTCCCTCCCTAGCCCATTGCCAGTCTTAACCCCCTCCCTCCCTCCCTAGCCCATTGCCAGTCTTAACCCCCCTCCCTCCCTCCCTCCCTAGCCCATTGCCAGTCTTAACCCCCCTCCCTCCCTCCCTAGCCCATTGCCAGTCTTAACCCCCCTCCCTCCCTCCCTAGCCCATTGCCAGTCTTAACCCCCTTCCTCCCTCCCTAGCCCATTGCCAGTCTTAACCCCCCTCCCTCCCTCCCTCCCTAGCCCATTGCCAGTCTTAACCCCCCTCCCTCCCTCCCTCCCTAGCCCATTGCCAGTCTTAACCCCCCTCCCTCCCTCCCTAGCCCATTGCCAGTCTTAACCCCCCTCCCTCCCTCCCTAGCCCATTGCCAGTCTTAACCCCCCTTCCTCCCTCCCTAGCCCATTGCCAGTCTTAACCCCCCTCCCTCCCTCCCTCCCTAGCCCATTGCCAGTCTTAACCCCCCTCCCTCCCTCCCTAGCCCATTGCCAGTCAACCCCCCTCCCTCCCTCCCTAGCCCATTGCCAGTCTTAACCCCCCTTCCTCCCTCCCTCCCTCCCTAGCCCATTGCCAATCTTAACCCCCCACCCCCCCTCTCACACTAGCGCATTGACTTTAGTATCCCCCCTCCCTCCCTAGCCCATTGCCAGTCTTAACCCCCCTCCCTCCCTAGCCCTTTACCAGTCCTACCCGCCCCCCCTCGGCTCATGGCAATTAAAAAAAAAAAAAAAAACTGGCCGCTGCCGCGGCGGCGGCATGGAGTGTCCCGCGGGGCTCCCTCTGCCCGGCGGGACTCTCCCGGCGCGGTTCAGCCCCTCTCTGCCGGCTTGCAGATACGCGAGGGAGGGATACGCGAAGGGAGAGAGTCTCCCTCGCGTCTCTGTTAAGCCCGCAGGGGCAGATGGGAAATTTCCCATCAGCCCCTGCGGGCTTAACAGAGACGCGAGGGAGACTCTCTCTCCCTTCGCGTATCTGCAAGCCTGCAGAGGGGCTGAGCCGCGCCGGGAGAGTACCGCCGGGCAGAGGGAGCCCCGCGGGACACTCCATGCCGCCGCGGCCAGCTTTTTTTTTTTTTTTTAAATTGCCATGAGCCGGCATATCTCAATTTGCGACCTTCCCACGTGCCAGCTGCAAGGCCTTCGCGTGCCACAGGTTCGCCATCGCTGGTTTAGGGCTTTCTCCTGAGTCTAGCAGGAAAGATAAGTTAGTACGCTTGCCTATTCCAGTTCATCTTGCAACACTGGAGGGTTCTTTTGAACTTCCAGTCTTGCCTTCAGATGCTGAAGTCACTTTAAAGGACCTTTGGGGAGCTTTGAAAAGTATTGATTCTAAGGTATCCTTGCCAGTTAGTTCTTTGTGTAAATTTTCTCAGGAAGCTGCTGCATCGGTACAGCAGCTGGGTGAGAAAGTTTCTATGACTGATGTGGCTGTAACTAAATTAGAGTCGCAGGTTCTTCCTCTTCAGTCTATTAATGTGGTTGGAATTAAAGATTCTTTAATTTTGCATTCAAAAATGGAAATTCTTGAGAACTCTATGCGGGCTTGTAATTTACGTTTCTTAAATTTTCCTCAGTCGCCATTGCTGTCTTCTAAGATTCTTTGGGATAAATATCTTAAGGAAATATTAGCCATATCTGACCCTATTGATGTCATGCAGATTTATTATGTACCCGCGGGTTTGAAAAAGGTTAACTCTGCAGAAGGCGAACTTGATGAGATAGTTCCCTCTATAACTAATCTTACTGCGTTCCTGGAGGACTCCCTAGATGTAATAACTTTATGCTTTACCTTGCTGGTTACCTTTTCTTCGATATTGGTGAAACAACGTATATTAAGAGCTTTTTTTAAGGCTAAATCAGCTAAGTACTGGGCAGACTATAAATATTTTTCCAAATGTGTCACGTGCTACCCAAATGCGCCAGAGACAATTTCTAGCTCTTAAGCCCCGGGTTTTAGCTTTGGGAGCTTCTTTTTTCCTAAGGTTTCCCTGTAAATGTGTCATTAATTATGATAGTGCTTCATTTATTTTCTTAGACGTGTCTCATCTGGAGAAATTTTTGGCAGATGGGCAGGGTTTAGATGGGGAAGGTATTGTTTGATTGAATTGCCTCCAATACTGTGGTCCGTATGGACTTGTTTTCTGTTTATTAAGGATGTTTGATATTACTTTTGATTGTACAGCAGGCATGCTCTCTTGATATGGTCTATATTGTTTGTTTCCTATGTATCCTATTGTGTATTCCTTTATATTTACCTTTGTATTGGTTTTGGGAACTCACAATTGTCCTGTACCATATTTGGTTATTGTATTGTTTAAAACTTATAAATAATAAAAAAAAAAGACACTTCAAGCTTGGGTGTTGTTTAAAAATACTATCTTGGAAGCCCAGACCAGCTGTATTCCACGCTTTAAGAAAAGTGGAAGGAAGTCCAAAAAAACTGCCAGCATGGTTTAAAGGTGAGGTCAGAGAGGCTGTTGCCAAAAAAAGCATCTTTCAGGAAATGGAAAAAAGAGCCAAATGACGAAAACTGGAAACAGCACAAGAACTGGAAAGTTAAATACAAGGTTTTGATAAGGCAGGCAAAGGGAGAATTTGAGAAGAAGCTTGCTGCGGAAGCAAAAACGCGAAATAAAGACTTCTTCAAGTACATTCATAGCAAAAAACCTGTGAGAGAGTCAGTTGGTCCATTAGATGATAGAGGGGTTAAAGGGGCACTAAGAGGCGACAAGGCGATAGCGGAGAGACTGAATGAATTCTTTGCTTTGGTCTTTACTGAGGAAGATGTAGGGATGTTACCCATGACTGAAGTGGTATTTAAAGGTGCGGAAGAATTGAAGGAAATATCGATACATCGGGAAGATATATTACAACTATTTGATAAACTGAAGAGTAGCAAATCACCTGGACCAGATGGTATACATCCAAGGGTGTTGAAAGAACTGAAATATGAGATTTCAGACATGCTATTAGTAATCTGTGAACTGGTAAACTATGATGACAGATTTTTAGGAATGTGCACACCTGGCTATTCAAAACCTAACCGAGATCCACCAGTTCATGTCACCGAATGGCTTTCGGAAAGCTGCTGTTTGGCTGGACGTGAATTAGTAAAGCAAAGGTAAAAGAATGTATAAACCTGTACCAATTCACTGAGCCTTCATCTATCTTCAGTGATAGATTTTATGATAAAAAATATCCACTTTCAAAGGGAAAGTGCCCCCATAATTTCGGTTTGGAAATGTCCCTGGCATGCACAAATTGAAGCAGGCTCAAACTGTGCCCTGGAAATTAAGCACAATCTCCAGGTAGAAGTTCCCTCCCCCAATTTCTCCTCATCCCCTTTTTTTTGGCAGGTAAAAATAGGTATACTGTGAATGCGTTCACCAACCATGTACCCTCAGAGTGGGACAGTAGTCAGCCTGTGAGTTTACCCATGCTTTGATTATCGCCTTCTGTATGAAGCGAAATTCCAAATATATGCCATTCCTAGGATTTTTTTCTAAACTTTCCGTGAATTTGTTGCCCATGGAAGTTGACCAGCAGGACAAGAAACCATGGAATTTCAATTTGTAACATTTCTGGTAGGATCGTGCATCTGAATGGAAAGATGCATGGGAATGGAAATAATTCCATTCCCATGCCAGTTCACCTTAATACTGAGATATCACATATTTCAAGGTTCTAAAGACAAAAATTTGGAGGAGGTCAGGACAAAGGTCACCAGCAGGAGGGGCAACAAAGGATGAGGAGGAGCATGATGGGAAGGAAAAGGGTCACTGGAGGAGGAGGAACACTAGAAGCAAGGAAGGAAGGTGTCATTGCAGGAGAACAGAGGTTTCATGTGGGGAGGGGGGGGGGAAGGAGATGGATAAAGATTGTGAGGGAAAGCTAGAATATCACTAATGGGTGTGCCCAGAGAAGCTCTGGCACTGAGAGGGGACTGGGGGGGGGGGGGAATAGTAGGACCAATATTCAGAGCAATTAACACAGCAGACCTGCTAACTGCGTTAATTCCATTGGCCAGGATGCTGAATATCCACGTGTCGCCACTAGAGGAGGGGAGGAGTGGCCTAGTGGTTAGGACATGGTACTTCAGGCCAGAAGGCCAGGGGTTCAAGTCAATCTCGGGCCGGAGGGACTGGGGTTTCTAGTCCTATAGGCACTCCTTGTGGCCTTGGGCAAGCCACTTAACCCTCAGTTGCATCAGTAAACCACTTTGATTGAAGGATAAGGCGGTATAGAAAACTGGATAAATAAATAAATAGAGCAGAGGTGGTATCCAGGGCTAACCAGGTAGAAACAATATTCAGCTGCTGCCCAGTTATCCCTCAGCAGAAAGGTTAGGCACCTTAAAGGCTGGCCTAACGTTTGCTGCAGAAGCTAACCGAGCAGTGGCTGAATATCACCTCTGCTCAGTTAGGGGGTCATTCTGAACCACGAATAGCGAGGATGGATGTCACAATGGGACGTCCTTCCCCACTATTCATGCCGGCTTCAACCAGCAACTAACTTCCCCATCAGTTGTGCGGGAAAGTTAGTTGGGGCCAGGGAATGGGTGGCCCAGGGGTGGAGAGTGGGTGGGCAGTGGGCAGTCACCAGCCCTGGATGTATAGAGAGGACTCTAATGTCAGCTCTGTACGTCCAGTGCTAGCGAAATGGCCAGGGAAGTTATTCCACCTCCGAGGTGGAATGACTCCCCTGGCTGTTTTTTTGTTGTTGTTTTTTTTAAATTCGGGACGCGGAAGGGGCTGGGGGAGCCAGGGGACATTTCCCGCAGTCCGACCCTGGCCTTTGGAGGCCGGATTAGGGATTGGACTGCAGGGAATTTACAGTTTTAGTCAGCGGCCCACATCACGGCTTTTAAATGGAGCCACAGTGCCATGACGCCATGGCGCCGCGGCTCCATTTAAATGCCCTGACTGAGTTAGCCGGGTGCAGTCCAGCATGTGCAGGCCGGACAGGATCGCTGTCCCGGCCTGTACATGCAAGACTGTTAGCAATTCTGATTCCGCGGGGCTACGTCCAGGACAGAATCAGGCGTATAGCTTTGGGGCTATACTGCTGACCTGGATATTCAATGCCGGTGGCCAGATATGTCCCTGGTATTGAATATCTGGGTTTAAGGTTCAGTGGCAATGACAAGCCACTTTGTAAGGGCTGGCCTCCAATGCTGAATATCCACACTCCTCCCCCCCCCCCCCAGCATATTTATTTGTATGCTTACTGAAAAATACTCCTATCCATAGCATCAGAAAGGGGTGGGCCAAATGGGCCCTGGCCCCACCCAAAATGTGGCATGGCAGGCAGCAGGCTGCCCTCGGGGATTCCATCCCCCGCAGGCAGAAGAAGGGAAGTCGCGATGGCAGCAAAAACCCTTTCTCTCTGCCTGCGGGAGTACAGATCCACATGGGCAGAACAGGAAGGGCCTTTGCCATGATTATGGCTGGTAGGTAGGAGGCTGCCCACAGGGATCCCATCCCCCACAGGCAGAAGAAGCAGAGAAGCCACAATCGCGGCAAACAGGGGCAGCTTTATCATGAGGCGAAGTGAGGCGGCTGCCTCAGGCGGCGAAGTTTTAAAGGCGGCATTTTGCCCCCAAATCAGCCGCCTCACTTCGCCTTCAAACGTTTAAAAAAAAATCTAAACCCTCAAATTTCTGCCGCTGCCGAGTCCGCTTCTCGGCAGTGGCAGACTCACCTCTCCTTCCTATAGCAGCCGCGGCTCCTGCTTCTTGGAACCGCGGCTGTACTAGCACGAGGATCAGCCAGCCACTGCGGAGCCTTCCCATGCAGCAGCAACCTGCCCCCAAAGGAAGTTCCTTTGGGACGCTGCTGAACGGGAAGGCTCCGTAGTGGCTGGCTGATCCTTGCGCTAGTACAGCCGCAGTGCCAAGAAGCAGGAGCCGTGGCTACTATAGAGGAGAAGTGAGCCTGCCGCTGCCGAGAAGCGGACTCGGCAGCAGCAGAAATTTGAGCGTTATTATTTCCCTGGGGGCCAGGACTGGAAAGGGGGGGGGGGGTCTAGGACTGGAAATGAGCTGATGGGGGGAGAGGTTAGGACTGGATGGGGGTTGTTTAGGACTGGTAATGGGCTATGGGAGTCTAGGACTGGAAATTGGCTGATGGGGGGGAAGGTTAGGACTGGATGGGGGTTGTTTAGGACTGGTAATGGGCTATGGGGGCTAAGACTGGAAATGGGCTGATGGGGGGGGTTAGGACTGGTAATGGTCTATGGGGGTCTAGGACTGCAAATGGGATGATGGGGGGTTAGGACTGGAAGTGGGCTGATGGGGGTGTTTAGGACTGGTAATGGACTATGGGGGCTAGGACTGGAAATGGGCTGATGGGGAGAGGTTAGGACTGGAAGTGGGCTGATGGGGGGTGTTTAGGACTGGTAATGGGCTATGGGGGGGGTTAGGACTAGTAATGGGATGATGGGGGGGTTAGGACTGGAAGTGAGCTGATGGGGGTGTTTAGGACTGGTAATGGGCTATGGGGGGGGTTAGGACTGGTAATGGGCAGATGGGAGGCTAGCACTGGAAATGAGCTAGGACTGGTAATGGGGGGCTAGGACTAGAGTGGGCTGAAGGGCGATAGGACTGGAAATAGGCTAATGGGGAAGGGAGGAGAGTGCTGCTGGCCCTAGAAGAAAACTAGGGCTAGGGTACAAATGGGCTGATGCGGGAGGATGGTAGAATAGGATTGGAAGGGAGCGGATAATGAGAGGGTGTGCCAGGGGAAGGAGGGGGCACGAAGGGAGCTGACACAGGGAGGGAGGGGGCTGTAAAGGAGCTGACACCTGGGATGTACTGAAAGGGGACTGGAAGGGAGCTGACATTTGGGGATGGGAGTGGTAGGTGGTTGGGTAATGGGGAGGAGGCTGGAAGGGAGCTGACATGCAAATGGCACTGGAAGGGGGATGGACAGAGGGTAGGGCGACTGGAAGGGAGCTGACTAGGGGGGGTGGCACTGAGAGTGGACGTGAGCTGATATCTGGGATGGTATTTGGACTAGAAGGGGCTGGACAGTGGGAAAGGAGGGGGACTGAAAGGGAATGGACACCCGTTGCAGTCATGGGAATGCAAGGCGGTAGACATTGGAAGGTACTAGAAGGGAAGGACTGGAAAGGGTCTGATACTGGGGAGGGTTACTGGAACTGGAAATGGGCTGATGGAAGGAAGTGAAGAAAACAAAAGAAGAGATAAGAAAAGGCAGATGGACCATAGACCACAGAAAGAGAGCTAAGAGAAGACAGGAAAGCTGAAGCCTCAGATCGGGACCAGCATGATCAGAGAATAAAATGGTCAGACAACAAAGGTAGAAAAAATAATTTTATTTAATTTTAGTTATTGGACTTTGTGCTATTTTTATATTTTACACAGTATTGGGGAACTGCATCTCTTATTTATCTGATATTGCACTGCATGTGGACTCTGGCTTCTTGGGGTTGAAATTTAAATTTAGTCTACATAGTTTTATTTTTACTTTAGATTGTGGTTACTTATTCTGTACTTGGCGAGGGACGATGCTGCGAGTGTTTGATGGAGGTCAGGTGTTCTGTTAACATGGAGTTTGTACATAAAGATCTATACTATACTGTAGTAATTTGACTTGTTCAGCTTTTCAAATGGGTGTATAGATGTTCCAGGGCCCACTGTAGTATTTACAGTGATGCTTTTTTTGGATGGGCTCCTTATGTGAGTTTTGGAAGTTTGTGCTGATATGGTATGGTAGGTTTGCTCTTTGTTGTAGGGTTTTGTATTAGTTCACAATATGCCTGGTACTGGAAAATAGTGGTGGTTGTTGTTAGTGAGATGATCAGAATCAGATTTTTTTTTTAAATATTGAGTTCTATGGGTGAATGTCCTGGTTCTGCTCTGCACCTACTGTGGCTGCAGAATATATGTTAAAAAAGAAAAAGCAAGAACCATAATGCAGTTTATGACAACAAAATAAAAATGAGTTATAATTTAGTTTTATAAACTGTGCTGTTGGTTCTTGCTGTCTTTTAGTTCCTTGGTGTGCAAACGGGACCGTAACTAGCCCTGAGCAAGCGATGCAGCCGCACAGGGCAGAAAGGCTTGGGGGGTGCATTTCGGCTGTCTGCTGTTGCCCTGCCGCTGCTGGCAAGACAATAGCAGGCAGACGAAATGCGCTCCCTAAGCCTTTTTGCAGCACTTTAAGCAGGTCTGGTCCCTCCCTTCTCCGATGCCATGTCAGAGTAGGGAGGGACAGATCTTCTTAAAGTGCCGGCGCCTTTCAGATTGGGCACATGCCCCCCTCCTCCTCCCCATACCTCCGTCCAGCGCTGCCTGCTCTTTCCCTGCTGTCGGCACCTCCGTGAAAAAAACAGGGTGGCAGCAGCAGGGAAAGAGCAGGCAGCGCTGGACGGAGGTATGGGGGAGAGGGGACGCGTGTGTCCGAGCTGCAAGTCGCACAGGGTGCGATTGCAGCTCGATATGGCCCTGTGTGCAAACATCTTGCATTTCCTCCATATAATCTAATCGGCTTTTTGGTTTGGTTCAGTCACTGATTGGATTTCTGAAAAAGCCCCGCCCCCCTCTAAGGTGGGGGGGGGGGGCGCCTTTTCATACTTCGCCTCAGGCAGCAGATTGCCTTGAGCCGCCCCTGGCGGCAAAGACCCTTCCTGTCTGCCCGTAGAAGATCAGATTCCCACGAGCAGAACAGGAAAGGTCTTTGCTGTGATCGTAGCTTTCTTCTTCTGCCCATGGGGAATGGGATTCCTGCGGGCAGCCCAGCCTGCTGCCTGCCGGCCATAATCATGGCAAAGACCCTCCCTGTTCTGCCTGTGGGAGATCAGATCCCTGCAGGAGAACAGGAAGGGTCTCTGCCCGCACGGTGGGACTTGGGATGGTGCTTGGGCCCCCACAAAGAAAAAGGCCTTCCTCCTATCCAGACCCGACTAAAACAAGTTCTTTCTTATGTCTGTCCACATGCCTGAATAAAGATATTTAAATATAAAATGAAGCTCTTTTAAACATGACACTCACATATTTGGAAATTATGGTTATTTAAATAGAAGATGGAATTAAATTGTGCAAAAATATTTCTTATGCAAAACACACAAATTATTTTTAAAAAAGATTAAAGCACATAACTTTTGAAACAAAGGCATTCTTCTACATACCAGGGAAACCCTGGGAGTGAAAAAACAAATAGTTAAAGAACTCATTGAACAATAGACAATCTTTATTTTATGCTCTACAGATAGTTCAAAAACCACTAGAGCAGTAAAGTACCAAACTCATAAACCAACAAAACAGAAAATAAGTTTTCAAATTGAAAAATGAAAATAAAAATAAAATCCAAGCATAGGTCTAATTTAAAGCTTAATTTTCATTAGTGCAAGCAAATGAAGAGAACTGGCAAACGAAATCAGAATAAATCACAGATCTCTAGTATGTCTTGTAGATAGTGAGAAATACCAGAGCCCCACTCCACGAGAAGATTTTTATTCTCCATTTACTGGAGATTTTTTTGCATGCTGCATAACCTTTGGTTTTTTTTTTGCTGTTTAATGTTTCACCTACTGTTGTCTGATTTGCTGCTGAAATTGTGTTTGTAATAGCAGTAAGTAAAAAGTATGTCTTTGATGTTTAGTTAGGTATAACATTTTTCCTCTGTGTGAGCTTTCCTTACTGTAGGGATCTCTGCGTTCTGAGGCTTAGAGGTCATCTTATTGTGCATTTTTATCTTTTCTAGGAAGAGTGAGAGGGGCTAGGATGGAAATTGACGAATGACCCTCTCACAGTTTTACTGAAAAGACCCAGCCTTGATCATGTTCAGACAAGTGAAATAATAAGCTGATTTGATCAACATGAAAACACAAATAGGATGATGTCCTTAATATTACATTTGCAATAACTGCTACCTGAGATTTCTTCCTACTTTGAACTAGTAGAGAGATAATACTGTTCTGAAAGAGCCCTAAGAACGCGTAAGCATGGATCAAAGGATCTGAGGCATTGCTTCCCATACTCTTCCTTCCAGATTGCCATTCTATTTCAGGCTATTAAATGACTTCAGAATGTTAGGATCAGCAAAGTGCATTGAAAAACAGTGAGGTACGATTAGTTGGTAAGACATTTTATACAGTAATCTTTGAAAAAAAGGGAACGCCTTTGTCAAAACCCAATGGTCACAAATTTTTTTGATGCCTCAAATAGTTTTCTTTGGCTTTCTATCTTTGGTGACCTTCTGGCATAAACCTCATCAAATCATTGATGACCATTTCTGCATAGAGACCCTTACCTGGTCAGTAGCTAAACATATAAGAGGAGCTCTTCTAAGTCAGACCAATGTCCATCAAACTCAGTATTCACGTTCCATCAGTGACCAGACCAGGTCACAAGTACCAGGCAGATCCATAAAAGTAGATCAGATTTCTCATAGCTCATTTCCAGGGATAAGCAATGACTTTCTCAAGTATACTTAGTTGATAATTTTTATGAACTTGTCTTCCAGAACTTTGCCCAAAGCTCTTTTGAACCTCACTGTATTAATCACCTTGGCATATAATGTGGCAACATTACTTGAAACTGACCACTGGGAATGATTCATCTAAGTGGATGGTACATACTGTAAGTTAGTGAAACACTGTGTGTTTTTGGATCCTTCCATTCATTTGAATTTATTTTATTTATTTAAAAGTATTTATATTCCACCTTATCCTTGAATCAAAGCGAATTTCACTGCAAACCAATCAAGTAGGGTAGTGCGGGGTTGTCGGCATGCAGTGGTTGTGAAGGTAATGTTCGTGAGTGTGTGGATAGGTAGATCTTGATTTGGGGTGCAATATATACAGGTTGAGCTATCTACATTGTGCTATATACATTTTAATTGAGAGTAGTATATACAGGTTGAGCTATCTACATTGTGCTATATACATTTTAATTGAGAGTAGTATATACAGGTTGAGCTATCTACATTGGGCTATATACATTTTAATGAGAGTAGTAGGATGTTTTTATGTTGTGGATGTCAAGTGTAATTCGTCCTGTGGGGTGGTTAGGGTGGATTGGTGGTCTTCATTGATTTGTTCAATGAATAGGGTGGTTTTAAGTAGCTTCCGGAATTCTTTCATATCTGTTGTTGATTTTAGATTATCTGGGAGGGCATTCCAGATAGCAGGGGCAGCAAAAGAGAAGGCTCGCATGGATGTATATTTGTTTGTTCTTGTGAATGCAGTAGGTGTTGGTATATTGTTTTTGGTGCTGTTTCTGTCTGGTCTTTTGCTTGTTTTGGTTCCAATGAGTTCTTGTAGTAGTCCTGCTGAGATGTTGTTTTTAATTTTGAATATGGTGAGTGCTGATTTATATTTTGCCTGTGAGGGGATTGGTAGCCAGTGTAGATCTTGTAATATTGGGGTTATATGGTCTTGTTTTGAAGCGCTAGTAATAATGCGGGCAGCAGTGTTCTGGACTATTTGTAGGGGACGGGTGGTTTGTTTGGGCAGACCTTGGAATAGTATATTACATTAGTCCAGCAAAGGTGCAATGATGGCCTGGCATACTGTACGGAAATGTTCTTTATTGAGGAGGGGTTTTAGTCTCCGGATTGTTGCGAGTTTGAAGAAGGCTGTTCTGGATATCTTGTTGATATGTGGTTGTAGGGTGAGTTGCTTGTCTAGGATCACTCCAAGGTATCTGACTTCGTCTTTTATTGTAATCAGTGTATTGGATATTTTGATAGCAGTAGGAGGAATGAATGTGGAGTCTCTCGTTTTGATGATGGCTTCAATTTTTTTTATGTTGATGTTTAAGTTGTTGTTAGTTAGCCAGGTTGTTATTTCTTGAATGCAGGTTGATATAGTGGTATAGTCTGGGGAGTCCAGTTGAATAGGGGCATATGCCATGATGTCGTCAGCATATATGGCGTATGGCAAATCTTGTGTTTGTTAAATATTTTGCATATGGGTTGAATATAGATGTTGAAGAGGAGAGCTGGTAATGCTGAGCCTTGGTGAACTCCTTGAGTAGTCTTGAATGGTTCTGAGGTGAGGTTCCCAGATTTTACTCTCTGCTGTCTATCTTCAAGGTATGATTGGAACCATTTAATTGTGGTATTTTGTAGTCCAATCTCCGTTAGGCATTTCAGTAGGATATGATGTGAAACTGTGTCGAATGCTGATGATATATCGATAAATATTAGTAGGAAGCCCTGCTTTATCTTGTCTATTCCTTTGATTATGTTATTGAATAGATGTATGAGTAGCGTCTCAATGCCATGTTTTGGACGGAATCCGTGCTGGTGGGGATCTAGTGGGGCGAATTCATCAATGTGATCTTGGAGCTGTCTCTGTACAATTTTTTCATTTATTTTTGCCAGGAATGGGAGGCTGGATATTTGGCAGTAGGTTGAAGGGTCGGTATTGTTGGATGAAGTAGATTTATGAATGGGGCAGATAGTAGATTTCTTTAGGGCTTTTGGCATGTAGCCCTGGGTGAGAGAGGTGCTCTTTGTTAAAAGCTTTGAAGTGTTGGCTGTTCTGTTTTCCGAGCTGCCTGTTCAGTATTGAGGTGGAGTTCAAATGATATGGTATGGCAATCTGACCATGTTATTGGTGTAGTTTTAGGTGGTGTTATGAGTCCTTTATCTAGGATGTTGGTTGGAGCGAATATGCGGTCTGGTGTATAGCCAGAGTGATGGGATGGGCCTAATAAGATTTGCTTGAGTTGAATGGATTCCATTGCTCTTTGAAATGCAAATTCAGTTGTTGCCAATCCCTTCTTTCGCGCCAATGGTGCTCGTGTTGGTTGTGGAGGGCTGCTGTGGCCTGATTGGCCTCGGCGGGTGGACTGGGGAGGAGCGTTCTCTCCTGCTCCACTCCCCAATGCCGATCGGGTCCCGGTGGTGTGCTGCGGACCCCTTCTTTGCTGTATATAGATTTTATTGCAATGTAGTGTGATTTCTGGGAAATGTAGGATATCAAGATAAAATAAAGAAATCATGCTTATTCTTTTAGTCAATCAAAATAAAGGTGTCAATTTAAACTTTTTATTTTATTGTCTGTTGGTCACAGGGTCAGGTGAAGATGACTCTTCATCCTTGAAAGATTCTTCAAGGTACCATAACCACTTGCAGGAATAGAAAGGTTTTGATCAAGCTTTATTAATGTATTTGTCTCTCAAGTTTTCAAGTCACTTTTGATCGTAACCAATGAACATTCTCAGATCTTTAGAAACGTGGAGAGGATATTCAAAGGCGTTTACATGGTTTGCAGACCTGGAAACCGTCTGAATGTCAACAGCAGGATACTCAACGGCACTAGCACAGTTAGTATCGCTGAATAGCTGCTTGTGCCTCAGTTGTATGTCCCAATGCCAACCAATTAGCATTGCGATGTGCTGGAGGCGTTCCGGACGGCACCCGTCAATAACCGGGCAGCAGCAATATTGAACCACTGCCCAAGTATCGACATGTAGTGAAAGTCAGGCTTAGTCAAGACTGGCCTAACTTTTGCCACAGAAGCTAACCGGGCAGCAGCTGAATATCACCATTGCCTGATTAGCTTCTTGGCAATCCAGCCAACCCAGATATCTGGGTTCAGAGGTCAGCAGCAGCAACTAGCCACACTAGATCGGCTAGCTACAGCCGCTGAATATAACCCTCTTGCTAATTACCTGACAGTATTTTCCCAGTAAACTCTCTTCAGACAGGCGTATATGTCTATTTATGCACAGCAGTGATATGTTAATATTTCTTATTGGCGGAATGCAGCAACAAATAGATAAAAATAAATATATTCACTATTCCCTCTACATAGCAAAGACACTTACACCTTAGCATAATTAACCAGCATCGAAAACTTCAAATACAACCCTGAATTTCAATACAATCCAGTGAAATTCCACATGGATCACAGCCTAGAAAACTTTCAAGCACACCCGGAACATTGTGTCAGTACAGCCAAGACCTTGGACTCATGTATCTAAGGTGAGCGGTTTCTGAAACTAGAAAAAAGGCAAGCACTTGCAGGTGAGCCAGAAAGCAGACTGCATCTGCAACCTCTAAGGAATGATCACTGCAGGCAATTGTCTTCAAAAGCTATGAAAATGTGCCAAACCTGCTCTGACTGCAATATAATCCACCCTCAGTCACTTATCAATGTTAATATGAAATACTTTACCATTTTTTATGCCTTCGGGGACACTTTCAGATCAGTGAGGGATAACCTCCCTACAGAAGAAAACAGCAGACAAAAAAATGCAAGACTAGGCCTTGCAACAGAGACAAAAAAGAGAGTTCAGGTTCTACCACAGTCATGCACTCATCTGAAGAGAGAAGATCAGCATTAGAGAAGACAGTACAATATTTGTAAGGGCACATTGTCTGTACGGATGTCCTTCAGAATCTCTCCTGCAGACTAGAGATGGACAGTTGTAGTGCATAAGAGACAGTCGAAGTCAGGACTAGGAGAGGTTACCCACTGGCTTTATTTTCTCTTTAAAAGAGGCTAAGAGGCCTATTCCTTGTTGGATGCCCAAGCCTCTGTGCGTCCAGTCGGAACTGGACGCACAGAGATAGACAGAATTCTGATCCCCACGAGATCAGAATCCCATCTAGGCCTGTACGTGCAGGCCCGGACCCGATGCTGGTCGGCCTGCACGTACAGGCCACTGCCCGGCTACGTCAGTCAAGGCTCCTGAATGGAGCCACAGCGCCATGGCGTCCAGCTACCATGGCACTGTGCCTCCATTCAGGAACCATGATCCCTGGCTGCTGCCAACTTTGTGCTTTCCCTGCATCCCGACCCCCAATCCGGCTTCACACGGCGAGGGTCGGGCTGAGGGGAATCCACTGCACCCCTCCTAGCTTTGACGCGTCCTGGGCCTGCTATCTCCTCCTGGAATAAGTTCCCCACCTACTCTGCCAGCCCCGGATGTACAGGACCAACATCAGAATCGGCCCTGTACGTCCAGGGCCGCAGACCGCCCATCGGCTGCACCGTCTCTGCCTCCACTCCGCCCCTTTCCTACCCCTGTCTAACTTCCCTGTACAAAATCCCTGTTCGTACGGGGAGGCTTGGCAGGGACGGGAATGGCAGATGAATAGCAGGGATGGACTTTCCAACGGGACGTCCATCCCCACTATTTGTTGTTCAGAATAGACCCCTAAGTTCCTAATTGTGCAGCAGTAATAGTGATATGGACTGACTATTCTGCTTTTCACAGAGAATCCAGAACTACACTTGCAAGTACATCATTGGGTAAAGCCAGAACTGGTCAACCCATCTTGAAAAAAAAAGAAGCTAAATGGTAACCTGAAGCTGAAATATCTTTTAGGTTAATGGTTTTCACCCCGATCCTCAGGGGTTCCCCACCACCGCCAACATTTAAGGCTTTCTGAAAGGCTTAGGGGGGATATTCAAAATCCTTTTGGCAGTTTGCAGACCTTGTTAGTGCTGCTGAATATCCCGTTTTAGCCCCTAAGCACCCCGCCGCTAGTCGACTAGCATCAGGGCATTCTAGGGACGGAGCAGAAGGAGCAACTGGGGATAACCGACTAGTGGCAATATTCAGTTGCTAGCCGGTTTCCTACAGCGGCTAAATTTGGGCACTTGGAAGTCTCGCCTAACTTAAGCCACTTTAGCTAACCAGCCAGCGACTGAATATCAGTGCTAGCCGGTTGGCTAACACACTGGTCAAACTGGATATTCAATGCTGGTGGGCGGATATGGCCCCAGCATTGAAGGGTCAGGATCTAGCGGCGACAGCTAGCCACTTTATCAGTGCCAGTCACCGCCACTCAATATCCCCTGCCTTAGTTTTGTAGTCAAGTATATCCTTGTGGATAGTCTGTCTCCCAGGGTATTATAGGGCCCTCGACAGGGGTAATTGCTGCTCTCTGTTCTACTCTGCTTGGTTAGACGTTGCGTTGATGTATTAATATTTCTAGATTTCTTTTCTATTCTTTCTTTTTCCTGTAAACCACATTGTTGATTTTTCAAATTGCAGTATAGCTAATGTGAAATAAAGATAAACATCCTTAGTTGATCTTGTTTTTAGGATGTTTACAATATCGATGCATGAGATGATATTTTAATACACCGGGTGTCAAATGCAGATAAAAATGCATATTCATTATGAACTCCCAGAAAACTAGACCAGTTAGGGAGGCCAGAGAATTACGTTGAGAGCCGCTGTTTTGGAACCCTGTCCTCTCATGAGATGACAACTCCCAGTGTGCCTGCTTCAAGCATAAACATATACGGGGTCATTCTGAGCCTCAAATAGCGGGGATGGACGTCCTTTTCGGCCCCCTGTGTCGTCCCCAATTAGCCTCCCCATACAAACAAGGTGTTTGTACGGGAAAGCTTAGATGGGGGCGGGGCGGAGGTGGAGTTAGGGCAGGGAGTGGGCGGTCTGCAGCCTCAGACATATAGAGCCGATTCTGACTTTGGCCCTGTATGTCTGGGCCAGCAGACTGGATGGGGGACTTATTCCACCTTGGAGGTGGAATAAATCCCCTAGACATTGGGGGACGGGAACTCCGGCCAAGACAAAAAGGTGAGGTGGGGCAGGAGAGTCTCCGTAGCCTCACCCTGGCCATGGGAGGCTAGATTGAAGGTCGGGCTGTGGGGACAGGAGACAGTTGGCAGTGGCCGGGGATCGCGGCTCCTGGATGGAGCTGCGGTGCAATGGCAACTGGAAGCCGTGGCACCGCAGCTTATTTAGGAGCCTTGACTGAGTTAGCCGGGCAGAGGCCTGTACGTCAGGCCGATGGGCGATTCTGATCCCACAGGGCTAGATGTGCCCCACAGAATCAGAATCGTGTCTACCCCTGTGAGTCCTATTCCGATCGGATGCACAGGGGCCTGGACGTCCTCATCGGAATGACCCCCACAGATAACTAGTGTGTTTTTTGAACAGTGGGAATATATGTTATCAGCCACACTTTTTGGTATCATAGTAACTTGAAGTATTGGGGCTGATAAGATATATTTCTATTGTTCAAAACATATATGTTCCTTGTGATGTCCCGGTCAGAGTTTTCAGGGAGTTGCCTGGCATGATTCTAGTTTTGAATGGCACAAAGAGCAAGCCAGGGTTAGGATAAGTACACTCTGGTTTCGAAAGGTACCAGGAGACATGGCATTGCTGAATTTGTGCCCTTTTAATTGGTTAGCCAGGCTTGTACCACTGCGGATATGGTGTGCAGTAGCCTCCGATCAAGTATGGGTCTCTCTGGAGGCCACTCAAGCTGAATGTTACTAGACCAGATAGGCGCACTGAGCTTTTTACCCATTGAGTCGCTTTTAGTAAGAAGGTTACTCACTATAGTCCTATTCTGGCCCATATACTGAGGTTCTAGAGGCAGGTATGAAAATGGTAGGCAGGTAGGTAGATTAATTCTTTTAGCTTTCCATGTTCTTTCTACCCAGAAATGTGAGGATGGAGGGACAGCGGATTAATGTATCTGGGGCAACATTGGGATGAGAATAGCTTGAACTCCTTCCCAGCTCTGCAATGGGAATTCCATCTAGACAACTCTTCACATGCTGTGAGTTACAGATGGAATGAGCACGAGAAAGAGTCCTTGATGTGAGTCATGCTTTTTAGGACTTCAATGTAATAAAGACCTCTTTAGAGAGGAAGGGAAGCCTAAGAGGGAAATATCTAGCAAATACTGCAGAGTTCTATCAGTCAGGTTTGGTGGGGACACTCCTAATCAGATTATTCATGCTTGGAATGTGGATCTAGGCCTCATCCTTGGATGAGAAGAGCATTCGGAACTCGGTGCATCATATTTCTATCTGCACCTGAAGAGTAGGGATTATGCTCAGCATATTGCACAGAACCTATTGCACCATGATGCAGGAGGATACCAGTGCAATATGCTGACGTGTAGGTGGCCATGTGGGTACTTACATGCATATGCGGTAGATATATCCAGTGGTTATAGTAGGTTTTGGTCACAAATGACACAAAAGACTGAGACAATTATAGATCACTCAATTGGTATCTCCCTAGGGTGAAGGTTGTTGTTGGGTAGGTGGGAAGGATCCAGAGTTGCCAAGTTACCCGGTTCCAGGAATGAGATTTTTCACCAGCTGGGTTTTAAATGTGTATTGCAATGCAATATGATATTCATAATTCCTGATTTTACCCATTGGAATCAGTGCTGCAGGTCCCATAATGCATCAGGATGAACATCAGAAATCCTGGACTGGCTTAAAATCTCACTCCTGGAACTGGGTAACTTGTTAACTCTAAGGATCTAGTTTCTCTAGATCTTCAGCAATCTCTCAACTGTTGCTCACGGTCTGATTGATGATAGCCATACGCTGGAAACTGTATCACTCATTGGAACCCTGACACAATGATGTCAATAGAGATAGCAGAAGTTGAGAAGTTGCGCTTTGACTTCAAAGGAGAAAGGCAGAAATATGCTTGTAGATGGGATTGGTTTGGAGAGCACTATGGGCTTGATTGGGATTGTTTAGGTCTTGAAGAAGTGTTTGAAGCCTGCACTCCACAGGATATTAACTGCTTAAATATTATATGTTGATGTTTGTGCACTGCCATGTTTGCTTTCTGGGCGTGCCTCGGAGGTATATGCCTGAAAAAGCTGTTAAATAATTTTAAAAAAACCACCCTGACTACATATATATAGGTGCTTGAAGCACAGATTCAGAACAAAAGGAAAATATTTTATTCTCAACAACAGAAAATGTGCCTGGCCTGGGGAGCATTCCATCTGCTGTCCGGTGCCATTGTGGGTGAGGAGGCCGGTTTCGCGGCTGGCAGCTGACCGGGCAGTTTGCTGCTGACGTCATCTTCAGGCCCTGATTAAAGCCTCTGCCTTGCTATTCGCTTTGGGAGCGTTCCATCTGCTGTCCGGTGCCATTGTGGGTGAGGAGGCCGGTTTCGCGGCTGGCAGCTGAGCGGGCAGTTTGCTGCTGACTTCAGGTCCCTTTTTTTGGGCTTTCTTCGGCACTCAGCCGTCGGCGCGTTTTCTAAGGGGCGCTTTTCAAAGGGGATTTTCTTGCCCCTTGTGAGCCCCTTTGGAGCCATCTTGGAGCTGTGAGGAAGCTATGCCGGGGGGGAAGCGTAAGAAAAAAACCCCTGCTGAGGATCTGCAGGTTGGTGCGATTGAGAAACATCTAATTTCCACACCATGAGTCTCCATAGCAGGTACTGTGCCTTTTGACCCCGTGAATGATGGCGCGAGTTTAAGCTCTTTGGAGCGAACACCCCCACTTCCCCCTGGTTTTTTAGAACTGTCTGGGAAATTGTCTCCTGCTTTGTCTTCTTCGACATTGGTTCCCAAAGAAGTTTCTTGGAGTCATTCTCCTGCTTTGCCTGCCCAACCCTCTGCCTCCACTGTTTCTCTCTCGGATATTTGGAGTGTGGTCTCGGGTACAGAACAAATGCTTGCAGAGACTGTTCCTAAGTTATGTCAATTTACTAAGGATTCTGTGCAAAAGTTTCAATCTCTTGATTCCCAGATTGGGGCCTTTGGCTCTGCTCTAGTGAAGATGGAGTCTCAGGTTAAAAAGTTTTCTGATTTTACGGCCTCTCATGCTCAAGATAGCTCTCTTCTGCATCAGAGGCTGGAGAATCTTGAAAACTTGACTCGCAGTAAGAACCTTCGATTGTTAAATTTTCCCACTTGTCCATTATTGTCTCCTCTAATTCTTTTTAGGAAATATTTGAAAGACACCCTCCTTTACCCACAGGCTGAGTCTTGTCTAGTTACAAAATGTTATTATTTACCTTTTAAAAAATTCCATCGGCCTTGGAGATAAGGATGAGGTGTCTTTGCCAGCAGAAAATGATTTCAACTTAACTGCTTTTCTAGAGGAATCTCAAGATGTGATTAGCACCAGGGCCACCCTATTGGTCACTCTATCCTTGGAAGGGGATAAGATTTCTATTTTAAAATCTTATTTCAAAAGGCGGGAGTCCCAATTCTGTGGTGATAAAGTATTTATCTTTCCAGATGTTTCTCGTTCCACACAGCTTCGTAGGAAATCTTTTTTGTTGTTGAAGCCTAGAGTACTTGCTTTGGAGGCGACGTTTTTTCTAAAATATCCTTGTAAATGCTGTATTTCATTACTTAATGATAAGTTTGCCTTTTTCTCTTCATCTGAGTTAGAGAAGTGGATTGTAGATCGTGAAAAGGCATGTATTGTTTCATGATAGGTTTAGAGGGGGCATTGAGGGAACTCTTCCGGCTGCATTAGTAGGCTAATTGACCTTCGGGTCTTTTTGCTTTGTTTTCCAGTAGTATATTGCTTGTTTTAGTTTAACGCTTCCCGAGACGTGGACTGCTAAAATTGATTTATTATATTTATATTTTTCCTTTTGATGTTTCTATTTTTTTCTTTGGTTGTAACTGTTTTTTTCAGTATAACTATGTATAAGGTATCTTCATAAATAAAGGATTTAAAAAAAAAATGTGCCTGGCCTACCTTGCAGGCTCAAACCCAATGACAAACAAATCTTCCTGAGGTCTTCTTCCTTCCAGTCTGGCCTCCTTTCCTCACTCTGGGCTGGGTTTTAAGTTCTTTACCTAGGCTCCGTCCATCTCCCTGGGTTCCCCAGCTCTGCTTCCCTTAAGCCGCTGTTGCCTTTTAAGGAAGATTGTGAATGCCAATTATAAGCCTCATTTGTACCCCCACTAATAGTCTTACGTGTTTAAACCATTTTTAATTAAATAAATTTACGATGTCTCTTATGTCCTATATGCTTGTGTTGATTAGCTTGCAATCTCTACTAAGGAGGGACGTTCTCTTATGTGTAAATATAAAGCACTGCATATGCCAAGTAGCGCTACAGAAGTCGTAAGTAATGGTAGTAGCAATTTAAATATGAAATGATTACACTGAATGGTCATATGAATGTCTTCATCTGCCATTTTTAAAAGCACTTCTGGGATTGGCAGTGAAAGCCGATAACATAAATAGGGAGGGATCAAATTTTACACGTTATTAAATGTATAAATTTTGGCAGTATAAGTTGCTCTGGAACCCCACACAGCCCTATCGAGTGGGAGCAATTTTCAGAGAGCAAATTTACCCGAGTGGATTATTTCATTATCCACATAAATGGTTTTGAAAGCTGTCCTCTTAAAATTCCCGGTAAGTTATAGAAATGTTTCCATCTTAAATAAAAACATTAGGAAGGC
Organism: Ichthyophis bannanicus; assembly: GCA_033557465.1. Taxonomy (NCBI): domain Eukaryota; kingdom Metazoa; phylum Chordata; class Amphibia; order Gymnophiona; family Ichthyophiidae; genus Ichthyophis; species Ichthyophis bannanicus. The sequence continues at coordinate 74,176,655 of CM066037.1, forward strand.
AGATCTTGAGCATGTTCTCTCCCCACCCAAATACATTCAGAGGTCTTCTGCAGAATCCAAGCGTTTTGGAGATCAGTTTTAAAAAGACATTGCATCCTATTCAGTTTATTTCCATCAACATTCTCTCATTTAAGAAATCTGAACCCACCATAAGAAAGCACTTTAGTTACATAAGAACATAAGATATGACATACTGGGTCAGACCAAGGTCCATCAAGCCCAGTATTCTGTTTCCAACAGTGGCCAATCTAGGTCATATGTACCTAGCAGTTTCCCCAAGAGACACAAGTTCCACAATGCTTGTACTGGGTCAAACATTGATATCCTGGGTCCCTTCTTAATAATGGTTTATGGACCTTTCCTCCAGGAACTTGTCCAAACCTTTTTTAAACCCAGCTACACTAACAGCCTTTACTACATCCTCCGGTAACAAATTCCAGAGTTTGATTACACGTTGAGTGAAAAAACATTTTCTTTTATTAGTCTTAAATAGTTTACCCTGTAGCTTCATTGCATGTCCCCTAGTCTTTCTATATTCTGATCACGTAAACAATCGATCTACGTTTTCCCGTTCCACTCCGTTCATTAATTTATAGACTTCTATCATATCTCCCCTCAGCCGTCTCTTTTCCAGGTTAAAGAGTCCTAACCTTTTTAGCCTTTCTTCATAGGAGTATCCTTCCATCCCCTTTACCATTTTGGTGGCTCTTCTCTGAACCTTTTCTAAAATCGCTATATCCTTTTTAAGATACGGCGACCAGAATTGCACCCAATATTCAAGGTGCGGTCTCACCATGGAACGATATAGAGGCATTATAATATCTTTTGTTTTATTTTCCATTCCTTTCCTTATGATACCTAGCATTCTATTTGCTCTCTTGGCCGCCGCTGCACACTGGGCCGAGGGCTTTAACATGTTATCCATAATGACACCTAAATCTTTTTCCTGGGTGGTGGTTCCTAATGTGGAACCTTGCATCGTGTAACCATAGTTTGGGTTGTTCTTCCCTAGGTGCATAACCTTGCACTTGTCCACATTAAATTTCATCTGCCATTTTGATGCCCAGTCTTCCAATTTATCAAGATCCTCTTGCAATTTTCCACAATCCTCTTGGTTTTTAACAACTTTAAATAGTTTTGTGTCATCTGCAAATTTGATAACCTCACTCGTTATTCCACTTTCCAGGTCATTTATGAATATGTCAAAAAGCAGCGGACCCAGCACAGATCCCTGGGGTACACCATTATTCACCTTTCTCCATTGGGAAAATTGGCCATTTAGCCCTACCCTCTGCTTTCTATCTTTTAACCAGTTCCTGATCCACAATAGTACACTGCCTCCTATCCCATGACTCTTTAGTTTTGCCAAAGGTCTCTGATGAGGGACCTTGTCAAAGGCTTTCTGAAAGTCCAGATACACAATATCAACTGACTCACCTTTGTCCACCTATTTATTCACTCCTTCAAAAAAACATAACAGATTAGTAAGACAAGATCTTCCTTGTCTAAAGCCATGCTGGCTGTCTCCCATTAGGTCATGACTATCTACATGCTGAGTAATTTTATTCTTTATAATGGTTTCTACCATTTTTCCTGGTACTGACGTCAGGCTCACCGGTCTGTAGTTTCCCGGAGTTGTTTTTCACAATGGCCCCCAATCCTCTCCTGGAGGTCAACTCATGTCACTGAGACCACTGACAATGGTTATATGACAGAGGGCATGTCACTGGTCTGGGTTTTGTATATATGCAAATCTATTTAATGCATATTCCTTGTGACTTGCCAGAAAACCAGGCCAATTAAATGTGCTTCCATGACTGGATTATGAAACCTACTGACATTAAGGAAACAGAAGGAAGGCTAAACTTGTGTTTGGAGCCCAGAATCTGCAAGATTCTAATCACAGTAGACCACATTGTCCGATAATGCCATGTAAGTCATTCATTTGGCCTTCCTTGGGCTCTAGTTCATATAATTGGGTTATTCCTTCTCCTCTCTTCAGACACAGGTTTAGCAGCATATCCTTCTTTGCGATTCTCGTCTGCGTTGCTGAACCAGTTGTGTTATTTATATGATTGTGTGGTGTTATGTATCCTGCTTTGGGCTTTTTTGTAAGGGCAGATAAAATCACTAATAAAAATAAAATAAATGATTGAGATGCTGTGGCTGAGAAGGCAGAAAGGGGCTCCTGTCAAGCAGCTCAGTGCTTCTCTTCAATAGGCCGAGGTTCTCCTCACTGAAAGAACTATACCTGGATCTTCCTTCATTCCAGAAAATGGGTTTTGACGGGGCTATCTACATTAGTTAAGCAAGGACTGAAATATAAGCCTAGACTCTTATATAACTGAGTGTAGCACTGCTCTCCAGAACTACAAGGATTACATTTCTGAAATCCTGTTGGAGTGAAAAATAAAGCTCATCATTGTTAGAATGAGAACCTCGTCCAACCACATCCTTACACGTCCTGCCCTTTGTACTCAGGTCAGGTGATAGTGAGGTGTAATTAATGCAGTAATAGGACTGTATGCCCAAACCTTTCCTATTCCCACTTTATTGCCTTAGTAAAAGAAAGAAAAAGGGTCTAAGCTAATGTCTACTGACAAAACAACATAGCAGGTCCCCTTTTAACCGGCTAGCCTAGTTTAAGTGGCTAATAAACAGATCTGAACTCAATCTAAATAAGCACAAAGTTTGCATTTTAAAATGATCTCCCTGACTTCTTGTTTCAAAAATAAATAAAAATATCTGATTAATGTCCCCTTTTAGCACTGAGTGCCTTCCTTAGACCTTATAAATGCTGATATTTCCTGTTTAAGTTTACAGGAGATGAACACTTGCAAGCAGAAATGCCTTGCAGACGATATCAGATTTGCTAAAGCTGAAACCAACTGTTGGGCGGCCTTTAATCCAATCGATGTGACTATCGTGTCACCCAACTGTGCTTTTCGATTGCTCTTGAGCCCATGTTATTTCAAATTGTTAAAGTGCCCGGTTTGCTATAATAAAATGATAATCCACAGAGCATTGTCAGTCTAATGGGAAACTGATTTAATTAAGAATGCCAAAGGGCATCATTTGGGGCCAGGTATCTGAGCTGGAAGTTTGTTTTGATCTCAAAATTTCCCTGTAGTAACGTCCACATTGGCACCAAAGGCTGGAGGGCAAGAGAACAAAGGGAATTCTGTATTTCTGAATTCAAATTCTTTTCCTTTGAAATGAAGCGTCCAGAATAGGCAATAAAACTGTGAAAATGGATTTCTGGCCGCATTTGATGTTAAGCCTTTAGTGTCAAGAGCCAGGTTTCTCTCCCTCTCTCTCTCTCTCTCTCTCTCTCTCTGTCTTTCTCTCTCTCTAGTCTTGAGGGGAATTTATCATAAGAAATACTCCTCAGTCTTTCTGTGCATACAATACAAACACTGTCCCATCCAATTTGGGTCTCTGAACTTTAAGCAAGAAAAATAAGAAGTCTTTATTATTCTTTTTTAAACTTGTGTTCGCTGGAAAATAAAATACAGTTTTAAATGCAACAGTTCATATGGGCTTATTTGTTGACTTTTCCACTCAAAATCTGTGTTTACTAAGATACTTTTATATGAAGATTCAGAATTATTGTCCCAATGTAGCGTGCTATGTAGCGATGTTACACTCATAAATGATGACAGCCCCATTTCTTTGGAAAATACCAACAATGAGCTAAGACTATGATTTCCACTTGCTTTAAGATATGGATGGAAGAGAGCTTAAAACAAGGGGCTGTGACTCGTGGGGCTAGATTTACTAATTTTGTGCTAATGTGCTATCCCGCACTAATGCACTTATTTAACACAAGTCCCATTATTGTTAATGGGGCCTGTTTTCCAAGAGCTAGATTTACACAAATGCACCACCTCAGTTACACACACGCTAACACTGTTATCGCATGTTATTAATAAATAGGTCTCGTTGCTTAAAGTTGGATCTACGGTAAATAATAATACCTGTTAAAGCATGCTAAGATGGTAGCATGTTTCGTAAAGCTAGTCCTAGGTGCCTAACTCACATTAACATGTGTTAGTAAATATAGTTCTGAGAGTATACTCAGTCTGAGCCGGCACAGCATAGTAAGCATGGCAGAGGGGTGCTGCCTTTAATCTGCACTAGTGTCCAGCTAACATTTAATCCCATATCTATCCTTGCTCGGTCTCCATTGCTGTAGAATTTAAAACTATTCTCTACTCTTATTCTACATAAGTGACCAACCCCTCCCCCCTGCTGAAGTATTCTTTCAGACCCCATTTACTGTCCTCCACAGTGTGCTTGCTCTGAATGTCCTTTGAGAAGAGCAGTGCTCTCGTTGAACTCTCCTGGAAGGTGATTTTTGCTGAATTTGCTGCTCTGCTGTGAGTTCCATCTGTCTGTTTGTCTCCCCATATTTATTTATTTGTTATTATTTGTGTGTTCCCTTACTTTACTGCTGCCTTTAATTTGCACTTGTGTTCAGCTATTCTCAGCTGAATAACTTATACCCCACCCACCCTCCCCTCTACCCACCCACCCCGTGACTGGCTGTCTTTAATAGCTGTTATCTGCTCACTGTCTAATTTATGCACAGGTGCACCTAATCCCTTGATTCTCCCACCTTCTATATTCTCTGGCCTTTGTTCTCCTCTCTATTCCTCTTCTATGGCGCCTCATCACATTGTCTTCCTCTTCTTCATACTCCCTAATTGTTTCCTCTCTTACCAGCACCTTCACTCCTCCCCTCCTTATCTCCCCTTTACTGCCCTCCTTCCTCCTCCATTCTGTCTCCTATCCTATCATCAGCTCTTGAGCTTCATCACTTTCTCCCTCTCATTCAACCATCTCCTCTCTCTCTAAGGCAACCTCACCCTCGCTTCCGCCGCACGGTCTCCTCTCTACCCCCGTACTCTGCTACTCCTTCTCCTTCTCTCATCCGGATATGTTAACCCCAATCCTGGCCCCCCTAGACTTCTGTCTCACTCTGAGAAGAGAGCTTCACGCAACATCTCTAATCTTATCCATATCCCTCGCCTTTCCCCTTCCACTCTCCATTTCTCATGTGCCTTTTGGAACGCACACTCTGTCTCTAATAAACTTGCTTTTACTCATGATCTCTTTATCTCTAATGCTCTACATCTTCTTGCTCTAACTGAGACCTGGATCCTCCCAGATGATACTGCATCTACTGCTGCTCTCTGTCATGAGGGCTATCAGTTCTCCCACACGCCTCGTCCCACTGGCCGTGGTGGTGTTGAGCTTCTACTTTCTTCCTCTTGCCAATTCCAACCCCTCCTGCTGCCTCAGTCTCACCCCTTTCTCTCTTTTGAAGTCCACTCCATCCGCCTTTTCACTCCACTTCCTCTCCGGGTAGCTGTTATTTATCGACCTCCTGACAAGTCTCCTTCTACCTTTCTCACTGACTTTGACTCATGGCTTTCCTTCTTTCTGGATTCCTCTTCCCCCACTCTTGGGGATTTTAACATTCATGTCAATAACCCCTCTGATCCTTATGCTTTAAAGCACCTCTCCCTTACCTCCTCATTTGACCTCCAACTTTGTTCCACTGCCCCCATTCACCAGCATGGCCACTGCCTTGACCTGATATTTTTCTCTAGTTGCCTACCCTCGAACTTCTGTAGCTCAGTTCTTCCCTTATCTGACCATCACCTTCTAAGCTTTAATCTTCAGCACCCGCTGCCTCAGCCTCGTCCTGTCTCCTCCAACCTATTTAGAAATCTTCATGCTATTGATCCCTTGGCTCTCCCTTCCACTATTTCTTCATCTCTTTTTTCCACTATGTCATCTAAGTCTGTTGATGAGGCAGTAACTTCCTATAATGCTGCACTCTCCTTGGCTCTGGATGCTCTCGCTCCGCCCATAACACGTCCTGTGAGACGTTCTGCACCCCAGCCCTGGCTTTCATCCACTACCTGCTATCTACGTTCCTGTGCCCATTCTGCTGATCGTGCTTGGCTCAAATCCCGCTCCCCTGCAGACTTTCTACACTTCAAATTCATGCTTGTCTCCTTCCAGTCAGCCATAACTCTTGCCAAAGAAGACTACCATGTCCATCTGACTAACTCTCTTGCCTCTGATCCTCACCGTCTCTTTACTACTCTCAGCTCTCTTCTCAAAGTGCCTCCACCCCTGATCCCTCCCTCCCTTTCTGCCCAAACCCTGGATGACTATTTCCATGACAAAATCCACAAAATCACCCTGCAGTTCCCCACAAAGTCAGCTACTTCCCCTCCTCCTCCTCTTCACTCCCAACCCCCCCCCCCCACCTCTGCTACCCTCTCTTCCTTTCCTGTGATCTCTGAAGAGGAACTGCACACCTTCTTTCTTCCTCCAAACTCACCACCTGCTCCTCTGATCCTATCCCCACCCATCTCCTAAGCTCCATCTCCTCCACCGTTGTCCCTTCCATCTCTCATATTCTCAACCTATCGCTCTCTACTGCAACAGTCCCTGCAGTCTTCAAGCATGCTGTGGTCACACCTCTCCTCAAGAAACCCTCACTTGATCCCACCTATCCTTCTAATTATCGACCCATCTCTCTCCTTCCCTTCGTTTCTAAACTACTTGAACGTGCGGTTCACCACCGCTGTTTCGACTTCCTCTCCTCTCATGCCCTTCTGGATCCCTTACAGTCTGGCTTTTTGTCCTTTACACTCTACTGAAACGGCTCTTGCCAAAGTCTCCAGTGACTTGTTCCTGGCAAAATCCAAGGGCCTTTAATCTTTCCTCATCCTTCTTGACCTCTCTGCTGTTGACCGCAACCTTCTCTTCGATACCCTGTCCTCGCTTGGTTTTAGGGGCTCTGTACTATCTTGGTTCTCCTCCTATCTCTCGCTCTTTTAGTGTGTGTTATAGTGGCTCCTCCTCCTCTGCTATCCCGCTCCCAGTTGGTGTACCCCAAGGATCTGTCTTGGGTCCGCTCTTTTTCTCTCTCTACACCCAGTCCCTTGGTGTGCTTATCTCTTCCCATGGCTTTCAGTACCATCTTTATGCTGATGACTCCCAGATCTACCTCTCTACGCCTGAAATCTCTCCGGAAATCCAGACCCGGTTCTCTGTCTGCCTTTCCGACATTGCTGCCTGGATGTCTCACCGCCACTTGAAACTGAACATGGCTAAGACTGAACTTCTTATCTTTCCCCCTAAAACCTCCCCTCCTCTTCCTCCTTTCTCAGTCTCTGTGGCTAACTCTGTACTCCTTCCTGTTTCCTCAGCCCGCAATCTGGGGGTTGTCTTTGACTCCTCTCTCTCTTTCTCCTCACATATCTGATAGCTAAGACCTGCCGTTTCTTTCTCTATAACATCAGCAAAATCCGTCCTTTCCTTTCTGAACACACTACTAAAATACTTATGCACTCCTTAATCACCTCCCGTCTTGACTACTGTAACCTACTCCTTGCTGGTCTCCCTTTGAATCATCTCGCTCTCCTTCAATCTGTTCAACACTCTGCTGCGCAGCTAATCTTCCACCAGCCTCGTCGTGCCCATATTATTCCTCTTCTCAAGTCACTTCATTGGCTCCCTATCCATTTCCACATCCAGTTCAAACTTCTCCTGCTGACCTATAAATACATTCACTCTGCGGCTCCTCACTACCTTTCTTCTCTCATCTCTCCTTACGACCCCCCTCGGGAACTCCGCTCTTCTAGCAAACTGCTTCTATCTGTGCCCTTCTCTTCTACTGCTAACTCCAGACTTTGCTCCTTTCACCTTGCTGCGCCTTACGCCTGGAACAAACTACCTGTGTCTGTACGCCAGGCACCTTCTCTAACCCTCTTCATATCCAGGCTGAAAACTCACCTCTTTGCAGCTGCTTTTGGATCTTGACTCACCTGATCTCCTTTTTCTTTCCCTTGCTTTGTCCCTGCCTACACCTTCTGTGTTTGTCTTGACTTGTAAGCTCTGATGAGCAGGGACTGTCTCCTACATGTCTGTGCAGTGCTGCATACAACTTGTAGCGCTATATAAATGCTCAGTAGTAGTAGTAGTAGAGTTTTGGGGAGGCACCAAAATATGGAAAAATAAAAAAAATGAGGAAATGAAAAATTAGAAAATGAGAAAAATAAACTAGCAAAAAGGGAAACAAACATTAAAAACTAAGGGCCAGTTAGTCAAAGCGATTAACGCAGTTAGCGGAGCTGCTAATCACGTTAAGCGCGGTGAGCAGGATATTCAGTGGCACTAACATGGTTTCATCAGTGTACTCTGCTTTTCATCGATATCTGCCAACTTGAGCAATTCAGGCTTCATAAAAAATGGCTCCGACATTATTTTAAAGAGTTCCTAGCTCCGCCTCCTCTACCAGATTGGTTTACTTCCTGAGTAATGGATGTCATTATATTCGCAAGCCAACAATATCCCTTAACACATTACTGCTTCTGTACCTTCAGATGAAAGCATATTACAACAAAGTATACCAGTCAACTTGCTGGTTTAAAACTTTAGGGGGTTATTCTGTGCCACGAATAGCGGGGATAGAGGTCCCAATGGGACTCCATCCCCACTATTCGTGCCCTTCCCGTCGGTGTCTAACTTCCCCACCGATTGTATGGGGAGGTTAGACGAGGGCAGGGAAGGGGTGGATCAGGGGTGGCGGTGGGCAGTCGTCGGCCCTGGATGTACAGGGCCAATTCCAATGTCTGCCCAGTACGTCCAGGGCCGACAGCTTAGATGGGGAACTTATTCCACCTTTGAGGTGGAATAAGTTCCCCGATCTTGAAGGGACGGCGGCCCGGAGCTCAAAAGAGGTGGCAGGGGGCGGAGGAAATTTCCAGCACCCCAACCCTGGCCTTGGGAGACTGGATCAGGTGTTGAGCTGCGGGGAAAGCATTTTTCTGTGCTGGTGCCAGGGATCACGGCTTTACAATGGAGCCACAGTGCCATGGCAACCGGACACCATCGCACCGCAGCTCCATTGTAGAGCCCTGACTGAATTAGCTGGGGACAGGCCTGTACGTGCAGGCTGAGCTGAATAGCAGTCCCGGCCTGCACGTACAGGCCTATTCATGATTCTGATCCCGCGGGGCTAGACATGCCCCGCGGGATCAGAATTGCGAATCCCTCTGGTTGTACGTCTCCGATGAAATGAGTCCCTTAGGGTTTATTGTGTCCAGTGTAAAAATCCAATATTCTTTAGAATTCAAGCTGGCCCCTCGATTACCCCCTCTCCAATACAACAGTATATGATCTAATATACATCACTTTAGATCATGAAAAGTATGATGGAATGCCAAACAATGTTCAACAATAGGCACTGATTTATTTTTTGTATATAATCACGAACAATGCTTTCTAAGCTGTTGAGTCATAGATTATTTTGTACAACCTATATACAATTTATTACACGGGCATTGAGGAGCGTATACAACATCAGTGAATCTACAAGAGGCATTCCAGTATAAATTGACAGGATAATGAGCTCCAGGAGGAACCCAAGTGGTACCCTCAATAGTGCCTTGATAGAACTCACAACTGCCACAGGCAAAATGACCTTTATGATCCCCTACACGCTCCTCCTTTGGCTCCCAAGTAATAGATTTGCACACATAATTAGTGATATTTTTTCCTCGACGGTAAGCCCCTATAGGATTTTCTTGAAAGCATACATGTGCCTGTAATATATTTCAATATTTGTACAAAAACGATGCTATGATAGGGGCCTTAACCGAGAATGATATTACACAAACCAATCTATCACCATCCAATTGTTGACACAGTAAAAGCAAATGTCCGCACTGAGCATTCATTCCACGTTTATAAGATTTTCATATCACTGAAGATGGTTATCCCCTTTCCAAATAGCGTTGTATATATTTTTAACTTGTTTTCTATATTCTTCCTTGTTGTCACATATACGACGTAATCTTAAAAATTGGCTCATAGGGAGATTTTGTTTCAGTTTTACCGGGTGATGACTAGTATAATACAACAAATTGTTTCATGTCACTGGTTTCTCATGTAGAGTAGTCAGCAAAGTAGACCCAGATTTTTTAATTAAAATATACAAAAAGGGGCTTTAACAGGCATCATACGAACATGTAAACTGCAAGTTCGCCTTTTGATTATTAATTCACACTATAAAATCTTGAAGATTCAATACATAAAATATGTTGTCTAAGAAATGCTTCCACATACATATAAAAGACATCCAATGAGAGCCATATAAATGCTGATCTTCAAAGACAGCAACATATAGGGGTATGTTTACTAAACAGCGGTAGCGGATTCCGTGAGATATCGCACGAAAGCCGCTACCGCTGTTTAGTAAACATACCCCATAGTGTCGCCTTTGTGGGAGCTACCGTCAATCCCATTGCTATAGCGAAGATTTGATGATAATAACAATTCCGCTAACAAAAATAGTTCTCACATAATACCAGCTCTAACAATTGAAGAATATATGATTTTGGTGTTCTGGCTGGAATTTCAATCTGCTAATATAAAGCTGTTAACACTGCTGTCGTTCGTGATGGTCCACATTAGTATATAGAGTATCGATATCAAACGTGACTAGCAAATCTTCCTCATGTATATTCTCCAAAGTGACCAGATAATTTAACATCTGTGTAGTATTCTTTATATACGATTTAGCCTTTGTCGCCAATGGATTTAACAATCAGTCAACAAAAATAGACGGGACAAAAAGGTTCCAGTACTGAATTGTTGCCAGCCTCTATAGGATGGCCTGGGGGAGCTTGAAGATTTTTATGTACCTTAGGTACTGTATAAAAAACTGTGTTGTTGGTGTTTTATTGCACAAAAAATTCAGTTCCTGAGAAATCAAATACCCCTGTAGGAAACCATATTTCACCACAGATTCAATTTTTTCAATAATTGCTTTTCTGGGATCCTCCAACAGAGGTTGATAATATTTTAAATCACTTAATTGACGTGTTATTTCTGCATCATACTGTGAGAGACTGTACAACTACTGCCCCACCTTTATCAGCTCGACGTATTACTATTTGGTCATTGTTTGCTATACTTCTCATTGCCTGAAATTGATGTTGAGTTAAATTCCATTTAATAGGCTTAAATGATTATTCAAAAGAATCCACTTCCTGTAATACTAAGCGTTGGTACACTTAGTATTGCTAACAAGGGATCCAAAGGACCATTTGGAATCTATTTAGAAGGAGCCCTTACTATAGAATAATCTGATGGCACTGAGTGGGTAGATAAGTACAATTTGATTACTAATTTTCGAAAGAAGCCATACAAGTCTACTCTCGTATCAAATGCCCGATATTTTACTGTAGGTGCAAATGATAAACCTAGGTCCAAGAAGGCTTCTTGTTCTAAAGTCAAAACATGGGATGCGATATTTACTATGGCTGATCTTTTGCTTGGGTTTGGCTTATGGGATCCTGCCAGTTGGTGCTAAAGTCGGCTCATCTCAACCGATGGCCCCGATGCCGGCCTCTCCCTCTCCCCTTGCCTCTGGCTCTGGTTCGCCATCGTTGGCCCTCTAAAAAAAACTTGTTGGCCATCTTTTGCATACTCCTCCCCACTTGACTCACTTTCTTCTGAGGTATAGTCTGCATATATTTGACGCTGAAGTTCATCATTCTTATTTATCCATGGCAATATTGATTGGGTACTGAAATCATTTTGATCTCAGCAACATTTTTTCAGTTTTACCACTCTTATTGTTTCCTTGTACTTAAACACCTGTTTCCGACAACTGCTGTTTAAAGGACTCCTCCCCTACTCCCTCCTTCAATTCACCCTGTAACTTATTAATGGATTCAGATATAGATTCTTTGGTAGCAGATAACGTTTCCACCAACAACAACATCAGATCTAAAGTGCACTTAGTTAAAATTCCATTCCATTTTTGAAGAAATGCCTCATCATCCATATATAATTTTGAGGCTTTTAACACTCGCAAACTTCTAGGGGAAGTGCCCATAAGTATATACTGAGTTAGAGACAAACTATGTAATTGGGTCCGACTTTGATTCTTATATAACTTCTAAAGTTGAGCCCATTTCTCACTTTCAGTGATAGTATCAGAAGGACCCGAATCAGGGATATTCTTCAAAATGTCTGACATTTGATTTTCAGTGTATACATAAATGCCCGCCCATTTACCCTTAGCCATCATGGATTCACATAGACCAAACCCTCCTAATTTGAATCCTTAATTTGAATTGTTTGAATTGTTGTCTGCTTTTACCATATTTTGATTAGGGGCCTTTCAATGTTCACCCTTGAAAATCCCAAAATATTTTTAGTGAATGGACCCAGTGTTTGTAATATAAAAATCTCTCTCTCTTTTCCTCTCTGGAAGCTCTCAAATATTGCATTTGTCTATTCACCATAAAAGTGATTGCATAAGCGTTTCTGAAGCATCGCAATTGTAAAGGACACTAAGACACAGTTTGGATAAAATATACCACATGAAGCCAAATAATATTATTGCTAGCATTATAGTTACTTAGGTGTCATAGAGGTCAGCGTTCAAAAGGTTTGCCCAGGTTGCTTTGGGGAGGTAGCAGGAGCAACCTTCATACTACATTTATATAGTGATATAAGGTGTGTGCAGCATTTTACAAATACATAGAGGAGACAATCCTTGCTCTTTGAAGCTTACAGTGTAGTCAATGGACCGGCACTGAGGACAGAAAGAGGCTGGGGAAAGATGGACAGCAAGGAAAAAACATGGAGGCAAATTTTCAGCATGGCAGGATCATGCATTTTGACTGCAAAAATTCAAGGGAGCAGTACAGTGTAGAGGGTGAACTACTTCTGTCCATGAAAGAACGAGACCTGGGCATGTTTGTTTCTGATGATCTCAAGGTGGCTAAACAAGTAGAAAAGGAGATGGCGAACACCAGAAGAATGCTTGGGTGCATAGGGAGAGGAATGGCTAGCAGAAAGAAGGAGGTGATAGTGCTTCTGCATACATCTTTGGTGAGACTTATTTGAAGCGCTCTGTGCAATTCTGGAGACCACACCTTCCAAAGGATATAAAGAGGATGAAGTCGGTGCAGAGGGTGACTACCAAAATGGTCAGTGGTTTTCGTCAGAAGGCATACGGAGGAAAGGTGGGAGAGAGCAGGTGTGATAAAGATGTTTAAATACCTTTGTGGCACTTAACGGAAAGAATGGTAGATGTATGGAATAGTCTACCAGCAGAGGTAGTAGAGACGAGGACAGTATTTGAATTCAAGAAAGCATGGGACCAACACAGAAGATCTCTAAAGGAAATAAAGGCACTATGCTAGTTGGTATGGAAGGGCAGACTGGATAGGCCATGTGTTCTTTTTCTGCTGTCATGTTTCTGTTTCACTATCTGTTAGGGACAGGTACGGCCAAAGAAAGTTCTGTTAGTGGTCATATTTTCTGAACCTTTCCCAAATTTCATGTATATTTTTTGGGTGTTTTGCACAGGCTTGTCTAAAATGTACACCATCTATGCATGCTAAAACATTTTTGCGAATGCAGATCAATTGTACAGTACCTGCATGAATTTGTATATAGATGCACACACAAGCAATTTGCGTGCATATACATTTTTTAGGTGCCCATACAAAAATAGTGCATGCCAGCAAACATAATTTTATATGTATATGATATCTATAAATGTTGCATGCATATTCATCAGTAATACCTGTAAGTGCCAACACTGAATATGTACTTGAATATTTTATACAGATATTTATCCATATAAAGTTAAACCTTCTATTTATGTTGTGGTACTTATATGGGTAACTTGTAAAAGTAAAGGCACATTTTACAAAGGATGTCCAAGTATAATCTGGGATGTTCTAGCCAGAACAACTGAAAACAAAACAAAAAAACCAGGCACATCCAAGTTCAGGTACAATTTCACAAATATCAAAATCCCAGTATAGGCATCTATGGGGAAATCTAAATAGATGTTCTCTAGAATGACATTTGAGGATGTGGATGTCTAATAGCCTAATGGTTAGACTAGTGGGTTAGGACCAGGGAAGCCAGAGTTCAAATTCCATCTTCTCTACACTGGAGCAGGCCTAAACTTGACATCCCTGACATTTCTGAGAACTAGCGGGGATGTCTAGGTCCATTGCCCTGCCCCAGACATGACTTTTTGCCATTCCCCCTGCATACTGGGTATCCCTGCCCCAGACATGACTTTTTGCCATTCCCCCTGCATACTGGGTATCCCTGCCCCAGACATGACTTTTTGTCATTCCCCCTGCATACTGGGTATCCCTGCCCCAGAGATGACTTTTTGTCATTCCCCCTGCATACTGGGTATCCCTGCCCCAGAGATGACGTTTTGCCATTCCCCCTGCATACTGGGTATCCCTGCCCCAGACATGACTTTTTGCCATTCCCCCTGCATACTGGGTATCCCTGCCCCAGACATGACTTTTTGTCATTCCCCCTGCATACTGGGTATCCCTGCCCCAGACATGACTTTTTGTCATTCCCCCTGCATACTGGGTATCCCTGCCCCAGACATGACTTTTTGCCATTCCCCCTGCATACTGGGTATCCCTGCCCCAGAGATGACGTTTTGCCATTCCCCCTGCATACTGGGTATCCCTGCCCCAGACATGACTTTTTGTCATTCCCCCTGCATACTGGGTATCCCTGCCCCAGACATGACTTTTTGCCATTCCCCCTGCATACTGGGTATCCCTGCCCCAGACATGACTTTTTGCCATTCCCCCTGCATACTGGGTATCCCTGCACCAGAGATGTCTTTAAAAGCCATTTGTAAAATGGCTCTGGGGACGTCTCCGTGCTTTGGGCATTCCCGTTTCCAGACATCTAAGTCATGACTAAGGGACAGATGCGGAAAAGCTTCGCACGACATTCTCTGGCACTGTTCCCACACGGCTTGCTCTTTGATGCAGAAAGCAAGCCAGCGCCAGAAAAATGCAGGAAAACTGATGCACTAAATTGCATTGCGGTGAACGTGCAAATCACTTGCAAGGTGCTGTATATGTAAGTCATTTTTTACATTATTCTTAAGGCTGGAACTTTATGCCAACTTCAGGCAGGTGTAAAGATCCATCCAGGAGCAATATCATCATCTGGGGTGAAGTCTGACAAATCAGGCATCGGGGAAAGCCCCAATGCCATTGCCACAATGTCTGGGGGCCAGTGCCCCCCTGGACACCAACTCTGCCTGACAGAAGTAAACATTGGTAGCCCGGTGGGTCCTGATCCCCCCATCCTACCCCTTAGAACTCATTGGTGGCCCCAATCACTCAACATCCACTTCCAAAACAGAAAAGGGCCTGGTGCCCCCTCCCCCCAAAGAAAAGGGTGTGGTTGCATCCTGGGACAGTTTCCACCCCCATGCAAAAGGAAGTGAAACCGGAAAGGGGCAGAAGCACAAATGATATCACAGCGCCACAGCTGAAGATAACTCCAGTGCTTCAAGTATTGCTGATGCTAAAGATCCCAGAGAAGGGCAGTAGTGGCGACAATTGGCTCCCCCCCCCCCCCCCCAGTGGTCCGGCGCTCTAGGCAGTTGTCTACTTCACCTAATGGTAGCACCTCCTCTGCTCATAGTAGTCTAATATATAAAAAGAGATAAGTGCTGTGTCTGAATAGCTTCTTTCCCTCCCCAGAAAGATGATACTAATTTTCTTCCAGTGGAGGCATATGTTGAACACACGTGCGGTTAATGCAAAATCAGTGCCAAAATTTCAACAGCACAAAATAACTCAGTCTAAATACAAGAATGGGAATCCCATGCCCGAAGTGCTCATTCCCTGGAATGAAACACCAGTTGCAATAACTTTCCACCAGAACGAGATTACTTCCGTAGTTCTCCCGTGAAAAGCAGATCTGTTCTGGTCCATTTAATAGAAAAGTATCCCACACATTAGGGCAATCTGATAAGGCAGTGTTTTACATGCAGAAACGGACTTTTCTTTTTAAAGAAAAGCCTGGGATATATGCCGATAAAGCCATATGTTCCTGGCCTTGTAGCACCTACTTCTATCCAGAATGCGTGTAGACTTCCCAAGGGCAGAAAGGGCGCAGCTCATGACGCATGTATGCATTTAGAAAAGATGCGCCGATGAGCGTAAAACGTGCAGGAGCATCTGCGCAATCCTCAGGGCTGATGTAAATGTGTACAGCTCCTTTCCAGAAGATAATTATATAAGGGCACTGGTGCATATATGTTTCTTACATCAAATAGGCAAAACCTATATCTGCAGTACTGGTGTTACAATTACCCTCAAACTGCACAACCAATAAAACGCACAGGTGGAAGGTAATTTTATCAGCCCTTTTCACGTGTAAAATGCTGATTTACATGCGCCAAGAGGCTATTATAACATTAGGTCTCACTTAAAAGTATGCACAATGCAAGCTAGTGTGTATTTGTACAATAAACATGTTCAGGGAGGAGCTTGGGCGGAGCATCGGCAGTCACAATTTGCATGCTCATGAAATATGCACTAACTTTACACCTGTTCTCAAGTAGGTAGAATGGCCACATCTTCAATCTAGGCACCCTTTCTGCTAATATTTTATAAAGAAACATATGTGTCTTTATAAAATAAACTAAACCTAAGTGCTTTCCTGCTCTGTTAACCTAGGTAGCCTGTTATAAAATTGCCCCAAAAAGTTTAAATTAGCAGAAGTTTCAAAAATCCTCAAAGCTTATGTGATTGGCCTCCCTGAAGACTAGACACATTTGCAGTCCTTGGGGAGCGGAGTTGTGCACTCTTATTCTGTCGCAACAACAAGATTCATAGGTTTTCTTCTATTTTCTCAAAACTATGGAATGTGTTCAATATTAATATTGAGAAGCCTAAGTGCCTTATATTCAAAGGATTTATGCTCCTAAATTGGCCTCTTTGAAAATGTACTAGGGTTGAGTGTCTAAATATGTTCGGAGAATTTAAACAAACTCCTAAATTTAGGAGCACAAAAAAGAGGTGGCTACATTATGCGAAGAGAGTGTTCATTAGAGAAAGACATCATGCTTGGCAAGATAGAAGGTCAACACAAAAGAGGAAGGCCGGCAATGAGATGGATCGATACAGTAACAGCAGCTACGGGTGCCAGTCTGTCAATAATGAGCTGCTTGATTGAAGATCGAACACAATTTAGGATAACTATGCAGAGGATCACCATGAGTCAACACCAACTCGATGGCACTTATTAACAACAACATGGAGGTGAATTTAGGGCGGAAAAAAATTTAGAAACTTAGCACTGATTTTCAGCACAAGGTGCCTAAATTAGGCACATACTATAAATCTAGCCAAATGATTGGGAGGCCTAAATTTAGGAACTTATTATAGGCCCAATATTCAAAGGGCCCGATTTTCAAAGGCATTCACACGGTTAACTGCCCTAGTTACCTATTTAAATACCTTAACAGGAAATTTTCGAAGGCAACTACACGGGTAGTGCCTTCAAGAATTCCCTGGTTTGTTTCTTATGCGCCCCGATGCTAGGCATTCCAGGGGTGTTCTGGGGTGCAGTGGCTAGTTCCTGCAGCTTCTGGGTTGTACGACGATAACCAGATTTTCAATGCCGGGGCCGCATATGACCCCCGGCATTTAAAATCTGGGTTAGATGGATGGCAGGTGGGCTATGTGCCGACACGGCACATAGCACCACCCAACTGAATATTGGGCCCAAAGGTTTTATGCACCTAACTTTGACAGTTCTGCTCCTAAATAGGTCTCTTTGAAAATTTACCAGGGCTGAGTGCCTAAATATTTTCGTAAAATTTCACTAACTTCCTAAATTTAGGAACTTAAAAACTGGGTGGCAATGACAGCAGATTTAGGACCGGGAAAAGAAGTTAGGAGCTTAGCACCGATTTTCAGCACTAGACACCTATAATAGACTCATAAATCTAGGCAAATGAATGGCAGGCCTAAATTTAGGAGCACAGGGCCCGATATTGGCATTGAATATCTGGGGATCGCCGCAAACAATAGAGGCCACCAAAGCTAACCGGGCAGCAGCGATACTGCATGCTGCCCGGTTATCTCCTGCACCTTAGGCAAGGGTTTTCCTTGTCTATCTTTAAGGCGCAGATCACTAACCGGGCAGCATGCAAAATGGATGCTGCCCGGTTAGCGCTTGTCGCTGCTTCTGCTCCACCCCGGAACACCCCCGACACGCCCCAATGCTAACCGGATAACATCAGGGCACATAGGGGAGTTAGGAGGGGATATTCAACTGCACTAACCATGTAAGTGCCGTTCAATAGCCCCATTTAAGGCATTTACACAGTTTACTGGGCTGTAAACCTTTTAAATGCCTTTTGAATATCGAGCCCCTAAATTTTCAGCTCCTAAATTAGGACGAATTTTCAGCTGACAACTTAGGCTCCTAAGTGTGGCTGAAAATAGGGCACAAAGTTAGGAGCCTAATTTAGGAGTCTAGCTTTAGGGGCTCAGCTTTTTTTTTTAATATCAGGCCTTAAGAAACCAAAACCTTTGCTGCAGACATTTTGCTGGGAGTTCCCATGAGAAGCAGTATCCCTTGAGTTGATGTAACAGAGGTCTGCCGGGATCAGAGACCACTGCATTCCAGGGCTATTTACACAACATGACAAAGAGAGCTGAGGTCAAGTTTATTGTCTGTGTCCTTTGATGATGTGATGTTGAGCAAATGAGCGTCTTTGTGGTAGGAAGCATTTCGAAAATGAAAGCTTGCACGCCTCTCTCTTCTAAAGCCACTGAAGTCCAGATCCCGATTCTCAACCCAGTCCTTGGGACACCCCTAGCCAGTCAGGCTTTCAGAATGTTGTTGTTGTTGTTAAGTGCCGTCAAGTCGGAGTCGACTCATGGCGACCCTCTGGATAGCTATCCTAAATTGTGTTCGGTCTTCAGTCAGGCGGCTCATTGTTCACAGACTGGTACCCGTAGCTGCTGTTATAGTAGCGATCCATCTCATTGCTGGCCTTCCTCTTTTGCGTTGACCTTCTATCTTGCCAAGCATGATGTCTTTCTCTAATGATCTCTCTCTTCGCATGATGTGTCCGAAGTATGAAAGTCGAAGCTGATCTCCTCTAGTACCAACTGGTTTGTTCTTCGGGCAGTACATGGTATACACAGTATTCGCCGCCAGCATCATAATTCAAAGGCATTAATTTTCTTCCTGTCTGTCTTTTTCACTGTCCAGCTTTCACATCCATATGATGTTGTTGAAAATACCATGGCTTGAACAAGTCGAATCTTTGTATGGAGAGAGACATCTCTGCTCTTGAGAATCTTATCTAGGTCTTTCATAGCCATTCTGCCAAGAGCAATGCGTCGTCTGATTTCTTGACTGCTTGTTGCTTCTTTATTGATAGTTGATCCAAGTAGGTTAAAGTTGTTCACGATTTCAATTTCTTCTCCTTCAACGATGAGCCTGTTGATTATGCCAGTTGTCATGATCTTTGTCTTCTTTACATTAAGGTGCAGGCCCATTTTGAGACTATGTTCTTTGATTGTGAGAAGCAAATGTTTCAGATCATCTTCACTTTCAGCCAGTAATGTGGTATCATCAGCATAGCGAAGGTTGTTGATGAGTCTTCCACCAATCTTCACACCTCTGTTGTCTTCATACAGTCCTGCTTCTCTGATGATTTGTTCTGCATATAAATTAAACAGGTAGGGGGAAAGTACGCAGCCTTGTCTTACACCTTTGCTTATTTTAAACCATTCTGTTTCTCCTTGTTCCGTTCGAACTGTTGCTTCTTGATCAATGTAAAGATTGCGCAAGAGAACGATCAGGTGTTCTGGTATACCCATGCTTCTTAATGTGGCCCAGAGTTTCTCATGGTTTACAGTCAAAAGCCTTGCTATAGTCGATAAAGCACAAATAGATATCCTTTTGGTATTCTTTAGTCTTTTCAAGGATCCATCTCACATCCGCAATGATGTCTCTCGTTCCTCGTCCTTTCCTGAACCCTGCTTGCACTTCAGGTAGTTCTTGTTCTAGGTATGGCTGTAGTCTCTTTTGAATAATCTTCAGTAGAATCTTGCTGGCATGTGGGATCAGAGCGATTGTGCGATAATTTCCACAGTCAGTTGGATCACCTTTCTTTAGTATTGGTATAAACACAGATCTTTTCCAGTCAGTTGGCCATGATGTTGTCTTCCATATTTCTTGGCAGAGCCTTGTAAGTACGGTAACAGCTGCATCAGATTGCTGCAATACTTCTATGGGAATGCTATCAATGCCTGGTGCTTTGTTCTTTGATAAGGCTTTCAATGCTGCTTCAACTTCTTCTTTCATCACCAATGGTTCCTGATCATAAGGTATAGGTTGAAACGGCTGTTGGTCCACTTGATCTTTATCATATAAAAACTCTGTATATTCCTTCTACCTTTTCTTGATCTTCTCAGCATCATTCAACATAGAACCTTGAGCATCTTGTAACATTCCAATTCGAGGCTGGAACTTTTTCTTTAACTCTCGCAGCTTTAGGAAAGCCGATCTTGTTCTTCCTCTAATAGTTTCTGCTTCTATTTCCTTGCAAGTGTCATTGTAGTACTTTTCCTTGTCCTGTCTTGCTGCATGTTGGAAATCTCTGTTGAGTTCTGCGATTGTCTTTCTTTCTCCTTTGGCTTTAGCTTCTCTGCGTTTCTGGGCAATTTTCAGAGTTTCTTCCGTCATCCATTTTGGCCGTTTTTGCTTTTTCACCTTTTGTAGAGACTTCTCGCTTTCTTCCAGCACAACCTTCTTGACGTCATTCCATAACTCTTCCGGAGCTCTGTCATTTGTATCTAAAGCAGCAAATCGATTTTGCAGGCAGTCTTTAAATTCCAGTGGTATATTCTCAAGGTCATATTTTGCTGCATTCATGAGTGGTTTGCTCTTTTTCAACTTTAGCTTGAGTTTGCATACTAGTAGTTGATGATCTGTACCACAGTCAGCTCCAGGTTTTGTCTTTGTTGATGTTACAGAGCTTTCCCATCGTTGACTTCCACAGATGTAGTCAATTTGATTTTTATACAATCCATTGGGTGAAGTCCATGTGTACAGTCGCCGCTTGTGTTGCTGGAAGAAGGTGTTTGAGATGAATAGATCATTGGTCTTGCAGAATTCTATCAATCTTTCTCCAGCTTCATTTCTGTTGCCAAGTCCATATTTTCCAACTACTTTGCCTTCTTCTTTGTTGCCAACTTTTGCGTTCCAGTCACCCATGACTATCAGGATATCCTGTTTGCATGTTCTGTCAATTTCAGCTTGTACTTGTTCATAGAACTCTTCAATTTCATTCTCTTATGCAGCTGTTGTTGGGGCATATACTTGAATTATAGTTGTGTTGATAGGCAATCCTCATAGACGAATAGAGATTAAGCGTTCGCTGACTGCATTGTATTTCATTACAGTTCTTGCAAGTTTCTTCTTTATTATAAATGCAACACCATTTCTTCTTTGTCTTTCATTTCCAGCATAGTAGACCATGTGATCATCTGATGCAAAGTGCCCCATGCCAGTCCATTTCAGTTCGCTGACACCCAACAGATCAAGTTGTACACGTTCCATTTCATTCTTGACCACCTCCAACTTTCCTTGGTTCATGCTTCGTACGTTCCATGTTCCAATGTGTAAGACATCTTTACAGCTTCTGACTCTCATTTCATGCGCAGCTACATCAACAGTCAGACTTCCCGAGGGCTTTGATCCAACCACATCATAAATGCTGGCTTTACTCTGAAAAGTCTTCAGCTCTTCCCCAGTAGCTAGTTGAGTGCCTTCTGACCTGGGAGTCTCATCTTCCAGCACCATAGCACAATTTGTTTTGTTGTAACTATCCATTGGGTTTTCATGGCAAGATTCAGAAGTAGATTGCCGGGCCTTCCTTCCGCGCAGTTTAAGTTTGGTGTTGTTGCCGTTGTCACAGAAATGTGATCCTCCGCCGTCAACACTATCCCATTCTGCTGCTGCCCAGATGGGTGGTTTGTCTTCGTCTGGCACCTCAGCTGAGACCTGTCCATCTTGGGAGACCCTGCCAGTAGTTAAACTACCGATAGTTTAGCTCTCAGCATCACTGATGCACGCAAGCCCTCACAGCACGACAAGCTGCAAACCAAGTGAGAGGGTTTTCAGAATAACCACAATGAATATGCATGAGAGAGATCTGCACCCAGTGGAGGCAGTGCATGCAAATCTCTCTCATGGTCATGGTATTTGTGGCCATTGTTCAATTTGTGATATTTCCCGGGTAGTAACACAATTTGAGTATCAGGGTTCATGGCATAAATTGAAGAAACAAACCACTTGTGATTTTTCATATGTGGTTTATGGAATCATGTGCCTGTGTCAGTTATTATACATTGGGAGTACGACTAGACCTTTTCGTAAGCGTATGATTGAACACAGGAGTAGACTTAGATGCCAGGTACGAGAAGCCCCCCTGGTTCCACATTTCATTGAGTTTGGTCACCAATTTGGTGATCTGTGGTGTTTTTGCATAGATCAGGTGTTGGCCGGGAGGGAGGGTAAATCTAGAGAACAGTCTTTGTTGGTTTGTGAACAAAGATGGATTTTCCGGGTACATACTGTGGCGCCTGAGGGTTTGAATTTACAGGTTGACTGGGGGGTATGTATTTAGTTGGGGGTGGAGTTTCTGTTTGGAAGGAAGTTTGTATGGTATATAAGGTAGGAGGTGTGATTTGGAAGGAGATGACCTGTGAGCATGTGTGGCGTTTTTTGGATCAGCTGTGTTAAAAGAAGGCTGGAGACATCGCGGCTCTGTGCTTGATGTCCGACTTACCATTCTGGGGTGGGGGTGAGTACGGTGCCAGAGATGGGTTTGTTGGTTTATGCTTTGTCGGGAGATTTTTAATGATTAATGTTTGTTATTTGTTTTGTTGGACAATTGGTGTTTCCCCTGATGAAGCGAGGGTACTCGTGAAACGTTTGTGAGCTCTGAATTGAAGCGTCGGGGAGCGGGGTGGTCACCGATTAAGACACAGACATGTTTTCTAAAGCTAAGTGATCCATCTTTGAATGTGTTTTGGTGGCCAGTCTGGGTCTACATGGGGGGTCATTGATGTTATGGGGGCCTGTGTATTATGACAGTGATTTTGTATTATATCTGTCATAATCCCGTGGTTACTGAGACCTTCCATGTAGCGATTATATGTTTAAGATCATTGCATAATGAACATTGAAGTTTTCTGAGAAGCATTTTTTGTTTTTGTGGAGTGTGTCTATTGAAGATTTGGATTGTTACACTCTGTGAAACGACCTGATATATTTTTTTGGGTTGCAAATCTCTCTCATGCATGTTCATTATAATTATCCTGAAAACCTAGCTGGCTAGGTGTGTCCCGAGGACTGGCTTGAGAACCCCTGCTATATCCTAGTGGGAGAGTGTTCAGAGCACTTACACTAAATTTAGGACGAGGTACGGAATTTGTCCTGAGAATATCATCTTATACGGGCAAAGTATTGGCACAGTGCCAACCGTGGACCTGGCTTCAAGATACGAGTGTGCTGCTGTGATCCTTCACTCCCCTCTCACCTCTGGAATGAGGGTTGCCTTCCCAGACGCTAAGAAGACATGGGGGTATGTTTACTAAACGGCGCACTTGTGCGGGGCGCACTTGAGCACCCTAAAATGATGCATTTAAGTGCTCTTAAGCGCCCCGTATGCGTGCGCATCACATTAACGGGCCCCGCACGTTTGTGGGGCGCTCATGTGCGATAGAGGCATGGAAAGGCGAAATGAGGGCGGAGGAAGGCCCCCGAGGGGCGGAGAGACGGGGTCAATGGGTGGAATGTGGGAGGGGAGAGACTCCCCGCACAGGAGCGTGCCTGAATTTACAAGGAAAAAATACCGCGAGTGAAACACTCGCGGTAGAGCGCATTTAAAGGGAAGAGAAACCATTTCCATCAGCAATGTACAGCAAAATCGGGGAAACCTAAGAAACGTGAGCAGTGTGATACTAGTGCACAGAACAAAATAGCAAATATGATATGAAAATGACCACAACACATTCTAAGAAAATTATAATCCAGCAGGGCAACAGTGATATTAATGGACAACCATACAAAACACTCCCAGGAAAGCTCCAAAAAAAAGAAATGATTTTTGGAAGGGTCTACGCTCCGTAGACTCATTCAAAAGCACTGCATTTTAATGGAGCATTCCTGGGCGTGTTTTCCAGGTTGCCCATTAATATCACTGTTGCGCAGCTTGGTTATGGTTTTCTTCCCCTTTTTTGGAGGGCATTTGTGAGGTTTATTTGCACCTTTGTCCCCATACAAGGTCAACGAGCCCACAGTAAAATTGTGAAGAGCAGGGTGTCTGACTCGTGCGGCCAGGTATCACATCTCCAGAGACTGCACTGTTTCTGTGGCCATAGTGTGGTGCAGTGGACACAGCCAGTACCTGTAGGACCAGAGGGCCACAGGTTAAAGCCCAGCTGGGGCTCCTGCCAACCCAGTCCCCATCATGTTACCCACCACTAAACAGTGAGAATATAGACACTCTTTTATTGCAGAGAACATAAGCATGGTCCCAACACCTATATTTTACCCTACACCGCACACAAACCATAACAATGGGCATTGCCTACAGTCGAGTCCCCCAAAGTCAGTCCTGGAGTGCTACAACTCACTCAGGTCATATGTTTTTTTCCCAGATAGGAACATGTCTGCATGTTTGCGGAAGGGTACAGGTGGCGGAGGGGGCAGTGGCTGCAAACCACAGCAGACAGTGGCCTAGGCCTGTGCAGGCTGGCACCATCCACCGCAACAGACAGGCTCTGTCGGATGTACAGTCATGTACTCCCCAGGGAACACAGCATATCTGTGGCAACAAGGTGGTGCAGTGCACACAGACAGTGTGTGCAGGAACAGATGGTCACAGGTTCAAAGCCCAGCTGGGGCTACTGCCAATCCAGTCCACATATTTTTCCTACAACTAAACCGTGATAGTAAGGACAAAACTGTATAGCTAGGAACATATGCATGATTAATACGCCTATATTTTACCACAGCACTCACAGACACCATAAACAGGCGCATTACCTGGAGCAGAGTCTCCCAAATGCAGTCCTGGAGGGCCCCACACCATTCAGGTTCCATGCTGCCTCTAACAAAGATGCCTGTGCTGCATAGCTATGCACCACCCCCATGGTATGCAGATGTAGCTCATGCATATTTATGAGGGATAGCATGAAAACCAGAACAGTGTGTGGAACACCAGGACTGGATTTGGGGAACTCTGCCGTAAAGCAGCAGCCAACAGGGCCCGACACCCCCCCACAGGCCCCATTGGCCAATGCATCCTGGAGAGGCAGGACATTGGGCCCTGCCTGTATCTCCCAATACTAACAGCTGCATACCTCAGCACTGCCACCCTACACCTGGGTATACGGTACACAGCTATCAAGCGTTTCCCATTATAACTGGCAGATCTCCAGTCCTACGTAAAGCACAGTTTGCTCATTCAGCTCCACCATAACACTCAAACAGATGTCTGCGGTGTGTGCTGCAGGTCTGGTCTCTGACAGTGTTTACCACCCTGGGATGTGACCCCCAACAGTAATGCGTACCATATCCATGCATGTACTGTGTCCAGGACTGGTATGGTGGGTATGGCTGCTGAACCCCTCTATAGTAGCACAATGCTGGCATAGGTGTGGGGGTGGCTGTCTGTCTATATCCAGTGTGTGGTGGCTGCAAACACCTTCTACAGCCCACACTACCAGCAATGTTGCCAGTATTGTGCTGGCAATGTGCATAATGAGGAGCAAGGTACCATGGGTATAGGCCGGACAGGGTGGCCTGGCCAGGGTGCATCTGCACAGGGCATAGGGCACTGACTGGGACATTGTAGTGCTCGGCCACCACCGACACAGACAGGGTGACCTCAGTATGTCCTGCTGAGAGATCACTCTCACCCTGACTGTGCAGTGACCACAGCATGGCTAGGCACCACCATAGTGCTATATAGTATTTCTCTCATGTGATAGATATGGGTTTCCATTTGGGGCCCAGTCACTGATTTATCTGCTTGCTGTGTATGCTGACAGCCCAGTTCTGGGTGCATGCATCTCCACTGGGAACATGCACTATGGACTAACTAGCAGACTGTTTGTAGCTGGTATGTGTCTTGCTGGAGTGGCTTGCAGGGTGCAGTGGCTGTTGGCTTGCTGCAGGGGAATATCAGATGGTGGTGGGGTGCAGCTTACCATATCCTGGTCTTATGTCTGCTATTGTGGTATGGCTGTGTATAGAGCTGCACTGACTGCCCTGTGGGGTGTGTGTTCCTCAGCAGGACTGGGGTTGATGTTGCCCTCTACTGCCACCTTTGCAGGGAGGTAGAGTGTGGATCTATTGATGGGCGACCATGTTTGCTGCCCCGGGGGGGCACCGCCGCCCCCACCTGACTGAGGCAGACACTACCTATCTTATACATTAACACTGCTCTGGACCTCCTGCATGGCCTCCATCAGCCATGGAAGGTGTTGTGGACCTGGTCCTGGGCGCCTCATTGCACACTCAGGGTGAGCACAGTACCCGCACGATGTGACAGTGTGTAGCTACTCTGTGCCAGTAAAACACCCGGTCAGTACCCCCCCTACCAAGCCGAGGTGCTGTGTGGGTGCACCCGGTCACTTCCCCCAACCAGGCCGAGGTGCTGTGGGGGTGCATTCCCCATCTTGTGTCCATCTGTGGACAGCTGATTTGCATGTGCAGTGCATCATGGGTACGGGTGGGCTAACCCTATCCTGGTGACCACAGCAGACTGTCTGTGTGGTGACGTGCAGGCTTTCTGCAGCCAGCCAGGGGCTTGCTAGCAGCTATAGAGCTGTAGCCTAATGGTTATGTCCCTGCTTGTGAAACCAGAGGTCATGGGTTCAAACCCACGGTGGGGTTATTTGTTAGGGTTGTCCAAAGCATTATTTGTCTTTAATGTACATATTTTATTGCCAGCAAACAAACCCTCAGCGTACTGTACCCATAGGGTGCCACTTTATATGATGCCCTATCGGGCACCCTATGGTTTCCGTCCATATAAGGTGCACTATACATTATCCTGTGACACAACTTATAGGGTTCCCTATGGGGGACATATTAGGGTGCCGTGGCGGATAGTGCACTTTATAATGTGCCCTATGGAGTGCCGTATAGGGTGCCTTATACGGCACCTTCAATTACGGCACGTGAGGGCGTGTTTGCTGGCAGAAATTAATAAAATAAACATACGGTGCTGCAGGACAAAATTATTTATTATTATTTATTTATTACAATTTCTTATATACCGCACTATTGTCAGCGCGGTTTACATACAACCAAATGACCATAACAAACTGTTTGGCTTCACATAGAACAGGAGAAAACAACTTGGATAACATGTTTATGCTTTACATAGAACAGGAGTAATAACTTGGATAAACGGGGAATGCAAACTAAACTACTTACATATGTACAATGAGACCGAGTATTGGGAATTCAGTGTGAACATGTGTACAATGGAGTTGATATATTAACTTGAGGGGGTGAGGGAGAGGCACTTATGTAGTGGTAGGGTTAATCTGGTAGTATTGAGTAAATAAATGGGATTTGAGAGCCTTTCTGAATTTTGATAGGTCAGTAATTGCACGGATGCCTGGTGGTAATGCGTTCCAACATTTTGGGGCATAGATACTAAATGCCCTGTTAGATGTTGCGGTTGTGTACTTTGTTGAAGCCTTTGGAATTACTAGCACATTTGTACATTGCAAACCTGCTGCCACAACCAGCCTTCCGTATTAGGCACCATGGGGAGCAAACCCATGACCCCTGTATCAGCAGTCAGTGCCTTAACCATTGTGCTCCACTGCTGCTCTCCCTTGCATGTCAATGCACCTACCTATGCTTTTCATTCCTTAAACTGCACAGTGTTACCATCGAAAACAGTAATCTGACCTTGCGGTACCTCATACGACACCCTCTACAGCGCCCTGTGAGCAACATTCTAGGGTGCCGTGGCAGACAGTGCACTTTACAATGTGCCTTATGGGGCGCATTATGTTCACACGCTTTAAGGGTGCGTTTGCTAGTACTGTAAATTAAAATAAACATAAATTGACTCCTAAAGCAACCTTCCCCATAATACGTAATGCTTCAGCTAGCCCTGTTCATTGGGCACTGTGAGGAATTGAACCCTTGCTCCCTGCACCATTGGTTAGTGTCATAACCATTGTGCTGTGGTTCTATTCCTGTGTTTGTACATCAGCGCGCCGCCTTATGCCTCCTATTATTAAATAGCCTCCTTAAGCAATAGCCTAATGCCCATCAGCACGCCACCTTATGCCGCCCATTATTTGTATGCCTCCTAAAATATCACCTCACCAAGCCCTGTTCATTGAGCACAGAGGGGGATCAAACCCCTGAACCCTGCACCACTGGTAAGTGCCTTAACCATTGTGCTGTGGCTCTGTGTTTCTGTTTGCACATCAGCGCCCCACTTATACCTTCCAGTATGCGATTGCCGCCGAAACCGGCGCGCTGCCTTATGCCGCCCAGTAGTAATATGCCGCCAGAAACATCAGTGCGCCGCTTTATGCCGCCCAGTATTAATATGCCGCATAAAAACATCAGCGCGCCGCTTTATGCCGCCCAGTATTAATATGCCGCATAAAAACATCAGCGCGCCGCCTTATGCCGTCCAGTATTGATGTGCCGCCAAAAAAAAACAGCACGCTGCTTTATTCAGCCCAGTATTTCTCTGCCTCATAAACTAACACCTCAGCAAGCCATTGAGCATTGTGGGGGTTTGAACCCCTGATCCCCACACCATTGGTCAGTGCTTTAACCATTGTGCTGTGGCTCTGTTCTTCTGTTTGCAGATCAGCGCGACACATATGCCTCCCGTTCAGCTCTCAGTTGCGGTAAGGTGCGGGGCGCACACGGGCGCCGCGTACCTTAGCGCATCTGTCAATCACGGCTTTTCTTCTTCAGGACGGAACGCCCACTCCTTATACGGCACCCGCACTCTACCGCGGCACGCACTTTACCGGGCTTTTAGTAAACATACCCCATACTGTTTCGATGCTTTCCCCAACATTGAAAAGGAATCAAAGATTACCTCCCTTGTACATTTCAAGGACCTCACATAAAGGACTCCTTTTTACTACTTTCAAGACAATACAGGATCATGATCCTAGCGCACCTTTCACATGGCTCCATTATTGTATATATGTATACTGCTCATTATGTAAATAGCTCACCGATAAAATCTGACACACTGCACCACACACCACTCTTCTTAGTTCTCCCACTGCATGCTACAGACCACACATTATTATTGATTGTTTGATGTGCCAAACCGCTTTGATTTAATGATAAAGCGGTATACTAAATCCTTCTAAATAAATAAATAAATAAAAATATTATTCAGTTACGCCTTGAGAATTCCTCAAAAACAGCCCTTGCTGTAGTCCTACATCCCTGAGGCTCAAGTTCAGAGAGGTTCCACCAGATTACAGTCTCAAGTGCTGAAGCCCTTCTAGAGCATGTAGAAAAACAGAGGCTGTAGGAAAAAGCCTCCTCTCGTTATAAGTGGTGACCACATCCTGACTAAGACAAAGTTCTCTCTAAGAGCAGATGTAAAGCTACAATGTCTGCCAGAAGCAGACAGCAAGCTGCGCAGCAACAAAACAGTTTTAATCCATCAAGGGAGTCTGGCCTTAATCCTGTTTTGAAGGGGAAATGTCTCACTCATTACTACAGTTCTAGATTTCCTCCCTGGTAAATACAAAGAAAGTCGTCCCTTATAACTAGGCCTCTTTTCAATCATCAGAGTATTTTTGTCTATGCCAACTTATGGGGGAACTCGAAGCAGTTTTCATTCTTACCAATAATTTATCTGACGCCAAGTACTCGGTTCTGGAGTAATAAAGAAGTGCTATACAAAATCACTGCTTACAGGAATAAAGCTTGTTTTGTTTAAAATGTCTCTTGTCATCAGCTTCAGGTTTTGGGTTCTTTAAAACTGCTGACCTTATTGGGGCCTGTCAGGGTGCATGGGAACCACAGTAAACCCAGCAAGAGAGCAGGACACCACAAGCAGAAGGTCACTGGTGAACTCCAAACCAGACTTAAAGAGCAAACAGTTTTTTAAATATGATTTACTACTATGAAGAGTGTCTAGACCTATTTTTTGAAGTGTAAAAGTTATTTAAGTTTCTTTGATTCCATCCTCTTGCTATAAAGAGATCCTCTGTGTCTGCCCCATCCCTTTTTGAATTCCATCACTATCTTTGCCCTACACCTCCACCTCCATCATTCTGTATTCATCTGCAATCTGAATTACAGTTTAGACAATAAAAAGATGAATCTTCCTTAACCTTCTCTGCCAATATCCTCCAGCAGTTTAACAAAACATTATTAACTTTTCTAAGAGAGCCTCCCACCCCCACGTTCCCTTGCTTAAGTTGCTCCTCAGATGACTGAATTTATTGCCAGCAAGTTAGGACATTGAGTTTGGAATCTCCCTCAAAGATATCCTGGTTTCCTTTGAACTGTCCTATTCTCCTATGGGCGACTGGAGGAGACTTTTGGTTAGTTGGTAGGTGGTATCCCTTAGGCTTTAATTTCTCTCTCGGGAATGTCCATGCGTTTTACTATGTCATATGTTCCAATTTCGGTTAAAGCTTTTCCATTTGCAGCTCAGCTGGGAAAACTGTTTCACATGGCAAGGAAAGCAAAATAAATCTTCTAGGTTTACCTCTTCAGAAAACAGAACAGTTCCACGGTGAGGGTGTAAGGGCTTGCTTCTGATACTTCAAAGGTCAAAAAGGATTTCTAAAATGGCCAAACATTGCTCCTCCATCTGAATAACTGGAAACATTCTTTTTCTATTGACTATGCGAAAGAATGGAAGCAGAACTGCGAATGAAAACCACTGACCAAGAAACAATCAAAAGAAAAAAGACTTCTTGGACCCAGTATTCGAAAGGCATTTACACGTTTTACAGCCCTGTAAACACATTGCATTTTATAGAGTGGAAGAATAGCCTAGTGGTTAGAAAACTGGCTTGGTAACCAAGCAACCAGGGTTCAATTCCATCTAGCACTCCTTGTGGCCTTGGGCAAGTCACTTAACCCTCCACTGCCTCCGACAAAAGGCCTGGCAATCTACTTCTGGTGACACTGCCAAGAAAACTCAGGAGCTTCTGGGTCACCAGGAGTCAGGACTGACTCAAAGGCATCACATTGCATTTTGCAAACCATGTAAATGCCTCAGACGGGAATATTTAATAGTAGTTACACAGTTAGCTAATCGGTTGGCATCGGCGTGTGTTGGGGGCATTCCAGAGTGGAATAGAGGTGGGGTGTCCTGGTAACCAGGTAGCGGCAATATTGGACCACTACCCGATTACCATCCATTGCAAAAACTAGGCGATAATATTCCACGAGACATCAGATTCTTGTGCAATTTAAGTGCCATTTGGTTGGACTGCAAAAATAACTGAGCCCAAACCTCTAAACTCAATATCAGGATCACAACTTTCACTGTTGGGATGGGGTTATCTTCTCTGCTATTAATATTAGTAGTATTACAACACATACACAACAAATAAGAAATCCATTTACTTTTGCAGAGTTAATATGACACTGTAGAATCAAATTCAAATATAGCCTTAGAGGCCCATACCAAATACCATATAATTCGCCAAGCAACAGTGCGCACATTTAATAGCAAAATGTAATCATCACAGAGCAGCTTTTCCACGTTCCTAAGATACTCCCCTCATCCCATCAGCCATTCATCCTTACTGCCTTTTTTGCCTCCTAATAGCATCTTCAAACTTTCACAGATGTTTTCACACTGGCATGTAACTGATGAAATCTATTTTGAAACTGAAGAAATCCAACCAGAATAGGAGAACATATGTCCTTTCTGATTTCAATACGACCACCAAAGACATCTCAATCAGACAAAGAGACTTTTCAGTTCTTAATATTGGGAGAAAGAATTCCAAATACAAAATGAACATCTTATGATGTCTTCTCTAATGTGAAAAACAAAAATAAATATGCAGATTAAAAATATAGCAGTACCTTTTTTCCCTTAATGCCTAAAATATGTCTAGCACGCTAAAACCAAAGAATTCAACATACTAAAGCGCGTCAATGCTTTCACAAGTCTTAATGTAAGTTAAAACAGCTTTCAGCTTGCATGAGCTATGTGAATTAGTGATTTTAAAATGCATTAATTAGCTCAGGAGAGTTTTAAAGCAACAACCTATACTAATGAGTTAACGAAATACAAAGGCAACAGTTTATTACCTATTAACTTATGCAAAATTTACACAATTTAAAATATTCAAAAGCAAACATAAATCCTTTTAACGCCAAAAATTTAACTACATAGAAATTTAGAAACATGACAGCAGAAAAAGACCACGTGGCCTATCTAGTCTGCCCTTCCATATCAACCACTACAACCTTTAGAGATCCTCTGTGCTTGTCCCATGCTTTTTTGAATTCAGATACTATCGTCATCTCTACCACCTCCACTTGGAGACTATTGCACGCATCTACCACTCTTTCCATAAAGAAATATTTCCATATATTACTCCTGAGTCTATCCCCCTTTACCCTTATCCTATGTCCCCTCATAGCAGAACTTGCTTTCAATCAAAAGAGGCTCTCCTGTGCATTTATGCCACAGAGATATTTAAACGTATCAATCATATCACCTCTAATCCTGCCTTTCCTCTAAGGTATACATATTAAGATCCTTAAGTCTGTCCTCATATGCTTTATAACGAAGACCACTACCATTTTAGTAGCCACCCTCTGTACCAGCTCCAACCTGTTTATATCCTTTTGAAGGTGCAGTCTCTAGAACTGCACACAACAGTATTCCAAATGAGGTTGCACCAAAGCTTACACAGAGGCACTATCACCTCCTTTCTTCTGCTGGCCATTTTTCTCCCTATGCACCCAAGCATCCTTCTAGCTTTCGCCGTTGCCTTTTCTAACTGTTTAGCTATTTTAAGATCATTAGAAACAATCATGCCTAAGTCCCATTCTTTTTTTGTAGACAGAATTACTTTACCCCCTATACTATATTGCTCCCTTGGATTGCTGCAGCCGAAATACTTGACCTACCATTTTTTAACATTAAATCTCAGCTGCCAAAGTCTAGACCATTCTTCAAGCTCAGATAGAACCCTCCTCATGTTATCTGCACCTTCCTGGGTATCTACTCTATTGCAGATTTTGATATCATCCACAAAGAGGCAAATCTTACCCAACAACCCTTCTGCAATATGATTAACAAAGATGCTAAAAAGTATCAGACCAAGGACAGATCCCTGGGGCACACCACTCGTAACCTCCTTCTCCTCAAAGTGAGCTCCATTTACCTTTACCCTTCCCACTCAATCAGTTTCTAACCCAATCAGTAACTTTAAGGTCCATCCCTAGGGTGCTCAGCTTGTTTATAAGTCACCTGTGTGGAGCGGTGTCAAAGGCTTTACTAAAATCTAAATACACCACATCTAGGGCTCTCCCTTGGACCAACTCCCTGGTCATACAGTCAAAAAGATTGAATAGATTTGTCTGACAAGACCTGCCTCTGGTGAATCTATGCTGTCTCGGATCAAGTAATCCGTTGGAATCCAGAAACCCCACTATTTTCTCTTTCAGCAGCGCTTCCAATAATTTACTCACCACCGAGGTTAAACTAACTGGCCTGTAGTTTTCAGCTACATCCTTACATCTGCTTTTGTGCCTGTCTCCAGTCCTCTGGCACCACTCCCAACTCCAACGAGGCATTGAAAAGGTCAGTCAGTGGAGCTGCTAGAATGTTCCCAAGTTCCCTCAGTATTCTCGGGTGTATCCCATCTGGTCCCATCGCTTTGTCTACTTTAAGTTTAGCTAGCTTCTCACAAACCGAGTCTTCTGAAAATTGTTCAAGTTGCCCCTCTCTTCTATTCCTGTTTGTGGGTGTTTTCTGAGGTCCTGCTCCTGGTTCTTCAACTGTGAACACAGAACAGAAATATTTGTTAAGCAATTCCACTTTATCATCAGCTTCTACATATTCCTCTCCTTCACCCTTGAGTCTGACAATACCACTTTTGCCCTTCCTCCTCTTACTAACATATCTGAAAAATGTCTTATCCCCCCACCCCCATTTTATTGCATTGACTATTTCCTCCTCTTTTTGAATCTTTGCTTTCCTGACTACTTTGCTGACTTCTCTAAGTTTTTCCAAATATATATGCCTATCTTTCTCTTTCTGTGATCTCTTGTATTTCATGAAGGCTCCCTCTTTTTCTTCACTGTTTCAGCTACTTCTTTTGACAACAATAGAGGTTTCCTTTTCCTTTTACCTTTATTTACTATTTTAACAAAAAGGTTGGTTGCCCTTAAAATATCCCTTTTCATTTTTGCCCACTGTTTTTCTACATCCCCCAGCTGTTCCCATCCCATCCCCTGAGGTATTGGCCCATCTTGGCAAAGTTAGTTTTTCTAAAGTCTAAGACCCTCGCTTTTGAATTGATTTTATCAGCTCTAGTCCTAATATTGAGCCACACCATATAGTGATTACTGGATGCAAAATGATCTACTATAACATCAGAAACCATTGGTAAGCACCAAGTCCAGTATGGCCCCTTCACCATTGGTAAGCACCAAGTCCAGTATGGCCCCTTCACCATTGGTAAGCACCAAGTCCAGTATGGCCCCTTCACGTGTGGGTTCTGCTACCAGTTGCCTGAATAGGTCTCCTTGTAGAGAACCAGGATCTCCTTACTTCTAGATAATACTGCAGCAGAGATGTTCCAATTAACATCTGGCATATTGAAATCCCCTATCAGTAGCACTTCCCCATTCTTGGCAATGCTGTGTATGTCTTCAATTAACTCCCCATCCTCCCCTTCTTCCTACCCTGTCCTTTCTGAATAAAGTATAGCCTAGTATAGTTACATCCCAGTCATGGTTGCCCATGAACCATGTCTCTGTTACTGCCACTAAATCCAAGTCAGCCTCTCCCATTAAAGCCTCAACATCTGGAATCTTATTTCCTATGCTATGAGCATTTATAGACACTGACTTCCAGATGTTGCCCCTTTTACCTATTTCTATAAAGGTATTTAATGTTTCATTTACCTGACGGCTTTCTTCACCCCTCCCCAATGAATCTAGTTTAAAGCCCTCTTCAGTAGGTTAGTCAGTCTGCTACTGAAGACACGTTGACCTTTCTTGGACAGATGCTATATCTTAAAAAGGATATAGCATTATTAGAAAAGGTTCAGAGAAGAGCCACCAAAATGGTAAAGGGGATGGAAGGATATTCCTATGAAGAAAGGCTAAAAAGGTTAGGGCTCTTTAACCTGGAAAAGAGACGGCTGAGGGGAGATATGATAGAAGTCTATAAATTAATGAACGGAGTGGAATGGGTAAACGTAGATCGATTGTTTATATTATCAGAATATAGAAAGACTAGGGGACATGCAATGAAGCTACAGGGTAAACTATTTAAGACTAATAAAAGAAAATATTTTTTCACTCAACATGTAATCAAACTCTGGAATTTGTTACCGGAGGATGTAGTAAATGCTGTTAGTGTAGCTGGGTTTAAAAAAGGTTTGGACAAGTTTCTGGAGGAAAGGTCCATAAACCATTATTAAGAAGGGACCCAGGATATCACTGCTTGACCCAGTACAAGCATTGTGGAACCTGTGTCTTTTGGGGAAACTGCTAGGTACGTATGACCTTGATTGGCCACTGTTGGAAACAGGATACTGGGCTTGATGGACCTTGGTCTGACCCAGTATGGCATATCTTATGTTTTTATGATGGACGCCATCTCTGCTCTGCAACCCTTAAAATTGCATCCCATGGTCCAGGAAACCAAAACACTCTCGATGACACCATCCACGCAGCCATGCATTCATCTCCAGGATGCGAGCTTCTCTGCCTTGGCCTTTACCCTCAATGAGGAGAATTGAAGAGATCACTACCTGCGCCTGTCTGCTTCACCCTCGGTCTCAGAGCCATGAAGTCACTTTTGATGTGCTCAGAGGGATACCTGGCAGTATCATTTGTGCTGACATGGATGAGCAACATCAGGTGATAGTCAGTGGGCTTGATGTGTCTCAGCAAACTCTTCATAACATCTCAGATTTTAGCACCTGGCAGACAGCATACCTCTCTGGACATCAAGTCTGGTCAGCAGATGGATGCCTCAGTACCCCTCAGAAGAGAATCACCAACCACCACTACCCTTTGCTGACTTGTGGTCACTGATTCTGCAACTTTGGGGTGCTTGAGTTCTAGTTCTTACCTTTCCAGGGATGCTTTCACCTCCTCCACTTCCAGGGCTGCATAACGTTTCTTCAATTCAAGGGCTGGAGGAGTTGGATTGGTAATTCTGCAGGCACTGGTGACTTGTGTCCTACTTTCGTCATTCTGTAGGCTCTCATCTTCTCCTCTGCTGGAGAGCTTGGATGTTACAAGAAGCATCTCAACAATATACTTCTCACTGTCTTGAATGCTTCTCAGCCTCGCCACCTCTTCTCTGAGTTCGTCCACTTGTTTCCTGAGAGCTTCAGTATGAAGGCATCTTGTACATAGAGTCTTTCAATTGGCATTGGGATCTCTGTCTGGACAGAGGCAGAAGCTGTAATGGGGGCAACAGCTTTGGCAATACGATTTTTCCCAGCCATTGTTCAGTTTATGGAGCTTAGGTTCCTGTTGAAACAAAAGAGAGAGACCTATGAAAGTACCAGCCTGTTTCCCAGCTGTCCTTTCAGAGAAAAAGCAGTTAACCTCTTTTAAGTGTGTTCTAAATGTGCTGATTCCAAGTCCCTGTGTATGGCTAATTGGGAGAGGTGCCCTATAAAGCAAGACAGCTCACATGGGGTGAATGGG
Source organism: Ichthyophis bannanicus (assembly GCA_033557465.1). Classification (NCBI taxonomy): domain Eukaryota; kingdom Metazoa; phylum Chordata; class Amphibia; order Gymnophiona; family Ichthyophiidae; genus Ichthyophis; species Ichthyophis bannanicus. Next base: position 74,213,483 of record CM066037.1, read on the forward strand.
AGTTTAGGGGTAGGGAGGGAACTAACACCTGATGAGGTGTCAGTAACTTCAGAGAGCTGAGAAAGATACTAAAAACAGTGTTTTAAACCTACACCACTAAAGACAATATTTCCCCTTTTGAACTAAATCACCAAAAAGAATATAACTTTGTTTTAAAAATGTACCAAACCCCTTTAAGAGCTCTCAAGCAGAGAGCTAGTACTTTAAAAGCCACACACTCTTACCTTGGCTTGAAATGCAGAGCCACTGTTAGGAATGCCTCAATAGTGCAAAGCTCTGAAGACTTTTATGCAGCTCTCAGCTGCTCTTAGTTCTTTCACAGGCTAATCAGGCCCACTAACTCCTGATGAGGTGTCAGTAGCTTCAGGAAGCTAAGAAAGATATTAAAAGCAGTGTTTTAAACCTACACCACTAAAGACAGTATTTCCCCTTTTGAACCAAAAATAATATGTTTGTTTTAAAAATGTATCAAAACCCTTTAAGAGCTCTCGGGCAGAGAACTAGTAATTTAAAAGTAGTAATTTAAAAGCCACACACTCTTACCTTGACTTGAAATGCAGAGCCCCTGTTAGGAAGGTGAAGGTGTAGTTAAGGTTTTGCAATAAGATCGGGACTAACACATTAAAGGGTATGTTTATTAAATAGCAGTAGCGGCTTCTGTGCAATATCACCCATTGGGGCAATGGCTCCGATATTGCATGGAAGCCGCTACCGCTGTTTAGTAAACTACCCCTAATTTTAACACTAGTAAATTATATCAAAGCTCATGTGTGTGTTGTTAAGGGAATAATTTTAGACAGCTTTTTCTCTGTGCAAAGTTTGTTTTATATGCAAAAAAAGATCTTTTATAAAATCGTGCAGCCACATATGGACGTAGAAAGGAGGCACACATAAAGAGTGAGCCTCCTTTTACGGGATCTGCATGTAAATGTTTCTGGGGGCTTGGGTGCAACAGGAAAGGAAGTTTGGGTGCAACAGGAAAGGAAGTTGCAATGTATGCCCACATTTTATTAAAAAAACGTGGGTACATATATAGAGTACACCCACACATTTACACCTTGTTTTGGAGCAGTACATTTGTGTGTGATATTTACAGACTATGGGGTCTCATTCTGGGAACCTCTTTTTATAAAGGCACAGAGACACCTTTATAAAATCGGCATCTTTTAGGATTTCTCGAATAAGGGCACTGTTATAAAATGACTCCCCCTATGGGCTGTTAATGAAAGCTAATTAACACACATTGAGGACCATCATTAACACCCTTTGGCAGATTGTGCTGTCTTGACATTTTTTTTTAGGTCAAATCAATGCTGACTCCTGGCAACCCAGCTGCCCCTGGGTTTTCTTGGCAAGGTATGACCAGAAGTAGATTCTCAGGTCTTCTGAAGCAATGAAGAGTAACGTGACTTGCCCAAGGTCTCAAGGAGTGCCAGTGGGACTTGAACCTGGATTGTTTTGGGTACTAGGCTGTTGCTCTAACCAGTAGGCTTCTCCCCCATTCCTCTTAGGGGCCTCTTAGGGCCCCTTTAATTAAAGCCCACATGTTAATTGCAAAGCCTCTGCATTAGCTGTCCCTGACAGCTAATGTGTGATGGGCCACTCTGATGTGTGCTCCAGTAAGGCAGGTTCACTGAACAACACCTATAGATTCATGTTGCAGCTGAACACACGGCAATTGCCCTAGCACTAGTGATAATGTGCTCTTCATGCCCATACTCCTCCCATTCCCCACCCCATCCCATGACGGCTGGTTCACAGGTGTTTTAGTGTGCAGTGACTGAGATGCTCACACGTTAGTGTTCCCAGCTGCCAGCTGCCACGCATTAAAATGCATGTTAACCAGCTAATGGGCTTTAGTAAAAGGGGCATGGCCAGGGCCTAGAGTGCCGACCCTCAAGGGGCACCCCTTGCCACAGCTGTTGCCCCTCTCGGGACCTGCGGTAGCAACAATGGCCACAAACAGCCCTGTGGTACTTACCTTACAACTTCGGCATCGCGGGCTGTTTGCTTCCGCCCCTCCGATGCCCAATGTTGATTTCCTGTTTGTAAACAGGAAGTCAGCATCGGGAAGTCTATTAGTGGCGTTTTGCCTGGAAATGATTTCCTTGAATCTCTTTCGAGTGCTGGCAGATGCAGCAGTCCTGGGTCTTTTTCATTAATTGTGGCATTTAAGTTTCCCTTAAAGTAGTATAAAAACCTTAAGTGGTTACATACCATAAAGCAGCTACTGCCCTGAACGAGCCCGATCTCGTCTGGCTAGTACTTGTATGGGAAGCTCTTCTTTGAATACCAGGTGCCATAGGCCTACTGCATGGAAGAAAGGCCTGGCAACATACTTCTGGTAGCACATTGCCAAGAAACCCCAGGGGCTAGGTCACCAGGAGGCAGCATGAACTTGATGGCTCACAACAGCAGTATTGCAGGAGTTGAACCCGATGACTTATTCAGCACCTGTGGGCATTCCACCTATCCTCTGGACCATGTGCAGACTCCTGCATGTGACATTCAGGGTGGTGGCAGTGGTGGGATCCAGTTCAATATGTCTCCCACTAGCTGCACAGAAGGGACCCAGTGGGCCCTTAGTAAAGCCTGATCTAGCTGCCCACTAGGTAAGAATACCTAGGAGATCCAGCTGATTATAATTTGAAGGTAAAGGAGGAGAAGACCAGAGTAGAGGGTGTTTTGTGTCCAAGAGCAGCACTTGTTTTTTTTCTCTCTCTTGTGAGAGTGGTCCAGTTAGAGCAAGCAGAAAGGGTTAAGCATATGCCCTGGAACCTAGAGGAAGTATTGAAGAAATTTCTTTCATTCAAGCAGGAGCAAGTTAACTGCACAAGTTGTTTCGAATATTGACCTTTGTAACTGCAAGGTCCAATTATTTTCTCGCGATTGACAATTTTTTTTTCATACTAGCTGAGTTTCCACAGACTCAGCCTCCCATTCCATAGGTCCCTGAGTAGGTCCCATGGATTTGTAGAAGGATTCAGAGCTTTTCATCTCTGTTTAATCAATTCAAATCTGTCTCAGGTTGATAATGACGGAAAGTCATTACCATCTGAAAGCTGTTTGGTGACCTGTGCAAAGGACGTTAATGGTGTCCATATCACTCAAAACTCCTCATCACACTTGGCACTGGTAGGGCCTTGATAGGGCTCTCAGCCAAAAGGCTAATGATTAAATGGGTATGGGGGCCAATAGTGATGTTCCCTCCAGAAAAGTGTTGATGAAACACTAAATCTTATGTTCTCTCTGTTTTACTTATTCTGAACTGAGAACTATGGTTTTCAATGTTTTCAGTTTTTCACAAATACTGAAATTATTATTAAAATCCATCAGAATAAACAGCATAGGGTCTGGGCACTATTAGATACTGCATACATGTATAGCATTTGCACCGAACAAAGCTGCTGATTTCATATGACTCATGAAAAATTCAGAAATTTGCAGTTAAGGGGCTGAAAGAACATCACAGCCCACTAGCCTGGGAAGGAAATACAATATCAGCCCTGGTATCTTGCATATTCTAGAATCAGGGCAAGATGGCAGTCAGATTTAATGAAAACCAATGTACATTTGCTAAAACAATTTAAATGAAATTAGGGAATTGAATTAGCCTCAGCATAAATGGATCTCTTTCAAGCATAAATGCCTAACGTGCTACAGAGATATTTTTAACTTAATACATTTTTTTTTACTTTCCTACTATTTCTCAAGTAGCTAAATCTAAATGTTTCTTATAGTCACATGGGAAAGATAAACTATATTAAAAGTTAAAGAAGAGTGACATAATTAGTGTTCTGATACAAAACCGAGTTGAACACCTTCCAAGCTGAAAAATGCAACACAGTGAGGATGGAAAATTACGCAATAGAAAAAACTTTAGCTATGAAACTAAATTCGCTTTTTTAGATGTATGTGTCTAGCCATGCTTGACATTAAATAAAATACTATTTTATTACTTTCTTTTCAAGTGTGAAATCATGATTGAAATAGGCAAAAAAGTCACTTCAAGAAACACAGCGTTGAGATGTTACTGCGCGGCTTGGTCACAGTGTCCTGCATAAGGGTGACAAGGCTTTGACACTGCGTTTTGTTGCCTCTAGGTCTGTACACAGCTGTTCTAGCTTGAAAAATGAATCTGTTCATTGAGTATTGACTAGATTAAAATTGCCAGTAGTTATATTGGCAACAGTTACGTAGATGTGTTTTTAGATCAAATAAAAGTATACTTTTCTATCATATTTGTTGTGATATTGTATAACAAAAAATATATTGGGAACATTTACTAAAATGCGGTAAGTTTTGCACTTACTGTGTGTTAGGACCAAAAACAGTGCACTGTTGAGGACATGGTGAGAAAATACTCTGCAATTAGTACACAGGGCACACACATACCACACTGGCTCATGTTAAATGCATTGGCAGACGCGCAGAGGCCCCCATGCAGCGGATGAATATCATGTGGCCCCAATCACAATGTCCCCTCCAAGAACATACCACCCCAGTTGTCAGCCCCCCACCCAATCACAATCCCCCCATAAGTCATCCCCCCCATCTGATCATAGGCTTCTCCCTAGAGATCATCAGGTAACCCTCCCACCACCACCCAACCCCCAACCCAGCACTTAATGGAATATTTCTAGTAGTCTAGTGTGCAGGGCAGGAACAATCTCCCTCTTCTGCCACCCATTGCCACCTAATTTCAAAATGGCAGCTCCGGTGCCTTGAGTTAGTCTTGTGGTACTGCCATTAGGGGTCAATCAGCCAAATAAAAAGCAATTGCCCTTATATGGCAGATTGACCCCCCCCCTCCCCTCCCCCGGGCTACTAGCCCAAGACGACCATTACGGGTCAGAGCTACCATCTTGAACCCAGGCAGGAGTGGAAGGGATTGCTCCTGCCCCATTCACTAGATTACTAGGGATACCCATTAAGTGCTGGGTGGGGGTCAGGGTGGTGGAGAGAGTGTTTCCTGTTGATTTATAGGTGGGGAGCAGAGCTCTGAGGACCTTATGATTGGGTGGGGAACTGGTCTCTGGGGGGAGCATGCAATCAGATAGGGGGTATTTCCTGGGAAGCTTGTATTTAGATGGGGACTGATCTCCAGGGGAGCATATGATTGGATAAGGGACTGCTCTCTGTTGGCCCTTTATCGGGTGAGAATGCTGACATCTGGAGGCCTTGTGATTGTGTGCGGGGCTGACATCTGGAGGCCTTGTGATTGTGTGCGGGGCTGACATCTGCGGGGTCATGATAAGGTGGAAGGTTGACATCTAGTGGGTATATTTTCATGGGGGGTTGTGATCAGAGACATGAACAGTGGATTTTCTAGCTGAACAGCAACCACGCTACCTGGCTACTGGTAGTGCAGGTTACGTAACACCACCTCTATACTATTAGCAGCCCTGACATCATGTGATAATTTACAACATGCTAACTGCCAGCACTGTCCACACTCTGTTTCCATCCATAACTCATCCCATTCCTGCCCCAAACTGCACCAAGCAGTTAACATGGGTTTTTACCAAGCAGTAGCCATTCGCATGAACCCACACTAATGGTTAGTGCATGCTAAAACCCATGCTAACTTCTTGTGCACTTCAGTAAACATCCCCCTTGATTTGGTTGTTTTTATCTTCTATAAGAAATGGTTTGATTAGTTATAATAATTTGCATTCACGAGGTATGACAAAAAAGAAACGAGACTGTGGCAGCCACGCCCATGACTCAATGCCAGTTGGCTAACCGCTTATGTCACTGTGTTGTGTAACATCTCGCCACTGTTCTGCTATAATATTTTTCATCTCTCTCACTCTGTTTTTCTTTGTCAGGTCTTTTTGTAGCACACTGCTCCATCTCTTTGTCACGCAACTGGAGGTGGCAGAAATATGGAGAAAAGAATCAACTTGAAATTTCTGGTTAAGATGGAGAAGTCCCTGACTGAGTGTCTACAATTTCTCCAAAAGGCTTATGGAGAAGATGTAATGTCAAGGCCGTGAGTCTTCGAGTGGCACAAATGCTTCAAAACTGGCCGCGAGGAGGGTGGAGGATGACCCCAAGTCAGGAGGCCTTCCACAACGAAGACGACTGAGAACATTGACAGAGTGAACCAGCTGGTGCGGAGTGATCACAGATTGACAGTGCGGATGATAACTGAGGAGCTCAGCCTGAACAGGGAGTCAGTGCGGACCATCTTGTTGCAGGAGCTGGGGATGCGGAAGGTGTGCGCCAAGAAGGTGCCCAGGCTTTTATCAGATGACCAGAAAGCGCACCGGGTCAGTGTTTGTCGAGACTTGCTAGAGAAGATCGGAGAAGATCCAGAGTTCGTTGGCCAAATCATCACAGGAGATGAGACTTGGGTCTTCCAGTACGACTCTGAAAGCAAGAGACAGCCTCCAGTGGAAGACTCGACTGTCACCCAGACCCAAGAAGGTGCGTATGTCCAAATCAAGCATCAAAGTCATGCTGATCGCATTCTTCGACCAGAAGGGAGTGGTCCATCATGAGTTTGTGCCTGAGGGTCAGACAGTCAACCAGCACTTCTACCAACAGGTCCTCAATCGCCTCTATGACCGGGTTCGGCGCAGCAGGTGGGCTCTGTGGAGAGACAAGTCATGGCTGCTCCACCACGACAACGCGCCCGCACACACCGCGCTCAGTGTGAGACAGTTCTTGGCCAACAAACAGATCACAGCTCTGGACCACCCTCTTTATTCCCCAGATCTCGTACTGTGCGACTTCTGGCTCTTCCCCAGGCTGAAGACTGTGCTCAAAGGAACTCATTTTGCCTCTGTAGAAGAGTTCGAGGCCACTGTGATGAGGGAGCTGAGGGATCTCAAGAAGAAGGACTTTACTGAGTGCTTCTGTACGTGGCAGAAGCGAATGCAGAAGTGCATTAACTCTGGGGGGGGATTACTTTGAAGGGGACAATGCATAATATCTCTGTCGATTTTGTAATAAAACATTTATGGGATAGTCTCTTTTCTTTTTTGTCACATCTCGTATATATCATTTTTGTAGAGCAAAAAAGGTTTACAATAAATAAATAATATAATAAATAATCAAAATAGATCATAATGTTAAAAATACAATAATTCATCATTCACCAAAAAATATCAAAATACAAATACATTGATAGAATACAGCAACAGTGACATGTTTCTTCTTTCCTCCATTTGCAGACTCAGGCCTTTCAGCGTGGGAGACTCGGTTGAAGCACCCATTTTAAATGTGTCCCCATAGTGTAGCAGGGGACATGCGAGTGGGTGTCTGAATGGTTGTGCATTGTGTGGGTGGTCACCAATGTGCCTCACATACACTAATGATGTATGTGAGGCACTTGTGTGTGTGTGAATCAATAGTATAATACATATATTTATCCTCATGAAAAAGGTTTCTCTGTGAATATGTGCATAGAGGGGTTGTCAGACATTAGAGGATCTGTATGTATGTGTGAGTACTGGTTGCATGTGCTGTGTATTTGTGTCATGGGTGTGTCTGTAAGTGTAAGCAAGTGTGGGTGTTGGAGGGTGTACATGTTGCTACTGTGTCTCGGGGAATGTATGTGTGTATAAGTGGGGGTGTGTGTCATCATGAGGGTGTGCCACTGTTGGCGTGGGGGGGTGAGAGAGTGTGCATGGCCCTGGACATGTAGGCTTTTTTCTCCCTTGAACATTCCCCTGTCCCCCTGCATAAACTCGCTGTCCTTCTTACCCTCTTGCATCATAACCCCTTCCTAGCATTCGCAATTCTTCCTTGCAGTTTGTCACCTTTCAGTGCCACACTCTTCTCCTCTCCCTATCTTCCCTCTCCCTGCACGTCCCCTTTCCTTCCCTTCCCTCTAACCCCACCCCCTTTCTGAGCTTTATCCCTCGCCCGCCCTTCTCTTTTTTTCTAACCCTTCAGTCTGGCTTCTGCCCTCTTTATTCAACCGAAACAGCCCTTGCCAAGGTCTCTAGTGACTTATTCTTGGCAAGGTCTAAAGACCTATACTCAATCCTTATTCTTCCTGACCTTTCTGCTGCCTTCAAACTGTTGAATACTCTCTTCTCCTTGCTACATTATCTTCTCTTGGCTTTAGAGACTCTGTTCTATCTTGATTCTCTTCCTATCTCTCTAATTGTTCCCCCAGTGTCTATTCTCAAGGTACGTCCTCCTCTGCTATCCCTTTCTCAGTTGGTGTTCCCCAAGGATCCTTTCTTGACCCACTCCTTTTCTCCCTTTACACACAATCGTTTGGTTCCCTTATCGCATCTCTTGGCTTTCAGTATCACTTCTATGCTGATGATTCTCAAATTTATATCTCTTCACCTGACCTTTCTCCTTCTCTCCAGGCATGTATCTTCTCCTGCTTATCTAACATCGCCGCCTGTATGTCTCAGCACAATTTAAAATTGAACATGGCCAAAACTGAGCTTCTGATTTTCTCCCCTAATCCTTCTTCCATCCTTCCTCCTTTCTCCATCACAGTTGATAACGCTCCTATTTTTCTTGTTTCCTCTGCTCGTAACCTTGGGGTTGTCTTTGACTCCTCCCTGTCATTCTCATCTCATATCCAATAAATTGCTAAATCCTGTTGTTTTTTCTCTTCAACATTAACAAGATTCATCCTTTCCTCTCTGCCTCTACCACTAAGACTCTTGTTCATTCCCTTATTATCTCCAAGTTTGACTATTGCAACCTCCTCCTTGCTGGTCTCCCTCAATCTCATCATTTCCCTCTACAATCCGTTCAAAAGTCTGCTGCGCAATTAATTCTTCACCAGCCATGTTACTGTCATATTACTCCTATAGTCCTTTCACTGGCTCCCTATTCGTTACTGCATTCAGTACAAACTACTTATCTTGACACATAAATGCATTCACTCTGCTGCTGCTCCTCCTTACCTTTCCTCTCTCCTCTCTCCCATTATCCATCCCCGTGATCTCCGTTCCTCTTCAACCTTCCTTCTCTCTATGCCATTCTCTTCTTCCACTAACTCCAGGCTTCGTTCTTTTAACCTTGCTGCTCCATTTGCCTGGAACAACCTGCCCCAGGCCCTGCGTCAAATCTTTTCCTTCGCCCTCTTTGAGATCGCCTTTGATTCTTATTCCCCTCCCTTGTGTTTCAACTCCTATTGCCCTTATTCCTATTGTATTATTTTGTAAGCTCTTTGAGCGGGGACGGTCTTCTTTTGTTCTGTACAACACCGCGTACGCTTGGTAGCGCTTTATAAATGCTTAATAATAATAATAATAATAAAAATAATAAACTGTCAAAATCCCCCTCTTATTCAGGGGGAAATCTCTCACCAGAGACTGGGCTGACAGCAGTTTCCTCTTTTGTGGGTTTTATTACAAATTACAAGCAGCAGCAGGAAGACAGGAGAGACACAAGACAGCTCAGCTCAGTGTCAGGCTCCGGTCTGGGAGGTTACAAACTGTGCAAGTTATATATGATGACGACATGGTGTACGCGCCAATCAACTTACAAGCACTAAACACCACAACAATAACCAAATGCCTTGAAGAAATGAATGACTGTCTCATAGCCAACAACCTAACGGTCAACTATGATAAAACTGAGGCAATGTTCATCACTAGGAACCCCACCTTCATACCTCCACAAACTATCAGCATCCTAGACAAACACATAGTAGTCAAAGAAGAAGTTAAGTATCTGGGCATCACACTAGACAGAGCTTTGAACCTAAAATCGCACATCACTAAAACCGCAAACAAGGCATATCATCGATTGAAAACAATCAGACAAATCAAACCAATGCTCCGTCAGGACCACTTCCGCACAGTATGCCAAGCACTCATTACACCACTGCTTGATTATGGAAACTCACTATATCAAGGCCTTCCTCAGCAGACACTCCACCCGCTACAGATGATACAAAACACCACAGCACGCATCATTACAGACACTCCAAGGACTGAGCACATCACTCCCGTCCTACAACAACTACACTGGCTCCCAATGGTGGCAAGACCTAATACAAAACAAGCATGATCATCTTCAAAGTCATTCACCATCTCTCAGCAGACGCACTCCAAAACGTTATAACAAGAGATATAAGCAACAGACCAAGAAGATCCAATAATGACAACATGATCGGCACGCCTGCAGGCTATCACAAAACCAAACAAACAACCTCAAAAAGAGCTCCATCACTACTGGCATCCACACTATGGAACTCCCTCCCGACAAGTCTGAGGGCATTAGATGACCTCACAGACTTCCGCAAAGACCTCAAAACATTTTTATTTATAGAAACATATGAGCATCCAGGCAACATCCCAAACCCATACTGAAACACTACAACCGCTGCCAACTAAGCACGCACTCATCCTACCCACATACACAAGTTTATCATACCAAGTTATTAAATACTCTCATGCTAAATGTTACCTTATATTGTACTATCTATATGCTGACAAGTAACTGTAATCGCTAAACGTAATGTCTAATGTCTAACTGTAATGTCTAAATGTTTACACGTACCCTAATGTTAAATGTAACCCTCCTATTGTGATGTGACGTGACCACCTTGATTGAAAGATAAGGTGGCATACAAATCTGTCTAAATAAATAAATAACCTGGTACAAATAAGCAAAGGCTTTACCAATCATATAGGGGATCACACATTACACGCTTCCCTTTGTCATATCCTTATCTATATTTGGTTTTTCTTACTGCGCCACACTAGGAGGATTCCATTTCATGCTCATATCAGGGACATGTAGCCAGGGGCGGCCCAAGGGGGGTGCGGGGTCATGTGCGGAGACTCGGTGCAGGGCCTCATTTGCATAAATATTTGCATAATGTTACCATACACTAACTTTTAGTAAACATGCCTCTTAATGAGTGTATGGATAAAGAAAGACTAAAAGATTTCTACATTACTATAATCCAGTGCCAACCGCCAGGCACATTAGAAACTACTACAAACACTGCCCATTTAGAACCCATAGCAAACCCGCCGTATCATAACAGCACTACCAGGACTCACAAAGCACCATACCCTACTTATCAAAAGGCAACACTGCAAATATTAAACCAATACATCTCAGAGAATAACAATACATGACCTACTGGGGAAAAAGAACAAGTGGCAATGTCAAATAGGAATTACATAAACAGAATACCTCAGCTCAGTTACACATACAGAACATAGACCATCACCAAACAAGGAATCACAATTTAGAAACAGGAAGGCAATAATTAAACTGGGAACCCCAAAAGCCAAACTTGGAATGTACAGCAACACTGTAGAAATAAAACTATAAATTAATTTCCTCTTGTACTAAACAAAGCATAGACGTTAATGATGCACATTTCCCAGAGCTGACATATTCCAGTTAATAAATTCAAAATAAAGAGAGATTTTTCTACCTGTTGTGCATTTTTTTTCAGTTGCAATTGCTCCAGCCACTTTCTTCTGGTTTCTTCGTGTCTTCTACTAACTCTCCATCGTCTGTTGTCCATTTGTCCTTTCTTCTCTCTTCTAGCTTTTTCCATTCTCTCTCTACATCTGCTTTAACATACTAATCTTTCTCCTTTTGCTCTTTCCTCATTCCTATTTCATCCACTCAAATTTTACCCCTGCATCCTCAATCTCACTTACTCTCCCAATACCCAGCCAATTGTAGATTTTTCTTCCCTCCCACACAAAATATTTTTCCCTTCTCCATTTCACTCTCCCAGCCCCATCCCATTCTAATCATCCCCAACATCAGCTCCTTTCTAGTTCCAGCCCCACCCAGCATCCGCTCCCTTCTAGTCCCCGCATCAGCCCATTTCCAGTCCTAGCCCCATCAGCCCATTTCCAGTCCTAGCTCCCCCATCCATTTCCAGTCCTATCCGAGTCCCTCCATCAGCTCAATTCCAATCCCAGCCCCCCATCAGCCCATTTCTAGTCCTTTCCTAGCCCCATCAGCCCATGTCAAATCCTAGTTCCCCTCCACTCAGCCCATTTCCAATCCAAGCCCCCCATGAGCCTTCTTCCAGTTCTAGCCCTTCCATGAGTCCATTTCAATCCAAGCCCCCACCACAGCCCATTTCCAATCTTAGCACCCCCAACAGCCCATTTCCAGTCCTATCCTAGCCCCTCCATCAGCCCATTTCCTGTCCTACCTCCCCCCCCCACCCCTGCTCAGCCCATTTCCAGTCCTAGCTCCCTCCCCTCACAGCCCATTTCCATGCCAAGCCCCTCTCCCCATCAGCTATTTGCAGTTCAAGCCCCCCCTTCCATTCAGCCCATTTCCATTCCACGCCCCCTCATCAGCTATTTGCAGTTCAAGCCCCCCTTTCACTCTACCCATTTCCAGTCCTAGCAACCCCCCAGCCCATTACCAGTCCTAGCCCCCCATAGCCCATTACCAGTCTTAACCCCCTATCACCCTATTTTCAGTCTTAGCCCCCCCCATAGCCCATTACCAGTCCTAACCCATCAGCCCACTTCGTCCTAACCCCCCCATCAGCCCATTTCCAGTCTTAGCCCCCTATAACCCATTACCAGTCCTAACCCCCATCAGCTCACCTCCAGTCCTTACCCACCCATCAGCCCATTTCCAGTCCTAGCTCCCCCATAGCCCATTACCCGTCCTAAGCCCCCCATCAGCCCACTTCCAGTCCTAACCCCATCACCCCATTTTCAGTCTTAGCCCCCCTATAGCCCATTACTAGTCCTAACCCCCCCCCCCCATCAGCCCATAGCCCATTACCAGTCCCAAACCCTCCCCCCATCAGCCCAGGTAAATTTAAATTAAAAATAAAAAAACTGGCTGCTGCTGCTGCCACTGCCGCCGTGGCAGCGGCAGAATCACGTGTCCTGTCCTGCGGGCCCCTCCCCCCCCCTCCCCCGCCTGCCTGGCAGAGCCCTCCCTCCCTGCATCAGTCCCTCTCCGTGCCGGCTTTCAGAGCCTCGAAGGGAGAGTTTCTCCCTCGCGGCTCTGTTAAGCCCGTCAGCGCTGATGGGAAACAAGCCTGCCGGGGCTGATGGAAAACAGGAAATGCCTAACAAAGCCGTGAGAGGGAAACTCTCCCTTCACGGCTCTGAAAGCCGGCGCAATGAGGGACTGATGCAGGGAGGGAGGGAGGACTCTGACGGGCAGGCAAGGGGGGCCCACGGGACACTTGATTCTGCTGCTGCTGTGGCGGCAGCAGGCATTTTTTTTTTTAATTTATCTGGGCTGATGAATGCAAAATATTGTTTGTGTTGGGCCCTCTGAAATGCGGGGCCCTGTGCAAACAACATTCTTGCTCAATGGACGGGCCGGCCCTGCATGTAGCCTGTCCCTGGGTCACATGATAATGGCTGCCATCTTAGGCAGACAATTCACTTCACAAACCCATCCCCTTCCCTTATGCTCCACCCCCTCACCCAGCCCTGCTCTAAATTTCAGCCAGTCTTTGCTAGTGGAAGCTGGCAACTCCCACCACCAATTTAACATTAGGCTGTGCTGCTCTGCCTCATTTTTGCCGGCAGGACCTGAAGATTCCTGCCAATTCTTTAACTCTGGGCTGTTCCTCTCGGCCTCTTCTTCACCAGTGGCGGCTGGGGACTCCCGCCAGCTCTTAAACTTTGGTTCGGCCAGGGGGGCCTGGGACTCTCGCAGGCTCTTTGCACAGAGTGAAGTCATAGGAATCTGCCAGTTGTATGAACAGAGAGACAATCAGAAAGATGGATGGACCCTCTGCAATAGGTTTTATCACTTAAGTGAAACGCGCCAAACAATATACTCATACATCAGTAATCTGAAATATATCTGAGACCAACTCTGCTCTGATAGCAAAGGGCCAAGCTACTAGCCAGGTAACAGTAACACATTAATAAATAAAATGATCATACATTTGTAACACGTTTACCGCACCCTACACCTAAGAACCAGATGTACTAAGGTGTGCTACCATGTTAGTGCAAATGAATGCCGTTAAGACACACTGGGGGTTATTTCAGATGCCTTAGTCTCAAGTTACATTGCAAATGGCATCTATATGCAAAGGATGATTTTAGAAATGATTACATTTACACATGGATGTCCATAATACATAGAAATTACAAATGAGGACATTTGGGGGCGTGCTTAGGGCATGCCTGGATGGGTCAAAAATCTGCACATGTATTACCCTTTTCATATAGGGAATGCGTGTGTATGGCCTAAATTATCCACAGTGGGATTGAGCTATACGGGCTCCATGACATGTACTGTATAGATTTAGAAAAGGTGTTCATTTCGGCCAGCCCTTTACAGGAGGAATTAAGGGGGTTATCCTCCTTAATCCCCTTTATTTCTTTACCCCTCCAAACTGAAATGAATTAAAGCAAGCAGCCTCTCTCGTAACGGGCGGCATTCAACATATAGGATTGCAGAACAGCATACATGTGTAACTTACATATGTACGTTCTAAATACCAACTTACACATGTCACTGCTGGGACCTCCACGTGCAAATTGCTGGCACTGACATGTGTAGCTTGATAATTTTGCAATTTACATGTGTAAATTACACGTTTAAGTTGGTATTTTGTAAATCTCTCTAAATGCTGCCTGTTAACTACAGTGGCTGCCATCTTTAATTCATCTGAATTTGGAGGAGAAAATAAACAACTGGCGATTAAGAAGTATTCCTTTTCAACAGGAGCATTCCCACTGACTCTAAAACAAACTTCCATCCGACCCCTCCTAAAGAACAGCAAGCTAAACCCCCAGAAGGCTGAATCATATCGACCAATCTCCAGCATCCCCCTGCTGGCCAAGATAATTGAGAAGGTCGTTCAGTGCCAAATCCAGCACCACATTGAAACCACCGCTCCTCTCGACCCATGTCAGCACGGCTTTAGAGAATTACATGGCGTCGAGACACTCCTCACCACTCTACTTAACACCTTAATCACAGGGATTGACAACATCAGACAAGGCTATGCACTAATCTTCATGGACATTGCTTCCGGGTTCGACTCAGTCAACCACGAGCTGCTCCTTGCATGCCTCCAAGAGAAGGGAATCCATGGTTCAGCATTGAGTTGGTGCAAGTCTTATCTATCAGAAAGATGGCAACATGTATGAACTGACTCTATGACCTCTGAACCGTTTCAACAAAAGCAAGGCATCCCTCAAGGCTTCTCACTCTCGGCACTCCTCTTCAACATCTATATGCAGCCCATCTGCCCAATCATCCGCTCCTTTAATATCTCCTGCCTTGTGTATGCTGATGATGTACTGCTTTTCACACTATTCTCTATTGACCAACCTGACTTCTCACCACTAACCAACTGCTTCGATGCTGTCACGGACTGGCTCCACATGCAAAGCCTCAGAATCAATTTCAGCAAGACGGATGTCCTATTCATCACAAGAAACCAATCCTTTACCCCTCCCACCTCGATCAAGGTAAGAGACGCAGAGCGCCTGAGCAGGACCACCATCCGCTACTTGGGTATCACCCTAGACCAGCAGTTTGACATGAAAGCACATATAAGCAATACCATCAAGGCAATCTATCACAAAATATGAACAATCCGCTACCTACAACCCCTACTGGAACCTGATGATTTCCGGACTATCTTTCAAGCACTTGTAACCCCCCACTTCGACTACGCCAACATCATTCTGCATGGTCTCCCTAAGAGCACACTGAACCCACTACAACTAGCAATGAATGCCACTGCTCGCATCCTGCACAAAGTCTCCAGAAGAGTTCACATAATGCCTATCCTGCAACACCTCCACTGGCTTCCTATCCACTGCAGGCTCACCTTCAAAGTACTTCTGCTGACCTTCAAAGCCCTCAACAAACTGTCCTCCTCCTCCCTCACAGACCTTGTCCACCCCACTCCTCAAAATAGATCCAGAAGATCATTCGCTACTAACACACTCGCAATCTCCAACAGAATAACAAAATGCTCCCTTTCAACAAAGAACAGAGCCTTTGTGTTCTACGCACCTACACTCTGGAATGCCCTTCCAACCACTATCAGGGCTATTACTGACCTCGCTCAATTCAGGAAGGCTCTAAAGCACCATCTTTTCCTCCAACATTACTCCCACACCGGCGACATGACACAACACAGCATGCCCTCCCACCCATCAGGATGACACCGCCCAACACACATACGTCATATTGACGAAACCTCACCCACTGATACAATTATTCAACTTGTAAATAGTTATCAGATCATTTCATGTCCACATAAACATAACTGCAACACAAATGCTCAGTTTGTAAATAGCTGTATATAGCTACCCCCTTTGAAACCCAAGTTGTAATACCTGTTCTCTGTAAAGTTCAATGTATGTTTCAGCCTGCATTGTACAAATTTAATGTTACCTGTAAACCGCGCTGATTCCAAAGAGTGTGGTATAAAAAAGATTTAAATAAATAAAAATATTTCCTGTAAAGAGCTGGCCAAAACAACTGTAAATCCTGATGGGGACAATTTTGGTCACACAGGTGCATTCTGGGGAATACACGTGTTGATATTAGACCTGCCCAGTTCTGTGGAGGGTGAGATTCAAAGTCTTGGTACTGGTTTTCCAAGTTCTGGCTGGGGCAAGAGCAAGCAACGTGGAGGCCAGCAACCCCAAATGCACCCCTATTTGTAATATGATGCCCTGTGGAGATGCACCATATTACACTTCTTCAGCCCTGCAAAGTTATGCTCCTGGGCAGTTTGCGGTCAGCCAATCAGTATTTTTTGACAGTGTCTTCATTATGTGGGGGTTCTTCAACTGAAGTGCGCTCTCGTGCTTTTTCTATTGTTGTCCCTCAGTTACGGAATTCTCTTGCTTTGGAACTGAGAAGTCTGACGCAGGTACTTGTCTTTAGGAAGAAGCTAAAAGCCCAGTTTTTTTCTGTGGCCTTTGCTGGGTGATGTGGAATCATTTAGTGCGTGTGTTAGGTAATCTGCTGTTATAATTAAGGCAGAATGGATTGAATTGTATTGTATGTCTGGCAAATTTTTATGTATGTTTTATTGTGCCCCTCCCCTTAGGATTTTAGATAGTTGTGGGCTATAAATGTTTTAATAAAATAAAAATAAATAATTAAAGCCACGCCCCTGATACTCCTCCTAATTTCTATGTATTATGGACTTCCAGGTGTAAATTTTGCCCTTTCTAAAATCGCCATTTATAGGTGGAGGCTATTTCACGTTTAAATGCTGGATAGTACATGTGCAAAATACAAATAAGGCTTCTAAAATAACCCCCTACATAACAGACTGTCAGCCTTATAGAAGGTACTTTTATAAAGTCATTCCCCTGCATATGTGACCAAATACATGTGTCAATGACCTCTTATAAAATACCCAGCTGTGTAAACGCATGCGCTTTGGCATCAAGGTGCATGCTTTGCCGGGGGGGGGGGGGGGTCTACATGAGTGGAGTGTGGGCTAAACATGCAAGTATGCATGTAGACGATAAAATACTGTCATGTACACACATACTTGAAAAGAACAGGCGTGTTTATTTGCACCAGCTCGAGGGCTGAAGTAAATGTCTTCACTTGTAATGTGGGCGTGTATTACGCCTCTTATATTAGCATTTTATAAAGACCAATAAACGCAAACTTCTCTTTATAAAATAGGCTTAGTGCCACCTCTAATGGCATTGGTCTCACAGAGAGTAATTTTATAACCAGGCACCCACCTGAAGCGCATGCCTAAGTGCTCATTTAGGCACATAAATCCTTTAAACTAGAGATTTAGGTGCCTAAATAGTGCATATCTTTAGGCACCTCCCTTACAGAATCGGCCCCAAAATGTCAAAAGGCCTTTGGAGAGCAACTTCTTTCTTCAGTTCATTAGTTTTGGCTACATTGTGGGCGCTTCTGGCTAACAGTTTTTACAAATTAAACATTGCACACCCTGTTGGAGAAGTACATTTTAAAAACTGGCACAACAGTCCTTTATTATATGATGTCTCCTTATTGAATATAAGGAATTTTTGAATCTAATGTACTAAAACCAATATGTTCCATCTGCAGTAGTCTGATGGCATTTGAAAACTGATATAAAGCTGTACCACATTACCATAATATAAAGATGCTTATAGAGCTTTATTAAACAGAAAATAATTATCTCATTTAAAACACAGTCTATAAATTCATTTTACATAGATGAACACTAAAATTGTTCCAGAATTAAAGCCCTCCTGGGTACGTAGTTGTGAACACAATAAACCTTAATCCAATAAAGACAGGCTGTTTTAGATTCATGTGTATCGCCCCACCAATTTTTCCTAATACTTAAAAACTTTTGAACTTCTTTCGGCCTCCATCTCTTTGTTTTTGCAAAAGCGATTAATGTGATTTATCGCACGTCAGCGGCAGATATCCCAGTTTTACAAAAATAAGAATAAAAGGAACAATGAAGAAGGAACGTAGCTGAAAAAAACCCCCCAAAGAAAATACAGTTCTTTCATACCTGCTGATATAAAATAAAGCAAAATCTGATTTCTCAGAACTTCTGACATTAAACACTTTGCATTTTAAAGAGGACCTGTCACTGTGGGCTTTTATGACTTTACTAATGAGACTTGGAAGCTGAATTGTTAAAACAGGCAAGCACAATGATTTCACATGCACATTTAAAAGAAGAAAGCATTTCTATAATTTAGATATTTTAAAACAATATTCTGTAAAGGACAACTCATTAGTTATAATTCATCAATCAACCAAAGTAGTATTTGGTTTTAAAGTGATTATTCAGATGTAAGAGATATTAAGTCTTCTGAAGCATTCTTTCGCCCACAAAGAAAATGAATTTTAAGAGTTTCTGTCTGCAGAGTTTGTGATGTTCAGAACATTTACAATTTAGCAAAAGCAGGGAGTGCTGAATTTCCCACTGATATTCCTTGTGACCTTGGGCACGTCACTTAACCCTCCATTGCTTCAAGAACAAATTTAAATTGTAAACCCTCTGGGGACTGGGAAATACCTATGTACCTGAAAGTAACTCACCTTGAACTGCTATTGAAAAGGCCTGAGCTAGATACATATACATAAAATAAAATAAATTGGTATTAATGTGGTCGGCGCTTTTGACAGTTAAACCATTTTACAGCTCTGCTGAGCCTAATGCAATAATCACTCAGTAGAGGCTTTGGCCATATTTTCATTAACATTTAAAGGGGAGAATGGTTCAAGCTTCATGCGAGAACTCAAAAGTTCAATGCACAAGTGCACGAAACTCAACAAGACAGACTGGATGGGCCATTTTGGTCTTTATCTTCTATAATTCATATGAACGTAAGACTTGTCATGCTGGTATAAAAAGAATGTTGTAGCCCACATTTATTTATTTTATTTATTTAACAAACACTTATATACCGCACGTTCCGAAAGATCAGGTGTGGTTTACATAGAACAATATTAAGAATCAGTGAGCAAAAACCTGTTCTTCTTACATGAAACATAATCAAACTTTATACATTGGGTAAAGGCGTACATACATGATATTCAAGCTCTTTGCCATACAGGGCATGATCTGCCCTTACCTTTTATGGGGAGGGTAGATCTAATAATGATGGTATCCTGTCTAAACTGTGAAACACTGCCTCTCTGGATTAAGAGGCAGGAGGAGATGCAATTTAGGATGATAATAAGGAAATTTCTTTGGAAAACAAAAAAATATCCAAATTAGCTATGTTTACCATACTTACAAGGCTCTGCCAGGAAATTTGGAAGACAACATCATGGCTAGATGACCGGAAAAGATCTGTGTTTATACCAATACTAAAGAAAAGGTGAGCCGACTGACTGTGGAAATTATCGCACAATCGCTCTGATCCCACATGCCAGCAAGATTCTACTCAAGATCATTCAGCAAAAACTACATCCATACCAGGAATGAGAACTGCCTGAAGTGCAAGCGGGCTTCAGGAAAGGTTGAGGAACAAGAGGCATTATCGCGGATGTGAGAGGGATTCTTGAAAAGACAAAAGAATACCAAAAAGATATTTATATGTGTTTTATCGACTACAGCAAGGCTTTTGACTGTGTAAACCATGAGAAACTCTGGGACACATTAAGAAGCATGGGTATACCAGAATATTGATCAAGAAGCAACAGTTTGAATGGAACATGAAAAACAGAATGGTTTAAAATAAGCAAAGCTGTACGACAAGGCTGCACAATTTCCCCCTACCTGGTTAATTTATGTGCAGAACAAATCATCAGAGAAGCAGGATTGTATGAAGACAACCAAGGTGTGAAAACTTGTGAAAGACTTATCAACAACCACATTACTGGCTGAAAGTGAAGACAATCTGAAATATTTACTTCTTAAGATCAAGGAACTTAGGGCTCAATATTGAGTTAGGATGGCTAGGCACGAGTACAGTGCCTAGCCATTGCCACTGTCCTCTAAACCCGGATATTCAATGCTGGGGTCATATGTAGCCCTGGCATAGAATATCCGGGGTCACCGCACATGCCCAGAAGCTGCAGAGGCTAAATGGGTAGCAGTGATATTGCACTGCTGCCCAGTTAGCTTCTATGATAAAGATAGGTCAGTTTTTGCAGCGCCTATCTTTTACTCATAGAAGCTCATCAGGTGTGTTGTTGTTGTTACGTGCTGTTGAGTCAGTGTCAACTCATGGCGACCCTCTGGATAGATGTCCTAAACTGTGTTCGGTCTTCAGTCAGGCGGTTCATTGTTGACAGAGTGGCACCCATAGCTGCTGTTATTGTATCGATCCATCTCATTGCTGGCTTTCCTCTTTTGCATTGACCTACTACCTTGCCAAGCATAATGTCTTTCTCTAATGATCTCTCTCTTTGCATGATGTGTCCAAAGTATAAAAGTCGAAGTCTAGTCATCTGAGCTTCTAAAGAAAGCTTAGGTTTGATCTCCTCTAGTACTGACTGTTTGTTCTTCGGGCAGTCCGTGGTATACACAGTATTCATTGCCAGCACCATAATTCAAAGGCATCGATTTTCTTCCTGTCTATCTTTTTCACTATCCAACTTTCACATGCATATGACGTTATTGAAAATACTATGGCTTGAACAAGTCGAATCTTTGTATGGAAAGAGACATCTCTTCTCTTGAGAATCTTGTCTAAGTCCTTCATAGCCATTCTGCCAAGAGCAATGCATCGTCGGATTTCTTGCCTGCTTGTTGTTTCTTTATTGATAGTTGATCCAAATAGGTTAAAGTTCTCCCTATTTCAATTTCTTCTCCATCAATGATGAACTTACTGATTTTGCCAATTGTCAGGACCTTTGTCTTCTTTACGTTAAGGTGCAGGCCAATTTTAAAACTATGTTCCCTGATCTTGATCCTTGATCCTCCACTCTTAACCTTCTAATTATCCCAACTCAGAAAATCAAGAGCATGCAATCCATCTGAAATCAAGCTTTCTCCCTGTTCACTCCCATATTATGGAACTCACTACCTCCAACACTAAGAGGCTACTCGGACTTACCAAATTCAGAAAAAAGCTTAAAATATACCTCTTTCAGAATGAACACAACATAAGACCAGAACATTATAAATACTTTGGAAGTTAAACTATCATTTTGCTTTTGTTTACCATTCTAGTTCCCTGTAAAACAATGTGCCGATCAAAGCCCTGTTACATGTTTGTTAAATGTAAACTGCTTTGAATTGTAGAAAGGCGATATAGAAATAAGTTTGTTGTTGTTGTTAAGTGCCGTCAAGTTGGTGTCGACTCATGGCGACCCTCTGGATAATTGTCCTAAATTGCTTTCGATCTTCAGTCAGGCGGCTCATTGTTGACAGAGTGGCACCCATAGCTGCTGTTATATCGATCCATCTCATTGCTAGCCTTCCTCTTTTGCGTCGACCTTCTACCTTGCCAAGCATGATGTCTTTCTCTAATGATCTCTCTCTTCGCATAGTGTGTCCCAAGTATGAAAGTCGAGGTCTTGTCATCTGAGCTTCTAAAGAAAGCTTAGGTTTGATCTCCTCTAGTACTGGCTGGTTTGTTCTTCAGGCAGTCCATGAAATACGCAGTATTCGTCGCCAGCACCATAATTCAAAGGCATCAATATTCTTCCTGTCTATCTTTTTCACAGTCCAACTTTCACATCCATATGATGTTATTGAAAATGCCATGGCTTGAACAAGTCGAATCTTTGTATGGAAAGAGACATCTCTGCTCTTGAAAATCTTGTCTAGGTCCTTCATAGCCATTCTGCCAAGAGCAATGCGTCATCAGATTTCTTGACTGCTTGTTGATTATTGATAGTTGAACCAAGTAGGTTAAAATGGTCAACTATTTCAATTTCTTCTTCATCAACAATGAACTTTTCATTTTGCCAGTTATTAGGATCTTTGTCTTCTTAACATTAAGGTGCAGACCCATTTAAATAAGTTTAAATAGATAATAAATAAAATAAAATAAAATCTTGAGAAGCAAATGTTTCAGAACGTCTTCACTTTCAGCCAGTAATGTAGTATCTTCAGCATAGCAAAGATTGTTGATAAGTCTTCCACCAATCTTCACACCTCGGTTGTCTTCATACAGTCCTGCTTCTCTGATGATTTCTTCTGCATATAAATTAAACAGGGGGAACGTATGCAGCTTTGTCGTACACCTTTGCTGATTTTAAACCATTCTGTTTTTCCTTGTTCCATTCAAACTGTTGCTTCTTGATCAATGTAAAGGTTGCGCAAGAGAACAATCAGGTGTTCTGGTATACCCATGCTTCTTAATGTAGCCCTGTTTCTCATTGTTTACACAGTCAAAAGCCTTGCTGAAGATGATAAAACGCATATAGACAGCCTTTTGGTATTCTTTTGTCTTTTCAAGGATCCATCTCACATCTGCAGTGATGGCTCTCGTTCCTCACCCATTCCTGAACCATGCTTGCACTTCAGGCAGTTCTCGTTCCAGGTATGTTTGTAGTCTCCACTGAATGATCTTGAATGGAATCTTGCTGGCATGTGGGACCAGAGCCATTGTGCGATAATTTCCACAGTCTGTTGGGTCACCTTTCTTTAGTATTTGTATAAACACAGATCTTTTCCAGTCAGCTGGCCATGATGTTGTCTTCCAAATTTAAAGGCAGAGCCTTGTAAGTATGGTAACAGCTACATCAGATGGCTGTAATACTTCAATGAGAACGTTATCAATGCCCGGTGCTTTGTTCATTGATAAGGCTTTCAATGCAGCTTCGACGTCTTCTTTCATCTCCAATGGTTTCTGATCATAAGGTACAGGTTGAAATGGCTGTTGATCCACTTGATCTCTATCGTATAATTACTCTGCATATTCTTTCCACCTTTCCTTGATCATCTCAGCATCATTCAAAATGGATTCTTGAGCATCTTGTAACTTTCCATTTCGAGGTTGGAATTTTTTCTTTAACTCTTGTAGCTTTAGGATAGCCAATCTTGTTCTTCCTCTAATAGTTTCTGCTTCTATTTTCTTGCATGCGTCATTGTAGTACTTCTCCTTGTCTTATCTTGCTGCACATAGGAAATCTCTATTGAGTTCTGTGATTCCTCTCTTTCTCCTCTGGCTTTAGCTTCTCTGCATTTCTGTGAAATTTTCAGTTTCTTCGGTCATCCATTTTATTTATTTATTTTTTATTTATTTAACATTTCTTATATTTTGGCTTCCTTTGCTTTTTTACCTTTTGTAGAGACGTTTTACTTTCTTCTAACACAATCTTCTTGCTGTCATCCCATAACTCTTCTGGAGCTCTGTCATTTGTATCTAAAGCAGCAAATTGATTTTGCAGACAGTCTTTAAATTCTGGTGGTATATTCTCAAGGTCATATTTTGCTACATTCATGAGTGGCTTGCTCTTTTTCAACTTTAGCTTAAGTTTGCATGCTATTAATTGGTGATCTGTACCTCAGTCAGTTCCAGGTTTTGTCTTTATTGATGTTATAGAGCTTTTTCATGTTTGACTTCCGCAGATGTAATCAATTTGATATTTGTACAATCCATTGGATGATGTCCATGTGTACAATCGCCACTTGTGTTGCTGGAAGAAGGTATTTGAAATGAATAGATCATTGGTCTTGAAGTATTCTATCAGTCTTTCTCTAACTTCATTTCTGTTGCCAAGTCCATATTTTCCAACCACTTTGCCGCCTTCTTTGTTGCATTCCAGTCACACATGACTATCAGGACATCCTGTTTGTATGTTCCGTCAATTTCAGCTTGTACTTTTTCATAGAACTCATCAACTTCATCCTCTTCTGAAACTGTTGTTGCGGCATATACTTGAATTATAGTTGTGTTGATGGGCATTCCTCATAGATGAATAGAAATTAAGTGTTCACTGATTGCATTGTATTATATTACAGTTCTTGCAAGTTTCTTCTTGATTATAAATGCAACACCATTTCTTCTTTGTCTTTCATTTCCAGCATAGTAGACCATGTAATCATCATATGCAAAGTGCCTGATGCCAACCCATTTCAGTTCACTGACACCCAACAGATCGAGTTGTACATGTTCCGTTTCATTCTTGACCACCTCCAACTTTCTTTGGTTCATGCTTTGTACGTTCTATGTCCCAATATGTTAGACATCTTTTCAGTTTCTGACTCTCATTTTATGCACAGCTACATCAGCAGTCAGACGTCCCAAGGGCTTTGATCCAACCACATCATAAATGCTGCCTTTACTCTGAAAAATCTACTGCTCCTCCCCAATAGCCAGTTGAGTGCCTTCTGACCTGGAGGTCTCATCTTCCAGCACTAAGTGCAATTTCTTTTGTTGTGACTATCCATTGGGTTTTGGTGGCAGTGCCTGTCTTTTAGTCATAGAAGCTAATCGAGTAATGGTGTAACATCCCTGCTACCCAGTTAGCCTCTGTCACTGCCCACGAAATGCTCCAAAATGCCCACAACACACCCCAGTGCTAAGCGGTTAGCATCAGGGCATGTAAGGGAGAAGATCAAGTGCCATTGAATATCCCAATGAGCGGCATTTACATGGCTGACAGGTCTTAAAATGGGCCTGCATCTTAACATGAAGAAGACATGTAATATCATCATTGATGGAGAAGAAATAGAAATAGTGGACAGCTTTAACCCACTTGGATCAATAATCAATAAAGAAATGACAAGCAGTCAAGAAATCCGATGATCCATTGCTCTTGGCAGAATGGCTATGAAGGACTGTGGCGAGCAGTGGGAAGCAATGTTCCCTCTAACCTGCGCTGGGTCCGCCACCAACATTCCTGCCCGCAGGGGGGGGCGGGGGGTGCAGAGCATCAATCGCTCTGCAACCCCCCCCACCCCCCCACCCCCCACCAGCAAGAATGTTGGCAGCGGACCCAGCACAGGTTAGAGGGAACATTGGGGGGAAGGGGTTTTCTTTAAAACACAGGCCAGACAGCAGTTCAGGGAAAACCAAAAGCAGTTTTTATTCTGTCCCAGCTTGTTAAACCTCCACAAAACAAAGCCCAGAACAGACAGCAGTTCAGGGGAAACAAAATCAGCTCAATTCTGTCCCAGCTTGTTAAACCTCCACAAACTGGTCCTCCTGGCCCTTCCTCAGACCTCCTTTGCACAGCTTGCCTTGGAAGGACCTGGCTCCATGGGCCTCTCTCCCTCCTGTAGCCTGCTGGGTTCTTAACCTCTCCCTCTAAGCCATGCCCTCCCATCCCTGAACTCTGGGCTGCAGGCTCTCTTAAATGTAACTGTTAATCCCTTTGTAGAGTGATGGGTAACATTCTATATACCCCATTACAAAGACCTAGACAAGTTTCTCAAAAGCAGAGATATCTCTCTTCATACAAAAATTTGACTTATCGAAGCCATGTTATTTTCAATAATGTCATATGGATACGAAATTGAACAGTGAAAAAGAAAGGCAGGAAGAAAATCAATGCCTTCGGATTATGGTACTGGTGAAGAATATTATGTATACCATGGACTGCCCGAATAACAAACCAATCAGTACTAGAGGAGATCAAACCTAATCTTCCTTTAGAAGCTCAGATGACAAGACTTCGACTTTCATACTTTGGATACATCATGTGAAGAGAGAGATCACTAGACAAAGACATCATGCTTGGCAAGGTTGAAGATCAATGCTAAAGAGGGAGGCCAGCAATGAGATGGATCGATACAATAACAGCAACTATGGATGTCACTCTATCAACAATGAGCCACCTGACTGAAGACCGAACACAGCTTAGGACAGCTATCCAGAGGGTCGCCATGAGTTGGCACCGACACGACAGCACTTAACAACAATAATTAATTAGAGACAAGCACGATAAGAGGGGCTGGGTCTTTATGACCATATAATGCTGCTGCTTTGAAGAATATTCAGGGGACATTCAATATGCTCCTGAGAGTTTGTGGGGAGAGTTATATAAGCCAGGAACACTGCTTATGGCATTGTATGGGGTGGGACTCCCTCTGGGCCTAGATGGTAGGAGAAAGGTGTCGCTGTGGCCCTTGAAGCAGGCATGGAGATGGTGGTATGGGTTAGGGAATAGAAAATATTAAGTACCACCTTTGCTCCTTATTGTGGGCAACGCAGGCTTTCTTCCCCGGATGGAGCAATCCATATTTCAGCTCTTGGAAGCGCAGGGTTGCAAATATATAGAGTAGTTGATAGAGATGGGATCTGATCATTTTCCGTATTTGATTAGCTTAAAGAAAAATGGAATCTCTCAAATATGCATTTGTTAGCATATCTCTACATTAAACATTACTGTTCTACCATGAGTAGAAAATATTGGAATAAGTGGCTTACTAGTGAATTAGATGAGTAATTCATAGTAACATAGTAACATAGTAAATGACGGCAGATAAAGACCAGTGTGGTCCATCTAGTCTGCCCAGCAAGATGGTAGGAGTAGGTGCATCCCTTCCCATGTCTTTAGGGAGTAGGTGCACCCCATGTCTTTGTTTAGGGGTGTACCCGCCAGGAATAGGTGCACCCCTTCCCATGTCTTCACCCCTCCCCATATCTTTGTTTAGGGGTGAACCCACTGCTCATCCCCCCATCGCTCCATGTAGGACACCCCTATTTGTTGAGAAATTAGATGGTTGTTTATTTTAATTTTATCCTGTTGCTGTAAAGTGATCCACTCGGTCTGTCCCAAGCCAATTTGAATTCCGTCACTGTGTTTGCCCCCACCACCTCCATCGGGAGGGCATTCCAAGCATCCACCACCCTTTCAGTGAAAAAGTATTTCCTGACATTGCCTTTCAATTTACCACCTTGCAGCTTCATGTCATGCCCTCTAGTTTTACAGCTTCCCGTCTATGGAAGAGGTTTGTTTGTTCATTATTTCTCTTTAAGTATTTAAAAGTCTGAATCATATCTCCCCTATCCCTCCTCTCCTCCAAAGTGTACATATTTAGGTCTTCAAGTCTCTTCTCATAAGGCTTCTGATGCAGGCTCCAAAACATTTTGGTTGCCTTCCTCTGAACAGTTTCCATTCTTTTTACATCCTTTGCAAGATACGGTCTCCAAAACTGAACACAGTATTCCAAGTGAGGCCTCACCAGAGACTTACATAGTGACATTAGTACCCCTTCCTTTCTGCTGGTAATTCCTCTTTGAATGCAGCCCAACATCCTCCTGGCTTTTGCCACCGCCTTGTCGCACTGTTTTGCCACCTTGTGATCTACAGAAATAATCACACCGAGGTCTTTCTCCTGCTCCATGCACACCAACCTCTTGCCCCCTATCGCGTACATTTCCCTTGGATTTCTGCCACCCAAGTGCATGACACTGCACTTCTTCACATTAAATCTTAATTGCCAAGCATTAGACCATTCTTCCAGCTTTTGTAGATCTTTCCTCATGTTAAGCACTCCCTCGGGGGAGTCCACTCTGTTGCAAAGTTTTGTGTCATCTGCAAAAAGACAGACCTTTCCAGTCAGTCCTTCAGCAATATCACTCACAAATACATTGTGAGTGAAAAGTGGGATATAAATACAGCTAAATAAATAAAATAAAATAAATACATTGAACAGTGCTGGGCCCAGGACCGAACCCTGAGGCACCCCACTAATCACCTTCCTTTCATCTGAGTGAGCTCCATTTACCATCACTTTCTGTCGTCTGTCAGTCAACCAATTTCTGATCCAGTTTACCACCTTGGGAACCATCCCCAAACTACTGAGTTTATTGATAAACCTCCTGTGAGGGACAGTATCAAAGGCTTTGCTGAAATCCAGGTAGATGACATCTTAGAGGGGCAATTTCTCCAAATGGGCGAGTTTTGCACATACCATGACAGTAATGATCCTCACTCCTAACCAGAGTACGTAGAGGTGTTTTACCTGTGCGTCTCCTCTGCTGGCTTCAATCTGAAGTCTGAATGAATGGTGCCCCACCATCTGACATGACTTGCTGACCTTATATGTTCAGATATGAGATTGAATCCAAAACAATGAGACATTCACAAGCAAAAGTTTGCATTTCATGAAGTTAGCTCCCAAATTTCAAAGGTCATTCACCTGGTTCTGGATGGGAAGAGAAAAATGAGGGTGAAGCACCCGGGTGTGCTTGTTCCAAGCTGGTCAGAAGAGGAGGGGAAAACGTGGGAAGGAGAACTGGCAAAACTCTTCTCTAACTTGTATGTACAGGTGAAACTGGTGGATCTGCAAGACATTCAATTTAGATGACTCCATTGAATGCATCTGTCTAGAGATAGAGAGGATAGGATGGGATTATGGGCAATGTTCTCTTTAATCTGTGCCGGGTCCTCCGCCGGCATTCCTGCCGGTGGGGGGGGGGGGGCAGAGCGTTGATCGCTCTGCACCTCCCCCCGCCAGCAGGAATGTTGGCGGCCGACCCAGCGCAGGTTAGCGGGAACATTGATTATGGGATACAGATGCTTATGTCAATTGCAAATTTGAGACGGGCATGCTTATCTTCTCCTTCTCCGAGTGTGTGTACAGCTTAAAGGTCTGTGGAATCACGTATTGCAAGCAATAGAGCAAACAGTACAAGTGCGAGTGGAATAGACCTATAGTCTGTTTATGTTGGGAGAAAAAGAGTCTTTGATAGAGGACAAAGTACACAAAGCTAAGCACAGATTTATTCAAGTTGTGCTGCTGGTGGTTAAGAAGATTATGTTGTGGAACTGGATCCTAGGAACTGAACCCTCTGTTCAGCACTGGAGAAACAAGATGCATGAGGTGGCATCTTTTGAATTACATGCAAATCAAAAAAAGATAAAACTGGAGTGGCTGCTATATAAGCAACAGTGGTGCTGATTTTTGGCTGTAAATCCAAAGACTTAGGGGAATTACCTCTCACTCCCCCCTTCCCCTCCCCATGAATTTTAGGGTTGGTATAGTGAAAGATGTGTGAGTGTGGCTGCTGAGTGATTGGCAGTGGTTGGTGAGTTTTGAGATGATAAATGGGATGACTGGTGATAAAGTTGGGGTAATGGAAAAGGTGGCAGGCGATATTCGGAAAGCATCACCAAACAGATTCAATTGGTGATTATATTCTTGGGATGTGAATGGAGACTGATCTTAAATGCTAGGAGAGAGATTATTTTATTGCTGTTTATGTTATTAATCACATAGTGGATGTGTTTCTAGAAATAGCTAAACTCTCACCTATAACACTACAATAAATTACCGGATCATACCAAAGGTCCCTCAAGCCCAGTATCCTGTTCCAACAGTGGTCAATGCAAGATCCCAAAGAATCTGACCTTTCCCTCCAATGATGTGTCCAGCTCTACCTGTCTAATAACAGTTTATTGGCCTTTCCTTTCCTATATTTGTCTTTTATCAGATCTGAACTTATACATCAGCTGCATTTTAGACTTTGGTCAGATAAGATATCAGAAAGCCCATTAGATAAGTTCATTCGGTCAACTTTGAAGAGTTCCTTCTGCCAAAGAAATGAAATGAAATTTTCTGAAGCTTCTAAAAGAAAATCATTCCACAGTAAAAGCCCTACTCAAGCCTACTCCCCCCATTTCCAGAATTAGGTTTGTGGGCAAGACCGGCCCTTCCATTAGGCGAGCTAGGCAGTGGCACACATGGGTGGCCATGACACCCTCCCCCCAACTGCCAACTGTTTGGGGGAGGGAAGGCAAGCAACAGCAATATTTCCAAAAGCTGCTGCAAAAGCCGCTGCAAAAGCCGCCACTTTTGGAAATACTGCCTGCCTCCCCCTCCTGAGACAGAATCAGCAGCAGCTAAGGGGGGTGGGGGAGGCAGCAAGGCCGGGGTGTCTGCCTAGGGTGGAAAAACCCTTGGGCTGGTCCTGCTTGTGTGGGGGTTCATATGTGTATCTCATAGGACGTTTCAGGAGTACGTGTATATAAGTGTCTGTGTGTGTATATTGCATTGAGTGCTGATCTCTCTCATGCGTATTCATTGTGGATATCCTGGAAACCTGAATGGTAGCCCCCAAGACAGGTTTGGGAACCACTGCTCTGGGGGTAATAAAAAGTTGCTAAAATCTATCTAATACAATAACCCTCAGCAGATACAGGCATGGTGGCAGTTTCCAAAGAGCCATTTACCCATTGTAAATGTCTCTCATCATGATGTACCATTATGGTTTTTTTCAGCGGACTCTTCTGAGAGAGATGGTGTTGAGCTTTTTTATCAAAATACGAGGGGGAGCTAGGAGTTTGAAAGTTAATTAAAGGGGGGGTGGAAGTGTGAGACTGAAAGTTTGCCTAGGACGCGTAATATCCTTGCAGCATCCCCAGAGAACGGCACAGATAAGAGTGCCTCGCCCACTGACTGGAATTCCCACGGAGGATTGTAGGGAAATTTAAGAAAGGAGAGAGAACAAGGAACTACAGAACAAATGCTCTTGTAGATCAGTAACAGAAAGTAGAGCTGTATGCTGAAATGAATTGGGAGCCAATCAAGAGAGGGGTTATATGAGTATAGTGACGGATTAGTCATGCAGAAGAATATGGAATAGATTGAAGGGGAGAGAGATGGTTCAGTGGGAGACCCGTGAGGAGGAGGTTGCAGTAGTCTAAGCAGGAGGTGATGAGAGCATGATTAGGGTTGTGATACTATGTTCCAGAAAAAGAAATGGCAGTTTTTTGTAGTGTTTTGGATTTGTACAGAGAGAGAGAGAGGAGCCAAGACCTGGCCTCGACCATTTCTTCCCCTTAGTGCTCTGAGATGAACTTTCGCAAAAAAGGACAATTTCACAAACCATTTTATAAACTACAGTTCACTTGACTGAGAACCTCTGTGAGCCATTTCTTAAACCTGAAGTCAAGCACTCAGAAACAACTTTAGAATAGCTACGCTTGCAGTGGATCATTTACACCCAAGAAACAGGCAAAATGATGTTTATGCAGCATAGTATATTCCATTTCAGTTACAGCCAGTCAAAATCTAATGCCATTGCAAACCTAAAAAAACCCCTTTGTTTAAGAAATGGTCGTGCTCTAAATTCCAAGTGAGAAATTTCTTTAAATCTTTAGTGTGTTCCAGTAGGAAGCTCTGACTATGTGTGTGGGCCACTCACTCATATCTGGTTTGCAATGTATTCTCTGACCATTAACTTAAATCCAATAATTTCCCAGCAAACAAAGCGCAATAAAAGGCCCTGTTCAAAACTCTGAAACAAAACACACTGACACTGTTCTCTCCTACTGGCAAGGTACAAAGTTGGAGGCACTTAAAAGCACCAACGCATAGACTTAGCCATTCTTAGCTCATAATCTAAATCACACAGTAGTCAATTACAATACTTAAGAAGTAATAATTAATACAACAATGATGAATTTTTCTTTCACTCAACATATAAGATTACGTCCTATATAATTAAATTGGATTCAAACATATGCAGCTCGTCCTTAGTGTTTGCATGGGATTGTGCGGGCATGTGAAAAACGCTGGTAAAGCAAACCCCATTTACAGGAATGGATTGCAAACAAGGTTAACAAGTTCTCTTGTAGCTTTATACGGGAACTATATATCTAATGGAATGTTTTGGCTATAAACAGTATGTCCTGCTTGTGAGGAAGCGAAGGGAAAACCTACTGGGCATTATGAGTTCTGTGGTACTAAAAGACAGGTTAGATGGCCCTTAAGATGTTTTTAGTTATCCTCTTCAATGTAAAATATAAATTGATATTGCTGGGGACACTGGGAATGCCAAGAGCCCTTTTTACGAAAGCCTGGTCAGGCTGTGTACTTAACGTGTGCTTTTAATGCACGTTGAGTGCAAAAGCTCAGTGTTAGCTGTTAGGGGTGTGGCCGCATGTTCTCAGCAATTTATGAGAATGTTAATGTGCAGCGTGCACGTAGCGATACCCATAAATGTATCGTTGGGTGCACACATGTTCATTGCCATGTTAATGTTGCTCACCCGCTAACGTGCTTTTCACACCCACCCTCCGCCCATAACCCTCCCACTACTCTACATTAGTGGAACAGTGCCAGTTCATATGCATTTTAGCGGTCGATAGCTGGCATGCCTGTACGTTAACATTCGCCGCAGCCAGTTACCACATGCTATAATGCACATTAACTGGTTAGTGGCGTTTAGTTAAAGAGCCCCTAAATTAATAAAGATTATAGGCCCGATATTCTGAAAACTGGAAATGGGCCTAAAGTATAAGTGATAATATTGACTGGCATTATGCGTGTGCATAGTGTCTCTTATAGTGTTACCACACATGTACAAGTACATGCAATGAGAAGGAGGCACTTCTGCACTGCTTTAGTGTGAGCATGTCTTAGGGTGGCGTTTGGTTGGAGCGAAGGTGGAGTCACAATTTGCACATAATACTTTACAAAATATATGTGATCATGCAGATTGGACTTGTAGGGCCTGATTTTCGAAAGGCATTTACATGGTTTACAGCCCTGTAAACTGTGGGGGTTATTTGGTGCTATGAATAGCGGGGATGGACAGCCCGACGGGACGTCCATCCCCGCTATTTGTGCCGGCTCCTGCTCCCGACTAACTTCTCTGCCGGTCGTGCGGGGAAGCAGAGCCTGCCCGTCCATTGAGCAAGAATGTTGTTTGCACAGGGCCTCGCACAAACAACATCCTGAAAACCGGCGGCAGGCAGGGTGGCTTTAGAGGTAGCCGGAGAAACACACATCTGATCCATCAAGACCCTGCGCCGTCTGCACAGCCCAAACACCACAGCACGCGGCAACTGAAGCAAGCCTGGCTGATAGTGAGAAGACGAGTGCAGGAACCACCGGAAAAATGCTAGCGCAAAGCAAAGCTGCTAACAAGCCAAGAGAGATCAGGCAGGAATGAATCCGTCGGCCTGAAGCATTGTGTGCCATAGATGGGAACAAGACTGTAGGGCCCGAAGCGTGTGTCAGCCTAGCAGCGCAGGCCCAACCCACTAATGCTGCCTTGCACTGCCATTAGTCGCGCCTTCTTACTGCCGCACACATGTGGTCCACTTAGGCCCGACAGTCTGCAGTTGCCGCTTGCACCGCTGATGCCAGATATTGATTTAATTAGTTTGCATGCCTTCACATAACTCTCTGCAAAAGAACAGAAGGCTAGATGCGTTGGTGTAGGCTAGTGCCACATGTCCTCCCGACCTCAGGCCTCCAGGAGCAGCAGTGAAGAGCGGCAAAGAAGCGTGGCAAGGAAGACTGCCAGAGGGAGAGTGAAGCCCGCAGTGGAAGGGCCCCGATGGCTGAATCCCAGCTCCACGTAAGCCTTTAATGATCCTTTGTTCTTTTAAGTTCTAATCTTTTTTTTTTTTTTGCTCATGTGCTAGCACACAGCTGGCTATTATGCTCAGCTAGCCAGGTACTCTTGGCCCCCTTGCACTGGTTCTGAGCTGACACCCCGTTCAGCGCAGTCCCACCAAGGATGTCTCCTATACGTCAGTGGGACCAGAGGACAGAAGCATCGAGGCCCTCATGGCCTAGGCAAGTCCAGAGACGAGCTGTATGAAGTCAACCACTATCTGCTGAGACAGAGAAAAATCTGGAGTGCCCCTAGCTGTTCTGGATACAGAACCAGGGATAATGTCATTGCATTCTTCTGGTTTTGTTTCTGTCTCACATCTGCTGGTTGGGGAAGACAACCCTATGGTCTGGACTGTCCTAGCAGAGGCACTCTGGAATTAGTCTTGCTTCTTCTGTTGGAAATGAACACTATAGGTACCTCAGTACAATGAGAGTCCAAAATTCAGGACTGACTTCAGAACCCATGTCTATATGCAGCTTTGTGGCATCATAACTCTTGGGAATAGCATTAGAACAATTACATCCACAGCACTGCTCCAGACTCCTTTCTTGGTAATTGAAGGTTTTTACTCTTTGGGGTTACTTTGGGTTTATCTCCTAACAGACTGCTAATGTCTTCAGGTTCTGTTCTGCCACAGTTTAAAAAGCCTCTCAACCATCCATTTCATGGCAAGATTTGTAAATCCAAATACAGCAACCCTGCTGCTGTAACTCCCCCCATCTTCCTGTCCCCCCTCATGAGCCTCAGAATGTGAGAGACCAGCTCTGCCACTTACTGCACAATGTTGTTAATGGGAATATTCAGAAGTCTCTCATCCACAGTTTCTATTTCCACCGTACAGCCAATTAAAGCCTGCAAATAGAATAGAACATAAAACAAAAATCTAGCTTCCAAGCAGAGCACCAGTTTGTGATCTGGTGTATTCAGGGCCAGCCTGTCCATTGAGCAAGAATGTTGTTTGCACAGGGCCCCGCGTTTCAGGGGGCACCACACAAACAAGATCCTGAAAATCGGCGGCAGGCAGGGAGGCTTTAGAGGTAGCCAGAGAAGGAGGCTTTAGAGGTAGCCAGAGAGGCCCCGGCTCCCTATAACAGCTGCAGAAGTGAAGCGCGCCTTTTCCCTTCACTTCGGTAGCTTATTGACATTTAGAACACTGCTGTGCTGAGCGCGGGAAACAGGAAGTTCCCTTTGGCCTCAGCGCGGCAGCGTTCTAAACGTCAGTACAGCTGCCGAAGTGAAGGGAAAAGGCGCGCTTCACTTCGGCAGCTGTAGAGGTGAGCTGGGGCCTCTTCGGCTTTCTCTTAGATAGCCGCGGGGCTCTTCAGGAGGGGAGGGGAGGGGGTGCTTGGACTGAAAATGGGCTGTGGGGGGTTGCTTGGACGGAAAATGGGCTTGGGGGGGTTGCTAGGACTGGAAATGGGCTGTGGGGGTTACTAGGACTGAAAATGGGCTATTGGGGGGTTGCTAGTACTAAAAATGGGCTGGGGGATTACTAGGACTGGATGTGGGCTGTGGGGGGTTACTAGGACTGTATATGGGCTGTGGGGGTTCCTAGTACTTAAAATGGGCTGGGGGGTTACTAGGACTGGATATGGGCTGTGGGGGTTACTAGGACTGGATATGGGCTGTGGGGGACTGCTAGGACTGAAAATGGGCTGGGGTACTAGGACTGGAAATGAGCTATGGGGGGTTGCTAGGACTGGAAATGGGCTGAGTGTGAGGGGGCTTCAACTGCAAATAGCTGATGGAGAGGGGGGCTTGGAATGGAAATGGGCTGTGAGGGGGGAGCTAGGACTGGAAATGGGCTGAGTGGGGGCTTGGATTGAAATGGACTCATGGAGGGGCTAGGACTGGAAATAGGCTCATGGGGGGCTTGGATTGGAAATGGGCTGAGTGGTGAGGAGCTAGGATTGGAAATGGGCTGATGGTGGGGCTAGGAAAGGACTAGAAATAGGCTGATGGGGGCTGGGATTGGAAATGAGCTGATGGAGGTGCTCGGATAGGACTGGAAATGGATGGGGGAGCTAGGACTGGAAATGGGCTGATGATGGGGCTAGGATAGGATTGGAAATGGGCTGATGGGGGACTAGGACTGGAAATGGACTGATGCGGGGACTAGAAGGGAGCGGATGCTGGGTGGGGCTGGAATTAGAAGGAAGCTTATATTGGGGGAGGATTAGAATGGGATGGGGCTGGGAGAGTGAAATGGAGAGGAGAAAAATATTTTGTGTGGGAGGGAAGAAAAATCTTCAATTGGCCGGGTATTGGGAGAGTAAGTGGGGATTGAGGATGCAGGGGTAAAATTTGAGTGGATGAAATAGGAATGAGGAAAGAGCAAAAGGAGAAAGATCAGTATGTTAAAGCAGATGTAGAGAGAGAATGGAAAAAGCTAGAAGAGAGAAGAAAGGACAAATGGACAGCAGACGATGGAGAGTTAGCAGAAGACACGAAGAAACCAGAAGAAAGTGGCTGGAGCAATTGCAACTGAAAAAAATTCACAAAAGGTAGAAAAATATCTCTTTCTTTTGAATTTATTAACTGGAATATGTCAGCTCTGGGAAATGTTTATCATTAACGTCTGCGCTTTGTTTAGTACAAGAGGAAATTAATTTATAGTTTTATTTCTGCAGTGTTGTTATACATTCCAAGTTTGGCTTTTGGGGTTCCCAGTTTAATTATTGTCTTCCTGTTTCTAAATTGTGATTCCTTGTTTGGTGATGGTCTATGTTCTGCATGTGTAACTGAGCTGTTTATGTAATTCCTATTTGACATTGTCACTTGTTCTCTTTCCCCAGTAGGTCATGTATTGTTATTCTCTGAAATGTATTGGTTTAATATTTGCAGTGTTGCCTTTTGATAGGTAGGGTCTGGTGCTTTGTGAGTCTTGGTAGTGCTGTTATGATACGGCGGGTTTGCTATGGGTTCTAAATGGGCAGTGTTTGTAGTAGTGTGATAGGCTATAATGTGCCTGGCGGTTGGCACTGGATTATAGTACTGTAGAAATCTTTTAGTCTTTCTTTTTCCATACACTAACTTTTAGTAAACATGCCTCTTAATGAGTATGTTAACATTATGCAAATATTTATGCAAATGAGGCCCCGCACCGAGTCTCTGCATATGGCCCCCGCACCCCCCTTGGGCCGCCCCTTCGGGGAAGTTAGATGGGGGCGGGGAATGGGTGGCCCAGGGGCGGGGAATGGGTAAGCAGTGGGCGGTTGCCAGCCCTGGACGTACAGGGCCGTTTCTAATGTCGGCCCTGTATGTCCAAGGCCGGCGAAATGTCCAGGGAAGTTATTCCACCTCGGAGGTAGAATAACTTTCCTGGACGTGATTTTTTGCAGAGCCCAGGGCTCGGATGGGGCAGGGGGGCCAGGGTTTATTCCCCGCAGCCCGACCCTGGCCTTAGGAGGCCAGATCGGGGTTCGGGCTGCGAGGAATAAACCCCTTTTTCAGGCGGCCAGCATCATGGCTCTTCAACGGAGCCACGGTGCCATGGCAGCATGACACCATGGGAACATGATGCCATGGCACCGCGGCTCCATCGAGGAGCCTTGACAGAGTTAGCCGGGGACAGTCCTGCACATGCAGGACTGTTCGCGATTCTGATCCCGCGAGGCTAGAAGTGCCCTGCGGGATCAGAATCGCAATTCCCTCTGTGCGTCTGATTCAGATCGGACGCATAGAGGGGATTTACATGCGGGACGGAATCAGACCCTGTGTAAATGCTTTAAATCTGGATATTCAACGGCACTTACACTGGTAGTGCTCTTGAATATCCCCTGCTAACTCCCCTACGCGCCCTGATGCTGTCCACTTAGCGTCGGGGCGTAACGGAGGTGTTTCAGAGCGGAGCGGAGGCAGCGACAAGCAATATCTGGGCAGCAGCGATATGGCATGCTATCCGGTTAGCGATCTGCACCGAAAAGATAGGCGAGGAAGAACCCTTGCCTATCTCTAAGGCACACGAGCTAACCGGGCAGCATGCAGTATTGCTGCTTCCCAGTTGGCTTCTGCAGCTTCCTGTATCTGCACCAATCCCTGGATAGTCAATGCTGTCGCTGAGGCATTGAATATCCGGGTTAAAGGTTGGTGGGGAGTGCTATGTGCCAACAAGGTGCATAGCCCTTCGAAGATGCGCCCTTCTCAAAATTGGGCCCATATACCTTTACACCTGGATGCGGGGTCATTCTACCCATCAATTCTGCAGCTTTTGTGCTAGTGTGTTATAAGGATACATAGAAGCCTTGGTGTTTTTATAAAACATGCTGAAAAGAGGGGCTTTCTTACCATTCAGACTAGGTGACATTTTATAAAATTACGCTCCAAACATCTGGCATTGTACGTATAACAAGATAGGCATGTTGGGAATGTTCCAGAGCAGGTGCCTCTTCTACATATATAGTATAGGTTTGGTGTCTCTAGTCAGCCACTATTGAGGTAAATTTATATGGAGACACCGAGATTTATGTGTCAAGTACACATATAAATGTCATCATTTTAGTCATTTAGACCAGCAAGTGGACACTTGTGTGAATAAATGGCTTCATAAAATATGAACTAGAGTGAAAGTACATGTGTTGTCTGCATCATGCATGCTTTCACTGTAGGCATTTATATGGGTGACGTTTGCAGGGGAGTATGAACAGTGCAAGTCAGTACACATGTAGATTATAAAATTCTTAATTTATGCCCGTTCTTGCAAAAACTAGGTGTGGTCATTTCATACAGCTGCTCTGTTATTGTTGTTAAGAGACGTTAAGTCAGTGCCGACTCATGAAGACCCTTGGCATAACTGTCCTGAACTGTGTTCGGCCTTTAGTCAGGTAGCTAATTGTTCATAGAGTGTGATCCATAACTGTGTTTATTGTATCGATCCATCTTATTGCTGGCCTTCCTCTTTTGCATTGACCTTCAACCTTGCCAAGCATGATGTCTTTCTTTAATGATGTCTCTCTTCATATGATGTGTCCAAAATATGAAAGTCAAAGTCTTGTCATATGAGCTTCTAAAGAAAGCTTAGGTTTGATCTCCTCTAGTACCAACTGCCCTTAGGACATGGATGTAATCAGCATGTCTGAATGGGCATTTTTAGACATGCAAATCATGAATAGAGTTTCTAAAATGACCCCCATAGTGCCACTGAAAATTTATGGATAGGGTACAGATACGTGTTTTTGGATAACTGGCAGGATAAGTAGTAGTAGTAGTAGTAGTTGTGGTGATACTAAGTGATAAACAAGGCACAAGTTGCAGCTGCCCCAAGTAAAGAGATCTCCAATATCCAAAGTCTTCTGTAGTGAAGGGCGGTGGAGAAAGTTGTTGCAGCCTGTTGCTGTGTCTGTATCAGCAGTTCGGTGAGTAAAATTCATGTCACAGGGTCACCTCCACCTCATCTTCCCCCTCTTAAATCCGAAATCCTTCCCTCACTTTCTGTCACCCTTTCTTCCTTTTCTGAAATCACTGAGCAGGAAACTGCAAATCTTCTTTCCTCCATACTGTTCATCTGATCCCATTTCCACTCGTCTACTAAGCTCTATCGCTTCTACCATCATCCCTTGCATCTGACATATCCTTAACCTATTGCTTTTACTGCAACTTTTCCTGTGGCCTTCAAACATGCTCTGGTTACACCTCTCTTCTAAAAGCCTTCACTAGACCCTACCCGTCTTTCTATTTATCAGCCTATCACTCTCCTCCCATTTATTTATATTCTCTTATATACCGCGCTATTCTGCATCAGTGCGGTTTACATTGAACAAAGTGAAATTACATTGAACAGGGCATTATAACTTGGAGATAACTATTTTACAGGGAACATGGGCTATGGAGGGTTAAGTGGCTAGCCCAAGACCACAAGGAGCACCTGTGGGACTAGAAACCCCAGTCCTTCCGGCCCAAGGTTGCTGTCCTCTAGTGGGATTTGAACCCCCAACCTTCCGGCCTGAAGTACCTTGCCCCAACCACTAGGCCACTCCTCCACTCAAGTAGATTTGCTTCAGATCTACTTGAACGAGCGGTTCACAGGCCCAGATCTCTGCCTGCTCATCTGACATTGCTGCCTGAATGTCTCACCACCATCTGAACACGGCCAAAACTGATCTCCCGTCTTCCTCCCTTCTCTGTTTCTGTGGATAACACTATACTCCTCCCTGTTTCCTCGGATCTCAACCTTGGAGTAATCTTTGACTCTACTCTATCTTTCTCTGCACGCATCCAACAGATAACTAAAACTTGTCGCTTCTTTCTTTATAACATTGGCAAAATGTATCCCTTCCTTTCTAAACATACTACTAAGACCCTCATCCACTCACTAGTCCCCTCCCGCCTTGACTATGGTAACCTGCTCCTCACTGGTCTCCCTCTGAATCATCTCTCTCCCCTTCAATCTGTCAAAACTCAGCTGCACAGCTTATCTTCCACCAGTGTCGCTATGCTCATGTAACCCCTCTTCTCAAGTCACTTCACTGACTCCCTATCACTTCCACATCCAGTTCCAACTGACCTACAAGTGCATCATTCTGATATCCTCACTACCTTTCCTCTCTTATCTCACTCTACACCTCTCTTCAGGAACTTCACTCCTCTGGCAGATCCCTTTTATCTGTGCCCTTCTCGGCCACTGCCAACCCCTGACTTCGTTCATTCCATCTCGCTGCTCCATATGCCTGGAACAAACTACTCGAGTTAGTGCGTCGGGCTCCTTCTCTGGCCATATTCAAATCCCGACTGACAACCCACCTCTTTGCAGCTTTAGGAGCCTGATGCCCCTCACTCTCTCATTCACTATTTATGTGTATCTTCCCATACTCCAGTCCCCAGTTTTGCATGGTTTTTTTCCTCTTGATTAGATTGTAAGCTCTGATGAGCGGGACTCTGTCTCACATCTATATATAGAGCTCTGCGTACGCCTTGTAGCGCTATACAAATGATTAGTAGTAGTAATTGTGATGTCCATTTGCAACCCCATCCTGCCCTCTCTCTACAGAAGCAGAGAACAGTACCACCTGGATAGTTTGCCTCAAATATTTTCATTGCTATATATTTCTTCATTAAAGACATGATTTTTCTCTAGGAATCACAGAAATCCAGTATGCTGTGTATTATTTTAGTGAGAAAAACAGTCATAGTAGTGTGTACTCATGTCTCATGTCCTTGGAGGGTGTAACAGAGATTTACTCTGTGCCCTTGTAAAAAGAACCTTCTATTAAAACATGTTTTTCTATGACTGATGATCAGGGCCGTTACAGATATAAAGCAATGGGTTGAATTACAAAATGCATCTATTTTAACCCATTCCTTCTCCGTATCATGCGTAGTCTTAAATCGAACACCAAGAGAGATTTCCATCTCTTCCTTCTGTAGCCCCACCACAGCCTTAAATCACCACTACTTCATAAGAAAGCCCCGTCAGTGTCCCCTTTCATTACAATAATCTGCTTTTCCTGGAAGCCCTAGCCGCTTTCTAATCTTGCTATCAAGTTCTTCAAAGCTCCTTCAACAGCCATTGGGTACTAGAATGGCTAGTTTCCTCTAATTCAGAGATCCCACCAGGAACATCTAAGTCTACCAAACATAACGTTGACCATGCAGAAAATAATACTTTAGAACTTCTGTTTGGATCGAATCATGATTCTCTAATATGGAATTTCTCTCTCTCTCACCAACATCATTAAAAAAAAGAGGAAAGAAACAAGCCTGATGAAAGAGGCTCAGAAAAACCACATTTAATTTTTACTTACAGAAGCCCTTCTGAAGATAAAAATAACTGACGTTCAAAACTGGTCTGTTTGTGCCCTCCAACATGTGCGATGTTGGAGAGGATTATGCAAGAGGGGTCTGTGAATGTCTCTCTGTCTAAATGGGAAAAAAATAACTCCACAAAGGAAATACGAAAAGCGAACAAACGTCTTGCTTGCTAAAAGAAAATAGCAATATCTCAGCTAAGTTTGAAAATCAGTAACAACAGATCAATATTTTCAAAAAATGAACCCACCTAAAAGATACCCATCGTTTTACTACTGGAAACATAGGAAGTGGAATGTTGACAGAGAGATAGTTGATGAAAGATGGTACCTTTAAAGCAGTGGTTCCCAACCCAGTCCTTGGATACCCCCAGGCCAGTCAGGATTTCAGGATATCCACGATGAATATGCATGAGATAGATCTGCATGCACTGCTTCCATCGTATGCAGATCTATCTCATGCATGTTCATTGTGAATACCCTGAAAACCCGAGGACTAGGTTGGGAACTACTGCTTTAAAGTCACCTCCCCCCAACACACTTTCAAAGATGCACACACACGCACACACACACACACATATTTACATACCATGCTCATCTCCACACATCTTGTACCTACTCCTCCTACACACATATTTACACACAGAAACTGCCCCTAAATGCACACCTATGACACTCACTCACATATACTGTATAACATACCCAAACCCCTACACACATTTACAAATATCATATATAGACACATACCTTTTTGGGAAACTGCCAGGTACTTGTGACCTAGATTGGCCACTGTTGGAGACAGGATAATGGGCTTGATGGACCTTGGTCTGACCCAGTATGGCATTTCTTAGGTACTTATGTTCTTATTTCTACACACACACAGATATGCTGATACATATCTCCCTGAACACACAAACTGTAAATACTTACCCATCTTACCCAACCTTATCTCACATACACTTCCAAGACAAATCCCCAAAGAAAAACCATACACACCCCCTACACACACACACATACCCAACTCTCTACTACATACTCACAAATATACATATGCACATAGCCATACCCTCCAATGCACACAACCACATACCTCACAAATAGACACAAACATTCAAACATGCAGACATTCACACACACACACACTCCAAGACACATCTATCTATGATTTAAGATAATACACAAAACATCGTAATCATTCATGCGTCTGTATATCCATGTCTGTGGTTTTGTGTGTGGTATATTTGTGGCTATATGTGTTGCTTCCTCTTCCTCGCTAGCTTTTTAAAGGTTGAATTTGTGCTAGAATGTTTTATGGTAACTGAGCAAATTAGGATACTGCTTTAGTTTTGCTCTGGGCCAAAATGCTGGATGGAGCGCTTTCCAACACTGCATAGCATCTAACCACCTCCCATAAACACCATAATCCTACCTAGAGCCATACATACACACAGATACGTGCATGCGTAGACACACACTGACAAACACACACATGCACTCAAAAGCATCTTACAAGCAATTTTGTCCTTGTCCTGTCCTCACCCCTTTACTCCATCTTTGCAACAAGCTGAAAAAATGCATTAAAACATAGCACGTAGCCAATATGCAGTGTAAGAATCCTTGCTCCTGCAGTTACCATGCTTCAACGTGGCAAAATGGCCACGGGAGCAACTAGTACCATCCATTGAGGTGATGTTAACTGTACCCACTGAGTGCAAGTAGCTCAGGCTACAAACAGCCATTTTAGCTGTGCTATGGCAGGATGCCCCTATCCTCTCTAGTCACCACCCCAACATGCACTATAATGGTAGCACAGGGCCGTATGCTTCTTTTAGCACCATGCCAAAACTGCACGCTAACCTAGAGCTAACTCTATGCTATCCTTTAGTAAAATGCAATGTGTGCCTTTGAGTCAATGCTGACTCCTAGTGACCCAGCAGCTCCTGGGTTTTCTTGGCAATGTGACCGGAAGTAGATTGCCAGGCCCTTTCTTCTAAGACATTGGAGGGGTAAGTGACTTGCCCGAGATCACAAGGAGTGCTAGTGGAAATCAAACCCTGGTCTCTTGGTTGCCAAGCCAGTACTCTAACCATTAGGCTACTCCTCCACTCCTATCTGTTAGTAAACATATCCCAAAATTTAGTGAGTCAATTTTTATTTATTTTATTTATTTAGCAATGCTTATTTACTGCTTTTCACCAGGTCAAAGCGGTGTACATTATATATTTCCCTTGTCCCTGAGGGGCTCGCAATCTAAGTTTTGTACCTGAGGCAATGGAGGATTAAGTGGCTTGCCCAAGGCCACAAGGAGTGCCTGTGGGACTAGAAACCCCAGTCCCTCCGGCCTGAGGTTGTTGTCCTTCAATAAGATTTTGACCAAATTTTGACCAGCTAAATTTCCTTGAATACTTCTAAAACCTAGCTAGTGAGGTTCAACTAGTGATGATAATAATGTCTGTGGTCGAGTCAATGCTGACTCCTGGCAAACCAGCAGCCTCTGGGTTATCTTGGCAAGGTGTGGCTAGAAGTAGATTGGTGACTTGCAAGAGGCCACAAGGAGTGCCAATGGGAATCAAACGCGGCTTAGTTGGTCACTAGGTCAGTGCGCTAACCGCTAGGCTATGCCTGTGTAAATG
Organism: Ichthyophis bannanicus; assembly: GCA_033557465.1. Lineage (NCBI taxonomy): Eukaryota > Metazoa > Chordata > Amphibia > Gymnophiona > Ichthyophiidae > Ichthyophis > Ichthyophis bannanicus. Next base: position 74,257,472 of record CM066037.1, read on the forward strand.
ACCAACTAAAATTTGCCATTTAGCCTACCTAGTCAAGAAGCATAAAAGTACACCCATTGACATGATAACACACACTTCACACACCAGCGTTTATACCAACTCTATGGTTCCTGTAAATATCCGCACCTTAAGGCGCAATCTCTACTACTTATGCTAGTATTTTATAAAGACAAGTAGGTGCCTTAAAAAGCACTTTAGCTAGGAGACCCTTATAAAATGACCCTCTTGCTTTTGCTAGCTTATCATGGAAGTAAGCAAAGGACTAAACATTCAGACCCATTCTGGGACTTTAACTGGCCATACCTTAGCTTAGCCTAGATCATCTTTGCAAGTCCCTCAAAGATCTCCATGGGTTAGATCAGTTCTTGTTAAATTAGCTGCTGGTGCAGGAAAGAAAGTACGCGGATGCCATAAAAACCTGTGATCATTTTATTCTTAGCAGAGCTCGATCATAAAATGCTCTTTGTTACCAGATCTGTCTCCAGAAATATCCCTTTTTAAATGAATATTGGGGGTGGGAGGAGAGGGGGGATAGAGCAATGGTACCACAGGTATATTAAAGACAGTACTACAAGATGCAAAACCCACTTGGTGCAACTGTTAATCCGGCAAACCTATATTGCATTTTGAGAAATGAAACCGTGTTAAAGGTAGACTTGGTCATTAGGCTGCTGCTAAACAATATCGTTTTAATGCTTAAAAACACTCATTTTAATTTTTCTTAAACCTCTTTATTTGTCTTCATTGCATTAATGATCTTCTGTATTTTTTATATGTCAATAATCCATTCTATTCCCTTGATCACCTTAATCTTACTAATGATAAATTAGCATTCTCCATGTACACTTCCTAGATTTACAAATTAACACCCTTGCTTTCAGGGGACTAAGCATCAGCCACGCTTGCTAATGCCTCCATGAATCGCCTGACACATAACAGATTTTTATATTCCCTTTTAAAGTGTTCAGCTTGCAAGAAATAATTTATAAATCTGGCTATCGCTCGCACTTATCCTCTTACTGCTCGAGGGGGGAGACGAACATGAACAAATTGGGAGGATATTAACAATTTAAGAACTTTGATTTGCTTCCATTAACCCTTTCAGTTACTTATAACATTTCCTTTTATTAAAAAAGGGAAGATACCTGATGATTTTCCGAGTGTCAGAACAATCATTGAAAAAGAAAAGGTAACATATCTGCAGGAGCTTTATTCAGTGGGAACACCATTTACATATTTGTGGTAGTTACACATTTTATGTTTAAAGTAGTTTTATTAGCAAAGCAACATTGCACACAGGTACATCCAATTTCTTTTCTTCAAAATGAACAATCATGCAACATTACATCATCAGTTAAACCAAAAACGATGTCTTGCTTCTTTTCCCCCATGCTCTTCCCACCTCTCAGTCCAGTGGCATCCAAGAACTGAAAAATTGCCTCCATAAGACATGTGTTCCTTATGCTCGTCCACGGTGTAAATATTAAGGACGTGCGTTCGCTAGTGTACATAGTGTAAATGTTTCATAAAATGCACTAACAGTTAGTGTGGGGTTTACCTTGCAGTAAGGATGCCATGGTAACCATTGACGCACGCTACAAATGCCAGCATGTTTAAAATCCTGCACTGACCACTTAGCCCACAACAGGGCGGAGAGTGGGTGTTGATTGCACATTGTGGTTAACATGGGGGTAATTAATGCACAATAAGTGTCCACGTTGCCATAGCATGGGTGTACTTGCCACCTCCTCAATGGGTGGTAGTAAGTGCGCACATTGCACTAAGTGCCAGGAAACATGCTGGGCATGCCTCGGACAACTAGCACAGGCTCCTCCCCTATCCCGGACTCATTTTTCACCCCTAAATGCACTACCTTAGTGCAAGTTAGTAAACATGCTGCATAGAGTTTGTTAGTGCACCTCAAAAGATTTAGGGCCCCTTTTCCAAAACCCTGCTAAGGATTTGATATTAACACGCTGATTTCATGCTTGTTAACAGAAAGGCAGCATGTCAGCTGTCAGGGCGTGTTCAGTATGTCCTCAGCAGCTAATGCGGGAAGGGTTTTCCTAGCATGCACTCCACTATGTCCGGTTCACTTAACAACTCCTATAGAGGAGTCGTAAGGTGAGCCCACGTTAAGAGTCGCATGGCCACTGAGCACAAAGAACTTGCCCTGGCTCTAGCAGCAATGCACTCTCCACTCATTATCTGCCCCATCCTGTGATTGCCGATTAACGTGTTTTGCCATGTGAAGGCAGACGCTGTTGTGCATCCGTGTTCTCGGCTGCCTCTAGCCGCACGTTCACAACCATTAACCAGCTAACGCGATTTAGTAAAAGAGACCCTTAGTGTGCATCAAATTTGATTTAAGGTGAAGTAACCCATAATGGGATAGGTTTACATAAATGTGCTATGCTAGCATGCACTAAGCCTCACAAAGTAGCTTGGGAGGTGGTATAGACCTATGCTAACTGTTGGGGGGGTGTCCGGCATGTCCCTCTGTAGTTATCGTCGGCAGACACACCTTACCATGCTAAATGGACATCATATCTAATGCAGATTCACTTACCACCACCCACTGAGGAGGCGATAAGGGCACCCACACTAATGGTTAGCATGCGCCAGTGATGACCATGCTAGCCACAGTGTGCCATGAATGTCCATGATCCGCCCCTAACCAGCCAAGTCACCACTTCATCCCGCACTAAGCAGTTCGCATGGGACTTTTATCATACAGCCCTGTACTAACAGCAAGGCATGCTTAGCACATGGTAAACACTGTACTGCTGGCTTGGTAACCAAGAGACCAGGGTTCAATTCCCACTAGCACTCCTTGTGGTCTTTGGCAAGTCACTTAACCCTCCATTGCCTCAGAAGAAAGGCCTGGCAATTTACTTCTGGTCACACTGCCAAGAAAACCCAGGAGCTGCTGGGTCGCCAGGAGTCAGCACTGATTCGAAGGCACACATTGCATTTGTTAACTGCACATGTTAGCAAACATGGTCCAATGCGCATTAAAACATTTTTATTAAACAAATACGTGAAACAAACCCCCCAAACACCAAAAAACAGGAATAATTTTGAAAAAAAAATGTTTTGCCTGCACACATCCCTTAATATAAGGTTAGACTCAAATATATTATCCCTCCAGTGAAAGGAGCCTAAGTCTCCCCACCTCCTCCTCCTCCCTCCCACCACTATTGGTCTCAGAATCATCTACTGTATGTAGTAGAGAACCCAGGCTAAGACTGCATACACACAGAGTGACTTGCAATAAATCCACTAGAATATTCTTGTGTCCAAGTCCTCAGACAAATATGTTGAGCACCATACTCCAAGCACAGGGATTCAGCAACTGTATGTAGCACTCCCAGATGAACAAGAAAGATTTGTTCCATTTTGGATAGCCTTTGGCCACCTGCTGCCTCATTAACAGGAGGGACGGTCCTCCCCTTCCAATTCTGCAAAATACCCTAGGACCAGGCCCGTACCGAGCGTGAATCGCGCCCTGTACAAATTGCACATTGGGCACCCCGCCCCCCCCCCCCCCCGCACCTTCATTCAGCCACTTTCTGGACGGTGGCGGGAGAGAAGAGGCGTACCCGATGTGCAAGTCGCCGGCATGCTAAGCTGATCTGTCCCTCCCTGCTCTGACGCCGCATCAGAGGAGGGAGGGACCAGATCTGCTTAGCGTGCCGTGAGAAGGCTTAAGGAGCACATTTCAGCTGTCTGCCAATGTTCCAAGTAAAATGAGCTACCCCACTTCTGAAGTTGCCCTACTTAGTCTTGAAAAGTTCACATCTTAATTCTAAAGGTTCTATGAAGATGTGTTTTATTAAGCATGTTAATATGGGCGATAATTTTATCAAAGTTTGTCTATATTAAGAGAGTATGAAGGTGCCTTTTTCTAGCCTATTCTATAAAAACATATAGGGACCCTTTTACTAAAGGCTGGTAACCAGTTAATGTGCATTTTAAGGCATGGCACCTGGCAGCTAGGAATGCTGATGGTGGGCATGCTAGCGACCGCTCGGTAAAGCGCACAGTAATTGGCCATTGTGCGGAGAATGGGCAGAGTGTGGACAGCACATTGTCACTAGTGCAAGACCAACTGCTGCACACTCAGTGGCAATGTGGCAGTCAGCACAAGTGCACCTAATGACGCCATCTTAGTCACACCCCCAACGCTAATGCAGAAGCTGTGCACTTAACATACATTTATAGTGCATGTTAAGTGCAAAGCCTCCACATTAGTGTTGGGGGCGTGATCAGCATGTCTCTGGCAGTTAATGCTTGGAAACAAATACTAACGTGCACTCCAGTAAGGCGGGTTAACGATTCCCATAGAGGTGTCATTAAGGTGAACTCAGGTTAAGTGCCACATAACCAGTGAACATGCGACAACTGTGCTGGTGCTGGTGCTAATGCACTCTCCACCCATGCCCCATCCCATAGCACGATGGCCGATTACTGTACATTCTAACGTGCAGTGGCTGGCATGCCCGCACATTACTGTTCCCAGTCACTAGTTGCTACACGTTAACTGGTCGCTGGGCTTTAGTAAAAGGGGTCCTGTGTGTCTTTATAAAATACTAGGAGTAAACTAGCAGAAATTGCAACTGAACTACAACCACAAATATGCACTACTCCACCCAAACTTTGACCAAGAACTCACTTACACGCACATGATGTAAGAATGCACACTGTTTTATCACCATGGACATGTGTGCTCATATAACCCATGGGGCAACTTTATAAAAGCCCCTATACACACATAAAACAGGGTTTTGTGGTGGAAAAAGATTAGATACTGACCCAGTCAAGGTCGGTACTAGAGGATGGCAAACAGGGCAATTGCCCTGGGCCCTCATACCATAGGGGGTCCCCAAGTCTGCCTCAAGCTGAAGGAGGCATAGCCCGCAGGCAGACATTGGGGACCCCTCACCAGTTTCTGCTCTGGGCCCCTACATATCTAACACCGCCCCTGCCAACAGTGGCAAATATGAAAATATGAAAAGAATTCACCTCTTCTAAACGATGCTGCCATTTTAATTCAAAAAGAGTATACAAATCGCCCTGATCATGAACCAACTGAGAAAGCTCACACAAATTTTCCTGTTCCCATTCCTCAGACATCGTCACCTGATATCATACTGTACCCGAATGTAACTCGCCTTCATTTCTCCTGGACAGGTGCGAGCTAAATACTATAAATAAATAATGCCAATTTCCAGCTTGGATATTTATTTATCTCGGATGGGTAAATCAATTGGCAAAGTAAATGCCACACTGCCCTGTATTTTAAACATATGCACATAAATCGTGACTCTGTCCACGCTCCTCCCAAACGTCTCCCTTGAACATGCCTACGTACAAGTCACGTAAAGGCATGCATCTTCTTGGCACTGCACATACTATTATGTATGTAATTCCTGGGGCAGTTTCATAAGAGGTCTTTACACATGCAAATCACCTCCTAAGGGGGTATTTTTATCCAGTCATTTTTGCATGTAAACAGCCTTTTATGGAATACTGGTTGGCATAATAGTACATGTGTTGGCATGAATGCACATACTTTCCCAGTATGGACCCGATTCTGACTGGCAAATAGCGAGGATGTAAATCTGGGTTGGACGTCCAGCCCCGAAATTCGCCAGGACCGTGTGCTGCCTCAAGTGCTCCCCACACGCACAGAGCCGCCTTGCAGGGAGCGCTGGATGGGGGTGAAGGGGAGGGATGAAGGCAGAGAGTGGGCGGAGCTGGGGCAGGCCTTGGCCCTGTACATCCACCAGTGGAAGGGTAGACGTGGGGTTTATACCATCTTGAAGGTGGTATAAGCCCCTGATGTGGCAGCAATCTGGCCACGCAGCCCCCCCAAACAGCCAGAGGGGATGCAGGTGAGTCCCCACCACCCAATCCCAGCCCTGGCTGCCCCCACTGAGGGTCGGGCGATGAGGAACGGACTTTATTCTCTGTGGCAGGCTGTGGCACCGGCACACCAGCAGGAGCATAGGGTGGGCTAAACGGGGTGATGAGAGGACGTCTCGTACCGCTGCAACAGGGCAAGGTCGGGTCATCTATGTGCCCAATCCTAGCTCCCGCTGTTGCGGAATTGGGTACACTTTGGGGGCCGTCCATTTTTCGGCCTTCCAGATGGCCCGGACGTGCCCCTCACTGAATTGGGCTCCACATATTTTAGTGATTCGGTTCCACAATGTTTTCATTTCATTTGACTTTTTAAAATTTTTGTTTAATTCTTTCACAATTTTGGGCTGGATATTCTGCGGCTGTGACTAGGCTTTTTAACCCTTCCCACGGCTGTCCCACCCCGTGGGACATTTAAATATTCCCATTCCGATCGTTTGTCCCATCCTGTAGAACATATGAGGAACATGCTAGATTATGGCCCATAAGTCATCTCCCCCCTCCCGTGGGACATTTCTGAGCAACTATAAGTAAAAAGACACTTTATAACCACAAAAAGGTGTGTTTTATCCCGATCTGGCATGAGCGACATGGAAAATTTATCCGAGTAGAAAGGGATAAAGCTGGTGGGCAGCGCTGCACCAGTGTGTCACTATCTGGTTAGCGGTGATATTCAGCCATTAACTGGATAGCAATAATCAGTTAAGCTATTCGATTAAGCCATTTGATTAGTGGCCGAATATGCCGCTGACCAGATAGCAACTGGCACCACCTACAGACCACAGCTGAATATCGGGATTGGTGCAAGTCTGCTAACCAGCTAAAATGCTTTGAATATCCCCACCTTTGTTTCATTTTGCACATAAATGGACATAAAATTATTGCTTATGTGTATAAGATTGACTTACATGCATAAAAAAATGTATGCACCTAAATGAAACAAGACATACATCCCTAATATATTTGCAGGCAATTAGTTAGTAAAGTGTCACCATTCTTTACCGGAATGTAAATGGGATAGGGAACTGGATTTAACTCGCATCTTTCCTCGGTAGTGGAAGGTCAGATACATTCAGGGAGTGTCCTCAGAGAGGTTACAATCTAAATTTGTATCTGAGGCAATGGAGGGTTTAGTGATTTGCTCGAGATCACAAGGAGCTGCAGTGGGATTCAAACCCTGGTTCTAGCCCACGGCTCTAACCATTAGGCTACTCCTCTGCTCCTGACGTCCTTTATCTATGGTTAAGATTACTGCATGAGGCCCTTCTAAAGCCAACCAGAAAGTCACAAAAGAACAATGGCCTCCAGAACCCTAGAATGTGCAATGTAATCCTTCAGCCCTCCTGTAGGGCGCGCTGGCTATCTCAGTCTATCCAGCCTATAGTAAACAAGACTGAGGCAGTTCCAAGTTCACACACAACAAAAGGCAATAATGCAAGCAATAGGTTGTTTCCGACATGCAGGTTCACCTCTAATACACTATGCCAGTGTCATTCTTCCCACTTCAGAAAAATGAATAAGACAATAATTGGAAAGGAACAAGTGTACAAAGGATAGGAATGTATTTAGTCTCCCACCCAACCCTCCCAGCACACTAATTATGCTGCCTTCGTTTTTTTTCTCGCTACATTATGGAAAAGCTGGCAAAAACAGACATGAGAAGTTGGACGTGAGGCTTGAAGTTTAAAAATAGAGCGGGGGAGTAAGAAGTTGAATTTGTCTGCTCTCATGAACCCACTCAGCTCGTGATTAATTACTCCCAGCCTCTCATATTGTTTTCTGGTTTGTCTCTAGTCTCAACTCCCCCCCCCCCCTTCAAACTTTATGGACTTAAATACTCTCTTTCTTTGGAACGTGCCATTTGCTTTCCTTTTCTGTGCACCCTCAGGTGTCCAACACGTGAACCCCATTCAAAATGAAAACCAACAGATCTGATTTAGCAGCAGCTGCTGGGGTGACGCTTTATTTGTGTTTTCAGTACCAGTATCTGTTTAAGTAAATCTACTGAATATGCGTTGAGCGCTGCTGCTACCCGGCCCGGATTTAGGCACGGGGAGCGTAGCCAGATTTTGATAGGCACTGGAGCGTTGTTTCTATGTCTCTCTCAAGACCCTGCTCGTTATCTTCCCACGCTGGCTACAGAATCCTTGAAGGGAAATGAGCGCAGGGCCGGCTTGTCTTTGCGGTCGTACAGGCCCTGTGATTCTGTGTCTCTTACACAAGTGAAACTCATGCAAGGGGTATAGGTGCAGCATTGCAGGGCCTGTCCGAGCATGAAGACAGGCAGGCCCCCATGCTGCTTTTACTTCAAGAATGCTTCAGCTAGCATGGGAAGGGACAGGAAGGTGAGGAGGAGATCGAGGGGCAGCAGCGCTGATTCGGGGGAAGCAGTAGCAATTGTGGCAGAAAGCAGTGACAATTGGGAGGAATTCTGCCCTCCCCTGTGGCCTATGAGCGCTTAAAGAGTAAATCCAGCCCTAGCCGCCACTAACCTGCTTGAGGTAGGGCTGCTATTTCACTGGCTTAACTTCAACAGATACATTATCCAGACAAGTGGCTACCATTTTGAACAGCCCCCAGCCCGCCCCTAACCTCACCACTTTTATCTGTATAATTTGCCATAGCATGGTGAATGGATAAACTGTATCTATATAGCCCTGTAGAAATTTTTTAAAGACTTGTGGTTGGTATTGGCGTCAACTACGTCTGTCTTTTTGAATACATTTATCAGGTGCATGCAAGCTAATGGACTCAGCACAGAAAGAGAAGCCTGAATAGTCCAGACAGGTTACCCTTGCTCTGTGTTTTTTTTTTTTGAAGTGTAAGTCTTTTTTTAATTATTTATTTTTTAAAATTATAAATTAACAAAGCATTAAAGTATCATAACATCTCATACATTAAAGCCCACATCAAGGAGGGCACACAACAGATTAGAGAAATTGGATCGTCAAAATTAACAATATAAACCCCTTTTACATAACCCAGAAAGCAAACAGTAAAAATAAAAAGCAACCATCAGATAGCCAATCACCTCTCCTGCAATAAAGTTTCCAAATGACTTACTTCAAGAAACATATATCCTTTACCCTGATAAGAAATAAGACATTACATGGGTACTTTAAGAAGAAGATGGCTCCCAGAGCCAAGACCTTAGGCTCAAACTCTAAGAAGGCCCTCCTATGTCTCTGAGTCTCCTGTGAAATATCCGGAAATACCTGTATAGATTGACCAAAATACTTCATATGCTTCTTAGCAAAACACAAATGAAGAATTTGAGCTTTATCCATTTCTACAACAAAGTAAACCAAAAGAGTCATCCATGTAGGGATTTCCTCCACGGATGACTCTAAAAACTCTGACAAATCCAAGCTAGGTGCATTTAAACAATCAAGATCTTGTCCACCATCTGCTAAACCCCCGGGAGAGTCTTTCACTCCACTCAGGAGATAATATAGTTTAGATAATCAAATTTCCTCAAGGTTGGATAGCAGGAAAACCTCTTTCAAATTGTAAATATTATCACAGGTGAAAGCAAATGAGTTCTAGGGAAATTTAAAAAACGTAGATTTCTAGAACGCATAATATTGTCCAAGAACTCTTGTCACCATATATTCAATAAATCTTGAGTAACTGAACCAAGAATATCCTGCATGGCAGTAGACTGAGACTCTAATTTGTCACAACGAGTTGTACTATCAGATACTGTATCTCAGTCTTCTGCTCCACAAGATTAGCAACTACTTCCTTCGAAAAGGTAGATAGCTGCTTAAGAGACGATTGCAGGGCAAGTTCTGTCCGAGTCACCATCTGCCAAATGTCTCGTAAAGAAATATCACCCGGAGGTTGAATTTGATCCAAAACAGGAACAAATTCAAATGGCTGAGGCAACGTAGAGACCCTGGAATCTGGTAACTCCAAACATATAAACAAATCAGGCAGGAGAGGAGGACTGGGCTGAACCCCAGCGTCCATCCCCAAAATAGGGTCAGGCATTGGTGTAGTACTTCCTACGTTGGGAGGGGTTAAAGAAGCCTGTATACTAAGAGGACAGGAGGAGACTGACGTACTCACAGTAGAGAGAGTCCTTGCAGTCCACAAAGGAGTACTAACTATCGTTAACAGCTCCATAGGTTTCACATGTGAGTCCATAGGGCCCATTATTTTCTCTGTCTTTGTTGATGCTGCAGTTGCGATCTTCTTCTTGCATTTCCCCATTCCAGAAAGCCCCGAACTCCTCTATACTCCTCCGTGCTCCGATGAGACTCCAAAGGGGCAGGGCCTGCCCCTTTGGACATGCCCCTTCAGAGCACACACCCGCAGCCGCATTCTGTGGTGAGGTCGAGATGTTAAAGCCTGGTTAGCTTGGTACAAAACCACGCGGGTCCTGACAATGCAATCAAGCAAGCACAGTCCAGGAAATGAAGTACCCTCAGTATTCCGCGGTGAGGGTGAGATGTTTAAAGCTCTCAAAGGTCACGTAGTTAGACCGGCACACAACCACACAGAACCTGACTCCATTCAAGCAAACACAGTCCAGAAAATGGAGCGCCCTCCTGAAGTATAAGTATTTTAAAGTTTTGCATGGAAGAAGGAATGCTCCTCTTGTTATATATGGATCCTCTATGTTTATCCTATGCTTTTTTGAATTCAGTCACAGTTTTTGTCCCCACCACCTCCACTGGGAGGGCCTTCCAGGCATCCACCACCCTTTCTGTGAAGAAGTACTTCATGATGTTGCTTTTAAGTTAGAAACATAGAAACATTGAAAAATGACGACAGAAAAAGACCACATGGCCTATCTAGTCTGTCCTTCCAAATCAACCACTACAGCAGTCCCTTTTTTTCCTTTAGAGATCCTCTGTGCTTGTCCCATGCTTTTTTGAATTCAGATACTGTCCTCATCTCTACCACCTCCACTGGGAGATTATTCCACGGATCCACCACTCTCTCCGTAAAGAAATATTTCTGCATATCACTCCTGAATCTATCCCCCTTCACCCTCATCCCATGTCCCCTCGTAGCAGAGTTTAGCTCCTTATAGCTTCATTTCATATCCTCTAGTTTTATAGCTTCCCCTCTTTGAGAAAGGTATTTCTTTGTTTGTTCATTAATACTTCTCAAGTATTTAAAGGACTGTATCTCCCCTGTTCCTCCTTTCCTCTAAGGTATATGCATATTCAGGTCTTCCAAGTCTCTTTGCATTTGGCTTCTGGTGTAAACTCCATACCCTTTTCCTCTGCACCACTTCAAGTCTTTTTATAACCCTTCAAAGCTGAACATAGTAGTCCAAGAGAGGCCTCATCAAAGACCTGCACGGGGCATTATCACCTCCTCCACCTCAGAAAAGGCCAGTGCTATCTGGAGGCAGAGGGTCAGTATCAGACCCTGCAGCCGTGATAAGAGGCAATGCCATCAGGCCACATCATGCAAAATGGGGGGGAGGGGGGGCAGCAGGGAGTTGCACCAAGGAGTTGCACCAAGGAGTTGCACCAATTAGGCTGCAGCTGCAACGGCGATGGTGTCTCAGGTCCATGAGAGGGCAGGGCTATCGTTTTTCCACGTTTTCAAGAGGACACTTCCAGAAAATGAGTTCACATAATGGTTTACATAATATACACAGCTACAATAAGCAGTCCTTACTAATAACTAACACATTCTTTAAATTTGTAAAAGGAACAAGAGGAGCAGAGTGGTAACGTACTGGGTGTGCAGAGTTTGAGTCTCCACTAAGGCCCGTGCTTACTAAACCCAATCCTCGGGGCACGCTCCGCCAGTCAGATTTGCAGAACATCCACCATGAATACGCCTGAGATAGATTTGCATGCACTGCTTCCTTTGTATGCAAATCTATCTCATGCATATTTATAGTTGAAATCCTGAAAACCCAACTGGCTTGGTGTGCTCTGAGGACTGGGTTGAGAAGCACTGCCCTAATGGATTATCCCCATCCATATGTGAGTCCTCCTGTGCCCTGATCTCTGGAGCATTGTCCTAGTACATTACCTAAAAAAATAAACATGCCAGAAAGCTGACAAGCTACACCTGTGCAGTCCATTTTCTTCTGGGCGCTTCTTCTTGTGCCCATAGTTGCAATTTGCCAGTTTGGACTTAGGGTTAACAAACAAGTTGGAGGAGAGACCTTCTCATTGGACTAACATAACATATCAAAAACGTAGCACAGCAGTTGACAAAGGGATAGGGAAGCTCTATGATAGAGAAATTTAAATATCTCCAAAGTGTAAATGCACAGGAGGGAAGCCTCTTTTAGTTGAAGGAAAGATCTGTCACGAAAGGTCTTTACATGAGGGTGAAAGGGGAAGGGCAGATTCAGGAGTAAACAAAGGAAATATTTCCTTATCAAAATGATGCGGCTACATGGACCAGCTTCCCAATGTGCTAGTGGAGACGAGGATAGTATCTGAATTGAGGAAAGCATGGGGCAAGCGCAGAGGAAGGGATTGTAGAGTTGGATAGGTATTTATCTGCCGTCATTTTCTCTGTGTTTTAAAAAGGTATCGTCTACAACTGGGTTTTAATTCTTACAACTTAATAAAAATATTCCCGAGATGATCTTTTGTGGTTTTCTTTTCAGAACACTATTCAAAATGTTCTTCACAACTAAAGCAAAATAGGTATTTCTTTTACTTGGGAGAGGTATGGAACTAGAATTTTAAACAAGTTAACATTTTGAGAGAATTACTTGTTTTATTTCTCATACGAATACGTCCAGATTTGGGAGGGAATGATATGCTATCTTTAAAAACGTGAACATTATCCTAAAGAATTAGTCAATGAATTCCTGATATGCAAATAGAAAATGACGGTGAGTCAGTTATTTCACTTACTAGACGGAATTTAAGGGGGAAAGTGAAGTGAAAGCCGAGATTCTGTGAGGCTGTCTGCAACTGAGTAAGTAGGTGAGCTGCAGTAGAGGAGGGAAAAAATGGCTGGGTTCATACTTGCACAAAGCCTTTATTGCCTACCTCCATTTCTGCCCCTGAGTCTCTGTCTCCCCCCTCCATAAGATTCAGACCCTACCTCCCCTGATTTTAGCATGTAGATTGGTGAGTTTGAACCTTTTGTTTCCCTATTCACTTTGGGCCCGATTTTGAACTAGGCAGTGCTATGCACTGCGTCGGTGCATAGCCCGCCCCCTTCCGCCTAACCTGGATTTTCAATGCCAGGGTCATATGTGGCTGCGGCATTGAAAATCCGGGTCTCGCGGGGTCGCAGGAGCTAGCCGGGAAGCATTGATTTTCAATGCTACCCGCTTAGCCCCTGCACCTGAAAGATAGGCAAGGAAAAATTGATGCTACCCGGTTTTCCATTTCCTCCGCCCCCACTCCACCACGGAATGCACTTAACACGCCCCCAATGCTAACCGCATAGCATCTGGGCATGTTAGGGACTTAGCCGGGATTTTCGAAGGCCACTACCCATGTAGGCACCCTTTGAAAATCCCAGATAAGGCATTTACATGGGTAACTAGGGCAGTTACCCGTGTTAATGCCTTCGAAAATCGGGCCCTTTATTTCTTGAACCTACCCAACTCCTTCATTACTTTACCTCCCTTTACTTTACCAGTCTACTTCCCTACTCATCCTTCTCTTTCCCCTATTACTCCTGCTATTAGCGAGGGCCAGGTCACCGCTCATTTGCACCCCTTGGCTGTTAAGAAGCTGATGGAGTCTTTTAAACCAGCCCTGGGGCTGGTGTAAGTGATAAAAACATAAATTAATGAGCCTTTTCAGTCATTTATGTTAATAATTTATAAAGTCAAATATGCTCATTATTTACCCTTTGCTTACTATGGGAGGCACCTAAAAATGAAAAAAAAATTATGAATCGTTAGGAAGGTTTTTGGAACTGTAAAAGTCATCAGATGGAAAATGCTCATCTTTGTAAGTTCGTTCCTGACTTCTTATGGCAGAAGCATCCCTCGGAAATGAAATGTCAATTTAGGGCTCAATTACTAAGCTGTGTTATAGCAATAACAAGAGTCTTCAATTGCACAGCTTAAGGCCAGACATTTAGCACAACACTTTGTACTTAATAATTGCACTGGCTACCCATCACCCAATGCATCAAATACAAGGCCATCCACACAGTCTTCAAACTATTCCATGGATTGTCTTCTAACTACCTTCAAGAGTTACTACAGAAAGCTCCTAGCAACAGAAACAGAATCTTTCAGGTGCAGGGGCTAAGTGAGTAGCATCAAAAATAGGTGTTACCCGGCAAGCTCCTGCGGCTTCCAGGGTGTGTGGCGAGACAGCGTGGTTACTCACCTGTAACAGGTGTTCTCCAGGAGCAGCAGGAATCAGTCCTCACTTATGGGTGACGTCGGCGCCGACGGAGCCCTCGCGGAGCAATTTTCCCCAGCTTTCAAAGAAAGCCTTTGGGAATTGCAGCGCGCATGCGCGGTCGTCTTCCCGCCCGAAGGTGCCATCTTAGCCAGTCAGATGACATAGCTAAAAAAGACAGCATAAAAATTTGCAAAAAGAACATAAGCAGACGATTGCAACTCCAAGGGGAGGAGGGAGGGTAGTGAGGACTGATTCCTGCTGCTCCTGGAGAACACCTGTTACAGGTGAGTAACCACGCTTTCTCCAGGACCAAGCAGGAAGTCAGTCCTCACTTATGGGACTCCCAAGCTCAAGGCTACCGGAGACCCTAAGCACAAAAATGAGCTCCCTCTAGCTCAGCAGCACAGAAGGATAGAATCTTCGCTGAATTATCACCCACCGGTAGCCCACATCCGGGATGGAGGGTAGGAGTTGCTCAGACCTCAAAGAGATTACGGAGGACTGCCTGTCCGAAAGCACTGTCCCTACGGGACTCCCTCTCGAGACAGTAATGGACCGCAAAAGTCTGGCTCGAAGACCAAGTAGCGGCCCGGCAGATGTCTGCCAGCGGAACAGAGCGGAGGTAAGCCACTGACGTGGCCTTTGCCCGAACGCAATGAGCCGTGACTCGACTTTCCAAGGCGAGTCCGGCTGCCCCATAAGCCCAAGAGATACAGTCCGCAACCCAGATGGACAGAGTACGCTTGGAGACCGGGAGCCCCAATTTATTGGGGTCAAAAGACACAAAAAGCTGAGCAGCTTTACGGTGCTCCCGCGTACGGTCAAGGTAGAAGTTCAATGCCCTTCTACAGTCCAGGGTATGGAGGACCGTCTCAGCTCGGCTGGAGTGTGGTCTGGGAAAGAAGGTCGGAAGTACCACCTCCTGATTCATGTGAAAAGGGGAGACCACTTTAGGCAGAAACTTTGGGTGAGTCCGTAGGACTACCCTATTCTTGTAGAATCGAGTGTAGGGGGGATCAGACACGAGGGCCTGCAATTCACTTACGCGCCTAGCGGAAGTGAGGGCTATCAAGAACAGTGTTTTCCAAGACAGAAAACGGAGAGAACATGTAGCCATAGGTTCAAAAGGCGGACAGGTGATCCGCTGCAAAACCACATTCAGGTCCCAGTCCGGCGCTGGCGGGCGCAGAGGTGGTTTAAGTAGAAGGAGACCTCGGAGAAACCTCGCTACGAGAGGGTCGTTGGAGAGAGGTCTGCCGTCCACCGGCACATGATGTGCTGAAAGAGCACTGAGGTGAACTTTGACGGAGTTGGACTTAAGTCCCAGATTAGAGAGGTGTAGCAAGTACTGTAAGATCACCGACACCGGGCAGGAGAAGGGATCCTGAGACTGTTGGGAACACCAGATTGCAAAGCGACGCCATTTAAGGGCGTAGCATTTGCGGGTAGAAGGCCGTCGCGAAGCCAAGACGACCTCCTCCACCTC
This sequence comes from Ichthyophis bannanicus, assembly GCA_033557465.1. Classification (NCBI taxonomy): domain Eukaryota; kingdom Metazoa; phylum Chordata; class Amphibia; order Gymnophiona; family Ichthyophiidae; genus Ichthyophis; species Ichthyophis bannanicus. The sequence continues at coordinate 74,273,189 of CM066037.1, forward strand.
CGCCGGCAAGAGAAGAGGAGCAAGGACTACCCTTTCAGCAGCCAGGCCAGGAGGTTGAGAGACCTGAGGTTGGGGTGCAGTAGGGACCCCTGATCCTGAGTGAGGAGATCCGGTTGTACCCCCAGAGGGATTGGATCCTCCACCGCCAGTTGCAGCAGGAGCGGAAACCACGGTTGCCTGGGCCAGCGAGGGGCCACCAGGATCATGAAGGCTTTGTCTCGGAGAACCTTGAAAAGAGTCCGAGAGACTAACGGGATGGGAGGGAAAGCGTACAGAAGGCTCCCCGACCATGAGATCAGAAAGGCGTCCGCCGCAACCCGAAGGGGGTGTGGCTGACGAGAGCAGAAGCGAGGAAGCTGCCGGTTGTGAGGACTGGCAAAGAGATCCACCGTGGGGAGGCCCCACCTGAGGAAGAGCTTCTGAACGATCAAGGGATCCAGACGCCACTCGTGCGGCTGGAGGACCCTGCTGAGTTTGTCCGCCAGGCAATTTTCTTGGCCCGGGAGATAAACTGCCTTGAGGAGAATGCCGTGACTGACGGCCCAAGAGCAGAGCTTCTGTGCCTCCCGGCAGAGGAGGAAGGAGCCCGTGCCCCCCTGCTTGTTCACGTAGAACATGGCAACTTGATTGTCCGTCTGGACAAGGACGGACTGTTGGGAGGTCAGGTGGGAGAAGGCCTTGAGAGCTAGGCGGATCGCCCTGAGCTCCAGGAAGTTGATCTGCTGAGCAGACTCCCACTTGGTCCAGAGGCCCTGAGTACGTGCCTCTTGGCAATGTGCTCCCCAGCCCAGGAGGGATGCATCGGTGGTCAGCACCCGGGTCGGCTGAGGTGACTGGAAAGGCATTCCCAATATCAGGTTCGGCTGCCGGAGCCACCACCGGATAGACGAGACCAGCGGCTCGGAGACGCGCACTAGGTCTGCTAGGCCGCCTGTGGCTTGTCGCCACTGCCGGCGGAGACACCATTGAGCAGACCGCATATTCAGGCGGGCATTGGGGGTCACATGGACGGTGGAAGCCATATGGCCGAGCAGTCTCAGGAAGTGCCTGGCGGAGACCAGGGGCTGGCTGCGAAAGCGGTCGGCTAGGTCCATGAGCCGCTGAGCCCTGTCGAGCGGTAGGTACGCTCGCGCCTGAGGAGTGTGCAGCCTTGCGCCGATGAACTCGAGATCCTGTGAGGGGAGCAAAGTGGACTTTGCGAAGTTTATGACAAAGCCCAAGTGCTGCAGCAGAGTCACCGTGCGGCCCGTGGCGTTGGTGACCTCCTGAGCGGACGCTGCTCTGATGAGCCAGTCGTCGAGGTACGGAAAGACATAGAGGCCGTGAAGCCGGAGATGGGCCGCCACGACCGCGAGACATTTTGTGAAGACTCGCGGTGCGGAGGACAGGCCAAAGGGCAGTACTCTGTACTGGTAATGAGTTCCTGCCACCACAAACCTTAGGTATTGGCGGTGGCTTGGGTGGATGAGGATGTGCGTATAGGCATCCTTTAGATCCAAGGAGCATAGCCAATCTCCCTGCTGGAGGTAGGGCAGAAGGATTCCAAGGGTAAGCATTTTGAACTTCTCCCGCACAAGGAACTTGTTGAGGTTGCGCAAGTCCAGGATGGGTCTGAGGCCTCCTGTTCTCTTTGGTATCAGAAAATACCTTGAATAGAAGCCTTGACCTCTCAGGTGGTGTGGCACCGGTTCCACCGCCTGTTCCTGCAGAAGACCTGCTAACTCCTGAAGGAGCAACTCCCTGTGTAGAGGGGGGCGCGGAGGCTCTCCCAGAAAATAGGAGGGAGGGACCTGATGGAAGTGGAGAAGGTAGCCCTCTCGCACGACCTGAAGCACCCAGGCATCTGCGGTGATGCTGGACCACCTGTGGGCGAAGTGAACCAGCCGGCCTCCGGTGCTGGGGGGAACCAGCGGGGGGGGAGAGGCTATGCTGAGCGAGTCAAAAACCCCCACCCTGCTGAGCAGGGGCTGGTGGTGCAGGCTTGGGGGCTTGCTGCCTACGGGACCCGTTACCCCGTCCCTTGGCCTGCTGGCCCTGTTGGGGAGCTGCAGGGGCCTGATAATGGGGGTATTGTTTGTAGGCAGCTGCCTTCCTCGGGTAAAAGGGCTTTTTTCCCGAGCCCTTCTTTTTCTGGGAAGGGGCGGAGGTCTTCCTAGAAAGCCTGGTCCTGGTGAGAGTCTCAGTCTCAATTTGTGCAGCCTTTTCCGCCATGGGCTTGCCAAAGAGGTTTTCGCCTCGGCAGGGGACATCGACCAACTTGTCCTGTACCCAGGGCTCAAGGTCGGACGACTGAAGCCAAGCCTGTCGGCGGGCACCGATGCCGGCTGCGGCTACTCGAGCCGAGGCTTCAAAGCCATCATAGGCTGCTCGGGACATGAACTTTGAGCATTCCCGAATACCCGTGGACAAGGCTAGGAACCTCCGCAAGGGCTCCTCGGAGAGACCAGCGGAGAATCCGGCTAGCTCTTTAGCCAGATCCCTGAGATACATGCCCATGTATAGCTGGTAAGTCTGGACACGACAGGCGAGCATAGAGCCCTGGAAGCACTTCTTGCCAAGGCCATCCAGGTTACGGGCCTCCCTTCCAGGAGGCACCGAGGAGTGCATCTTCTGGCTCTTAAGACGATGCATGGCCGATTCCACTACCATGGAATGGTGTGGCAGCTGTGCCTTTTGAAAGCCAGGGCTCTTGCGGACTCGATAGATAGAATCGACCCGCTTGCTCAGGACCGGCGAGGAGGCCGGACTCTCCCACATGCGGAAGAGTAGTCGTTCCAGCATAGGAGGAACCGGTACAGTAAAGTGTTCCCTCGCGGGAGAGTCATACTGGAGGGCGTTGAGCTCTTCGGCTCGAGGCTCCTCCTCGGGATCCGCAGGGAAGGCCAAAGCCTTGGCCATATCCCTAACGAAGTCCGAGAACCGGGCATCCTCCGGGGGGGACTGCTTCCGAGGCTCGGACTCCGGAGAGTCCGATGGGACACACCGAGTCCGGAAAGAATCAGGTGACTCTTCCTCCTCAGACTCCCAGACCGACTCCGACGAGGACTCGGTGGGGTCGGCCCGGGCAGGGTGCGGCGCCAGCCGCCCCGACGCCGAGGGAGTCGGCGTCGGCGACCTCGGTCCCGAACGGGAGGCCGAGGGCGACCTCGACCGAGGATCGACTCGAGTTCTCATCGACTCGAGGATCGGCTCGGTCTCCGGGGTCGACTTGGACGTCGACGTCCCGGCGGTCGGGGCAGCGACGCCAGCGAAGCCAGCGAGCAGTGCCCGCTGCTGGTCCATGAAGGCAGACAGTCTGCTCTCCAAGGCCGTCAACCTGAGGCCGAGCTCAGGTGACCCAGCAGCCCCCGACTCGGGCCCCGACGGCGTCGGGCCCGACGTCGGCTGTCGCGGAGGCGAGTCCAGAAGGACTACAGGACTTACCCGGGCAGGCATCTCCGACTCCAGGCGAGGTCGCTTCGGGAGGTGTTCCTTCTCCAAGGACCCGGGGCGGCTGTCGGGGCTATGCGACCTGGCCCTCGCGGAGCCAGGAGCGTCCACCGACGCCGCCCTCGCGGGTTTTTCCTTCTGACGATGGTCCCCGGAGGGAGAACCCCGGTCGGAGGAGCTCCGGCGACGGTCCGAGCTGGAGCCTTTCGACACGGAGGCCTCCGACGAGGTCCGGGTACGGCTGGGGTCAGCGAAGATTCTCTCACGCTGATGCCGCCGACTTCTCAACGCCTTCGAGGACAGTTTGCTGCAGGGCCCACAGATCAGTTCCTCATGATCCGGGCCCAGGCAGCGGAGGCAAAAGTCGTGTGTGTCGGTTAGTGACATATTTCGGTCACACCGACCACACCGCTTAAACCCACTGGCAGCCATCGGGGGAAAAAGGGCCCCTGCGAGGTCAAAGGACCGGGCTGCCAGGGAAAACGAAAACGAAAGCTGACTAAGTCAGAAAAACCGAAAAAAACGCGAGAGGACTCGAGACCGGCGTCGCGAGTCCGAGCGGGAAAACGATCGGCGTCGAACCGAAAGAAAAAAGTATAAAATAAAGAGGAAAATCAACTTTTTCGCGGGGACAAGATGGGGACGTCTGTAGGGCTCCGCGGAAAAAAGAAGACTGGCTAAGATGGCACCTTCGGGCGGGAAGACGACCGCGCATGCGCGCTGCAATTCCCAAAGGCTTTCTTTGAAAGCTGGGGAAAATTGCTCCGCGAGGGCTCCGTCGGCGCCGACGTCACCCATAAGTGAGGACTGACTTCCTGCTTGGTCCTGGAGAACCAGATTTTAAATGCCGGGGCCTCATATGACCCCGGCATTGAAAATCCGGATAAGAAGGATTGCAGGCGGGTCTGCGCCGACACAGCACATAGCACCTCCCAGATGAAAATCGGGCTCATTGAATAAATCTCTTTGAGCATACATGTGACTAAAACCTATAGTCCACAGTGGTCAGATTTAAGGGTTGCAGCTATAAGAACTATAAACTTTGAGAACGGCAAGAAACAAAACATTAAAAAACTATGATGATGAATCAGCTTCCTATACATGGTAGTGAAAATCTGACTTCCATCTCTTTTTCTAATGTGGCTTTCCAAAAACTGTAGTTGATGTGTAACCCCTACGATCTGGCTAACCATGCCACGGTCCACAAAATACATTGATTTAGTCACACTGTTCTAAACTGGGTTCTTGGGGCGGGACCTGTGTCTTCTCCTGGGAGGTTTATTGCACTCACATTTTCAGGAAGCAGACTTGCAGTTTAGTTCAGAAACTAAAGGACCAGTCTTTCAAGCAGAGATTGCTTCTGAATCCAATCCAGACCTTTATTTATTTTAAAACATTTCTATACAGTCACATGCAGTAGCATTCAAAGCAGTATATGATCACTAAAAAAACATACACTATACAATACTCCAAAAAAAACAACCCTTCTTTGAATAGGTAATATCGCAGTGCTAATAATAATGGACCCAATATGCTAAAGGAATTTATACGGTTTACTGACTTGTAAACCGTGTAAATGCCGCTGAACGGACTATTTAATGGAATATCCCCAACTAACACCACTATAACCGTTTAGTATCAGAGCATGTGGTGGGCGGCGACAGTCACTAACAGGGTAGAAAGCTGTAAGTAAACTTGCTGTTTTTTAGATTTAGCTTAGGTTTTCACACCACAGTCAGATCCAGATTTTGTCTTTGTCGATGTTATCGTGCTTTTCCATCGCTGATTTCCACAGATGCAGTCAATTTGATTTTTCTACAATCCATTGGCTGAAGTCCATGTGTACAGTCACCATTTGTGTTTCTGGAAGAAGGTTTTTGAGATGACTAGATTGTTGGTCTTATAGAATTCTATCAGTCTTTCTTCAGTTTTGTTTCTGGCCTAGTTTTCGGGAGTTATACTGCTGCTACCCGTTTAGTTTCTGCGGTGGAGACTGTGCGGTGATCCCGGGTATTCAATGCCGGGGCCACATATGACCCCGGCATTGAATACCCGGAGTTAGAGGTCGCAGCAATGAATGTGCACTGTAGCGGTGCATAGCTGTCCCAATTGAATATCTGGCCCAATGTCTTTTGTCGCCGATGAGGTGAATAAACTGCAGAACTTAATTTACTATCAGGAAACTGAGGACAAGTGGCATTTTTAGTGTCCCTAATCAGTTCAAAGTCCTAGAGGCAGTGGCGTAAGTTCAAATGAGGGACTCCCAAATAAAGTTTTCTAAGGACCCCTCATGATGACAATGACAGAGATCATGAGAAGGGGGAGGGGACACCTTTCACCTCCTGTTCCCTCCCCCTTTCCCTCTCCCCCCTAAACTTTTTTTTAAAGTGGCAGCCCGGCAAACATGATACTTTACTTTAGATGATGTTTGCTGTGCTGCCTACTGCTGCCTCTCTGCCTGCAAAACTGTTCCACTACAGTTGGAGAAGCAGATCCCACTGCTGGCCCAAAGTCTCCTACATCGCAAGACTTTGGCCTTTCAATGGGAGATGCTTTTCCAGCTGCTGCGGAGGTTTTACAGGCAGACCGACAGCGAGAGGCAAGGCAAGCATCTTTTTAAGTAAGTATGATGTATGCCATGCTCTGCCACTGCAGTGTGGCCCTGGGCCAAGTAAGCCGCCTTCTAGCCTGCCTCCCCCCCCCCCCCGGCCCCCCGGTTTGCAGGAGCCTCTTGGGAGGTATTTATGCCACTGCCTGGAGGTGTCATTTCTGTTGAAAAAAGGAGAATGTCTTAGAGTTCTCAGAGATGTATGAGCAGTTCATCCCCACATCACTTCTGGAGTGACAAGTTCATTGAAAGTCACTCCCCACAGGTGGAGGCACACCGCTATTTACAATCCCCTTGAACATATTTACAGCTAGGCACCCTCCAGATCAGTCAGCTTCAATCCCTGGTAATCCTTTTTCCTATATTTGCACACAGCATCTGCACCGTGAACTGGTTCCTGGGCGGACCAGCCTCTCACCATCCCTTTTTTCGGGTGTCTGACCATAATTAGTCTTCCTCTGATACCTGCCACCTGGATAGGGTAGCCCCCTCACCAGCCAACCCTGATCCCTCCTCTCCCCCCCCCCCCCCGAATGCCTTTAGGTACAACAACTATTCATGAGTGACTTGCTTGAGTTTCCATACTTATGGCTGCTCATCTGTGATCTGTACCACAGTCAGTTCCAGATTTTGTCTTTGTCGATGTTATCGTGCTTTTCCATCGCTGATTTCCACAGATGCAGTCAATTTGATTTTTCTACAATCCATTGGGTGAAGTCCATGTGTACAGTCACCATTTGTGTTTCTGGAAGAAGTTTTTTGAGATGACTAGATTGTCGGTCTTCAGTTTTGTTTCTGTCGCCAAGCCCATATTTTCCAACCACTTTGCCTTTTTCTTTGTTCCCAACGTTTGCATTCCAGTCACCTGTGACTATAAGTATATCTTGTCTGCATTTTCTGCCAATTTCAAATTGTACTTGTCCATAGAACTGATCAGCTTCATCTACTTCTGCCTCTGTTGTTGGTGCACGTACCCAAATAATAGTTATGTTGATAGGCATTCCTCAAAGATGAATAGAAATTATGCGTTCACTGACTGCATTGTATTTCATTACAAGTCTCACAAGCTTTGTCGTAATTATAAAGGACCTTCATTTCTGGTGTAGTAGATCATGTGATCATCAGATTCAACATGCCCGATGCCGGTCCATTTCAGTTCGCTGTCACCCAACAGACTTGAGTTGTGTGTGTTTCATTTCATTCTTGACCACCTCCAGCTTTCTTTGGTCAATGCCTTGTATGTTCTATTTCCCAACTTCTGACTCTTATTTCAAGCACAGTCAGACGTCCCGAGAACTTTGTTCCAACTCCATGATAAATGTCAGCTGTACTCTGAAGAGTCTTCCGTTCTTCCCCAATAGCCCACTGTGTGCCTTCCAACTTGAGGTGCTCATCTTCCAGCATCATATTGCAGTTTGTTTTGCTGTGACTATCCTTTGGGTTTTCATGTCAAGATATGAGAAGTAGATTGCCAGGTCTTTCTTCCCCATAAGTAATGCCAGTGTTGCTGTTGTCACAGGAAATGCGATCTTGCGCCACCAACGCTGTCCCATACTGGTTTGCCTTAGTCTACCACCTCAGCTGAGACTTGTCCATCTTGGGAGACCCTGCCAGTAGTTAATTTGCTGATAGCCTAGTTCACAACATCGCTGATGCACACAGGCCCTCGCAGCACAACAAGCCACAAACCAAGCGAGGGAATTTCCTTATGCTCTAGAATATTTAGCATTATATGAGATGTGGAAATTATATTATTGTTTTGCATACATTTACAGGCTGTATAGATTGCAAATGTCAGCTATCACCGAATTATTGTGTACGAGAGAGATGTGACTGCAAGTAAAGATAGGTCTAGATCGAAATAAGAAATGCGAAATGCACGCAATAGAGAGAAGATCTAGTCAATAGGCCACACCCAACCAGGTATTTCAAAAGGCAAATTATCCAACAAGTGATGCTGGCTCTTTAAAATAGACTTTTGCATTAGAAGCCAGTGTTTAGAAAGAGGTCATGGTTACTTAAAAATAAACAAAAATTAAAATAAAAATGTATTTGATAGGTAATGAGGTTTTAAAGATGGTTTTCCTGCTGGTAACGTTTCTATTTAGCCACTTAAAAAATATTTGAAAATTGACATTGCTCCCAAAGGACGCACTGGGAGCAAGCCAGCTGTAACAGCGTCCAGAGCCCGACTTATGCCAGCTTCCCACAAAGGTGAAGTATATTTGGGTCTAAGAGCCACCGGGGAAGAATAAAAGGTGTGCATATATTTGGATGAACAGGCGTTGACGGTTATGTCTACACAGGAGAGAATGGAGCATTTACAGTGATTCTTCTCCCTGGATGCTCTATGCTTTTTTTTTTTCAGGCTGTGATAAATGGCTTTCTTTCTTCTGACAAATATCACTTGAATTTCTCCATTTACAACGGCTGTTATTTGTCAAAACCTAAATATTTCCCACTATCTGTCCTCCAGAGACCAGAACGATTTGGAGTGAATTGAAGGCCTAGCTTTGTAAGGAAAGGTCTTGCTATTAAAGCTGTGCTCAAAAATACAGACCAAGGAGTCAATTAGTGTTTATTTAAATACTTGCCATATCAAAAAAAAGGAGCCAAGAAAACAATCAACATTACCAAAAGCTTGTGACACCAATTTGCATCCAGTTCCAGAAGAAAGCTTTATTTATCCCCAATCAGCACCAATCAGAAAAAGAATCAATGGAGTTGCATTGGTATTCGGCCATCTGGGCCCCCCACCCCCCAAGTTTATCTCAGTCTGCATTGAGACAAGGGAGGGGGCGAGGGGGTAGGTGTTTTTCATTTTTTTCCTAAGAGCACGGAGGAGCTCCATATGGCTGAGATCAAAGGTGTTGCTGGGTGCACGGTTCTCCTTTATTGCCAGGCACGGCTGTTAATTAGAAAACAAGATCACAAGCAGTATTAAAATCCAATTAAATTGATATGAACAGATTGCCAAGTGATGTTCACTAATGTATAATTGAGCACCATGCAAATTTCAGTGGCTGCCTTTTGTTTTTTGTTGTTTTTTTTTCCTTTTCTTCTTCCCCCCACCCCCCTTTACTCTGGAATGAATGATGAAGCTATGAAGTTTTTCCTTGTTGTATAAGATAAACAAGTTAATGTGGTGATCTAGGAGGTACTGCTTCAGTGATTGATGAAAATGAGCGCGGAATATTAAAGAGTGACTTCATTCTCGTTTCCAGTAGGACTGCAAAAAAACAAAGGCAGGGCTAACTATCTACCGTGTAAAACAGTATTACCAAAATATAGCCCCCGTGTGTCAAACTTAAAAATAATTTATAATCATTTATAAAAATAAGAGGGAAAGAGCTCATAACCCTTGAAATGAATGCAGAATAATTGCTCATGTCAGAAAAATTCCTCTTATGTTTTCTTAAATAGTGCTCAAAAATTCTTTAATTTTCAAATTAAGTTACCACTCTGTGCAAATCAATCACAAAAATATGCATAAGAATACTTCCTTTTGCTGATATCTGCCTCATAATTCTCTATGTCTGCATTTATTCTAAAAATAACGTAGCACTATATTTCACCAGCCACGGTTTCTTCAAGAAGATGCAGGGCCATATACATCTTGAATGCCCAAATCTTCTCACTGAGTAAACAGGGACAATTTGAACATTTCAACATTTTTTTTAGCATGTTTAAGAAAACATTAGAAAGCAATGATTAGAACAGCCCACACTGTGCGCATGTTTCAATGCTCATGAGCTCTCTTCTTTTTCCCTATTATTTTTGTAAATGATTATAAATTATTTTTAAGTTTGATGCATAGCGGCTATATTATGTTAAGTTTTCATTCTCCTTTCTATATTTTGTATGATTTTTCTTTTATCAGCCTTTTGGAGTGTGTTCTAACAGTGAAAAGTAGAGGTATGCAGTCCCGTAATTTTTTTGCTTTGTTTCAGGGGTGAGGGGTTTCACTTTTTTTTCATTTTGTTTGTTTTTTTAGGCACAGTTTGCTCAGCAATAGCATCTATTGGGGAGGATCCATCTATCTATCTGTCCGTCTGTCCTACGCATAAATTTGTTTGCACTCAAACAAACCTATGTGTTATGCAGGGCAGGAAGAAGAAGGAACAGGTGGTGCCGTGAGGAGCCCAAACCCTGTGGCGCAAGAAAATACAACTTTCTGTGGCAAACATTGACGGAGTGTGCCACGGGGAGCTGAATGCGTGTAGTGGCGAAGATAGATGGTGTATGCTGGGAGGAGCCCAAGCTGTTCAGCATTCGGTGCAGGCAGCTTACCACAGCATGGTTTCAATGGAGGGAATGGGGTACAAAGGGAGGGGCAAGGTTAGAGTGGAGGAAGGAGGGAAGAGCATAAAGGAAGAGGTGAAGGGAAGCAAAGGAGGAGAGGGGTGAAGCATAAGGGAAGCAGTGTAGTTAGAGGAGGAGGAAAGGAGGAGGCGCAGAGCCTAAGAAAGGGGCGTGGTTTGAGGAGGAAAGGAGAAGAGGGGGCAGAACCTAAGAAAGGGGCGTGGTTTGAGGAGGAAAGGAGAAGAGGGGGCAGAACCTAAGAAAGGGGCGTGGTTTGAGGAGGAAAGGAGAAGAGGCGCAGAGCCTAAGAAAGGGGCGTGGTTTGAGGAGGAAAGGAGAAGAGGCGCAGAGCCTAAGAAAGGGGCGTGGTTTGAGGAGGAAAGGAGAAGAGAGGGCAGAGCATAAGAAAGGGGCATGGTTTGAGGAGGAAAGGAGAAGAGGGGGCAGAGCATAAGAAAAGGGTGTGATTTGAGGAGGCGAGGAGAGGTGGGAGGCCATAATGGAAGGGATGGGGTTAGAACAGGAAAGGAGAGAGAGCAAGAAGGAAGAGTGGGAAGGAGGGGTAAAGAGGGGTGGCAAGGAAGGCAGAGAGAGTGCAAGGTTGAGTGGCAGGGGAAGGAGGGGAGGGAAATGTATGGATGAGTGCAGTGGTGTTCCTAGCCCCCTTGGCAACCAGAGCGGGCGACCGCCGTGTGGCACAACACTAAACACCACGATTTACACACACACCCAGGCCCATGAAGGCAGCACAGCAAATTTACCATACTAGTGCTATGGGGTTCCGGGAGGAGATGGTCGGGTACCTCCCGCCAAGCAGCAGCAGAAGCCAAACACACCCTGCACCCACACCTACTCTACATCTCACTTCAGCACACCAAAAACTCTCAGCTAGAGAAGTGCCCTCAACCCAGCAACCTGAATTGAGCCCTCATAAACACTCGCTCAGTCCGGAAGAAATGGCCGGTCATCTCCGACCTGATAACCTACCACAACCTAGACATCCTATTGGTCACTGAGACATGTCTGACTGACTCCGATACGGTCATCCTTAACCAACTCATCCCACCCAATTTCTCAATCCACACCTGCCACAGAGCCAACCGTAGGGGTGGAGGAGCACGCGCCCTTACAAAAACAGAGCTCCAATTTCAGCAGACCTCTGCCAACAGCACCACACACCTGGACTCTATCACCATAACCAGCAAGCACAACTCCATCAACCTAATCTACAGATCCCCATCTCCCTCCCCAGATGACCTCTCAACAATAATCGACCTTGTCTGCAATACCAAGAACCCACACACACCAAACTGGATCATGGGCAATTTCAATCTGCCTGTCCTTCCAGAAGCTCACTCCAGTGCCTTCCTTGACGTGCTTAATGAGCAGGGATATGACCAAGTAATCAACGCGCCCACTCACTCAAAAGGAAACAAGCTGGACCTGATCTTTGCCCCGCGGCCGGCCACAGGCCCGAACCATATGCTTGCCCTATCCATCACGTCAGTCCCATGGTCTGACCACAGCCTATTAAGATTCCAAATGCCCACACATCTGGATCATACAAGCAACTTTACCACAGCCGATGCCTGCCCAACACTAAAATCACGATTCCGGCCCTTCGACAAGGAAGAGATACTCAGCAAAACCCTACCAATCTTCAACCTCACAGAATCTAGCCTCGAGGAAATGCTCTCCGCCTGGAACAATAGTCTCAACTCCATTGCCCACCGACCAACTGGAGAAGAAAGACTACTCCGTGGTACTCTCCTGAGCTACAAACATCACTCCGCCACCTAAGGAAGCTTGAAAGAAGATGGTGACGTTCACGCTTCACTGATGACCTGAGCACTTACACCTCCCACCTGAAGAAACACCGTGTGGCAGTCACGGAGAGAATGAAACAATACCACGCTGAAATCCTGCAGCACTCCCTGAACAAACAGCAGGACTTATTCAATCTGGTGAGGACACTCACGAAGGAACCTTCCCCCACCCAACTCAGCATGCCACAGCCACAGGAATTTGCGGACTACCTACAGTCGAAAACAATCCAGACTGACAAAACTGCACCACCCACCTCTATGCACAGATCACACCACCCAACGCCACTATCCACTTTCTCAACACCATCAGAGAAAGGCAACGAAGGCACCATCACTGCTATTAACACCACCACAGCTCCAAACGATCCCTGCCCAGCGTTCTGGATAAAAGCACTGCGCAAAGAATTCAGCCCATTCCTGGCCAAACTCACGGATCTATCCTTCACAATGGGCTCTTTCCCACAAAGCTTGAAGCAAACATCCATTAGGCCACTCCTAAAAAACAGTAAACCTGACCCCCGGAAGGTGGATTCTTACAGGCCAATCTCAAGCATCCCACTAATGGCCAAAATAATTGAAAAGGTCGTCCAACAACAAATCCAACACCATATTGAGACCACCGCTCCCCTCGACCCATGCCAACACGGATTCAGGGAATTGCACGGAGTTGAGATGCTCCTGACCATTCTCTTCAGCACACTCATCACTGAACTGGACAACAGCAGACGAGGATACGCCCTAATCTTCCTGGACATTGCCGCAGCATTCGACTCCATCGACCATGAACTGCTCCTAGGGCACCTCGCAGAGGAAGGGATCCAGGACACAACCTTAAACTGGTGCAAATCATACCTGTCAGACAGATGGCAATATGTACGGACCAGCCCCACGACCTCCAAACCATTCCAACAAGAACAGGGCATACCACAGGGCTCCTCTCTCTCGGCACTGTTCTTCAACATATATATGTAGCCCATCTGTGCACTCACCCGCTCCTTTGACATCTCATGCCTCGTATACGCTGATGACGTGCTACTCTACATGCCATTCTCAACTGACCAACCGGACTTATCTCCACTAACTACCTGCTTCGACGCTGTCACTGACTGGCTCCACACTCAAAACCTCAGAATAAACTTCAAGAAAACTGAGACGCAATTCATCACCAGGAACCAAGCTTTTACCCCTCCCGCATCACTAAAAGTAAGATGCACCAAGCTCCAAAGTAAGCCCACGATTCGCTACCTAGGGGTCACACTAGACCAACAGTTGGATATGAAAGCCCACATAAACAACATTGTCAAGGCAGTATACCACAAAATATGGACAATCCGGCATCTACGACCCCTACTGGAGCCAGGCGACTTCCGGACAATCTACCATGCCTTGGTAATCCCCCACTTGGACTATGCCAACTCAATCCTACAGGGACTCCCAAAATATACTCTGAACCCACTTCAGCTTGCAATGAATGCAGCTGCCAGAATACTACATGGAGCCACCAGGAGGGACCATATAACCCCAAACCTGAAACACCTCCATTGGCTGCCGTTCCACTGCAGACTCACCTTCAAAATTCTACTGTTGACTTTCAAGGCCATCAAGCAGCCTCACCTCCTCCTCCATCATGGACCTCGTCCTCCCCACTCCCTCAAACAGAGTCAGAAGGTCAGTCCCTGCCAACACACTGAGTATCCCTAGCAAGATCACGAAGTGCTCTCAAGCAACAAGAAACAGAGCTTTCGTGTAATATGCACCCACATGTTGGAATGCCCTCCCGCCCAACATCTGGGCCATTACTGACCTTACGCAATTCAGGAAGGCTCTGAAACACCACCTTTTCCTCCAGCACTACTCTCACAGCGGGGACACACAACATCCGGCCATATGCAACCACCAAGACAGCCACTCCAAAACACTCACAACACACAATCTCAGCCCTGCACATTAGCACTACCAGACACCCTGATATCCATATGTATATAGTCACTGCTTAGTAGGGGCAGCCCAAGGGGGGTGCAGGGCCATGTGCGGAAACTCAGTGCGAGGCCTCATTTGCATAACGGGCCTCATTTGCATAAATATTGGCATAATGTTACCATACACTAACTTTTAGTAAACATGCCTCTTAATGAGTGTATGGATAAAGAAAGACTAAAAGATTTCTACATTACTATAATCCAGTGCCAACCGCCAGGCACATTAGGAACTACTACAAACACTGCCCATTTAGAACCCATAGCAAACCCGCCGTATCGTAACAGCACTACTAGGACTCACAAAGCACCATACTCTATGTATCAAAAGGCAACACTGCAAATATTAAACCAATACATTTCAGAGAATAACAATACATGTCCTACTGGGGAAAGAGAACAAGTGGCAATGTCAAATAGGAATTAGATAAACAGAATACCTCAGCTCAGTTACACATGCAGAACATAGACCATCACCAAAAAAGGAATCACAATTTAGAAACAGGAAGACAATAATTAAACTGGGAACCCCAAAAGCCAAACTTGGAATGTACAACAACACTGTAGAAATAAAACTATAAATTAATTTCCTCTTGTACTAAACAAAGCGCAGACGTTAATGATGCACATTTCCCAGAGCTGACATATTCCAGTTAATAAATTCAAAATAAAGAGATATCTTTCTACCTTTTGTGCATTTTTTTTTTCAGTTGCAATTGCTCCAGCCACTTTCTTCTGGTTTCTTCATGTCTTCTGCTAACTCTCCATCGTCTGTTGTCCATTTGTCCTTTCTTCTCTCTTCTAGTTTTTCTCCATTCTCTCTCTACATCTGCTTTAACATACTAATCTTTCTCCTTTTGCTCTTTCCTCATTCCTATTTCATCCACTCAGATTTTACCCCTCCATCCTCATTCCCCACTTACTCTCCCAATACCCGGCAAATTGTAGATTTTTCTTCCCTCCCACACAAAATATTTTCCCCTCTGCATTTCATTCTCCCAGCCCCATCCCATTCTATCCCTTCCCCAACATCAGCTCCCTTCTAGTTCCAGCCCCACCCAGCATCCGCTCCCTTCTAGTCCCCGCATCAGCCCATTTCCAGTCCTAGCTCCCCCATCCATTTCCAATCCTATCTGAGTACTTCCATCAGCTCATTTCCAATCCCAGACCCCCATCATCCCATTTCTAGTCCTTTCCTAGCCCCACCATCAGTCCATGTCAAATCCTAGCTCCCCTCCACTCAACCCATTTGCAATCCAAGCCCCCATGAGTCTACTTCAAGTTTTAGCCCCTCCATGAGTCCATTTCAATCCAAGTCCCCACCACAACCCATTTCCAATCTTAGCTCTCCCCAATAGCCTATTTCCAGTCCTATCCTAGCCCCTCCATCAGCCCATTTCCTGTCCTAGCCCCCCCCCCCCCCCCACTCAGCCCATTTCCAGTCCTAGCTCCCTCCCCTCACAGTCCATTTCCATTCCAAGCCCCCCTCCCCATCAGCTATTTGCAGTTCAAGCCTCCCTTTCCACTCAGCCCATTTCCAGTCTTAGCAACCCCCCAACCCATTACCAGTCCTAGCCCCCCCCATAGCCCATTACCAGTCCTAAGCTCTCCATCAGCCCACTTCCAGTCCTAACCCCCCCATCACCCCATTTTCAGTCTTAGTCCCCCCCAGAGCCTATTACCAGTCCTAACCCCCATCAGCCCACTTACAGTCCTAACCCCATCAGCCCATTTCCAGTCTTAGCCCCCCCGCCCATCAGCCCACAGCCCATTACCAGTCCTAACCCCATCAGTCCACCTCAGGTCCTAACCCCTCATCAGCCCATTTCCAGTCCTAGCCTCCCCATAGCCCATTACCAGTCCTAACCCCCCATCAGCCCACAGCCCATTACAAGTCCTAACCCCATCAGCCCACCTCAAGTCCTAACCCCCCCTTCAGCCCATTTCCAGTCCTAGCCCCCCCATAGCCCATTACCAGTCCTAACCCCCCCCCCCCATCAGCCCACAGCCCATTACAAGTCCTAACCCAGGGACAATTTAAAATAAAAAAAAAAGCTGGCTGCTGTTGCTGCCGCTGCGGCAGCAGCAGAATAGAGTGTCCCGCGGGTCCCCCTGCCCGGCAGAGCCCTCCCTCCCTGCATCAGCCCTTCTCCGTGTCGGCTTGCAGAGCGAGAAGGGAGAGTTTCTCCCCCGCGGCTCTGTTAAGCCCGCGGGCGCTGATGGGAAACAGGCATTTCCTGTTTCCCATGAGCCCCGGCGCACTTAACAGAGCCGCGAAAGAGAAAATCTTCCTTTGCAACTCTGAAAGCCGATGTGGAGAGGGGCTAATGCAGGGAGGGAGGGCTCTGCCGGGCAGGGGGACCCGCGGGACACTCTATTCTGCTGCTGCCATGGTGGCAGCGGCAGCAGCCAGCTTTTTTTTTTTTAATTTTAAAATTTACTTTTAATGCAGAATGTTCTTTGTGCGGTGCCCCGTGCAAAAAACATTCTCGCTCGCCCTGCTGCTTAGCTTGTATATAGTTACTTAAATGAGTAGCCAAGCTACTGTGTAGCCTGTACATAGTTACCCCAGTTAGCCCAAGTTGCAAAACCTGTTCATTGTAAGTACAGTACGGGCGCTGCCTGCACTGTACCAATTTGCTGTTGACTGTAAACCAAGCTGATTTTAAAGAGCGCGGTATAGAAAAGATGTTAAAGAAAGAAAGAAAGAAATAAAGCTGATTTGTCATGCTGCCTCCATGGGCCCAGCCGCTCTCCTCTCCCAGGCCAAAGTCTCACAGTTCACAAGACTCCGTTCAGGAGAGAAGAGCGGCTGGGCTCACGGAGACAACATGGCAAGCCAATATTATGGTAAGTTTGCCACGCTGCCTCTGTGGGCCTGGCAGTAATGAACCCCCTCCCAGCTGGCACCCAGAGCGGGCCGCACCCACCACCCCACCCTTGGTATGCCCTGGATCAGTGGAAGAGAAGGAGGGAGAGTGCAAGAGGAAGGTGTCAAAGGGTAGGGAGGGGGAGCAGTGCGAGAGTGTGGGAGAGACAAGGAGTGTAGGAGGGCAGAAAGCAAGTGAGTAAATATAAATTTACCTTCCTGTACCCAGGATCATCACATGCTCCTGTCCGCAGCAATGCACAGATAGCAGGTCCCAAGTTTCATTTTCCTCTCCAGACTTACAGCTCCTGTAGCCTAATGGCTGCAGTAGTGGGTGAAAACCACACAACCAGCGTTAAAAACCCACTGTGGATTCTTATGATCTTGGGCAAGTCACTTAACCCTCCATTACCTCAAGTACAAACTTAAATTGTAAGCCCTCTGGGGACTGGAAAATCCCTACTGTACCGGAATATAACTTCTGAGAGAAGGTGTCAGCTAAACCCACTTCCCTTTTCCTTAACAGATTTTACCTAACTCAACCCAGAAAATCCTGTCTGTGAGGACTAGCACCGATAGGGATCCTAACCCCCTCAGTAAGAACCAAATCCCTTTTCACTGGAATTGTCCATGCCCTACGACTACATACTTCAATCCCAAACGATTTTTTCCTGCATGACGAATACCAAATGTTGATTCAAAAACATGTAAAGTACGCTTTGCTGAGAATATAGAGCATCTATACTGCTGAGACATGCAGCTCCCGCAGCTCTCTGATTGCCTCTTAGTTGTGTGTGAAAGTCAGCCTTGATTTGACAGTAGATCTTGGCCCAAGATTTACAGTTGTCTTCTAAAGCCAGACAGACTTGCAGCATGGTCCATGCTAACTAGTCTACGGCATTTACTTTCATATCTGCAGGTCCTTAGCCCTAAATCTAGTCAACATCCTAAGCTATACCTTTCCGTTAGCCGTTGCCTTTCAACACTTATAGTATGCTGTCTTAAACTTTACTGAGGGGATTAGATTTAAGAGCTTTGATATTACACGGTGAGAGCAGTCAACTCCAGCTTTGATACTGGGAACAACTGTGATTTTTCAGATACTTTACATCTGATGTCATTTTTCTTTCGGATGATAGTAAATCAAATACTACAAAATTTCAAAAATCCCAGGGAACCATTTTCATATCTATTCATGTATGTTAAAGCCCCTCCCCTCCAGCATAAATGGCCGGTGCAAAGTATGTGTGCACGTTTCACATAGGTTAATTTTAAAAGAAAAATTGTAAGTAATTTTGCTGCAAAAATTAAGTACAAAAATATGCCCAGTATTAATACCCTGCCACCTAGCAACTACATGGACCACTCAAAATCGTTCCCTAGATGTATTGTTCAAGAAATGACATCAGTACTTTCTCACAGTTATTTGGCAGCCTTCCCTGCTTCCTAAAGATGAGTTTTCATGTGGAGGTGCATTCCAAATGGGACGTCCAAGTGCAATCGGGGACTTCAAAGCCAGAATGTCTGAAAAGAAAGGCAGGCACATGCGACTTCAGGCACAATTCCAGAAACATGAGTGTTCCCGATATGCACGTGTATCAAATGTCTATATAGATATTCTCAGGAGAACATTTCATAACCAAAATTTCTAATAATCCAATGGTTAGAGTAGTGGCATAAGATCTGTGAAGCCAGGGTTCAAATCCCAGCGTGGGCTTTTGTAATCTAAAGTTAGTCATGTAATTGCCCATCTTCTCTACACTCTTCATACCTATTCGTGCCTAGAGCAGAAATAAATATGCACGTGCCTACAGGCGGCTCTGCTGCTTCTGGGACCAAACCGGGACGTGTAAATCTATTGCCCCTCCCCAGACATGCCTCCGCCTCACCCCTGTGCCTACTTGAACATCCCTGTACTGGGGACATCTGCGAACGGCATTTGTGGAATGGTTATGGAGACGTGTCCGTGTCCGCAGACATCCAAACCACGAACAAGCCTTTTAGAACGACTCTCATACTGAATAAACGGGGTTCTATGGCTTGGCACTAGAAATGAAACTGAGCAGACTCTATGAGCCCAAAGGTCTTTATATGACGTCATACTCTATGACAGTGGTAGAAACTGGGTTGGGAGCTTGCAGCATTGCCAACAACTCATCCTTCACTCCCTGGCGAGCAGAGGCAAGGAGAGCGGTGATACGGACAAAACAAAGGGCAGATAATAAAGTATAACATAGTAAGCCTGCAGACCACGGGGGAAGCCATCTAAAACTCCTCAGAAATCATCTGGGTCAGTGCCACATTAATGTTTCTGCACAATGTCCAGCAAGACCACAGGACGTAGTGGATCACCTGTTCTCGCAACAGCTTCTCTAGATCTGGTAGCCATTTCAGTTCATTTCCAGTTCACTTGACTTTTTTCCCCTGATTTATGGACCTCTATCAGTTTGTTTCACGCGTTCTTTTTAATAAGAAATTTTCAACATGCATTAAAACTTCTTAACATGTGCCAATCAACTTCACATGCATTAATTTGTAAGTTAGCGTGTGCTAAATCAATTTAGTGAGCATGAAATTGTTTGCGCACTTTACAGGTGCTAGCCGCCACTGCTGAATATCTCCCCCCAGAGAATACAATCATATCTCTGGATCAATCTATCACGCAAACCATTCATTGAGTATCGTTTGCAGTTCTGATCACTGCATGTCAAGAAAGATGTAGCTGAATTAGAAAAGGGACAAAGAAGGGCAATCAAAATGATAAAGGGGACTGCACTGTTAAAGCTCTTCAGCTTGGAGAAGAGAGGAAATATAGAGAGATCTATAAAACCATGAGTGTAGACAAGTTAATAGAGAACAGATAATTTATTCTAGCAAACAATAATAGCAATAGAGGGCTTTCAATGAGGCTAACAAATAACAGATTTAAGCATTTGTTCAGTCAACAAAGAGGTGAACTTTGGAATTTGTTGCCAGAGAATGTGATCAAGCCTAGTAGCAGGTCTGGTGGAAGTTCTGGAGGTCAAGTCCCCAAAAAATAATTAGCCAAATGGACTTGCATCTCTCCACTTCATATTTCTGGGAGAAAGCCATAGGGAATACATTTTCCGAAAATCTAAAATTGAAACACATTGAAAGCTGTATTTGGAAGATATATATATTCTTTTATTTTTATTATTTCTCAAATTTACAATAATGAATCAAGCAATAACAATATAGATACAAACATATAGAAAAAAAATATAAGAAGGGAAAACACATTATGCCTTCATACAAATTGACCACAATTTCTGAGGGGGCAACAAAAGAAAAAATTAAAGAAATAAAACGTAAACATGAAAAACTGCAAGGTCAGCGCTTCCAGCAGAAAGCACACTAGGGTCCAGCACCACAGGCCCCACGCTTCCCCTCCATAGAAACTATAAGGCGTAGGAGCTGTTTGGGATTAGAAAAATAATAATTTTCCCCTCAAAACTTACATAACATACCGAAGGAAATTTCAAGAGCCAGGTCACCCCAAGCGAAAGGACACAAGGCTGTAAAGCCAAGAACTCCCTTCGCCGGGCCTGAGTCTGCTTAGATACATCAAGAAATATACGTATAACTGAACCCATAAACTGTTCCTGCGTATGTCGAAAATACAAACACAAAACAAACATTTTGTCCTGCTCAAAAGTGGAAGTCACCAGTAATATGCAGCATGATGTTACCACCTCCAAAGACCCTTCCAGAAATCCAGTCAGGTCAAGCTACTCCAGAGACCTAGCGGAGTTCCCGGAACCTTCGCTAGATGAGGACACATGGAATGCTCTAGCTGTAGGAGGAAGATTGTCCACCGCCCAGCCCAAAACCTCAGTCAGGTATTTTTTGACCAGCTCCACCGGGCCAAGCAAAGGTGAATGAGGAAAACCCAGGAACCATAGATTATTTCTCCGGGACTGGTTCTCCGTATACTCGAGTTTCCTCCAGAGCCCCGAACTCTCCTTAATATGTGTGTCTTTAAATGTCCAAATCTCCACCATTTGGCCCTCACGTTGTTGCAACCTAATACCATACTGGGCCATTTCATTCTTCTGAATTGAGACAAGGGCTGTAAAGGAATCCATCTTCAAACTAATCTGTGACAAATTAAACTTGAGGGTTCCATGCAGGGCCTTGAACGAGTCCCATTACATCCCAAGGGTAATCCCCGGGCCCTTCCCACCGAAACACACTCCCAGTGTCTCCCTTTGATGACCCACAGGCTTACCTCCCTCTCCTCGTAGTAATCCTGCACTTCCAAGAGAGGACTGCACGAGAGAGAAGCCCAGCAAACCCTCCTTCTCCACCAAAGCCACTCTGCTTGTGGGAGGGGAGTTGTGCCCCCCCCCCCCCCCCCCACGGGAGCGCTTCTGGGCTGACAGGGGAGGACCCGTTCTTCGGGGCTTAACAAAGCCTCCACTATGCTCCGTTCCAGCAAAACCCCACCGGAGCGGTAGAGGACAACCACCGATACTTTCACAGGCAGAACACCCAGCTTGTCTAGAGTAAGCTGACCACTTTCTCCCGCAGCCAACCCCGCTGGGTGGACCTGATGTTTGCCCTTCCATTTCGGCATTTGAAACTGAAAGGTGGGTCACTCTCTCGGCAAACCACTCAGCGCTCCGCACAGCAGTCTTCACACCGGAAGATATTTTTAAAGTTTGCATATACAACCTAATTGTTAAGTGTTTGTCTTTCTTAGACATGAGTTTAAAACTGTTCCAATCTCATTTAGGACTAGATTAACTAAAGTGCGCTACTATGTTAGCACATGTTCATACACATTAACTTACTGTACATCATTTACCACGGGTCTCATTTTATGCAATGGGACCTATTCACTGATAACGCACATTAACAGTCTTAGAGTGCACTAAAGCAATAGAGCACTTTAGTAAATCTAGCCTTTAATGATTTTTTTGGAGTTGTCCACTTTAGATTCATGTACGATGCTGCCTTTTATAAATGTGCCATGTATGAGGTCATTGATAGTGCTACGCAAATCTTGTGAGCAGATGCACCAAGAGTATCATTCTCCAACATAGATTTAAATAGCTCAAGTCACTTGACCACATTACGCTCTTATCTCTGTCACTGGTACACTTATTTTTCTTGCAGCTTGCATAATTTAATTAGTGTCTATGCCTGTCTGAATGTAGAAATTGCACCCTTAAGAAAACAAGGGATTCAAGAAATCAGCCAAGATAAGCGCATGATGTGCCAATTTGCAGTACTCTACAAGCCTGATAAAGTTGGCCAGTCTACAAATTGCGCTCTCCTATAGAGACGACATAAATATATAAATCTCTAATGTAAGGTGGTGTTGGATTTTAAATATGATTACTTGCCTAATCTGAGCTCAAAGTAAGTACACAAGTTATTTCCCTATCCAAGTGAACTTACAGTCTTACCTGAGCAGGACCAACCCCAGAGTTGGTTCAAAGAATTGGTGCCCTAGGCAGACCTTAAGCCTTACACCCCACCTCGCTCTTGGCTGTCCAAATCTACTATTTAGCTTTGAATGCCCTCCTCCTTCCCAGAAGTTGCTGCCCTAAGTGACCGCTTAGTTTGACTAATGGTTGGGCTAGCCCTATACCTGAAGCAATGTAGGTTGAAGTGACTTGCCCCAGGGTACGAGCAGTGTCATCGGGAGAAGCAGAGTTTCGTTTCTGGTTTTCCTGGGTGTAATCTGCAGCTCTAGGCACTAAGCTCCTCTTCTGCCTCCAGGGTTCTTTAGCTTCTGGTTTTTTGAATGGGAGGTTATATGTGATATTTTACAAAAAACTATTCCTCTATTTTTTTTTGTCATAGTGAAGACCATTTCCAAAGCCATTTGCACAGATCAACAGGCTGCCTGAAAATTTCCCTCCCTCCTAATAGTAAATGCAAGGTTCACTCATAGCTGAATGGAGGTGTGGTTTGGGAGGGGCTCATAAAATAACATGGGTAAACTATGAGAATAACTTTGCAAGATGCATCTAGGTAGTAAAACAGACATTTAGATCCATGTGTTCTAAAAACAGTTGGGGGGGGGGAGGATATGCAAAGCCATTTAGGTGGTTGGCAGACCTGCACACTGCCTAAATGGTGCTCAATAGGATATCCAGCAGCACTAATGCAGTTAGTGACACTGAAATCCCTGGGTGCTCCCACGATATGCCCCAATATGCACCTGGAGATAAGCAGCTATGGGCTAGCCAGTTACCCCAAAGTGGCTAAAGTTAAACATCTGAAAGGCTCAGCCAACATTTGCGGCTAGCTGGTTAGATAACGTGCAATCTGGCCAACTTGGATATTCAAGGCTGGTGGCCGAACATGACCCTGGCATTGAATCTCTGAGTTCAAAGTTCAGTGATAACGGCTAGCCGCTTTATCAGCACTAGCCGCCGCTGCTGAATATTCCCCCCCCCCCCCTAGTATTTTAGCAGAGACAAAACATGGAACATTTTCTAAAATACATATAGCGCCACTAAAGAAGCTTTAGTGCTTTATAAATGTTTAATAGTAGAAGTAGTAATAGAAAAAACCAGTTTTTCAAAGAAAATGTTCAAAAGAAAGAGCACCACTATGGGATTTGTACATGGGATTTGCCCTATTTACATGGATAAGTCATGATTTTGCATACATGTAAATGGCACCATTAAGCATCATATTTTATAAATCTGTATGTCTGTTGAGCTCTGAAATGCAAAGTTTGGGCATTTTGAGGTGGTTTTGAGCACCTGAGAGTTAAGCAGAATTCCCCACTCAAGACAACAGCTGCTAGAATCACCTCAGGAAAAGCTGATGCAGTGATGTCAAGGCGGACTTTACTTCTGGATAACTCATGGACATTGAAGATGCAGGGCTCAGACACAGGACCTTGTGGCAGTAGAGACAAATATTTGAGACGTCTGATAAAATGTTGCTCATTTTCTTACTATAAAATCATTTCTTTCCACCTATGATTTGGATGAAGTCTAGTTCGGAATAAACTTCTTCCCCTAAATCAGTGGTTCTCAAACCACCTGAAAACCTGACTGACCTGGCAGGTCCCAAGGGACTGGGTTGAGAATCACTGCCCTAATGCAAGCAAAGCCTGACCATGTCTATCGTTCTATTGCTTCTCGTAATCCATACTTGCCTTGTGAAGGGTGGAGAATTAGATTTTTCATGCATTCACAGAAACCATACTGGATATTAGAATTTGATTACCTGGCACTACAGATGCATGATTCTGATCAACCCATAGAGACCGAATTTGAAAATCTTCCCTTTTTCTCACTTCCCTTTCTCTCCGTTAACAATATATTGTGCACAACCTATAAACACCAGCAAAATACACAATATTAATTATCAGTAAGCTCATTTGATATTTTTTTCTCTTTCAGTATATGAATATATCTACTTTACTGCTACACAAATATAATTGTCAGATAAATGGGGCAGTTTGGAGTTCACAATTTGAAACATATTTGTACTGACGTACACAACTGTGGCCAAGGGCATAGCTCTCCAGTCGGGATTTTATTTATTTATTTTTTTCATTTAAATACCTTACAATCTGGAAAGTTTGGTGTGACCCGTTTCTTTGATATTCCATGATTATGACTGCTTACAGCTGCAGATCAACAGAGTCCCCTTCAAACCACAGAGCAGAAAACGTCTTAAAAATATTGTTTTTACAGAAACGTGATTTGAGGAGCTGAAAGAGGGTGTCGAAATAGGGGAAAATAGACCATTTGAGCACTCATGTTGAAATATCAGAACAAGAATGGTTAGAAGTCTCCAGAGAAAAAAACATGGAAAAATCAGTTCACATAGATTAACAGAGACAAGTGATTGCTTTCACTATTTCTTGAGCAACAATTTATTTGTCGGGTGGTGTGAAGGGGACTAAAGCCAGCGGTCAACATGCTGTCAGCTTTGCTGGGTGACTGTCAGTCAAAGCAGGGGCCCGCTGTGTGTTACCGTGCTCCCTGTATTAACACCCTGCCAGGATAATTCTTTTTCTTTTTTTTTCTTCTGGCCACGAAGTAGAGCCTATCACTGCACCGCTGTTTTTCATCTTGTTAATTGAGTCATTTTATTTCGTTAAAACCTGATAAAGTTTCACCTTTTACAAACCAAATGTGAGAAGGCGTATTTAATGGGACATTTAGTGCCTGAAGCATCACAGTTCTCTTGTCTTTTTGCAGAATATTGTAGCTTGATCTGCTAAGCCATGCCGACGTTGCACTTCTAGTATAGCAATGCATAAGCAAATATGTGTTATAGTGAAGCTTAAGAACATACGATGTGCCATACTGGGTCAAACCAAAGGTCCATTAAGCCCAGTATCCTCTTTCCAACAGTGGCCATTCCAGGTTGCAAGTACTTGTCAGGTTCCCAGACAGTAGACAGATTCCATGTTGCTTATTGCAGGGTTAAGCAGAGGATTTCTCCAGTGCACTTTAATGATGGTTTAGGCACTTTTCCTCCAGGAACGTGTCCAAACCTCTTTTAAAGCCAGCTACACTAACAGCTTTTACTACATCCTCCACAGGGTCAGTTCCAGAGTTGATTCGAGGTGTTGGCACCTAAGCAAACCTTAAGCTTTATACACACACACAGCTGTCAAAATCTATTGTTTAGCTTTGAATACCCTGCTCTTTGCTGACCGCCTAGATTGCTGCCTTAGACAACTGCCTAGTTTGCCTAGTGGTAGGGCCAGCCCTGATCCTCCGGCAACAAATTCCAGAGTTTGATTACGCAATCAGTGAAAAAAATATTTTATCTGATTAGTCTTAAATGTGCTACATTGTAGCTTTATTGCATGTCTCCTAGTCTTTCTACTTCTTGAAGGACTGAACAACCGATCTATGGTTACCTGTTCCACTCCACTTGTTATTTTATAGACCTCTATCATATCTCCTCTTAGCCATCTCATTTCCAGTCTCAAGTGCCCTAACTTTTTAAGCCTTTCCTCATAGGAATATCCTTCCATTCCCTTTATTATTTTGGTCTTCTCTGTAAGTTTTCTAATTCTGCTATATCCTTTTTAAGATATGGTGACCAGAACTGCCCACAGTATTCGAGGTGCAATCACACCATGGAGCAATACAGAGACATTATAATATTCTTAGTTTTATTTTCCATTCCTTTCCTTATGATCCTAGCATTCTATTTGCTTTTTGGCCGCCGCTGCACACTGGGTGGAGGGTTTCAACGTATCATCCACAATGATGTCTAGATCCTTTTCCTGGGTGGTGATTCCTAATGTGGAACCTTGCATCGTGTAACCGTAGTTTGGGTTGTTCTTCCCTAAGTGCATAACTTTGCACTTGTCCACATTAAATCTCATCTGCTATATGAACGCCCAGTCTCCCAGTTTATCAAGGTCCTCTTACAAGCTTTCACAAACCACTTGGGTTTTGACAACTTTGAATAATTTTGTGTCATCTGCAAATTTGATCACCTCATTCGTTGTTCTCATTTCCAGGTCATTTATGAATATATTAAAAAGCAGCGGACCCAGCACAGATCCCTGGAGTACTCCACTATTCACCTTTCTCCATTGGGAAAATTGGCCATTTAGCCCTACCCTCTGCTTTCTATCTTTTAACCAGTTCCTGACCCACAATAGTACACTGCCTCCTATCCCATGATTTATAGCTTAAAATCTCACTCCTGGAACTGGGTAACTTGGCATCTCTGGGCCCCCTTGTTAGCCCCTAAATCTTACAGGCATTCTCTTGGACATACTTCTGTTTCCCAGATCTCCTTTTCCACATATGAACTGCCCAAAAAAAATCTCTCTAGGCATGCTCATGCCCTTTCTGCCTAGTAGAAATCCTCTCTCCTTCTACTCTCCTTTCTCACTTTGTGTCAAGTTATCATCCCTAAGGTACTTACGTGGCCCAGAGCAAGGTGATTCTTGGTGTGAGTGCTGAAACTGGGCCAGGCACAGACTGAGAAACACAAAGGTGCATGCAGTAGACAGAAGCCCGAAATGGAACTTACTGGTACTAAGAGCTGAAGTGGAAATGGAGTTGGAGCTTGTGCTCAGGTAGACAAAGGTACAATCCTGGAATTTGCAGGCAGCAAGAGTGGGAACGGTACAGGAGTCTGACTAGATTAAAAGCAGGTTACCAGGCTGGAGCAAGAATTAGTAGCAAAGTAGAAACAGAGATCTAGAGCAAAGAAACTTAGCATTAAGGATCTTCGATGTGGAAAGTTTTTAGGGCAAATGGTCAGATTAATATTCAGGTTGCTGCAAATAGCTGCCTGCTTCCCAACAACCCATTTTAACTGTGCTCCAGCCTGTTCCTGATATCTAGGTGTCAGGACTTGAGGGCTATTTGGCTTGGTCTTTTCTCTCCGACTTTCACTTACTACAGCCTGGTATTTCCAGCTCTCGTCCTGAGTTCACTCACTGATTGTCTTCCCACACCTCTCTTCCCTCAGCACCAAGTCTTCCATAGTCTTCCCCTCTCCCCTCCACTTCATTTTTTTGGTAGATAAGAGACTGGTTCAGCTCTTTGAAGCCTAGTTTTCCCTTCATTTGGTTTTACAGTTGTGTAATGCCCCAGGAACCCAGGGGTCTCTTTCATGGGCTAGACATATTAAGGTTTTCCCCACATCCTCTGGAGTACAAACAAATTAAAGGAGAAAGCCTAGCACTTTCCCTTCACTCCCACCTTCAAGTAGGTTACTTCTAAGATGGGTAACCCACCCTGTTGGGGGGTCTCCCCGGGGGGCTACATCTTTAGGTAGGGTAGAGGGTGAAAGGAGGTTACTATACTTCTTTTGAAGAATCAAAGGTAAATGAAAATAAATCTATTTCTCTCCTTCCAGAAAATCGGTACCTTCGCAGGCTGCAGCCATTTCTCGATAGCACCGATTTTTGAACAGTTCTACGGGTATTTTTTTGTTGACACTTCATTATTGCAATTCTTTATATACAGGTTTGTCCTTTAGCCGGTGTCCCATCTTTACAGCTTATTCAAAGTGCTGCTGTTTGCCTGGTCTGCTTCTGCGGAGGGAACCTTTCTTCTTTCTCTTGGTTCCCTACTGCGGCCTTTGTGGCCTGCGGGTTTCTTCTCCCTCCTTCCCCCCCTGTGTGACCCCAGCACTCCTTCTGCTGCTGTCGCTACCAAAGGAGCGATCGCTGAGCTCCCACTGCTATTGCTGTCAGTTTGCCTGCCCCCTCCTGTGGCTGATTGAGCAGACGTGGTTACATTCACTACTGCTCCCACCCGGTCCAACCTCCTCTAGTTCTGCAGGTCTCTTCCTCCAGGGATCCCAGAGGCATTAGGTTGCAGGGTTGTGCTAGCTGTGAATCTCTGCAGCTGCCGTCACTGCTGCTTGTCTGGCTCCTTTTCTCATCGGTGCAGTGTCCCCCACAGCTCTTCTCCGTGCCTTTGCTCCTACTGTTACCCTCCGGGACTCCTGTGGTTCTACTTCGCTGCCAGGGGTAGAGGCTGAGAAAACTAACCCCAGGCTATATATGTAATGGGATATGCAAGCTGTAAGACTTTTTAAATAAAAAAAAAAAAATATTCAAAAAAAGGACTTTTCCTCACTCTGTGTCTATCGGAAAAAAACAGCCTTATTGAATACAGCCCAAAATGTTTAAACAAAAAAATTGGCTTGTTTGGGTTCTGCATGCTTGGGTGGCTTCCATAAAATAGGATTATACATTGATGAGAAAACACTCATTTTGCATTTCTATTTATTGCATGATTCAGCAGAAGCGTTTTTAAATTAACCAGTAATGTAACTGTTGATAGCTGGTTCACTTAAATGGGCTGGTAATGACAAAATGCAGCGTGGAGGGTTATCGAACCTGAATATTGGAGCTGCTTTTCATTTCAAAGTAATTGAACCTTCTTTCTTTGCTAGTTAAGTCTAATTTCTATCTCTGTGCTTTCTATTTATCCAAAGTAGCATCCTATGGGGGCCTGGGGACTTGGCAATCTCATCGGCACGTCACCAGGAGCTCGCCAATGCAAATTTGATGTGATCGTAGCATTTTATGTAAATATGAAAAAGTCATCCTTTTGCAGTTATGCAAATGCAGAAGGCTGTAGAAGTTTTCACCAAACATGGCTATCCTTTAGTAGAAATTGTCCTAAGATTCTGTGGGCTTGATCTAAGTATTTTGCACCTGCAGATAATAAAAATAGACAGAATTGTGGGCAATTGTAAGTATTTTTTAGCTGGCAGCAAAATAATTCCATGGTGTACAATTTCTGCATTTCAACCAACATGAGATTTTCTGAACAGTTAACTGCTTCCATGGCCTCCTTGTTGGACTTATATGAGAAACCCACAAACGGCAAAAAGCATGAGAAGTGACCAAACTATTCTAAGCCAGAAAGCAATAAAGGGTCAGAATGTAAAAGCAGATAAACTAGAAACCACAGAGTTCAATAAATGCAAGACCCAACTTCGGGCAGTGTTATAAGGCGATAAATAGAAAATGCATGTTTTTCGCTATACTTTACGGCTCTTAGTAAGAAGATTCTTTGGGGTTTAAATATGCATTATGTTAAGATTATTGAGGCTCACTGCTTCTTTTCATTGTGTTTGAGGTTGGTTGATAAATATTTTTTCATTTTGATGGAGGGCCAGATTTACTTTGAAAGATTCCTAGACATGGGGGTGGAGAGGGGTCCCCTCTTTCAAGGAAGCAAGAGTGTGTTGGGGGTAGCGGGAGATCTTTCCAAGGATACAGGAATGATAGCAAAGTGGGGTAGGGTCTTCTTCTGAGCATTTGCCATGCTGAAAGGGGAGCCCCCTCTTCTGTCTATCCAGTTCACATTTTCTCACAAGCACTGCTTAGACTGTCAGATTAGGGTGCAGGGTCAGGTCGTTCATCATTTTGAGCTACAGTGCTCTGAATTCCACTGACCCATGAGCCCTTGCCCTATCCTCGTGAGAATGAGCCTTTGGGACAGAGAAGGAGACTCCCCGACAGTCGTCTGCTTCGCCTAGTGGGAAATCTGGGCCTGTTTGGATGTTAGAAATCATTTCCTTTTACTTCCTAATGATATATTGCAAAGCCTCTTATAAAAATTCACTGTGCATGAGAAGCTACTAAAATCTTTGGTCCCAAAACTCTGGAGATCAATTTTAGACTGAAGTACCTCCTTACTGCCAATTCTGTTAGCGGCATGGGCTTACCGATTCTCCACTTTCCCAACCAAGCTTTTCTCAGGCCTTGTGAAATTTGGGTTTTGCACATAGCAGCTGTTGAACCAGGATCTATTATTAAGGAGGTCTCTAAGGAAGGCAGAAATGTTTAATGTGGCTTAAAAAAATGAGGGGTACACAGAAGATAGAGCCTCCACAGACTTGACTGCCATACTGTATGATGGTGTACTAAGAGCTCCATTATACTAAAGATCATTTAGTCCATGCTTGGACTGAACTGCAAGGAATTATTCACCTATACTGTAGTCTTCCGTCCTTTTTATTTACTTCCCCAAGCATTTACTTCTGCCTAGCACAGGAAGATCTTCAGAAAGTCCTCTGCTATAGCTATTCAGCTCCTGGTACAGTCTCTGGAATCAAGTTTGCCACTTTCTTTTCCTTTCATGGCAAAAATAGGATTTCCAGTTCTAACATCCTGTGTTGTTTCATTCTATCAATTGCCCTGAGCTTTGACAAAATTGTCTGCTCTCCACGAAGAACTGCTGCAGCTTCTTATGGTTAAAAAGTTGTATTTTAAGACCTGGTACCAAGGTCGTACCAAGGGCTGTGCAAGCGGTGCAGCTGCACAGGTCACAATACAGAAGGGGTGCCGATGTCATCACTGGGTTTCCAAGATGTGTGCGAGGGGGCGCCAGGTTTGCGAGTCACAGAGGTGCATTTCTAGCTTGGCACCGTCCTGCATGTTACCACGTAGA
Organism: Ichthyophis bannanicus; assembly: GCA_033557465.1. Classification (NCBI taxonomy): domain Eukaryota; kingdom Metazoa; phylum Chordata; class Amphibia; order Gymnophiona; family Ichthyophiidae; genus Ichthyophis; species Ichthyophis bannanicus. The sequence goes on from CM066037.1 coordinate 74,304,091, forward strand.
TTACAGCACTTGTTTGTTTTAAGTGCTTCGCTGGACTCTGTATTGTAGATAGCAGATATGCCTTGCTCTCAGCATCTCACACACATACACTGCTTGTACTCACCCTGCACTCATACATGCATTATCTTACACACGCATCCATCATTTATAGGCACCGAGTTGGAGTTCCCCTTGCTCTTCCTTAGTTAGGATGGCAGGTTGCCTTTCTGCTCTATAGCATGCACTACTAATGCAAGAGAGGCACAGCAGGGCTATGTAGACAGACCATATCTGTCTGTGCTCACTGGCACACCTGCAAGACTTCCTGTGCTAATTTCGCACAGTTAACAGCAGCCTCTACAAAAGGGCAGGAAGAATGTTGTACTGTGCTAAGATGGATATCTAATTCAGTTACACCTCTGTGGCTGTATCTATTGGAGAAGCTGAGCCTCCATTAACAGAATTGCTCATCCCGGGCCAGAGTTTTGATTGAATTCCTTGATAAGCCTATGACATAGAAACACTCACGTGTCAGTCCTGAGATGTATATTTGGCTTGTTTTTCTTTTTCTTGGATAGTAGCTATAGGACAACTAATGATTTATCGCAACAAGTGAACCTTTTACTTGGTATGCAACTCATAGAATGAATGTCTATGGAAACAGAGGAAAATGAGGGCAAATAAAGACCATATCGCCTAACCAGCCTGCCCATCTACACCAACTACTAAGCTCTCTAGTCCCCTCCAAACTCTCAGACCTCCTCTACAGCTCTCCCATGCTTTCTTGAATTCAGCAACTGTCCACCTCCCAAAGACCTTCACTGGGAGGTCGCTCCATGTGTCCACTCCCTTCCTGTAGAAATATTTCCTTAGACTGCTCCTGAGATGACATTCCTTTGCCCTCATCTTATGACTTCTAGTTCCTGAGCCTCTTTTCCATTGAAAGAGGTCCGCCTCCTCTGCAGTTACTGTATACCTTCAAAGTATTTAAATATATAGAGAGAGATATCTCCCGTCTCTTGCCTTTTTCCAAAGTATACATGTTTAGATCTTTAGGTCTGTCCCCAGATGCTTTATGATGAATGCCACGAATCATTTCAGTAGCTGCCTTCTGACTGACTCCATGAAATCTATATTCTTTTGAAAGTGTTGTATCCAGAAGAGCGCACAACGCTCCAAAGTCCCCAGAGACTTACATAGAGGCACTATAGCCTCCTCCTTCCTGCTCCCATTCCTTTTCTAATGTACCCAAGCATCCTTTTGACTTTTGCCATCATCTTATCCGGGGGCGGCCCAAGGTGGGGTGCGGGGCCATGTGCAGAGACTCGGTGCGGGGTCTCATTTGCATAAACATTTGCCTAATGTTAACATGCACCATCTTCTAATAAACATGCCTCTTAATGAGTGTCTGGATAGAGAAAGACTACCAGATTTCTACATTACTATACTCCAGTGCCAACCACCATGCACATTAGGAAGTACTATAAACACTGACCATTTAGAACCCATAGCAAACCCGCCGTATCATAACAGCACTACCAGGACTCACAAAGCACCAAACCCTACCTATCAAAAGGCAACACTGCAAATATTAAACCAATACATCTCCTACTGGGGAAATAGAACAAGTGGGACTGTCAAACAGAAATTACATAAACAGAATACTGCAGCTCGGTTACACATGCAGAACATAGACCATCACCAAACAAAAAACAAGGGATCACAATTTAGAAATAGGAAGACAATAATTAATCTGGGTACCCCAAAAGCCAAACTTGGAATGTACAACAACACTGCAGAAATAAAACTATAAATGAATTTCCTCTTGTAGTAAACAAAATGCAGACATTAAAGACACACATTTCCCAGAGCTGACATATTCCACTTAATAAATTCAAAATAAAAAAGTATTTTTCTACCTTTTGTTGTTTGTGCATTTTATATTTCAGTTGCAATTGCTTCAGTCACTTTCTTCTGGTTTCTTCGTGTCTTCTGCTAACTCTCCATTGTCTGCTGTCTATTTGTCCTTTCTTCTCTCTTCTAGGTTTTTTTTCCATTCTCTCTCTAAATCTGCTTTAACATACTGATCTTTTTCCTTTTGCTCATTCCTCCATCTCTTTCTTTATTCTTTTTTTCATCCACTCAAATTTTACCCCTCCATCCTCAATCCCCACTTACTCTCCCAATATCCGGCCAATCATAGATTTTTCTTCCCTCCCACACAAAATATTTTCCCCCTCCATCCTCATTCCCCCAGCCCCATCTCATTCTATTCCTCCCCCAACATCAGCTCCCTTCTAGTTCCAGCCCCACCCAGCATCCGCTCCCTTCTAGTCCCCCCATCGGCCCATTTCCAGTCATATCCTAGCCCCTCCATCAGCCCATTTCCAGTCCTAGCTCCCCCCAATTTCCAGTCCAAGCCCTCCCCCTGCTCAGTCCATTTCCAGTCCAAGCCCCCCCCAACTCATTTCCAGTCCAAGCCCCAACCCCCCTCCCGAAGAGCCCTGCGGCTGTCTAAAAAGCTTTAGAGGGAGCCGGAGAGGCCCCTGCTCACCTCTAACAGCTGCCAAAGTGAAAAGCTCCTTTTTTCTTCACTTCGGCAGCTGTACTGTAGTTTATGACGCTGCAACGCTGAGGTCAAAGGGGACTTCCTGTTTCCCAGGACTCAGCGCAGCAGCGTCCTAAACTACAGTACAGTACAACTGCTGAAGTGAAGAAAAAAGACGCTCTTCACTTCGGCAGCTGTTAGAGGTGAGCCGGGGCCTCTCCTGCTCCCTCTAAAGCCACCCTGCCTAACGGCACTCAATGCGGGATGTTGTTGGCATGGGGCCCCCTGAAGCACAGGGTCCTGTGTGAACAATATTCTCGCATAATGGAGAGGCTGGCCCTGATCTTATCTACCTGTTTGGCCCTCTTAAGAACATCAGAACCTCACCTCTTATACTGTACCATTTCCTTGGGTTTTTACAGGGCCAGTACAAGGATATTGGGCCCCCTAGGTAAACTTTCAGACACACACACACACACACACACACACACCAAGATTTGATAATTAAATTCAATAATCTCGGCAGCACCACCCCGCGCATAATAATCCTGTAAAAAGCATAATTGGACATCAGACTTTCAAATATTAAAATTTGCTTTGTATGTATGTGTGCGTCCCACTAAGCATGCAGGTTAAAAAATATCTCTTTGAGCTTGTTTGGCTGTCAGAAAATACTGTTTTGCTTTGACTGACTTTATAAAATACTAGTGCAAGTACCAGATTATTTTTTTTAAGTGCAGTCAATACTGACTCCTGGTGACCCAATAGCCCCTGGGTTTTCTGGGCAAGATATGACCAGAATTAGAAGGTTGCCAGGCCTTTTCTTCCAAGGCAATGGAGGGTAAAGCGACTTACCCAAGGTCACAAGGAGTGCCAGTGGGAATTGAGCCCTCATCAGTTGGGTATTAGACAATTGCTCTAACCACTAGGCTACTCCTCCACTAAGTAGATGATAATATGCCTTAAGTTAAGGTGCAGTCACTCACCCCATTGCTAGAGCTGGTGTAAATGACCGCAGCTGTGTTTTGCAAGCACATACAGTATGTAAGGTATAGTATTCCATAATCAACACTCATACTTGCTTGCACCGCCCAAACATTCCAGCCAAATATTCCATCCAAACTCCACATACAGTCTAAAGAGAAAAAGAAGATTATTGATATGGAAGGGCAGACTAGACAGGCCATGTGGTCTTTTTCTGCCGTCATGTTTCTATATATGCATGTTTCTATATATGGAGTGGAGAAGTGGCCTAGTGGTTGGGGCAAGGTACTTCAGGCCAGAAGGTTGGGGGTTCAAATCCCACTAGAGGACAGCAACCTTGGGCCAGAAGGATTGGGGTTTCTAGTCCCACAGGTGCTCCTTGTGGTCTTGGGCAAGCCACTTAACCCTCTATAGCCCATGTTCCCTGTAAAATAGTTATCTCCAAGTCATAATGCCCTGTTCAATGTAATTTCAGTTTGTTCAATGTAAACTGCACTGATGCAGAATAGCACAGTATATAAGAAAATAAAATAAATATGCACACCCATATTGAAAGTATGCTTGATGCAACCAATGTGTATACGCTTATGTCCACTTGTGCATATAAATGATTGAAATACTGACATTTGCATGCATATTTACCATCTAAAACTAAGTGGCTCCTTATGAAATTATCTCTCAGGATATTTTTAGCAGTTAGCACGTACTATTTGGCAACTAGGTCACACTCGATAACATGGGACCTAGTTACAAATAGCACATGATAACTTAGTAAACACGTCCCTTAAAGTTTTAGGGGTCAGTTTTCAGCAACACTTATTCAGTTAGCCAACCTGCTAGCTGGATAAGAACCACTGAGTGGAACAGTGTCACGGTGGCCCATGGGCAGAGCAGGGGCGGGGTTAGCAACTCTCTGCATAGCACCGATATTCATCATCACTATACCGCTAACTCTCTGGAATGCTTGGGACAGCCAAAAAGCTAAAGCTGTCCAGTAGGGATATGCTTTCAATTAAAAAGAAAGTCGCAATCTTGGCGAAACAGGAAATAATGAAGTTGTCGTTATTTCCCACTTCCCGTCAATAGGGTGCACTCTTTTGTAATAGCATGCCCTAATGAGCAATAGTGCACACTCTTCGGAACAGTTTGCACTATTACAAAAGAGTGCACACTACTGCTCAATGTGCAAGAGAGTGCACTATTTACAGGGAACAATACAAGACAAAAAAATAAAAAAATAAAAATGAAATGAATGTTTTTGGCCTGCACACTCTTACTATGCTTCAACTGAATATTGACCATTATTTATATCCTCCCTCCAATAATTATTTCAGATCTAAATGCATTATTATTATTTAGTATACTGCTACTTCCAGTGATCAGCAGCAGTTTTTGATTACAGATTGGAAATTGTCAAATCATGACAGGAAATTTTTGAGGTATAAACACATTGATTAGACAGGAAAGCACAGCACACAGAGAACTATTTTACAGGGAACATGGGCTATGGAGGGTTAAATGGCTTGCCCAAGACCACAAGGAGCACCTGTGGGACTAGAAACCCCAGTCCTTCCAGCACAAGGTTGCTGTCCTCTAGTGGGATTTGAACCCCTGACCTTCCAGCCTGAAGTACCTTGCCCCAACCACTAGGCTACTCCTCCACTCCAGACTGTTCAGAGCTACACAGGCATAAATGTAGGAGCTCAGAAAACATGACAGCTACTTTTGTAAGATACACAGTACAAATTCCTGGGAGCGGAGGATGGATCAGCACTGATGAGTGCATTTTATCAAACACATGTATAGGGGCCTTACTAGCAATTACACACACAATTTTGCTCCTGCCTCAGAGCAGCTGTAAGGGTGTGCAGTAGCTTTTCAGAAAGGGCTAGTTTATAGATGGTTTGCGGCGCATATATTCCCTTTATGAAGCATTTATTCGCCTTCCTGCATGGGCGCTTTGCTATAAACGTATGGGCACAAGATAGAAATCCTTCCTAATGGGCCCAAACTATATTTAAATTCTAAAAATCTCATTTCAGGCATCATAGTATTGTATTACAAAAAGAAGTAAAGTTTTCTGAAAATAAAAATAGAAACTTTTATTGTGGAGAGTTACATCAGGCCTTTCAAACCCCCTGCTGCCTTCTCTGAGGTACAGCATAGAGGCTGCTATTTAAAAGACAAATGTTTTACAAAATTGTCTAAGTTTTTTTTTTTTTTTTTAGTGGCATCAAGTCAGTGTTGACTCACAGCAACCCAGCTACCTCTGGGTTTTCTTGGCAATGTATCACTGGAAGTAAATTGCCAGCCTTTTCTTCCAAGGCAATGGAGGGTAAAGTGACTTGCCCAAAGTCACAAGGAGTGCCAGTGGGAATTGAACCCTTGATCTTCTGGGTACTAGGCAGTTGCTCTAACCACTAGGCTACTCCTCCACTCCAAGATTAGTCTAGAGGAAAACAATTGGGGAGAGTATGCAGAGCATGGAATTCCTTCAGAACCCCTCTGTGTGTATATGAGCATTCACACACCCGTCTGTAGGTACCTGCATTGTATCTGTGTGAGTGTGTGTAAATGTGTGTGCGCGTATGTGGGCCGCAGTGTATGCTTGTTCCATCTCTGCATGCTTGTGTTCATGAATGCTTGAATGTAAGTGTTTGTCCATGTGCGTACATGTCGGCTGTGTGTGTATTTATATGTGTGTTGTTTCTCTAAGTGTCTGTAATCAGGAGAGATGCGGGAGGGAAAGCTGTTTGACAGGTGCAATTCTGTAATCGCTCTGTTACTGTGAGTCAATATTTCTGCTGCAGCTGTTGGAACAGCTTTTGCTATAGACATGCATTGAGACATATCTGTTTTTGGGAGGGGGCTTCATTTCTCTTCCATGTCCCAACACATGCAAAATGCAGGACCGTACCAAGGGCAGTGCAAGCAGTAGGGATGCACAGGGCACAAGTACAGAAGGAGTACCAATATCATCAAAAAGAGTGAGTTACTGCACATGGCTGGAGCGGGGGGGTGGGGGGGCACCAGATTTGTTAGTCGCATAAGGCGCATTTCTAGCCCTGGCAGAATGTTGTGTATCACAGGAATTTCCCCCAGTCACCTCCTTCCTTTCCATGACTTCACTAGAGCATCATTCCAGTGCTCCGCCCCCACAGCCTTTCCATTGGCAGGATCCTACACACCGTCTCTGTGACTGGACAGCACTCCAAGCTCCGCCCCCACAGCCTTCCCATCGGCTGGACATTTCCCACATTGACTCCTGCTAGTTACAATGGAACTAGGAAGGGCAGGCTCACTCATAGAGAGGGGAGGGGGAAGGAAAAGAGAACTGCAAATAGAGGTTTTAAACTATGAAAAATGTACTGACATGTTAGCCTTCCTTCTAACTTCCAGACATTAATGTAAAAATTAGTAGAAACCTGAAAAAAATACAGATGTAAATCCTAACCTCCTGAGTATGGAGTGCATTTGATAAGACCCCCCTAAACGTTGGAAACCAGCTATGTTCCTAGCTTGCCAGTTCATCAATCTAGCCCTGTCCATGGCAATAGCATTATTTGCCAGTACACGTAGCAACCATTAAGAAAGCCGTAAAATTCAGTCAGCTTTCACAGTAAAAATAATAGCAAAGAAAATGAAATATATATGTGAATAATTTAAAATACAGTACATCCCAGCTAGGAAATAATTACTAATCCCCCTATGTCTGTTGTGTGTTCAGTGTGTGCTGTGCGTCTGTTGTGTCTGTGCTCAGGGTAGCTGATTAGTGGTGGAGCATTTTGGGGTTATAAAGTTTTTGGGATGAGGTAAGATACGTGGAGGTACTGTAGTTTAGGGAGATGCTAGTCATCTCAAAAATTGATTACTGCAATGTTGTCTATGCTGGCCTATCACAACTCCAGCTTAAACGGTTGCAATCCATACAAAATACTGCAATTCATCTCCTTTACCACGCTTCCAAGTTTGATCATGTTTCTCTACTCCTTATCAGATAACATTGGTCGCCCATTTCCTATTCTATTCAGTTCAAAATTCTAACATTGACTCATAAGACTTTACATTCCCGTGTACCTGCTTATCTTTCCTCTTTGCTTATTTTATATACACCTCCCTGGCTTCTGCAATCCGTTCATAGCTTTTGTTTATTTTTACCATCCCCCTCACAAGCTCATTGCAAATAAACCAGACACTCAGATTTTTATTTTTTAGACCCTCACTTATGGAATTCTCTTCCCACTGCGATCCGTTTAGAAACGTAATACTCTCGATTTAAGGTTTTGTTAAAGACCTAACTTTTGCAATTAGAACATAAGAACATAAGATATGCTATACTGGGTCAGACCAAGGTCCATCAAGCCCAGTATCCTGCTTCCAAAGGTGGCCAATCTAGGTCATACGTACCTAGCAGTTTCCCCAAAAGACACAGGTTCCTCAATGCTTGTATTGCATGTTATCCTGAGTCCCTTTTAATAATGGTTTATGGACCTTTCCTCCAGGAACTTGTCCAAACCTTTCTTAAACCCAGCTACACTAACAGCTTTTACTATATCCTCCAGTAACAATTTCCAGAGTTTGATTACACGTTGAGTGAAAAAATATTTTCTCTTATTAGTCTTAAATAGGTTATCCTGTAGCTTCATTGCATGTCCCCTAGTCTTTCTATATTCTGATGATGTAAACAATCGATCTACGTTTACCCATTCCACTCCATTCATTAATTTACAGACCTCTATTATATCTCCCCTCAGCCGTCTCTTTTAAAGGTTGAAGAGCCCTAACCTTTTTAGCCTCTCTTCATAGGGGTATCCTTCCATCCCCTTTACCATTTTGTTCGCTCTTCTCTGTACCTTTTCTAATAACGCTATGTCCATTTTAAGATACAGCGACCAGATTTGCACACAATATTCAAGGTGCGGTCGCAGAGGCATTATAATATCAGAGAAAACAGAGGAATTATAATATCCTTTGTTTTATTTTCCATTCCTTTCCTTATGATATCTAGCATTCTATTTGCTCTCTTGGCCGCTGCTGCACACTGGGCGGAGGGCTTCAACATGTTATCCATGATGACGCCTAAATCTTTTTCCTGGGTGGTGGTTCCTAATGTGGAACCTTGCATCGTGTAACCATAGTTATTTCCATTTCCAGGTCATTTACGAATATGTTAAAAAGCAGCGGACCCAGCACAGATCCCTGGGGTACTCCACTATTCACCTTTCTCCATTGGGAAAATTGGACATTTAGCCCTACCCTCTGCTTTCTATCTTTTAACCAGTTCCTGATCCACAGTAGTGCACTGCCTCCTATCCCAGGAATTGTTAATTTCACCAAAAGTCTCTCATGAGGGACCTTGTCAAAGACTTTATGAAAATCCAGATACACTATATCAACTGACTCACCTTTGTCTACCTGTTTATTCACACCTTCAAAAATAATATCAGATTAGTAAGACAAGATCTTCCTTGGCTAAAGACATGTTGGCTGTCTCCCATTAAGCCATGACTAGCTACATGTTCAGTAATTTTGTTCTTTATAATGGTTTCTACCATTTTTCCAGGTACTGACATCAGGCTTGCCGGTCTGTAGTTTCCCAGATCACCCCTGGAACTCTTTTAAAAAATTGGCATTACAATGCAGGAATAGGTTTTGGGGTGGAAATAGTTTTTGTAGGGCAGTGGAAAAGCTGCAAGGGGTACTTTTTAGAGATGGGGTAGTTTGTCTGGAGATGGACAGTTGTTTTTTGGAGGTGGAGATAGTTTGCGGAGGGGATGTTCAGATGCTGGGGGGTAGTTTTGGGATGGGGTAGTTTGCGGGGAAATTGGGTAGTTGCAGGGGGTAGTATTAGATTTGGAGGTAGTTTGTGGGGGGTGGCCAGTTGCTCGGAGGTAGTTTTTGGAATGGGGTAGATTGTAGGGTAGTGGGCTGTTGGAGTGGGGTATGTTGGGGGGTGAGGATAGTTTGTTGAATGGAGGGACAAGTTGGAGCAGGGTAGTTTTGGCGAACTGTGGTATTGGCAGGGCAGTGCGGCATTTGCAAGAGGGGTTGTTTTTTCCCAGTGAGGCAATTTAAAGGATGGTGGTGTAGTTGCCGGAGTAGATCTTAGGGGCAGAAGTCATTTGTGGAGCAGTGGGGCAATTGCAGGGAGTAGTTTTTGTGAATGAGTAGTTGTCAGAGCAGTGAGGCAGTTGCCAAAGGGGTTAGGTTTTCCCAGTGGAGGCAGTTATGGGGGGTGTTTTTTGGGAGTGGGCAGCTCCTGAAATACTTGGGCAGTTGCAAGGGTATAATTTTTGAGGGTGTGGAAGTTTGCAGGGTGCTGAGATAGCTGCATGGGGTTGTTTTTTTGGAGTGGGATAGTTTGTGGTATAGTCGGTCAGTTGTGGGGGTGTAGTTTTAGTGGGTGGGGCAGTTAGCAGGGTGGTGAGGCAGTTGTGGGGAGTTTTTTTCGTGGTGGTAGCATTTGGGGGGTTGTAGGACAGTTGTGAGGGGGTATATTTTGAGAATGGGGCAGTGTATGTGGTGGTGAGGCAATTTCGGGGGGCAGTGTTTGGTGCTTGGGGCATTTTGGGAGGTTGGGAGAGTGTAGAACAGGGAGAGGGTGTTTGAAAGGAGCAATTCTCTAACTGCTATGCTTCACTGTATGTAAGTTTCTATGCTACAGAAGCTGGAACTCCTTCTCCCATAGAAATGCATTGGGATAGTTTTTGGAGGGTTATAATTCTCTGGAATCCCCAGTCAAATTTTGCCTCTTTTCAAATAAAACTCAACGGGCCTGATTCCGACAAGAGCGTGTTGACCCTCTGTGTGCTCATGTCTAGCCCCACGGATATCAGAACCATGAACAGGCCTGTACATATAGGCCAGGACCCCGATTCTGTCCGGCCTGCATGTACAGGTCTTCCCTGGCTAACTCTATCAGGGCATGTCAATGGAGCCGCGGTGCCATGGTATCCAGTTGCCATGGCACCGTGGCTCCATTGAAAAGCCGTGACCCGCAGCTGCCAAATGCAAAGGTGCTTTCCCTGCAGCCCGACCCCCGATATGGCTTCCTAAGGCCAGGGTCGGGCTGCGGGGAAGCTCCTCTGCCTCCTCCCGCTGTTTCCCAGCCCCAGGCCTGCCAATCCCTGCCGACTGGGGAACTTATTCCACCTCCGAGGTGATATAAGTTCCCCATGCAAGCTGCCGGCCCCAGATGTACAGGGCCAGCATTAGAATTGGCCCTGTACATCCGGGGCCGATGACCACCCACTGCCCGCCCTAACACTGCCCTGATCCGCTCCTTTCCCGCCCCCATCTACTTTACCCATACAACACACAGGAGTGGAGGAGTGGCCTAGTGGTTGGGGCAAGGTACTTTGGGCTGGAAGGTCAGGGGTTCAAATCCCACTAGAGGACAGCAACCTTGGGCCGGAAGGACTGGGGTTTCTAGTCCCACAGGTGCTCCTTGTGGTCTTGGGCAAGCCACTTAACCCTCCATAGCCCATGTTACCTGTAAAATAGTTCTCTGTGTGCTGTGCTTTCCTGTCTAATCAATGTGTTTATACCTCAAAAAAAAAAATTTCCTGTCATGATTTGACAATTTCCAATCTGTAATCAAACCACTGCTGATCACTGGAAGTAGCGGTATACAAATGTATAATAAATAAATAAATAAAGATAGATAGGGTTGGGAAGGGCCCGAATAGGGGGGATGGACGTCCCAACGTCCATCCCCCTATTCATGCCTCAGAATGACCCTGAATCTTTCTTTCTACTAGTTTTTCCCACATGCAAAGTCTCATCCCATTCTGTTAAATTTTTAGAGTTATTTTGCTCCCAGACAGAGAGACATTCTTGACTCCTTTTAGATACTGTAATTCTTTCCAACTTCTGTTGGGTTTGAAGCAGATAAACGAGTGAAGAAAGAAACACCCAAGGAGTCTTAGAAGGAAACAACGGTTTAATGTGCACAGACCCAGAGAAAATAGTTTTTCCAAATTCTGGGTCACTGGAAAAATGATTGTCCCAACAAAGGCGGCCGAAATGATGCAGGAAGAGGAAACCGTGGTCGACCAGCATTCCGAGGGCGATTTGAAGGAGGAAGATATACTCTGAGACCAGCTGAGGACGCCGGCGAGGAGTGTGAGGGTCTAGCGGGACTCATTGGATTGACCGCTATGGACCAGAAGAAGGATGATCATGAATAGAACAGACCAGGCTCGCAGATTCTTCTCGGTCCCCATGAGCCCATGGTCACAATCAAAATCGGGGACCAACAAATACCATTTATGGTTGATACTGGGGCAGAGCATTCCGTTGTGTCCCAACTGCTAGCAAGTGCTTCCAAAAAGACTGTCACAGTGGTGGGGGCAACCGGAAACCGGGCAGTCCGGCCCTTTCTCCATACCCGAGTCTGAGAAGTAGGCGGACAGCAAATTGCCCATCAATTTCTGTACATGCCCGAGTGTCCGGTACCACTTCTGGGCTGGGATCTCCTATCAAAGCTACATGCCCAGATCTCCTTTACCCCCACAGGAGAGGCTAAAATGGTTTTGGGGCCTCCAGTATCGGGATTATTTTCTCTACAGATTCCAAGGGAAGAAGAGTGGCGGCTGTACTCCCAAACTGATCGGCAACAACCCCTCCCATCAGAACTGCAAAACTACCCTGGGGTATGGGCAGAAGGTAATCCTCCCGGCCTTGCCCGGAATATCCCGCCTATTATAGTGGAACTAAAACCAAACGCCTGTCCCATCCGTGTTAAGGCAGTTGCAGCACGTCGCTGTCTCCAATGTGCCAGGAATAACCCCCACCAAGGGCTTCTACCCCCAGTTTCCATACAGGCGGTTGGTGCTGCCCCTATAGTGAATATTGTAGTTGATTTCACTGAGTTACCCCGAGTAAGGGGTTATCGATATCTGCTGGTGATAGTATGTACATTTTCAGAAGGGGTTGAGGCCTACCCTTGTAGAACAGAGATAGCCCGAGAGGTTACCAGGGCCTTGCTGAAAGAGATCATTCCCAGGTTTGGCCTACCTCTTACTATAGGGTCAGATAATGGCCCTGCGTTTGTTGCTAAGTGCCTTCAAGACCTTTCTAAGGCCCTCCAGATCACCTGGAAACTTCACACTGCTTACCACCCACAGAGTTCGGGAAAGGTGGAAAGGATGAACCGAACTCTGAAGCTCCAGTTGTCTAAACTCTGTCAGGAAACTCATCTTAAGTGGGATCAGACTTTGCTGATAGCCCTTCTCTGGGTCTGGTCCTCCTCAACTCAGACCTTGGGAATATCTCCTTATGAACTACTGTATGGTCGACCACCACCTATTGTTCAGGGCCTTAAGGGAGACCTAGAGCAGATAGGTAATGAACTTACGAGACAACACCTACTGGCATTGGGATCTGTTTTTCAGTCTTTGAACAGGTGGATACAAGAGCGACTGCCTATCTCTTTGTCAGAGTCGCTCCATCCCCACCAGCCGGGAGATTGTGTGTGGATTAAGGAATGGAAATGTGAACCACTGTGCCCTACCTGGAGAGGTCCTTACATAGTTCTCCTAGCCACACCGACTGCAGTCAAGGTCACAGAGGTTACCCTGTGGATTCATCATACTCGTCTTAAGAAAGCTGCTCCTGACTTGGATGATAAGTGGACAGTGCACGAAAATTCTCAGGATCCCTTACGCCTCACGCTGCGGAGAACCAGGGAATCAGCAGACGACGGAGCCCTGCGCTAGCCGCATACCGGAAGCCGGCTAGTCTATGCACGGCAGAAGCTTGAGGAGTCATCTTCAGATACTGTTAGTGGGGCATAAGCTCCATGGTCGGTATGCACCTGCTCATGCTGACTTTTGTTCTGGCATTTATGTGGGGCCTTCCCTTGTTGGCCTCAGGAACTATAAATGTAGTAACACTACTTGCCGGGACGGCTTTGAATACTTCGGACTTTTGTGTACGCAGCTCATCGCAGCCTGGAGTTTTTGATCAACATGGCTTATTGCTGTACCCACTACTTTGTGTGAAATGCAAACGTTTGCTGTAATGCATACTCTGAACTGCAAACAGCCAAAGCTAACCTTTTCTACATTTTTCTACTTCATTGGTGTTACTCGTCCTACCTCAGCCTATTTTAACAAGGCCCCTTTCTCCTTGCAGGTTATCTCCACGCTTAAAGCTACAGATTGCTTTATTTTTGTAAATGCAACTGAAGGGTTTTTTTAATGTGTCTAACACTGTATTATCATGCAAGTCTATTACGAAGGTATCTTATGCTTACTCAGAAATGTATCTTCCCTTAGGATGGTTTTTGTTATGTGGTAAAACTGCTTACACTTATGTTCCCATAAACGCTACTGGAGGTCCTTGCACTTTTGGCAGACTTACTACTGCTGCTTTCTCTCATACCGCCAGTAAGGTTAGTTCCCACTCGCGCGATCCTCGATCAAAACCTATGCCCCCTACCTGTAACTCCAATGTGGAACCTTATAGTGATCAGACAGCGCTGGGACTGGCAATATCCATTGTAGGAGCACCTGCGTTAGCTTTACACAATGCAATGGAAGTAAGCCGTATTTTGTTCCTTGGCCAAATCCATTAATCTTACCTCAACCATCCTAGCCACTATGAATCATGAGATGTCCGGTCTGCGGACGGCGATTCTGCAGAATAGGATGACCATTGATTTTCTGCTCCTACGCTTAAATCATGGCTGCGAGGAGTTTGAGGGTATGTGTTAGTTTAATCTCACCGATGAAAGTGTTTCCATTGAACGCTCTATTCAAGACCTACATAACCTAGCTAATCATATCACCGCCACTTCTATAGGTGCTGGGTGGTTTGCGGAATGGTTCAATTGGTTTGGTGGACTTAAAACCCTAGTGGTAGGGGTCTCCTTATTCTCCTGCTATGTATTATCCTGCCACGCTGAATCCCTATCCTTATCCGATTTATTACCTCCACCATTGAGACCATGGTGGAGCGGAAAACTGCTGCCCATGTGATGGCAGTATGCAAATACAAATCCCTTCCACAGTCAGATCAACTGCTATGAGGAAAAATTGGCCTCCTTCATTACAAGACAAATCTTTCCCTTAAAAAGCGGGGAATGAGGTAGAAATCCAGGCAGGGCTGAGAGCTGGAAGGGTTAAGTGAAAAGGATACACCCCTCTTGGTGAAGTCATACCCTGGTACATGCTTTCCCTCCCCTATTCCTTTGCCCTGCTGCTCTCTCTGCTTGCTAGAGATAACTACTCTTCCTCTGCTTTGCTAGAGATAAGAGTACAGTAGACTTTCTCCAATCGGGACTATACTGTAATAAAGTGACCAATCATGAAGAAATGCTGTAATAATCTGATAAGAGGTCTATATAATCTCTCTGAGCCCTCTGGTGGGGGCCCAGAATTTGGAAAAGCTATTTTCTCTGGGTCTGTGCACATTAAACCGTTGTTTCCTTCTAAGACTCCTTGGGTGTTTCTTTCTTCACTCGTTTATCTGCTACAGGTTGGAAAGAATAAAAAAGCCAGACATCTTGGCATTCTTAATGTGAAATTAATTAAATCCTTGCACACATAATGAAACTATGTTTATTACATTTCTAAATTGTTACCTGTGCATAATTCTCCAAATCACTGGCTCTTTGGGGACCGTGATGCATTTTCTCCCCAGAGATACCCAGCGTCCAGGACTGTGGTCACTAGAACATTTACAACCTCCATAGTAGTCTACATTAAACTTCCACATCACATGTTTATATCCCTTGTATCTCTATACAGCATAATGCATTTCACGCTAACTGTTGTGGAGCAGTTTCTGCCGATGTTAAATTAATACAAACAGTGTAAAAAGGCCTTAAACCTTTGAGTCGTTCTGCACCCATAGTACAACAAATTTACTGCCTTATTCATGACAACAACAAAAAACGTTAGCTGTGAAAAGTTCTCAGAGCTGTAGCTGTTTTGCAAGGAATTCAATCCACAGGAAAGAACTGGGGGCTTGTCGCCTAGACAGGCCTGCCGGGGGAATCTTTCTACAGCTTCTGTTCGACACAGCTTGAGGCGATGCAAGTGGTAGAGGTCTTGACCCAGCAAGGTCAGCATTTGTGAACAATTCTGAAGCCTAACGTCTGCTGCCGGGTTTTGAGTAAAACCCAGGCCCTGACAGCCAAAACAGAGGCCTGTGTAAAATAATCCCTCAGCAAGGATCCTAGGCTTCAGTGAAAAGGCTAAATGCCCCTCTTTTTGTTTGGATGTCCAGGCTTTTCAATCTTTCCTCATCACATAGAATAGGGTTCAGGGCAAAATTGTTCTCACAATACAAACAGAGTGCATATTCTCATGACATTATACCATAACTCCCTCACCTTATCCGAATCTTCTGCATATTTGACCACAGAAAAAAAACTAGAAAGGCCAGCATACAGTAGTTTAGAAATGTTCAAGCACTCGTTCCTGATAATGTCGGAGACAGAAGTTTAGTTTTTAACCTGGCATAAGACTAGGCAGCTCCCATCGTGGCAATTGTTTTGTGTTTGCAGAGAAAAACGAATGCACGAATAAACCAAACAGAGCAAACCCTTACCACCGATCCTAGGAAATTACCGTTAAGTGAACCAGTGACCCTATATTGGAGGAAGGAAAGGAGAGAACAAAAAAAAAGCTGGATAAGGCTCATCTCCTTCACAGTTTCACAGTGCATCCTGCCAGGTGAAGACCATTCAGGGACGCTGCAGAAACCGTCTCACGTAATGAAACGTAGAGCAGACTTGCGCCTAGCAGACATTGTTTCGGGTGGATATTGTAAGGAACCTTAGCCCTGCGTGGAAAGGAACCCCATTCTAACACTAGAAGCATAACAAATGACGAAAATAAATAAACATAAGTCCCATCCAGTCTGCCCAAATGATAATCATCCACTCGGCTAGATGCTTATACAGGGGCTAATTTTATAATAGGGCAATTATTTAGAAAGTCCAAAATGGCCCTAGCAGCATATAAATTCACATGCACGATGTACACCTGTTTCTGCCCTGTCCAAATTGCACCCTCAGAAATGCCTATGTGCAGACTACATAAACATAGGTGTAATTTCTGTATACCTACTTTTTACATGCGTCGAACCCTGCAAAATTTTACAAGAGCCCTGTTATGTGTGTAAAACAAGCTTCACATGTGAAAAATACCTTTATCAAATTACCCTCATAAAGTCCAAGATCGAACCCAATTCTGAGTCCCACCCCCCATTTTCTTTTCATCTGACCTTTCAACCCTCCTCTTATCTCTATTCTCAATGTCCAAAACTCAGTTACGGTAAGGGTCAGCACCAACTCTACTTGTAGACAATTTCGGGCTCTACCAACTTCAACTTTGCTTCTTACAGGATCAATATTTAAGCCAAGCCATCAGCCCCCCTTCTTCATTAGGAAAGTTGATGAGGCTACTGTAAAAAAAAAATCCAGCCAGGAGCAATTACCAGTTTTCCTGCCGGTGAGTCCAAGCCGAGAAAACAGAAAGGAAAGCCTAGCAATCTAAGACAACCTGGGGACTCCAGAGGACTTGTGAGTGTAGGCTCTACTTTGAGGTTGTGACTAGTTGAAGATCGTATAATGTGCATTGCACAGGGTAATCCTGTTACAAACTGCGTCAATAAGCACAGCCAACTAGGACCACCATCTCAGCAGGACCGGCCTTCTTAAGAAAACAGGTTTTGCATGCAGCTTATCCCTAGGAAGGAGCTATTTCTTTTTTCTTTGCCCCCCGTGGTCCACTACATCATCTGATTGACCAACTATCATAAGAACTTGCCTAGCCATGATAGAATTTACCAAAAGATGTCAATATGAAATTCCACTGTGTTCAGTTTTGGGTGACACATCTTGTAATTAGGCATCTTTGCCGCTATTTTCAGTTATAAAAAAAAGCCTCAATACTGTGTAAAGATCAATGGAAAGAATGAATGAACCACAATTCATTGATACATTTTTTTATATTTTGTTCTTCAGGACTTGTGCTTTGATAGCTTAAGATTGGCCATCTTTTGTTTATATGGAGTCTTCAAGATGGTTGCAACAACCTTTTTCAACATTAGTAGACCTAGTGATAGAAAATGCTACAACTGGGTAGCCAATCATAAGCGTCATGATAAAGCAGGTGGGGGCAACTTCAAGGTTTGTAAACAGATCTGTTTTTCATGGTAACCAAAAAAATTAATTAATCTATTCAGAGATCACATTAGGTATGCAAATGTCTCATGGATATTCATTATGAATAGGTTTATGCTCTTCAAGGACCAAAGCAAGGACTTATATCTGTTATAAAGTATTATGAAAGTGCTATATAAAACAATGTTTCCCAGTCCTGCTCTGGAAGCACACCTAGCTGGTTGGGCGTTCATGACCGCCGGAATGAATACATATGAATTTACATTTGCATATATTGGAGACCTACTGTAATTAAATCTTATGCATATTCACTCTGGCAGTCCTGAATGCCCTGCCTGCTAGGTGGGTCTCCAAAAGAGGAAAACATTGGTAGAGGTCAAAGTCTGCACCAGCAGACATATGAGAAGAAGTCCTAAATATGTATACCCTAGAGGAGAGGAGGGACAGGGGAGTTATGATACAGACCTTGAAATACTTAAAGGGCATTAATGAACAAACAAACCTTTTTCAAAGAAGGGGAAGCTGTAAAACTAGAGGGCATAAAGTTAAGCTGTAAGGAGGTAAACTTAAAAGCAACGTCAGGAAATACTGTTTCACTGAAAGGCTGATGGATGCTTGGAATGCCCTATTGATGGAAGTGGCGGGGGCAAATACAGTGATGGAATTCAAAATAGCATGGGAGAGACACAGTGGATCCCTTTATAGCAAGAGGATAAAATCAAAATAAACTTAACTATGGTTTATATTTCAACAAATAGAGAGGGGTGACCTGCACAGAGCGGCAGGTACAACTATTCTAACCACCTTACTGGGCAGACTAGACGGACTATACTGGTCTTTATCTGCCATCATATACTATATTACCATGAATTTATAGAGTGGGATATTCAAAGGCAATTATACGGTTTGCAGACTTGCAGACCACGTAAATGCCGCTCACTGGGATTAACTCAGTTAGTGGCACTGAACATCCCAAGTTTACCCTGACACTAACCGCTTAGAACTGGGGCATTTCAAGGGCAGAACACTACGGGCAGCACTATGGGTTAACCAGACAATGGCGATATTCAGCCTAACCGGCTAAAGTTAGGATAGCTGAATGGCTGCCCTAACTTTGCAGGTTTTGCAATCCGGCCCACAAGCTGAATATCAATGCTGAGCAGACTACAGAACTGCAATCCAGGCAACCCAGATATTCAAGGCCGGGGCCCGAATATGGCCCCAGCATTGATTATCGGGGCCAAAGTTAAACCTTCACAGCCAGCTACTTTAAGTGTGTTGACTGTCACCATTGAAAATCGCCCCCCCCCCCAAATCGATTTTTACCCAAAATATTTGGGCATTTGCAATGTAGGTAAAAAAAAAAAAAACTATAGCTTCTGTGCTTTACATTGTTTTCTTTGACAAGCTCAAAATTTCACCTTTAATTATAATTTTTGGAAGTCTTTAATTAAAGGCCACAAGCTTTCGGCCCTTATTCTGGCACACATTGAAGGTGCCCTGGGACACACATTGCCAGATTGCACAGGACCATGACAGCCCTGGATGAATCCCATGCTAACTGTGCAACCCCCGTTAGAGTCACAAGTAAGTAACTTTGGGGCAGAGTGTAGGCACGGTGAGCTCAGCACAGTTACTACTACTACTACTACTACTACTATTAATCATTTATATAGCGCTACAAGATGCATGTAGCACTGTACAGATACATATAAAAGACGGACCCTGCTCGTCAGAGCTTACAATCTAATCAAGACAGACAATACAATAGTTGAGAAAAAGGGTACAAATAGGGAAAGGTAAGGAGACCCAAGGAAAACAAGGGATCAGGATCCAAAAGCCTCTCTATATATTCACAGTGCAATATACATGGTTGTTAAGGAAAGTAGAAACTCATAGCACCAAAGTTTTAGTTGCACACCTCCCAGCTCTTAGTGACAAACCGCTTCAGAGCCACTGTGTTAGGGTGTTACCTTTGAACATCCTTAAGACGTTTACTTGTGATCCTAATTCCCTCAAGATGGACGTTTTCCACTCCGCTAAAAGAAAATCACCAAATGATAACAGCGGGTGAGGGTGGGCGAGCTAACCTCATAATAATGCTACAATTACAGTTCTTCATGATTCCTATGATAGAAGGAAACTGAATTGAATTTAGCCCCCAAAAATTGAGTCCAAAGTGGATAAAAGATGTAAGAAAGAAAATATCATGGGTCCAACATTCAAATGTACTTATCCAATTAGCACTTGGTAACCAGATATATATTCAGTGGCACTATCCATATAGTGCTTGGCACTTCTAGATAGTGCTAGGGCAGTCCGTGGGCAGAGCCCAAACTTATCCAGAGAGCAGTGATCTTCAGAGTGCCAGCCGGATACCTCTCCACGTAAAGACAGGCCAGAAAAAGAGGATGCTCTAAACTTTTCCAGTTAGCTTTCTAGACTGCGGCGTTTGTCACCGCTGGATTTTATCTAGCCGTGGCGGCTGGCATTTTTTTTTAAAAACTTATCTGCCACGGCTAAATACTCACCCCAGAAAAGCAAATAAAATATAGCACAAGTAATTTTAAAAATTTTTTCCACTGTTTTGCCTATTTATTTATTTAGCTGCATTTATATCCTGCTTTTCACTGGGTCAAAGTGGTTGGGGGATACATTTTAACATGAGGGGATATGAGATACATACACTAATACTTACAGGGAACATGGGCAATGGAGGGTTAAGTGGCTTGCCCAAGACCACAAGGAGCATCTGTGGGACTAGAAACCCCATTCCTTCTGGCCCAAGGTTGCTGTCCTCTAGTGGGATTTGAACCTCTGACCTTCGGGCCTGTGGTACCTTGCCCCAACCACTAGGCCACTCCTCCCTATGAAAAAGGGTTTTTGTAAAATTCCCCAACCGTATACTTGTGTGAAGTGACAAGGAGGCACTTGGTGTTTTATAACCTGTGCGTAGGCTTGTTCAAGGGAGTAGATTTGGCGGAGAAAAGGGGAAGTCACAAAGCACACATATATTTTGTAAGATACGCATGCATGCATGTACACCAAGCGGGCGTAAATCTACGTAGCTTTTCTAAGACTGTTTTATGAAGACACACAGGTGCCTCAATGCCTTGCATCTAACTTGCCAGTGCTTATGTTGTTTCCTGTTTATGTCATTTTCTCCTTCTTCTATGTTCTGAAAGATTTTTTTTTTGGCTCTATCAGCCTCTCTGACCTCACCTTTAAACCATGCTAGCTGTCATTTAGCCTTTTTTCCAGCTTTCTTAAAGCATGGAATGCATCTGGTCTGTGTTCCAAGATAGTATTCTTAAACAATGCCCAGGGCTGATGTAAGCTCTTATGGGGTCATTTTAAAAATCGTGATTTGGATGTCTATAGATGTGCATGTCCAAATCATGGAGACATCTCTGGGACTATTTCCCAAAGGACTTTTAAAGATGATCCACGTATGGGGATGTCCAAGTAGGCAAGGGGGTGTGGCGACATGGCATCTGGGGAGGTGCATCAGGGACATCGACCCCACTTCCATGAACAGGTATCAGGAAAGTTCTTGTTTTGGCCTTAAAGCACCCAGAGAGTGTAGAGAAGGTAGAGAGTTAAGTGACTGGCATATGATCACAAAGACCCGCACTGGGATTTGAACCCTGGCTACACTGCTCCTAGCCCACTACTCTAACCATTAGATGTCCCCGCTCCAAAGTGTTATTCTGGGGATGTCTATGTAGGCGTCCATATCTGGCATGTCTATGTTTATGAAATCATGCCTGAACTTTCATATGCCTGCTTTGTTTTCAGACGTTCTGGCTTTGACATCCCAAATTGGATGTCCTTTGTAAAATGTGCCTTCACATTTATCATTTTTTTCTTAATCATTCTCCTCATTTTATCATAGTCTGCCTTTTAAAAATTAATTCTAGCATAGTGGATTTCCTTGCTGTCCTCCCTCCATTTATTAAATCAAATGTGATCATGTTATGATCACTATTGTCAGCTGTTTCATAAAGCAGTCATTTATTTCAACTAGAAACTCTGTCTCCCTAGCATATCCTGATGTGACATTGACTCAGTCAGTACTGGGTAATTAAAATCACCTATTATACTTTGTTGTAAATTTTGTTAACCTCCCTAATTTCTGTTAGCATTTTATCATCCCTCTGTTCATTCTATTCAGGCAGATGGTAGTACACCCCCCACTGCCATACCCTTTCCCTTTCTACATGGAATTTCTATCCATAGAGATTCTACAGTGTATTTTTTTCTGAAAAACATTTATCTTGTTTGACTCAGTTCCCTTTCTAACATATAGTGCCACCTTTCCAATTTGATTTATCCTTTTGTTGTGATATAATTTGTACTCGGGTATTACAGTGTCCAATTAGCCTCCTTCCACCAGGTCTCTGAGATTTTATTTATATCTAATTTTTCTTTCAAAGCTATATATTTTAACTCTCCCATCTTATTTTTTAGACTTCTAGCATTTGCATACAGGCATTTCAAAGTTTGCTTTTTATTCATACTAACAATCTGGTTATCAGATGGTGGGTTAATTTGTAATCTTTCAATTCTGTCTGCGCCTTACTTAAAGGTGCCTGGGTTACTTTTATCTTTATTGTAACCTCTCTATCAAGATTCCCTAAATTCTCTGTTTTGCTAGTATCGTTCAAAGATACATCATTCCAAACCATGAGCTCTTCGGGGACTGTCGGCTTTCCCTATTTTCTAGTTTAAAAGCTGCTCTCTTTCCTTTTTAAATGTTTTTAAAATGTTTTTTAAATGTTCCTTTTTAAATGTTCCCTGTAAAATAGTTATCTCCAAGTTATAATGCCCTGTTCAATGTAATTTCAGTTTGTTCGATGTAAACCGCCTTGATATCATGAAAGGCGGTATATAAGAAATGTTAAATAAATAAATAAAATGTTAATACCAACAGTCTAGTTTGTCCCTAGTTAAGGAGGATCCCGTCCTTTTGGAAAAATCCCCCTCCTTTCCCCAGAATGTTGCCTAGTTCCTAACAAACCTAAAACCCTCTTCCCTACACCATTGTCTCATGCATAGGCATGTTCAAGGGAGTCGTTTCCATTCTGTATGACGCCATAGCTCTGCCTGCCACTTGGATCCTGCATGTAGAACAGGAAGCATTTTTGAGAATGCTGCACTGTAAGTTCTGGATGTCAAGTTTCTACCTAAAAGCCTAAATTTGGCTTCTACATCCTCTCTCCCACACTTTCTTATGCCATTGGTACTAACATGTACCAAGACAACAAGCTCCTCCCCAATGCTACCTAAAACCTTATCTAGGTAGTGTGTGAGGTCTGCACCTTCATGCAAGACAGGCAAGTTACCAGGCAATCCTCACATCCACCAGCCACCAAACTGTCTACATGCCTAATGAGGGAATCACCAACTATATCAGCTGTCCTAGCCCTTCCCTCATGGGCACATGCCCCTGGAGACACATCCTCAGTGTGAGAGGATATTCACCTGGAGAGCAGGCCTAGCTACAGGATCACTTCCTACCACATCAAGGCAATGCTCTCCTTTCAGGTGACCTCTCTCCTCCGTGGAGGTGGGACCTCTCTACTATGTCCCTGAAGATTTCCTCTATAAATCTCTCTGTCTGCCTCAGTTCCTACAAGTCTTCTACTCTAGCCTCCAGAGATCAGACTTGCTCCTTGAGAGCAAAGAACACTTTGCACCTAGTGCACACATAAGATCTCTCACCAAATGGGAGAAAATCATACATGTAACACTCATTGCCAGGGCCGGATTTACCTTGAGTGAGGCCCTACGCCAACAAAAATTGTGGGCCCCCAGAAAAGATAAAAACGAGCACGCCGGATCCGCTGTTGGCCCTGACGTCATAATTAAACTGGGAATCCCAAAAGCCAAACTTGGAATGTACAACACTGTAGAAATAAAACTATACAATAATTTGCTCTTGTATTAAACAAAGCGCAGACGTTAATGATGCACATTTACCAGAGCTGACATATTCCAATTAAATTCAAAATAAAAAGATATTTTTCTACCTTTTGCGCATTTTTTTTCAGCTGCAATTGCTCCAGCCACTTTCTTCTGGTTTCTTCGTGTCAGTCCACCTCCAGTCTTAACCCCCCCAGCCCATTTCCAGTCCCAGCCCCCCCCCCCATCGGCTCAAGTAAAATTAAATTTAAAAAAAAAAAACGCTGGCTGCTGCCGCGGCAGCATGGACTGTCCCGCGGGGCCCCCTCTGCTGTCGCGGCAGCATGGACTGTCCCAGGGGGCCCCCTCTGCCCGCTGAATCCGTCCTTCCCTCCCTCCGTGTCGGCTTTGAGAGGCGCGAAGGGAGAGTGTCTCCCATCAGCCCCTGCGGGCTTAACAGAGACGTGAGGGAGACACTCTCTCCCTTCGCGCCTCTCAAAGCCGGGAGGGAGGGAGGGACGGATTCAGCCGGGCAGAGGGGGCCCCGCGGGACAGTCCATGCTGCCGCGACAGCAGAGGGGGCCCCGCGGGACAGTCCATGCTGCCGCGGCAGCAGCCAGCGTTTTTTTTTTAAATTTAATTTTAAGAACGCTAACAATTTTTTCAGTTTTTGTGGGCCCTTGTCAGCTGTGGGCCCTACGCCACGGCGTAGTTGGCATATAGGTAAATCCGGCCCTGCTCATTGCAAAAGACTGGATAGCCCCCATCTCGCTGCTAGACTGCTATCTGCGTCTTAATTATAATGATTTGTTTAGCTATTTAAAGTTGTTCAGTTATTTAAAGTTACTAGGGGAACCAATACTCAAACCAATAAAATTATACCTAATAAGTTTAAGGGAGTTTGTTTAATATTCACCTCAAAATGAACTGCAAGAACCTAAAATTAATCTACTCCTAAGGCCTAATAACCTGCTGGTGAAAATCACCAGTTAAACCTGAAAGTGAAAAATTTCTCTCCTTTCCCCTTAACTGGCTTAAAGGTTTATAAATCAAAGATGGTTCCTGGGCTAGGTGGGCAGGAGATAAACAGTAACTGAAAGTTTGCCAATTAATCTATACTCTGAGTTAATAAACACAGAATTTTAAATTGACACAGATTTTATCAACTTAATCCAAAAAAATTATTTTTCCCCAAGATTTTGAGAATTTCCCAGCAGGTAAATACTTACAAGTGCAGATTCCTTCCCAGCAGTAACAGCTCCTCTCTCAGCAGTCCTTCAAGACTGAATATGTAAAGGCCTTGTCAAGGCACAGATTATACATACAGGTGCTAATTAGAATACTGAAAAACAATAACGCCAAGTAAATTTAGAATGATCAAACCACATTGTACTTTCAGGTTTTCACATTGTAAAATAAATTAATTTTTGGGAATTCAGAGTCTAGATTACTCCTGAGAACTTAGAAATCATACAGAATAGAAAGTAATGTTGACAAATGCTTTTTAGTAACTATTGCTTAATTTCCAATTTGCCTTTATGCAAAGAGTCAAACTTAATAAAATGTCTTGGTAGCAATATTAAATGACATCATTTCCCTTAGGGAAAGCTAGGAAAATGGCCTTCCATTTTACGAAGAGGATTAATTTTTATTGTCTGACCCAGTTAATGTGGGTTTGGACAAAGGGCCGATCAATATAACGGAAAGTATAGTGATTTTACTCACAGGAATTTCCAACAGGGCATTCTCCTAATCCATTTTTATAAATCACTTTAAAGGCTCTATTGATCTTTAATTGGAAGTTAAACTTAATCACACTAGAGCAATGTCTGACTAGCCTGAAACACTGTTAACTCCTTCCATACCAATTTGTTTGCAAGTCAAAAACGCACCTTGTTGTTCAAAGATCACGCGGTTCCTTTGTATCATTTTGCCCTTTTGCAAGCATGCGCTAGAAAATGCATCTGTTTTAAAACTAGCTGAATTCATGAAGCCTTGTGTGTATGTTACCTGGGAAGGTCAGTTGATACCATGTTATTTTCATTACTTACTTGGTTTATTTTCTGAAGGGAAAGTAGGTTGATGAGATCGTCATGTATGTGTGTATATAGGTACATGCGCGTTTGCGTCCCTAATTACTTTCGTGTTCGATGTCCTATCCATACCAAATTTTAAGGACATGTCCAAGTATACAGGAGGGGTCTGGTGGGGTGAAATTTAGGGGATTCACACGTATGCACAGATCACCAGCACACACTGAAAAGTAGACTCTAAGGGCCCTATTTACTAAAATGTGGTCAGATTTTGCAGGCACTGTACATTCATAGGCAGCAGAACAGAGAGGGCAACTGGTTCCATGGCCCAACCAATATTTTGCCCAGTGCAGCTTCACCAATTATTAATAGCTTTTTTACACTGCTTTATCATTTCAGTCAAAGCGATTTACATTGTAGCACATTTGGATTTTTCTGAGGCAAGGGAGAGTTAAGTGACTTGCCCAAGGCCACAAGGAGTGGTAATGGGAACCAAACCCTGGTCTCCTGGTTCCCAAGCCAGCGCCCTATGCCATTAGAGAAACATAGAAACATGATGACAGAAAAAGACCACATGGCCTATCTAGTCTGTCCTTCCATAACTACAACAGTCCACTTTTTACCTTTAGAGATCCTCTGTGTGGGTCCCATGTTTTTTTGAGAGAGCTTGGGGGTGAGGGTGGGCTGGAGAATGATTTGTTTGGCCGTCCATCCAAAAAGGTATTCTGCTGCCCTGCATGTATGATAACTGAAATTAACATCCTCAGAAATTTCCCATTCAGTTAGCAGTAGAAATGTCATTATCACATTGCTATAACCTGTCTCATAACTACGAGGTGTGACAAAAAAGAAACGAGACCGCGGCAGCCACGCCCATGACTCAATGCCAGTTGGCTAACCGCTTATGTCACTGTGTTGTGCAACATCTCGCCACTGTTCTGCTGTAATATTTTTCATCTCTCTCACTCAGTTTTTCTTTTTCAGGTCTTTTTGTAGCACACTGCTCCATCGCTTTGTCACGCAACTGGAGGTGGCAGAAATATGGAGCAAAGAATCAACTTGAAATTTCCGGTTAAGTTGGAGAAGGGCCCAACTAAGGGGTATGTTTACTAAAGTCCGGGAATTTGCGCGCCGCAAATCAGCGCACGGCAACGCGCCACTTAAACGGTGACAAACGCTCCTAAACGCCCCGCACAGGTGCGAGGAACCCCCGTGAATGTGCGCGACACACTAACGGGCCCCGCACAAATACGGGCCCGCAAATGTCCGAAAGAGGCGTGTAACGGCGAACGGAGGGCGGAGGAAGGTCCCCGAGGGGCGGAGAGACGGGGTCAATGGGCGGGTAAGGGGAGGGGAGAGGCTCCCCGCACATGAACGGGGCCGAATTTCCCATGAAAAAATAGCGCGAGTGAAACAGTCGCGCTAGAGGTCATATAAAGGCAAGAGAAACCATTTCCGTTAGCAATGTACAGCAAAACCGGGGAAACCTGCAAAACGTAAGCAGTGTGATACATGTGCACAGCAGAAAGGTGAAAGTAAAAATAGACAATGACCAGAAAATCAATAATAAAAATAGTAATGCAGCTTGTGAACAGTTACAGTAATGGGCAAATATAAAAAGCACACCCAGGACAGTCCCAGAAAAAAAGATATGAATGTAGGAAGGGCCATGGAGCTGAGACTCCCCCAAAAATAATTCCCAGCCCTGTGGCTGTCCTGGGTGTCTTCCAAATGGTTGCCCACCAATATCACTGTTGCCCAGCTTAAAAGTAAGGCCCCGGTATATGTGTCTATTTCTGGGGTTTAGCTGCATGTTTGTCACCAGACAAGGTGAATGAGGCCACAGTAAAAGACTGAAGAGCAAGCTGTGCATACCCATCCTGACAGGTGTCCTATCACCAGGTACTGCACTGCCTCTGCGGCCACAGTGTGATGCAGCAGACAGAGCCAGCACCTCCAAAACAGGAGGGTCACAGGTTCAAATCCCAGCTGGGGCTCATGCCAGCCCAGTCCCAATATTTTAACCATCACCAAACAGAGATAGTAAAGACACCCCATTATTGCAGAGAGCATAAACATCTTGCAAACACCCATATTTTACCCTCCAGTGCACATGCACCTGAACAATGGGCATCACCCACAGCCGAGTTCCCCAAATGCAGTCCTGGAGTGGCTCAAACTAATCAGGCCATATGCGTTTGCTAAGATGAGGACATGCCAGCATGTTGGTGGAACAGTACAGAGGGTGGAGGGGGCAGGGGCTGTGAGCCACAGAAGACAGTGGCTTAGCCATGTGCAGTCTGGCACCGTCCACTGCTACAGACAGGCCGTGATGGATGTACAGACATGGACCTCCCAGGGAACCCAGTCAATCTGTGGCGACATGGTGGTGCAGTGCACACAGATAGTGTATGCAAGAACATAAGGTCAGAGGTTCAAAGCTCAGCTGGGGCTATGGCCAATTCCACCCACATTTTTGTCCAACAACTAAACTGTGTTGGTAAGCACAAACCTGTAATGCAGAGGAGATAGGCATTGTCTATATGGCTATCATTTCCCATCCAAAGCACATACACCATTAACTGTGGCATCACTCAGATCAGAGTATGCGAAATGCAGACCTGGAGGACCACACACCATTCAGCATCCATGCTGCGGCTAATACTAATGATTGTGCTGCATATCTATGCACCACCCCCATGTTATGCAGATGTAGCACATGCATATCCATGAGGGACATCCTAAAACCAGAACAGTGTCTGACACACCATGACCTGATGTGTGTAACCCATATGAAAGGCATCAACCAACAGGCCATGACACACCCATACCCACAGGCCCCATTGGACAATGCATCCTGGAGAGGCAGGACAGTGGGCCCTGCCTGTAATCCCCAAAAGTAGCAGATGTGTACCTTAGCAATGCCACCCCACACCTATGTACATGGCACACAGCTATCCAAGGTCCCATGTGAAAATATGTTCATAATGATTCAAATGCTCAGTACATGTGTCCCATTGAGCACCACCATAACAATCATTCAGATGTGTGTGTTGTGTGCAGCAGGTCTTGTGTCTGATAGTGCGTACCGCCCTGGGGAGTGACCCCCAACAGTCTATGCCTAACATATCCATGCCTGTAGTGTCACCAGGACTGGTGTGTTGGCCAGAGCTGTCAAACCTCTCGATTGTAGCACAAGAGAGGACCAACCTGGGTAATGGTCACAGCAATGTGAAACATCATCAGACACACCCAAGAAAGGCAGGGCCAAAATATATGAATGTTGGAAGGGTCACCAGCCCCTGCGGCATAAATGTTGAATGATCACACATTGATGTAGGATAGAGCAGGTTTCCCCACAGCAATGGACAGGTCCCCTATGGCATGCACATGTTGCACAACAGCATGTGTGAGTTGGGGGGAATGTGCAGTAGAGGTAGTTGCCGACATGCACACTGTATGGTTTAAAACTGTGCGCCCCCAGCACCAGTAGCAGAAGGGCCTGTAGCATGTTTGGAGAACTTTACTGGTATCTGAGGGGGCCAGTGGCAGGTGGCCAGAGAAGATGGAGGCTGAGCCAATGCCATGTGGGTGCACCGGACCACAACAGAAAGGCCCGCTATGACAAACAGACATGCCATCTCCAGGGTCCACATTCACTCTGTGACTGCAGTGTGGTGCAGGGGACACAGCCAGTGTGCTGGGGAGCCAAAGATTACCAGTTCAACTCCCAGCTGGGGCCAGCAGCAACACTGTGCACATATTTTACCCACCAGTAAAACGTGAGAGGAAATCAAAACATGTCTTGCAGATAACAACCAATATGTGTAGAGCACCCAACCTTTTTTCGGTGACCTCACAACCTTTTTCTTTTTGTCGGAGCTAGCCGTAGGAAGGTCGGAAGAGAAACCGACCCACACCAAGCGAGTAGCTACGTTTATTATTATAGGTTCCTCACCAAAATAAAGTTAAAGGTCATTTAACCATAAAATAGTAAAAAGACTTATCTCAGTACAGAAATGCCAGTTATGAGAGATACACGATGCGCACGTTTCGGGCACTCTAGCCCTGTTTCAAGTGCAATAACTAGGATTCCTCAATCCTCAAATACCATCCTCTGAACGCCGCCAATGCAGCTAAGGTCATTATCACAATGGCTGATGAATCACTTTTAAAATAAAAGAAACGACCAATCAGTATCGGGAAAACCCCCACATGATGGGGAACCCCTGATCTGATTGGTTTTCAAAAGTTATGACGACATCATCATCTTATGCTCTTCAAAACACCTGGTATCATCCTTCCGAAATAGGGATATATCATTATTATGTCATTCCCGATGGTCACATAGAATTGTAACTTAAATAAGACTCTGCCAGTCTATTTCCCTGTTCAAACCTCCTGGCTCCATTGTTTCAAGAC
The DNA here is from genome assembly GCA_033557465.1 of Ichthyophis bannanicus. NCBI lineage: Eukaryota > Metazoa > Chordata > Amphibia > Gymnophiona > Ichthyophiidae > Ichthyophis > Ichthyophis bannanicus. Next base: position 74,334,098 of record CM066037.1, read on the forward strand.
GAAAATGCCATCGTTGTTCTATGTATTGCAGACGTTCTTCCTGCTGTCCTCCCCGAGGATTAGCTGGCACATGATCAATAATAGACCATTGAAGCTGGTCAATAGTATGAGAATATTCTATACAATGAGAGACCATGGGTGCAGAAAGTACCGCACATCATGTGGGGGTTTTCCCGATACTGATTGGTCGTGTCTTTTATTTTAAAAGTGATTAATCAGCCATTGTAATAATGACCTTAGCTGCATTGACGGCGTTCAGAGGATGGTATGTGAAGATTGAGGAATCCTAGTTATTGCACCTGAAACAGGGCTAGAGTGCCCGAAACGTGCGCGTCGTGTATCTCTCATAACTGGCATTTCTGGACTGAGATAAGTCTTTTTACTATTTTATGGTTAAATGAACTTGAACTTTATTTTGGTGAAGAACCTATAATAATAAAAGTAGCTACTCGCTTGGTGTGGGTCGGTTTCTCTTCCGACCTTCCTACGGCTAGCTCCGACAAACAGAAAAAAGTTTGTGCGGTCACCGAAAAAAGGTTGGGTGCTCTACACATATTGGTTATTGATTTGCCCTGAATAGAAGGTGTTTTTGTTTGTCTTACAGATAACAACAGCATGTTCAGAGGACCTCTATTATACCATAAGGATCACTTACCCCTCAAATATGTACAACACCTACAGCAGAGTCCACACAATGCATCACTGGAGGGCCACATGTCAGTCAGCTGTGATGCTGTACCCAATATAGGCCCATGTCAGCATGGTGGCGGATGCCAACTGCTGGCAGAGGGGGCAGAGGCTGCTGCCCCACAGCAGATCCTGGCCTAGCCACCCTCATGTGGCTGCAGTACAATCCAACAGACAGGCCCTGTGTGACACACAGCCATGGACTCCCCTGGGAATGTACTGTTGCTGTGCTAAGACGGTGGTGCAGTACATGTAGCAAGTGCCTCCAAGCACAGAAGGCCCCAGGTTCAATTCCCGGCTGGGGCACCTGCCATCACAGTCCCAATGTTTTACCCATTCGCGAAACCTTAAAGTAAAGAATGGAGCTCCCGTGCTGAGAACATAAGTGTTGGTCACGATACCATAGTTTGCTATAAATACCACACACCACATAAACATATGCCTCACCCACAGCAGAGTCCCCCATATGCAGCCATGGAGGCTCACACATCAATCAGGTTGTCTGATGTCTGCACGAAAGATGTGTGTGATGCAGGTGAGTTGAACACCACCATGGTATGCAGCTGTATCACAGGCATATTAATCACAGATAGCATGAAAGCCCAACAGGTGTTTGATTCACATTGACTGTAGTTGTGCAAACCTCCCTAGAGCAGTGGGCAACAGGGGCAGAAACAGTTGCACCTGCAGGCACCAGTATTGGAAGACCGATGAAGTGGCAGGATGTAGGGCCCTGTGTGGCGTTCAGAAAACTAGCATGTGCATACATCAACAATCCCACACTACACATTTGGAGATGTCACACATATATACAAAGCAATATATGATCACTGACCGATAAAAATGCTCATGCTACGCACAAGCAGAACAGCGAGCTGTCACAAACCAACGTCTCTGATGTATGTGCAATGTGTGTCAGGTCATATCTCCTTCAGAGAGTAGCACCCTCGGAAATTACTCCAAAAGTACATCCCAACGTTGCCATGCCCACACTGTGCTCATCACTGTTATGTTGGCCATGGCTCCCAAATAACAACACATCTGTTCAATGTTGTCCTAGGTGTGGGGAGTGTGTGTCTGTCTATCCAGTGTGTGGTGGCTGTCAACACCTCCCACAGATCACACTAATAGCACCGTTGCCATTATTGGCCTGCCAATGTGCATAATGAGGAGCAAAGTACTGTGGGTACACAACAAACAGGGTGGCTGGAGCAGGATGCAGCTACACAGGGCAAATGTGCATGCCTAGGACCATGCTGTGCCGTGGCATCACCCCCACAGACATGGTGTCCATAGCATGCCTTGTGTGGAGGTCACTCTCCCCCTGAACGATCAGTGACCATGGCATGGCTAGGTCCCGACATAGTGCCATATAATAGTTCTCTCATGTGATATATATGGGTGCTGTGTATATGTGAGGCCCAATCACTGAGGTAATTGTGCGGTGGGTGTGCTGACATCCCAGTTATGGGTGCACACAGTCTCCCTGGTAGCATGCACCATGGACTGGCCAGTGGCCTGTCTGCAGTTTGCATGTGTCTGGCTAGAACACCGTGCAGGGTCAGTAGCTGGGCACAGAATGTGCCTGCTGCTGGAAAATGTCAGATGGTGTTGGTGAGCGTAGGCCCTCAGGCCATACTGTCTGTCTGCCGCACCCTGAAATATGGATGCGTCCATAATAGCAGTGAGTGACCTGTAGGTTTTCTGTACCACAGCTGGACCCAGTCTGCTGATGGTGGCAGCTACACCCACCATAGCTGGGATGTAGAATGTGGATATGTTTTGTTTGGGGAAACTGGGTTCCACAGGGAAGGTTTGGTGGTCAGACATACCCGGCCTATAGGTCCTGTAACCTCCTCTCCCCCACCCCCCTGCAAATATATCATGAAGGGCAGGCCACCCACACAGGATATGCCCCCTTCGGGAACATTGTAGCTCACAAGGCCCAGCTGGGTCTTGGAGACAGAAATGGTCAGATGTGCCAAACTATCAGACATTGGCAAACAAATTGATATGATGTATAGGCCATCTCAGCCAGGATAGGTGCTGTGTGTCTCACCTCACCCTCAGGGTGAGCAACAGACACACACTGGGATGGTCAGTACCCACTCTGCACAAGAAACACAGAAGGTCAATGTCCAACACGAGGCCGAGGTGCTGTGGGGTTGCACACCCTATCACTGGACCATCACTAGACTGCTGCTTTGCATGTGCAGTGCATCATGGGTGCGACTGGATAGACTACACCCTGGTAACTGCAGCACAAAGTCTGCAGAGGTTATATTCTAGCCAGACAGACCTCACATCACAGCCACAGAGCTGTAGTCCCCTGGTGACTGCAATGCCTCTGAAGTGAAAGGTTGTTGGTTCAAATCCAAAGTGTGTGTGTATAAGCAAAGTGATTTATATATTGTCCTTGGCCCCTATACGCCGCCAGTCAGCAGCAGTGCAGGTCTGAATCTATATAATTATGCATGTCCTCTATACTGCTTTTTCCAAAGATCAAAGGCGGTGTACACTTAACATATAATGAACATGGTTTTACATGGAACAGCGCCTACATTGCATAAAAATAACATACATTGAAGATGACATTGTAACATATAGCAAACATTTTGACGGTTCATGGGGACTGTCAAGCCTGGAATGTGTGTAATGTCCTGTAGTACTGGCAATTCCGAAAACATCACAGTGCATTAACCCAAGTCCACCCTATACGGTTGTGTAAGGAGCACATGATGCAGACAGCACTGTGAGGATCACAGAGATTCCAGCACTATTTCACAGTCAGGGACCTGTCACTGGCTGCACTCACCAAGAACCACACTGTGGATGGAAACATGCAACCTCTGGCTCCACAGGTATCAAGGTTAGGTGTGGGCCACAGCTCGATTGCTAAGAACACATGCCTGTCTGGTGAAAGAGGCAGGCATGCAGACAGTGTGCAATGGTCACCAGGGGTGCGCTGTTCCATTGGTGAGAATGGTGTACTGCACATGATGTACGTAGCAGTGTGAGGGTCTTGCCAATAGCAGCACCTCTGTAATGTGGAAACCGGTCTGGGGCAGGTAACAATGTTGCAATGTATGAAGATATATGTCTGGTGCAGCACAGATGTACATGAAATAAACCATGGCTACTGTTGCACTCAAGTATGAGAATGTGTGATGCCTGAGACAGGCAGTCCTGAGCTCAACTGGAAGATGTAACCCATGACGGCTGGTTAAGCAGTCCATGTATCAACCATTGAGCTATCTTGCAAAAACCAGGACTGTATGCCGTCACACATACCAAAGGATAATGTGCAGTGTGGTGACATGGGGACCCACATAGTCCTGTAATGTCCAACACGCAACCTACTTTGCGTGTGCAATGCTCATATATGAATCACCCCCCCAACCCCGATGGCAAACACCACAAAATGTCTGTCCACACATGGAGATACACCATACAAGATATTGCACTGGCACACACAACCCCCTATCACCAGGTTGAGTGACACCTGATGCTGATGGTTTGTCTGCACCCATAACTAGTAGTGTCTGAGCACTACCTGCTATGTGACACACATAGCACACCTCATCTGACAATGCATCAGCAATCAGTTGCTATGTGTCCAGAGGTTCAAAACCACACTGTGTGGACAAGGGTAAACCATAATAATAATTGTTTGTCAAAGTGACATTAGAGACACCCCAGTAACTATGTAATTAGGCACAGAACAGTAAACATATTTTGAGCACAACCCTTACTAATCAATATGAATGGTGCGTGTAGATAGTATTTGCAATTTGCAGACGCACAGCCATGCGGAGCGCAAGGGCGTGCAGAGATCTGACGCGCAGCCATGCGAAACGCACGTGCGCGATACGTCACGCGCAATTCCGGAAGTTGCGCCGGGAGCGTCCGCGCGTCACCACGCCCAGAAACAAACATGGCGACCCGAACAAGGAAGCCGGCTTTCAGCCACAAAGAGCTGTGCCACCTGGGCTCCCTGATAGCCCAAAAGCAGCACAGGCTGTTCCCAGGGCCCTCCAGGAAAAAGAACATGGGGAGGGTCCTGAGGGCCTGGGAGAGGGTGACCAGGCGTTTTAACAGGCAGGCAGACCATCCACGGGAGGTAAGTGAATGGACCTAGGTCAAAATAAACATACACACATACAGGGTTGATGTCAGCTGTCCATGCTGTTGTAAGTAGTCTGTATAAGTTTAGTGTAGCAGGTGAAACACATGCCATATAAATGTGGTATCATATCTGATTGTGTGGCCATGTAGCCAGGTGTTGACGGTTTGTGCCAAAGAGGGCATGATGGCCCCCTGGCGTCATGACAGCTGCTGGTGTTGATACAGCAAAGCAGACTGTAACAAACCTAGGCCATGCATCTGCATAAGGAGCGTATGCAAACATCCTGTGTTGATGGCGGTATCTGCATCAGCAGGGTAACACATAGGGTTACCCATCAGGGGTGGTGCAATGTTAAGCACATGGGGCCTCAGACATACAGGTGATCTGGGGTTGTCTGCCAATGTTGTTTAATACATCCACCCTATCCTCAGGGGTCCAGAGAGCCCCTCAAAGTGTGCACTCAGTCACTCTGTGGATATGTGTGTGTGTCAGAATGTTCTGGGGATCACCATCACCATCTCCAGGAGTCTACAGGGCCACACAAAGTGGTCCCCACACCCAATGGGGATATGGCTGTGTGTACTGATGTAGTTGGAAGCATCCCCCTACCTCCAGGAGTGCAGAGAGGCCATCCAAAGTGGGCTCTGTGTCACCCTGGAGATATGGCTGTGTGTACTAATGTAGTTGGAAGCATCCCCCTACCTCCAGGAGTGCAGAGAGACCATCCAAAGTGGGCTCTGTGTCACCCTGGAGATATGGCTGTGTGTACTAATGTAGTTGGAAGCATCCCCCTACCTCCAGGAGTGCAGAGAGACCATCCAAAGTGGGCTCTGTGTCACCCTGGAGATATGGCTGTGTGTACTAATGTAGTTGGAAGCATCCCCCTACCTCCAGGGGGCCAGTGAGAACATTCAAAGTGGGCTCTGTGTCACCCTGGAGATATGGCTGTGTGTACTAATGTAGTTGGAAGCATCCCCCTACCTCCAGGGGGCCAGAGAGACCATCCAAAGTGGGCTCTGTGTCACCCTGGAGATATGGCTGTGTGTACTAATGGAGTTGGAAGCATCCCCCTACCTCCAGGAGTGCAGAGAGGCCATCCAAAGTGGGCTCTGTGTCACCCTGGAGATATGGCTGTGTGTACTAATGTAGTTGGAAGCATCCCCCTACCTCCAGGAGTGCAGAGAGACCATCCAAAGTGGGCTCTGTGTCACCCTGGAGATATGGCTGTGTGTACTAATGTAGTTGGAAGCATCCCCCTACCTCCAGGGGGCCAGTGAGAACATTCAAAGTGGGCTCTGTGTCACCCTGGAGATATGGCTGTGTGTACTAATGTAGTTGGAAGCATCCCCCTACCTCCAGGGGGCCAGAGAGACCATCCAAAGTGGGCTCTGTGTCACCCTGGAGATATGGCTGTGTGTACTAATGTAGTTGGAAGCATCCCCCTACCTCCAGGAGTGCAGAGGGCCATCCAAAGTGGGCTCTGTGTCACCCTGGAGATATGGCTGTGTGTACTAATGTAGTTGGAAGCATCCCCCTACCTCCAGGAGTGCAGAGAGACCATCCAAAGTGGGCTCTGTGTCACCCTGGAGATATGGCTGTGTGTACTAATGTAGTTGGAAGCATCCCCCTACCTCCAGGGGGCCAGAGAGAACATCCAAAGTGGGCTCTGTGTCACCCTGGAGATATGGCTGTGTGTACTAATGTAGTTGGAAGCATCCCCCTACCTCCAGGAGTGCAGAGAGGCCATCCAAAGTGGGCTCTGTGTCACCCTGGAGATATGGCTGTGTGTACTAATGGAGTTGGAAGCATCCCCCTACCTCCAGGAGTGCAGAGAGACCATCCAAAGTGGGCTCTGTGTCACCCTGGAGATATGGCTGTGTGTACTGATGTAGTTGGAAGCATCCCCCTACCTCCAGGGGGCCAGAGAGACCATCCAAAGTGGGCTCTGTGTCACCCTGGAGATATGGCTGTGTGTACTAATGTAGTTGGAAGCATCCCCCTACCTCCAGGAGTGCAGAGAGGCCATCCAAAGTGGGCTCTGTGTCACCCTGGAGATATGGCTGTGTGTACTAATGGAGTTGGAAGCATCCCCCTACCTCCAGGAGTGCAGAGAGGCCATCCAAAGTGGGCTCTGTGTCACCCTGGAGATATGGCTGTGTGTACTAATGGAGTTGGAAGCATCCCCCTACCTCCAGGAGTGCAGAGAGGCCATCCAAAGTGGGCTCTGTGTCACCCTGGAGATATGGCTGTGTGTACTAATGGAGTTGGAAGCATCCCCCTACCTCCAGGAGTGCAGAGAGGCCATCCAAAGTGGGCTCTGTGTCACCCTGGAGATATGGCTGTGTGTACTAATGTAGTTGGAAGCATCCCCCTACCTCCAGGAGTGCAGAGAGACCATCCAAAGTGGGCTCTGTGTCACCCTGGAGATATGGCTGTGTGTACTAATGTAGTTGGAAGCATCCCCCTACCTCCAGGGGGCCAGTGAGAACATTCAAAGTGGGCTCTGTGTCACCCTGGAGATATGGCTGTGTGTACTAATGTAGTTGGAAGCATCCCCCTACCTCCAGGAGTGCAGAGAGACCATCCAAAGTGGGCTCTGTGTCACCCTGGAGATATGGCTGTGTGTACTAATGTAGTTGGAAGCATCCCCCTACCTCCAGGGGGCCAGTGAGAACATTCAAAGTGGGCTCTGTGTCACCCTGGAGATATGGCTGTGTGTACTAATGTAGTTGGAAGCATCCCCCTACCTCCAGGAGTGCAGAGAGACCATCCAAAGTGGGCTCTGTGTCACCCTGGAGATATGGCTGTGTGTACTAATGTAGTTGGAAGCATCCCCCTACCTCCAGGGGGCCAGTGAGAACATTCAAAGTGGGCTCTGTGTCACCCTGGAGATATGGCTGTGTGTACTAATGTAGTTGGAAGCATCCCCCTACCTCCAGGGGGCCAGAGAGACCATCCAAAGTGGGCTCTGTGTCACCCTGGAGATATGGCTGTGTGTACTAATGGAGTTGGAAGCATCCCCCTACCTCCAGGAGTGCAGAGAGGCCATCCAAAGTGGGCTCTGTGTCACCCTGGAGATATGGCTGTGTGTACTAATGTAGTTGGAAGCATCCCCCTACCTCCAGGAGTGCAGAGAGACCATCCAAAGTGGGCTCTGTGTCACCCTGGAGATATGGCTGTGTGTACTAATGTAGTTGGAAGCATCCCCCTACCTCCAGGGGCCAGTGAGAACATTCAAAGTGGGCTCTGTGTCACCCTGGAGATATGGCTGTGTGTACTAATGTAGTTGGAAGCATCCCCCTACCTCCAGGGGGCCAGAGAGACCATCCAAAGTGGGCTCTGTGTCACCCTGGAGATATGGCTGTGTGTACTAATGTAGTTGGAAGCATCCCCCTACCTCCAGGGGGCCAGTGAGAACATTCAAAGTGGGCTCTGTGTCACCCTGGAGATATGGCTGTGTGTACTAATGTAGTTGGAAGCATCCCCCTACCTCCAGGGGGCCAGAGTGACCATCCAAAGTGGGCTCTGTGTCACCCTGGAGATATGGCTGTGTGTACTAATGTAGTTGGAAGCATCCCCCTACCTCCAGGAGTGCAGAGAGACCATTCAAAGTGGGCTCTGTGTCACCCTGGAGATATGGCTGTGTGTACTAATGTAGTTGGAAGCATCCCCCTACCTCCAGGAGTGCAGAGAGACCATCCAAAGTGGGCTCTGTGTCACCCTGGAGATATGGCTGTGTGTACTAATGTAGTTGGAAGCATCCCCCTACCTCCAGGAGTGCAGAGAGACCATCCAAAGTGGGCTCTGTGTCACCCTGGAGATATGGCTGTGTGTACTAATGTAGTTGGAAGCATCCCCCTACCTCCAGGGGGCCAGTGGGAACATTCAAAGTGGGCTCTGTGTCACCCTGGAGATATGGCTGTGTGTACTAATGTAGTTGGAAGCATCCCCCTACCTCCAGGAGTGCAGAGAGGCCATCCAAAGTGGGCTCTGTGTCACCCTGGAGATATGGCTGTGTGTACTAATGGAGTTGGAAGCAGCCCCCTACCGCAAGGGGGCCAGAGAGGCCAACCAAAGTGGGCTCTGTCACCCAGGTGATATGGTGCAGTGTGACACAGCAGATGAGCCAATCACCCGTATCTCAGGCACACATGTTACATGCGTTGTGTGGGCAGGGCGTCAACATGTTGCAATGCTGTATCCTGATGATGATGCGCCCTGGCACACACAAGACCCTGTTGGCGGGGGAGCTGAACGTGACGGAGGGTATGTCAGGCAAATGTGTGCAATAAGGTATAGTGGTCTGGCTGCACGGCATCCGCAGTCCAGGGGCCACATAGCCCAGGACAAACACTGTAGATGTATGGAGATGATATGTAGGATGCAGATCTGGATGCGCGTGAGCAAATACGCACACACAGTATCTCCGAGAACCAGGTCACAACCTCTGCAATGGCAACCTGTCTACAGCTATGTATGTTGATTCAGGTCGCTCCTACCCACAGCCCACAGGCATACCGCCCCTGTGTGCGTAGGTATCTCACAGATGCCCTTGAAAGGTTGCAAGCACACAGTCAGGTTGGCCCAGATAGCCTAAGAGGCACACATGACCAGAGGTGCGAATAGCCCATAGTGTGTGCAGTGACACCTCCCAGACACATACACGACACAGGTTAGAGGAACATATGAACACCCGATACGCCTGTTTGGGACAGATGCCTGTCCACCATGACCAGTATGCTATGTCCAACATTTGCCAAGGTTGGACTGACGTAGCTATCAACATCCCCATGACATACAGGATACACTGATCCTGTAGTGGTATGGCAAGTGACATCTCTGGCTATGTACAAAGGCATGTGTCATGCACGTGTCCCCTGCCAAGGTGCATAGGGGAACCCACCCAATGTCTTATGTGTCTCCAAACACCCATGTGTGCTGGTAAATACTGTTGCCATTGGTCGTGGAGTGCATGGCATGTGTACATAGTGTGACCCCAAATGTGTATGATGTAACACCCACAGGGTGACAGGGCTGAGCATGGACACCATCAGTGGCCACAACACATGGACATGGCAATGCCATGTCTCTCAAGGGTGCCAAAGGGAAACAGATATGTGCGCTATGGGAGACCTGCACAATGCACATAGGTGTGACTGCACACATGGCAACACACACAGCTAGGCATGTAGGTTGTACTGGGTACAGCTACACATCTGGAACAAGCAGGAATGAGCTGACACATGATGGTACCTGATGGCCTGTTGAGGCCAGCATGCCACAGCTCCCCACCAGACATCTGGTAAGCACAGGGGGGAACACAGAGCACCTGTCACCGTCCCTGATGTCAGCCCAAAATGCTGCACCCGAGATCATTAGGTTAGTCCGACTCCCCATCTCTGTGTCCCTGTATGTGCACCACACCCGACGTTGTAGCCATCCCTGTGTCTGTGTCTGCTGATGCCGCCAGAACCGTTGATACTGGTGTATGTGAAAGACCCTCACCAGTGGTTGTGTGGACCTCACCGAAGCACAAGACAAGGGGGTCCTTGGCAATGACACACCCATGTCCTCACAATATCTGTGCCCAGTCCAAAGCCACAACACCAGCATGGAAGCCACGCCCTGTGTCAGGGGACGGACGTGGGGGGTGCTGATCCCTCCCCAGTCACTGTCAGCCATGCCCAGTGTGCTGACTGCCGAGGGCCCGCATGTGCGATGTCACGATGATTGTACAGTGGGTTGGCACACAGGGGTGGTAGGCTGAAGCAGGCAGCCAGGCACAGTGGCCACCACCACACAAACATGGCTGGGTGGGGAGCAATGTCCCCTGTGCAGCCCCATGTTCCCTGTGTATCACATCTGACACAACATACAGTGTGCTGGTTCTAAAGGGGTCCCGAACCCTAGCACATGGGGTTTCCCTGGTGGTGGGACTGAGGAGCGCACACTGCACAAACATCCCTGGTGGTATCACTGGCCATGAAAAGCGACTCAGTGCCCACAGCAAGGTATGGGGTCAGCAGATGTGTCTAAACCCCATGTGCCATGCTGAGTGGCATGGGCTGTGACAGTTAAATAGACACACGCAGAGCAAGTGTCACCAGCGCACAGGGTGCTGGCCACAAAACATGCTAGTGCAGCTAGCCGTGCCCCAACAGGGTATCTGTAACCACCCCATACCACACACATGGTGTGACTACAGGCCACAAAGATGATGGCCACAGCATGGGCATATGGACCATCAGTGCATGTGTTTGGCATGTGGTACCCATTGGTGCAGGGTCACACCTGGTAGTATGTGCCTCTGTCCTAGTACCGCAGTCTGCCACATCCCCCAGGGACAATACACGTCCAACCCGCTGTGTTGACCAGTGAATGTGACCACTCAGAGGATAGTACTGTCAATTGCAAGGGGGTGCCTGCATGTCCCAACACACAACTGTTGTTGGGCGATGACATGTCCCACCAGGGGCTGCCATGTCCTGTGGGCAGGGTCCAATCACGTGCAGTCACAACTGATGTACAACACCGGACACATGAGGTAGACAACCCCACCATACACAGACCCCATGGGAGGCTGCTACACCTACAGGAAACCCAAACGTGCAGGTTATCCCCATGAACAGGATGGCATACACCCCCAACAACCCCCCACATGCCGTACAGCTATATAACAGCTATGCTGCGTTGACGTCACCTGCGTCCCCAGAGAAATGGCACCCTAATTGTACCAGTGTGGGGTACGCAGGTATGCTGAGGACAGCATGACACAGAGGACATGCCGTGAAACAGCTTGGTAGGTGCCCATGAACAATGATGCCTAGCTCGCAGTTTGTGCCATGCATCCCTGCTGTCACCCAGGATACTGTCCAGAACCCTGTTCCCTGTGGATGGCATGGATGTGGGTCTGCCAACATCGCTGACACCTAGATGCGCACCTCACACATGACAGGTGTGAGGGCCAGGTAGGCCATGTCAGGCATGCCTGTGGCAAACGAAAATCATGCTTACAGTGTCGCATTGGAATGGTGACGGGGCATAGGTAGGGTCCCTGCCATTGACATTGTGGCACGGACCTGTGGCTGCATTGCTGCACCAGCAATGGACCACCTGTCATAGGATGAGGTGTGAGCCACCCCCTGTATGTGTCTCCCACTGTCAAGCACAATCCCCATGCAAACATCCCGAGCGTGGATGCTGACAGGCCAGTCCTGGCCAGGTGGTCCCAGAAACGATGCGTGCGCAACTGAGGGACCACCCACAAACCCCCTCTGTGCAGCACGAATGGATGCTAGCAGTCAGATGCCCAACATGGCACACCCCCAGCTTAAGATGATATAACTGGCAGCGACACACAAAACATCACATGTGGGAGACACCCAGACGTATATGGTCCACCAGCGACACCACCCACAGGACCCCAGGGTACCTGGTGAGTTCTCCCCCCCCCCTTGCCCATCCACGGAAACATCTGTAGTCTATCCCATGAGGCCCATGTCCACCCATGCATGTGTTGTGGGACAGACCATAGGACGCCTGGAACATGCCCAGCACATGAGGCAGCCCAGGAGACACCCCCGAACAACCCCTCCACCCACAACATAACATCGGAACACTTCCCAGAAGCAGACCCCATCAGACCCCAGGGGATATGTGTGAGAGAGGTCAGGAGGGATACACGTGTTAGCACCCCAAGAAATGGACGGTGTGTTCCACAGCCCCTATCTGTGCACACCTGAGTCACCCGGAGGGAGCAGACACATCTGGGAGCCCACAGGACTGGCCAGGTCTATCCCTGCGATAGGTGGACATATGTCACGACCTTAAACATTTATTACCATTCCCCCACAGGCCACACTAACCCCCCCACCCGAGCACATGGATGACGGCAACCATGTGCACAGCCACCCCTCAGTCCGTCAGTCCACAGAGTATCCCCTATATTGGTAGGGGTGGGGCGGCTCAACACACAGCTCACACCCTGGGTCCAGACACAGCACACACAGTATGCACATGGTGCATGGCTGTGAAAGCTGCCGAGCTGTGTGGCAGGGCACATGTGTATAACCACACCTGGACGTGATGGACATCTGGAAAAAGCCACTGCAGGGGGTAGGCCTGCTTCCCCTCCCACACACCAGGTCCATGCTACGATGTATGTGGTTGCAGAGATACCCTGGGAGCTGGCACAGCCCCTCGCACATTCCATTGTGGTCACACGAGCATGACAGCGTTGCAGACTGACAACAACACACCAGCTGCAGCTGTGACATCCCTGCATTGTGCACATTGGAACATGGGACCTGCAAGTAAATCACCACCTAGACCCTGAAATGCACCAGCAGGTGGGTCACATGGACGCATCATGGGCCCCACCCTAGTCTGTCTGTGTGCATGTCAACACACGAGCAACGACATGGAGACTGCAGATGACCAACAAGGGCCAGTACTGCTCAGCTGGGGGCCCACATAGGGATGCTCTGTGTGATAGGGATGCTGTGAAACACCAATCACAAACATACACATCCCTGAGCCACACCCCATAGGGAATGTCACAGATCCCTAATGTGTGGGTGAGCTGCCACACAGGGCACACACATTATGGGGTGCATACCCTGCCAATGGTGCCCAGGGGGCGCCACCAATGGTGACAATGTCCCACGTGGAGCATGGGACCACAGACACACCCACCATGGACAGCTGCTGTCAATGCACAGCTGGGATGTGTCTGGCAAGGTAGATCATCTCCCCTAGGTGATATGTCCCCCCCTCATCCACTGTGTGTCTGTCACGCCCCACCGGTTGCCCCCGTCGCTCCTCTCCCTCTGTGCATCATTGTGGCAAAACCATTCCACCTATGTCATGTGTGGCTGTGGTGATATGGGTGGGTCAGCATGCAGTCAACATGTGATGCTGCTGAGAGCTGCCCTATGTGACACTGCATGTGTGTGCCAGCTAGGCTCGTCTGATACTGCTGTGACACAGCTGTGCAAACCTACACCCACATGTCCAAGGCATGGGCATCCGGGGTTGTGTCACGCAGCTGTATATGCCACAAACAGCAGGGGTGGTGCTGCAGGTACATGCGGCACACACAGGGCAATGTAATCTGGTTGTCTGCTCCAGTGACAGGTGTTAGGTGCTGACCACAGACGTTTATATCCACAGGTGGAGGACCTGAGGAAAAAGGCGCGGGAGCTGCGGCATTACCACCCGGAGTTCCTGGAGAGGTGCAGGACGGAGCGACAACAGCACCATGATGGTCAGTATTGCCAGGGCTAGGTTGCAGGTCAGGTCGGCCATGGGACCACCAGCCTGTGTCTCACCTGTATCTGTAAATGTTGTATGTGACACACATGGATGTGCCCTGATGTCTGTCATCCTTCACAGACAGTGATACCAGCGATGGGGCGCCACACACATCGAGCTATTGCCTGCGCAGACCCACCAGCCGGCACGCGAGGCAGGAGGAGCCAGACGCGGAGGAACAGGAGGGGCCGACGGAGGAAGAGGAGGAGGTGGCCATGGAGGCGGAGCCACTCCATGTGACAGATGTGGGGGAGGAGGAGGGGGAGGAGGAGGACATCACCCCACCCACCCATGACCAGGGGGAAGAGGAGGAGGAGGAGGAGGACGATGATGTCCTGATAGTGGGTGCAGGGGAGGGGGGAACAGGGGGTCTGGGTGGAGGCAGGGTGGGGGGAGGGAGGGGCACGGACAGGCCAGGGAGGGCGGGGCGGGTGCACAGGGAGGGGGGAGGGGCGGGAGGGGGGTGTTGGCAAACACAGCCCAGCACAGGGCCGAGGGGGCAGCAGTCAGAGACTGCAGGCATCTGAACGGCATGGGTGGCAGCATGAGCGTGCACCACCCAGGGCCACTGTCACACCACATGCACATGCCAGCACACAGACTGCAGCCACTGTGTGTCTGTGTGCTGGCAGGTGCATGGACGAGGTGTTAGTGGCCCTGGCTGATGCACGACATGACACCCATGTCGTGTTACATGCGGTGCAGTCTCTGACTGTGGCTGTTCGGCAGGTGGCAACTGATGTGGTGCATTTGGCATCCCGGTTACCACCTGCCGAAGAGCATCACAGGTACCAGCGATGGAACCTGTGATGCCGCCATGTGCCCTGTGCTGGGCTGTGTTTACCCCCCTGAGTGTGTGTTGTTGGTTGGCCATGTTGGCCATTGTTAATGTTGGCCCAAATAAAGGTTACATGGTTTCGTAACCCAATGGTCACGTGTCATTCCTACATTCAACATGTATGCAAGCACGGGATATGTATTGCGACCTGCAGGGCCAGGTGGGGCGGACTGGGGTGTCATACGTGTCGTGCGCGCACATGCAGTCAGAGGGGCCATATATGTGTGGGGCTGTGGGTACGGGGTGGGGCCATGGGATGCCGCCTGGCGGGGGTCCACCCATATTACACTGACACATGGATGTGTGCTATGTAGCCCCATGTGTTGCTGACTGCCTGGACCACCTGACACATGACACCCCTGTCTGCCCTATGATAAGGAAGCTTATCATAGCTCAGGTAGGAGCGATAGAACATATGATGTGACCCTGAACAAGCAACCTGTCAGGTCTGGTAGAAGCAACAAAACAGAGCTGTCACATAAAGGACTACCAGTCCCAGATTGCACCAGGTCTCCAGCAGCCATGAGAGGGGCTGTCGTGAGGAAATGTGTGTGCAAACAAGATAGCTATGAGGTAATCCCTAAGCACTCATCTCAAAGGGCTGGGCCTGATTCAAGACAGCTGCGCTGTGTTAGGGAGCAGCACACATTAGAACAGGATACGTAAATAGCTTATTCGTCAGATAACAGTTTCAAGAACAGCTACAGCAACTGCTACAGAGGGAGGAAGAGATACAGAGACAGAGACAGCAACGGCTACAAGCTCAAGCACCAGTATCACCTGGTGAAACAGA
The DNA here is from genome assembly GCA_033557465.1 of Ichthyophis bannanicus. Lineage (NCBI taxonomy): Eukaryota > Metazoa > Chordata > Amphibia > Gymnophiona > Ichthyophiidae > Ichthyophis > Ichthyophis bannanicus. Next base: position 74,349,854 of record CM066037.1, read on the forward strand.
AGCCATGCCATGCAGATAGAGAGAGAAGGAAACTCTCTGGATGGAAGAGAGGAAAGGCCATTGGAAGGTCTGGGAGATTCCAAGCCAGTACTCATACTGGGAGGTAGTCCAAAAGCCAGCAGAGTCCATTGCACAGGAGTCAGCCAGAGGAATGGGGTGGCAGAGATAGGAATCACCAGTGGCCACCTGTAAGAGAGAAGACTGCATGTGGAAGGGACGTTCAGACCAAGGCCAGAAGGTATGTGAGAGGGGATCCAGTGTTCAGGGATCAAGATTGGAAGGCTGGACATCAGAATTGGGTTACATATTGGCCAGGCTATACAGAGAGGAATAATGATAGCAGGAGAGGCTCAGGTATGAACACTGATCCAGACCCTATCTATAATAGAGAATGGCAGCAAGGGAATAAGCATTCTCATGATAGTGCCTTAATGAAAGACTCGTCTGTGCCAACGTATGACACTGACCCTATGCTGATTGATACAGCAGATGAACGTACAGTTTATATGGACTGTTCTCTATCTAGATGCTATTGCTAGCTGTCTCTGAGCAAACACATCAGCCATCACAAAGAAACCTACCTTTGTTCTTTATTCCCACTGCAAACAGCTCTTAAAGCAGGATTTGGGCGCACACAGTAGCAGCCAGCCAGCTAAAGGCTTTCAGCTGGTCCATTGATAGTAATGAGGGCTGCACATGATTGTGTGTGTGAGCAAGGGGGAATCACTGCTGAGATCGGCGTGGATAATAAGCAGAGGTTAACCTAACCAGCAAAGTGTATTCTTTACAGTGTGCCTTCATATGTGTTAATTATCTGCTAATAAAACATTAGCTAATTGCCTGACATGCTGAAGGTGTTGTCTGGTTTACTTTGTGTCCGTTTGTTATCCATTTGTAACACTGCAAGCACGTAACCTCATTTATAGTGCTATCAGGCATACATGTGCTGGGTGAATTACACCCCATCAATAACAGAGGTATGTTATTGATCTTACCACATGGCTTCACAACTCAACTTATTGTCATCAGCTGTGTTTGGGAGTGAATGAACTACAATACCCACAATACCTGCAGGAATCATATGTATATATGCATCGTCAAGATTGTGTAAGCTCTCACCCTCGGCAGCCGTCTGACAGCCGTTACCACCCACATGCCCGAGGGGTGTGCCATGACGTGCAATGTGCTTTGCAAGCAGGGGCGAATGTCAGGCAGCTGCACACAGTGGCGAGTGTAGGTAGGGGACAACATTACTATGGAACACATCAGTACGCGTGAGGTCTGGGAATATGCACCCTCCCTGACCATGGGTGTGTGTGAGCAGCACCCAGCTCCTGGCCCTGGGCAGCTGACACACCCTGTGAGGGTCACAGCCATCCTGTTGTGCCAGTGCTGCAGGTGTCACTGGCCAGCCAAGCCACACATTGGCAACGTGCTAAGGGTAAAGGGTAAATGGTCATGGACCAACCATGCATGTGCACAATACATACGGGACCACAGGTGCACAAATATGCTACAAACCTGGCACACACTGTTTGCTACACCTTTATTTGGCTAAGGTTACATTTGGCGGCGCGGCCGACCACGCCTGGCCTGACCCCTCCCCCCCCCCTCTGCAGTGCAACACCCTCCCCCTGTGAAGATGGAGGCGCTCGTGGCCGAGGAGCCGGTGCCGGTGCTGGTGCTGGTGCTGCTGCTGGTGCCGGTGCATGTACCCCCTGCTGTCTTGCCGCCAGCATCCCCTCCAGGGCTACACACATGCGTTCGTAAGGTATAGCTCTCACCACCTCTGTGAGGCCCTGTATCTGTGCGGTCGACTGGTCCAGCTTGTTGCATACGACATCAATGGATGCTCTGATGTCCATCAACGCCTCACGCAGGCCTGTGTGTGAGACAGAGCGTTGTATGAGAGATAGTCCGTGGTCTGGGAACTACATCAACACAGTGACAGGTTGCACATCATCACCAGGGCTAGTACTGTGGTGTGGCTTACCCCTGTAGACAAAGGTGTGTGGCGATGTGGCAGCGTGTGCCCCACTAGTGTGGGGAGACCCCACACACAGCACACGGTCCACACTCAGAGATGTTCTGATGCACGTGACCCATGTGGCTGTGCTGAATCACACATGTAATGCATGGTCTGCTACGGTTGTGCATCCAGGGGACTGAACACATGTTTCAAGGACATGGGAGCTGATGGCTGATACAGGGACAGGGACAACAAATGCATACCATCACAGGTGTCCCCGAAAGGGTGGGGGTCAGGGGGACAGGGTGGGGCCACAGTGCAGCAGGAACACAGACCTTTGACAGGTCCATGTTGGAGGGGGCTCAGGTCACAGGGGGGCGATGTGTGCATTGGTACAACAGACCCTCACTGGCGTATGTGCACAGCTGCAGCATCCCTCTGGCAATGATGTTAGGAGAGGGTACGGGCCATGTTGTGTGATGGCAGGGACATGTTGTTTGTGGGGAGGGACATGGTACCAGTGCGTACTACCTGGGCAAGACAAGCGGCGGGCATGGTCCGATAGGATTGGACAAGAGATGGATCCGCAGGGGCTGTCTGCCCCACACACATACAGGCAATGTAATGCTGGTTATGCACATAGCAGGTGCTGCCCCATGGGGTGTGGTGCGTCACAACACTGCATGGAGGGGGGGAGTGCCGTGACCTGCAGATGGGTGTGCACCTGCGGGGTATGGTCCAACGCTATACACAACAGAGGACAGCACATGACCAGTGTGTCCATGTAGGTGACCGACCCAGCTGTGCAATGAGGGGGCATATTGTCATGTCCCCACGAGGGGTACATGTTATTGCACACATTGATATGTCATGCACGACATCGTATATGTGCGCAATCAGGGGGCCCGGTGGGACATGTCCCTCACCCGGGCCAACTCTACATTGTCCCTGACCTGGACATCTGGTGGTGGCCAGGGCTCTATGGGGTGTCTGGACAGGCATTGTCTGCTGTAGGGCTATCATATTCTGGGCGGGCAACAACATCTCTAGCATGGTTGTGACAAGGGGCAGTGGGCCACAACAGGTGCAGGGCTTCATAGGGCATGGTGGGTCTGTCCCAGTTCCCCCGGACCAATGTGGCAAATGCCATTCCATATGCGTGTGTGTCAGCTGCATGTGTGCGATGCGGAAGACTATTGCTAGGTCAAGGCATGTATGCATCCCCTGTCTGTTAACATGTGGACGCTGTCAGACAGATGCCTGGGTGTGATTCATCCAGGCCTGTCAGGTTAAGGTATATACCTAATATGAGACAGGGGGATGTGGGGATGTAGCCCATATATTGCAGGACACAGCTGCTCACATGATCAGTTATGCCATCCTCAGGTGGGACGGCAACAGGATATGGCTATTGTGGGGGGTGATGTGCCCATCTATGACCAGAACACAGCTGCTCACGACATGATCATGTATGCCTCCTCAGTGTGACGGCAACGATATTGCTATGTGGTTGTGACGTCCACCAACACGTGAGTTAATATGCATGGTCACAACCACAACAGGATACCTGCTGTCAGTGTTATATGTGCGGTTGACACAGGGCAGGGGTGGTCAACCAGTTTTGGACCATCTGTCAGGGAACCCCATAGATGTGTGGCAGAACCTGTCCTGTACCACAGCCATGGCTTTGATGTGCAGGCTTTTGATGTGCAGTGTGCATGTTATCCATACCAAGCATCGGAACGCAAACATAGTAACATGGTAAACATGAGATATGCCATACATGGTCACACCAGGGTCCATCAAGCACAGTATGCTGTTTCTAACCATGTGGGCCATCTAGGTCATAGGTCCCATAGCTGATCTCCCCCAAAGGGACAGGGTTTTGGGTGGGTCCACAATGCTTTTCTTTGATCAAGTAGTGATATCCAGGTAACGTGTAACTCCTAATGATGGTTTATGGACCTTACCGACAGGTAACTGTCCAAACATTTGTTCTCTAAAACACAGCCTCCACTAACAGGCCTTTACTACCATTACTCATCCTCGTCAGGAAATATCCCAAGCGTTTGAGTACACGTTTTTTGTGTAAGACGACATCCTGTTATCAGTTGTAAAATAGTAAGATCCAACCTTACGCTCCAGTGCATGGCCCACCAGACCACTGTTCCCTCTAAAGCTGTGCATGTGTGCCGAGCGCACACACCTCGCCGAGCGGCGAACATACTTTCACACAGAGCGCACAAAAATACGGTTGGAGTCTGATAGAGAAAACACACAGAAGTCTTAAAATTTAGAAGTGGTATGATTTACGGTTTTCACAAATCTAACAATGTTTGCTGGGAAATCAATTGGTGTACATTACTGTCTTCTGATGTGTAGGTCAAATTTTAAAGTATATAACTCCGAGTGTCGTTATGTGGCGCCACAAAAAATTTAACCTTCCTGCAACACGCTGCCACGCGATATTTTATGCGCAACAACCTACAGAAAATTAGATGGGAACATTGCCCCCAGCCCCTGTTCCCTCTAAGCTGTGCATGTGTGCGCGCGCACACACCTCGCCGAGCGAGCGCAACATACTTTACACAGAGCGCACAAAAATTACGGTTCTGATTCTGAATAGAAAACAACACAGGCAGTCTTAAATGTATAAGTTGTTTAATGTATTACTGGTGTTCACAAATTCTACAAGTTTTCTAGTGCAATCAATGTGGTGTCCATACTGTAGTCTGATGTGTAGTCAAATTTTAAAGTATATAACTCCGAGTGTCGTTATGTGGCGCACAAAAATTTAACCTTCCTGCAAAAGCTGCACAGCTGATATTTTATGCGCACACAACCTACAGAAAATTAGAGGGAACATTGCCCCCAGCCTCTAGATATTCTGATAAGGTGTTCAGGTCATCTATGTCTACCCATTCCACACCGTCCATGGATATGTAGACCTCTATCACTTCTCCCCTCAGCGGTCTCTCTCCCAGGTTATAGAGCACCAACCTTTTTAGAAGCTCACCTCATAGGAGTGGACACCATTCCCCTTTGCCATTTTGGTGGCCCTTATCCTGACCCACCTCCTGTATTTGCTCAGATCCCAATTCATTTTACCGGGTGCCCAGTATTGCACACAATCATACAGGGGGTGTGTCCTGCAACCTTTGGAACGCTATAGAGGGCATGTTTAACAGTATGTTGGTTATCCCTGACATTGCTGTCCAGATCATAACTATCGCCCTTTATGAATAATTTGGCCGCCGCTGCACTATGGGCCAACGGGTATGAATATGGTATCTGGCAATGACGCCTACAACATTACTCCCTGGGTGGTGGCGCCAAATGTTTGCAACCCAGAATCATGACACCATAGTATTTGGGTTGGGCCGCCTAGGTGCATATCCCTGCCACCTCACCCACATCTATCTCCTCATCTGCCCATTCTGATGCACAGTCCCCCAGTTTATTCAGGGTTCCTCGTTGCATCGTATCCGCAATCCCTGTGGGTTTCAGCAACCTGACATTGTTGTGTGTCCATGTGCATATCTGTTAACTTCACCTGCTCACACCACCTTCCAGGTCCCTTGAGGGACTATCTGAGGGAAGCAGCAGCGACCCAAGCACAGATCCCGGTGGTACACCACTATTCCCACCTTTCCCCATTGGGGAACCTGGCCATTTAGCACCACTCCTCAGCTTATATCTTCCAAACCTGTTCACGATACACAATGGTACACTGCCTCCCATCCAAGGTATCTTCAGCTTTGCAAACGGTCTCTCATTGCGGGGACCATGTCAGAGCGGGTCCCTGCCAGTCCAGATACACAGCATCAACCGACTCACCTTTTTGTCCACCTGGCATCTTCACACCCTCAGTATAACATACACTGATTATGTGACAGGATTCATCCTGGTCTAAAGCCACGTTGGCTGTCCCCCATCAGGTTGTGCCTATCTAAATGATGAGTACATATATGCAGTATGATGGTATCTACATTTTGTCACGGTACTGACATCAGGCTCAACGGGCTGTGTGTTCAGGGAGAACCCCTACGATCCCTTTTTACAAAACAATACCAAAACCATAACCATATCCGTGACCAAGGCAATCACATACCCATAGCCAAAGCCGTATGCCCACCGATCACCTGTTCTCTGCAGGGTGACCTTCCATCTCCCACACATGGAATCCTGGGTCATGGCATCAGGGCACACATTCATGTAGGTACGGCTCAATTGATAGCAAGTACCCAGCTCATCATTCCACCTGGCCTGGCTCCCAATGCGTGGCTCTCAGTCATACCCCAGGGACTCACTGGGTGGATTTGCTAGCAGGTTTGTATTGTCTGTGCGATGGTAGGTGTACGTTCCAACATATTATGACATAACAAAACCCCCCCCCATGGATTGTGGACAGGCGGTAATCCATGTATCCCCAGCCTGTACAATGGGGGTACTCCCCCCCGTCAACAGTTCTGTTTCCATATGAGGGCATGAAACAGCGGGATTCCCCAATGTAGACGGTCATGACCTTGAAAAGTATTTTCACAGACTGTACTCCAGGGGTGTAAGCCAGGGCAATAGGTCAGTGTTTCCACACTGTGCTCCCATCGCTGTGAGGGTTCCTCGCCAGATATTCTGGCCATTATGTCTCACCAGGACCATGTACACCGGCCCAACACAGTTTCCAGGGACACCGGCACGCTCGTCACATAACATCTGGCACGTGTCCATGGGTCCATATGACGTGAAGACACCGCTGGCAGAGGTACAGTTCTGGAGATGCCTAGCTATACCAGCACCATTTCCCTGACCCTCACCACTACTCTGATGTGGGCCTGCCTGCTGATTGGTGTCCCAGTACACGTACCTCTCCTGCGGTCGGCGCCACCTCACAGCGCATCGTCGCATCATCCCTCGAAGGGTCACATGCCATCTCTGTCTGTCCACTGGGTCCTTTGCATCCGCTGATGTCGCTGGGGATCCTGATCATGCTCACTGACATGCATAGTCCACTGTAGATGGCACTCCATGTGGCCTATGCCTTGTTGTGTGCCTCCACCCTAGCACTGCATCAGCCTGTGCTGACTCAGGGCCCTGACCTTTGTGGTGTGTAGTTGGGTTACACCTCATATCCCGTCTCTGCAGGGACACACGGGTACAACACAGAGCTCCTTTTTTGTCTCTGGGGAAAATGGTGCATTCTGGGAGCGGGTCTGGTTTTGTCATAGCAGGTAATGCTGTCACATGACATACACGACTGACAGTTTGATTGTCCAGGGTCACTCACCATATCAGGGGCTCGCTCCTAACCTAGGACACGCTCGCTCCAACCCCAGGTTCACAACAAACACTGCATTTATGCCGGCATATGACTGTGTTCATTGTTGGCCCCGCAAATGGTGTGGTGTTTGTTACCTGAGCACCCGCCACCCACTCGGCATAACCCTGTGTCTATTCCGACAATATGCCATCGTAAATAACCCTCAACAGTAGCAGATGTTGATGTACAATGTGACAAACAACACAATCCACATCACACAGGGAAAAGTTCCATATATTCTTGTGTATGTGACTACCTCATGCCACCCAACTTCAGCATTGTGTGCTTCACCTGCGCCATGGCTGCGCAAACTCAGACCCATCAGAACGTCCATCATGTGGCTGGAAGGGGCCTGCAGCGGTTGTGGTGGGGGACCCATAGCCTGGCTGTCCAAAAGGCTGCCTGCACATGGGTCCAGCCATCCAAAGTGATGCATCCACTGGGGACTGGGGGATGAGGGCTGTGGGCCAGTTGAAATCTGTGAGTGCGAAGATTGCATGGGCCTCTCTGTCCTCCCGGGTCTAAGCCACAATCTCGTCTGGCTCATCTACATCCTCCAAATGATCAACCTCCATGCGCACCCAGTGCTGCTGTAGTCACCTGCTGATGGGAGCAAATGAGGGGGGCTGTGTGAGATGTTTAGCAACGCAAAAAACGGTTATATAAGCTTGTGCTGTGGTCAATCATAAATGCGGTGATGTTGGAATGCCAATAATGATTACACACTAACTATGATTAATAAAAACAAACACCTACGGGTTGTGCCCATGTTCCCTCACCTCGGGTAAATGGTGGGTGCAAGTGTCCATGTCTGTGTGTTGATGATTGGCAGTAAGGTGATCATAGTCGCATAGATCCCTTCCTGCCACCGTACCATACCTAACTACCTATGTGCCCTCTTATGTCCAACGTTTGCACTTGGTTACCATGTGGTCGACACCCAGCATCTGCCAAACCCTTGCAGAGTTGTGAAGGGCAATTATATTGGGCATGAGACCATGAACGGATATGGTTCATGCGCACGTGTGCGGCTGACATTCAGGGCTGTGGGATGGGATGATTGTGCAGTAGACCCTTATTAGAAACGTCATGCGTTTGGCCAACCAAATGCAGTCGAATGGGCAGTCCACATGTTCACTATACATGCCTTGCTGGATGGCCACACATTAATACGGGTTACGTCATAGACTGCTGTGGGGGGTAGGGGGTGTGTCTTATTGCCATTACCAGATATGGGACAGGTGGGGGTACGGATGGGATGAGGAACATGTGGTAACTGTGTTCCGGCGACCTGGCCCCACATCAGGTTTGTGTTGTTAGGACATGCATACCCACATGCGCTATTGGGGATGGCTTACAGGGTGTGGGTGTGAGACACAACGGGGTGTGGGGTTGCCCGAGGGCTGAGTGGTCTGCCATGCTGATCACAGG